>JANKKI010000285.1:445000-3295830 GCA_025175665.1 Cinchona pubescens
AAGTCAGCCATTTTCACACAAGAATCATATAGGTTCTAAGTTTTCAAGATAAACGGATTTATTCCACCCTAACAGACTAACCCTTTATAAGCTATAACTCAAATGTCAAAAACCTAGTTGTCAAAACACAAGATTCACACATAAATATAATACATTCTAGCATCCTAAACATCTAGTTTAGAACACATACAGATATTGGAACCTTTTGCTCTGATACAAATAATGTCATACCCTGCTCTCAAAGTCGTATCATGCCGTCTCTCATTTTCCCACAAAAACACAAGACTCAAAATATAAATTCTTTGGCCACTTACCTTAAAAAAACTACGAATACCTGTGAAAATATTATATAATAGGGTAAGCATACAAATTGATCGGTAAGAGATCCCAGTTTTCTTTCATTGGAACAAGTATATCATATAATATATATTTTCAAACTTGTTTAAAATCCCATATTTATGCATACGTACATACATACATACATACATATATATACATACAGACACACAAAAATGTTTTACAGCATATGAGGTTTAAGTACATATATGCAAGTGGCATTATCAAATATCCAAATAGTTCAATACAATACTAAAAAAAATGTCAATAACAAGAATACAATCACAATGTTCATGGGTTCTCTATAGTTTTGTTGGTAAAGTGGATATTCAGTTCTAACTACTATACCTATTAAGAAACATACAAAGACTCATATAGAGAATTAAAAATTAACTCCTACCAATTCTACTAAAATAGATAGCCAAGACCTAAAACTATATATATATATATATATATATATATATATATATATATATATATATTATGCATGCATCACTCAAGTCATTTATCAATTCAAATTATAACTTACAATAGTTTTGTATAATTAAACAAGAAAAGTAAAGTATACTTGATTTGATTTAATATGTACACACAAGTTTCAAACAAGAGTTTTATAAAAAACTTTTAAAAATATAGAAGAGAGCCAAAAGGCTTCACCTCAATATCACTAGTAAAAAAATTACAGCTTAATTCGAGTACTTGGATCCACAATATTCTTTTGGCCTATATGATAATAAAACTTGCTTAATTCTTAACTTAAACTAATTTTTAAAATAATAAACAATCAAAATAAACAATCAGTCCTTTAATTAAAAGTCAAAGTAAAGTGAACGTAAACCGAACTTCAAAGAGCCGATTAACTGTTTAATTATCAAACTATACCAAATTCATCTACTGTGCATACATACGATTTTTCTTGTCTGGTGGCCAAAAGTTTCTTTACTAGTATTACTATTTTTATTTTCTACCAAGTCAGCATATTTGTCTTTTTCCAAATAAAGAATATAAACATCTATGTTTATTTTCTCCAGTAATACATAATACCCTTCATTGATCATTGCATCATTAAACTACTCGACCCTCAATCAATCATTATTTTATTTCAATAACATAACACTACCACAAGCCATCTATGCCTTCAATAACTCTTGATTGCTTTTAAGCCATGCCACTGTTTCTAATTTTTTTTTTAACAAAAGCATGCAAACATATGAATCTATAAACTCACGCATTATCATCAAAATTAACACACACGAGTTTGATTAATAAACTTAAACAAATATTAGAAGAATATGTACCTATTCTTTGCCTCGTCAAAAAATCCCACAAATATTTTTTTCTACCCCTTTCTCTTGAACGCTATTAACCCTAATTTCGAATACAATTGTTTGACCTAGATGTATATATATAATCCTCAATTTTTAATATTAGTAGCAATTATTCCTTTAATGATGCTTAATTACCCATACTCAAACCTAATAATTTATGGGTTCAAAAGCTACTAATATATTGTTGGGTCTTAATTAATATCAAATAGTGGATGAGTTTGAATTTTTACACATGCTTTTGTGAACTTTCAAAAGAAGTCTTTTTCGGTTTTTCCCTTCAAAATATCTCTATTTTCTTCGTTTGTTTTACAAATTTATTTTGTTTGCTGTCCGAAAAGTGAAAAGTTTTTGGGTTCTCTTCTAATGGGTTACAAATATATAAAAAAAGGCTTATTTTGTAAATTAACTTCTTTTCCTTTTATGCTTTAGATTTGTACGAAAAAGTTCTATTTTCATAAAGAACTTAAATCTGATTGAGGAAATTAAATCATGAACATTTGCCAAAACCCCTAGAAATATGACATTTTTCTAAAAGCAACGAATAAAATATCCCAAATCTCTACATAGAAATATTCACTTACTCCATTGTCAAGTAGTAGAGGAGGGTCTTGGCTTCAATTCTCTCTCCCATTAATTCTCCATTTCCAAAATAATGGAGGTGAAAACAAATGCAGTGATAAAGGTGACGACAGAGTTGGGTCAGAAACCGGCCTTGAAGACGTAAGCATGTGCGTGAAAATTTGCAACTTGACTGTTCCCAGCTGACAAATCTTAGTATTTTCTGCATTAATTAATTGGCATCGGCCGACAATGTTGCATGACCAATGTACAAAGTCCACGATCAAAATCAGGAGAGACTTGGCAAATGAATTTTTTATTAGCAAGGAAGAATGAAGTCTATCAAAGGAAAAAAAAAATCAGATTAGCGTCGAGGGAATTTAACATTCTATATATGGTACAACCAGCTTTATGCGTGACATCGAGTAGTAGGGCATAAACTCCTAAACAATTTATTGACAAATTGAAGAACCCATGACAAAAAAAAAAAAAAAAAAAAATGAAACAATACTAGAATGGGTTGTTGGAATTTTTTGTATTATTTGATGTACCAATTTTTTACTTAACTCTCTTGATGTTTGTCCTGTATATTTTGTTATATTTCTTTCGTCCTATTTTACATGTCATTTTTTTTATTTAGATTTATCTTAAATTATTTATTACTTCTTGAAATGACAAATTTTAAAAGATGATTTTACTTATTTTATCGTTCTAAAGATATGGTATTAAATTTATATTTTAATATTAATTGTTCTCACAATCCATTTCAAATTTTGAAACTCCAAAATTAATTAACAAATTTTGTATTTTAGCTGAAGGACAATTATAGAAAAAAACATCTTATTAGTGAGTTAAATACCAATTTTTTTTTTAAATTGTGTATAAATTTGATAATGTCAAATAAAATGAGATAGAGAAAATTGTTAATATTTGCGAATACACAACGAGTATTCACAGAAAGAGAGAGTTTTCCACATAAATTATAATAGACGACCAGGAGTGACGGAATGCCGGCCTAAGTAATAAAATTTACCTTTGGTATAATATCATCCATATATGATAAATTATAGATTAGTATTCTAAATGAATTATTTTGCACTTAAAATTGAACAGCAAAAGTCCAATAAACTCCAAATTTATTCGCAAACCTCTAGCTGGGACTCTAGGAGTTCCATATGATATAGTTCTTTTGTACAACAAAATGAGAACAAAAGACTAATAATCCATAATTAAGTTCTGTAAAGTGAGGAAAAAGAAAAAAGGAATGTTTTCATCTTCTGAAGTGCAAAGCAACATGGATCCACTTTGATTTTAATTTGATAGAAGCACTTGAATGACCTTCTCCAAATTTGAGTAAGAAGAACCACCTGAACTTTTAGCTGCTTCTTCAGCCTTGTTCTTCAACTCCAATGCATTTTTCCTCATATCCTTCCCTTTCTCTCCAACCATCAATTCAGTCACAAGATTTTCAACTTCATCCCTCTTAACATTATTGTCTATCTCCATTCCAATCCCCCATTGGGTGCAACAAAACCAGCAATTCGTCTGTTGCTCCGCGAAAAACGGCCAACAAATGCTAGGTAACAGGCACTCCATTTCCAATGCTCTCGATAGTGGAATTCCATCCACTATGAGTCAAGAATCCTCCGACGGCGGGATGGTTAAGGACTTGTTCTTGAGGGCACCAGCTTGCCATTAGTCCTCTATCCTTAGTTTCCTCCAAGAATTCTTTGGGAAGAATTGCGGATTCACCAGAGACGAGATCAGGCCTAATGATCCATAAAAATGTTTGTTTGCTGTTTGCAAGTCCCCATGCAAATTCCACAAGTTGGTCTGGTGTCATTACTGTTATGCTTCCGAAATTTACGTAAACAACTGAGTTGGCCTCTTTTGAATTGAGCCAATCTAGACATTCAGGCTCCTCTTTCCAAAGATTTGAGCCTAAAACTGATAAATTCTTATCATCAACTTGTTTGAGGAGAAATTGCAGAGGGCCAATGGTGTAGATTGGGGGAAGAATATCAGAAAGAGCTTTTATAACATCAGCTTCTAGTTCCTCAAATGTGTTTAAAATAATTGCTTTTTAGGCTTGCTGGCTCTCTCAGTCTCTTGCAATACAAATTTAATCATGTAATCTTCTGGATTTGTAGTTCTTAAGAAACTTGGAAGATCTCTCAATCGTATGTTTTTCATGCCTTTAATCCAATCCAATGCTTGTTCTAGATATCCATTTGTCAAATAACTTGCATCTGCAATTTGAAACAGTTCAAAACTTTTACTCTGTAAAAAAAATAAAACTCTTGAATGCCGCTGTCAATGCCGTCGTCTGGTTGCTAATATATGGTGTAGAAGATCAGAAGTTCCGTTCGAGATAAATCATTCCATCGTATCCTCAATATCAACTCAATACTATTATTACTGTTAATGGGCGGCCCGCCCAACCCGACAAATAAAAGATCGAGTAAATTAGGTTAAATTTGGACCTAAAATTAAATGATATTTTTTAATTTTACATAAATAATGCTTTATATATACACTATCCATATAAAATTAAATAGTATTATTTAATTTAGGATAAAGTTAATATACAGTATATATATATATATGTATATATATATATATATATATATACTTCTTAATTTTATGTGGATAATGATCAATGATTATAGTATTTTATTACTTTAACTAAACTTGGGTAACTAAAAATAGTAACCCAACATCATTAATCAATTTAGTTGAAATATTGTGGTTCAATAATATAGTTAGTAGTTGTTTATTGACATAAGTAATACATACTATTCTATATTGTGTTGATCGGGTGTAAAAAAATAAAATTTTAACAAATAAACTATAAAAAATTTTATTGAATAATGTGAGTTTAGGTCAGTTCGATTAAAATTCAAAACTTAAATAATTTTGTGAGTAGAGTATGAGTTTTATATTCAAGAGTTTAGATTGGCCCGACTAATGTTCGAAACTCAAATAAATTTGTGAGTCGAGTTTGGACTTTACAAAACCCGACTCACAAAGCTGAATTGACACCTCTAATCATTAATTTTGACAATTGAATGAAAGAAGAGTCCATAGTTAACAGATCTTCATAGTATTTTTCCATATGCAATACGAATACAGGTATGGTACGCGACATGTTTAATTAGTTTAGTTAGTACGTTTTAATATAAAATTTTTAAGAAAGTCAAAATTCATATAAATTTATATACATGTATTAGAATATTATTGTAGTCAATATCAATTAAAGTATTATTTTAATTATTAACTACATATCAAATTGTGTTGCTATGAAAGTAATCTGTAATTAGTATACTTGACATTGGTTTTGTTAGTTTGTGGGAGGGTTACTTGATCCATGACAATTATATATAATAATTTTGGAAAAAAATAAAAATAAATAATTTATATATATATGTAACTAAAAGTCAACTTTTAAAATATTTAATTTTTAAAATTGTAAACGAGTCAAATAATAATCTTTAAATAAAAGAAACTAATGTAGTATTAGAAAGAACAAAACAACAAAGAGTTCAAACTTAAATTGATCAATCTCTCACAAATTAAGATCAAAAGCGATTTGGTAGGTTGAGCAATGTGTGATCTAATATGTGTATCACAGTGTTCTAAATCGTAAAAATATCGCGAATCCAAATACGTAAACTGGTATGTAAGCTTATCTAGTAAATCTGGTAAATTCAAAGATAACACCTCTAAAGCATCGAAAAACTAAGGGTGATACCGTAATAATAATTGTAAATCTGTGTGATAGTTTATTATTCGTGGTACTTAAGTTGGTATGGGAAATTTGGGACTAAGATCTCATTTATAGATAGATAAAATACAAACAGAAGTTCTTGAGATTGATGAGTACCTTTGAGTGGTGTGAGATCCTTTTCGATGAGCTTAGCATAATTCATATAACCCAAGAATCCACAGGCACTGGTGGTCCAGAAGAAGATTTCCGGGACGCCAATTTCCTTGGCAGCTTCAAGAGTAAAGCTCATGACACCATCAGAAACAATGCAAGAAACTGGGGGAACTTGTGATGAAGAGGTATCATTAAGCCTTTTGAGAAGATCTCTGAAGGGACCTAAGCAATGAGTAGTGGTGGATTCACAAAGGGAGGGAATGTCTTGAGTGGCATCAACATCTGAAGGAGGAAGCCCGTCTGGAATGGCTTTAAATTGGAAATCAGGAAAGCCATTGAGGGCATTAGGACCTCTAGATTTAAGCAAACGTTTGTGGTTAAATTCCGTGTTAACAAAGGTGATATGAAACCCTTTATGATGAAGGATCTTGGCTAGTTTTAGCATAGGGTTTACGTGACCCTGTGCTGGATATGGAATGCAAACAGCATGAGGCTTTTCTGAAGAAATGGAACCCATTGCTTTTGTCTTCCTTCAATTTGCCCTCTTACTTTCTTTCTGTTTTTTCGATGAGTTGTTATGTTTAAGGTTATGGGTATAGTTCCAAATTTATAGCCGGCAATTCCAAGAAAATTGTGAAAAGCAAAATTTGGGGTAATACTGAAAAATTAGAAGTCAAAGGAATCAACTAAAAGTATTGGAAACCAAAACAATTGGTATAATTCTATTATTGGACATCTGTTTTATTTTTTGCGCCAATTACTAATACCTCATTCTCTATATGTTTGCTATGTATAATTTAACTTACAACCATTTACTAAACCCAATTGCATGTGACCAGCACCACTAGAGTGAAATATGAGATTTCATAAAAAATAGAATAGAAAATTCAATTATAAGCTCGAAGTCTAAATCACTGAATTTTTTTATAGCCACTGTACACTGTAGCATCGTTTGTGTCAGTACCGGAGTTAGAGTTTTGATGTAAGAAACAATAATATAATTTTTTTCAAAACTTTAGAAGAATAAAAAATATATGTATATATTTTAAAATTACTATATAGTATACTTAATTTTTCTAAAATGTAACCTGCCTCCTGTTGGCTAGCTCCTGGTTTGTGCCATACGCATAATGGTTGATCCCATTCCCCTAGCCTTCCTACACATGTCACCCAATGAAAAAGAAATTTAACGAAGGCATCTTGAAATTATTGGAGATCTGATCTACGAGAATCTGTATTATTTTTTTTTTAATATATTCTTTCAAGATCATTGATGTGAACGTGAATTTGAGTTCTGTGGCAACTAATTAACTTGTTATTGCTCACTTCCGACTCACAAGTGATTACTCATCTCAAGAAACCAAGTTGATTTGTTACATAGTCTATTCCACAATTTGATCTATTTTATTTCACGATGTTAATTCAGTCGAGGGTCGACACCAACGCCAAATGAAATTAATTAAAAACTGACAAATGAATAAACAGAGGGAGAACTCTGAGAGTCAATTATTGGAGATTAATATATATAAAATGTTGAAAGCAAGCTAACCATTGAAATTATGACATTACGATCTAATACGCATAGTTTAAGTGATCGTAACAAAGAAACATTACATTGTTTATTAGTTAGTTGTTTCTTGTTAATAATGTTATAGCTTCATTCTTGAACAAAAACTCCTTTTGTCACTGAGTAATTCTACAGATAAGCGTTTTTTAATAACACTTACAGAAATTAGATTTTGCCCCCCTCTTTCCAAGAATTTGAAATTCGTGTTTGTCCCCTTAAAATTTTATAAATTTTTTGTTGAGCTCTTATAAAAATTAGATTTTGTCCCCCCCTCCCCTCCTAAATTTTGAAATTGTAAAAGTGTTCCTTAAATATATGTTTTTATAGTCCTTTCCCCTAAAAGAAACAAAATTATATTATTTCATTTGATTTTTCTTTTTAAAATTTAATTACACCCACATAAAATTTATACTCTACTCCTCTAATATTCTACAAATATTACAAGGTAGTCTGTCCAAAAATATATAAATATAATCTTGTCTCTCTAAATTCAACTCTTACGTCTGTCTCTAATTAGATTTCTAAGTCAACATTTTTAGTTTATTACAGAATTAGATTAAGCATAAATGTAGACCTCTATTTTAAATCTGAACTAATTTGGTTCGTAGTATTGTTTTGACACCAAGGAATGGTACTTTTAAATGTTGCTTTGATAATAACATGTTATTTTAAGAATTGTAACAGAATTTGTTTAATCAATACAATTCGTGATCCGATTTGGCAGATATTTCAATTCCTGCTATGACGGCATAGTACGATTTCATATATATTCAAAATAAATGAAAATTTTATAGTTTCGTTGAGAAACTATTCTTTTGGCATTAAAGACTTGTACAATATAAGTATTTAAAGCACATAATATTGTATTGTACAAATTTTTAAAATACAAAAAAATAATTTCTTAAAAAGAACCATAGAATTTTCCCAAAACAAATATTAGCACATAAGCTACTACATGGCCATATTTAGTAAATTGTGCAGCTTAAAAGTTTGAAACCTTTATCTTCATTTTGCTAATTGACTGCAAGTTGATTTTTACTTGCGTGCTAAAAATAAATGAGGGGAAAAAACAACAAAAGGAAATACACGTTTAGATGAACCGGTACTAGTCTTTATGCAAATTTGGATAAAATTTATTTTGGTTTTTGAATAATTATTTTGTAAAAAATGAGTCACCGATTTAAAATGATGTATAATTTTCTTATTAATTATTAAATAACTAGTAACATATATAATAATTATTCAACGACTATTATAAATCTTATCGTAAACCTGATCGATTTGTCTATTGTACAGGAAGACGGTTTCTTATTTTCTGTGCGTAAGGGTTGAATTATTGTAGCATATGAATTACAGGGAAGAAAATAATTGCGAAAATTGAAAGCTTCAATTATCTGAGATGGAAAAAAGTATCCATTAATAAGATCAATGGACTCTGAAAGTTGCTTGCAGTTATGAAATAAGATACCATATCTTCAACCCTATTATTTAAAAAGATTTCTTGAATTAAAAAAATGACTTGCTTCGAACATTGAACCGGACTTCAGGCTAAATTATGTTGGAAATTCCAATAAAAATAAAAACATCAAGTGGCGTCCGCAGACTAAATTTAATGGCAAAAACTTAGATCCGATTTTTAACTCCATTTGTAGACTATGTGGTGTGGATTAAATCTTGGAAAATCTATGATATCAGTTCGATATAAGTAAAATTTTTTAACATTTAATTTTGACTACAGGATCTACAAATGAGATTAAAGATCGGATCTACTTAAGTATTTTCCTAATTTAATTCTTCTTGGAGTTTAGTATAACGATTTTTTTTTTTTAAGTTTACGAATTCATTACTCAATAATTCAATTTTTTAATCCAACCAAAAGAAGCACCTCAAATTAAATTATTGGAAGTGTTATCGATTTGTCCGGTTAATTCTGGAGTTATCTCAATGAAGAAAGGTTACCTCAATAAACAAAAGTTGAAAAATGAATAATTTGACGAGTTCTTGATAATAATTTTTTGAGATTAAATTGAATCAAATTTGCGTGTCAAAATTCTTAACCATGAAGGAAAATTTAAATGATAGAATTGATTTACCTGTTAATGCAAAAAACTTTTGAGAATTAAAGTGAATAGTACTATCTTTGTTAATAGTTTTCAAAATGAGAAGTTGCTCCAATTTTTATTTTTATTTTTATTTTTTTTTAAACTGTAATTTAGAGAAGTTATTATATAGCTATATTCAAAACTAGGAATACTGAGGTCAACGATTCATGTGATGTGCATTATTTAGCACATCACACTCATACAACTTGGGGCATTGGATCTCATGTTACACTTTTTGGTATTACATTTATATTACATCATGTGATAGAGTGATATTTGTCCCTCATTTATTATTTATTCATTTTAAAGATACACATGTCACCCCATCACATGGTGTAACACTAAAAAGTGTAACAGATGATCCATAGCCCGACTTTGGGACATGTTTTGGTTTAATTCAACGCTTCTGATTTCTAAAGCCGATTAAGTAAAGAATTAGAATATTCAAATAAAGCGTAGTTTTATTTTAAACTTTTTGAAATGTGAAAAATATTATTTTAAAAAATAAAAAATTGATTTCTAAGATACTCCAGTATCATATCTCAATTATTTTTATTTTCAAGTTAAAATAAAACGTAATATATGTTAAGCATTTTCTAATGTTTAGGTGAACATTATGTAAAATTCTAAATGTTGATTTGAATAGAGAGATTTGAGTAGATCTGAATTTCAAATCCAAATATAATTTAAATTATCCAAATAAGTTAAGAATTTAATTGAAAATTTAAAATCCAATAATAGGTGAGTGTGGATTTTTAATAGTTTAAATGAGTGAATATCAAATAATTTTAGATTAATAAATTTCAAATTCATTTAGGTTGTGTTTGGATGAGTAAATTTGAATTGACGGAAGGGTTTGAAATGAATGGATTTGAATTGGCTAGATTTAAAATGATATGAAATTTACAAATGATATGAAATTTGTGTAAATTTCATATCTACTCATTTAACCTTTAAAATCACAATCACATTCAGTAGTGGATTTCAAATCTATAATTAAATCAATTAATTTGTTTGAATAACTTATCATACATTTATATTTAAAATCAAATCTACCAAAATCCTTCCATTCTAACACAATGTCAATGAATTCACTCAAATTCTAAGTTATTTCAAATGATGAACAGTTTCAGATTTATTCATTTCAAAATTTTCATATAATTCGAATCCACCCATTTAAATGCAACCTATATTGATGACAACAATAGTACTATTTACAAGTTGAGGATTATACCTCACTAATAATTTTTTTTTTAAAGATTCCTCACTAATAAAACTTAATACTTTAACTAGTCCATTATACATAGTTAGATTAATCCATAAGTATTGAAAAATGTGAATAAAGTGAATAAAAATTACAAAACAATCACATTCAAAGGTAGAAAGGTAGTAAAGGCATTGAGTTTTTTTGTTATATTTTTTGGTATTACACTCATATTATATTATGTGATAAGGTGTTGATGTCCTAAAACCTTGGTTTTGATGATGACAAATGTAACCTAACAATCTTAACTTGAGCTGTGTAGGAATTCTAGTTTTTTTGTTCTTAGCAGAGTGTAAAAACTCGTCCGACCGAATTTATCTCGGACGCAATTCACCGTCTGAAAAGTCAAGGCATAGGCAAGATTTTGGGGCACCTGCCACTGACGAATCTAACTGTCCGAAAAAAATTATATCAGACGAGGCTAACTATCCGAAAGAAAAGCATCCCCGGTTGAGCACCAAACCTTTCGGACACACTACACTGTTCGATGACGAAACTCATCAACATACCTGGTTCGGATGAAGGAACGGACGCAAGCTCGACTGTTCGAACGACATTTTCAACTCCCTGATATTTCAAATCGGACGATTGTTCGGACACTCAATAATAACCTTGGACATCCGAAACTCATAACGGTTAATTTTTTCAGCATTTATTACCTAGTCATTAGGAGGTAGTTGGGAGCTGAATTATTGCATCTATACTTACTAACCCTTTTGTATTATATTTTATCAACTTATACATTGAATACAAGCAAATAGAAAGGTAATTTGAGTGCAAATTAGCTCTTTGGTGATATTGTATTAGTGTGTGCTTAAGAGTGCTATTCAAAAATATTGAGTGGAGTGATAATCTTGTACAAAAGTGAGCCATGGTTTGGTGTAAAATCCTTGGTTCAACTAAAGAGAAGTAGTGTGAGTAATGTGATCTTACTTTATGTACACTTGAGATTATTGGCTCACTAAATTTAAAGGAACATCTTAGTGGATTACTACTCCAAGCTAGCTAGATTAGATGTATTGTTTGTTTAATCTCTCTCTTAATTTATTTTATACTTAATTGCTTTTATTTTTATCATCTTATTTGTCAAGTGCAAGAAATTTGAATTGAACATTATTTGCAAGTTAATTTTAAGATACCTAATTCACCTCCTCTTAGGTTACTTTGAGACCAAAAGTTGGTATCAGAGCATTGGTCTCTTTATTTTTCTTAAATTGCATTTGAGTAAAGATCCCTTACAACAACCAATAATGTTCTATTCTTTGAAGATCAATTTATCACTAGACTCCCTATGTTTAATGGGGTAAAATTTATTAGTTGGAAAGATAGAATGAATTTTTTTTTTTGCAATCTATTGATATTGACTTGTGGTATGTGGTAAATGAAGGTCCTTTCGAAACCACCAATGTTGATTATCATACAAATAAAAGAAGAGAAAAAACAAGGTATCAGCTAACTTTTCAAGACAAAGCAAACTTGACCTCAAATGCAAAAGCCATGAATGTACTATACAATGTTTTGGATGCTAATGAATTAAATCGTATCAAAGGATGCGTTTCAACCAAAGAAATTTGGGACAAATTGAAAGAAATTCATGAAGGAAACGATGATGTTAGAGAACAAAAGAAATCTGTACTTGTTGCTAAGTATGAATCCTTCAAGATGGAGCCACATGAAAATATTGATAAAATGCATTGTAAATTCAATGATATTATCAACGATCTTGAAACCTTGGGGAATGAATATTCCATGGGTGAAAAGAATGGGAGGCAAAGACTATTGCTATAGAGGAAGCAAAGAACTTAAATTCCATATCCATTATGTCATTGATAAATTCTCTCACTTCATATGAATTGAAGCTCAAAGACAAAGTGGTGCAAAAGATGATGAGAAAGCAAGACCAAAAAGAAACATAGCCTTGAAGACCTCTCAAGAAGAAGATGAAAGTTGCTCTATCAATTTAGAAGATGAAGATCTTGATGAAGGAGATCTTGCACTCATCACTAAAGGATTCCTCAAACACTACATCAACAAATGGAGAATAAGAAAAGGAGGAGCAAGAAACTCAAATAATTTGAAAGGGAAGACCAAGCTGGAAATTAAGAAGTAAAATAAAAAATGTTTTGAATGTGGTAAACTCAGACACTTTGCAAATGAGTATCCCTCCAAGAAGAAAAAGAAAGGAAGAAAGCCTCTCTTCAATAACTTTCAAATCACTTGGGATGATTGCAATTCCAAAGGAAAAGTTGAAGAAGAGATGGAATCGGCAAAAATGGCCTTTATGGCCATTGGTTTTGATGAGGTAACTTCTACTTATGATTTTAATGATGAAAATAATGATAATGATCTTGAAGCCTTTATTTTAAAATTACATGATAGTTTAAGCAGACAGGAATTTTATGCTAGAAATAAAGAGTTAGTCAAAAAATTAAATGCTTTATTGAATGTTAACTCTAAACTTGTGAATGAAAATAATAGGCTATCAGAAGAAAACGCTGAGTTGAAGAAAAAATGCATGTGAAAACAAGGATCAAGGAAGAATAAGCCTTCTTGAAGAAAAAATTGGATGATTTGAATGTTCTCTTGCATAGAAAAAAGGAAAATATTGTTGATATGAAAAAGAATATAAATGTATTGTTCAACAAAAACTTTATTAATTTTAGAATGGATGATTTATGTTTTGTAAAATTGAAATATGCTCTATATGGAAATAAGAATATTATTTGCAACTATTGCCAACAATATGGACATGTGAAAAATAATTACTGTGTCAAAAGAAATGAAAAATTTGTAATGAATACCATATGGATTTGTAATCTTTTACTAACATTTATGGATCCAAGAAAATGTGGGTACCAAAAGTTATCACTTAATTTCTTGTGTAGGTAATGAATACCAATTTTCACCAAAAATGTCAAATAGTTTATAGATAGTGGGTGCTCAAGGCATATGACGGGTGATGCATCTCTCTTCACCAAACTCATATGTAAAAACAGTGGAAAGGTAACTTTTGGAGATAACATGAAAGCAAAATCAGTCGGCATTGGTGATGTAGGTAAAAATGGTGAGACTTTAATTAAAAATGTGCTGCTTGTTGAGAATTCAAATTACAATCTCTTAAGTGTGAGCCAACTATGTGATAAAAATCTTTTTGTATTCTTTACCAAGAATGAATGTTTAATTCTTGATAAGAACTTTTTTGTTTTATTTTAAGGTTTTAGACACAATGATGTTTATGTGATTTATTTTGATAACTTTGGTAGTAGCCATGCAAAATGTCTCACCGCCTCTATAGACGATCCTTGGTTTTGGCATAGAAGGCTTTGTCATTTCAATATGGATTTAATTGAAAATTTTGTGACAAAGAAGCTAGTAAGAGGTTTGCCAAAACTAAAGTTTGTTAATATAACAAACAAAATTTGTTATGCATGCCAGTTTGGTAAACAAGTCAAGTTTTGTTTAACTTAAAAAATTGTGTGTCTATTTCTAAACCTTTCGAATTATTGCATTTGGACTTGTTTGGTCCAACTCAACATGCTAGTTTTGGTGGTAGTAAATATGCTTTTGTAATTATTGATGACTATTTTAGGTATCCTTGGGTACTATTCTTGTTTACAAAAATGAAACCTTTGAAAATTCGTAAAATTGCTTTCCAAAATACAAAATTTGCTAAATTTGAAAATTGTTCGTTTGAGAAGTGATAATGGAGCTGAATTTAAATTTGGAGGTTTTTTCGAACTTTGTGATCACAACGGTATTTCGCATGAATTTTCGATTGTTAAAGTATCTCAACAAAATGGTGTTGTTGAAAGAAAAAATAGAATACTTCAAGAGGCCGCTAGAACCATGATTAGTGAGTGTGGTTTATCAAAATATTTTTGAGTTGAAGCCGTTAACACGGCTTGTTAAATAAATATGAATCGAGTTTTTTTGAGACCTATTTTAAACAAAATATCTTATGAACTCTTGTTTTGCAAAAAACCCGTTGTGAGCTATTTCAAAATTTTTGATTGTATATGCTTTATTTTAAAAATCAAAGAAAATCTTGAAAATTTTGACATGAAATAGATGAAAGAATTTTCTTAGAATATTCTAGTGACAAGAAGGCATACTGAGTATACAATAGAAGAACTCTTTTAATTGAAGAAGTTGTGCATGTTACATTTGATAAGGCTAATGATATTATTTCACAGAATATTTGTGAAGATGAAGATGTAGGTATACAAAAGGAATTTGAGAAGCTCACTATACATGAAGAATATCAAGAGACCAAGACAAGTAATGAGGACGTCACTCATCACTTGGATGAAGAAGGAGAAAAGAACGAAAATTCTCCAAAAGATCTTCTAGGAGCATGGAGATTTGTCGCAAGCTACCCTCAAGAGTTGATCATAGGTGATCCGTCTGATGGAATGGGCTTGGTACAATCTCGGGGAGGATCTTCAACTACCACTAGAGGGAAGAAATCAAAGGAAAAAGCTATGGTGCAGGGTCAAACATCATCAAATCCTCAATCCACTCAAATCTCTCTCAGCCAAATTTATTGATGCCAAGGCATCTGATAGGTACATTTCCCTTCTCAGCAAATCCATAATCGTTCAACGTCCTATTTTACAAAGCCTATTTGATAAATTGAATTTACCTCTTATTAAGGCATGCTTTGAAAAACAAAATTGGAAAAATTTTGTTCACATGGATTTACCTGTCTATCATGATATGGTATTACAATTTACAGCTAATCTTATGAAGGGTTCGACTATTCGAACCTTAGTCTCTCGTGTGAATAATGTGAACCTTGAAATTTCCTCCAATGTTATTAATTCAATTTTTTAGTGACGTTTTTTCTCCTAATGAAATTTCTTATTTTTTCTCCTTGGATAAATGGCCTGATATAGATAATCGTTTTGATATAAAAGAGGTCAAACATCAGGATTTTTAATGTCAATTTTAAACTGTTTTCGGGAGCCAAAACTACTCTACTTAGTCCTGAACTCAACATTTTATACTTCTTAGTCATTAATTTGCTATTGCCTACTGATGGGCTCGCACTAAGCCAGGAAAAATGCAAATGTACTTCTTTTATTGTGTCTATAAAGGCATCAAACTTGATTTTGGTTATCTATTCTGCTTTTTATGGGAGCTCTTTTTGACTGATACCCATAGGAACATTCCTTTTGGAAAATTCCTTACCAAAGTTTTCGATCATTCTGACATTCCATTTTCTGGCAAAAAGCAATACCCTCCTTATTTCAACAAAGCTTATATTGAATGAAAGGGTTTGTGTTTTTTAATGATCAATGGTTTACAAAAGCAGCATATGAACTTGAAAAGTCCAAAACACATGCTTCTGCTTCCGGTCTTGCGCTACCTCACTCTTTTCCTTCTCAATCCTCTTATTCCACACCCGCCTATCCCATGATCCCCACATTCCATCTTAATAAGAACTCCCACTTTACCATCTATGCTCACTTGTTACCTCTTTGAGCAATCAAATGAGGTCATTTTAACGCCGCATCCTTCGGAAGTTAAAGAGGCTAGATGCAAAACAAACTATCTTTCAAGAAGCGCCCAATTTGGGAATCTCTGCCTCAGCTCAGGTTAAATTTGCCAATATCCAGTCCCAACACATTCTCAAGTCCTCCTTCAACAGCAATGACAACGACATTAAAGATGGTGATCATTCCAATCCTCAACCAGACGACCGTGAGGATGTAGTTGGTGTAACCAATCTTGATAAAACGACAGCTCCTAGCATTGATGTTGATGATGACAAAGATGTTGATGATACATTCAACTACATCATGCAATGCCGTGATTCTCAAGACTTGAGAGAACAAGATAGTGAGGCTACGGAGGATGATGCATTAGCCAAAAAGTGCAAACGTGAGGAACACTCCAAGAAGAAGAATGATTCACCTTCATCCCCTTAGTTTCTCCTTCATGTCCTTGTGATTATTGCCCTTAGATATTTTTTTGCACTTGGTTGTAGTTGACTATTTGCTGAACTTGGTTGTAATTACTGTGATTGTTTTAAACTTGGTTGTAATTCTGGTTCTTTGTTTTACTACTTTTTTTACCTTTATTGTGGCTTGTGTAAGGGGAAGCATCCTCTTAGGGGGAGTTTATTTTGCGTTGATTATTCAAAAAGGGGGAGAAAGATAGCTATTTGATATAACTAATATTTGAGTGTTTATAACTAATTGTGTGATCATGGTTGTTTGATTTGCTTTGTGATTTGCCATTATCAAAAAGAGGGAGATTGATGTCCTAAAATCTTAGTTTTGATGATAACAAATATAATCTAACAATCTTAACTTGAGCTGCGTAGGAATTCTAATTTATTTGTTCTTAGTAGAGTTTTCGAACGAAGTACATCGTCCGAACAACATTGTCTCTCGAACACACAAGCTCGTTCGACTGAGATTACCACGGATGCAATGCACCGTTTAATGCGAAATACGATCAGGCAGAAAGTAAGATTCTGGATCTCCTACAATGGATTCACAAACTCGTCCAAACGGATTTATCTTGAACGCAATTCACTGTTCGAAAGGTCAAGGCATAGGCAAGATTTTGAGGCACCTGCAACGGATGCATCTAACTGTCTAAAGAAAATTATATCGGATGAGGCTAACTGTTCGAAAGAAAAGCATCCCCGGTTGAGTACCGAACCTTTTGGACAACTACACCATTCGATGACTGAACTCATAACCTACCTGGTTCAGACGAAGTAACGGACGCAAATTCGACCGTCCGAACGGCATCCTCAACTCCTGATATTTCAGATCGAACGATTGTTTAAACGTTCAATAATAACTTCGGATGTCCAAAACCCACAACAGCTAGTTTTTTTCAACATTTATTATCTAACCGTTAGGAAGTAGTTAGGAACTGATTTATTTCACCTATAAATACCAACCCTCCTATATTATGTTTTATCAACTTACATATTGAATACAAGCAAATATGAAAGGCAATTTGAGTGCCAATTAGCTCTTTAGTGTATTGTATTTGTGCATATTTAAGAGTGCTATTTAAAAATATTGAGCGGAGTGATAATCTTGTACAAAAGTGAGGTTCAGTATAAAATCCTTGGCTCAACTAAAGAGAAGTAGTGTGAGCAAGGGTGATCTTACTTTGTGTATACTTGAGATTATTGGCTCATCAAATTTGAAGGAGCATTTTAGTGGATTACTACTCCAAGCTAGCTAACTTGGATGTGCTGTTTGTTTAATCTCTCTTTTAATTTATTCTATTCATTTTATACTTAATTACTTATATTTTTATCATCTTATTTGTCAATTGCAAGAAATTTGAATTGAGCATTATTTGCAAGTTAATTTTAATAAACCTAATTCACTCCCTTCTTAGGTTGTTTTGGGACCAATAGGTGTCATATGTACTTTTAATATAAGAAAATGTTAAATGAGAGACAAGTGTCATCTCATCACATGATTGTAATATAAGTCGTGATACTAAAGAGTGTAACAGAGCACCCAAAATCAGTAGTGAATAACTTGAATTGAGACAAATGTTTGTGAAAAGTATCCTTAGGCGCGGTGTTAAAAGATGTTTCACAACGTTTATATAGATGATTTTTCCTTATACAACTATAGAGTTATTACTTGAAACATAAAAGTGAAGCACATGAAAATTAGTGACATATATAAAAGAAAGGGTAAATTACTGTAAATTTCAATATGGTATGGCCATCTGACTCATAACCCCTATTTGTTTTAAAAATATATCTTAAACTCCTATATGGTCTGAACTAAATGGTAAAATAGACGAAAATATAAGTACCTTAAACCCCTATGTGGTTTGGACTAAATGGTAAAGTAGACGAATATCATCCAAATTAACGGCATTTGAAAAGCATGGGCTTTTTAGCGTGTGTTTAATGAAAAATATAATTTTTCATCAAAAAGTTTAGGATGAATTATTGTAAACTCTCATGTGGTGTACATTTTGGACTTATAACCCTATATGTTTTTGTAAATATATCCTAAAATCCCATGTAGTTTGGACTAAATAGTAAAATAGATATAAATCATTGAAACTAATTATATTTACTATACACGCGCCCATATTGCGAGCTATTGCCTGAAAATTCGTTTTTCCTCCCAAAAAAATTAAAATTGTATACCCAACTTGCACTTATTGTTATTTACATAAACTTATTCTCAAATATGCTACATTTATCTATACATTTACAACCAAAAAGTACAACTGCAAGGATGCTTAAGGCAATTTTCATAATTTTTTCTTTTTTTTATGCATTAATTTATAGATTTTTAATTGTAATAATAAACTAATATCATTTTCTTCATTTTTATTCATGCAAATTGAAAGCTATAATTTCTAAAAATAGGGAGAAATGAATTATTTGAAATTTTTTATATTAATTACATATTGAGTAAAAGTATAATTTCAAAAATAGTAACTTTGGATGATTTTTGTCTGTTTTATTATTGGTCCCAAGCCACATGGGGGTTTAGGGTATTTTTTTTTCAAAATATATATGAATTATGGGTTTGAGAGTAATACCACATGGGGATTTACAGTAATTTACTCTAATTTAAATATAGGATAAGAACGCATTTCAACGAAAACCATTAGTTTGGATGGTTTTCGTCCGCTTTACTATTTAATTTAGATTATATGGGGGTTTAAGGTATATTTTCAAAACACATGGAGGTTATGGTTCAAATGGTCGTACCACATAGGGGTTTATGGTAATTTACCCTAAAAGAAATTAGAAAAAATATGTGTTTTGCACGTGTAACAATCTTGATTTGTTAGAAATTTTTATTAAAAATAAAAATGAATAATCAGTGAATGATAACAAAAATGACAAAGTATAAAAGCTTCATTTGAGTTTTTGATGCAAAAGTTATATATTTTAAAATATATATTTAATATCTTTGCTCTTTTCTTCATAATTATTTTCACCTTTCCTTTTTTTTCCCCACTATTGTTTGTTCTCTTAATCTTCTTCAAATAATTAAACTAAATTTCTCTTTTTTGAGAACAATGTATGGTAGTAGCATCTTATTTTTATTTCTTTTCTAGGCAGTTAGATTATAAATTTTTATAGTGATACCGCTAATTACTCAACCAGTTAAAGATAAGATATTTTCCATAGTATTGAACCTTTTATATAGTTGTATATTTTAATACTAAAAGATAAAATTATTATCAAATACGAAACATAATTTTATACATGAAGTATTTTGATATTCTTTTATTAGTGAAACATATTTACAGGAAATCAAATGATATATGGATAATAATTACAAAAATAATGAATTATAATTTCAAAAAATAAGAAAAAATGAATGTGATAAAATGGAAAGAACGAATACATCAAAAAAGTCATTATAAAAAATTACAATCTAATTAAACTAATATATTTTCCATATCATTAATAGGTATCATATGTTGCTTTGAAATGTATCGAATGTTAATGAAAACAATCTTTTATCTTCCTATACAAAAATACACGAAAATGTAGTTCTAAAGATATTCAAAATTATATATTATTGGAATTTTATATAAAGTTCTATCACAAATAATTTTCGTTAACATATTACGTAATAGTGTATATATATAGAGAATATATTGATATTTTTTAATATTTTTAAATTATGATAACTTTCATTTCAATATTCTATTGAAACTTTGAAGTGTGAACTCTTCATTGATATTGATAGCATAAAATGTGGTTAATCCTGATCCAAAATAATTTATTTTTTCTCTTTCAGGTTCTCAAGTTATAATTTGTTATAATGACATGACTAATAACTTGATCATTTAAAAATAAAGATTTTTTTTCTCAAAATATTAAACATTTTGGATATATCTATGTATTATTTATCATTACTAAAAGATAAAATCATTATCAAATATCAAATACCATTTTATAGACGAAGCATGTTAAAATTCTGTTATTAGGGAGATATATTTAAATAAGATCAAATAATATATGGTACTAATTACAGCATCTAGATAAATGATTGATTAAAATTTAAGAAATAAGAAAAATGATGAACCTAAGTAAAATTTAAAGAACAATGACATCAAACTAAACAGATTAAACTAATATATTCTTTATAATATGAATAGGTACAGTACAGAAACCAACAAATCAAGTCTTATTCCCAATAAGTAAGGTCGGCTACATGGATTCTACTACGCCAATGTACTATGTCATAAACCATATCCTCTTCAATTCTTAGATGGGTTATATCTTTTTTACAAGTTACCCACCAAGTCTTTTTCAGTCTCCCCCTACCCATCTTATGTTGACTATTATCTCTAAAATCTACTCGCCTGATAGGCGTTTCTACTGGCTATCTTAACATATGACTTAACCACTTTAAGGGTGTTTCTCTTATTTTCTCATCAATGGGTGCTACTCCAATTTTATCACAAATATGCTTGTTACGTATTTTGTCCATACCAGTGTACCCACATATCTATATTAACATTTGCATTTCTGTTACTCTCATCTTTTACAATCTCATATGTATAATTCACTGCCCAATATTCAAACTCATAAAGCATTGATCGCCTAACTACCGTTCTATAAAATTTACCATTAAGCCATAAAGGAATTTACGGTCGCATAATATTTCCGATACCATTCTTTATTTAATCCAATCCTCTTGTATCCGATGTGTGAAATCTCGATCTATACCACCATCACTTTGAATAACTGAACCTAAATACTTAAAATTTTTACTTATCGGTATCTCTTGATCTCCAAGACTAATCCCTATTCTATTCCTACATGCATTCTTGCTAAACTTAAATTTCATATATTTTGTTTTTGATCTACTAAGTCTAAATCCTGTTGCCTCAGGTGCTTTTCTCTAGATTTCGAGTTTAGCATTAACACCATTTTTGGTTTCATTTACTAAAACAATATTGTCTGCAAACAACACACACCATAGTATTTCCTCTTGTATGTGCCTTATAGGTTCATCTATAACCAATACAAATAAATAGGGACTTAAAACTGAATCCTTGGTCTAAACATTTGTTTATAGGAAACTCTTGTGTCACCTCTTCTGGTGTTCTAACACTTGTAACCACATCTCTATACATCTCCTTTATTGATTCTATATATGCTATTCTGACTCTTTTTTTTTTTTTTTAAACTCTCTACATAACTACTCTAGGGACTTATCATATGTCTTTTCAAGATCAATAAAAATCATGTGCAAATATTTTTCTTATCACGGTATCTCTCAGTAAGTCTCTTTACTAGATGTATGTTTTAGCAGTCGATCACTTTGGTATGAAATCAAAATGATTATTTGACAGCTTAGTATCATTTCTTAATCTTTTTTCCATCACCTTCTCACAAAGTTTCATCGTATGGCTTATTAATTTAATATCTTTGTAATTCACACAATTTTATATATCCTCTTTGTTTTTTAATATGGCACGAGAGTACTCTTCTTCTATTGGTTGGGCATCTTTCTACTTTTCAATATTTTATTGAAAAGATTGGTGAGCCAATTTATGCTGGAGCTTTCTTTCCTAAGCATTTCCATACCTCAATTGGAATATCATTGGGGCCAATTGCTTTTCCTTTCTTTATCTTCTTCAAAACCTCCTCCACCTTTGATTCCTAAATCCTGAAATTATAATACATTACGTTTTTATACTTTTCAAACTTATCTAACTCTGTCAAAATAATATTGTCTCCATTACCTTCATTGAATAGTTGATGGAAGCATCTCTCATACCTTTCCTTAATTTCTTCCCATCTCTTACTAGCACTTTATTATTTTCATCATTGATACACTTGACTTGGGTTAAATCCTACGTCCTATGGGCTATTGCTTTAGCAATTCTATAAATATCTCATTCCCCCTTCTTAGATTCTAATTTTCGGTTAAAATCTTCAAAAGCCTTATCCCTTGTTTCATTTACAGCCTTTTTTGCCTCATTTTTAGCAAGTTTATATTTCTCAATATTCACATCACTTCTACAACTATAAAAAACCATATAGTTAGCGCTCTTAACTTTGATTTTAATATCTTCTACATCTTTATCCAACCACCAAAATTCTTTGTTCATGGGGACGTAATCTCTTGACTTTCCAAATATCTTCTTAGCCACTGTCCTCACTTTAGTTGTCATGTTATTCCACTGTATAGAACATCAATGAAAAGACCCTTTATCTTATTCTAAAATATACACAACTATAATGAAAAACATGTAGTTCTAAAAATTTCTAAAATAATACTTAATTTTTATATAATTTATATTGTAATTAATTTTTAACATATTGTATAAATTATGTATCAATGTAGAGAATATATTGGTATTTTTTCATATTTTTTAACCTTATGATAGCATTCACTTTAGGATTTCATTGACATTCTTTACCCTTCCCTTCATCCTGAATAGTATTGAACGTAGTTATAAACTCCAAAAATGTATTTTGATATAGTATTTTAGTGTGAAATTAAAATTTGTATTTACTGAATATATAAACAAAATTAAAACTAATAAAAATGTGTGAATTTTATTTTTAGATTTTTTTTTATTTTTTTGCGTACTCTTTCAACTATGCACGTATTGTTTACTAAAATATTTAATCTCTATATTTTTATTGTTTTGTAAAATACTAAATAATGAAAAATTTTCATTGTAATTTTCTAAGTTGACGTGTAAGCAATCTATGTATGCAATTATTAAAAAATATTTAATGTGGTATGATTTTACTTACATAATTTATGTCATCTTTACTTTACTTAGTTACTTATCTGTTCTATATGTCATTCTACAATTTATATTTATAGGTCTTGCAATGAGTATTCTAAACTATTTTGCACATGCATCACACCGTTGGTTGAACTTTTTTTTTAACTTATCGATAGTTAGTCTAAACAAATATTGTTTTATCAAGTCTTGTAACAATTAGAATTGTAATTTTCAAAGTTGACATTTAAACTCAATATATACCATCAACCTTTTAGAGTATTTAATAGTATGATTTATTTACATAATTTATATTGTTTTTATATTCATATTTGTTACAATGATATGAATATTTTGGAATATATTGGACACTACATCGTATCATTGATTGAATTTATTCTCTACCTCATTAATAACAACTATAAAACAATATTTTATAAATGATGTTATTAAAGATAAGGATCTTGTAATAAAATATTACTATTAAAGAGATATAAAATTAACAAATACTTTTATCTCAATTAAAAATTGTGAGTTTTCTATTTCATTTCAAGCTTTACTTTTTTTCTTGGTTAATTTTCTTTTCTTCATGTGGGGAAGGAAAAAATAAATCTAAATTAATTATAAAAAAATTTAAATGAATTAAGAAAATATTGTTATATACTCCACTATTTTTTTTTCACTTTTGTAAATATTAAATTTTTATAATAAAAACAAACTACACATCTAGATAATTAACAAACATACAAGTGCCAACTTGAATAAATAGTTAGAGAAAAGAAAATAATAGTTTGTGAAATTTTAAAATATGAAATAGTTATAAAAGATTGTTTTTATTAGAAGGAAAAAAATAAAAAAATTTGGAATGAACATATATAGTAGTTACAAAATAATATTTTTATTTATTCTTTACTCAAGTAGAAATAATTTTTCTACTCTTAAAAAATTTATAGCTTCTTAATATGTATTAAAAATTTATACCTTCTTATTATGTATTTATACCAAAATTCGCAATAACTTAAAGAAGAAACAGTTTGAACATACATAATAATTATAAAAACTATTTTTATTTCATTTTTGCTAAAATTTAAATTGTTTTTATACAAATAAAACTTTTATCATATTACTATGTATTTATGCCCTCAATATGTTAGGATTCGTTATTAAATTAGTAATATATTCTTTTGAAGTGGTTGGCCGTTAGTTGAATTAGTATAAGGGTAGTGGCCGTGTGGGAGTAGTATAATTGTATACGGGTAGTAGTAGTATTAGCCATGTAGAGTAGCAGTATGAGATTAGTTATTATTATAATATAATAATACAGAAATCATAGTAGTAGGATTATTTATTAATATTTTGTTTTTCTAGTGAAATTATATTTCATTAAGGGCGGTATTTTAGGCATTAGTTACAAAAAAAGAGAGAAACATTTTAAGGTGAGAAACAAAAAAAAAAAAAGAAGGGAAAAACAATTCGCATTTATATATAATTTATAGATTGAAAATCATCTATACAAGAAAATAAAAAGTTTTGAAGAGAGGGAGGGAAAAACTTATTAGGACTAATTTGATTATAGTATAACTTTAGGAATTATTCATGAAGCTACTTCACTTTATTCTCTTGTTTCTAATGTCATGAATTGTAAAAATAGATTCATTTGGACAACTATTTATGCGTGATATTAATTAGAATAATTAATATAATAATATTTTGAGATGTGATATATATATATATATATAGGATAAAAATAATTAAAAAAAAGTGTTAGTAAAGAATTACAAAATATTACTTGAAAAATAATGAATAATAGTAACTGGCCAAATAGAATCAGAACATTAGTAAATTTAACTAATACATTGATGATAACGCACACATCACCTGAAAAACTTTTTAGATATAATAACATATGAAAGCTCCTTTTTTCTAATTAAAACATAAAATTCATATAAAACAATTGTCTTTGCTGTTTAATACACATATTCAGTGGCAAGTGAACAACTCTCCTAATGCTTGCTAGGATCATTCCAACAAGTGAGCTGAAGATTAAGCATTGTCAGAGAGTAAGCGATAGAGTGGCTAATCATCTCGGAAGGAGCCTCACAGCTGCATCCTATTTCCTTTTTTATTGAACCTTTGAACTCAACTACGAAGCTTTTTTTGGATGATTTGAATTGAGTTAAATTTCTCTGGATGATTATTAGCGTTTAACTTCTTTGTAATCTCTTTCTTACTCCCCACCCAAAAAAAAAAAAAAAAAAAAAAAAAACCACATACACACACACACAATTACACATATATAGTACTACTAGAAAAAAGCACATGCGTTGCACGTGTAACACTTCTGATTTATTAGAAATTTTTATTTTTTAAAAAATAAATGAATAATTAGTAAACGTTAATAACATAAATACTAAGTATAATAATTTTACCTGTTAAATTTTATATGTTTTAGACGTATATTTAATATCGCTGCTCTTTTCATTGTAATTATTTTCACCTTTCTCTTTTTTTTTTCATTATTAATTGTTATTTGTTATAATAGTATAAATTTCATTTCTTCTCAAAAACCTAAAACAATTTTCTCTTTTATGTGAACAATATATGATATTTCAATAGCATTTTATTTAATGTATTTCTCTTCTAGGTGCCTAGGTTATAGTTTCCTACAACGTCAGCATATTTCATAATTTTCTAAGTTATAATATAATTTACTAAGTTATAAATATTATATATATATACACACACACACACACATAGAGGAACGGACGCAAGAATTGTATCTTGAGGGGACAAGACTTAATAGCTACATAATTATTGAGGCTAATATATATTTTTCTAAAAAATTTAGGGGGCGAAATATAAATTTTATAAGGATACAAATTAAATTTTCAAAATTTTAAAGAGAGATAAATTTTCTAATTTTTGGAATCTTGGGAGGAGGTGGCCACCGCCCGCCCTCTCCTAAATCCGCTCTTTTATATATATACACACACGCACACACACACACACACATACATATATATAATATTTATCATTTACTAAACAATAAAATCATTATTAAGTATCAAACATTATTTTATAGATGAAGCATGTTAAAATTATTTTTTCAGTGAAAAATATTTACAGGAGATCAAATAATATGTGGTAGTAATTATAACATAATTAATTAAAATTTCAAAAAATTAGAAAAAGTGAACCTAAGGAAAATGTAAAGAATAAAGATATCAAACAAAAATTATATGTTTTCTATAAGAAAACTAAACAAATTAAAGTAATATATTCTCTACAATATGGATAGGTATCACACAATATATTAAAATCCTTATAAAAATATGAAAATAAAAAGTTATTCGTTTATCTTGCTTTTCAATGCATAGGACATTAATGAAAAAAAAATCTTCTATATTACTCGATAAATAAAATGCACATAACTCTAATGAAAAACAATTCCTTCTAAAGACATTCAAATATGTAATTTTTATATAATTTCCATAATAATTATTTTTAACATATTGTGTAAACTATATATTCAAATAGATAATATATTAGTATTTTTTGTATTTTTTAACCTTATGAAAACATTTCAAAAATCTGTTGACGTTTTTAATTCTTTCATTCATCTTGTGTAGTATCGAATATGGTTAACTTCAAATTTATATTTTGATATAATATTTTACTATAAAATTAGATTTGTATTTATTAAACGTATAAACAAAATTAAAGCAAATAAAAATGTATGCATTTATTTATTATTTATTTTTTTGAATTTTATTATTAATTCTTATAGTGTTTACCAAGTCATTTAACCTTCGTTTTTATTATTTTTTAAATAGTGAACAATTATTTTTAGAAATTTAATGGTATGATTATATTTGACTATTTATGTTGTCCATTACATTTACTTACATACTTATTTTTTCTCATATTATCATTCCTACAACTTATATGTAATATCTTGTAGGTCTTGCAATGATTAATCTAGAATATTTTGGACATGAATTGTACCATTGGTTAAATATTTCTTTACTTTATCGGTTGTACTCTAAACCAATATTTTTTTTATTGTTTTATCAAAAACTGTAACAATCAATATTGTAGATTCGTGTATTGTTTACCAAGACATTTAGCCTTATTAATTTTGTTAAATAGTGAACAATTGCATTGTAGTTTCCATAGGTAACACGTAACTCAATTTATATATACAATTATTTTAGAAATTTAATATTATGGAATATTTATGTTATCCATTACATTACTTACATGCTTATTTTTTCTGTATTATCATTCCCACAATTTATACGTAATATGTTGTAGGTCTTACAATGATTAATTTGAATTTTTTTGGACATGAATCATACTATTGGTTAAATTTTTCTTTACTTTATCAGTTGTACTCTAAACCAATATTTTTTTTTATTGTTTATCAAATATGACTGTAAGAATTGGTATTGTAGATTTTAAAGTTGATATTTGAACTCAATATATACCTGTAGTTATATAGAGTATTTAATGGTATGATTTTCTTGCATAATGTGTGTTGCTTTTATATCAATTGCTTACCTAAGTATTTTTATTTATATTGTCACTCCACAAGTTATGTGTAAAATTCTTCATGTGTCACAATGAGTATTTTAGAAGATTTTAGACATATGTGTTGTATCATGGGTTGAACTTATTTTCTAACTCATCTGTAGTTCCTCTAAGCTAATATGTTATATAAAATGATGTTATTAAAGTTAGGATCTAGTAATAGAAAACACTAATAAAGAGATATATTATTAACAAATATTTTTATCTCAATTTAAGATTGTTAGCTTTCTATTTTATTCCCGAACTTTACTTTTGTTGCTTAGTTAATTTTCTTTTCTTCAATATAGAAGAGGAAAACAAAACTAAGTTAATCGTAATACAGACTTAAATAAGATAAGAAAATACGTGTGTGTTATGTATTCAACTTTTTATACATTTTAAATTGTCTATTTGTATGATTATAAATTTTGTGATTTTTAAGTTGGAGCAAAACTTTTGTATTATTGAATTTAAACAAAATAAAGTCAAAAGGAATGCATAAAGTTTATTAGGGACATTTCCTTTCTTCTATTTCTTTTCTATTAATGTTAGTGGAATCAAAATCTTTTGACAAAAATAAACTTAATTCCATGAGTCAAATGAACTATTAACACTAATAAATTTTAAAATCTAACAATTTAACTTGTCTGAAAACTAATTGATTATTATACTTTGATCCTAAACCAACAACCTCATTTAGTAACAAAAACAGATACATGATTAGTCACATTACAATAGAGCCAAAAGTGAATTTGAAAGATATATAATAGTTAATAAAAATTGTTTTATTATGAATAAAGAAATATAAAAAATTTGAATGTATATAAAAATAAAATAATATTTTTATTTTATTATTTTCTCAAATATAAATCGATTTTTTTACTCTTAAAATTTTATACCTTCTTATGATATATTTATGCCAAAATTTCGTAATAAATTAAGGAAGAAATAATTTGTTTCATTTGTATTGCGTGCATTTTAAAGTAAGATAAATGATTGATTCCATTAACATTCGATGCATTTCAGAACAAGATAAAAGAACAACTTATTATTTCAAAAAAATAATAAATAACTAAAAATTTACAATAACAATTTAATATAGCTAAAAAATAAGTGGTGGTATCTTTAAAAATAAATAGTTAAATTAGATTAGATAAGGGGCAATTTGATTATGTATTCGTAGTGAGAATCGTATTTCATTAATGTCGAATATTTTAATCATCACAAAATAGGGAAGAAATTACTCTCTCACACACACAGATATAATAGTATAGATTTCTTGTTTATTAAATTGAAAATGACGCCCTATAATTTTATTGTTACACAAGTTTATTGTTCATGTAAAATTTATTGAAAAGTACATAACTGTTGTAAAACAATATAAGTCAAGATTATTAACCTTGACTACAAAACTAACAAAAGTAAAAAATTTATAAGTGTAGATGAGAGAATAGTAAATAGAGAAATATAGAAAATTCTTCAATATCCTATATTTTAAACTTTTCAAAACCCTCCAAAACCCTTTCAATTTTTTTTGAAAAGACTTATACAAGACTTACAAAAGACTTCCAAATGAGGTATCAAGAGCCCCTATTTATAGGGTTACAAGTTAGGGGATTCATAAATATGATACATGAATCACGGGAACCAATAAGTCTTCACGGGAATCAATAAGTCTTCACAAAATTCAAGGGGATAAATATCACATTAACTGATGTGTTTAGGAAGACGAATGGACATCCACTATTATAGAATTCATAACACTCTCCCTTGGTATGCGTCAAAGAATACAGGAAGAATTACTGCCTCGTTAAAAACCTTTACCAGAAAAAACCCTGTGGGAAAAAACCATGGTAGAGGAAAAAAGAGTACAGTGCGTATTCCATGTTTCAATTGTAGTACACTTTTGCATGCTGCCTCGTTAAAAACCTTTACCAGGAAAAACCTTGTGGGAAAAAACCATGGCAAAGGGAAAAAAAAGTATAGCGTGTACTTATCCTATCCCTCATAAAAGTATCATTTGATATCTTTGAGACGATGCATCACAATTTTACAAACAGACTTCTCAAATGTTGTTGCTGATATCACCTTTGGATAAATCCGCTAGATCATCGCATGAGTGAATTTCGTTGGATGTCAATTTCATCATTCTTCTAAAGATCATGAGAGAAGAAAAATTTCAGAGAAATACAGCCTCCCTTTAGTTAAGCAACATATTCAGCAATGTCTTTATATAATGTCATTAGAAGTCTCACATCTAATATTAAACACATATCTTCTGGATATGTTAGGTCAATAACTGTAACCAAACATATTCACTACTTGCTTCATATATTGCAATTATGTCAACAATGATTGCAAGAAGTAGTGACTAGAATTTTGATTGCAATGATATCATTACAATTTCTTCATAACTCATTCGAAACTGAATTATGTTGGATTAAATGAACATCCAACATTTGATGTCATTCCAGTATTTTTGTATTGGAGAAGAACTAGATCGTGCTAACGAATTTACAGTACATGTTAGCACTGAGAGATATAGGTACTTCAGGACCAATAAGTTCTTTTCCATTCTCACGAGAACGAAAAATTATTATTCTTGATATCAATCAATCTCACAACCATTGGGATACTCAATGAATGTATTTTATCCAAATATAATCATTCTAATACCTTTTTGGTATAAGTTCATTGGTGAACAAAATTTTTGTTCGATAAGTGTTCGAACTATAAATCTTTGTGACGATCAAATTATTCTATTTGAATCTCTTCAGGAGTTCTACCGAAATTCTTCAGAAGTTCTAATGAACTTTTTCAAGAGTTCAAATAATATTTATATTATTGACATATACAACAGTTATCACAAATTCTGATTTTGTGCCATTTGTGAAAACGTATAAATAAATTCATTAGTTCATTTTTATAACACTTATTCAAGAAATACTCATTAAGGCAATTATATCATATTCGCCTAGATTGCTATACAAGGGTTTGCAATCTCATTGAACAATGTTCCCGGGAAACTTTACATGCTTCAGGCATGTTAAATCCTTCAGGAATTTTCATATAGATATCGATATCATATGAGCAATACAAAATATGTTCAATATTTATTAGATGCATTTCAATTTTTATGAACTGTCACACAAATTAGATATCAAAAGATGATTACATCCATCATAAGAGCATAAATCTCTTTATCATCGATCCCAAATTTTTGCGAAAACTTTTTCTTCAAGGTGTGCTTTATATGGCACAATTTCATTTTTCTCATTTCGTTTTCGCACAAATATATTTGTACCCAACCGACTCTATCATTTAGGAATTTGGACTACAAGTCCAAAATCTTCACGTTTTGAATATGAATTTTCTTATATTGCATCTTTCAATCATTTCTATGTTGATATTTTTTGATTTACCAATTTACGTTCAAGTTCCTCGTTTTTTATTCAAAATATCAGCTGATATTATAAACAATAATATGTTGTCGACAACAATATCTTTTCGGTTCCATCATTTTCAGTAGTGACATAATTTATCGATATTTCTTTATCAGGTACCTTATCCACTTCTGGGATTTTATGATTAGTTATATCTAGGGTCTTTTCAGGAGCACCCGCCTCCACTTTATGACCATCTCTAATATTTGCTCATTTTCTCTGACAAGAATTTTTATCATTCGGAACCGATTAGTCAACCACAATTTATGCGTGGCTAGCTATTATTTATATTGATGGCTGTCATACTGGGACACCAATTGGAACATTTCAGTTAGTATATGAGATTTTTCTCATTTTAGGTCAGTAATGAATCTGGCAGTTGATTCAAAATATTTTATAAATGAATTATCTGGTGAACTTCAAGTTCACATACTTTGTACGAGGATCAAAATATGATAATTTATTTCATTCAAATTTCTATCCAAACTGCTTATCTTCTCCCCCTGATGTTGGAAAATATTTTTATTCCAATCAACAAATTTTGTCATATGTAAGTGCCCTATAATATTTCAAAATATTTAATCATAAAGGGCAACTTATATCATACATATATTCTCAACTTTCTTTTATAACTCACCTTTGTGCATTACAGTGGAATAACAGATATTGCACAATTAAAAATCCATAGATGGAAAACTTTGGCTCCTGACCAAAAGCCAATTATAATAGGGAGAATTTAAAATCTTTGTTGGCTTGATGCGTATAAATGCTGCTGCAAGCAACATAACATGTTTTCAGAAATAATGGTCTAACTATTTTGGACGCATTTAATTTTATTAGACCATTTTGTGTATGAACAGTGCTTCAGGACGTTCATACAAATATCATCAAATATTTGAGATATAAATTCACCAGTATTATCAAGACAAATTTTCTTGATTTCATAATTTAGAAATTGTGCTCTTAATCAAATTATTTAAACTAGAAAATCACGCAAACTCTAGGTTGTGAATCGATAATAAGCACACATGTGACCATATAGTAGATGCATCTATCAAAATTATAAAATATCTAAATGGCACACATGAAGAGTGAGTGGGCCCATATATCTCACCCTTATTTCATTGCATAAATGTAAGGGATTTAATCCCAATTTTAACTGGTGATGATCTAATAATTAATTTTTTTGAGAACAAGCAACACAAAAAAAATTCATTGAATTGAAGAATTTTCTGGTTCTCCAATATATGTCTATGTGAATTTTCAATAATTTTTACTCATCATAAATGATTCGGGATGGTCTAACCGGTCATTGCCAAACAATAAAAGTATTTGAATCAGTAAACTTCGGGTTTACTATAACATGTGCTTCAATTTTATAGTACAAATCAAAAGTAAGATATGCAACTTTTCCATAGCACATTCCCTTCTAATGTTGCATAAATATCAATAATTTTCTCATTTATAGTTTCAAAATGATATCCTTTTCAGCGGTCATGTCTGATATCTTTAATAAATTTTTTCAAAATTTAGTAGAGAAAGTGCATTATTTGTAACACATTTTGTTCCTTCAGGGAGACATATATTTGTTCTACTGGAGCTTTCAATGAATTTTACAATAACACTTATAGTATTAGCAATTATTTCTCTCAACTTCAGGTGGAAAAATATTTCTTACTTTTGAGTATTATATGTATTGTTACATTGTCATATACATGAATTACAACAGGGTCATTGTGTGGCATTCGACTAGGAACGGGGTCCTCGAAAGTGTATCCGAGGCTCATGAATGGCTTCAATCGCTTCTCCTGATCCTCGCCCGAAGAAATATTCCGGACATATTTTCTTCTGGCATTGTTAGAGTCCCCGGTCCTCCGGTCCTCCGGCTATTGTGTTTATCACTTCGGCTACTCGGATCTGCTCGTCTTGATTTGTCGGGGAATTATTTCTATTCTGGCTGCCTCGATTTTGCTGACTAGGCGGGCAAGGTTGCGTAGGGTTTCCTCGATTGGCAGCGTTTCTTTGGAACTCTGCCGCAGTTCGGCTGATGAACTGCTGCAGGTGCCCTTCTTGAATGGCCTTCTCAATTTCAACCTTCAGGTGGTTGCAGGCCTCAGTATCATATTGTTCATTAATTAATATTAGAGAAAATTGGAAGTAATATGGTGTGAATGAGACAAAATGTTAGCCATCAATTTTTTTGACTCAGTTGAGGCTCTTTTATAGAGGGAAATTGTAGCTCGTGGAGACTATTATAACATCAAATACCAATCAAGTTTTCTTTTTTCTTTTTCTTTTTGTAAGGAAAAGTTTAGGAGGAGGGTAGGTTTCTTTCTCAAGAGGGTCAAGGCAGGTCATTGGCGAGCTTACAGTGATTCTTACTGATCATTCACAAAATAGAAAATTAAGGGCATGAAGAGTCGAATCTTGATTTTTTTTTTTTATATAATATGATCGCCCTACTTATTATATGAATAAACCCCTGCTGGAAATCAAGTTTTCTTTCTTTCAAGATCGAGGGGTTTCTTGGTAATTTTGTATAAAGTTGACCCACGAAAGAAGGACTGGGTCAAAAATGTTTTCCCACTTGCAACTTTCCCTTTGCAAATTAATAAGTAATAATAAAACTAATTTCAAAAGAAAGTTAAATGAAGAACTCAGATCAACCTTTTACCTTTTATTTTTATTAGCCTGATTCATTATGTTTGATCCTCTTTATATTTGTATAGTGTATGAATATATACCATTTTGATTAGACATACATTATTGGTGGACAAATTAGTATCCTTCCAAGTTAGCCGCTAATGGTGATCAACCATCGTAATGTGCATAGTGGAATAATGTGAATCATGATGAAAATAATACATGAATAGACATAAATTTACATACCAGAATCCATGATAGCAGTAATTGAAGAATTGGTTTCTCTCTCACACTTGCGTAATTCATCAGGAAAGAAGGAACCCAAGAAAAATTGAAGGAGACGTACGTTAATATCTAGGTACGGCTACCTCTAATTTTTTTTAAATTGGTGATAAGTGTGTCAAGAAAAGAGAGGATTTAATTCTCATGACATATATATAGTTGTCCAATAGAGTTTGGTCCATCACAAAGGCATTAGGAAACTAATTCGTAAAAGGCAAGTTATCTATGACAAAACAAAACAAAACAGAAATCCAATAGGATTAAACCATCCTTAACATGTGGGCCACAACCAACAATCTCTCACTTGGTTCACATGTTAAGACATAATGATGATTTAGAACCAAAAGCACAAAAAATATTAAAATCTCTACAAACAAACGTAAGACAAACTATTGGCACGAGTCATGGCGATCATAAATTTAGAAAGCAACATACTCTCTTTCATGTACCACATAATCAACAACTCATTAAACATAAATGTAATGAGAAATATACATAATGTCCATGATGATATCTTATAAATACGCATTCTTGTTATTCCATTAATCGATCAAAAGTCATGTATACAAAAACCGAACTAAGAATGTAAAAGTCAGAAGTACATAAGTGAGCTCAAAATGTCTAAGAACTCCAAAATATAATAATGTGAACTAATCATTAGTGTCACGATCAAGACCCATTCTTTGAACATGTTCCACAAAGGTCTTTGTTGGTTGTCCATTCATCAAAGGATCAACAATCATGAGATCAGTGTTAATGTGCTTTGCTTCTAAACTTCGTCTTTAACAGCAAGATACTTAAGCTCCATGTGCTCAGCACCTTTAGAGTACTTGTCATTTTTAGGCAAGAAAATCGTTGCAGAATTATCTCAATAAATTTTTAGCAATTTGGTAATAGGTCAACAACTCCAAGCCCTAAAATAAAGCTCCGCAACCATAAGTCTTGAGTTATAGCTTCAAAATAGGCTACAAATTCTATTTCCAATGTGGATGTTGCAATCATAGGTTTCTTGGCACTTTTCCATGAGATTGCTCCATTAGCGAGAAGGAACAAATAGTCAAAAGTGGATTTTTTACTATCAACACACCCAGCAAAGTCTGAGTCCGAACAGAACATCCAGTCACTTTCAAGCATTCAGATCTTCTATACATGAACATATAATCCTTAGTTCCTTGTAAGTACCTCAAGACCTGCTTGGTAGCATTCTAGTGATCCATTCCTGGACTAATTTGATACCTACCAAGTATGACAATAGTGAAACTAACGTCGAGTCTAGTGCAGGTTTGGGCATATATTAGGCTACCCACAGCTGACGCATAAGGGACAGTTTTCATACATTTCCTTTCTAAATCATTTCTCAGACACTGCTTGAGGCTGAATTTATCCCCTTTCTGTACGGGAACAACACTCGTGGACCAATCTTTCATTCCAAACCTCATTAATTTTTTTTTGACATAGGATTTCTGAGATAGCCCTAATAATCCACATGAACGATCATAGAATATTTCTATTCTTATCACGTAGGCAGCCTCTCCCATATCTTTTATTTCGAAATTGTTAGAGAGTTTTTTTTTTCTCAAATAACATGCCAAGATCTCTATTGGCCAAATAATACGTCATCAACGTAAGAGACAGTCTCTAACAATTGAGAAAGATCAAAAATACAAACTTGGTCCCACTAATCCTCAGATAGATACACTGATAAACAATGTTTGCTTTAAATCCAAAGGAGATAATGGTATCATTGAACTTGTGGTATCATTGAACTTGTGGTACCATTGCCAAGAAGCTTCTTCAGTTTCTAAACCCTAAGGTAGAGCTATATAAATTTTCTCATCAAGATGTCTATTAAGAAAGGCTATTTTTATGTCCATTTGGTGTAACGCCAAATCATAATGAGCCACTAATGCCATGATGATTCTAATAGAGTCCTTCTTAGAGACAGGCGAAAAAGTCTCCTTGTTGTCAGTGACGTCTTCTGAGTAAAACTTTTGACTACAAGTTAGGCCTTGTATCGTTCTATGTTGCCTTTGGAGTTGCATTTGGTCTTAAAGACCCATTTACACTCAACTCGTTTTGCACCTTCGGGATAGACAACAAGATCATAAACATTGTTTTGATCCATCGATTTCCACTCTATTTTTTAGAATTAGCCTAAGCGAAATTCATGGCTTCTAAAAGTGAAACAGGATCTTGATTAATTCTAATATCAAAATTCAACTCTTGTAGATAAACCACATAGTCATCCGAAATAGTCGATCTTTTTTACCTTTGAGATTGCCATAATACTATTTCTTGTGGTTCTTCCACAACTGGTTCATTATGAGGTCCATCATTATGAGGCACATCATGATGATCATTTTGAGGTTCATTATTATGATCATTGTGCAGCTCATCGTTATGCTTTTGTTGGTCAACGTCATCATGTTGTACAACATTCTCGGGCACTACTGTGGGAATTGATAATGGTGGAGTTACAAGAGGAATAATCTCTCGTAATTCCTCTAGGGTCAGGTTTCGTGATCTTTTCCTCCCACTAACTTGCAATTCTCAATGACCCAAGCATTTCTAGTTTCGACGATTCTTGGACTCTGATTAGGGTAATAAAATCTAAATCCCTTAGATTTTTCTAGGTAACTAATAAAGAAACCACTAACTGTACAAGATTATTCATACATCTAATTTTCTTTCATGTGGATTATAAATTCTAGCTTCAGCAGGATAGCCAAAAACGTGTAAGTGCCTCATGTTAGATTTCTTTCCGGTCCACAACTCATAAGGAGTTTTAGGTACTGCCTTACTAGGAACTCTATTTAAGAGGTACACGACTATTATGAGTGCATAAGTCCACAAGGATTTAGGTAAAGTAGTATTGCTCATCATACTCCTAACCATATCCAATAAGGTACGATTATGCTCTTTAGCAACACCATTTTGTTGTGGCATACCAGGCATAGTGTATTGAGCACATATGCCACGCTTTTTGAGGAATAGTGCAAATAGACCCAGATTCTGTCTAGCCTTGGTATATCTACCATAATATTCTCCACATCTATCAGACCTTATGATTTTCACCTTTTTATCCAACTGCCTTTCCACAACAGTAATGAACACCTCAAGGGCATTCAATGATTGTGACTTTTCATGCAGTAGATAAATATAACCATAACGTGAAAAATCCCATCGATACAAGTAATGAAGTATTTTTCACCATTAAATGGGGGGACATCAAATAGTCTACAAATGTCAGTGTTTATAATTTCAAGAAGCCGTGTACTTCTTGTGACCTCTTTCTTACTGTGTTTAGTTTGCTTCCTTTAATGCAATCCATACGCAACGAAAAATCAGTGAAATCCAAATTTGGAAGGATTCATTCTTTACTAATCTTTCTAACCTTTCTTGGGATATATGCCCCAAACGTTTATGCGACAAGAAAGAAGAATTTTCATTTTCCATGCTACGTTTCATACCAGTAATATGATGAATAAAAAGTAGGGATTTATCAAACTTATCATCAACTTTTAATTTATATAAACCATCAATAAGAATTCCAGATCCAACTAAAATGTCACTCCTAAATAAACTGAAACCATAATTCCCAGAATTAAAATAATATCCTGATAAATTCAATAATGGCAAAAATATTAAATTTCTAGTAATAGATGGAATATAAAGTGTCCTAGGTACGTTTAGACAAATCAAGATGACATCCAATATCTAAAATGAGTCGACACATTCTGATTCCTTCAACTCGAGCTTTCACTCAATTTCCTATGTACACGAAGTCTTTACTGGGATTCGTGTTTTGGATTGTAATCAATCCTTGCATAGAAGTGAGATGTGAGTGGTGGTTCCAGAGTCAAACCACCAAGTATTAGAAGGAATTTCAGTTAGATTTGATTTAAAACATATGAAAGATAAAATAATACCTTTCTTTTCGAACCATGCATTACGTTTTAGGCAATCTTTCTAAAAATGCCCAACTTTCTTGTAGAAGCAACATTTTTCTTTCTTAATATCCTTCTTTGGAGCCAACTTGCTATCATTTGACTCTCCAGCCTTGAAAGATGAATTCTTCATATCCTTCTTAACCTTCTTTTTCTTATTCTTTTCAGCTCCTTGAGAGATGACATTAACAATATGGATTTCTTGATTCTTCAACCCATGTCTTACTAACTTGGTCATTAATTGATCAAAAGCCCCACTTATCTTTATTAGTGTTGCAATTGATCTGAAATGGCCCATATTGAGGAGGCAAAAAGCTTAATGTGAAATGTACAACAAAAAAATTCTTCCATAACCATTCCCAGATTTATTAATTATTGAACAATATTAGTCATCTCTAGGACATGATCTTGCATACTACGAGATCCATTATACCTTATGGAGATCAATTTGCTCATAAGTTTCCCAGCAAGTGACTTATCAACAATCTTGAAACGATTTTCCAAATAATCCAGAACTTCCTTGGCATAATGAATTTTTGGAATCATTGACTTAATGTTGGTAGAGATAATCATTCTCATAAACTTTAGGCCTAATATGTTGGATCTATTCCAAGCCTTACGGTTTACTCTTTCCTTCGCAGTATCATCCTTAGAGGGTGTAGGAGGTTTCTCTTCAAGAATGGCTTGGTCCAAGTCTTGTACCCCTAATTGGTACTCAACTTGTTCCTTCCATTCAGTGAAATTACGGCCATTAAATGTGGTACACAATAGAAGAAGCACACATATTCATAAGTGTGGAATTATTAGCTATAAATATACAAGGACACATAATTTCACATTAGACATGCTCGAGAACAAAATGGATATAGACTCCAATTTAGCAAACATAAAGCATGCATATTAAGTCACCTTTAGGCAAGCTATAATATGTTATATGCAAATAAATAATGGTACCATAAATAAAATAATAATTGGATAATTAAAATTTTCACACAAATGTTTGTTATCTTTAGAAATCCAAACTCATTCGAAAGTAATAATTAATCCCATAAGTTCACCAATTACTTGAACTTAATCTCCTTTGGATGATTTTACATGTCCATGTAATTAGCTAATTATTTATCTATAATTATTTCAATAATGTCCATCAAACTATAGATAAATAAATAAATTTTTTTCATACACTAAAATTCTTGAAAACATACCAGTTTGGCCACTTTGGTGACCAGCAAACTCAAAATTTAGACAAAATAATATGCACTTTGTAAAAATAAATAAGAATGTGCTAAATAAAATACATAAGTCCAAACAAAAACTTCAAGTTTGGATTTTTTTTTTTTGGGCAAAAGAAACAAAAATTTGCATTTTTCGTACGCAAAATTGGTTCATAAATTGCACAATCCGTATGCAAATTGTAGGACAAAAATTGAATACTAGTACTAAAATATGGTGCAAAAAATCGAATGGAAAATTGGGTAAATATTCTGCATAAAATTAGAGTAAAAGGCTGCAAAATTTGTATAAAAATAACATGTAAAAAGTGGAATGTATGCTTACGGAATTTATGCAAGAAATTGGCATAATGCGTACATAAAAAGTGGGTCAAGCCCATTCGAAAAACAGCAAAAGGTACGGCATTGGGTGTCAAACAACCTACGGGTGCGTGAAATCACGTGCCCTAATGCCCAGCACCTCTGAACTAGCACGTTTCGTCGTCCAGTGGGCATGTGAGGCTACGGCCCCTGGCCTGCTTACGTCACTTTTGCGGCAATCTGCATTTAATGCTGAAAAAGTGACAATAGCAACAAGAATTTAATGCAGCAACTTTCATGCCGCGTTTGTCATGTGAACACGGCCAGAGATCAACAATTATACCAAAATTACACGCAAAATGTAATAACAAAACCATTGCATAATAGAAATAAACCCAGAAAAAATTAATGGGTTATTCCCAATTGATTCCAATCATAACATAAATCATAAAAGGCACATATTTTCATACAGGTTTAATCTGATTATGTTCTATACCATAAATTTTTCATATAAAATTCCTACCACTCAAACCAACATAATAACATAATAATGGGTTTTTAATTAATGCAATAAATTCCTTCTATATGAAAATATAATTATGGATAACATAAATCATAAAACATGCACAGAAAAAATATATTGAGTCACATCAAATAGGCAAAAAATATATAATTTTTTCTCATAAACCTATTGGATTTAATACCACATGTAAAATTAATATCGTAATATGTACTGCAGAATAATGTGAATAGACTACTATGATGAATATAATACATGAATAGACATAAATTACATACTAGAATCCATGATAGCAACAATTGGAGAATTAGTTTCTCTCACACACTTGCGTAATTCACCGGGGAAGATGGAAACCTAAAAAAAATTGAAGAAGACGTATGTTAATACCTAGGGACGGTTACCTCTAATTTTTCTTAATTAGTGATAAGTGTATCAATGTGAGAGAAGATCTAATTCTCATGGCATATATATAGTTGTCTAGCAGGATTTGGTCCATCACAAAACCAATAAAAAATTAATTTGTAACAGACAAGTTACCTAAAACAAAATAGAAATACAATAAAATTAAACTATCTTTAACATGTGAGTTGCAACCAACAGTATTATCACGCAAAATATTTCATGTCATAATCATCCAGATGATGACAAGCGATGGGCAATAATACTCGAGTAAACTACCCAATATTTACACCATCGTCCTGTGATTTGATGGCTAAAGTCAAGCATGTGCTATATTATTTATAATGTCTTAATGAAAAACCATAAATTTAGGGTAACAAATGGAATGTTTATCCAGGTGTTCCTTTTATATATATATATGTATTGGTAAATTTACTATTGGGAACAATTAATCACAAAGTATTTTTTTTTTCTTTAATTAGGCCACTCGCAGGTTTTATTTGCAACACAGAACAAGCTAAGTTCAAATAATTAAAATGTAAGTATGTTATACAAATCGACCACAATACCTGAGAGCTACTGTGAAAGACGAAAAAGAAATGACATTGTAAATTTGACATACGCAACAATGTAGCTCTGCCAAATAGTTCGACTAGCACGTTAATCTGTTTAGCATTTTCAGCTTGTTAAAATTGCCAAGTGATGAGTTGACATAGGTCCGGCAAAATAAGATTTCAAATTTCGCTTCAGGATCGTATGTATATTAAATTTCAAGCCCAAATTAAAATGGTTACCAAGATATTAAGGATTACACATACTCCTTGATTATTTCTGGTTTTGATTATTTCAGCGAAATGAATTTTTTTGAAACTTTATTTGAAATTAGTGTATTTATACAAAGTAATAAAGCGACAAAATTATTGATATGTCATTAGATACCGAAAAAAAGAATTAAATTCGACCGAATAGCTAAAATTAAAAATTAGTGATTGACAATAATTTTAGTACATGGAGTGCTTTTAATAAGGTGTTATGAATTTTAGACTTTTTAAATCATTTTGTATTTGAAATATGGCGGAAATTGCATACACTATTATTCTAAGTATAAATGAATATTGTATACCCTTTTTTGTTTTTTATTCAGGTAACAAGACAAGGTGCTCAAATAAGTTTTATGTCCACTTGTTTCTTACTACGCTTAGACCAACACATGGATTGTAAACTCAAAAAACTACTTCTGTAAACGACATTGTTTGGTAGTTGGTACCTAAAACCTGTCCGTCGAGTATGTACGTTATTAAACCAACTCACATTAGGTAAGTTGATTATCGAAGACTTTATTTAAGTTTGAGATTGGAAATTCGAATGTATCTCCTTGCATTCTTGTGATAGATGTTAGCTTTCAGTTAGGTTCTCTAGGTTTGAAGTTGGAAATTCGAATCTCCTTGCATTCTTGTTATAGATGTTAGCTTTCAGTTAGCTTCTCTGTCCCTTAGTTCAGTTGGGCCTTTCCTTCTCTTTAAAATTACATAAATAGAATTAGATTAGATTGTTACCGTTTAGAAAAAAAAAATGTACATTATTAAACGACAGCACACATGTTAAAATAAAAGGGAGGGAAGGGGGGCTTTGAGGTTAATCCTGACTCTATATAAATATATTTTATATAAATCAAGTTGTGTTAATTTTTAATTATTAAAGATAGGCACATACCACTCAAACAAATATATCATTAAATGGGATACAAATTTTAGTAGAATTCCTATTCGATTCAAACAACTTGTGGTTGTGGGCATCTAAAGGTATATATCCAAGTTAGACCGGTTAATAATCTTATGTTGTGTTTGGATGGTGGATTTGGGAAATTTTTTTTTGAAATTTATCTATTTTTGGAGAGATTTATAAGTGTCAAATGGATGAATTTCAAATTCAACCAAATTAAAAGTGTGAAATAAAGAATTTTAAATAACTTTGTAATTTAGATGGATTTAAAATGCATCCACTTTGACTTTACAAATTATTCTAATAAATAAATAAATTTTAAATTATTCTCCAAATTTATCTATCTAAAGACAATATTGCGGAATTTCTGGCCAAACCCGTAGGAATATTTTTTGGCAGCATTAAGATAAAAAGCCAATAATTTGTGATAAGCTTCCAATAAACTTGTGGATACGAAAAGTCAATTGGACAAGTTAGCACGGACTTCAAATATTTACAAAGATTCAATTGGATAGCTTCTTTGCGAGTCTTCCTTTGAAAATTTGGATGCATGTAATGGATAAAGCTTGTTTTGAATCTCGTATATCCTTAAGGATCAAGTTGAGCTCTTTTACAGCTCCAAAAGCAAGAGGAAAAATCTTCAATTAATCTCTGACTATAAAAATCCAACTGATGAGAAGACCACAAGGAGCAGAGAATAGAAGCTATAAAAATCCAACTGATGAAAAGACCACAAAGAGTAGAGAATAGACATAACGAGAGACGAGACATGGACGGCAATAGAGAGCAATAGCATACGGCTTTGGAGTGGCTTGGAAAAATCAGAGAGAGAGAGAGGGACTATAATTTAGTCTTAAAAACTCTCTCTTGAGAGTAGTATAATAAATTATTTCTTCATATTGTCATAAAAAGGAAAGGCTTTTGTGGTCGTGACTTCATGAGAATATTATTGTGTAATCTTCTCGAATATTTAATGGAAGCCTGATAATATTTTTTTTTATTGTTTTATATTGTTGTGTTAATATTATCGTATTAAGTTTATGTATTTATTTATTTATTTATTTTATGTCTTTTGTTAATCGAAAGTGTTTTTGAGTCCTTTCAAGGAAAGTAATTAATGAATAATTTATATAAAAAATATATATATAAATTTTCTATCCCTTAATATTTTAATTTTTTCTCTCTTTAGATTTAACATATTTATGACTTTGATGATAAATTTTATCTCTTTTCATTTAATATGTAAAAACTCTCAATTTCTTTCATTCCAAAATGCATTCTCATCATTTTCTTCTTCTCCACCGCTTCTGTTGATGGTTGCAGATTAATTGTTAAAAATCTTGATATTTAGAGGTGACTATTTGATGTGTCGGTGCCATCACAAGAAATCTCTTATAATATCAAAATACTATTTTTTTTTTTAAACTTTTAAAGTTAACAATATTTATGTTCCCATATATAATATGGATCGAGTATGGATCCATCACAATTTAAACCTTATTTAAATATAAAAAAAAATTTGTTAGATACGAATTTAAATTGTTGAGTAATTCAACACTTTGATATAAAATTTTATACAAATTCTACGCCTACACTTACATCAGTTGGTGAGTCGTTAGTTCAGCAATAATTAATTAAAATATGTATGAGAGTTTAAATCATCTTTATCTCCTAAATTTTATTATTGGCAAAAAAAAAAAAAAAAAAAAAATTGTTTGAAATAATTGTTACACCTTCAAGGGCAAAAAAAGAAAAAGAAAGAAATTGTTTGAAATAATTGTTACACCTTTAAGGGGTGTCAATAGGTTATGTCGGGTCCTTCTCGGGTTCGTGGCATAAAACCTCCGGATTCGTGTCAGAAAACCTCAACCCTAACACAACCCATTAAGCATTCGTGTCGAGTCATGACCCGTTTATTAATGGGTTGACCCGACACGACCTGTTAACCCGTTATACTTTTTACAATAATACAAAAGTTATTTAACGGATTGATCCGACACGACCCGACCCATTAACCCGTTGATTTATATTTATTCATATCATTATAAAAAAGTTTATGAGTGATGTGAGATGTGATGAATGTGGATAAAAAAAATCATCTCATTTATCATTGGATTCATATAAAAATTTCCCATATTAGAATATCTCTCCTCAATCCCGTGTCAGAATATCTCTCATCTTATCAAGGATCGTATTGTACATTTAATACCTACCTATAAACAAAAAATTATTGTATATTTAATACTGAAAACAACTGTATTTTAATTTGTTGGGCCTTTTGAAGAGGAAAGGGAAGTTAATGCTCGAATTTTGGACCACTTAATTTTTACTATTAAACAAGAAAATGTTTGTTTCTTATTGCACAAAAGTGTAGGGCACTAGTAGAAATAACTCGTTTACGTACTATGCCTGTGGTTGGACTTACTCTTTTTATTATTATATATATATATATATATATATATATATATATAATATATATATATATATATCTCGTAAGACTAACTGATTTACATCCTCAAATTGGTGGCGAGATCCTGTCCAAGGGAAAACAATAGCAGAATGCAAAACAATCATTAGTGTAGCAACTAATTCTAATTTATAATTTTTTAATTTGTATACAATTCTTACTTTACACCTTCAGTTTTAATTTTAAATACGTAGCTCTCAAATCAATTCAAATTCGAGTCCTATTTTTAACGATACTAACTAATTTAACATAATCTTTAGGCGTGCAAATAATTTGTATTAAACTGTTTACGAACCTTTAACAATTTAACTAAGGTAATACTTTTTTCCCTTAAACAGAAATAAAAAAGATGATCATACACAAATAGAATATCATGCAGATTTTTCTTTTTTGGTAAAGACAAGTTTCAAAGGAAGATAAGTTATACCTATTTTTTTTAAGTTTGACAATATTACTAATATATATTTTCACGACTTAATTATTATCCACTAACAAGAAATTGAGAATAATTTAATTTGAATTTAAAATTTTTCATTTGAGCTGCTTACCCTAGTTTCTATTTGAGTCAATCCTCACACATTTTGCAATTTATCGAGCCTATATATATCTGGAGCTAGTTCTTTATATTTCTTGGCCATATATATCATAGAAATTCCCATCCTCAGGCTGCTTTTCTAATCCCCCAGCGAAAACATGGGTTCAACTGCCCAGTTAGAAAAGAAGCCTTATAGTATTTCATGCAGTCTGCATACCGTATCCAGCTCAAGGCCACATAAAACCCATGCTACAACTAGCCAAACTCCTTCACACAAAAGGGTTTCATATTACCTTTGTTAACACAGAATATAACCACAAACGTTTGCTTAAATCTAGAGGTCCTGATGCCCTCAATGGTTTGCCTGATTTCCAATTCAAAACCATCCCAGATGGGGTTCCTCCTTCAGATGTTCTTGATGCCACCCAAGACATACCCTCCCTTTGTGAATCCACCAGCACTCATTGCTTAGCTCCTTTTAAGGATCTCCTTGCAAATATTAATGATTCTTCTTCCTCAAAAGTGCCCCAAGTATCTTGCATAGTTTCCGATGGAGCAACGAGCTTCACTCTTGCAGCTGCTCATGAATTAGGCATCCCTGAAGTTTTCCTTTGGACTTCCAGTGCATGTTCTTACTTGGGATACTTCCAGTTTTCTAAGCTCATTGAAAAGGGTATCATACCTCTCAAAGGTAATGTTTAAAACAAAATTAACGGACTAATTTAATTTTGTACCCCTAAACTTATATATTATTTTCAGTTTGTACCTTGAATTTTAATTTTTATCATTTTTTACCCCTCAATTCTCAAATTCGTCTAATATCAATCCAATTTTTAGAATAGTTACAAAATTTAATAGAATCTTTACTCTTACATCCAAAATTTGACTGCATCATTATTGTACGTCCCCCTGAATCTATTGTACACACGAAAAGATTCGGTTAATTTGGTGGCGGTGTTAAAATTTGTACTGAGTGGGACAAATTCGAGAGTTTGAGATTAAAAAATAATGAAAATTGAAATAGAGGGTGCAAAATAAATATAATGTATAAGTCTAAGGGTGAAAATTTTATTAGTTTTTTTTTTTTTTTTTTTTTTTATACAAAAATTGTGTAGATCATTGCATTTTAGTCTTAGGCAAAGCACAACATTGACTTCTGCAGGCAAAATTTACTTTCATATGAAAAAAGGACTACGACATAAACATTGTTTTAGAACAACTTTGAGGAGGAAAATTTGTATTTTTAATAATATTGGTGCTGTTGGACAGCCAATAATAGAGTATTATTTGATGAATAATATTTGTCTGTTGACTTTAGTGGTTTTTAGAAATAGTGTTGACTTTTTGGAATAATAGAATAATTATTTGAATATGAAATAATATTTTGAAATAACTATTTGGATTAGAAATAATGAATAGTACCTATTATTTAGTGAACTTATTCATAAAATATATATATATAATGCAAATAGAAAAATGACAGTTATAAAAAATTCTTTACTTATTCTCGTCACACTATATTTGATAAAAACTTGAAATTGCATCTTTCCTTTTGTTTCTATCAAACTCCACATACATAAAAAGAATTAATTTTACTTTATACCTTTAATATTTATACTCATTAATTTTACTTTATACCTTTAATATTTTTACTCATTATCACTTTAATTTGTAACGTTATTTTTAAATATTTAAATCCTTCTGTTAAATTTAACTTATAGTACATTGATTTTTTTTAAGAGAATTTACAGTGAATCTCCACCAACCCCTTGGTGACTTGAACTCATGACCTAAATCACAGGGAAAGTGTAGTTTTACCATTTTAGCTACACTTCATTGTCACTCAACATTCAATATTTTTTTAACAAAAAGACCCTTATTCTCTCTTTTTCTTACTTTTTTTTTTCAATTTTACTTGATTTATTTTCTCTCTCACATACACACTTATTTTATTGACATGTTTTAATAATTTTTTTTATTATTCATCAATATATTTTAATTTCATCAAACTCTATTTATGAAAATAAAATAAGATATTTTGGGTGTTAAGAGAAAATTTGTTTACACATCAATAATTTGAGGGTAAAAAATATCATTTAAGGCGAAAATTTAATACCGTTAGCTTTAGCTGTTAGTCCAGTGATTAAAATGCCTAAAAAGTAACGTTAGGGACTAAAGTGATTATGACCCTAAACGTTAAAGGGATAAAGTGAAATTAACCCTACATACAAAAATAAAAAAAAGGGTATAAAATCAACAATGATAAAAGATAATTAATATCTATACCCAATTATTTTATGCTATTATTAAGAGAACCGCCACACACACATATATAAACATTTTATATGTAACTGAGTAAATATACAAAATAAGTCCAATTAAACTAATAATAAATATATGTTCACAGTTCAAAATGAATGCACAAAGACGAATTATTTTTATATTCATAATATTAATATTTATAGACTACTAATAAAATATTGCAACAAACACGCGTTAAAATAAAAATATACGATTAATAGTTATCAGATTAAAATGTCCTTATGCGAAAGTAAGGATTGTAAAAAAAAAAAAAATCAATTCCATTGTTTATACATAATTATTAATAGAATATTTTTTAAAATTATTAATAGAATATATTTTAAAATGTAAATAATGAATAGGACATGAATAGTGTAAATAATGTATTGTGTGAATAATGAATTATGAATAAGATAAAATAAGAATAGTGTAAAATACCTATTATTTGAATAGTTATTTGTTGACCAAACAACAATATTTTGACCAAATATTATTTGACAAATAATGTAAATTTTTTGCAATCCAAATAGCACCATTAGTATTTGAAAACCATCAAACGGTTATGAAAAGTTATCATCAACTACAGATAATTTTAGATCTTGGGGCAGCAAGTATCCCTCCCTCTTGATCAGATTTTCGGTGTCATCGATAATTTTGATTATTAAATGTTAGATAACACTAATAAAGGATCTAAAAATTAAAGGTAGTTATACTTTTTACTCCATGTACAGTTATCTATTGATGGTACTGAAACATTTGCCCTAGAGAATCTCATGTGCCCTCTCTAGTCTCTGCTCCTTAAGTCCTGCGATTCTGATATTATTGGTTGTTGACCACAATTTTACGATTTTGCAGATGCTAGTTGCATGACAAATGGGTATCTAGATACTGTTATAGATTGGATTCCAGGCCTGGAAGGTATACGTTTGAAGGATCTTCCAATTATAGTTTCCTAAGAACCACAAATCCCGAGGACATTATGGTAAAATTCGTACTGCAAGAAACTGAGAGAGCTCGAAATGCCTCTGCCATAATTTTAAATACCTTTGAAGAATTGGATCGTGATGTATTAAAAGCACTTTCATCATATCTTCCTCCAATTTATTGCTTTGGCCCACTAAATCTCCTAGAGAATCAAGTTAATGATGAAAGTTTAAAAGAACTTGGATCAAATCTTTGGAAAGAAGAGCCAGAATGTATCAAATGGCTCGATTCGAAAGAACCAAACTCTGTAGTTTATGTCAATTTTGGAAGCATTACTGTTATGACAGCTGATCAACTAGTTGAATTTGCATGGGGACTGGCTAATAGCCAACAAACCTTTTTGTGGATTATAAGGCCTGATCTTGTCTCAGGCAATTCGGCTATTCTTCCGGTCGAGTTTCTTGAGGAAACCAAAGAAAGAAGCTTGTTTGCAAGTTGGTGTCCTCAAGAAGAAGTTCTTAGCCCCCATCCTTCTGTGCGAGGATTCTTGACTCATAATGGATGGAATTCCACGATTGAAAGTATTAGCTATGGATTGCCTATGATATGTTGGCCTTTTTTTGCTGATCAACAAACTAATTGCTGGTTTTGTTGCACTAAATGGGGGATTGGAATGGAGATCGACAATAATGTAAAGAGGGATGAAGTTGAAAGTCTTGTTAGAGAGTTAATGGTTGGAGAGAAAGGTAAGGAGATGAAGAACAAATCCAAGGAGTTGAAAAAATTGGCAGAAGTGGCTGCAAGAAGCTCTAATCATAATCTTGAGAATTTGATCCATCAAGTGCTTCTCAATCCAAGAAATTAGATAAATTGAAATGAATGGATCCAAATTATTGTTAGGCTCATTTTGAATTTGGGACTTGATTAATTGGTTGATATTTTTAGTCAATCTTGCATTTATGATTTGTACTTGACTTCTTGTTGTGATGTTTGTTTGGTTCTTTTCGCATTTATTTCTTTGTGGTACTTATGGTTGAATGTAAAATTGAAAATAAATTCCAATTCTTACAAAGGTATATTTTTGTGAGAAATTAAAATGGTCTCTGTCATTTCACTTGTAGTAAAAAGATGCAAATTAATGCAAAACTAATATATAGTAGCTGAATTTGAAAACTTGGTCTAACTGAATTTGGTCAAATAATTCGAACTATATATTTGAACAAATAGAAAAGGACAGGTGAAGTAGGAAAAGAAGTTATAGAAAATTTTGATTCGATAAAAATATCTTTGTTGTGGTTTCTTTTGTTTTTAGAGTACACTAAGAAAATGAACGAGCGATATACTGTAGACATGACAATTTATTCAACAACTTTTTTACTAGCGCATTTTAAATATGGTCATAAAATTATTGTTATGTCTTACTAAATTATTTTTCTGCAAAAAGGACACTAAACTATCAAAAGTGTACATTTAAAGTCATTAGTTTGAGCCATTAGTATTAATGAAAATTAGTTTTTTTAAGGGTTAAAATTGTATCAAATATATTGAACTAACATTCAAAAAAATCTTGGGGTCAAATTAGAAAAGAAAAAAGAGAAAAGAAAGTAAAAAATTTGGACTCAAAATCGGATTACTCAATCATTTCAACCCTTCCCACTTCCTCCACAACCCTTCCTCCCCCACACATCTACCACCTCCCAACCCCTATCCCTATCCTTCCACCATAAACCTCCACTACCAATCCACTATATCAATCCCTTTCACCTTCTCGATCTGCCTTCTATTCCTGTGTTACTACCCCATCCCCCACCTCCAAATCTAACACATCGCCAGTCCACCGTCTTATTCTACCACCTTCAGATTCTCTCACCCTTGATCTGCCTCTCCACCCTAGTCTCGTCATTCTCCAGCCTCCTACCTCCATCCACCTCTAGTCAATTTGCCCCAACCCTATCCAGCCACTCACTCCCAGCCTCCCACCCTTGTCTCACCATACTGCTATCTCGACACTCCTTAAGCCCCCACCTCAACTCACCACCTATTTGCCCTGGCTCAAACCTCATCTTAATCACACCTAACCACTGATCCCTGATCCCTAGCCCTCATCTGCGATCTATTACCGCAGCCCCTTCCTACTCTAATCTACCCCTCACCGCATCCTGCACCCTAACCCTTACCTATGCTTTGTCTAAGGTATTTTGACAATGTTACCCTTGGTAAATAAGATTCTGTTATCCCCTAAATTCAGTGACCATTTTGTGAAAACAATAGTTCAATGACCTTATTTGGGACATATCAATAAAATTGATGATCTTATTCATATTTTGTTCTTTTTTGTTAAGTTATCTACAATAATTGTTCCAACTCTTTTAGTCCTTTTAGAAAAAGACTTAAATTCTTTTCCTAATTGATTTTATAGATTTTTTTTCAATTAAAAAGTAATATTTTTCGTAAACCAAATGGTCAAAATTAAATTTATATCACTTATATATCTTGTATAATTTATAGTGAATTATAAAACTTATATATTCATGAATCTAACTTATGTACCATACAGATTAGAAAAGTTAAGATAGGTATTTATTTTATTTTGTTGCTCTTGTTATGTATATGTAGTATATAGGTTTTAAGTTTTTAAAAAGTTCATCAACCAAATAAACAGAATGCCAATAAAAGAGAACAAAACATACTGTTAACTGTATTTTGCCTTTTCAAAAAATATACTTGTCTCATATTACCACCATCTAAATTATCAATAGTCTCGATTTGCATAAGATCAAATAGTATGAAGACGTCATCTAAATGAGAAAATATGAACTAAAATAGAATATGCCAAATCACTAAATTTAACTTCTTGTATATCTAAAAGACTAAATATTTAGCTAACCAGAATCTGGGTGTTATGGCAATAAATATATATTACTTAAAACAAGCATATATTGGTAAGTATATAAACTCTTAAGAGATTAAACATGCCCAAGTAGATTTATGTAATCTAGGAGAACAATTATCTATTCATAACTCCTTGTTGAATGTGTACAATCTGGATATCCTCTCATTACTTGTTTCACTTCTTAAATATTTTTTGTACTTCTTCCTCCCTCAATTTTTTTTTTTTTTTTTAACTTCTTTCCTTATCAATTGAGTTTTGAAATTTGATTTTTTTGAATATATGGGTATTCAATGGCCTGTGATTACATATTCTTTGGTTTGTAATTCTCATAGAATTGTAGTTATGAAATGTCATATATTTTCATTCAAAGATAAAAAAAATCTGGGAGTTTGGATTTTATTTGCTGCATAATTTAAATATAATAGAATTATAATATTATTTATCCTTCTTTTTTTTCCCTCTCTTTTTGATTGAAAGAAAGTCCTTTTATTTTTTTCTTTGTGTGTTAGTCCGTTTATTTTTTCTTGTTTTATTAAATAATTGGTATTTTTGTAATGATATGAGTCATAGTAAATAAGGAACCATAGTATGAATTCTACAATATGTTTTACTCTTTATACTTAAATAACCTAAACTTGACATTGTGATCCAATATTTTTTAGTTCGCATTCTAATATAAATAAGCAATTTGGAAATTAAGAAGATCAAAATAGGAAGAAACACTTGAAGCCTTTTTTGTCTATTCCTAAATTACCTATAATAAAATGATGTTATATTACCATAACTAATGGATAAACAGGTCATTATTTTGTCGTTTCATCAATAATAATTAGCAAATTTAGAATTTGTTTAAGTGTCTAAATTCATATGTTTTGAATTATTATATATGACCAAGTTTAACGTATGTGCATGTGCTTTGTGCTTCGAGTTATTCTAGATGGTCAAGTTCAATGTGTGTACATGTGCTTTGTATGGGGTACATGTGCTTTGTATGGGGTAATCCTAAATTTTACCTTTTTGTCCAATATTTTTTAGTTCAAATTCTAGTATGAAAGGGTAAATTAGGAAGATCAAAAAAGGAAGAAATATTTAGGGAAAAAATATAACTCACATTTTTATAATTGTATAAATAGATATTACTATGACCCTCCTAAAATGTCCTTATAAATAATAAATAGTTTAGTTATATAGAAAAAAGACCGAAAAAATTTGATCCCTTATCTTTAGAGTTTCAATCAATTTGGTTCTTTATCTATTAAAAAGACCAATTTGGTCCCTCGTCCTTATAAGACTGTGAAGAACCCCAGTTATGTTAATCATGTTTTGATGATGACCAAATCATACTAATGGTTTGATAACAAGTATGCAGAAAAACAGGTTTGTTCGGACGCAAATGATCGTCCGAACAAAACAAGAATGACAGAGTTTCGGACGATGGCAATCGTCCGACACAAAGAAATTGAAGCAAGCCTCAGACGAAGAACAGCGTCCGATAAATTTCCAGAAGACTTCGCTTCGATCGGACGCATGTTCGGACGCATCCTCGGACGTCCGAACGAATACCCTCAGAGAACGGACGCAGCGTCGGACGCAGGATTTAGCAGCGGCCGTCCGAACGGTCCAACGGCTAGTTTGTTCGGACGCACTCCTGCTGCATCGGCCGTCCGAAAGGTCCAACGGCTAGTTTTCCAGTAAACAGAAAATAGCCGTTGGGAAGTTTCTGTTGGAAGTAAATATTTGGCAACTATAAATACCCCTAGGTCTGATTTAATGAAGAGAAGACTTCTACATTGATTACAAATAATTCTTGAGCTATTTGGGAGAAATAGTGGGTACAAGTGTTGTAATAATGTAGGTAGTGTGAAAAGAGCTTAGAAGTGTAAAAGTTCTTCAAATGTAAGAGTGGAGAGATAACAATTGTAACAAAGGGAGGTTGTGAGTGTAAAACTCTTGGCTCAACTAAAGGAAATTAGTGTGAGCAAGAGTGATCCTCATTTGTGTACAAGAGGTTATTGTCTCACCTACTTTGAAGAGACTTTTAGGGGCTGAACTTCAAGTTGTGAACTTGGTAGTTGCCTTGTGAGAAGCTCTTTGTAATTGCAAGCTCCAAGCTTGAGAAGCTAGGGAGTTTGGTTTGATTCTCTTAATCTCAATATTGTTATTTGTTCTTTAAGCTTAAACTGTTGAATATCTATTGTATTAATTTGTGCTTAAGTTTTCAACATTTGGTGCACAAAGTTTGAATTTCTATTAAGTACTTAAAAAGGTTTGTCTTTAGAGATAACCTAATTCACCCCCCCTCTTAGGTTGCTTTTGGGGCCAACAGAATGAATTGATTGAAATCTTGTGATGCAAATTATGGATAAACTAACAAAGTTTTTGACAATATATATGGGGCATGTTAACGGCAAGTGATTATCGTGTGTTTTGATCCATTAATTTGTTCATAATTTTCGTCATAAGTCCTAAATTGGTTTTTTTTTTTTAAAGATAAGGGACCAAATGGTCTGTTGTGATAGATGAGGGACTAAATTAGTCGATACTCTAAAGATAAGGGACTAAATTAATCTTTTTTCCTTAATTATATACTTAACCTGGCAATGTAATTTTTCAAAAAATATGTTATCCTCCTTAATTCTACAATGTTGTGGTTTTTTATTCTGCAGCCAATCAGTTCATACTACGATTATTATTATTTTTTTTAAAAAGGGTTTACTTAAATTTACCTCTCTCTCGAGATTTCGTCAAATTATAAATTAATCCTTAAGTTTGGCAATATTACAAGAAGGTCCTCAATTGTAATAAATTTATATCAAATACACCCCTACCGTTAATTCATTGCCGTTTACTATTACATTTTTAACGATGTCAATATATGTTTTACTTGAAAAGCCAAAATTACCCTTGAATCCTTCTTCCACTATCTTCGTTCTCTTCTTCTCCTTCGAAGTTGGGAATGGTATTACATAACCATAGTTATTAAACACGAATTGGAGAGGAATCCGATGAGGGAAGTGGATCAACGAGTTACTAGTTCAACCAGTGAGTAATTGATTCAACCGATGAGTTGCTAAAATTTATTATTTTATTAATATATAATAATATTTTTGAAAATTTTAGATACATGACATATGATGAAAATACTAAAAAAAAATATCATGTCAACATTTTGGTTAATTGTACATGAATAATGTAATAATTTATCTAAAAGTTATAATTATTATATTGATAAAGTTAGTGATTTTAATTTGTTGTACATGCTTTTCAAAATAACCACTATAAGATATATAAATAAACACATAAATAATTATCATTTCGTTATTTCTTAGATAGTTATCATTTCATAATATTATATTTATATAACTAAGTCCCTTTTTTAGATTTTGAATAATATATTTCATTTACAAACCTTAAGTGGTACAATATGTTGAGGTATTTTGTTATTGTTTAAAAAAAAAAACATAATATTTGTTTTGTTAATTTATGTCTTTACAATGGTTGAAAAACAAATATTTTTCTTATTTCAATACACTTGTAGTTTTAATATTGAGAAAATAAATCCATAGTTATTTTATTTAGAAGGAAGGGAAAAGAAAGTTAAAATAAGTATAAATTAAATAAAAGTAGATAACTAAAGCACCATAAGCTAGATGGTCTAGTGGTGAGTTGCTCTTATTTGGATGGGAGAGGCATTTGTTTTACAAATTCCTTGCAGCATTTGTTTTACAACTTCCTTGTATCATACACAATTCAATTGGTTGAATTGGTCATGTTTTCGATTTATTCGAAATAATCGCTCAGTAATTCAGCTCGATTTGATTATCAATTTATCGAGTTGATTAATTAAATTTTCGAGACGAGCCAAATAAATGAGATCGAATTTAATAATTATGCACACAATCGAGCTTTCACTAACAGTCCGCGACTAACAAACTCCTCCCGATTTCCGTAAAGCTATAAATAACTTAATAAAAGCTATCGAGAACAAACAAAATGACTACTATCAGCTTAAGCCATCGAGAACAAACAGAAAAAGTACATTTCAAATTCGAGCTCGAATTCGTGTTCATTTTGTCTATTTTTGAGCGAGCTTGATTCGAATTCGAACTCCATCAAAATTTTCGAATTCGAACTTGAACTCTATTTTTAAAGCTTGTCGAGTTCGAACTCAAGATCGAGTATCATAAAAAATTTCGAGGTCACGCTCGAGTAGGGTACTATTCGTGCTCGACTCGACTTGACTCGTTCAATCGTTTACATCCCTAATTATGTCTGAATGGACAGATTTAGATGGATCTGGATTTGAAATCCAAATTCAACTTAAATTATCCAAAAAAGTTAACAAATTTAATTGAAAATTTGTAATCTAGTAATAGGTGAGGTAGGATTTTTAATGATTTTTAATCAAATCCAACTACAACTAAATCAATTAACTTGTTTAGATAACTTATTATACATTTAGATTTAAAATCAAATCCATCCAAGTCCGTCCATCTAAACACAATGACAATGAATTCTATCAAATTCTAAGTTATTTTAGATCGATCAATGTCAAATTCATTCATGAATTCATTCAAATTCTAAGTTATTTCAAATTGAACAATTTCATATTCATTCATTTCAAAATTTTCATACAATTCAAATTCACCCATTTAAATGTAACTTATATTAATGATGACAAATAATACTATTTACAAGTAGAGGATTATACCTCACCCATAATTTTTTTTAAGGTTCCTCACTAATAAAACTCTAACAATACAACTAGTCTATTATACATCGTTAGATTAATCAATAAGTATTGAAAAACGTGAATAAAAATGGCATGATAAAAATAACAAAACAATCACGTTCAAAGGTAGAAAGGGTAGTGAACTACTTGAATTAAGACAAATGTTGCGAAAAGTATCCTTAAGTGCAGTGGTACAAGATATTTCACAACGTTTATATAGATGATTTTCCTTATACACCTATGACCTATGGAGATATTACCTGAAACACAAAAGTGAAGCACGTGAAAACTAGTAACATATATAAAAGAAATTGAAAATCATTTAGACACGAAAATAAAAAGTTTCGAAGAGAGAGAAGGAAAAACTTATTTGACTAATTTGATTATAGTCGAACTTTCAGAATCGTTCATGAAAGGGAAAATTACATTATTATTCCTCTAATTATTTCATTAAAATCATAATGGTCTGCTAATTTTAATTTTAACTAGATTAGTCTCTAAACTAAATATTTGTATCCAATGTGTAGCTAGTTGATCTTTAAACTGCAGCTTCACCCAAAACATAATTTTTTTGAATTTTGATTGGTGTTGGCTAGAGGCATAACTATCAAATCATCTAGTCCTATGATTTTTATTTTTTAAGTATCACCTCTTTAGTCCTCCAACTATTTCATTAAAACTAAAATGATCTCCCAACTTTAATTTTAATCGGATTAGGCCCTGAACTAAGTAGTTATATCCAGTTTGATCTATAAATTGCAGTTCCACCCAAAATATAAAGTTTTTAATTTTAATCGGTGTTGATTAGGGACATAATCGTCAAATCATCTAGTCTTATGATTGTTAGAAATAGAAACTCTGAGAGGTTTGATGATACTAACATAATAGCTTTTACAAATCACTGATAATTTTGATTTCATCTCTAATTCCAAAATCGATCTATGGAGTTTCCTCTGGAAGATAATTATATCCTTGTCATTGAACTCACACCACCAGAACTAGGAAGAGAAGAAGGAGGAAATCAGTAGCGTTTTGCATCACGAAGAAAGTTATTAGTTACAGATTGGATTTCAAAAAAATCATTAATATAGACGTGTTTTGGGAGGAATAAATAGGGGCTTGAGAGAGAAGTTCAACTAGTGGAAGTGGAGGAGATGGGAAGCGGGAGGGAGACAGAGTGGTGATAGTTCAACAGAGAGACGGGGGCAGCGAGAGGGACAGAAGGTGATAGGGAACGAGGAGATGGTGGCGGCAATGGCGAAAGGTATGGGATCGAGAGAGGTAGGATCGGTGATAGTTGCGGCGGAGAGGTGGGGGCAGTGAGAAAGGAGAGATGGCGGATGGGGAAGGAGGAAGTGGTGGTGGCAGACAAAGTAGAGTGGGAAGACTTCATATGTAGAGGATGGAGAGGTAGTATTGGTGCAATTTTGGTATATTTTATATTTTTGGTGTAATTCTCTAAAAACAAAATAAACACATGCCTAAAATTTCTTATAACTACTCCACAATCACATATCTTCCCCATAACCCCAATTTAATTTGTATTTTAATATTATTTTTTTTTTGATATTTTCCAATTAGTTTCAAATATAGTATTACACACACGTAGTGTGATACCCACAAATTTATAGGAAAAATAATAAATATGGAAATAAATATTTGAGGTATATTGAAGACTGAGTTTTAGTAAAAAAATAATACTAGAGTAATTATCCTTGTGAATCTTGGAGAGTAGCCTATGTTATAGGAAAAATTTTAGGAATAAATTGCCTATAAATATTGGCTCTTATGCCTAAAAAACTACGATATATTTTTCAAAACATTTGTAGGAGAGACAAGAAGAATTTTTCCAACAAACTAGTTAGTTTTCTTTTCTTAAAAAAAAAATTTAACATTCGTAATTAATTGTTTATTTTATTTTAGGCTTGAATACTATAGATTTATTAGAAATATTTTATAGATTAGTTGTGTAAATTATTTAGGGACATGTGGATTTATCTGTGTAATTTTTTATGATTAAAGACATATTTTATTTGGGTAAATTTCATATGTGATTAACTTAGATTGACTTGAGGTTAAGATTAGATTTATGGTTCAAGAATAATATTTTTATGGCTTATTTTCATATGTATTATTCTGAAATATTAGAGAATATTAAGAATTATTGGGGACTATTTTCTAAATACTTTATGAGTTTATAGAAAAAAAAAAAAAGAAAAAGAAATAGAGAGAATAGTAGAAGCAGTACGCTGCGTTTGCTAAAGGAAAACGAAGAAGATGATGTCAATTGTGTTATAATTGCAGTTTAGTCCTTTAGGTTTCATAGAATTTTGTTAAGGCCTGATTGATTTTGAAAAGGTTCAGATTAGATCCGCATAAACTTATAGAAATTAGTGATTTACCCAGAAAGGTTCTGTTGAGTCAAACCAAATCCAAGACTCTTTGAAATTACTTTTTGAACCCCAAAAGTTTTTGTTGTACATTGGCTCGAAAATTTTTGAGAATAATACAAAGGCCCCAAAAATATTTTACAATTTATTAGGAAAGCCCTCAAATGTTTTCTAAAGTTATATTGATCAAAAGCAAATCATTGTTTTATATAGTTATATAAAAGCCCAAAATTTTCTAAAAGTTTCAAACATGACCCCAAAGTTTCTAAAAACTTGTACTAGTAAACTACAAGTTATTTTCTAATTGAATTGAATAAATTTAATAAGGACTCAATTAAGTTATTTTGGCAACTTTAAAAAATTATAATATTACGTTTGAGCAAACTAAAAGTATTTTTCACATTTTTTACATCATTAATTAATTTTGAAAGATTTAATGTATTAAACTGGTCATGATCCCTAAGAATATGTGATAGGGGTATAGTGAGTTGGGTTAAGAGTTCATTAAGTGTTCATGGATGATAGACTATCGTGATTTCTTGTAGGAAAACATTAACATCAAGATTGAGTACGATTATCGAGCTTATTTGAGGTAGGTAGTGCTTTCCATCTGAATTTTCAAATTATTTTACAAACTTTGATATTTCTTAAAATTGTTTTATAAACTCACATGAATTTCAACATCATTTTATGTAAAAAGTGTGTTCTATGAAAGAATTATTTTTACTATGAAAATTTGGATATTTGACTTGCTTGGTTTTAAAGTTATATAAAAATGTGATTGCATGCATGATTTTGAATATCTATGGTACGTGTGTGATGTATGGATAAAACATTAATGAACGAAGGCACTAAACGAATATAAGATAGTCAGTAGCTATTATAGTCTTGAACTCTCTGATTAATTATGATTATGAATATGAAAATGATCATGATTATAATAATGATAATGATAATGACAATGATTAGAGAACTGTCAAGGGGTTCCATAAAAATCTCTTGACAACTTTTTTTAGTAAGGTCAAGCAGTAGACTGAGTATTGAGTAGCCAATGAATGCATGGTCAGTTTTGAGTCTTTTTTGATAAGTGAATGCATGATCTAACATGATTTTGTGATTATGAAAATGAATACTTGATGCGTGTATGATTATGAAATTTGTCAAATAAAAATGACTTATGATTATAGTATATTTTTGAATATTCACATCAAAAACATTAGATAATGATTTTATATATATAAAGTATTTGGTTTGAAAATATGATTTCCTTGAAAGTATGAACATGTGATTGTGTGACAATTTGTGAAAGTATATGTATATGCAACTGCATTATCTAGTAAGGAGTATGTACTATCTACTGGGTGACTTGTCACTCACCTAATTCCCTATATTTTTGTACAGACATTGAATACAAGTACGTCATCTTAGAGAACGAAGGTTAGATGTACTCGGATGAGAAAGTTTGTTAAGATTGTTTTGTGGTAGGATTTTAGTAAAGTTAATGGATATTGAAATAAGTTGAACTTGTGTACTCATGATATTATTTAATTGTTTACACTTTAGAATCTATTAAATGTAATAAGTACCACACTATTTTAGTTATCATTTATGAATAGACATTTCTACTCTTATTATTAATATTTGAGGGTTATTGATATATAATTGATGCCTTGTCTTCGTGGGAGTATGGTTTCACGGATACGGAGCAAGAATGGCATGTGCTTAGCATGTGCAAGTCAGGGGCGTGACATGTTTGATGGTATCAGAGCTTAGGTTATAATTTCTGTAGTGCGTCTTAGGTTAATACTTAAGATATTAGTCTATGAGTCTTAAAAGGAATCAAGATGAATAACAAGTATAGAACTTAGAATATTAAGTGATTTTGATGTAATGGAAATGTCTAAGAATCGTAGCTCATAGATTTTGGAGTTATATTAAGGAGGAAATAAATGAATTCCCACGATATTGAGGGTCGATAGATTTGGGAGTTGGAAGTATGATATCAAATGAAAAGTTGTTGTTAAGTTGGATATCGTCAATGGGAGTGTCCGAATGAAAAGGGTAATATTAGAAGAGATATCGAGGCAAGAAAGATACCACCTAATTCTAATGTAGGGTCCACTGCATGACTAAGTATGAAGTTGAAGATTTTGATAATGTTACAAGTTAATTTCTTGCCTAAGTATGTGTTACATGAATGTGGTCTAAGAGAATCGTGACTTTGTGCTGCTAGGAGATAATTGATTTATGTAGATAACGTGATTGGGATCACAAAGTTTCAAGGACGAAACTTTTTATAAGAGGGGTAGAATGTGATACTCACAAATTTTTAGGGAAAATAATAAATAGGAAAATAAATATTTGAGGTGTATTAAAGGCTAGAGTTTTAGTAATAAAATAATACTGGACTAATTATCTTTGTAAATCTTAGAGACTAGTGTCATGGGCTTACTCTTTTTAGTGCTCCCAACCCGTGCGACACTTAGGTTTCACCCTAAGTCAGCCTTTCTCACACTCACAACAATAAAAGAGAGAGAATTGAGATAATGAAAACTCTGTATATTGAATTGCTCAAACTTGTGAAGTATGTTACAAATGAGGGGGTTGGCCCTTTTCTTTACTTACAAGACAGAATTCTAGAACCTATTACATTAATTACAAATCCACATAATTCTAGAGAATTCTATACAGAGAATATTCCTCCTAGAATATTCTGGGGAATAAGAACAAAATTTAGGAAATTCTAAAGAACTCTAGAATGTTCATTTATCTTCTGGAAAAGAGTCTGGATCTTTATTCTGGGCCAAACGTCTGGGCCATCATTCTGGACCAAATCTCTTCGTCTAAATGGGCGGATCGTGCCAAGTATTGGATGTTCTCCTCTAAGGTGCGAACACACATTTCTCATTCTTTACGAAAAGTTGGTTCTCCTTAACCACCCTAAACACCTCTCTCAAGTGTTGGATGTGCTCCTCTAAGGTGCGACTATAGATCACAACATCGTCATGGTATACTACCACAAATTTATCGAGAAACTCTCGAAGTACGTTGTTCATCAACGTGCAGAAGGTTGTTGGGGCATTGGTCAAGCCGAAAGGCATGACAAGGAACTCATAGGCGCTGTATCGCGCCACGCATGCCGTATTGTGTTCATCGCCCTCTGCAATGCATACCGGCCAGTACCCCGACCTTAGGTCTAACTTGGAAAACCATCGTGCACCTCCAAGCTGGTCGAACAAGTAGTAAGCAATCAGTGGTATGGGGTACTTGTTCTTCACCATCAATTTGTTCAAGGCCCTGTAGTCCACTCATATCCTTAGGGACCCGTCGTGTTTCTTCTGGAATAGCACCGGGGCACCAAAGGGAGACTTTGAGAGTCTGATGTAACCAACATCCAGCAAATCTTTCAACTATTTTCTCAACTCTGAGAGCTCCGGAGAGGACTGCGATAGGGTACCATCGCAGGTGGCTTGGTACTGGGGATCAGTTCGATCTCGTGGTCTACTTCTCTCTTAGAAGGCAATTCTATTGGCAGTTCTACAGGCATCACACTCTTGAACTCTTCCAGTATTACCGCAACCATTTCAGGCACCTCTCCTTGTTTGTCTCCCTCGTCCACATTTAGGGTCGTAAGGAAGGTTGACTCTCCTCGCTTCAACCCGTTGCATAGTTGTATGGCGGATAGGGTCTTGTGATCCCTCCGGACTTCTTCCTCAAAGGTACCACACATTGGCATTGAGGATCCAGAATGCATATGCAGTCAGTAAAGGGAAGCAGCTTGGCACTAATACAATCAAGGAAGTCAAGTCCTATCACAATATCATAATCATCAAGAGGAGTTACCTCAAGTGAAGTTTTGCCCTTCCATTGCCCAATAGCTATGTCTGCGTTGCTTGCCAATCCATGAACAGGGACCTCCTTAGTGTTGACTGTCTTCAAGGTGCCAACACCTTTCCCCATTTGAAGGTTGAATTTCTTGGCAGCCCCGATCGATATGAAGAGTCGGTAGCTCTAGTGTCAACTAGAGCACTTAACTTGTGGCTAGCTACCTCCACATCAGCAAACATCAAGCCCCTCTTTTTTTGCGATGTCTTCACTTTAATAGTGTTTAGGATTCACAACGAACCCAATTGTTTTTCCTCTGTTTTCTCCTCCTCCATGGCCATGGCTACTAACTTTGCTTTTGCAGGACATTCCTGCGCCATGTGTGGACCATCGCAGAAAAAGCACTTCAATGGTCGTTTGCCTTTGTCCTCTTTGCTGTGAATTACTTCCCCTCATTTTTGGAAGGAGACTTCTCCCTTGCTCCCCGACCAAATTCTTTATTGCTCTCCTTTGTAATCTCCTTGCCCTTTAGTTTGGAGGAGTTGAGCTTTTCCTTTGGTAGGGTTGGCTTTTCTCGTAGCTTGAACTCCAAGAGGGACTCAACCACCGACATCGCATTGGAGAGGTTATCAACATTCCTTCTTTCCAACTCTAACCATGCCCATGGCTTAAGTCCATCCATAAACTGGAAGAAGCCATTCTTCTCATTCATGCTTTGAATTTGCAGCATCAATTGGGAGAACTCTTTCACGTACTCCCCTACTTCACCCTTCATTTCTAGCCGGCGAAATATTGCACGAGCATCCCTCTCTACATACTGAGGGTAGAAGTAGCTTCGAAACTCATCCACAAACTGTGCCAAGTAGTGATGGCAGTGCCACTGCAATTGTCACTTCTGCGCCGCCACCACAATAAAGCGAATCGATCAAGTATGACGAGGCAAGACATTTACCTTTTGCTCGTCGATCCGAATACCTGCATTTCAGAAATACTGCTCCATGGACCATAGGAAGTTGTCCACTACCTTTGCTTCCCTATGTCCATTGAACTCCTTGGGCTTTGAAGCGTCTGATCGGGGTGTAGGCTACAGCATCACCGTCTCGCCAACAACAGCTCTTCTCAAGGCAATCAATTCTGCCTTGAGTGTCTCAAACTTATCTTGCATAGTAGCAACTTGGTCTCGCTCCACACGCATGCCGCAATCTTCTCTTTGATGGACACTAATTCTGCCTTTGGACTTTTCAATCTCTGGGCCAAACAATCGATCGTAGTATTCAGGGCACAGTGCATTTCTCCACTAAGGTCTTCCTCCCTGGACTCGACCCCGTCAATGAGTACGACTGCGTCCTCGACAGTGTCGCGGGTTTTTACCATGGCCAAATCGAGTTTCTCCATATGAGAAACGGCAGCTACCAGCACATCTCTTGATGGTTCTCGCCCCCTCCTGTCCTTCTTGGTCTGAGGGATTTCATCATGGGTCACGTCGGATGAAGTTTCAGCCATAGTGTCTTCTTACCTAGCACTTGCAACAAAACCTAACTCTGATACCACTTGACGGGCTTACTCTTTTTAGTGCTCCCAACCCGTGCGACACTTAGGTTTTCACCATAGGTCAGACTTTCTCACACTCACAACAATAGAAGAGAGAGAATTGAGAAAATGAAAACTCTGTATATTGAATTGCTCAAACTTGTGAGGTATGTTACAAATGAGGGGGTTGGCCCATTTTTATACTTACAAGAGATAATTCTAGAACCTACTACGTTAATTACAAATCCACATGGTTCTTGAGAATTCTATACAGAGAATATTCCTCCTAGAATATTTTGGAAAATTTAAGGAAACTCTAAAGAACTCTAGAATATTCCTTTATCTTATGGAAAATAGTGGATCTTCATTCTGGGCCAAACGTCTAGGCCTTCATTTTGGACCAAACCTCTTCGTCTAAATGGGCGAATCGTGTTTTTAGCCTATCTTATAGGAAAAATTTTAGGAATAAATTGCTTATAAATATTGGCTCTTAGGGGGTGAAAAACTATAACATATTTTTCAAAAAATTTGTAGGAGAGAGAAGAAGAATTTTTCCAACAAACTAGTAAGTTTTTTTTTTTTTAATTTTAATTTTCGTAATTAATTGTTTATATTATTTTAGGCTTGAATACTATAGATTTATTAGAAATCTTTTTATAGATTAGTTGTGCAAATTATTTAGGGACCGTGTGGATTTATCTATGTAATTTTTTATGGTTAAAGACATATTTTATTTGGATAAATTTCATATGTGTTTAACCTAAGATTAAGATTCGATTTATGGTTCAAGAATAATATATTTATGGCTTATTTTCATATGTATTTATTCTGAAATATTAGAGTATATGAAGAATTATTGGGGACTATTTTCTAAATACTTTATGAGTTTTCAACAAAAAAAAAAAAGAAAAGAAATAGAGAGAATAGTAGTAGCAAAACGGTACTGCGTCTGCTAAAGGAAAAAGAAGAAGATAATGTCTGTTGTGTTATAATTACAGTGTTGCCCCTTAGGTTTCATAGAATTTTGTTAAGGCCTGATTGATTTTGAAAAGGCACAAATTAGATCTCCATAAACTTATAGAAATTAAAGATTTACCCAAAATGGTTCCGTTGAGTCAAACAATGTCCAGGACTCTGTGAAATTACTTTTTGAAACCCTAAAATTTTTGAAAAATCGTACATTGGCCCGAAAATTTTTGAGAATCATACAAAGACCCTTAAAATGTTTTACAAATTTTTGGAAAGCTCTCAAATATTTTTCTAAAGTTATATAGAGCAACTCATTGTTTTATATGGTTATATAAAAGCCTAAATTTTTTCTCAAAGTTTCAAATATGATCCTAAAGTTTCTAGAAACTTGTAATAATAAACAAAAAGTTATTTTGTGACGGAAATTGAATTGAGAAAATATAATAGGGACTCAATTAAGTTATTTTGGCAACTTTACAAAAGATTATATTATTATGTTCGAGTATATTAAAAGTACTTTTCACATTTTTTACATCACTAATGAATTTTGAAATATTTAAAGTATTAAACAGGTCATAGTCTCTAAGAATTTGCGATAGGGGTATGGTGAGTTGGGTTAAGAGTTTATTAAGTGTTCATTGATGATAGAATATCGTGATTTCTTAGTAGAAAATATTAACATCAAGATTAAGTATGATTATCGAGCTTATTTGATGTAGGTGGTGCTTATTCTTTGAATTTTCAATTTGTTTTACAAACTTCGATATTTCTTAAAATTGCTTTATAAACTCACATGAATTTCAAAGTCATTTTACGAAAAGTGTGTTTTATGAAAGAATTATTTTTGTTATAAAAATCTACATCATGTATGACTATTTGACTTGCTTGGTTTTAAAGTTCTATTAAAATGTGATTACATGCATGATTTTGAATATGCATGATACATGTGTGATGTATCGGTAAAATATTAATGTACGAAGGTGTTGTTCTAAATGAACATGAGATAGTCGGTAGGGATTATAGTCTTGAACTCTCTGATTAATTATGATTATGATTATGAAAATGATTACGATTATAATAATGATAGTGACAATGATAATGATATTGACAATGATTAGAGAAATTGTCAAGGGGTTCCATGGAAATCTCTTGACAACCTTTTCTAGTAAGGTCAAGCACTAGACTGAGTACTCAGTAGTCAATGAATACATGGTTAGTTTTGAACCTTTTCTGATAAGTGAATGCGTGATCTAATATGATTTTGTGATTATGAAAATGAATATTTGATAGTGTATGATTATGAAATTTGTCAAATAAAAATGAGTTATGATTATAGTATATTTTTGAGTATTTCAAAACCATTAGATAATGATTTTATAAATATAAAGTATTTGGTTTCGAAAATATGATTTTCTTGAAAGTATGAGCATGTGATTGTGTGACAGTTTGTAAAAATATATGTATATGTAATTGCATGATCCAGTAAGGAGTTTATGTACTATCTACTAGGGGACTTGTCGCTCATTCCATTTCCTATATTTTTGTACAAATGACTAGTACGAGTACATTATCTTAGAGGATGAAGGTTAGATGCACTCAGACAAGGAACACTGTTAAGATTGTTTAGTAATAAAATTTTAGTAGACTTAATGGATATTGAAATAAGTTGAGCCTACATGCTTATGATATTATTTAGTAGTTTGCACTTTAGAATCTATTAAATGGAATAAGTACCACACTATTTTAGTTATTATTTATGAATAGACATTTCTGCCCTTATTATTAATATTTGAGGGTTATTGATATATGATTGTTGTCTTCTATACGTGGGAGTGTGGTTTCATGGATACGGCAACTGACATGTACCTGGTAAGTGCGAATCATAGACGTGACACGTAGAGTGTGCAAATAAGACTAGTTCTAATAAGTGAAGATTAAGCATTGTCAAAGAGAATGCAACAGAGTGGCTAATCGTCTCGGAAGGAGCCTCACAGCTCGGCCTCCTATTTCCTTTTTAATTTGTTGAACCTTTGAACTCAACAAGGAAGCTTTTGATAGAAGATTTGAATCGAGTTAAATTTCTCTGGATGACTGTTAACGTTTACCTTCTTTGTTGTCAGGTCTTACCCTCTTACCACAACCCCCTCTTATAAAAAAAAAAAAAAAAAAAAAGGCAACGACACACACAATCACACATATATAGTACTATTTCTTGTTTATTAAACTGAAAATGACACGCTATAATTTTATTGTTACACCAGTTTATTATATTGTTCATGTAAAATTTACTGAAAAGTACATAACATATTATTTTCTGGGGTATAATTCATCTTGCACCTCTTAATTGTGATCATTTTTTACACTGTATCCCAAACTCTTTTTAATCACTTTGCACTCTAATATATATATTGCCACTTCAATCTAACTTTTTCTGCGGTATAATTCATCTTGCACCTCTTAATTGTGATCATTTTTTACACTTTATCCCAAACTCTTTTCCCTAATCACTTTGCACTCTAATATATATATATATTGCCACTTCAATCTAACTATTAAGGATTCCGTCAACTTAGTGACTTTCGTTAACGGCTAGACTAAAGCGACAATTAAAAATAAAACATCAACTTTAAGTACACTTCAAATTGGGAAGAGGTCTTCTGTAACATAATTATCTATTACACTCTTTCTATACCCTTAATTCATTGACATGTGTTCACATTAACATTTTGTAGATAATAATATAGACACATATTAATGAGTTAGGAGGTATAAAAGGGGTGTAACAAAAGAGTTGAAGCCCTTCAAATTTATGTGCGATGAAACACTTGGATCACCTTCTCCAAATTAGACCAAGAAGAACCGCCTAAACTCTCACCTGCTTCTTCGGCCTTGTTCTTCAACTCCAAGGCCTTCTTCTTCATTCCCTTCCCTTTCTCTCCAGTCACCAACTCTCTCACAAGACTCTCAACTTCATCTCTCTTAACATCATTGTCTATCTCCACCCTTGAGACTTCCAATTCCCAATTTTTTGCAACATAACCAGCAATTAGTTGGTTGATCAGCAAAAAATGGCCAACAAATCATAGGCACCCCATTACTAATACTCTCAAGAGTAGAATTCCATCCACTATGTGTTAGAAATCCACCAACAGAAGAATGGCCTAAAACTTTCTCTTGAGGGCACCAACTTGCAAGCAAACCTCTTTCTTTTGTTTCCTCTAAAAACTCAGCTGGTAAAATAGCTGAATCGCCCAAGACAAGATCAGGCCTTATGATCCATAAAAAGGGTTGTTGGCTATTAGCCAATCCACATGCAAATTCAACTAGTTGTTCAGATGTCATTGTTGTAATGCTTCCAAAATTGATATATACAACAGAGTTTTGATCTTTCGAATCAAGCCATTCAAGACATTCTGGCTCTTCTTTCCATAGATTTGATCCGAGTCCTTTTAAACTCTTATCATTAACTAGATTCTCTGGAAGTGTAGTGGCCCAATGGTGTAAATTGGAGGAAATACAGATAAGAAGAAAGTGCATCTAATATAGCTTCATCCAATTCTTGAAATGTATTTATAATGACGGCAGAAGCCTTTCGACTTCTCTTAGTTTCTTGAAGAGTGTATTCTATCATATAGTCGTCAAGATTTGTGGTTCTCAGCCAACTTGGAAGGTCTTTCAAAGTTATACCTTCTAGACCTGGAATCCAATCTAGAACGGTATCTAGATAACCATTTGTCAAGTAACTGGCATCTGCACGTTGAAATATTGTTATATCGTGGAAGAGTACCGATAATGTTTATGGTGGTTAATTTATTATTAAATAATTATTTTATATTATAATAATTATTCAATAATTAATAGAGTCTTTTATTTAAAATTATTTCATTATTTTATAAAATAAGGTGTGATACTTTTCCAATCAGTTGGCCCTCTATTATAAATACACAACTCTCATTATTTATTAAATAATTTTTAAAATTTTTAATAATTATTTAATAACCTAAATAGCTTTTAGGTGACAAAAGACTTAGGGTCATAGTGGGGTTATTGTCCCACGACGTAAAAAGTTTTAGTAGGTATTGTTAACCTTTTAAAAATTTGTGATGGTTTTCAAATAGCACTTCTGTTAAATACACTGGGTGCACTTCTAAATTATCATACTTTTGCACTTAAAACTCAAAGTAGGGATGTCCATTTGGTCAGTAAATGGTTTCCTAATATAAGTTTAAAATTAAACAAAATTGAGTCATTTAAATTTCACTTATTCAGTTAATAAATCTAATAATTGAAAAAATATCTACTTTTTCTTTTTGTATAAATATAATATGTAGTACAATTTTTCATTCCATAACCCATAATTCTAAATTTCAGTACATTCTTTTACAAATAAAAAAATATTAGAAATTAAAAATTAAGTCAAACGTAACTTCTTTTTTTTTTTTTTAATTTTTTGTAAAATAGTTTTACTTTTCTTATGTAATACACATCTTTTACCAAATAGATTACTTTTTAATTATTTCACAACACTCTCTTCTCCATATATTTATGCGATACTCATTCAAAAAATGTGTGAGTTATTATGTTTATGTATTATGTACATTTATTACTATCTTGTGTGTAATTTTTTAGATAATATATATTAATACCTAGTATTATATTTTTAATTGATTTTTTTAATCAGTAGATTGACTTGGAAGTTAAAGTCAAAATTAATTCCACAATTTCAACTTGACTTGACTGGTTTTTTGACACCCCTACCCTATAGTGTCAATTTATACAATTAATTTCCTTTAACTTTATTTTTTTGTGTACTGTACTTTGAACCAATTATTAAGATTGAACAATAAAATGTCGTATGATCCCCATTATCTTGCCAATTTACCTAAATACATTTTGTTCCACCATAGTATTCACCAATACACTCAACTCACACTCTACACTATCACCACTTTTTTTTTTTCTCTTCCCATCCCCCTCCTCCTCCCCTGTAACTATCAGTCACACCTCCCCGTCCCTAGCAACTATTGAGTTGGTAGTGTATGTAGTGTGTAAGTTTAGTGTATCAGTGATGGTGAGAGTGTAGAAAAAGAACGGGTAATTTGGGAAGATGTGTAAGATAATGGGGTTACATATATAGGTCATATTAGGATTCTACATTAGTCAATTGATGCAAAGTGCAAAATATTAGAAGTTGAACGTGAATAGTTGCATGTAAGATTGTTTGATGTTGCAAGTACATTTAGCACTATAATACTTTTATAGGTGGGGAAAAAAAAAACTTTAGAAAACAAAGATTTATTACTTTTGAGAAAAAGGAAAATATATACCTTTGAGTGGTATGATACCCTTTTCAATAAGCTGGGAAAATTGCAAGTATCCCAATAAGAAACATGCACTGGCGGTCCATAGGGAAACATTAGGGATGCCTAGTTCTTCAGCAGCTGCATGAGTGAAGCTCATGACAAAATCAGAAACTATGCAAGAAACAGGAGGTACAATATTGGAGTTTGCTGTGTCATTGAGTTTGTAAAGAAGTTCTTTAAATGGAGCTAACCCATGCTTAGTGATGGACTCACAAAGGGTGGGTATGTCTTGGGTGGCATTAACATCTGAAGGAGGAAGTTCATCAGGGATAGCTTTAAATTGGAAATCAGGCAAACCATTGAGGGATTCAGGGCCTCTAGATTTAAGCAATCTTTTCTGGTTGAATTCTGTGTTTACAAAGGTGATATGAAACCCATTATAATGAAGGAGCTTGGCTAGTTTTAGCATGGGGTTTATGTGACCCTGTAATGGATATGGAATGCCAACAGCATGAGGTTTTTCTAAGAAAGCAATAGAACTCATTCTTATTTTTTAATTTTTATTTTTTCAAGAAAATTGGATTCTCTTTAGTGCCTCGCAGACTTAAACAATACTAATTAACAAAGATAAGCATGAGAATGGGAATTGGAATGCTTTAGGGGATTGGTGAATTAAGGGCAATTTATAGGCTGAATTGAAAGAAAAAAGCTGGTTAAAATCTTCAGTGTCAATGCAGTGCTATTAATAATTTAAACGATTCAATATTATGCTATTAATAATTTTAATGATTCAATATTAGATAATATTTCTGAAGGATCTAAATCTCATTAGAGAAAAAACTGCCGAACAACTTACTATTGTTCCAAGCAATAGGAGTAGCGAGTTAGGTTTAGTGAGTGCTCAACATATTTACCTTTCTTTTTGTAATCCTAATTTGATATAAATGGAAAGACATTTATAGGTGACAAAATTAATTAATGATGTTTGCAAAGTATTGGGTGTTTTTAATCTTATACGTCTCTGAAACGAAATCTCAATTGATCATTTGTGGCTACAATCTCTACAGTGGACTACATTTGTTCAACTTAATTAATAAAGGAAATGATAAAATCTCAGCTCATTTTATAGCAACGGCTAAACAAAGATTTCATTTACTTAATCACGTAACTTTAATTTTCAGCTATACACCGTATTGGACGAAGGAATTATCTGGCCACGTACTCGTTAAGAAACTATCACACTCTCGAACACGACAAACTGTGTTAAGTAGTGGTATTCTTGGCTATCAGCAGTCTGCACATGGGGTGGTGAGTGCTCACATCATTAAAAATTGAATTAAAGTTGATGATCAATTTGAAAGTTAGTTAATTGTGTACGGTATTTAAAATTAAAATTGATATATAAATTAAAAATTAAGTATAAATTTGGAAGTAAAAGGAAAATTAGTTCTTTAATTTGAAGTAAAATTTTCTCCTACAATATCTGATATAAATGCATATCACGTAATTAAAATATTTGTAAGATTTAATAGATTAAATACTTTTTTTTTACTGTTCTTCTCTCACTTTCTCTCTTTCCTGTTATGGTGCTGTTATTTCTTTCATCATCCTAACACTGTAATTACTGGGCAAAATTTTGGTTCAGTCGTAATGAAAAGCATTTGTATTTGTTTCAATTAATATTGACCAGTCAAATGGTTTGAAGAATTTTTAATCTCCAGACAATTGAATATCCAGCAAATTGCATATAGTGACATTGATATTTTGGATGGAATTCTTTATGCATTCTAATATATTACTGCTATTGTAAAGGTACTAATTAGCCTTAGATAAGTTTGCAATCTTGTTAAGTACATTGCATGACTATGTGACTGTGTTTAGTTTGTGAAAGACTGGCAAGTGCCTGATTAAAATTGATCAGAGATATTTAGCAGTACTTCGAAACTTATCAGTAAAGTGAATTAATGCATGATGTGAATTGGTACTCAATCTTTTGATTGAACTGTAATTGGTATTGTATTTTTTTATTGTGTTATTTTAGTATTATATTATAAATAGTATTTAATTGGTGCAATTTATTTAATTCCGACAAATTCCGACAAATTCCGACAGTCGAATGGTGCCAGAAATTGTCATATATACATAAAAGATTAACAAGGGTACTTTTAGAGCAGAAATTGAACAAAACAACAAATTTTCATTATCATAACTTGAAAGAAAAATAAAAAGTAAAGGTTTCCATATAATTATCTAAAATCCTCAAACTTTTAAATGATTAAATGCTGACTCTTATCTTTTTTAAAAGTCTAATCCTTATAACACTTTGTTCAATTTGAATTCCAAAATCACCCCAATCAAAACTGATAAATTGGAGTAAAATTAGTAAAACACAAATTTTAAAGGGTTAATACTAACAGTTTAGGTTTTAACATTTTCTTTTGAATACTTTAGTCCTTCCATTACATCAACTAAATTTTTTGGCCATTTTATCCTTTATACTATTCTAATCTTTGTCTGTTTTTTATTTTTGTTTAATGAATCAAAGTGTTATAAGGATTAGACTTTTGATTCATGTAGAAATGATATGGATAGATAGTCAGAAGTATAATTCAGTATTTTTGTAGCTTTTTGATTGAGATAAATTAAACAAGATAACAAAATCTAAATAACATCATTTTTTAAGTGCACATCTTTGTAACTGACGATCAATTATAACAATTTTACGTCTCTTGATTAGAATAATTTCTTTAACTCCAACTGAAATTTAGCTAAATAGAAAGATAAATTCATAAGTTTAAAAATTTTGAATTAAGCTTTATTTTAAAATTTTTTAGGCCAATCAACATAAAACGAAACTTTTTTTAAAAAAAAGAAAAAAAAAATGCATTATTTTTTGTTATTGTTGTTAGTAATAGTAGTCATTGTTGGGATGGAGAGTAAATGAAAGTAAAAAAAAAAAGTAGAATCAAATAGTCAAAACACTGAGTTAACACAACAGAAGAGGTTAAGTATTCAAAACATAACATTAGGGAATAAAGTATTAGTACAACTAAAGTTTAAGGGTTAAAGAATAATTAATCAAAGGTATATTTGTCTATTTAGTAAAATTTTCAGATGGAATGAAGTTGACTTTTAGTACTCAAAAGATAATGTTAGGAATTAAAGTGTTAGTGACGCTAAAGTTGAAGGAGATAAAGTGTAATTAACCCAATTTTAAAGACTAAACGAAACTATCTAAAACCTCCTTAATCATCCACCATCCCAAAATTCCCAACATAGCCCAAACCAACCATTACCATCCCAAAATTTTCTCCCACTATTCCTACCCCATTCTCTTCCACGTTGCATCCCTTTTGCCACCGCCTACTCCAACAACCCTCACCCCTATTCTTCCTATTGTTGTAGTACCAGTCATACTCTCTTTCCCTCGCAGCCCCATTCCCTCCATATTTTTTTTTACTCATGAAATCCAGCCTCTTTCCTATCTTTCCCATAGTCGTTCCTTTTATTTCTACTCAGTGACCCTCTTCTTATAGTCATTACCCCTCTTTCGCTCCCTCTCACAAACGTATAGTCCCTTTTCCCGTCCCGCAGTCACAGCCCCCTCCTACACCCTCTTGCGAGTCTATTTCCCACAGGCCCTTTCTTTTTCCATCATGCCAAATTCCTCACAACTCCTCACTCTTCCTACCTCACACCTTAAACCTCACTCTTCTATTCTTGGATTCGATGACTTCTTCACCCACAAAATTCACTATCCTATTCTCTGATCAAACGGCTCTCCTTAGCTGTATAAGATGCATCTTAACTTGATTTGATTTGACGTAATATTTTTGTAGGATGAAATTAGGAATAGAAGGAGGAAAGGAAGGGAATCATTTTGGGATAGTGATGGTGACTGGTGCATTGCTATCTGAGAGATAGGTAGAGAGATGGTAGTGGACTGGTTTGGTGATGGGTGGTTATGTTTAGTTTTTGAACAACTTAATATTTGCAGTTTATGTGTAGTGAATTTGTTCTAAAAAATGTGACATGCATGTGATCATTTCAGATGCAATTGTGTTGAAGAACCAAAATGACATATTTTAAATTTGTAAAAGACGAAAATGTATCATTTTGATGTGGGGACCAAAAAAGTTACAAACGCGAAATATAAACGACTATTAGGATCGTTTTTCCTTTACATGTTGTTTGGTAATTCCTAATTTGTTATAAATAGACATCTATGGGTGTCAAATTCAATTAATAAGGTTTGCACATTTTAGAATTTGTGTTACTAGTATTCTTCACTATCAGTAGTCAAGCGAACATGCAGTGACAACTGTATTAAAAATTAGAGTGAAAAGAAACCAATTTGAGAGTTGGGAGTGTAAAGTGTCAAAAATTAAAATTGAAGAACAAAGTGAAGAATTAGTTATAAGTTGAGAGTGAAAACTGAAATTAATCCTTTAATCTTGGTGTAAAATTTTTTTTATACTAACTTGTATAGATGTATATCACATAATTAAACATTTTTAGGAATTCATGGATAAAACATTTTTCTTTTATATTTTTTTTTTCTCTTGTTGTCGACCCTATGGTGTTGTTATTTCTTTCATCTTCCTAACACCGTAATAACTGTTCAGAACATAGGTTCAGTCGTAAAGTTATACTATTTTTATTTGTCCCTATTGACATTGACGAATCAAATGATTTGAAACATTTTTAATATTCTCAAAGTGTAGAATTTCATCCATAATGAGTAAAGAATCCTCCACAGAAAAATGGCCTAAAACTTCCTCTTAAGGACGCCAAATTGCAAACAAGCCACTTTCTAAATTAGTCTCCTCCATAACTTCAGGTGGAATTATAGCCGAATCGCCGAATACAAGACTTAGGCCTTACAATCCATAGAAAGTTTTGTTTGCTATTTGTAAGTCCCCAAGAAAACTCAACTAGTTGATCAAATGTCAGTATTATAACGCTTCCAAAGTTTACATAAAGAACATAACTGGCTTATCTGGAATTTAGCCATTGAAGATATTGTAATTCTTCCAAAGATTTGATCTGAACAATTCTAAACTCTTATCATTAACTTCATTATTCTCAAGAAACTGTATAGGGCCAACAGTATAGATTGCAGGGAAAAAAGAAGATATAACTTTTTTAGTTTCTTGCTCTAATGCTTCAAATGTATTTAGAATAAGGGCTGACCCCTCCTGAGCTCTTCTGGTTTCTTGAATGATAAATTTTAACATGAAATGATCAGAATTTGTAGTTCTTAAGAAGTTGGGAGATCCCTCAGACACATAACTTCTAATCCTTTATCCAGATTTCTATTTGGTTAGTAACTAGCAACTACAAATGATAGAAAAATGTCAGATATTAATTGGATTCATATGTGGATGTCCTTCATCTAACATGTAAAGCCAAGCATTTTGTTGTTTACTTTTGCACCTTGGCAAAATTTGTAAATCATGGATGGATTTGCATGTATTCAGAAAGTTGTGTAGTCTTCTCATTCCGGTGGATCCAAACCAAATTAAAGACTTATAAATTGAGACCTTTGGGAGAGTTTAAAAATAAACCAGACATGCAACCCCAAGAGAGAGTATTAAATTCTTTTGTACTCCTTGTTTTGGTATATCTTAGATTTTGAGATTTTGAGATATTTTGTTTGAGGTTTGTTTGGTATTATGGAGATATCTTCAACTTGTATTACTCTTGTTGAATTAGTGAAATTCTCCTCTTTCATCTGTAGACGTAGATCTAATTTGACCGAACCACATAAATTTGTATCTTTTTGTTTCCATATTTCGTTTTGTTTATATTCATTATTGTCGTTATTGTCATCAGTGCTTATTAAGAAATTTTTGCAAATTCTTAGGGTTCCGATTCTAACAAATTCGTATCAGAACCAAGGACTCGAGTTAAGTTCAAACAAAAGAATTGATGGTAACTTTTTTTTTTTGTTGAGAAATTTTGACAGGGATCAAGCTCTGTTATGAATTTTGGTTACTTGTTGACAATCAATTTTTTCTCGATATTATGCTATTTTGTTATTCTCTTCTTTGTGTGTTGGACTGGTAAACTTTCAGAAGGTCTGTTTAGTGTTTGTGAAGAGATTTGTAGGGCCTTTAAGTTGGCTTATATTGAGTATAAATTTGAGATTTTGATGGAAAAGGTGAAGAAAGTTTTTGATCCTATTAATGGGCTATTAAGGCCTTTATAGCTCATTATGCCCTTTGTAATATTTTGGACTCTCTTATAGTGGTTTTAGCATCCCATTTTATTTTCTATATGAGCCCATTTTGTATTTTTATATAACACCTTTAGGGTTTGTCAGGTATTAACCAAGAGTAGCGAATTGGGTCTTTTAGACCCTTTAGTCTATTATGCATCTCTTACATTTTTGTGATATTTGAGTGTTTTGTTATTGGACTCTTTTGAATTTGTAGAGGGTTCTCCAAATTTCTATTGGGTTTAAACATACAGTTGAAGGTGGAGTCATGGATATTCGCAAAATTGCTTTCATAATTACAAAAACTTACAGATTTGGTAGTTTGTATATTTTGCAAGATTCAACCGTTATAAATACTGATCCAATGAACAAGTTTAAGTTTCTTTTGGACTTGGTTTGTTTCTCCAATTGCTTATTTGGCCTATTGAAACTTTTGTAGAGAATGTAGAAAAAATTTGTCATTTGCTAATTTTGGAAATTTTGTGTATTTGATAAAAGATAAGGTAGACATTTGTCAGATATTAGTTGGATTCACATGTGAATATTTTGCATCCAACATGTAATTCCAAGCATTGTTGCTTTTTACTTTTGTATCTTGGCATGGATTTACACGCATTCAGAAATTAAAGTTGTTTAGTGTTCTCATTTCAGTGGATCCAAATCAAATTGAAAGCCTATAAATTGAGGCCTTTGGAAGTGTTTGAAAATGAACCAAAACAATCAACCAAAACATAGGTAGTAAGTTCTTTTATACTACATTTTTTACTATATCTCGATTTTGAGATATTTGGATATTTTGTTTAGGGTTTGTTTGGTTTTATAAAGATCTCCCCAATTTGTATTAATCTTGTTGAGGTAGTGAAATTATCCTTTTTTGCCCATGGATGTAGGTATAATTTGTCCAAAATACACAAATTTATGTCTCTTTTGTTTTTATATTTCTCTTTATTTATATTCGTTATCATCGTTAAATGCTTGTTAAGAAATTTTCATAAATTCCTAGGCTCCGGGTCTCACACAAAATATCACCATAAAATTAATTACTAGTAAAATTTCATGTAGGAAATATAAATTTAAGAAAACATATAGGAATCTGATTCAAATCATACTTGTGTTTTAGAACTTTTTGGTATACACATGGTATAGGTAAACGAGTGGGGTTACATAATAAAATATAATACATTATCTACTATGCAGTATGCTTATCGGTATGTATAAATTTGTTTCAAGGATTACCTTGTGAATTAGGAAACTCAAACAACATTGAAATATCAAAATTTTATTGGTATATGAGTAATTACCTTTAAGGGGTGTCAAACCTGTGTCAATAAGTTTTAAAAAATGAATGTAAGCCAAGTAACCAGAAGCACTAGTAGTCCAAAAGAAAACTTCAGAGATGCCTAATTCTTTTGTAGTAGTAAGAGTGAAGTTCATATTGGAATTAGAAACTGTACAAGAAGCAGGTGGTACATTTGAGAAAGTAGAGGCATCGAGTTTAGCATGTAGCTTCCTAAACGGAACTAAGCAATTCTCTTATCAGTAGATTCACAAAGGGTTTTCGTATATCTTGTATAGCATTAACATCTGAATAAGGAAGGTCATCAGGAATCAACTTGAATCGAAAAGATAGAAGGCCATTGAGGATTTGCCTCAAGGCCTCTGGATTTCGGGAGATGATTTTGGCTGAAATTTGTATTAATTTACAAAAGTAATCTGAAACTCTTTGTGATGGAAGCTGGTACGATGACTGTGTTGGTCCCAAAGCAACCTAAGAGGGGGGGTGAATTAGGGTTCTAAAAATTATGCTTTCACAAAGCAGTGAGTATTTTTAAATTTAAATGCAGAGATAATAACAGCCCTAAAACAAGAAAGTAAAGAGAGAAAAATTGAACAAACAATACTTCCAAGCTAGCAAGCTTGAAGTATCAAATTTCTTGTTCAACTTCACACACTAAGGTGAGCCAATAATCTTTACAAAGTTGGGAAGTTCTTGCTCACACTAAAACTCTTTTAGTTGAGCTAAGAATCTTAATTACAACCACACTCTTGTACAAGATTATCACTCCACTCAAATTTGAATTTGCACTCACAACTTCACACTAATACAACAAAGCACTATAGTCAATTTGCACTCAAATTACTCTTTTCTTAGGTGGCCTCTACTTGTATACAATGTATTAGATGCTTTTTTTAGGTTCTTAAAGCACCTATTTATAATAGCAATAAATAGAGCTTTCAACTACTTCCTAACGGCTAAGTAATAAATGCACAAAAAATAGCCGTTGGGGGTTCGGACGTCCGAGGAGGTTGGAATGCGTCCGAGGAAGCGTCCGATCTTCTTTCAATTTGTTGAGATGCTTCGTTCGGACGTCCGTGCATGCGTCCGGTCCTTCGTCCGACAGAGGTTTCGGACGGTTATCCAAGAAATTGCGAAGAAAAGGCAGTAGAATCCCATTCTTTCTGCCAGTTTGTTCGGACGTTGCAATGCGTCCGAGGTGCTTTTGACCTAGTTCGGACTGTCCTGTGCGTCCGAAAGAGCTGTTCCTACAAAAGCTTGTTTTACAGAGTTAAGTGTTTATGTTATCATCAAAATAAGGTTTGGAAAACATCAATCTCCCCCTTTTTGATGATGACAAACCTCAATTGGATATGACTAATTAATTTGCAATATCTCATATCTGAATCATATCAAGGCATATCAAAGCATACCAAAGCATATCAATATAACTACTCCCCCTTTTGACATCAATCAAAAAATACTCCCCCTTAGATCATGCAATCAATCATATCAAGACATATCAAAGCATAGCAATATGACATTAATCAAAGGAAAGGACTCCCCCTTAGATTATGCAGGTAATTTGATAGAATTTGAAACAATTCTTTAAACAAACAAAAAAATTCAAGAGTCAAATACATAACCAAGCTACAGAGTAGCTGAAAGCAAATACAATGGTAAAAGAACTAATTAGAGTCATGGTGCTTTTTGGAGCGCTTTTCGGTTTTTTGGCGCTTGGATGGAATGTCTTCTGCAGTGGCTTCACTGTCATCCTCCCCCCCGGTACGACGTTGCATGATGAAGTCAAATGTAGCGTCAATATCTTCATCCTCGTCGTCATTGTCATCGTCATCGTTATCGTCATCGTCATTTGCAGCTCCTTGAGCAGCTTCTGCAGTGTCTTCTCGTGTAGGTCAAACACTTGGCAATGATTTGACGAGTTTCAAGTCGTTTTAGCTTGCGATTCGTACGACGTTGAAAGGAACCGACTTGAGTGCTCAAAGATGTGAGAAGTTCACAGATATGGGAAAGAGATGGTTCAGAGGAAGATGGTGCAGATGTAGATGGTGCAGATGTGAGTGGAGGTGGTTGAGGAGTAGAAGAATGAGGGATAGCAAAATCAGATGTGGAGGCATGGGATTGTGATTTGGCAATATCAAAGGCTGCATTAGTAAGCCATTGATCATTAAAAAACCTGAGACCTTTTCTTTCAATGTATGATTTATTAAAATATGGAGGATATTGTTTATTTCCTGTAAAGGGAACGTTGAGGACATCAAAAATTTTTGTGAGAAATTTCCCAAAAGGAATATTTCTTCGAGTATCGGTCTGATTACAAGGTTAAAGATTTGTTACAAGGGTATACATAATATTTAGTTCAGGGGAGAGCAGAGTAGTCTTGGCTTCCGAAGCTTGTTTAAAATGGACATTGAAAATGGCTCGAACTTCATTGATATCAAACTGAGTATCCTCAGCGGGCCATTTATCCAATGAAAAGAAGTAGGAAAAATCAGAGGGAATGGAGATCTCACATTCAAAAATGGTATTAATTATGTTTGATGAAATCTCAATATCAGTGTGATTAACACGAGAAATAAGGGTGCGAATAGTAGGACCTTTCCGAAGATTGGCCGTGAATTGAAGCACCATATCGTGATAAACAGGTAAATCAAGATGTACTAAATGACCCCAATTCTGTTTTTCAAAATACGATTTTATAATTGGAAGATTCATTATACTCATCAAAAAGACTACTGGAAGCAGGACGTTGAACGATAATTGATTTACTAAGAAGAGAAGTATACCGCTCCGATGCCTTGGCATCGATAAATTTGGACAGAGTCGGAGTGGTGGAAACTTGAGGATTTGCTGAGGATTCTCCTCGTACAGGAGCTTTCCTTTAGTTTTCTACCCTTACCACTGTAGAGGAACTGCCACGTGATTTCACCATTGTTATGGAAGAAAAGAAAATTGAAAAAACTTTGAAGATTTGCAAAGATTTTGGGGAAATGAGATGGTGAAAGGGAGAAATGAGATGTGATTTAAGTGCTAAGGGTTATGGATAGGATGATTCTTCAATCAATTTTGGAAGTAAAAGTGTGAATTTGGATTGGGTAGTGAAGGGGAAAAAATCGCCAGAGGGTTTTCGGTGGGAGAGGTAAGTCCGAAAGGGGGGATTTGGACGTTTTTAATAGAACAGGAGTACCGGTCGGACGGCCGAACGTTTGGCCTGCGTCCGACAAAGCGTCCGACAGCTGAAGAACGGACGGCCGAAAGATGAGCCAGTGCGTCCGAAGTTTCTTTCGGACGAAGCTGTGCGTCCGGAAGATTTCCAGAGAGTTTAAGGAAAAATAGAATGTTGTTCGGACGAATATGAGCGTCCGAGAAGTAACATATGCTTTCGGACGATCCAGAGCGTCCGAATGGATCCAAAGAAGTTGAGCACAACAATTTTCGGCAGCAATGTATTCGGCTTCAGCCGTAGAAAGAGAAATGAAATTTTGTTTTTTACTAAACCAAGACACAAGACAATTTCCCAGAAAATAACACATTCCACTGGTACTTTTTCTATCAATTTTACACCCAGCAAAATCAGCATCAGAATAGCTAATTAGATCAAAAGTAGAAGACTTTGGATACCACAGACCAAAATCTGTTGTTCCTTTTAGATATCTAAAAATTCTTTTGACTGCCATCAAATGTGATTCTTTAGGACAAGATTGAAATCTAGCACATAAACAAACAGTAAACATGATATCTGGTCTACTAGCAGTTAAGTAAAGTAAACTTCCGATCATACCTCTATAGTGTTTTTCATCAACACTATTACCTTCTTCGTCTTTATCAAGTTTGGTTGAAGTACACATTGGTGTACCAACTTGTTTGCAATCTTCCATACCAAATCGTTTGAGCAGCTCCTTTGTGTACTTGACAAATTTGTGTAATAAATGTTCCTTCCTTAGTTTGATGAATTTGTAGTCCGAGGAAAAATTGCAACTTGCCCATCATACTCATCTCAAACTCTTCTTGCATTAGTTGTGAAAAATCCTTGCATAAACTTTCATTAGTTGCTCCAAAGATAATATCATCAACATAAATTTGAACAATTAACAATCCTTTTAAATCTATTTTTGTAAAAAGTGTGGTGTCAACAATACCTCTTTTGAAACCATTTTCTAACAAGAATCCACTTAATCTTTCATACCAAGCTCTTGGAGCTTGTTTCAAACCATATAAAGCTTTGGAAAGTTTGAAAACATAATTTGGAAGGTTCTTATTTTCAAATCCTGGAGGTTGTTCGACAAAAACTTCTTGGTCAATAAAACCATTTAAAAAGGCACTTTTGACATCCATTTGAAATAATTTTAAATTATTGAAACATGCAAATGCAAGAAACATGCGGATGGATTCTAATCTAGCCACGGGTGCAAAGGTTATTGAACGGGATCATCAAAGTCAATACCTTCTTCTTGAGCGTAACCTTTTGCAACAAGTCTAGCTTTGTTTCTTATGATATCACCTTTGTCATTTAATTTGTTTCTCACCCATTTAGTACCAGTAATGGGATGTGAAGAAGGTCTACAAAACAAAGGTCCATACCTTATTTTTCTCACATTGACTAATTCATTTTGCATAGCAATAACCCATGATTCATCACTCAAGGCAACATCTATATGTTTGGGTTCAATGTGAGAAAGTAATGCACAATTATTGTTCAAAGGTTTATGAGAGCGAGTAGTTACCCCATCGGATAGATCACCTATGATTAAATCTTGAGGATGATTAGAGACGAATCTCCAAGCTTTTGGAAGATCGTTTTGAGCATCCTCATTCTTTTCATCATCAACTTGATGGTTGTTGATATCAACGCTTGATGTAACCTCTTGATGATCTTTATGAATATCGAGCTTTTTGAGCTCCTTTAAAAGCTCCATCAATCTTCACACAAATTCTTTGAGATAACATCATTAGATTCATCAAATGTGTCATGCACAAGATCTAGAATTATAAGAGACAGATGACAAACATTGTATACTTTCTTAAGAAAAGAGTAATGCAAAAAATTTCATCCGATTTTCAATGAATTTCCATTTCAAGGTTCTCTTTGATTTTTAAAATAAAGCATTTGCAACCAAAAACTTTAAAATAGCTCACAACGGGTTTTCTACAAAAAATGAGTTCATAAGGAGTTTTATTTAAAGAAGATCTTAATAAAACTCGATTCATGACGTAACAAGCCACAAAAATGAAGCATTTGAAAAATTTCTAAACGAACAATTTTTGTATCCAATAAATTTTGAATTTTGGAAAACAATTTTATAAATTTTTCAAATGCTTCATTTTTGTGAACAAGAAATAATACCCAAGTAAACCTAGAATAGTCATCTACAATAACAAATGCATATTTGCAACCACCTAGACTAGCATATTGAGTAGGTCCAAATAAGTCTAAATGCAACAATTCTAAAGGTTTATGAGTAGACACAAAATTCTTAGGTTTAAAAGAAACTTTGACTTGTTTACCAAATTGACAAGCATCACAAATTTTATTTTTCAGAAATTTCAGTTTTGGCAAGCCTCTTACCAAATCTTTCTTGGCTAATTTTTCAATCAAATCCATATTAAAATGACAAAGTCTTCTATGCCAAAGCCAAGGATCATCTATAGAAGCGGTAAGACATTTTACATTGCTATTGCTAATTTTATCAAGATAAATCACATAAACGTCATTGTGCCTAGTGCCTTTGAACAAAACAACATGATTTTTCTATAAGTCAAGTATAAGACATTCATGCTTGGTAAAGAAAACATATAAATTTTTGTCACAAAGTTGACTAACACTTAATAAATTATAGTTCAAATTATCAACAAGAAGTACATTCTTAATCAAGGTTTCACCATTTTTACCTACATCACCAATGCCGATTAATTTTGCTTTGTTGTTGTCACCAAAAGTGACTTTTCTACTATTTTTTGATGTAAGGTTTGTGAAGAGAGAGGCATCACCCGTCATGTGTCTTGAACATCCACTATCTATGAACCACTTAGCATTGTTGGCGATGTTAAGTACCTACACAATAAATCAATTGATAACTTTTGGTACCCATGTCTTTTTGGGTCTATGAGCGTTAGTGAGATTGCTTACTATCCATGCAACTTTCATTCCAAGTTTTTCATTTTTCTTGACATAACACATATTCTTAGTATGTCCATGTTGTTGGCAATATCTACAAACAATGCTTTTATTTCCATATAAAGAAGATTTTGGTTTTACAATACTAATACATAAGTCATCTTTTCTAAATGTGACAAAATTTTTGTTGATTGCCACATTTCTATTTCTTTTCATATCAACAACATTTTCTTTCTTTCTAGCTAAGAGAGTATTCAAATCATCCATTCTTTTCTTCAAGGAGGCTTGTTCTTCCTTGACCTTTGATCTCACATGCATTCTTTTCTTCAAATCACAATTTTCTTGTGATAGCCTATTGTTTTCATTCACAAGTTTAGAGTTAGCATTCAATAAAGCATTTGACTTTTTTACTAACTCCTTATTTCTAGCATATGATTCTTTTAAGCTATCATGCAATTTCAAAATGAAAGCTTCAAGATCGTCTTCATCATTTTCATCATTGGAGTCATAGTTAGAATTTACCTCATTGTCTCCAATAGCCATAAAGGCCATTTGTGCCGACTCCATTTCTTCTTCAATTTCTCCTTCGGAGTTGCAATCGTCCCATGTGATTTGAAAGTTGTTGAATCTTGGTTTTCTTCCTTCCTTACTCTTTTTCTTGGAGGGACACTCATTTGCAAAATGCCCGAGTTGACCGCACTCAAAGCATTTATCATTTTGCTTCCTTAGTTCAAGTCTTGAATTCCCTTTGAAATTATTTGTGTTTGCAGCTCCGCCTCTTCTCATTCTTCGTTTGTTGATGTAATGTTTAAGAAATCCTTTAGTGATGAGTGCAAGATCTCCTTCATCAAGATCTCCATCTTCTAGATTGATGGAGCTGTTTTCATCTTCCTCTTGAGAGGTCTTTAGAGCAATGCTCCTTCTTGGCCTTGCTTCTTCATCATCCACAACCTTGGCCTTTAGCTTGAGTTCATAAGAGGTAAGAGAATTGATTAGTGATTCAATAGGCATTAAATTTAAATTCTTAGCTTCATCTATGGCAATTGTTTTGGCATCCCATTATTTGGATAGAGCATTCAGGATTTTTCTGTTTTTCTCACCCAAAGAGTACTCCTTACTCAAGGCTTCAAGATCCTTTATAATGTCATTGATATATCTGCAATACATTTTGTCTATATTTTCATGTGGTTCCATCTTGAAGGACTCATACTTGGCAACAAGTAGAGATTTCTTTTGCTCACGAACATCATCGCTTCCTTCGTGAATTTCTTTCAACTTATCCCATATTTCTTTTGCAGAACTGCAACCCTTCACGCGAGTTGATTCATTTGCATCCAAGGCATTATATAGCACATTCATGGCTTTTGCATTCAACGTCAAGTTTGCCTTGTCTTGTGGAGTGAGCTCATTCCTTGTCTTTTCTCTTCTTCTATTTGTGTGATCATCAATGATAGATGCTTCAAATGGACCTTCATTGACAACATACCACAACTCAATGTCAATAGATTGCGAAATTGTATGCATTCTGTTCTCCAACTAATAAAATTTGCCCCATTAAACATGGGAGGCCTAGTAATAGATTGGCCTTCAAAAAATAGAGCATTGTTGGTTGCCATAGTTCTTTTCTCAATAGCAGTTTAAGCAATATGATGAGACTGCAAGCTCTGATACCAATTGTTGGTCCCAAAGCAACCTGAGCTCTTATAACATCTAGATGTGTATAAGATTATTATTTTAAAAATCAAAGAGAACCTTAAAAAATGCAGAGATAATAAATTTTATACTTCATAAAGTATCTAGAAAAAGTGAACAAACAATACTTCCAAGCTAGCAAGCTTGAAGTATCAAATTTCTTGAATGCTTCACACACTTGGTGAGCCAATAATCTTTACAAAGTTGGAAAGTTCTTGCTCACACTAAAACTCTTTTAGTTGAGCCAAGAATCTTAATTACAACCACACTCTTGTACAAGATTATCACTCCACTCAAAGTTGAATTTGCACTCACAACTTCACACTAATACAACAAAGCACTATAGTCAATTTGCACTCAAATTACTCTTTTCTTAGGCTTGTATACAATGTATTAGATGCTTTTTTCAGGTTCTTAAAGCACCTATTTATAATAGCAATAAATAGAGCTTTCAACTACTTCCTGTGTACGGCTAAGTAATAAAGCCCAAGTTAATAGCCATTGGGGATCGTACGTAAGGAGACTGGAAGAGCTTATGCATTCTGAATGTTTTCCAAGCCTTATTTCAGTTTGTTGAGATGCTTCGTTCGGACGTCCGTGCATGCGTCCGGTCCTTCGTCCGACAGAGGTTTCGGACGGTCCTCCGAAGAAAAGGCAGTAGAATCCCAAGCTTTCTGCCAGTTTGTTCGGACGTTGCAATGCGTCCGAGGTGCTTTAGAAACCTAACATTTGTAATCCTGCGTCCAAAAGAGCTGTTCCTGCAAAAGCTTGTTTTACAGAGTTAAGTGTTTATGTTATCATCAAAATAAGGTTTGGAAAACATCAGACTGCATGAGGCTTCTAGTCTAATATAGCTAATTGAAATATGGAGAAAACTTGTATATGATATCTTTATCTATAATGTTACAATAGGGCCTTTATATAGGATTCATATTTATAAGGAAAGGAAGCTACCAAAATTAATTACCCATGATTACCTAAAGTATGTCTTAAGGATGTAAAACTAAAGGATTAATTATACATAATATACACTTAACATATATTTAATATCCCTCATCAAACTCAAGACAATTGAGCACAAACTAATTTGAATTTGGAAACCAAATCAAGGAAGTGCCCAGAAGGATGAGTTTTGGGGAATATATTAACAATTTGATTAGAAGATTGAGTGGGGAAAAGCTTCACAGAATTTTACAAAATATGATGACGAACAAAGTGACAATCCATCTTAATATGCTTAGTGTGCTCATGAAAATATCATTGTGGGTAATCTGAATAGTACTCTAAATATCACAGTGAAGTGTTGTGTTGGAATCAGGTGAAATACCCATATCAAACAATAACCAACGAAGCCAGATAAGTTCGAGTGGCATCAGTAATAGCACAAATCTCAGCCATTGTACTAGATCGAGAAATAACAATCTATTTTTTACTACGCAAGAATATGAGAGAACTACCTAAGAAGAAGCAGAACTCTTTAGTAAAGCGTCTTTCAAGCTTTAGGATCCCCAACTCAATCAGCATCAAAATATGCACGTAACTCAAGAGAGAAATGAGAAGAGAATAAAAGGCCATGATATGAATAGCCTCGCACATATCAAAGAAGATGAAGAACAGCTACAAAGTGAGAGCTCCGAGGACTAGTCATAAACTGACTAAAAATATGAACAGCAAAGGCAATATCAGGATAAGTAACTATAACATATACTAAACTGCCAACTAATTAGCGATAAAGAGTGGGATCCTAGATAGATGAACCATTATCAGGAGTGAGACGAACATTCACTTTAATAGGAGTAGATGCAGTCTTGTTGTCAGTTAATCCAGCACGAACAATAAGATTTGATGCATATTTGGCTTGTTTAAGATAATATCCATTTGATGATATAGATACCTCAAGACCGACGAAATAATTGAGCAAATCAAGATCTTTCATTTCAAGATGATGGTTTAGATACTGCTTGAATTCAATAATGCTAGTGTGATTATCTCTAGTAATAATCAAATATCATCGACATAGAACCAGAAGAGTGATACCATGGTCAGACTGGCGAACAAAGAGAGCAAAATCATATGAGCTACTTTTGAAACTAAACTGTTCAACTGTATGATTGAATTTTGAGAACTAAGACTTGGAGTTTGTTTCAAACCATAAAGAGCCTTGCAAAGTTTATAAACTTTTCCATGTTCAGTGGAATATCCAGGTGGTAGCTGGACATAAAATTCTACTGAAAGATCCCCAATAAAAAAAGCATTCTTAATATCCATCTAAAACATTTCCCAATGTCGTGTAGCAGCAATAGCAAGTAAACTTTTAAAAGAGGTAAGGAGATCCCCAGGTGTAAAAGTTTCTTTATAGTCAATCCCATATTCTTGTGTAAAACCCTTAGCAACAAGACGAGTTTTGTAGCGATCCACAGTGCCATCAGAGCGGGTTTTAATTTTGTAAACCCACTTACATCCAATAAGTGATTTATTTGGAGAAAGATCAACAAAATCCCATATATGATTTTAGCTCTCAAGAGTTTGTAACTCATCAGACATAACTTGCTGCCAAACAAGATTAGAAGAGATTCTCTATAGGATGTAGGCTCATGTAAAGCAAGAATAGTGGAAAAGCAATGAAAATCATGAAGAAGCGTAGGTGGTTCTCTTATCCTAGTTGAACGATAAGGAGACAAAGATAGTGATGCTATAAAGGATTCATGAGAAGAAGAAATTCTAGAACCATTAGCTGAATCATTAGCTGGACAGTGATCCTCAAGTGCGATGACATTATGGTTGTTTGGACCAGACACCTTAGGAACTGAAATTAGAAAACTTGGTGGAGGAAGAGTATCTGGAAAAAGATCAAACACGGAATGAGTGAATAACGGCAATGAGGAAGCTGAAGAGAAATTAAACTTAGATAGAGAGGAAAACATCTCGTGTTCCCAGAAAATAACATGACGAGAGACACGAAGGCATCTAGATTGAGGATCCTAACAACGATAATCCTTCTGTTCACTATTGTATCTGATAGGTCATTAAACAACAACCTAGCTCAAAATTCTAATTTGATATGTTTGTGGGGTTAGAGAAGAACAAAACAAGTGCAACTAAAGACTTTCATATTCTGATAATTCGGAGAGGAGCTATAAAGATGCTAATAAGTAGACTGATTATTAATAACTGGAGATGGAACCCGATTGATAGTATAGACAGCAGAAAGAGAAGATTCACCCCAAAAGTGCTCAATACAAGAGGAAAAGAGTAAGAGAGCACGAGTTGTGTATGACAGAAATTTGGAGAAAACTTGTATATAACATTTGTACCTATAATGTTACAATAGGGCCGTTATATAGACTTGATATTTACAAGGAAAAGGAAACTACCAAAATTAATGACCCATGATTACCTAAAGTTAAGGACCTATAACTACGGATTAATTATACACAATATACATTTAACATATCTTTAACAACAGTAATTATGGAAGTCATTGCAATTGCAAATTGGCTGGAATTTTTTTTGAAGTATATACTTATTAGGCAAACTACAAGAATTTATCTTCGAGGTTGGGCTAAAATTTAAAGAGGTTTTTTTCAATTTTTGTTCATTAATTAATATTGGAGAAAATTGGAAGTTGTATAATGAGACAAAACGTTAGCTGTCCATTTTTTTTAAAACTCAGTTTAGGCTTCTTTATAGAGGGAAATTGTTGCTCATGGAGACTATTATAACATCAACTATCAATCAAGTTTTCTTTTTTCTTTCTTTTTTTTTTTTTTGTAAGGAAAAGTTTAGGAGAAACGTAGATTAACCCTCTTTCTAGAGGGTCAAGGCAAGTCATCGGCAAGCTTACAGCGATTCTTATTGATCACTCACAAAATAGAAAATTAAGGGCATAAAGAGTCAAATTTTGAATTTTTTTATAACCTCATAGCACTACTTACTATATCAATAAAACCCTGTTGGCAATCAAGTTTTCTTTCTTTGAAGATCGAGGGGTTTCCCTTATTTTTGTATAAAGTTGACCCATGAAAGGGGGACTGGGTCAAAAATGTTTCCCCACTTGTAACCTTCCCTTTGCAAATTAATAAGTAATAATAAAACTAATTTCAAAAGAAAATAAATAAAGAACTCAGATCAACCTTTTATCTTTTATTTTTATTAGCCTGATTCAGTATGTTTGCTCCTCTTTATATTTGTATATTGTATGCATATATACTATTTTGATTAGACATACTTTATTGGTGGACAAATTAGTATCCTTCCAAGTTAGCTGCTGATGGTGACTAACCATGTCGATTGGGGTGGTATATGTAAATTATTATCGTAATGTGTGTTGTGGAATAATGTGAATCATGATGAACATAATACATGAATAGACATAAATTATACACCAGAATCCATGATAGTGGTAATTGGAGAACTAATTTCTCTCTCACACTTACGTAATTCACCGGGAAAGATAGAAACCTAAGAAAAAACTGAGAAGACATACGTTAATACCTAGGGACAACTGCATCTAATTTTTTTTTAGTTGGTGATAAGTGTGTCAATATGAGAGGAGGACCTAATTCTCATGACATATATATAGTTGTTTGGTAAGGTTTGGTCCATCACAAAGCTAATAGAAAACTAATTCGTAATAGGCAAGTTACTCAAAACAAAACAAAACAAAATAGAGATCCAATAGGATTAAACCATCCTTGACATGTGGGCCACAACCATTAGTCTTCTACTTGTTGCACGTGTTAAGACATAATGACGATTTAAAACCAAAAGCACGTAAAACATTAAAATATACGCAAACAAACATAAGACAAACTACTGACATGAGCTATGGCAATCATACATCTAGAAAGCGACATACTCTCTTTCATCTACCACATAATTAGCAACTCGTCCTACATAAACATAATAAGAAATATACATAATATACACTATAATGTCTTCTTATAAAGACACATTCCTGTTATTCCATTGATTAGTCAAAAGTCATGTATACACAAATAAAAACAAGAATGTAAAAGTCAAAAACACATAAGTGAGCATAGAATGTCTAAGAGTGAACTCAGAAATATAATAATGTGAAATAATCATCAGTGTCATAATCAAGACCCGTTCTTTGAACATGTTCCATAAAGGTCTTTGGTTCTAATCCTTTCGTCAAACACCTTTAGAGTACTTGTCACTTTAGAGAAGAAAACAACTGCAGAATTATCACAGTAAAATTTTAGCAGCTTGCCAATAGTGTTGACAACCCCAAGCCCCAAAATAAAGTTCCACAGACATAAGCCTTGAGTTGTAGCTTCAAAACAGGCTACAAATTTTGCTTCCATTGTGGATGTTGCAATGATAGATTCCTTGGCCCTTTTCTATGAGATTGCTTCATTCGCGAGAAGGAATAAATTGCCAAAAGTGGATTTTTTACTATCAACACACCCAGCAAAGTCTAAGTTTGAATACCCGGTCAATTCTATGTATTCAGTTCTTCTATACAGGAGCATGAGTCTTTAGTTCCTTGTAAGTACCTTAAGACCTTCTTAGCGACTTTCTAGTTATCTATTCCAGGATTAGATAACTTTGATACCTACCAGGCATGCCACTAGCAAAACTAATGTCTAGTCTAGTGCAGGTTTGGGTATATATTAGGCTACCCACAATTGACGCATAAGGGACAATTTCCATACACATTTTTTTTTTCTAAATCATATCTCAGACACTGCTTGAGACTAAATTTATCCCTTTTCTGTACGAGAACAACACTCGCGGAACAATCTTTCATTCCAAACCTCTCTAAAATTCTTTTGATATAGGCTTTCTGAGATAGCCCTAATAATCCACGTCAAGGATCACGGAATATTTCTATTCCTATCACGTAGGTGGCCTTTCCTATATCTTTCATTTTGAAATTCTTAGAGAGAAAGTTTTTCGTCTCATATAACATGCCAAGATCGCTACTGGCCAATAATATGTCATCAACGTACAAGATAAAAAATATAAACTTACTCCCACTAACCTTCAAATATATGCACTGATCAACAATTTTTTCTTTAGATTCAAATGAGGTAATGGTATCATTGAACTTGAGGTATCCATTACCAAAAAGCTTGTTTAAGTCCATAAATTGACCTCTTAAGTCTACACACCATACGATCCCTACCTTTAGTTTCTAAACCCTCAGGTAGAGCCATATAAATTTTCTCTTCAAGATGTCCATTAAGAAAGGCTGTTTTTACGTCCATTTGGTGTAACTCTACATCATAATGAGGCACCAATGCCATGATGATTCTAAAAAAGTCCTTCTTCGAGATAGGTAAAAAAGTCTTCTTGTAGTCAATGCCATCTTTTTGAGTAAAACTTTTGACCACAAGTCAGGCCTTGTATCATTCTATGTTGCCTTTGGAGTCTTGTTTGGTCTTAAAGACCTATTTACACCCAACTCATTTTGCACCTTTAGACAGCACAACAAGATCCCAAACATTGTTTTTATCCATCGATTTCAACTCTTCTTTTATGGCATCTTTCCATTTTTTAGAATCCGCGAAATTCATGGCTTCTGAAAATGAAACTGGATCTTGATTTACCCCAATATCAAAATCCGCATACTCTTGTAGATAAACCACATAGTCAACTGAAATAGTAGATCTTCTTTGCCTTTGAGATCGCCTTAATACTATTTTTCCTAGTTTTTCCACAACTAGTTCATTATGAGGCACATTATGATGATCATTTTGAGGTTCATTATTATGATTATTGTGCTGCTCATCGTTATGATTATGTTGTTTAACGTTATCATGTTGTACAACATTCTCAGTCACTACTATGGGAATTGATAATGGTGGAGTTGCAAAAGGAATAATCTCTCGTAATTCCTTTAGGGTCACGTTTCGTGATCTTTCCCTCCCACTAACTCGCCATTCTCAATGACCCAAGTATTTCTAGTTTCAATGATTCTTGGACTGTGATTAGGGTAATAAAATCTAAATCCTTTGGATTTTTTTGGGTAACCAATAAGGAAATCACTATTGTACGAGAATCCAATTTTCTTTCAAGTGGATTATAAATTCTAACTTCAGCAAGACAGCCAACAATGTGTAAGTGCCTCAGAGTTAAGTTTCTTTCTGGTCCACAACTCAGAAGAAGTTTTAGGTACCAGCTTACTAGGAACCCTGTTTAAGAGGTACACGGCTGTTATGAGTGCATAAGTCCACAAGGATTTAGGTAAAGTAGTATTGCTTATCATACTCCTAACCATATCCAATAAGGTACGATTACACCTTTCAGCGACACCATTTTGTTGTGGCATACCAAGCATAGTGTATTGAGCACATATGCCACGCTTTCGAGGAATTGCATAAATAGACTCGAATTCTGTCTAGCCTCGGTGTATCTACCATAATATTCTCCACCTCTAACAAACCTTATGATTTTCACCTTTTTATCTAACTATCTTTCCGGTACAATAATGAACAGCTCAAAGGAATTCAATGATTGTGATCTTTCATGCAGTAGATAAATATAACAACAATGTGAAAATCATCAATAAAAGTGATGAAGTACTTTTCACCATTAAATGAGGCGACATCAAATGGTCCATAAATGTCAGTGTGACAGACAGTATAATTTCACGAAGTTGTGTACTTCTTGTGGCCCCTTTCTTAATGTGTTTAGTTTGTTTTCCATTAATGCAATCCGTACACAGAGAAAAATTAGTGAAATTCGGATTTTGAAAGATTGCATTCTTCACTAATCTTTCTAACCTTTCTTTGGATATATGACCCAAACGTTTATGCCACAAGAAAGAAGAATTTTCATTTTTCATGCTACATTTCATACCAGTAATGTGATGAATTGAAAGTAGGGATTTAGCCAACTTATCATCAAGTTTTAATTTATACAAACCATCAATAAGAGTGCCAAAACCAACTAAAATGTCATTCTTTAATAAATTGAAACCATAATTCCCAGAATTAAAATAATATTCTGATAAGTCTAATAATAGCAAAGATATTGAATTTCTAGTAATATATAGAACATAAAGTGTCCTAGGTAAATCAAGATGATATCCAGTATCTAAAATGAGTCAATAAGTTCCGATCCCTTCAACTAGATTTTTCTCTCGATTATGCTGTTCCCATGTACATGAAGTCCTTACTAGGATTTGTGCTGTGGATCATAATGAATCCCTGCATAGAAGGTGAAAGTGAGTGGTGATTTCAGAGTCAATCCACCAAGTATTAAAAGGAACTTCAGTCAGATTTGATTCAAAACATACGAAAGATAAAGTAACACCTTTCTTGCAGAAGCAACATTTTTCCTTCTTAATATTCTTCTTTGGAGCCAACTTGCTATTATTTGACTCTCTATCCTTGAAATATGAATTCTTCATATAAGAGACATTAGCCTTATGTTTCTTCTTCTTCTCAGCTCCTTAAGAGATGACATTAACAATATGGATTCCTTGATTCTTCAACCATGTCTCCTTTTGTACTAACATGGTCGTTAATTGATCAAACTTCACTTATCTTTATTAATGTTGAAATTGATCTGAAACAGCCCATATTTGAGGAGGCAAAGAGCTTAATGTGAAGTGTACCAGGAAAAATTCATCCATAACCATTCCCAGATTTCTTAATTGTCATAACAATATTAGTCATCTCTAGTACATTATCTTGCATACTACAAGATCCATCATACCTCGTGAAGATCAATTTGCTCATAAGTGTTCCAGCAAGTGACTTATCGACAATGTTGAAACGATTTTCAAATAATCCAGAATTCCTTGGCATAATGAATTCCAAACTCATTGACTTAGTGTTGGCAGTGATAGTCATTCTTATAAACTTTAAACCCAATCTGTTGGATCTATCCCAAGTCTTACGGGTTACCCTTTCCTCTGCAATATCATCCTCAGAGGGTGCAGGAGTATTCTCTTCAAGAATGAATTGGTCCAAGTCTTGTATCCCTAATTGGTACTCAACTTGTTCCTTCCATTCAGCGAAATTAAGGCCATTAAATGTCACAACAGAAGAAACACACATATTCACAAGTGTGGAACTATTAGCTGTAAATATACTAGGACACATAATTTCATATTAGACATGCTCAAGATAAAAAATGGATATAGACTCAAATTTAGCAGACACGTAAATAAAGCATGCATATTATAGTCACCTTTGGACAAGTTATAATATGTTATATGCAAACAAATAATGATGCCATAAATAAAACAATAATTGAATAATTAAAATTTTCACACAAATGTTGTTATCTTTAGATATTCAAACTCATTCAAAAGTAATAATTATTCCCAATAAGTTCATCAAATTACTTGAACTTAATCTCCTTTGGACGATTTTATATGTCCATGTGATTAGCAAATTATTTATCTATAGTTATTTCAATAATGTGCATCAAACTATAGATAAATAAATAAAATTTTCATACACTAAAACTCTTTCACTTTGGTGACTAGCAAACTCAAATATCAAGACAAAATAAAGTGCATAGAAATAAAGAAGAATATGCAAAATAAAATAAAATATATAAGTCCAAACAAAAACTTTAAGTTTGGATTTTTTATTTTATTATTATTTTTTTTATTTTTTATTTTTCCAGAAGAAACAAAAATCCACATATTTTGTACTCAAAATTGATGTTATAGTTCTTAAATCACACAATCCATACACAAATTGTAGGGAAAAAATTGCATAATAGTACCGAAATACGATGCAAAAAATCGTATGAAAAATTGGGTAAATATTCTGCATAAAATTGGAGCAAAAAGCTACAATGTAAAAAGTGGGATGTATGCGTATGGAATTTCGTGCAAGAAATTGGCATAATGTGTACATGAAAAGTGGGTCAAACCCGTATGGAAAACAGCAAAAGGTGCAGCGTTAGGCATCAAACAACCGACGGGCGCGTGAAGTCACGTGCCTAATGCCCAGTGCCTTTGAACCAGCGCGTGTCATCCACTGGACGTGTGGGGCTGCGGCCCTGGCCTGTTGATGTCACTTTTGTAGCAAATTTGCAACGACTTTCGTGCTATGTTTGTCACGAAAAAGCGGCCAAAGATCAACAATTACAACAAAATTACACGCAAAAAAGCAATAATAGAACCATTACATAACAGAAATAAATTCAAAAAAAAAATTAATGAGTTATTCGCCAATTGATTCCAATCATAACATAAATCGTAAAGGCACAAATTTTCACATGGGTTTAATCTTGATTATGTTCTATGCCATAAATTTGTCACATAAAATTCCTACCACTCAAACCAACATAAAAACATGATAATGACTCAAACCAACATAAAAACATGATAATGACTCAAACCAACATAAAAACATGATAATGGATTTTTAATTAATGTTGTAAATTCTTTTTGTATGAAAACATAATTATGGATAACATAAATCATAAAAAATGCCCAAGAAAATTATATTGAGTCATAGAAAATAGGCAAAATATACATAATTTTTTCTCATAAACCTATTGACTTTAGTACCACATGTAAAATTAATATCGTAATGTACACGGCGAAATAATGTGAATCATGATGAACATAATACATGAATTGACATAAATTACATACTAGAATCCATGATAGCAGTAATTAGATAATTGGTTTTTCTCTTACACTAACGTAATTCACTAGGGAAGATGGACAACACAAGAAAAACTGAAGGAGATATACATTAATATTTAGGGATAGCTACCTCTAGTTTTTCTTAATTGGTGATAAATGTGTCAAGATGAGAGAGGATATAATTCTCATAACATATATATAGTTGTACAGTAGGGTTTGGTCCATCACAAAGCCAATACGAAACTAATTCGTACTACGCAAGTTACTCAAAACAAAACAAAACAAAATAGAGATCCAATACGATTAGGGGCGGATCATGGGGGGTTGGGAGGGGCGATCGCCTCCCAAAATTTTTAAACTTATGTTTTTCTCCCCTGAAATTTTTTTAAATTATTATTATATTATTATAAAAATTAGAGTTTGCCTCCCAAAAATTTTTAGAGAATATAAAAAAGTGTTTCCTATGTATGTATTTATATAGTTTTATACACCAAGAGTTTTGAAAATATATTGTTTTTCTTGATATTTTTTCAAAATTTCAATAACTCTCTTTAAAAAATTTGAACTTCACCCTATAAAATTTTACATAAAATTATAAAACTGTCTCTCCAAGTATATATATATATATATATATATATATAATTTTTGCCCTCCCAAAATTCAATTTCTGAATCCACCCCTGAATACGATTAAACCATCCTTAATATATGAGCCACAACCAACACTATTATCACGGAAAATATTTCTTGTCATAATCATCCAAATGGTGACAAGCGAAGGGCAATAATACTCGAGTAAACTACACAATATTTACACCATCATCCTACGATTTGAAGACTAAAGTCAAACACGTGCTATATTATTTAATGTCTTAATTTTAAACATCAATCTGAGATTCCTTTTGGGTGTTCTTTGTCTTATTAATTTTTTTTTTTAATGAAAACCATAAATTTAGGGTAACAAATGGAATGTTTATCCTAGTGTTCCTTTTATATAAAAAATAAATATATATATATTTATTTATTTATTTTATTTTATTTTTATTTTTTTTGCTGGGGTAAAGTTACTATAGAGAAAATCACAAAGTATTGTTGTTTCTTTGATTAGGCCACTCACAAGTTTTATTTGAAAGATAAAGCAAGCTAAGTTCAAATAATTAAAATGTAAGTATGTTATACAAATCGACCACAATACCTGAGAGCTACTGTGAAAGACAAAAAAGAAATGACAATTGACATATGCAACAATCTAGCTCTACCAAATAGTTGATTACCACGTTAATCTGTTTGGGTTAGGTTCTTCTCAAGTAATTGGAGAGAACTTTTCTCCAATACACCTTATAAAAATAATATTAAAAAATATTTTTTAAAAATCATATCTATTCACGATGTAATTTATTATATACTTGCTATAAATAAAATTTGAAAATGAATAAATTATTTTTTTTTCATTTGATTTAATGTTTCAATTTTTGTCTTGATTTTGATCCATTTTACACCGTTCAAATATTTCGTATAAATTGAATGATAAAACATTTATAAATAAATTTGCTTTTAAGATATATTGATCATCAAAACAAATTTATTGATGTAATTTGATATAATTTTAATGAAGTTTAGTTATTTAAATATAATAGATCATCAGAGAAAATTGGAGAGAAGTGTACTTGAGAGGAGTCTAACCCAATCTATTTAGTATTTTTCAGCTTGTTAAAATTGCTAAGTGATGAGTTCACGTAGGTCCGGCAAAATAAAATTTCAAATTTGATGGTATGTATATTAGATTTCAAGCCCTAATTAAAATGGTTACCAAGATATTAGGGATTGCATACACTCCTTGATTATTTCTGGTTTTGATTATTTTTTTGAAACTTTATTTGAAATTAACGTATTTATACAAAGTGATAAAATTACAAAATTATTGATATGTCATTAAACACGAAAAAGAAGAAATTAAATCTGACTAAATATCTAAAATCAGACGTTGATTATTCACAATAATTTTACTACATGGAGTACTTTTGATAAAGTGTCTTGAATTTTTTACTTTTTAAATCATTTTGTATTTGAAGTATGGTGGAATTTACATACACTATTATTCTAAGTAAATTCGATTACAAAAGAATATTGTATGATCCTTTTTTGTTCGTTATTCAGGTAACAAGACAAGGTGCTCAAATAATTTTTCACTTGTTTCTTACTACGCATAGACCAATACAGTAAATTCTTACATAGATCAGATTTACGGTATAGTGTTATGGATATTTTAATTCATATTTTTTCACATCATTTAAATAAATAATGTGGATGGATCAAATGATCTATGATGCTATGTCATGAATACGATTCATATAAAAATTTTCCGACCAATACATGAATTGTAAACTCAAAAACTACTTTTGTAAACGACATTGTTTCATAGGATGTAAACTCCACACACCATTTGCTACCTAACACCTGTATATCGAGTGAGTACATTATTAAATGACGGGAGACATGTTGTGTAAAAAAAAAAAAAGTGCTTTAGGGTTAATCGTGACCCTTAACTGTTTCACTGTTGTCAGATAAATAAATATATCATTGGATGTGATATAAATTTTGGTAGAATTTCTATTCGATTTACATTACAAATAATTTGTGGTTGTGGATATTTAAAAGTGTTAGGTGTTGAAATAGAGTCCAAGTTAGACCTGTTAATAATTTTACGAAATTTCTGGTCAAATCCGCAGGAATATTTTTGGCAGCATTTAGATAAAAAGTCAATGATTTGTGATAAGTTTCCAGTAAGCTTGTAGATACAAAAAGCCAATTGGACAAGTTACCAAAGACTTCAAATATCTACATAGATTCAAGTGGATAGCTCCTTTGTGGCCCATCCGTTGGACACTTGGATCAATGTGATGGATAAAGCTTTGTTTTGAATCTCACATATTCTTAAGGATCAAGTTGAACTCTCTTATAATTCCAAAAGCAAGAGGAAAAATCTTCAATTAATCTCCCTATAAAAATCCAATTGATGAGAAGATCACGAGGAGTAGAGAATAGACTCTCTATAAAAGGCCAACAGATGAGACGACCACAAGGAGTAGAGAATTAATGGACTCCACGAAAGACGAGACATGGACGGCAATGCTACAGAGGGCAATAGCATACGGCATTGAAAAGGCTAAGAGGCTAAGAAAAATGAGAGAGAGGGATTATCATTTAGGGGTATTTGTCAATGTTGAATATTGAATTCTGAATTTTGAAATTTGAATTGTAATTTCTGAAAGTATTAATTGTTGAATTAATAAATTTATTTATGTTTGATAATCAATTGAATTCAATCTCTGAATTAAATATATCACTTTATACATGTATTAATTTATTATAAATAATTGTCATATATGTGTAGAAAAGAAAACGAATAATTAAGGATGGTATAAATATGTATGAGAAAGAATGTGTGTGTGGTAAAGTATGTAGGTGTGTGTGAGAGAGTGTGTATGTGAGTGAGAGAGAATATGCGTGTGTGTGAGTGCGTGTGAATATGAGTATGAAAAGTACAAGAGAGAATGTGTAAGAAACTAAATGTGTATGTGTGTGAGAGAGACCATGTATACATGTGAGAGAGTGTGTATTTTTGTGTGGGGGAGAGTATGCTTGTGTCACACACAGTGTTTGTGTGATAGAGTGTGTGCGCGCAAGCGAGAGAAAGTGTGTGTGAATATGTGTGTGAGAGAGTATGCATATATTAGACTATGTGTTTGTACATTTATTTAAAATTCAGTAGTGAAAATGTTTGCACTTAAAATTTTGAATACAAATTAAGTAGTGCTTAATGTATTAAGTGATAAGAGAATTCTGTTATCAAACATGTTGAATTCAAAAATCTGTTAATCAATTAATTTTCAATATTAAGTTGAGTTATCAAACAAATCCTTAGTCTTAGAAATTTTCTCTTGGTAGTAGTATAATAAATTATTTCTTCATATTGTGATAAAAAGGAAATTCAATAGGAATTTCTTTTAGTAGGCTTTCGTCATCATGACTTCATGAGAATATTATTTTTGTAATTTTCTCGAATATTCAATGTAAGCACGATAATTTCTTTTTTATTGTTTTATATTATTGTGTTAATATTATCATACTATGTTTATTCATTTATTTATTTATTTTAGGGATCACAATTTCAGAAACCTCCCTTGACGTTTAAGCTAATATCACTTAGTACCTTATCAACTTTTAAAAATATCACTTAGCACCCCTTTCTTGTAAGTGGGGCCTGAATTGATATGAAATGACAATTGTACCCTTTGTTCTTTAGTAAAATAACAAAAACATAGTTTCAAAAACCTTCCCTAAGGTTTCTAATAATTTCACTTGACACCCTTTAGTCTTTTAATAAATTTTTTGTCAATTATTTACAAAAAATATGTGTCAATTAATGTGCTTGTTTATATTTTTTTGAATTTTTTTAATATGCCTAAACACATAATAGTTTTATAAAAATTGATATTTTATATAGTTAATCACAAATTCAAAAACTAAAAAAATTAAAATATAATTTTGATAAAGAATTTTTTGTCAACTCACTTAAAATTTTTTTAAGAGCATGCTATAAAATACTCAATATGTCAATTTCAATTAGAAAATGATTAGAAATAAATCATATATTATAATAAAAATGTGGTTTGTAACTGATTTGTTTAGGAAATCACAAACTCGTAAAGCGAAAAAAATTAAAATGTATTCTCTTATTTAAATTTTTTGTCAACTTATTTATCAAAATATGTGTAGGTAAATGTGTTTGTGTTCCAGTTAAATAAAAATTTAAAATATATAAAAACACACTATGTATTATAATTAAAAAAATGTAATTGGTATTTTTATTTTGGAAAATCAAAAGCTCATAATTCAAAAAGATAACATATATTTTTTTATAATATTAACTGAGGAAGAACATGAAAAATTGCATCATAATATTATTTTTTTAACAATCTCATTTAGTTCCTTCAAATTTTTTTTTTTTTTTTCAATGTTATACCAAATTGATTTTTCATACTAGGGGTAAAAATGGAATCAAAATTGATTCTCTCACTCCTTAAATGATATTTTAATCAATTGGGATAAAATTGTTACAACGTATATAAAGTTAGGGGAATTTTGTGAGATTTTTAAAAGTTCAGGGGTACTAAGTGGTATTAGAATAAACCTCCAGTGGAGGTTTGTGAAATTATCCTTTTATTTTATGTCTTTGGATTAATCGGAAGTGTTTTCTCAAGTACAGTCAAGGAAAATAATTAACAAATAATTTATATTAAAAAAATATATAAATTTTCTATCCTGTAGTAATTTTAATTTTTTTCTTTCTTTAGATTTAACATTTTTATGACTCGATGAGAAATTTTCTCTCTTTTCATTTAATATGTAGAAACTCTCAATTTCTTTAACTCCAAAATGCATTCTCTGTCATTTTCCTCTTTAAAATTTCTTTCACTCCAAAATGCATTCTGTCATTTTCCTCTTTACCACAGCTTATGTTGATGGTTGCAGATTAATTGTTCAAATTCATGATATTTGGAAGTGACTATTTGATATGTCAGTGCCATCACAACAAATCTCTTATAATATCGAAATACTATATATATATATATTTTAGTTTTTAAAGTAAATAATATTTATGTTCTTATGTATAGCACGGGTATATAAGTTAGTTAACAACTAAACATAAATTATTTAGGAGTATGGATCCATAACAATTCAAACCCCTATTTATATATAGGTAACATTTGTTCGATACGAATTTGAATTGTCGAGTGGTTCAATACTTTGATGTAAAATCTTGTACAAAGTCTACGCCTACACTCACATGACCAGAGGCGATAAATGGTAGCAACTGAAAATTGTTTAGTGGACTACTATCAATCCTGACTTGGAAGAAAGAGAATATAACTTACCGTCTTTCTAAACTTTATTATTGGAAAAAAAAAATTTGTTTGAACTAATTGTTACAGCCTTATTTAGTGTTTACAGTTTGATTTAATTACTTGTCATTTATAACGTGCATTATGGTAATAGTTTGCAATGTCTAATGAATTTCAACCATTACAATTTAAAATGGCAATATTCCTAACCTATGCTATGCTATTGACAGCCATATAGGGCAATTTATTTCTGGTGTAAACTAAAGATAGGGCAGTTGTTGGTAAAATTTTCAGTACTGAATTTAATTAAAACTAATCTTTACCACAATAATAATAATAATGATAAACTATTAGCTATAGCTTTAAAAAGGAACAGAAGTACATGTGACTCAGATTTGCTCGACTGTCAATTGTTCAGCGGAGCTTAATTACGGGATGTTAGAAGGAAAATTTTTATATGGATTCAATTTAGAATAGGTGGGATAGATCTCTTCATCTACATTTATTTATATTATCTGAAAAAGCTTATGGGAGATATGGATGAATGTGGACTAAGTAGTTCATCCCATCTACCGTAAATCGAAATCATATAGGTAATGTGAATAAATATAAATCAAAAAGTTCATCCCATCTATCGTGAATCGGGTCATATAAGAATTTCTCATGCTAAAATATCTGTCCTCAATCCCATGCTAAAATGTCTCTCCTCAATGATTGTATTGTACATTTAATACCTACCTATAAACAAAAAAGTATTGTATATTTAATACTGAAAAGAATTGTATTTTAATTCTGTTGGACCTTTTGAAGAAGAGCAACTAAGGAACGGAAGTTAATGCTCGACTTTGGACCTCTTAGTTTTTATCATTAAAGAAGAAAATGTTTGTTTCTTATCGCACAACAATGTAGGGCACTCTTGATAACTCGTTTACGTACTATGTCAGTGGTAAGAGTTGCTCTCTATTATTATTATTATTATTATATATCGTAAGACTAACTGATTTACATCCTCAAATTGGTGGCGAGATCCCGTCCAAAGGGAAAACAATAGAGAATGATTGGACAATCAAAAAATTAGTAGAATACAAAACAATCGTTAGTTTAGCAACTAATTCCAATTTGCAATTTTTTAAGACAGCTGTCTACATAATTTTCACATACACCTTCAATTCCAATTTTAAACACTTTTCATTGTAACTTTCAAATCAATCCAAATTCGAGTCCTATTTTTAACGATATTACCAAATTTAACATAATCTCTATGGGTGTAAATAATTCTCTTCTATTTTTGTTAATTTTGTAATGTTGTGTTTAGTTGTGTTGCTGGTAAACCAGCAACATTCATTATGTGTGTGTAAGCTTCCTATTGGATGTCCTCCCATGTATAAATGTTGGAATGAAAAAAACTATGCATTGTTCTAGTTTATTCTCTTTCCCTCTTTTGTGCATAAAAATTTTAGATTTGAATTCATTTTGAAATCTCCTTTTTTTTTTTCTTATTAAACTGTTTACAAACCTTTAACAATTTAACTGAGGTAATACTTTTTTCCCTTAAACAGAAATTAAAAAATTATGACCATACAGAAATAGAATATCATGTAGTTTTTTTTTTTTTGGGTAAAGAAAAGTTTAAAAAGAGGACAAGTTACTGCTATTTTTTTAGGTTTGACAATATTACCGACCTATATTTCAGCAACTTACTTATTATCTACCGACAAGAAACGAAGAACATCAAGAATCGAATTTAAAGCTTTTCATGTGAACTGCTTACCTAACATACTATTTGAACCAATCCTCGCACGCTTTGCAAGTGATCGAGCCTATAGATATCTGGAGCCAGTTCTTTATATTTCTAAGGTGGCCATATATATCATAGAAATTCCCATCCTCAGGCTGCTTTTCTAATCCCCCAGCGAAAACATGGGTTCAACTGCTCAGTTAGAAAAGAAGCCTCATGCAGTCGGCACACCATATCCAGCTCAAGGCCACATAAAACCCATGCTACAACTAGCCAAACTCCTTCACACAAAAGGGTTTCATATTACCTTTGTTAACACAGAATTCAACCACAAACGTTTGCTTAAATCTAGAGGTCCTGATGCCCTCAATGGTTTGCCTGATTTCCAATTCAAAACCATCCCAGATGGGCTTCCTCCTTCAGATGTTCTTGATGCCACCCAAGACATACCCTCACTTTGTGAATCCACCAGTACTCATTGCTCATCTCCTTTTAAGGATCTCCTTGGAAATCTTAATGATTATTCTTCCTCACAAGTGCCCCAAGTTTCTTGCGTAGTTTCCGATGGAGCAATGAGCTTCACTCTTGCAGCTGCTCAAGAATTAGGCATCCCTGAAGTTTCTGGTGTGATCCTTTGGACTTTCAGTGCATGTTCTTACTTGGGATACTTCCAGTTTTCCAAGCTCATTGAAAAGGGTATCATATCTCTCAAAGGTAATCTTTATCAAAATCAAACGGACTAATTTCATTTTGAACCTCTAAACTTACACATTATTTTCACTTTACATCTCGAATTTCAATTTTTAACATCTTTTTTATTCTTTAACTCTCAAATTTGTCTTATTTCAGTCTAATTTTTAGTGTCGCAACAAAATTTAATGGAATATTTACTATTTCATCCAAAATTTGATTGCATTATTGTTGTACATCCCTCTGAATCTATTATACAAATGAAAAGATTCGGTTAATTTTGGTGGCGGTTTTAATAGTTGGACTGAAGTGGGACAAATCGAGAGTTTGGATTAAGAAATAATGAAAATTGAAATAGAAGGAACAAAATAAATATAATGTATAAGTTTAGAGGTGTAAAATTATATTAATCCATTTTTTTTTTAATTATTGTGTAGATCATCGAAGTACATTTAAGTCTAAGGCAAAGCACAACACTGACTTCTGTAGGCAAAATTTACTTTCATACGAAAGAGGGAGTGTGACATAAATACTTTTTTAAACTTTGAGGAGGAAAATTTGTATTCTTAATAATATTAGTATTTGAAAACCATCAAACTGTTTTGAAAATGTTTCAAAAACTACAGATAATTTTAGATGTTGGGGTAGCAAGTTCCCCTCCCTATCTTCGATGTCATCAATAATTCTAATTATTAAATTTTAGATAACAGTAATAAAGATCTAAAAAAATAAAAGCAATTATCCTTTTTAATCCATGTACAGTTATCTATTGATGGTACTGAAACATTTGGCACAGAGGATCTCATTTGCCCTCTCTAGTCTCTAATCCTTAAGTCCTGTGATTCTGATAATATTGGTTGTTGACCATAATTTTACGGTTTTGCAGATGCTAGTTACATGACAAATGGGTATCTAGATACTGTTATAGATTGGATTCCAAGCCTGGAAGGTAGTCTATATGTTTATATACATTTATACGTTTGAAGGATCTTCCAAGTTTCCTAAGAACCACAAATCCTGAGGACATTATGGTAAAATTTGTACTGCAAGAAACTGAGAGAGCTCGAAAGGCTTCTGCCATAATTTTAAATACCTTTGAAGAATTGGATCGTGATGTATTAAAAGCTCTTTCATCATATCTTCCTCCAATTTATTGCATTGGGCCACTAAATCTCCTACAGAATCAAGTTAATGATGAAAGATTAAAAGAACTTGGATCAAATCTTTGGAAAGAAGAGCCAGAATGTCTCGAATGGCTCAATTCGAAAGAACCAAACTCTGTTGTTTATGTCAATTTTGGAAGCATTACTGTTATGACAGCTGATCAACTAGTTGAATTTGCATGGGGACTGGCTAATGGCCAACAAACCTTTTGTGGATTATAAGGCCTGATCTTGTCTCGGGCGATTCGGCTATTCTTCCAGTCGAGTTTCTTGAGGAAACCAAAGAAAGAAGCTTGTTTGCAAGTTGGTGTTCCAATCAAGAAGAAGTTCTCAGTCACCCTTCTGTGCCAGGATTCTTGACTCATAGTGGATGGAATTCCACGATTGAAAGTATTAGCTATGGGTTGCCTATGATATGTTGGCCTTTTTTTGCTGATCAACAAACTAATTGCTGGTTTTGTTGCACTAAATGGGGGATTGGAATGGAGATAGACAACAATGTAAAGAGGGATGAAGTTGAAAGTCTTGTTAGAGAGTTGATGGTTGGAGAGAAAGGTAAGAATATGAAGAAAAATGCCTTGGAGTGGAAAAATTTGGCAGAAGTGGCTGCAAGAAGCTCTAATTATAATCTTGAGAATTTGATCCATCAAGTGCTTCTCAATCCAAAAAATTAGATACATTGAAATGAATGGATCCAAATTATTGTTAGGCTCATTTTTTACTTTGGGACTTGGGTAATTAATTGATATTTTTAATCAATCTTGCATGTATGATTTGTTCTTGACTTCTTGTTGTGATGTTTGTTGGGTTCTTTTCGCATGAATTTATTTCTTTGTGGTACTTTGGTTGAATGTAAAATTGAAAATAAATTCCAATTCTTACAGGTATATTTTTGTGAGAAATTAAAATGGTCTCTGTCATTTCACTTGTAGTAAAAAGATATAAATTAATGCAAAATTAATACGGAGTAGCTGAATTTGAAAACTTGGTCTAACTGAATTTGAATAAATAATTCGAATCATATATTTGAACAAATAGAAATGGAGAAGTGAAGTAGGAAAATAAGTTATAGAAAATTTTGATTCGATAAAAATATCTTTGTTGCTGTTTCTTGTGTTTTTAGAGTGCACTAGGAAAATGAACGTGCGATGTATGTGTAGACGTGATAATTTATTCAACAATTTTTTGACGAGCACATTTTAAATATGGTCATAAAATTATTGTTATGTCTCACTGAATTGGTTTTCTGCAAAAAGGACACTAAACTATCAAAAGTGTGGATTTAAAGTCATTCTTTTAGTTTGAGCCATTAGTGTTAATGAAAATGTAGTTTTTTTAAGGTTAAAATTGTCCAAATATATTGAACTAACATTTAAAAAAAAAAAAAAATCTTGGGGTCAAATTGGAAAAGAAAAAGAAAAGAAAGTAAAAAAAATTTAGGCTCAAAATTGGATTACCCAATAATTTCAACCCTTCCCACTTCCTCCACAACCCCTCCACACATCTACCACCTCGCAACCCCTATCCCTATCCTTCCAGCCTAAACCTCCACCACCAATCCACTATATCAAGCCTTCCCACCTTCTCGATCTGCTTTATATTCCTATCCGACTACCACATCCCCACCTTTAGATCTAACACATCCCCAATCCACCGTCTTATTTTACCACCCTCAGCTTCTCTCATCCTTGATCTGCCTCTCTACCCTAATCCCACCATTCTCTAGTCTCCTACCTCCATCCATCTCTGGTCAATTTGCCCCAACCCTATCAAACCACTCACTCCCAGCCTCCCACCCCTACCCCACCATACTGCCATCTGGATACTCCTTAGGGGAAGCCCCCAACCTACCACTTATCTACCCCTCAAACCTCATTTAATCACACCTAGGCACTCCATACCCTAACAACCCTATCCCTGTCCCTTACCCTACCCTTGATCTACCATTGCAGCCCCTTCCTCCTCTAATCTACCCCTCACCGCAGCCTACACCCTAACCTTTAGTTATGCTTTGTCTAAGGTATTTTGATAATGTTACCCTTGGTAAATAAGATTCTATTATCCCTCAAGTTTAGTGACCATTTTGTGAAAACAATAGTTTAATGACCTTATTTGGGACATATCAATAATTTGATGATCTTATTCATAGTTTGTTCTTCTTTTTTTATTTTATTTTATTTTATTTTTGTTAAGTTATCTAAAATAGTTATTCCAACTCTTTTAGTCCTTTTAGAAAAAGACTTAAATTCTTTTCCTAATTGATTTTATAGAATATTTTTCAATTAAAAAGTTATATTTTTCGTAAACTAAATGGTCAAAATTAAATTTATATCACCTATTTATATCTTGTATAATTTATAGTGAATTATAAAACTTATGTATTCATGAATCTAACTTATGTACCGTACATTAGAAAAGTTATGATGGATATTTGTTTTATTTTATTTCTCTTGTTATATTTATGTAATATATAGGTTTTAAGTTGTTTTTAAAAAGTTCATCAACCAAATAAACAAAATGCCGATAAAGGAGAACAAAACACACTGTTAACTATGTTTTGCCTTTTCAAAAAATATACTTGTCTCATATTATGACCACCTAAATTATCAATAGTCTCGATTTGCATAAGATCAAATAGTATGAAGACATCATCTAAATGAGAAAATATGAACTAAAATAGAATATGCCAAATAACTAAATTTAACTTCTTGTATATCTAAAAGACTAAATATTTAGCTAACCAGAATCTGGGTGTTGTGGCAATAAATACATATTACTGAAAATAAGCATATAATGGTAAGTATATAAACTCTTAAGAGATTAAACGTGCCAAAGTAGATTTATGAAACAAGTAATCTAGGAGAACAATTGTCTATTCATACCGCCTTGTTGAATGTGTCCAATCTGGATATCCTCCCATTGCTTCACTTCTTAAATCGTTTTTTTACTTCTTCCTCCCACGATTTTTTTTTTTTAAACTTCTTTCCTTATCAATTGGAATTTTTGAACATATGGGTATTCAAAGGCCTGTAATTGCATATTCTTATGTTTGCATAATTCTTATATAATTGTTGTTATGAAATGTCATATACTTTCATTCAAAGTCAAAAAAAATCCTGGAGTTTGGATTTCATTTGCCGTATAATTGAAATGTAATAGAATTCTAATATTATTTATCCTTTTTTTTTCCTTCTTTTTGATTGAAGAAAGAGTCCTTTTATTTTTTCTTTGTGTGTTAGTTCGTTTATTTTTTTCTTATTTTATTAAATAATTGGTGTTTTTTTAATGATAGGAGTCATAGTAAATAAGGGAACCATAACATGAATTCTACAATATGTTTTACTCTTTATACTTAGATAGCGTGACTAAACTTTACATTTTTTTCAATATTTTTTATTTCAAATTCTAGTATAAATAAGCAAATTAGGAAGATCAAAAAAGGAAGAAACACTTGAAGCCTTTTTTTGTCTATGCCTAAATTACCTATAATAAAATGATGTTATATTGCCATGACTAATGGATAAATAGGTCACGATTTTGTAGTTTCATCAATAATAATTAGCAAGTTTAGAATTTCTCTAAGTGTCTAAGTTCATATGTTTTGAATTATTATATATGACCAAGTTCAATATATGTGCATGTGCTTTGTGTTTTGAGTTATTCTGGATGGCTAAGTTCAATGTGAGTACATGTGCTTTGTATGGGGTTATCCTAAATTTTACTTTTTTGTCCAATATTTTTTAGTTCAAATTTTAGTATGAAAGGGAAAATTAGGAAAATCAAAAAAGGAAGAAATACTTAGGAAAAAAACATAACTCACACTTTTATAATAGTATAGATAGATATTAGAATGACCATCCTAAAATGTCCTTATCATAAATAATATATAGTTTAGTTATATGAAAAAAATACCAATTTGATCTCTTATATTTAGAGTGTCAACCACTTTAGTTCCTTATCTATTAAAAAGATCAATTTGGTCTCTCATCCTTATAAGAATGAACTAATTTAAACCTTGTGATAAAAATTGTGGACAATCTAACAGAGTCTTTGATAATATATATATACGGCATGTTAACGGGCAAGTAATTATCATGTGTTTTGATCCATTAATTTGTCCATAATTTCCGTCATACGTCCTAAATTGAATTTTTTTTTTTAAAGATAAGGGACCAAATTAGTGTGTTGTGATAGATAAGGGACTAAATTAGTTGACACACTAAAAATAAGGGATTAAATTGGTCTTTTTTCCTTAGTTATATACTCAACCTGGCAATGTAATTTTTCAGAAAATATGTTATACTCCTTAATTCTACAATGTTGAAGTTTTTTATTATGCAGCCAATCAGTTCATACTACGAGTTTAAAAAAAAAAAAAAAAGTTTACATAGTATTAAATTTACCTCCTTCAAGATTTGGTCAAATTATAAATTAATCTTGAAGTTTGGCAATATTACAAGAAGGTCCTCCATTCTAATAAATTTATATCAAATACACCCCTAACGTTAATTCATTGCCGTTGACTATTACATTTTAATGATGTCAACATATGTTTTACACTTGAAAAGCCAAAATTACCCCCGAATCCTCCTTCCACTATCTTCGTTCTCTGCTTCTCCTTCGAAGTTGGGAATGGTATTACATAACCTAGTTATTAAACATATTTGGAGAGGAATCCGATGAAAGAAGTCGATCAACGAGTTACTGGTTCAACCAATGAGTAACTGATTCAACCGATGAGTCGTTAAAATTTATTATTTTACTAATATATAATAATATTTTTGAAAATTTTAGATACATGACATATGATGAAAATACTAACAAAAATATCATGTCAACTTTTTGGTTAATTGTACATGAATAATGTAATAATTTATCTAAAAGCTATAATTATCTATATGTTATAGTGATATAGTTAATTTTAATTTGTTGTACATGCTTTTCAAAATAACCACTATAAGATATATAAATAAACACTTAAATAATTATCATTTCATTATTTCTTAGATGGTTATCATTACATAATATTATATTTATATAACTAAGTACCTTTATTAGATTTTGTATAATATATTTCATTTACAAAACTTTAGTACTACAACATCTTGAGGTATTTTGTTATTGTTAAAAAAGAAACGTAATATTTTTTTTGCTAATTTATGTCTTTACAATGTTTGAAAAACAGATATTTCTCTTATTTCAATATACTTGTAGTTTTAATTTTGAAAAAATAAATTCATAGTTATTTTATTTAGAAGGGAGGGAAAAGAAAGTTAAAATGAGTATAAATTAAATAAAAGTGGATAACTAAAGCACCATAAGCGAGATGGTCTAGTGGTGAGTTGCTCTTATTTGCATGGGTGGGGCATTTGTTATACAAATTCCTTGTACCCAGACAACTCGAATCTAGATTGGTTGAAATGGTTGAGTTTTCGGTTTATTCTGTTGAATCGGTAAGTAATTCAGCTCGATCTAATTATCAGTGTATTGAATTGATTAATTAAACCGACAAAATGGGTGAAACAAGTCAGTTGAATAATTATGCACACAATCGAGCATTCACGAACAGTCCGGACTAGCAAACTCCACCGGATTTCCGTAAAGCAATAAATAACTTAAAAAAATAAAATAAAATACTATCCAGAACAAACAAAATAACTACTATCAGCTTAAGCCATCGAGAACAAACGAAATAACTATTGTTAGCTTGACTTAGTGGAGGAAGACGCCAAAAGTGTAGCCCAATTTCGTTGATATATGTGGCTAAAATTAGTGCTGTCATGCTCAATATAGAATTAAATAATTAAAAATAAAAACTATGATTAACTAAATTAAATGGTAAGAAATTACAAAAGATTATCGCGTCCAAACTCTAATGAATGGGTATGATTCTCATTAACCCGGCCGTCCTCATTAATTCAATAAAAGAAAACCAGAAATATGAAGTTTTTCAGATGGGTTTTTGATAGTCTAATTATTCATTATTCAACTAATAATACTCTGTAATTATTTTTAAACACACTTTTCCATTACTTTTTATCTTACATACATTTCATATAAAAAAATTAGTACAATATTATTCTAAATAATATTTCAAGAATAATAACCATCAAAATAAATGAAGAACTCCCAACTTTTTCCTTTTTTTTTTTCCTTTTTGGATTCTGGAATTGGAGCCAACCCTCTGGGGTTGGTAAGAACTCGGGCAATCAACTCCTATTTTCATAATAAATACGCAAGCAATTAGCTCACAATTTTTTACTTTAATTTTATTAAATAGATACCCTTTTGTTACAACCCACACGGAAGATTCTTGAGTAAATGAAGTCGTTCAAACAGCCGCCATCTTGTTTTTAAGGACAAAAGATTTCCAAGCATTTATTGTTAAAAATATCTTAACTTTTACTTTTTATTAGATCTCACATCACATCCTTTTATTAGAACCTACCACGGAGGATTATTCTTGAGTAGACGTCAAATACGCAAATTTTATTCTGACGCAAAAATCTTAACAAAATGTCGTGAAATGACCAAATTCCTCATGTCACCTTACTTTTGGTATTAGATCATCTATTATACTTTTTTTTTTATTACACGCATATTATTATGTCTAATATGTGTCTTTCATTTAATATTGATTTATTTTTAAAATATGTTTATTACTCTATTTAAAATGTAACACGAATATAATATTAAAAAATATAACTGAACATTCAATATACCGTCCCTTCACAATAAATATCAAAATATATTTTAGTCATTTCACTACACCGGATTCCTCTTCCTCCTAAAACCTGACTATATACGATTTTGACCTTTGGACAACTCATGGTAAGGTGAAGGAAAGGTGGAGCTAACCTCCAACCTCTTGTCTAAAGTTATCGAGAGCATTTTTACTGTGATATTAAGATTTCTGTTGTTGTGATACATCAGGCAATTGTAGGAGTTTGATTTTGGGAGTGAGATTATATTGACATATTTTTGTAGGGATTATTTTATAATTTTTGTAAAATATTAGGAGAGTAAAATATAATTTTTATGTAGGTGTAATTAAAATTTTAAAATATCTCAAAAGATAATTTGGAATATTTTGTGGACAAGACTATATAAACATGCATTTAAAGAATACTTTTATAGTTTTTGAAAATTTAATAGGGCAAAATCTAAATTTTAAAAGAGTGTAATAAAAAAAAAATTATAACATTTCAAAGGGACAAAATACGATTTTCAAATTCTTGGGGACAGTCGCCCCTCCCCGTCCCCACTATATTCGCCGTTGGTGACAATCACATTTCTAGTAAAACAAAAGGAAATATTTAAAGAATCCTTTTATAGTTAAATTGAAAATTTTAGTCTTTATAAAAATCTAATTTTTATAAGAGTATAATAAAAAAAAGTTATAAAATCTCAAAGGAACAAAATACAATTTTCAAATTCACTTGGGGATAGTCGCCCCTTCCCGTCTCCACTACATCCACCGTTGGTGACAATAACATTTCCAATAAAACATAAGGAAATATTTAGGTAAACTCAGTTTTTGACCTTATTTATAAATCTTGTGGTATAAATTAAATTTTATGAAATTTATGACATCGACTAATGTAAGTAAGAGTATTTAGGGTTTAATTCTAACCCAAAAAAAAAAATCGACAAGTAAAACTAAAAATAAAATCTAAGTATTTTCCTAAAACATATTGCTGCACACATTGCAACTGCAACTGATCAAAGCCTATATATTTGAAGCTACCTCATTATTTACTTTTGTCATCATTCCATTTCCAAATTTCCATTTATCCATTCCGTTCCAATTTGGCAAGAAGAATGGGTTCCAGTTCTCTGTTACAAAAGAAGCCTCATGCCGTCTGCATACCAGCACCATCACAAGGCCACATAAGCCCCATGCTAAAACTAGCCAAACTCCTCCACACAAAAGGGTTTCATATACACACCTTTGTTAACACAGAATTCAACCACAAACGTTTGCTTAAATCTAGAGGTCCTGATTCCCTCAAAGGCTTGCCTGATTTTCAATTCAAAACCATCCCAGATGGGCTTCCTCCTTCAGATGTTGTTGCCACCCAAGACATACCCTCCCTTTGTGAATCCACCACTACTTATTGCCTAGCTCCTTTTAAGGATCTCCTTGCAAAACTTAATGATACAAATTCATCGCAAGTTCCCCTGGTTTCTTGCATAGTTTCCGATGGAGTAATGAGCTTCACTCTTGCAGCTGCCGAAGAATTAGGCATCCCTGAAGTTTTTCTTTGGACCGCGAGTGCATGTTCCTACTTGGGTTACTTCCAGTTTACCAAGTTACTTGAAAAGGGTATCATACCACTCAAAGGTACTAATTCTCGACACAAAATATCTATTTTCGGAACATTACTATGTAAAAATTAAAGCATCGAAATTATATTGCGCCCCCAACCAAAAAAAAAAAAAAACCGAAGTTGGTTGAACGTCCACCGACCATTATAGAATTGCCTAAATTTGTTTCTTTACATCTAGCTTAAGATTTTTAGCAGCCAATTCTTTGACCAATTCTTTACATTAATCAACCGTCCAAGTAGTAAAGACTTACTCTACTTTAGACTTATAACATATTACACTCGAAACTCATAATTATTTTATATCGATCTAAATTTTAGTAATATTACTAGAGTCGATAGGTATTAGGTATATACACGTACTTATTTAGGGGTGTATCATACTAGTGGAAGTAATCACAACTACTTTCACTTTGGACTCTCTAACCTATGATCAATTTTCACTTTTCACGCCTAATTCTAAATTGGACTAATTCTATTTTTATCTCTCAACTTGTACCTAATTCTCATTTTGTACCCCAAATTTCAGTTTTGAACACTTCACACCCCCAAGTCTCAAATTTTTCCCACTTTAGTCCCTTTTCTAACGTCATCAAAAAAGTTAATGAAAATTTTCTTTTTACACACAAGGTGTGAAATATTGTTATATATCCGATTGAATTTATTATACACATGAAAAAATTTCAATAATTTTTTAAACTGTGTTAAAAAAAAGGGCTCCAGCGGAACAAATTTGAAAATTTCAAGTGCAAGTGTCCCAAACTAAAGTTTGGAGTGTAAAGTGAGAATCTATTATAAGTTGAGGGATAGAAAATAAAATTATCCCTTCTAAATTTTTGATGCATTGCACCCCTAACTCTTAGATCTATTCTCTTTTTGTCCAATTTGTAATAATATTAAAACATTGATGAATATTCAATTTTGGGTGCGTGAACATTTATAACAGTATTAAAATTGGATTGAAATGAAATAAATATGAAAGTTTTCTATGTGATATTCTTAAATCTAAAATACTAGGAGCAAAGTAAAAATCGGCCCGTTACAATTTATGAGCGCAAAGTAGAGTAATTCCAGTACAATAGATAGCATCCCATTGGTTATGCAAACTCAAAGCAAGTCCTAGCTTCCTTTTGTTGTATTGTCGTCCAAAAGTCTTGGTAGTGTTTGTGCAGTGCTTGTATTTGTAAGTTGTGTCCCATACTTAGCAATATTGTTTTACTTTATATTTTGGATAAAAAATATTTTTAGTCTATAAAGTTTGGCCCAATGATATTTTTTATTCTCAAAATTTTACAAAAACATAAATTACGTCCCTCATCTTCTAAATTTTTACTAGATTAGGATAATTGATAGAAAAATAACATAACTTTTAATTAAAATTTATGAGAAAGAGCAATTTTTGTTGGTTTAGCCAAAAGAAAATAAAGGCTAATTTTTTAGGATTTATCAGATAAAGAATTAAATGTTTATTAGGGTAGAGGCATAAAAATCCAATATTATGTTATTTTTATATCAATTGTCCTAATAGAGTTAAAACTTAGAAGATGAGGGATGTGATTTGTTATTTGTGAAACTCTAAGAACCAAAAATATTACTGAACCAAACTTTGGGGACTAAAAGTGTTTTTTACCCTTATATTTTTTAATAGATCTGAAGTTCATTTTGTAAGTTGTGTCCAATCTTTTTATTGATGGTGATGACATTTGGTTGTCAAACATTTCATGGCTTGCAGATGCTAATGACTTAAAAAATGGCTATCTAGATACGGTTCTAGATTGGATTCCAGGATTGGAAGGTATTCGTTTGAAGGATCTTCCAAGCTTCTTAAGAACCACAAATCCTGATGACTTTATGGTAAAATTCGTACTGCAAGAAACCGAAAGAGCTCGAAGGGCATCTGCTATCATAATAAATACGTTTCAAGAACTGGATCATGATGTATTGCATGCACTTTCATCTTATCTTCCCCCACTTTACACCATTGGGCCACTTCACCTCCTAGAGAATCAGGTTAATAATAAGACTTTAGAAGAGCTCAGATCAAATCTTTGGAAAGAAGAGCCAGAATGTCTTGAATGGCTCGATTCGAAAGAACAAAACTCTGTTGTTTATGTCAATTTCGGAAGCATTACTGTTATGAGACCTGAACAAGCTTTCTGAATTTGCTTGGGGACTCGCTAATAGCAAACAAAACTTTTTATGGGTTTTAAGGCCTGATCTTGTTTTGGGCGATTCGGCTATTCTTCAGTTTCTTGAGGAAACTAAAGAAAGAGGAATGTTTGCAAGTTGGTGCCCTCAAGAGGAAGTTCTTAGCCACCCTTCTGTGGGAGGATTCTTGACTCATAGTGGATGGAATTCGACGATTGAAAGTATTAGCTATGGAGTGCCTATGATATGTTGGCCATTTTTTGCTGATCAGCTAACTAATTGCTGGTATTGTTGTACTAAATGGGGCATTGGAATGGAGATAGACAATGATGTTAAGAGGGATGAAGTTGAAAGTCTTGTTAGAGAGTTGATGGTTGGAGAGAAAGGTAAGAAGATGAAGAACAAATCCATGGAGTTGAAAAAATTGGCAGAAATTGATGTAACAAACTCTTACTTGAATCTTGAGAGTTTGATCTATCAAGTGCTTCTCAATCCAGGGCACCAATTTTTGATAAGTAAAGATACATGAATATCATGAATTATTCTAGACCCTTTGTATTTGGGATTTGGTTAGAGATACTTTAATTTACTTATACATAAATGGTTTGTTTTTATTTGAAAATGTTTTCTATAGATCTTTCCTTTATGTTTTCAAATACTCATACTGGATTATTTCAACTTTATTTGCAATTAATTGATTAATGTGCTTTAAATGGATTATTATATGGACCCGATCCACGGTAGGTGGGATGGACCCCTTGATCCATTTTTATCCACATCACCATAAAGAAGTTTATTTTTAATGAGTTAGAGTGATGTGAATAAATATAGATCATCGGATTCATTCCACCTACCATAGACCCATAAAAAAAAAAAAAAATAGAATGAGGAAGAATAAAATAGATAAACACTGGAGATTTTTCAAGGATCAAGATCATTCATGGTATTCAGAATATTAAATTCTATAGTTAGATGAATTTGATAAGTTTGCATAATTGAGGTCCCATGATGATCTAAATAAATTAACTTGGACCCATAGGAAAGAAAATACTTATTGGCAATAATATTGCAACAATTCGCTCGATTTCTGCATGAAAAGTGAGGAGACTTGGGAGAGTCTAAAACAGATTCAATGGTTAAAGACAAGCTCTTATAGAGAAAAAAGGGATTTGCATAATCTCCTACCAAATCTCATTTGCACCGCCTCCTCAAATCTTTTCTAGTAGATATAAAGTTTCATCTCATTCCTCAAAATTCACCGTTTATTTATATTTTCTACAATAAATGTTATTTTCACAATAACACTTGTTAATGCTACAATTAAAAAGAAAAGAAATAACCATGTTACCCTTTTTTTTCTAATCTCTCTACATAATAAAAAAATATTTTAATTATTTGATTACGTTTTTATTGTGACATTAACAATTGTCGGTGTGACACTAATATTTGTCATTTTCAATGGTGTTTAGGGATTAACCCCACCACCACACTCTTCCCAAATTTCGCACATATACTTTCTTTCACAACCCTTTGAATAAGAATATCCATCCATTTGTGATTGCCATTTCTAGCTAAATTGACTATTTTGAGTATTAAGTGTGAAAGAAAAACCCTTCACTTCCACAATTAGAGATATTAAAACCTTTCTTGCACTCATGAGTCATGACTAATAGGCTGATCATAAGTCATAGGCTTAATCAACAACTTTCACAAGTGGCAAATATTGACCTTGAGTGGATTATCTTAAAATATCGCCATCAAAAGAGAGAACAAATGTAAACTACGAATTGCATGGGTCAAATTTTCTAGATTCTGCAATTAGAGGTCAAAGAATCAAATCACAAGCTAACGTATCTTTTTTATCATTAGTATTAGGTTTACACAAATCAAAGATTATGACAAATTGATCCTTTCCACCAGTCAAATGTAATAAACCATAGTCATCAACCACAAACATAAAGCCAATTATTCATAAAAACAGAATTTGAATTTCTACAACAAGGGTGACAAAAAGTCACTTTCTATTATTTAATTTTTATGGTTACTCTAGAGTTAATCTCATATACATTATCGATGTAGAAAATTTTTATATCATCAGGTGAAAAAATTTGACACATGTGCATTGTTTAAATTTCAAATATTATTTTTATACATGTGCCATCCATTTACACTCGACGGTGTAGAAATTTTTTACTTTGATGGTGTATAAAAAATTTAATCCTTTACATATGGTATATTATGAAAATCAATGTGGCATGTGACATCCATCCTTTACATATGGTATCCATCCACACTCCACGGTGTAGAAAACAACATCTTAATAGTAAAATAAATCATTTTACATATGGTATATTATGAAAATCAAGTTGAAACTATATATTAGGGCCAAAAGATTAGACTTGATGCTCAATTCATGACATCAATAATAATGAACTGTATATTGTATTATCTTTCTCACGGTGACTAATACTCGAAAATCAAAAAGTGCTAAAAGTAAAAGAGAAATACTTGGATATTTGCTCTTGAACTTTACTTATAAATTAAGTGCGAATCGCCCAAAATAAGATCCTTAAAACCCTGTTTTATTTTAATCCAATATAGTCCTTAGATTTTTTTTATTCAGCCAATTCCATCCTTTTATGGTGGTGTTAAAAAACAACGATTTATTAAGTTATAATGTTGGTGGTTCTCTATTGTTTCTTGGATTATTTGAACCCCAAGTAGGGAGTCAGATTCAACTTCAAGATGATTGAGGCCCATATCCCATGAAATTTCTAGGCCCTTCCAGATGGCCCATAGCTCTGCCACTGAGCTGGTAAATCTACCACTAAGCTGGTTGATTTACCAATATTCACTGCAAATCCAAAAATCCAAAGCAAATGTTTGTTAGGTCTAACAATGTGTCGGATTTACATTGAAATGTTGGACGATGTAAGATGTCCACGAGTTGGCTTAAGCCAGCCCATTAAGGCTGGGCTATGTGTTAGCCCACATGGCCATCCCACTTTCTTAGAAATTTTAATATTTATAGTATTTTTTCTAAAAGGATCACAGTGCCATAATAGATTATCAATTACCTTTAGTGACTTAAATACGTGATACATGATTTCTAAATTATAGGAGAAACGTCTTGCCATACATATATATATACTTACTTTTAATCACACTATATATATGCACATTTAAAAAAAAAAAATTCACTCTTCTCACTTACTTTGTAGTGACTTAAACCCATAACTAATAAATTATAGATAAAATGTCTTGCCACATAAATAACATTTTGTTCTATAATACATATGACATATGTACTTATTTATATAGCGGTTTTAATCACTTTTAATCACACTTATAACTTGAAGTAATAAGTATTTGTACTCGCTAACTGATGAAATCAAGAGTGATATATTACTTCTGTATAGATAATTGCAAGGTGAGCTCTTAAAATTATTATTGATTTGCACTTTGCCTCCTAAAGTTTTATATTATAGTAGATTATACTATGGTACATTGTTTAAATTATTTGAAAACTAATAATTTTTTCTAACCATTTTTAAATGAAAATATTTTAATATCAATAATTTATTAACTGATTTATGAAATTACTTTATTCATCTATTGGTACAAAACGTTATTTGATTAATTTATTCTATTGGTCATTGGTTTATTCATTAAAAAATAGTGGGAGAAGTGATTTTATTTTTTTTAATAAAAAGGTAATAATGTAAGACAATCAATAATTTAGAATGCAAACTGCAAATTTATGATAAATCATGGGTGCAAATATATTGATCCTCTTCTTTTTGTTATTTCTTTTAGAAAACGTATAATATATCTGTGTGTAACAAAATATTTCAAATCTGTAAGAATTAACAAGACAAGAAAATAACGAATATAATTTATTTATATTATTTAAGCCCAAAAAAATGAGATACAATCTCTAGGATCTCTTCTGATTTTTCTCTTCAATTGTTGACTCGAGAGCCTCATGGCTTGATTCCAAACTTGAAATTGATCGAGGGGTTGAGAGTTTATCTCAAACTTGGACTTGGTCGACGGTCTCACGACTTGGTCCTGAACTTCGACTTGATCGAGAGCCTCATGGCTTGATCTCGATTTTAGAATTGATCGAGGGCTTGATAGCTTGATCTCGAACTTGGACTTTGATTTCTTCAACTCTAGATATGGAAGACTTGAAGAACACTTGATGAAGGTTTTCAAATCTTTATATATGGAAGATTTGAAGAAAGAACTTGAAGACTTGATGGAGAATTTAGAGAGCTCTTGTATCATGTAGAGAGCTTCCAAGAATATGCGTTCTGTCTTCATGCCTAGGAGTGAGACCCCCTATTTATACATATAGGATGAGAGGGGTTGGAGTGGTTTAGTATAATCCGACTCCTAACTTTTCTCCTAAGAAACAATAAAGTGTAAAACAATTATTATCTTTATTCCTTGAAGAGATAAAATTACAAGAGTACTAGTCTCTTTAAAATATTATATCCTAAAGTAGTATAAATACATAAGAAATTTAATTACCTGTAATACTATCCCTTTATTTATTTATTATTTTTAAGTAAAGAGATAAATCTTAATGTATACATCTTTATGACATAGTGCAATTTAATTAGGATACCATTCCAAGATTACAATGTAGAAATTTTAATTAAACTAAAATTTTGACACCTATAATATCTAACTTTGAGATTCCTCTATGTGTAACTTTGGGATTCCTGCAGGTCACATGATTCTTATTCAGATCGGATTTGGCTTCTGCCTCCCTCATAAACAATTTTAAAAATATATATATATTCCAAGGTTTCTGAAAAGACTCCAATTTTACACCATTGGAAACAAATAATTATTTAATTGTTTTCTTCCTCTAACGCTATTATAGTGTCCCAATTTAAGTGTTTGATTGTTAAATGCCATGAAAATTTTCGTCGTGATCATGACATCACAAAAGCTAATAAAGGGAAGCCATGAAAATCACATCAACTTGCCTGATGATTTGATTATCCTGATTCTACTCAGATGCCAATACAACCCCAAAAGATCTGAAGGCGTGACTGATCCTGTAATAGTACAGTGATGCATATATTTGTATTCCTTCCTGCCATGGATTAGAAATTATTTATAAGTCACGTGGTTAGTCTGTTAGAAATAACGGTTGCACAGCTTAGCCTAAGAATCAAGCTCAAATGGTGAAATCAGAGAGTAGAGATGAGATTTTCCCCTTTGCAAGACATTATTTTCTCTTTGTAAATCCTACCATTTATGTTCTAAGTCTAAATGCCATTTCCATCATCATTCTTCGAATTATTGTTCAATGTTTCTTTAATCTAATTCCTGGAATATTGAGTATGAGATCTCTGTTGTTCTTAGTCTAGAAATGGTATCAGAGCTGTGATTCGCAAGAATCATAACTGAGAACACTAATCCAAATCTCAAGACATCAAGAAGTTAGAAGAAAGCATGAAGAACTATTAGGGGAACAAAAGGAGCAATTTGATCAAGAGAAGGCTTTGATAAAGGAACAAAATCAGCAATTTGAGAAGTAGATAACTACTCTAAAAAGTCGGGTTATGGAAACTTTCTCATAGAGAAATCATTCAGAATTGTAGATTAGGCCTCTACTTCAGGAGATCAGGACCAGAATGATGGGTATCCAGCATCAACCAGATTCACTCAGAGTGGAATTTCCCGGATTCTATGGGAATAATTTTAGAGGTTGGCTTTACAAATGTGATCAATTCTTTGAAGTTGATAGAACCCCAAATCACAACAATGTCAAATTGGCTTTGATGCATTCAGAGGGAAAAAAACTTGCAATGGCATCAAATTTATATTAGGAGTAGGCTGACAAATGAGATTCCAAGTTGGGAGGAATATGTGACAGAAATGTCCAACAGATTTGGAAATTTTTTGTGTGATGATCCCATAGGTGAATTGATGTAGTTTGAAACAAAAAGGATCAGTGCAAGAGTATCAAGAAAACTTTGAAGAATTTCTCAACAGAGTGATACTGCAAAAAGACAATGCAACCGGATATTTCTTGAGTGGTTCGAAACCTGAAATCCAGTTATCAACATGAATGTTCATGCCAAAATTCTTACAACATGAAAGAACCTTGGCCAGATTAGAAGAGGTCAAAATCTTGAATCTTTCTTCTAAACCGAACCCATTTTCCAATTCTTTTTCATACCCAAATACGTCACTAAATTCGAAACCAAAAAATCTTACTCCCTACTGGAATATGTCCACTCAACCTTTATTTCCTACCCCAAATAACCTTAACCATTCTGAAAACCCAAAATTACCACCCAAGAAACCATTCAAGAAGTTGATTGTTGCATAAATGGAGGAGAAAAAGGGCCAAGGTGTAAGAAAGTAAATAAACAGATAACACAGCGGAATTTAAAATTTTTTACTTTCTTATCATAGATTACCTTGATTAATTTATGCGTAGTACAATTTATGATTGAATTTAGCCATGGAATTTTTTTTTTTAAAAAAAAAAAAAACGTGAACAGATAATTAAATCAGGATTCTTCACAAGATCTATTGATCCAAACTAAGGAGTGCTAGCTCCTAAATTACCAAATGTGACTTTCACGTTTTTTTTTTTTTTAAAAAAAAAAATTCCATGGCTTTTTCAATCATAAAGCCATACTAGTAGTAAATCTATATATAAATATTATAATATAATGTATATAATAATTTAAAATTCCAACCAAATTAGATTTAAGAAATTACAATAATCCTAATCAGTTCGGTTCAAGGGCATATGAATAAGTATAAAACCATTAGAACTTTTAATTTGTATTACATATTAACTCCTAATAATTATAACTTATTACAATTAAGTCCAAAAGTTAATTTATCTCATAATTAACCCACAAGTATCTCATACTTATCAAATTATTTTAAATTATCCTTATGTGTGTGACCCTTTAAATTCCCAATCATGTTGGCATCAATAAATATAAATTATAATCCTAGATTAATTAGGATTAGATAAATTAAAAACCTTTAATTTATCATTAATTCTCTAAATAATTAATTTACACTTATAGATCAAGATTGGCTTCTAGCAAAACATCATAACCACCTAAGTGTTGAGATATGTCAATTGATTCGACATCACCCATTCGTGATTTAGTTCATGCATAATTATTATCCTTTCACTAATCCATAGCCCGATTAATTCAAGTGTACAGATATTTATAACTCTTATTGAATTAATCAATTTATTTCTTTTCAAAATACAGCTCACTTGAAATAGAATTTAAGACACTCTTAATTCTATTTCCACTTTGCGCAAAGATTTCCGAATCGTATTTCAAGAAATGGTCATATTGGGATATACTCTCCTATGATAAGAAGTGATGAATCCTCTATTGGTCATATCTTATCTTATCATGATTCATATTATATCCGAACTCTCAGTATATGCGACTCATTAAGAGTAACGACTTATATTATAGAATCAAAGTATAATAATTCACAGTTAAGATAACTTCATGACCTCAAGTCAAAGGATCATTACTCTACTATCACAGAGGAATTAATCCACTGGCATTTAATAATCCATGTTGAAAACTTTTAGCAGGTCAATTCGATGCACTTATTTTCAATAAGCATCCACATACACTTATGTGCTAATATACCCGTGTCATACACTATGATTAGGGATATTTACGAATAAAATATAATTACATCATAACTATTTATGATTTCACATAAATATATTTTATTCGAAAAATACCACATTACAAAATATATATAAATATAAAAGTGTAACTCATCCCTAAAACAAATTGGCTTTAGGGCATGCACTAACAAATTCTCACTTGCACTAAAGCCGATAATTCATGTGCTTAAGACTGTATGAGTTAACATGACTCTCATGCTTATTCTGGGATAAGGCTTTAATGACGGATCAACGAAGTAATCATCCATGGGGATCTTTTCTATCTTTACTTCTATCATTTCTATCAATGATCTCTTTAATCAAATGATAGCACTGTAATATATGTTTAGATCGTTGATGAGACCTGCGTTCCTTTGCTTGTGCAATAGCTCCATTGTTATCACAATACACGAGTATAGGATCAATAATAGAAGGAACCATTCCAAGTTCAACCACAAACTTCCTAATGCAAACTGCCTCTTTTGCTACTTTTAAAGCTTCAATGTATTTGGATTTTATTGTAGACTCAGCCGTGATAACTTGTTTGGAGCTTTTCCAACTAACCATACCACCATTAAGAGTAAAAACATATCCAAATTGCGACTTGCTATCATCCTTGTCAGATTGAAAGCTAGTATTTGTGTATCTGTAAACTGTCAATTCTTGCCCACCATAGATTAAGAATAAATATTTAGTCCTTCTCAAGTACTTAAGGATATTCTTGACTGCTATCCATTGACCAATCTCTGGGTTAGATTAAAAGCTGCTCGTAACACTTAAAGTATAGGAGACATCGGGCATCTAGTATATATTATAGCATACATTATAGAACCTATAGCCGAAATATATGGGATCCTTTTCATATTATATCTTTCGCCATCTGTCTTACGACATATGTCTTTTGAAAGGTACACATCATGAGACATTGGTAAGTAACCCTTATTTGATTAATCCATGCTAAACCTCCTTAGCACCTTGTCTATGTTTGTTGATTAAGTAAGACCAAGTAACCTCTTAGATCTATCCCTATAGATCCTCATTCTCAAAATATACGTTGCCTTTCCTAAATATTTCATAGAAAAATTCCTGGACAACCATATCTTTACACTTTGAAATATAGGTATGTCATTTTCTATCAACAATATGTCATCCACATAAAGTATCAAGAAAATAATGGCACTCCCACTGACCTTCTTGTATACACAATGTTCATTATCATTTTTGATAAAATCAAACTCTTTGATTGTCTCATCAAAATGGATGTTCCAACTCTTAAAAACTTGTTTTAGTTCATAAATAGAGTTTTGTAGCTTGCATACTTTGTTAGGATCTGTGGATATAAACCTTTCAGGTTGTATCATATACACCTCTTCCTGTAAATTCACATTAAGGAATGCAATTTTTACATCCTTTTGCCAAATCTCATAATCATAATATGCAGCGATTGCAACTAAAATCCGAATAGATTTCAACATTGCAATTGGAGAGAAAGTTTCATCAAAGTCAACTCAATGTCTTTATGTACAACCTTTTGCCACCAGTCGCGCCTTATAGGTAATAACATTACCATCCATGTCGGTCCTTCTCTTAAAGACCCACTTGCATCCTATAGGTTCTATCCCTTCAAGTGGATCAACTAAGGTCCAAATCTTATTGTCATACATGAAATCCATTTCAGATTGCATGGCTTGTAACCACTTCTAATAGCCCTTATCAGATAATGCTTCTTCGTAAGATGTAGATTCATCATACGTAATAACTAATACATCATTGTATCCACTTACAAGAAACTCATATTTTTTGTGGAGCACGACGTATCCTAGTAGTTCTATGAAGAGCTTGTATATCATTAGTTTCATCGTCTATCACGTTATCATGTAATTGAAGCTCTTGTTCCACTTAGTAATCAATACCATATTGTATTTCTTGAACTTCTTCAAGATCTATTTTGCTCTTATTTGCCCTTTCAAAAATAAACTCTTTTTCTAAAAACACGGTATGTTTTGAGACAAACGCCTTTTGCTGAATGGAATTATAGAAATAGTATCAAAATGTCTCCTTTGAATACCCCACAAATAGGTATTTATCTGATTTAGTTTTAATTTTATCAGATTTTACCCTCTTCACATAAGCAGGGTATTCCGACTCCTTCAAGAATGAAAGTTTAGATTTCTTTCCAAACCATATCTCATATGGAGTGGAATCAACAACCTTTGATGGAAAACGGTTTACTAAATGGAAGGTAGTATTAAGAGCATAGCCCCCAAACGATTTTGGGAGATCTGCAAGACTCATCCTTGATCGAACGTCTTTATTCCATATCCAATAAAGTTTGATTACGTCTCTCAGATACACCATTTAGTTATGGTGTATAAGGAGGAGTCCATTAAGGTAGAATCTCATTCTCTTTAAGATAATCTTGAAACTCTTAGTTTAAGTATTCCCCACATCGATCAGATCGAAGTATTTTAATACTTTTACCAAGTTATTTTTTAACTTCATTCCTGAATTTTTTGAACTTTTCAAAGGGTTCAGACTTATACTTCAGTAAGTATACATAACCATATCTAGAATGCTCATCCGAGAAAGTAATGAGTTATCAAAAACCTCCTCTAGAATGAATTGACATAGGACCACAAACATCTTTATGTATTAACCCCAATAATTTACTTGATGTATCACCTTTTCCAATAAAAGATTATTTAGTTATTTTACCAAGTAAACAAGATTCATATATATTATATGATTTATAATCAAATGATCCCAAATAACCATTATTGTGTAATTTGGTAATGCGTTTCTCATTTATATGACCAAGTCTAACAATGCCAAAGGAAAGATTGTTTCAAATTATCAATTTTAGACTTTTTTGGATTTATGTTGAGAATTGATTTCCATGTCTAAAATATAAAGACCATTATTCAAAGAAGCAGTTCCATACACAAAGCCATCGCGTGAAAAAAAACAACATTTATTCTTTTGCATAATGACAAAACCATCACTGTCTAAATACGAAATAGAAATAATATTTCTAATAAGAGATGAAACATAATAACAGTCTTTAAATTCTAAAACAATACCACTAGCCAAAGAAAGATAATAAGCCCCTACGGCTAATGCACCAACATTTGCTCCATTTCTCACGCGCAGGTCCATTTCTCTCTTAGCCAACATTCTACTTCTCTTTAGTCCCTACAAAGTTTTAAAAATATGAGATGTTAATCCGGTATCTAATACCTAGGAATTTGATTTAGAAGTAGAAATATTGATTTCAATCATAAACATAACTGAAGTAAAAGCTTCATTAAGCCTCTTATGCTTCGATTATGTATCGATATAGGCCTTGCAGCTCCTTTTCTAGTGCCCTTCATTTCCAAAATGGTAATACGTACCCTTGGCCTTGTCCTTCTTGATCATAGGTATTGGTTTCAATCCAACTTTGCTTTCACAAAACCAATTTTGGATTTTTTTTCTTCTTATTAGAAGAATCAACAACCATCACTTGTTTCCTTTCCTTTTTAATGGTGGTCTCAACAGTTTTAAGCATGTTCAACAGTTCAGTCAAAGTTGTGGACAACTTTTTTCATGTTATAGTTCATAACGAACTGTGAAAAGCTATCAGACAGAGATTGCAAGATCAAGTCAACATTAAACTCATGATTTTGCTTAAATCCCAATCGTTCTAATTTTTCAATTAGTCCAATCATCTTGAGTACACAAACCATTACTGAAGTATCCTCTACCATTTTACAACGGAATAACTCTTTAGAGGTCTCATACCCCTCATTTCTTGACTTTTCATCAAACAACTTCTTGAGACGAAGAATCATTGTGGAATGAGCTTCCATATTATAATGTTGTTTCTACAATTTAGAACTCATAGCCACTAACGTGATACAAGAGGCAGTATCATTGTCCTCTATGTACTTACGATAAGAATTTTGAACTGCTTCATCAACATCATCTGCTAGGATATCAGGAATAGGTTGATCAAGAATATAGCCAATTTTTTCATATTTGAGAACAATTCTCAAGTTACGATGCTAGTTCGAAAAATTTGGCCCCGTGAAATTGTTATCATAAAATGGGATGTAAATTGACATTATTACTCATATTCTACAACATATAAATAAAGATAGTATGAGAATTTGGTATTCATGCATAAACAAAAACAAAATATAATATGGACTTTTTTAAATTTGGTTTTGCTCCCACTATTTTAATTCAAATTAATAACCCTCACATATTGATTTGGGAGCTATCACATAACTCCTACTGGGTTAGGATCTCATCTAATTATTTTGATCTTGGGTGTACCCAACAAACCAAAACAATTTTGGAAAGGTAGCTAACTCTTACTAATTACAACACTTTGTAATTCCTAGATAGTTAGGTATCAACTCTTTGATAGCACATCTTATGTGACTTCTAACCTTTGCCTCAAAGACATATAACCTTGAATGATCCCAACAAATTATATGTCTCCTTTAAGTCATACCCATTATTCAAAAATCTCATCTTATAACTCAAACATGTTCAACGTAGAGTAACCTTAGGTTAACCCAACAAGTTAAATCTAAGAAGAACTCTCATTTTTTGCTATAATAATGGAAGGCAACTTATTTATTGACTTCATTAATTTGAGAGATTTTCTTTTATTTATTTTATTAGGTCTCAGAAAAATTGCATGCAATATTATCATACAACATATAATAAAGAAAATATGCATAAAATCATGGATAATTATGGACTTTTACTAAATTAGTTTCCTTGAATTGCTAAGGAAACTAGGTGGTCAAATCCTAAGGATAATCTTCAACTCTTGAAAATTTTCTTCGTAGGATTAAACCTTTGCATCATCTCCATCATCTTGTACATTACAAATGTAAATTTATCTAAACATTTTAGATATTCAATTGTATCCATAACCTACCTTTATGTACATTACATGATTGGTTAAGAAATCTCGAGTTACATTCGAGAGGATTGAGATAAGAAAATAATTACATTCAGGACAATAAAGAAATGCAGGACACGCAGGCTCTATTTAAAAATTTACAGCCATTGAATTTGAACCAAATAAATCAAGCACAAGAACATTGGTCTTAAGTCCATAATCATCCATCATGCTATTAAATAATTCAATAATTAAATAAAAGCATAAACCCGTATTTAGTATCTAATCATGAATCACTATACATCATAATACCAATCTCATTGAAATTGTTAATTTTGTCACGCCCCCAAAATAGGACAATGACACGCCGCATCTCAGGATCACCCCAAGCATGCAAGGCACAATACAAGAGCAATATACAAACCATAATACCTGTCATTAGATCTAAATACTCAAGATCAACCAATAGAAGACCACAAAATATATTCAACAGCCATATCCATGACAATCCACAATAACCAAATCACAGTCATATACAAACAACAAACCACAATCCCACAACAGTCAGAAATTCAATCACAAGACGAATCTAACAAGTCCATAGGCACACAGGCCTGAACACAAGAACAAACCTCACACTAAAATAGTAACCAGGAAAAGTCTAGCGCCAATAACAGGGGTCTATACTGTAATCTCCTCCCTGTTCAGCACTCGACTCAAGACCTGCTAATGTCTCCTGTTGGTTCTCAACTGCAAACAAAGGGGAAAAATAATAATGGAGTAAGCACATCGTATTTAGTAAATAACATTTAAACTCAATTATAGATAACATGTACACAATCAGTACAGGGAACAATATACGAGAGATTATCATTATTAAAAATACAAATATCAATCAATGAGCTTATGGTTCACAAAAGTCTTCCCAGCACTGGATCCAGATCTACCTCTTATCCATGCCCAAGTAGACAAGGCGTAACAGAGTATCTATCACTTATCTTTCCGATAGACTGGATATAACATTTTAGACTGGGTATAACATTTATGAATCAGAGTACTCAGTATATCATTTCATTCACTCACTCATAGTCAAGTCCACTAAAGTAACCCACTAAGCTCTTCACAGTAATCATTCATTAACACATAGTACAATAATGAACAATTGATACATTACATAACAAACATATAATTTATAAACATACTTACCTTATAAATATTAATCAAAATAAATATACTTACTTTAATATTAATTATTCTATGATTACAATACAAATCATATACACGGTATCGATAAAAAGGCGTAAACGTTGCTTACCTCAAAAATCGATTTAGTAGACGTATCCTAATTTCGACGATCTAAAACTCTAATCTCGAATCAGCTAAACCAGGAGAGTGTTATAACATTAGGATAAAAATCGAGATAGAAATTCACTTTGGACATCACCCAAATTCTCAAATTAGCTCATTAATTGAACACAAAAAAGTAAGGGTTATTTTAAATTCGCGAAAATAAGATAAAAATCTAAAATTAGGGTTCACAATTTCAAATATATCACTAGGTTAAGAATTGTCAAAACCCTAATTCAAATCTCACAAAAACAATAGTTAAAAAGTCATTTCAAACCATAAATCGAATCCCAATAGCTCATAAACATGTTTGGTAATCAAATCAATTCGTAAACAACAAAATTAAACAAATTAATTTCTTGAGATGCTTGAAATATAACATAAAAATCATACAGATCTAGAAGTAAAACTTACTTTCGAAGTTGGATTAAAGGTCTACGAGGATTCCTGGATCACCAATTTGATTTGAAAGGAAATTTCTAAACTAATTCTAAGTTATTGAAATTTGGTTTGCAGGTGGAGAATGATTTCTTGATGAGGTGTTAATAAAATTTTAAGATTTGCACTTTAGTCTCTCAAATTTTATAAAATTATACTTTGACCCAAAAATTTTAGAAAGCGAATATTTAAAAAGGGTAAAACGATTATTTAACATTTGAAAGGGATATTAATGAGTATTTAAAAGGATAAGATCAAATACAAAAATATGTGAAATGGTCAGAAAAGTTGGGTATTACACTCTCCCCTCCTTAAGAAAAGTTTCGACCTCGAAACTTAATGTACCTACGAGACAAACAAGTAAGGATACTTGTTTCACATGTTGATTTCGGATTCCTGTGTTGCTTCCCTTTCTGAATGATTAGACCACTGGACTTTAACAAATGGGATATACTGATGTCGAATGACTTGTTTTTTGGTATCAATGATGCGAACTGGTACCTCTTTATAAACCAATTCTTCCTTACCACTGAGAGGTTCATACTCGATTACGTGGTTTGGATCAGATATGTATTTTCGGAGCTGTGAAATATGAAATACATTGTGAACTCGAGCCAACTCTGGAGGTAAAGCCAACTAATACGCTAGGTGTCTAACTCTTTTTAGTATCTCGAAGAGTCCCACAAATCTTGAGCTGCTCAATTTCCCACTCTTTCCAAACCTCGTAACCCCTCTATTCGGTGAAACCCTTAAATATACCTTGTCTCCAACCTAAAACTCCAATGGTCTTCTTTTCATATCTGCCCAACTCTTTTGCCTATCCTGAGCAGCCTTGAGTCTGTCTCGGATGATGGTTATCTTGTCCACTGTAATTTGAATCAACTCTGGTCCTGTTAATCTTCTTTCCCCGACTTCATCCCAATATAAAGGTGATTGACATTTCCTTCTATACAGAGCTTAATAGGGAGCCATGCCGATGCTGCTGTGGTAACTATTATTGTAGGAAAATTCCATCAACATCAAATGTTCATCCCAATTACCCTTAAAATCAATGGCACAAGCTCTTAACATATCTTCTAAAGTCCTATTATAAAAATTAGACTTTGTCCTCTCCTTCAAAAATTTTTTAGAGAATACAAAAAAGTACTTCCTATATATATACAGTATTATTCTCCAAGAGTTTTAAAAATATATTATTTTTCTTGTATGTATGATAATATATTTTAAAATTTCAATAACTTCCTTTAAAAAAATGAGACTTTACCCCGTAAACTTTTGTAAAAATTATAAAAATATTTCTTCAAAAATATGTATATATAGTTTTTGCCCCTCTTCCAAATTCAACTCCTGAATCCGCCCCTGTGATATGTGTATACAAATGTGTGTGTATATACCTGTGATATGTGTATACAAATGTGTGTGTATATATATATATATATATATATTAATTAAAGCAAAAGGGGTGTTTTTGAGAAACAATTAGAAGATGACAAGTGGTAAGGTAAAAATACAACAAATGTAGGTTATAATGGGGGAAAACAAAAATAAATTCATTAACTAACCATGCAAATACAAATTACTCACGTAAATCTTTTCTTTAACTACTTTTATTTATTCAAAATAGTTACTTTGTGCACATATTCCTCTTATAATTATTAATATTAAATGGCAACTTAAAATGATGTTATTTATAATAACATGTGAAAATATATATTTCTGAATTTAGATGAAAATTTTTAGGCTTATAATATATAAAGGGTTATCACAAATAATGTTTATTTAATACGAACAGATTTAACCTAATTATGTTTTAGTATTATCATCCTTAAAATATTATTATATTCAAGAAGGAATAATTTTATCAAAAACTTAATACTATACTGTATTGCAAAAAGAAAACAAATTTTTAAAATCATTATTCTTTGTATACTTTCAACATCATTTTTAAATGATGATGTAATTATATTACATTTAAAAGTAACTTTAATAGTTTGTCTTCTCGATTTATAAGTATGCTTTTGATTGCTATAAGTATTCTTTTCATTTTCTGATCAAGAAAATAAATCCTACTTTCTTTTTATTATGTGATATTTACAAATTATTTTGAGAAATCACATAATTTAAAAAAAATTATTCTATGAATAATATAATCCCGTGAGTAGGCACAGGTTGATACTAGTTATAGTAGATAAAATACTAAAGCAAACTTCTATGCTCTGTGAGAAGTTATGGAGAAGCTTATTGTGGTAACATTATAATTTTTAGTTTTTCTTTTTTCTTTTTATTGATCGATTGCTATCAGACTATAAATTTTGATATCTTAATTTTTTTTTGGACTATTTATGTATACACTATTAAGTTCATTTATTTCCAAATTATTATAATCATACACATATATAATTTTCAAAACATAAATACCTTTGAAATTAAATTAAAAAATTCTTTATAAGAAAGAAGCATAAAGATTTTAATAAAATTTAATAATAATGGTACTAAATCATGTTCTTTGTTTTAATTTCTGGTAGTGTAAAATTTTTTAATATTGTTACTTAGTTTTACTTGGTTTGATTACTAAAAGTTTTAGACTATCATTATTATTTCATTAAAATCATTTTTTATAAAAATTACACACAGATATATACACTTTTAAAATAAAATGGTATGTATGTATGTAAATATTTTATATCTTTCCTTGCGTAGCATATATTTTCAAATTATTATATTAAAAAATTAAAATTTTAATACAGATTCATCTTCCCTTACGTATTAAAAAATTACTATAATAAACTACGTTACTAATTCGACACTTTTGAATTTATCTTCAGATTATCAAGTAATTTTTAAATAAGAAAAATTGATCGATACACATTACTTAAGTACTTTGTCATTATAACTACTAAATAATCATTGATTAGCAAAAATAATAAGAAAAGATATGATAATGTCAACTTAACTTATAAAAATAGCAATATGCTTTTAAACTCAATAATCACATTTTGTAAAAGTATTACAATTCATTAAAATGAACAAAAAATGTATAAATTTTAGAAAAAAATTACAAAACTTAAATTTTGGTCGAAATCATTTAGTAAGATTAGATGATTATACTAATTATAAGAGGTAACAAATTTATTAATCAATTGAATAACTTACTGGAATTTAATTAATCATCAAATTTAAGCATTCTGATCGAAGTTCAAAAAATGATAAGAAAAACTCATTTCTACTTAACACATATGGTTAAATGAAATGAGAAAATAATATTCAACTTTTAGTTTACTAATTTATATTAACAACAGTAGATATCATGAAAATCAATTATTACTTATATTATCAATATGAATAAAAGAATACACAGTGTAAAAAATTCATAATATCTACATTTATTATAAATATTGTTAATTTTGGTTTTTTTATTTGATTTAATTGTTCAAATTTACATGCCATCATCATGATTTTACTAACATTATTTTATTTTACAAGTTAAATATATTTATATGTTTACTCATGCATTGCACGGTTTTACTGTTACTAATATAAATATTAAAATTTCAAACAAAATGGGATGGCCATGTGGGCTAACACACAGCCCAACCTTTATGGGCCGGTTTAGGCCAACTCGTGGACATCTTACATCGTCCAACATTTCATTGTAAATAAATCCTACACATTGTTAAAACAAACATATTCAAATTCAGTCGCATGTTTGTCTTGTATTTACATTTTTTCCCCCTTTTTGGTAGGGTTTACCGATTAGGTGATATCATATTGCTTGAATGGGACCGTGGATCCCTTAGTTCATAATAAAACACATTACTTAACAGTAATTCATATCACTAGTTCATAATAAAACACATTACTTAACAGTAATTCATATCACTCAACTGAATTAAGTTTTTCATTTTAGATTGAGGAATGTATGATATTATATCATGAATCCGGCGTATGTAAGAATTATTTATTTACCGGTAAGGTAGCTCTTCCAAAAATTCTCAATAGCCTAGGACGAGACTAGGCCAAAGAGGGAGTTTGTATTTACACCTTTTAACTGCATCAATTCTCTCTCAAAAATCAACCTTGTAATAGAGTTCAAGTCAATTACAAAGTGATTCAAACTACCGCAAAGAAATAAATGCTAAAAGAACCTTTATAAGGGTACAATTTAAAGCACATTAATCAATCAATTGCAAATAAAGTTGAAAATAATGTAGTGTGAGTATCTGAAAATATAAAACAAAGATCTAAAGAAATCATTTTCAAACAAAAACAAATCATTTAACTTGCATAATAAGTAATTAAAATAGGGTGATGATATCCATACATTCCTTTTAGTTTCTTGCACATTCCTTTCACAATTCATTAATTCCTTATATTCACGTGAGAGGTGTGCAAAAAGTTAAAAACGATATGTAATAAACTAATTGTACTAATGAATAGTGGATAGGGTGAGCTAAAAAAGGTATATAAATATAGGAGAATTCTACAGTTCCTTTAAGGGAACCATTCTCTTGGGTTTAAAAGTCTTGCTGCCACATCTTAGATGTGTTCCAATGAGTATTTTTTTTATTAGCTGTTTGGTATAATTAATTTTAGATGTCAAAGTAGAAGGATTTCAAATTAAACTAACTTAAATATCCCTGATTTTATTACGAAAATATAATAAATTTTTATTTTTATTTTTGTTTCTATTCATATTCATGTTATTTACATTTCTATGCTTGTAAGAAACTTTAAATATTTTTGATTACGGATAAACAATTTAAAAAAGCGTACATATTATTTTTTTCATTCACATATTAAATAGCATAATTAGCTAATTTTATAACACTATTTTGTGTTTTTAAAAAATTATATTTATTGCCGTAAGAATACTGTGAAAACAAAATAAAATAAGATTGACTATTTATGGTATCTAAATTGTGTTTTATTTATATGCTTAATCTATTTTTCATTATGTTTGCTTAGAGAAATTACATAATTCGATTTTAAGTTTCAACCATGTAGTAAATGAAGTTATAATGAAGTTATGCATCTCTCAGAAACACTAAAATAGTCTTCTTATTCCATACAAGTTTTACATAACTCAAATATTTAAATTGTACAGTTGAACTGATTATGGAATACCATATTTATTTTGCAAAAATGTGTTATTATTTGCAAAAATATTACAACCACACAAAGAAAAAATTTTGAATACAATTTGAATAAATTTAGATAAACATGTAATGTCATAATTTTCTCTTTCCAAAATGAAGTTGGAAAGAGCTTTACTCAACCTTTTTTTTTTTTTTTGAGGAATTGAGATTCTAAAATCTAGTGGGAATAATTTTTCTGGGTGGAATGACCTTTCCAACTTAAACCTCTCGTACCAAATCTATAATGGAATAGATAAGTTAGAAAGGTTTTTCTATTTTAGGTCATTCTTGCATACTAAATGTAGAGTAGGGGTCTAGAATAAATCTTGATATTCATGTATCTTTACTTATCAAATGTACTGGATTGAAGGAGTCTTTGATTGATCAAACTCTCAAGATTTAAGTAAGACTTTGTTACATCAATATGTCTTCTGCTATAATTTTTCCACTCCATGGCTTTGTTCTTCATCTCCTTATCTGTTTCTCCAACCATCAATTCTTTTAAAAGACTTTCAACTCATCCCTCTTAACATTATTGTCTCCCTCCCATTTATTGCAACAAAACCAGTACTTTTAATAGAAACAATGACCTTAATAGTCTCTTACATTTTCATGTTTGTAATTACTTATTCCTTCACATTTAAAATGATACATTTTAGTCATTCACAAATTCAAAACATACCATTTGATTCATTGACACAATTACGAACATATTGTTCTGAAATAATCTTATATGCAACACATGTGACACATTTAAAGGCAAAATTTAACAAGACGTAACGTTGAACACTAAATTGTCCTAAAAATAAGAGAGTTGAGGTTGTTGGAGTTAGGAGTGATGGAGGAAAAGTGACGAGAGAGGGCAATAAGCTATATTGATGCTTGGTGAAAATTTTAAGGTGGTGGTGGAGAAAGTTTAGGTAGTGTAATTTATGAATATTTAAAATTTGTGTATTACCAATTTTGTTTATGAAAAATGTAACAATTTCAGACCAAAATATACTTGTAATTGTGTCGAGGGACCAAAATAGCATGTTTTGAATTTATGAGGGACTAAAATGTATAATTTTGAATGTAACGGACTAAAAAAGTATAAATGTAAAATGTGAGTAAATATTAAGGCCCCGTTTGGGGTTGTAGTGGCTTATTACAAAGCACTTAACTTACTAGAGTTTTGAAGAAAGTGTTTAATAAGTGTTTAATTTTTATTGTTCAAATGTAAACTTAAAAAAGTACTTTTTTAATATTTGGTAATGTATAATTTGAATTTTAAAAATATTCTATTTTTATTCCATTATAAATTTATGGTAAAATGATTAAAATTTATCTTTAACGATTTAAAAAGAAAAGCCAATCCAAAAGCACCAATTTTTAGCTTGTGCTGAAAGTACTCTTAACATAAGAAACTCTACTCCTAAATTTAAAGACAATATTCACCATCAACACTCAAAAAAATACTTTTACAGTTCAAAAACACTTTTTAAGCAAAAGTATTTTGCAACCTCAAATGGGGTCTAAGATTATTTTCCCATTTAATACTTTACTTCATTTTTTGAAGACACGTAGCTTCAAATTAATAAGGGACTAGTCATTAGAGATATGATGTATATTTACAAACTCTCTCTATTATTTTTCTTACACACTTTTTATACATACAAATAATAATTTACATATAACATAATAATTCATTTACATAAACTTTCAATAAAATAATAGTTCTCATCAATGAGTAGCTTTGATATTCGTGACGAATTTGATTTGAAGCTTGTAATAGCAATTGGCGGCAAGAAACTTTTTCAACTTCTTTTAGATTCACTCTGCATGAATACATTTTGCAGTTAGAATCTCTAATTGGTCGTCCAACATAAATAAGTAATCCTTTTCACTGAGGGTAGGATTTGTAGATATTCTTGGTTGTTAATCAATGGATAGAAAATGGAAAATTCTATCAATGGCAAATAATCTGACAAAATGGTCATCTTGAGGATTTTCATTTTTTCAGACTATTAGAATTGAAGATGATGTTACTTCATTTTGCCAATGTATTAACATTAACTTAAGGTTACTACTTTTATACTGCCGTAATATCCTACCATATTGATGTTGAAGAAATTCGATGTTTGATTACATAAATTATGTTCAAACATTAAGATGATGTTTTTTTTATTGTATCCGAGATTTTGGGATTTCAAACGAATTTATTGTAGCATGTGTTGACAATTAAATCAACCAACTTCATTTCTAATGTAAGGGGAAATAATTTCGGAAGATAGATAAATCAAAACAAAATTATTAAAAATTGTACAATACAAGGAACATTGCTTAACTGTTTTCTTCTTCTTCTTCTTGGTCATTGAAACTTGAGACGGATTGTAAATTATAGTGTAGATTCGACCTGATACCGTGGCAACTTATGGTGCGGTTATAGGAGTACTTTTTGAGTGGAGGTACAGAAGAGTTGTGGCTGTTGGGTGTCAAGGCTAATTTTTGAAATTCATTGTATGGATGTTATGTTACATAAGATGCATGATGGGGTTCCATTTTTCAGTCAGTAATGTGTGTTTTTAAATTAATTGGTGGAGGTATGAGGGGTTGTGGCTGATGGGTTTCCAACGTAATTTTTGGGATTGATTGCATGCATGTTACATAAGATGTATAATGGGGGTTTCATTTTTCAGTTAATATTAGTATGCATTTTTAAATTAATTGTTAGACTTTTGAAATTCCTAAATACCTCAGAAATCTTTATGCTTGGAGTATTTAATTGAAGGGTGCTTAGGACGAGAAAATGTTAAAAATATTAAATTTATTGGTACTTTTATATATATAATATAATATGAAAATGGATGGATAGTAAATAGGATGGGTTAACTTCACTTTGCACTATTAATTTGTACCGGATTTTCACTTTGCATTTTACACTTTATTTTGAATATTTTGCACTCTGAACTGTCTAAATTTTTCAGTTAAGACCAAAACATAATTTCGTCAACAAAAGAAACGGATATAGGGATGCGTGATCAACACTACAGTTAAGTATAGGTGACCAAAAAATGGATTAAAGCAAAGATACAAACGTAATTTCATCTACTTATACAATTCTTAACTGCTCCTCCTTCTTCTCCTTAGTCATAACCACCACTCCTAACTCTCCAACGTTATCCTGCAACAACACCCCAACCCCCGTACCAATCCCTACCTGCCCTCTCCTAAAACCAATATCTAACCACCGCTTCAACATCCTAACCCTCTGTTCCTATACCCCCATCCCTACCTTGCCATCTTCAGGCCTTCATTCTCGCCACCCAACCCCACCCACCATCCTAGTCCCTCAAACATACACCTTGGAACCCCTTAACTCCCACCTTCAATTAACCGACCATCTAGTCCCAACAACTACCCTTCAAATCCCCATCCATCCCAAGAATTGTCTGTTTATTTGTTTGTTTTGTTTATACAATTAATGCCATTTATTCCGTAAGATTTTAATTCATATTACAAGATCTATAAGTAAAATTAAAAAACTGAATATATCTAAATATTTCTCCTCACTAAATACCCTCAATTCCAACAACCCCAATTCAATTCGAGCTCCAATCCCGACTTTTCCATCTCAATACTCAAATAATTTTATCATTGGTTTCAATTTTTTTTTTTTTTTTTTTTTAACAAAAAAATTTTCACAAACTTTCTCTTGATGGATTGCTTCCAATTTTCTTTTTCTAAATTAAATTATTAATTTGCTTATTGTTCTTCTTCTCTCGAGCTTTTCTAATACAAGTTATGGGCCAAGAAAGTTAGTTACACCATAAAAACCAAATTTCATAAAATTTAATTTTGATCACAAACGTTGTATTTGAAGTTTAAAATCAAATCTACTTAATTATTTTTCTTTAGGAGAGTATATATATTTGACTTTGTGCATGAAATTGAACGACATAATAGGAGTGTTCATTCATATGAAGCTCTCGTCAGCTGCAGTAGAATTTTTAGATAAATAAATATGATAGACGTGTACATAGATCATGAGAATGAATCAAGGAACCAAGGAATTAAATAGTGGTAAAAGATAAGGTCAATATATACGAGGACATAGGTTTTCTTGTGGACAGATTTGAGGGATTAGCTAGGAGACTTCGCAGATGCTCTCATCAATCAATTAATGTCAGAAATCAAATCTGTAATTGCATGCATGCATGCATGCATGAGTAAAGGGTGGGCCGGCAATGTATGGGCTGTTTCGTGCATGTGTTGAGACCTGTTTTCAAGGCAGTTTAGGAGTACAATTGCCAGTAAATAATTTCCGTTACATTTTATTAATTAATAGTAGTAGTACTTGGTAGAAGTCACTTTGGTTCAGTTTTTCTACAACAGATGTGCATTGAACTTGGGCATCAATCAGTACATATACGGGCGCCCAAAATCTTGGGTCTCCCTTTCACCTGCATCATTGCATGGCCGGTGGACATGGGTAAAAGGGACTTGATGGAGCTTTCCATGCTTGTGTGGGTCATGATCCAAGCCCTTTTTTGGAAAAAGGGCCAAATTAATTGGTGGATTCTGACTAAGAATTTTCTGTCTCATATATTGTATCATTCTTTATCACACTACTAAATAAATAGTTAAAATTTTAAAATTATTTCACAAAATCTTGATTGTTTATTTAGAGGTATGATGAGAATTTTACATGATGTAAAATAGAAGATCCGGTGCCGTAAATTCTGTATTTTGTCTCTAAATAATTCACAGAAGGATATATTGTTACTCTCACTAAAAAAAATGCGTAAAGAGTTATTTGTTGATCTAGAAAAAGAATAGAGTAATTATACATCATAAAATAAGTGGGTTATGAATTATATCATTGAATTTTTTTTTATAGGATATACCGAATTCAGTAACTAAATAATTCTGCCTTAACAATATTCTTCAATTGAGTTTTTAAAAAACCAAGAGCCATTGTTGAGGAGATTTAAACTGTTAATTAGCGTCCAACTAAATATGATTTTACCATTTTGAAATCCTAAACTTATATTGGCATAAGTTGTTGACAGTTAGTGTTAATTATGGCTCCAAACAGCTCCACCTAGTTTCTAAGGAAATGAATGAAAGCCAAAGACTCAAAGTTCCAGAAAAATTTTAATCCGTTTCTTTTTTCTTTTTTTTTTTTCATTTGGAAAGTGGAGCATCTCTAAATACTATTTGACAAAATCATTAATGTGTTATTCTGTTTAAAAAAAATAAATGAAATCCGACTAAATATCTAAAATAATAGAATTAGTAATTCAATATGATTTTGATACATGGAGTGATTTCAATAAATTATTCTGAATTTATGATTTTAAAAATTATTTTCCCATATGTTAATGCAAGCAAATAATTAACCAGGTCAAAAAATACAATGCCTCGCACGTGCAACAAGAATTATTTTACAGTATAATAAGCTAATGTGTGGCAAGCAAAGAAACAGGACAGCTTGGCTTGAAATAATTTGGTCAAAAAGACAGCTTTATATTCATATAGAAAAAATAAATAAATAAATAAATAAACTGTAAGACACACCGTAATTAATTACACGGACAAATCTCTTTGAATAGTGATTACTAAAATTCTAGATTTCAAATCATGCAAGAAGATGCACAAGTAGTTTAGTCCCCCTGAGATAATCTATTTACTAGAATATTATGGATTAATTGGATTGCAATTAACAAAAGTACTAGGCAGTCGTGAAACCTAGTATTTGGGTAATTATCAAATTTGAAAAGCTATAATATACCTCTCGGGTTCAATTACACGTGAACTCTCGAGATCGCTTGCAGATTCGATTGAGAACCATTCTGCTGAGTGTTGACTGCGTCACTTGTTTTGGCAAATATAATCATAAATTAATTAAGTCGAGTGGAAACTGCATTAAATAACTGAATTGATTTTCTCGTACAAAGCATTTTTTTTGTCAAACATTAGGTGGCTATCTCCTTTTATTTCAAGCAGGTACTTGTCGGAAATTCGTAGCTAAAGTTGTATCCCCAACACTAGGTCTAGAAAAGTATGAGAAATTCTTCCATAAACCTGATTTTATTTATAAATTTGTGATTTGAACAAGAAGAACACAAATTAATTAGGTAATACATGTTGATGTAAAATAATTAACAAACAAACAAACTAAGTTTTAATCCTACTAAATAGGGTTGGGTGCAAGAATCGTATTACGTCATTACACTTTATTATGGACCATATCCTTCTCAATTCCTAGATGGTTATATCTTTCTTACAAATTTATCTACCAAATCTTTTTCGGTCTTCCCATATCCCTTCTATGTTGACTACTCTCTCTAAAATCTACTCGCCTGACAGGCGCTTCTACGATCGTCTTATAAATTTTATTGAAAGTTTAAATTACAGAGTTCATTGATAAAATCGTAAACAATATCCATATAAAATATTTTAAAAAAATATAACAAGAAGAGAGTAGTTTTAAAGGTATCTCTCTTCCTTAAAAGGTTAAATCTTCCCGAAAGGTAAATCCATTACAAATGACAGACAATTGAATCATGGATTAAGTTTTAAGGTGAAGGCAGCTAAGTTAAAAAGGAAGAGATGAGGTTAGACACACCAACAATATTCCTTTGGTCTCTTCTATAGCTGCATGAATTATTTGTTACTACAACGTATTACATCACACGTAGAATATTTATTGAACAATGACTTTTTCCCAATTTAAAGTATCAAAACATAAACAAATGCACGTACTTTGGAGTCTTAACTATTCAACTTCCCCAGGTAGGAGAATATGCTTGATGGTTCTTTGTAAACAAACCAACAACAAAAGTTATTTTGCCGGCCGAAATAAAAGGATCTTAACTAGTACTTTTAGTTCTAAATATTAAAAAAAAAAATGATGGTGCATGCAATTAATTGTTATGCCACATTGAATAAATATAACAAATAAAATAATAAAGCATGCAATGCAAAGCTTAGATTCATAAGGATAGGACTCGTCTCGCAAAATGTACAGGGAATGGGAATAGAAAAATTCATCCATCATCTGTATTGTTTGCAAATAATGAAACAAAGGCCAATGCAGAGTGCTGAAAGCAACCATCAGACACGCTGAATTATTCATACACATCTATCGGGGTTTTAGGGCATTGTAGGAGGACGTGTTCGGTATTACCGAACATTGTCGGGCTATAATATTCTTACACAAACTACTAAAATAAAGTATTTTTGAGAATCCAACAATTTAATTATAATTATTAAGTTAACGCTTGCCTCATGGTGCATGGCTCGATTTTGATATTTGTAAGGGCTCTTTAATTTAGGTCACTCTGAATCTTTTGTCTCATTTTATTTGTTAATTTCTTGTCTCATATTTTAAATATTTGTCACTTATATTCAAATATGTGTAGTATACATACAAAATATGAAATAGAAAATTAGTACAGGCAGTGAGACAAAGAATCTATGTCCCTCTTCCTATCTCACTACCTGAATGATCTGTCAAGATTTTGTAAGATAATTTTAGTAAAGTAATTTTAATAATTTATTTGATAATACAATAAAAAATGAGATAGTGTGTAAGAAAGAAAATTCTCAGCGTAATTTATTTCTCCAATTGCTTGATGACCTCACTTCCTGCAGCTCACTAATAAAATATTTTGTAATGTTTTCTTTGAGATTCCAAGTATTGGAGCTAGAAAGATACATAATTTAATTGGTAGTACAATATATTTTTGCCACATAGTTCACTCATCATCAAATAGAAATACTATGAAACTAGCTCGAATAATTCATTTTACAAAATTGAGACAACTAATGTGCAATTTATCTGCGAAGATACGTAAAATAGTGAAGTACTTATGAGTAAAATGTATGAATGGTCACCAAATTATTAAATTATTGCATACAAAGTTATTGAATTAGTTTTTACAAATTTGGTCACTGAACTATTTTAAATGTATATTTGGAGTCATTTCATTATAAATTTGGGTATATCTAAAGTACCTTAAGTGTATAAGTATGCAGTTACGAAGATACACACACTTAAGATAAGTTGAGGCAGCATTAACACCTAGCTAGAATGCATAAACCAAATTTACACAAAATAGATAATATTTAGGTCCAAAAATTGCTACGTTTTATCCCATGAGACCCTAATGCGAATATCCAGACAAATTATAACTTTGAGATTAGAATAGGTTTCGGACAAAAGCAACAACCCAATTATTGGCCAATGTTTTGAGAGGACGTAGAGCAAGGTTTGTCCAAATTTTTATCTATGTATGGCATATTGTAATATAATCCCTCGAATGAGTGATGTATGTAAATTTGAACATAGAAATCACATCATAGTATAGTGGTATTAATAGAGTTTATTTTAGAATTTTCTGTCATTTAAATATATGATATTTAATTTTAATTGAATTAGATCTATGTTAAAATCATGTAATATCTTTAATTGTTTATTTATGTTGATGTGTTGTCATATTGATAACTAACTTTTGCCCTTGTTGAAGAAATTACAAAAGAAGAAGATTTAGTGACTGTTCCTTGCATTAAATCGTATCACGTTAAAAACAAAGTATAACTTAAATAATAAGAATTTTTTTTTATAATTTATTGGTCGTAAATTCAACTTACTAGATGGTAGTGAGAGAGATGAGTTTTTTTTAGAAAAAAAAATCATGTCATATTATGCAAAATACTTTAATTTAGTTAATATATACATTACTTTACAAAAAAAAAAAAAAGGTTATTAGCGAAGATATCATATTGTACATCCCAAACCCACATTAGGCAAACCCAAAATTTTGAAAATCTATCTCTTTTCTTTGTGGAACAGAAATTTTTAATAGATCCTTAAGAAAACAAAAATATGCCTTCAATGCCCAAATTTTTTTAAATTTACAAGATATATCTTTCAATGCTTATATATACTTTCAATTTCACCGTGCTGCTGTTATTACTAATGGGATATTACGTGAAAATTGGGGAATAAAAACCAATAAGTAATGAGCAAAATGTACGAATAGTCACCAAATATCAGATATTAGGTTATTGCATACAAAGTTACTGTATTATTTGTTTTGTAAATTTAGTTACTGAACTACTTAAAATGTGTGTTTGGAATCACTTTTTCTAATATAAAGAGCAAACTAGGATATTCATTATAAAAATACTTAAACAGATTCGGTTTTGAGTCCCGTCTATAAATCTTGTAATAAAAATTAAATCTTATAAAATATTACTTATATCAACTGATGTCATTTATGATGTATGTTTTAATCTATAAACAAGTAAAGTCGTAAAAATGTTTCTATTTGAATTGGGTCGACCTAAATATTTTCCTATCCACTAAAAATTGAGGGGCGAATCTGGTCATTTGCCCTTTAAAAAAACTTAAACATAATTTTCAATTCATTTATTAATAATTAAAGTAAATTTGAATCAATGTAAAATTTTACAGTGATTTAAGGAAACATTCCCTTGTATTCTAAAAATTGAGGGGCGAATCCGGTCATTTGCCCTTTAAAAAAACTTAAACATAATTTTCTATCAATTCATTTATTAATAATTAAAGTAAATTTGAATCAATGGAAAATTTTACAGTCCTTTTAAAGAAACATTCTCTTGTATTTTAAATGATTGTATTGTACAATATCATGTAGTTTAAAAGTTTATACTGTATAAATTTTTAAAATCAATAGAATGATTCCTTAAAAAATTACTGTAGAATTCCCTGAATGACAACGCTTGCAATATTAGATTGTTCTCCGATTTTTTAGGGGGTGGCATGGAAGAATTTTACAGGGAGAAGCTCAAGATAGTTGTCACGTGAGAGCTTGATCCAGCTGGTGAAATCCAAATTCACGAGTAATTTGTGCGATCTATAATATCAACGTAGGCGCGTCCATTTCACGTTCCTAGGATACCCTCACTGACATTATCTCCATACAACCGGCTCCCATTGCTGACCGTCAGGCGCCAACTGTACCGTCCATCTTACGCTTCCCAAAACCACTCCATCTTAACTCAACTGACTGCTCTGTGTCCAGCAAGCTGACTCATTACTGTCAACCTCCCAAAAATAACTCCCATTTCCAAAAACACCCCTTCAACTGTCAATTAATCCTTTTCCATTCGATTTCAATTCTTAAATAATCAAAACAATTGTGTTTGGAGTGATAAATTTAAAAAAATATTTAAAATTTATTTATTTGTTAGACAGATTTATAAGGTTGAAATTGATGAATTTTAAAATCTATTTAAATTAAAATGTATAAAATAAAAATTTTCAAATAACTTTCTAATTTAAATATATTTGAAATTAATTCATTTTGATTTTACTATTTGTCCAACAAATAGATAAATTTCAAATACTTTTTTCTATCCATTAATTCAAATGCAAGCTAACTGAAGGTTGAGTTAAGATTGATAATTTTGAGAAAGGATTTCAAATCAACTTATTTGTTGGAAAGTATTGTAATAATAAAATAAATAAACTTCATCTACTTAAATTAAAAATTATTTGAAATACTCACTTTTTAATTTGAGTAATTAAAAAATTCATTGAAAATTCTGAATTTAACATTAAAAATTACTCAATAAATTGATAAATCTCAAATTTTGTGTCAAATCCTTTAATCCAAACATAGTATTTAGATTCGATATTCATTTAAGCTTCAAACTTTATTCCAATTCAATTCCACAAGCATAAAATTCAAAACTTAGGTATAAAAATTTTAAACTAAAAGTAACAATCTAAATTCCAGCATATTTTCAAGCTTTGGATAAATAAACATAAAATTATTCACAAGATCACAAATTTAAAATTCAAAACTTAGGTATTTTTTTTCCAAATTAACAATACACAATTGTCACTGTATATAGATATAAAGATAAAATAATAAAGGAGGCAAGGCCTAGATTCGATAGGACTCGTCTCGCAAAATATACAGGGAATGCGAATAGAAAAACTCATCCATTATCTGTATTGTTTGCAAATAATGAAACAAAGGCCAATGCGAATGCAGCAGCTATATCCAGTGCTGAAAGCACCCACCAGACACGCTGAATTATTCCGCATACGCATCCATCGGGGTTTTAGGGCATTGTAGGAGGACATATTCGGTATTACCGAGCATTATTGGCTATAATGTTAATTCTTACACAAACTACTAACTAAACTACTTTTGAGAATCCAACAATTTAATTATAATTATTAAGTTAATGCTTGCCTCATGATGCATGGTTTGATTTTGAGACACACCTGTTTCTTATACACGGTCGTAATGCATATAACGAATGTAATATTACACATCATTCATAACGATTTGGCATAAGAGATTCTTCATGCTTGGGCATTGCTGAGAGAGATCATCAGATAGATATTCTATGAAACTAACTAAAATAATTAATTTTACAAAATTGAGGCAACTAATGTGCAATTTATCTGCGGAGAAACAAAAAATAGTGAATTACTTATTGGTCTTTATTCCCCAATTTTCATGTAATATCACATTAGCAATAACAGCAGCACGGTGCATTTGAAAGTACATATAATAAGCATTGGAAGGTGTATTTCTTTTAATTTTAGAAAAACTTAGGGCGTTGAAGGCATATTTTAGTTTTCTCAAGGATCTATTAAAATTTTCTGTTCTATAACGTAAAGAGATAGATTTTCAAAATTTCAGATTTGCCTAATGTGTGTTTGGGATGCACAATATGATATTTTCGCAAATAACATGTACATAACTAAATTAAAGTATTTTGCATAACGTGACACGATTTTTCTTTAAAAACAAATTTACCTCTTCCTCAGATCTTATAGACTCAAATAAGTTAAATATATAACTAATAAATTATATATAAAAGTGTATCCATACAGTTTTGTTAATCAATTAAACTGTATACTAATGTACGTGACACGATTTAATACATAAACGAAAGGCAATTTGTACATATTAGCTGACCGCCAGGCGCCAACTGTACCGTCCATCTTACGCTTACCAAAACACTGCACTTTGTCTAATGAGTACTCGGTGTCCAAACTAATTCATTTTCAGTTTAACTAAGTTAGATCAAACATTTTATTTAACTGTAAGATGGCGAGTTTGATTTTTTTTTTTTTTTTTTTTAATATTAAAGGTTAGGTATCTTATTTTTTAATTTCGTTAGGCCTTTTTTTTTTTTTTTAAGTAATAAATATCGATTAGATTAAAATAAATTAAATATTATCATTTGAAAAAAAAAAATTTCTCTGTGTCCAGCCTTGTCAACTTCCCCAAAATACCTCAACCCCACTCCTATTGCCAAAAATCACCCTTTCACTAAAAAAAAAAAAAAAAAAATGGTATGTGTGACTAACAAATCAAGTCAAAAAAACTAGAATACAAGTCACAAGTAGCTATTTGTGACCCTTTTGTGATTTGTGAACGGGGTTACCCTTAGATAGTTACAAATAGTTTATGACTTAAAAATGAATGTCACACTATTATTTGTGATTTTAAATAATAGATTTTGTGACTTGTATTTGTGTGAAAAAAAAAATTACGACTTTTATATGACTTGAACGATACAAGTCACAAATTTATGTGACTTGCTAGGTACAGGTCATAAAAAAATTTATGACATGCATGACCAAATCACAAAAAACTTTTATTATGACTGTAAAGTCAGCTTTTTATGATGTTCTAATTACGTGTCACAGAAGGATCACGTATTGGTTTGTGTCACGAAACTTCTACTTGAACACGAACCCGAACGTGCCAAGGCGGAATTAGAAGCTCGCACCGGTACCAAAAATCCCTCCACTGGAATTCTTAGTCAGCCTCACACCCTCGTATTTAGTTTTCACTCGTTTCGCAAACAAGCACTCACTGAAACACACGGAATCAGGATTTTAGGCAACCCACAAGACCGTAGCATAGCACCACAAAACGTAAGTAAACGGTACACAAACGAATTACGGCCCCAGGCCAACCCTTGCAACACTTTATTTCTCTTAAAAGCTTACAACGGGACTTCTTACAAACACTTGGTATGCAGAACACTCTTGGCCTAAATCCAAACGGATTCCTTTCTCTATGCCAAGTTTCTGACTACCAATATTTATAGAAATTTTGCAGTTGACAAGCCCAACTGCTTAGCTTTGCTGGACAAACGAAATGCATACAACTAAGTCTGGCAAAGACACATGGCTGGTCATGTCCTGAAGGTGGTAATCGCCACAACCGCCCACTAAGCACTCCCCATGTGCGCCCACGTTTCACCATTTTCTCGCACATGCAGCCCATCAGCTCGGCCAAGTAGTCCCACTCAGCCACACGAAGTCCAACTTCTGCTGATCACCACCCCCGTGCGAGTGCACTTACCCGACGTGCACGATGCCTAGTCGTTTCCCGCACGTCGGCAACCCGGTTGCCTACGTTCCACTAGGCCAGCACTCTTGACGACCAGCCTTGCCACCCACAAGACTTTACTTGGGCTCTCAGCAATGCCCAAGATTGTGCCAAAAGCTATGCCAATCTCGTGTGCATGTGTGCACGGGTCCGTTCGTGCCACTGCCGTTAGCCACCGTTTTGCCCAACTTGTTCACGTCTTGAGCTGTCCACTGGCAACGTTTGCCAACGTCCCAAAGACAACACTTGCCTAAGGACTTCCAGCACACCACTGCATAGTTTTGAAGCACTTTGCACGTCAACGGCTCAACTCAACCCACCTCTGTTTGCCGAATTCGTACACTGCCTTGCCGACAGGCAGTTTGCCTGGTCGACGTGCAGGCTGTTTTGGGCCAGGCCTGCACTCAGCCTGCCGATGCATGAAACTCTGCCAAAGGGTCTAACAGTTTGCCTTTCTAATTTTGTATTTTCATTTCTTTACCAAATTACCCTTTTATCTCATCAAATGAACCTGTTTAGCATTAATAGCCATTATAAATGCCTGGAGTAATTTATTGGTTGGTACCGAAATGCTTTTTACATTCAATTAACAAATCAAATTACTAGACAAAATCTGAAGGGAAAATATTATCATAGATTCTGATTTTTTATCCCCATCCGTAGATTCTGCTATCAAGATTAAATTTAAAATCTTGTTTACATCAATTTATGTCATAAATTTCATAACATTTAATCCACACCACAAGATTTATAAGTGAGATAAAAAATCAAATATGCCTAAATATTTCCCAATCTCATGAACCTTGCTCTTTTTCATATTCACACCATAAATCTCCACACAAGGCTAGGCTAAGATGATAGTATGAAAGAGATATCCTAATGTTCTTAATCTGTTTACAAAACAACACTTGTATATAGTTAACATTTATAAATCCCAAAAACGTTCTAGATAGGTAACATTTAAGTATCCCAAGAATGGAACTTGCTTTCTCCTAAGAATGAATGAAGCTTTCACAAGCATATGATCACCATTGTCCATTTTATTCCATCTCCGGAGTCTTGATGTTGCCCTTCGAAGTTTAGCCCAGGATGTTCCACTTTTCGCTATCCCATGCTTAGATTCATAGCATCTAGGGTAGACGAGCCCTTTAAAGATAAATTGACAAGGAAAATAGTTAGGTATACCTGATATTTGATTCCACCGTAGATCTTATGGTTAGAATTAAACTTTAAAAAGATTGCTTACATCATTGATGTCATAGATTTTCTAAAGTTTAATCCACATCACAAAATTTATAAGTAAATCTTGTTTTTAAGATACAATTTCAAAACTTACACATAAAAACCACATTACTAAATGTAACGATATAATTTCGAGCATAGTTTCAAGCTTTCTATAATTAAACACAAAATTATTTAGAATACCATAAATTTAAAATTACTTAACAAAATCATTTTATGTGATAAAATCAGATAAAATTATCAATCTCGCTTACTTTAAATAATTAATAAATCTCGTCATAAATCAAATAACAATCAAGTGATTTTGTCAATTTATACCCAAGCAAACACGGTTTGAAGTAAAGTGCTTGGGTCCATTAGTTTCGTTTACATGCCCAATTACTACCCATCAATCATGGTCTTTCTAGTAAATACATAAACCACACTTAAATAGTCATAGTGTCCAACTTTTGTGAGTCTGGAACTAAGCTGTAATGCCTTTTGTTGTTGATACCTTCGGCGGGGCTTCTTGATGCCTTAATGCTTTTTGTGGCTTAGAAACGGAAAACTTAATCAATAAAAAGCCTAAACGCGTTTGAGGAGGTAGCCGTTGGACAGCTTGGATTGGACCTCTCTCTTCCACTTTCGCTAAGCAAATGTCTTTTTCTATTTGCAGATTCGCCACAAAAACACACAAGTTATTTATCAACCACGTTTTCAACATCAAAGCATGATGCAGATACACTAGGAGAACTCCCCTTTTCCTTACTATAAATACCCACTCCTTGCTTCCTCCTCCAATTCACAACAAAAAAAAAAAGTTCCATTTTCTCTTTCTTCATCTCTCAGCGCTCACTATGATCTTTCTCTACTCAAAAAATACTACTAGTAAAAATGGCATATTTTGCTTCAATCCTAAAGCTCTTTCTTGTCATATCTCTCTTGAATTCATGCTTTTCTTCAAGAATCATTGGTAGAACATTGGTCCAAGATGACACTCAATACAACCTATTGCAATATCACAAAGGTCCACTTTTAAGTGGAAACATTTCTATCAACTTAATTTGGTACGGCCAATTCAAGCCATCCCAAAGGGCCATCATATCCGATTTCATTTCCTCACTTTCCACCACCACATCAGCTCAATCCCAACCGTCCGTTGCATCCTGGTGGAAACAAATCGAAAACTACTACCACCTAGCAAATTCCAAGAACCCCTCTTCCCTATCTCTCTATCTGGGCCAACAAATCTTGGACGAGAATTACTCCCTAGGAAAATCACTCACGCGCCAAAACATCGTACAATTAGCGTCAAAGGGTCAACAGAAAAACGCAATCAGCATTGTTCTGACCGCTGATGACGTCGCAACGTCGATGGGTTTTGTCAGAACTCTTGTGGGTCCCACGGATCGTCGAAGGGAGCAGTTGTTAGTAAGGGTAACAAGAATTACTACTCCAAATTGGCTTACATTTGGGTTGGGAATTCGGAAACTCAATGTCCTGGATATTGTGCGTGGCCGTTCCATCAACCTCAATACGGACCACAAAATCCTCCGTTGATTCCGCCGAATAACGATGTGGGCCTGGACGGGATGGTGATCAATTTGGCTAGTCTTTTGACTGGGACGGCTACGAATCCTTTTGGAAATGGGTACTATCAAGGCCCGGCCGAAGCTCCGCTAGAGGCTGCATCGGCTTGTCCTGGGGTGTATGCTAAAGGGGCTTATCCGGGCTATGCTGGGGACCTTTTGGTGGACCCTACAACAGGTGCAAGCTACAATGCACATGGTACAAATGGGAAGAAATTTGTACTGCCTGCAATTTATGATCCGTCTACCACTACATGTTCCACTTTGGTCTGAAAAAAACCAAAATGATAGAAGTTATATAATCTTAGTACAAATAGGAATGTTTATTTATGTAATTTATTGATTCGTTCATTTGTTTGAGAGATCCAATAATCAAGAATGGCAAATTTCTTTGGTTTGCTAAACTTAATCGAAAACATCAAGTGTTTGACGCTTAAAAATGGAACTAAATTCTTGACACTAATTATATTGGTCCACATGGTGGACATATGCCTAATTAGATTTGATAACTAAATATTTGAGTGGTAGTATGTTAGTTCATCGTTGATGGATTAAGGATGGATTTAAGATTTGTTTCAACAACGTGCATATTATTTCAGCAATGGGACGGCTTTGTTTTTTTTTTTTTTTGGTTTTTCTTTTATTGTTTGATTTAATTTTCAAAGTTACAAGCTATAATGGAAATTTAAAGTTATGACAGGAAATCTCTCGGTACAAAAAGTTACGATTAAACATCAGATAAATTGATGATAATAACTTTTGAATGAATTAAAAATGTTTTATGAAATCTGAACTAATGAGGTCATATTCTACTGTGGTAACACGCAAATTTTTATTTAGACTCAAATTTTAATATATAATATAGATTCTTTAGTTTTGAATAGGTTATATCACCACATAAGTAATGTGGTCTCTAATTAAGAGATCATACGTTGTATCAAAAATTAAATTCAAATAAATTTTTTTTCATGATAACAAGAGAATGAAGTTTATGAATAATATGATTTCTTTAGGATTAAGAGATTATGCGGTGTATTATAAATTAAATCTAAATAAGAATTTTCCATAACAACAGTAGGAGAATGAAGTTTATGGGGAGACAAAGATCATTTTACTGTTCCAAATTCCAACTTCGAAGGTTGGATGATCTTCTGTTTTCATACCCTTTTCTTTTTCTGCTTTCTAGGGACAGACTTAATTTGAATGCAAAATTAATGACCTATTAAGATTTTGCTATATATTTTTAATCGCGGCAAAAAGCTGATTTGTATATTTTGAGTTAAGTGCCAAGTATAGGCTAGATTTTTTAATTTAATTAAATATCAAAGAAGAGAAAAATTAAAACTACAAAGATAAATTTACAAAGATGAATTTGACGAATATCTCCACCTTTAATTATTAAGGGTTAGCAAAAAAGCGTATAGACTTGTTGACCTGCCTTGCCCACCTGACTCGCGGACTCCCCCAAATCTTAAAAAGAGGATTTTAAGGTTAAACAAGTCATTTCATCCAATCTAAAAATCTTGATTTCAAGAATTGCTGGGACTTTCAGTTTTATTGAACTTACCTAGCTGTTTTCTTTTTCTTTTTTTAAAAATAAAAAAGATAAGTGGATTTACGGTAAATCTCCATCTACTCATTTAGTGAGTCAAATCCTTGATATAAGTCATAGAAGAAATATAATCTTACCATTGAGTTACATTTCATTGTCATTATCTAGCTTCTCTTCGAGCAAGATTATGCTACTTTTAATTTTCTTTTTTTAGTTTCAAGGAAAGATGTGATTTTTTATATTGAAATTTGTTTTAATATGCAAAAAATTTCTTTTGGGTTTTCAATAGTTTAATAAAAAAAAATTTCTTGTGGGTTTTCAATAGTATAATTTTTAGTCCACATGTTAGTCCTTAAATTTTTTGAAAAATTGGTGCCCAAAGTGATTTTAGTTTAATTTTAAAAAATAAATAATGATAGGATAAGGTAATATACTCGCTATCTGGATATTTGATGATGTGAGGTTAGATAAGGGTAAGAAAATAACAGACTCGACAAGTGAGTTTAGGGTAAGACAAATCTCTTATGGGAAATCCAAAATTGTTGAAGAAACAACAATATCTCTCGTGGCTATAACTAGCTTCAGTATTTGGCAAAATATTACTATCATTTTATCGAGTAATAAGACGTTTTGACTATGATGTAATTGTGATGGTTTATACCAATGTGTATTTATAGATTGGATTATCAAACTAACGGGTTATCAAGTTTCAAGTTCTCGAGTTTTGAGTAAAAAATTTAAAATTCAACGTAGTCTAAGTAACATATAAATAATTCCATTATAAATCCAAGTAAACTCAATCCAACTATTAATAAGGTGGCTTACTCGGATTATTCAGGACACTCAGGTTGGAATTGCTAAGTAACGGTAAGAAAAGATCCTGATGATATTTTACAAAATAATAATTACTAGCAAATAAATGCCTGGACCTTGAAGTTTTCTGCTAACAGCCTATGTTGAAACTTCAAGGTAATCACACAAATCACAAAAACAAGAGTCAATCACTCAATTTAAACCAACACCAAACCACCTTCAATTGACAAGCGAAGGCTGCAATTTCCGACTACACAGTGGGAGAATCAAAGCCTTGAAAGCACCTATCAAAGATTTGTGGGAAGAGCGGAGCCTTGACGAGTGACGACACTGATCGGTGATCGAAGCCTTGAGAGAGGAAAAATTAAATGGAGGTTTGAGGTTTTGAGGGAAAAAAAAATGTGATAGCCGTACGCTGAAAAGAGAAATAAAATTAGTTTTACAATTCTACTACCAGTCTACTAGGATAAAAATGCCAGACAAGGGTCATATTGTAAATAATTTTAAATTGGGTTGTCAAGCTCGTAGGTTGGGTTGAATTTAAAAAAAAATAAAACTTAACCCAATTTAATATATTTTGAGTAATCCAACTTAAATAAGATAAAACTCAACAACTTAATTTATTTAATTCCAAATTTACTTATTTTGAATTGGGTTAGATTTGAACACTCCTAAATAATGCCCCTTTCAGTAGAGTACGCTCCCGATCCAATCGCCGTCCAGGAAGGTTTATGTACACAGGGATTAGTTGGGACTAGACCTCGTCTCTCCTGTGACTCATACCTTTTTTTTGAATTCTCCTGCTTTTTCTTTGTTTTTTTTCTTTTTGAACTTAATTCAGATCCCTTTAGCACATCGAGGAATTGAACATATATTTGAGAAGGAACCACTAAATCTCAGCCATGCTTTTCTGTTTTTGACAGGCCGATGGCAGCTTTAGGCGGATTCGTAGGTCTCTTCCTTTTTTGTTTTTAGAGTAACCTATAGGGGCATCAGAAGCCTTTGTCCTTTTCTTTACTGATGAGGTAAACTATCAGAATGTATCTTTCAATGACTTGGCTTTGCGTCAACCATGATTAATATCATGAAAATATATAAGATGTCATCAACATTATTTATATAATTTTAATTTAGGCATGCGTATTGCCATGTACATAATTAACGAACAAAACAAATGTGCATTATGTTAATAACATATAGTATTAATCATAATTGCATGCAATCGAGCAAGCATCTGAATTGTAATATTTTATTTATTTATTTATTTTTTATTAAAAAAATACTCTCAAAATTGTCATCATAAAATAATAACAATAGAAAAATTACTTTTTTAAGACTAGCATGCTCATATATGTAAATATATTAGATTTAAAAGAACTGAGTTGGATCAGATTGGCCAATTAGCTCCACCTTATATTTAGCATAAACCAAATTACTTCGAATTGTTCACAAGACGATTTTTTTAATATCATAACGTTCACAAGACGAGTTCTTGTTCAGAAGCTTTTGATGAAGAATCTGACGTGGCCATTCTTCGGATTTCAAAGTTTGAATAAAAAAGATTATCAAGCAATGGTGCTTGGCTTCAGCTTTTACTAAGCTCGGCCACAATTGATCACAAATTGGTTGTATGATTGCTTATAATTGATATTCAGCAATTTGTCATCAATGACTTTGCTTCTTGTTCTGCTTCTCGAAACCAACCGAACTAAAGGTCGATATAATTTCTACAAAGCTGGAGCTCATGCTTTGGATTATTCTTTTTTTAACTCGTGCTTCAGATTATTTTATTTTTTTAAAGCTTTTTGACTTCGTCATATGCTCAAGAGGGATTCAGTTTAGCCTCGGACGTTTTTATTTAGTTGCATTCGTTGAGAAATCAACTTAAGCCGCAGTTGCTGCATTCTTGCTTCGGAACTTCACAATTATAGCAGCTTTATTTGCGAATTTTTTAGTAGCTTTAGCTTTATTCTTTGAGCTCATGAGGAGCTGCTTCCTAGTAGAATTTCCTTTTTATCACAGTATGAAGAAATAATTTATGATACTACCATCAAGAGAAAACTTCTAAGACTAAAAAATTCAGGACACCTTACTAAAAGTACCTCATGTAGTAAAATCATTGTAAATTATCAACTTTTAATTTAGTTTTTTTTTCTATATCTAATAACTTATCATTAATTTTATCACTTTATATAAGTGCACTAATTTCAAATAAAGTTTCAAAAATATAATCAAAACTAGAAATAATCAAGGAGTGTATGTAATCCTTATTATCTTGGTAACCATTTTAGTTAGGGCTTGAAATTTAATATACATACCATCCCGAAACGAAATTTGAAATTTTATTTTGCCGGACCTCCATCGCTTGGCAATTTTAACAAGCTGAAAATACTAAACAGATTAACGTGCAAGTCGAACTATTTGGCAGAGCTAGATTGTTGCATATGTAAAATTTACACTATCATTTCTTTTTCTTCTTTCACATTAACTCTCACGTATTGTGGTTTAATACGATTTGTATAACGTACTTACATTTTAATTATTTGAACTTAGCTTGCTCTATGTTGCAAATAAAACTTGTGAGTGGCCGAATTAAAGAAAAAAAAAAATAATTTGTGATTAATTGTTCCTGATAGTAAATCTATATATATATATATATAAGGAACACCAGGATAAACATTCCATTTGTTACCGTAAATTTATGGTTTTTCATTAAAATAATAATAATAATAATAAGACAAAGAACACCCAAAAGAATCTCAAATTAGTGTTTAAAATTAAGACATTAAATAATATAGCACATGCTTGACTTTAGTCTTGAAATCATAGGGTGATGTGTAAATATTGTGTAGTTTTACTCGAGTATTATTGCCTTTCGCTTGTCACAATTTGGATGATTATGACATGAAATATTTTGCGTGATAATACCCCCTAATCAACATGGTTAATCACCAGTAGCAGCTAACTTGGAAGGAAACTAATTTGTTCACCAATAAAATATGTCTAATCAAAATGGGTTATACATGCATACAATATACAAATATAAAGGAGCAAACGTAATGAATCAGGCAAATAAAAATAAAAGATAAAAGTTTGATCTGAGTTCTTTATTTAATTTTCTTCAGAAATTAGTTTTATTATTACTTATTAATTTGCATTAAGGGAAGCTTACAAGTGAGGAACTATTTTTGACCCAGTCTCTTTTCGTGGGTCAACTTTATACTGGACCCAACCCATTGAAAGGAAGAAAACTTGTCTCTTATACACATCTAGATTCATATAGTAAATTAAATTATCAAAAAATTTAATATTTGACTATTTATGCTTTCAATTTCCTATTTTGTTGATGATAGGTAAAAATCATCGTAAACTCACATATGACCTGCTTTGACCTTTTAAAAAGAGAAGTAATCTACCATCTTCCTAAACTTTTCCTTAACCCAAAAAAAAAAAAAAAAAAAAAAATCTTGATTGATATTTGATGTTATGATAGTCTCCACCAACTACAATTTTCCTCTCTACAAAGGAGCATAAATTGAGTTTTTTTTTTATAAAAAAAAAAAATTGATAAATTGGATAGCTAACAATTTATCTCAGTCACATTATAAGACTTCCAATTTTCTCCAATATTAATTAATGAACAAAAATTCAAAAAACTCTTTTAAGTTTTAACCCAGCCTCGAAGATACATTCTTCTAGCCTAATAAGTATATACTTCAAAAATTTTCCAGCCAATTTGCACTTGCAAGGACTTCCATAATTGCTATGTTAGACCAGAAGCCTCATGCATTCCTCATACCAGCTCCATCACAAAGGGTTTCACAGTACCTTTGTGATGACACTAAATATTGCACCCAACACATTGTGTCACGTGTTAAATTTATTAAGGGCATGAATACAAATTAATGCATGAATAGTTTAAGGTATATTGGCCAAGATTCATAGAAAATAGTTAAGACCCATATAAAATTTATAAATAAGGAGTCACCCTAACAATTGGTAAATTATGCATTCTTTCCATTTTCGATAGCCACCTTCTCTATCTACAATTTTTCGTACTCATCATTTGACGCTGTATGTGAGAATCCAAACAAAAAGTCATGTTTTTTATAATTTCTTTGGAGCTTTTTGGTGGCCGAATGGGGTTACACAAAAAATCCAACACTACAAGCTGATGAGAAGACACTTGTTTTAGTTGCCGAAGCCATGTCTAATCTCTTGCTAATTAATTCGAAGCAGAATTTGTGTGATCAACCGAGGCAACCATTCGATCAAGTTGATTACCAGTTTGTGTGATCAACAAGAGTTCGGTAGCCAAAGAATATTGCCGTCGGTTCAAATCAATTTGTTAATTGTTCTTGGATCACTTGTGAAACAAGTTGAGATCCATGTTTAAAGGAGCTTGTCTTCTTGTCCGACGCAGAGCAACATAGCTTATAAAACATTATGAGCCGAAGAGCCGAACCTCTAGTTTAATTTTGGAGCTCCCTAAGGCAGAACTTCATTATCATCAAACCTTGTTTTCGGCCAATAATGTTTTTGTCGGCAAGCTTCATTCTAAGTCTAGCTAAAGCCAAGGTTTGTCCAAGGCAAATAGCTGTAAAAGGAGCCCCATAAAACATTTGGATTGGCTCACAAGGACATAAGAGAAAAATTAAAGGATGAGAACAAGGTGGAGGCGAGATGCTTGTTAAAAGGATCCATATCCGAGCAGCTTGAGATAACTTCAAGCAAGGCCTATCCAAGAAAGTACACGTAACTCCTCAAAGCTCAAAGAAAGATGAAGTTGAAGCTGAATTCAAAACAAAAAGAAGCTCCTTTTGAGCTTGACGATACCCAGAGTTGTTCAGTTCGGACAAGAGACACGTGGCAAAATTTATCGACCTCCTAAGCATAAAACATCTATTCAGAATTGAACCGACTACTATTCTGCTCGGCTCACCCAAAGGCAGATCGGCTCAACTGTCAAACAGTTCGACTTGCAATTTAGTGCAAGAAGCTCAACATAAATAGTTCGGTAGTTTAGTAGTTCGGTAGGTCGCGAGTAGATATAGTACAACAATCATTATTATGGGCCCCACTATCCCCTAGTTACTATAAATAAGTTATTTATCCACATTTGTAAAGGATGATGATAAGAATACAACACAAACTGTCTACTACACAACAATTTACAAGCAATAAAATACATCGTCTTTCCTCCAATTCATACTTTTTTACACTTGTCATAATTTCTATTCCTTTTTCTTCATTTCAAATTGATCTTAGCGATCCAAATTAATTTCTGTATCGTCAATTAGTACCGTCTGTAGGAAACTGATACGAAAAGTCAATTTCTACCTGAATTAAAGTCATGGCAAAACGTTCCAAGAAAAATCGAAACAGAAATTCAACCCAAGAAACCAAAAATGCATCTTCCACCCTTTAATCTTGGAAACTGTCAATTTTTCTCAAACGACTACTCCTCAAAAAGATGAGATGTTCCAATTTCTTGCTAACAACTTTCAGGCTATCAGGAATTTTATTGAGAATCAGCAAAAACAGTAAACAACTAGAGAAAGATACTGCCAGTAGTTCTTATCGCCTTCGAACGGCTCTGTCCCCTATCCCTAGACGAGAAGGGTCTATTTTCGATCGAATTGGTCCTAATCCTAAAAGGATAGGGGGCTTAGCTATTGAAGTTAATAGTGAGAACCAACAAGACAACGAGCTGATGGCTAAAGTGAATCAGCACATACAGGAACTCTTGGGAAAGAAGCCTATTCCGACCCTAGAGTTACTTATTGTTGACAAAGATCCCTTTATTCCAACCATTCAAAATGAGCAGATTCTACCCCATTTTAAACAGCCTGATTTGGCACTTACAAAGGCACCATTGATCCTACTGATCACATTGCATACGTCTTCTCTGTATCTAGACTCTTTGGGTTTTCAGACGTTATAACTTGCAAACTATTTGCAACCATACTTAGGGAGTCAACTCAGAAATGGTTCAAAGAATTACCTCCAAGATTAGTAGACTCATTTACTGATCTTGCAAAAAAATTCTTACGTCATTTGAAAATTTCTATACAGAGAGAAGCATCACATTTGTTAAGTGTTCGGCAAAGACAGGATGAGACATTGAAGTAATACACTGATTGCATTAACGATAAAATCATACACATTCTCAATGCCGACGAGACTATGCTCATTACTGCCTTCATGAGCGGAATCCAACCCGAAATGTTCAATGCGATCTTGCTTCATCCGTACCGAAAACATTCAAGGAGTTATTGTAGAGAGCAGATGACTACATCTAAAGAGAAGAGTCAAACCGATCAAAGAGGAAATTGCAAGAACCCCGAGACAAAGCTCGTAAGAACCAAGAAAAGTCTACCGAGCCCAATAAGAAAAAATGTGTTAAATCCAGCACTTGTGTTGAGCCATCCTAATTTCAATTTGGTTGTCCTTCAGCTTGATAAATCGGATATCAGAAACTCCCTCATTCCGACGAACTACGATCTTATCTGATGAGGATTTCACTCATCTCAACACTCCAGGAAAGGAAATTCTATACCAAGTTCGTTACACACTATAAACAGGATCATTACACCTCCAACACCCATTAGATCTCAATTTCATTGCAGAAATTAGTCAAAATAATGTGCTCGTCACGACAATCACGACCATGACACCGAAGAATGCAACGATCTGAAAATTGAGATCGAGAAGGAAATAAAAGGTGGGCATTTACAAGAGTATATTCTTCGAGCTGTTGACCAATTCTAGAAAAATGACAGGAGACCTATTTTTAATGAAGGACCTTCTCGACAAAATTTTCGGTCCCGAGATGCTTGATCTAACAATCAAAGAGGACTACCTCGAAACAATGATGATGTGGTTGGAGTAAAAGCAACCATCGCTGGAGAAAGCATTGGAGGAGACTTCTCGAATGCCAGAAAGAGAGATGCCCGAGGCTTGGCTTGGGAAGACAGAGCTATTTAGAGACCACGTTTCAGTCTAAATATTAATTTCATTCAGAATTACCCGATCCCAGGTCGGATTCCACATGTTGATCCAATTGTCATCTATGTTAAAGTTGGAGTATAATTTCAGGGTGCACAAAGTATTCATCGATAGTGGAAGCTCGGTATATGTTATCCACTGGCACGCCTGGGAAAAGATGAAAATAGATCCCGCACAAATTTGACCAATCAGAACCCCGTTAGTCGGGTTCACATGAAACTCGATTGACGCTGAGGGATCCGTTATGCTACCACTGACCTTGGGAGATGCTCCATGCTCTCGAACGGAGATGATAAACTTCACGTTGGTCAAAAAAAGTTTGGCCTACAACATGATACCAGGCTGACCTTCCCTGTTCACATATACTATTTTGCCCTCTAAGTACTATCTAGGCAACAAGTTTGCTCTCCAAGATGGTACAGCAGGACAAGTATAGGGAGACCAACGGGAGGCTAGGGAATGCTACATGATGTCTCTCCGAAGGAAAGCCTTGGACAAGCCATCCGACCAAGACTGGCCATCCAACCAAGGTCCTCACTCAGGTTCAGAAGCACCAATTCTCTGGGAAGATGGAAAAGAAAAATTGTCAATTGAAGAGAATTTCCTTAGATGAAGAATTCCAGGGCAGAAAGCTCAGGATGTATGCAGATCTACCACTTTCCATCAAAGAGGCATTAACAAAAGTTTTGTATGAATTCAAAGATATTTTTGCTTGGTTCCCTGAGGTTATGCCAGAAATCTCCCAAGAAATTATAGAACACAAGTTTGGCATCGACCCATCTCAAAAACCAATAAAGCATTAGAAAAGGCTTTTTGAGCCAGAACGTAGTCAGGTTATTGAGAGCGAGGTTGACAAACTATTTGTAGTTCGGATAATTAGGGAGGTATTTTACCCGACTTGGCTATCAAACCCTGTACTAGTGCCAAAGCCAGATACAAATCGGTGAATGTGTGTCAATTATACCGATCTATATAAAGCCTGTTCTAAAGACAATTACCCTTTGTCTCATTTGATATGGTAGATTAGTAAGTCGGATACAGAATAGAACAATTTCTAGATTCACACAAAGGATATCACCAGATATTCCTCAACAAGGAAGATGACAGAAAAGACAGCCTTCATCACTGATAATGACACCTACTGTTATCAAACCATACCTTTTAGACTGAAAATACAAGAGCTATCTATCAAATATTGGTCAACAAACTGTTCAAAAATCAGATCGGGTAAAATATAGAGGTTTATGTTGATGATATGGTCGTCAAAAGCCGAACATATGAAGATACTCTCTCAGATCTCCGAGAAGTTTTTTCCATAATAAGGTCAGTAAATATTCGGGTGAACCCCCTAAAATGCACTTTCGGTATCTGGAAAATTGCTTCCCTTCATTGTTTTTGAAAGAGGAATTGAAGCAAATATGAAGAAAGTACAAGCAATTATTGACATGAAACCTCCTCGGACTATAAAAGAGGTGCAATGTATAACTGGGCGAATGGCTTTGCTTAACTAATTTCTATCAAAATCGGTAAAGCGAGGATTCCCTTCTTCCAAGCCATCACGAAAGCAAAAAAATTTGAATGGACCAAACAATGTCAAAAGGCTTTCAAAAAATTAACAGCAGTATTTGGCCAGGATACCTTGTCTAATAGCGTCGATCAAAGATGATGTTCTGGTCTTATATTTGTCAACAGCTCATTCTGTTATATGTGTTGTTCTTGTATCTGAACGAGACAAAGTTCAACGACCAATTTACTTTGTCAGCAAAGTTCTACAAGGACCCGAGCAGAATTATACAAATATTGAAAAAGTGGCTTTCACCTTTGTAGTTGCTGCTCAAAAATTAAGACCATACTTTCAAAGCCACACCATCCTGGTCAACACAAATTTCCCCCTCAAAGCAGTCTTGGCCAGGCCAGATGTTTCGAGGTGCATGCTTAAATGGTGTGTCGAGCTCTTGGAGTATGATCTCAAGTTTCAGCCCCGAACAACAATTAAAGCACAGGCACTTGCCGACTTTGTCATTAAAAGTACTTTGCCTGACAATTCAATTTTGAATATCAATGAGAAAGATGAAGAATATCTTATCTGGGTAGTATATGTTGATGGATTATCCAATAAAATTGGTTTTCGAACAGGAATTGTCATTAAAACCCCTGAAGAAAATCAGCTCACATATGCCATTTGATTCGGGTTTCAGGCGGCCAATAATGAGGTCGAAATAAGGCATTGATAACAGGAATGAAACTCTCCTAAGAATTGGGAGCTCTAGGCCTACGGATAAACAATGACTCCTTACTAGTGGTTAATCAGATTCTTGGCAACTTCGATGCTTGAGGTACCATACTTCAAATATACCTTGTAAAGGTACGACAACTCAAACAATTCTTCCAAGAAATAGAGTTCGCCAAAATTCCTCGAGCAAAAAATATATATGTTGATGCCTTGTCAAAGCTTGCTACAGCCTTGTATACTCATCTAACAAAAGAAGTGCTGGTTGAGGTAAAGGCCTATCGAGCTATAGACGAGCAGGAAACAACTCAAATTAATGAGGAATCAAATTGGATGACCCCTATTATTGAATATCTGACTAATGGAAAACTCCTAGAAGATCAGGTTCAGGCTAGAAGACTATGCGGTCCGAGCGATGAAATATGAAATACATTAGGGGATATTATATCGTCACTCATATCTGAACCCCCTCATTAGATGTTTAGCACCAGATGAAGCAAACTATGTGCTTCAGAAAATTCTTGAAGGCATCTTTAGGAGTCACATAGGAGCTCAGAATTTGGTCTGAAAAGCTATGCTTACGGGATATTACTGACCGACAATGAAGGACAATGCTAGTCAAATTGTCAAATATTACCATAAGTGTCAAGTACATGTTTCTATTATCCGAAAATCGGCTGTCCGAATTGACATCTAGATCTCAGATCTTGGCCTTTCCATTAGTGGGGTCTAGATATTCTTGGATCTTTCCCAAAAGGGTTTGGAAATTTTAAGTTCTTGATCATGGCAGTTGACTACTTCTCAAAATGGATTGAAGCCGAGCCACTCCGATCAATTTCTGGGAAAAATATAAAAAAAATCTTTTGGAAAAACTTGTCTGCAGATATTGAATACCTCGAGACATCATTAGTGACAATGGAACTCAGTTTGTCATAAGACCATTCAAACCCTTCTGCAAAGAATTGGGGATACAAATGCACACGATTTCAGTATCTCATCCTCAGGCCAATGGTCTGGCCGAGCTCTCTAATCGGATTTTGTTGATCGGACTCAAAATTCGATTAGATCGAGTTAAAGAAATATGGGTAGAAAAGCTACAGAGCGTCTTCTGGACTTGCCAAACTAGTCTTTAAGACTCACTTGGAGAAACATCGTTCAATTTAGTGTATGGTACTGAGGCTGTTATTTCTCCAGAAATAGGGATACGATCTACAGGGACTGAAAATTCATCCCAAATTGACAACAATGAAATTAGAAGAGAAAATTTGGATCTCCTAGAAGAATGAAGATTGATTGCAGCCGTTCGAGAATCTATATATAAGTAACGTCTCAAAAAATATTATGATTCTACTGTTCGGTTAAGATACTTCAAACTCAGAGACCTGGTTCTTCGAAAAAATGAGTTTAATCGAATAGAAGGAAGTCATAAGTTTGATGAAAACTGGGAAGGTCTATATTAGATAATTGAGGCTCATCTGTCAGGATATTATAAGTTGTTTGATCAGTTTGGACGAATTATTTCTCGTATGTGGAATGTTACTCATTTAAAGAAGTATTACAGAGAAATGTAAATGAGAAAGTCCTTTGCAAAAACTTTCATTCATCTTCAATTAATACATTTTTAGATACATTATCTTATGTCTGAGATTCTATGAAAATATCACCTAACTTGGTAACTAGAGCCCGATCTATATCTTCATTATAATCTTGAAAGAAGAAAAATATATAGGCAAATATGGGAACTATTTCTGGACTTCTACTGAGGCCTCTTTATAACCTAAAGAGTAGGCCTATTGACAGAATGTCATCAGGTCGCTCTTCAAGGCTTTCAAGCTCAGATATTGATTGACATGGTCAACCAATTAAGAAGAAGAAGAACTTGGAACTTGACTATACCTTAGCTGATCGGCTTCCAACTTATACTAGTCGTTTTGGTCTCTTCCTATTTCACCTTCAGCTGTTCGGTTAGGTCTTTCACTTGATCTCTCAGATCTTTCAGCTTTTCTTCATATTTCTCTTAAAACTCTTCTACTGGAAAAAGAACATCGACTGGACTTATCACTCCATGTGATCGCAACTGTTGCTTCAAACCTTCTTCACTAGCAATTGATTTTTGAAGCAGTTCCTTCAACTCCTTAACTTGCTTCTCGAGCCTCAAGCAACGACGATGCCCCTTGCTCATGGCATTATTGAGTTGTAAAATATCAGAAAAATAAAATCGAAAAAAAGTTTTACCACATAGAAAGATTGAGCAGCCTTGGATTGTAGCAGAGATGTTGGAAGATCGGCCGCATATGACTGGTCTCATTCCAAAAAGGCATTGTCGGACCAATTATTCGCAACTCGAGCATGCTTTCCTCGGTCATTTATAGTCAGAGACCATAAAGGACTAAAAGGAGAAATTTTCAGCTCGCCGTCTAGATTTCTAATCGGCTGAACAGAATCTGTCCTTACTATCCATGGAAGATTCTGAGAGCCACTAGAGACCCATTCTTCTTTAAGAGTCCAGTCTCGAGCCCCTGGAGCTGCATACCAAACAATTATTTCGTTATTCCCTGGAACACAAAATGCTCTAGGTTTGTATGACCAAGGACAAAATAACCCACTTGGAACTAGTAGTACAAAAAATGAAGTTTGAATTAGAGGAATAATTGGAAGATCAAAAGAAGAATCTGAGAAATTTATCTTTTACTCTGACGAGCAGCTAAGGAAGGAACTATAGTATCCTCCTCTTCAACCTCTTTCACTGAAGCCAATCTAGACCTCTTACTTTTCGAAACAACAACAGCAGGAGCTTTCCTCTTTTTAGCAATTGTCACCGAGCTACTGCTGTCTCCTGCTCCTCGGGAAAACGGAGAAAAATAATCTGCTATTTGGACTGGCTCAGGAACAGTTAAGCGAGAATCTTCTTCTATTGAAATAAATAGCATCCACTTCACCAAAGTCCTTAATCAAGAAACAAGCAAAAAAAGTAAGTCAACATGCAGAAGAATAAAGATCAGAAATATGTAAGGAGTTCAGGCATCCATACTTATGTCCATTAAAATATTGAGAAAGTGTTATTCCCTCAATCATGTCTGCCTAGATTAGCAGGTTGTGATCTATTGTTAAATTCCTGTCCCCAAAAAGAATGGCAGAACGTGATTGTTCAATTCTTATCACCCTGAGGTGGGTTTCTGGGTATAGTTCTCCCAAGGGGCCAAAATTCAAGATGGGTTTTCAGTCAAAAAAAGACCATTTTGTTTTAATCTTCCCGATGTTAGCCTGAGCAGAAAAAAGAAATTGGACTTCCAATTCTTTATGGAGCTCAGCATGTCAGAAGCTATGCTGGCTCTTTTTGAATAACCAGCAAAATAATAAAATTCGAACTCTTGCCCTGCACCACTTTGTAGAAACACCTGAAGCCATGTGCAGAAGCCCTAATATTTGAATATTTGCAAATTAAGGCGTAAATTTAACAATAAAAAAAAGGATTAGTAATATAATTTTGCACCTCTAAACTTATACATTATATTTATTTTGCACCTTCTATTTCAATTTTCATTTGGCATAGAGGATCTCATTTGCCCTCTCTAGTCTCTAATCCTTAAGTCCTGTGATTCTGATAATATTGGTTGTTGACCATAATTTTACGGTTTTGCAGATGCTAGTTACACGACAAATGGGTATCTAGATACTGTTATAGATTGGATTCCAGGCCTGGAAGGTATATGTTTGAAGGATCTTCCAAGTTTCCTAAGAACCACAAATCCTGAGGACATTATGGTAAAATTTGTAGTGCAAGAAACTGAGAGAGCTCGAAAGGCTTCTGCCATAATTTTAAATACCTTTGAAGAATTGGATCGTGATGTATTAAAAGCTCTTTCATCATATCTTCCTCCAATTTATTGCATTGGGCCACTAAATCTCCTACAGAATCAAGTTAATGATGAAAGATTAAAAGAACTTGGATCAAATCTTTGGAAAGAAGGGCCAGAATGTCTCGTAAATGGCTCAATTCGAAAGAACCAAACTCTGTTGTTTATCTGTCTCTTTTTGGAAGATTACTGTTATGACAGCTGATCAACTAGTTGAATTTGCATGGGGACTGGCTAATAGCCAACAAACCTTTTTATGGATTATAAGGCCTGATCTTGTCTCGGGCGATTCGGCTAGTCTTACGGTCGAGTTTCTTGAGGAAACCAAAGAAAGAAGCTTGTTTGCAAGTTGGTGTCCTCAAGAAGAAGTTCTTAGTCACCCTTCTGTGAAAGGATTCTTGACTCATGGTGGATGGAATTCCATGATTGAAAGTATTAGCTATGGGTTGCCTATGATAGGTTGGCCTTTTTTTGCTGATCAACAAGCTAATTGCTGGTTTTGTTGCACTAAATGGGGGATTGGAATGGAGATCGACAATAATGTAAAGAGGGATGAAGTTGAAAGTCTTGTTAGAGAGTTGATGGTTGGAGAGAAAGGAAAGGATATGAAGAAAAATGCCTTGGAGTGGAAAAATTTGGCAGAAGTGGCTGCAAGAAGCTCTAATTATGATCCTGAGAATTTGATCCATCAATTGCTTCTCAATCCAAAAAATTAGATACATTGAAATGAATGGATCCAAATTATTGTTAGGCTCATTTTGACTTTGGGACTTGGGTAATTAGTTGATATTTTTAATCAATCTTGCATGTATGATTTGTTCTTGACTTCTTGTTGTGATGTTTGTTTGGTGCTTTTCGCATTTATTTCTTTGTGGTACCTTGGTTGAATGTAAAATTGAAAATAAATTCCAATTCTTACAAGGTATATTTTTGTGAGAAATTAAAATGGTCTCTGTCATTTCACTTGTAGTAAAAAGATATAAATTAATGCAAAATTAATACGGAGTAGCTGAATGTTAAAACTTGGTCTAACTAAATTTGAATAAATAATTCGAACCATATATTTGAACAAATAGAAAAGGAGAGGTGAAGTAGGAAAAGAAGCTATAGAAAATTTTGATTCGATAAAAATATCTTTGGTTACGGTTTCTTGTGTTTTTAGAGTGCACTAGGAAAATGAACGTACGATGTATGTGTAGACGTGATAATTTATTCAACAGATTTTTTACGAGCACATTTTAAATACGGTCATAAAATTATTGTTATGTCTCATTGAATTGTTTTTCTGCAAAAAGGACACTAAACTATCAAAAGTGTGGATTTAAAGTCATTCTTTTAGTTTGAGCCTTTAGTGTTAATGAAAATTAGGGTAAAAAATTATCCAAATATATTGAACTAACATTTAAAAAAAAAATAAAAAAATCTTGGGGTCAAATTAGAAAAGAAAAATAAAAGAAAGTAAAAAAATTTGGGCTCAAAATGGGATTGCCCAATAATTTCAACCCTTCCCACTTCCTCCACAACCCCTCCACACATCCACCACCTCCCAACCCCTATCCCTATCCTTCTAGCCTAAACCTCCACCACCAATCCACTATATCAAGTCCTCCCATCTTCTCGATCTGCCTTATATTCCTGTCCGACTACCTAAGAGATAGATCGCATCCCCCACACCTCTAGATCTAACACATCCCCAATCCACCGTCTTATTTTACCACTCTCAGCTTCTCTCACCCTTGATCTGCCCCTCTACCTTAATCCCACCATTCTCTAGTCTCCTCCTACCTCCATCCATCTCTGGTCAATTTACCCTAACCCTATCAAACCACTCACTCCCAGCCTCCCACCCCTACCTCACCATATTGCCATCTAGATACTCCTTAAGCCCCCAACACATCACTTATCTGCCCTTTAAACCTCATCCAATCACACCTAGCCACTCCATACCCTAACCACCCCATCCCTGATCCCTAGCCCCTACCCTCGATCTACTACCTCAGCCCGTTCCTACTCTAATCTACCACTTACCGCAGCCTGCACCTTAACCTTTACCTATGCTTTGTCTAAGGTATTTTGACAATGTTACCCTTGGTAAATAAGATTCTGTTATCCCCCAAGTTCAGTGACCATTTTGTGAAAACAATAGTTTAATGACCTTATTTGGGACCATATCAATAATTTGATGATCTTATTCATAGTTTGTTCTTCTTTTTTTTTTGTTAAGTTATCTAAAATAATTGTTCCAACTCTTGTAGTCCTTTTAGAAAAAGACTTAAATTCTTTTCCTAATTGATTTTATAGAATTTTTTCAATTAAAAAGTTATATTTTTCGTAAACTAAATGGTCAAAATTAAATTTATATCACCTATATATCTTGTATAATTTATAGTGAATTATAAAACTTATATATTCTGAATCTAACTTATGTACCATACATTAGAAAAGTTATGATAGATATTTATTTTATATTATTTCTCTGGTTATATGTATGTAATATATAGGTTTTAAGTTGTTTTTAAAAAGTTCATCAACCAAATGAACAAAATGCCGATAAAGAAGAACAAAACACACTGTTAACTATGTTTTGCCTTTTCAAAAAATATACTTGTCTCATATTATCACCACCTAAATTATCAATAGTCTGGATTTGCATAAGATCAAATAGTATTGTGAAGACATCATCTAAATGAGAAAATATGAACTAAAATAGAATATGCCAAATCACTAAATTTAACTTCTTGTATATGTAAAAGACTAAATATTTAGCTAACCAGAATCTGGGTGTTGGGGCAATAAATACATTACTAAAAATAAGCATATAATGGTAAGTTTATAAACTCTTAAGAGATTAAACATGCCAAAGTAGATTTATGTAATCTAGGAGAACAATTGTCTATTCATACCGCCTTGTTGAATGTGTGCAATTTGGATATCCTCCCATTGCTTCACTTCTTAAATTTTTTTTTTATTTCTTCCTCCCATGATTTTTTTTAACTTCTTTCCTTATCAATTGGGATTTTTGAACATATGGGTATTCAAAGGCCTGTGATTGCATATTCTTGTGTTTGTGTAATTCTTATACAATTGTTGTTATGAAATGTCATATACTTTCATTCAAAGACAAAAAACTCCTAAAGTTTGGATTTCATTTGCCGTATAATTGAAATGTAATAGACTTACAATTCTAATATTATTTATCCTTTTTTTTCCTTCTTTTTGATTGAAGAAAGAGTCCTTTTATTTTTTCTTTGTGTGTTAGTTCGTTTATTTTTTTCTTATTTTATTAAACAATTGGTATTTTTTTAACGATAGGAGTCATAGTAAATAAGGGAACCATAATATGAATTCTACAATATGTTTTACTCTTTATGCTTAGATAGCCTAAACTTTACATTGTTTTCCAATATTTTTTAGTTCAAATTCTAGTATAAATAAGCAAAATAGGAAGATCAAAAAAGGAAGAAACACTTAAAGCCTTTTTTTTTGTCTATACCTAAATTACCTATAATAAAATGATGTTATATTACCATGACTAATGGATAAATAGGTCATGATTTTGTAGTTTCATCAATAATAATTAGCAATTTAAGAATTTCTCTAAGTGTCTAAGTTCATATGTTTTGAATTATTATATATGACCAAGTTCAATATATGTGCATGTGCTTTGTGCTTTGTGTTTTGAGTTATATTTATTTGATGGCTAAGTTCAATGTGTGTACATGTGCTTTGTATGGGGTTATCCTAAATTTTACCTTTTTGTCCAATATTTTTTAGTTCAAATTTTAGTATGAAAGGGCAAATTAGGAAGATCTAACAAGGAAGAAATACTTAGGGAAAAAACATAACTAACACTTTTATAATAGTATAGATAGATATTACAATGACCATCCTAAAATGTCCTTATAAATAATATATAGTTTAGTTATATGAAAAAAAGACCAATTTGATCCCTTATCTTTAGATTGTCAACCACTTTAGTTCCTTATCTATTAAAAAGACCAATTTGGTCTCTCGTCCTTATAAGAATGAACTAATTTAAACCTTGTGATGCAAATTGTGGACAATCTAACAGAGCCTTTGACAATATATATATATATATATACAGCATGTTATAGGCAAGTAATTATCATGTGTTTTGATCTATTAATTTGTTCATAATTTTCGTCATAGGTCCTAAATTGATTTTTTTTTAAAGTTATGATAAGGGACAAAATTAGTGTGTTGTGATAGATAAAGGACCAAATTAGTTGACACTCTAAAAATAAGGGATTAAATTGGTCTTTTTTCCTTAGTTATATACTCAACCTGGAAATGTAATTTTTCAGAAAATATGTTACACTCCTTCTTAATTCTACAATGTTGTAGTTTTTTATTCTGCAGCCAATCAGTTCATACTACGAGTTTAAAAAAAAAAAAAGTTTAATTAAATTTACCTCCCTCTAGATTTGATCAAATTATAAATTAATCCTGAAGTTTGGCAATATTATAAGAAGGTCTTCCATTCTACTAAATTTATATCAAATACACCCCTAACGTTAATTCATTGCTGTTGACTATTACATTTTAATGATGTCAACATATGTTTTACACTTGAAAAGCCAAAATTACCCTCGAATCCTCCTTCTACTATCTTCGTTCTCTGCTTCTCCTTCGAAGTTGGGAATGGTATTACATAACCTAGTTATTAAACACATTTGGAGAGGAATCATTCCGATGAGGGAGTTCGATCAATGAGTCACTGGTTCAACTAGTGAGTAACTGATTCAACCGATGAGTTGTTAAAATTTATTATTTTACTAATGTATAATAATATTTTTGAAAATTTTAGATACATGACATATGATGAAAATACTAACAAAAATATCATGTCAACTTTTTGGTTAATTGTACATGAATAATGTAATAATTTATCTAAAAGTTATAATTATGATATTGATATAGTTAATTTTAATTTGTTGTACATGCTTTTCAAAATAACCACTATAAGATATATAAATAAACACTTAAATAATTATCATTTCATTATTTCTTAGATGGTTATCATTACATAATATTATATTTATATAACTAAGTCCCTTTATTAGATTTTGTATAATATATTTCATTTACAAAACTTTAGTGCTACAACATGTTGAGGTATTTTGTTATTGTAAAAAAAAAAAATTTATAATATTTTTTTTGCTAATTTATGTCTTTACAATGTTTAAAAACTTTCTTAAATATTTTTCTTATTTCAATATACTTGTAGTTTTAATTTTGAAAAAATAAATTCATAGTTATTTTATTTAGAAGGGAGGGGAAAGAAAGTTAAAATGAGTATAAATTAAATAAAAGTGGATAACTAAAGCACCATAAGCTAGATGGTCTAGTGGTGAGTTGCCCTTATTTGCATGGGTGGGGCATTTGTTATACAAATTCCTTGTACCAAGACAACTCGATTGGTTGAACTGGTCGAGTTTTCTTATATTTGGTTGAATCGCTAAGTAATTCAGCTCGATCTGATTATCAGTGTATTGAATTGATTAATTAAACAGACAAAATGGGTCAAACAAGTCGAACTGAGTTTAATAATTATGCACACAATCGAGCATTCACGAACAGTCCGGACTAACAAACTCCACCAAATTTCCGTAAAGCAATAAATAACTAAAAAAAATAAAATAAAATACTATCCGGAACAAACAAAATAACTATTATCAGCTTGACTTAGTGGAGGAAGACATCCAAAAGTGTAGCCCAATTTCGTTGATATATGTAGCTAAAATTAGTGCTGTCATGCTCAATATAGAATTAAATAATTAAAAGTAAAAACTATGATTAACTAAATTAAATGGTAAGAAATTACAAAAGATTATCGCGTCCAAACTCTAATGAATGGGTTTGATTCTCATTAACCCGGCCCTCCTCTTAATTCAATAAAAGAAAACCAGAAATATGAAGTTTTTCAGATGGGTTTTTGATGGTTTAGTTATTCATTATTCAACTAACAATACTCTGTAATTATTTTTAAACACACTTTTCCATTACCTTTTATCTTACATACATTTCATATAAAAAATTAGTACAATATTATTCTAAATAATATTTCAAGAATAATAACCATCAAAATGAATGAAGAAGTCCCAACTTATTCCTTTTTTTTTTTTCCTTTTTGGACTGTCTCTTAACACATCTAAATGGATTATCTTTGGTTCTTAAGAACTCGGGCAATCAACTCCTATTTTCCATAATAAATACGCAAGCAATTATCTCACAATTGTTGACTTTAATTTTATTAAATAGATACCCTTTTGTTACAACCTACATGGAAGATTCTTGAGTAAATGAAGTCGTCCAAACAGCCGCCATCTTTTTTTTAAGGACAAAAGATTTCCAAGCATTTATTGTTAAAAATATCTTAACTTTTACTTTTTATTAGATTGACATCCTTTTATTACAACCTACCACGGAGGATTATTCTTTGAGTAGACGTCAAATACGCAAATTTTATTCTGACGCAAAAATCTTAATACCACAACAAAATGTCGTGAAATGACCAAATTCCTCATGTCACCTTACTTTTGGTATTAGATTATCTGTTATACTTTTTTTTTTGTGTTACACGCATGTTATTATAGTACGTGATGTGTGTAATATGTGTCTTTTATTTAATATTTATTTATTTTTAAAATATATTTATCACTCCATAATAAAATATAATACGAATGTAACTTTAAAAAATATAACTGATAGACAACATTCAATATCCCTTCCCTTCACAATAAATATAAAAATATATTTTAGTCATTTCACTACACCGGATTCCTCTTCCTCCTAAAACCTGACTATATATGACCAATGATTAATTTCATAAAAGATTTTGACCTTTGGACAACTCATGGTAAGGTGAAGGAAAGGAGGAGCTAACCCCCAACCTCTGTCTAAAGTTATCGAGAGCATTTTTACTGTGATATTAAGATTTCTTTTGTTGTGATAATTAGGCAAATGTAGGAGTTTGGTTTTGGGAGTGAGATTATATTGACATATTTTTGTAGGGATCATTTTATAATTTTTGTAAAATATAAGGAGAGTAAAATATAATATTTATGTAGGTGTAATTAAAATTTTAAAATATCTCAAAAGATAATTTTGAATATTTTGTGGACAAGACTATATAAACATGCATTTAAAGAATACTTTTATAGTTTTTGAAAATTTAGGAGAGAAAAATCTAAATTTTAAAAGAGTGTAATAAAAAAAATTATAGAGAATTTCAAAGGGACAAAATACGATTTTCAAATTCTTGGGGACAGTTGCCCCTCCCCGTCCCCACTATATCCGTCGTTGGTGGCAATCACATTTCTAGTAAAACAAAAGGAAATATTTAAAGAATACTTTTATAGTTTTTAAAAATTTTAGGAGGGCAAAATCTAATTTTTATAAGAGTATAATAAAAAAAAGTTATAAAATCTCCAAGGAACAAAATACGATTTTCAAATTCTTGGGGATAGTCGCCCCTCCCCGCCTCCACTACATCCATCGTTGGTGACAATAACATTTCCAATAAAACAAAAGGAAATACTTAGGTAAACTCAGTTTTTGACTCTACTTATAAATCTTGTGGTGTAAATTAAATTTTATAAAATTTATGACATCTAATGTAACTAAGAGTTTTTAGGGTTAAATTCTAACCCCAAAAAAAAATCGACGAGTAAAACTAAAAATGAAATCTAATGAAATCTAAGTATTTTCCTAAAACATATTGCTGCACATATACACATTGCAACTGCAACTGATCAAGCCTATATATTTGAAGCTACCTCATTATTTACTTTTGTCATCATTCCATTTCCAAATTTCCATTTATCCATTCCATTCCAATTTGGCAAGAAGAATGGGTTCCAGTTCTCTGTTACAAAAGAAGCCTCATGCCGTCTGTATACCAGCACCAGCACAAGGCCACATAAGCCCCATGCTAAAACTAGCCAAACTCCTCCACACAAAAGGGTTTCATATCACCTTTGTTAACACAGAATTCAACCACAAACGTTTGCTTAAATCTAGAGGTCCTGATTCCCTCAAAGGCTTGCCTGATTTTCAATTCAAAACCATCCCAGATGGGCTTCCTCCTTCAGATGTTGATGCCACCCAAGACATACCCTCCCTTTTTGAATCCACCACTACTTATTGCCTAGCTCCTTTTAAGGATCTCCTTGCAAAACTTAATGATACAAATTCATCGCAAGTTCCCCTGGTTTCTTGCATAGTTTCCGATGGAGCAATGAGCTTCACTCTTGCAGCTGCCGAAGAATTAGGCATCCCTGAAGTTTTTCTTTGGACCTCGAGTGCATGTTCCTACTTGGGTTACTTCCAGTTTACCAAGTTACTTGAAAAGGGTATCATACCACTCAAAGGTACTAATTCTTGACACAAAATATCTATTTTCGGAACATTACTATGTAAAAATTAAAGCACCGAAATAATATTGCGCCCCCAAGCAAAAAAAAAAAAAAAAAAACCGAAGTGTTGAACGTCCACCGACCATTATAGAATTGCCTAAATTTGTTTCTTTACATCTAGCTTAAGATTTTTAACAACCAATTCTTTCACCAATTCTTTACATTAATCAACCGTCCAAGTAGTAAAGACTTACTCTACTTTAGACTTATAACATATTACACTCGAAACTCATAATTATTTTACATCCATCTAAATTTTAGTAATATTATTTGAGTCGATAGATATTAGGTATATACACATTACGCGCTTGTTTAGGGGTGTATCAAGATACTAGTGGAAGTAATCACAACTATTTTCACTTTGCACTTTCTAACTTATGATCAATTTTCACTTTTCACGCTAATTCTAAATTGGACTAATTCTATTTTTACCTCTCAACTTGTACCTAATTCTCACATTGCACCCCAAATTTCAGTTTTGGACACTTCACACCCCCAAGTCTCAAATTTTTTCCACTTTAGTCCCTTTTCTAACGTCATCAAAAAAGTTAATGAAAATTTTCTTTTTGCACACAAAATATTATTATATATCCTGCTGAATTTATCATACACATGAAAAAATTTCATTAATTTTTTAAACTGTGTTACCTGTCTGAAATACAGTGGAACAAATTTGAAAATTTCAAGTGCAAGTGTCCCAAACTAAAGTTTGGGGTTTAAAGTAAGAATCTATTATAAGTTGAGGGATACAAAATAAAATTATCCCTTCTAAATTTCTGACGCGTTGCACCCCTAACTCTTAGATCTATTGTCTTTTTGTCCAATTTGTAATAATATTCTAGAAATATTAAAACATTGATGAATATTCAATTTTGGGTGCGTGAACATTTATAACAGTATTAGAATTGGATTGAAATAAAATAAATATGAAAGTTTTCTTTGTGATATTCTTAAATCTAAAATACTAGGAGCAAAGTAAAAATCGGCTGGTTACAAGTTATGAGTGCAAAGTAGAGTAATTCTAGTACAATAGATAGCATCCCATTTGGTCATGCAAACTCAAAGCAAGTCCTAGCTTCCTTTTGTTGTAATCGTCCAAAATTCTTGGTAGTGTTTGTGCAGTGCTTGTATTTGTAAGTTGTGTCCCACAATTAGTAATATTGTTTTCCTTTATATTTTGGATAAAAATATTTTAGTCTATAAAGTTTGGCCCAATGATATTTTTTATTCTCAAAATTTTACAAAAAATAAATTACGTTCCTCATCTTCTAAATTTTTATTAGATTAGGATAATTGATAGAAAAATAACATAAATTTTAGTTAAAATTTATGAGAAAGAGCAATTTTTGTTAGGTTTATCCAAAAGAAAATAAAGGTTAATTTTTTAGGATTTATCAGATAAAGAATTAAATGTTTATTAGGGTATAGGCATAAAAACCGAATATTATGTTATGTTTATATCAATTGTCCAAATAGAGTTAAAACTTAGAAGATGAGAGATGTGATTTGTTATTTGTGAAACTTTAAGAACCAAAAATATTACTGAACCAAACTTTGGGGACTAAAAGTGTTTTTTACCCTTATATTTTTTAATTCTGAGGTTTATTTTGTAAGTTGTGTCCAATCTTTTTATTGATGGTGATGACATTTGGTTGTCAAACATTTCATGGCTTGCAGATGCTAATGACTTAAAAAATGGCTATCTAGATACGGTTCTAGATTGGATTCCAGGATTGGAAGGTATTCGTTTGAAGGATCTTCCAAGCTTCTTAAGAACCACGAATCCTGATGACTTTATGGTAAAATTCGTACTGCAAGAAACCGAAAGAGCTCGAAGGGCATCTGCTATCGTAATAAGCAATACGTTTCAAGAACTGGATCATGATGTATTGCATGCACTTTCATCTTATCTTCCCCCACTTTACACCATTGGGCCACTTCACCTCCTAGAGAATCAGGTTAATAATAAGAGTTTAGAAGAGCTCAGATCAAATCTTTGGAAAGAAGAGCCAGAATGTCTTGAATGGCTCGATTCGAAAGAACAAAACTCTGTTGTTTATGTCAATTTCGGAAGCATTACTGTTATGAGACCTGAACAGCTTTCTGAATTTGCTTGGGGACTCGCTAATAGCAAACAAAACTTTTTATGGGTTTTAAGGCCTGATCTTGTTTTGGGCGATTCGGCTATTCTTCCGACTCAGTTTCTTGAGGAAACCAAAGAAAGAGGAATGTTTGCAAGTTGGTGCCCTCAAGAGGAAGTTCTTAGCCACCCTTCTGTGGGAGGATTCTTGACTCATAGTGGATGGAATTCGACGATTGAAAGTATTAGCTATGGAGTGCCTATGATATGTTGGCCATTTTCTAATTTTTTCTGATCAGCTAACTAATTGCTGGTATTGTTGTACTAAATGGGGCATTGGAATGGAGATAGACAATGATGTTAAGAGGGATGAAGTTGAAAGTCTTGTTAGAGAGTTGATGGTTGGAGAGAAAGGTAAGAAGATGAAGAACAAATCCATGGAGTTGAAAAAATTGGCAGAAATTGATGTAACAAACTCTTACTTGAATCTTGAGAGTTTGATCTATCAAGTGCTTCTCAATCCACGGCATTTGATACATGAATTATTCTAGACCCTTTGTATTTGGGATTTGGTTAGAGATATTTTAATTTACTTATACATAAATGGTTTGTTTTTATTTGAAAATGTTTTCTATAGATCTTTCCTTTATGTTTTCAAATACTCATACTGGATTATTTCAACTTTATTTGCAATTAATTGATTAATGTGCTTTAAATGGATTCTTATATGGACCCGATCCACGGTAGGTGGGATGGACCCCTTGATCCATTTTTATCCACATTACCGTAAAGATACACGAAAGAAGTTTATTTTTAATAAGTAAGAGTGATGTGAATAAATATAGATCATCGGATTCATTGCACCTACCGTAGACTCATAAAAAAAAAAAAAAAAAAATAGAATGAGGAAGAAGAAAATACATAAACACTGGAGATTTTTCAAGGATCAAGATCATTCATGGTATTCAGAATAGTAAATTCTATAGTTAGATGAATTTGATAAGTTTGCATAATTGAGGTCCCATGATGATAAATTAACTTGGACCCATAGGAAAGAAAATACTAATTGGCAATAATATTGCAACAATTCGCTCGATTTCTGCATGAAAAGTGAGGAGACTTGGGAAAGTCTAAAACAGATTCAATCGTTAAAGACAAGCAACACTCAGAGAAAAAAGGGATTTGCATGATCTCCTACCAAATCTCATTTGCACCGCCTCCTCAAATCTTTTCTAGTAGATATAAAGTTTCATCTCATTCCTCAAAATTCACCGTTTATTTATATTTTCTACAATAAATGTTATTTTCACAATAACACTTGTTAATGCTACAATTAAAAAGAAATGAAATAACCATGTTACCCTTTTTTTTCTAATCTCTACATAATAAAAAAATATTTTAATTATTTGATTACGTTTTTATTGTGACATTAACAATTGTCGGTGTGATACTAATATTTGTCATTTTCAATGGTGTTTAGGGATTAACCCCACCACCACACTCTTCCCAAATTTCGCATATATACTTTCTTTCAACCCTTTGAATAAGAATATCCATCCATTTGTGATTGCCATTTCTAGCTAAATTGACTATTTTGAGTATTAAGTGTGAAAGAAAAACCCTTCACTTTCACAATTAGAGATATTAAAACCTTTCTTGCACTCATGAGTCATGACTACTAGGCTGATCATAAGTCATAGGCTTAATCAACAACTTTCACAAGTGGCAAATATTGACCTTGAGTGGATTATCTTCAAATATCGCCATCAAAAGAGAGAACAAATGTAAACTACGAATTGCATGGGTCAAAGCTTTTCTAGATTCTGCAATTAGAGGTCAAAGAATCAAATCACAAGCTAACGTATCTTTTTTATCATTAGTATTAGGTTTACACAAATCAAAGATTATGACAAATTGATCCTTTCCACCAGTCAAATGTAATAAACCATAGTCATCAACCACAAACATAAAGCCAATTATTCATAAAAACAGAATTTGAATTTCTACAACAAGGGTGACAAAAAGTCACTTTCTATTTTACTCTAGAGTTAATCTCATATACATTGTCGATGTAGAAAATTTTTATATATGACACATGTGCATTGTTTAAATTTCAAATATTATTTTTATACATGTGCCATCCATTTACACTCGACGGTGTATAAATTTTTTACTTTGACGGTGTATAAAAAATTTAATCCTTTACATATGGTATATTATGAAAATCAATGTGGCATGTGACATCCATCCTTTACATATGGTATCCATCCACACTCCACGGTGTAGAAAACAACATCTTAATAGTAAAATAAATCATGCTCTTTTACATATGGTATATTATGAAAATCAAGTTGAAACTATATATTAGGGCCAAAAGATTAGACTTGATGCTCAATTCATGACATCAATAATAATGAACTGTATATTGTATTATCTTTCTCACGGTGACTAATACTCGAAAATCAAAAAGTGCTAAAAGTAAAAGAGAAATACTTGGATATTTGCTCTTGAACTTTACTTATAAATTAAGTAGTATGGATTTAACCAAATAAAATAAATAACATCAACTAAATAAGAAAGATTATAAAAAATTTAATTTTGACTATAAAATTATGATGTTCAAAATGGAATATATCTAAATATTTTTGAAAATAAAATACATTGTATATAAAAATTAAAAGGAAAAATAGCCAATTTAGTCCTCCAATATTTTTACTTTGACTGATATAGTCCCTCATCTTTTATTTTAACCAATATAGTCCTTAGATTTTTTTTATTCAGCCAATTCCATCCTTTTATGGTGGTGTTAAAAAATAACGATTTATTATTATACACATTAAGAAATAAGTTATAATGTTGGTGGTTCTCTGTAGCTTCTTGGATTATTTGAACCCTAAGTAGGGAGTCAGATTCAACTTCAAGATGATTGAGGCCCATATCCCATGAAATTTCTAGGCCCTTCCAGATGGCCCATAGCTCTGCCACTGAGCTGGTAAATCTGCCACTAAGCTGGTTGATTTACCAATAGTCACTGCAAATCCAAAAATCCAAAGCAAATGTTTGTTTCTAACAATGTGTCGGATTTACATTGAAATGTTGGACGATGTAAGATGTCCACGAGTTGGCTTAAGCCAGCCCATTAAGGCTGGGCTATGTGTTAGCCCACATGGCCATCCCACTTTCTTTGAAATTTTAATATTTATAGTATTTTTTCTAAAATGATCACAGTGCCATAATAGATTATCAATTACCTTTAATGACTTAAATACGTGATACATGATTTCTAAATTATAGGAGAAACGTCTTGCCATACATATATATACTTACTTTTAATCACACTATATATATGCACAGTCTTTATAAAAAAAAAATTCACTCTTCTCACTTACTTTGTAGTGACTTAAACCCATAACTAATAAATTATAGATAAAATATCTTGCCACATAAATAACATTTTGTTCTATAATACATATGACATATGTACTTATTTATATAGCGGTTTTAATCACTTTTAATCACACTTATAACTTGAAGTAATAAGTATTTGTACTCGCAAACTGATGAAATCAAATATATTACTTCTGGATAGATAATTGCAAGGTGAGCTCTTAAAATTATTATTGATTTGCACTTTGCCTCCTAAAGTTTTATATTATAGTAGATTATACTATGGTACATTGTTTAAATTATTTGAAAACTAATAATTTTTTCTAACCATTTTTAAATGAAAATATTTTAATATCAATAATTTATTAACTGATTTATGAAATTACTTTATTCATCTATTGGTACACAACGTTATTTGATTAATTTATTCTATTGGTCATTGGTTTATTCATTAAAAAATAGTGGGAGAAGTGATTTTTTTTTTTTAATAAAAAGGTAATAATATAAGACAATCAATAATTTAGAATGCAAACTGCAAATTTATGATAAATCCTGGGTGCAAATATATTGATCCTCTTCTTTTTGTTATTTCTTTTAGAAAACGTATAATATATGCATGTAACAAAATATTTCAAATCTTAAGAATTAACAAGATTAGAAAATAACGTTGTATAATTTATTTATATCATGTATGAGATACAATCTCTAGGATCTCTTCTGATTTTTCTTTTCAATTGTTGACTCGAGAGCCTCATGGCTTGATTCCAAACTTGAAATTGATCGAGGGGTTGAGAGTTTATCTCAAACTTGGACTTGGTCGAGGGTCTCACGACTTGGTCTTGAACTTCGACTTGATCGAGAGCCTCATGGCTTGATCTCAATTTTAGAATTGATCGAGGGCTTGATAGCTTGATCTCGAACTTGGACTTTGATTTCTTCAACTCTAGATATGGAAGATATGAAGAACACTTGATGAAAGAGCTCATCTAAGGTCTTCAAATCCTTATATATGGAAGATTTGAAGAAAGAACTTGAAGACTTGATGGAGAATTTAGAGAGCTCTTGTAACATGTAGAGAGCTTCCAAGAATATGCGTTCTGTCTTCATGCCTAGGAGTGAGACCCCCTATTTATACATATAGGATGAGAGGGGTTGGAGTGGTTTAGCATAATCCGACTCCTAACTTTTCTCCTAAGAAACATAAAGTGTAAAACAATTATTATCTTTATTCCTTGAAGAGATAAAATTACAAGAGAACTAGTCTCTTTAAAATACTATATCCTAAAGTAGTATAAATACATAAGAAATTTAATTACCTGTAATACTATCCCTTTATTTATTTATTATTTTTAAGTAAAGAGATAAATCTTAATGTATACATCTTTATGACATAGTGCAATTTAATTAGGATACCACTCCAAGATTACAATATAGAAATTTTAATTAAACTAAAATTTTGACACCTATAATATCTAACTTTGAGATTCCTCTATGTGTAACTTTGGGATTCCTGCAGGTCACATGATTCTTATTCAGATCGGATTTGGCTTCTGCCTCCCTCATAAACAATTTTAAAAATATATATATATTCCAAGGTTTCTGCAAAGACTCCAATTTTACACCATTGGAAACAAATAATTATTTAATTGTTTTCTTCCTCTAACGCTATTATAGTGTCCCAATTTAAGTGTTTGATTGTTAAATGCCAGAAAATTTCCGTCGTGATCATGACATCACAAAAGCTAATAAAGGGAAGCCATGAAAATCACATCAACTTGCCTGATGATTTGATTATCCTGATTCTACTCAGATGCCAATACAACCTCAAAAGAGTTGAAGGCGTGACTGATCCTGTAATAGTATAGTGATGCATATATTTGTATTCCTTCCTGACATGGATTAGAAATTATTTATAAGTCACGTGGTTAGTCTGTTAGAAATAACGGTTGCACAGCTTAGCCTAAGAATCAAGCTCAAATGGTGAAATCAGAGAGTAGAGATGCAGATTTTCCCCTTTGCAAGACATTATTTTCTCTTTGTAAATCCTACCATTTATGTTCTAAGTCTAAATGCCATTTCCATCATCATTCTTCGAATTATTGTTCAATGTTTCTTTAATCTAATTCCTGGAATATTGAGTGTGAGATCTCTGTTGTTCTTAGTCTAGAAATGGTATCAGAGCTGTGATTCACAAGAATCATAACTGAGAACACTAATCTCAAGACATCAAGAAGTTAGAAGAATCATGAAGAACTATTAGGGGAACAAAAGGAGCAATTTGATCAAGAGAAGGCTTTGATAAAGGAACAAAATCAGCAATTTGAGAAGTAGATAACTACTCTAAAAAGTCGGGTTATGGAAACTTTCTCATAGAGAAATCATTCAGAATTACAGATTAGGCCTCTACTTCAGGAGATCAAGACCAGAATGATGGGTATCAAGCAGCAACCAGATTCACTCAGAGTGGAATTTCCCCGATTCTATGGGAATAATTTTAGAGGTTGGCTTTACATTCTAGAATGTGATCAATTCTTTGAAGTTGATAGAACCCCAAATCACAACAATGTCAAATTGGCTTTGATGCATTCAGAGGGAAAAGCCTTGCAATGGCATCAAATTTATATAAGGAGTAGGCTGACAAATAAGATTCCAAGTTGGGAGGAATATGTGACAGAAATGTCCAACAGATTTGGAAATTTTTTGTGTGATGATCCCATAGGTGAATTGATGAGTTTGAAACAAAAAGGATCAGTGCAAGAGTATCAAGAAAACTTTGAAGAACTTCTCAACAGAGTGATACTGCCAAAAGACAATGCAACCGGATATTTCTTGAGTGGTTCAAAACCTGAAATCCAGTTATCAACATGAATGTTCATGCCAAAATTCTTACAACATGAAAGAACCTTGGCCAGATTAGAAGAGGTCAAAATCTTGAATCTTTCTTCTAAACCAAAGCCATTTTCCAATTCTTTTTCATACCCAAATACGTCACTAAATCTGAAACCAAAAAATCTTACTCCCTACTGAATAAATATGTCCACTCAACCTTTATTTCCTACCCCAAATAACCTTAACCATTCTGAAAACCCAAAATTACCACCCAAGAAACCATTCAAGAAGTTGATTGTTGCATAAATGGAGGAGAAAAAGGGCCAAGGTGTAAGAAAGTAAATAAACAGATAACACAGCGGAATTTAAAATTTTTTACTTTCTTATCATAGATTACCTTGATTAATTTATGCGTAGTACAAAAAAAGTATAGAAATTATACCTTAAAATCGCAGTAAAACCTCTAATAGTATCCACACAGATAATTAAATCAGGATTCTTCACAAGATCTATTGATCCAAACTAAGGAGTGCTAGCTCCTAAATTACCAAATGTGACTTTCACGTTTTTTTTTTTTTTTTAAAAAAAATTCCATGGCTTTTTCAATCATAAAGCCATATCTATATATAAATATTATAATATAATGTATATAATAATTTAAAATTCCAACCAAATTGGATTTAAGAAATTACAATAATCCTAATCAGTTCGGTTCAAGGGCATATGAATAAGTATAAAATCATTAGAACTTTTAATTTGTATTACATATTAACTCCTAATATTTATAACTTATTACAATTAAGTCCAAAAGTTAATTTATCTCATAATTAACCCACAAGTATCTCATACTTATCAAATTATTTTAAATTATCCTTATGTGTGTGACCCTTTAAATTCCCAATCATGTTGGCAATAAATATAAATTATAATCCTAGATTAATTAGGATTAGATAAATTAAAAACCTTTAATTTATCATTAATTCTCTAAATAATTAATTTACACTTATAGATCAAGATTGGCTTCTAGCAAAACATCATAACCACCTAAGTGTTGAGATATGTCAATTGATTCGACATCACCCATTCGTGATTTAGTTCATGCATAATTATTATCCTTTCACTAATCCATAGCCCGATTAATTCAAGTGTACAGATATTTATAACTCTTATTGAATTAATCAATTTATTTCTTTTCAAAATACAGCTCACTTGAGTTATAAATAGAATTTAAGACACTCTTAATTCTATTTCCACTTTGCGCAAAGATTTTCGAATCGTATTTCAAGAAATGGTCATATTGGGATATACTCTCCTATGATAAGGAGTGATGAATCCTCTATTGGTTATATCTTATCTTATCATGATTCATATTATATCCGAACTCTCAGTATATGCGACTCACTAAGAGTAACGACTTATAGAATCAAAGTATAATAATCCACAGTTAAGATAACTTCATGACCTCAAGTCAAAGGATCATTACTCTACTATCACAAAGGAATTAATCCACTAGCATTTAATAATCCATGTTGAAAACTTTTAGCGGGTCAATCCGATGCACTTATTTTCAATAAGCATCCACATACACTTATGTGCTAATATACCCGTGTCATACACTATGATTAGAAATATTCACGAATAAAATATAATTACATCATAACTATTTATGATTTCACATAAATATATTTTATTCGAAAAATACCACATTACAAAATATATCATATAAATATAAAAGTGTTACTCATCCCTAAAACAAATTGGCTTTAGGGCACGCACTAACAAATTCTCACTTGCACTAAAGCCGATAATTCATGTGCTTAAGACTGTATGAGTTAACATGACTCTCATGCTTATTCTGGGATAAGGCTTTAATGACGGATCAACGATGTTATCATCCACGGGAATTTTTTCTATCTTTACTTCATTCTATCAATGATCTCTTTAATCAAATGATAGCACTGTAATATATGTTTAGATCGTTGATGAGACCCTAGTTCCTTTGCTTGTGCAATAGCTCCATTGTTATCACAATACATGAGTATAGGATCAATAATAGAAGGAACCATTCCAAGTTCAGCCACAAACTTCCTAATGCAAACTGCCTCTTTTGCTACTTTTAAAGCTTCAATGTATTTGGATTTTATTGTAGACTCAGCCGTGATATCTTGTTTGGAGCTTTTCCAACTAACCATACCACCATTAAGAGTAAAAACATATCCAAATCTGCGACTTGCTATCATCCTTGTCAGATTGAAAGCTAGTATTTGTGTATCTGTAAACTGTCAATTCTTGCCCACCATAGATTAAAAATAAATATTTAGTCCTTCTCAAGTACTTAAGGATATTCTTGACTGCTATCCATTGACCAATCTCTGGGTTAGATTAAAAGCTGCTCGTAACACTTAAAATATAGGAGACATCGGGTCTAGTACATATTATAGCATACATTATAGAACCTATAGCCGAAATATATGGGATCCTTTTCATATTATATCTTTCGCCATCTGTCTTACGACATATGTCTTTTGAAAGGTACACATCATGAGACATTGGTAAGTAACCCTTATTTGATTAATCCATGCTAAACCTCCTTAGCACCTTGTCTATGTTTGTTGATTAAGTAAGACCAAGTAACCTCTTAGATCTATCCCTATAGATCCTCATTCTCAAAATATACGTTGCCTCTCCTAAATATTTCATAGAAAAATTCCTGGACAACCATATCTTTACATATCACTTTGAAACATAGGTATGTCATTTTCTATCAACAATATGTCATCCACATAAAGTATCAAGAAAATAATGGCGCTCCCACTGACCTTCTTGTATACACAATGTTCATTATCATTTTTGATAAAATCAAACTCTTTGATTGTCTCATCAAAATGGATGTTCCAACTCTTAAAAACTTGTTTTAGTCCATAAATAGAGTTTTGTAGCTTGCATACTCTGTTAGGATCTGTGGATATAAACCTTTCAGGTTGTATCATATACACCTCTTCCTGTAAATTCACATTAAGGAATGCAATTTTTACATCCTTTTGCCAAATCTCATAATCATAATATGCAGCGATCGCAACTAAAATCCGAATAGATTTCAACATTGCAATTGGAGAGAAAGTTTCATCAAAGTCCACTCAATGTCTTTATGTATAACCTTTTGCCACCAGTCGCGCCTTGTAGGTAATAACATTATCATCCATGTCGGTCTTTCTCTTAAAGACCCACTTGCATATTAGAAGTCCTATAGGTTCTATCCCTTCAAGTGGATCGACTAAGGTCCAAATCTTATTGTCATACATGAAATCCATTTCAGATTTCATGGCTTGTAACCACTTCTAATAGCCCTTATCAGATAATGCTTCTTCGTAAGATGTAGGTTCGTCATACGTAATAACTAATACATCATTGTATCCACTTACAAGAAACTCATATTTTTTTGGAGCACGACGTGTCCTAGTAGTTCTATGAAGAGCTTGTGTATCATTAGTTTCATCGTCTATCACGTTATCATGTAATTGAAGCTCTTGTTCCACTTGGTAATCAATACCATATTGTATTTCTTGAACTTCTTTAAGATCTATTTTGCTCTTATTTGCCCTTTCAAAAATAAATTCTTTTTCTAAAAACACGGTATGTTTTGAGACAAACGCCTTTTGCTCAAAGGAATTATAGAAATAGTATCAAAATGTCTCCTTTGAATACCCCACAAATAGGTATTTATCTGACTTAGTTTTAATTTTATGGCAGATTCTACCCTCTTCACATAAGCAGGGTATTCCGAATCCTTCAAGAATGAAAGTTTAGATTTCTTTCCAAACCATATCTCATATGGAGTGGAATCAACAACCTTTGATGGAAAACGGTTTACTAAATGGAAGGTAGTATTAAGAGCATAGCCCCCAAACAATTTTGGGAGATCTGCAAGACTCATCCTGATCGAACCATATCCAATAAAGTTTGATTACGTCTCTCAGATACACCATTTAGTTATGGTGTATAAGGAGGAGTCCATTAAGGTAGAATCTCATTCTCTTTAAGATAATCTTGAAACTCTTAGTTTAAGTATTCCCCACATCGATCAGATCGAAGTATTTTAATACTTTTACCAAGTTATTTTTTAACTTCATTCCTGAATTTTTTGAACTTTTCAAAGGGTTCAGACTTATACTTCAGTAAGTATACATAACCATATCTAGAATGCTCATCCGAGAAAGTAATGAGTTATCAAAAACCTCCTCTAGAATGAATTGACATGATAAGGACCACAAACATCTTTATGTATTAACCCCAATAATTTACTTGATGTATCACCTTTTCCAATAAAAGATTATTTAGTTATTTTACCAAGTAAACAAGATTCATATATATTATATGATTCAGAATCAAATGATCCCAAATAACCATTATTGTGTAATTTGGTAATGCGTTTCTCATTTATATAACCAAGTCTACAATGCCAAAGGAAAGATTGTTTCAAATTATCAATTTTAGACTTTTTTGGATTTATGTTGAGAATTGATTTCCATGTCTAGAATATAAAGACCATTATTCAAAGAAGCAGTTCCATACACAAAGCCATCGCGTGAAAAAAAAAAACAACATTTATTCTTTTGCATAATGACAAAACCATCAGTGTCTAAATACGAAATAGAAATAATATTTCTAATAAGAGATGAAACATAATAACAGTCTTTAAATTCTAAAACAATACCACTAGCCAAAGAAAGATAATAAGCCCCTACGGCTAATGCACCAACATTTGCTCCACATTTCTCACGCGCAGGTCCATTTCTCTCTTAGCCAACATTCTACATTCTCTTTAGTCCCTACAAAGTTTTAAAAATATGAGATGTTAATCCGGTATCTAATACCTAGGAATTTGATTTAGAAGTAGAAATATTGATTTCAATCATAAACATAACTGAAGTAAAAGCTTCATTAAGCCTCTTATGCTTCGATGTATCGATATAGGCCTTGCAGCTCCTTTTCTGGTGCCCTTCATTTCCAAAATGGTAATAAGTACCCTTGGCCTTGTCCTTCTTGATCATAGGTATTGGTTTCAATCCAGCTTTGCTTTCACAAAACCTATTTTGGATTTTTTTTTTCTTCTAATTAGAAGAATCAACAACCATCACTTGTTTCCTTTCCTTTTTAATGGTGGTCTCAGCAGTTTTAAGCATGTTCAACAGTTCAGTCAAAGTTGTGGACAACTTTTTTCATGTTATAGTTCATAACGAACTGTGAAAAGCTATCAGACAGAGATTGCAAGATCATAGTCAACATTAAACTCATGATTTTGCTTAAATCCCAATTGTTCTAATTTTTCAATTAGTCAAATCATCTTGAGTACACAAACCATTACTGAAGTATCCTCTACCATTTTACAACGGAATAACTCTTTAGAAGTCTCATACCCCTCATTTCTTGACTTTTCATCAAACAACTTCTTGAGAAGAAGAATCATGGAATGAGCTTCCATATTATAATGTTGTTTCTACAATTTAGAACTCATAGCCACTAACGTGATACAAGAGGCAGTATCATTGTCCTCTATGTGCTTACGATAAGAATTTTGAACTGCTTCATCAGCATCATCTGCTAGGATATAGTGGCTAGGAATAGGTTGATCAAGAATATAGCCAATTTTTTCATATTTGAGAACAATTCTCAAGTTACGATGCCAGTTCGAAAAATTTGGCCCTGTGAAATTGTTATCATAAAATGGGACGTAAATTGTCGTTATTACTTATATTCTACAACATATAAATAAAGATAGTATGAGAATTATCTATTTTGGTATTCATGCATAAACAAAAACAAAATATAATATGGACTTTTTTAAATTTGGTTTTGCTCCCACTATTTTAATTCAAATTAATAACCCTTCATATTGATTTAATAGCTATCACATAACTCCTACTGGGTTAGGATCTCATCTAATTATTTTGATCTTGGGTGTACCCAATAAACCAAAACAATTTGGAAAGGTAGGTAACTCTTACTAATTACAACACTTTGTAATTCCTAGATAGTTAGGTATCAACTCTTTGATAGCACATCTTATGTGACTTCTAACCTTTGCCTCAAAGACATATAACCTTGAATGATCCCAACAAATTATATGTCTCCGTTAAGTCATACCCATTATTAAAAAATCTCATATTATAACTCAAACATGTTCAACGTAGAGTAACCTTAGGTTAACCCAACAAGTTAAATCTAAGAAGAACTCTCATTTTTTGCTATAATAATGGAAGGCAACTTATTTATTGACTTCATTAATTTGAGAGATTTTCTTTTATTTATTTTATTAGGTCTCAGAAAAATTGCATGCAATATTATCATACAACATATAATAAAGAAAATATGCATAAAATCATGGATAATTATGGACTTTTACTAAATTAGTTTCCTTGAATTGCTAAGGAAACTAGGTGGTCAAATCCTAAGGATAATCTTCAACTCTTGAAAATTTTCTTCGTGATTAAACCTTTGCATCGTCTCCATCATCTTGTACATTACAAATGTAATTTTATCTAAACATTTTAGATATTCAATTGTATCCATAACCTACCTTTATGTACATTACATGATTGGTTAAGAAACCTCGAGTTACATTCGAGAGGATTGAGATAAGAAAATAATTACATTCAGGACAATAAAGAAATGCAGGACACGCAGGCTCTATTTAAAAATTTACAGCCATTGAATTTGAACCAAATAAATCAAGCACAAGCACATTGGTCTTAAGTCCATAATCATCCATCATGCTATTAAATAATTCAATAATTAAATAAAATTCTGCATAAACCCGTATTTAGTATCTAATCATGAATCACTATACATCATAATACCAATCTCATTAAAATTGTTAATTTTGTCACGCCCCCAAAATAGGACAATGACACGCCGCACCTCGGGATCACCCCAAGCATGCAAGGCACAGTACAAGAGCAATATACAAACCATAATACCTGTCATTAGACCTCAAGATCAACCAATAGAAGACCACAAAATATATTCAACAGCCATATCCATGACAATCCACAATAACCAAATCACAGTCATATACCAAAAACAAACCACAATCCCACAACAGTCAGAAATTCAATCACAAGATGAATCTAACAAGTCCATAGGCACACAGGCCTGAACACAAGAACAAACCTCACACTAAAATAGTAACCAGGAAAAGTCTAGCGCCAATAACTGGGGTCTATACTGTAATCCCCTCCCTGGTCAGCACTCGACTCAAGACCTGCTAATGTCTCCTGTTGGTTCTCAACTGCAAACAAAGGGGAAAAATAATAATGGACTGTAAGCACATCGTACTTAGTAAATAACATTTAAACTCAATTATAGATAACATGTACACAATCAGTACAGGGAACAATATACGAGAGATTATCATTATTAAAAATACAAATATCAATCAATGAGCTCATGGTTCACAAAAGTTTTCCCAGCACTGGATCCAGGTCTACCTCTTATTCGTCCGAGTAGACAAGGCGTAACAGAGTATCTATCACTTATCTTTCCGATAGACTGGATATAACATTTTAGACTGGGTATAACATTTATGAATCAGAGTACTCAGTGAATCATTTCATTCACTCACTCATAGTCAAGTCCACTTTAGTAACCCACTAAGACACAGTAATCATTCATTAACACATAGTACAATAATGAACAATTGATACATTACATAACAAACATATAATTTATAAACATACTTACCTTATAAATATTAATCAAAATAAATATACTCACTTTAATATTAATTATTCTATGATTATAATACAAATCATATACACGGTATCGATAGAGATAAAAGGCATAAACGTTGCTTACCTCAAAAATCGATTTAGTAGACGTATCCTAATTTCGACGATCTAAAACTCTAATCTCGAATCAGCTAAATCAGGAGAGTGTTATAACATTAGGATAAAAATTGAGATAGAAATTCACTTTGGACATCACCCAAATTCTCAAATTAGTCATTAATTGAACACAAAAAAGTAAGGGTTATTTTAAATTCGCGAAAATGAGATAAAAATCTAAAATTAGGGTTCACAATTTCAAATATATCACTAGGTTAAGAATTTTCAAAACCCTAATTCAAATCTCACAAAAACAATAGTTAAAAAGTCATTTCAAACCATAAATTGAATCCCAATAGCTCATAAACATGTTTGGTAATCAAATCAATTCGTAAACAACAAAATTAAACAAATTAATTTCTTGAGGATCTTGAAATATAACATAAAAATCATACAGATCTAGAAGTAAAACTTACTTTTGAAGTTGGATTAAAGGTCTACGAGGATTCCTGTTGATCACCAATTTGATTTGAAAGGAAATTTCTAAACTAATTCTAAGTTATTGAAATTTGGTTTGCATAGTTTTTGAAATGGGTTTTTAGGATGCTTGCAAGCTTGTTTAGAAGTAAGAAGAATGTCCTGGAGAATGATTTCTTGATGAGGTGTTAATAAAATTTTAAGATTTGCACTTTAGTCTCTCAAATTTTGTAAAATTATACTTTGACCCAAAAATTTTAGAAAATATTTAAAGAGGGTAAAACGATTATTTAACATTTGAAAGGGATATTAATGAGTATTTAAAAGGATAAGATCAAATACGAAAATATGTGAAATGGTCAGAAAAATTGGGTATTACACTCTCCCCTCCTTAAGAAAAGTTTCGACCTCGAAACTTAATGTACCTACGAGACAAACAAGTAAGGATACTTGTTTCACATGTCGATTTTGGATTCCCATGTTGCTTCCCTTTCTGAATGATTAGACCACTGGACTTTAACAAATGGGATATACTGATGTCTCAGAAGAATGACTTGTTTTTTGGTATCAATGATGCGAACTGGTACCTCTTCATAAACCAATTCTTCCTTACCACTGAGAGGTTCATACTCGATTACGTGGCTTGGATCAGATATGTATTTTTGGAGCTGTGAAATATGAAATACATTGTGAACTCGAGCCAACTCTGGAGATAAAGCCAACTGATACGCTAGGTGTCTAACTCTTTTTAGTATCTCGAAGGGTCCCACAAATCTTGAGCTCAATTTCCCACTCTTTCCAAACCTCGTAACCCCTCTATTCGGTGAAACCCTTAAATATACATTGTCTCCAACCTAAAACTCCAATGGTCTTCTTTTCATATCTGCCCAACTCTTTTGCCTATCCTGAGTAGCCTTGAGTCTGTCTCGGATGATGGTTATCTTGTCCACTGTAATTTGAATCAACTCTGGCCCTGTTAATCTTCTTTCCCCGACTTCATCCCAATATAAAGGTGATCGACATTCCCTTCTATACAGAGCTTAATAGGGAGCCATTTTTTCCATATGCCGATGCTGCTGTGGTAACTATTATTGTAGGAAAATTCCATCAACATCAAATGTTCATCCCAATTACCCTTAAAATCAATGGCACAAGCTCTTAACATATCTTCTAAAGTCCTATTATAAAAATTAGACTTTGTCCTCTCCTTCAAAAATTTTTTAGAGAATGGATTTGAATCATCAAAGAGTATGTGGCAATTCATAATGGCACTATGATCCTCTTAGAAAATATATTTATATATATATATATATTAATTAAAGCAAAAGGGGTGTTTGTGAGAAACAATTAGAAGATGACAAGTGGTAATGTAAAAATACAACAAATGTAGGTAAATAATGGGGGAAAACAAAAATAAATTCATTAACTAACCATGCAAATACAAATTACTCACGTAAATCTTTTCTTTAACTACTTTTATTTATTCAAAATAGTTACTTTGTACACATATGCCTCTTATAATTATTAATATTAAATGGCAACTTAAAATGATGTTATTTATAATAATCCATGTGAAAATATATATTTCTGAATTTGAAAATTTTTAGGCTTATAATATATAAAAGGTTATCACAAATAATGTTTATTTAATACGAACAGATTTAACCTAATTATGTTTTAGTATTATCATCCTTAAAATATTATTATATTCAAGAAGGAATAATTTTATCAAAAACTTAATACTATACTGTATTGCAAAAAGATAACAAATTTTTAAAATCATTATTCTTTGTATACTTTCAACATCATTTTTAAATGATGATGTAATTATATTACATTTAAAAGTAACTTTAATAGTTTGTCTTCTCGATTTATAAGTATGCTTTTGATTGCTATAAGTATTCTTTTCATTTTCTGATCAAGAAAATAAATCCTACTTTCTTTTTATTATGTGATATTTACAAATTATTTTGAGAAACCACATAATTTTAAAAAAATTATTCTATGAATAATATAATCCCGTGAGTAGCACAGGTTGATACTAGTTATAGTAGATAAAATACTAAAGCAAACAAATTTCTATGCTCTGTGAGAAGTTATGGAAAAATATTGTGGTAACATTATTTTTAGTTTTTCTTTTTTCTTTTTATTTTCTGTCGATTGCTATCAGACTATAAATTTTGATATCTTAATTTTTTTTTGGACTATTTATGTATACACTATTAAGTTCATTTATTTCCAAATTATTATAATCATACACATATATAATTTTCAAAACATAAATACCTTTGAAATTAAATTAAAAAATTCTTTATAAGAAAGAAGCATAAAGATTTTAATAAAATTTAATAATAATGGTACTAAATCATGTTCTTTGTTTTAATTTCTGGTAGTGTAAAATTTTTTAATATTGTTACTTAGTTTTACTTGGTTTGATTACTAAAAGTTTTAGACTATCATTATTATTTCATTAAAATCATTTTTTATAAAAATTACACACAGATATATACACTTTTAAAATAAAATGGTATGTATGTATGTAAATATTTTATATCTTTCCTTGCGTAGCATATATTTTCAAATTATTATATTAAAAAATTAAAATTTTAATATTCATCTTCCGCGTATTAAAAAATTACTATAATAAACTACGTTACTAATTCGACACTTTTGAATTTATCTTCAGATTATCAAGTAATTTTTAAATAAGAAAAATTGATCGATACACATTACTTAAGTACTTTGTCATTATAACTACTAAATAATCATTGATTAGCAAAAATAATAAGAAAAGATATGATAATGTCAACTTAACTTATAAAAATAGCAATATGCTTTTAAACTCAATAATCACATTTTGTAAAAGTATTACAATTCATTAAAATGAACAAAAAATGTATAAATTTTAGAAAAAAATTACAAAACTTAAATTTTGGTCGAAATCATTTAGTAAGATTAGATGATTATACTAATTATAAGAGGTAACAAATTTATTAATCAATTGAATAACTTACTGGAATTTAATTAATCATCAAATTTAAGCATTCTGATCGAAGTTCAAAAAATGATAAGAAAAACTCATTTCTACTAATTAACACATATGGTTAAATGAAATGAGAAATAATATTCAACTTTTAGTTTACTAATTTATATTAACAACAGTAGATATCATGAAAATCAATTATTACTTATATTATCCATATGAATAAAAGAATACACAGTGTAAAAAATTCATAATATCTACATTTATTATAAATATTGTTAATTTTGGTTTTTTTATTTGATTTAATTGTTCAAATTTACATGCCATCATCATGATTTTACTAACATTATTTTATTTTAGAAGTTAAATATATTTATATGTTTACTCATGCATTGCACGGTTTTACTGTTACTAATATAAATATTAAAATTTCAAACAAAATGGGATGGCCATGTGGGCTAACACACAGCCCAACCTTTATGGGCCGGTTTAGGCCAACTCGTGGACATCTTACATCGTCCAACATTTCATTGTAAATAAATCCTACACATTGTTAAAACAAACATATTCAAATTCAGTCGCATGTTTGTCTTGTATTTACATTTTTTCCCCCTTTTAGACTTTATTTGGTAGGGTTTACCGATTAGGTGATATGGACCGTGGATCCCTTAGTTCATAATAAAACACATTACTTAACAGTAATTCATATCACTAGTTCATACTAAAACACATTACTTAACAGTAATTCATATCACTCAACTGAATTAAGTTTTTCATTTTAGATTGAGGAATGTATGATATTATGTCATGTGTAAGAATTATTTATTTACCGGTAAGGTAGCTCTTCCAAAAATTCTCAATAGCCTAGGACGAGACTAGGCCAAAGAGGGAGTTTGTATTTACACCTTTTAACTGCATCAATTCTCTCTCAAAAATCAACCTTGTAATAGAGTTCAAGTCAATTACAAAGTGATTCAAACTACCGCAAAGAAATAAATGCTAAAAGAACCTTTATAAGGGTACAATTTAAAGCACATTAATCAATCAATTGCAAATAAAGTTGAAAATAATGTAGTGTGAGTATCTGAAAATATAAAACAAAGATCTAAAGAAATCATCAATTTAATTTTAATATTTCAAACAAAAACAAATCATTTAAGCATAATAAGTAATTAAAATAGGGTGATGATATCCATACATTCCTTTTAGTTTCTTGCACATTCCTTTCACAATTCATTAATTCCTTATATTCACGTGAGAGGTGTGCAAAAAGTTAAAAACGATATGTAATAAACTAATTGTACTAATGAATAGTGGATAGGGTGAGCTAAAAAAGGTATATAAATATAGGAGAATTCTACAGTTCCTTTAAGGGAACCATTCTCTTGGGTTTAAAAGCTTGTATAGTACAAGCTTTTTAAGCACTAGTGTTGTACTGTACAAGAATTTAAAGCACAAGGGAATGGTTCTCTAAAAGGAACCGTAGAATTTCCCATAAATATAATCACTCTTAAAATATCTCTAACCAAGTCTCAAATAGTAACCCTACGTTTGATATGCGGGAATGGCTTAGAATAGAAGGTCATTCCAGGTCGAATGTGTTTCTACCCAAAATAGGAAAAAATGTTTATTTTCAGTTTTCACATGTCTGGTAACTCAAGTCAAATTCCAATGAGTATTTTTTTATTAGTGTTTGGTATAATTAATTTTAGATGTCAAAGTAGAAGGATTTCAAATTAAACTAACTTAAATATCCCTGATTTTATTACGAAAATATAATAAATTTTTATTTTTATTTTTGTTTCTATTCATATTCATGTTATTTACATTTCTATGCTTGTAAGAAACTTTAAATATTTTTGATTACGGATAAACAATTTAAAAAAGCGTACATATTATTTTTTTCATTCACATATTAAATAGCATAATTAGCTAATTTTATAACACTATTTTGTGTTTATAAAAAATTATATTTATTGCCGTAAGAATACTGTGAAAACAAAATAAAATAAGATTGACTATTTATGGTATCTAAATTGTGTTTTATTTATATGCTTAATCTATTTTTCATTATGTTTGCTTAGAGAAATTACATAATTCGATTTTAAGTTTCAACCATGTAGTAAATGAAGTTATAATGAAGTATCTCTTGTATATATGCATCTCTCAGAAACACTAAAATTCTTATTCCATACAAGTTTTACATAACTCAAATATTTAAATTGTACAGTTGAACTGATTATGGAATACCATATTTATTTTGCAAAAATGTGTTATTATTTGCAAAAATATTACAACCACACAAAGAAAAAATTTTGAATACAATTTGAATAAATTTAGATAAACATGTAATGTCATAATTTTCTCTTTCCAAAATGAAGTTGGAAAGAGCTTTACTCAACCTTTTTTTTTTTTTTTGAGGAATTGAGATTCTAAAATCTAGTGGGAATAATTTTTCTGGGTGGAATGACCTTTCCAACTTAAACCTCTCGTACCAAATCTATAATGGAATAGATAAGTTAGAAAGGTTTTTCTATTTTAGGTCATTCTTGCATACTAAATGTAGAGTAGGGGTCTAGAATAAATCTTGATATTCATGTATCTTTACTTATCAAATGTACTGGATTGAAGGAGTCTTTGATTGATCAAACTCTCAAGATCCTAAGTTAAGTAAGATTTTGTTACATCAATTTCTGCTGTAATTTTTCCACTCCATGGCTTTGTTCTTCATCTCCTTACCTGTTTCTCCAACCATCAATTCTTTTAAAAGACTTTCAACTCATCCCTCTTAACATTATTGTCTCCCTCCCATTTATTGCAACAAAACCAGTACTTTTAATAGAAACAATGACCTTAATAGTCTCTTACATTTTTATGTTTGTAATTACTTATTCCTTCACATTTAAAATGATACATTTTAGTCATTCACAAATTCAAAACATACCATTTGATTCATTGACACAATTACGAACATATTGTTCTGAAATAATCTTATATGCAACACATGTGACACATTTAAAGGCAAAATTTAACAAGACGTAACGTTGAACACTAAATTGTCCTAAAAATAAGAGAGTTGAGGTTGTTGGAGTTAGGAGTGATGGAGGAAAAGTGACGAGAGAGGGCAATAAGCTATATTGATGCTTGGTGAAAATTTTAAGGTGGTGGTCAGGAGAAAGTTTAGGTAGTGTAATTTAATATTTAAAATTTGTGTATTACCAATTTTGTCTATGAAAAATGTAACAATTTCAGACCAAAATATACTTGTAATTGTGTCGAGGGACCAAAATAGCATGTTTTGAATTTATGAGGGACTAAAATGTATAATTTTGAATGTAACGGACTAAAAAAGTATAAATACAAAATGTGAGTAAATATTAAGTCCCGTTTGGGGTTGTAGTGGCTTATTACAAAGCACTTAACTTACTAGAGTTTTGAAGAAAGTGTTTAATAAGTGTTTAATTTTTATTGTTCAAATGTAAACTTAAAAAAGTACTTTTTTAATATTTGGTAATGTATAATTTGAATTTTAAAAATATTCTATTTTTATTCCATTATAAATTTATGATAAAATGATTAAAATTTATCTTTAACGATTTAAAAAGAAAAGCCAATCCAAAAGCACCAATTTTTAGCTTGTGCTGAAAGTACTCTTAACATAAGAAACTCTACTCCAACTTTAAATAAATTTAAAGACAATATTCACCAAACACTCAAAAAAATACTTTTACAGTTCAAAAACACTTTTTAAGCAAAAGTACTGCAACCTCAAATGGGGTCTAAGATTATTTTCCCATTTAATACTTTACTTCATTTTTTGAAGACACGTAGCTTCAAATTAATAAGGGACTAGTCATTAGAGATATGATGTATATTTACAAACTCTCTCTATTATTTTTCTTACACACTCCTATTATACAAATAATAATTTACATATAACATAATAATTCATTTACATAAACTTTCAATAAAATAATAGTTCTCATCAATGAGTAGCTTTGATATTCGTGACGAATTTGATTTGAAGCTTGTAATAGCAATTGGCGGCAAGAAACTTTTTCAACTTCTTTTAGATTCACTCTGCATGAATACATTTTGCAGTTAGAATCTCTAATTGGTCGTCCAACATAAATAAGTAATCCTTTTCACTGAGGGTAGGATTTGTAGATATTCTTGGTTGTTAATAACTGCAATGGATAGAAAATGGAAAATTCTCAATGGCAAATAATCTGACAAAATGGTCATCTTGAGGATTTTCATTTTTTCAGACTATTAGAATTGAAGATGATGTTACTTCATTTTGCCAATGTATTAACATTAACTTAAGGTTACTACTTTTATACTGCCGTAATATCCTACCATATTGATGTTGAAGAAATTCGATGTTTGATTACATAAATTATGTTCAAACATTAAGATGATGTTTTTTTTATTGTATCCGAGATTTTGGGATTTCAAACGAATTTATTGTAGCATGTGTTGACAATTAAATCAACCAACTTCATTTCTAATGTAAGGGGAAATAATTTCGGAAGATAGATAAATCAAAACAAAATTATTAAAAATTGTACAATACAAGGAACATTGCTTAACTGTTTTCTTCTTCTTCTTGGTCATTGAAACTTGAGACGGATTGTAAATTATAGTGTAGATTCGACCTGATACCGTGGCAACTTATGGTGCGGTTATAGGTAATAGTACTTTTTGAGTGGAGGTACGAAGAGTTGTGGCTGTTGGGTGTCTAGGCTAATTTTTGAAATTCATTGTATGGATGTTATGTTACATAAGAGACATGATGGGGTTCCATTTTTCAGTCAATAATGTGTGAAAAATAAATTAATTGGTGGAGGTATGACACATCTAGATGTGTATAAGAGACAGTTTAAATATTGATTAAACATGCATGTTACATAAGATGTATAATGGGGGTAACATTCATTTTTCAGTTAATATTAGTATGCATTTTTAAATTAATTGTTAGACTTTTGAAATTCCTAAATACCTCAGAAATCTTTATGCTTGGAGTATTTAATTGAAGGGTGCTTAGGACGAGAAAATGTTAAAAATATTAAATTTATTGGTACTTTTATATATATAATATAATATGAAAATGGATGGATAGTAAATAGGATGGGTTAACTTCACTTTGCACTATTAATTTGTACCGGATTTTCACTTTGCATTTTACACTTTATTTTGAAGTAGATTAAAATTATTTTGCACTCTGAACTGTCTAAATTTTTCAGTTAAGACCAAAACATAATTTCGTCAACAAAAGAAACGGATATAGGGATGCGTGATCAACACTACTGTTAAGTATAGGTGACCAAAAAATGGATTAAAGCAAAGATACAAACGTAATTTCATCTACTTATACAATTCTTAACTGCTCCTCCTTCTTCTCCTTAGTCATAACCACCACTCCTAACTCTCCAACGTTATCCTGCAACAACACCCCAACCCCGTACCAATCCCTACCGCCTCTCCTAAAACCAATATCTAACCACCGCTTCAACATCCTAACCCTCTGTTCCTATACCCCCATCCCTACCTTGCCATCTTCAGGCCTTCATTCTCGCCACCCAACCCCACCCACCATCCTAGTTAGATTTGTCTCTTATACACCTTGGTGTATAACTCCCACCTTCAATTAACCGACCATCTAGTCCCAACAACTACCCTTCAAATCCCCATCCATCCCAAGAATTGTCTGTTTAAAAAAGTACTTCACAAACTTTCTCTTTGGATTGCTTCCAATTTTCTTTTTCTAAATTAAATTATTAATTTGCTTATTGTTCTTCTTCTCTCGAGCTTTTCTAATACAAGTTATGGGCCAAGAAAGTTAGTTACACCATAAAAACCAAATTTCATAAAATTTAATTTTGATCACAAACGTTGTATTTGAAGTTTAAAATCAAATCTACTTAATTATTTTTCTTTAGGAGAGTATATATATTTGACTTTGTGCATGAAATTGAACGACATAATAGTCTCTTTATTGGAGTGTTCATTCATATGAAGCTCTCGTCAGCTGCAGTAGAATTTTTAGATAAATAAATATGATAGACGTGTACATAGATCATGAGAATGAATCAAGGAACCAAGGAATTAAATAGTGGTAAAAGATAAGGTCAATATATACGAGGACATAGGTTTTCTTGTGGACAGATTTGAGGGATTAGCTAGGAGACTTCGCAGATGCTCTCATCAATCAATTAATGTCAGAAATCAAAAGGAAATTGCATGCATGCATGCATGCATGAGTAAAGGGTGGGCCGGCAATGTATGGGCTGTTTCGTGCATGTGTTGAGACCTGTTTTCAAGGCAGTTTAGGAGTACAATTGCCAGTAAATAATTTCCGTTACATTTTATTAATTAATAGTAGTAGTACTTGGTAGAAGTCACTTTGGTTCAGTTTTTCTACAACAGATGTGCATTGAACTTGGGCATCAATCAGTACATATACGGGCGCCCAAAATCTTGGGTCTCCCTTTCACCTGCACTTTCATTGCATGGCCGGTGGAGGGTAAAAGGGACTTGATGGAGCTTTCCATGCTTGTGTGGGTCATGATCCAAGCCCTTTTTTGGAAAAAGGGCCAAATTAATTGGTGGATTCTGACTAAGAATTTTCTGTCTCATATATTGTATCATTCTTTATCACACTACTAAATAAATAGTTAAAATTTTAAAATTATTTCACAAAATCTTGATTGTTTATTTAGAGGTATGACAGAGAATGACACATGATGTAAAATAGAAGATCCGGTGCCGTAAATTCTGTATTTTGTCTCTAAATAATTCACAGAAGGATATATTGTTACTCTCACTAAAAAAAATGCGTAAAGAGTTATTTGTTGATCGAGAAAAAGAATAGAGTAATTATACATCATAAAATAAGTGGGTTATGAATTATATCATTGAAATTTTTTTTATAGGATATACCGAATTCAGTAACTAAATAATTCTGCCTTAACAATATTCTTCAATTGAGTTCTTAAAAAACCAAGAGCAATGTGAAGACCATTGTTGAGGAGATTTAAAGTTAATTAGCGTCCAACTAAATATGATTTTACCATTTTGAAATCCTAAACTTATATTGGCATAAGTTGTTGACAGTTAGTGTTAATTATGGCTCCAAACAGCTCCACCTAGTTTCTAAGGAAATGAATGAAAGCCAAAGACTCAAAGTTCCAGAAAAATTTTAATCCGTTTCTTTTTTCTTTTTTTTTTTTCATTTGGAAAGTGGAGCATCTCTAAATACTATTTGACAAAATCATTAATGTGTTATTCTGTTTAAAAAAAATAAATGAAATCCGACCAAATATCTAAAATAATAGAATTAGTAATTCAATATGATTTTGATACATGGAGTGATTTCAATAAATTATTCTGAATTTATGATTTTAAAAATTATTTTCCCATATGTTAATGCAAGCAAATAATTAACCAGGTCAAAAAATACAATGCCTCGCACGTGCAACAAGAATTATTTTACAGTATAATAAGCTAATGTGTGGCAAGCAACTCTAGAAACAGGACAGCTTGGCTTGTAATTTGGTCAAAAAGACAGCTTTATATTCATATAGAAAAAATAAATAAATAAATAAATAAACTGTAAGACACACCGTAATTAATTACACGGACAAATCTCTTTGAATAGTGATTACTAAAATTCTAGATTTCAAATCATGCAAGAAGATGCACAAGTAGTTTAGTCCCCCTGAGATAATCTATTTACTAGAATATTATGGATTAATTGGATTGCAATTAACAAAAGTACTAGGCAGTCGTGAAACCTAGTATTTGGGTAATTATCAAATTTGAAAAGCTATAATATACCTCTCGGGTTCAATTACACGTGAACTCTTGAGATCGCTTGCAGATTCGATTGAGAACCATTCTGCTGAGTGTTGACTGCGTCACTTGTTTTGGCAAATATAATCATAAATTAATTAAGTCGAGTGGAAACTGCATTAAATAACTGAATTGATTTTCTCGTACAAAGCATTTTTTTTGTCAAACATTAGGTGACAGCTATCTCCTTTTATTTCAAGCACTTGTCGGAAATTCGTAGCTAAAGTTGTATCCCCAACACTAGGTCTAGAAAAGTATGAGAAATTCTTCCATAAACCCGATTTTATTTATAAATTTGTGATTTGAACAAGAAGAACACAAATTAATTAGGTAATACATGTTGATGTAAAATAATTAACAAACAAACAAACTAAGTTTTAATCCTACTAAATAGGGTTGGGTGCAAGAATCGTATTACGTCATTACACTTTATTATGGACCATATCCTTCTCAATTCCTAGATGGCTATATCTTTCTTACAAATTTATCTACCAAATCTTTTTCGGTCTTCCCATATCCCTTCTATGTTGACTACTCTCTCTAAAATCTACTCGCCTGACAGGTGCTTCTACGATCGTCTTATAAATTTTATTGAAAGTTTAAATTACAGAGTTCATTGATAAAATCGTAAACAATATCCATATAAAATATTTTAAAAAAATATAACAAGAAGAGAGTAGTCTTAAAAGGAACACTTCGTACATAGGAGATACAAGGTCAAACCCCTCTCTCCTTTCCCCTTCCCGAACTCCTCCTCCATTACAAATGACAGACAATTGAATCATGGATTAAGTTTTAAGGTGAAGGCAGCTAAGTTAAAAAGGAAGAGATGAGGTTAGACACACCAACAATATTCCTTTGGTCTCTTCTATAGCTGCATGAATTATTTGTTACTACAACGTATTACATCACACGTAGAATATTTATTGAACAATGACTTTTTCCCAATTTAAAGTATCAAAACATAAACAAATGCACGTACTTTGGAGTCTTAACTATTCAACTTCCCCAGGTAGGAGAATATGCTTGATGGTTCTTTGTAAACAAACCAACAACAAAAGTTATTTTGCCGGCCGAAATAAAAGGATCTTAACTAGTACTTTTAGTTCTAAATATTAAAAAAAAAAATGATGGTGCATGCAATTAATTGTTATGCCACTTTGAATAAATATAACAAATAAAATAATAAAGCATGCAAGCCCTATGCAAAGCTTAGATTCGATAGGACTCGTCTCGCAAAATGTACAGGGAATGGGAATAGAAAAATTCATCCATCATCTGTATTGTTTGCAAATAATGAAACAAAGGCCAATGCAGAGTGCTGAAAGCAACCATCAGACACGCTGAATTATTCATACACATCTATCGGGGTTTTAGGGCATTGTAGGAGGACGTGTTCGGTATTACCGAACATTGTCGGGCTATAATATTCTTACACAAACTACTAAAATAAAGTATTTTTGAGAATCCAACAATTTAATTATAATTATTAAGTTAACGCTTGCCTCATGGTGCATGGCTCGATTTTGATATTTGTAAGGGCTCTTTAATTTAGGTCACTCTGAATCTTTTGTCTCATTTTATTTGTTAATTTCTTGTCTCATATTTTAAATATTTGTCACTTATATTCAAATATGTGTAGTATACATACAAAATATGAAATAGAAAATTAGTACAGGCAGTGAGACAAAGAATCTATGTCCCTGTACTTCCTATCTCACTACCTAATGATCTCAACCTTGTATTAGCTTGCATTTGAATAAAGTAATTAGAAAAAAGTATTTGATAATACAATAAAAAATGAGATAGTGTGTAAAAAAGAAAATTCTCAGCGTAATTTATTTCTCCAATTGCTTGATGACCTCACTTCCTGCAGCTCACTAATAAAATATTTTGTAATGTTTTCTTTGAGATTCCAAGTATTGGAGCTAGAAAGATACATAATTTAATTGGTAGTACAATATATTTTTGCCACATAGTTCACTCATCATCAAATAGAAATACTATGAAACTAGCTCGAATAATTCATTTTACAAAATTGAGACAACTAATGTGCAATTTATCTGCGAAGATACGTAAAATAGTGAAGTACTTATGAGTAAAATGTATGAATGGTCACCAAATTATTAAATTATTGCATACAAAGTTATTGAATTAGTTTTTACAAATTTGGTCACTGAACTATTTTAAATGTATATTTGGAGTCATTTCAGATTATAAATTTGGGTACTAAAGTACCTTAAGTGTGTGTATGCAGTTACGAAGAAACACACACTTAAGATAATTTAGCAACCAAATTTGCAAAATAAATATATTTAGGTCCAAAAATTGCACGTTTTATCCCATGAGACCCTATGCGAATATCCAGACAAATTATAACTTTGAGATTAGAATAGGTTTCGGACAAAAGCAACTACCCAATTATTGGCCAATGTTTTAAGAGGACGTAGAGCAAGGTTTGTCCAAATTTTTATCTATGTATGGCATATTGTAATATAATCCCTCGAATGAGTGATGTATGTAAATTTGAACATAGAAATCACATCATAGTATAGTGGTATTAATAGAGTTTATTTTAGAATTTTCTGTCATTTAAATATATGATATTTAATTTTAATTGAATTAGATCTATGTTAAAATCATGTAATATCTTTAATTGTTTATTTATGTTGATGTGTTGTCATATTGATAACTAACTTTTGCCCTTGTTGAAGAATCTTATTACAAAAGAAGAGATTTAGTGACTGTTCCTTGCATTAAATCGTATCACGTTAAAAACAAAGTATAACTTAAATAATAAGAAATTTTTTTTATAATTTATTGGTCGTAAATTCAACTTACTAGATGGTAGTGAGAGAGATGAGTTTTTTTTACAAAAAAAAATCATGTCATATTATGCAAAATACTTTAATTTAGTTAATATATACATTACTTTAGTTAAAAAAAAAAAAAAGGTTATTAGCGAAGATATCATATTGTACATCCCAAACCCACATTAGGCAAACCCAAAATTTTGAAAATCTATCTCTTTTCTTTGTGGAACAGAAATTTTTAATAGATCCTTAAGAAAACAAAAATATGCCTTCAATGCCCAAATTTTTTTAAATTTACAAGATATATCTTTCAATGCTTATATATACTTTCAATTTCACCGTGCTGCTGTTATTACTAATGGGATATTACGTGAAAATTGGGGAATAAAAACCAATAAGTAATGAGCAAAATGTACTGAAATAGTCACCAAATAAATTAGGTCATTTTAGAGAGAGTAGTCAACTAGAAGCTGTCTCTTAAACACAAATAGATGTGTATAAGAACTACTTAAAATGTGTGTTTGGAATCACTTTTTCTAATATAAAGAGCAAACTAGGATATTCATTATAAAAATACTTAAACAGATTCGGTTTTGAGTATAAGTTTATAAATCTTGTAATAAAAATTAAATCTTATAAAATATTACTTATAACAAATCATTTATGATGTATGTTTTAATCTATAAACAAGTAAAGTCGTAAAAATGTTTCTATTTGAATTGGGTCGACCTAAATATTTTCCTATCCACTAAAAATTGAGGGGCGAATCTGGTCATTTGCCCTTTAAAAAAACTTAAACATAATTTTCAATTCATTTATTAATAATTAAAGTAAATTTGAATCAATGGAAAATTTTACAGTCCTTTTAAGGAAACATTCCCTTGTATTCTAAAAATTGAGGGGCGAATCCGGTCATTTGCCCTTTAAAAAAAACTTAAACATAATTTTCAATTCATTTATTAATAATTAAAGTAAATTTGAATCAATGGAAAATTTTACATTTTTAAAACATTCTCTTGTATTTTAAATGATTGTATTGCATAATATCATGTAGTTTAAAAGTTTATCTTGTATAAATTTTTAAAATCAATAAATAATTCCTTAAAAAATTACTGTAGAATTCCCTGAATGACAACGCTTGCAATCTAGATTGTTCTAAAATTCTTCCATGCCACCCCCTAAAAAATCGGAGGAGAAGCTCAAGATAGTTATCACATGAGAGCTTGATCCAGCTGGTGAAATCCAAATTCACGAGTAATTTGTGCGATCTATAATATCAACGTAGGCGCGTCCATTTCACGTTCCTAGGATACCCTCACTGACATTATCTCCATACAACCGGCTCCCATTGCTGACCGTCAGGCGCCAACTGTACCGTCCATCTTACGCTTCCCAAAACCACTCCATCTTAACTCAACTGACTGCTCTGTGATTTTCCAGCCTGTCAACCTCCCAAAAATAACTCCCATTTCCAAAAACACCCCTTCAACTGTCAATTAATCCTTTTCCATTCGATTTCAATTCTTAAATAATCAAAACAATTGTGTTTGGAGTGATAAATTTAAAAAAATATTTAAAATTTATTTATTTGTTAGACAGATTTATAAGGTTGAAATTGATGAATTTTAAAATCTATTTAAATTAAAATGTATAAAATAAAAATTTTCAAATAACTTTCTAATTTAAATATATTTGAAATTAATTCATTTTGATTTTACTATTTGTCCAACAAATAGATAAATTTCAAATACTTTTTTCTATCCATTAATTCAAATGCAAGCTAACTGAAGGTTGAGTTAAGATTGATAATTTTGAGAAAGGATTTCAAATCAACTTATTTGTTGGAAAGTATTGTAATAATAAAATAAATAAACTTCTTATCTACTTAAATTAAAAATTATTTGAAATACTCACTTTTTAATTTGAGTAATTAAAAAATGTTTCATTGAATTTAACATTAAAAATTACTCAATAAATTGATAAATCTCAAATTTTGTGTCAAATCCTTTAATCCAAACATAGTATTTAGATTCGATATTCATTTAAGCTTCAAACTTTATTCCAATTCAATTCCACAAGCATAAAATTCAAAACTTAGGTATAAAAATTTTAAACTAAAAGTAACAATCTAAATTCCAGCATATTTTCAAGCTTTGGATAAATAAACATAAAATTATTCACAAGATCACAAATTTAAAATTCAAAACTTAGGTATTTTTTTTCCAAATTAACAATACACAATTGTCACTGTATATAGATATAAAAGATAAAATAATAAAGGAGGCAAGGCCTAGATTCGATAGGACTCGTCTCGCAAAATATACAGGGAATGCGAATAGAAAAACTCATCCATTATCTGTATTGTTTGCAAATAATGAAACAAAGGCCAATGCGAATGCAGCAGCTATATCCAGTGCTGAAAGCACCCACCAGACACGCTGAGTAATTATTCATACGCATCCATCGGGGTTTTAGGGCATTGTAGGAGGACATATTCGGTATTACCGAGCATTATTGGCTATAATGTTAATTCTTACACAAACTACTAACTAAACTACTTTTGAGAATCCAACAATTTAATTATAATTATTAAGTTAATGCTTGCCTCATGATGCATGGTTTGATTTTGAGAAAAATTCTTTGTTACTCACGTCGTAATATATAACGAATAATATTACAGATCATTAAATGATTAGAAAATAATGAGATTCTTTATTTTTTAATTATTTCAATTACAGTCATACTCATTTTGCAACATAAATAGTCAAAACTTACTCCAATTTTGATACTTGTGGGGGCTTGTTAATTTAGGTCTCCAATTACATGATGATCTCACTTCCTGCTGCTCAATAATAAAATATTTTGCATGTTTTCTTTGAGATTCCAATTATTGGAGCTCGAAAGATACATATTTAATTAGTAGTACAATATATTTTTGCCACATGCGTCACTCATCATCAGATAGATATTCTATGAAACTAACTAAAATAATTAATTTTACAAAATTGAGGCAACTAATGTGCAATTTATCTGCGGAGAAACAAAAAATAGTGAATTACTTATTGGTCTTTATTCCCCAATTTTCATGTAATATCACATTAGCAATAACAGCAGCACGGTGCATTTGAAAGTACATATAATAAGCATTGGAAGGTGTATTTCTTTTAATTTTAGAAAAACTTAGGGCGTTGAAGGCATATTTTAGTTTTCTCAAGGATCTATTAAAATTTTCTGTTCTATAACGTAAAGAGATAGATTTTCAAAATTTCAGATTTGCCTAATGTGTGTTTGGGATGCACAATATGATATTTTCGCAAATAACATGTACATAACTAAATTAAAGTATTTTGCATAACGTGACACGATTTTTCTTTAAAAAAAAAATTTACCTCTTCCTCAGATCTTATAGACTCAAATAAGTTAAATTTATAACTAATAAATTATATATGGTCAAAAAAATATTTTATCAATTAAACTGTATACTAATGTACGTGACACGATTTAATACATAAACGAAAGGCAATTTGTACATATTAGCTGACCGCCAGGCGCCAACTGTACCGTCCATCTTACGCTTACCAAAACACTGCACTTTGTCTAATGAGTACTCGGTGTCCAAACTAATTCATTTTGAGTTTAACTAAGTTAGATCAAACATTTTATTTAACTGTAAGATGGCGAGTTTGATTTTTTTTTTTTATATTTTTTAATATTAAAGGTTAGGTATCTTATTTTTTAATTTCGTTAGGCCTTTTTTTTTTTTTTTTTAGTAATTAATATCGATTAGATTAAAATAAATTAAATATTATCATTTGAAAAAAAAAAATTTCTCTGTGTCCAGCCTTGTCAACTTCCCCAAAATACCTCAACCCCACTCCTATTGCCAAAAATCACCCTTTCACTACAAAAAAAAAAAAAAAAATGGTATGTGTGACTAACAAATCAAGTCAAACAAACTAGAATACAAGTCCACAAGTCTATTTGTGACCCTTTTGTGATTTGTGAACGGGGTTACCCTTAGATAGTTACAAATAGTTTATGACTTAAAAATGAATGTCACATTATTATTTGTGATTTTAAATAATAGATTTTGTGACTTGTATTTATGTGAAAAAAAAACTTACGACTTTTATATGACTTGAACGATACAAGTCACAAATTTATGTGACTTGCTAGGTACAGGTCATAAAAAAATTTATGACATGCATGACCAAATCACAAAAAACTTTTATTATGACTGTAAAGTCAGCTTTTATGACGTTCTAATTACGTGTCACAGAAGGATCACGTATTGGTTTGTGTCACGAAACTTCTACTTGAACACGAACCCGAACGTAGCAACATTTAGATGTGTAGCCAATAAAGTGCAACACTTTATTTCTCTTAAAAGCTTACAACGGGACTTCTTACAAACACTTGGTATGCAGAACACTCTTGGCCTAAATCCAAACGGATTCCTTTCTCTATGCCAAGTTTCTGACTACCGAATTCCCAACCCAAATGCTTATACACGTCTAGATGGGTATAAGAGACAGAGATATGACAACTAAGACACATGGCCTGGTCATGTCCTGAAGGTGGTAAGCGCCACAACCGCCCACTAAGCACTCCCCCATGTGCGCCCACGTTTCACCATTTTCGCACATGCACCCATCGGCTCGGCCAAGTAGTCCCACTCACCACACGAAGTCCAACCTGGATCACCACCCCGTGCGAGTGCACTTACCCGACGTGCATGATGCCTAGTCGCTTTCCTTTGCCCACCCACACAGACTTTACTTGGGCTCAAATGCCCAAGATTGTGCCAAAAGCTATGCCAATCTCGTGTGCATGTGTGCACGGTCCGTTGCCCAACTTGTTCACGTCTTGAGTCCCACCGCAACGTTTGCCAACGTCCCAAAGACAACACTTGCCTAAGGACTTCCACACCACCGCATAGTTTTGAAGCACTTTGCACGTCAACGGCTCAACTCAACCCACCTCTGCTTGCCGACAGCTTTTGGGCCGCCTTTCTAATTTTGTATTTTCATTTCTTTACCAAATTACCCTTTTATCTCATCAAATGAACCTGTTTAGCATTAATAGCCATTATAAATGCCTGGAGTAATTTATTGTACCGAAATGCTTTTTACATTCAATCAACAAATCAAATTACTAGACAAAATCTGAAGGGAAAATATTATCATAGATTCGATTTTTTATCTCCATCCGTAGATTCTGCTATCAAGATTAAATTTAAAATCTTGTTTACATCAATTTATGTCATAAATTTCATAACATTTAATCCACACCACAAGATTTATATAAGTGAGACAAAAAATCAAATATGCCTAAATATTTCCCAATCTCATGAACCTTGCTCTTTTTCATATTCACACCATAAATCTCCACACAAGGCTAGGCTAAGATGATAGTATGAAAGAGATATCCTAATGTTCTTAATCTGTTTACAAAACAACACTTGTATATAGTTAACATTTATAAATCCCAAAAACGTTCTAGATAGGTAACATTTAAGTATCCCAAGAATGGAACTTGCTTTCTCCTAAGAATGAATGAAGCTTTCACAAGCATATGATCACCATTGTCCATTTTATTCCATCTCCGGAGTCTTGATGTTGCCCTTCGAAGTTTAGCCCAGGATGTTCCACTTTTCGCTATCCCATGCTTAGATTCATAGCATCTAGGGTAGACGAGCCCTTTAAAGATAAATTGACAAGGAAAATAGTTAGGTATACCTGATATTTGATTCCACCTGTAGATCTTATGGTTAGAATTAAACTTTAAAAAAGATTGCTTACATCAGTTGAAGTGTCATAGATTTTCTAAAGTTTAATCCACATCACAAAATTTATAAGTGGAGCCAAACTAAGCATAAATCTCAAAACTTACACATAAAAATTTCAAACTAAAAGTAACGAAATAATTTCGAGCATAGTTTCAAGCTTTGGATAATTAAACACAAAATTATTTAGAATACCATAAATTTAAAATTACTTAACATAATCATTTTATGTGATAAAATCAGATAAAATTATCAATCTCGCTTACTTTAAATAATTAATCAAATGTCGTCATAAATCCAATAACAATCAAGTGATTTTGTCAATTTATACCCAAGCAAACACGTTTGAAGTAAAGTGCTTGGGTCCATTAGTTTCGTTTACATGCCCAATTACTACCCATCAATCATGGTCTTTCTAGTAAATACATAAACCACACTTAAATAGTCATAGTGTCCAACTTTTGTGAGTCTGGAACTAAGCTGTAATGCCTTTTGTTGTTGATACCTTCGGCGGGGCTTCTTGATGCCTTAGTTTTAAAATGTGGCTTAGAAACGGAAAACTTAATCAATAAAAAGCCTAAACGCGTTTGAGGAGGTAGCCGTTGGACAGCTTGGATTGGACCTCTCTCTTCCACTTTCGCTAAGCAAATGTCTTTTTCTATTTGCAGATTCGCCACAAAAACACACAAGTTATTTATCAACCACGTTTTCAACATCAAAGCATGATGCAGATACACTAGGAGAACTCCCCTTTTCCTTACTATAAATACCCACTCCTTGCTTCCTCCTCCAATTCACAACAAAAAAAAAAAGTTCCATTTTCTCTTTCTTCATCTCTCAGCGCTCATTTCTCTACTCAAAAATACTACTAGTAAGATGGCATATTTTGCTTCAATCCTAAAGCTCTTTCTTGTCATATCTCTCTTGAATTCATGCTTTTCTTCAAGAATCATTGGTAGAACATTGGTCCAAGATGACACTCAATACAACCTATTGCAATATCACAAAGGTCCACTTTTAAGTGGAAACATATTCTTCTATCAACTTAATTTGGTACGGCCAATTCAAGCCATCCCAAAGGGCCATCATATCCGATTTCATTTCCTCACTTTCCACCACCACATCAGCTCAATCCCAACCGTCCGTTGCATCCTGGTGGAAACAAATCGAAAACTACTACCACCTAGCAAATTCCAAGAACCCCTCTTCCCTATCTCTCTATCTGGGCCAACAAATCTTGGACGAGAATTACTCCCTAGGAAAATCACTCACGCGCCAAAACATCGTACAATTAGCGTCAAAGGGTCAACAGAAAAACGCAATCAGCATTGTTCTGACCGCTGATGACGTCAACGTCGATGGGTTTTGTCAGAACTCTTGTGGGTCCCACGGATCGTCGAAGGGCAGTTGTTAGTAAGGGTAACAAGAATTACTACTCCAAATTGGCTTACATTTGGGTTGGGAATTCGGAAACTCAATGTCCTGGATATTGTGCGTGGCCGTTCCATCAACCTCAATACGGACCACAAAATCCTCCGTTGATTCCGCCGAATAACGATGTGGGCCTGGACGGGATGGTGATCAATTTGGCTAGTCTTTTGACTGGGACGGCTACGAATCCTTTTGGAAATGGGTACTATCAAGGCCCGGCCGAAGCTCCGCTAGAGGCTGCATCGGCTTGTCCTGGGGTGTATGCTAAAGGGGCTTATCCGGGCTATGCTGGGGACCTTTTGGTGGACCCTACAACAGGTGCAAGCTACAATGCACATGGTACAAATGGGAAGAAATTTGTACTGCCTGCAATTTATGATCCGTCTACCACTACATGTTCCACTTTGGTCTGAAAAAAAAAAATGATAGAAGTTATATAATCTTAGTACAAATAGGAATGTTTATTTATGTAATTTATTGATTCGTTCATTTGTTTGAGAGATCCAATAATCAAGAATGGCAAATTTCTTTGGTTTGCTAAACTTAATCGAAAACATCAAGTGTTTGACGCTTAAAAATGGAACTAAATTCTTGACACTAATTATAAATTGGTCCACATGGTGGACATATGCCTAATTAGATTTGATAACTAAATATTTGAGTGGTAGTATGTTAGTTCATCGTTGATGGATTAAGGATGGATTTAAGATTTGTTTCAACAACGTGCATATTATTTCAGCAATGGGACGGCTTTGTTTTTTTTTTTTTTTGGTTTTTCTTTTATTGTTTGATTTAATTTTCAAAGTTACAAGCTATAATGGAAATTTAAAGTTATGACAGGAAATCTCTCGGTACAAAAAGTTACGATTAAACATCAGATAAATTGATGATAATAACTTTTGAATGAATTAAAAATGTTTTATGGAACTAATGAGGTCATATTCTACTGTGGTAACACGCAAATTTTTATTTAGACTCAAATTTTAATATATAATATAGATTCTTTAGTTTTGAATAGGTTATATCACCACATAAGTAATGTGGTCTCTAATTAAGAGATCATACGTTGTATCAAAAATTAAATTCAAATAAATTTTTTTTCATGATAACAATCCGAGAATGAAGTTTATGAATAATATGATTTCTTTAGGATTAAGAGATTATGCGGTGTATTATAAATTAAATCTAAATAAGAATTTTCCATAACAACAGTAGGAGAATGAAGTTTATGGGGAGACAAAGATCATTTTACTGTTCCAAATTCCAACTTCGAAGGTTGGATGATCTTCTGTTTTCATACCCTTTTCTTTTTCTGCTTTCTAGGGACAGACTTAATTTGAATGCAAAATTAATGACCTATTAAGATTTTGCTATATATTTTTAATCGCGGCAAAAAGCTGATTTGTATATTTTGAGTTAAGTGCCAAGGATTTTTTTAATTTAATTAAATATCAAAGAAGAAGAAAATTAAAACTACAAAGATAAATTTACAAAGATGAATTTGACGAATATCTCCACCTTTAATTATTAAGGGTTAGCAAAAAAGTGTATAGACTTGTTGACCTGCCTTGCCCACCTGACTCGCGGACTCCCCCAAATCTTAAAAAGAGGATTTTAAGGTTCTTAAACAAGTCATTTCATCCAATATAAAAATCTTGATTTCAAGAATTGCTGGGACTTTCAGTTTTATTGAACTTACCTAGCTGTTTTCTTTTTCTTTTTCTTTTTTTAAAAATAAAAAAGATAAGAGGATTTACGGTAAATCTCCATCTACTCATTTAGTGAGTCAAATCCTTGATATAAGTCATTGAAGAAAATTATATTCTTACCATTGAGTTACATTTCATTGTCATTATCTAGCTTCTCTTCGAGCAAGATTATGTTACTTTTAATTTTCTTTTTTTAGTTTCAAGGAATGATGTGATTTTTTATATTGAAATTTGTTAAAAAAAAAATTTCTTGTGGGTTTTCAATAGTTTAATAAAAAAAAATTTCTTGTGGGTTTTCAATAGTATAATTTTTAGTCCACATGTTAGTCCTTAAATTTTTTGAAAAATTGGTGCCCAAAGTGATTTTAGTTTAATTTTAAAAAATAAATAATGATAGGATAAGGTAATATACTCGCTATCTGGAAGACCCCTGTCTATTGGATGATGTGAGGTTAGATAAGGGTAAGATAATAACAGACTCGACAAGTGAATTTAGGGTAAGACAAATCTCTTATGAGAAATCCAAAATTGTTGAAGAAACAACAATATCTCTCTCGTGGCTATAACTAGCTTCAGTATTTGGCAAAATATTACTATCATTTTATCGAGTGATAAGACGTTTTGACTATGATGTAATTGTGATGGTTTATACCAATGTGTATTTATAGATTGGATTATCAAACTAACGGGTTATCAAGTTTCAAGTTCTCGAGTTTTGAGTAAAAAATTTAAAATTGAACGTAATCTAAGTAACATATAAATATAAATCCAAGTAAACTCAATCCAACTATTAATAAGGTGGCTTACTCGGATTATTCAGGACACTCAGGTTGGAATTGCTAAGTAACGGTAAGAAAAGATCCTGATGATATTTTACAAAATAATCCATCACAAATTTAAATTACTAGCAAATAAATGCCTGGACTTTGAAGTTTTCTGTTTCGAATTCGTCCTAACAGCCTATGTTGAAACTTCAAGGTAATCACTCAAATCACAAAAACAAAGTCAATCACTCAATTTAAACCAACACCAAACCACCTTCAATTGAAAAGCGAAGGCTGCCATTTCCGACTACACAGTGGGAGAATCAAAGCCTTGAAAGCACCTATCCAAGATTTGTGGGAAGAGCGGAGCCTTGACGAGTGACGACACTGATCGGTGATCGAAGCCTTGAGAGAGGAAAAATTAAATGGAGATTGAGGTTTTGAGGGAAAAAAAAAAGTGATAGGCGTACGCTGAAAAGAGAAATAAAATTAGTTTTACAATACTACTACCAGTCTACTAGGATAAATGCAAGACAAGGGTCTTATTGTAAATAAAATTTTAAATTGGGTTGTCAAGCTCGTAGGTTGGATTGAATTTAAAAAAAATAAAATTTAACCCAATTTAATATATTTTGAGTAATCCTACTTAACTTAAGTAAGACGAAACTCAACAGCTCAATTCATTTAGTTCCTTATATCAAATTTACTTATTTTGAATTGAATTAGATTTGAATACTCCTAAATAATGCCCCTTTCTCACGTAATAAATTGAAGTACTCAACAAAACAAAGAAAGTTGAATTGTAAATACTGGTTTTACATTCAGTAGAGTACGCTCCTGATCCAATCGCCGTCCAGGAAGGTTTATGTACACAGGGATTAGTTGGGACTAGACATCATCAAATTATGACTCATACTTTTTTTTTTTTTTTTTAATTATCTTGCTTTTTCTTTGTTTTTTTTTTTTTTTTGAACTTGATTCAGAGCTCTTTGACACATCGACGAATTGAAGTAGTTCATATATTTGAGAAGGAACCACTAAATCTCAGCCATGCTTTTCTTTTTTTGAGTTTGATCCTTACCATTTGAACATTTTGACAGGCCTATGGCAGCTTTAGGCGGATTCGTAGGTCTCTTCCTTTTTTGTTTTTAGAGGGCAACAGAAGCCTTTGTCCTTTTCTTTACTGATGAGGTAAACTGTCATCCGATATCTTTCAATGACTTGGCTTTGTGTCAACCATGATTATGTCATGAAAATATATAGATGTCATCAACATTATTTATGTAATTTTAATTTAGGCATGCGTATTGCCATGTACATAATTAATGAACAAAACAAATGTGCATTATGTTAATAACATATAGTATTAATCATAAGTGCATGCAATCGAGCAAGCATCTGAATTGTAATATTTTATTTATTTATTTTTTTTTATTATAAAAATACTCTCAAAATTGTCATCATAAAATAATAACAATAGAAAAATTACTTTTTTAAGACTAGCATGCTCATATATGTAAATATATTAGATTTAAAAGCTCAAAAGTCATGAACTTAACTTTTGGGAGTAAGCTTGTAGTCCCGTTGAACTGAGTTGGATCAGATTGGCCAATTAGCTCCACCTTATATTTAGCATAAACCAAATTACTTCGAATTGTTCACAAGACGATTTTTTTAATATCATAACGTTCACAAGACGAGTTCTTCAGAAGCTGATTTGATGAAGAATCTGACGTGGCCATTCTTCGGATTTCAAAGTTTGAATAAAAAAGATCATCATGCAATGGTGCTTGGCTTCCGCTTTTACTAAGCTCGGCCAGAATTGATCACAAATTGGTTGTATGATTGCTTATAATTGATATTCAGCAATTTGTCATCAATGACCTTGCTTCTTGTTCTGCTTCTCGAAACCAACCGAACTAAAGCTCGATATAATTTCTACAAAGCTGGAGCTCATGCTTTGGATTATTCTTTTTTGATCTCGTGCTTCAGATTATTTTATTTTTTTAAAGCTTTGACTTCGTCATATGCTCAAGAGGGATTCAGTTTAGCCTCGGACGTTTTTATTTTGTTGCATTCGTTGAGAAATCAACTTAAGCCGCAGTTGCTGCATTCTTGCTTCGGAACTTCACAATTATAGCTGCTTTATTTGCGAATTTTTTAGTAGCTTTAGCTTTATTCTTTGAGCTCATGAGGAGCTGCTTCTTAGCAAATTTTAGATTCAGCATCTTTAAGCTCGGTTCACCTCCAGTTTTAGCTTCATTTTTTGAGCTCTCACCATACAGAAATTAATCTGGATCGCTAAGATCAATTTGAAATGAAGAAAAGAAATAGAAATTAAGACAAGTTTAAAGAAAGATGAATCGAGGGGAAGACAATGTATTTTATTGTTTGTAAGTTGTTGTGTAGTAGACAATTTGTGTAGTATTCTTATCATCATGTCCTTTACAAATGTAGATAAATAATTTATTTATAATAACTAGGGAATAGTGGGGCCCATAATAATGATTGTTGTACTATAGCTATTGACCTACCGAACTATTTATGTCAAATTTCCTGCACCAAATTACAATTCGAACTGCTTGATAGTTGAGCCGAGCTGCCTTTGGGTGAGTCGAACAGAATAGTAGTCGGTTCAGTTCTGAGTAGATGTTTTTATGCTCAGGAGGTCGGTAAATCTTGTCACGTGTCCCTTGTCCGAGCTGAACAATTCTGAGTATCGTCATAATGTTTAGCCCCCTAAAGGAGTTGGAATCATAGATCCAACTGTATCAAATGATATTCTTTTTATATATTTATTTGTCACATTTTTTGAGAATTCCTTAATAAATTTTGGTGGCTCTGCTTTATTCAAGCGTCATTCTATTTCATGTTTTTCCGTATTAATACTCAAAACGTCTCGTCAACATTCATTTGGACTTTTCAACAAAACTTCTCCTTGGTTCAAACTTTCAATTTTCTCTGCACTTTTACAGAATAAAACCCATGGCTTCTGAATCAAGAGAAGTGTCGTCTGATAATGTTCCAGTCGAGGACAAATTTGATCTACGTGCTGTGATCTTGGGTAGAAAAGCATCCAAGAAGATAGTGAGAAGAATTCCAAAAAAAAAACTATCCCAGTAGATCTACCATCCTTGGAAGGAGGAACAACTTCTGGAAAATTTTGAATCTAAAATTCCAGATCCTCGGCAAGCAGTAGAACCGGGTCATCTCTTTAAGATGCAGAGGAAGTATCCACTAAGATCCTCTAGTGGAAAGCTTCATAATTACCTGAGAGGGATACTATTGTTATTCTTGTAAATAAAGTCCCCTTGGATATAGAAAACCCCATTTTGTTAAAAAATTCTGACCCGTCTAAAGTTAGTCTGATAATGATTCATGATTCCAGATGTAGAAAGGAACCACCAGAATCTTCTTCTACAAAGGCCCATGCCTGAGTGGGCAATTTTTTATGGAGACTAGATTGGTATATTTGCCAAGGCAGTGGATTATCTTTTTGCTGCATTTCTAAAAGGAGATAAGTTAGAAGTTGAAGCGTGTCCAGATAAATTGAAAGCCATCCAAGTAGCTTCAAGTTGGTATTCGACTAGATGTTACATGCGTAGCATTATGTTATCCTGACTTGAAGACAGAGATAGGATCTTCAAGTGGAGAAATTATTGAAGAGGATTAATGAAGACAAAGCCACTACTATATGAGAGACGAAGAGATCCAAGCAAGAGAGATATCTCAAGGAACAAGCCGATCTAGAAGCAACCCTCAGGAAGGGCTTGACCAGAGGTACCAGGAACTTCAATCTCTTCATGTTGCCGAGATGTCAAGAATGAGGAAAAAGTTCAAGCAGGTCTCTCAGAACCTATCTTCCAAATCTCTTGACTTGATTGCTGCTCAATTTGAGGTTCAGAAATTGCAATCTGAGATCTCTCAACATCTGGCCTCGATTGAAAATTTGAAAGAAAACTCCTCCATAGTGTAAATTCTTTTTTGATGTTTGATGCTTTGGGGAAAGATTTGGGAAAATTTTGTATATGAGCACTAAAGCAAGTTTTAATAAGGTTTTAGATGACATCAAGACTTAATTTCCCGAATTAGTTCTTGAGAAAGATAACTTTGATTTTTGTGATCCGACTACTTGTTTTAGTGGAATGACTGAGTTGGGTAGGATTTTTAGGAAACCCCAAACTACTTCTTCTCTGAGTCAGAGTGTTCTCCCTGTGGGACCTATTGAAGTAGTTGAAGAAGAGACAGAAATAGAAATTTCCGAGCAAGAGGTATATCAATTCAGGTCTACTAGCTTGTATGAACAATAGACCTTGTTTTTCTTTTGATGCAACAATTTTTGATGTAAAGCAGGATCCTCTAACCTGTCTTTATTTTGACAATTAGGATGTAACAAGAACTCCTACCTCGGTTGAAAACCCTTTAGTAGAGCATGTTGAAGGAGATCAACAGAAGTAAAATAGGATCTTGTAACCTCTTTTGCTTATAATGTAATAAAGTATTTTATTTGTATTCTTCCCTGTAATTTTTTCTTGTAATAACTTTAATTGATTTCTTTGAAATTCTTGTAACTGTTTCTCAATCGATCCTCATTAGAATCATATCAAAGCTTGTAAGATTTGTATAAGTTATTCTTTTATAAAGAACAATTTTTCTTTGAATAATACTTTGTGATCGAGCATGTTCGCATTATAAAATGGTCACTTGAGTATTTCGGCGAGCCTGACATTTAATTGATGTCATCAGATTAAGGACTTAGAGCCACTTAAAGTACTTCACCAAGCAGTAGTCCTTATTCGGCCGAATCATTTAAAGCACTTCGACAAGTCAGCCTTTACTCTTTTGATCACAAAGAATTAGAACTTTGCTCTGTATTAGGACTAAACTACTATTAATGTTTAGCAATTTATGATCCTTGATTTATAAAAAGACGTGTCCTAATTTTTAGGCACGTTTATTACTAGTGCAGTTATTGCCAACACATAACCTCTCTGTTTCCCAAGAATTTAAATTTCTTCATAAATATTTCAACTTCCTCTCTTTCTTTTCACCTTTTCTTCAAAAAATCCTTTGCCTTTATCAGCAACTTGCTTTCCTTTCTCAAATCTCTTTCTAATCTTCAAATTTTCAAATGGCTTCTTCTTCGAATACTGTTATTATTCATGCTTAGCCCATCAGTTCTATTCCCATGTCGGAAGAATCAATTCAGACTCCCCCTTCATCTCTTCCTCCTAAACATCCCCTGCAACAGTGGATATCAGATCCATTTTACAAGTTAGGGATATTTCTCGGTCGCATTGGATATCAAAGATGCCTATCAGATCCCTAATACGGTGGCTATTCAGATTCCGAATGAGGGAGACAGGGCACATAACCCCTGAAGGATTTGTCATGATTTTCGAAGACCAACTTCGGGCAGGCCTTTGATTTTCGTTTTACAAAATCCTTTTGTCTTTATGGTCCTTCTTTGGCATCTTCTTGTCCCAATTGATGCCAAATTCTTTCCAAATCCTTATCTTGTACGCCTTAATTTGCAAATATTCAAATATTAGGGCTTCTGCACATGGCTTCAGGTGTTTCTACAAAGTGGTGCAGGGCAAGAGTTCGAATTTTATTATTTTGCTGGTTATTCAAAAAGAGCCAGCATAGCTTCTGACATGCTGAGCTCCATAAAGAATTGGAAGTCCAATTTCTTTTTTGCTGCTCAGGCTAACATCGGGAAGATTAAAACAAAATGATCTTTTTTTGACTGAAAACCCATCCTGAATTTTGGCCCCTCAGGAGAACTAGACCCAGAAACCCATCTCAGGGTGATAAGATCTCTTGATTGAACAATCACGTTCTGCCATTCTTTTTGGGGACAAGAATTTAACAATAGATCACAACCTGCTGATCTAGGCAGACATGATTGAGGGAATAACACTTTCTCAAAATTTTAATGGACATAAGTATGGATGCCCGAACTCCTTACATATTTCTGATCTTTATTCTTTTGCATGTTGACTTACTTTTGTTGCTGTTTCTTGATTAGGGACTTTGGTGAAGTGGATGCTATTTATTTCAATAGAAGAAGATTCTCGATTAACTATTCCTGAGCCAGTCCAAATAGTAGACCATTTTCCTCCGTTTTCCCGAGGAGCAGGAGACAGCAGTAGCTCGGTGACAGTTGCTAAAAAGAGGAAAGCTCATGTTGTTGCTGTTTCGAAGAGTAAGAGGTCTAGATTGGCTTCAGTGGAGGAGGTTGAAGAGGAGGATACTATAGTTCCTTCCTTAGCTGCTCGTCAGCGTAAAAGATAAGTTTCTCAGATTCTTCTTTTGATCTTCCTTCAATTCCTCTGATAAATTCAAACTTCATTTTTTGTACTACCAGTTCCAAGTGGGTTATTTTGTCCTTGGTCATACAAACCTAGAGCATTTTGTGTTCCAGGGAATAATGAAATAATTGTTTGGTATGCAACTCCAGGGGCTCGAGACTGGACTCTTAAAGAAGAATGGGTCTCTAGTGGCTCTCAGAATCTTCCATGGATAGTAAGGACAGTTCAGCCGATTAGAAATCTAGACGGCGAGCTAAAAATTTCTCCTTTTAGTCCTTTATGGTCTCTGACTATAAATGACCGAGGAAAGCATGCTCGAGTTGCAAATAATTGGCCCGACAATGCCATTTTGGAATGAGACCAGTCATATGCGGCCGATCTTCCAACATCTCTGCTACAATCCAAGGCTGCTCAATCTTTCTATGTGGTAAAATTTTTTTTCTATTTTATTTTTTTGATATTTTACAGCTCAATAATGCCAAGAGCAAGGGGCATCGTCATTGCTTGAGGCTTGAGAAGCAAGTTAAGGAGTTGAAAGGAACTGCTTCAAAAATCAATTGCTAGTGAAGAAGGTTTGAAGCAACAGTTGCGATCACATGGAGTGATAAGTCCAGTCGATGTTCTTTTTCCAGTAGAAGAGTTTTAAGAGAAATATGAAGAAAAGCTGAAAGATCTGAGAGATCAAGTGAAAGACCTAACCGAATAGCTGAAGGTGAAATAGGAAGAGACCGACTAGTATAAGTTGGAAGCCGATCAGCTAAGGTATAGTCAAGTTCCAAGTTCTTCTTCTTCTTAATTGGTTGACCATGTCAATCAATATCTGAGCTTGAAAGCCTTGAAGAGCGACCTGATGACATTCTGTCAATAGGCCTACTCTTTAGGTTATAAAGAGGCCTCAATAGAAGTCCAGAAATAGTTCCCATATTTGCCTATATATTTTTCTTCTTTTCAAGATTATAATGAAGATATAGATCGGGCTCTAGTTATCAAGTTAGGTGTTATTTTCGTAGAATCTCAGACATAAGATAATGTATCTAAAAATGTCAAATAATTAATTGAAGATGAATGAAATTTTTTGCAAAGGACTTTCTCATTTACATTTCTCTGTAATACTTCTTTAAATTAGTAACATTCCGCATACGAGAAATAATTCGTCCAAACTGATCAAACAACTTATAATATCCTGACAGATGAGCCTCAATTATCTAATATAGACCTTCCCAGTTTTCATCAAACTTATGACTTCCTTCTATTTGGTTAAACTCATTTTTTCGAAGAATCAGGTCTCTGAGTTTGAAATATCTTAACCGAACAGTAGAATCATAATATTTTTTGAGACGTTGCTATATATATCGAATGCAATCAATCTTCATTCTTCTAGGAGATCCAAATTATAGGGAGACCAACGGGAGGCTAGGGAATGCTACATGAATGTTCAGTCCCTGTAGATCGTATCCCTATTTCTGGAGAAATAACAGCCTCAGTACCATACACTAAGTTGAACGATGTTTCTCCAAGTGAGTCTTAGGGACTAGTTTGGCAAGTCCACAAGACGCTGCCCACTGTAGCTTTTCTACCCATATTTCTTTAACTCGATCTAATCGAATTTTGAGTCCGATCAACAAAATCCGATTAGAGAGCTCGGCCAGACCATTGGCCTGAGGATGAGATACTGAAATCGTGTGCATTTGTATCCCCAATTCTTTGCAGAAGGGTTTGAATGGTCTTATGACAAACTGAGTTCCATTGTCTGTAATGATGTCTCGAGGTATTCAATATCTGCAGACAAGTTTTTCCAAAAGATTTTTTTTTATATTTTTCCCAGAAATTGATCGGAGTGGTTCGGCTTCAATCCATTTTGAGAAGTAGTCAGCTGCCATGATCAAGAACTTAAAATTTCCAAACCCTTTTGGGAAAGATCCAAGAATATCTAGACCCTATTAATGGAAAAGCCAAGATCTGAGAATGAATGTCAATTTGGCAGCCGATTTTCGGATAATAGAAACATGTACTTGACACTTATGGTAATATTTGACAATTTGACTAGCATTGTGATTCATCGTCGGCCAGTAATATCCCGTAAGCATAGCTTTTCAGACCAAATTCTGAGCTCCTATGTGACTCCTAAAGATGCCTTCAGGAATTTTCTGAAGCACATAGTTTGCTTCGTCTGGTGCTAAACATCTAAGGAGGGGGTTCAGATACGAGTGACGATATAATATCCCCTGATGTATTTCATATTTCATCGCTCGGACCCATAGTCTTCTAGCCTGAATCTGATCTTCTAGGAGTTTTCCATTAGTCAGATATTCAATAATAGGGGTTATCCAATTTGATTCTTCATTAATTTGAATTGTTTCCTGCTCGTCTATAGCTCGATGGGCCTTTACCTCAACCAGCACTTCTTTTGTTAGATGAGTATACAAGGCTGTAGCAAGCTTTGACAAGGCATCAACATATATATTTTTTGCTCGAGGAATTTTGGCGAACTCTATTTCTTGGAAGAATTGTTTGAGTTGTCGTACCTTTACAAGGTATATTTGAAGTATGGTTCCTCGAGCATCGAAGTTGCCAAGAACCGAATTTTGATTAACCACTAGTAAGGAGTCACTGTTTATCCGTAGGCCTAGAGCTCCCAATTCTCAGGAGAGTTTCATTCCTGTTATCAATGCCTTATATTCGGCCTCATTATTCGCCGCCTGAAACCCGAATCGAATAGCATATGTGAGCTGATTTTCTTCAGGGGTTTTAATGACAATTCCTGTTCCAAAACCAATTTTATTGGATAATCCATCAACATATACTTCCCAGATCAGATATTCTTCATCTTTCTCATTGATATTCAAAATTGAATTGTCAGGCAAAGTACTTTTAATGACAAAGTCGGCAAGTGCCTGTTCTTTAATTGCTGTTCGGGGCTGAAACTTGAGATCATACTACAAGAGCTCGACACACCATTTAATCATGCACCTTGAGCCACGGCCCGGCCAAGAGCTTTGAGTATAAGAGACAGGGATAAGACATTGAAGTAATTGAAAGTATGGTCTTAATTTTTGAGCAGCAACTACAAAGGTGAAAGCCACTTTTTCAATATGTCTTGTATAATTCTGCTCGGGTCCTTGTAGAACTTTGCTGACAAAGTAAATTGGTCGTTGAACTTTATCTCGTTCAGATACAAGAACAGCATATATAACAGAATGAGTTGTTGACAAATATAAGACCAGAACATCATCTTTGATCGACGCTATTAGACAAGGTATCCTGGCCAAATACTGCTTTAATTTTTTGAAAGCCTTTTGACATTGTTTGGTCCATTCAAATTTTTTTGCTTTCGTGATGGCTTGGAAGAAGGGAATCCTCGCTTTACCGATTTAGATAGAAATCAGTTAAGCAAAGCCATTCGCCCAGTCAGGCACTGCACCTCTTTTATAGTCCGAGGAGGTTTCATGTCAATAATTGCTTGTACTTTCTTCAGATTTGCTTCAATTCCTCTTTCAAAAACAATGAAGGGAAGGAATTTTCCAGATACCGAAAGTGCATTTTAGGGGGTTCACCCGAAGATTTACTGACCTCATTATGAAAAAACTTCTCAGAGATCTGAGAGAGTACGGACTCTTCATATGTTCGGCTTTTGACGACCATATCATCAACATAAACCTCTATATTTTACCCGATCTGATTTTTGAACAGTTTGTTGACCAATATTTGATAGATAGCTCCTGTATTTTCAGTCTAAAAGGTATGGTTTGATAACAGTAGGTGTTATTATCAGTGATGAAGGCTGTCTTTTTTTCATCTTCCTTGTTGAGGAATATCTGGTGATATCCTTTGTGTGAATCTAGAAATTGTTCTATTCTGTGTCCGACCAACTAATCTACCACTATATCAATATGAGACAAAGGGTAATTGTCTTTAGAACAGGCTTTATATAGATCGGTATAATTGACACACATTCGCCGGTTTGTATCTGGCTTTGGCACTAGTACAGGGTTTGATAGCCAAGTCGGGTAAAATACCTCCCTAATTATCCGAACTACAAATAGTTTGTCGACCTCGCTCTCAATAACCTGACTACTTTCTTGCCCAAAGAGCCCTTTCTTATGCTTTATTGGTTTTTGAGATGGGTCGATGCCAAACTTGTGTTCTATAATTTCTTGGGAGATTTCTGGCATAAACTCAGGGGACCAAGCAAAAATATCTTTGAATTCATACAAAAGTTTTGTTAATGCCTCTTTGATGGAAAGTGGTAGATCTGTATACATCCTTAGCTTTCTGCCCGGGAATTCTTCATCTAAGGAAATTTCTTCAATTGACAATTTTTCTTTTCCATCTTCCCAGAGAATTGGTGCTTCTGAACCTGAGTGGGGACCTTGGTTGGATGGCCAGTCTTGGTCGGATGGCTTGTCCAAGGCTTTCCTTCGGAGAGACATCATGTAGCATTCCCTAGCCTTCCGTTGGTCTCCCTATACTTGTCCTGCTGTACCATCTTGAAGAGCAAACTTGTTGCCTAGATAGTACTTAGAGGGCAAAATAGTATATGTGAACAGGGAAGGTCGGCCTGGTATCATGTTGTAGGCCGAACTTTTTTTGACCAACGTGAAGTTTATCATCTCCGTTCGAGAGCATGGAGCGTCTCCCAAGGTCAGTGGTAGCATAACCGATCCCTCAGCGTCAATCGAGTTTCCTGTGAACCCGACTAACAGGGTTCTGATTGGTCAAATTTGTACGGGATCTATTTTCATCTTTTCCCAGGCGTGCCAGTGGATAACATCTACCGAGCTCCCACTATCGATGAATACTTTGTGCACCCTAAAATCTCCAACTTTAACATAGATGACAATTGGATCAGCATGTGGAATCCGACCTGGGATCGGGTAATTCTGAATGAAATTAATATTTAGACCGAAACGTGGTCTCTAAATAGCTTTGTCTTCCCAAGCCAAGCCTCGGGCATCTCTCTTTCTGGCATTCGAGAAGTCTCCTCTAATGCTTTCTCCAGCGATGGTTGCTATTACTCCAACCACATCATCATTGTTTCGAGGTGGTCCTCTTTGATTGTTAGATCAGGCATCCCGGGACCGAAAATTTTGTTGAGAAGGTCCTTCATTAAAAATAGGTCTCCTATCATTTTTCTAGAATTGGTCACTGACAGCTCGAAGAATATACTCTTGTAAATGCCCACCTTTTATTTCCTTCTCGATCTCAATTTTCAGATCGTTGCATTCTTCGATGTCATGGTCGTGATTGTCGTGATGAGCACATTATTTTGACTAATTTCTGCAATGAAATTGAGATCTAATGGGAGTTGGAGGTGTAATGATCCTTGTGTGACGAACTTGGTATAGAATTTCCTTTCTTGGAGTGTTGAGATGAGTGAAATCCTCATCAGATAAGATCGGAGTTCGTCGGAATGAGGGAGTTTCTGATATCCGATTTATCAAGCTGAAGGACAACCAAATTGAAATTAGGGTGGCTCAACACAAGTGCTGGATTTAGCACATTTTTTCTTATTGGGCTCGGTAGACTTTTCTTGGTTCTTACGAGCTTTGTCTCGAGGTTCTTGCAATTTCCTCTTTGATCGGTTTGACTCTTCTCTTTAGATGTACTCATCTACTCTCTACAATAACTCTTTGAATGTTTTCGGTACGGATGCCAAAAGCAAGATTGCATTGAACATTTCGGGTTGGATTCCGCTCATGAAGGCAGTAATGAGCATAGTCTCGTCGGCATTGAGAATGTGTATGATTTTATCGTTAATGCAGTCAGTGTATTACTTCAATGTCTCATCCTGTCTTTGCCGAACACTTAACAAATGTGATGCTTCTCTCTGTAGAGTTTTCAAATGACGTAAGAATTTTTTTGCAAGATCAGTAAATGAGTCTACTAATCTTGGAGGTAATTCTTTGAACCATTTCTGAGTTGACTCCCCAAGTATGGTTGCAAATAGTTTGCAAGTTATAACGTCTGAAAACCCAAAGAGTCTAGATGCAGAGAAGACATATGCAATGTGATCAGTAGGATCAGTGGTGCCTTTGTAAGTGCCAAATCAGGCTGTTTAAAATGGGGTAGAATCTGCTCATTTTGTATGGTTGGAATAAAGGGATCTTTGTCAACAATAAGTAACTCTAGGGTCGGAATAGGCTTCTTTCCCAAGAGTTCCTGTATGTTGTTGATTCACTTTAGTCATCAGCTCGTTGTCTTGTTGGTTCTCACTATTAACTTCAATAGCTAAGCCCCCTATCCTTTTAAGATTAGGACCTATTCGATCGAAAATAGACCCTTCTCGTCTAGGGATAGGGGACAAAGCCGTTTGAAGGCGATAAGAACTACTGGTAGTATCTTTCTAGTTGTTTACTGTTTTTGCTGATTCTCAATAAAATTCCTGATAGCCTGAAAGTAGTTAGCAAGAAATTGGAACATCTCATCTTTTTGAGGAGTAGTCGTTTGAGAAAAATTGGCTTAGTTTCCAAGATTAAAGGGTGGAAGATGCATTTTTGGTTTCTTGGGTTGAATTTCTGTTTCGATTTTTCTTGGAATGTTTTGCCATGACTTTAATTCAGGTAGAAATTGACTTTTCGTATCAGTTTCCTACAGACGGTACTAATTGACAATACAGAAATTAATTTAGATCGCTAAGATCAATTTGAAATGAAGAAAAAGGAATAGAAATTATGACAAGTGATACAACAGTAAAAAAGGATGAATTGGGGGAAAGACGATGTATTTTATTGCTTGTAAATTGTTGTGTAGTAGACAGTTTGTGTTGTATTCTTATCATCATCCTTTACAAATGTGGATAAATAACTTATTTATAGTAACTAGGGGATAGTAGGGCCCATAATAATGATTGTTGTACTATATCTACCGACCTACCGAACTACCGAACTATTTATGTTGAGCTTCTTGCACCAAATTGCATGTCGAACTATTTGACAGTTGAGCCGATCTGCCTTTGGGTGAGCCGAGCAGAATAGTAGTCGGTTCAATTCTGAATAGATGTTTTATGCTTAGGAGGTCGGTAAATTTTGCCACGTGTCTCTTGTCCGAACTGAACAACTCTGGGTATCGTCAAGCTCAAAAGGAGCTCCTTTTTGTTTTGAATTCAACTTCAACTTCATCTTTCTTTGAGCTTTGAGGAGTTACGTGTACTTTCTTGGATAGGCCTTGCTTGAAATTATCTCAAGCTGCTCGGATATTGATCCTTTTAACAAGCATCTCGCCTCCACCTTGTTCTCATCCTTTAATTTTTCTCTTATGTCCTTGTGAGCCAATCCAAATGTTTTATGGGGCTCCTTTTACAGCTATTTGCCTTGGACAAACCTTGGCTTTAGCTAGACTTAGAATGAAGCTTGCCGACATTGGCCGAAAACTAGAGGTTCGGCTCTTCGGCTCATAATGTTTTATAAGCTATGTTGCTCTGCGTCGGACAAGAAGACAAGCTCCTTTAAACATGGATCTCAACTAGTTTCACAAGTGATCCAAGAACAATTAACAAATTGATTTGAACCGACGGCAATATTCTTTGGCTACCGAACTCTTGTTGATCACACAAACTGGTAATCAACTTGATCGAATGTTTGCCTCGGTTGATCACACAAATTCTGCTTCGAATTAATTACCAAGAGATTAGACATGGCTTCGGCAACTAAAACAAGTGTCTTCTCATCAGCTTGTAGTGTTGGATTTTTTGTGTAACAAAAAACACCCCATTCGGCCACCAAAAAGCTCCAAAGAAATTATAAAAAACATGACTTTTTGTTTGGATTCTCACATACAGCGTCAAATGATGAGTACGAAAAATTGTAGATAGAGAAGGTGGGAAAATGGAAAGAATGCATAATTTACCAATTGTTAGGGTGACTCCTTATTTATAAATTTTATATGGGTCTTAACTATTTTGTATGAACCTTGGCCAATATAACTTAAACTATTCATGCATTAATTTGTATTCATGTCCTTAATAAATTTAACACGTGACACAATGTATTGGGTGCAATATTTAGTATCATCACAAAGGTACTGTGAAACCCTTTGTGATGGAGCTGGTATGAGGAATGCATGAGGCTTCTGGTCTAACATAGCAATTATGGAAGTCCTTGCAAGTGCAAATTGGCTGGAAAATTTTTGAAGTATATACTTATTAGGCTAGACGAATGTATCTTCGAGGCTGGGTTAAAACTTAAAAGAGTTTTTTGAATTTTTGTTCATAAGTAATTAATATTGGAGAAAATTGGAAGTCGTATAATGTGACTGAGATAAATTGTTAGCTATCCAATTTATCAATTTTTTTTTATAAAAAAAAAACTCAATTTATGCTCCTTTGTAGAGGAAAATTGTAGTTGGTGGAGACTATCATAACATCAAATATCAATCAAGATTTTATTTATTTATTTATTTATTTATTTTGGATTAAGGAAAAGTTTAAGAAGATGGTAGATTACTTCTCTTTTTAAAAGGTCAAAGCAAGTCGTATGTGAGTTTACGATGATTTTTACCGATTATCAACAAAATAGGAAATTGAAAGCATAAATAATCAAATATTAAATTTTTTGATAATTTAATCACCTTACTTACTATATGAATAAATCCCTATTGGCAATCAAGTTTTCTTCCTTTCGATATCGAGGGGATTCCGTTACTTTTGTATAAAGTTGACCCACGAAAAGGGACTGGGTCAAAAATAGTTCCTCACTTGTAAGCTTCCCTTAATGCAAATTCAAAGCATCTTAATAAGTAATAATAAAATTAATTTATGAAGAAAATTAAATAAAGAACTCAGATCAAACTTTTATCTTTTATTTTTATTTGCCTGATTCATTACGTTTGCTCCTTTATATTTGTATATTGTATGCATGTATACCATTTTGATTAGACATATTTTATTGGTGAACAAATTAGTTTCCTTCCAAGTTAGCTGCTACTGGTGATTAACCATGTTGATTAGGGGGTATTATCACGCAAAATATTTCATGTCATAATCATCCAAATTGTGACAAGCGAAAGGCAATAATACTCGAGTAAAACTACACAATATTTACACATCACCCTATGATTTGAAGACTAAAGTCAAGCATGTGCTATATTATTTAATGTCTTAATTTTAAACACTAATTTGAGATTCCTTTTGGGTGTTCTTTGTCTTATTAAAATGTAAGTACGTTATACAAATCGACCACAATACGTGAGAGTTACTGTGAAAGAAGAAAAAGAAATGACAGTGTAAATTTCATACATATGCAACAATCTAGCTCTGCCAAATAGTTCGACTGGCACGTTAATCTGTTTAGTATTTTCAGCTTGTTAAAATTGCCAAGTGATGGAGGTCCGGCAAAATAAAATTTCAAATTTCGTTTCGGGATGGTATGTATATTAAATTTCAAGCCCTAACTAAAATGGTTACCAAGATAATAAGGATTACATACACTCCTTGATTATTTCTAGTTTTGATTATATTTTTGAAACTTTATTTGAAATTAGTGCACTTATATAAAGTGATAAAATTAATGATATGTTATTAGATATCGAAAAAAAAAAAACTAAATTCGACTAAATATTTAAAATCAAAAAGTTGATAATTTACAATGATTTTACTACATGAAGTACTTTTAATAAGGTGTCCTGAATTTTTTACTTTTTAAATCATTTTGTATTTGAAATATGGTGGAAATTGCATACACTATTATTCTAAGTACAAACGAATGTTGTGTGATCATTTTTGTTTTTTATTCAGGTACCACAACAAGACAAGGTGCTCAAATAATTTTTAGTTGTTTCTTACTACGCATAGACCAATACGTGGATTGTACGCAGAAATGGCAGTGGGCCGGGCCGATTCCACTTGTTTCTTACTACGCATAGACCAATACATGGGCTGTAAACAGAAATGGCAGTGGGCCGGACCAACTTGGTCCTTTTTGACCCTGACCTATAAAATACTGTAGCGATCCGAACTTAACCCAGGATAGAGAATAGGGCGGGGCTTGGGTCAGGGAGTTCTGGCCCGAGACCCGGCCCAGCCCGACCAGTATATTTAATTGTAATTGGTCTGGTCAACGATTAAGCCTGTCAACGGTTCAACCCATTGATCGGTCCGGCTCAGCTCGTGGGTCAACTCGTCAGGTCGACTGTTGGAGCCATAGGCCCCCCATTTTGGAAATTACTTTTTTTTTTAATTTTTTTCTTTTAAAAGGCTATTATTAATGACAGTTTTATCCCTCCAACAGTTATAAAGTTTTTGGGAGTAATGAAGAGTTTAGAAAAATTTTCCTATAAATACCACACAATTTTTCCAACAAATCACACAACAATTTCTCTCTACTTTCTCTTATTTCATCTTTCTACTCTCCAACTTTATCTCCAAGTGCTATTATAATTTCTTTCATACTACTTAAATTATAATATATAGTATTTTAAAATTTTAAAATTACTCTTAAGTTGAGAGTTCAATTGAAGATTTTAGAAATTTAAATTTCTCAAAGAAATAATTTTAAAATTTAAGAACTTAAATTGGAGCCAGCACATGGGCCAGCCTGCCCAGACTCACCGAGGGCCTAGATCTGGGGTTAGTTACTAGCCACCCTTTCCGTGTATCAGCCCGGCTCGACAGCTCACCTAAGGGTGTAAACAGGTCAGATCCGGGTTGGATCTAGTATATCCAAACCAGGATTCGATTAATATAATCAGATCCTAATTCGGATCCGGACTGGTCTACAAAAGTAGATCTATATCCGGATCCGTCGGATGTCGGATCAGGATCCGGGTCTGGATAAATTTTTTTCAAAATTTTATGTAAAACTAGGGCTGATTTTTTCAAAATTTTATGTAAAACTATCAGATCCTAATTCGGATCCGGACTGGTCTACAAAAGTAGATCCATATCCGGATCCGTCGGATCTTGTCGGATCAGGATCCGGGTCTGGATAATTTTTTTTCAAAATTTTATGTAAAACTATTACAACTTATCGAATTTTCTTTTTTTTTTTTAATTATCCAAAAGTATTAAATTCATAATTAATATTTATGCATGTATTTTATATTAAATATAAATTACATGGGTAATTTACACAACATATATGTATATATACATATAAAATAACACTAATGTACAATAATTTTATTATATATTAAATATTTTAATCGGATCCGGTCTTAATCGGATCGAAACCCAAGATCTAGATCCGACCCATTTATTATAAAAGTTAAACGGGTACAATAATTTTATTATATATTAAATATTTTAATCATAGTCCAGATCTTAATCGGATAGGAACACCAAGATCCAGATCCGTATAAGTTTATTATAAAAGTTAAACAGCCTTATAAGATCCGGATAATCAAAATTTGTTATAGATCCAGAATCGGATAAACGGGTCCGGATCGGGTCGGGTCCGGGTCTAGACCCAACCCATTGAAAGGTCTAAGCTCGCCATAACTCGCCCCTTAACAGGCTATCATGGGTCTGAACTAGCGGGCTTTCAGCCTGACTCAGCCCACCGCCACCTCTAATTGTAAACTCAAAAACTACTTCTGTAAATGACATTGTTTCGTAGGATGTAAATTCCACACACCATTTGGTACCTAAAGCCTGTCCATTGAGTATGTACATTATTAAATGATAGCACACATGTTGTTAAAAAAAACAAAGTGCTCTAGGTTTAATCCTGACCCTCAACCGTCTCACTGTCTCACCTTTGGCAGATAAATAAATATATCATTGGATGGGATATAAATTTTAGTAGAATTTTTATTCAATTTAAACGGACATAAATTTGTGGTTGTGGATATTTAAAAGTGATAAGCGTTGAAGTAGACTCATACTTTATTCCATCCAAATCCAAGTTAAACCAGTAAATAATCTTACAAAATTTCTGGTCAAACCCATAAGAATATTTTTGGCAACATTAAGGTAAAAAGCCAATGATTTGTGATAAGCTTCCGATAAGCTTGTAGATACAAAAAGTCAATTGGACAAGGTAGCAAAGACTTCAAATATCTTCAGAGATTCAATTTGATAGCTCCTTTGTGACCACCCAAATTTTAATAGAATTTTTATTCGATTTATACAACTTGTGATTGTAGGTATTTAAAAGTGATAAGGGTTGAGATAGACTCATACTTTATTCCATAAAAATCCAAGTTGCACCAGTTAATAATCTTCACCGTAGGAATATTTTTGACAGCATTAAGACAAAAAGCCACTGATTTATCATAAGCTTCCAATCTCATAATTTATTTCATGAAAATCCAAATTAGACCAGATAATAATGTATACTTAACCGTAGGAATATTTTTGACAACATTAAGATAAAAAGCCAATGATTTGTCATAAACTTCCAATAAGCTTATAGATACAAAAAGTTAATTGGACAAGTAAAGCAAAGACTTCAAATATGTAAAGAGATTAAATTGGATAGCTCCTTTGTGGCTCATCCGTTGGAAACTTGGATCAATGTGATGGATAAAGCTTGTTTTGAATCTCGCATATCCTTAAAGGATCAATTTGAGCTCTTTTATAACTCCAAAAGCAAGAGGAAAAATCTTCAATTAATCTCTCTATAAAAATCCAACTGACGAGAAGACCACAAGGACTAGAGAATAGACTCGACGAGAGAAGAGAAGAGACGAGACATGGACGGCAATAGAGAGCAATAGCGTACGGCTTTGGAGAGGTTAGGAAAAATCAGAGAGGGGGACCATCATTTAGTCTTAGAAGTTTTCTCTTGATGGTAGTATCATAAATTATTTCTTCATACTGTGATAAAAAGGAAATTCATACTAGGAATTTCTTTTAGCAGGCGTAGGATTTTGTCGTGACTTCATGAGAATATCATTGTGTAATCTTCTCGAATATTCAATAGAAATTTGGTAATTTTTTTATTGTTTTATATTATTGTGTTAATATTATCATATTAAGTTTATTTATTTTATGTCTTTTGATTAATCGAAATTGTTTTCTAGAGTTCAATCCAAAAAAGTAATTAATGAATAATTTATATTAAATATATATATATATATATATATTTTCTATCCCTTAATAATTTAAATTTTTTTCTCTCTTTAAATTTAACATTTTTATGACTAATGATAAATTTTCTCTCTTTTCATTTAATATGTATAAACTCTCTATTTCTTTCACTCCAAAATGAATGCTCTGTCATTTTCCTCTTCTTTGTTGATATTAATTGTTAAAATTCTTGATATTTGGAAGTGACTATTTGATATGTTGGTTCCATCACTAGAAATCTCTTATACTATGTTCAATACTATATTTTTTAGCGTATTTAAACAATTACTATTTTTTTTAAAAGTTAACAATATTTATGTTCCTGTACCATGCACGAGTATATAAACTAGTATAAATTATTCAGGAATATAGATCCGTTACGATTTAAAGTCTTATTTAAATATTGGAGAAATTTTGTTAGATATTGAGTAGTTCAATTTTGACGTAAAATTTTGTACACAAATTCTACGCCTACACACACATGACCAGAGGCGATAAATGGTAGCAACTGAAAATTGTTTATCGAACTGAAAATTGGTAGCACCTGAAAATTGTTTATAGGAAATAATTGAAATATGGGCTGATAATCTACCTTTACCTTGAAGAAAGAGAGTATGACTTACCTCTTTCTAAACTTTATTATTGACAAAAAAAAAAAAAAAAAAAAAAATTGTTTGAAATAATTGGTACACCCTTATTTAACTAGTGTACATTTTGATTTAATTACTTGTCATTTATAACGCGCATTATGGTAATAGTTTCAATGTCTAATGAATTTCAACTATTAAAATTTAAAATGGCGTTACACATAATATTCCTAACCTGCTACAGCCAGATAGCGCAATTTATTTCTGGGGTACACTTCGGACAGTTATTGGCAAAATTTTCAATACTTAATTTAATAAACTAATCCTTACCCAAAAATAATAATAATAATAAGGGTTAAAAGTAAAATGCCATCTTGCACTCTCTAACTAATTTAACTAATTTCTATCCAAAAAGTAACAAATTTTTCTAATATTTAAATTATTTGGACAAAAATGCCCTTTGGGCTAAAAGCAAAATGCCCCCTCAACTTTCACAAAAATTGCAAAATGCCTCCCATTAATTTTAATAGACAAATGCTCAAATTAAAAAAAAAAAAAAATTGTGGCTAAGAAGGGTCCATATAATCTCCATACTACTAAATAATTTTACTACTTTAATTTTTGTTATACATGAATTACAAGTTCTAATTTTAGTTACACATGAATTACAAGTTCTAATTTTTATGTATCTAGATAATTTAATTTATAAAATAAATATACTTTGTATTAAAACACAAGCAACATATTTTTATTTCATCATACAGTTTCAGTTTTTATTAATGATATACTTTTACAAAAAAAAATCAGTTTTTATTAATGATATACTTTTACAAAAAAAATAAAGTATTGGTACAAAAAAATTTTAAAAAAATTACTCTTAACATATGCATAAATTATAGAATAAGAATTCATGTCAAATTTTTTATTTTTAGCGTAATAATAATAAAGCATAATAAATATTATAACTTGTTAATATAAGGTATAATAAATTTGGCCAAAATATGTCAAACGAAAGACCATGCACAATTTTTATATGTATATTTAGAATAAACTTTTTAAGGTTTTTAGGCTATCTTTTTTGTACATTTTTTTTGGGTTAATTTTAGTATCAATAATTCATTGCAAATTCCATATTGCAATAAATTGTATACTATTTTATTATAATGTATCTTAATTTAAAAATTAATTCACAAGACTCGTGTAAAATTAGATGTTATAGTTAATAAAATACTAAAAGTAATATAGAAATTTTTTAATAATAAGAAAAATGATTAGAAAAAAATAAAATGAGAAACAAGAGATAGAAAATAAATAAAAACTATGATTAACTAAATTAAATGGTAAGAAATTACAAAAGATTATCGCGTCCAAACTCTAATGAATGGGTTTGATTCTCATTAACCCGGCCCTCCTCTTAATTCAATAAAAGAAAACCAGAAATATAAAGTTTTTCAGATGGGTTTTTGATGGTCTAGTTATTCATTATTCAACTAATAATACTCTGTAATTATTTTTAAACACACTTTTTCATTAATTTTTATCTTACATACATTTCATATAAAAAATTAGTACAATATTATTCTAAATAATATTTCAAGAATAATAACCATCAAAATGAGTGAAGAGCTCCCAACTGTTTCCTTTTTTTTTTTTTTCCTTTTTGGACTCGGAAGAATTCTAGCATGGATTGCCAACCCTCTGGGGTTGGTAAGAACTCGGGCAATCAACTCCTATTTTCATAATAAATACGCAAGCTAATTAGCTCACAATTTTTGACTTTAATTTTATTAAATAGACACCCTTTTGTTACAACGTACACGGAAGATTCTTGAGTAAATGAAGTCGTCCAAACAGCGGCCATCTTTTTTTTAAGGACAAAAGATTTCCAAGCATTTATTGTTAAAAATATCTTAACTTTTACTTTTTATTAGATTGACATCCTTTTATTACAACCTACCACGGAGGATTATTCTTTGAGTAGACGTCAAATACGCAAATTTTATTCTGACGCAAAAATCTTAATACCACAACAAAATGTTGTGAAATGACCAAATTCCTCATGTCACCTTACTATTTTATTCTGACGCAAAAATCTTAATACCACAACAAAATGTTGTGAAATGACCAAATTCCTCATGTCACCTTACTTTTGGTATTAAATCATCTGTTATACTTTTTTTTTTGTGTTACATGCATGTTATTATAGTATGTGATGTGTGTAATATGTGTCTTTCATTTAATATTTACTTGTTTTTAAAATAGAGAATCAAATAATAATAATAATAATAATTTTTTTTGCTAATTTATGTCTTTACAATGTTTGAAAAACAGATATTTTTCTTATTTCAATATACTTGTAGTTTTAATTTTGAAAAATAATTCATAGTTATTTTATTTAGAATGGAGGGGAAAGAAAGTTAAAATGAGTATAAATTAAATAAAAGTGGATAACTAAAGCACCATAAGCTAGATGGTCTAGTGGTGAGTTGCTCTTATTTGCATGGGTGGGGCATTTGTTATACAAATTCCTTGTACCAAGACAACTAGATTGGTTGAAATGGTTGAGTTTTCGGTTTATTCGGTTGAATCGCTAAGTAATGCAGTTCGATCTGATTATCAGTTTATTGAATTGATTAATTAAACTGACAAAATGGGTCAAACAAGTCGGACCGAGTTTAATAATTATGCACACAATCGAGCATTCACGAACAGTCTGGACTAGGCCTGTCAATGGGTCGGGTCTAGACCCGGACCCGTTTATCCGGGAGGATCTATAACAATCAATTACGATTACCCGGATTTGATCCGGAACCGTTTAGCTATTATAATAAACGGGTCGGATCTGGATCTTGGTGTTCCGATCCGATTAAGACCCGAATCCGATTAAAATATTTAATATATAATAAAATTATTGTATATTAGTGTTATTTTATATGTATATATACATATATGTTGTGTAAATTGCCCATATAATTTATATTTAATATAAAATACATGCATAAATATTAATTATGAACTCAATACTTTTGTATAATTAAAAAAAAGAAGAGAAAATTAGATAAATTGTAATAGTTTTACATATAACTTTTAAAAAAATTATTAAGACCCGGATCCGACAAGACCCGACGGATCCGGATACGGATCTACTTTTGTAGATCCGTTCGGATCTGGATCCGGAACTGGTAATATTAATCGAATCCGAATCTGAATATGCTAGATCCGATCCAGATCCGATCCGTTTACAACCCTAGTCCGGACTAACAAACTCCACCGGATTTCCGTAAAGCAATAAATAACTTTAAAAAAAAAAAAATACTATCCAGAACAAACAAAATAACTACTATCAGCTTAAGCCATCGAGAACAAACGAAATAACTATTATCAACTTGACTTCGTGGAGGAAGACACCAAAAGTGTAGCCCAATTTCGTTGATATATGTGGCTAAAATTAGTGCTGTCATGCTCAATATAGAATTAAATAATTAAAAATAAAAACTATGATTAACTAAATTAAATGGTAAGAAATTACAAAAGATTATCGCGTCCAAACTCTAATGAATGGGTTTGATACTCATTAACCCGGCGATCCTCTTAATTCAATAAAGGAAAACCAGAAATATGAAGTTTTTCAGATGGGTTTTTGATGGTCTAATTATTCATTATTCAACTAATACTACTCTGTAATTATTTTTAAACACACTTTTCCATTACTTTTTATCTTGCATACATTTCATATAAAAAATTAGTATAATATTATTCTAAATAATATTTCAAAAATAATAACCATCAAAATGAATGAAGAGCCCGCACTCCCAACTTTTTCCTTTTTTTTTTTTTCCTTTTTGGACTCGGAAGAATTCTAGCATGGATTCTGGAATTGGAGCCAACCCTCTGGGGTTGGTAAGAACTCGGGCAATCAACTCCTATTTTCATAATAAATACGCAAGCAATTAGCTCACAATTTTTGAGTTTAATTTTATTAAATAGATACCCTTTTGTTACAACCCACACGGAAGACTCTTGAGTAAATGAAGTCGTTCAAACAGCCGCCATCTTTTTTTTAAGGACAAAAGATTTCCAAGCATTTATTGTTAAAAATATCTTAACTTTTACTTTTTATTAGATTGACATCTTATTTTATTAGAACCTACCACGGAGGATTATTCTTTGAGTGGACGTCAAATACGCAAATTTTATTCTGACGCAAAAATCTTAACAAAATGTCGTGAAATGACCAAATTCCTCATGTCACCTTACTTTTGGTATTAGATCATCTATTATACTTTTTTTTATTACACGCATGTTATTATGTGTAATGCATATGTGTCTTTCATTTAATATTTATTTATTTTTAAAATATATTTATCACTCTATTATAAAATGTAACACGAATGTAATATTAAAAAATATAACTAAACATTCAATATCCCTTCCCTTCACAATAAATATAAAAATATATTTTAGTCATTTCACTACACCGGATTCCTCTTCCTCCTAAAACCTGACTATATATGACCAATGATTAATTTCATAAAAGATTTTGACCTTTGGACAACTCATGGTAAGGTGAAGGAAAGGAGGAGCTAACCTCCAACCTCTTGTGTAAAGTTATCGAGAGCATTTTTACTGTGATATTAAGATTTCTGTTGTTATGATAATCAGGCAAATGTAGGAGTTTGATTTTGGGAGTGAGATTATATTGACATATTTTTGTAGGGATCATTTTATAATTTTTGTAAAATATTAGGAGAGTAAAACATAATTTTTATGTAGGTGTAATTAAAATTTTAAAATATCTCAAAAGATAATTTTGAATTTTGTGGACAAGACTATATAAACATGCATTTAAAGAATACTTTTATAGTTTTTGAAAATTTAGGAGGGCAAAATCTAAATTTTAAAAGAGTGTAATAAAAAAAAATTATAAAATTTCAAAGGGACAAAATACGATTTTCAAATTCTTGGGGACATTCGCCCCACCCCGTCCCCACTATATCCGCCGTTGGTGACGAACACATTTCTAGTAAAACAAAAGGAAATATTTAAAGAATACTTTTATAGTTTTTGAAAATTTTAGGAGGATAAAATCTAATTTTTATAAGAGTACAATTAAAAAAAGTTATAAAATCTCAAAGGAACAATATACGATTTTCAAATTCTTGGGGATAGTCGCCCCTCCCCGTCTCCACTACATCCACCGTTGGTGACAATAACATTTCCAACAATACATAAGGAAATAATTAGGTAAACTCAGTTTTTGACCCTACTTATAAACCTTGTGGTGTAAATTAAATTTTATGAAATTTATGACATCGGCTAATGTAAGTAAGATTTTAGAACAATATATTAGGGTTTAATTCTAATCCAAAAAAAAATCGACAAGTAAAACTAAAAATGAAATCTAAGTATTTTCCTAAAACATATTGCTGCACACATTGCAACTGCAACTGATCAAGCCTATATATTTGAAGCTACCTCATTATTTACTTTTGTCATCATTCCATTTCCAAATTTCCGTTTATCCATTCCATTCCAATTTGGCAAGAAGAATGGGTTCCAGTTCTCTGTTACAAAAGAAGCCTCATGCAGTCTGTATACCAGCACCAGCACAAGGCCACATAAGCCCCATGCTAAAACTAGCCAAACTCCTCCACACAAAAGGGTTTCATATCACCTTTGTTAACACAGAATTCAACCACAAACGTTTGCTTAAATCTAGAGGTCCTGATTCCCTCAAAAGCTTGCCTGATTTTCAATTCAAAACCATCCCAGATGGGCTTCCTCCTTCAGATGTTGATGCCACCCAAGACATACCCTCCCTTTGTGAATCCACCACTACTTATTGCCTAAGCTCCTTTTAAGGATCTCCTTGCAAAACTTAATGATACAAATTCATCGCAAGTTCCCCTGGTTTCTTGCATAGTTTCCGATGGATTAATGAGCTTCACTCTTGCAGCTGCCGAAGAATTAGGCATCCCTGAAGTTTTTCTCTGGACCGCGAGTGCATGTTCCTACTTGGGTTACTTCCAGTTTACCAAGTTACTTGAAAAGGGTATCATACCACTCAAAGGTACTAATTCTTGACACAAAATATCTATTTTCGGAACATTACTATGTAAAAATTAAAGCATCGAAATAATATTGCGCCCCCAACCAAAAAAAAAACCGAAGTGTTGAACGTCCACCGACCATTATAGAATTGCCTAAATTTTTAGCAACCAATTCTTTACATTAATCATCCGTCCAAGTAGTAAAGACTTACTCTACTTTAGACTTATAACATATTACACTCGAAACTCATAATTATTTTACGTCGGTCTAAATTTTAGTAATATTACTTGAGTCGATAGACATATATATTAGGTATATACACATTATGCACTTGTTTAGGGGTGTATCATACTAGTGGAAGTAATCACAACTATTTTCACTTTGGACTCTCTAACTTATGATCAATTTTCACTTTTCACGCCTAATTCTAAATTGGACTAATTCTATTTTCACCTCTCAACTTGTACCTAATTCTCACTTTGCACCCCAAATTTCAGTTTTGGACACTTCACACCCCCAAGTCTCAAATTTTCCCACTTTAGTCCCTTTTCTAACCTCGTCAAAAAAGTTAATGAAGATTTTCTTTTTTCACACAAAAATATTATTATATATCCTGCTGAATTTATCATACACATGAAAAAATTTCATTAATTTTTTAAACTGTGTTAAAAAAAGGACACCAGTGGAACAAATTTGAAAATTTCAAGTGCAAGTGTCCCAAACTAAAGTTTGGGGTGTAAAGTGAGAATCTATTGTAAGTTGAGGGATACAAAATAAAATTATCCCTTCTAAATTTCTGACGCGTTGCACCTCTATTACACACTCTTTGATCTATTCTCTTTTTGTCCAATTTGTAATAATATTAAAACACTGATGAATATTCAATTTTGGGTGCGTGAACATTTATAACAGTATTAGAATTGGATTGAAATGAAATAAATATGAAAGTTTTCTATGTGATATTCTTAAATCTAAAATACTAGGAGCAAAGTAAAAATCGGCTGGTTACGAGTGCAAAGTAGAGTAATTCCAGTACAATAGATAGCATCCCATTGGTCATGCAAACTCAAAGCAAGCCCTGGCTTCCTTTTGTTGTAGTCGTCCAAAAGTCTTGGTAGTGTTTGTGTAGTGCTTGTATTTGTAAGTTGTGTCCCACACTTAGTAATATTGTTTTACTTTATATTTTGGATAAAAAATATTTTTAGTCCATAAAGTTTGGCCTAATGATATTTTTTATTCTCAAAATTTTACAAAAAATAAATTACGTCCCTCATCTTCTAAATTTTTACTAGATTAGGATAATTGATAGAAAAATAACATAACTTAATTAGTTAAAATTTATGAGAAAGAGCAATTTTTGTTGGTTTAGCCAAAAGAAAATAAAGGTTAATTTTTAGGATTTATCAGATAAAGAATTAAATATTTATTAGGGTAGAAGCATAAAAACCGAATATTATGTTATTTTTATATCAATTGTCCTAATAGAGTTAAAACTTAGAAGATGAGGGATGTGATTTGTTATTTGTGAAACTTTAAGAACCAAAAACATTAACCAAACTTTGGGGACTAAAAGTGTTTTTTACCCTTATATTTTTTAATTATGAAGTTCATTTTGTAAGTTGTGTCCAATCTTTTTATTGATGGTGATGACATTTGGTTGTCAAACATTTCATGGTTTGCAGATGCTAATGACTTAAAAAATGGCTATCTAGATACGGTTCTAGATTGGATTCCAGGATTGGAAGGTATTCGTTTGAAGGATCTTCCAAGCTTCTTAAGAACCACGAATCCTGATGACTTTATGCTAAAATTCGTACTGCAAGAAACCGAAACTATCAGAGCTCGAAGGGCATCTGCTGTCATAATAAATACGTTTCAAGAACTGGATCATGATGTATTGCATGCACTTTCATCTTATCTTCCCCCACTTTACACCATTGGGCCACTTCACCTCCTAGAGAATCAGGTTAATAATAAGACTTTAGAAGAGCTCAGATCAAATCTTTGGAAAGAAGAGCCAGAATGTCTTGAATGGCTCGATTCGAAAGAACAAAACTCTGTTGTTTATGTCAATTTCGGAAGCATTACTGTTATGAGACCTGAACAACTTTCTGAATTTGCTTGGGGACTCGCTAATAGCAAACAAAACTTTTTATGGGTTTTAAGGCCTGATCTTGTTTTGGGCGATTCGGCTATTCTTCCGACTCAGTTTCTTGAGGAAACCAAAGAAAGAGGAATGTTTGCAAGTTGGTGCCCTCAAGAGGAAGTTCTTAGCCGCCCTTCTGTGGGAGGATTCTTGACTCATAGTGGATGGAATTCGACGATTGAAAGTATTAGCTAGTATCATTGGAGTGCCTATGATATGTTGGCCATTTTTTTCTGATCAGCTAACTAATTGCTGGTATTGTTGTACTAAATGGGGCATTGGAATGGAGATAGACAATGATGTTAAGAGGGATGAAGTTGAAAGTCTTGTTAGAGAGTTGATGGTTGGAGAGAAAGGTAAGAAGATGAAGAACAAATCCATGGAGTTGAAAAAATTGGCAGAAATTGATGTAACAAACTCTTACTTGAATCTTGAGAGTTTGATCTATCAAGTGCTTCTCAATCCAGGGCATTTGATAAGTAAAGATACATGAATATCATGAATTATTCTAGACCCTTTGTATTTGGGATTTGGTTAGAGATATTTTAATTTACTTATACATAAATGGTTTGTTTTTATTTGAAAATGTTTTTTATAGATCTTTCCTTGATGTTTTCAAATACTCTACTGGATTATTTCAACTTTATTTGCAATTAATTGATTAATGTGCTTTAAATGGATTCTTATATGGACCCGGTCCACGATAGGTGAGGATGGACCCTTGATCCATTTTTATCCACATCACCATAAAGAAGTTTATTTTTAACGAGTTAGAGTGACGTGGATAAATATAGATCAACGGATTCATTCCACCTACCGTAGACCCATAAAAAAAAGAAAGAAAAATAGAATGAGGAAGATGAACATACATAAACACTGGAGATTTTTCAAGGATCAAGATCATTCATGGTATTCAGAATATTAAATTCTATAGTTAGATGAATTTGATAAGTTTGCATAATTGCGGTCCCATGATGATAAATTAACTTGGACCCATAGGAAAGAAAATACTAATTGGCAATAATATTGCAACAATTTGCTCGATTTCTGCATGAAAAGTGAGGAGACTTTGGAGAGTCTAAAACAGATTCAATCGATTAAGACAAGCAACACTCAGAGAAAAAAGGGATTTGCATGATCTCCTACCAAATCTCATTTGCACCGCCTCCTCAAATCTTTTCTAGTAGATATAAAGTTTCATCTCATTCCTCAAAATTCACCGTTTATTTATATTTTCTACAATAAATGTTATTGTCACAATAACACTTGTTAATGCTACAATTAAAAAGAAATGAAATGACCATGTTACCCTTCTTCTTCTAATCTCTCTACATAATAAAAAAATATTTTAATTATTTGATTACATTTTTATTGTGACATTAACAATTGTCGGCGTGACACTAATATTTGTCATTTTCAATGGTGTTTAGGGATTAACCCCACCACCACACTCTTCCCAAATTTAGCACATATACTTTCTTTCAACCCTTTGACTGAGAATATCCATCCATTTGTGATTGCCATTTCTAGCTAAATTGACTATTTTGAGTATTAAGTGTGAAAGAAAAACCCTTCACTTTCACAATTAGAGATATTAAAACCTTTCTTGCACTCATGAGTCATGACTAATAGGCTGATCATAAGTCATAGGCTTAATCAACAACTTTCACAAGTGGCAAATATTGACCTTGAGTGGATTATCTTCAAATATCGCCATCAACAATAAGAGAGAACAAATGTAAACTACGAATTGCATGGGTCAAATTTTCTAGATTCTGCAATTAGAGGTCAAAGAATCAAATCACTAGCTAACTTATCTTTTTTATCATTAGTATTAGGTTCACACAAATCAAAGATTATGACAAATTGATCCTTTCCACCAGTCAAATGTAATAAACCATAGTCATCAACCACAAACATAAAGCCAATTATTCATAAAAACAGAATTTGAATTTCTACAACAAGCGTGACAAAAAGTCACTTTCTATTTTACACTCGAGTTAATCTCATATACATCGTCGGTGTAGAAAATTTTTATATTATCAGGTGTAAAAATAGGACACATGTGCATTGTTTAAATTTCAAATTTTATTTTTATACATGTGACATCCATTTACATTTGACGGTGTAAAAATTTTTTTACTTTGACGATGTATAAAAAATTAATCCTTGACATATGGTATATTATGAAAATCAATGTGGCATGTGACATCCATCCTTTACATATGGATCATCCATCCACACTCCACGGTGTAGAAAACAACATCTTAATAGTAAAATAAATCATTTTACATATGGTATATTATGAAAATCAAGTGAAACTATATATTAGGGCCAAAAGATTAGACTTGATGCTCAATTCATGACATCAATAATAATGAACTGTATATTGTATTATCTTTCTCACGGTGACTAATACTCGAAAATAAAAAAGTGCTAAAAGTAAAAGAGAAATACTTGGATATTTGCTCTTGAACTTTACTTATAAATTAAGTAGTATGGATTTAACCAAATAAAATAAATAACATCAACTAAATAAGAAAGATTATAAAAAATTTAATTTTGACTATAAAATTATGAAATTCAAAATGGAATATATCTAAATATTTTTGAAAATAAAATACATTGTATATAAAAATCAAAAGGAAAAATAGCCAATTTAGTCCTCCAACATTTTTACTTTGACTGATATAGTCCCTCATCTTTTATTTTAACCAATAGTCCTTAGATTTTTTTTGAACATTTATTCAGCCAATTCCATCCTTTTATGGTGGTGTTAAAAAAAAACGATTTATTAAGTTATAATGTTGGTGGTTCTCTGTAACTTCTTGGATTATTTGAACCCCAAGTAGGGAGTCAGATTTAATTTCAAGATGATTGAGGCCCAAATCCCATGAAATTTCTAGGCCCTTCCAGATGGCCCATAGCTCTGCCACTAAGCTGGTAAATCTGCCACTAAGCTGGTTGATTTACCAATATTCACTGCAAATCCAAAAATCCAAACCAAATGTTTGTTTCCAACAATGTGACGGATTTACATTGAAATGTTGGAGAATGTAAGATGTCCACGAGTTGGCTTAAGCCGGCCCATGGAGGCTGGGCTATGTGTTAGCCCACATGGCCATCCCACTTTCTTAGAAATTTTAATATTTATAGTATTTTTTCTAAAAGGATCATAGTGCCATAATAGATTCTCAATTATCTTTAGTGACTTAAATACGTGATACATGATTTCTAAGTTATAGGAGATTATGTATATCGTCTTGCCATACATATATATACTTACTTTTAATCACACTACATATATGCACATTTAAAAAAAAAAATTCACTCTTCTCACTTACTCTCTAGTGACTTAAACCCATAACCAATAAATCATAGATGAAATATCTTACCACATAAATCACATTTTGTTCTATAATACAGATGACATATGTACTTATTTATATAGCGGTTTTAATCACTTTTAATCACACTTATAACTTGAAGTAATAAGTATTTTTACTCGCGAACTGATGTAATCAAATATATTACTTCTGGATAGATAATTGCAAGGTGAGCTCTTAAAATTATTATTGATTTGCACTTTACCTCCTAAAGTTTTATATTATAGTAGATTATACTATGGTACATTGTTTAAATTATTTGAAAACTAATAATTTTTTCTAACCATTTTTAGATGAAAATATTTTAATATCAATAATTTATTAACTGATTTATGAAATTACTTTATTCATCTATTGGTACAAAAAGTTATTCGATTCTCAATTTATTCTATTGGTCATTGGTTTATTCATTAAAAAATAGTAGGAGAAGTGATTTTTTTTTTTAAAAGGTAATAATATAAGACAATCAATAATTTAGAATGCAAACTACAAATTTATGATAAATCATGGGTGCAAATATATTTTGATCCTCTTCTTTTTGTTGTTTCTTTTAGAAAACGTATAATATATCTGTGTGTAACAAAATATTTCAAATCTATAAAAATTAACAAGACAAGAAAATAACGAATATAATTTATTTATATCAAAAAAATGAGATACAATCTCTAGAATCTCCTCTGATTCTTCTCTTCAATTGTTGATTCGAGGGCCTCATGGCTTGATTCCAAACTTGAAATTGATCAAGGGCTTGAGAGTTTTATCTCAAACTTGGACTTGATCGAGGGTCTCACGACTTGATCCTAAACTTAGACTTGATCGAGAGCCTCATGGCTTGATCTCGATTTTGGAATTGATCGAGGGCTTGATAGCTTGATCTCGAACTTGAATCCTTGGATTTTGATTTCTTCAACTCTAGCTATGGAAGATTTGAAGAACACTTGATGAAGGTCTTCAAATCTTGATATATGGAAGATTTGAAGAAAGAACTTGAAGACTTGATGGAGAATTTAGGGAGCTCTTGTAACATGTAGAGAGCTTCCAAGAATATGTGTTCTGTCTTCATGCTTAGGAGTGACACCCTATTTATACATATAGGTGTTGGAGTGGTTTAGCATAATCCGACTCCTAACTTTTCTCCTAAGAAACATGAATTGTAAAACAATTACACTACTTATATATTATCTTTATTCCTTGAAGAGATAAAACTACAAGAGAACTAGTCTTTTTAAAATATTATATCCTAAAGTAGTATAAATACATAAGCAATTTAATTACCTGTAATACTATCCCTTTATTTATTTATTATTTTTAAGTAAAGAGATAAATCTTAATGTATACATCTTTATTACATAGTGCAATTTAATTAGGATACCACTCCAAGATTACAATGTAGTAAAATTTTAATTAAACTAAAATTTTGACACCTATAATATCTAACTTTGAGATTCCGCTATGTGTAACTTTGGGATTCCTGAAGGTCACAGGATTCTTATTCAGATCGGATTTGGCTTCTGCCTCCCTCATAAATAATTTAAAAATATATATATATTCCAAGGTTTCTGGAAAGACTCCAATTTTACACCATTGGAAACAAATAATTATTTAATTGTTTGCTTCCTCTAACGCTATTATAGTGTTCCAATTTAAGTGTTTGATTGTTAAATGCCAGTGAAATTTCGTCGTGATCATGACATCACAAAAGCTAATAAAGGGAAGCCATGAAAATCACATCAACTTTCTTGATGATTTGATTATCTTGATTCTACTCAGATGCTGATACAACCCCAAAAGAGCTGAAGACGTGACTGATCCTGTAATAGTATAGTGATCCTTATATTTGTATTCCTTCCTGGCATGGATTAGAAATTATTTATAAGTCACGTGGTTAGTCTGTTAGAAATAGGTATACGGTTGCGCAGCTTAGCCTAAGAATCAAGCTCAAATGGTGAAATCAGAGAGTAGAGATGAGATTTTCCCCTTTGCAAGACATTATTTTCTCTTTGTAAATCCTACCATTTATGTTCTAAGTCTAAATGCCATTTCCATCATCATTCTTCGAATTATTGTTCTATGTTTCTTTAATCTAATTCCTGGAATATTGAGTGTGAGATCTCTGTTGTTCTTAGTCTAGAAATGGTATTAGAGCTGTGGTTCGCAAGAATCATAACTGAGAATACTAGATCTCAAGACATCAAGAAGTTAGAAGAAAGCATGAAGAATCTATTAGGGGAACAAAATGAGCAATTTGATCAAGAGAAGGCTTTGATAAAGGAACAAAATCAGTAATTTGAGAAGGAGATAACTGCTCTAAAAAGTCTGGTTACGGAAACTTTCTCATAGAGAACTCATTCAGAATTGCAGATTAGGCCTCTACTTCAGGAGATCAGGACCAGAATGAAGGGTATCAAGCAGCAACCATAGATTCACTCAGAGTGGAATTTCCCATATTCTATGGGAATGATTTTAGAGGTTGGCTTTACAAATGTGATCAATTCTTTGAAGTTGATAGAACCCCAAATCACAACAATGTCAAATTGGCTTTGATGCATTCAGAGGGAAAAGCCTTGCAATGGCATCAAATTTATAAAAGAAGTAGGCTGACAAATGAGATTCCAAGTTGGGAGTAATATGTGAGAGAAATGTCCAACAGATTTGGAAATTTTTTGTATGATGATCCATAGGTGAATTGATGAGTTTGAAATAGAAAGGATCAGTACAAGAGTATCAAGAAAACTTTGAAGAACTTCTCAACAGAGTGATACTTCTAGAAGACAATACAGCCGGATATTTCTTGAGTGGTTCGAAACCTGAAATCCAGTTATCAATATGAATGTGCATGCCAAAATTCTTACAACATGAAAGAACCTTGGCCAGATTAGAAGAGGTCAAAATCTTGAATCTTTCTTCTAAACCGAAGCCATTTTCCAATTTCTTTTTCATACCCAAATACTTCACTAAATCCGAAACCAAAAAATCATCCTCCCTACTGGAATAAGTCCATTCAACCTTTATATCCTACCCCAAATAACCTTAACCATTCTGAAAACCCAAAATTACCACCTAAGAAACCATTCAAGAAGTTGATTGTTGCATAAATGGAGGAGAAAAAGGGCCAAGGTGTAAGAAAGTAAATAAACAGATAACGCAGTGAAATTTAAAATTTTTCACTTTCTTGTCATAGATTACCTTGATTAATTTATGCGTAGTACAAGAAAAGTATAGAAATCATACCTTAAAATCACAGTAAAACCTCTAATAGTATCCACACAGATAATTAAATCAGGATTCTTCACAAGATCTATTGATCCAAACTAACGAGTGCTAGCCCCTAAATTACCAAACGTGACTTTCACATTTTTTTTTAAAAAAAATTTCCATGGCTTTTTCAATCATAAAGCCATACTAGTACTAAATCTATATATAAACACTAAGCATAAGATAATCTATATATAAATATTATTATATAATATAATGTATATAATAATTTAAAATTCCAACCAAATTGGATTTAAGAAATTACAATAATCCTAATCAGTTTGGTTCAAGGGCATATAAATAAGTATAAAACCCTTAGAACTTTTAATTTGTATTACATATTAACTCCTAACATTTATAACTTATTACAATTAAGTCTAAAAGTTAATTTATCTCATAATTAACCCATAAGTATCTCATACTTATCAAATCATTTTAATCCTGAGTTAATTATCCTTATGTGTGTGACCCTTTAAATTCCCAAGCATGTTGGCAATAAATATAAATTATAATCCTAAATTAATTAGGATTAGATAAATTAAAAACCTTTAATTTATCATTAATTCTCTAAATAATTAATTTACACTTATAGATCAAGATTGGCTTCTAGCAAAACATCATGACCACCCAAGTGTTGAGATATGTCAAGTGATTCGACATCACCCATTCGTGATTTAGTTCATGCATAGAAAATAAATTATTATACTTTCACCAATCTATAGCCCGATTAATTCAAGTGTACAGATATAATGCCAACTCTTATTGAATTCATCAATTTACTTCTTTTCAAAATACAGCTCACTTGAAATAGAATTTAAGACACTCTTAATTCTATTTCCACTTTGCGCAAAGATTTTCGAATCGTATTTCAAGAAATGGCCATACTGGGATATATTCTCCTATTATAAGGAGTGGTGAATCCTCTATTAGTCATACCTTATCTTATCATGATTCATATTATATCTGAACTCTCAGTATATGCGACTCATTAAGAGTAACGACTTATAGAGCCAAAGTATAATAATCCACAGTTAAGAGAAATTCATGACCTCAAGTCAAAGGATCATTACACTCCTATCACAAAGCAATTAATCCACTGGCACTTAATAATCCGTGTTAAAAACTTTTAGCGGGTCAATCGATGCATTTATTCTCAATAAGCATCCACATACACTTATGTGCTAATCTACCCGTGTAGACATACACTATGATTAGGGATATTCACGAATAAAATATAATTACATCATAACTATTTATGATTTCACATAAATATATTTTATTCGAAAAATGCCACATTACAAAATATATATAAATATAAAAGTGTAACTCATCCCTAAAATAAATTGGCTTTAGGGCATGCACTAACAAATTCTCACTTGCACTAAAGCCGATAATTCATGTACTTAAGACCGAATGAGTTAACATGACTCTCATACTTATACTGGGATAAAGCTTTAATGATAGATCAACAATGTTATCATCCATGGGGATCTTTTCTATCTTTACTTCATTTCTATCATTGATTTCTCTAATCAAATGATAGCACCGTAATATATGTTTATATCGTTGATGAGACCTGAGTTCCTTTGCTTGTGCAATAGCTCCATTGTTATCACAATACAAGAGTATAGGATCAATAATAGAAGGAACCATTCCAAGTTCACCCACAAACTTCCTAATGCAAACTGCCTCTTTTGGTATGCATCTTCTAAAGCTTCAATGTATTTGGCTTTTATTGTAGAATCAGCCGTGATATCTTGTTTGGAACTTTTCAAACTGACCATACCACCATTAAGAGTAAAAACATATTCAGATTGCGACTTGCTATCATCCTTGTTAGATTGAAAGCTAGTATTTGTATATCTGCGAACTGTCAATTCTTGCCCACCATAGATCAAGAATAAATATTTAGTCCTTCCCAAGTACTTAAGGATATTCTTGACTGCTATCCAATGACCAATCTCTGGGTTAGATTAAAAGCTACTCGTAACACTTAAAGTATAGGAGACATCGGGTCTAGTACATATCATAGCATACATTATAGAACCTATAGCCGAAGTATATGGGATCCATTTCATACTATATCTTTCGACATCTGTCTTAGGACACGTCTTTTGAAAGGTACACATCATGAGACATTGGTAAGTAACCCTTCTTTGATAATCCATGCTAAACCTCCTTAGCACCTTGTCTATGTTTGTTGATTAAAAGTAAGACCAAGTAACCTCTTAGATATATCTCTATAGATCCTCATTCTCAAAATATACGTTGCCTCTTCGAAATCTTTCATAGAAAAATTCCTGGACAACCATATCTTTACACTTTGAAACATAGGTATGTCATTTTCTATCAACAATATGTCATCCACATAAAGTATCAAGAAAACAATGGTGCTCCCACTGACCTTCTTGTATACACAATGTTTATTATCATTTTTGATAAAATCAAACTCTTTTATTGTCTCATCAAAATGGATGTTCCAACTCCTAAAAACTTGCTTTAGTCCATAAATAGAGTTTCGTAGCTTGCATACTTTGTTAGGATCTGTGGATATAAACCTTTCAGGTTGTATCATATACACCTCTTCCTGCAAATTCACATTAAGGAATGCAATTTTTACATCCTTTTGCCAAATCTCATAATCATAATATGCAGCGATCGCAACTAAAATCCGAATAGATTTCAACATTGCAATTGGAGAGAAAGCTCCATCAAAGTCAACTCAATGTCATTATGTATAACCTTTTGCCACCAGTCGCGCCTTATAGGTAATAACATTACCATCCATGTCGGTCTTTCTCTTAAAGGCCCACTTGCATCCTATAGGTTTTATCCCTTCAAGTGGATCGACTAAAGTCCAAATCTTATTGTCATACATGGAATCCATTTCAGATTTCATGGCTTGTAGCCACTTCTAATAGCCCTTATCAGATAGTGCTTCTTCGTAAGATGTAGGTTCATCATTCGTAATAACTAATACATCATTGTATCCACTTACAAGAAACTCATATTTCTTTGGAGCACAACGTATCCTAGTTTTTCTATGAAGAGCTTGTGTATCATTAGTTTCATCGTCTAGCACGTTATCATGTAATTGAAGCTCTTGTTCCACTTATTGATCAATACTATATTGTATTTCTTGAACTTCTTCAAGATCTATTTTGCTCTTTCAAGAATAAACTCTTTTTCTAAAAGGACAGTATGTTTTGAGACAATATGAAAACGCATTTTGCTCAATGGGATTATAGAAATAGCATCAAAATGTCTCTTTTAGATACCCCACAAATAGGTATTTATTTGACTTAGTTTATTTTATCAGATTCTACCCTCTTCACATAAGCAGGGTATTCCGAATCCTTTAAGTTTGAAAGTTTAGGTTTCTTTCCAAACCATATCTCATATGGAGTGGAATCAACAACCTTTGATGGAAAACAGTTTACTAAATGGAAGGCATTATTAAAAGCATAGCCCCAAAACGATTTTGGGAGATCTGCAAGACTCATCCTTGATCGAACCAAAAATAAAGTTCGATAACGTCTTTTAGATACACCATTTAGTTATGGTGTATAAGGAGGAGTCCATTAAGGTAGAATCCCATTCTCTTTAAGATAATCTTGAAACTCTTGGTTTAAGTATTCCCCACCTCGATCAGATCCAAGTATTTTAATACTTTTACCAAGTTATTTTTAACTTCATTCCTGAATTTTTTGAACTTTTCAAAGGTATAAATGTTCAGACTTATACTTCAGTAAGTATACATAACCATATCTAGAATGCTCATCCGAGAAAGTAACGAGTTATCAAAACCTCCTCTAGTGACATAGGACCACAAACATCTTTATGTATTAGCCCCAATAATTCACTTGATCTATCACCTTTTCCAATAAAAGATTATTTAGTTATTTTACCAAGTAAAAAAGATTCATATATATTATATGATTCATAATCAAATGATACCAAATAACCATTATTGTGTAATTTGGTAATGTGTTTCTCATTTATATGACCAAGTCTACAATGCCAAAGGAAAGATTGTTTCAAATTATCAATTTTAGACTTTTTTGTATTTATGTTGAGAAAATTGATTTTCCATGTCTAGAATATAAAGACCATTATTCAAAGAAGCAATTCCATACACAAAGCCATCACGTGAAAAAGAACAACATTTATTCTTTTGCATAATGACAAAACCATCAGTGTCTAAATACGAAATAGAAATAATATTTCTAATAATTGAGATGAAACATAATAACAGTCTTTAAATTCTAAAACAATACCACTAGGCAAAGAAAGATAATAAGCCCCTACGACTAATGCACCAACATTTGCTCCATTTCTCGCGCGCAGGTCCATTTCTCTCTTAGCCAACATTCTACTTCTCTTTAGTCCCTGCATAGTTTTACAAATATGAGATGTTAATCCGGTATCTAATACCTAGGAATTTGATTTAGAAGTAGAAATATTGATTTCAATCATAAACATAACTGAAGTAAAATCTTCATTAAGCCTCTTATGCTTCGAGGTATCGATATAGGCCTTGCAGCTCCTTTTCCAGTGCCCCTCATTTCCAAAATGGTAATAAGTACCCTTGGCCTTGTCCTTCTTGATCATAGGTATTGGTTTCAATCCAGCTTTGCTTTCACAAAACCAATTTTGGATTTTTTTTTCTTCTTATTAGAAGAATCAACAACCATCACTTGTTTCCTTTCCTTTTTAATGGTGGTCTCAGCAGTTTTAAGCAGGTGTTGATTGAACTTCAACAGTTCAGTCAGAGTTGTGGGAAACTTTTTCATGTTATAGTTCATAACGAACTGTGAAAAGCTATCAGACAGAGATTGCAAGATCAAGTCAACATTTAACTCATGATTTTGGTTAAATTCCAATCGTTCTATTTTTTCAATTAGTCCAATCATCTTCAATACACAAATAATTACTGAAGTATCCTCTACCATTTTACAACGGAATAACTCTTTAGAGGTCTCATACCACTCATTTCTTGACTTTCATCAAACAACTTATTGAGAAGAAGAATCATGGAATGAGCTTCCATATTATAATGTTGTTTCTACAATTCAGAACTCATAGCAGCTAACTTGATACAAGAGGCAGTATCATTGTCCTCTATGTGCTTACGATAAGCATTTTGAACTGCTTCATCAGCATCATCTGCTGGGATATCAGGAATAGGTTGATCAAGAATATAGCCAATTTTTTCATGTTTGAGAACAATTCTCAAGTTACGATGCCAGTTCGAAAAATTTGTGGCCCAGTGAATTTGTTATCATAAAATAGAACGTAAATTGACGTTATTACTCATATTCTACAACATATAAATAAAGATAGTATGAGAATTTGTTATTCATGCATAAACAAAAACAAAATATAATATGGACTTCTTTTAATTTGGTTTTACTCCCACTATTTTAATTCAAATTAATAACCCTCACATATTGATTTGGGAGCTATCACATAACCCCTACTGGGTTAGGATCTCATATAATTATTTTGATCTTGGGTGTACCCAACAAACCAAAACAATTTTGAAAGGTAAGTAACTCTTACCAATTACAACACTTTGTAATTCCTGGATAGTTCGGTATCAACTTTTTGATAGCACATCTTATGTGACTCCTAACCTTTGCCTCAAAGACATATAACCTTGAATGATGCCACAAATTATATGTCTCCGTTAAGTCATACCCATTATTCAAAAATCTCATCTTATAACTCAAACATGTTCAACGTAGAGTAATCTTAGATTAACCCTAAAACAAGTTAAATCTAAGAAGAACTCTCATTTCTTGCAATAATAATGGAAGGCAACTTATTTATTGACTTAATTAATTTGAGAGATTTTCTTTTATTTATTTTATTAGGTCTCAGAAAAATTGCATGCAGTATTATCATATCAAGATATAATAAAGAAAATATGCATAAAACCATGGATAATTATGGACTTTTACTAAATTAGTTTCCTTGAGCCACTAAGGAAACTAGGTGGTCAAATCCTAAGGATAATCTTCAACTCTTGAAAATTTCCTTCGTGATTACACCTTTGCGTCGTCTCCATCATCTTGTACATTACAAATGTAATTCTATCTAAATATTTTAGATATTAAATCCTATTCATAACCTACCTTTATGTACATTACATGATTGGTTAAGAAATCTCGAGTTACATTCGAGGGGATTGAGATGAGAAAAGAATTACATTCAGGACAATAAAGAAAGGCAGGACACGTAGGCTCTATTTAAAAATTTACAACCATTGATGTAAATTTGAACCAAATAAATCAAGCACAATCACATTGGTCTTAAGTCCATAATCATCCATCATGCTATTAAATAATTCAATAATTAAATAAACGCATAAACCCGTATTTAGTATCTAATCATGAATCACTATACATCATAATTCCAACGTCATTGAAATTATTAATTTTGAATTATTTATGAAAATATTTTATAGAGAATAATTATTATTTTCCAATCTCATTAGAAAATAATTCTTTAAATAATAAATTTCAAAAATTATACTAGAAACAATTTCTAAATTTTTTTGAACATTTATTAAATTCCAATCTCATTGAAAAATAATAAATTCCAAAATTTAAACAAATTATCTAATTCTAATCTCATTAGAATTAAATAAATATTTTCAAAGGTTTTATACTTTCTAAATTTTAATAAAATTAAAATAAAAAAGTTTCTAAATCTTATCAATTAATTTTAAACAACAATTGTCAAAAATTAATTAGTGATTTCTAAAATCAAAATATGTGAGAAAAATCTTTAATTTAAAAATATAAAGTAATTGTCGCTAAAAGTAATTTAACTTATTAAATACTTTTAGCGACGAAAGGCACAAGTGCCACTAGAAGTGACAAACAAGCAATCAAGATGACATAATCAAGAATTGCATTGGATGACCCGTGAATTTGATTCACGGGTCCTCATCCTTTTTTTTAAAAAAAATTTCTCCAATATTTTTCATAAATTAAATTCAAAAAATTCATATAGTTTGAACAATTCAATATCTGTGATAACTAAATACATCTACATCATAAATTAATCAAGGATAGCTCTGATACCATTATAAGAAAGTAAATAAACAGATAATGCAGCGAAATTTAAAATTTTTTACTTTTCTATCACGGATCACCTAGATTAATTTATGCGTTGTACAAGAAAATTATAGAAATCATACATTAACATCGCAATAAAATCTCTAATATATTTGAGACGTTGATCCATAAGCCGCATAAGTGCCCCGCCTCAATGGTATCCACTAAAGATAATTAAATTAGGAATCTTCACAAGACTGATTGACCGAAACCACATAATGGTAGCTCCAAAATTACCAAACGTGACTTCCACGTTTTTTTAAAAAAAATTCCACGGCTTTTTCCATCATAAAGCCGTACTACTACTAAATCTATATATAAACACTAAGAATATCTATATATAATCTAATATATATATATATAATATAATAATTTAAAATCCCAATCAAATTAGATTTAGGAAATTATGATAATCCTGATTAGTTTGGATCAAGGGCATATGAATAAGTACAAAACCATTAGGACTTTTAATATGCATTACATATTAGCTCCTAACATTTATAACTTATTACAATTAAGTCCAAAAATTAATTTATCTCATAATTAACCCACAATTATCTCATACTTATCAAATCATTTTAATCCCGAGTTAATTATCCTTATGTGTGTGACCCTTTAGGTTCCTATGACGTTGGCAATGAATATAAATTATAAACATAAATTAATTAGGTGTATTAGATAAATTAATCACATTTAATTTATCATTAATTTCTAATTAACTAATTTACACTTATAAATCAAGATTGGCTTTTAGCAAAACATCATGACCACCCAAGTGTTGAGATATGTCAAGTGGTTCGACATCACCCATCCATGATTTAGTTCCCGTATAACTATTATCCTTTCACCAACCTATATCTCAATTAATTCAAGAGTACAGATATAAGTCAACTCTTATTGAATTAATCAATTTGCTTCTTTTCAAAATACAGCTCACTTGAAATAGAATTTAAGACACTCTTAATTCTATTTTCACTTTGCACAAAGATTTTTGAATCGTATTTCAAGAAGTGGCCATACTGGGATATATTCTCCTATTATAAGGAGTGGTGAATCCTCTATTAGTCATACCTTATTTTATCATGATTCATATTATATCTGAACTCTCAGTATATGCGACTCATTAAGAGTAACGACTTATAGAGCCAAAGTATAATAATCCACAGTTAAGATAATTAATTCATGACCTCAAGTCAAAAGATCATTACACTACCATCACAAAGAAATTAATCCACTGGCATTTAATAATCCGTGTTGAAAACTTTTAGCGGGTCAATCCGATACACTTATTCTCATTAAGCTTCCACATACACTTATATGCTAATCTACCCGTGTCATACACTATGATTAGGGATATTCACGAATAAAATATAATTACATCATAACTATTTATGATTTCACATAAATATATTTTATTCAAAAAATGCCACATTACAAAATATATATAAATATAAAAGTGTAACTCATCCCTAAAATAAATTGGCTTTAGGGCATACACTAACACAAGGGACTTTATTTTTGATGTGATGAGAAGTACAGCTTTGGCCATAAGTGCATTAACAAGCAAGTCTTCAGGCTAAAGGTATGTTTAGATGAAACTGATGATGATGGAAGTGATGATAATTGTGTAGTATTAGAAGAGGAAGCATGTAAAAAAGGACAACTTGCTCATATCTCTATTAATAATCAAATGCCATGACAAGCACAGCTATCCCTAATTTTAAGACTATGAGAATCACAAGCTATGGAGAAAGGAAGTCAATAAGCATCTTCATTGACTGTGGGAGCTCTCATAATTTAATCCACCCAAATACTATGAGGAAGTTGGGCCTTAAGGTGGAGAAAACCAATCCCATGATTGAGGAGGTGGCTAATGGAAACAAATTGATTACTTCAAAATTGTGTTCTAATTTTTCTTGGAGATTACAAGGCCATGAGTTCAAGATTGATCTACTAGTCATATCTGTTGGGGATGTGAGATATAGTTGGGAATATAGTGGTTATCCACTTTGGGAGATGTGAAATGGAACTTTGGTGATCTAAAAATGGAATTCTGGAATGCTGATAGAAAAGTGATCTTCAGAGGAATGAAATAGCAAAGCATCCAAATGGTCAGCAAAAAAGGAATGCAGAAACTGTTAAGGGAGCCTGAACAAATAGCCACTGCTCAATTGTGTCTCATACAATGCAAGGACACATTCCTTTCTGATGGGCATCTTTTTGGAGTACAAACCATGCTAGTGCAGAAGATATAATGGAATCTGAACCAACTCCAAAATTGCAACAATTGTTACACTCTTATGATGACTTGTTTTAAGAACCTACTTCTTTACCACCTCAGAGGGAACATGACCATAGAATCCATTTGAAAGAGGGAACTCAAGCAGTTAATGTTAGGCCACATAGATACCCAAATTTTCAGAAGGGGGGGAAATTGAAAAAATAATGCTAGAAATGTTGAAAGGTGGGTAATCAGGCCTAGCACTAGTCCTTTTCTTCACCTGTTGTACAAATTAAAAAGAAAGATGGGAGTTGGATGATGTGTTTAGATTATAGGCAATTGCATGAAGCTACCATTAAAGATAAATTTCCAATTCCCTTGATTGAGAACTGCTAGATGAGTTGTTTGGTGCAAAGTACTTCAGCAAACTAGATTTAAGATTTGGTTATCACCAAATAAGGATGTGAGCTGGGGACATTAAAAAAATTGCCTACATCTTGTGATCCTTATTAGGACCCATGATGCTCACTACGACTTCCTTGTCATGCCCTTTGGATTGGAAAACACACCCTCTACTTTCCAAAGTCTGATGAATAATGTGTTTAGGCCATTCTTAAGGAAGTTTATTTTGGTATTTTTTTGATGACATTTTGGTGTATAGTGGATCTTGGAAGCAACACTTATCTCATGTTAATACATTGTTCTAACTACTAAGAAAACATCATATGAAACTTAAAAATAGCAAATGTTCATTTGCTAAGCATCAAGTAGATTACTTGGGCCAGATGATCACAGTGGATAGAGTTAAAGATAATCCTCAAAAAATTGTTGTTGTAGTTGATTGGCTAGAACCAAAAACCTTAAACGAGTTTAGAGAATTTCTTGGCCTCACTGGATATTATAGAAGGTTCATCAAGGACTATGGGAAGATTGCTAAGTCCTTAACTGTATTGCTTAAGAAGAACAGCTTCAAATGGTCCCCAGCAGCTACTGAGGCTTTCTAGAAGCTGAAACGTAAGAAGCTATAAGCAATCTTCCTATTCTTGCCTTACCCAACTTTGATCAAGAATTTACAATTGGGACTGATACATCCGAATGAGGGATTGGTGCAGTATTGTTACAAATGGGTAGGCCTTTGGCTTATTTCGGTAAAGCATTGGCACTCAAACATCAAACCTTATTTGTGTATAAAAAGGAGATGATAGCCATAGTAGCAGCTGTGCAGAAATGAAGGCCGTATCTACTAGGTAGGCACTTAGTAATCAAAATTGATCACCAAAACCTTAAATACCTACTAGAACAGAAAGTATGTACTTCCTTGTAGCAAAAATGGGTGGCCAAGCTTATGGGATATTATGATCTGAAGTACAAAAATGGGGTAGATAATATTCTTGCAGATGCTTTGTCTAGAAGATCACATGATTCTCCAACTATACATGAAATTTCAGTTATTAAAAGCCACATCTTAACTGAAATACAAGATAGTTGGAAGCATGATCCTCAACTCCAGCAATTGATCACTATAGGATTGTAAGACCCTACTCACAACAGTAGGAGTCATTACACTTGGTAGAATAACCAACTCAGGAGAAAATGAAAGGTGGTAATGGGCAATAACTATTCCTTGAGAACTCAATTAATGAAGTTATGGCATGACAGTTCAATGAGAGGTTGCTCAGGTGTTCAAGTAACCTATAGAAGACTAAAGAGTGTGGTCTGTTAGAGCAAAAGATGTACAAGCTTATATGGCTACTTGAGTCATCGGTCAGAAACACAAAAGTGATAATGCTGCCTACCTTGGGTTATTACAGCCCCTTCCTATTCCTCAAAAAGCTTGGTCAGATATTTCTATGGATTTTGTGGAAAGGTTACCCAAATCCAATGGCAAAACTATTATAATGGTAGTAGTAGACAGATTGAGGGAATATGCTACTGAGGGAATATGCTCACTTCTTGCCTTTGAGTCATCCTTACACTGCAATAACTGTGGCTTAATTGTTTCTGACAACATTTTTCAATTGCATGGCATGCCTCTTGTATTGAGGAGAATCCATTGTAAGTGATAGGGATGCCATTTTCATCAATAATTTTTGGTAGGAATTATTCAAACTCCAAAAGGTAGCATTACACTTATCTTCTTCTTGTCATCCTTAAAATTAGATGGCCAAACTGAAGTTGTCAATAAATGCTTGGAAAATTATCTAAGATGTATGACCAGTGAGTTCCCTAAGCTATGGAGTTCTTGCCTGCCTCTTGCTGAATTTTGGTACAACACTAATTTCCACACTATTACAAAGCTCAGTCCTTATGGGGTAGTTTATGGTCAACCTCTTCCCACCCATGTTCCTTACTTACTTGGAAGTTCTAGTGTTGACACCATGGACAGAAGTCTGCATGCTAGAGAGACCACTTTGCACATGTTGAAACACAATTTGTCTAAAGTTCAAAACCATAAGAAGTAATATGCTAACAAGTATAGGTCAGAAAGATAATTTTCATAGGAGATTGTGTATATGTCAAGCTTCAACCCTACAGGCTCCTTATGGGACCAGTCTAACAGTTGCCAGAAGCTTTCCCCAAGATACTTTGGGCCCTTTTAGGTGGAGAAGAAATTAGAACCTGTTGCTTATAATCTCAAGCTTCCTAACTATGCTAAAATTCACAACACCTTCCATGTGTCAGTGTTGAAACGGAAGGTTGGTGATCATCAGGTTCAACTTGATCTTCCTCGTGCTGTGACTTCACATGGTCAGATTTTGATGGAACCCATAGCTATTTTGGACAGAAGGTTAGCGAAGAAGGGTAATGTTGCTTCTACTCAAATGTTGGTCCAATGGAGTAATTCCTTCCCAAAAGATGCTACTTGGGAATTTTGGTACGATCTACATCAAAAGTTTCCCCATTTCAATTATTGAGGACAAGAACTCGCTGAAGATAAGGGCATTGATATAACCCCAAAACAGCTAAAGGCGTGACTGATACTATAATAGTATAGTGATGCTTTTATTTGTATTTCTTCCTAACGTGGATTAAAAATTAGTTATAAGCCACGTGGCTAGTCTGTATACTATTTAGAAAAAATGGTTGCACAGCTTAGTGATACGTGAATTATCTAGTTATAAAATTTATAAGATTTTATTCTAACTATTAACTAGTTAATACACTGCAAGTGTACGACATCAATAGTATATAGCGAAATTAGGGGTCGATCCCACAAGGATCGGTTCAGTAATTACCGGTTATTTGATATCAAATGCTATTTGAAGAAATCATTATGAAAGAGATTTCACTAAATTAATCTAAGAACTAAAATTATAATTAATCTACGAAAGCCAATAAACAACTCTAACCATTAATCTACGAAAGAAATTAAAGAAAGCATTAAATTTGAAAGTAAAGAGAACTATGTAACCCTAGAAAGCATTAAACGATAAAAGAACCATAAAACAAAAACTAAATAACATAACAAAAAGTTTAAGAATGTTTCTCTAATGAAGAATCGCAAGTTCTTATTCCAAGGTTGTCAATCTTGAACCTCCTCTTCAATCCTTCCTACAAACAAAGAAAACCCTAGCATCTCTAAATCTAATGAATTTCTATTCTAATTTCTAATTTAACTAATGGCAGATCTCTCTCTTCAACTCCCCTCATAATGAGGTATTTATAGGTGTTTTTAGTGTTTTCAGGCTCCAGGATGATAATTACACAATATTCCATGCAAACGGGCCCATGGGAGGACTTTTCTTGCAAAATAAGTCACCTTACACGACCAATCCGTCTACTGGCGCCTGGGCACTGCACTTTCGCAGTCCCTGGGTGCTGGGTCCAGTAAGGTGGCTCCACTTCATCTTCATTTTTCTCCATGATGCAGGCAGAATTTGGAAAAACTCAAAACATGAAAGTTGTAGCTCTATGTCTTACTTTCCAAAACATCTTGAATCACCTCAATTGGAGTTCGGACACGAAAGTTATGCTCAATCTACCAAACTATGTCATAATCGCTCCCTGTTGGTGCATATTTTTCAACTTTGCAATTTTGAATGAGATGCTTACAGAATCCTGGAAAACTCAAAACATGAAAGTTGTAGAACTCGTCCTTACTTTCCAAATCATCCAAAGTCACAGCAATCGGAGCTCGAACAAGAGAGTTATGCTTGATCTTCCAAACTATATTCGATTTGTACCACGCTAGTGAATTTTTTCCTCCAATATTGTGATCCATTTTAATTCATTCTTTATTCAAACCATACAAAACTCAAAATAAACTATTTTATCTCATAATTACTCAATTGTTGCTCAAATTACATTAAAACGGAGATAAATAACACATAAAATATACTATATTTATGAGTTTATCAAATATCCCACACTTACTTTTTGATCGTCCTCAAGCAAAACATAGAAATAAAATCACAAACATACTCAACACATCTCATCAATCTTCCACATGAATAACCAAGAACCAAACCATCATAAGAAAATAATCAAGTGATAATAAACCCCTATACATGAATTCCAGTGAAGGTGTGTGCATAGCCATACAAAAAATAACTTTTAAGACACTTAGATCAAATTATGCAAACACCTTAGTTTAGTTGTATACAACTTTTGAATTTTTCTAAACACTCAATAGCTTACTCTTCTTACATTTCTTCACTAATGTAGACAATCGACTCGACTTAAATTAGGTAGGACTTTTAGCTTGTAGTGTAAGGTTACGGTTTTGGTTAACAAAGAAAGGGAAAAGGATAAACAAATAAGGAAAAGAGCTTTAAATTAATGCTAGCCACACATCAATATAAAATTTCTTTTTGAGCATTAAAACGCCCATCCTTCAAAGGAGTAACCCCACACTTAATTCTCCAAACACCCCTAAAAATTTTGTGCAACAAGCAAGTAAATCATACTTTTTTAATTTCAACCTTACTCACCAACATCATGTAAAAAATCTTTTCTTTTTCTTTTCTCCAAAATGGGTACCAGTGGTAGGCACTACCCGCAATAAAAAAAATATTACGCAAGTACCAGTGATAGGCACTACTTGCTAACATTCCAATGCAGGTGCCAGTGACGGGCACCACTTGCAATATTCCAACGCTGGTGCCAGTGATGGGGCCAGTCACCACCTGTTATAGTCAACAAAAGTTTTCTAACACCCCTTCACCTTAATTGTACACCATTCGTTCAAACATTCTCATACAACTACCTTTCTCCTTATATCACCTTAATTATTAATGCGGCATTAAACCTTTTAAGGGACATTTATAACAGCTCACAAAGGTGGATAAAAAATGAGTTAAGAAAAAAAAAACTAATGGTGCTTCTATCCATTCAAAACAATTTAAGGTTCAAATACGGTTCTGGGATAAATTTTACAGTAACAGTTGGCTTGAAAGGCTCAAACGTCCAAAGAAATGCCTACCCTCATCTTTAAATCAAATAAATTGATCTAAAATTTTGCTTTGAAAATGTAATAAAGCAATGTCTGGAATGCAATATAAATGAGTTTACATAATTATCTCTAAGTGTAAAAAATAAAATAATTTATGGCTATGTGCTCAAGAATTCATAGAGTTCACGCAAGGAAATTATTAACATCGACTACCCACTAATGACGGTTTAACTCACCCAAAATTATTATGCAGAAAATCAAAGAGACATGCTAAGCGATTGAAATTTTTTTGAAAATTTCAAAGATTTCCACTAATTAGCACAAAAAATTCAACTCTTTTTTTTAAAAAAAACTCTCAGATCAAAAGAAAAGTTAAAATATTGAAGCAAAAATTGAGCAACTATACCAAATTAATATAATTCTGGATAACTCCCCACTACCCGACAAGTAGAAATAAACATGGCCTGCAATGTTATAGAAAATAAAAGTATACAGAGGAAAAGGGAAAGCTTCTCCGGCAATGAAGAACAGTTGGCGTAGTATGTCCGATATAAATACCTACGAGGCGAGTTGAAACTTACGAACTGCTTATATCTATACTTGATTAATCTACCATTAATATTATAATCTAAAACACATACACTTAACTAATTACGAGGTTTAAAACCTTTATTACCCCACCGGGTTCTTAAGTTAAAGCACATAACAAATTAAAGCGTAAATAAACAACATAGAATTAAAAGAAGGTTCCTTATACTCCCCTAGTAAAGCCAAGGAGGCTTGCTGAGGATGCTGTAATCCTTAGTAAATGTCCTTCACTACTTAACACATCCGAAATCCCCAAGGAACTGAATTTCGGCATAAGTAGAATGTATCTCCCCGACCTCTTCTTGAATGTATCCTTTTTCTTTCCTCTTTCTAAAACTGGCCCTTTTACCACGAACACCCCAAATGGAACCTCCTTTGGTGTACTTGGGACAAATTTACACTCATGTACCTGAAAAGTTGGTGATTCCTTGACATAAGTATTGAGTGTCTTGGTTGTTGTAACTTCAACTTCGTGAGGTTCTTGAGAATCGGTTTCTTGCAGACATTTTTGATTTGCTCTTCTTGAACCGGCTCTTCACCCATTAGCAGGAAGGTTGGAGTCCAATGTTCCTCACCAATTACCACTCCTGGAATCTTGAAAAGTTGGTCTTGTAACCGATTGTTGGATACAACTTACTCTTCACAGAATCTAGATATCTTTTCTTGCCAATCATACTAAGTTGAGCTTGTTCTTCTCGGAGTTTAGCACATTCTTCTCAAAGTTCTTGAATTCCAATCCACAAGTCCATTGATCCTGCCTCATCATACTCTTGGATTGATGGGTGAAAGAATTAGAAATCCATTGATTCATATAAAGGCTTTGTGGGTGTAGGAAAATAATACGAATAATCTTGATAACTTGAGAAAGAATTTGGACAGTTTGACCATCCCGTTTGATAATCATAAGAGTAGGGAAGATAATCATAAGAAACATACTCAATGGTCATGCCTCCATAGTCATAAGGATGATAATATCCTTGGCATGAGTTATTCCAATTCATTCCTTGCATTTTCTTATAAGACTGGCACAAAAATAAAATACAAAAGCAAGAACTAACATAAAATCACACAAACAAGAAAAATGGGAGAATTTAGACTAGTAGCTAGCCAAAACTATCCACTAAAAGAGAAAATATTTTTGAATTTTTTTTAATAAAAGTGACACAAGCCACAAGAAGGTGAAAATCTTTTTGGTTTTTTTTTTTCAAAACATTGAAAACACACAACAAAACTAAAACCAACAAAACTAATTTACACTTCAAAGTCTTATTCTTGTTAAATTATAGCGATATTGCCAAAGACCCAATCCCCGGCAGCGGTACAAAAAACCTGTATGTGAAATATCTAGTTATAAAATTTATAAGATCCTAATCCAACTATTAACTAGATAACGCACCACAAGTGTACGACATCAATAGTATATAGCGGAAGTAGGGGTCGAACCCACAAGGATTGGTTCAACAATTACCGGTGATTTGATTATCAAATGCTATTTGAAGAAATCATTATGAAAGAAATTTGACTAAATTAATCTAAAAACTAAAATTATAATTAATTTGCGAAAGCCAATAAACAATTCTGACCATTAATCTATGAAAGCAATTAAAGAAAGCATTAAATTTGAAAGCAAAGAAAATTATGTAACCCTAGAAAGCATTAAACGATAAAAGAACCATAAAACAAGAAGAGCTAAATAGCACAAAAAAAGGTTTAAGAATGCTTCTCTAATGAAGAATTGCAAGTTCTTTGTCCGAGGTTGTCAATCTTGAACCTCCTCTTCAATCCTTCCTAAAAATTAAAAAAAAAAACCTAGTCTAAATATAATGAATTTCTATTCTAATGTCTAATTTAACTAATAGCTGAGCTCTCTCTCTTCAACTCCCCTCATAATGGGGTATTTATAAGTGTTTTTAGGATTTTGGGGTTCTGAGATGTTAAGTACACGATTTTCCATGCAAACGGGCAAACGAGAGGACTTTTCTTACAAAATAAGTCACCTTACATGACCAATCCAACGACTGGCGTCTGGGAGCTGCACTTTTGTAGCGCCTGGGCACCGTTTCCAGTGAACATAAGTACCCTTTCTTGATTTGGCGCCTGGGCGCTAGGTCCAATACGATAGCTCCACTTTATCTTTATTTTTCTTCATCATGAAAGCAAAATTTAGAAAAAACTCAAAACATAAAAGTTGTAGTCTATATATCTTAACTTTCCAAAACATCTTGAATCACCTCAATTGGAGCTCAGACATGAAAGTTATGCTCAATCTACCAAACTGTATCAAAATCACTCCCCGCTGGTGCATATTTTTCAACTTTGCAATTTTTAACGAGATGCCTATAGAATCTTAAAAAACTTAAAACATGGAAGTTGTAGAACTCTTCCTTAGATTTCCAAATCATCCAAAATCACACAAATCAGGGATCAAACAAGAGAGTTATACCTGATCTTCAAAACTACATCCTATTTGCACCACGCCAATGAATGTTTTCCTCCAATATTGTGATCTATTTTAACTCATTCTTTACTCAAACCTGACAAAACTCAAAATAAACTATTTTAGCTCATAATTACTCAATTCTTTCTCAAATTATATTAAAATGGAGGTAAACAACACATAAAATATACTATATTTATGAGCTTATTACTTAGCTTAAGAATCAAGCTCAACGGGTAAAATCAGTAAGTAGAGCTGACAGCTCTTTCCTCTCCAAGACATTATTTTCTCTCTATAAATCCTACCATTTATGTACTAAGTTTGAATGCCATTTCCACCTTTATTCTTCAAATTATTGTTCTAAGTTCCTTTAATGTAATTCCTAGAATATTGAGTGTGAGATCTCCACTGTTCTTAGTCTACCAGATGCTTTCTAAAATCTAATTTTAGATTCAAGTACATCTCCAAATTGTGGAATCGCCATCTCTCGGAGTCATAGTTCAAAAACTCAGCCGAATCGTAACCAAATCGGAGGTCAGCACTCTGATAACGCTCTGAGATATACTGGAGACGCCGGAACCGGCGTCGGATCGCCTTGACTCTAACGATTCGAAGCGATTCAAGGGAGCAATCCATTAAATAGCCTTGAATTGGCCGAGTCACGGTGAGTTGACTCGCAATTCATCAGTTCTCAACTAGAAATAGTGATAGATGCCTATTCACAGGGAGCTCTAACCGGAGGTATTATTTATTACTTGGAGGAGAATAGAGAAAATTTGATTGAGGGCTCATCATCTCATCGTTGAACCCGGTCGAAATTTCAGCTGACGAGTGTTGATTTCATGGAGCAGCAGTAGCGTTCATACTGTACTTTTGCCACCAAGGCAATTCAGATCCAAATTGGCTTCCAAAATGTCAGTAGTTCAATTATTTCTGCCAAAGAACCAACTGTATTTCCTAACCTCCTTCACCACCATTACGGCTTTCTATCCTGCTCAACCCGTTATCAATGCGCAGGGCAATCAATTGGGCTAAAATTGGGAGAGATTGACTGCTAAACAAAGAAGACAAGATTGAGAATGAAGCAAAAAATGGGAAAGGGGAGAGGGAGGGGTAGTGGTAGTGACCAGTGAGTTTGGCGCTCATCTGACGGGATGGGATGAGAATTGGAGAACAGTGAATGAAAATGGTAAAAATGAAAAAGACCTTCGGCTTGATTTTGTCCTTTAAAGTAGACAAGTGTAGAATTATTCAAGGGTAATTATTTTTCACTAAAACATTAAGTTTCTCAATTTTGTCAATTTTATGCAACATATCCCTTACTTAAAATTGATCATGCAAGTCAAATTAATATATGGTATTATTAGTAAGACATGTATATTGTCGCAATTCTTAATGATATATAAATTGGTCAAAAAGTGTAATCACAAAAAATGTATACATTATTATCAATATATGTTTAATCTTTAAACTAAGTTTAATGAATTTTTTAGTTCTCTTTTAATGGACACTTTGAATTATATAGCTTAGTAATACTCATTGTTGGGAATTACTTGAACATCTACTTTTACATCCAATGTGTATTTGATACTCTTATAATATATATGGTATTTTTAGTGAGATTTTTAAAATTCTAATATTATATCTAGTTTGATTTATTTATTTGGGTCCTAAAGTGTTTCATTAGTTAATACAATTATGCTCATCAAATATGATATGTTGGTATATTATTTAGTTTGATAATTGTGTTTATTATGATGTTACATATTTATTTCATAATTTTTTATATGAGACATTTCTTATAGTAAAATTTTTGTATAATCCGATACGCGACCCATATATCGAGACTGATGTGGAGCGGTACGATCCGCAACTTTGAACCATGCTCGAAGTCTTTCTTCCGGAACACTTACATCTCCTTTCGAAAAGAATCACAAATTCCACCACCCCTTTTAGGCTTCATAAGGGGAGATCCATCTCTAGGACTCCTGACTTGAACTCGAACTCAATTAGCCCATGAATCATCATCCCCTAATAATGTGCCATCCGGACTTCGTGTAGCTTGAGGAATTTCGTTCCTGCCCGGCAAAAGTAGAGCTCAACTAGAAGAACATCCTTTAATCAACCTTAATTTTACCAAGAAAGCCAGTCGCTATTGTTGTATTTCCAGTGGACTTGTTCTTTCAGCCGACCATTCAAATTTCCATGTCTTTAACCCCATTCTTAGGCAATTGTTCTTGGTTGCTGAACCTAATTTCGGGCACTTATACTTCAAATATAACTATCAATATTATATAAAAGAGCATCTCCCGGATTTATTCCTTATGATCATATTAATGATAGTAATTCTTTGCTCTTCAATTACCAAAATAATTACAATGTTCAACATGTTTCGGCTTCTCCTGATTTCTTTCGTGCGAATATTGCAAAAATGATTTCAAGGTGATATTTCCATATGTAGAACAACATTTGAATAATCCCAATGTTAAATTTGATTTCCTGCTCTTGTCGAGATTTATTTTTTGAATACCGGACTGTGGAAAGTATCAAAATTAGTAGCTGTTGACAAATTTAATCTTCATCCTACTCTGCTTTCCACCACAGTTGGAAGGACATTTTTCTAGCACACTGATTATTATGATGATGTCTTAATTGCCTATGATCCAGAAAGACCTAATGATTGTCTGCAGTTAATTCAGTTGCCCGAAATTAGGCACCCTGGATATTAGCCAAGAAGTTGCTCACCATCCCTTTGTCAATCAAGTGACAATTTTTTGCAATGTGTTGTGCTTAATTATAAAAATTTCTTGGAAAGCTAATGTGTGGATACATTCAGAGTCTATACCCTTCCAAAATTGCTGTCGAGCTACAGATACGATAAGGTGATTTATTCAGGAGAATGGATCCCAACATACACTGTGAATTTAGGTATGTTGGGTGCCACATTGGAAGATTTAGGACTCAAAACTTGAGAGTGTTTGATTCCCATGGATTTCCATCCCTCGAATCCACTTTTGTTAGTTGTTAAAGCAGGCTACAAATTCTTCTTTTGTGATGTTGAGACTCCAAGCTGTTGAATCTAATTTGTAATAAGGGCACCTTTTCAAATCCAATTCCGTACCAAAAGATAAATATAATCCAGTTCCGGGAGCCATGGCCGTTGGATGCCTGCCAAAAAAAGTGCCCCTTCTCCTCCCGAAAGAAATATGTTGCGTGTAGGATGCTTTTGCATCCTAACAAAAGCAACCAACCACTACTTCAATTTATTCACGAAATTGAAGTAGTGGTCTTCCATGCTTTTGGACAGATTGATTGGATTGCATTTGGAAGTTCTAGTATGAGGCAAGTTTTGCCTATAAATTGAAGCAGAAATCCATTTCCTCAATGCACCAAAATTGAAATAAGAACACAGAGTTCTTAACAAGTGTTTACGACTTGTTTTCGGTCTAGTTCTCAGGTGTTCATTTGAGAAATTTCTCTTTCGATCTTTCGAGATTTTTTCACAAGACTTTTGTATCTTTTTCATACAGTGAAATATCGCTCCCCTTCCGCCCTTGGACGTAGGTCTAATTGACCGAACCACGTAAATCTTTGTGTCTCTTTCCACATATATTTTCTCTGCATATTTCATTATTATTTTTTCGTTATCATCATTAAAAGGTTCGCTAAAATTAATTTAACTAAAATTTTGGGGTACAAATCCTAACATCAGAGCTTTGACACCCCGGATTAATTTCTAGCGGCTAATATGACAGTATCGAAGTCATATGTGAAGAAATTTGACCGGAATGCCAACTTCAGTATGTGGAAACTCAAAATGGAGGCTATCCTGGTTCAAGATGGCGTTGACCCACTATTGCCTTACAGGGGAAGGAGAATAAACCGGAGAAAATGTCAGATGAGGATTTTGCCAACTTGGATAAAAAGGCTAAGTCAGGTATTGTCTTAAATCTCTCTGATGAAGTTTTACCGGAGGTAGTATCCGAAACCACGGCCAAAGGCATGTGGGAAAAATTGAAGGCTCTGTATATGAAAAAGACAGTGGTGAACATACTTTATCTCAAACAAAGTCTATACATGCTCCGTATGACCGAAGGTACTTCTATACTCTCACATCTTGATAAATTTGATTCCATTCTTATGAATTTGAGTAATGTAGAAGTTAAAATTGAAGATGAAGTTAAAATACCCCAGTCATTTAAGCATTTTAGAGATACAATGCTTTGTGGAAAATAAACTATCTCTTATAAAGAAATGAAATCTATTCTGAAATCAAAAGATCAGATAGATAAACATATTACTGGGGAAAATAGTGGAAATCAGGGGAAAGGTTTATTCATTAGAGGCAGATCTGAAAAGAGATCTCTATTATGATACAGACAGTAAAAGGTCAAAATCAAAATCCAAATCCAGACATAAAAATTTGGTGTGCAATTTTTGTCGTAAAAAGGGCCACATTAAGTCCGAATGCTTTAAATTGAAAAATAAAGAAAAGCATAAGGAGAAAAATGAGCAAGAAAATAATGACACCGCTGAAGCTAGTATTGTAGCTGATGAGAATGATGGAATCATATTTTTAGCCACTGAAAATAATTTCAGATCTAACAATGAGTGGATTTTAGATTCGGGTTATTCATACCATATGTGTCCCAATCGGGACTGGTTTTCAACATATGATTCAATTGAAGGTGGAGTTGTCCTAATGGGCAACAACACCGTTTGTAAAGTCATTGGTAAATGTACTGTCCAAATCAAAATGCACGATAGTATGGTGAGGACGCTCACCGATGTTAGATAAGTTCAAGATTTAAAGAAAAGTCTCATCTCTTTGGGCACCCTGGAAGCTCTTGGGTGTAAATACACAGGTGAAGGTGAAATGTTCTAAAAGTCACTCATGGTGCTCTTGTGGTCATGAAGGCACACAGGTCTGGCATGTTATATATTTTGCAGGGATCTGCAGGTGCTACTGCAGTTTCTACTGCAGATCAATCTGATGCTGCCACCACCAAATTATGGCATATGCGTTTGGGGCATATGAGTGAGAAATGTCTGTCCATACTTTGTAAAAGAGATCTTCTTTGCGGACAAAGTACCGGGAAGATAGATTTTTGTGAACATTGTATTTTTGGGAAGCAGAAAAAAGTTAGCTTCAAATCTCCAGCAATCCACAAAACAAAAGGTACTTTGAATTATATTCATTCAGACCTTTGGGGGCCGTCACGTACCCCGTCTAAAGGTAGTGCCAGGTACATATTGACTTTTATTAATGATTATTCAAGAAAAGTTTGGGTGTATTTCCTGAAACACAAAAATGATGCTTTCCTAACTTTCAAACAATGGAAAGTTTTAATTGAGAAACAGACAGGAAAACAAATCAAGCGGCTTAGATCGTGAATAAATTGAACAGACAGATAATGGCTTGGAATTTTGTGAAGGCGAATTCAATGAATTCTACAAGAATGAAGGAATTGTTCGCCACCATACCGTGAGAATGACATATCAACAAAATGGTGTAGCAGAACGGATGGACAAGACTCTTTTGGAAAGAGCTCGTTGCATGATCTCAAATGCTAGCTTGACAAATGACTTTTGGGCAGAGGCAATTTCTACCGCTAGTTACATTGTCAACCGTGCTCCTTCTGCACCTTTAAACTTTAAGACTCCGGAGGAAATTTGGTCAGGTACTCCTGCTGATTATTCTGACTTAAGAATATTTGGGTGTCCAGCATACATGCATGTAAATGATGGAAAATTAGAACCAAGAGCTAAAAATTGTATTTTTCTTGGGTATCCATTGGGGTGAAAGGATATCGTCTATGGTGTCCTGATCCCAAGTCACCTAAATTCATAATTAGTAGAGATGTAACTTTTGATGAATCATCCATGTTACATCCAAGAAAAGAGTCTTCTAGATTTTCTTGTAACACAGATGGAAAGGAGAGTATGCAGAAGCAGGTGGAGGTCGAAATTGGCAACACTATTTTTTCTCAACCAAGTTCTTCTACAGTTTAGCTAAATGCAGATGAGACACTTGAAGCTGAACTAGAAGAAGAAGAACATTCTATAGCCAAAGATAGACCAAGGAGACAAATTCAACTACCACAAAGGTATGCGAATTTGGCCACATATGCTTTGTCAGTTGCACAGGAAACTGAAAAAATTGGTGAACCATCTACATATTCGGAGGTAGTTTCACGTGCTGATTCATCCAAGTGGTTGATTGCAATGAATGAAGAAATTGAGTCTCTCCACAAAAATGGTACGTGGGTTCTTGTGAAGCCGCAGTCAGGAAAGAAAATTGTTGGTTGCAAGTGGGTCTTTAAGAAAAAAGAAGGAATTCCAGGGGTTGAAGATGCAAAGTACAAGGCACGTTTAGTTGCAAAAGGCTATAGTCAGGTACAAGATATTGATTTTAATGATGTTACGAAATATCTTCTCACCTGTTGTCAAACATAGCTCTATACGTTTTCTACTTGCATTAGTTGCCATGTATGATTTAGAATTGGAGTAGCTTGACGTTAAAACAGCTTTTCTACATGGTGAACTTGAAGAACAAATATACATTAAATAGCCTGAAGGATTTAAAATTGAAGGAAAAGAAGACCATGTTTGCTTGCTAAAGAAATCCCTAAATGGATTGAAGCAATCTCCAAGACAGTAGTACAAGAGGTTTGATTCCTTTATGTTGGGTCATGGTTATTCGCGGAGCATGTATGATAGTTGTGTTTACTTCCGAAAGTTGAATGATGGTTCTTTCATTTATTTGTTATTATATGTTGATGACATGCTCATTGCTGCCAAGAATTTGATAAAAATTCACACTTTGAAGTCTCAGTTGAACAGTGAATTTGAGATGAAAGATTTGGGAGCAGCTAAGAAGATTCTTGGCATGGAGATCAAAAGAGATCGAGGAGTTGGAAAGTTATTTTTGACCCAGTGAGAAAAACTACCTGGAGAAGGTCTTGGAGAGGTTTGGCATGAAAGATGCTAAACCTGTAAGCACTCCTCTTGCTGCTCATTTCAAACTGTCAGCTACTCAATCACCACACTCAGATGAAGATGAGAGGTATATGACACATATACCTTATTCCAGTGCAGTCGGCAGTATTATGTATGCAATGGTTTGTACATGTCCAGATATTTCACAAGCAGTTAGTGTGTTAAGCACATTTATGTCTTGTCCAGGTAAAACACATTGGCAAGCTGTGAAGTGGATTCTTAGATACTTGCAAGGGACTTCAGACACATGTTTGGAGTTCGGAAGGAACAGTAACACTTTGATTGGTTTCGTGGACTCAGACTATGCCGAAAATCTTGATAAAAGAATATCACTCACTGGTTATGTATTTTGCATTGGAGGTTGGGCTGTTAGTTGGAAAGTTACCTTACAACATGTTGTAGCTTTGTCTACTATTGAGGCAGAGTACATGGCTATCACCGAGACAATCAAAGAAGCCGCATAAATTGTGGTTGAAGGGATTGTTTGGCGAACTCAGTCTATTTCAAGATGTAATTACTATTCACTGTGATAGTCAAAGTGCCATTCACTTGACTAAAGACCAGGACGAAACATTTTGATGTGAAGTATCACTTCATTCGGGATACCATTGCTGAGAAAAAGGTTTCTGTCCAGAAAATCAATACCAGAGACAATCCCGCCGACATGTTTACAAAACATCTTCCAGTTGCTAAGTTCAAGCACTGCTTGGACTTGATTGGTGTTCGTGGTGATGATTAGCCTCGTTGGGGCTTATTTGGAGAAGGTGGAGCAAGTTTACTATCTTTGTGTCAGATGCAAAATCAAGGCAAAGATTTGTTGCGTGTAGGATGCTTTTGCATCCTGACACGAGCAACCAACCTCTACTTCAATTTCTTCACGAAATTGAAGTAGTGGTCTTCCATGCTTTTGGCCAGATTGATTGGATTGCATTTGGAAGTTCTAGGCAAGTTTTGCCTATAAATTGAAGCAGAAAAGATTCCTCCATTTCCTCAATGCACCAAAATTGAAATAAGAACACAGAGTTCTTAACAAGTGTTTACGACTTGTTTTCGGTCTAGTTCTCAGGTGTTCATTTGAGAAATTTCTCTTTCGATCTTTCGAGATTTTTTCACAAGACTTTTGTATCTTTTTCATACAGTGAAATATCGCTCCCCTTCCGCCCTTGGACGTAGGTCTAATTGACCGAATCACGTAAATCTTTGTATCTCTTTCCACTTATATTTTCTCTGTATATTTCATTATTATTTTTTCGTTATCGTCATTAAAGGATTCGCTAAAATTAATTTAACTAAAATTTCGAGGTACAAATCCTAACAAAATATAATCTAGTTTTTTTTTTTTTTCCTTGGGTGATGTATAATATAGTTTTTTTATTGCTTGCTTTGACTGATTTTTTTTTTTGGAGTATTTAAATTTTTTAGTTGTGTAATGTTTTGTTAATTTAAATCAATTTTTACTATATCCATGGTTTTAAACAGATAACATTGAGTTTTTTACTATTTTTCCCCAAATCATTTTGCTGAAATTCTAGCCCTTTTGAAATGTATACTCGTAGAAGTTATTCCCCTTAATGCTGGATGATGGTTCGACGCTAAAACTTTGACAAATCTTTGACTTTAGTGCGGGGTGTGTACGGTTAAAATATGTGTTAAATTTAGTATTGGTGTTAAAAATTGAATTAAAATAGATAAATCTAAAAATTCAGGGTATAAGTATAAAGTGTAAAGTGAGAATTAAATACTAATTAAGGACTGCAAAGTAAAATAAACCCATCTATCTATCTAAATGTACATTACATTTTATAATTCAGTTTAACTTAAATCAAGATGAGCCTGACAAAGAGTACGTTTGGATGACCAATCAAAACTTGTCACATAATCATTTTAACCCCACCTCCTATAATCAGAAATTTCCAACCTATCTATAATTCTCTCGTAAAATTTTATAACTATCCTAAAAGATTACATTTTCTCTCTCGTAATATAACTAGGCAACCCCGAAGTTATGTATATTTCTTTGGACCGAGAGTGCATGTTCATATTTGGGATACTTCCGGTCACCAAGTTATTTGAAAAGGGTATCATACCCCTCAAAGGTACAAATTCTTGATAGAAAATTTCTATTTTCAAGAACACATTACTACGTGAAAATTAAATTAGTATCGAAATTAAATTGCCGCCAATTGTCAACCGACTATTGTAGAATTGCATAAAATTTGTTTCTTTGCAATTGGCAATCTAGCTTGAGATTTCTAGCTGGCAACCAATTTTTTCAATCATTTCTTTAATGTAATCAACCGACCTAGTAGTACATTAAAGACGTACTCTACTTTATACCTCATAATTAATACATAATTCTTTAAACCCCAAACTTTAATTTTATACAAATTACACTCAGTAATCTCATAAGTCATAATTATCCCACATCAATTTGAATTTTAAAACCGTTACTTAAAGTTGGCAAATATTAGATATGTGTATACTATGTACTTGTTTAGGGGACAAATCATACTAAGTAGAGATAGTCATGATAATTTTTACTTTGCAATTTGCATCATCTAACGTATGATCAATTCTCACTTCTAAATTTTGAAACGCATTGTATCCCTAACTCCTACTTTCGTCTAATTTTTAATTATATTAAAAAATTATCGAATATGCAACTATAGGTATATGCTGTGCACAGTTAGAACATTCGTTAATATTGTTAAGTATTAAAACTAAATTGAAATAGAATAAATCTGAAAATTTATGCTACAATATATCTAAAATTAAAATACAGGGAGCAAAGAGAATCGGCGAGTTACAAGTTATGGGTGCAAAGTAGATTAATTCTATTACAATAAATAGGCCTTCCACTGGTCATTCAAAGCAAGGTAAGTCCTTGCTTCCTTTTGTAGAAGTTGTCCAAAAGTCTTGGTAGTGCTTGTTTGGTGCTTGTATTTGTAAGTTGTGTCCCACAGTTTGTGATCTTGTTTTAGTTTGTAGTGTTTGAATGGTAAAGTTTATTTTGGGCACCACATACATATTTATATCTATCTCTCTCTATATATATATAGAGATGTATGTGTATATGTGTGTGTATTTGTGTGTGTGTGTGTATATATATATATATATACACACACACTAGCTTAATACCCGTGCTATGCACGGGAACAGAATTAATTCATAATAGTGAGACAATTATCATGATATGTATATAATTATGTTAGTTTATAGTGAAACTAAAACCAAATTAGTTTGTTGTAAGTCTCCATGCATCAAATCAAGCAAAACAATTTACAACAAATTAGTTAAAGAGTAAACAATTATAAAACTGAAATACAATCACTATATAAAAGTAATAAATCAATCTGGTTTATAAAAACAAATGCACATATTATTTTTTTTCTTTAACTTTACATGCCCATAAAGAATAATTTCTTTAAAAAAAAAAAACCACCTCTCCCCTATGACCAAAGGTCATATGAAAAACGTCTTACAACCTAAGTTGCAGTTCATTGTCTAAAAAATTTGCCCTAAAAGAAGGTACAAAAGAGAATTTTAATTCTTAACACATTTAACTACAATAATATGATAAGGAATAATCAATTAATTAATGAATCATTTCTTATTCAGCAAAATCTTTAAAACAAAAAAAATAAAAATAAAAAACACTTTTTCCTGCTACCCTCTAATAATTAAACTCACGATCAATAGGTCATAAGAAAAAAGACAAAAATATTTATCTTTTGGACTTGAAAAAAAAAATGACATGAGGGTGTAAACAAAAGTCACTTAAATGACGATCATGATATTTGTTTTTATAGCTTTTCTTATCTCTCTCTCTCCCTCTATCTATTATCACCATCATCGCAGCACATTAAATATTTTCTTGATTTATTCTTAATAAAATACAGTTCATAAACAACCCAAATTTCAAATTTAAATCTTGCCAGAAAAGAGGAAAAAAAATATAATGCCAACTCAATATTGCTTTACAGTTGACCTCCTTAATAGAACCCCAAAGAAAAAGGAAAAATAAAAAATTAGTCTTCTTTAAGAAATTTGGAAAAAGGAAAATACAGTAAAAAATAATTCAGATCAAGCTAGAAATTAATTGAAATATCTAAGGATACTAATTCATCAATGAAGTTTTACCAACCTTGAAAATATAAAATTTGTTAAATTAACAAAATAAGATCACTCATGTAAATACTTGAATCCAATAACATAGTAAATTTTAAGGATACGGTGCCAATCATGGATTTTAAGGATATAAAGTCACATAAATACAATGTTAGCACAAAAACAGAACAAAATGCAGTAAACATTAAACTAATAAGAGAAAGGGAAAAATCATTGCCAAGATAATAGTACATCTCATACACATGTGCATCACTCTATTAAAAGTTCTGAACAAATGCTTCCTTCTTAGGTATTTTGTTAACCAACACTTATAGTTATAGGAGATTGACATGTCTAGATATTCTTAATGGCTAGTACAATTGCAATAGAAAAACATTCCCCATACCAAGAAATCTATATGCGTACATGCATTATATAATAGATTAAGCCACCAGTCGCCACCAATACTCTTGTACAAACCGTTATGTCTAAATATCAATTCGGGAGTAAGTTTTGTTACTCACTCCACAATACAGGGAGAGTATGATAGTTCTTGAAACGATTGAAAAACAAGAGGGTCTTACTATTTTTTAATTATTCAACAGTTGAAAATACTTACTCTTCAATGCAGAATGAGTAGCAAATAATTTTTCCAATTCACGGGATATTAAACTTCACAACAACAATAAAAAAATATAGAATGCATAAAAATTATTTCAGCTGATGTTATAAAAATCCCAAAAATAAAGGAAAAATAAAAAGAAAACTAATATAGTAAGAAAAAGATCAGATCTCTTGAAGATATCAATGGGGTCATTCCCTATTTTCCTCCTTCCTTCATCAACCCCAACATTCGGATCCTATCAAAAATAATAAATGTAACACTCCAGGCCCTGGGCTGACCCAACAACTTTTGAGTAGAAACAACGGGTTCAAAATACTTAAGCCGTCAGTTATAAGTAGCCCATAACTAAGGTGTTATAAACAATAAAATATCCCTTCCCACTTCCGATGTGGGACGGGGCATCACAATCACCCCTCCTTAAGGCCTTGCGTCCTTGCAAGGCTCATACCGGACCATACTTGATTGTGCAAGATTCTAAAGGTGGCTCGTACGGATTTTAGAGGTGACTCCCGCCCTTAGATCGACGTAGAACTTAGTCCCGCACAGTACTTAGTTCCTGGACTCCCTTGCATAGTCGCGGCCCAATACCACTGGCCCAATCTCACCCCATGCAGAGACCACACGAGACTCGCTCTGATACCAACTGTAACACCCCGGGCCCTGAGCTGGCCCAACAACTTTTGAGCAGAAACAACGGGTTCAAAATGCTTAAGTCAAGTTGTAAGTAGCCCATAACCAAGGTTTTATAAACAATATAATATCCCCTCCCACTTCCGATGTTGGACGGGGCGTCACAATAAACATTCAGGAAAAAAATTCAATGTTTAAGGAAACAAAAAAAACAATATTAAAATACAATATTTTATATTCTCGCCAAAACTATAATCAATTTCTCAAAATATTTTAGCATATTCCATGCCATATTCAGAGTCATGTAGGCAAAGACAAATAAAAACTAAAGAGAGTTACGTAGCTTTAATTATTCAAACTCGCTCATAAAATTAATATGAACATTATAGCTAGCCTAGTAGCACAAACAAACTAAAACAGGTATGTCCAGTATCACATAGATATTTATCCTGAAATAAAGCTGAAATTAAAACTCTGATATTGTTCAGTCCACAAAATTTAGAAGAAAACAAAAAAAATAAAATTGTCAAAATTGTTAAAAAAATAATAATTAAAAAAAGAAAAATTAAAAATTGGGGGGTTTCATGTGATGGAGTATGAATGGAAAAAGAAATTTCTTAATGTGGAAAGTTGTACTGCTTCCTAATCACGAAGGCGACACTCATGTGCAGGCCACTATCAAATGCGTGAGGGAGGTAGGAGAGAAAAGGAAAAGGACAAATAATGTATTAGACCTGTCAATTATTGGAGTGAAAGAAATGAGAGTTTGTGCATATTAAATCAAAAGTGAAAAATTTTTATCTAAGACATTATAAGTTAGGGAATTCTTTTGAAGTTGTGAAGAGATTAAGGCAAGGAGCATCTTGATAAGGTAAAATTTTTCGATCCAAATCAAACTCTTTGACCAGTGAGCCTAATTTAAGTATGAAGATAGGTTTCGAATTTACTTGGTGATAATTTAAATACAAAGATAGATTTTGAATTTAGTTGGTGATAATTTTTCTGATAAAATTTCATGAGTAACATTTTCGGATAAACAATGGCACAAATTATTTAAATTGACAATAGCAATCATGATTTATTGGTCATTTGAATTTGAATAATTACATTGTGGTTGCAAGACCAATTCAAATATAAGGATTGGCGGGATATATGAAGGATAAGCACTCTGTGATATTCAAATATAACGTTTGAAGGATCTCCCAAGCATCTTAAGAACCACGAATCATGATGACTTTATGGTAAAGGAATCGTATTGCAAAGAATCAACAGTATATATAGCAAAGGTATCAGTAACTTGTTTTAAATCAGAGGTAGTATTATTTAATTAAAATGTAATTGATCCGTTCAATTATATCTTTGTTTTATAGTTCTTTTAAAAAGTTAATTATTAGTTGATCCCGGAATTATTAAATTAAAAAAGAAATTATGTTTTTGTTTCAAAAATATTATAAATTATTACTATTGTGCCCAATAACTATGTTAGTACAATTTCAATTGGGGAGCAATATTTAAATAAGTTTTAAAATATCCAATAATTATATTAGGAGAATTTCAAATGTCAAGCACAATTATGTCCACAATCTAATTAAATCCAGATTGTACTGAAGCAAAAAAGCCAAAAAAATGGTGAGTAAAAAATTAAAGAACTTATAAAAACGTATTGTATAATTAATTTAATAACAATACTTAACAATTAAAAATAGCAAACTTTTATCAATAACTCATATTCTATGTCTACAAGTTCAAAACATATTATATCCATCCAAACATCAAAGAAGGCTACAAAAGCTAAAAGCCTGTTGAAGAAAAGTAAAATCATCAATGCCCAAGAAATCAAACTTAACGGTATTATTCATAATCCTGAATCACTGACTCAGGTGAACAATAAATTTTGAAATAAAATATTCAATGTATTTATTTTACGAATGTAAACAAAATTTTCCTCCTCAAAATGTTTTTATAAATTCACAACAACTATCATATACATTGAAAATAAAGATTAGCCATACTATAATTCTTGCAAAACATGTAAAAAAATGAGTAGAAAACATTGGTGACATAATGAATTGTCCAAAATATAAGCGTGATATATTAAATTGCTTCCCAAGGTAATAAAAAATAAATCTAATACTTCATTTATAAGATGAATATACTTCAAAAATCACAAAATGAAAAACATATTTAACTACAAGTTTACAAGTATAGAATAATGTTGGAAGTTACTCAAGGAGAAAATTTAGCAACAATTGTATTATTTGAAGATATAAGCACGCAGAAACATTGGTGGGATGCCAAGCACAAGAATATATAAAGTCAATCAACAAGGTACATATATAGTAAATTTCTAATAATCTATAATCATATATTACATAACATATTTGATTTTTTGGGGAATTATGATCACATGCAAGAACAAAATCAATCGAAGTACTATGAAAAAAATGATCGGCTACATGCATAAAGAATGCAAATTCCTTATCAAACTTTAAAGGATTTATGAAAACAATGGCAAGATCTCAATGATTGCACATAATTTTGAAAAAAAAAAAATAGAAGAAGACAGACAATCAATCTAAAAAAAGAAAAAACCTGCAAAAATGAGGCTCTTCTGAGAAAATTGAGAAAATATCAAATATAGTTCAAATTCTAAATGAGGATGAAGAAGATGATGAACAACTTTAGAATTTGTACTAGCTCTAAAAGTGATAAAGGAGGCAACAAGAAAATATTAAAAAAGAAGATAAAGATCAAGAAATATTGGCTTTTGATTCTACTTATATATGCATATTTTAATTTTAGTTTTGGTAAAAACATAATATTCCTCTTATTATGTTTACTTAGGGTGTGAGTTTTACATAATAAATATTTACAGTCAGCAAATTCATTTTATTGTTCTATAATATCACATGCTTTATCAAATGTATACAAGAATGCACGTCAAATTCTTAGTCAAATGCTTTACCAACACACGTGCAACACACATGCTCAATCCCTAGTAAGTGAAATAGCACTAATAGTAGTTTACAAGGGTGGAATGAATGTATCTAGCAAAATAAGCAGACAAGACTAGTAGGTAATAAACATGGAAAGTCATGCTAATAACAAACAAACTTATCGTGTTGTAGAGTATGTATCACCTGCTTTGTAATGCGGGATAGGTATTTTAAATCATTGAATAATTTAAAATAATGATGAGTTACAAAGACTCTTTCTGTGTAATGGATTGCGTCCAAACATCATCCAACATTAAGGGAATAATTTCTACCGGTATACATTTCAAAAAGGCTATAGTATTTTGGCAAAATGATTTGGTGAATAAAAAATTTAATATTAACCGTTTAAAACCATTGACAAAGTAACAATTGATTTAAACTAACAGAACATTGCAATACTAAAAAATTCACATACTCCAAAAACAAATCTTTGAAAGAAAGCAATAACTATATTATATATCACCAGAAAAAGACTAGATTATATATCTTTTGGATGAGAAAGGACTCTTCTTTTGCTAGGCATTTAACGCTGCGAAATCTCTGGTCAAGACACTTCACTTTCGGGATAGGGGAAGGAGGCCAATGTGGCAGAACGTACGGAACTGTAATCGAAAAGATGCCCTTATCAGAAATTAGATCCAATAGCTGTGGAGTCTCAACATCACATAAGAAGAATTTGTTCGATACTTTAACAACTAAGAGAAGTGGATTCGAAGGATGGAAATCCATGGGAAGTACCAAATACTCGTGCCGAGCCCAATTTTCTAGTCCTAAATCTTTCAATGTGGCATCCAACATACCAAAATTCACAGTGTATGTTGGGATCCATTCCCCTGACTTAATCACCTCATCGTATCCATAGCTCGACAACAATTTGGGAAGAGTACAGACTCTAAAATCCAAGAAAGTTTCATAATTAAGCACAGCACATTGCAGAAAATTGTTACTTGATTGGCAAAGGGATGGTGAAAAATTTCCTAGGTAATATCCAGAGCGCCAAATTTCGGGCAACTTAATTAACTGCAGGCGATCATTAGACCTGTCTTGATCATAGGCAAGGAAGCCATCATCATCATAATAATCAGTCTACCAGAAAAAAGTCCCTCCAACTTTCGTGGAAAGCAGATAAGGATCAAGTCTAAATTTGTCAGCAGCTACTAATTTTGATACTTTCCACAGCCCTGTATTCGAATAATAAATCTCGACAAGCAGGAAATCAATTTTAACACTGTGATAATTGCAATCTTGTTCTAAATACGGCAATATCACCGTGAAATCATTATCACAATATTAGTTCGAAGAGAAGAAATCCAGGAGAAGCCGAAACATGTCGTACCGTGAAATTAATATTTTGGTAATTGGAGATCAAAGAACAACTATCATTAATATGATCATCGGGCAGAAATCCGGGAGATGCCTTTATATAATATTGATAGTTATATTTGAAGTACAAGTGCCCGAAATCGGGCTCAGGAAGCGAGAACAATTGCCTAAGAATGGGGTTAAAGACATCGAAATTTGGATAGTCGCCACAAAGAACGAGTCCATTGGAAATACAACGATAGGAACCGAAATTCTTAGCAAAATTAAGTTTGATTACAGGATGGTCTTCTTGTTCAGCGCTACTTTTGTTTTTGTACGGCAGGAATGAAATTCCACTGAGTTCAGATGACACATTATTCCGGGATTCTTGGACTAAGCGAGTTCGGGTTCGAGGAATTCCCTTAAGAAGCCTAAAAGGGGTGGTGGAATTTGTGATTCTTTTCGAGAAGAGATGTAAGCGTCCCGGAAGAATGACTCCGAGAAGATGGCGATTCCACGATTTGGAGACGCACTTGAATCTGAAAATAGATTTCAAAGGGCATCTGGGTAGAATCATGATAATCAAATCATCAGGCAAGTTGATGTGATTTTCATGGCTTCTCTTTATTAGCTTTTGTGATGACACGACGAAAATTCCCTGGCATGTAACAATCACATTACTGATACAAACACTTAAATTGGAACACTATAATAGCGTTAGAGGAAGCATTCAATGGAAAATAATTAAACACTTATTTGTTTCCAATGGTGTAAAATTGGATTCTTTGCAGAAACTTGGGACTTAAAGCCAAATCCATTCTGAATAAGAATCCTGTGACCTCCGAAAGTAAGACATATTATACCTTTTCTAAAAGGAAATAACAAAAAGAAGAAGACTAATTGCAATTTGCACCCGTGATTTATTATAAATTTGCGGTTTGCATCCTAAATTGGAAAAAAAAAAAAAAAAACCAACTCTCGCACTATTGTTGAGCGACTCGAACCCATGAATCTAATACGTCATAAAGAAAGCATACCTTATACGATTACTAATTTATAGTAGATTGCTCAAATATATGTCCAAAATTAGTGTTTTAATCAAAAGACTTTTTGTACCAATAGATGAATAGAGTAAATTCATAAATGAATTAGTAAATTATAGGTACTAAAATATTTTCATCTAAAAATGGTTAAAATTTTTTTGTTGGTTTTCAGATAATTTAGACAATGTACCATAGTATAAGAATACAAAAGTACAAAAATTTAGGAGGTAAAGTGCAAACCAATAACAATTTAAGGGCTCATATTGCAATTATATATCCAAATATAATATATTCGATTACATCAAGTACTAATACTCATTACTCCGAGTTATACATAGATAGATATGCATATTGTAATGTGATTAAGAGTGCTATATAATTAAGTACATATGTGATAAGTCAGAGGCGTATCATAGGGGATGGCGCCCCGAGATATTTAAAATTGTTTTTTTCTCTTTAAAATTTTTAAAATTATTGTTGTACTATTATAAAAATTAGACTTTGTTCTCTCCTTCCAAAAAATTTTAGAAAATATAAAAAAAATGCTCCCTATATATATATATATATATATTTTCCAAGAGTTTCAAAAATATATTATTTTTCTTAATATTTTTTAAAATTTCAATAACTTCCTTTAAAAAATTTAGACTTTACCCCGTAAAATTTTGTACAAATTATAAAAATGTTTCTTCAAGAATATGTATATATAGTTTTTGCCCCTCTCCCAAATTCAACTCCTGGATCCGCCCCTGTGATATGTGTATACAAATGTGCATATATATATTAAGACGCTCCTCTTATAACTTATAGGTTATGAATTCGAATCAAAGGAGTAGGTGGCAATTCATAATGGCACTATGATCCTCTTAGAATATATATATATATTAATTAAAGCAAAATGGGTGTTTGTGAGAAACAACTAGAAGATGACAAGTGGTAAGGTAAAAATACAACAAATGTAGGTAAATAATGGGGGGAAACAAAAAAATAATTTAATTAACTAACCATCCAAATGCAAATTACTAACCTAAATCTTTTCTTTAACTACTTTTATTTATTCAAAATAGTTACTTTGTGCACATATACCTCTTATAATTATTAATATTAAATGACAACTTGAAATTATGTTATTTATAATAACATGTGAAAATATATATTTCTGAATTTGAAAATCTTTAGGCTTATAATATATAAAGAGTTATCAGAAATAATGTTTATTAAATACGAATAGATTTAACCTAATTATGTTTTAGTATTATCATCCTTAAAATCTTATTATATTCAAGAAGGAATAATTTTATCAAAAACTTAATACTATACTATATTGCAAAAAGATAACAAATTTTTAAAATTATTATTCTTTGCATACTTTCAACATCATTTTTAAATGATGATGTAATTATATTACATTTAAAAGTAACTTTAATAGTTTGTCTTCTCCATTTATAAATATGCTTTTGTTTGCTATAAGTATTCTTTTCATTTTGAGCGTAACTGATCAAGCAAATAAATCCTACTTTCTTTTTATTATGTGATATTTACAAATTATTTTGAGAAACCACATAATTTTAAAAAAATTATTCTATGAATAATATAATCCCGTGAGTAGCACAGGTTGATACTAGTTATAGTAGATAAAATACTAAAGCAAACTTCTACGCTCTGTGAGAAGTTATGGAAAAATATTGCGGTAACATTATTTTTAGTTTTTCTTTTTTCTTTTTATTTTCTATTGATTGCTAATAGACTATAAATTTTGATATCTAAATTTTTTGTTGGACTATTTATGTATACCTATTAAGTTCATTTATTTCCAAATTATTATTATCATGCACATATCTAATTTTCAAAACATAATTACCTTTGAAATTAAATTCAAAAATTCTTTATAAGAAAGAAGCATAAAGATTTTCATAAAATTTAATAATAATGGTACTAAGTCATGTTCTTTGTTTTAATTTCTAGCAGTGTAAAATTTTTTAATATTGTTACTTAGTTTATGTAGTACTTGGTTTGATTACTAAAAGTTTTAGACTATCGTTATTATTTCACTAAAATTATATTTTATAAAAATTACACACAGATATATACACTTTTAAAATAAAATGGTATGTATGTATATAAATATTTTTTATCTTTCCTTGCGTAGCATATGTTTTCAAATTATTATATTAAAAAATTAAAATTTTAATTTCATCTTCCTTTACGTATTAAAAAATTACTATAATAAACTACGTTACTAATTCGACACTTTTGAATTTATCTTCAGATTATCAAGTAATTTTTAAATAAGAAAAATTGATCAATACACATTACTTAAGTACTTTGTCATTATAACTACTAAATAATCATTTATTAGCAAAAATAATAAGAAAAGATATAATAATGTCAACTTAACTTATAAAAATAGCAACATGCTTTTAAACTCAATAATCACATTTTTTAAAAGTACCACAATTCATTAAAATAAACAAAAAATGTATAAATTTTAGAAAAAAATTACAAAACTTAAACTTTGTGTTTGATCGAAATCATTTAGTAAGATTAGATATTATACTAATTATAAGAGATAACAAATTTATTAATCAATTGAATAACTTACTGGAATTTAATTAATCATCAAATCTAAGCATTCTGATCGAAGTTCAAAAAATGATAAGAAAAACTCATTTCTACTTAACACAAATGGATAAATGAAATGAGAAATATTATTCAACTTTTAGTTTACTTATTTATATTAACAACAGTAGATATCATGAAATTCAATTATTACTTATATTATCAATATGAATAAAATAAATAAATAGTGTAAAAAATTCATAATATCTGCATTTATTATAAATATTGTTAATTTTGGTTTTTTTATTTGATTTAATTGTTCAAAATTACATGTCATCATCATGATTTTACTAACATTATTTTATTTTACAAGTTAAATATATTTACATGTTTACTCGTGCATTGCAGGGTTTTACTGCTACTACTATAAATATTAAAATTTCAAACAAAGTGGGATGGCCATGTGACACGGCTAACACACAGCCCAGCCTTTATGGGCCAGTTTAGGCCAACTCGTGGACATCTTACATCGTCCAACATTTCAATGTAAATAAATCCTACACATTGTTAAAACAAACGTTTTCAAATTCAGTCACATGTTTGTCTTGTATTTACATTTTTTCCCCATTTTTGGTAGGTTTACCGATTAGGTGATGTGGACCGTGAATCCCTTAGTTCATAATAAAACATATTACTTAACAGTAATTCACATCACTCAATTAAATGAAGTGTTTCATTTTAGATTAAGGAATGTATGATATTATGTCATAAATCCGATGTATGTAAGAATTATTTATTTATCGGTAAAGTAGCTCTTCCAAAAATTCTCAATAGCCTAGGCCAAAGAGGGAGTTTGTATTTACATCTTTTAACTCTGCATCAATTCTCTCTCAAAAATCAACCTTGTAATAGAGTTCAAGTCAATTACAAAGTGATTCAAACTACCGCAAAGAAATAAATGCGAAAAGAACCTCTTTATTATAAGGGTACAATTTAAAGCACATTAATCAATCAATTGCAAATAAAGTTGAAAATAATGTAGTGTGAGTATTTGAAAATATAAAACAAAGATCTAAAGAAATCATTTTCAAACAAAAACAAAGCATAATAAGTAATTAAAATAGGGTGATGATATCCACACATCCTTTTTAGTTTCTTGCACATTCCTTTCACAATTCATTAATCCATTATATTCACGTGAGAGAGGTGTGCAAGAAGTTAAAAAATATATGTAATAAGCTAATTGTACTAATGAATAGTGCATAGGGTGAGCTAAAAGGTATATAAATATAGGGAAATTCTACAGTTCCTTTTAGAGAACCATTCCCTTGGTTTTAAAAACTTGTACAGTACAAGCTTTTTAAGCACTGGTGTTGTACTGTACAAACATTTAAAGTACAAATGAATGGTTCCCTAAAAGAGACCGTAGAATTTTCCATAAATATAATCACTCTTAAAATATCTCTAACCAAGTCTCAAATACATGAATAACCCTACGTTTGATATGCGGGAATAGCTTAGAATAGAAGGTCATTCCTAGTTGAATGTGTTTCTATCCAAAATAGACAAGAATGTTTATTTTCATCACATGTTCGGTAACTCAAGTCAGAATCCAATGAGTATTTTTTTATTAGTGTTTGGTATAATTAATTTTAGATGTCAGAGAAGAAGGATTTCAAATTAAACTGACTTAAATATCCCTGATTCTATTAAGAAAATATAATAAATTTTTATTTTTGTTTTTGTTTCTATTCATATTCATGTTATTTACATTTCTATGGTTGTAAGAAACTATAAATATTTTCCATTACGGATTAACAATTAAAAAAGCTTACATATTATTTATTTTTTTCATTCACATATTAAATAGCATAATTTTGCTAATTTTATAACACTATTTGTGTTTTAAAAAAATTATATTTATTGTGATAAGAATACTGTGAAAACAAAATAAAATAAGATTGACTATTTATGGTATCTAAATTGTGTTTTACCATTTATATGCTTAATCTATTTTTCATTATGTTTGCTTAGAGAAATTACATAATTGGATTTTAAGTTTCAACCATGTAGTAAATGAAGTTATAATGAAGTTATGCAATCTCTCAGAAATACTAAAAATTCTTATTCCATACAACTTTTACATAACTCAAATATTTAAATTGTACAGTTGAACTGATTATGGAATACCATATTTATTTTGCAAAAATGTGTTATTATTTGCAAAAATATTACAACCACGCAAAGAAAAAATTTTGAATACAATTTGAATAAATTTGGATAAACATGTAATGTCATAATTTTCTCTTTCCAAAATGAAGTTGGAAAGAGTTTTACTCAACTTTTTTTTTGAGGAATTGAAATTCTAAAATCTAGTAGGAATAATTTTTCTGGGTGGAATGACCTTTCCAACTTAAACCTCTCATACCAAATCTATAATGGAATACATAAGTTAGAAAAGTCTTTCTATTTTAGGTCATTCTTGCATACTAAATGTGGAGCTAGGGGTCTAGAATAAATCTTGATATTCATGTATCTTTACTTATCAAATGTATTGGATTGAAGAAGTCTTTGATTGATCAAACTCTCAAGATTTAAGTAAGACTTTGTTACATCAATTTCTGCTATAATTTTTCGACTCCATGGCTTTGTTCTTCATCTCCTTGCCTGTTTCTCCAACCATCAATTCTTTAAAAGACTTTCAACTTCATCTCTCTTAACATTATTGTCTCTCTCCCATTTATTGCAACAAAACCAGTAATTTTAATAGAAAAATTGACCTTAACAGTCCCTTACATTTTCATGTTTGTAATTACTTATTCCTTCACATTTAAAATGATGCATTTTAATCCTTCACAAATTTAAAACGTACCATTTTAATTCATTGACACAATTAGGGAAATATTGTTCTGAAATAGTCTTATATGCAACACATGTAATATATTTAAAGGCAAAATTTAACAATACGTAACGTTGAACACTAAATTGTACTAAAAATAAGAGAGTCTCATTACTGAAGCTGTTGGAGTTAGGAGAGAGTTGAGGTTGTTGGAGTTAGGAGTGATGGAGTAAAAGTGACGAGCGAGGGCAATAGGCTATATTGATGCTTGGTGAAAATTTTAAGGTGGTGGTGGAGAAAGTTTAGGTAGTGTAATTTAGTATTTAAAATTTGTGTATTACCAATTTTGTCTATGAAAAATGTAACAATTTCAGACCAAAATATACTTCTAATTGTGTCGAGGTACCAAAATAGCATGTTTTGAATTTATGAGGGACTAAAATATATAATTTTGAATGTAAAGGATTAAAAAAATATAAATGTAAAATGCGAGTAAATATTAAGACCCCGTTTGGGGTTGCGGTGACTTATTACAAAGCACTTAACTTAGTAGAGTTTTGAAGAAAGTGTTTAATAAGTGCTTAATTTTTATTGTTTGGATGTAAACTTACAAAAGTACTTTTTTAATATTTGGTAATGTATAATTTTGAATTTTAAAAATATTCTATTTTTATTCCAGAGTCAAGACTTATAAATTTATGGTAAAATGGCTAAAATTTATCTTTAACGATTTAAAAAGAAAAGTTAATCCAAAAGCACGAATTTTTAGCTTGTGCTGAAAGTATTTTTGAGACAAGAAACTCTATTTCTAAATTTAAGGACAATATTCACCAAACACTCAAAAAAATACTTTTACAGTTTAAAAGCACTTTTTAAGCAAAAGTACCGCAACCCCAAACGGGACCTAAGATTATTTTCCATTTTAATACTTTATTTCATTTTTTGAAGGCACTTAGCTTCAAATTAATAAGGTACTAGTCATTAGAGATATGATGTATATTTACAAACTCTCTCTATTATTTTTTCCTACACACTCTTTATACATACAAATAATAATTTACATATAACATAATAATTCATTTACATAAACTTTCAATAAAATAATAGTTCTCATCAATGAGTAGCTTTGATATTCGTGACAAATTTGATTTGAAGCTTGTAATAGCAATTGGCTGCAAGAAACATTTTCAACTTCTTTTGGATTCACTCTGCATGAATACATTTACAGTTAGAATATCTAATTGGTCGTCCAACATAAATAAGTAATTCTTTGCACTGAGGGTAGGATTTGTAGATTTTCTTGGTTGTTAATCAATGGATAGAAAATGGAAAATTCTCAAAGGCAAATAATCTGACAAAATGGTCATCTTGAGGATTTTCATTTTTTCAGACTATTAGAACTGAAGATGATGTTACTTCATTTTGCCAATGTATTAACATTAACTTAAGGTTACTACTTTTATACTGCCGTAATATCCTACCATGTTGATGTTGAAGAAATTCGATGTTTGATTACATAAATTATGTTCAAACATTAGGATGATGTTTTTTAGATTGTATCCGAGATTTTGGGATTTCAAACGAATTTATTGTAGCATGTGTTGACAATTAAATCAACCAACTTCATTTCTATTGTAAGGGAAATAATTTCGGAAGATATATAAATCAAAACAAAATCATTAAAAGTTGTACAATATCAGAAGGAACATTGCTTACCTGTTTTCTTCTTCTTCTTGGTCATTGAAACTTGTGACGGATTGTAAATTATAGTGTAGATTCGACCTGATACCGTGGCAACTTATGGTGCGGTTATGGGAGTACTTTTTGAGTGGAGGTACTTTTTTTAAATTCATTGTATGGATGTTATGTTACATAAGATGCATGATGCGGTTCCATTTTTCAGTCAGTAATGTGTGTTTTTAAATTAATTGGTGGAGGTATGAGGGGTTGTGGCTGATGGGTTTCCAACGTAATTTTTGGGATTGATTGCATGAATGTTACCTAAGATGTATAATGGGGGTTTCATTTTCAGTTAATATTAGTATGCATTTTTAAATTAATTGTTAGACTTTTGAAATTCCTAAATACCTCAGAAATCTTTATGCTTGGAGTATTTAATTGAAGGGTGCTTAGGACAAGAAAATGTTAAAAATATTAAATTTATTGGTACTTATATATATATAATATAATATGAGAATGGACGTGGATAGTAAATAGGATGGGTTAACTTCACTTTGCACTCTTAATTTGTACCGAATTTTCACTTTGTACTTTAAATTTTATTTTGAATGTTTTACACTCTGAAGTGTCTAAATTTTTCTCTTAAGACCAAAACATAATTTCATCAACAAAAGAAACGGATATAGGGATGCGTGATCAACACTACTGTTAAGTATAGGTGACCAAAAAATGGATTAAAGCAAAGATACAAACGTAATTTCATCGACTTATACAATTCTTTTCCTTAATCATAACCACCATTCCTAACTCTCCAACGTTATCCTGTAACCCCACCCCAATCCCCGTACCAATCCCTACCTCCCCTCTCCTAAAACCCATATCTAACCACCGTTTCAACGACCCACCTCATCCATTCCAGGCACCCAATTCAACATCCTAACCTTCTGTTCCTATACCCCCATCCCTACCCTGCCATCTTCAGGCCTCCATTCTCGCGACCCAACCCCACCCGCCATCCTAGTCCCTTCAACCTCAAACATACACCTTGGAACCCCTTAACTCCCACCTTCAATTAACCGACCATCTAGTCCCAACAACCACCTTTCAAATCCCCATCCATCCCAAGAATTGTCTGTTTATTTGTTTGTTTTGTTTATATCAATTAATATCATTTATTCCGTAAGATTTTAATTCACATCATAGGATCTACAAATAGAATAAAAAACTGAATCTACCTAAATATTTCTCCTCACTAAATACTCTCAATTCCAACAATCCCGATTCAATTCGAGCTCCAATCCTGACTTTTCCATCTCAATACTCAAATAATTTTGTCATTGGTTTCAATTTTATTTATTTATTTTTTTTTTTACAAAAAAATTTTCACAAACTTTCTCTGGATGGATTGCTTCCAATTTTCTTTTTCTAAATTAAATTCTTAATTTGCTTATTGTTCTTCTTCTCTCGAGCTTTTCTAATACAAGTTATGGCCCAAGAAAGTTAGTTACACCATAAAAGCCACCTCCTATGGCCAAAATATTTTATGAAATTTAATTTTGATCACAAATATTGTATATGAAGTTTAAAATCGAATCTACTTAATTATTTTCTTTAGAAGAGTACATATATTTGACTTTGTGCATGAAATTGAACGACATAATAGGAGTGTTCATTCATATGAAGCTCTCGTCAGCTGCAGTAGAATTTTTAGATAAATAAAATGATAGACGGGTACATAGATCATGAGAATGAATGAAGGAACCAAGGAATTAAATAGTAGTAAAAAATAAGGTCAATATATACGAGGACATAGGTTTTCTTGTAGACAGATTTGAGGGATTAGCTAGGAGACTTCGCAGATGCTCTCATAAATCAATTAATGTCAGAAATCAAAAGGCAATTGCATGCATGCATGCATGAGTAAAGGGTGGGCCGGCAATGTATGGGCTGTTTCGTGCATGTGTTGAGACCTGTTTTCAAGGCAGTTTAGGAGTACAATTTCGAGCAAATAATTTCCATTACATTTTATTAATTAATAGTAGTCAGTACTTGGTAGAAGTCACTCGTGCATCAATATTAATTTTAGTTGTAATTATTAAGATTATTCTAAAAAAAAAATGTTGCTTCAACGCCAGATTAGCGTATGGAATTGTATTATATTACAATTCATTTACTAAAAAGAATTTATTAGGACTACTTTAGTAGGTAAAATATTTAAGTCATAATGATATGCGGCATTTTCTGGGGATGGTGACTTGTGTTAATGGAATTGACAATATTTCGGACGGTAAAGTATTTAAGTCATAATCATAGCCTTTGGATGGACTAAAAAAATCGTACAATCGAAGTGAATAGCCTAAATGCCTGCAGTAGTGGGACTAATCTTGGGTCTCCCACCTGCATCATTGCATGCCCGGTGAAGGGTAAAAGGGACTTGGTGAAGCTTTCCATGCTTGTGTGGGGTCATGATCCATGCCATTTTTTGGTTCAAGGGCCAATTTAATTGGTGGATTCTGTATTTCGTCTCTAAATAGTTCACAGAAGGACATCGTGTTACAGTCACTAAAAAAAATTGGGTAAAGAGTTATTTGTTGATTGAGAAAAAGAATGGAGTAATTATACATCATAAAATAAGTGAAGTATGAACTAAATCATTGAAAAAAATTTCTATAGGATATACCGAATTCAGTAACTAAATGACTCTGCCTTAACAATATTCTTCAATTCAGTTTTTAAAAAACTAAGAGCCATAGTTGAGGAGATTTAAAATTAATTAGCGTCCCACTAAATATGATTTTACCATTTTGAAATCCTAAACTTATATTGGCATAAGTTGTTGAAAGTTAGTGTTAATTATGGCTCCAAAATGCTCCACCTAGTTTCCAAGGAAATGAATGAAAGCCAAAGACTCAAAGTTCCAGAACAATTTTAATCCTTTTTTTTTCATTTGGTAAGTAGAGCAACTCTAACTAAATACTATTTGACAAATTCATTGATGTGTTATTATGTTCAAAAAAAAAATAAACGAAATCTGATCAAATATCTAAAATAATAGAATCATAGTAACTCAATAGGATTTTGATATATGAAGGGATTTTAGTAAGTTATTTGAATTTATGGTTTTAAAAATCATTTTCCCATATGTTAATGCAAGCAAATAATTAACTTCGTCAAAAAAATACAAAGCCTCGCACGTGCAACAACAATTATGTTCAGTATAATAAGCTAATGTGTGGCAAGCAAAGAAACATGACAGATTGGCATGTAATTTGGTCAAAAAGACAGCTTTATATTCATATAGAAAAAATAAATAAATACATAAATAAACCGTAAGACACACCGTAATTAATTACACGATAAGTCTCTTTGAATAGTGATTACTAAAATTCTAGATTTCAAATCATGCAAGAAGATGCACAAGTAGTTTAGTCCCCCTGAGATAATCTATTTACTAGAATATTATGGGTTAATTGGATAGCAATTAACAAAAGTACTAGGCCCTCGTGAAACCTAGTATTTGGGTAATTATCAAATTTGAAAAGCTATAATATACCTCTCGGGTAATCAGATCTATCAATTACACGTGAACTCTCGAGATCGCTTGCAGATTCGATTGAGAACCATTCTGCTGAGTGTTGACTGCGTCACTTGTTTTGGCAAATATAATCACAAATTAATTAAGTCGAGTGGAAACTGCATTAAATAACTGAATTAATTTTCTCGCACAGAGCATTTTTTGTCAAACATTAGGTGGCTATCTGCTTTTATTTCAAGCACTTGTCGGAAATTCGTAGCTAAAGTTGTATCCCCAACACTAGGTCTAGAAAAGTATGAGAAATTCTTTCATAAACCCAATTTTATTTATAAATTTGTGATTTAACAAGAAGAACACAAATTAATTAGGAAATACATGTAGATGTAAAATAATTAACAAACAAACAAATCAAGTCTTAATCCTACTAAATATGGTTGCGTGCATGAATCGTACTACGTCATTGCGCTCTATTATGGACCATATCTTTCTCAATTCCTAGATGGACTATATTTTCTTACAAGTTTATCCACCAAATCTTTTGTGTCGATCTTTCCATACCCCTTCTATGTTGATTATTCTCTCTAAAATCTACTCGCCTGACAAGCACTTCTACGGTCGTCTTATAAATTTTATTGAAAGTTTAAATTACAAAGTTTATTGATAAAATCGTAAACAAGATCCATATAAATTTTTAAAAAAATATATAACAAGAAGAGAGTAGTCTTAGAAAGGAACCTTCGTACATAAGAGATACAAGGTCAAACCCCTCTCTCATTTCCCCTTCCCGAACTCCTCCTCCATTACAAATGACAAACAATTGAATCATGGATTAAGTTTTAAGGTGAAGGCAGCTAAGTTAAAAAGGAAGAGATGAGGTTAGACACACCAACAATATTCCTTTGGTCTCTTCTATAGCTGCATGAATTATTTGTTACTACAACGTATTACATCCATGGTTCAAAGACTCGGCCGAGTCGGAACCGGAACGGAGGCTACCGCTCCGAGTCGGAACCGAGTCGACTCGGCAATTGCTCAACTGGAGTACTCTGCGGTTGTGAACGGGCAAAGAGGACCCTTTTCCTCTGCAGCTTAGACATCAATAGAGATTGACGCCTTGTTTGAGGGTATTGATTTTCAGTTGATGATTACTCAGCCAAGATTTGAGGAATTGAACATGGATTTGTTCCAGATATGCATTGAAGCATTTGAAAGCATGTTGTTGATAAGAGAAAAATGAGAAAAAGTCATAATAAAAATTTTCTACTTTGCTGAAGATGTTCTTGGGGAACAGGGCCAAATGGGACAGAGGCGGTAGATTCACGTGGTTTTGTATAGTTTTTAATTTTTTCTCTTTAGAATTTTTTAAACTTCATGTATAATGAAATATGTATATTGCCCGATACGCGACCGATACACCGAGATCGATGTGGAACGATACGTTCCGCGACCGTTACCGCGACCGCGACTTTGAACCATGATTACATCACACGTAGAATATTTATTGAACAATGACTTTTTCCCAATTTCAAGTATCAAAACATAAACAAATGCACGTACTTTACGGGAGTCTTAACTATACAACTTCCCCAGGTAGGAGTATATGCTTGATGTTTCTTTGTAAACAAACCAACAATAAAAGTTATTTTGCCGGCCGAAATAAAAGGATCTTAACTAGTACTTTTAGTTCTAAATATTAAAAAAAATGATGGTGCATGCATTAATTGTTGGTACATTATTTTTTAGTACTCCTATATCTTGTGAGGGATTGAATGAAAGAGAAGAATAGGCAGATTCGCTCCATTTGAAAAGTTATTATTTTGAATATTATTTAAAATAATACTATAATTATTTTTTTAAATGTGGTATATATAAGACAAAAAGGTAATTTGAAAATATAGAATAATAATTGTAAAATATTATTTGAAAAATAATAAATAATAAACCATAATACTATATTGTAACGTGATTCTGACCTAACCGAATTAACCTTCAAAAATTCTATAGTTAGAATTATTGAAACAATATTTGGAGGTATCAAAAACAAGTAATTAAAAAAAAAATCATTTACAACAACATCACAAACTCAAAATCACTTGTCAAAAATCAATACATATTGTAAAATTTTATTAAATTACTAATCTCTAATTTTAAATATTTAATCAAATTTCATGCAATTTTTTATCAATTTAACAATAAACAACACTGCCACTTTGAATAAATATAACAAATAAAATAATAAAGCATGCAATGCAAAGCTTAGATTCGATAGGACTCGTCTCGCAAAATGTACAGGGAATGGGAATAGAAAAATTCATCCATTATCTGTATTGTTTGCAAATAATGAAACAAAGGCCAATGCAGAGTGCTGAAAGCAACCATCAGACACGCTGAATTATTCATACACATCTATCGGGGTTTTAGGGCATTGTAGGAGGACGTGTTCGGTATTACCGAACATTGTCGGGCTATAATATTCTTACACAAACTACTAAAATAAAGTATTTTTGAGAATCCAACAATTTAATTATAATTATTAAGTTAACGCTTGCCTCATGGTGCATGGCTCGATTTTGATCTCATATTATTTGTAAGGGCTCTCTAATTTAGGTCACTCTGAATCTTTTGTCTCATTTTATTTGTTAATTTCTTGTCTCATATTTTAAATATTTGTCACTTATATTCAAATATGTATAGTATACATACAAAATATGAAATAGAAAATTAGTACAGGCATGTGAGACAAAGAATCTCTGTCCCTCTTCCTATCTCACTACCTAATGATCTGTCAAGATTTTGTAAGATAATTTTAGTAAAGTAATTTTAATAATTTATTTGATAATACAATAAAAAATGAGATAGTGTGTAAGAAAGAAAATTCTCAGCGTAATTTATTTCTCCAATTGCTTGATGACCTCACTTCCTGCAGCTCACTAATAAAATATTTTGTAATGTTTTCTTTGAGATTCCAAGTATTGGAGCTAGAAAGATACATAATTTAATTGGTAGTACAATATATTTTTGCCACATAGTTCACTCATCATCAAATAGAAATACTATGAAACTAGCTCGAATAATTCATTTTACAAGCATTAATTGAGACAACTAATGTGCAATTTATCTGCGAAGATACGCAAAATAGTGAAGTACTTATTAGTAAAATGTATGAATGGTCACCAAATTATTAAATTATAGCATACAAAGTTATTAAATTAGTTTTTACAAATTTGGTCACGGAACTATTTTAAATATATATTTGGAGTCATTTCATTACAAATTTGGTTGTGTGTGTATGCAGTCACGAAGAAACACACTCTTAAGATAATTTCGAGACCAAATTTGTAAAATAAATAGTTTAGTGATTCCAAACACACATTTTATGTAGTTCAGTAACTAAATTTACAAAACAAATAATTCAGTAACTTTATATACAACAACCTAATAGTTTGGTGACTATTAGTGCATTTTGCTCATTACTTATTGGTTTTTATTCCCCAATTTTCACGTAATATCCCATTAGTAATAACAGCAGTACGGTGAAATTGAAAGTATATATAAGCATTGAAAGATATATCTTGTAAATCTAAAAAAATTTGAAAAGGGCATTGAAGGCATATTTTTGTTTTCTTAAGGATCTATTAAAAATTTCTATTCCATAAAGAAAAGAGATAGATTTTCAAAATTTTGGGTTTGCCTAATGTGGGTTTGGGATGTACAATATGATATCTTCACTAATAACCTTTTTTTTTTTTTTTTGAAAAGTAATGTATATATTAACTAAATTAAAGTATTTTGCATAATATGACATGATTTTTTTTTTTTCTAAAAAAAGCTCATCTCTCTCACTACTATCTAGTAAGTTGAATTTATGACCAATAAATTATAAAAAAAACTTCTTATTACTTAAGTTATACTTTGTTTTTAACGTGATACGATTTAATGCAAGGAACAGTCACTAAATCTCTTCTTTTGTAATTTCTTCAACAAGGGCAAAAGTTAGTTATCAATATGACAACACATCAACATAAATAAACAATTAAAGATATTACATGATTTTAACATAGATCTAATTCAATTAAAATTAAATATCATATATTTTTATGACGGAAAATTCTAAAATAAACTCTATTAATACCACTATACTATGATGTGATTTCTATGTTCAAATTTACATACATCACTCATTCGAGGGATTATATTACAATATGCCATAGATAAATAAAAATTTGGACAAACCTTGCTCTACGTCCTCTTAAAACATTGGCCAATAATTAGGTAGTTGCTTTTGTCCGAAACCTATTCTAATCTCAAAGTTATAATTTGTCTGGATATTCGCATAGGGTCTCATGGGATAAAATGTGCAATTTTTGGACCTAAATAAGACCTTTTTCTAATATAAGGAGCAAACTAGGATATTCATTATGAAAATACTTAAACAGATTCGGTTTTGAGTCTCGTCTATAAATCTTGTAATAAAAATTAAATTTTATAAAATATTACTTATATCAACTAATGTCATTTATGATGTATGTTTTAATCTATAAACAAGTAAAGTCGTAAATTTTTTTCTATTTGAATTGGATCGACCTAAATATTTTCCTATCCATTAAAAAATTGATGGGCGAATCTGGTCATTTGCCCTTTAAAAAAACTTAAACATAATTTTCAATTCATTTATTAATAATTAAAGTAAATTTTAATCAATGAAAAATTTTACAGTCCTTTTTAGGGAAACATTCTCTTATATTTTAAATGATTGTATAGCACAATATCATATACTTTAAAAATTTGTACTATCTAAATTTTTAAAATTAATAGAATGATTCCTTAAAAAATGACTGTAGAATTCCTTGAATCACAACGCTTGCAATATTAGATTGTTCTCCTATTTTTTAGGGGGTGGCATGGAAGAATTTTCCAGGGAGAAGCTCAAGATAGTTGTCACGTGAGAGCTTGATCCATCTGGTGAAATCCAAATTCACGAGTAATTTGTGCGATCTATAATATCAACGTAGGCGCGTCCATTTCACGTTCCTAGGATACCCTCACTGACATTATCTCGATACAACCGGCTCCCATTGCTGACCGCCAGGCGCCAATTGTACCGTCCATCTTAGGTATTTTTGGTTATCGCTTCCCAAAACTACTCCATCTTAACTCAACTGATTGCTGTGTCCAGCCTGTCAACCTCCCAAAAATACCTCACTCCCATTTCCAAAAACACCCCTTCAACTGTCGATTAATCCTTTTCCATTCGATTTCAATTCCTAAATAATCAAAACAATTGAGTTTGGAGTGATAAATTTGGAGAAATATTTGAAATTTATTTATTTGTTAGAATGATTTATAATGTTGAAATTGATGAATTTTAAAATCTATTTAAATTAAAATGTATAAAATGAAAATTTTCAAATAACTTTCTAATTTAAATATATTTGAAATTCATTCATTTTGATTTTACTATTTGTCCAACAAATAGATAAATTTCAAATACTTTTTCAAATCCATTAATTCAAATGCAAGCTAACTGAAGGTTGAGTTAAGATCGATAATTTTGAGAAAGGATTTCTAATCAACTTATTTGTTGGAAAGTATTGTAATAATAAAATAAATAAACTTCTTATCTACTTAAGAGGCTTAAATTAAAAATTATTTGAAATACTCACTTTTTAATTTGAGTAATTTAAAAATTCATTGAATTTAACATTAAAAATTACTCAATTAATTGATGAATCTCAAATTTTGTGTCAAATCCTTTAATGCAAACATAGTATTTAGATTCGATATTCATTTAAGCTTCAAACTTTATTCCAATTCAATTCCACAAGCATAAAATTCAAAACTTAGGTATAAACATTTTAAACTAAAAGTAACAATCTAAATTCCAGCATATTTTCAAGCTTTGGATAAATAAACATTAAAATTATTCACAAGATCACAAATTTAAAATTTTCATTTGAACGCTATTATTTGAAATATTATTCTAAATTTTATTTGGAATAATTTTATAACTATTTTTTGAAATGTTATATGTGTGAGATAATAAGATGATTAAAAAATATATCTGTCTAATTATTGTAAAATATTATTTGGTTCATAATAAATAATGGGCCATAAGAATCGAGTTATGTGACAAAAAATTCTTTTAATATAAAATTATCAACCCTCTTATTTTAATTAATCAAATTTCTTTCGTTCTTTTATAATAAATTAATGATTTTATCGTTTTGTAAGCAAACACGTTTGAAGCGAAGTGTTTGGTTCCATTAGTTTCGTTTACATGCCCAATTACTACCCATCAATCATGGTCTTTCTAGTAAATACATAAACCACACTTAAATAGTCAGTGTCCAACTTTTGTAAGTCTGGAACTAAGCTGTAATGCCTTGTGTTGTTGATGCCTTCGGCGGGGCTTCTTGATGCCTTAATGCCTTTTGTTGTTCGGCTTAGAAAATGGAAAACAAAATCAATAAAAAGCCAAAACGCGTTTGAGGAGGGGGTAGCCGTTGGATAGCTTGGACCTCTCTCTTCCACTTTAGCTAAGCAAATGTCTTTTTCTATTTGCAGATTCGCCACAAAAACACGCAAGTTATTTATCAACCACGTTTTCAACATCAAAACATCATGCAGATACACTAGGAGAACTCCCCTACTTTTTCCTTACTATAAATACCCACTCCTTACTTCCTCCTCCAATTCACAACAAAAAAAAAGTTCCATTTTCTCTTTCTTCATCTCTCAGCGCTCATTTCTCTACTCAAAAAATACTACTAGTAAAAATGACATATTTTGCTTCAATCCTAAAGCTCTTTCTTGTGATATCTCTCTTGAATTCATGCTTTTCTTCAAGAATCATTGGTAGAACATTGGTCCAAGATGACACTCAATACAACCTATTGCAATATCACAAAGGTCCACTTTTAAGTGGAAAGATTTCTATCAACTTAATTTGGTACGGCCAATTCAAGCCATCCCAAAGGGCCATCATATCCGATTTCATTTCCTCACTTTCCACCACCACATCAGTTCAATCCCAACCGTCCGTTGCATCCTGGTGGAAACAAATCGAAAACTACTACCACCTCGCAAACTCCAAGAACCCCTCTTCCCTATCTTTCTATCTGGGCCAACAAATCTTGGACGAGAATTACTTCCTGAGGAAAATCACTCACGCTCCAAAACATCGTACAATTAGCGTCGAAGGGTCAACAGAAAAACGCAATCAACGTTGTTCTGACCGCTGATGACGTCACCGTCGATGGGTTTTGTCAGAACTCTTGTGGGTCCCACGGATCGTCGAAGGGAGCAGTTGTTAGTAAGGGTAACAAGAATTACTACTCCAAATTGGCTTACATTTGGGTTGGGAATTCGGCAACTCAATGTCCTGGATATTGTGCGTGGCCGTTCCATCAACCTCAATACGGACCACAAAATCCACCGTTGATTCCACCGAATAACGATGTGGGCCTGGACGGAATGGTGATCAATTTGGGTGGTCTTTTGGCCGGAGCGGCTACGAATCCTTTTGGAAATGGGTACTATCAGGGCCCGGCCGAAGCTCCGCTGGAGGCTGCATCGGCTTGTCCTGGGGTGTATGCTAAAGGGGCTTACCCGGGCTATGCTGGGAACCTTTTGGTGGACCCTACAACAGGTGCAAGGCTACAATGCACATGGTACAAATGGGAGGAAATTTGTGTTGCCTGCAATTTATGATCTATCTACCACTACATGTTCCACTTTGGTCTGAAAAAAAAAAAATATGAGATTAGAGATTAGGATGATGAAATTATATAATCTTAGTACAAATAGGAATGTTTATTAATATAATTTATTGATTCGTTCATTTGTTTGAGAGATCCAATAATCAAGAATGGCAAATTTCCTTGGTTTGCTAAACTCAATCGAAAATATCAAGTGTTTGATGCTTAAAAATGGAACTAAATTCTTGACACTAATTATATTGGTCCACATGGTGGACAATTGGCTAATCAGTTTTGATAACTAAATATTTGAGTTGGGTGGTATAATGTTAATTTATCGTGGATGGATTAAGGATGAATTTAGATTTGTTTCAACAACGTGCAAATAATTTTAGCAATGGGACAGCTTCTTTTGGTTTTTTTTTTAAAATTTTTTTAATGTTTGATTTAATTTTCAAAGCTGCATCAGCTATAATGGAAATTTAAAGTTATGACTAGAAATCTCTCGGGAAAAAAAGTTACGATTAAAAACGAGATAAATTGATTATAATAACTTTCGAATGAATTGAAAATGTTTTATGGAACTAATGAGGTCATATCCCACGTGGAAACACAGCAAATTTTTATTTGGACCCAATTTTTTATATATAATATGAAAAATCCTATCATAAATTCATTTTTTGACTCTACCTATAAACTTTGAGGTCAAGATTAAATTTTATAAAATCTTACTTATATCATAGATTTTATAACATTTAATTTATATCATAAAATTTAAAAGTGGAACCAAACACCTAGTTTACCTAAATCTTTCCCATATAATATAGGTTCTTTAGTTTTGAAGAGGTCATATCACCACATAAGTAATGTGACCTCTTTAGAACCAAAAGGTGATACCGTTGTATCATAAATCGAATTCAGACAAAAAATTTTCATGATAACAGCAAGAGAATGAAATTTATGGATAATGTGCATAGATTTCTTTAAGACTAAGAAATTATGCGTTGTATCATGAATTAAATTTAATTACAAATTTCCCGTAAGAACAGTAGGGGAATGAAGTTTACGGGGAGCCGAGGATTATTTTACTGTTCCAAATTCCAACTTCGAAGGTTGGATTATTTTACTGTTCCAAATTCTTCTGTTTACATGCCCTTTTCTTTGTCTGCTTTTTAGGGATAAACTTAATTTGAATGCAAAAATTAATGACCTACTAAGATTTTGTTATATATTTTTAATCGCGGCAAAAAGTTGATTAGTATATTTTCAGTTAAGTGACAAGGATTTTTTTTTAATTTAATTAAATATCAAAGAAGAAGAAAATTAAAACTACAAAGATAAATTTACAAAGATGATGACGAATATCTCCACCTTTAATTATTAAGGGTTGGCAAAAAAGCGTATAGACTTGTTGACCTGTCCTGCCCACTGGACTCGCGGACTCGCCCAAATCTTAAAAAGAGGAGATTCGTCCATTCACGCGTTTAAACATGTCAATGAAGTGCCAAATTCCTGTTTTTACCAGGTACAGGTATGGATCTGATTTTTAGAAACCCCCAAATATGTGATCTAACCTGCGTATGTCCTTTTTGGGTACAATTTAAGGCTAAACAAGTCATTTCATCTAATCTAAAAATCTTGATTTCAAGAATTGCTGGGACTATTGAACTTACCTAGCTGTTTTCTTTTTCTTTTTTTTTAAATAAAAATAAAAGAGGATTTACGGTAAATTTCCACCTACTCTTCTAGTGAATCAAATCCTTGACACAAGTCATAGAGGAAACATAATATTACCATAGTTACATTTCATTGTCATTATCTAGCTTCTCTTTGAGCAAGATTATGCTACTTTTAATTTTCTTTTTTTAGTTTCAAGGAATGATGTGATTTTTTATATTGAAATTTGTTAAAAAAAAATTTCTTGTGGGTTTTCAATAGTATACTTTTTAGTCCACATGTTAGTCCTTAAATTTTTTGAAGAATTGGTGCAAACCAAAGTGAGGTTAGTTTAATTTTAAAAAATGAATGATGGTAGGATAAGGTAGTATACTCGCTATCTGGATATTCGGTGATGTGAGGTTAGATAAGAGTAAGAAAATAACAGACTCGGCAAGTGAGTTTAGGGTAAGACAAATCTCTTATGGGAAATTCAAAATTGTTGAAGAAACAACAATATCTTTCTGGTGGCTATAACTAGCTTCAGTATTTGGCAAAATATTACTATCATTTTATCGGGTGATAAAATGTTTTGACTATGATGTAAACGTGATGGTTTATACCAAGGTGTGTTTATGGATTGGATTATCAAACTAATGAGTTATCAAGTTTTGCGTTCTCGAGTTTCGAATAGAAAATGTAAAATTCAACGTAACCTGAGTAACATATAAATATAAATCCAAGTAAACCCAATCCAACTGTTAATCGGGTGGCTTACTCGGATTATTCAGGACACTCAGGTTGGAATTGCTAAGTAACGGTAAGAAAAGATCCTGATGACCTCTTATATTTACAAAATAATCCATCACAATTTTAAATTACTAGCAAATAAATGCCTGGACCTTGAAGTTTTCTGCTAACAGCCTATATTGAAACTTCAAGATAATCACTCAAATCACAAAAACAAGAGTCAATTACTCAATTTAAACCAACACCAAACCACCTTCAATTGAAAAGCGAAGGCTGCAATTTCCGACTGCACAGTGGGAGAATCAAAGCCTTGAAAGAACCTATCAAAGATTTGTGGGATGAGCGGAGCCTTCACGAGTGACGACACTGATCGGTGATCGAAGCCTTGAGAGAGGAAAAATTAAATGGAGATTTGAGGTTTTGAGGGGAAAAAAAATACAATTTAATATATTTTGAAAAGAGAAATAAAATTAGTTTTACAATTCTACTCCCAGTCTACTAGGATAACTGCAAGACAAGGGTCATATTGTAAATAAAATTTTAAATTGGGTTGTCAAGCTCGTAGGTAGGGTTGAATTTAAAAAAAATAAAACTTAACCCAATTTAATATATAGTATTAATCATAATTGCATGCAATCGAGCAAGCATCTGAATTGTAATATTTTATTTATTTATTTATTTTTTATTAAAAAAATACTCTCAAAATTGTCATCATAAAATAATAACAATAGAAAAATTACTTTTTAAAGACTAGCATGCTCATATATGTAAATATATTAGATGTAAAAGCTCAAAAGTCATGAACTTAACTTTTGGGAGTAAGCTTGTAGTCCCGTTGAACTGAGTTGGATCAGATTGGCCAATTAGCTCCACCTTATATTTAGCATAAACCAAATTACTTCGAATTGTTCACAAGACGATTTTTTTAATATCATAACGTTCACAAGACGAGTTCTTCAGAAGCTTTTGATGAAGAATCTGACGTGGCCATTCTTCGGATTTCAAAGTTTGAATAAAAAAGATTATCATGCAATGGTGCTTGGCTTCAGCTTTTACTAAGCTCGGCCACAATTGATCACAAATTGGTTGTATGATTGCTTATAATACAGCTTTGATATTCAGCAATTTGTCATCAATGACCTTGCTTCTTGTTCTGCTTCTCGAAACCAACCGAACTAAAGCTCGATATAATTTCTACAAAGCTGGAGCTCATGCTTTGGATTATTCTTTTTTTAACTCGTGCTTCAGATTATTTTATTTTTTTAAAGCTTTTTGACTTCGTCATATGCTCAAGAGGGATTCAGTTTAGCCTCGGACGTTTTTATTAAGTTGCATTCGTTGAGAAATCAACTTAAGCCGCAGTTGCTGCATTCTTGCTTCGGAACTTCACAATTATAGCAGCTTTATTTGCGAATTTTTTAGTAGCTTTAGCTTTATTCTTTGAGCTCATGAGGAGCTGCTTCCTAGTGAATTTCCTTTTTATCACAGTATGAAGAAATAATTTATGATACTACCATCAAGAGAAAACTTCTAAGACTAAATGATGGTCCCCCTCTCTGATTTTTCCTAACCTCTCCAAAGCCGTACGCTATTGCTCTCTATTGCCGTCCATGTCTCTAATGTCTCTTCTCTTCTCTCGTCGAGTCTATTCTCTAGTCCTTGTGGTCTTCTCATCAGTTGGATTTTTATAGAGAGATTAATTGAAGATTTTTCCTCTTGCTTTTGGAGTTATAAAAGAGCTCAAATTGATCCTTTAAGGATATGCGAGATTCAAAACAAGCTTTATCCATCACATTGATCCAAGTTTCCAACGGATGAGCCACAAAGGAGCTATCCAATTTAATCTCTTTACATATTTGAAGTCTTTGCTTTACTTGTCCAATTGACTTTTTGTATCTATAAGCTTATTGGAAGTTTATGACAAATCATTGGCTTTTTATCTTAATGTTGTCAAAAATATTCCTACGGTTAAGATTATTATCTGGTCTAATTTGGATTTTCATGAAATAAATTATGAGATTGGAAGCTTATGATAAATCAGTGGCTTTTTGTCTTAATGCTGTCAAAAATATTCCTACGGTGAAGATTATTAACTGGTGCAACTTGGATTTTTATGGAATATCTTTATAAGTATGAGTCTATCTCAACCCTTATCACTTTTAAATACCTACAATCACAAGTTGTATAAATCGAATAAAAATTCTATTAAAATTTGGGTGGTCACAAAGGAGCTATCAAATTGAATCTCTGTAGATATTTGAAGTCTTTGCTACCTTGTCCAATTGACTTTTTGTATCTACAAGCTTATCGGAAGCTTATCACAAATCATTGGCTTTTTATCTTAATGTTGCCAAAAATATTCTTATGGGTTTGACCAGAAATTTTGTAAGATTATTAACTGGTTTAACTTGGATTTGGATGGAATAAAGTATGAGTCTACTTCAATGCTTATCACTTTTAAACATCCACAACCACAAATTGTTTAAATTGAATAAAAATTCTACTAAAATTTGTATCCCATCCAATGACATATTTATTTATCTGCCAAAGGTGAGACGGTTAAGGGTCAGGATTAAACCTAGAGCACTTTATTTTTTTTAACAACATGTGTGCTATCATTTAATAATGTCTATGTTACTTACATACTCAATGGACAGGTTTTAGGTACCAAATGGTGTGTGGAATTTACATCCTACGAAACAATGTCATTTACAGAAGTAGTTTTTGAGTTTACAATTAGAGGTGGCGGTGGCCTGAGTCAGGCTGGAAGCCCGCTAGTTCAGACCCATGATAGCCTGTTAAGGGCGAGTTGTGGCGAGTTTAGGCCTTTCAATGGGTTGGGTCCAGACCCGGACCCGATCCGATCCGGACCTGTTTATCTGGGTCTGGATCTATAACAAATTTCGATTACCCGGATCTGATCTGGACTTGTTTAACTTTTATAATAAACGGGTCGGATCTGGATCTTGGTGTTCCGATCCGATTAAGATCTGGATACGATTAAAATATTTCATATATAATAAAATTATTGTACCCGTTTAACTTTTATAATAAACGGGTCGGATCTAGATCTTGGATTTCGATCCGATTAAGACCGGATCCGATTAAAATATTTAATATTTAATATATAATAAAATTATTGTACATTAGTGTTATATTTTATATGTATATATACATATATGTTGTGTAACTTACCCATGTAATTTATATTTAATATAAAATACATGCATAAATATTAATTATGAATTTAATACTTTTGTATAATTAAAAAAAAAAAGAGAAAATTCGATAAGTTGTAATAGTTTTACATATAATTTTGAAAAAAAATTATCCAGACCCGGATCCGGATCCGACAAGATCCGACGGATCCGGATATGGATCTACTTTTGTAGACCCATCTGGATCCGAATCCGGATCTGATTATATTAATCGGATCTTGGTTTGGATATACTAGATCCGACCCGGATCCGACCTGTTTACACCCCTGGGCTCACCCATTCTGTCTGGGCCGATAGACAGAATGGGTGGCTAGTAACTGACCCCAGATCTAGGCCCTCGGTTAGTCTGGGCAGGCTGGCCCATGTGCTGGCCCTCCAATTTAAGTTCTTAAATTTTAAAATTATTTCTTTGAGAAATTTAAATTTCTAAAATCTTCAATTGAACTCTCAACTTAAGAACTGTAATTTTAAAATTTTAAAATACTATATATTATAATTTAAGTAGTATGAAAGAAATTATAATAGCACTTGGAGATAAAGTTAGAGAGTAGAAAGATGAAATAAGAGAAAGTAGAGAGAAATTGTTGTGTGATTTGTTGGAAAAATTGTGTGGTATTTATAGGAAAATTTTTCTAATATTACTCCCAAAAACTAGTCGTTTTATAACTGTTGGAGGGATAAAACTGTCATTAATAGCCTTTTAAAAGAAAAAAATTAAACAAAAAGTAATTTCCAAAATGGGGGGCCCATGGCTCCAACAGTCGACTTGACGAGTTGACCCACGAGCTGAGTCGGACCGATCAATGGGTTGAACCGTTGACAGGCTTAATCGTCGACCAGACCAGTTACAATTAAATATACTGGTCGGGCTGGGCCGGGTCGCGGGCCAGAACTCCCTGACCCAAGCCCCGCCCTATTCTCTATCCTGGGTTAAGATGGGATCGCTACAGTATTTTATGGGTCAGGTGACACACAGTGAAAAAAGGCCAAGTTGGCCCGGCCCACTGCCATTTCTGTTTACAGCCCATGTATTGGTCTATGCGTAGTAAGAAACAAGTGGAATCGGCCCGGCCCACTGCCATTTCTGCGTACAATCCACGTATTGGTCTATGCATAGTAAGAAACAACTAAAAATTATTTTAGCACCTTGTCTTGTTACCTGAATAAAAAACAAAAATGATCATACAACATTCGTTTGTACTTAGAATAATAGTGTATGCAATTTCCACCATATTTCAAATACAAAATGATTTAAAAAGTAAAAAATTCAGGACACCTTACTAAAAGTACTTCATGTAGTAAAATCATTGTAAATTATCAACTTTTGATTTTAAATATTTAGTCGAATTTAGTTTTTTTTTTCGATATCTAATAACATATCATTAATTTTATCACTTTATATAAGTGCACTAATTTCAAATAAAGTTTCAAAAATATAATCAAAACTAGAAATAATCAAGGAGTGTATGTAATCCTTAGCATTATCTTGGTAACCATTGTAGTTAGCGCTTGAAATTTAATATACATACCATCCCGAAACGAAATTTGAAATTTTATTTTGCCGGACCTCCATCACTTGGCAATTTTAACAAGCTGAAAATACTAAACAGATTAACGTGCCAGTCGAACTATTTGGCAGAGCTAGATTGTTGCATATGTAAAATTTACACTGTCATTTCTTTTTCTTCTTTCACAGTAACTCTCACGTATTGTGGTCGATTTGTATAACGTACTTACATTTTAATTGTTTGAACTTAGCTTGCTCTATGTTGCAAATAAAACTTGTGAGTGGCCTAATTAAAGAAAAAAAAATACTTTGTGATTAATTGTTCCTGATAGTAAATCTATATATATATATATATATATATATATATATATATATAAGGAACACCAGGATAAACATTCCATTTGTTACCGTAAATTTATGGTTTTTCATTAAAATAATAATAATAAAATAAGACAAAGAACACCCAAAAGAATCTATAGCAAATTAGTGTTTAAAATTAAGACATTAAATAATATAGCACATGCTTGACTTTAGTCTTCAAATCATAGGGTGATGTGTAAATATTGTGTAGTTTTACTCGAGTATTATTGCCTTTCGCTTGTCACAATTTGGATGATTATGACATGAAATATTTTGCGTGATAATACCCCCTAATCAACATGGTTAATCACCAGTAGCAGCTAACTTGGAAGGAAACTAATTTGTTCACCAATAAAATATGTCTAATCAAAATGGTATACATGCATACAATATACAAATATAAAGGAGCAAACGTAATGAATCAGGCAAATAAAAATAAAAGATAAAAGTTTGATCTGAGTTCTTTATTTAATTTTCTTCAGAAATTAGTTTTATTATTACTTATTAATTTGCATTAAGGGAAGCTTACAAGTGAGGAACTATTTTTGACCCAGTCCCTTTTCGTGGGTCAACTTTATACAAAAGTAACGGAATCCCCTCGATCTCGAAAGGAAGAAAACATTGATTGCCAACAGGGATTTATTCATATAGTAAATTAAATTATCAAAAAATTTAATATTTGACTATTTATGCTTTCAATTTCCTATTTTGTTGATGATAGGTAAAAATCATCGTAAACTCACATATGACCTGCTTTGACCTTTTAAAAAGAGAAGTAATCTACCATCTTCCTAAACTTTTCCTTAACCCAAAATAAATAAATAAATAAATAAAATCTTGATTGATATTTGATGTTATGATAGTCTCCACCAACTACAATTTTCCTCTACAAAGGAGCATAAATTGAGTTTTTTTTTTTATATAAAAAAAAAAATTGATAAATTGGATAGCTAACAATTTATCTCAGTCACATTATACGACTTCCAATTTTCTCCAATATTAATTAATGAACAAAAATTCAAAAAACTCTTTTAAGTTTTAACCCAGCCTCGAAGATACATTCTTCTAGCCTAATAAGTATATACTTCAAAAATTTTCCAGCCAATTTGCACTTGCAAGGACTTCCATAATTTTTTGCTATGTTAGACCAGAAGCCTCATGCATTCCTCATACCAGCTCCATCACAAAGGGTTTCACAGTACCTTTGTGATGACACTAAATATTGCACCCAATACATTGTGTCACGTGTTAAATTTATTAAGGGCATGAATACAAATTAATGCATGAATAGTTTAAGGTATATTGGCCAAGGTTCATAGAAAATAGTTAAGACCCATATAAAATTTATAAATAAGGAGTCACCCTAACAATTGGTAAATTATGCATTATTTCTATTTTCCCACCTTCTCTATCTACAATTTTTCGTACTCATCATTTGACGCCGTATGTGAGAATCCAAACAAAAAGTCATGTTTTTTATAATTTCTTTGGAGCTTTTGGGTGGCCGAATGGGGTTACACAAAAAATCCAACACTACAAGCTGATGAGAAGACACTTGTTTTAGTTGCCGAAGCCATGTCTAATCTCTTGGTAATTAATTCGAAGCAGAATTTGTGTGATCAACCGAGGCAAACATTCGATTATTCAAGTTGATTACCAGTTTGTGTGATCAACAAGAGTTCGGTAGCCAAAGAATATTGCCGTCGGTTCAAATCAATTTGTTAATTGTTCTTGGATCACTTGTGAAACAAGTTGAGATCCATGTTTAAAGGAGCTTGTCTTCTTGTCCGACGCAGAGCAACATAGCTTATAAAACATTATGAGCCGAAGAGCCGAACCTCTAGTTTAATTTTGGAGCTCCCTAAGGCAGAACTTCATTATCATCAAACCTTGTTTTCGGCCAATGTCGGCAAGCTTCATTCTAAGTCTAGCTAAAGCCAAGGTTTGTCCAAGGCAAATAGCTGTAAAAGGAGCCCCATAAAACATTTGGATTGGCTCACAAGGACATAAGAGAAAAATTAAAGGATGAGAACAAGGTGGAGGCGAGATGCTTGTTAAAAGGATCAATATCCGAGCAGCTTGAGATAATTTCAAGCAAGGCCTATCCAAGAAAGTACACGTAACTCCTCAAAGCTCAAAGAAAGTCATGAAATGAAGTTGAAGCTGAATTCAAAACAAAAAGAAGCTCCTTTTGAGCTTGACGATACCCAGAGTTGTTCAGTTCGGACAAGAGACACGTGGCAAAATTTATCGACCTCCTAAGCATAAAACATCTATTCAGAATTGAACCGACTACTATTCTGCTCGGCTCACCCAAAGGCAGATCGGCTCAACTGTCAAACAGTTCGACTTGCAATTTGGTGCAAGAAGCTCAACATAAATAGTTCGGTAGTTCGGTAGTTTAGTAGTTCGGTAGGTCGGTAGATATAGTACAACAATCATTATTATGGGCCCCACTATCCCCTAGTTACTATAAATAAGTTATTTATCCACATTTGTAAAGGATGATGATAAGAATACAACACAAACTGTCTACTACACAACAATTTACAAGCAATAAAATACATCGTCTTTCCCCCAATTCATCCTTTTTTACACTTGTCATAATTTCTATTCCTTTTTCTTCATTTCAAATTGATCTTAGCGATCCAAATAATGTTAATTTCTGTATCGTCAATTAGTACTGTCTGTAGGAAACTGATACGAAAAGTCAATTTCTACCTGAATTAAAGTCATGGCAAAACGTTCCAAGAAAAATCGACAGCCTGAAATTCAACCCAAGAAACCAAAAATGCATCTTCCACCCTTTAATCTTGGAAACTGTCAATTTTTCTCAAACGACTACTCCTCAAAAAGATGAGATGTTCCAATTTCTTGCTAACAACTTTCAGGCTATCAGGAATTTTATTGAGAATCAGCAAAAATAGTAAACAACTAGAAAGATATTGCCAGTAGTTCTTATCGCCTTCAAACGGCTCTGTCCCCTATCCCTAGACGAGAAGGGTCTATTTTCGATCGAATAGGTCCTAATCCTAAAAGGATAGGGGGCTTAGCTATTGAAGTTAATAGTGAGAACCAACAAGACAACGAGCTGATGGCTAAAGTGAATCAGCACATACAGGAACTCTTGGGAAAGAAGCCTATTCCGACCCTAGAGTTACTTATTGTTAGACAAAGATCCCTTTATTCCAACCATACAAAATGAGCAGATTCTACCCCATTTTAAACAGCCTGATTTGGCACTTACAAAGGCACCACTGATCCTACTGATCACATTGCATACGTCTTCTCTGTATCTAGACTCTTTGGGTTTTCAGACGTTATAACTTGCAAACTATTTGCAACCATACTTAGGGAGTCAACTCAGAAATGGTTCAAAGAATTAGCTCCAAGATTAGTAGACTCATTTACTGATCTTGCAAAAAAATTCTTACGTCATTTGAAAACTATACAGAGAGAAGCATCACATTTGTTAAGTGTTCGGCAAAGACAGGATGAGACATTGAAGTAATACACTGACTGCATTAACGATAAAATCATACACATTCTCAATGCCGACGAGACTATGCTCATTACTGCCTTCATGAGCGGAATCCAACCCGAAATGTTCAATGCAATCTTGCTTCATCCGTACCGAAAACATTCAAGGAGTTATTGTAGAGAGCAGATGACTACATCTAAAGAGAAGAGTCAAACCGATAAAAGAGGAAATTGCAAGAACCCCGAGACAAAGCTCGTAAGAACCAAGAAAAGTCCATTGAGCCCAATAAGAAAAAATGTGCTAAATCCAGCACTTGTGTTGAGCCACCCTAATTTCAATTTGGTTGTCCTTCAGCTTGATAAATCGGATATCAGAAACTCCCTCATTCCGACGAACTACGATCTTATCTGATGAGGATTTCACTCATCTCAACGCTCCAAGAAAGGAAATTCTATACCAAGTTCGTCACACAGGGATCATTACACCTCTAACTCCCATTAGATCTCAATTTCATTGCAGAAATTAGTCAAAATAATGTGCTCATCACGACAATCACGACCATGACACCGAAGAATGCAACGATCTGAAAATTGAGATCGAGAAGGAAATAAAAGGTGGGCATTTACAAGAGTATATTCTTTGAGATGTTGACCAATTCTAGAAAAATGATAGGAGACCTATTTTTAATGAAGGACCTTCTCGTTACAAAATTTTCGGTCCCGAGATGCCTGATCTAACAATCAAAGAGGACCACCTCGAAACAATGATGATGTGGTTGGAGTAATAGTAACCATCGCTGGAGAAAGCATTGGAGGAGACTTCTCGAATGCCAGAAAGAGAGATGCCCGAGGCTTGGCTTGGGAAGACAGAGCTATTTAGAGACCACGTTTCGGTCTAAATATTAATTTCACTTAGAATTACCCGATCCCAGGTCGGATTCCACATGCTGATCCAATTGTCATCTATGTTAAAGTTGGAGATTTCAGGGTGCACAAAGTATTCATCGATAGTGGGAGCTCGGTAGATGTTATCTACTGGCACGCCTGGGAAAAGATGAAAATAGATCCCGCACAAATTTGACCAATCAGAACCCCGTTAGTCGGGTTCACAGGAAACTCGATTGACGCTGAGGGATCCGTTATGCTACCACTGACCTTGGGAGACGCTCCATGCTCTCGAACGGAGATGATAAACTTCACGTTGGTCAAGTCTTGGTCGGACTCAAAAAGTTCGGCCTACAACATGATACCAGGCTGACCTTCCCTGTTCACATATACTATTTTGCCCTCTAAGTACTATCTAGGCAACAAGTTTGCTCTTCAAGATGGTACAGCAGGAAAGTATAAGGAGACCAACGGGAGGCTAGGGAATGCTACATGATGTCTCTCCGAAGGAAAGCCTTGGACAAGCCATCCGACCAAGACTGGCCATCCAACCAAGGTCCCCACTCAGGTTCAGAAGCACCAATTCTCTAGGAAGATGGAAAAGAAAAATTGTCAATTGAAGAAATTTCCTTAGATGAAGAATTCCCGGGCAGAAAGCTGAGGATGTATGCAGATCTACCACTTTCCATCAAAGAGGCATTAACAAAACTTTTGTATGAATTCAAAGATATTTTTGCTTGGTTCCCTGAGGTTATGCCAGAAATCTCCCAAGAAATTATAGAACACAAGTTTGGCATCAACCCATCTCAAAAACCAATAAAGCATTAGAAAAGGCTCTTTGGGCCAGAACTGTAGTCAGGTTATTGAGAGCGAGGTCGACAAACTATTTGTAGTTCGGATAATTAGGGAGGTATTTTACCCGACTTGGCTATCAAACCCTCTACTAGTGCCAAAGCCAGATACAAACCGGCGAATGTGTGTCAATTATACCGATCTATATAAAGCCTGTTCTAAAGACAATTACCCTTTGTCTCATATTGATATAGTGGTAGATTAGTAAGTTGGATACAGAATAGAACAATTTCTAGATTCACACAAAGGATATCACCAGATATTCCTCAACAAGGAAGATGAAAAAAGACAGCCTTCATCACTGATAATGACACCTACTGTTATCAAACCATACCTTTTAGACTGAAAATACAAGAGCTATCTATCAAATATTGGTCAACAAACTGTTCAAAAATCAGATCGGGTGAAATATAGAGGTTTATGTTGATGATATGGTCGTCAAAAGCCGAACATATGAAGATACTCTCTCAGATCTCCGAGAAGTTTTTTCCATAATAAGGTCGGATTAGTAAGTATCTTCAGGTGAACCCCCTAAAATGCACTTTCGGTATCTGGAAAATTGCTTCCCTTCATTGTTTTTGAAAGAGGAATTAAGCAAATCTGAAGAAAGTACAAGCAATTATTGACATGAAACCTCCTCGGACTATATAAGAGGTGCAATGCCTGACTGGGCGAATGGCTTTGCTTAACTGATGTCTATTAAAATCGGTAAAGCGAGGATTCCCTTCTTCCAAGCCATCACGAAAGCAAAAAAATTTGAATGGACCAAACAATGTCAAAAGGCTTTCAAAAAATTAAAGCAGTATTTGGCCAGGATACCTTGTCTAATAGCGTCGATCAAAGATGATGTTCTGGTCTTATATTTGTCAACAACTCATTCTGTTATATGTGCTGTTCTTGTATCTGAACGAGACAAAGTTCAACGACCAATTTACTTTGTCAGCAAAGTTCTACAAGGACCCGAGCAGAATTATACAAATATTGAAAAAGTGGCTTTCACCTTTGTAGTTGTTGCTCAACAAATTAAGACCATACTTTCAAAGCCATACCATCCTGGTCAACACAAAATTTCCCCTCAAAGCAGTCTTGGCCAGGCCAGATGTTTCAAGGTGCATGCTTAAATGGTGTGTCGAGCTCTTGGAGTATGATCTCAAGTTTCAGCCCTGAACAACAATTAAAGCACAGGCACTTGCCGACTTTGTCATTAAAAGTACTTTGCCTGACAATTCAATTTTGAATATCAATGAGAAAGATGAAGAATATCTGATCTGGGAAGTATATGTTGATGGATTATCCAATAAAATTGGTTTTGGAACAGGAATTGTCATTAAAACCCCTGAAGAAAATCATCTCACATATGCCATTCGATTCGGGTTTCAGGCGGCCAATAATGAGGCCGAATATAAGGCATTGATAATAGGAATGAAACTCTCCTGAGAATTGGGAGCTCTAGGCCTACGGATAAACAGTGACTCCTTACTAGTGGTTAATCAGATTCTTGGCAACTTCGATGCTCGAGGAACCATCCTTTACTTCAAATATACCTTGTAAAGGTACGACAACTCAAACAATTCTTCCAAGAAATAGAGTTCGCCAAAATTCCTTGAGCAAAAAATATATATGTTGATGCCTTGTCAAAGCTTGCTACAGCCTTGTATACTCATCTAACAAAAGAAGTGCTGGTTGAGATAAAGGCCCATCGAGCTATAGACGAGCAGGAAACAACTCAAATTAATGAGGAATCAAACTGGATGACCCCTATTATTGAATATCTGACTAATGGAAAACTCCTAGAAGATCAGGTTCAGGCTAGAAGACTATGGGTCCGAGCGATGAAATATGAAATACATTAGGGGATATTATATCGTCACTCGTATCTGAACCCCATCCTTAGATGTTTAGCACCAGACGAAGCAAACTATGTGCTTCAGAAAATTCCTGAAGGCATCATGAGTCTTATAGACCTCAGAATTTGTGTTGAGAGAAGAAGCATTCCTCAATCTGAGCCGAATATGAATCACAATGCTAGTCAAATTGTCAAATATTACCATAAGTGTCAAGTACATGTTTCTATTATCCGAAAATCGGCTGCCGAATTGACATTCATTCTCAGATCTTGGCCTTTCCATTAGTGGGGTCTAGACATTCTTGGATCTTTCCCAAAAGGGTTTGGAAATTTTAAGTTCTTGATCATGGCAGCTGACTACTTCTCAAAATGGATTGAAGCCGAGCCACTCCGATCAATTTCTGGGAAAAAAATAAAAAAAATATTTTGGAAAAACTTGTCTGCAGATATTGAATACCTCGAGACATCATTACTGACAATGGAACTCAGTTTGTCATAAGACCATTCAAACCCTTCTGCAAAGAATTGGGGATACAAATGCACACGATTTTAGTATCTCATCCTCAGGCCAATGGTCTGGTCGAGCTCTCTAATCGGATTTTGTTGATCGGACTCAAAATTCGATTAGATCGAGTTAAAGAAATATGGGTAGAAAAGCTACTGAGCGTCTTGTGGACTTGCCAAACTAGTCCTTTCAAGACTCACTTGGAGAAACATCGTTCAACTTAGTGTATGGTACTGAGGCTGTTATTTCTCCAGAAATAGGGATACGATCTACAGGGACTGAAAATTCATCCCAAATTGACAACAATGAAATTAGAAGAGAAAATTTGGATCTCCTAGAAGAATGAAGATTGATTGCAGCCGTTCAAGAATCTATATATAAGTAACGTCTCAAAAAATATTATGATTCTACTGTTTGGTTAAGATACTTCAAACTCAGAGACCTGGTTCTTCGAAAAAATGAGTTTAATCGAATAGAAGGAAGTCATAAGTTTGATGAAAACTGGGAAGGTCTATATTAGATAATTGAGGCTCATCTGTCAGGATATTATAAGTTGTTTGATCAGTTTGGACGAATTATTTGTCGTATGTGGAATGTTACTCATTTAAAGAAGTATTACAGAGAAATGTAAATGAGAAAGTCCTTTGCAAAAACTTTCATTCATCTTCAATTAATACATTTTTAGATACATTATACTTATGTCTGAGATTCTACGAAAATATCACCTAACTTGGTAACTAGAGCCCGATCTATATCTTCATTATAATCTTGAAAAGAAGAAAAATATATAGGCAAATATGGGAACTATTTCTGGACTTCTACTGAGGCCTCTTTATAACCTAAAGAGTAGGCCTATTGACAGAATGTCATCAGTTCGCTCTTCAAGGCTTTCAAGCTCAGATATTGATTGACATGGTCAACCAATTAAGAAGAAGAAGAACTTGGAACTTGACTATACCTTAGCTGATCGGCTTCCAACTTATACTAGTCGGTCTCTTCCTATTTCACCTTCAGTTGTTCGGTTAGGTCTTTCACTTGATCTCTCAGATCTTTAAGCTTTTCTTCATATTTCTCTTAAAACTCTTCTACTGGAAAAAGAACATCGACTGGACTTATCACTCCATGTGATCGCAACTATTGCTTCAAACCTTCTTCACTAGCAATTGATTTTTGAAGCAGTTCCTTCAACTCCTTAACTTGCTTCACTTCGAGCCTCAAGCAACGACGATGCCCCTTGCTCATGGCATTATTGAGTTGTAAAATATCAAAAAAATAAAATCAAAAAAAGTTTTACCACATAGAAAGATTGAGCAGCCTTGGATTGTAGCAGAGATGTTGGAAGATCGGCATATGACTGGTCTCATTCCAAAAAGGCATTGTCTGGCCAATTATTTGCAACTCGAGCATGCTTTCCTCGGTCATTTATAGTCAGAGACCATAAAGGACTAAAAGGAGAAATTTTCAGCTCGCCGTCTAGATTTCTAATCGACTGAACTGTCCTTACTATCCATGGAAGATTCTGAGAGCCACTAGAGACCCATTCTTCTTTAAGAGTCCAGTCTCGAGCCCCTGGAGTTGCATACCAAACAATTATTTCGTTATTCCCTGGAACACAAAATGCTCTAGGTTTGTATGACCAAGGACAAAATAACCCACTTGGAACTGGTAGTACAAAAAACGAAGTTTGAATCAGAGGAATTGAAGGAAGATCAAAAGCCTCCAAGTCTCTTGAGACTATTTATCTTATACACATCTGACCTGCAGCTAAGGAAGGAACTATAGTATCCTCCTCTTCAACCTCCTCCACTGAAGCCAATCTAGACCTCTTACTCTTCGAAACAGCAACAGCAGGAGCTTTCCTCTTTTTAGCAACTGTTATCGAGCTACTGTTGTCTCCTGCTCCTCGGGAAAATGGAGAAAAATGGTCTATTATTTGGACTGGCTCAGGAACAGTTAAGCGAGAATCTTCTTCTATTGAAATAAATAGCATCCACTTCACCAAAGTCCCTAATCAAGAAACAACAACAAAAGTAAGTCAACATGCAGAAGAATAAAGATCAGAAATATGTAAGGAGTTCGGGCATCCATACTTATGTCCATTAAAATATTGAGAAAGTGTTATTCCCTCAATCATGTCTGCCTAGATTAGCAGGTTGTGATCTATTGTTAAATTCTTGTCCCCAAAAAGAATGGCAGAACGTGATTGTTCAATTCTTATCACCCTGAGGTGGGTTTCTGGAGTCTAGTTCTCCCAAGGGGCCAAAATTCAGGATGGGTTTTTAGTCAAAAAAAGACCATTTTGTTTTAATCTTCCCGATGTTAGCCTGAGCAGCAAAAAAGAAATTGGACTTCCAATTCTTTATGGAGCTCGGCATGTCAGAAGCTATGCTGGCTCTTTTTGAATAACCAGCAAAATAATAAAATTCGAACTCTTGCCCTGCACCACTTTGTAGAAACACCTGAAGCCATGTGCAGAAACCCTAATATTTGAATATTTGCAAATTAAGGCGTAAATTTAACAATAAAAAAAAAGGATTAATATAATTTTGCACCTCTAAACTTATACATTATATTCATTTTGCACCTTCTATTTCAATTTTCATTTGGCATAGAGGATCTCATTTGCCCTCTCTAGTCTCTAATCCTTAAGTCCTGTGATTCTGATAATATTGGTTGTTGACCATAATTTTACGGTTTTGTAGATGCTAGTCACACGACAAATGGGTATCTAGATACTGTTATAGATTGATCAGATTCCAGGCCTGGAAGGTATACGTTTGAAGGATCTTCCAAGTTTCCTAAGAACCACAAATCCTGAGGACATTATGGTAAAATTTGTATTGCAAGATGTGAGAGAGCTCGAAAGGCTTTTGCCATAATTTTAAATACCTTTGAAGAATTGGATCGTGATGTATTAAAAGCTCTTTCATCATATCTTCCTCCAATTTATTGCATTGGGCCACTAAATCTCCTACAGAATCAAGTTAATGATGAAAGATTAAAAGAACTTGATTCTGTACTTCTTTTGAGTGGCAGAATGTCTCGAATGGCTCAATTCGAAAGAACCAAACTCTGTTGTTTATGTCAATTTTGGAAGCATTACTGTTATGACAGTTGAGTCAACTAGTTGAATTTGCATGGGGACTGGCTAATAGCCAACAAACCTTTTTGTTGATTATAAGGCCTGATCTTGTCTCGGGCGATTCGGCTATTCTTCCGGTCGAGTTTCTTGAGGAAACCAAAGAAAGAAGCTTGTTGTTGCAAGTTGGTGTCCTCAAGAAGAAGTTCTTAGTCACCCTTTTGTGAGAGGATTCTTGACTCATAGTGGATGGAATTCCACGATTGAAAGTATTAGCTATGGGTTGCCTATGATATGTTGGCCTTTTTTTTGCTGATCAACAAGCTAATTGCTGGTTTTGTTGCACTAAATGGGGGATTGGAATGGAGATCGACAATAATGTAAAGAGGGATGAAGTTGAAAGTCTTGTTAGAGAGTTGATGGTTGGAGAGAAAGGTAAGGATATGAAGAAAAATGCCTTGGAGTGGAAAATTTTGGCAGAAGTGGCTGCAAGAAGCTCTAATTATAATCCTGAGAATTTGATCCATCAAGTGCTTCTCAATCCAAAAAATTAGACACATTGAAATGAATGGATCCAAATTATTGTTAGGCTCATTTTGACTTTGGGACTTGGGTAATTAGTTGATGTTTTTAATCAATCTTGCATGTATGATTTGTTCTTGACTTCTTGTTGTGATGTTTGTTTAATGCCGGTTCTTTTCGCATTTATTTCTTTGTGGTACCTTGGTTGAATGTAAAATTGAAAATAAATTCCAATTCTTACAAGGTATATTTTTGTGAGAAATTAAAATGGTCTCTGTCATTTCACTTGTAGTAAAAAGATATAAATTAATGCAAAATTAATACGGAGTAGCTGAATGTTAAAACTTGGTCTAACTGAATTTGAATAAATAATTCAAACCATATATTTGAACAAATAGAAAATGAGAGGTGAAGTAGGAAAAGAAGCTATAGAAAATTTTGATTCGATAAAAATATCTTTGTTGCGGTTTCTTGTGTTTTTAGAGTGCACTAGGAAAATGAACGTGCGATGTATGTGTAGACGTGATAATTTATTCAACAATTTTTTTACGAGCACATTTTAAATACGGTCATAAAATTATTGTTATGTCTCATTGAATTGTTTTTCTGCAAAAAGGACACTAAACTATCAAAAGTGTGGATTTAAAGTCATTCTTTTAGTTTGAGCCTTTGCCACAATAGTGTTAATGAAAATTAGTTTTTTTTAGGGTTAAAATTGTCCAAATATATTGAACTAACATTTCAAAAAAAAAATAAAAAAATCTTGGGGTCAAATTAGAAAAGAAAAATAAAAGAAAGTAAAAAAATTTGGGCTCAAAATTGGATTGCCCAATAATTTCAACCCTTCCCACTTCCTCCACAACCCCTCCACACATCCACCACCTCCCAACCCCTATCCCTATCCTTCTAGCCTAAACCTCCACCACCAATCCACTATATCAAGCCCTCCAATCTTCTCGATCTGCCTTATATTCCTGTCCGACTACCCCCATCCCCTACCTCTAGATCTAACACATCCCCAATCCACCGTCTTATTTTACCACCCTCAGCTTCTCTCACCCTTGATCTGCCCCTCTACCCTAATCCCACCATTCTCTAGTCTCCTACCTCCATCCATCTCTGGTCAATTTGCCCTAACCCTATGAAACCACTCACTCCCAGCCTCCCACCCCTACCTCACCATATTGCTGGGAAAAAGACCATCATCTAGATACTCCTTAAGCCCCCAACCCATCACTTATCTGCCCCTTAAACCTCATCCAATCACACCTAGCCACTCCATACCCTAACCACCCCATCCCTGATCCCTAGCCCCTACCCTCGATCTACCACCGCAGCCCGTTCCTACTCTAATCTACCTCTTACCGCAGCCTGCACCCTAACCTTTACCTATGCTTTGTCTAAGGTATTTTGACAATGTTACCCTTGGTAAATAAGATTCTGTTATCCCCCAAGTTCAGTGACCATTTTGTGAAAACAATAGTTTAATGACCTTATTTGGGACATATCAATAATTTGATGATCTTATTCATAGTTTGTTCTTTTTTTTTTTTTTTGTTAAGTTATCTAAAATAATTGTTCCAACTCTTTTAGTCCTTTTAGAAAAAGACTTAAATTCTTTTCCTAATTGATTTTATAGAATTTTTTCAATTAAAAAGTTATATTTTTCGTAAACTAAATGGTCAAAATTAAATTTATATCACTATAATATATATCTTGTATAATTTATAGTGAATTATAAAACTTATATATTCATGAATCTAACTTATGTACCATACATTAGAAAAGTTATGATAGATATTTATTTTATTTTATTTCTCTGGATATATGTATGTAATATATAGGTTTTAAGTTGTTTTTAAAAAGTTCATCAACCAAATGAACAAAATGCCAATAAAGAAGAACAAAACACACTGTTAACTATGTTTTGCCTTTTCAAAAAATATACTTGTCTCATATTATCACCACCTAAATTATCAATAGTCTCGATTTGCATAAGATCAAATAGTATGAAGACATCATCTAAATGAGAAAATATGAACTAAAATAGAATATGCCAAATCACTAAATTTAACTTCTTGTATATTTAAAAGACTAAATATTTAGCTAACCAGAATCTGGGTGTTGGGGCAATAAATACATATTACTGAAAATAAGCATATAATGGTAAGTTTATAAACTCTTAAGAGATTAAACGTGCCAAAGTAGAGGCTTTATGTAATCTAGGAGAACAATTGTCTATTCATACCGCCTTGTTGAATGTGTGCAATTGGGATATCCTCCCATTGCTTCACTTCTTAAATCTTTTTTTTATTTCTTCCTCCCATGATTTTTTTTTTTTAACTTCTTTCCTTATCAATTGGGATTTTTGAACATATGGGTATTCAAAGGCCTGTGATTGCATATTCTTGTGTTTGTATAATTCTTATACAATTGTTGTTATGAAATGTCATATACTTTCATTCAAAGACAAAAAACTCCTAAAGTTTGGATTTCATTTGCCGTATAATTGAAATGTAATAGAATTCTAATATTATTTATCCTTTTTTTTCCTTCTTTTTGATTGAAGAAAGAGTCCTTTTATTTTTTCTTTGTGTGTTAGTTCGTTTATTTTTTTCTTATTTTATTAAACAATTGGTATTTTTTTAACGATAGGAGTCATAGTAAATAAGGGAACCATAATATGAATTCTACAATATGTTTTACTCTTTATGCTTAGATATATTCTAGCCTAAACTTTACATTGTTTTCCAATATTTTTTAGTTCAAATTCTAGTATAAATAAGCAAAATAGGAAGATCAAAAAAGGAAGAAACACTTAAAGCCTTTTTTTTGTCTATACCTAAATTACCTATAATAAAATGATGTTATATTACCATGACTAATGGATAAATAGGTCATGATTTTGTAGTTTCATCAATAATAATTAGCAAGTTAAGAATTTCTCTAAGTGTCTAAGTTCATATGTTTTGAATTATTATATACGACCAAGTTCAATATATGTGCATGTGCTTTGTGCTTTGTGTTTTGAGTTATTTTAGATGGCTAAGTTCAATGTGTGTACATGTGCTTTGTATGGGGTTATCCTAAATTTTACCTTTTTGTCCAATATTTTTTAGTTCAAATTTTAGTATGAAAGGGCAAATTAGGAAGATCTAACAAGGAAGAAATACTTAGGGAAAAAACATAACTAACACTTTTATAATAGTATAGATAGATATTACAATGACCATCCATTATAATAAAATGTCCTTATAAATAATATATAGTTTAGTTATATGAAAAAAAGACCAATTTGATCCCTTATCTTTAGATTGTCAACCACTTTAGTAGATATCTATTAAAAAGACCAATTTGGTCTCTCGTTCTTATAAGAATGAACGAATTTAAACCTTGTGATGCAAATTGTGGACAATCTAACAGAGCCTTTGACAATATATATATATACGGCATGTTATAGGCAAGTAATTATCATGTGTTTTGATCTATTAATTTGTTCATAATTTCCGTCATAGGTCTTAAATTGATCTTTTTTTTTTAAAGATAAGGGACCAAATTAGTGTGTTGTGATAGATAAGGGACCAAATTAGTTGACACTCTAAAAATAAGGGATTAAATTGGTCTTTTTTCCTTAGTTATATACTCAACCTGGAAATGTAATTTTTCAGAAAATATGTTATACTCCTTCTTAATTCTACAATGTTGTAGTTTTTTATTCTGCAGCCAATCAGTTCATACTACGAGTTTAAATAAAAAAAAAAAAAAAAAAGTTTATTTAAATTTACCTCCCTCGAGATTTGATCAAATTATAGATTAATCCTGAAGTTTGGCAATATTATAAGAAGGTCCTCCATTCTACTAAATTTATATCAAATACACCCCTAACGTTAATTCATTGCTGTTGACTATTACATTTTAATGATGTCAACATATGTTTTACACTTGAAAAGCCAAAATTACCCTCGAATCCTCCTTCTACTATCTTCGTTCTCTGCTTCTCCTTCGAAGTCGGGAATGGAATTACATAACCTAGTTATTAAACACATTTGGAGAGGAATCCGATGAGGGAGTTCGATCAATGAGTCACTGGTTCAACCAGTGAGTAACTGATTCAATCGATGAGTTGTTAAAATTTATTATTTTACTAATATATAATAATATTTTTGAAAATTTTAGATACAGACATATGATGAAAATACTAACAAAAATATCATGTCAACTTTTTGGTTAATTGTACATGAATAATGTAATAATTTATCTCAAAAGTTATAATTATTATATTGATATAGTTAATTTTAATTTGTTGTACATGCTTTTCAAAATAACCACTATAAGATATATAAATAAACACTTAAATAATTATCATTTCATTATTTCTTAGATGGTTATCATTACATAATATTATATTTATATAACTAAGTCCCTTTATTAGATTTTGTATAATATATTTCATTTACAAAACTTTAGTGCTACAACATGTTGAGGTATTTTGTTATTGTACAAAAAAAAAAAATTATAATATTTTTTTTGCTAATTTATGTCTTTACAATGTTTGAAAAACAAATATTTTTCTTATTTCAATATCAACTTGTAAATCCCAATTGAAAAATAAATTCATAGTTATTTTATTTAGAAGGGAGGGGAAAGAAAGTTAAAATGAGTATAAATTAAATAAAAGTGGATAACTAAAGCACCATAAGCTAGATGGTCTAGTGGTGAGTTGCTCTTATTTGCATGGGTGGGGCATTTGTTATACAAATTCCTTGTACAACACAAGACAACTCGATTGGTTGAACTGGTCGAGTTTTCAGTTTATTTGGTTGAATCGCTAAGTAATTCAGCTCGATCTGATTATCAGTTTATTGAATTGATTAATTAAACCGACAAAATGGGTCAAACAAGTCTAACCGAGTTTAATAATTATGCACACAATCGAGCATTCACGAACAGTCCGGACTAACAAACTCCACCGGATTTCCGTAAAGCAATAAATAACTTAAAAAAATAAAATAAAATACTATCCAGAACAAACAAAATAACTACTATCAGCTTAAGCCATCGAGAACAAACGAAATAACTATTATCAGCTTGACTTAGTGGAGGAAGACACCAAAAGTGTAGCCCAATTTCGTTGATATATGTAGCTAAAATTAGTGCTGTCATGCTCAATATAGAATTAAATAATTAAAAGTAAAAACTATGATTAACTAAATTAAATGGTAAGAAATTACAAAAGATTATCGCGTCCAAACTCTAATGAATGGGTTTGATTCTCAAATAATCTAATTATTAACCCGGCCCTCCTCTTAATTCAATAAAAGAAAACCAGAAATATGAAGTTTTTCAGATGGGTTTTTGATGGTCTAGTTATTCATTATTCAACTAATAATACTCTGTAATTATTTTTAAACACACTTTTCCATTACCTTTTATCTTACATACATTTCATATAAAAAATTAGTACAATATTATTCTAAATAATATTTCAAGAATAATAACCATCAAAATGAATGAAGAACTCCCAACTTTTTTTCCTTTTTTTTTTTCCTTTTTGGACTCGGAAGAATTCTAGCATGGATTGCCAACCCTCTGGGGTTGGTAAGAACTCGGGCAATCAACTCCTATTTTCATAATAAATACGCAAGCAATTATCTCACAATTGTTGACTTTAATTTTATTAAATAGATACCCTTTTGTCTCTTATACACGCGGAAGATTCTTGAGTAAATGAAGTCGTTCAAACAGCCGCCATCTTTTTTTTAAGGACAAAAGATTTCCAAGCATTTATTGTTAATGCGTAATATCTTAACTTTTACTTTTTATTAGATTGACATCCTTTTATTACAACCTACCACGGAGGATTATTCTTTGAGTAGACGTCAAATACGCAAATTTTATTCTGACGCAAAAATCTTAATACCACAACAAAATGTCGTGAAATGACCAAATTCCTCATGTCACCTTACTTTTGGTATTAGATCATCTGTTATACTTTTTTTTTTGTGTTACACGCATGTTATTATAGTATGTGATGTGTGTAATATGTGTCTTTCATATAATATTTACTTATTTTTAAAATATATTTATCACTCCATTATAAAATATAATACGAATCTAACTTTAAAAAATATAACTGAACATTCAATATCCCTTCCCTTCACAATAAATATAAAAATATATTTTAGTCATTTCACTACACCGGATTCCTCTTCCTCCTAAAACCTGACTATATATGACCAATGATTAATTTCATAAAAGATTTTGACCTTTGGACAACTCATGGTAAGGTGAAGGAAAGGAGGATGCTAACCCCCAACCTCTGTCTAAAGTTATCGAGAGCATTTTTACTGTGATATTAAGATTTCTTTTGTTGTGATAATTAGGCAAATGTAGGAGTTTGGTTTTGGGAGTGAGATTATATTGACATATTTTTGTAGGGATCATTTTATAATTTTTGTAAAATATTAGGAGAGTAAAATATAATTTTTATGTAGGTGTAATTAAAATTTTAAAATATCTCAAAAGATAATTTTGAATATTTTGTGGACAAGACTATATAAACATGCATTTAAAGAATACTTTTATAGTTTTTGAAAATTTAGGAGAGAAAAATCTAAATTTTAAAAGAGTGTAATAAAAAAAATTATAAAATTTCAAAGGGACAAAATACGATTTTCAAATTCTTGGGGACAGTCGCCCCTCCCCGTCCCCACTATATCCGTCGTTGGTGGCAATCACATTTCTAGTAAAACAAAAGGAAATATTTAAAGAATACTTTTATAGTTTTTAAAAATTTTAGGAGGACAAAGAATCTAATTTTTATAAGAGTATAATAAAAAAAAGTTATAAAATCTCAAAGGAACAAAATACGATTTTCAAATTCTTGGGGATAGTCGCCCCTCCCCGCCTCCATTACATCAACCGTTGGTGACAATAACATTTCCAATAAAACATAAGGAAATACTTAGGTAAACTCAGGTGTAAATTAAATTTTATGAAATTTATGACATCTAATGTAACTAAGAGTTTTTAGGGTTAAATTCTAACCCAAAAAAAAATCGACGACTAAAACTAAAAATGAAATCTAATGAAATCTAAGTATTTTCCTAAAACATATTGCTGCACACATTGCAACTGCAACTGATCAAGCCTATATATTTGAAGCTACCTCATTATTTACTTTTGTCATCATTCCATTTCCAAATTTCCATTTATCCATTCCATTCCAATTTGGCAAGAAGAATGGGTTCCAGTTCTCTGTTACTAAGGCTTCTTTCTGTCTGTATACCAGCACCAGCACAAGGCCACATGATAAGCCCCATGCTAAAACTAGCCAAACTCCTCCACACAAAAGGGTTTCATATCACCTTTGTTAACACAGAATTCAACCACAAACGTTTGCTTAAATCTAGAGGTCCTGATTCCCTCAAAGGCTTGCCTGATTTTCAATTCAAAACCATCCCAGATGGGCTTCCTCCTTCAGATGTTGATGCCACCCAAGACATACCCTCCCTTTTTGAATCCACCACTACTTATTGCCTAGCTCCTTTTAAGGATCTCCTTGCAAAACTTAATGATACAAATTCATCGCAAGTTCCCCTGGTTTCTTGCATAGTTTCCGATGGAGCAATGAGCTTCACTCTTGCAGCTGCCGAAGAATTAGGCATCCCTGAAGTTTTTCTTTGGACCGCGAGTGCATGTTCCTACTTGGGTTACTTCCAGTTTACCAAGTTACTTGAAAAGGGTATCATACCACTCAAAGGTACTAATTCTTGACACAAAATATCTATTTTCGGAACATTACTATGTAAAATTATTAAAGCACCGAAATAATATTGCACTTATGTTTTTAAAAAAAAAAAAAATTGGTTGAAGTGTTGAACGTCCACCGACCATTATAGAATTGCCTAAATTTGTTTCTTTACATCTAGCTTATGATTTTTTTACCAATTCTTTCACCAATTCTTTACATTAATCAACCGTCCAAGTAGTAAAAACTTACTCTACTTTAGACTTATAACATATTACACTCAAAACTCATAATTATTTTACATCTATCTAAATTTTAATAATATTACTTGAGTCGATAGATAATAGGTATATACACATTACGCACTTGTTTAGGGGTGTATCATACTAGTGGAAGTAATCACAACTATTTTCACTTTGGACTCTCTAACTTATGATTAATTTTCACTTTTCACGCCTAATTCTAAATTGGACTAATTCTATTTTTACTTCTCAACTTGTACCTAATTCTCATTTTGCACCGTAAATTTTAGTTTTGGACACTTCACACCCCCAAGTCTCAAATTTTTCCCTATAACTTTAGTCCCTTTTCTAACGTCATCAAAAAAGTTAATGAAAATTTTCTTTTTGCACACAAAAATATTATTATATATCCTGCTGAATTTATCATACACATGAAAAAATTTCATTAATTTTTTAAACTATGTTAAAAAAAGGGCTCCAGTGGAACAAATTTGTGTGTAAAGTGAGAATCTAGTATAAGTTGAGGGATACAAAATAAAATTATCCCTTCTAAATTTCTGATGCATTGCACCCCTAACTCTTAGATCTATTCTCTTTTTGTCCAATTTGTAATAATATTAAAACATTGTTGAATATTCAATTTTGGGTGCGTGAACATTTATAACAATATTATAATTGGATTGAAATAAAATAAATATGAAAGTTTTCTATGTGATATTCTTAAATCTAAAATACTAGGAGCAAAGTAAAAATCGGCTGGTTACAAGTTGCGAGTGCAAAGTAGAGCAATTCCAGTACAATAGATAGCATCCCATTGGTCATGCAAACTCAAAGCAAGTCCTAGCTTCCTTTTGTTGTAGTCGTCCAAAAGTCTTGGTAGTGTTTGTGCAGTGCTTGTATTTGAAAGTTGTGTCCCACACTTAGTAATATTGTTTTACTTTATATTTTGGATAAAAAATATTTTTAGTCTATAAAGCTTGGCCCAATGATATTTTTTATTCTCAAAATTTTACAAAAAAATAAATTACGTCAACTAGATTAGGATAATTGATAGAAAAATAACATATCTTTTAGTTAAAATTTATGAGAAAGAGCAATTTTTGTTGGTTTAGCCAAAAGAAAATAAAGGTTAATTTTTTAGGATTTATCAGATAAAGAATTAAACGTTTATTAGGGTATAGGTATAAAAACCGAATATTATGTTATATTTATATCAATTGTCCAAATAGAGTTAAAAGTTAGAAGATGAGAGATGTGATTTGTTATTTGTGAAACTTTAAGAACCAAAAATATTACTGAACCAAACTTTGGGGACTAAAAGTGTTTTTTTACCCTTATATTTTTTAATTCTGAGGTTCATTTTGTAAGTTGTGCCCAATCTTTTTATTGATGGTGATGACATTTGGTTGTCAAACATTTCATGGCTTGCAGATGCTAATGACTTAAAAAATGGCTATCTAGATACGGTTCTAGATTGGATTCCAGGATTGGAAGGTATTCGTTTGAAGGATCTTCCAAGCTTCTTAAGAACCACGAATCCTGATGACTTTATGGTAAAATTCGTACTGCAAGAAACCGAAAGAGCTCGAAGGGCATCTGCTATCATAATAAATACGTTTCAAGAACTGGATCATGATGTATTGCACGCACTTTCATCTTATCTTCCCCCACTTTACACCATTGGGCCACTTCACCTCCTAGAGAATCAGGTTAATAATAAGAGTTTAGAAGAGCTCAGATCAAATCTTTGGAAAGAAGAGCCAGAATGTCTTGAATGGCTCGATTCGAAAGAACAAAACTCTGTTGTTTATCTCAATTTCGGAAGCATTACTTGTTATGAGACCTGAACAACTTTCTGAATTTGCTTGGGGACTCGCTAATAGCAAACAAAACTTTTTATGGGTTTTAAGGCCTGATCTTGTTTTGGGCGATTCGGCTATTCTTCCGACTCAGTTTCTTGAGGAAACCAAAGAAAGAGGAATGTTTGCAAGTTGGTGCCCTCAAGAGGAAGTTCTTAGCCACCCTTCTGTGGGAGGATTCTTGACTCATAGTGGATGGAATTCGACGATTGAAAGTATTAGCTATGGAGTGCCTATGATATGTTGGCCATTTTTTTCTGATCAGCTAACTAATTGCTGGTATTGTTGTACTAAATGGGGCATTGGAATGGAGATAGACAATGATGTTAAGAGGGATGAAGTTGAAAGTCTTGTTAGAGAATTGATGGTTGGAGAGAAAGGTAAGAAGATGAAGGACAAATCCATGGAGTTGAAAAAATTGGCAGAAATTGATGTAACAAACTCTTACTTGAATCTTGAGAGTTTGATCTATCAATGTGCTTCTCAATCCAGGGCATTTGAGAAGTAAAGATACATGAATATCATGAATTATTCTAGACCCTTCGTATTTGGGATTTGGTTAGAGATATTTTAATTTACTTATACATAAATGGTTTGTTTTTATTTGAAAATGTTTTCTATAGATCTTTCCTTTATGTTTTCAAATACTCATACTGGATTATTTCAACTTTATTTGCAATTAATTGATTAATGTGCTTTAAATGGATTCTTATATGGACGAGTAGGTGGGATGGACCCTTGATCCATTTTTATCCACATCACCGTAAAGAAGTTTATTTTTAATGAGTTAGAGTGACGTGGATAAATATAGATCAACGGATTCATTCCACCTACCGTAGACCCATAAAAAAAAAAAGAAAGAAAAATAGAATGAGAAAAAAGAAAATACATAAACACTGGAGATTTTTCAAGGATAAGATCATTCATGGTATTCAGAATATTAAATTCTATACTTAGATGAATTTGATAAGTTTGCATAATTTGAGGTCCCATGTTATAAATTAACTTGGACCCATAGGAAAGAAAATACTAATTGGCAATAATATTGCAACAATTTGCTCGATTTCTGCATGAAAAGTGAGGAGACTTTGGAGAGTCTAAAACAGATTCAATCGATAAAGACAAGCAACACTCAGAGAAAAAAGGGATTTGCATGATCTCCTACCAAATCTCATTTGCACCGCCTCCTCAAATCTTTTCTAGTAGATATAAAGTTTCATCTCATTCCTCAAAATTCACCGTTTATTTATATTTTCTACAATAAATGTTATTGTCACAATAACACTTGTTAATGCTACAATTAAAAAGAAATGAAATGACCATGTTACCCTTCTTCTTCTAATCTCTCTACATAATAAAAAAATATTTTAATTATTTGATTACATTTTTATTGTGACATTAACAATTGTCGGCGTGACACTAATATTTGTCATTTTCAATGGTGTTTAGGGATTAACCCCACCACCGTACTCTTCCCAAATTTGGGAAAGGAAGCACATATACTTTCTTTCAACCCTTTGAATAAGACTATCCATCCATTTGTTATTGCTATTTCTAGCTAAATTGACTATTTTGAGTATTAAGTGTGAAAGAAAAACCCTTCACTTTCACAATTAGAGATATTAAAACCTTTCTTGCACTCATGAGTCATGATTAATAGGCTGATCATAAGTCATAGGCTTAATCAACAACTTTCACAAGTGGCAAATATTGACCTTGAGTGGATTATCTTCAAATATCGCCATCAAAAGAGAGAACAAATGTAAACTACGAATTGCATGGGTCAAATTTTCTAGATTCAGCAATTAGAGGTCAAAGAATCAAATCACTAGCTAACTTATCTTTTTTATCATTAGTATTAGGTTCACACAAATCAAAGATTATGACAAATTGATCCTTTCCACCAGTCAAATGTAATAAACCATAGTCATCAACCACAAACATAAAGCCAATTATTCATAAAAACAGAATTTGAATTTCTACAACAAGCGTGCATACAAAAAGTCACTTTCTATTTTACCCCAGAGTTAATCTCATATACATCGTTGGTGTAGAAAATTTTTATATTATCAGGTGTAAAAATATGACACATGTACATTGTTTAAATTTCAAATTTTATTTTTATACATGTGACATCCATTTACACTCGACGGTGTAGAAAATTTTTTACTTTGACGATGTATAAAAAATTAATCTTTGACATATGGTATATTATGAAAATCAATGTGGCATGTGACATCCATCCTTTACATATGGCATCCATCCACACTCCACGGTGTAGAAAACAACATCTTAATAGTAAAATAAATCATTTTACATATGGTATATTATGAAAATCAAGTGAAACTATATATTAGGGCCAAAAGATTAGACTTGATGCACAATTCATGACATCAATAATAATGAACTGTATATTGTATTATCTTTCTCACGGTGACTAATACTCGAAAATCAAAAAGTGCTAAAAGTAAAAGAGAAATACTTGTATATTTGCTCTTGAATGCTTCTTTACTTATAAATTAAGTAGTATGGATTTAACCAAATAAAATAAATAACATCAACTAAATAAGAAAGATTATAAAAAATTTAATTTTGACTATAAAATTATGAAATTCAAAAAGGAATATATCTAAATATTTTTGAAAATAAAATACATTGTATATAAAAATTAAAAGGAAAAATAGCCAATTTAGTCCTCCAACATTTTTACTTTGACTGATATAGTCCCTCATCTTTTATTTTAACCAATATAGTCCTTAGATTTTTTTTTTATATTCAGCCAATTCCATCCTTTTATGGTGGTGTTAAAAAACAACGATTTATTAAGTTATAATGTTGGTGGTTCTCTGTAACTTCTTGGATTATTTGAACCCAAGTAGGGAGCCAGATTCAATTTCAAGATGATTGAGCCCCAAATCCCATGAAATTTCTAGGCCCTTCCAGATGGCCCATAGCTCTGCCACTAAGCCCATATCTCTGCCACTAAGCTGGTTGATTTACCAATATTCACTGCAACCAACATCCAAAAATCCAAAGCAAATGTTTGTTTCTAACAATGTGTCGGATTTACATTGAAATGTTGGACGATGTAAGATGTCCACGAGTTGGCTTAAGCCGGCCATGAAGGCTGGGCTATGTGTTAGCCCACATGGCCATCCCACTTTCTTAGAAATTTTAATATTTATAGTATTTTTCTAAAAGGATCATAGTGCCATAATAGATTATCAATTACCTTTAGTGACTTAAATACGTGATACATGATTTCTAAGTTATAGGAGAATTGTCTTGCCATACATATATATACTTACTTTTAATCACACTATACATATGCACATTTAAAAAAAAAAGATTCACTCTTCTCACTTACTCTCTAGTGAGTTAAATCCATAACTAATAAATCATAGATGAAATGTTTTACCACATAAATCACATTTTGTTCTATAATACATATGACATATGTACTTATTTATATAGCGGTTTTAATCACTTTTAATCACACTTACAACTTGAAGTAATAAGTATATTTGTACTCACGAACTGATGTAATCAAATATATTACTTCTGGATAGGTAATTGCAAGGTGAGCTCTTAAAATTATTATTGATTTGCACTTTGCCTCCTAAAGTTTTATATTAAAGTAGATTATACTATGATACATTGTTTAAATTATTTGAAAACTAATAATTTTTTCTAACCATTTTTAGATGAAAATATTTTAATATCAATAATTTATTAACTGATTTATGAAATTACTTTATTCATCTATTGGTACAAAAAGTTATTCGATTAATTTATTCTATTGGTCATTGGTTTATTCATTAAAAAATAGTGGGAGAAGTTTTTTTTTTTTAAAAAAAGGTAATAATATAAGACAATCAATAATTTAGAATGCAAACTACAAATTTATGATAAATCATGGGTGCAAATATATTGATCCTCTTTTTTTTGTTGTTTCTTTTAGAAAACGTATAATATATCTGTGTGTAACAAAATATTTCAAATCTGTAAAAATTAACAAGACAAGAAAATAGTGTACGAATATAATTTATTTATATCAAAAAAATGAGATACAATCTCTAGAATATGTATAAGATTCTTCTCTTCAATTGTTGACTCGAGGGCCTCATGGCTTGATTCCAAACTTGAAATTGATCAAGGGCTTGAGAGTTTTATCTCAAACTTGGACTTGATCGAGGGTCTCACGACTTGATCCTCAACTTAGACTTGATCGAGAGCCTCATGGCTTGATCTCGATTTTGGAATTGATCGAGGGCTTGATAGCTTGATCTCGAACTTGGACTTTGATTTCTTCAACTCTAGCTATGGAAGACTTGAAGAACACTTGATGAAGGTTTTCAAATCTTGATATATGGAAGATTTGAAGAAAGAACTTGAAGACTTGATGGAGAATTTAGGGAGCTCTTGTAACATGTAGAGAGCTTCCAAGAATATGTGTCCTCTGTGTAACTTTGGAATTGGAGTGGTTTAGCTAATCCGAGAAACATGAAGTGTAAAACACATGATTCTTATTCAAATTAAAGACTCCAATTTTACACCATTGGAAACAAATAATTATTTAATTGTTTTCTTCCTCTAACGCTATTATAGTGTCCCAATTTAAGTGTTTGATTGTTAAATGCCAGAAAATTTTCGTCGTGATCATGACATCACAAAAGCTAATAAAGGGAAGCCATGAAAATCACATCAACTTGCCTGATGATTTGATTATCCTGATTCTACTCAGATGCCAATACAACCCGAAAAGAGCTGAAGGCGTGACTGATCCTGTAATAGTATAGTGATGCATATATTTGTATTCCTTCCTGACATGGATTAGAAATTATTTATAAGTCACGTGGTTAGTCGGTTAGAAATAACGGTTGCACAGCTTAGCCTAAGAATCAAGCTCAAATGGTGAACATATCAAAGAGTAGATATGAGATTTTCCCCTTTGCAAGACATTATTTTCTCTTTGTAAATCCTACCATTTATGTTCTAAGTCTAAATGCCATTTCCATCATCATTCTTCGAATTATTGTTCTATGTTTCTTTAATCTAATTCCTGGAATATTGAGTGTGAAATCTCTGTTGTTCTTAGTTTGGAAATGGTATCAGAGCTGTGGTTCGCAAGAATCATAACTGAGAACACTAGATCTCAAGACATCAAGAAGTTAGAAGAAAGCAGGAAGAATCTATTAGGGGAACAAAATGAGCAATTTGATCAAGAGAAGGCTTTGATAAAGGAACAAAATCAGCAATTTGAGAAGGAGATAACTGCTCTAAAAAGTCTGGTTATGGAAACTTTCTCGTAGAGAAATCATTCAGAATTGCAGATTAGGCCTCTACTTCCGGAGATCAGGACCAGCATGAAGGGTATCAAGTAGCAACCAGATTCACTCATAGTGGAATTTCCCAGATTCTATGGGAATGATTATTAGAGGTTGGCTTTACAAATGTGATCAATTCTTTGAAGTTGATAGAACCCCAAATCACAACAATGTCAAATTGGCTTTGATGCATTCAGAGGGAAAAGCCTTGCAATGGCATCAAATTTATAAAAGAAGTAGGCTGACAAATGAGATTCCAAGTTGGGAGTAATATGTGAGAGAAATGTCCAACAGATTTGGAAATTTTTTGTATGATGATCCCATAGGTGAATTGATGAGTTTGAAACATAAAGGATTAGTACAAGAGTATCAAGAAAACTTTGAAGAACTTCTCAACAGAGTGATACTTCCAGAAGACAATACAACCGGATATTTCTTCAGTGGTTCAAAACCTGAAATCCAGTTATCAATATGAATGTGCATGCCAAAATTCTTACAACATGAAAGAACCTTGGCCAGATTAGAAGAGGTCAAAATCTTGAATCTTTCTTCTAAACCGAAGCCATTTTCCAATTCTTTTTCATACCCAAATACTTCACTAAATCCGAAACCAAAATAAATCTTACTCCCTACTGGAATAAGTCCATTCAACCTTTATTTCCTACCCCAAATAACCTTAACCATTCTGAAAACCCAAAATTACCACCCAAGAAACCATTCAAGAAGTTGATTGTTGCATAAATGGAGGAGAAAAAGGGCCAAGGTGTAAGAAAGTAAATAAACAGATAACGCAGCAAAATTTAAAATTGTTTACTTTCTTGTCATAGATTACCTTGGTTAATTTATGCGTAGTACAAGAAAAGTCTAGAAATTATACCTTAAAATCACAGTAAAACCTCTAACAGTATCCACACAGATAATTAAATCAGGATTCTTCACAAGATCTATTGATCCAAACTAAGGAGTGCTAGCTCCTAAATTACCAAACGTGACTTTCACTTTTTTTTAAAAAAAAAAAAAAAAATTTCCATGGCTTTTTCAATCATAAAGCCGTACTAGTACTAAATCTATATATAAACACTAAGCATATCTATATATAAATATTATAATATAATATAATGTATATAAAATAATTTAAAATTCCAACCAAATTAGATTTAAGAAATTACAATAATCCTAATCAGTTTGGTTCAAGGGCATATGAATAAGTATAAAACCATTAGAACTTTTAATTGTATTACATATTAACTCCTAACATTTATAACTTATTACAATTAAGTCCAAAAGTTAATTTATCTCATAATTAATCCATAAGTATCTCATACTTATCAAATCATTTTAATCCTGAATTAATTATCCTTATGTGTGTGACCCTTTAAATTCTCAAGCATGTTGGCAATAATTATAAATTATAATCCTAAATTAATTAGGATTAGATAAATTAAAAACCTTAATTTATCATTAATTCTCTAAATAATTAATTTACACTTATAGATCAAGATTGGGTTCTAGCAAAACATCATGACCACCCAAGTGTTGAGATATGTAAAGTGATTCGATATCACCCATTCGCAATTTAGTTCATACATAATTATTATCCTTTCACCAATCTATAACCCGATTAATTCATTATCAGTGTACAGATATGATGCCAACTCTTATTGAATTAATCAATTTACTTCTTTTCAAAATACAGCTGACTTGAAATAGAATTTAAGACACTTTTAATTCTATTTCCACTTTGCGCAAAGATTTCCAAATCGTATTTCAAGAAATGGTCATATTGGGATATACTCTCCTATTATAAGGAGTGGTGAATCCTCTATTGGTTATATCTTATCTTATCATGATTCATATTATATCCGAACTCTCAGTATATGCGACTCATTAGAGTAACGACTTATAGAGCCAAAGTATAATAATCCACAGTTAAGAGAAATTCATGACCTCAAGTCAAAGGATCATTACACTACTATCACAAAGCAATTAATCCACTGGCACTTAATAATCTGTGTTGAAAACTTTTAGCGGGTCAATCCGATACACTTATTCTCAATAAACATCCACATACACTTATGTGCTAATCTACCCGTGTCATACACTATGATTAGGGATATTCACGAATAAAATATAATTTAACATCATAACTATTTATGATTTCACATAAATATATTTTATTCAAAAAATGCCACATTACAAAATATATATAAATATAAAAGTGTAACTCATCCCTAAAACAAATTGGCTTTAGGGCATGCACTAACAAATTCTCACTTGCACTAAAGCCGATAATTCATGTACTTAAGACTGAATGAGTTAACATGACTCTCATGCTTATCCTGGGGTAAAGCTTTAATGACGAATCAGCAATATTATCATCCATGGGGATCTTTTCTATCATTGATTTCTCTAATCAAATGATAGCACCGTAATATATGTTTAGATCGTTGATGAGACCTGAGTTCCTTTGCTTGTGCAATAGCTCCATTGTTATCACAATACAAGAGTATAGGATCAATAATAGAAGGAACCATTCCAAGTTCACCAACAAACTTCCTAATGCAAACTGCCTCTTTTGGTACTTCTAAAGCTTCAATGTATTTGGTTTTTATTGTAGAATCAGCCGTGATATCTTGTTTGAATAATGAACTTTTCAAACTGACCATACCGTCATTAAGAGTAAAAACATATTCAGATTGCGACTTGCTATCCTCCTTGTTAGATTGAAATCTAGTATTTGTGTATCTGCGAACTATTAATTCTTGCCCACCATAGATTAAGAATAAATATTTGGTCCTTCTCAAGTACTTAAGGATATTCTTGACTACTATCCAATGACCAATCTCTGGGTTAGATTAAAAGCTACTCTTATACACTTAAAGTATAGGAGACATCAGTCTAGTACATATCATAGCATACATTATAGAACCTATAGCCGAAGTATATGGGATCCTTTTCATACTATATCTTTCGACATCTGTCTTAGGACATATGTCTTTTGAAAGCTACACATCATGAGACATTGGTAAGTAACCCTTCTTTGATTAATCCATTCTAAACCTCCTTAGCACCTTGTCTATGTTTGTTGATTAAGTAAGACCAAATAACCTCTTAAATATATCTCTATAGATCCTCATTCTCAAAATCTATGTTGCCTCTCCGAAATCTTTCATAGAAAAATTCATGGACAACCATATCTTTACACTTTGAAACATAGGTATGTCATTTTCTATCAATAATATGTCATCCACATAAAGTATCAAGAAAACAATGGCGCTCCCACTGACCTTCTTGTATACACAATGTTTATTATCATTGTTGATAAAATCAAATTCTTTGATTGGCTCATCAAAATGGATGTTCCAACTCCTAAAAACTTGCTTTAGTCCATAAATAGAGTTTCGTAGCTTGCATACTTTGTTAGGATCTGTGGATATAAACCTTTCAGGTTGTATCATATACACCTCTTCCTGCAAATTCACATTAAGGAATGCAATTTTTACATCCTTTTGCCAATTATCATAACCATAATATGCAGCGATCGCAACTAAAATCCGAATAGATTTCAACATTGCAATTGGAGAGAAAGCTTCATCAAAGTCAACTCAATGGCTTTATGTATAACCTTTTGCCACCAGTCGCGCCTTATAGGTAATAACATTACCATCCATGTCGATCTTTCTCTTAAAGACCCACTTGCATCCTATAGGTTTTATCCCTTCAAGTGGATCGACTAAAGTCCAAATCTTATTGTCATACATGGAATCCATTTCAGATTTCATGGCTTGTAGCCACTTCTAATAGCCCTTATCAGATAGTGCTTCTTCATAAGAGTAGGTTCATCATTCATAATAACTAATACATCATTGTATCCACTTACAAGAAACTAGATATTGTATAAGCACAACGTATCCCAGTAGTTCTACGAAGAGCTTGTGTATCATTAGTTTCATCGTCTAGCACGTTATCATGTGATTAAAGTTCTTGTTCCACTTATTGATCAATACTATATTGTATTTCTTGAACTTCTTCAAGATCTATTTTGCTCTTAGTTGCCCTTTCAAGAATAAACTCTTTTTCTAAAAGGACAGTATGTTTTGAGACAAACGCATTTTGCTCAATGGGATTATAGAAATAGCATCAAAATGTCTCCTAATATGGATACCCCACAAATAGGTATTTATTTGACTTAATTTCAATTTTATCAGATTCTACCCTCTTCACATAAGCAGGGTATTCCGAATCCTTCAAGTTTGAAAGTTTAGGTTTCTTTCCAAACCATATCTCATACGGAATGGAATCAACAACCTTTGATGGAAAATGGTTTACTAAATGGAAGGCATTATTAAGGGCATAGCCCCAAAACGATTTTGGGAGATCTGCGAGACTCATCCTTGATCGAACCATAAATAAATTTCGATAACGTCTTTCAGATACACCATTTAGTTATGGTGTATAAGGAGGAGTCCATTAAGGTAGAATCCTATTCTCTTTAAGATAATCTTGAAACTCTTGGTTTAAGTATTCCCCACCTCGATCAGATCCAAGTATTTTAATACTTTTACCAAGTTATTTTTAACTTCATTTCTGAATTCTTTGAACTTTTCAAAGGGTTCAGACTTATACTTCAGTAAGTATACATAACCATATCTAGAATATCTTCTCATCCGAGAAAGTAACGAGTTATCAAAAACCTCCTCTAGCATGAATTGACATAGGACCACAAACATCTTTATGTATTAGCTCCAATAATTCACTTGATCTATCACCTTTTCCAATAAAAGATTATTTAGTTATTTTACCAAGTAAAAAAGATTCATATATATTATATGATTCATAATCAAATGATACCAAATAACCATTATTGTGTAATTTGGTAATGTGTTTCTCATTTATATGACCAAGTCTACAATGCCAAAGGAAATATTGTTTCAAATTATCAATTTTAGACTTTTTTGTATTTATGTTGAGAATTGATTTTCCATGTCTAGAATATAAAGACCATTATTCAAAGAAGCAATTCCATACACAAAGCCATCACGTGAAAAAGAACAACATTTATTCTTTTACATAATGACAAAACCATCAGTGTCTAGATACGAAATAGAAATAATATTTCTAATAAGAGATGAAATATAATAACAGTCTTTAAATTCTAAAACAATATCCACTAGGCAAAGAAAGATAATAAGCCCGTACGACTAATGCAGCAGCATTTGCTCCATTTCTCACGCGCAGGTCCACTTCTCTCTTAGCCAACATTCTACTTCTCTTTAGTCCCTGCATAGTTTTATAAATATGAGATGTTAATCCAGTATCTAATACCTAGGAATTTGATTTAGTATAGAAATATTGATTTCAATCATAAACATAACTGAAGTAAAATCTTCATTAAGCCTCTTCAGCTATGATATGATATCTAGATGTAGATAAGCTTAGTGTACACAGTTCATAACGAACTGTGAAAAGCTATCAGACAGAGATTGCAAGATCAAGTTAACATTTAACTCATGATTTTGGTTAAATTCCAATCGTTCTATTTTTTCAATTAGTCCAATCATCTTCAGTACACAAACAATTACTGAAGTATCCTCTACCATTTTACAACGGAATAACTCTTTAGAGGTCTCATACCACTCATTTCTTGACTTTCATCAAACAACTTATTGAGAAGAAGAATCATGGAATGAGCTTCCATATTATATTGTTGTTTCTACAATTCAGAACTCATAGCAGCTAACATGATACAAGAGGCATTATCATTGTCCTCTATGTGCTTACGATAAGCATTTTGAACTGCTTCATCATCATCTGCTGGGATATCAGGAATAGATTGATCAAGAATATAGCCAATTTCTTCATGTGTTGAGAACAATTCTCAAGTTACGATGCCAGTTCGAAAAATTTGGCCCCGTGAATTTGTTATCATAAAATGGGACGTAAATTGACGTTATTACTCATATTCTACAACATATAAATAAAGATAGTATGAGAATTTGTTATTCATGCATAAACAAAAACAAAATATAATATGGACTTCTTTTAATTTGGTTTTACTTCCACTATTTTAATTCAAATTAATAACCCTCACATATTGATTTGGGAGCTATCACATAACCCCTACTGGGTTAGGATCTCATATAAATTATTTTGATCTTGGGTGTACCCAACAAACCAAAACAATTTTGAAAGGTAAGTAACTCTTACCAATTACAACACTTTGTAATTCCTAGATAGTTAGGTATCAACTTTTTGATAGCACATCTTATGTGACTCCTAACCTTTGCCTCAAAGACATATAACCTTGAATGATCCCACAAATTATATGTCTCCGTTAAGTCATACCCATTATTCAAAAATCTCATCTTATAACTCAAACATGTTCAACATAGAGTAACCTTAGATTAACCCAACAAGTTAAATCTAAGAAGAACTCTCATTTGTTGCAATAATAATGGAACGGCAACTTATTTATTGACTTAATTAATTTGAGAGATTTCTTTTATTTATTTTATTAGGTCTTAGAAAAATTGCATGTATCATATCAACATATAATAAAGAAAATATGCATAAAACCATGGATAATTATGGACTTTTACTAAATTAGTTTCCTTGAGCCACTAAGGAAACTAGGTGGTCAAATCCTAAGGATAATCTTCAACTCTTGAAAATTTCCTTCGTGATTACACCTTTGCGTCGTCTCCATCATCTTGTACATTACAAATGTAATTCTATCTAAATATTTTAGATATTAAATCGTATTCATAACCTACATTTATGTACATTACATGATTGGTTAAGAAATCTCGAGTTACATTCGAGGAAATTGAGATGAGAAAATAATTACATTCAGGACAATAAAGAAAGGCAAGACACGCAGGCTCTATTTAAAAATTTACAACCATTGAATTTGAACCAAATAAATCAAGCACAATCACATTGGTCTTAAGTCCATAATGCATCCATCATGCTATTAAATAATTCAATAATTAAATAAACGCATAAACCCGTATTTAGTATCTAATCATGAATCACTATACATCATAATTCCAACGTCATTGAAATTATTAATTTTGAATTATTTATGAAAATATTTTATAGAGAATAATTATTATTTTCCAATCTCATTAGAAAATAATTCTTTAAATAATAAATTTCAAAAATTATACTAGAAACAATTTCTAAATTTTTTTGAACATTTATTAAATTCCAATCTCATTGAAAAATAATAAATTCTAAAATTTAAACAAATTATCTAATTCTAATCTCATTAGAATTAAATAAATATTTTCAAAGGTTTTATACTTTCTAAATTTTAATAAAATTAAAATAAAAAAGTTTCTAAATCTTATCAATTAATTTTAAACAACAATTGTCAAAAATTAATTAGTGATTTCTAAAATCAAAATATAGAAAAATCTTTAATTTGAAAATATAAAATAACTATTGCTAAAAGTAATAGATCTTAACTTATTAAATACTTTTAGCGACGAAAGGCACAAGTGTCACTAAAAGTGACAAACAAGCAATAAGATGATGTCATCAAGATGACATAATCAAGAATTGCGTTGGATGACCCGTGAATCAAATTCACGGGTCCTTATCCTTTTTTTAAAAAAAAATTTCTCCAATATTTTTCATAAATTAAATTCAAAAAATTCATATAGTTTGAACAATTCAATATCTGTGATAACTAAATACATCTACATCATAAATTAATAAAGGATAGCTCTGATACCATTATAAGAAAGTAAATAAACAGATAGCGAAATTTAAAATTTTTACTTTTCTATCACGGATCACCTAGATTAATTTATGTGTTATACAAGAAAATTATAGAAATCATACATTAAAATCGCAATCTGCTCTCCAATATATTTGAGACGTTGATCCATAAGCCGCATAAGTGCCCGGCCTCAATGGTATCCATACAGATAATTAAATTAGGAATCGTCACAAGACTGATTGACCAAAACCACATAATGGTAACTCCAAAATTACCAAAAGTGACTTCCACGTTTTTTTTAAAAAAATTCCGCGGCTTTTTCCATCATAAAGCCGTACTACTACTAAATCTATATATAAACACTAAGCATATCTATACATAATCTAATATTTATATATATATATATATATATATATAATAATTTAAAATCCCAATCAAATTAGATTTAGGAAATTATAATAATCTTGATTAGTTTGGATCAAGGGCATATGAATAAGTACAAAACCATTAGAACTTTTAACATGTATGACATATTAGCTCCTAACATTTATAACTTATTACAATTAAGTCCAAAAATTAATTGATCTCATAATTAACCCACAATTATCTCATACTTATCAAATCATTTTAATCCCGAGTTAATTATCCTTATGTGTGTGACCCTTTAGGTTCCCATGACAATGGCAATGAATATGAATTATAAACCTAAATTAATTAGGATTAGATAAATTAATCACATTTAATTTATCATTAATTTTCATAGTAATTAATTAATTTACACTTATATATCAAGATTGGTTTTTAGCAAAACATCATGACCACCCAAGTGTTGAGATATGTCAAGTGGTTCGACATCACCCATCCATGATTTAGTTCCCGTATAATTATTATCCTTTCACCAACCTATATCCCAATTAATTCAAGAGTACAGATATAATGTCAACTCTTATTGAATTAATCAATTTGCTTCTTTTCAAAATACAGCTCACTTGAAATAGAATTTAAGACACTCTTAATTCTATTTCCACTTTGCACAAAGATTTTTGAATCGTATTTCAAGAAGTGGCCATACTGGGATATATTCTCCTATTATAAGGAGTAGTGAATCCTCTATTGGTCATACCTTATCTTATCATGATTCATATTATATCCGAACTTTCAGTATATGCGACTCATTAAGAGTAACGACTTATAGAGCCAAAGTATAATAATCCATAGTTAAGATAAATTCATGACCTCAAGTCAAAAGATCATTACACTACTAGGTTCACAAAGAAATTAATCTACTGGCATTTAATAATCCGTGTTGAAAACTTTTAGCGGTTCAATCCGATACACTTATTCTCAATAAGCATCCACATACACTTATATGGTAATCTACCCGTGTCATACACTATGATTAGGGATATTCACGAATAAAATATAATTACATCATAACTATTTATGATTTCACATAAACATATTTTATTCGAAAAATGCTACATTACGAAATATATATAAATATAAAAGTGTAACTCATCCCTAAAATAAATTGGCTTTAGGGCATACACTAACACAAGGGACTTTATTTTTGATGTGATGAGAAGTACAGCTTTGGCCATAAGTGCATTAACAAGCAAGTCTTCAAGCTAAAGGTATGTTTAGATGAAACTAATGATGATGGAAGTGATGATAATTGTGTAGTATTAGAAGAGGAAGCATGTAAAAAAGGACAACTCGCTCATATCTCTATTAATGCCATGACAAGCACAGCTATCCCTAATTTTAAGATTCCTATGAGAATCACAAGCTATGGAGAAAGGAAGTCAATAAGCATCTTCATTGACTGTGGGAGCTCTCATAATTTAATCCACCCAAATACTATGAGGAAGTTGGGCCTTAAGGTGGAGAAAACCAATCCCATGATTGAGGAGGTGGCTAATGGAAACAAATTGATTACTTCAAAATTATGTTCTAATTTTTCTTGGAGATTACAAGGCCATGAGTTCAAGATTGATCTACTAGTCATATCTGTTGGGGGTGTGAGATATAGTTGGGAATATAGTGGTTATCCACTTTGGGAGATGTGAAATGGAACTTTGGTGATCTAAAAATGGAATTCTGGAATGCTAATAGAAAAGTGATATTCAGAGGAATGAAATAGCAAAGCATCCAAATGGTCAGCAAGAAAGGAATGCAGAAACTGTTAAGGGAGCCTGAACAAATAGCCACTGCTCAATTGTGTCTCATACAATGCAAGGACATCCTTTCTGATGGGCATCTTTTTGGAGTACAAACCATGCTAGTGCAGAAGATGAATGGAATCTGAACCAACTCCAAAATTGCAACAATTGTTACAGTCTTATGATGACTTGTTTTAAGAACCTACTTCTTTACCACCTTAGAGGGAACATGACCATAGAATCCATTTGAAAGAGGGAACTCAAGCAGTTAATGTTAGGCCACATAGATACCCAAATTTTCAGAAGGGGGGGAAATTGAAAAAATAATGCTACAAATGTTGAAAAGTGGGGTAATCAGGCCTAGCACTAGTCCTTTTTCTTCACCTGCTGTACAAATTAAAAAGAAAGGTGGGAGTTGGATGATGTGTTTAGATTATAGGCAATTGAATGAAGCTACCATTAAAGATAAATTTCCAATTCCCTTGATTGAGAACTGCTAGATGAGTTGTTCGGTCCAAAGTACTTCAGCAAACTAGATTTAAGATTTGGTTATCACCAAATAAGGATGTGGGCTAGGGACATTCAAAAAACTGCCTTTAGGACCCATGATGCTTACTACGACTTCCTTGTCATGCCCTTTGGATTGGAAAATACACCCTCTACTTTCCAAAGTCTGATGAATAATGTGTTTAGGCCATTCTTAAGGAAGTTTATTTTGGTATTTTTTTTATGACATTTTGATGTATAGTGGATCTTGGAAGCAACATTTATCTCATCTTAATACATTGTTCGAACTACTAAGAAAACATCATATGAAACTTAAAAATAGCAAATGTTCATTTGCTAAGCATCAAGTAGATTACTTGGGCCAGATGATCACAGTGGATGGAGTTAAAGATAATCCTCAAAAAATTGTTGTTGTAGTTGATTGGCTCTTACCAAAAACCTTAAACAAGTTTAGAGAATTTCTTGGCCTCACTGGATATTATAGAAGGTTCATCAAGGACTATGGGAAGATTGCTAAGTCCTTAACTGTATTGCTTAAGAAGAACAACTTCAAATGGTCCCCAGCAGCTACTGAGGCTTTCTAGAAGCTGAAACAAGCTATAAGCAATCTTCCTATTCTTGCCTTACTCAACTTTGATCAAGAACATTTACAATTGGGACTGATACATCCGGATGAGGGATTGGTGCAGTATTGTTACAAATGGGTAGGCCTTTGGTTTATTTCGGTAAAGCATTGGCACTCAAACATCAAACCTTATTTGTGTATAAAAAAGAGATGATAGCCATAGTAGCAGCTGTGTAGAAATGAAGGCCGTATCTACTAGGTAGGCACTTAGTAATCAAAATTGATCACCAAAACCTTAAATACCTACTAGAACAGAAAGTATCTATTTCCTTGTAGCAAAAATGGGTGGCCAAGCTTATGGGATATTATGACCTGTAGTACAAAAATGGGGTAGATAATATTCTTGCAGATGCTTTGTCTAGAAGATCACATGATTCTCCAACTATACATGAAATTTCAGTTATTAAAAGCCACATCTTAACTGAAATACAAGATAGTTGGAAGCATGATCCTCAACTCCTGCAATTGATCACTAGATTGTAAGACCCTACTCACAACAGTAGGAGTCATTACACTTGGTAGAATGTAACCAACTCAGGAGAAAATGAAAGGTGGTAATGGGCAATAACTATTCCTTGCATACTCAACTAATGAAGTTATGGCATGACTGTTCAATGAGAGGTTGCTCAGGTGTTCAAGTAACCTATAGAAGACTAAAGAGTGTGGCCTGTTGGAGCAAAAGATGTACAAGCTTATATGGCTACTTGAGTCATCGGTCAGAAACCCAAAAGTGATAATGCTGCCTACCTTGGGTTATTATAGCCCCTTCCTATTCCTCAAAAAGTTTGGTCAGATATTTCTATGGATTTTGTGGAAAGGTTACCCAAATCCAATGGCAAAACTATTATAATGGTAGTAGTAGACAGATTGAGGGAATATGCTCACTTCTTGCCTTTGAGTCATCCTTACACTGCAATAACTGTGGCTTAATTGTTTCTGACAACATTTTTCAATTGCATGGCATGCCTGAATCCATTGTAAGTGATAGGGATGCCATTTTCATCAGTAATTTTTGGTAGGAATTATTCAAACTCCACTGATAAACGTAGCATTACACTTATCTTCTTCTTGTCATCCTTAAAATTAGATGGCCAAACTAAAGTTGTCAATAGATGCTTGGAAAATTATCTAAGATGTATGACCAGTGAGTTCCCTAAGCTATGGAGTTCTTGTTTGCCTCTTGCTAAATTTTGGTACAACACAAATTTCCACACTATTACAAAGCTCAGTCCTTATGGGGGAGTTTATGGTCAACCTCTTCCTACCCATGTTCCTTACTTACTTGGAAGTTCTAGTGTTGACACCATGGACAGAAGTCTGCATGCTAGAGAGACCACTTTGCACATGTTGAAACACAATTTGTCTAAAGTTCAAAACCATAAGAAGTAATATGCTAACAAGTACAGGTCAGAAAGATAATTTGACATAGGAGATTGTGCATATGTCAAGCTTCAACCCTACAGGCAACACTCCTTATGGGACCACAGTTGCCAGAAGCTTTCCCCAAGATACTTTGGGCCCTTTTAGGTGGAGAAGAAATTAGAACCTATTAATGCTTATAATCTCAAGCTTCCTAACCATGTTAAAATTCACAACACCTTCCATGTGTCAGTGTTGAAACGGAAGGTTGGTGATCATCAGGTTCAACTTGATCTTCCTCGTGCTGTGACTTCACATGGTCAGATTTTGATGGAACCATAGCTATTTTGGACAGAAGGTTAGCGAAGAAGGGTAATGTTGCTTCTACTCAAATGTTGGTCCAATGGAGTAATTCCTTCGCAAAAGATGCTACTTGGGAATTTTGGTATGATCTACATCAAAAGTTTCCTCATTTCAATTATTGAGGACAAGAATTCACCGAAGAGGAAGGCATTGATATAACCCCAAAAGAGCTAAAGGTGTGACTAATACTATAATGGTATAGTGATGCTTTTATTTGTATTTCTTCCTAACGTGGATTAAAAATTAGTTATAAGCCACGTGGCTAGTCTGTTAGAAAAAATGGTTGCACAGCTTAGTGATACGTGAATTATCTAGTTATAAAATTTATAAGATTTTAATAGCCTAACTATTAACTAGTTAATACACTACAAGTGTATGACATCAATAGTATATAGCGAAATTAGGGATCGATCCCACAAGGATCGGTTCAGTAATTACCTGTTATTTGATAACAAATGCTATTTGAAGAAATCATTATGAAAGAGATTTCACTAAACTAATCTAAGAACTAAAATTATAATTAACCTACGAAAGCCAATAAACAACTCTAACCATTAATCTACGAAAGAAATTAAAGAAAACATTAAATTTGAAAGTAAAAAGAACTATGTAACCCTAGAAAGCATTAAACGATAAAAGAACCATAAAACAAAAACTAAATAACATAACAAAAGGTTTAAGAATGTTTCTCTAATGAAGAATCGCAAGTTCTTATTCCGAAGTTGTCAATCTTGAACCTCCTCTTCAATCCTTCCTAAAAACAAAGAAAACCCTAGTCTAAATCTAATGAATTTCTATTCTAATGTCTAATTTAACTAATGGCAGATCTCTCTCTTCAACTCCCCGTAGTTCTCATAATGAGGTATTTATAGGTGTTTTTAGGGTTTTCAGGCTCCAGGATGATAATTGCACAATATTCCATGCAAACGGGCCCATGGGAGGACTTTTCTTGCAAAATAAGTCACCTTACAAGACCAATCCGTCTACTGGGGCCTGGGCACTGCACTTTTGCAGTCCCTGGGTGCTGGGTCCAATAAGGTGGCTCCACTTCATCTTCATTTTTCTCCATGATGCAGGCAGAATTTGGAAAAACTCAAAATATGAAAGTTGTAGCTCTATGTCTTACTTTCCAAAACATCTTGAATCACCTCAATTGGAGTTCAGACACGAAAGTTATGCTCAATCTACCAAACTATGTCATAATCGCTCCCTATCGGTGCATATTTTTTAACTTTGCAATTTTGAATGAGATGCCTACAGAATCCTGGAAAACTCAAAACATGAAAGTTGTAGAACTCTTCCTTACTTTCCAAATCATCCAAAGTCACAGCAATCGGAGCTTGAACAAGAGAGTTATGCTTGATCTTCCAAACTATATTCGATTTGTACCACGCTAGTGAATTTTTCCTTCAATATTGTGATCCATTTTAATTCATTCTTTATTCAAACCATACAAAACTCAAAATAAACTATTTTATCTCATAATTACTCAATTGTTGTTCAAATTACATTAAAACAGAGATAAATAACACATAAAATATACTATATTTATGAGTTTATCAAATATCCCACACTTACTTTTTGATCGTCCTCAAGCAAAACATAGAAATAAAATCACAAACATACTCAACACATCTCATCAATCTTCCACATAAATAACCAAGAACCAAACCATCATAAGAAAAATAATCAAGTGATAATAAACCCCTATACATGTATTCCAGTGAAGGTGTGTGCATAGCCATACAAAAAATAACTTTTAAGACACTTAGATCAAATCATGCAAACCTTTTGAATTTTTCTAAACACTCAATAGCTTACTCTTCTTACATTTCTCCACTAATGTAGACAATTGACTCGACACCAACCTTAAATTAGGTAGGACTTTTAGCTTGTAGTGTAAGGTTACGGTTTTGGTTAACAAAGAAAGGGAAAAGGATAAACAAATAAGGAAAAGAGCTTTAAATTAATGCTAGCCACACATCACTATAAATTTTTTTTTGAACATTAAAACGCCCATCCTTCAAAGGAGTAACCCCACACTTAATTCTCCAAACACCTCTAAAAATTTTGTGTAACAAGCAAAGTAAATCATGCTTTTTTAATTTCAAACTTACTCACCAACATCATGTAAAAAATCTCCATTTTTTTCTTGTTCTTTTTTCCAAAATGGGTACCAGTGGTAGGTACTACCCGCAAAAAAAAAATAGTACGCAAGTACCAGTGATAGGCACCACTTGCTAACATTCCAATACAGGTGCCAGTGACGGGCACCACTTGCAATATTCCAACGCTGGTGCCAGTGATGGGCACCACCTGTTATAGTCAACAAAAGTTTTCTAACACCCTTTCACCTAAATTGTACACCATTCATTCAAACATTGTTTAATGACAGTTTCTCATACAACTACCTATTGTCCTTATATCACCTTAATAATTAATGCGGCATTAAACATTTTAAGGGACATTTATAATAGCTCACAAAGGTGGATAAAAAATGAGTTAAGAAACAAAAAACTAATGGTGCTTCTATCCATTCAAAACAATTTAAGGTTCAAATAGGGTTCTGGAATAAATTTTACAGTAACAGTTGGCTTGAAAGGCTGAAACGTAAAAGAAATGCCTACCCTCATTTTTAAATCAAATCAATTGATCTAAAATTTTGCTTTGAAAATGTAATAAAGCAATGTCTGGAATGCAATATAAATGAGTTTACATAATTATCTCTAAGTGTCAAAAATAAAATAATTTATGGCTATGTGCTCAAGAATTCTTAGAGTTCACGCAAGGAAATTATTAACATCGACTACCCACTAATGACGGTTTAACTAAAAACTTATAATGCAGAAAATCAAAGAGACATGCTAAGCGATTGAAATTTTTTTGAAAATTTCAAAGATATTCCACTAATTAGCACAAAAAATTCAAAAATTTTTTAAAAAAACTCTCAGATCAAAAGAAAAGTTAAAATATTGAAGCAAAAATTGAGCAACTATACCAAATAAATATAATTCTGGATAACTCCCCACTACCCGACAAGTAGAAATAAACATTGCCTGCAATGTTATAGAAAATAAAAGTATAAAGAGGAAAAGGGAAAGCTTCTCCGGCAATGAGGAACAGTTGGCGTAGTATGTCCGATATAAATACCTACGAGGCGAGTTGAAACTTGCGAACTGCTTATAACTATACTTGATTAATCTACCATTAATATTATCAGCTACACAAGTATAACTAAAAGCAATTCATAATCTAAAACACATACACTTAACTAATTACGAGGTTTAAAACCTTTATTACCCCACCGGGTTCTTAAGTTAAAGCACATAACAAATTAAAGCGTAAATAAACAACATAGAATTAAAAGAAATACTCCCCTAGTAAAGCCAAGGAGGCTTGCTGAGGATGTCTGTAATCCTTAGTAAATGTGCTCCACTGCTTAACACATCTGAAATCCCCAAGGAACTGAATTTCGGCATAAGTAGAATGTATCTCCCCGACCTCTTCTAGAATGTATCCTTTTTCTTTCCTCTCTAAAACTGGCACTTTTACCGCGAACACCCCAAATGGAACCTCCTTTGGTGTACTCGGGACAAATTTACACTCATGTACCTGAAAAGTTGGTGATTCCTTGACATAAGTATTGAGTGTCTCGGTTGTTATAACTTCAACTTCGTGAGGTTCTTGAGAATCAGTTTCTTGCAAGACATTTTCGATTTGCTCTTCTTGAACTGGCTCTTCACCCATTAGCAGGGAGGTTGGAGTCCAATATTCCTCACCAATTACCACTCCTGGACTCTTGAAAAGTTGGTCTTGTAACCGATTGTTGGATGCAGCTTACTCTTCCTCTAGATCTAGATATCTTTTCTTGAAGTTGAGCTTGTTCTTCTCGGAGTTTAGCACATTCTTCTCGAAGTTCTTCCCAGAGAACTCCAATCCACAAGTCCATTGATCCTGCCTCATCATACTCTTGGATTGATGGGTGAAAGAATTAGAAATCCATTTATTCATATAAAGGCTTTGTGGGTGTAGGAAAACAATACGAATAATCTTGGTAACTTGAGAAAGAATTTGGACAGTTTGACCATCCCGTTTGATAATCATAAGAGTAGGGAAGATAATCATAAGAAACATACTCAATGGTCATGCCTCCATAGTCATAAGGATGATAATATCCTTGGCATGAGTTATTCCAATTCATTCATTGCATGTTCTTATAAGACTGGCACAAAAATAAATATACAAAAGCAAGCACTAACATAAAATCACACAAACAAGAAAAATGGGAGAATTTAGACTAGTAGCTAGCCAAAACTATCCACTAAAAGAGAAAATCTTTTTGAATTTTTTTAATAAAAGTGACACAAGCCACAAGAAGGGAAAATCTTTTTGGTTTTTTTTTTTTTCAAAACATTGAAAACACACAACAAATTCCACACTAATTTACACTTCAAAGTATTATTCTTGTTAAATTATAGCGATATTGCCAAAGACCCAATCCCGGCAGCGGGACAAGAAACCTGTATGTGAAATATCTAGTTATAAAATTTATAAGATTCTAATCCAACTATTAACTAGATAACGCACCACAAGTGTACGACATCAATAGTATATAGCGGAAGTAGGGGTCGAACCCACAAGGATTGGTTCAACAATTACCGGTGATTTGATTATCAAATGCTATTTGAAGAAATCATTATGAAAGAAATTTGACTAAATTAATCTAAAAACTAAAATTATAATTAATCTACGAAAGCCAATAAACAATTCTAACCATTAATCTATGAAAGCAATTAAAGAAAGCATTAAATTTGAAAGCAAAGAAAATTATGTAACCCTAGAAAGCATTAAATGATAAAAGAACCATAAAACAAGAACTAAATAACACAAAAAAAAGGTTTAAGAATGCTTCTCTAATGAAGAATCGCAAGTTCTTTGTCCAAGGTTGTCAATCTTGAACCTCCTCTTCAATCCTTCCTAAAAATAAAAATAAAAAAACCTAGTCTAAATATAATGAATTTCTATTCTAATGTCTAATTTAACTAATAGCTGAGCTCTCTCTCTCTTCAACTCCCCTCATAATGGGATATTTATAAGTGTTTTTAAGATTTTGGGGTTTCGGGATGTTAAGTACACGATTTTCCATGCAAACGGGCAAACGAGACTTTTCTTTCAAAATAAGTCACCTTACATGACCTATCCAACGACTGGCGTCTGGGAGCTGCACTTTTGTAGCGCCTGGGCACTTTTTCTAGTGAACATAAGTACACTTTCTGGACTTGGCTCCTGGGCGCTAGGTCCAATACGATAGCTCCATTTTATCTTTATTTTTCTTCATCATGAAGGCAAAATTTAGAAAAAACTCAAAACATAAAAGTTGTAGCTATATATCTTAACTTTCCAAAACATCTTGAATCACCTCAATTGGAGCTCAGACACGAAAGTCCATTATGCTCCATCTACCAAACTGTATCAAAATCACTCCCCGCTGGTGCATATTTTTCAACTTTGCAATTTTGAACAAGATGCCTATAGAATCTTAAAAAACTTAAAACATGGAAGTTGTAGAAATCTTCCTTATATTTCCAAATCATCCAAAATCACACAAATCAGGGATCAAACAAGAGAATTATGCCTGATCTTCAAAACTATATCCGATTTGCACCACGCCAATGAATGTTTTCCTCCAATATTGTGATCTATTTTAACTCATTCTTTACTCAAACCCGACAAAACTAAAAATAAACTATTTTAGCTCATAATTACTCAATTCTTCAATTCTCAAATTATATTGAAATGGAGGTAAACGACACATAAAATATAATATATTTATGAGCTTATTACTTAGCTTAAGAATCAAGCTCAACGGGTAAAATCAGTAAGTAGAGCTAAGATTTCCTTCTTTCCAAGACATTATTTTCTCTCTATAAATCCTACCATTTATGTACTAAGTTTCTTCCTGAATGCCATTTCCACCGTTATTCTAAAAATTATTGTTCTAAGTTCCTTTAATGTAATTCCTAGAATATTGAGTGTGAGATCTCCACTGTTCTTAGTCTACCAGATGCTTTCTAAAATCTAATTTTAGATTCAAGTATATCTCCAAATTGTGGAATCGCCATCTCTCGGAGTCATAGTTCAAAAACCCAGCTGAATCGGAGGTCAGCGCTCTAATAACGCTCTGAGATATACCGGAGATGCCAGAACCGGCGTCGGATCACCTTGACTCTAACAATTCGATTCGATTCAAGCGAGCAATCTAGTAAATTGCCTTGAATTGGCCGAGTCACGGTGAGTTGACTTGCAATTCATCAGTTCTCAACTAGAAATAGTGATAGATGCCTATCCGCAAGGATCTCTAACCGGAGGTATTATTTATTACTTGGAGGAGAAGGAGAAAATTCGATTGAGGGCTCATCATCTCATCGTTGAACCCGGTCAAAATTTCAGCCGCCGAGTGTTGATTTCATGGACAGCAGCAGTAGCGTTCATAGTGTACTTTTATCACCAAGGCAATTCAGATCCAAATTGGCTTCCAAAATGTCAGTAGTTCAATTATTTTTGCCAGAGAACCAACTGTATTTCCTAACCTCCTTCACCACCATTACGACTTTCTATCCTGCTCAACCCGTTATCAATACGCAGGGCAATCAATAGGGCTAAAATAGGGAGAGATTGACTGCTAAACAAAGAAGACAAGATTGAGAATGAAGCAAAAAATGGGAAATACACATCTAGGGGTAGTGGTAGTGACCAGTGAGTTTGGCGTTCATCTGATGGGATGGGATGAGAATTGGAGAACAGTGAATGAAAAGGGTAAAAATGAAAAAGACCTTCGGTTTGATTTTGTCCTTTAAAGTTGACAAGTGTAGAATTATTCAAGGGTAATTATTTGTCACTAGTTTCTCAATTTTGTCAATTTTATGCAACATATCCCTTACTTAAAAGTGATCATGCAAGTCAAATTAATATATGGTATTAGTTTTTAGTAAGACATGTATATTGTCGCAATTCTTAATGATATATAAATTGGTCAAAAAGTGTAATCACAAAAAATGTATACGTTATTATCAATATATGTTTAATCTTTAAACTAAGTTTAATGAATTTTTTAGTTCTCTTTTAATGGACACTTTGAATTATATAGCGTAGTAATACTCATTGTTGGGAATTACTTGAACATCTACTTTTACATCCAATGTGTATTTGATACTCTTATAATATATATGGTATTTTTATTGAGATTTTTAAAATTCTAATATTATAACTAGTTTGATTTATTTATTTGGGTCCTAAAGTGTTTCATTAGTTAATACAATTATGCTCATCAAATATGATATGTTGTTATATTATTTAGTTTGATAATTGTGTTTATTATGATGTTACATATTTATTTCATAATTTTTTAGACATTTCTTGTAGTAAAATTTTTGTATAATCCGATACGCGACCGATATATTGAGACTGATGTGGAACGGTACGATCCCTTATACAGCAACTTTGAACCATGCTCGATGTCTTTCTTCCAGAACACTTACATTTCCTTTCGAAAAGAATCACAAATTTCACCACCCCTTTTAGGCTTCTTAAGGGGAGATCCATCTCCAAGACTCCTGACTTGAACTCGAACTCAATTAGCCCATGAATCATCATCCCCCAATAATGTGCCATCCGGACTTCGTGTAGCTTGAGGAATTTCATTCCTGCCCGGCAAAAGTAGAGCTCAACTAGAAGAACATCCTTTAGTCAACCTTAATTTTACCAAGAAAGTCAGTCGCTATCATTGTATTTCCAGTGGACTTGTTCTTTCAGCCGACCATTCAAATTTCCATGTCTTTAACCCCATTCTTAGGCAATTGTTCTTGGTTGCTGAACCTGATTTCGGGCACTTATACTTCAAATATAACTATCAATATTATATAAAAGCATCTCCTGGATTTATTCCTTATGATCATATTAATGATAGTAATTCTTTGCTCTTCAATTACCAAAATAATTACAATGTTCAACATGTTTCGGCTTCTCCTGATTTCTTTGAAAGTGCGAATATTGCAACAATGATTTCAAGGTGATATTGCCATATGTAGAACAACATTTGAATAATCCCAATGTTAAATTTGATTTCCTGCTCTTGTCGAGATTTATTTTTTGAATACCGGACTGTGGAAAGTATCAAAATTAGTAGCTGTTGACAAATTTAATCTTCATCCTACTCTGCTTTTCACCACAGTTGGAAGGACATTTTTCTGGCACACTGATTATTATGATGATGTCTTAATTGCTATGATCCAGAAAGACCTAATGATTGTCTGCAGTTAATTCAGTTGCACGAAATTAGGCACCCTGGATATTAGCCAAGAAGTTGCTCACCATCCCTTTGTCAATCAAGTGACAATTTTTTGCAATGTGTTGTGCTTAATTATAAAAATTTCTTGGAATTCAGAATCTATACCCTTCCAAAATTGCTGTCGAGCTACGGATACGATAAGGTGATTTATTCAGGAGAATGGATCCCAACATAGCACTGTGAATTTAGGTATGTTGGGTGCCACATTGGAAGATTTAGGACTCAAAACTTGAGAGTGTTTGATTCCCATAGATTTCCATCCCTCGAATCCACTTTTGTTAGTTGTTAAAGCAGGCTACAAATTCTTCGTTTGTGATGTTGAGACTCCAAGGCTGTTGAATCTAATTTGTAATAAGGGCATCTTTTCAAATCCAATTCCGTACCAAAAGATAAATATAATCCAGTTCCGGGAGCCATGGCCATTGGATGCCTACCAAAAGAAGTGCCCCTTCTCCTCCCGAAAGAAATATGTTGCGTGTAGGATGCTTTTGCATCCTGACACAAGCAACCAACCACTACTTCAATTTCTTCACGAAATTGAAGTAGTGGTCTTCCATGCTTTTGGCCAGATTGATTGGATTGCATTTGGAAGTTCTAGGCAAGTTTTGCCTATAAATTGAAGCAGAAATCCATTTCCTCAATGCACCAAAATGGAAATAAGAATACAGAGTTCTTAACAAGTTGTTTACGACTTGTTTTCGATCTAGTTCTCAGGTGTTCATTTGAGATATTTCTCTTTCGATCTTTCGAGATTTTTTCTCAAGACTTTTGTATCTTTTTCGTATAGTGAAATATTGTTCCCCTTCCGCCCGTGGACGTAGGTCTAATTGACCGAACCACGTAAATCTTTGTGTCTCTTTCCACATATATTTTCTCTACATATTTCATTATTATTTTTTCGTTATCGTCATTAAAAGGTTCGCTAAAATTAATTTAACTAAAATTTTGGGGTACAAATCCTAACATCAGAGCTTTGACACCCCGGATTAATTTCTAGCGGCTAATATGACGGTAACGAAGTCATATGTTGAGAAATTTGACCGGAGTGCCAACTTCAGTATGTGGTAACTCAAAATGGAGGCTATCCTAGTTCAAGATGGCGTTGATATTGCCTTACAGGAGAAGGAGAAGAAACCGGAGAAAATGTCAAATGAGGATTTTGCCAACTTGGATAAAAAGGCTAAGTCAGGTATTAAAGTCTTAAATCTCTCTGATGAAGTTTTACCGGAGGTAGTATCCGAAACCACGGCCAAAGGCATGTGGGAAAAATTGAAGGCTCTGTATATGAAAAAGAGAGTGGTGAACAGACTTTATCTCAAACAAAGTCTATACATGCTCCGTATGACCGAAGGTACTTCTATACTCTCACATCTTGATAAATTTGATTCCATTCTTATGGATTTGAGTAATATAGAAGTTAAAATTGAAGATGAAGATCAGGCCCTATTATTGTTGTGTTCCCTACCCCAGTCATTTAAGCATTTTAGAGATACAATGCTTTATGAAAAAGAAACTATCTCTTATAAAGAAATGAAATCTATTCTGAAATCAAAAAATCAGATAGATAAACATATTACTGGAGAAAATAGTGAAAATCAGGGGGAAGGTTTATTCATTAGAGACAGATCTGAAAAGAGAGATACAGACAGTAAAAGGTCAAAATCAAAATCCAAATCCAGACATAAAAATTTGGTGTGCAATTTTTTTGGACGTAAAAAGGGCCACATTAAGTCCGAATGCTTTAAATTGAAAAATAAAGAAAAGAATAAGGAGAAAAATGAGTAAGAAAATAATGACACCGCTGAAGCTAGTATTGCAGCTGATGAGAATGATGGAATCATATTTTTAGCCACTGAAAATAATTTCAAATCTAACAATGAGTGGATTTTAGATTCGGGTTATCATACCATATGTGTCCCAATCGGGACTGGTTTTCAACATATGATTCAGTTGAAGGTGGAGTTGTCCTAATACACAACAACACCGTTTATAAAGTCATTGGTAAATGTACTGTCCAAATCAAAATGCACGATAGTGTAGTGAGGACACTCGCCGATGTTAGATATGTTCAAGATTTAAAGAAAAGTCTCATATCTTTGGGCACTCTGGAAGCTCTTGGGTGTAAATACAGAGGTGAAGGTGGAGTTCTAAAAGTCACTCATGGTGCTCTTGTGGTCATGAAGGCACACAGGTCTGGCATGTTATATATTTTGCAGGGATCTACTGTTGCAGGTGCTGCTGCAGTTTCTACTGCAGATCAATCTGATGCTGCCACCACCAAACTATGGCATATGCGTTTGGGGCATATGAGTGAGAAATGTCTGTCCATACTTTGTAAAAGAGATCTTCTTTGCGGACAAAGTACAGGGAAGATAGATTTTTGTGAACATTGTATTTTTGGGAAGCAGAAAGGAGTAAGTTTCAAATCTCCAGCAATCCACAAAACAAAAGGTATTTGAATTATATTCATTCAGACCTTTGGGGGCCGTCACATACCCCGTCTAAAGGTGGTGCCAGGTACATATTGACTTTTATTGATGATTATTCAAGAAAAGTTTGGGTGTATTTCCTGAAACACAAAAATGAAGCTTTCATAACTTTCAAACAATGGAAAGTTTTAATTGAGAAACAGACAGGAAAACAAATCAAGCGGCTTAGAACAGATAATGGCTTGGAATTTTGTGAAGGCGAATTCAATGAATTCTACAAGAATGAAGGAATTGTTCGCCACCAGACATACCGTGAGAATGACATATCAACAAAATGGTGTAGCAAAACGGATGAACAGGACTCTTTTGGAAAGAGCTCGTTGCATGATCTCAAATGCTAGCTTGACAAATGACTTCTGGGCAGAGGCAATTTCTACCGCTAGTTACATTGTCAACCGTGTTCCTTCTGTACCTTTGAACTTTGTGTATCCAGAGAAAATTTGGTCAGGTACTCCTGCTGATTATTCTGACTTAAGAATATTTGGGTGTCCAGCATACATGCATGTAAATGATAGAAAATTAGAACCAAGAGCTAAAAATTATATTTTTCTTGGGTATCCATTGGGGTGAAAGGATATCGTCTATGGTGTCCTGATCCCAAGTCACCTAAATTCATAATTAGTAGAGATGTAACTTTTGATGAATCATCCATGTTACATCCAAAAAAAGAGTCTTCTAGTTCTTGTAACATAGATGGAAAGCAGTATGCAGAAGCAGAGGAGGTCAAAATTGGCAACACTTGTCTTTCTCGACCAAGTTCTATTCTACAGTTCAGCTAAATGCAGATGAGACACTTGAAGCTGAACTAGAAGAAGAAGAACATTCTATAGCCAAAGATAGACCAAGGAGAGAAATTCGACTACCACAAAGGTATGCGAATTTGGCTACATATGATTTGTCAGTTGCACAGGAAACTAAAAAAATTGGTGAACCATCTACATACTTGGAGGCAGTTTCACGTGCTGATTCATCCAAGTGGTTGATTGCAATGAATGAAGAAATTGAGTCTCTCCACAAAAATGGTACGTGGGTTCTTGTGAAGTCGCAGTCAGGAAAGAAAATTGTTGGTTGCAAGTGGATCTTTAAGAAAAAAGAAGGATTTCCAGGGGTTGAAGATGCAAAGTACAAGGCACGTTTAGTTGCAAAGGGCTATAGTCAGGTACAAGATTTGATTTTAATGATGTTTTCTCACCTGTTGTCAAACATAGCTCTATACGTGTTCTACTTGCATTAGTTGCCATGTATGATTTAGAATTGGAGTAGCTTGACGTTAAAACAATAAGCTTTTCTACATGGTGAACTTTGTTGTAAATATGGCAAGTAAATATATTTACTTAATTGTAGGATTTGATTATAGGCTAATTGGTTTACCTTGATTGTAGACTAATTGATTTACCTGATTGTAAGATTTAGATAGCTTGATTTTAGGATGTAAGAATGTAAATTGATTAGCTTAATTTTAGGATCTAGATTATTCTACACTTGTATATATATAGATCTTATGTACTCTTGACAGAAGTGTGAGAATAACATAAGAGATTTGTCTAAGATAACATGGTATCAGAGCTTTAGGCTTTGTTATCTTTTTCGTGACCCTGTTGAGTCAATTTTCAATCTCTAGTTTGGTACATTAAAATTCCTACACTGAGTTGTAATGGCAAACAAACAGTGGGTAGTAGCAGAGAGATGAAGGCAGTTATCTCTGATGTTATTCCTATGACTACAAAAATCACAGACCACAAACTCAATGGCAGGAATTATTTGGATTGGAGTAAAGCCTCCTGCCATAGTTAGCGAGCCCATTAAGATAGATCTGTCTTATTGATAACCATCATCAGATGTGCTACAATAGACAGGCTTGGTTAAGAGAAGATGCAGGAATATTCTTCCAGATTCAAAATTCTATCAATACCGAGGTAATCGGTTTGATTAATCACTGTGAATTTGTTAAAGATCTTATGGATTACTTGGCTTTCTTGTATTCTGGTAAGAATAATCTCAATCATATATATGATGTTTGTAAGGAGTTTTATCTTCCAGAAAAATAGGAAAGATCTCTTACTGAGTATTATATGGATTTTAAACGGGTGTATGAGGAGTTTCAACTCCTCACTACCTTTGCATGCTGATTTGAAAACTCAACAGTCTCACCGTGAGCAAATGGATGTTATGAGTTTCCTTGTAGGATTGCCATCTGAGTTTGATGCTGCTCGAACACAGATTCTTTCCAATCCAGAGATTGTCTTTTTCCGTGACACCTTCACTCGAGTGTTACGAGTTGAGGGATCTCGACCTTCTCTTCATCTAGTGTTACTAGTGCCCTCGTAAGTCGAGGTACTTTGAATGAGGCTAGTCAAGGAAAAAGCAATGGTAGTCGAAATGGACATGGTTTTCAAGGTGAAGGGAATGCTAGTCATTGACAACATGACCAAAATCAACGTGTCTGTTATCATTGTCAAAAATCTGGTCACACGAAACATACATGTTGGTTACTTCATGGCAACCTCAACAGCATTCTCAAATTGCCAACTTTGCATCTCAAGAGAGTAACCATGAGTCTACAAAGCCTTCATCTGTGGATAAATCAGTTCTTATTTCTGCTGATGAACATGGCTCTGTCTTTTATACAAGCCTCACTAATGTCAACTATTCCATCTTCTCTTAATGAGTCAGGTAAACTTACTTCATGTCTTGTGTCATCCTCTAGCAAATGGGTCATTGATTCAGGTGCTACAGACCATATGACAGGTGATACAGGTATCCTTTCCTCCTTTAGTTCTCACACAAATCTTTCAAGTGTTACTTTGGCAGTGATGGGTCAATGACTTCTGTTGTGGGTTCTGGAATAGCCAAACCCACAACATCTATCTCGCTGTCATCTATTTTGTGTTTGCCTAATGTTTCGTTCAACCTACTTTCAGTCAATAAAATTACTCATGCTATCAATTGTTTTGTCTCATTTTTCCCTGATCATTGTGTGTTTGAGGATCTTATGACGAGGAAGATTATTGGTAGAGGACGTGAGTCTGGCGGTCTTTATTTATTCGAAACTCCTTCAATGAAAGTGCCGAAACCCATTGCATGTTCAAGCACTTTGACACCTCTTGAAATTCACCATCGATTAGGGCATCCTCCTTTGTCGATTTTGAAGGAGTTGTTTCCAAATTTTCAAAATTTATCCTATTTAGATTGTGAGACGTGTCAATTTGCCAAACATTATCGTGTCTCTTATTTGCCTAGAGTCAATAAACGGGTTGCGTCCCCTTTTGAATTAGTTCATTCTTATGTTTGGGGTCCTTGTCCAGTGATTTCTGAGCAAGTCTGGTTTTAGGTATTTTTAAACCTTTGTGGATGACTATTCTCGTGTTACTTGATTATATTTAATGAAAAATAGATCAGAATTATTCAACATCTTTTGTTCCTTTTGTGCTGAAATAAAAACACAATTTAATATCTCCGTTCGCACTCTAAGAAGTGATAATGTAAAAGAGTACTTTTCTCATCCTTTTGATTCCTACATGTCAGAAAATGGAATTCTTCACCAATCTTCATGTGTTGACACACCACCCCAAAATGGTGTTGTCGAGAGAAAAAATAGACACTTACTAGAAGTTGCTAGAGCTCTCATTTTTCAAATGAAGGTCCCAAAGTAATTTTGGACGGATGCTATTTCAGCAGCTTGTTTCTTAATTAATCGCATGCCATCATCTGTACTTGCTGGTGAGATTCCTTACTCGATTTTGTTTCCTTCTCGACCCTTATTCTCGATTGAACCACGTATTTTTGGGAGTACTTGTTTTGTTCGTGATGTTCGCCCTCAAGTGTGTGTAAAGCTCTAAATTGGATCCTAAGTGTCTCAAGTGTGTCTTTTTAGGATATTCTCATCTTCAAAAAGGATATAGATGCTATTCTCCTACTTTGGGTCGTTATTTAATTTCTGCTGATGTTACATTTTTTGAAACCACTCCATTCTTTCCTGAATCTAATGTTTATGGTTGTGAGGGGGAGGAAGATAATATTCTAGTTTATACTGTGACAACCCCTGTTAGTCCTATTCCTACGAGACCACCTATCACTCAAGTGTCATAGGACTGTCTCTTATAAGAGACAGACATCCTCCACCAGCTATCCGTCTACATATCCGAGTCTTGATCTACCTATTGCTCAAGAAAAGGTAAAAGACAATGTTCTCATCCAATCTCTTCATTCTGCTTCATACACATCTAGATTTGTCTCCTTCTTTGCGGTGTTTCATTGCTTCTCAGAATAATCAGGTAAATAATCTGAGCCTACCCTTTGGCTATCAAGATGGCGAGCCTGCTATGGAAGAAGAGATGATGTAGCTTTAGATAACAATGGTACTTGGGACTTGGTACATCTACCAGCTAATAAGGAGGCTATTGGTTGTAAATGGGTGTTTGTTGTTAAAGTTAAACTCTTATACACTGTTGCACGGCTAAAAGCTCATCTTGTAGCTAAAGGGTATGCTCAGACATATGGGGTAGATTATTCTGATACTTTATCTCCTGTGATAAAACTTGCTTCTGTCCATTTGTTTATTTCTCTTGCTGCTACTAATGATTGGCTTTTACACCAGTTAGATGTCAAAAATACATTTTTGCATGGGACACTTGCAAGAAGAAGTATATATGGAGCAACCACCTGGGTTTGTCATAACTCAGGGGGAGTCTGGTAAGGTTTGTAGACTTCGAAAGTCATTATATGGTTTAGAACAGAGTTCTCGTGCTTGGTTTGGACGGTTTAGTGAGGTTGTTCAAGAGTTTGGCATGAAGAAAAGTAACTGTGACCATTCTGTTTTCTATCAATAATCTAAAGCTGGCCTTATCTTGTTGGTTGTGCTTATGTTGATGACATTGTTATTACTGGTAGTAATAGTGCAGGTATCAACAGCCCTTAAATCTTTTCTTCAAACTCATTTCCAAACCAAAGACTTGGGGATGCTAAAGTACTTCTTGGGCATTGAGGTTACTAAGTGTAAAAAGGGTATTTTTCTGTCTCAAAGAAAGTATATCCCTGACCTTTTGATAGCAACAGGGAAGTTGGGTGCTAAACCTTGTAGTGCACCAATGATCACTAATAAGATCCTGCAATGTACCGGAGATTAGTTGGAAAATTGAATTATTTACGGTGACTCGTCCTGACATTGCATATCCTGTCAGCATTGTGAGCCGTTTATGTCTTCACCAAGAACCACTCATTGGGCAGCTTTAGAGCAGATCTTGTGTAATCTCAAGGAGTTCGGGACGTGGTATCGTCAAAATATCGTCAATCATGAGAAATTCTCGTATTGAGTGTCATTCTGACGCAGATTGGGCAGGTTCTAAAATTGATAGGAGATCCACCAAAGGGTATTATAGAAATTTTTGTTGGAGGTAATTTGGTATTATGGAAAAGCAAGAAACAAAATGTAGTGTCTCGATCTAGTGCAGAATCAGAATCTAGAGCCATGGCACAATCATACTTTCTTTGATATGGATACATCAATTGTTAAGTGAGATTGGTCTATTTAGTTCATTGCCTATGAAGTTATGGTGTGACAATCAAGCTGCTATCCATATTGCATCAAATCCAATTTTTCATGAGAGGACCAAACATATTGAAGTTGATTGTCACTTTATCCGTGAGAAGATTCAGCAAAATTTTATCTCTACCAATCATGTAAAAACTTGATATCTTCAAGATATCTGATCTTTTTCTTACTATCTAACTTTTCTTTCCATTTTTCCTTTTTTTTTTTTTGGAATTTTTATAACATCAGCTGAAATAATTTTTACGGATTCTAAATTTGGTTATTGTTGTTGTGAAGTTTAATATCTTGTGAATTAGAAAAATTATTTGCTACTCATTCTGAATTGAAGAGTGAGTATGTTTTAAACTGTTGAATGATTAAAAAATAGTAAGACCTTCTTTCTTTTCAATCATTTCAAGAACTATCATAGTCTCCCTATATTGTGGAGTGAGTAACAAAACTTACTCCCGAATTGATATTTGACATAACGGTTTGTATAAGAGTACTAGTGGCGACTGGTGGCGGCTGGTGGCTTAATCTATAATGCATGTATGCATATAGATTTCTTGGTATAGGGAATGTTTTGCTATTGCAATTGTACTAACTATTAAGGATATCTAGACATATCAATCTCCTAGATCTATAAGTGTTGGTTAACAAAATACCTAAGAAGGAAGCATCTGTTAAGAACTTTTAATATAGCGATGCACATGTTTATGAGATGCACTATTATCTTGGTAGTGATTTTTTTTCCTTTCTCTTATTAGTTTAAGGTTTGCTGCTTTTTGTTCTATTTTTGTGCTAACATTGTATTTATGTGACTTTATATCCTTAAAATCCATGATTGGCTCTATATCCTTAAAATTTACTGATATGTTATTGGATTCAAGTATTTACATAATTGATCTTATTTTGTTAATTTAGCACATTTTATATTTTCAGGGTTGGTAAAACTTCATTGATGAATCAGTATCCTTATTTCAGTTAATTTCTAGGTTGTTCTGAATTTTTTTTGCTGTATTTTCCTTTTTCCAAATTATTTGAAGACTAATTTTTTATTTTACCTTTTTCTTTGGGGTTCTATTAAGGAGGTCAACTGTAAAACAATATTGAGTTGGCATTATATTTTTTTTCCTCTTTTCTGGCAAGATTTAAATTCGGAATTTGGGTTGTTTATGAACTGTATTTTATTAAAAATAAATCATGAAAATGTTCAATGTGTTCCGATGATGGTGATAATAGATAGAGGGAAAGGGAGAGATAAGAAAAGCTATAGAAACAAAGATCATGATCGTCATTTAAGTGACTTTTGTTTACACCCTCATATCATTTTTTTTCAAGTCCAAAAGATAAATATTTTTGTTCTTTTCGTATGACGTATTGACTGTTTTATCATGAGTTTGAATTATTAGAGGGTAGGAGGAAAAAGTGAGTTTTAAAAAAAAAAAAAAAAGATTTTGCTGAATAAGAAATACATTCATTAACTATTTGATTATTCCTTATCATATTATTGTAGTTAAATGTGTTAAGAATTAAAATTCTCTTTTGTATTCTTTTGGGGCAAATGTTTTAGACAATGAACTGCAACTTAGGTTGTAAGACATTTTTCATATGACCTATTGGTCATAGGGGAGAGGTGGATTTTTTAAAAAAAAAAAAAAAAAGAAATTATTCTTTAAAGGCTAAAGTTAAAGAAAAAATATTATGTGCATTAGTTTTTATAAACTAGATTAATTTATTACTTTTATGTTGGAAAAAATAGTGATTGTATTTCAGTTTTATAATTGTTTACTTTTTAACTAATTTGTTACAAATTGTTTTGCTTGATTTGGTGCATGGAGAGTTACAACAAATTAATTTGGTTTTAGTTTCACTATTAATTAATAGAATTAGACACAGTATCATTATAATTATCTCACTATTCTGAATTAATTCTGTTCCCATGCATAGCACGGATATTAAGTTAGTGTGTGTATATATATAGACAGATACATACACGTAATTATTTGCATATACAACTTGAAGAAACCATCACCAAGTCTTTCTATTGATTCTGATGACATTTGGTTGTCACACATTTCTTGGCTTGCGGATTCTAGTTACTTGACAAATGGATATCTAGGTACTGTTATAGATTGGATTCCAATATTGGAAGGTGTACGTTTGAAGGATCTCCCAAGCATCTTAAGAACCACGAATCATGATGACTTTATGGTAAAAATCGTATTGCAAAGAATCTACAGTATATATAGCAAAGGTATCAGTAACTTGATTTAAATCAGAGGTAGTATTATTTAATTAAAATGTAATTGACCCGTTCAATTATATCTTTGTTTTATAGTTCTTTTAAAAAGTTAATTATTAGTTGATCCCGGAATTATTAAATTAAAAAAGAAATTATATTGTTTTTGTTTCAAAAATATTATAAATTATTACTATTGTGCCCAATAACTATGTTAGTACAATTTCAATTGGGGAGCAATATTTAAATAAGTTTTAAAATATCCAATAATTATATTAGGAGAATTTCAAATGTCAAGCACAATTATGTCCACAATCTAATTAAATCCAAATTGTACTGAAGCAAAAAAGCCAAAAAAATGGTGAGTAAAAAATTAAAGAACTTATAAAAACTTATTGTATAATTAATTTAATAACAATACTTAACAATTAAAAATAGCAAACTTTTATCAATAACTCATATTCTATGTCTACAAGTTCAAAACATCCAAACATCAAAGAAGGCTACAAAAGCTAAAAGCATGTTGAAGAAAAGTAAAATCATCAATGCCCAAGAAATCAAACTTAATGGTATTATTCATAATCCCGAATCACTGACTCAGGTGAACAATAAATTTTGAAATAAAATATTCAATGTATTTGTTTTACGAATGTAAACAAAATTATTCCTCCCCAAAATGTTTTTACAAATTCACAACAACTATCATATACATTGAAAATAAAGATTAGCCATACTATAATTCTTGCAAAGCATGTAAAAAAATGAGTAGAAAACATTGGTGACATAATGAATTGTCCAAAATATAAGCGTGATATATTAAATTGCTTCGCAAGGTAATAAAAAATAAATCTAATACTTCTTTTATAAGATGAATATACTTCAAAAATCACAAAATGAAAAACATATTTAACTACAAGTTTACAAGTATAGAATAATGTTGGAAGTAACTCAAGGAGAAAATTTAGCAACAATTGTATTATTTGAAGAGCACGCAGAAACATTGGTGGGATGCCAAGCACAAGAATATATAAAGTCAATCAACAAGGTACATATATAGTAAATTTCTAATAATCTATAATCATATATTACATAACATATTTGATTTTTTGGGGAATTATGATCACATGCAAGAACAAAATCAATCGAAGTACTATGAAAAAAATGATCGGCGCTACATGCATAAAGAATGCAAATTCCTCATCAAACTTTAAAGGATTTATGAAAACAATGGCAAGATCTCAATGATTGCACATAATTTTGAAAAAAAAAAAAAATAGAAGAAGTCAGACAATCAATCTAAAAAAAGAAAAAAACCTGCAAAAATGAGGCTCTTCTGAGAAAATTGAGAAAATATCAAATATAGTTCAAATTCTAAATGAGGATGAAGAAGATGATGAACTACTTTAGAATTTGTACTAGCTCTAAAAGTGATAAAGGAGGCAACAAGAAAATATTAAAAAAGAAGATAAAGATCGAGAAATATTCGCTTTTGATTCTACATTTTAATTTTAGTTTTGGTAAAAACATAATATTCCTCTTATTATGTTTACTTAGGGTGTGAGTTTCACATAATAAATTATTACAATCAGCAAATTCATTTTGTTGTTCTATAATATCACATGCTTTATCAAATGTATACAAGAATGCACGTCAAATTCTTAGTCAAATGCTTTACCATGACTTATACACACGTGCAACACACATGCTCAATCCCTAGTAAGTGAAATAGCACTAATAGTAGTTTACTAGGGTGGAATGAATGTATCTAGCAAAATAAGCAGACAAGACTAGTAGGTAATAAACATGGAAAGTCATGCTAATAACAAACAAACTTATCGTGTTGTAGAGTATGTATCACCCGCTCTGCAATGCGGGATAGATATTTTAAATCATTAAATAATTTAAAAATAATGATGAGTTGCAAAGACTCTTTGTGTAATGGATTGCGTCCAAACATCATCCAACATTAAGGGAATAATTTCTACCGGTATACATTTCAAAAAGGCTAGTATTTCAGCAAAATGATTTGATGAATAAAAAATTTAATATTAACCGTTTAAAACCATGAACAAAGTAACAATTGATTTAAACTAACAGAACATTGCAATACTAAAAAATTCACATACTCCAAAAACAAATCTTTGAAAGAAAGCAATAACTATATTATATATCACCAGAAAAAGACTAGACATTTATATATCTTTTGGGATGAGAAAGGACTCTTCTTTTGCTAGGCATTTAACGCTGCGAAATCTCTGGTCAAGACACTTCACTTTCGGGATAGGGGAAGGAGGCCAATGTGGCAGAACGTACGGAACTGTAATCGAAAAGATGCCCTTATCAGAAATTAGATCCAATAGCTGTGGAGTCTCAACGTCACATAAGAAGAATTTGTTCGATACTTTAACAACTAAGAGAAGTGGATTCGAAGGATGGAAATCCATGGGAAGTACCAAATACTCGTGCCGAGCCCAATTTTCTAGTCCTAAATCTTTCAATGTGGCATCCAACATACCAAAATTCACAGTGTATGTTGGGATCCATTCCCCTGACTTAATCACCTCATCGTATCCATAGCTCGACAACAATTTGGGAAGAGTACAGACTCTAAAATCCAAGAAAGTTTCATAATTAAGCACAGCACATTGCAGAAAATTGTTACTTGATTGGCAAAGGGATGGTGAAAATTTTCCTCTAGGTAATATCCAGAGCGCCAAATTTCGGGCAACTTAATTAACTGCAGGCGATCATTAGACCTGTCTTGATCATAGGCAACGAAGCCATCATCATCATAATAATCAGTGTACCAGAAAAAAGTCCCTCCAACTTTCGTGGAAAGCAGATAAGGATCAAGTCTAAATTTGTCAGCAGCTACTAATTTTGATACTTTCCACAGCCCTGTATTCGAATAATAAATCTCGACAAGCAGGAAATCAATTTTAACACTGTGATAATTGCAATCTTGTTCTAAATACGGCAATATCACCGTGAAATCATTATCACAATATTAGTTCGAAAGAAATCCAGGAGAAGCCGAAACATGTCGTACCGTGTAATTAATATTTTGGTAATTGGAGATCAGAAATCCGGGAGATGCCTTTATATAATATTGATAGCTATATTTGAAGTACAAGTGCCCGAAATCGGGCTCAGGAAGCGAGTACAATTGCCCAGGAATGGGGTTAAAGACATGGAAAATTTGGATAGTCGCCACAAAGAACGAGTCCATTGGAAATACAACGGTAGGAACCGAAATTCTTAGCAAAATTAAGTTTGATTACAGGATGGTCTTCTTGTTCAGCGCTACTTTTGTTTTTGTACGGCAGGAATGAAATTCCACTGAGTTCAGATGACACATTATTCCGGGATTCTTGGACTAAGCGAGTTCGGGTTCGAGGAATTCCCTTAAGAAGCCTAAAAGGGGTGGTGGAATTTGTGATTCTTTTCGAGAAGAGATGTAAGCGTCCCGGAAGAATGACTCCGAGAGATGGCGATTCCACGATTTGGAGACGCACTTGAATCTGAAAATAGATTTCAAAGGGCATCTGAGTAGAATCATGATAATCAAATCATCAGGCAAGTTGATGTGATTTTCATGGCTTCTCTTTATTAGCTTTTGTGATGACATGATCACGACGAAAATTCCCTGGCATGTAACAATAATATTACTGATACAAACACTTAAATTGGAACACTATTTTAATAGCGTTAGAGGAAGCATTCAATGGAAAATAATTAAACACTTATTTGTTTCCAATGGTGTAAAATTGGATTCTTTGCAGAAACTTGGGACTTAAAGCCAAATCCATTCTGAATAAGAATCCTGTGACCTCCGAAAGTAAGACATATTATACCTTTTCTAAAAGGAAATAACAAAAAGAAGAAGACTAATTGCAATTTGCACCCATGATTTATTATAAATTTGCGGTTTGCATCCTAAATTGGAAAAAAAAAAAAAAAAAAACCACCTCTCGCACTATTGTTGAGCGACTCGAACCCATGACTAATACGTCATAAAGAAAGCATACCTTATACGATTACTAATTTATAGTAGATTGCTCAAATATATGTCCAAAATTAGTGTTTTAATCAAAAGACTTTTTGTACCAATAGATGAATAGAGTAAATTCATAAATGAATTAGTAAATTATAGGTACTAAAATATTTTCATCTAAAAATGGTTAAAAAAATTTGTTGGTTTTCAGATTCTAATTTAGACAATGTACCATAGTATAAGAATACAAAAGTACAAAAATTTAGGAGGTAAAGTGCAAACCAATAACAATTTAAGGGCTCATATTGCAATTATATATCCAAATATAATATATTCGATTACATCAAGTACTAATACTCATTACTCCGAGTTATACATAGATAGATATGCATATTGTAATGTGATTAAGAGTGCTATATAATTAAGTACATGTGTGATAAGTCAGAGGCGTATCATAGGGGATGGCGGCCCGAGATATTTAAAATTGTTTTTTTCTCTTTAAAATTTTTTAAATTATTGTTGTACTATTATAAAAATTAGACTTTGTTCTCTCCTTCCAAAAAATTTTAGAGAATATAAAAAAATGCTCCCTATATATATATATATTCTCCAAAAGTTTCAAAAATATATTATTTTTCTTGATATTTTTTAAAATTTCAATAACTTCCTTTAAAAAAATTAGACTTTACCCCGTAAAATTTTGTAAAAATTATAAAAATGTTTCTCTTCAAGAATATGTATATATAGTTTTTGCCCCCTCCCAAATTCAACTCTTGGATCCGCCCCTGTGATATGTGTATACAAATGTGCATATATATATTAAGACGCTCCTCTTATAACTTATAGGTCATGGATTCGAATCATCAAGGAGTAGGTGGCAATTCATAATGGCACTATGATCCTCTTAGAATATATATATATTAATTAAAGCAAAATGGGTGTTTGTGAGAAACAATTAGAAGATGACAAGTGGTAAGGTAAAAATACAACAAATGTAGGTAAATAATGGGGGAAAACAAAAATAATTTAATTAACTAACCATCCAAATGCAAATTACTCACCTAAATCTTTTCTTTAACTACTTTTATTTATTCAAAATAGTTACTTTGTGCACATATACCTCTTATAATTATTAATATTAAATGGCAACTTAAAATTATGTTAGTTATAATAACATGTGAAAATATATATTTCTGAATTTGAAAATCCTTAGGCTTATAATATATAAATTTGAGTTATCAGAAATAATGTTTATTAAATACGAATAGATTTAACCTAATTATGTTTTAGTATTATCATCCTTAAAATCTTATTATATTCAAGAAGGAATAATTTTATCAAAAACTTAATACTATACTAAATTGCAAAAAGATAACAAAGTTTTAAAATTATTATTCTTTGCATACTTTCAACATCATTTTTAAATGATGATGTAATTATATTACATTTAAAAGTAACTTTAATAGTTTGTCTTCTCCATTTATAAATATGCTTTAGTTTCCTATAAGTATTCTTTTCATTTTTTGATCAAGCAAATAAATCCTACTTTCTTTTTATTACAAATTATTTTGAGAAACCACATAATTTTCAAAAAAATATTCTATGAATAATATAATCCCGTGAGTAGCACAGGTTGATACTAGTTATAGTAGATAAAATATTAAAGCAAACTTCTATGCTCTGTTAGAAGTTATGGAAAAATATTGCAATAACATTATTTTTAGTTTTTTTCTTTTCTAGTTTTATATTCTGTTGATTGCTAATAGACTATAAATTTTGATATCTAAATTTTTTGTTGGACTATTTATGTATACCTATTAAGTTCATTTATTTCCAAATTATTATTATCATACACATATCTAATTTTCAAAACATAATTACCTTTGAAATTAAATTCAAAAATTCTTTATAAGAAAGAAGCATAAAGATTTTAATAAAATTTAATAATAATGGTACTAAGTCATGTTCTTTGTTTTAATTTCTAGCAGTGTAAAATTTTTTAATATTGTTACTTAGTTTTACTTGGTTTGATTACTAAAAGTTTTAGACTATCGTTATTATTTCACTAAAATTATATTTTATAAAAATTACACACAGATATATACACTTTTAAAATAAAATGGTATGTATGTATATAAATATTTTTTTGTCTTTCCTTGCGTAGCATATGTTTTCAAATTATTATATTAAAAAATTAAAATTTTAATATTCATCTTCCTTTACGTATTAAAAAATTACTATAATAATGACTACGTTACTAATTCGACACTTTTGAATTTATCTTCAGATTATCAAGCAATTTTTAAATAAGAAAAATTGATCGATACACATTACTTAAGTACTTTGTCATTATAACTACTAAATAATCATTTATTTGCAAAAATAATAAGAAAAGATATAATAATGTCAACTTAACTTATAAAAATAGCAACATGCTTTTAAACTCAATAATCACATTTTTTAAAAGTATCACAATTCATTAAAATGAGCAAAAAATGTATAAATTTTAGAAAAAAATTACAAAACTTAAACTTTGATCGAAATCATTTAGTAAGATTAGATGATTATACTAATTATAAGAGGTAACAAATTTATTAATCAATTGAATAACTTACTGAATTTAATTAATCATCAAATCTAAGCATTCTGATCGAAGTTCAAAAAATGATAAGAAAAACTCATTTCTACTTAACACAAATGGATAAATGAAATGAGAAATATTATTCAACTTTTAGTTTACTTATTTATATTAACTTATATTAACAGTAGATATCATGAAAATCAATTATTACTTATATTATCAATATGAATAAAAAAATAAATAGTGTAAAAAATTCATAATATCTGCATTTATTATAAATATTGTTAATTTTGGTTTTTTTATTTGATTTAATTGTTCAAAATTACATGCCATCATCATGACTTTACTAACATTATTTTATTTTACAAGTTAAATATATTTACATTTAGTCGTGCATTGCAGGGTTTTACTGCTACTACTATAAATATTAAAATTTCAAACAAAGTGGGATGGCCGTGTGGGCTAACACACAGCCCAGCCTTTATGGGCCGGTTTAGGCCAACTCGTGGACATCTTACATCGTCCAACATTTCAATGTAAATAAATCCTACACATTGTTAAAACAAACGTCTTCAAATTCATTCACATGTTTGTCTTGTATTTACATTTTTTCCCCATTTTTGGTAGGTTTACCGATTAGGTGATGTGGACCGTGAATCCCTTAGTGCACAATGAAACACATTACAATTTAATAGTAATTCACATCACTCAATTAAATGAAGTGTTTCATTTTAAATTAAAGAATGTATGATATTATGTCATAAATTGGTGTATGTAAGAATTATTTACTTATCGGTAAGGTAGCTCTTCCAAAAATTCTCAACAGCCTAGGACGAGCCTAGGTCAAAGAGGGAGTTTGTATTTACACCTTTTAACTCTGCATCAATTCTCTCTCAAAAATCAACCTTGTAATAGAGTTCAAGTCAATTACAAAGTGATTCAAACTACCGCACAGAAATAAATGCGAAAAGAACCTTTATAAGGGTACAATTTAAAGCACATTAATCAATCAATTGCAAATAAAGTTGAAAATAATGTAGTGTGAGTATTTGAAAATATAAAACAAAGATCTAAAGAAATCATTTTCAAACAAAAACAAAGCATAATAAGTAATTAAAATAGGGTGATGATATCCACACATCTTTTTTTAGTTTCTTGCACATTCTTTTCACAATTCATTAATCCATTATGATGAATTCACGTGAGAAAGGTGTGCAAGAAGTTAAAAAATATATGTAATAAGCTAATTGTATTAAAGAATAGTGCATAGGGTGAGCTAAAAAGGTATATAAATATAGGGAAATTCTACTGTTCCTTTTAGGGAACCATTCCCTTGGTTTTAAAAACTTGTACAGTACAACTTTTTAAGCACTGGTGTTGTACTGTACAAACATTTAAAGTACAAAGGAATGGTTCCCTAAAAGGGACCGTAGAATTTCCCATAAATATAATCACTCTTAAAATATCTCTAACCAAGTCTCAAATACTAACCCTACGTTTGATATGCGGTAATGGCTTAGAATAGAAGGTCATTCCTGGTTGAATGTGTTTCTATCCAAAATAAACAAGAATGTTTATTTTCATCACATGTTTGGTAACTCAAGTCAGAATCCAATGAGTATTTTTTTATTAGTGTTTGGTATAATTAATTTTAGATGTTAGAGTAGAAGGATTTCAAATTAAACTGACTTAAATATCCCTTGATTCTATTAAGAAAATATAATAAATTTTTATTTTTATTTTTGTTTCTATTCATATTCATGTTATTTACATTTCTATGGTTGTAAGAAACTATAAATATTTTCCATTACGGATAAACAATTAAAAAAGCTTACATATTATTTATTTTTTTCATTCACATATTAAATAGCATAATTTAGCTAATTTTATAACACTATTTGTGTTTTAAAAAAATTATATTTATTGTGATAAGAATACTGTGAAAACAAAATAAGTCTATAAGATTGACTATTTATGGTATCTAAATTGTGTTTTATTTATATGCTTAATCTATTTTTCATTATGTTTGCTTAGAGAAATTACATAATTGGATTTTAAGTTTCAACCATGTAGTAAATGAAGTTATAATGAAGTTATGCAATCTCTCAGAAATACTAAAAATTCTTATTCCATACAACTTTTACATAACTCAAATATTTAAATTGTACAGTTGAACTGATTATGGAATACCATATTTATTTTGCAAAATCTCAATGTGTTATTATTTGCAAAAATATTACAACCACGCAAAGAAAAAATTTTGAATACAATTTGAATAAATTTGGATAAACATGTAATGTCATAATTTTCTCTTTCCAAAATGAAGTTAGAAAGAGTTTTACTCAACTTTTTTTTTGAGGAATTGAGATTCTAAAATCTAGTAGGAATAATTTTTCCGGGTGGAATGACCTTTCCAACTTAAACCTCTCATACCAAATCTATAATGGAATACATAAGTTAGAAAGGTCTTTCTATTTTAGGTCATTCTTGCATACTAAATGTGGAGTAGGGTCTAGAATAAATCTTGATATTCATGTATCTTTACTTATCAAATGTATTGGATTGAAGAAGTCTTTGATTGATCAATCTCTCAAGATTTAAGTAAGACTTTGTTACATCAATTTCTGCTATAATTTTTCCACTCCATGGCTTTGTTCTTCATCTCCTTGCCTTTTTCTCCAACCATCAATTCTTTAAAAGACTTTCAACTTCATCTCAGAATCTTAACATTATTGTCTCTCTCCCATTTATTACAACAAAACCAGTAATTTTAATAGAAAAACTGACCTTAACAGTCCCTTACATTTTCATGTTTGTAATTACTTATTCCTTCACATTTAAAATGATGCATTTTAATTCTTCACAAATTTAAAACGTACCATTTTGATTCATTGACATAATTAGGGACATATTGTTCTGAAATAGTCTTATATGCAACACATGTAACACATTTAAAGGCAAAATTTAACAATACGTAACGTTGAACACTAAATTGTACTAAAAATAAGAGAGTTGAAGTTGTTGGAGTTAGGAGAGAGTTGAGGTTGTTGGAGTTAGGAGTGATGGAGTAAAAGTGACGAGCGAGGGCAATAGGCTATATTGATGCTGAAAATTTTAAGGTGGTGGTGGAGAAAGTTTAGGTAGTATAATTTAGTATTTAAAATTTGTGTATTACCAATTTTGTCTATGAAAAATGTAACAATTTCAGACCAAAATATACTCTTCTAATTGTGTCGAGGGACCAAAATAGCATGTTTTGAATTTATGAGGGACTAAAATATATAATTTTGAATGTAAAGGATTTAAAAAGTATAAATATAAAATATGAGGAAATATTAAGACCCCGTTTGGGGTTGCGGTGGCTTATTACAAAGCACTTAACTTAGTAGAGTTTTGAAGAAAGTGTTTAATAAGTGCTTAATTTTTATTGTTTGGATGTAAACTTACAAAAGTATTTTTTTTTAATATTTGGTAATGTATAATTTTGAATTTTAAAAATATTCTATTTTTATTCCATTATAAATTTATGGTAAAATGGCTAAAATTTATCTTTAACGATTTAAAAAGAAAAGTTAATCCAAAAGCACGAATTTTTAGCTTGTGCTGAAAGTATTTTTGAGACAAGAAACTCTATTTCTAAATTTAAGGACAATATTCACCAAACACTCAAAAAAATACTTTTACAGTTTAAAAGCACTTTTTAAACAAAAGTACCGCAACCCCAAACGGAAGACCTAAGATTATTTTCCCATTTTAATACTTTACTTCATTTTTTGAAGGCACGTAGCTTCAAATTAATAAGGTACTAGTCATTAGAGATATGATGTATATTTACAAACTCTCTCTATTATTTTTTCCTACACACTCTTTATACATACAAATAATAATTTACATATAACATAATAATTCATTTACATAAACTTTCAATAAAATAATAGTTCTCATCAATGAGTAGCTTTGATATTCGTGATGAATTTGATTTGAAGCTTGTAATAGCAATTGGCTGCAAGAAACTTTTTCAACTTCTTTTGGATTCACTCTGCATGAATACATTTACAGTTAGAATATCTAATTGGTCGTCCAACATAAATAAGTAATTCTTTGCACTGAGGGTAGGATTTGTAGATTTTCTTGGTTGTTAATCAATGGATAGAAAATGGAAAATTCTCAAAGGCAAATAATCTGACAAAATGGTCATCTTGAGGATTTTCATTTTTTCAGACTATTAGAACTGAAGATGATGTTACTTCATTTTGCCAAAGTGTTAACATTAACTTAAGGTTACTACTTTGATACTGCCGTAATATCCTACCATGATGATGTTGAAGAAATTCGATGTTTGATTACATAAACTATGTTCAAACATTAGGATGATGTTTTTTAGATTGTATCCGAGATTTTGGGATTTCAAACGAATTTATTGTAGCATGTGTTGACAATTAAATCAACCAACTTCATTTCAAGGGGAAATAATTTCGGAAGATATATAAATCAAAACAAAATCATTAAAAGTTGTACAATAGAAGGAACATTGCTTACCCGTTTTCTTCTTCTTCTTGGTCATTGAAACTTGAGACGGATTGTAAATTATAGTGTAGATTCGACCTGATACCGTGGCAACTTATGGTGCGATTATAGGAGTACTTTTTGAGTGGAGGTACGAAGAGTTGTGGCTGTTGGGTGTCTAGGCTAATTTTTGAAATTCATTGTATGGATGTTATGTTACATAAGATGTATTCATGATGGGGTTCCATTTTTCAGTCAGTAATGTGTGTTTTTAAATTAATTGGTGGAGGTATGAGGGGTTGTGGCTGATGGGTGGTTTCCAACGTAATTTTTGGGATTGATTGCATTCATGTTACATAAGATGTATAATGGGGGTTTCATTTTTCAGTTAATATTAGTGTGCATTTTTAAATTAATTGTTAGACTTTTGAAATTCCTAAATAACTCCGAAATCTTTATGCTTGGAGTATTTAATTGAAGGGTGCTTAGGACGAGAAAATGTTAAAAATATTAAATTTATTGGTACTTTTATATATATAATATAATATGAAAATGGCTGGATAGTAAATAGGATGGGTTAACTTCACTTTGTACTCTTAATTTGTACTGGATTTTCACTTTGTATTTTAAATTTTATTTTGAATATTTTGCACTCTGAACTGTCTAAATTTTTCTCTTAAGACCAAAACATAATTTCATCAACAAAAGAAACGGATATAGGGATGTGTAATCACTCTGACACTACTGTTAAGTATAGGTGACCAAAAAATGGATTAAAGCAAAGATACAAACGTAATTTCATCTACTTATACAATTCTTAACTGCTCCTCCTTCTTTTCCTTAGTCATAACCACCATTCCTAACTCTCCAACGTTATCCTGCAACCCCACCCCAACCCCCATACCAATCCCTACCTCCCCTCTCCTAAAACCCATATCTAACCACCGTTTCAACGACCCACCTCATCCATTCCAGGCACCCAATTCAACATCCTAACCTTTTATTCCTATACCCCCATCCCTACCCTGCCATCTTCAGGCCTCCATTCTCGCGACCCAACCCCACCCGCCATCCTAGTCCCTCAAACATACACCTTGGAACCTGTCACAAAACCGTGCTAAACACGCAGCGGAACTAAGCAAACGGGATTGTGATGGCCTAACACGCTAGCTAGTCAGCCAACTCGTTTTGGGTCACACACAAGCAATTGGCAACAAATGAAAACGAAAGAAAAATGAAGCACAGTCATAAGCAGCCAATTACAGCCAAAACCGGCCAACCTTTGTATCACTATCGCACAAGCATACAACAGGGACTTTTTCACAAACACCCGGTGTGCAGCACAAAGCCAAGGTTCGTCTCTAACGTTCTGTAACGTTCTACCTTGGTTGCCGACTACCGGGTCTATCTATGGGGCATATGAGACAGTTGACAAGGCCCAACCGTTGGCCACTACCAGCACAAATGGGGGACACGGGTAAGTGGGTCGTTGTGGCAGCTTTGCTGTCCACCCAGTCAGCTCCCACATTTTGGGTCTGCCTGGTAACCGCCCAGGGCTGCTCAGCGGATTTCCAGCAACAAACTCGCGGTTCACGTCTTGCACAGCCCTTGCCAAGAGGCCCATGCAGCTAGCCAACATCAAGGAACACAATTTGCCAAGCTCAACTAACCATCGGTCCATGCACTTGCCTACCGTGCAGCCACTGCCCACGTTTCCCAGCTCAACGTGCCTATCGGCTGTCCAACACCAACGTTTGCCAACTCTTATCCGTCCCTAAGCCAACACAACCATGCCTAGCACTCTTAGGATATGGGGGAAGGTTCCCAACCATGCTCACGGGCTGCCATGCCCGCCCAGTGGCCAATCCCACCGCCACCCCAGAATCTATACTAAGCATATCTTCCCTGATAAGGCTGGCCTAGTGAAAAAACCCTAAGTGACATCCTTAGATACCAAATAATTTAAAAATCAGGAGAGGCGTTCAGGCCACCTTAGACCCAATTAAAGTTGCTCCAATTGCTGCCAAATCTTTCCTAAGGACTTCCAAACCTTGAATGCATAAGTCAAAAACACTTAGCACGAAAATGGCTCAAGTCGGCCCACCTCCGTTTTCAATTCTTGCACACTGCCTTGCCGACGGGCAGTCTTCCTAGCCGACGTGCAGGCCAGTTGGGCCAGGCATGCACGCAGCTTTGCCGACGGGTGAAATCATGCCAAGGGGGCTAACAAACCTCCCCCACTTGAAGAGGTTGACACCCTCGTCGACCCATCAGCTTTCTGAGCTTCCCATGTGATAAGCTGCAATGTGATCCTCAAATTGCCACAAAGTCACATCTCGTTCCCAAATCGCATCAGCCTCCGTTTCACCCTTCCAATGAATCAAGTAGTCGGTCCTGCGGTTCTTCTTACTTTGCCCCATGGTTCTGTGATCCAACACCTTGGAAGCCTTTTTTTCGAATTGCTTCCTTATATCGGGTGGGGCACGTTTAGCTTGCCTTCTTCCTTCATCAAGCTCATCCTTGTTGAATTTTTTCAGAAAACTCACATGAAAGGTAGGATGGACTTTCAGTCTGTCAGGCAGCTTCAACCGGTAAGCAACCTTGCCAACACGTTTAATTACTTCAAAGGGTCCATCATATTTCAGAATCAAGCCCCGATGCACTGTCTTGGAACTGACTTTCTTCCAAATCTGAGGGGTTAGTTTGAGCATCACCAAGTCACCAACCTGGAACTCAACATCCCTTCTACCCATATCAGCATACTTCTTCATTCGGTGCTGAGCTATAGTCAAGCTGTCTCTACCGAGCTTCCTCAATCAGCTCCTGCTTCGACTTAGCAAACCGATGAGCTGCAGGGCACTTTCCTTCATTTTGGGCAGCAACCTCATGAGGAGTTAAGGGCTTCTGGCCAAGCACCAGCTCGAACAGACACATTCCCGTTGCTAAAGATTTGTGCAAGTTGTAACAAAACTGGGCTGCATCAAGTAAATCCACCCAAATTTTTTGGCTTCTAGTCACATAGTGCCTTAGATATTCCTCCAGTAAGGCATTTATCCTCTCGGTCTTACCATCCGTCTGAGGATGTGCTGCTGTTGAGAACTTCAATTCAGAACCCAGCATGTTGAAAAGTGTTGTCCAGAAACGACCAGTGAACCGAGTGTCACGATCACTCACAATGTCTTCTGGCAACCCAAACAACTTTACAACATTTCTAAAGAAAAGCTCAGCAGCAACATCAGCTGGGCACGCATTTGGTGCGGCCATAAAAATAGCATATTTAGAGAAACAGTCAACTACAACGAAAACAGAAGCATTACCTTCCAGGTACCTTTGGGAACCCAGAGATGAAATCCATCGAAACCGACTGCCACGACCTCTCCGGTATTGGTAAAGGTTGTAGTAGACCTCCTGCCTTTCTCTTTTCAGTCTTGTCCTGTTGGCACACCAAGCAGGACTTCACATAAGACTCCACATTGTCATCCAGCTTTGGCCAATAAAATTTTCTGGCCAGCAGTGCTCTGGTTCGTTCCACACCTGGATGACCTGCCCACAACGTGTCATGGGTCTCTCTGAGCAGCTGCTGCCTCAATAAGCCGGTAGGTACATAAAGCCGACCACCTTTTGCATAAAGTAGGTCGTTTTCCAGCCAATACCTGCGAACCAGCCCATCCTTTACCTGCTGTGCCGTTTTCATGTACACGACATCGGCATGGGCAGATTGTTTTACCCGTTTCACAAAATCTGTTTTCACAGCCACCAATGCAGCAATATACTCCCCCACTTATTTTTGGCTAAGTGTATCTGCCACGGCATTCTCTTTCCCGGGCTTGTGCAACCACTCGTATAAATCAAATTCAGCCAAATATTCATGCCATCTAGCCTGCTTTGGGGTCAACTTCTTTTGGGACTTGAAGTAGGTATTTGCCACATTATTGATAACGGTGATAACGGTGAACTTGGTTCCCAACAAGGAATGTTTTCACACCTCAAGGCAATGCACAACAGCAGTCATTTTCTTTTCGTGTGTGCTATACCTCGTTTCACAGTCTTTCAACTTCCGGCTCTCGTAGGCAATTGGATGGCCATTCTGGACAAGCACTCCACCAATGGCCCTATCACTGGCATCCGTATGCACTTCAAACGGCAAGCTGAATTCTGGCAAACCAAGAACTGGTTCAGAAGCAACGGCCTCCTTCAATAGCTTGAAGGCCATTTCACAGTCATCATCCCAACTCCATCGTTTCTCCTTCTTTAGCAAATCAGTCAGGGAGCCACCAGCTTTGAATAACCCTTGATAAACCGTCGGTAATAATTTGCTAAGCCAAGGAACGATCTCAATTCTGGAACAGTCGTTGGGGCTGCCCAGTCATATCACAGCCTCAATTTTTTTAGGGTCCATTTTCACTAGGCCATTGCTGATTATATGGCCAAGAAATGTTATCGTTTCCCAACAAAACTCACATTTCTCCTTTTTGACATAGAGCTCGTGTTCCCTTAACCTGGCAAACACAGCTCTCAAATGTGCAACGTGATCATCCAACGTTTCAGAATATATGACAATATCATCCAAGGACACAACGACAAACTTGTCTAGATATTCATATAAAACATCATTCATAAGATTACAAAATGTAGCTGGAGCATTTGTCAGCCCAAACGGCATGACCAGAAACTCATAGGCTCCATATCTAGTTACAACAGTAGTTTTCCCCTCATCCCTTTCTGCTATACGGATTTGCCAATACCAGCCATCAAATCTATCTTAGTATAGATTTTTGCCCTAGCTAGCTTATCAAATAAATCAAGAGTGTTAGGAATTGGGTACTTGTTTTTGATAGTCAACTTGTTAAGGGCACGGTAGTTTACGCAAAACTGCAAGAGAACCATCTGCCTTTTTCTGAAACAGAGCTGGGGCACCATATGGAGCTTTGGAAGGACGAATGAGGCCACTGTCCAGCAAATCATCAAGCTGTTTTCTCAGTTCGACCAGCTCCATTGAGGACATTCGATAAGGAGCCTGAGCAGGGGGTATTGCTCCAGGGATCAGTTCAATATGATGATCAATAGCATGTTTCGAGGGCAACATCTTATGCAGTTCAGCTGGCATGATGTCTACAAATTCATCCAGCACCGTCGCACAACAATCCGGCACCTCTTGGAACACATCAGGCTTAATCTCAACCAAGGCCGCAAGGTAAGTAATTTCCCCACGTTTCAAGCCGTTTTCCAACTGTATGGCCAAAATTTGGCCACCATGTTTGTCCCTGTCATTTCTAGACGAAGGACCAGCAATAGCATTAGCATTAACACAAACAGAAGGTAAGAAAGTTGGGCACCTTTCATCGGCAATCATTATGCCGTCCAAATGTGGAATTGGGAAGATTTTGTTCGTAGCGAGACATGAACTCCTTCCCCAATATCAAGTCGAAGTTGTCTAACGGGACTGCCATCAGGCTGCACTTGCCACTCCACAGGCCAAACGTCAGCTCCACTGATGCAACGCCAAGCTCTGGCTGTGCTTCAGAGTTTACCGCCTTGATACGGTACTCGTGTTCCTTCAATTCCAACTTTAATCGGCGGACTTCGCGTCCAGTCACAAAGCTGTGAGTTGCCCCAGTGTCAACCATGGCCAAAACGTCCATGCCATTCACCTTTGCCTGGACATACAGCAAGCCATCACGGGGCGGGATAGATTTTTCAGTAGTAATGGCACTTACCAACATCAACGGGTTTATGCGAGTCGGGGCAGAAACATCACCATCATTTGTATCTGCCACAATGGCGTTCACCTTCTCACGTTTGGGGCATTCACGCATTAGATGAGGGCCGCCACAAATGAAGCAACCACCCTTCTTCTTGTTGGCTGGTTTGAAACCCGTTTCGTTTCCAGCCTTCATCGTTCCTGTTTCAGCCCCATCCACGGGACTTTTGTTTCTTTTTCTGTGGCCACTTGCCATCTTTCGATTCCTTTCCCTTGCCTTTCTTGTCCCGTTTCTTCTCTTGGGTCGGGAGGGTCTTAAAATCCACCAACCTGTCGGCAGCCGCTACGGCTTGGGGCAAGTTTTGAACCCCTTGCCGACGCAACTCCGCCTGGGCCCAAGTTTGAAGGCCAGCCATGAAATTGAAGAGCTTGTCTTCGTCTGACATGTCCCTCACGTCCAACATCAAGGAAGAGAAGTCCTTGACGTAGTCCCGAACACTGCCAGAATGTTTCAGCCGCCTCAAGGCATCTCTGGCAAGTCACGAGGTGTTCGTCGGCAGAAACTGCTTCTTCAACTGGTCCTTCAGGTCCGACCAGGACATAATCTGATTGATTTTGGATCATTTGCCATCGTTCTCCATCACAACTTTGCGTCACCAGCCAAGTACATGCTGGTTATGGAGACTTTCTCTTCATCGGGCACACCGGCTGCCACGAAGTATTGTTCCAGATCCCAAAAGCAAATTTTCCAATTCTTTGGCACTTCGTGCACCTTCGAAGGCCTTTGGTTCTGGTACCTTCACTCTCGTTTTCATCGTTTTGCTTGACGATGCCTTTGTCCCTGCACCAGAGGCAACAGCTTTCTTAGTCACCGACAAGTCTTGCCTCAAGGAGTCAAGAGTAGCATCCACCGTTCGCATATGCTCCCTCAGAACAGTTGAGATGGCCTTTATCTCACGCAAGTCAGCCATCAAAACGTAACCAGCAGGCAAATCGCCTAGCCGTTCCATTAATTCTGAGAAAGCTTGCTCTTGACAGGTCATTCTTTCTGGGATAGAGTTGCCACTGCCCATTGGTATATCGTGAGCCATTTTTGCAGCACCACCCAAGCACAACCGTGCTCTGATACCAAATTGTCACAAAACCGTGCTAAACAAGCAGCAAAACTAAGCAAACGGGATTGTGATGGCCTAACACGCTAGCTAGTCAGCCAACTCGTTTTGGGTCACACACAAGCAATTGGCAACAAATGAATATATCCTAGATATGGAGCCTATGAGTTTCCTGTCTCTTATACACATCTAGATGTGTATAAGAGACAGCAACGACCCACTTACCCGTGTCCTTGCATGGCGCTTTTTGTCCACCCGCCACCTCCCACATTTTGGGTCCGCTGTAACCGCCTGTGGCTCGCCAATGGATTTATGAAAAACTACGGTTCACCCCTTGTCACGATAGTGATAGATCTGTCTCTTATACACATCTAGATGTGTATAAGAGACAGGATGTTACACATGAGATGTGTTGGCCATGCACGTGCCTACCGTGCAGCTATGGCCACGTTTCCCAACTCAACGTGCCTATCGACTGTCCAACACCAACGTTTGCCAACATCCGTCCCTAAGCCAACACGACCATGCCTAGCACTCTTAGGACATGGGGGAAGGTTCCCAGCCATGCTCACGGGCTGCCATGCCCGCCCGGTGGCCAACCCCACCGGCCACCCCGGAAGTGAGTGAGCATACCTTCCCTATATAAGGCTTGGAGAAAAAACCCCAAGTGACAGCAGTAGATACCAAATAATTGAAAATCAGGGGAGGCGTTCGGGCCACCTTAGACCCAATTAAAGTTGCTCCAATTGCTGCCAAATCTTTCCTAAGGACTTCCAAACCTTGAATGCATAAGTCAAAAACACTTAGCACGAAAACAGCTCAAGTCGGCCCATCTCCGTTTTCAATTCTCGCACACTGCCTTTGCCGACGGCCAGTCTGCCTAGCCGACGTGCAGGAAAAGGTGAACCTTGGCATGCACGCAGCTTTGCCGACGGGTGAAATCATGCCAAGGGGGCTAACAGAACCCCTTAACTCCCACCTTCAATTAACCGACCATCTAGTGTATCCCAACAACCACCCTTCAAATCCCCATCCATCCCCTTCAAATCCCCATCCATCCCAAGAATTGTCTGTTTATTTGTTTATTTTGTTTATATCAATTAATGTCATTTATTCCATAAGATTTTAATTCACATCATAGGATCTACAAATAAAATCAAAAAATGAATTTACCTAAATATTTCTCCTCACTAAATACTCTCAATTCCAACAACCCCAATTCAATTTGAGCTCCAATCCCAACTTTTCCATCTCAATACTCAAATAATTTTGTCATTGGTATCAATTTTTTTTTTTTTTTTTTTTTTACAAAAAAATTTTCACAAACTTTCTCTGGATGGATTGCTTCCAATTTTCTTTTTCTAAATTAAATTCTTAATTTGCTTATTGTTCTTCTTCTCTCGAGCTTTTCTAATACAAGTTATGGGCCAAGAAAGTTAGTTACACCATAAAAGCCACCTCCTATGGCCAAAATTTCATAAAATTTAATTATAATCACAAGTGTTGTATATAAACCAGTTTAAAATTGAATCTACTTAATTATTTTTCTTTAGGAGAGTATATATATTTGACTTTGTGCATGAAATTGAACGACATTATAGGAGTGTTCATTCATATGAAGCTCTCGTCAGCTGCAGTAGAATTTTTAGATAAATAAAATGATAGACGGGTCCATAGATCATGAGAATGACTGAAGGAACCAAGGAATTAAATAGTAGTAAAAGATAAGGTCAATATATATGAGGACATAGGTTTTCTTGTAGACAGATTTGAGGGATTAGCTTGGAGACTTAGCAGATGATCTCATCCATCAATTAATGTCAGAAATCAAGGTAATTGCATGCATGCATGCATGCATGAGTAAAGGGTGGGCCGGCAATGTATGGGCTGTTTTGTGCATGTGTTGAGACCTGTTTTCAAGGCAGTTTTAGGAGTACAATTGCCAGTAAATAATTTCCATTACATTTTATTAATTAATAGTAGTAGTACTTGGTAGAAGTCACTCGTGCATCAATATAAGTCTCTAATTTTAGCTGTAATTATTAAGATTATTCTAAAAAAAAATGTTGAATATTTAAGTCATAATGATATGCGGCATTTTCTGGGGATGGTGAATTGTGTTAATGGAATTGACAATATTTCGGACGGTAAAGGAAAAAATTCAAGCAATAGGTCATAGCCTTTGGATGGACTAAAAAATAGGCCTCCGGATTCTATTTTTAGTCCATCGTACAATCGAAGTGAATAGGCAAAATATACTATGATATTGGCCTAAATGCCTGCAGTAGTGAGACTAATCTTGGGTCTCCCTTTCACCTGCATCATTGCATGCCCGGTGAAGGGGTAAAAGGGACTTGGTATAAGCTTTCCATGCTTGTGTGGGGTCATGATCCATGCCATTTTTTGGATCAAGGGCCAATTTAATTGGTGGATTCTGTATTTCGTCTCTAAATAGTTCACAGAAGGACACATTGTTACAGTCACTAAAAAAAATTGGGTAAAGAGTTATTTGTTGATTGGGAAAAAGAATTTGACGGAGTAATTATACATCATAAAATAAGTGAAGTATGAACTAAATCATTGAAAATTTTTTCTACAGGATATACCGAATTCAGTAATTAAATAATTCTGCCTTAACAATATTCTTCAATTGAGTTTTTAAAAAACCAAGAGCCATAGTTGAGGAGATTTAAAATTAATTAGCGTCCCACTAAATATGATTTTACCATTTTGAAATCCTAAACTTATATTGGCATAAGTTGTTGAAAGTTAGTGTTAATTGTGGTTCCAAAATGCTCCACCTAGTTTCCAAGGAAATGAATGAAAGCCAAAGACTCAAAGTTCCAGAACAATTTTAATCCTTTTTTTTTTTTTTTTCATTTGGTAAGTAGAGCAACTCTAACTAAATACTATTTGACAAATTCATTGATGTGTTATTATGTTCAAAAATAAATAAACGAAATCTGATCAAATATCTAAAATAATAGAATTAGTAATTCAATATGATTTTGATATATGAAGCGATTTTAGTAAGTTATTTGAGTGAAACACATTATTTATGGTTTTAAAAATCATTTTCCCATATGTTAATGCAAGCAAATAATTAACCTGGTCAAAAAATACAAAGCCTCGCACGTGCAACAACAATTATGTTCAGTATAATAAGCTAATGTGTGGCAAGCAAAGAAACAGGACATATTGGCTTGTAATTTGTCAAAAAGACAGCTTTATATTCATATAGAAAAAATAAATAAATACATAAATAAACCGTAAGACACACCGTAATTAATTAAACGGATAAGTCTCTTTGAATAGTGATTACTAAAATTCTAGATTTCAAATCATGCAAGAAGATGCACAAGTAGTTTAGTCCCCCTGAGATAATCTATTTACTAGAATATTATGGGTTAATTGGATAGCAATTAACAAAAGTACTAGGCCCTCGTGAAACCTAGTATTTGGGTAATTATCAAATTTGAAAAGCTATAATATACCTCTCGGGTTCAATTACACGTGAACTCTCGAGATCGCTTGCAGATTCGATTGAGAACCATTCAGATCTGCTGAGTGTTGACTGCGTCACTTGTTTTAGCAAATATAATCACAAATTAATTAAGCCGAGTGGAAACTGCATTAAATAACTGAATTAATTTTTTCGCACAAAGCATTTTTTGTCAAACATTAGGTGGCTATCTGCTTTTATTTCAGCACTTGTCGGAAATTCGTAGCTAAAGTTGTATCCCCAACTATAGGTCTAGAAAAGCATGAGAAATTCTTCCATAAACCCGATTTTATTTATAAATTTGTGATTTGAACAAGAAGAACACAAACTAATTAGGTAATACATGTTGATGTACAATAATTAACAAATAAACAAACCAAGTCTTAATTCTTAGGATTGGGTGTATGAATCGTACTACGTCATTACGCTCTATTATGGACCATATCCTTCTCAATTTCTAGATAGGCTATATTTTCTTACAAGTTTATCCACCAAATCTTTTTCGGTCTTTCCATACCCCTTCTATGTTGACTACCCTCTCTAAAATTTACTCGTCTGACAGGCACTTCTACGGTTACAGAGTTCATTGATAAAATCGTAAACACCATTCATATAAATTTTTTTAAAAAAAATATAACAAGAAGAGAATAGTCTTAGAAAGGAACCTTCGTACATAGGAGATACAAGGTCAAACCCCTCTCTCCTTTCCCCTTCCCGAACTCCTCCTCCATTACAAATGACAAACAATTGAATCATGGATTAAGTTTTAAGGTCATAGGCAGCTAAGTTAAAAAGGAAGAGATGAGGTTAGACACACCAACAATATTCCTTTGGTCTCTTCTATAGCTGCATGAATTATTTGTTACTACAACGTATTACATCACACGTAGAATATTTATTGAACAATGACTTTTTCCCAATTTCAAGTATCAAAACATAAACAAATGCACGTACTTTGCTGTCTTAACTATACAACTTCCCCAGGTAGGAGTATTTGCTTGATGTTTCTTTGTAAACAAACCAACAATAAAAGTTATTTTGCCGGCCGAAATAAAAGGATCTTAACTAGTACTTTAAATAGTTCTAAAAATTTTAAAAAAAAATGATGGTGCATGCAATTAATTGTTGGTACATTATTTTTTAGTACTCCTATATCTTGTGAGGGATTGAATGAAAGAGAAGAATATGCAGATTCGCTCCATTTGAAAAGTTATTATTTTGAATATTAGTTAAAATAATACTATAATTAATTTTTTAAATATTATATATATATAAGACAAAAATGTAATTTGAAAATGTAGAATAAAAATTATAAAATATTATTTGAAAAATAATGAATAATAAACTATAATACTATATTGTAACGTGATTCTGACCTAACCGAATTAACCTTCAAAAATTCCATAGTTCGAATTATTGAAACAATATTTGGAGTATCAAAAACAAGAAATTAAAAAAAAAATCATTTATAACATCACAAACTCAAAATCACTTGTCAAAAATCAATACATATTGTAAAATTTTATTAAATTACTAATACTCTAATTTTAAATATTTAATCAAATTTCATGCAATTTTTTATCAATTTAGGTCAACAATAAACAACACTGCCACTTTGAATAAATATAACAAATAAAATAATAAAGCATGCAATGCAAAGCTTAGATTCGATAGGACTCGTCTGGCAAAATGTACAGGGAATGGGAATAGAAAAATTCATCCATTATCTGTATTGTTTGCAAATAATGAAACAAAGGCCAATGCGGAGTGCTGAAAGCAACCATCAGACACGCTGAATTATTCATACACATCTATAGGGGTTTTAGGGCATTGTAGGAGGACGTGTTCGGTATTACCGAACATTGTTGGGCTATAATATTCTTACACAAACTACTAAAATAAAGTACTTTTGAGAATCCAACAATTTAATTATAATTATTAACTTAACGCTTGCCTCATGGTGCATGGCTCGATTTTGATACTTGTAAGGGCTCTTTAATTTTGGTCACTCCCAATCTTCTATCTCATCTTATTTGTTAATTTTTTATCTCATATTTGAGATATTTATCACTTATATACATATGGTATACATACAAAATATGAAATAGAAAATTAGTACAGACAGTAAAACAAAGAATCCTATGATAATTTAGGGTCACGAAATTTTCTATCTTATACTTGTCCCTTCCCTATCTCATTATCTAATAATCTATCAATATTCTATAAAATAATTTTAATAATTTATTTGATAATATAACAAAAAAAATAAGATAGTGTATAAGAAAGAAAATTCTTAACGTAATTTATTTCTCCAATTGCATGATGACCTCACTTCTTGCAGCTCACAAATAAAATATTTTGTAATGTTTTCTTTGAGATTCCAAGTATTGGAGCTAGAAAGATACATAATTTAATTGGTAGTACAATATATTTTTGCCACATAGTTCACTCATTATCAAATAGAAATACTATGAAACTAGCTCGAATAATTCATTTTACAAAATTGAGACAACTAATGTGCAATTTATTTGCGAAGATACGTAAAATAGTGAATTACTTATGAGTAAAATGTATGAATGGTGACCAAACTATTAAATTGATATTACATACAAAGTTATTGAATTAGTTTTTACAAATTTAGTCACTGAACTATTTTAAATGTATATTTGGAGTCATTTCATTGTAAATTTGGTTACTAAAGTACCATAAGTGTGTGTATGTAGTCACGAAGAAACACACACTTAAGATAATTTAGCGACCAAATTTGAAAAATAAATAGTTTAGTGATTCTAGACACACATTTTAAGTAGTTTAGTAACCAAGTTTGTAAAACAAATAATTCAATAACCTTATATGTAATAACCTAATAGTTTGGTGAACATTCGTGCATTTTGCTCATTACTTATTGGTCTTTATTCCCCGATTTTCACGTAATAACCCATTAGTAATAACAGCAGCACGGTGAAATTGAAAGTATATATAAGCATTGAAAGATATATCTTGTAAAATTAAAGAAATTTGGGCGTTGAGGGCATATTTTTGTTTTCTTAAGGATCTATTAAAAATTTATGTTCCATAAAGAAAAGAGATAGATTTTCAAAATTTTTAGGTTTGCCTAATGTGGGTTTGGGATGTACAATGATATATTTTTTTTTTTTTTTTTTTATAGAAAAGTAATGTATATATTAACTAAATTAAAGTATTTTGCATAATATGACATGATTTTTTTTTCTAAAAAAAAAAAAACTCATCTCTCTCACTACCATCTAGTAAGTCGAATTTATGACCAATAAATTATAAAAGAAACGTCTAATTAATTAAGTTATACTTTGTTATTAACATGACAGGATTTAATGCAAGGAAAAGTCAATAAGACTCTTCTTTTGTAATTTCTTCAACAAGGGCAAAAGTTAGTTATCAATATGACAACACATCAACATAAATAAACAATTAAGATATTACATGATTTTAACATAGATCTAATTCAATTAAAATTAAATATCATATATTTAAATGACGGAAAATTTTAAAATAAACTCGATTAATACCACTATATTATGATGTGATTTCTATGTTCAAATTTATATATATCACGCATTTGAGAGATGTCTATATTACAGGAAAATTCTATAATCTTTTTTAGGGAACTATTTTTTTATACTTTAAGGGCTTATACAGTATAATATTATGTGTTTTAAAAATTTATACTGTACAAGTCTTTAAAATCAAAAAAATGATTCCCCCGATGAAACTGTAAAATTTCCCTATATTTCAATATTCCATAGATAGATAAACTTTGGACAAAACCTTGCTCTACGTCCTCTTAAAACATTGGCCAATAATTGGGTAGTTGCTTTTGTCCGAAACCTATTCTAATCTTGAAGTTATAATTTGTCTGGAAATATGCACCGGGGAATTCTATAATTTTTTTTTAAGAGAATCATTATCTTGGTTTTAAAAGTTTATACAGTATAAGTTTTTTAAATATATGATATTGTACTGTATAAATATTTAAAATATAAGAAAATACTTTCCTAAAATAGATTGTAGAAGTTCCTCATAGGGTCTCATGGGATAAAATGTGCAATTTTTGGACCTAAATAAGATCTTTAAAGAGCAAACGGTCCTAGGATACTCAGTATAAAAATACTTAAACAGATTCGATTTTGAGTCCGGTCTATAAATCTTATAATGAAGATAAAATCTTATAAAATATTACTTACTGATATCATTTATTGTGTATATTTTAATCTATAGACAAGTGAAGTAATAAAAAAAATTTTATTTGAATTGGATCGACTTAAATATTTTTCTATTCACTAAAAATTGAGGGGTGAATCTGGTCAGCTGCCCTTAAAAAAAACTTAAACATAATTTTCAATTCATCTATTAATAATTAAAATAAATTTGAATCATTACCCTTGCAGCATTAGATTGCCCTCCTATTTTTTAGGGGATGGCATGCAAGAATTTTCCAGGGAGAAGCTCAAGATAGTTGTCACGTGATGGGTTGATCCAGCTGGTGAAATCCAAATTCACGAGTAATTTGTGCGATCTATAATATCCACGTAGGCGCGTCCATTTCACGTTCCTAGGATACCCTCACTGACATTATCTCGATACAGCCGGCTCCCCCATTGCTGACCGCCAGGCGCCAACTGTACCGTCCATCTTACGCTTCCCAAAACCACTCCATCTTAATTCAACTGAGTGCTCTGTGTCTCAACGGCATTGGATCTGCTGTTATATTTTTTAGTGTTACATTATGTAATGGAGTGATATTTATCCCTTATTTATTATTTTAAAGATACACATATCACCTCATCACATGATGTAACATGAGTGTAATACTAAAAATTGTAACAAAAGATCCAACCCGTGTCCAACCTATCCACCCCCAAAAATACCTCAACCCCATTCCTATTTCCAAAAACACCCCTTCAACTGTCAATTAATGCTTTTCCATTCGAATTCAATTCTTAAATAATCAAAACAATTGTCTGTTCGAGTGATAAATTTGGTGAAATTTTGAAATTTATTCATTTGTTAGAGAAATCTGTGAGATTAAAATTATATGAATTTTAAAATTTATTTAAATTAAAATGTATAAACTAAATAATTTCAAATAATTTACTAATATATTTTAAAATTTATTTATTTTGACTTTACTATGTGTCCAACAAACAAATAAATTTCAAATATTTTTCCAAATCTATTAATTCAAAAACAGGCTAACTAAAGGTTAAGTTAAGATCGATAATTTTGAGAAAGGATTTCAAATCAACTTATTTGTTGAAAAGTGTTGTAATAATAAAATAAATAAACTTCTTATGTACTTAAATTAAAAATTATTTGAAATACTCACTTAGTAATTTAAGTAATTTAAAAATTCATTGAATTTAACATTAAAAATTACTTAATAAATTGATGAATCTCAAATTTTGTGTCAAATTCTTTAATCCAAACACAGTATTTAGATTCGATATTCATTTAAGCTTCAAACTTTATTCCAATTCAATTCCATAAGCATAAAATTCAACACTTACATATAAAAATTTTTAAACTAAAAGTAACAATCTAAATTCCAACATATTTTCAAGCTTTGGATAAATATACATAAAATTATTCACAAGATCACAAATTTTAAAATTTTCATTTGAATGATATTATTTAAAATATTATTCTAAATATTTTTTGGAATAATTTTATACCTACATTTTGAAATGTTATATATGTGCGATAATAAGATGATTTAAAATTATATCTGTCTAACTATTGTAAAATATTATTTAAAGTATCAATATGACAAAAAATTATATAAAATTACCAACTTCCCTCATTTTAATTAATCAAATTTCATTCATTCTTTTATAATACATTAATAATTTTATAACTTTGTAACAAACACGTTTGAAGTAAAGTGTTCGATTCGATTAGTTTCGTTCACATGCCCAATTACTTCCCATCAATCATGGTCTTTTTAGTAAATACATAAACCACACTTAAATAGTGTCCAACTTTTGTAAGTCTGGAACTAAGCTGTAATGCCTTTTGTTGTTGATACCTTCGGCGGGGCTTCTTGATGCCTTAATGCCTTTTGCGGCTTAGAAACGGAAAACTTAAATCAATAAAAAGCCTAAACCGCGTTTGAGGAGGTAGCCGTTGGACAGCTTGGATTGGACCTCTCTCTTCCACTTTCATTAAGCAAATGTCTTTTTCTATTTGCAGATTCGCCACAAAAATACGCTAGTTATTTATTAGATGTGTATTTTGAACATCAAAGCATCATGCACATACATGTTCGAATTTTTTTGAATCATTAATGTTACCACTAGAACTCCCCTTTTCCTTGCTATAAATACCCACTCCTTACTCCCTCCTCCAATTCATCCAAACAACACAAAAAAGTTCCATTTTATCTTGCTTCATCTCTCACCTTCTAGCTCATTTCTCTACTCAAGAAATACTAGTAAAAATGGCACATTTTGCTTCAATCCTAAAGCTCTTTCTTGTGATATCTCTATTGAATTCATGCTTTTCTTCAAGAATCATTGGTAGAACATTGGTCCCAGATGACACTCAATACAACCTATTGCAATATCACAAAGGTCCACTTTTAAGTGGAAACATTTCTATCAACTTAATTTGGGTATGGTATGGCAAATTCAAGCCATCCCAAAGGGCCAGCATAGCAGATTTCATTTCCTCACTTTCCACCACCACATCAGCTCAATCCCAACCGTCCGTTGCATCCTGGTGGAAACAAATCGAAAACTACTACCACCTCGCAAACTCCAAGAACCCCTCTTCGCTTTCTCTCTATTTAGGCCAACAAATCTTGGACGAGAATTACTCCCTAGGAAAATCACTCACGCGCCAAAACATCGTACAACTAGCTTCAAAGGGTCAACAGAAAAATGCGGTGAACGTTGTTCTGACCGCTGATGACGTCACCGTCGATGGGTTTTGTCAGAACTCTTGTGGGTCCCACGGATCGTCGAAGGGAGCAGTTGTTAGTAAGGGTAACAAGAATTACTACTCCAAATTTGCTTATATTTGGGTTGGGAATTCGGAAACTCAATGTCCTGGATATTGTGCGTGGCCGTTCCATCAACCTCAATACGGACCACAAAATCCGCCGTTGATTCCGCCGAATGAACATATAACGATGTGGGCCTGGACGGGATGGTGATCAATTTGGGTAGTCTTTTGGCCGGGACGGCTACGAATCCTTTTGGAAACGGGTACTATCAGGGCCCGGCCGAAGCTCCGCTAGAGGCTGCATCGGCTTGTCCTGGGGTGTATGCTAAAGGGGCTTATACGGGCTATGCGGGGGACCTTTTGGTGGACCCTACAACAGGTGCAAGCTACAATGCACATGGTACAAATGGGAGGAAATTTGTGTTGCCTGCAATTTATGACCTATCTACTACTACGTGTTCCACTTTGGTCTGAAAAAAAAAAAATATGAGATTAGAGATTAGGATGATGAAATTATATAATCTTAGTAAAAATAGGAATGTTTATTAATGTAATTTATTGATTCGTTCATTTATTTGAGAGATCCAATAATCAAGAATGGCAAATTTCCTTGGTTTGTTAAACTCAATCGAAAACATCAAGTGTTAGATGCTTAAAAATTGAACTAAATTCTTGGCACTAATTATGATCTTTTCACTCTTGGTCCACATGGACATATACCTAATTAGATTTGATAACTAAATATTTGAGTTGGGTGGTAGAATGTTAATTTATCGTGGATGGAAGATTAAGGATGAATTTAGATTTGTTTCAACGAGTTGCAAATAATTTCAGCAATGGACAGCTTATTTTGGTTTTTTTTTTTTTTTTGGTTTTTTTTTTAATGTTTGATTTAATTTTCAAAGTTATAAGTATATAATGGAAATTTAAAGTTATGACTATGTGTCTCTCGGTACAATCTAGTTGTGTAAAAATAAACATCCTAAATTGATGATAATAACTTTCGAATGAATTGAAAGTTTCGTAGAACTACTGTTTATATATCCCATTGGGTAAAACAAAAATTTTTGTTTAACCTGTCATAATATAATATAGGTTCTTTAGTTTTTGAAGAGATCATATCACCGCATAAATAATTTGATCTCTTTAGAACCAAGGAGTGATGCGTTATATTATGAATCGAATTTAAATAAGAATTTTTCATGATAATAGATAGTTAGATAATGAAGATTATAGATAATGTGGCCTCTTTAGAACTAAGAAATTAGGAAAATGTTTAGGTAGATTTGGTCTATACTTTTACTTGTAAATCTTATAGTGTAGATTAAATGTTATATACTTTCACTTGTAAATCTTGTAGTATAGATTAAATGTTATAGAATCTGAGACATCAGCGGATGTAAGTAAGATTTTATAAAATTTAATTTTGACCGCAAGATTTACAAGTGAAACTCAAAATTGAATTTATGATAGTATTTTCTAAGGAATTATGCGTTGTATCGTCAATTAAATCTAAGTGAGAATTTCCCGCAGTAATTGTAGGAGAATGAAGTTTATGGGGAGACGAGGATTATTTTACTGTTCCAAATTCCAACTTCGAAGGTTGGATGATCTTCTGTTGACATACCCTTTCTTTTTCTGTTTTTTAGTGATAGACTTAATCTGAATGCAAAAATTAACGACCTACTAAGATTTTGCTATATATTTTTAATACTATCGCGGCCCAAAGTTGATTAGTATATTTTGAGTTTAGTGACAAGATTTTTTAATTTGGGAAATACTTAGGTAGATCTGATCTACGACCCCACTGAATATACCTTGTAGTGTAAATTAAATGTTATGACATCTATGACATTAACTGATATAAACAAGATTTTATAATATTTAATCTTTACCGTAGGGTCTATAGGTGGAGTCCAAAATCGGATTTATGATAATATTTTCCTTTTAATTTAATTAAATATCAAAGAAGAAGAAAATTAAAACTACAAAGATAAATTTACAAAGATGAATTTGATGAATATCTCCACCATTAATTTTTAGAAAAATATTTAGATAGATCCGATTTTTACTTCCACCTGTAGATCTTGTGGTCAGAATTAAATATTAAAAAATCTTACTTATATCAGTTGATGTCATAGATTTTCTAAAATTTAATTCACACTACATGATTTATAGGTGGGATCAAAGACCAGATCTACTTAAGTATTTGTTTAATTTTTAGGGGTTTAGCAAAAAAGCCCATGGACTTGTTGACCTGCCCACTTGACTCGCGGACTTGCCCAAATCTTAAAAAGAGGATATTCATCCATTCTCTTTAAACAGATCAATTAAGTGCCAAATTCCTGTTTTTACCAGGTAGGTCAGATTTTTAGAAACCCCCAACTATGTGATCCAACCCGCGTATGTCCTTTTTGGGTACAATTTAAGGTTAAACAAGTCATTTCATCTAATCTAAAAGTCTTGATTTCAAGAATTGCTGGGACTAAAAAAAAGAAAATAAAGAAAAGTGGATTTACGGTAGATTTCCACCTACTCCTTTAGTGAGTCAAAATCTTTAACATAAGTCATAGAGAAAACGTAATATTACCATAATTACATTTCATTGTCGTTATCTAGTTTCTCTTTGAGCAAGATTATGCTACTTTTAATTTTCTTTTTTTTTGTTTCAAGGAAAGATGTGATTTTTTATATTGAAATTTGTTAAAAAAAAAAAAATCTCTTGTGGGTTCTCAAGAGAGTATAATTTTTAGTCCACATGTTAGTCCTCAAATTTTTGAAAAATTGGTACCCAAAGTGAGTTTAGTTTAATTTAAAAAAATAAATAATGATAAGATAAGATAGTGTACTATTCCGTGATGTGAGGTCAGATAAGAGTAAGAAAATAACATACTCCACGGGTGAATGTAGGGTAAGACAAATCTCTTGTGGAAGATCAAAAATTGTTGAAAAAACAACAATATCGTTCTCGTGGCTATAACCAACTTCAGTATTTAACAAAATATTATTATCATTTTATCGGGTGATAAGACGTTTTGACTATGATATAAATGTGATTGTTTATACCAAGGTGTATTCATGAATTGAATTATCAAACTAAGTTATCAAGTTTTGTGTTCTCGAATTTCGAGTAGAAAATTTAAAACTCAACATAACTTAAATAACATACAAATCTAAATAAATCCAATCCAACTGTTAATCGGACGGCTTACTCGGGTTACTCAAGTCACTCAGGTTGGAATTGCTAGAGTAACAGTAAGAAAAGATCCTGATGATATTTTACAAAAATAATCCATCACAAATTTACCTGATGATATTTTACAAAAATAATCCATCACAAATTTAAATTACTGGCAAATAAATGCATGAACCTTGAAGTTTTCTGCTAACAGCCTAGAATATCTATTGAAACTTCAAGATAATCACTCAAATCACAAAAATAAGAGTCAATCACTCAATTTAAACCAACACCAAACCACCTTCAATTGCAAAGCGAAGGCTGCCATTTCCGATCGCACGGTGGGAGAATCAAAGCCTTGAAAGCACCTATCAAAGATCTGTGGAAAGATCGGAGCCTTGACGAGTGACAGACACCGGTGATCGGAGCCTTGAAGGAGGAAAAATTAAATGGAGATTTGAGGTTTTGAGGGGGGAAAAAATGTGACAGCTGCAGCTGAAAAGAGAAATAAGATTAGTTTTACAATACTACAACCAGTCTACTAGGTTAAATGCAAGACAAGGGTATTATTGTAATAAATAAAATTTTAAATTGGGTTGTCAGGTTCAGGGATTGGGTTGAATTTAAAAAAATAAAATTTAATCCAATTTAATATATTTCGAGTAATCCAATTTAATTAAGACGAAACTCAACAGTTCAGTTCATTTAATTCTAAATTCATTTATGTTGAATTGATTTAGATTTAAATATTCCTAAATGATGCCCCTTTCTCATATAATAAATTGAAGTATTCAACAAAACAAAGAAAGTTGAATTGTAAATACTGGTTTTACATTCAGTAGAGTACCCTCCTGATCCAATCGCCGTCCAGGAAGGTCTATGTACAAAGGGATTAGTTGGGACAGAGGAAATTCAATTCCATCAATACCACTTTTCTATTATGCAGGCAGCAAAGAACTCGAAGTCAACAATGCATCTAATGGCTTTTAGGCTGCCCATCCAGAATTACTCAATTCCGCACAGGCTGGCTACATATAAATTCTGTACAAGAAGTCAATGCCCAGCTGGGGCTGGTTAAAGAAATACTCCCACAAGAAACCTAACAAAAACCACTAATTTAACAACGCGTCACAAACTCGCATTTTACTCCCCAAGTCCCTTGCCTCAGTTAAATCGCTTTCTTCTTCTAGGAACCTTCTTATCTCGTTCCCCAAGCCTCCAAGTATATAAAGGCCTCACCAATTCTAATATCCTCACTCCAAACCAAAGCTCACAAATCATTCAAGCAAATCACCTTCCATTCTTCTTTAGAATTTTACCTTTCAATTCCAATTCCAATTCCAATCCCCAATAATTCCAATTCCAGTACTATTTCCAAAACCATAATGGTCTCCACTATTCCAATCAAGATCACAATGCATATCTTACTTCTTGCATTATTTCTGATCAATTTTGTTTCTGAAGGAAGGATGCTTAGTACATCAGGCCAAGCCCAAGAACAAGAAGATCCCATGGTATTCCAATACCACAATGGATCTCTCCTCACAGGAAAGATTTCAATCAACCTCATTTGGTATGGACAAATTCAATCCCTCCCAAAAGGCCATTATAACTGATTTCATCACCTCTCTCTAACAATCCTCCCAACTCCAAGTACAACCATCAAGAGCCACGTGGTGGAACAACATTTAGAAATACTACAACAACTCGAATCAAATCCAAGAAATCTTCCTCCCTCCAACTTATTTTCTCGGGCCATAACCAAATTTTTACTGAAAACTACTCTTTAGGAAAATCCCTCAAAATGCAACAAATTGAACAATTGGCAACAAAGGGTGATCAAATAAATGCAATCAATATAGTCTTGACTTCCTCTGACGTAACAGCTGAAGGGTTTTGCTCCAGCAAATGTGGGACCCATGGTTCTCTCCGTTCGAAGACCTCCACGAAGGGCAAGTATACAAAGTTTGCTTACATTTGGGTTGGGAATTCAGAGAGTCAATGCCCGGGTCAATGTGCGTGGCCATTCCACCAGCCCATTTATGGGCCGCAGAGTCCATCATTGGTGGCACCGAATAACGACCGTGGGTATGGATGGGATGATTATTAATTTGGCTAGCCTAAATGGCTGGGACTGTCACCAATCCATTTAGGAATGGATATTTTCAAGGGCCGGCCGATGCACCACTCGAGGCCGCCGCGGCTTGTCCCGGAATATATGGCAAGGGTGCATACCCAGGCTATGCAGGAGATTTGTTGGTTGATGCTACAACTGGTGCTAGCTATAATGCCTACGGCAGCAATGCGAGGAAGTATTTGCTTCCAGCGTTATATGATCCCTCGACTTCTACTTGTTCCACTTTGTTTTGAAAAAAAAAAAAAAATAGTAAACTACAGAGAAATTGATGTATAGATGATGTGAAATTCATTCATTAATTTATTCAACATTGAAGTAGTTGAAGAGCAAACTATTTTACTATATGTATACGTCTTTTTTCTTCAATTTTTTTTGCAAGATCAAGGTTTTCCAAATCAGCCAAACAATACAAAAGAATCGGAGTAAATAATTTTGGATAATCAGTGCGCTGAATTCAAATAAGTAACCAGGTCAAAAAATACAAGGCCTCTCACGTGCAACAACAATTATGTACACTATTAGCTAATGTGTTCAAGGAAAGAAACAAGATAGCTTGGCTTGTAATTTGTAATTTGTAATTTGGTCAAAATGGCAGCTTTGTATTCATATAACCGTAAACCAAAACTAATTATCAAATTAGACACACCGTAGTTAATTAGACAGACGGATAAGTCATTTCCAAAATTTTAGATTTCTGATCATGCAAGAAGATGCACAAGTAGGTAGCTTAGTCCCCCTGAGATTATCTAGTTCCTAGAATATTATGGATTAATTGGATTGTAATTAACAATAGTACTAGGCCTCGTGAAAGCTGGTATTTACAATAATTATCGAATTTGAGAAAGCTATGATATAGCTCTCGGGTTCAATTACACGTGAACTTTAGATTGCGGATTCGATTGAGAACCATTCTGATGAGTGCTGACTGCATCACTTGTTTTGGCAAATATAATGTGAGACGCTCCAAATTCAAGGTCGCAAAACGTTGTGCCCTCACCTCCTTATAAAGACACCAGATTCAAAATTTCAAATCTCTAAAATTACGAACACTTGTATAAAAATATTATGTAAAGAGGTGAGCAAAACTTGTCTAATAAATAGCCCATATTCTCCTCTATTATAATAGTTTCAAAACTTGTGTGCACAATACATATATATACTTAAAAAAAATATATTTGTAATTTGATCTTTAGAAAACTCATTAATTCGTTAGAAGGATAAATGGCACTTATTGACATATTTCTTTAAAAGCAATAATTCAAAACAATTCAATATCACACGTAATCATTCATATTCGATAGGTTCAAAGCTTCACTTAAACATTATCGACTATTCAAGATATTTTGTTTTAACTATTATACTTAGGATGGGCCACAACACTGGTTAACTATATCCCGCTGGACAAAGGCCACTCACTGACAAGAACTATTTCCCTACCGACTCTATCAAAACTTATACAATAATAGCCAAAGTGATATAAAATACATCAATTACACATAATCACTTATGTTTAAAAGTGCCACTTAAAATTTCACATATATAAAAACATTCAAATACACATGCTTGAACTATTTTATATATAAAAATATATGTTTAGAAAACATTTATATATTTATAAAACAATTTGAAAAATACAGAAGCGAATAGGAACCACTTACCTCTTAAATAGTCTGAAATATGCGAATCTAATTTAAGTAATCCGAAACTCATAAATCCTTACCAATAAGACAATCAAAATATCTCAATTCTATTTCTTAGAAATCTTGTAGGACTTATGTGAAGTAACTATAAATTTTAGGGACCTTTTCGTAAATCTGAAAATACTTTTTAGGGACTGTTAGGTTGTTGCAAAATCATTTGGGTCAAGGTATAATTTTTAAAACTTAAAAAAGCCTAATTTGTTACACTTCTTGACTTTTTCTATTATTAAGCGGTATTTAAGGGACACATTGGCCATGTAGTCTATAGAAAGACCATCGTGCCCATCGTTTTGGACGCTGCTGCTCAACTCGTTTGTCCTGTTTTCCTTTCTTTTAAAAATCTGTTTTTCCTTTGTTTTAATTTTTAAAAACTCCAGAAAGTATTTACAGAAAAAATAGTTTTCCAATAATTCTTAATATATTCCATTTTTTTCAAATCACATACATACAAAATTCACCCATAAAAATATTAATTTTGACTCCCAAATTCATTCTTAATTTTAAATTAATTTGAAAAATGAAAAATACTTAAATAGAATATATTGCTAACCCATAAAAATTATGTAAATAAATTCTATCATTAAATCCACACGTTCCCTAATAATTTATGATAAATTAAAGACTAAAATAAAATAAATAATTACGAAAATTAATACTAATTAAAATAGGAGCTTACTTTCTGTTTTATGATGGAAAAATCCCACCCCCCCTTCTTCTAACGATTTTTGCTAAAAGAAAATAGTAGGTTTCTTAGCCATAAATATATATGAGATAATTTAATATTAAAATTTCTCCTATAATTTAGGCTTGTCTCCAACATTAATATATTACTATTCCACACTTATTTCCTAACTAAAACTTTAGCATTTAAAATCTTCTAAATATTTATGTTATTTTTTCTATTTTTATTTACTCAAAATTGCAAGTTTTACATATAATATCAAATTAGTCTAGCGGAAACTGCATTAATTAACTGAATTAATCTTCTGGCACAATGCATTTTTGTCAAACATTAGGTGGCTAATGCTTTATTTCAAACGCTTGTACGAAATTCGTAGTTAACTTTGTACCTGGGGAAATTGGACTAGATCTACGACATAGTGTCATGAATTTCTTAATCCATAAAACTCCACATCATCCCACATCATTTTAGGTGAGTAATGTTGAATTCTATGGAACAAGAAGTCCGCGGTACTATATCACAAAACGGGTTTAACGATACAGAAATTAATTTGTATCACTGAGATGAGTTTAAAATGAAGAAAAGGAATTGGATTAAATTGGAGAAGTAAATGATAGATCAAATGTTAAGGGAAAGACGATCAATATTATTGCTCAAAATAGTAGATACAATGTTGGTGTTTTTCTGTCATGTCCCATACAAATGTGGCTAAGTGACTTATTTATAGCATCTAGGGGATAGTGGGCTATAATAAGGATTATTGTACTATTGTTACATGTCTGACATACCGAGCTGCTGAACTATCAATCAAATTGCAAGTCATACAGCTATATATATGTGAGCCGAACTCCCTTGTAGATGAAGCGAGTAGAATAGTAGTTGGTTTGGTTCTGAATTGATGACGTTCCATTTAGGAGGTCGGTAAATTTTGCCACATATCCACTTGTTCGAGTTGATCAACTCTGGGTATCATCATAAGCCCAATCAATGAAGTTCGAATCATAGATTTAACTGCATCGATTGATATTCTTTTTTGTATATACATTTATTCCTCACTTCTTTTGAGAATTCCACATTAAATACTAGTGGTTGTATTTTTTTTCCAAATGGCATTTCCTTGCACGTCTTGGCGTATTTTAAATTTCAAAATATTCTATTTGGTCTTCACTTGAACCTTTCAACAAGAAATTCTTTTTTTTGCTTCCAATACACTTCAATTCCTTTTTCATTCTTTTGAGAAGAATCAATGGCTTCCGAATCAAGAAAAGGATCTACTGGAAATGTCTCTATAGAAGATAGATTTGATCTAGGAGCAGTGATACTAGGTGGTCAGGGTTCTAAAAAGATAATAAAAAGAACCCAAAAACAAGCAAACCCATCAGATCATCCATCTTTAGGGGGAACTACTTCTAGAAATTCTGAATACAAAGTCCCAGAGTTCAAACTATAGTTGAATCTGAGCCGCTTTTTCAAGATGTGGAGGTGGTGTCTACTAGGAAGCAAAAAGCTTCTCAATCCCCTAAAAGGGAAATTGCCACTATTCCTACAGTCGAGCCCTGCAGACGTAGAACATCCTATCTTACTGATTAATTCTAGTCCTTCTAGGGTTAAACCAGATAGTGCTCCATAATTCCAGAGTAGGGAAGAAACCACTGTAATCCTCTTCTATATAGACCTTACGTTTTGTATGGAGTGGCCAATTTTTGTGGAGACCGTATTGGGGATTGCAAAGACTGTTGATTATCTCTTTGCTACATTTTCAAAGGAAGACAAAATCAAAGTTGAAGCATGCTCGGATAAATTAAAAAAATAGCTTTAGGCTGGTATTCTATCAGATGCTACATGCGTTATTGGACATCCTCAATTGAAATCGGCCGATCCCATGAAGTAAATGGCATCTAGATGTCTCTTGCCAGATCTTCTACTAGTGTGGTCAGCTTCAGATACAATTCGATCCTTTTATGACCAAATCTCAATTTGTGGAAAGTTTAGTACTTTGCTCTCCTACCTAGAAGATAGAGACAAGATTGTCGAGCCGGAAAGGTCATTGGAGAGGGCCAACAGAGAAAATACCGCTATAATAGAAAAAGTGAAGAAGTCCGACCAGGAGAGACTTCACAAAGAACACTAGGCCGACTTGGAGGCAAAGCTCAACCAGAGATATCAAGAACTCCAAGTCCTCTATTCTGCCGAGATGTCAAGGATGAGAAAAGAGTTTAAGTAGGTCTTCCAGAACCTTTCCTCCAAATCCCTCGATCTAATTCTACCCACTCCGAGGTCCAGAAGTTGCAATATGAAATATCTCATTATCTAACCTTGATTGGCGATTTGAAAGAAAAACTCCCCTCCAAAGTGATAATTTCATTTTGACGTTAGATGTTTTGGGGGAGGACTTAGGGAAGTTTTGTACGACGAGCGCCAAGGCCGATTTTAATAAAGCCTTAGATGACATAAAAGTTTAATTTCCCCAGTTGGCTCTTGTGAATGAGAACTTTGATTTTTGTGACCTGACTGCCTCTTTTGGCAGAATGACTGAGTTTGGTAGAACTTTTAGGAGACCTCAAACTATTTTTTCTTTGAATAAGAATGTACTCTTAGTGGAACCTACCGAGGTAGCAAAAGAAAATAAAGAGACAGAAATAGATAATACCCGAACAAGAGATAAATATTTTAGGTCTAATAGATTGTATGAACAGTAGATCTTATTTCTCTTTTGATACAAAATTTTTTTATGTGGATCAAGATCCTCTAACTTTTTTTTATGTTGACAATCAGGATGTAACAAGAACTCCTACCTCAGTTGAAAACCCTTCAATAGAGTAGGTTAAAGGAGATCAACAGAAGTAGAATAGGGTCTTTTAACTTTCTTTTGAAAATGTAATAAAATATCTTGTTTGATTGTATTTTTCTTTGTAACTTTTTACTTATGTAATAAATTTATATTTTTTCTAACATTCTTGTAATTTTCCTTGATCAATTCCTATTCAGATCATATGAGCTTTTCATATAAGTTATTTCTTAAAAAAGAACAACTTTTTCTTCGAAATCCTATTTTGTGATCGAGTATGTTCGTATAATAAAATGACTCCGTGTGCACTTCGGCGAGCTTGACATTTGATTGATGTCATCAAATTAGGGACTTAGAGCCACTTAAAGCGCTTCGACGGGCCAACCCTTATTCGGCCGATTTGTTTCAGACAATGTTTTGAAACTCGGATCGGAAAGTGACCTAGAGGGGCTCTTAATTTGTGGGTTAACCGGTTGAATCGGTTCGACCAGCCGGTTTAATATTTTTATATATATTATATATTGTAGAACATTTTTCAAACTAATGTGAATGACATGATGGTTAAATCTTTTGTCCCCTTGCTGGAAGCTTGAGTTCAAGCCTTCCTAACTACAACTCAAGCCTTCCTATCTACAACAAGCTTTTCTTTTTAAACCGTATAACAAAACCTAATTTTCTCCATTTCTTTCCCTCCTCAATTCACAGTTTCCTACATTTCCCCTCTCTTCCCAGCTTCTCCCCGTCGTCTTCTCCCCACCCTTCCCCTTCATCCATTCTCCTCCCCATCCCCTTCATCCATTATACTCTGCCTCCCTTCTAGGCTCTTTATCCAGAGATCCCCCTCCTCTGCCATTCTTTGTATGAATTTTGTGGCTGCTTTGTATGAATTTTTTTTCTGCTTTGGAGAATTTTGCAAATCTGAAAGTTGTCGTGTTTGTATTTGCGGTTGAATTTGGCGGTTGGGATATGCATCTGGCAAATCAGGCGATGGTGTTTTCAAAACTCGGTCAAAATCACTTCACCGGGTTTTGATCGATTTTGACCGAATTTTTTACTTTTCGGGTTTTATGTTGAATCGGACCATGCTCTCCGGTTTCTGGTTTAAAAAGTCAAACCGGCCGGTCCAGCTCCGAGTTTAAAAACACTGTTTTCAGATATTCTAGCAGGTCGACCTTAGACTTTTTCTAATCACAAAAGACTTGATGCTTAATTTTAGGAGCAAACACCCATAAATTATGATTCTTTATTAAAAGACGTGTCCTAATTATTAAGCACGTTTATTACTAAGAGAGTTATTGCCAACCCACTATCGTTTCAATTTCAAAAATTCAAATTTTCTCATAAATACTTCATCCTCCATTTTTCCTTTCCACTTTTTTCTCAAAATTTTTTTTCATCTTCAAATTCCATCAATTTGGCCTTCTAGACATTCTTGTTTTCAAATTTTCTCTCAAATTCTCAAATCTCCATATGGCTTCTTCTTCTTCTAACACAATGGTGATTCGTGCTCAGCCCATCAGCTATGTGACTATGTCCGAGGGGTCTGCTCTTTCATCTCTTCCTCCTAAGCAAGCTTCCGCTACGGTGGATACCAAATTCACCTTGCAAGTTGGGGATATTCCTCGACTTAAAGCCACTTATCAAATCCCTGACACTGTGGCTATTCAAATTTCAGACGAGGAGGATAAGACACACAACCCTCTTGAAGGATTTGTTACAGTTTTCGAAGACCAACTTAGGGCAGGTCTTCGATTTTCATTTTGTGAAATCTTCTTGTCCCTGTGTTCCTTCTTCGACATCTGCCTATCCCAATTGATTCCAAATTCTTTCTGACTCCTTGTCGCTTTTACCCTAATTTGTAAATATTCGAATATTAGGGTTTCGGCACAAGGATTCTATTATTTTGCTCAGATGAAACAGCTGTTCGGAAGAAGGCTAGCGTTGCTTCCGATATACTGAGCTCCATAAAGAATTGAAAATCTAATTTCTTCTTTGCTGCTCAAGCTGACATGAGAAATATCAAAAGGAGATGGTCATTCTCTAATAGAGACCCTATCCTAAATTCTGACCCTTTAGGAGAACTTGACCACAAATCTTTTCCTGGGTAACAAAAATTGACCAATCGGGTTCTATTATTCTCTTCGATGGTAAAAATTCAATGGTGGACCATAACTTATTGATTTGGAAAGATCTGGTTGAGGGGGCATCTCTTCCTCAAATTTTTAATAGATGTAAGTTCGAATGTCCGAACTTCATATATATTCCTAATCATTTCATGTCAACTCATCATCTTTTTATTTTGATTAAGGGCTTTGATGAAGTCGATAGTATCTGTTTCGACTTTCTAGATTCTTGATCGACTGTTCCCGAACCTGTTCAAATAGTGAAATATTTTTCTCCGACCTCTTGAGGAACAAGGAATAGCATAAAAATAGTTGCTAAGAAGGGGAAAGCTCGCTGATTTGCTGTTCCAAAAGGAAAAAAAAATCTAAAACAACTTTTCGGTGGAGAAAATCGAAGAGGAAGATACTGCAATTACTTGGTTGCTCACTAGTGTAAGAGAAAAGATCCCTCAAAACTTCTTTTGTTCTCCCATCGATTCTTCTAATCCAAACTCCCTATTCTGTTCTATCAATTCCAGATGGGTCATTTGTCCTTGGTCGTACAAATCTAGGGCCTTTCGTGTTCTAGATAATAACAAAGTGATTGCCTAGTATACAACTCCAGGAACTCGGGATTGGACTTCAGAGGAGGAATGGGTTTCCAGTGGTTCTCAGAGCCTTCCTTGGACAGCAAGGACAGGTCAGCTGGAAAATCTTGATGGCAAACTAGAGGCTGCTCCTTTCAGTCCTTTGAGGTCTCTAACTGTGAATGATCGTGGTCAACATACTCGAGTTGCAAATAATTGGCTCGATAACGCCTTCACAAAATGAGACCAATCACATGTGGCTGACCTTTCCACCGCTCAATTACAATTTGAGGTTGTTCAATCTTTCTATGCTGTAAAAGTTTTTTTTTTTTACTTATTCTAATATCTTGTAACTCGGTAATGCTATGAGCGAGAAACATCGGCATTGCTTGAGGCTCGAAAATCAAGTCAAATAGCAAAAAGAGTTGCTTCAGAAATCAATTGCAAATGAAGAAGTTTTGAAGTAGCAGCTGGAATCTCGTGGTGCAATAAGTCCAAGCAACACGTCCTTCTCGTCGGATGGAGAGCCAAAACACGAAAAAGAATTGAAAGATTTAAGGGAACAAATGGATGATCTGACCGAGCAGCTTAAGACAAAGCAAGAGAAAGTTAATAAGTATAAGTCAGAGGTTGATCTTATGAATCTGATCAAGCTGCATCTTCTTCCTCTTCTCAATTGGTTAACCATGTTAACCGGTATTTAGGTTCTTTGTCCTTGAGGAATGATCTGATGTCATTTTGTCAACAGGCATGCACCTTAGATTATTGAGATCAGGCCTTGGAAGAAGTTAAGAAGAGGCACTCTGATGTTTCCTTGAATTTTTCTTCTTTTATAGATTATAACGAGAATGTAGATAGGGCACTTATCACTGAATTAGGTGATATTTTGTAGAACCTCGAATATAGGAGAATGTATTTAAGAATGTTTTAACTGAAGATGATTAAAAAATTGTAAGGGTTGTTTTATTTACATTCATCTGTAGTATTTCTTTAAATTAGTAACAATCCACGTACGAGAAATAGCTCGTCCAAACTGATCAGATAACTTTTAATATCCTGAAGGGTAAGCTTCTATTATCTGATATGGGTATTCCCAGTTCTCATTAAATTTATGACTCCCTTCTGTCTGATTAAATTCATTTTTTCGGAGAACCAAGTCTCTTGGTCTGAAGTATCTTGACCGATCAACAGAACTTTTTGAAACGATACTTGTGTGTTGCTTCTTGGATAGCTGCAATCTGTCTTTGCTCTTCTAAGAGATCCAAATCTTCTCTTCGAATTTCATATGTTATCATCAGTTTGGTACGAATTTTGGTCCTTGCGGATTGTACATCGATCTCTGAAGGGATGATAATTTCAGCACCATATACTAAACTGAATGGTGTTTCTCCATGTGAAGTTCGTGAAGTAGTACAACAAGACCATAAGATGCTCGTTAGGTATAATCGAGTTTTGAGTCCGATCAACAAAATGGATTAGAGAGCTCGGCTTGACCATTGGCTTAAGGATGAGCTACTGAGATAGTATGCATTTGTATCCCCAATTCTTCACAGAAAGGTTTGAAGGGCCTTCCAACGAATTGGGTTTCATTATCTGTAATAATGTCCTGAGGTATCCCATATCGGCCTACAAGAATTTTTTCACATTTTTCCTAGAAATTGACCGAAGTGGCTCAATTTCAATCCATTTTGAAAAGTAATCAATTGCCACGATTAGAAACTTAAAATTTCCATATTTTTTGGGAATGGTCCAAGAATGTCTAGCCCACCACTGTTGGAAAGGCCAAGACCCGAGAATGAACGTCATTTCAGCAGCTTTTTTTTGAATGATGGGAGTATGTATTTGACATTTATGGCAACATTTAATAATTCGACTTGCATCGTGATACATCGTCGGCCAATAGTATCCCATAAGCATTGCTTTTCGGACCAAACTCCGAACTCCTATATGGCTCCTACATATTCTTTCATGATTTTTCTGAAGTACATAATTTGCTTCATCTGGAACTAAGCATCTGAGAAGGGGGTTTAGGTACGAGCGACGATATAATATCCCCTGATGTATCTCGTATTTCATTGCCCGAATACATAGTCTTCTTGCCTGAATTCAATCATCTGGGATTTTTTCATTGGTCAAATATTCAACAATGAGAGTATCTAATTTAGTTCTTCGTCAATTTGGGTTATTTCTTGCTCGTCTATGGCTCACTAAACCTTTATCTCAACCAACACTTCTTTTTTCAAATGAGAATATAAGGCTGTAGTGAGTTTTGACAAGGTCTTATCGGCATATACATTTTTTGCTCAGAGAATTTTGACGAACTCTACTTCTTGAAAGAACTGTTTGAGTTGCTGCACTTTTTCGAGTTACATTGGAAGTATGGATTTTCAAGTTTCAAAGTTGTCGAGAATCTGATTGACTACAATTGATGAGTCACTATATACTCAAAGACATTGAGCTCCCAATTCTCGGGCGAGTTTCATTCCTATTATCAATGCCTTGTATTCGGTTTCATTGTTGGTCGCCTGAAATTCGAACCGAATTGAGATCGAATTTGTCCAAGATCTATTTCCATTTTTTCCTAGGCGTGCGAGTAGATAACATCTATCGAGCTTCCACTATCGATGAATACTTTGTGTACTATGAAGTTTTCGACTTTGACATGAATTACAATCGGGTCAGCATGTGGAATCCGGTAGAGAATCGGGTCGTTCTCGATAAAATTGATATTTAGACCATAAGGTGGTCTCTGAGGAATTCTTTCTTCCCAAGCTAGACCTCGAGCATATCCTCATTCTTGCATTTGAGGAATCTTCTCTAGTATTTCCTCCTGTGATGGTGGCTATTACTCCAACCAAGTCATCATTATTTCAGTAAGGTCCTCTTTGATTGTTGGGTTCGGCATCCTTAGACCGTAAATTTTTTCGAGAAGGTCCTTTGTTAAAAATGGGTCTCTTGTCATTTCTCTGGAATTGGTCGGTAGTTTTGAGAATATATTAAACCATTTCTGAGCTAACTCCTGAGTGTGGTTGCAAATAATTTGCAGGTTATGGCATTTGAGTACCCAAAGGGTTTGGATACCGAAGAAACATGTGCAATGTGATCAGTGGGGTCAGTAGTTCCTTTGTTGGTGTCTAAATTAGGCTGTTTAAAGTGAGGTGGAATCAATTCATTTTGTATGGCGAAAATGAACAAATCTTTATCAACGGCCAATAACTCTAGGGTCAGAATGGGCTTTTTCCCCAAGAGTTCTTGTACACATTGATCCACCTTAGCCATTAGTTCATCATCTTGTTGGTTCTCACCATCAACTTCTACAACTAACCCCCTATCCTTTTAGGATTAGGACCTATTCGATCAAAAACAGATCCTTATCTCTATGGGATGAGGGACAGATGTGTTTAAAGGCAATGAGAACTTGTAGCAGTATCATTTCTAGTTGTTTGTTGTCTTTGCTAATTCTCAACAAAGCTCTTTATAGCCTGGAAGTTGTTAACAAGAAATTCAAACACCTCATTTTTTGGGGGAATGGTTGTTCGTGAAAAATTGGGATTTTCTGGTATTAAAGGAGTAGATGATGCGGTTCCGATCTCTTGGGTTGAATTTCGGTTTCGATTTTTTCTGAATCGTTTAGCCATGATTTTGAATGAAAGTAGAAATTGGCTTTTTTGTGTCAAGGTTCCCACAGATGGTGCCAATTGACGATGCGAAAATTAATTTGTATCGCTGAGATGAGATTAAAATGAAGAAAAGGAATTGAAATTGGAAAAATAAATGACAAATCAAATATTAAGGAAAGACGATCAGTAGGATTATTGCTCAAAGTAGTAGATACAATGTTGGTGTTTTTCTGTCGTATCACATACAAGTGTGGCTAAGTGACTTATTTATAGCATCTAGGGGATACTGGGCCTGTAATAAGGATTGTTGTACTATTGTTACATGTCCGACCTACCAAGTTATCGAACTACTGAACTACCAATCAAATTGCAAGTCCTACAGCTATATATGTGAGCCAAACTCCCTTGTGGATGAAGCGAGTAGAATAGTAGTTGGTCTGGTTCTGAATTTATGCCGTTCTGTTTAGGAGGTCGGTAAATTTTGCCATGTGTCTACTTGTCCGAGCTAAGTAATTATGGGTATCGTCAGGGTCCATTTAATAATTTTCCTTATATCCTTATCACTACAAAAGCATAAATTTTTTTATATGAATATGATTTACAACTCATTCTATGAACGTTGTGGTATAAATAAGAGTCAGGTAAATTAAATGAATAAGCGATGTTGCTGTAAAGAAAATAATATTATTATTCTTATTTATAGTATATGATCCTATCCACAAACACAATCGTAAATCAAAACCATGCAATAATTTATCGAAAAGTAGGACCATAGGTGAGTCGTCTTCAGAATGAACCTTCTTACATAGGAGCTACAAGGTCAAACCTCGCTCTCTCTCTTTGAAGGTGAAGGCAGCCAAATTAAAAAGTAAGCGATAAAAGGTTAGACGGACCAACAATATTCCCTTGTCCCCTCTATAGCTGCGTGAATTATTTGTTAGTATTTTTTTTTTTTTTGCTAGGTGTTACTATATACTATTACAACGTCACACATAGGAGATTTATTGAACGACGACTTTTTCCCAAATTCAAGCATCAAAACATAAACAAATGCACCTACTTTGGAGTATATAGCTATACAACTTCCCTAGGTTGTAAATGTCTCTTTGTAAACAAACCAACAACAAAGTTATTTTGCTGGCCGAAATAAAAGGATCTTAACTACTTTTAGTTTTAAATTTTAGAAAAAAAATGATGGTGCAATCAATTAATTGTTGGTACTACCACTTCTTTTTTAGTATTCCTACATCTGGCGAGGTATTGAATGAATGAGAGAATAGGCAAATTCGCTACGTTTGAAGAGTTATTATTTAAAATATTATTTAGAATAATATTGTAATTATTTTTTTAGATATGACATATATAAGATAAAACAGAGATTTAAAAATAGGGAAAATAATTTTAATAGTCGCTCACATTTTATATTTGTACTTTTTTAGTCCCTCACATTTAAAATGATACATTTCAATCTCTCACAAATATAAAACGTACCATATTGGTCTCTCGACACAATTAAAGGCATATTTTAGTTTGAAATATTCACATTCTTATTGAAATTTACATTTTTCATAGGTAAAATTTTATGAACAAAATTGATAACACATAAATTTTAAATACTCAACGACACTACTTAAATCCTTATCCACCATCATCCCAAAATTCTCACATATCATTACCGTCCATATTCCCCTCTCAGGCTATTTTTCCGCCGCATTCTTTACTCCAATAACCCCAGGGCATTCTCTTCTTTTTTTTTTGGTTAATTTAGTGTTTAAAATTATGTATTGTCAATTATACCTCGAAATATGTTATATTCGATACAAACGTGTGTATTTGAGTCCAAAATATGCCCGTAATTATATCGCGGGACCAAAATGATGCGTTTTGAATTTGTGAGGGACTAAAATGCATCATTTTGAATGTAAGAGACTAAAAAAGTATAAATATGAAATGTGAGGGACTATTAAAGTCATTTTTCCTTAAAAATATATTTGAACAATAATTGTAAAATATTATTTTAAAAATAATGAATCATAAATCATAATACTATATTCTAACGTGATTCTGACCTCACCATTAACCCACATTGTAAAATTTATTGAATTACTAATACTTTAATTTTAAATATTGAATCAAATTTTGCTTATTTTTTTTCCAATTTAACAATACACAATTGTCACAGTACATAGATATAAAAGATAAAATAATAAAGGAGGCAAGGCCTAGATTCGATAGGACTCGTCTCTTTGCGCGAAATATACAGGGAATGCGAATAGAAAAATTCATCCATTATCTGTAGTGTTTGCAAATAATGAAACAAAGGCCAATGCGAATGCAGCAGCTATATCCAGTGCTGAAAGCACCCATCAGACACGCTGAATTATTCATACACATCCATCGGGGTTTTAGGGCATTGTAGGAGGACGTCTTCGGTATTACCGAACATTATTGGCTATTATATTAATTCTTACACAAACTACTAAACTAAACTTGAGAAACCAACAATTTAATTATAATTATTAAGTTAATGCCTGTCTCATGATGCATGGTTTGATTTTGAGAAAAATTCTTTGTTAATCATTTAAAGATCATTAAATGATTAAAAAATAATGAGATTTCTTACTTTTTAATTATCTCAATTACTGTCACACTCATTCTATAACATATAGTTAAAACTTACTCTAATTTTGATACTTGTAGAGGCTTGTTAATTATCTATTACATGATGATCTCACTGTATGCTGCTCAGCTCAATAATAATATATTTTGCAATGTTTTCTTTGAGATTCCAATTATTGGAGCTCGAAAGATACAAATTTAATTGTAGTATAATATATTTTTGTCACATGCGTCACTCAACATCAGATAGATGTTCTATGAAACTAGCTAAAATAATTCATTTTACAAAATTGAGGCAACTAATGTGCAATTTATCTGCGGAGAAACGTAAAATAGTGAATTACTTATTGGTCTTTATTCCCCAATTTTCATGTAATATCACATTTGCAATAACAGCAGCACGGTGCATTTGATAGTACATATAATAAGCATTTTGGAAGATGTATTCTTTTAATTTTAGAAAAACTTTGGGCGTTGAGGTCATATTTTAGTTTTCTTAAGGGTCAATTAAAAATATTCTGTTCTATAACGTAAAGAGACAGATTTTCAAAATTTTGGATTTGCCTAATGTTTGTTTGGGATGCACAATATGATATTTTCGCAAATAACATGTACATAACTAAATTAAAGTATTTTGCATAACGTGGCACAATTTTTTTTTTCTGAAAAATAATTTGCCTCTTCCTCATGCTTTATAGACTCAAATAATTCAAATTTATTATTAATAAATCATAAAAAAAATATTTTATCACTTAAATTATATTTCGTTAGTAGCATATATGACACACGATTTAATACATAAACGAAAGGCAATTTGTACATATATATGAGCTGAAAAGCAAGTAACAGTCACTAAGACTCTTCATTTGTAATTTCTTCAACAGGGGCAAAAGTTAGTTATTAGATTGCCCTTCTATTTTTTTAAGGGATGGCACGGAAGGATTTTCCAGGGAGAAGCTGAAAACAATTGTCACGTGAGACCTGGATCCAGATGGTGAGATCCAAATTCACGGCTGCGATGTATAATATCCACGTTGGCGCGTCCATTTCACATTCCTAGGTTACCCTCAATCACATCATCTCCATACTACCGCCTCTGACTGCCCGGCGCCAACTGTACCGTCCATCTTACGCTTCCCCATAAAACACTCCACTTTAACTCTACCGAGTACTCTGTGTCCAAACCAACCCATTTTGAGTTTGAAAAAAATTACTCTATTTATAGATCCTATAATTAGAATTAAATTTTAAAAAATTATATTTATATCAGTTGATATCATAAATTTTTTAAAATTTAATCTACATCACAAAATTTAATTGGGATAAAAGATCATATCTATCTAAATATTTGTCTTTGGGTTTAAGTAAGTTTGGTATCAAACATTTTGTCTAAACATAGGATGGAGAGTTTGAATTTTTGTCTTATCTATATCTATATCTATAGGGAAAGATTTATGTAAACCTGATTTTTAGCACCACTTGTAAATCTTGTGGTGGGGATTAAATATTATGGAATCTATAATATAAATTGATGTAAGCAAAATTTTATAAAATTTAATTTTGATCGCAAGATCTACCGGTGAGGTCAAAAATCAAATTTATGATAATATTTTCCATATCTATATATTATAGTAGAATGGGTTTTAACAACAAGATACGAGAGCATGACATTTGTCAGGCTCTCTTTTTTTAATTTTTTTTTTTTTGTTATGAAAACTATCTTTCTATGGGTTTCGCATAATTCTTCAAGTTCAAATGACAAATAGATCAAATTTGCTATATTGATCTTCAATTTAAATAATACTATATATGCAATTGTTTATCCAAAGTCAGTTTTCATAATTTAGTACGGAAGAAAAGACATCATAAAGTACTTATCCTTCATATATCTCACCGATCCTTATATCTGAATTGGTCCCGCAATCACAATGTAATTATTCAAATTCAAATGACCAACAAATCATGATTGCTATTGTCAATTTAAATAATTTGTACCATTGTTTATCCGAAAATATTACAAATGCAATTTTATTCGAAAAATTATCACCAAGTGAATTCAAAACCTATCTTCGTATTTAAATTATCACCAAATAAATTTGAAACATATCTTCATACTTAAATTAGATTCACTGGTCAAAGAGTTTGATTTGGATCGAAAAATTATCTTCGACGTTATCAAGATGCTCCTTACCTTAATCTCTTCACAACTTCAAAAGGATTCCCCACCTTATAATGTATTAGATAAAATTTTCTCACTTTTCATTTAACATGCACAAACTCTCATTTCTTTCACTCTAAAATATATTATCTGTCCTTCTTCTTTTCTCCCCTACCTGCCTCGCGCATTTGATGGTGCCCTACACATGAGTGCCACCTTTGTGATCAGATAGTAGTACAACTTTTCACATTAAGAAAATTTCTTTTTTCATTCATACTCTGTCACACGAAAGCCCCCAACCTTTAATTTTTCTTTTTATTATTATTATTGTTTTTTTTTTCAATTTGGATAAGTTATTTCTATTGTTTGATTCTAAATTTTGTGGATTGAACAATATTAGAGTTTTAATTTCAGCCTTATTTCAGGATAAATATTTATGTGATACTAGGCATACCTGTTTTAGTTTGTTTGTGTTACTAGGCTAGCTATAATGTCCACTATGATTTTGTATGTGAGTTGTGAATAATTAAAGCTATGTAACTCTCTTTAGTTTTTATTCGTATTTGCCTACATGTATAAGAACAGCCTCATAATACCTGTCTCTTATAGAAATCTGATGTGTATAAAAAACAATAATATTAAATATATTGTATTTTTATGTTTCTTTAAACTTTGAATCTTTTTTCTTGAATGTTTATTATTTTTTATAGGATCAGAATGTTGGGGTTGATGAAGGAAGGAGGAAAATAGGGAATGACCCAATTGATATCTTCAAGAGGTCTGATCTTTTTCTTACTATCTTACTTTTCTTTTTATTTTTCCTTTTTTTTTGGAATTTTTATAACATCAGCTGAAATAATTTTCACATCTAGATATTTGGTTATTGTTGCTATGAAGTTTAATATCCCGTGAATTGGAAAAAATTCTTTGCTATTCATTCTGCATTGAAGAGTGAGTAATTTGAAACCGTTGAATGATTAAAAAAAATAGTGGAACCTTCTTGCTTTTTAATCATTTCGAGAACTATCATACTTTCTCCCTGTATTGTAGAGTGAGTAACAAAACTTACTTCATGAATTGATATTTAAACATAACGGTTTGTACAAAAGTACTGGTGGCTTAATCTATAATGCATGTATGCATATAGATTTCTTGGTATGGGAAATGTTTTGCTAATGCAATTGTACTGGCTATTAAGAATATCTAGACATGTCAATCTCCTATAACCATAAGTGTTGGTTAACAAAATACCTAAGAAGGAAGCATCTGTTCAGAACTTTTAATATAGCAATGCACATGTTTATGAGATGTACTATTATCTTGGCAATGATTTTTTTCCCTTTCTCTTATTATTAGCTTAAGCTTTGCTGCATTTTGTTCTATTTTTGTGCTAACATTGTATTTATGTGACTTTATATCCTTAAAATCCATGATTGGCTCTATATCCTTAAATTTTACTATGTTATTGGATTCAAGTATTTATATGATTGATCTTATTTTGTTGATTTAACACATTTTATATTTTCAAAGTTGGTAAAATTATACTTCATTGATGAATCAGTATCCTTAGATATTTCAGTTAATTTCTAGCTTGATCTAAATTATTTTTTATTGTATTTTCTTTTTTCCAAATTTTTTATTTTTATTTTCAAAGTTGGTAAGACTAATTTTTTATTTTTCCTTTTTCTTTGGGGTTATTAAGGAGGTCAACTGTAAAGCAATATTGGGTTGGCATTATATTTTTTTTCCTATTTTTTGGCAAGATTTAAATTTGAAATTTGGGTTGTTTATGAACTATATTTTATTAAGAATAAATCATGAAAATATTCAACGTGTTTCGATGACAGTGATAATAGATAGAGGGAAAGGGAGAGATAAGAAAAGCTATAGAACAAAGATCATGATCATCATTTAAGTGACTTTTGTTTACACCCTTAATTCATTTTTTTTCAAGTCCAAAAGATAAATATTTTTGTCTCTTTTCTTATAACCAAGTGATCATGAGTTTGAGTTATTAGAAGGTATTAGGACAAAGTGAGTTTTTTTTTACCGGTAGATCGAAAAAAAAAAGAAAGAAAAAGATTTTGCTGAATAAGAAATGATTCATTAATTAATTGATTATTCCATATCATATTATTGTAGTTAAATGTGTTAAGAATTAAAATTCTGTGTTGTATTCTTTCAGTGCAAATATTTTAGACAATGAATTGCAACTTAGGTGGTAAGCCTCTTTTCATATAACCTATTGGTCACAGGGGAGTTGTGGTTTTTTTTTTTTTTTTTTTTTTTTTAAAAAGTATTCTTTTAGGGCGTGTAAAGTTAAAGAAAAAAATACTATGTGCATTTTTTTTTATAAACTAGATTGATTTATTACTTTTATGTTAGAAAAAAATAGTGATTGTATTTCAGTTTTACAATTGCTTACTCTTTAACTAAATTGTTGCAAATTGTTTTGCTTGATTTGGTGCATGGATAGTTGTCTCTTAAACTAATTTGGTTATAGTTTCACTATTAACTAACAGAATTAGATACATATCATGGTAATTATCTCACCATTTTGAATTAATTTCGTTCCCGTGCATAGCACAGGTATTAAGCTAGTATTTTTAATAATAGAGGTTAGATATCTTATCTTTTAATTTCATTTGGCCTTTTCTTTCCCCTTAGTAGTAAATATAGAATAGATAAAAATAGATTAAATTGTTACTGTTTGAAAAAAAAAATAAAAAAATCTATGTGTCCAATGTGTCAACCTACCCAAAATACCTCAACCCTACTCCCATTGCCAAAAACACCCTTTCATATAGGGGTTTTCAAAGTTTCATTTAACCTAACAAATCGATGGAACTTAACTAATTTGGTTTTTGAATAATTGACTTTTTGATAAATCGAATTTTTAATTTTATTAATTTTATTTTTAGTTTTTTAGTAACCCAATTTCATTTTTCATTCATATATTCAACAGTTTAAAATTATTTTTCTTTGTTATTTTTAGCTAGTCTTAGTTTTAATAGTTCTAAGTTTTTGTTTATTAATTTGATTAGTTTTGTATTTAATTTTATACTTAGTTTTTAAATTAACTAGTACCAAACTTTAGTTAATCAAATAAATAATAAAAAAAAGTTTTGTTAACCAATCAACCGAAGAAAAGTTTGGTTTGGATTTAGTTTTGATTTTCTTATACTGAAAATCGAAAAAATAAAAAAAATTTAACCGAATTATCCAAAAACTAGGTGATGAACACCCCTACTTTCAAAACGATGATTGTAGGTTGAGTTTTGGGGTGGTGGTTTTGAGGAAGTATTCAAAATTTACGCATTTGTTGGAGGTTGTTGAACAATGATAAAATAAATGAATTTCTTATCTTCTCAAATTAAAAACTATTTGCAATACTTGTTTTTATACTTTTTAAGTTGAGTAAATTTAAAATTTATTGAATTTAACATTAAAAAATTACTCAATAAATTGATGAATTTCAAAATTTTCTCTAAATCCTTTATAAAAGCACATGTATAGATTTGGTATCCATTTAAGTTTTAAAGTTTATTTGAATTCAACTCCATAAGCATAAATTTCAAAACATACATAAAAATTCTTTCAAACTAAAAGTAACAAAGTAAAGTCGAGCATAGTTTCAAGCTTTGGATAATTAAACACAATTATTTACAGTACCATAAATTTAAAATTACTTAACAAAGTCATTTTATATGATAAAATTGTCGATCTCGCTTATTTTAAATAATTAATCGAATTTCGTATATTTTATCATAAATCTAATAACAATTATCAATTTATACTCTAAGCAAACACGTATGAAGTAAAGTGTTTGGTTCGATTAGTTTCGTTCACATGCCCAATTACTTCCCATCAATCATGGTGTTTTTAGTAAATACATAAACCACACTTAAATAGTCATAGTGTCCAACTTTTGTTAGTCCGGAATTAAGCTGTAATACCTTTTGTTGTTGATACCTTCGGCGGGGCTTCTTGATGCCTTAATGCCTTTTGTGGCTTAGAAACGGCAAACTTAATCAATAAAAAGCCTAAACGCGTTTGAGGAGGTAGCCGTTGGACAGCTTGGAGTGGACCTCTCTCNCAATTCCACTTTCGCTAATCAAATGCCTTTTTGTATTTGCAGATTCGCCACAAAAATACGCTTGTTATTTATCAACCACGTTGTCGACATCAAAGCATCATACACATACACATACACATACACATACACATACACATACACGTTTGAATTTTTTTGATTTGTTAATGCTTCCAGGCTAAATGGGACCCACTAAAACTCCCCTTTTCCTTATTATAAATACCCACTCCTTACTTCCTCCACCAATTCATCCAAAAGAACACAAAAAAGTTCCATTTTCTCTTTCTTCGTCTCTCAGCGCTCATTTCTATACTCAAAAAATACTACTAGTAAAAATGGCATATTTTGCTTCAATCCTAAAGCTCTTTCTTGTCATATCTCTCTTGAATTCATGCTTTGCTTCAAGAATCATTGGCAGAACATTGGTCCAAGATGACACTCAATACAACCTATTGCAATATCACAAAGGTCCACTTTTAAGTGGAAAGATTTCTATCAACTTAATTTGGTATGGCAAATTCAAGCCATCCCAAAGGGCCATCATAGCTCTTTACATTTCCTCACTTTCCTCATACCTCCACCAACACCCCTCAAACTAAATCCCAGCCGTCCGTTGCATCCTGGTGGAAACAAATCGAAAACTACTACCACCTCGCAAATTCCAAGAAACCCTCTTCGCTTTCTTTCTATTTAGGTCAACAAATCTTGAACGAGAATGTCTCATTAGGTAAACACTCACGCGTCAAAATAGACATGGGTACAACTAGCTTCAAAGGGTCAGCAGAAAAACGCGGTGAACGTCGTTATGACCGCTGATGACGTCACCGTCGATGGGTTTTGTCAGAACTCTTGTGGGTCCCACGGATCGTCGAAGGGAGCAATTGTTAGTAAGGGTAACAAGAATTACACATCCAAATTTGCTTACATTTCTCTTATAATTCGGAAACTCAATGTCCTGGATATTGTGCGTGGCCGTTCCATCAACCTCAATACGGACCACAAAATCCACCGTTAATTGCCGCCGAATAACGATGTGGGCCTGGACGGAATGGTGATCAATTTGGGTAGTCTTTTGGCCGGGACGGCTACGAATCCTTTTGGAAACGGGTACTATCAGGGCCCGGCAGAAGCTCCGCTAGAGGCTTCATCGGCTTGTCCTGGGGTGTATGCTAAAGGGGCTTATCCGGGATATGCTGGGGACCTTTTGGTGGACCCTACAACAGGTGCAAGCTACAACGCACATGGTACAAATGGGAGGAAGTTTGTGCTGCCTGCAATTTATGATCCGGCTACCACTACATGTTCCACTTTGGTCTGAAAAAAATGATAGAAGTTATATAATCAATGATAGAAGTTATATAATCTTAGTACAAATAGAAATATTTACTAATGTAATTTATTGATTCGTTCATTTTTTTGAGAGATCCAATAATCAAGAATGGCAAATTTCTTTGGTTTGCCAAATTCAATCCAAAAATCAAGTGTTTGATGCTTAAAAATGGAACTAAATTCTTGACACTATAGAATTATATTGGTCCACATGGTGGACATATGCCTAATTAGATTTGGTAGCTAAATATTTGAGTTGGGTGGTAGAATGTTAATTTCTCGTGGATGGACTGAGGATGAATTTAGATTTGTTTCAACAACGTTCAAATAAGTTTTGCAATGGGACAGCTTCTATTGGTTTTATTTTAATGTTTGATTTAATTTTGAAAGCTACAAGCTATAATGAAAAAAAAAATTAACGTTATAACTAGAAATCTCCCCGGGGACGGGGGTGGAAGTTAGCACAATTAAAATGAGATAAATTGACGGTAATAACTTTCTAATTAATTGAAAATGTTTAAGGAACTAATGAGGTCATATCGCAGGTGGGAACAGAAGCAGTATCAAGTTTATGGGGTGGATCTAGGCAATGTTTTGAAAACTAGGTATTGAATTGGTGGTCTATATAGTTTGCGGTTTAATCGGTTTAATCGATTCACTAATTTAGATTTTTTTTTAATTAAAGTGTGGTATAATTTAAAAGATGACTTAAAATATATTTATATAAAATTTAAAACAGAAGAAATTTTTTTTTTTTGGAGAATTATAGTGCTAATATCCAAAAATATTATTCAAATTTATAATAAAAAATAAAATTTGTACAAAAATAAGTATAAAAAATATCAAAAAATAATAATTTAATAGTTTAGGTTTTAGTGTGTTTAATATTTTGCCATTTTGGATTTTATTTCACGATTTTTTAATTTTTCTCTTTATTTAAATAATTTATTATTCTAAAAAATCACCAAAACTGATTGAATTAATTTTTACCGGTTCTATCCGATTTTTTATACAGATTGGATATATAATTAGATCGGACGGGTGACTCTTTTGGTTCGCGATACAACCGATCAAACCGGCTAATCCAGTCCGATTTTCAAAACATTGGATCTAGGAGTAAGGATTATTTTACTAGTGTATCTATACAAAATATAAATTACTTATATATCACTATATTCAAGAACGAAAAAATGAAATTCAAAAGTTGATTTTATATTGATATTACAATTAAAAATGATATAACCTGATGGTAATAACTTTCGAATTAATTGAAAATATTTATAGAATTAATGAGGTCATATCGCGCGTGGTAACATGATAAATTCTTACTTGGATTGCCTCTTTAAGATGTTCTATTAATCCCTTTGGTCCGACTTCTAAAGAGGTTATGGGTGTTGTCGCCTCTTTAGGATCAAGAAGTTATACAATGTAGTCTATAGGATAGATCGACTTCAAATAAGAATTTTCTTTGATAACGGGAATTTATGAGCATGATCTAGAAAGAAGGATTATTTTACTATTCCAACTTCCAATTTCATAGGTAGGGATGTCAATAGATCAGGTTGTCACCCATTTCTTATAATGTCATGTTATATAGAATCCGTTTCTTATTGTGTCGTATTTGTATTTGACCTATTTGGATTTGTATCGTATCTGTGTCTGACCTGTTTACTATTGACAGAGAATATCAGCATATTTCACAAATTACATAATGAGTTAAAATCTCAAATTTTAATTATTTAATAACTTAAATAATTATTAATACTATCATAGTAATTTAAAACTTATAATTAAGATTATTGGAATTTTGTAGATAATGTTTAAAATAATTATTATATTTAATTTAATAATCTAATATTAAATCTATTGCTCATAATCTTAAAGTATACTATATTAAATTACAATGAAGAAAAAATTTCAATAAAATCTGTTCATACAATAATTTAAGTGTCAACCCATGAATTAACCCAACCCAACTTATTTAATTTTGTATTATAAACGAGTTGATCCAATAATGATCTGATAAATTTTAAGTCGTGTCATAATCTGTTAATTTCGTGTCGTATTCATGTCGTGTTATTAGTTCATATCAGAAATTCCCAACCCTATTCATAGGTTGGATGATCTTCTGTGTACATATCCTTTTCTTTTTCTTTTTTATTAGGGATAGACTTAATTTGTTACGAAAAATTATTGATCTGCTAAAGTTTTGTTATATATTTTTAATTTGCTTCAGCAAGCAAAAAATTGATTAGTATATTTTGAGTTAAGTAGTAAGAAGTTAATAAATGAATTGATTAATTTTTTAAGTGACAAGAATTTTTTTAATTTAATTAAATATCAAAGAAGAATAATAAGATTAAAACTATAAAGATAAATTTACAAAGATGAATTTGACAAATATGATGCAAACGTGATATTTGATACCCCTTCCTCTTGTAGTAAATTGAAGCAGTCAGAAAAACAAAGAAAGTTGAATTATAAATACTGGCTTTAACATTCCAGTAAATATTGGTTATTCACCTAAGTGGGAGTGATATGATAGTCATTGAAATGACTAAAAAGTAAAATTTTATTATTATTTTTCTATCTTGTAGTAAATTGAAGCACTGAAAAAATCATAGAAAGTTGAATTACAAATACTAGCTTTAACATTCGAATAAATCTTGACTACTCACCACACAATACAGAATGAATATGATAATCGTTGATATGACTAAAAAGTAAAAAAAAATTATTATTTTTCCATCATGTTCAATCTGTAGTGAAATGAATAAAAAAGAATTTTTCTCGACATTCAATAGAGTACCCTACTAATCAAATCACGGTCCAGGAACGTTTATGTACAAAGAAATTGGTTGGGACTAGGGAAGTTCCTTTGCAATCCATTCAATACCACCTTTGCTATTTGCATTACGTTAGTCAACACAGCATCTAATGGCTTTTAGGCAGCCCATCCAGAATTACTCAATTCAATTCCACACAGGCTGGCTACTTATAAATTCTGTACATAGAAGTCAATGCCCCACTTGGGGCCCAGGCCAGTTAAGAAATACTCCCACAAGAAACCTAACAAAAACCATTAATTTAACAACGCGTTATCAAACTGGCATATTACTACTCATCAAGTCAATTGCCTCACTTAAATCGCTTTCTTCTAGGAACCTTCTTGTCTCATTACCAAAACCTTTACTAGTATATAAAGGCCTTCCAAGTTCTAGTATCCTCACTCCAAACCAAAGCTCACAAATAAACATTCAGTAAGCAAATCATCTTCAATTCTTCTTTAGAATTTCACCTTTAATTTCAAACTTCCAATTATTCCAATTCCAGCATTATTTCCAAAACCATAACGGTCTCCACTATTCCAATCAAGATCACAATGCATATCTTACTTCTTGCATTGTTTCTGATCAATTTTGTTTCTGAAGGAAGGATGCTTAGTACATCAGGCCAAGCCCAAGAACAAGAAGATCCCATGGTATTCCAATACCACAATGGACCTCTCCTCACAGGAAAGATTTCAATCAACCTCATTTGGTATGGAAAATTCAATCCCTCCCAAAAGGCCATCATAACTGATTTCATCACCTCTCTCTCACAATCCTCCCAACTCCAAGTACAACCGTCAGTTGCCACGTGGTGGAACAACATTGAGAAATACTACTACACCTCAATCAAATCCAAGAAATCTTCCTCCCTCCAACTTATTTTCTTGGGTCGTAACCAAATTTTTGATGAAAACTACTCCTTAGGAAAATCCATATGAGGTATTATCTCAAAATGCAACAAATCGAACAATTGGCAACAATGGGTGATCAAATAAATGCAATCAACATAGTCTTGACATCCTCTGATGTAACAGTTGAAGGGTTTTGCTCTAGTAAATGTGGGACCCATGGTTCTCTCCGTTCGAAGACCGCCACAAAGGGAAAGTATACCAAGTTTGCTTACATTTGGATTGGGAATTCAGAGACTCAATGCCCGGGTCAATGTGCGTGGCCATTCCACCAGCCCATTTATGGGCCGCAAAGTCCATCATTGGTGGCACCGAATAACGACGTGGGTATGGATGGGATGATTATTAATTTAGCTAGTCTTTTGGCTGGGACCGTCACCAATCCATTTAAGAATGGATATTTTCAGGGACCGGCGGATGCACCACTAGAGGCCGCCGCGGCGTGTCCGGGAATATATGGCAAAGGCGCATACCCGGGCTATGCAGGGGATTTGTTGGTCGATGCTACAACCGGTGCTAGCTATAATGCACACGGCAGATCATTGCAATGCCAGAAAGTATTTGCTTCCAGCGTTATATGATCCCTCGACTTCTACTTGTTCCACTTTGGTTTGAAAACAAAAAAAGTAGGCTACTAGATCTATTGATGTATAGATACTATGAAATTCATTCATTAATTCTTTTAACATTGAAATAATACAAGAGAACGCCACTTTAATATAGATTTTGTATACTTTTTTTTCCTTCAATTTTTTTGCAAGATCATGGTTTTCCAAATCAGCCAAACATTACAAAAGAATCAGAGTAATTAATTTTGGATAACAATTGCGCTCCTAGACCTTAACGACGAGGTTTTTGGATCGCAAATTTTTCATTCTTAACGCAATAGTAAGCAATGTTTTTTTTTTTTTTTTAAAAAAAAAAGAAAGAAAGTAAGCAACGTTAGATGGCTTGAAATTTAGAGCGCTCATTAAGTATAACCAATGTTTAAAATTTTAAAATCGGACTTAAATCTAAAAATTAATGAGTGGAATATATTGAAAACTCGACTGAGTTTTATCGAGTTAAAACTAAAACATCGGAACTATAAATTATATGCATTTATTATTTTATCTATTAAGAATAAAAATATGTTAATAATTGGGTTAAATATTTAAAATTTTAGGTTTCTTATTTGATTTTTTTTGTTTTACATATTATTCATGATAAATTTAGAAAATTCAAGTTTTCAAAAATTTTATACAAAATTTATCTATTTTTGAGTGTTAAATAAACTCGATTTATACATAAACTCGTTATTACTCAATAAATTTATAGAATTTAATCTAAAATTCAATAAAATTCGTTGTTCATTAAATTTTTTATCGAATCACCTATAATTCTATTAAGTCGACTTAACTCGATACAACTTATTCAAGTTTTTTTGAGTTTTTAAACTATGAATATAACTCATAATATTGCCGCAATATGTTGACGAAATGACACTTTAGGTTTAGGTACTTGGTGATGCTGCAGACCAATTGTCTAAAAGTTTGCATAGACAATTAAGAAAGAAAATAAAAAGAGCCCTCGAAATTAGGGAAAATAGAAGAAAATTGATCGTTCCACTTTTTTTTTTTTTCCCTTCCATGTTTCTGTTATATGCAAACGTTCTCCCCATACAAGGATCCTCTTCATTAAGGGATAAATGATGGAATCTGTATTTATCTTTAAAAATTAAATTTTAAAAAATATTTTTAAAAATGAAAATCATTTATAATTTAAATTATGTTTCATATAAATACTTTGCAAAAAAAAAAAACAATAACGTTTTACTGTTTGATTCAACTACTTTATATTTCATTAAAATCTTAAAATTTTTGCACCATTCAAATGTGATATAAAATTCAACTGTGATTTTTTTTTTTAATGAATTAATTTTTGCATATGATGATCTATTCGATGAGATAAAATTAACGATATGTTTAAATTATTTTTTTTAATTTTAATTATTTAGATATAGATAAATCAACAATAAATAAAGAGGATCCAAATTCGTTTTCTCCTAAGGTGAAATGAGGAAAAAGTTTCGTTAAGTTATTGACAATCAACTCAACGGAACGGGAACGAAGGATTTAAGTACTCATTTTATAGAAAAATATACCCTGACCGACATTTTTGAGATGACATTCCAATGGCATAAATGTGGCATGTAATTCACAAAATTTATCTCTTCATTCGTAAAATTTCTTTTCTACCTTTTTCACTTGTAGATGCTAAGTGAGACTCTAATTATGTCAATTTGCATTCTCTTTTAAGATGTGTCGGTTAGTATAAGGGATACTATTATTTTATGGGACAAATCCAATTATGCAACCGGCCTCTATAATTTTGGTAGTTTTGTTAGACCGACAAGTCATAATCTAGTATCAAGTCTCTCATTTTCTTCTTTTAAAGCTATTTTGTGATCAAGTCTTAAAATCAATTCAAGCCAAAAGTTTGTCTAAATAAAAGTTGGGAAAAAAAAAAAAAAGAAGAGAAAGAACCTACATGAAAGTCAATACAATGGTGAATTAAGAATCAGGTTGAAATGAGACCTGAAAATCATTTTCCTCGGCTTCTTTTTGTTGAACTTGATAAATATTTCAACTTTACCTCGTCAACTTCTGTTTTGTATCTAAAGTTGATTTAGCTTGGCTGTTGTTCTCCTCTTATATTTTCTATCTATATTCCCTCTATTTTAAAATAATTATTATTTTAAATAATTTATTTTATTTTATATTATTTGTTATTTTAGAAAATCAAGAAAGTATTAAATGATATTTTTTTTAACTTACACGCCTAGTACAATGTTAATAAAGGAAAAATTATGTAATTGAGATATTAATACAAAAAGATAATTTGTCACTTTGAACTATTTGTTTTTTATAAAATTAATACAATATAATAATTTCTTTAATCCGTATACATTAATCAAAAGTAACAGTTATTTTAAAATAGAAAGAGTAATATCTGTTTGAGCACGCCCGACCTGGATTACATATTTGACTAATCCAACTAAAAAACATTGAATACATTTTAAAACTACTTGATTGCTGTTGCCCATAAATTATCGAGTATTCATGTACGCAAAATGTCTTGAACAAGTCAAGGGCACCTAGTAAGCTAACATGTCACAATTTTTTTTTTTTTAATAGGACTTCAATAAGATAGTATTAATGTCTTGAACAAGTCAAGGGCACCTAGTAAGCTAACATGTCACAATTTTTTTTTTCTTTTTTAAATCGACATTAATACTATCTTATTGAAGTCCTATTCATTTACTATAAAAGAAAAAGGAAAAGGTTCAACTGGATCAAAAGGGGTAGAAAAACTTTGTTTCTAGACCAAACGGGTACATTATTGTACCGGTATGGATTTAGTCAGAAATAATCCGGACAATGCAAGGGTGAGGTTTAAATCCCGATAGGAGCGGACGCAGAATTGTACCTTGAGGGGGCAAGACTTAATAGCCACATAATTTATATTTCTTTCAAAAATTTAAGAGAGCAAAATATAAATTTTATAAAGATATAAATTCAGTTTTTAAAATTTTAAATGATAAATTTTATAATTTTTAGAATCTTGGGACGGTGGCCCAGCCTGCCCTTTCCTAAATCCGCCCCTGAACCCCGATCTAACATTCAAACAGACAGGTTATCTTATGACCAACTCACCTAAAGCACTTAACCAGAAAGAAACTAACCGGATGAACTCAGGTGCGGTCCCCTTGAGATTCGACAAGTCGGTTGTTTCTCTTATGCAAATTTAATTGTAAAGGATAAAAGGATGAAGACGACAACAATGAAAAATTCTTGGATAGATCAAGATATATAACCTTATCATGTACTCTGTGGATCTCATTGATCCACATAACTTTTTTTTTTTTTTTTAATTTTAAATTAATCTTTTTACTTGAACTGTACGACTAATTACAGACCACAAGATATATACACTTTAGTCTAACTAAGAATTTTCCGACAACAATTAAAGCTTTTGAAGAAGGCCCCCTCATCAAATGTGCACTGCCCAGAAAGCCAATTGATCAAGTTGTTTTCATCAACATTACCAATAATAAAACTAGGCTTAATTAATTGACATCAAAATACCAACGCGTTCTAGTGCTGCTGGCACTTCACTAACAAGTTGAAAGCTCTAGAAATTAACAAGTGTGTCAATCACTTCACAGCTGATCATCCGCGCAAAACCTCTACTATATAAAGGACTAAATTATAATGCCACTTCAACCTCACAAAACAAATTATATAGATTCATATCTCCTTCGAATTCCAAACAATTTATCCATCTAAATAGCACAAATAGTGTAGATTATGGTTTTTAAAAATATCCAAACAAAAACTCTAATGCAAATCTTGTTTGCAATGGTATTGCTAAATGTAGCATCGGCTACTGGGAGGGTACTACTGAATGGTAAAGAAGAACAAGAGACGATGCTTTTTCAGTACCACAATGGTCCACTTCTGACAGGAAAAATCTCCATCAATCTTATTTGGTATGGCCAATTCAAGCCATCCCAAAAGGCCATCATAGCCGATTTCATCACCTCCTTCGGTTCATCTTCACAACATCCTCAAGTCCAACTAGATGTAGCAATGTGGTGGGAAAACATAGAGCAGTACTATTACACAGCAATCAAATCCAAGAAACCTTCTTCAGTCCAGCTCTTTTTAGGTAGCCAAATCTTTGATCAAGATTACTCTTTGGGAAAATCCCTCAAAATGCAGCAAATTGAACAGTTGGCTGCAAAGGGTGATCAAATGAATTGCATCAATGTTGTCTTGACTTCGTCTAACGTGGCAGTCGAAGGGTTTTGTTCTAGCAAATGTGGGACCCATGGTTCTCTCCTTTCGAATGCCTCTATTGCCAATGGCAGGAGCCCAAAGTTTGCTTATATTTGGGTTCTCTTATTCAGAAAGTCAGTGCCCAGGGCAATGTGCTTGGCCATTCCATCAGCCCATATACGGGCCCCAGAGTCCATCATTGGTGGCACCGAACAACGATATGGGATTGGATGGAATGGTAATAAACTTGGCTAGCTTATTGGCTGGGACTATAACCAATCCTTTTGGAAATGGTTATTATCAGGGACCAGCTGATGCACCCCTCAATGAGGCTGCCTCAGCCTGTACTGGAATTTATGCTAAGGGGCTTACCCAAGTTATGCTGGGGACTTGTTGGTGGACCCACAAGTGGTGCAAGCTACAATGCACACGGTACAAACGGGAGGGAATTTTGCTTACTGCATTATATGATCCATCTACTTCTACATGTTCCACTTTGGTTTAGGAAACTTGGTTTAATTAGAGTGTGACTTTATATATAGTTTGAGAATAGAAGGATGTATATGGTAAACTATACGTAGATGCATGTAGTTTTCCACTACTTAATTTCATTTTGTTTATGAAGCAAATTACTTTGGTTTAATTGGGTCTGCAGCTCTGCGTACTATATATATTGTGTAACTTCTTTTATATACACTCATGTCAAGAATAATTTTTACTCATTTCATTTCAAAATTACTGTCGTCTTTGGTTGGTGTATATAAATTATGAAAATTATAAAATTATATCAATTTTACATACAAATAATTCAAAATGACTAAATTACCCATTTTTTAATTTATTTTTTCACATTAATATCTAACTGCATAAACCTTCCTCTATTAATATGTCATTAAGAGTAAAAATTAACAAAAATATCATTTCACACTTACTTGATTTTTAAAATAACAGATAATTTGACACAAAAAAAAATATCTAAAAAATAATTATTTTGAAGCAGATGAGTAATAACAAACATTTAATTTAAAACTGGCAAGATTTCAGCAAAATGATTTCAGAACCCATCTTTTTAGTCCAATATCAACCAATGATATCTAACGTGACAGTGTATGTTGGGACGTGGGATCCAGTCTTCTGACTTATTGACCTCATCGAATCCATACCATGGCAATGATTTAGGAAGAGGGCGATGATATTGCCGCAGCAAAATTCTTACTGCCACAGCAAAAACCCTATTAAATAACTTAAATATCCCCTTAAAAGTCATGAAATTTCACCCAATTTCACCTCATCCCCGTCGTCGTCAAAGCTTCCACCGGTCCTTTCCCCTCCTAGGCTCCCATTAACCTCTATCTTGCTCATCTAATTCCTGAGAAAGCAGGAGTTAAGAATTGCGGGAAGGGATTGTGGGTTGGGAAGGAGAGGAAATTGGGGCTGCAGTGTTGAGGATGGGTGGGGATGCAAGTTGCAGAGGAACTTTAGGGAGGGAAATAGGGGAAATAGTAATTGTGGTAGTGGGGATGGGCAGGGAAGGGACGGCGGTGGGGGTTTTGGTTTTTGGGAAAAGGGGCTATGGCATTAAAGGGTAGATTTGTCAGTTTACTTAAATTTGCTGTGGCATTAAGGATTTAGCTGTGGCAATATCATTGCCCTTAGGAAGAGTATAGACTCTGAAACACAAATAATGATTAAGCACAGCACATTGAATAAAATTTTTACTTGATTGAGACAAGGATGGTGAGAACCTTTGATAATATTCTAAGCCCGGCCATATTCTAGGTAACTCAATTAACTGTATACGATCATTAGACCTTTGTGAACCATAGCCAGTAAGGACATTACCATGACCACCAATGCCAGAAAAAGGTCCCTCCAACTATAGTGGAGTGCATATTAAGGTTAAGTCTAAAGCTACGAATGGCTACTACTTTTGATCCTTTCCGGAGTCCGGTATTCGAAAAATGAATCTCAACAAACACGATATCAAAGCATAGTTTTCGGATTTATTGAGTAATCTTCGTATCGCGTATTAATTAACACGTATCGATATAATGTGTGTGTATATATATATTAAAAAAGTGACGTACTACGTTTCGATACCTGTAATACGTGTTAGTGTGAAGAAGGTGGCCTGCACTTTTATCCCAAAGACTTGCGCAATTATTCTAAGACATGATAGTATAATCACTTTCCTTTAGACTTAATTTGCTTCTCCCAAAATATTTTTGTTTGGATGCAAAGAAATATGGCAAATTTCCTTTAGGATACAAAAGAATACACTAGAATAGTTTTGCACAAACTTATTCTAATCACTTGACAAAGACAGCAACAGAAAAACAATAGTATTCAAGTTTCTTTATACGCAATAAGAACATAAACACTTGAATATGAGAGTATAAGTTTGTTTCAAATGTGCAATTAAAAATTTGCAAAATTGTAATCAAAAGATAGTGTTAAAATAAAGAAAGTGATTTTATTTATAGAGAATGAAGGGTTCTAATTTGTTTAAACACTTCATTTCAGTCAAAGTAAGTATCCTTTAGTGAAACAATGCAATTGAAGCAATGCAATTAAAACAATACAACTCATATGAAAATAAAAGATCATTTGGTGAAACAATGCAACTGAAGCAATACAATTGAAACAATGCAACTTATATAAAAATAAAGGCATCCTTTGGTGAAACAATAGTTATTTTGAAAATTCTCCAACATTTCCCCCACCATTTTTAAAATAATATTTGAAAATACTCTCACATTCTTGTAATTCTGGAAATTTCATGTTGTCGGTAAAGGTATCTTACAATTTAAACCTTTACTTAGTATGCCGTGGTTTCACTCATCCTAAATAGAATGGTAGACAAGTCTTTTGAACGATTTATTCATTCGAACAAGCATGCACAAGCATACGCATCAAACTTCAATGCTATCTTATGCCATTGATTAATATTCGACACATTTATGGTCTTGTATCCCGTATTCTTTTCTTGAGTAATTATGAGTCAAGTCCGAGGCTCTTTGAAGCGACTTCACTTTATAATCATATAGGTAGACTCCATCAGAAATGCCTCCTAATAAGCATTCCTGCAAATGTATGCTATAGATCTATTAAGAGCAAATGCTCAACCTTACAATTTCTTTTATAGTACCAAGTGTTTTCAAACTTGGGATGGTATTTATATGAATACTTGCAATCACATTAATGGTGTACTTGATTTACTCATTGGACCCAAGACTTGATGTTAATCAAGTGTGAGTTGAGGTTCCACTATTGGTAATCAATGACTTTACTGGATTTAACCCTTTCCCTTTTGATGTTTTACGTATCATATAAATTGCCAGTCCTTTTGTCAAAGGATCTACAAGATTAAAATTTAAATTCTAACCGAACAAAAAATATTGTGATCACACCCCTTGTTATTAAGTCTTTCACATAACTATGTCTTAGACCTATGTGTCTTGACTTTCCATTATACACCTGGCTATATGCCTTTTGAAATAGTCGATTGACTATCACAGTATATAGATATAGGCGCCATTGGTTTTGGCCATATTGGAATTTCATATAACAAATTTCTTAGCCACTCGGCTTCTTTGCCAGTCCCAGAAAGTGCTACAAATTCTGCTGCCATGGTAGAGTCGGCAATACATGTTTGTTTCTTTGATCCCCAAGAAACTGCACCCCCACCAATTGTGAAGATCCATCCACTGGTTGAAGCATGATCTTCATTATAACTTATCCAACTGGCATATGAAAATCCATCTAAAACAGAAGGTCTCCCTCTATATGATAAACAGTAATCCATAGTACCCTTCAAATATTTGAATATTCTATGGATTACTTGGCATGATCTCTATTTGGATTGCTTGTATACCAACTTAACCTTCCTACATTTACATATGCAATATCAGGTCTTATACAAGCCATGGTATACATCAAGCATCCAATAGCTTTTGCATATTCAAATTGTGCAACAGGACAACCTTTGTTTGGTACTAATTTGATATTGGGATCAAAAGGAGTACTTACGGGATGACAATCTAAGTGTTTGAATTTATTCAACTCTTTCTCTATATAATGAGATTGTGATAGTTCAAGACAATTTTCACCTCTTACTATTCTTATACCAAGGATCACATCCGTTTTCCCCATATTTTTCTTGTAAAAATTACTAGATAGAAACTTTTTAGTTGTATCTATCTCTTCCAAATCAGTACCAAAAATGAGCATGTCATCTATATAAAAACAAATCATGACACATTTTCCATTATAGAATTTTTATATACGCATTTGTCAGATTCGTTTATATTAAATCCATTAGCAAGAATTACTTCATCAAACTTTTGATGCCATTGCTTAGGGGCTTGTTTAAGTCCATATAAAGACTTAACTAGTTTACACTACTTTGTTTTCTTGTCTAGGGTCACAAACCCTTTGGGTTGCTTCATATACACCTCCTCTTCTAATTCACCATTTAAGAATGTCGTTTTGACATCCATTTGACGAATCACACGTCTATATATAGAGGCTAGTGCTATTAGCACTTTATAGTAGCTATTCTTGCTACTGGTACATATGTATCAAAATAGTCCACTCTTTCTTTTTGTGTAAACCCCTTAGCCACCAATCTTACTTTAAATTTGTCTATGGTTCCATCGACTTTCATTTTCCTTTTGAAAATCCACTTACAGCCGATTGGCTTGGTACCTGGTGGTAGATTAACTAATTTCCAAATTTTATTTGCCATTAACGAGTCCATTTCATCTTTTATGGCTTCCTTCCAAAAAGTCACATCTTGTGATCTCATAGATTCTTCATAGGTTTGAGGATCACCTTCTAAATTATAACATAGTAGGGAATGACTCTCTATTGAGTCTCTTGTTCCTTCTACAAGGAACATAATAAAACAGATCCGGTCCAAATGATTTTGCTTTTCTAGCTCTTTTGCTTTTCCTTGGTTCCAACTCTCCTAATGTATCATTAGATACATTATTTCCTGGAGTATGTTCATCTAAATGAACATCATTTTGAATTTTTGGAATAGATACGAATCTATGTTCTTGGAAAATTGCATTGCTTGACTCAATAATTGTATTGATTGGATAAGAGTCATTTGATTCTATCACAAAGAATCTATATGCTTTACTATTTTCAGCATAACCCAAGAACACACGTTCAATTCCTTTTTCACCCAATGTCTTGCTTTTGGGTTCAGGAACCTTTACTATTGCTCGATAGCCCCATATCTTAAAATATTTAAGATTAGGCTTCTTTTTTTTTCCAGAGCTCATATGGGGTTTTCTTGTTCCTTTTACTTGGAACTCTATTCAAAATATGACAAGCCATTAATAATGCTTCATCCCAAAAACCACTTGATACACCGGAGGATGACAACATAGCATTCACTATTTTCACCAACTTACACCATTTTTCCTTTTAGTAACTCCATTTTGTTGTGGAGTATATGGTGCTGTGGTTTGGTGTATAATGCCGGTGGACTCAAAATAACTTGGATTATAATAATCTCCACCTCTATTAGATCTTAGACATTTTATGAATGCTTCTTGTTGGAGTTCAACTTCACTTTTGAAGATTTTAAACTTCTCCAACGTTTCATCTTTTGAATACATCAAATACACATAACAAAATCTAGTTTAATCATCAATGAATGTAACAAAATGTTTCTTATTTCCTATAGTAGGCGTTCCATGCAAGTCACAAACATCAGAATGAATCAATTCTAACACTTTGGAATTTCTTTCAATTTTAGGAAATGGATTCTTATTTATCTTGGTAAGCATGCATTTAGTACAAGAATTATTAGTTCTTTTTGTATGTGGTATAAGTTCATTTTTCATCATATCATTTAATTTTCTAAAATTCACATCACCTAATCTATAATGCCATAAATCAAAAGAGTCAACATCAATATACATAGAACCACATATCATATTATTCTTGTCATTACAAATTATATTAAGTTTAAACATATTAGCACAAATATAACCCTTTCCCACAAAAGTACCCCTTTTGGATATACTAATTTTGTCACCCTCAAACACAGATTTAAAACCATGTTTATTTAGCATGGTTACAGAGACAAGATTCTTCCTACAATCCGGTATATAATAAACATCATTAAGAGTTAAAACTTTACCAGATGCAAATTCTAGTTCCACAGATCCTTTGCATTTTACTTCGGCAGTGGTTGAATTCCCCATATACATGACAATTCCATTACTTTCTTTGAGTGATTCGAAGAGAGCCTTACTTTTACATACATGGCGAGTAGCACCGGAATCTGTCCACCATGCCTTGTCATTATCATCTACCAAGTTGAGTTCAGAAATCATGGCAACAAGGTCTTTTGAACTTGAGTCAGAACCTTTCTCTTTCTCTTTCTTTTTGAAGAGTTGACACTCAACTTTGTAGTATTCTATTTAATCCAGCCTTGCCACAAAAGAAACAAATACCTTTCTTCTTTTTGTTGGCAGTCTTGTTCTTGTTTGAGTTGTTAGAATGGTGACTTCTTTTCTTGTGGGACTTGGTCTTGCCATCCTCCGTTATATGGATACCCTTTTGAGCATTGTCCTTAGTATCTTCTTGATTTCAATACTTTTCTTCTAAACAAAGTTTATGACCCAATTGCTCAAGACTTATGTCTTCCTTTTTGTGTTTGAGACTTCTTTTAAAGTCTTTCCATGAATGAGGCAATTTACCAATAATAGAAGAGACAATAATAGTTTCATCCATATTTATTCAAAAGCCTTTCTATTTCATATAGTTGTTCCATGACAGACTTACCATCTACCATTTTATAATTATTAAAATGGGTGACAAGAAATTTCTTACTTATTGCATCATCTCGCATGTACCTTGCCCCAAGTCTTTCCCAAAGATCTTTTGCAGAAATTGTATCTTGATATGTGTCAAAGAGTCCATCCGCGAAACATGTCATTCAAAATGAGACCCATGCGAATTTGTTCCAAACTCTCCCCTTCAGTCTCCTTTGGCCTTTCGGTTGTGAGCACATATGCAACATGCAATGTTGTAAGAAGGATCTTCATATTATTTTGCCATCGAAGAAAGTTTCCTCCTTCAAACCTTGACAACTTGGTAAAATCATTGGATAACTCCTTGATGGTTGAAGTTGTCATTGCCACAAGATCAACACAAAAATTAAGTCTAAACATTGTTAGTGTAAAGAGGGTGGCCTGCACTTTTATCTCAAACACTTGCACAATTATTCCAAAGCGTGATAGTATAATCACTTTCATTTAAATTTAATTTGCGTCTCCCAAAATCTTTTTGTTTGGATGCAAAGAGATATGAAAAATTTTCTTTTACAATGGAATACACTAGAATAGTTTTGCACAAACTTATTTTAGCCACTTGACAAAGATAGCAACAGAAAAACAATAGTATTCAAGTTCCTTTGCGCAATAAGATAACATGAACACTTGAATATGAGAGTATAAGTTTGTTTCAAATGTGTAAATAAAAATCTACAAAATTGTAATCAAAAGATAGTGTTAAAATGAAAAGAGTGATTTTATTTATAGAGAATGAAGGGTTCTAATTTGTTTGAACACTTCCTTTCACTCAAAGTAATTATCCTTTGGTGAAACTATGCAACTGAAGCAATGCAACTGAAACAATGCAACTCATATGAAAACAAAGGCATCCTTTGGTGAAACAATAGTTATTTTGAAAATTCTCCAAGAACACGTACTAGAGAATATCACGTATTCGGTAACTATGAATCAAAGTGAACCTCAGAAATATGAAGATATTTTTTCAAAAATGGCAATATCACCTTGAAATCATTATCACAATATTCGCTCGAAAGAAATGTTGGATAATTTTCAAAATAAGAAGAGTTGCAACTTTACATAATTGATAGTTGTGATGTCTATTCATTTTAATAGATGTGCCTATTCACTAAGTCGTAGATTTATTGGATGAATAGGTGTGTCTCACAATGAAAAGATATTTGAACATCTATAAGTACATTATTATGTATGTAGTAGACAAGACATTATTATTATTTCTTCTTCTTCTTCTTAGTTCTCCTACAAAATATGACATTTTTGTCGAAGGTTTGAGTGCTTAGTGGATTGATTTCGTTAGTGCAAAACGAAATCGTTCACTAGGCTTCATTGTATCCTGAAGGTATTTAAAAGGCTCTTTTGCACACTAATTATGGTATAAATAAATTAAACCTTAAGGAAAACGACATTGTAACGCGCTTTGAAGCCATCTCTTGTACCAACTATACAGTTTTACGGTACGCATTTATATTTTTGTTAATTTTGTTTTAACAATCTTAAGGTTTAATTTTGTCCATGGAAGTTGGTTCCTTGAGAAAATAAAAGAGATGGCAATGGCACACTAGGAGAAAATTAGAGAAGATTTGATGGAATCATTCTCTAGTTGAACAATCACATGAATTTATATTACATGCATGGTGAGAATAACACCTAAAAGGTATGTCTAATGCACTTTTAGACACGTTAAAATTATACTATTGGAAAGAGTATTCAAAAGAACCATTTCTCACTAATTATGGGATAATGGTGTATACATCAATTTTTGAAAAGTATGTCTAAATATCTTAAATATTTATGAACATATTACTTGTGTAGAAAATATAATTGAATATTTTGGACGCAAGATCCATGAATAAAAAAAAATTACAAGTAAGAAAATTAATATTATTTTATTATTGTATACATAATAGTATAATTGGAAAAGATATATTATGTACTTGTTTGACATGTTATACAGAAAATTTTCATTTGGACATGTAGAAGTGCATTCATGAAAATAATATGTTGGATCTAAGAATATAGAATTCATATGGAATTCTTGAATTGATTTTCTTGTGGTTCTCAGATTAAAGGTTAACCGAATAAAATAAGTCCAGATCGAATGAAAGCTAACTTGTATAAAAAGGAGTAAAATGGATGTGATACTCTTATTAAACTAAGGAGTGTGAGAACTACAATTAAAGAAAATTTTTGGTCCAAGATTCTCTTTGTAAAATCTTCATAAAGAAAGATTTTTTAGAGTATATTTGAATGCAAATTGGATTATAGATGTTCTTGTACCATATGAAGGCGACAAATATATGATAAAATTTGTGACTTTTTGTTTGAATGGCTTGTGTCTTTTATGAAGTGACACTTACAAATAGTTGTGGTTTCTAATTTAAAGGGAAATGTCTCTAATTAAATGAAATCAATTAGTATATACCAAAATATGTGTCATTTCAATTAAAGACACATGAGTAACAGTATATGACTTTTAACAAAATAAGACACATTGTTTAAAGTTTGATCTTATGGAAAGATCATTTATCAATTAATGAATTAATATTTATGTTTGGTGGATGTGTGATTTCCTAAAGATATAAGAAACACATGTTTATAATTGATTTCACCAAGGTTAAATTAAAAGAATTGGCTTCTACGAATAAAAATGGAATGGTTAAGGAATTTAATTCCATTAGTGTCTGAACCAATTCCGAGATACCATTGTAATAGGGAAATTATACTTTCTAGAGTATAAATTCAAGTTTGCAATGGTAAGTTGAGGCACACAAAAATAAAAGCATAGCTATGTAAAAGAATTATTTTTTATATATAAAGTGATCACTATTACTTTTGCGGGATCTTTTAACAACATAGATTGATAAATAGCAAAAAGTTTTGTACATGATCTTGTTAATCAAATGGGATAGGGTAAAGGCCATATCATAAAATCACCAGTGGTGAAATCTTGACTTAACGCTTGATACAACGTCAAGTCTTAATTTCAATGAGACAAAGTACACTATATGAGTGATTGCAAGCACTATAATATATTTGATATCTATTCCGGGTAAAGTACTTGGTTACCATATGTTTTAATGAGGATGAGCAATATGATCTTAATGGACTAATATTCAAATAAAGTGTTAGTTATGGAAATACTTTTGACTTGATGTCCACTTATGTGAGTGAGAAGTGCGGCCGTTTCTAGGAGTTTAAGGGTTTTAACTCTTATAGCACTCATTAAAAAGATACAGACACATGGCCAAAATAGTGTCAGCAGATGCTAAGTTACTCAAATTATAGAAGTTAGTGTGTGAAGTAGATACAACTTATCAATAAGGATTGCTAATTCAAAGATTATTACATCTACCATACTATTCAGGTTTGTTGAAAATTTGCTTCACTAAATAAAGGTTCAAATCAAAATATACCTTTACTATGCACTAATTTTCAAATTTGTCAAGTTCATAGTATTTGAAAATGGTGGAGGACTGTTGGAGAATTTTCAAAATAAGAAGAGTTGCAACTTTACGTAATTGATAGTTGTGATGTCTATTCATTTTAATAGATGTGCCTATTTACTAAGCCATGGTTGGATGAATAGGTGTGTCTTACAATGAAAAGACATTTGAACATCTATAAACACATTAGCATGTATGTAGTAGACAAGAATTTACATTATTATTATTTCTTCTTCTTCTTAGTTCTCCCACAAAAATAAGACAAATTTGTCGAAGATTTGAGTGTTTAGTGGATTGATTTCGTTAGTGCAAAACGAAATCTAATGAAATCGATCACTAGGTTTCGTTGTATCCTAAAGATTATTTGCAAGCTCTTTTGCACACTAATTATGGTAGAAGTAAATTAAACCTTAAGGAAAGTGACATTGTAACGCGCCTTGAAGTCATCTCTTATACCAACTATACAATTTTACAGTACGCATTTATATTTTTGTTAATTTTGTTTTAACAAGAAATCCAGGAGATCCCGGAATGCATTGTTCATTATAATCCATAATATTCATTGGAAAGAAGAAATCCGAGAGATGCCTCAATATATAGCCCTAGTTTAGCATGAGAAATTTTAGCTTGAGAAAGATATACTATTTTCGTTCCAATATATTTGTTACGTTTGACTTTTTTTGGTCAACGAGTCAAGTTTTCAAGACTCAATCTTTTGTACTATATCTGATTTTAATACACCTATAAATTTTAAGTTTCATGTCATAATACTTTATATAAATTTTGTTTTTGTTGACAAACTTTCATGAAAAATCAAATAAATCTATATGAATTATTGATTACAAAATTGATCTAATTGACTAAAAAAGTCAAACTGTGACAAAATAAATGGGACGAAAGGAGTATGTGGTAGAATGTATTAATGTTTTTCGCTACTTTTCAATATATTAAATGGGACGGAGGAAGTTCGTGGTAACAGTATGTAGACCAATATATTAATGTTTTTCACTACTTTTCAATACATAAGCAAATTACTTGGTTTAATTTGGTCTGCAACTCGGCATACTATTATGCAACTTCTTTAATGTGCTCCCATGTTTAAATATAAAATAGCTGGTGATTTTCTATATTTCATGTTTTAGTTTAAATCTTGTAAAGTATAAAGTAATACTACCAAAAAAAAAACGGGTGCTTGTATGGATTTAGTTCAACTTATTTCAATAGTTATAGCTTAACAAAATTAATTATAAGAACAGAAGCACAGGTATCACCCTTGTAAAAAAAAAAACAGACACTCATCATTTAAACTTAAAAAACAATCCACTACTAAAATATTTAGGAAACTTTAACGTAACCATTCTTTAAATACTTATATACCATAAGATTATAAGATTATGTGTTTTACAAACTTTTATTGTACAAGACTTTAAAGTTAGCGGGATGGTTCCTGTAGAATTTCTCAAAAATTCATATACTGCAAAACAGATCCGTGAAAGTCAGCAATAAACAAGATTATTTATCCTTTTGGAGAAGGGGGAGGTCAATGTGGCTGAACGTACGGAAATGGAAACGAAAAGATGCCCTCATCATCACATATTCGATTCAGCGGCAGCAGATTCTTAACATCGCACAAGAAGAATCTCTGGCCTAATTTAACAACCAACAAAAGTGGATTCGAAGGGTGGAAATCCGCAGGCACCAAGAACTGCTGAGCCCATCTTTTTAGTCCTATATCAGCTTACACCTGCAATGTGACACACAACATACCGAATGTCACAGTGTATGTTGGGATCCATTGTCCTGATCTAATCACCACATCATATCCGTAGCTCGGTAATGATTTAGATAGAGTATAGATTCTGAAACAGAAATGACCAATTCGATTAATCACAGCACATTGAAGAAAATTGTTGATTGATTGGCAAATGGATAGTGAGCACTTTCCATTTTAATATTCTACACTCCATGTTCCTGGTAACTCAATTAACTGCGAACGATCATTCGACCTTCCTGGATCATAGACAATCAAGACATCATCATGAGTCTACCAGAAAAAGGTTCCTCCAACTGTTGTGGAGAGCACAGAAGGGTTTAATCTAATTCTGTCAGCAGCTACTAGTTTTGATGCTTTCCAGAGTCCGGTATTCCAAGAATAAATCTCAACAAGCAGGAAATCGAAGCTAAACTTACCAATATGCAAGAATTTTTTAACATATGGTACGATCACCTTGAAATCATTATCACATTACAATTGCAGGAAAGAAATCCAGGGTTCCCGGAATAGATTGTTGTACTATATAAATATAATCTTGTGGTTGCGAGGAATCATTATTATTGCCGTATTCATTGGAAAGAATTCCAGGAGATGCATCAAGATAATAATCATAGCCGTTTTTGAAGTACAAGCGCCAGAAATCGGATTCAGGAAGCGAAAAGAGTTGCCTGTAAATGGGATTAAAAACATGGAAATTTGGATGGTTTCCACAAAGAACAAGTCCATTGGAAATACAACGATATTTTTAATATCTTTTAACACTTGGCAAAATCAAGATTGATTACAGGATCATCATGATCATGATTACTTTTGGTGGGCACGAAAGAAATTGAAGGAGTTGTTCCCAGGCCGGGTCATCTAGAAGATGGCTCCTCGTGGCGAAAACGTAAGAAGCCTAAAAGGGGTGCTGGAATTTGTGATTTTTTTCGAAAGGAGATGTAAGAATCACGGAAGAAAGAACCTAAGAGATGACGATTCCAGCCGATTTGCAGACGCACTTGAATCTGAAATTAGATTTTAGAGGGCATCGGATAAGAATCAGGATAATCAAATCATCAGTTATGATTTTCATGGCTTCTACTGCTGCTAATGCAAGTAGCCTTGTCTCCTCTTTTTATTAGCTTTTGTAACAACATGATCAAGACGAAATTTGACTCAGAATCAACAATAATGTGTTGTACTAAATTCCTTGCTGGTGCAAGATATGTAAGAACTAAGGCAAGACGCTAAATTTTTTTTTTTTTTTTAACCTAAAAAAAGGAACATTATAAGAAATGGAACCGTGGCCGCAGGCAAATCTAAATCCGTTCTAAAAAATGAATACTTCAACCTTGGAAAATCCGAAAGTCAAGATACAGATATGTTTTCTTAAAAAAAAAAACAAAAATAATAAAAACAATGTATAGGGATTAGGGCTATTCATGGGTTCGGTTTTCGGGTACGGGTTCGAGTTTTTGGATTTTTGGGTTAATAAAAATTAAAATTCAACACAATTATACCCAAGTAATATAATAACCCAAGTAAACCCAACCAAAGTATCAGTCGTCTGGGTTAATTGGGTTTTCTGATTATTGGATAAAAATTCAAACTAATAAAAAAAATGTAAAAAAATCTATAATTGTAAAATCATCCTTTAAAAATGCATGTTTGGTCAAAAATAAAATGGTTACGTTAATAATAAAAATAAAAAATAAACATTACGGTAAATTATATGCTATTTCAAAAATGAAAAGGAAAAATAATATAAATTAGATGAAATAATTATGAAAAATAACAATAAAAATAATGTAATTGAATTTTTTGAGTTACTCAGGTTATTCGGGTTGGGTTGAATTTTATTTTAAAAACCCAACCCAACCCTAGTAAAGTCAGGTAACTTGAAACCCAAAAATTCAACTCATTTAACCCCAAATTCATTCAGGTTGGGTTGAGTTTCGAGTTGGGACACCCGTAATAGGGATATATTAGTCCGAAAACTAGCTAGCCATGCAATTTTTATCAAACTAAAATGATGGCATATTGGGAATTAAACTCTTTCATTTGATTTTTTGGTGTAATTGGGGTCATCTTTTTCCCCAACCTGATAGGTCGGTTGGAGTTAAAAAAAAAAATTTTAAAAAAAAAAAAGCACATGTCCAATTGCTGGTAAAATTTATTTTGATCATTGGTCACCATAAATTTTGTGCCAATTGCTACTTGGGATTTTTTTTTTCTTTTTTTCCTTTTAGAGGTTAGTTGAGGGGCCACAGCTAATTTACATTACGGAGATGATTACCTTTTTTTCGAATCCACCAGTAGGAGTAGATTATAAGGCCTTCAAAGCCATTCCCTTAAATCCCAAAAGTTTTAGGAAGGATATGGTTCCATATTTTTTTATCTAATCGGTACTTTAAATTTGAGATTGGGATAATTTAGTTTCGGATTTTTTTAATGGACCAATTTGATCCTTACCGGATGGCATCAACACAATCACGAAAAATATGGAACCATATCAAGGTAATGAGGGTAATTCAGTATTTAACATCTTTGAAATATATGTAGCACAAGCCTATTAAAAGGGGCAAAAAAATTAAGAAAAATGGAGAAGACCATATCAAGGTAAATTGGGAGAGTAGACAGAGAAAGATGCACAATTCTATTAAAAGGGATTACAAAAAAAAAAAGAAGGAAAAATGAGAAACCAAATCGAGGTAAATTGGGAGAATAGACAGATAAAGATGCACAAGTCAATTAAAAGGAGAGAAAAAATTAAGGAAAATTGGGGAAATAGACAGAGAAAGATGCACATGTCTAATAAAAGGGCTAAAAAATTAAGGAAAAATCTGGAAACCAAATTGAGGCAAATTGGGGGAATAATTAGAGAAAGATGCAGCCATTATTTGCCCTGATTTGGAGTACCATTTTTCTTACAACTAGTAAACAAATTAAAATAGAAATAGAATTATAGAAATTTGAGGTAAATTAGCACTAGCTTGGAGGCTGCACAAAACAACACACACAACAAAAATAGAAATTTGAGGCAAAACTATTCCAAGCAAGGTGTTTTGACGGGATAAACACAGCATTAAAATACATTAATTACTTAAATGACAATATTTTTTTTTTTTTAAGTTTTTAAAAAACCACTCCTCCCATTACCCTTTAGTGACTCAAATAGCTCATAAAAAAAACGTCTTACCACCTAATCTTGTAAACACCTAGATTTTTTAAAAAAAAATAAAATTATAAGGTAATAATAATTTGACTAAACAGTTATATGTGAAATTGGGTTACTTGTGTTGGTATTTCTTAGGAAAACTAAATTCTTGTCTAGTTAGAAATCCTATTATTTTATGGTAATTGCCTTGGATTAATTTGTTGCTTAAATACGTTTTGCTTTTGGAAAACAAGTATTCTGCTAATTAATTGGTAATTTTCGTAATTAAAAATTGTCCTCTTTTTCAGCCAACCTCTAGTTACCAAATCATGATAGGAATTGTGAGAATTTTAGCTAACTTATATGAGTTGGAAATTGGAAATTTTTAGGAGTTAAAATATGTATAAATAAGGAATTTCCTATTAGTTCTCAAGGGTTATATCTTTATTTGCGGGCTGAGATTTTGGAGATTAAGAAAGTGAAGATTTTGGAGATTAAGAGAGAGAAATTTCTGTACATACTAGAAATTCATCGTATATCGAATTCGGTATATATTTTCTTGAGCCCAATTGCTTACTATAATTCCATTTTTGTTGTTGGTACTCTCGTATATTAGATATCATGTCTAAGATTATTTTTCTATCGTTATTAGTATATTTAATTCTGTAAATTTATGGTTGGTTACAGCTTATTTTAAATCTGAAAATTTATTTAAAAATATAGAATTATTTTGCTGAAATTATTTCACATAAGTTACAGGGTTGATTTCTGGAAGTTAAAAAAAAATAAAATAAAATTGGGAAGGGGAAGGAGGGCCACGGACAACAGTAGAAGGCTGCTTTGGGTGCTGCCTGGAGCCTGCCGGAGTAGCAGTAGTGCCGAGACAGCAGGCCGAGCACCTGCTGCTGTTGTTGTTGTGCTGTTCTGTCACTGCTGTAATTAACAACATGTTCTTCGCTACTGTCAAGGCTGCCTGTTGTAGATAGCTACAACAGTCGATGGCGAAAGATATTAGAAGAAGGTTGTGACTGGGTTTGATTGATGGGTTGTTGGAGTTCTTGCTGGGTTTCAGAAGGATAGTATTAGTGACGGGATGTTGGAGTATTGGTACGCAAGGAAAACAAATAAGACAGAGGAAAAAAAAAATACTAGTTAGATACTGGAGAGTAAAGATGAATTGACGAGGAATAGTGGAGATTAGTGGTTGTTGTATTGACTTATGTCAGTAAGTGTTAATTGCTTAGGTTAATTGCATATCAAGTCTCATAGGTTTCTACCATTTAGAGTATGGTTTGAAGATTTAAATACTTTTGATATAAGTAATACTGTATGAATGTTATTAAATATTTGGAAACTTGAATAATATTATCAACGACATGATAGTATTTGGAAACTTGAATAATATTATCAACGACATGATAGTCTATATACGAGAACGGGTTTATTTTGAAATTGTTCAACTCTAGTAATATTTGGTAATTTTGTTTAGTAAATTAGTCGGTTCTTTGCTACGATTTTTGTGCTATTGCGAGGAAAGTGGTCACTACTCTTTTGTAATTTCGAAAATATTTTGTCTAAATATTATTTTTGACAACATATTATTTTAGTTATTAAACTTGGACCTTGCATGGATATTTGAATTGTTTTAAATTATGAATTTACACGAGTGGCATTATTTTGAACTTTATATGATTATTTTGCATGTGTATGTGCTTGAAATATTTGCTCGGTAATCAATATCGAACCAAGACTCTTAAATAATCATGAATAGTCGGTAGGAATTATAGTTTTGTATATTCTAAATTGCCAAATAAGATAACTTCTAACTTCTGAACTCCGAACTCTAGCTAAAATGGTTTTCACGAGACCCTTTAACAACCTTTTCTAGTAGGGTCTCTTTGTATTAGGTTGAGTATTTAGTAAGTCGATGATAGCATATTTATTTTATGAGCCTAAATGAGAACCATGATATGAACTTCTGAGATTCGATTATTAACTATCATGCCCCGTGCCCGTTTAAGTGCACTTAAACTGTCACGCCCCATGCACTTAGTTTCTATTGGGGTCTCTTAGTACGGGATGTGATAGATTAAGTGCACTTAAATTGTCGCTCCCCATGCCCGCATACATTGGCATGTGACAGCCGCCGTACTTTCAAAAGTTACCTCTTAAAGGCTTAAGACTTGAATCAAACATAATCATCAATTAAATAATAATGAGTTCATAACACAAACAATAATTGTTGTCTCACTTATGCAGCAAAACTAACATAAATTAAGTCAACCTATAAATCTTAAAGCAACATAAGTTCAAATTAAATAAACTAAACTAAGCAATAATTTATTTAGTCGCAAGCCACCCTGACTGGTACGCTTCAAAACCTTGGCGGAGCAAAGCTTGCAGATCCTCAAAATTCTATATCTCTGCAAAATATTAAGAAATGGGATGAGCGACAAATCGCTCAGCAAGTAGGTAACACCACCTTCGTTGTCTCATATTCAACTCCTTTTGGGTAAATAGATACTTAAGGCTCTTATGATCCGTGAATACTTCACATTGTCCACCATATAAATATTATCTCCATATCTTTAAAGCAAATACCACAACAGCTAATTCTAAATCACGAGTCAGGTACTTTTTTTCATGAGGCTTGAGTTGTCTAGATACGCAAGCAATAACCTTTCCATTTTGCATAGTACAACCTAGACCATCCTTGGATGCATCGCTATAAATTACGTACCATCCAATCCCAGATGGTAACGCTAAAACTGGAGCGGTAGTTAACTTTCCTTTCAAGGTTTGAAACCTTTTCTCACATTCTGATGACCGTATAAACTTCATCTTCGTTTATATCAACTTACTTAATGGAATAGCAATTGTTGAAAACCCTTCGACAATTACAATAATAACTAGCTAGACCCATAAAGCCCCTTACTTTCATAATATTAGTGGGTCTTGGCCAATCTACAATATTGGCTTAAATCTTCTTAGGGTCTACCAAGGCTCCTTGTGCTGAAATCACAAGCCTACAAATGCCATACTTGATAACCAAACCTCACATTTATTGAGTTTGGCATAGAGTCTTTCCTTCCTCAAGACACCAAGAACTTCGCTTAAATGTTCTTTATGAGACATGAAGATGAAGTATATCAAAATGTCATCAACAAATACAACCACAAACTTATCAAGTTGAGACCTAAAAACCCTATTCATCAAATCCATAAATGTAGCAAAGGCATTAATTAATCCAAAAGACATCACCAAAAATTCATAATGCCATAACGTGTCCTAAAAGCACTCTTGGCCACATCATCATCCTTAATTTTCCTATATGGGGGCATGCACGATAAATCATCGGGAAAAACTTAAGGAAATTCTCTAACTATCAGGATACCCTCAAGTTTCACTCCTTCCTTTTGGGTATCAACCACAAGCTAAATATCCCTCACACCCTTTTCTTAAAGCCTTAAATGCTGTGTGCTGCACTCAATAACATTTTTTGAGATTTATTTTTCTTGTCCTACTTACCTTGGTAGATCAACTCTACTTTTCCCACATCACTAAGGGTTACCTACTTATTCTTACAATCCATCTTGACATTATATTTGGCCAACCAATCCAAATCAAAATAATGTCAAAATCACTCATATTGATTTGAATTGAGTTAGCTTTAAATTCGTTGCCCCCTAATTCCACAACACAATCATTGAATATCAAATGAGACACCAAAATCCGGTCTCCCGGAGTGACTAGTCGATAAGGATCATCTAGCCATTCAGGTTGACACTTAAAAATTTTGACAAATTTCTTAGCAACAAATGAGTGTGATGCTCTACAATCAAATAGTACATAAGCAGGAGTAGAGTTGACGAGCAACATACCTATCACCACGTCTTCTTCCCCTTTGATCTCATAGTCAGTCATTGCATAAACTCGAGCATTAGACCTAAGGACAAATCCCGTTATCTTGAATACCTTTTTAGTCACCTTCCTTGTTATTTGGGCAGTCCCTAATCATGTGTCCAACTTGGCCACACTTAAAACATGCTCCTAACTTTTTTCGATATTCTTCTGCATGATTTTTATTGCAATAGTTGCACAAAGGGGATTTTGGTTGCTCCATTGGTGGCAAACCCTCACGTCTCTTCTTATTAGGCGAAACTACAATAGCATGGTTACTCCAATTTGCACGGGTCTCTCCGCAAGTCGAAGCCTCTTTGGTCTAAGCTCCTTAGCCAGTTGCTCAAAATATGCTTCAACATTAATACTAGCATTAGCTGGCTTTCCAAAGTCTCGGCTTTCCAAAGTCTCCCACACCTACATTCACTAATTTAGACTTAATCTTACCATTCAGTCCCTTGATAAACCTCATTCTCCTCATTTTAGAGTCGGCCATCATAATAGGAGAAAACCTTCCAAGTGCATAGGACTTGCTTGCATACTTCATTACTGACATATTCGGTATTTGTTTCAAAGAGTCAAACTCCTCGACCATCTTCTGAGAGTGTATAGTTGTAGGATAGTACACTTTCAAAAATTCTTCTTTAAACTTAGTCCACGTCACCAGTGGAACTGTAATGGGTCGAATGACATCCTACCATTTCTTAGCTATTCCCACCAGAAATGACCTAACAAGTTCGTACTAAAACTCCTCGGGCACTTGTAGCATTCAAAAGTTGTTTTCAATTTCTCCAAACCACTTCTCAGCCATGTCCGGGTTCGGGGTCCCATCATAAGTTGGAACATAAACTTTTTCGTCCTCTCATAATAAACATCTAGTTGGGATAGTCCATGGGTGTAGTTATTGTAAGTAGCTTGTGCCAGGTTGGTAATGGCATTCATGAATTCAGGGGGTAAGCTAACTTGGGGTGGCACTCTTGAATTCTAGACTTACCAGCACTTCCACTAGCACTTCCAAGGTTCATTTTCAAAATTTCTTGTTCCAAATTTTGGAGATTCTCCAAATTTGTAACATTGGAAGTAGTGGATCATGTACCACGCACTATATTTCCTAATCAAGATTCAAAATATATTACCAAAAGTAAATTTATACAGTAAATAAACTTCACAAATACCATTAACAAATATAATAAATAAAAACTTTAATTGATCAAATAAAAAAAATAACAAATGGGTGTTCTTAAGGAAACAAGTCCAGCTAAATACTATAAAAAGCCATAAAAGTACTAAAAGAAAACTAAGCTAACTATTGTAACACTACTAATTTTCCTAAATTTCACATGACACCATATAATGCTATCAATTCCTAATTATTCACTTTTTCTCCTCTTCTGAAGGATCATCATCACTTAAGACAATAATCAGGTTGTCATCCTTATTGAGTTTTACATCTTCTTCTTCTACTTGGAGCTTATTTTGTTCACTCTCCAACATCGATGCTTGCTCTTTATGGTCCTCTTCTTCTGAATCTCTTATCTCTATCAACTCAGGCATATCTTCATCATCTTCTACTAATACTGTCCAATCTGATTCGAACTTATGGATAGATGCAGTTTAATATTTCCTATGAATTCTTTGACAAATCTTTCGTTTACTCCCAATTCATCGTTGAGCTCTTTATTTTTGTTGCTAAGCTCTTCCATTTTGCTCTTCATGTCCTCATACTTATTATACATGTGGTGCAATTCACTTTCCCAATCATCACACAATTCCCCTAGTCTCTTATTTTGTGCCTCTAGATGGTTCATCTTATTGGTAATCTCTCACTTGTAATCCTACAGGTATTGTATCTCACACCCCATTATGCCACAAGACAGTTGCAGGGTTCGGTCAACCTATGAGTAAGTCTTGATCTTTCCATGGTACCTACAAGTAACACTCTGGTTAGCTCAATTTAATTCAATCTAACTCCACAAGTTGCATTCAAAATTCCAAACAATTAGTCTTCATTCTTTTTTCTTTTATCATTTATGGGTTCTAAACCTAAGCTCTTATACCAATTGTAATGCTCCGAGCCTATTTACGAGCCATCTCTAGAATCTTTCCAATCGAGTATAGTTTGAGTATGTGAACCTTGTGAGGCCACAAGACCTTAAGAATGGGTGAATATAATGACCTGTTTGTCCTCTATCGGTTGGAAAAAAAGTAGTGTATATGAATATAACATCCAAGGTCATGAGTTACTAACACCTTGACTTAACTATTTTGGACCCATTGTTTCTGCTCAAAAGTTGTTGGGCCAACCTAAAACTCAGGTGTTATAGTTAACATCAGAGCTTAGGTTTAGAATACATAAATGATAAAAGAAAAAGGAATGAAGACTAATTGTTTGAAATTTTGAATGCACCTTGTGGAGTTAGATTAAATTAGGTTGAGCTAACTAGAGTGTTACTTGTAGGTACTATAGTAAGATCAAGACCTATTCATAGGTTGACTGAACCCTGCAACTGTCCTAGTGGCATAACGGGGTGTGAGATACGATACCTGAAGGATTACAAGCAAGAGCTTACCCATAAGGTGAACCATCGGGAGGCACAAAATAAGAGACTAAGGGAATTGTTTGATGATTGGAAAAGAGGGAATTTCATCACATGTATAATAAGTGTGAGGACATGAAAAGCAAAATGGAAGAGCTTAGCAACAAAAATAAAGAGCTCACCGACAAATTGGGAGTAAAGAAAGGATTTGTCAAAGAATTCGTAGGAAATATTGATGCCGCTATCCATAAGTGCGAAACGGATTGGCCAAGATAATAGAAGATGATGACAATATGCCTGAGTAGATAGAGATAAGTGATTCAGAAGAAGAGGACCATAGAGAGAAAGCGTCGATGTTGAAGAGTGAACAAATGAGTTCCAAGTTGAAAAGAAAGATGTAGAACTTAATGAGGATGACAACCTTGTTATTGTCTTAATTGATGATGATCCTTCAGAGGATGAGCAAGAATGAATAATTAGGAATTGATGGCATTATATGGTGTCTTGAGGAATTTAGGAAAATTAGTAGTGTTAGAAAAGTTAGTTTAGTTTTCTTTCAGTACTTTTATGACTTATTATAGTATTTAGCTAGACTTGTTCCTTAAGAACAACACCCATTTGTTATTTCGTTATTTGATTAATAAAAGTTTTCATTTATTATATTTGTTAATGCTATATGTGAAACTTATTTACTATATAAATTTACTTTTGGTAATATATTTTGAATCTTGATTAGGAAATTGTGCATGGTACAAGATCTACTGCTTCCAATATTAGAAATTTGGAGAATCCCAAAAATTTGAAACAAGAAAATTTGAATAAGAACCTTGGGAGTGTTAGTGGAAGTGCTAATAGGTCTAGACTAGACTTAAGAGTTGCCACCCCAAGTTAGCCTACCTTCTGAATTCATGAACGCTATTTCCGACCTAGCACAAGCTGCTCAAAATAATAAATACACCCATGGACCACCCCAACTGCATGTTTATTATAAGAGGATGAAAAAGATTCATGTTCCAACTTATGATGGGCCTCGAACTTGGACATAGCTGAAAAGTGGCTTGGGAAAATTGAAAATAACTTTCGAATGCTGTAGGTGCCTGTGGAGTTTCAACACGAAGTATTTGTTAGGTCATTTCTGATGGGTGAAGCTGAGAAATGGTGGGATATCATTCGACCCATTATAGTTCCACCGGTGACGTGGACTAAGTTTAAGGAAGAATTTTTGAAAGTGTACTATCCTACAGCAATACGATTTCAGAAGATGGAAAAGTTTGACTATTTGAAACAAACACTGAATATGTCAGTAATGGAGTATGAAAGCAAGTTCAATGCACATGGAAGCATAGTTATTAAAGCCGGCTCGGCCTGGTAGCTTGTGAACTGTCATCCTAGTGAACTAGCCACTAAGCTACTATGCCAGTTGAACTGCTAAGATCGGATGACCCGGACGGTTCAACCCAGTTCATCCGAGTTGTTGGCATGTTGTTATTGGGGAAAATTTTGCTTCTTGCAAGGTTTGAACACTAGAGCCAACTCCTAAACAAGATGCATTCCACCACTGCACTACAGATGTGCATGCGTTTTTTTTTTTTACTTATATAAAATTTCAAACTCTATTGCATAATTGACTTCTTTCCTACCCTTTCAAACAAAATGACTATTATATATATATATATATATATATATATATATATATAATATTTTCTCACAGTATAAAGTATTTCCCATAATATTATGCAATTAAAATTTTTGAAAATGATATATAATATAAAAAATCTTAAAAAAAAAATAGGTAGATTGTATACAATATGCCATTATTATAAAGTAGCCACCTAAAAAATAGTATAAAGACAATTTCATATGTCTTTGTTTATATATTATTATATTTTAATAGTAATTATTTATAAAAAATTAATGTTAATACAATATGTTTTGTCAATATTTTCATAATATGTATAGTATTTAATGATTTTCTATTATTATATATTTGTAAAAATATATATTTTTAATGACCCATCGGTTGAACTAGTAACCTACTGGATGAACCAGAAATTCGTTTGATCCACCTACCTTGCTGGGTTCCTTCCCGAGCCAGGTTTAATAACTATACTTGGAAGGTTTTCTCCTACTGGATCGATACCTGACCCAGAAATGAGGAGAATGAGGTTTATCAAGGGATTGAACTATAAAATTAAGTCTAAATTTGTGAGACTTTAGGAAGCTAGTTAATGCTAGTAATAATGCTGAAGTTTATTTTAAGCAACTAGATGAGGAGCTTCGAGCTAAGAGGCCTCGACCTATGCAGAGACTTGTGCAAATTGGAATAACCAAGCCTGCGCTGGTAGCTCTACCTAATAAGAAGAAACGTGAGGGTTTGCCACCAATGGGATAAGCAAAACCCCCTTTGTGCAATTATTATAATAAAAATCATGCAGAAAAATATCAGAGAAAGTTAGGAGCATGTTTTAAGAGTGGGCAAGTTGGGCACATGATTAGGGACTGCCCAAATAACAAGGAAGATGACAACAAAGTGTTGAAGGTGACAACAAAGTGTTCAAGCCAGTTGGATTTATCCCTCGGGGGCTAATGCTTGAGTTCATGCAATGACTGATTATGAGGTCGAAAGGGAAGATGACGTGGTGACAGATAGATAACAGTTCGTTGCCCGCAACTCTACTCCTGCTTATGTGCTATTCAATTGTGGAGCATCACACTCATTTGTTGCTAACAAATTTGTTAAAACTTTTAAGTGTCAACATGAATGGCTAAATGATCCTTACAGGATTTTGGTGTCGTATTTGAGATTCAATGATTGTGTTATGGAATTAAAGGGCAATGAATTTAAAACTTAATCAGTTCAAATCAATATGAGTGATTTTGATGTTATTTTGAGAATGGACTAGTTAGCCAAATATAATGTCACGGTGGATCGTAAGAATAAACGGGTAACCCTTAGTGATATAGGAAAAATGGAGTTGACCTATCAAAGTAACTTGGACAAGAAAAACAAACCTTGGAAAATGTTATTGAGTGCAGCACAAGCATTTAAGGCTTTAAGAAAAAGGTGTGAAGGATATTTAGCTTTGATATCCAAAAGGAAGAGTGAAACTTGAGGATATCCCAATAGTTAGAGAAATTCTTGAAATTTTTCCTGAGTTATGTTGAATCTTATTTTCTGAGCATGTCCCTAGATAAAATAAATTCAATTTGAAATAAATTTGGTACCTAGAGCTGCATTGATGTCTAAGGTATCATATAGAATGTTCCTAATTGAGTTGAAGGAATTAAAGGATCAATTACAAAAGTTGTTAGACAAGAAGTTCATTAGACCAAGCGTTTCACCGTGGGAGCACCTGCCTTGTTTGTAAAGAATAATGACAGAAGTTTGAGGTAGTGTATCAATTATAGGGAGTTAAAATAAGATTACTATTAAGAATAAGTATCCCTCATTTGATCAACTTAAGGGAGCAAGAGTGTTCTCTAAGATTGATTTGAGGTCTGATTATCGCCAATTAAAGATTAAGGGTGACGACGTACCCAAGAGTACTTTTAGGACACGTTATGGGCATTATGAATTTTTGGTAATGCCTTTTGGATTAACCAATGCCCCTGCTATATTTATAGATTTGATGAATAAGGTTTTTAGGCCTCAACTTGATAAGTTTGTAGTGGTATTTATTGATGACATTTTGATATACTCCCTGGATGAGAAAACTCATGAAGAACATTTAAGGGAAGTTCTTGGTGTCTTGAGGAAGAAAAGACTCTATGCCAAACTTAGTAAATGTGAGTTTTGGTTATCAAGTGTGGCATTTTTAGGCCTTGTGATTTCAGTACAACGAGTCTCGATAGACCCTAAGAAGATTTAAGCCATTGTAGATTGGCCAAGAACCACTAATATTGCTAAAGTAAGGAACTTTTTGGGTCTGCCTGGTTACTATCGTAAGTTTGTCGAAGGGATTTCAATAATTGCTATTCCATTAAGTAAGTTGATACAAAAGACGATGAAGTTTGTATGGTCACCAAAATGTGAGAAAAGTTTTCAAACCTTGAAAGGAAAGTTGACAACCGCTCTAGTTTTGGCATTACTATCCGGGATTGGAGGGTATGTGATTTATAGCAACGCATCCAAAGATGGTTTAGGTGCGTACTAATGCAAAATGGAAAGGTTATTCGCTTACGCATCTAGACAACTCACGCCTCATGAGAAAAACTACTCGACTCATGATTTAGAGTTAGGTATTGTGGTATTTGCTTTAAAGATATGGAGACATTGTTTATATGGTGGACAATATGAGGTGTTCACGGATCATAAGAGCCTTAAGTATCTATTTACCCAAAAACAATTGAATATGAGATGACGAAAGTGGTTAGAGTGGTTGAAGGATTATGATTTGACCATAAGGTATCACCTGGGAAAAGCAAACAAGGTAGTTGAAACTTTAAGTCGCAAAAGTACAAATGAAAAAGCTCCAATGTTGGAGAAACAAATGAAGGATTTCGAGTTAGATTTAGCTAAATCTACGAAGCAAGTTTTAACTACCTTGGTTTTATTATCTACTTTAATGGAAAGAATTATTTAGGCTCAAGGAAAGGATAAGGACTTGGTGAAGATTCAAAAGAAAGTGATAGTTTGTGGATTTGTGGGAGATTATGTGTGCCTAATAATGAGAAGTGCTTGAAGAATGAGGTCATAAAATAGGCATATAGTTCCAAATTATCAATTCACCATAGAGGAACTAAGATGTACCAAAATCTCAAGAGGAATTTTTTATGGAATGGAATAAAGAGATCAGTCGCTGAATTTGTGATCAAGTGTTTGGTATGTCAACAAGTTAAAGCTAAGTACCAACGACTTGTGAGTTTGCTTAAGCCTTTGGAAATTCCTCAATGGAAGTGGGAACATATTACAATGGATTTCATAGTAGGATTCCCCAAGAGTAAGGTCGGTAATGATACCATTGGGGTGGTGGTTGATCGTCCAACTTAGTTGGCACATTTCATAACAATGCGCAATAGATCAACTATGGAAAAGTTAGTAGAGTTGTATGTAGAACACATTGTGAACTTACATGGAGTGCTTGTGAGTATTGTATTGGATAGAGATCTCTGATTTACCTCTAGGTTTTGGACTTCATACCAAAAGGTCATAGGAATGGATTTAAGACTTAGTACTGCATTTAAACATCCTCAAACAGACAGTCAATTTGAAAGGACATTCAAACATTAGAAGATATGCTAAGGGCATGTGCATTAGATTTTGGGGAAAATTGGGATTAGTGATTGAAGCTAATGGAATTCTAGTATAACATTAGTTATCACAGAAGTATTGGAAGGGCATCATTTGAAGCTCTGTACAGTCGTAAATGTAGGTCTCCATTGTACTAGGATAGGGTTGGTGAGAACCTTATCATGGGACCCGATTTGGTAGAAAAGACGTTGGAAAAGATTAAAGTAATTTGAGAAAAACTTAAGGCTGTGCAAGATCAGAATAAGAGTTAGGCGGATTTAAAGCGCAGACCCTTGGAATTCCAAAAGAGAGAAAGTGAATTTAAGGGTATCCTAGACCAAAGGAGTTATGCATTTTAGCAAGAGTAGGAAGTTGAGTCCACACTATGTGGGACCATTCGAAATTTTAGAAAGAGTTGGTGAGTTAGCATATCATTTAGCATTTTCGAATATTTTTTACAACAGTACATAATGTATTTCATGTGTCACAATTGAGAAGATATGAACCTGATTCAAGTCATGTCGTCGAATTTCAACCGCTAGAAGTCAAAGGAGATTTAACATATGAGAAACAACTATTGACAATTGTGGACCTCAAGGATCAAGTATTGCGTCGAAAAACAATACCATATGTCAAGGTACAATGGAGTAATCAAAGTGTAAGGGAAATGACATGGGAATTGAAGGAGGATATGAGAGCGAAGTATCCATTTCTCTTCAAAGGTGCTTACGTTTCGAGACAAAACTTTTTGAAAAGAAGGTAGAATGTAAACTCCCATTTTTAAAAATAAATTATAAGGTAATTAATAATATCTTGACTAAGAAATTATATGTGAAATTCGATTACTTATGTTGGTATTTCTTGTGAAAACTAAATTCTTGTCTAGTTAGGAATCCTATTTATTTTATTGTAATTATCTTGGACAAGTTACCCAAATATGTTTTGCTTTTGAAAAAAAAAAATCTTTTGCAATTAATATTTACTAATTTTCAACCAACCTCTAGTTACCAAGTCATGACAGGAATTGTGAGAATTTTAGCTAACTTATAGGTATTAGAAGTTGGAAATTTTTATTAGTTAATATACATATGGGAATTCATAGTTATATCATTATTTGTGTGGTTAAGATTTTGGAGCTTAAGAGAAAAATTTTCGCACACACTAGAAGTTCGTTTTATATCAAATTTGGTATATTTTCTTAAGCCCAACTCCTTACGATAATTCCATTTATGTTGTTAATGCTCTCATTATTAGATATCATGCCTAAGATTATTTTCTATCGGTATTAGTATATTTAATTGGCAAATTTATGGTTGTGTTAGTGTTTGTTTAAAAAATGAAAATTTATTTCAAATTATAAGAATTATTTTGCATAAGTTAAAGGGTTGATTGGAATTTTTTTTTTTTTTAAAAAAAAAGGAATTTGGGAAGAGGAAGGAATGCCACATACAACAGTGGAGGGCTGCCGTGAGCCCCCTTTTTGTGGGTACTGGCTGAAGCCTGTCGGAGTAGCAGTGGCGCCGAGGCTGCGGGCCGAACACTTGTTGCTGTTGTGCCGTTCTGCCACTGCTGCTTCGCTATTGTCGGGATTGCCTGTTATAAATGGCTACAACAATCGACGACACTAGACATTAGAAGAAGGTTGTGGCTGAGTCTGATTGATGGCTGGTTGTTGGAGTTCTTTGCTGGGTTTCGAAAGGATGGTGACGGGATGTTGGAGTACTAGTGCGCAAGGAAAACAAATAAGACAGAAATAGAAAATTACTAGTTAGATACTGGAGAGTAAAGATGAATTGACAGGGAATAGTTGAGACTAGTGGTTGTAGTGACTTGTGTACTTATGTAGTAAGTGTTAATTGCTCAGGCTAATTGCATATCAAGTTCCTTAGGTTTCTATGATTTAGAGTATGGCCTTAAAATTTAAATACTTTTGATATAAGTATTTTAAAAGTTATATAGGACTATTTTGCAAGTGACTAAGCAAATACTTTTCAGTAGTAGTACTAGAAATTATATTTTAAATGTTATACTTTTAAATATATTTGAAAAAAATAAAAATAAATTTTATTATAGTATGAACGTGATTAAATATTTTGGAACTTGAATAATATTATCAACAGCATAATATCTATATACGAATGAGTTTATTTTGAAATTGAACTCTAGTACTATTTGATAATTTTGTTTAGGAAATTAGTCGGTTCTTTGCTACGATTTTTGTGCTACTTTAAGGTAAGTGGCTATTAACCCTTTGTAATTTCAAAAATATTTTGTCTAAATATTATTTTTGATAACATATTATTTTAGTTATTAAACTTGGACCTCACATGAATACTTGAATTATTTTAAATTATAAATTTATGAGTGGCATTATTTTGAACTTTGTATGGTTATTTTGCATGTATATGTGCTTGGAATATTTGCTCAGTAATTAATAACAACCAAGACTCTTAAGATAATCATGAATAGTTGGTATAGGAACTATAGTTCTACATTTTTTGAACTGCTAATAAGATAACATCTAACTTCCGAACTTCTAACTCTATCTAAGATTGTTTTTGCGAGACCTCTTAACAACCTTTTTTAGTGATGTCTCTTTAGCACTAGGTTGAGTACTCAGTAACCTGATGATAGCGTATTTGTTTTATGAATCTATAATGAACCATGATTTGAATTTCTGAGCTCCAATTATTAACTTCTGATTCTGAACTTTTAATTATGAAATTTTGATTCTGATTTCGATTTGAATTTTTTATCTATGTGAAATTTTCCAATGTGGTTGCACGTAAGGGAGTACAAATGGAATTAGATTTAGCCTTCCATTCTCAACATCACACGAGTATACGTTGTCGCTGGCAAATACTTAAGTAGATCGATTTTTTACCCTACTTGTAAATCCTGTAGTGTGGAATAAACTTTAGAAAATTTATGACATCAACTGATATAAGCAAGATTCTTTAAGGTTTAATTCTGACCACAAGGTTTACAAGTAGGGAAAAACCCTGAACCGGGTCTACCTAAGTATTTTTAGTTGTAAAAATCAGTATTTTTGGATTCGGAAGATGGAAACCCATCCGAAACACTGATTTGTACTTGATACTATTCATTTGATCAGTCCAAATGGCATCCGGCAGGTCGATCCTAACACTGTATGTTAGGTTCCATTCTTTAGCCAAAATCACCTCATCTTATCCATGCTTTTATCGAGCATATATACTCTGAAACCTGGAATTTTACTGTCGTCCACGGCGCATTGCAAAAATCCCTTACTTGATTGGCATAGGGAGGGAGGGGAATTCGTAATGCCAAGTGATGGTAAGTGAATAGTTTGAACTCCATCTTGAGCCCTATCTGGATTATAGGCAATCAAGCCAATCATACCACGTCTAGACCACAAAAATGTCCCTCCAACACTAGTATTGGTAGTGACCATAGCATTAAAAATTCCAAATTCATCAACAACAGCAATTTTGAAATGTTTCCACAATCCTGTCTTGGAAGAATACGACATTATCTTAATAAGCAAAGAATTCTGAGATAGAGATATGGCAGGACCACCATGAAATCATTATCACAATATTCACTGGAATAAAATCCAGGAGGCAACAACAGATGTCGTTTCATTTTGAATGCTGGAATGCTCAATGCCAATACATGGTTGAGGAAGGGATAACCCTTCCCCCGTAGTGGGATTAAAGACATTAAAATTTGGATAGTCGCCCCAAAGAATGAGACCATTGGACATACATTGTATTGAACGTACACTTTTATCCTCAAATGCAGCCTAGGTTATTAAAAGATGATTATGATGGCTAAGATTTTGTTGAACGTTGTCGGTCGGTAGGAAGTAGTACCCACTGAGTCGGTCGCGGGGCCGGTGTGGATAAGAGTCCTGATGAAGCGAAAGAAGCTTAGCACTTGCTGATGAGGCGGATCCTGGAATTCCATTTCCTTCCGTGAGGAGATGTAGGCCTTGACGAATAAAGGGTCGGAGAGGTTCGGATACCATGAAATTTCGAATTCTGAAAATAGAATGAAACGGGCATCGGAATAGAATCTGGTCGATTATTTCACCAGGCAAGTTGCTGCTGCAATGTTTTGCTGCCAATTTAGTTGATCTTGGTGCCTCCATTTGATCATGAAAATAATGTAAAAATCTACTATTCTACTGAGAAACCAGGCAAAAAGAAAATCAATGCTCGAATGTGTTTAAGTTTTGAAAAAATCTACGTATTGATGATAAGGATAAATAATTCTATACTAATCACAACAGTATGTAATGTTGAATTTCATTTTCTCAGTCAGTAGCAGTATTCTAATCTAATTAAACTTTATCAGATGCCATGTTTGTTAAAGAAATTTGATGGTTACCTCTTGAAATTTTTTTTGCAGAGACCAATGTAAATTAAAAATATTAAAATCTTTTCATTCAAAATAGACAGGACGTTTTATCTATTTTTAAGTAATTTAAACAATGCCATAAATTGATAGTAAAGGTATTAAAGTGCTAAAATACTCTGCAGGCTGATAATTTACAAGTCAAAGTGCAAATCAATAGTAAGGGTGTATCTTTCAACTAAACTAAAATATAATATATAGCGTAATGTTACTGTCGGCATTGAGTTCCATGAATTGAGCTTTGTGAGTAGATTTTGACGAGCCTAAATTCGTCCATTTAAAATTCAAAATATTATCCAAATTCGGTATTCTAAATTTTACAAACATTAGACCCATTCTCAACTCACTCAATTAATGGACTTTCAGGAAGAGTTTGAACTAGTCCAAACTCACTTGTGCTTTTTAGATTTTGTACTTAAGATTCATATGATTTATTTATTAATGAGAAAATTCTCATAAGTCTATATGCTGTAATAATACAAATATAGATTTCAGACTATTCTCTATATAATCACATGTAATATGCATCACTCAAATAAGAGTTAGAAAATTTTATTATATTTGACCTATTAAATTGAATAATTAAAATGTTAATGCTACAACATATATATTATAAGAATGCAATGCTATAAAATATGTTAGCAAGTAATCATATATCTATATTTACCTATTAAGTAATTTTAGTATTATAACACATACATATATACGATATTGGGAAAGAATTAGATAGACCTGGTCTTTGGCCTCACTTATAGACCTTGTGGTGTAGATTAAATATTATGAAATATATGACATAAGCTGATGTAAGTAAAATTCTATAAGATTTAATCTGGACCGCAGGGTCTACAGGTGGAGACAAAAACCGGGTCTATGTAAGTATTTTTCTACTATATTTACTAAAGCATTTAAACTTACACAATTATGTAATATGACTTTCGGGCCTGAGTCTAGATCAGATTAAACTTAGCAAACTCTAACATATTCTCATAGTAAGCTTTTGGCAAACTCATACATATTCTCATAATAAGCTTGGCCGAACTCGAAAGACAATCCTATATTAAAATGGTATATTGGTTCATGTCATAAAATGTATTCAACGAAATTTTTTTGAATAAATCGGATTCATAATATTTTACTATGGAGTGAATACCATAAATCACTTAGAATCAGGCACAACATCCAAATTCAGAAAATGAAGAAAAAGGAATATTTCCTCCTCTCTTTTGATTTTGGAAAACATTACTTGAAGGACATAGTCTCAACTATGAATTGAATTGATTTTTCTTTTTTTCCTTTTGTGGCATAGATTGTCAAATGATTAAAAAGTAATCCTAAATCATAAACATACACGTTCAGCAAGAAAAGAAGAAAACGAAACTAAAATATAGGAGTACTAATGAAACTTTACCGTTCAAAATAATAACCCACAGGAATTATATTGTACAAACTCAAAATAAATCTTTTATTAAAGATACCAAGAAATAAAGATAGGGGTGTAGTGCCTTAACTAGGACACAAACACACATACCAACAAAAACAGAAATTTGAGGCAAATAACAAGGAGTAAGTATTGGCTACTCACTCTATGATGTGGAGTGTCAGGGTTCTTTTTCAATCATCTAACGATTTGTAATATAAGCTTAACAATGAGTGTAATGAGCAACAAAGAATTTTTCAATAGTAAGCCAGTGTTGCATGCCAATTGGACTATAATATGCCCTTTGGCCACTGAGGGGAAGTAGGCCAATGTGGTAGCACGCAAGGCAGTAGTACTGAGAACAAATCATTAGGAAAAATACAGCCCTCATATGGAATAAGATTAAGCCCTCCATTCTCAACATCACAAGTGTAGATATTATTTCCCATTCTAAAAATCACTATCAGTGGATTCAAAAGATGGAACCCTATCCGAATCACGCATTTATCCGATATCTTCACTCGATTGTATGCTGGATCAATCCAAATGGCATCGGGTATATTGAACCTAACGCTATATGTTAGGCACCATTCTTTGTCCAAAATCACCTCATCATATCCATAGCTTGCTAGTGTTCGAGCTAGAGTATACACTCCAAAACCTCCAATTTGATCGTCGTCCACGGCGCATTGCAAAAATCCCTTTCTTGATTGGCATAAAGAGGGAGGGCGATTCATCAGAATGCTAAGTGATGGTAATTGAATCATCTGAACTTGATCTCGAGCTCCGTTTGGATCATAGGCAATCAAGCCATCAATGTCACTAGAAAACCATAAAAATGTCCCTCATCCAACACTAGTAGTATTATTGTTGGATACCATAGCATCAAAAACTCCAAATTTATCAACAGCAACAAGTTTGGATAGTTCCCACGATCCTTTCTTGGAAGAATAAATCTTAACAAGTAAAGAATTTGATACCTTGGAAGTGATTGAACAAACATATGGCAGGATAAAGAATTTTATACCTTGGAAGTGATTGAACAAACATATGGCAGGATCATCATGAAATCATTGTCACAATATTCACTCGAATAAAATCCACGAGGCCCCAAGAAATGTTGTGCGGAGATGGATTTCTCAACATTACTAACATCAATATACTGTTGAGGAAGAGATAACCATTGTTAGAAACTGGACAGAATGATAATCAAAATAGAACAGAATTTTCCGAGGAATGTGACCATCACTGTCTTTGAAAGTGATTTTGCCCCTCACAGGATCGTAATCCACTGATACAGATGGGAATACTGGGCGGTCACTCTCCAGGATTCAACGGCAGCCTCGATCGTGTGCACTCACAAGCAAGGTTTCGAGCTTAATTCTGGACTACTCAGTACCCAAGAAAAATAGAAGAAAAGAGATTTTCGGATATTTTGAAGAGGTCCTCAAGGCCTTTATTTATAGCGATAGATTCGGCCAGAATTTGGAAATTACTGCCTTGAGAGAAAAGGTAGGTGACTTGGGAGAGAAGAAAGGAAACCCGTCTGCCTTAAGAGAACAGGCAGGAACTATACTCAAATCAAGTTCACAAAATAGGTAATTAGTAAATGAATAGGTAACCAAAAATTATAGAAAGAAAAAATGTAACGAAAGTAAAACTCTAATGGTTCACACGCACGCACTGCGCCGCGTCGGGCGGGCGCGTGTGTGTGTTTGAGGAAAATCCCCAAACCATCAACCATGCATAGTTTAGGCTCCCATTTACTAGAGTTGCACAATGGCAAAACCCCAAACTCATATAACATGAAAACATCCAATACAAAGTTCCAATGTGGGATTAAGATTTTACAAAGGAGGGAACACAATTGGAGGAAATTTCAAGTTTATTGAAAGTGTATTTGTGGAGGCAAATTTCCAACAATCCCCCACATGACTCGAAAATACAGAGTGGTACTGAGTACAAAAATCTAACACATAAATGATGATGTCTCTTGGACTTGCATCGCACTTAGTGCATTCAACAGAAGTATACGGAAGATAGGTGACAAAAGTCTTAAACCTTCTTCCTCGAAGCACACTCCTGCAGCTGAGCACATGTTAGACTTCGATCCATTGTAAGCTCTCGGTTTGGTGCTTTTCTGGGCAATGCACCCTACCTGGATATTCATGAGTGCTCTAGAGACGAACACGTTAGTCTCATAGGAAGCGGCCCCTACTTCCACACTCATATAGGTGAGCTTATCAAGTGTGTACTGCCACACACCACCTCGCCCTTAATAAAGGATATAAGCTCATTAAGAGTTACCGACTCAACCCTCACGAATTATAGACAATAAGCACTATCTACACCATAGGAAGGGACCACATTTGATAGTGCAATTGGAATATCTTTGTGACTTGTTATTACCCATTGAACCTACTTCATGAGATCTCCACTAATGTAGGTTGGGTTGCCGTCACATTCAATTCCCATCAACGGGTCTAAGTCCCATTTCCCTCGATGTATCTTGGACTGACTTTCAATCAGTCCCTTAGTCAAAGGATCAGACCTCACAAAGTCCATGGTGATGACCCCATTACTCATGAGCTGTCTCACAATATTGTGCCTTAAACGGATATGCCGGTTCTTCCCGTTATAAATTTTGCTTTTGGCTCTAGCGATCGCTGCCTGTGAATTACAATGCAAAGAAATAGAAGAAACAGGCTTTGGCCACCAAGGAATGTCAGTCAATAAATTATGAGGCCATTCTGCTTCTGAATATGCCAACTCTAAAGCAACTGAAAATTCAGATTCCGTGGTAGATTTAGCATTACATGTTTGCTTTGATGATTCCCAAGAAATAGCACCTCCAGCGAGAGTAAAAACATAACCGCTCGTGGACTTAATCTCATTTTTATCAGACACCCAATTGGCATCACAGTAAGCTTCTAGCACAGAAGGACTACTAGAAAAACAAAGTCCTAAATGCATGGTGCCTTTTAAATATCTAAGCAATCTAGATAATGCATTCCAATGACATTTATCAGGATTATGAGTGTATCTACTCAATCTACCCGCAATATATGCAATATCGGGACGAGTACAATTCATCAAATACATCACACTCCCAATAATCTTAGCATATTCAGTTTGTGAGACACTATCCCCTTTATTCTTTCTCAAGTGTACACTAGGATTATAAGGTGTACTCACAGAATCCAAATCAAAGTGGTTAAACTTCTTTAGGATTTTTTCAACATAGTGCGACTAAGACAGTATGAAACCATTATTAAATCTAGTCAACTTATAGAGACCCAAAATATCATCAACTTCACCCATGTCTTTCATATCAAAATTAGAAATAAGAAAAAACTTGGTTTGTTTAACAATAGTTTCATCAGTTCCAAAGATAAGCATGTCATCAACATACAAGCAAATCAAGACTCCAACATGTCCATGAAATCTACTATAGACACATCTATCAGATTCATTTACTTTGAAACCATTAGAAACAAAAGTCCTATCAAATTTCTCATGCCATTGTTTAGGAGCTTGTTTAAGGCCATACAAGGATTTAACAAGTTTACATACTTTATGTTCTTGTCCTTCAACAACAAAGCCCTCAGGTTGATGCATGTATATTTTCTCATCTAACTCACCATTCAAAAAAGTAGTTTTCACATCCATTTGGTGCACAATCAAATTAAATATGGAAACAATAGCAACTAACACTCTAATGGTAGTGATTCTAGCTACAGATGAATAAGTGTCAAAGAAATCAATGCCTTCTTTTTGTGTAAAACCCTTGACCAGCTAAACATGTCTTGAATTTATCAATAGAACCATCAGGCAATAGATTCTTCCTGAATACCCACTTACACCCAATAGGTTTACACCCTCTAGGCAAATCTACCAATTCCCAGGTATGATTATACATTATGGACTCAATCTCATTCTTAACTGCATCTTTCCAAAAACTAGCATCAATTGAATTCATTGCCTCTTTATAAGTTTTTGGATCTTCTTCAGTTATGAAAGCAGTTATAAAATCAGGCCCAAAATTAGTTTCCACTCTTGTCCTTTTACTTCTTCTCAATTCTTGAACTCCTTCATTATCATGTTCTTCTGAATCTGACAATGTTTTTACAGAATTTTTATTCATAGGAAAAATATTCTCAAAAAATTCAGCATCTTTAGTCTCCACAACATGATTAGACTCCAAAACCAAGAACCTATAGGCAGTACTATGAAGTGCATACCCAATGAAGACACTATCAATAGTTTTAGGCCCAATTTTATTCCTTTTAAAGTCCGGTATGTGTCCCTACCTTAGCTAGACACTCCCACACTTTGACATACCCAAGATTAGGACAGTAACCTTTCCAAAGTTCATAGGGTGTCTTAAAAGTTCTCTTATGAGGTATTCTATTAAGAATATGACAAGCAGATAAAATAGCCTCCCCCACATGTTAGTAGGTAACCCAGAACTTATTAATATTGCATTCATCATGTCTTTAAGAGTCCTATTTTTCCTTTCTGCAATCCCATTAGATTGAGGTGAGTAAGGAGAAATAGTCTCATGAATTATTCCATTTTGTTCACAAAACTTCTTGAGCAAATTAGAATCATATTCACCTCCTCTATCAGACCTAGGTCTTTCAATTTTTTTCCCTAACTGATTCTCAACCTCAATTTTGAATTTAATGAACATTTCCTCAACTTCATCTTTCTGACTTAGGAGATGTAATTTAGTGTATCTTGAATAATCATCAATGAAGGTGATATAATATTTCTTCCCACCTCTACTCATATTATTCTTAAAGTATTCATATCTCCAAGATCACTGTGAATTAATTTCAAAATACTACTAGTCCTCTCAACAGAGTTAAAGGGTTTCTTATGGTGTTTAACTTCAACACAGATTTCACATTTTGTGAACTTATGATTAGTCAGATTAGGAATCAAGTTTGAATTTTTCATTCTCCTTATGGAGTCAGCATTCACATGTCCTAATTTAGCATGCCACATATCAATAGAATCAACAATATAAGCAAAAGCAACACTCTTATTCATTCCATAGCAAGTAACATCAAGTACAAATAAGCCCCCACAGTAAAAATCCTTTCCCATAAATTCTCCATTCCTAGTCAAAACTAACTTATCACCTTCAAAAACAAGTTTAATAGAAGCTTAAAGTAATGGTCTTTTACAGAGGTAATTGTCAAAAGGACCTTTCCCTTGCTTAGGACTGGAGCAGCACGAGCATCTCCAGGAAGACTTGCTCCCCATCCCTCACTCCTTCATACTCAAGGAAGTGACATTTGTCAATAGCGATAGATGTTACTTGCTAATGCTTCGTGGCTCTAGTGTCCATAATCCATTCGGTCACATTATGGGCCAAGCTTGCCTCAGAGACAACAGCAACAATTGTCTCGTCATCGCCTTCAGCAAGGTTCACTTGATTGGCTGGTTGCTGCTCTTGACCTTGCAAACTTGCACTTATTTGCTTTGTGACCTATTACTCCACAGACATAGTAAGGTCCTTTAAACTTTTTATGAATCTTACCAAACTTTTTAAACTTACCTGAATGCTTGCAATCTTGACTCTGACCGTTGTTGTTCCAGCCCTTTTTTGGTTCATGACTTTTGCCTGTGAACCTTTGAGAAGCTCATTCGGTCTTGCAATCCACCAGATTCACCATGTTTGCAAACTCATATGCCATATCAGTCTTATCCTTCAAATAGTTGATTTTCTCGATTTGGATGTGAGATATCACTTCATTAAGCGTCATGGCAGTTTTGTCATGTTTCAGTGTATTCCTATATTCTTTCCACGATGGTGGCAACTTCTCAATTAGAGCAGTGCAGTCTGAAAAACATCATCAATTTTCATACCTTCCTGAGTAATGCCCAAAATGATATTCTGGTATGCATGAATTTGATCGGTGGCAGGTTTGTCATCAACCATCTTGAAATCCAAGAACTTGGCGACCACGTACTTTTTCTTTCCAACATCTTCAGAGTTGTATTTCTTGTCTAGGGCCACCCAGATTTCCTTGGCAGACTTATAGGGGTGGTTATAGATCAAATAGGGTGTCAGTCAGGAAATTCAGTACGTGACCTCTAGCAGTTCGATTGTCATCAACATAAATCCTATTGGATTCGAAAGGGCCAGTATCTCCGAATAGGACGTAATCCACCTTGAGGGTTTATAGGTAAAACAAAACCTTCTCGGACCAACAATTGTAGTTCTTACCGTCAAACAGTTGTAGTTTTGACATGTCGGGAACACCAGCATTGGCCATCTGTGCGACACAGAAAAATCACTTTCAAGATTGTTAGAAACTGGACAGAATGATAATCAAAACAGAACAGAATTTGTCGGAGGCGTGTGATCACTGTCCTTGAAAGTGATTTCACCCCCCACAGGATCGTAATCCACTGATGTAGATGGATATACCGGGCGGTCACTCTCTAGGATTCAACGGCAGCTTCAGTCGCGTGTACTCACAAGCAAGGATTCGAGCTTAATTCTGGACTACTCAGTACCGAAGAAGAATAGAAGAAAAGAGATTTTTGGATGTTTTGAAGAGGTCCTCAAAACCTTTATTTATAGTGATAGATTCGGCCAGAATTTGGAAATTACTGCCCTGAGAGAAAAGATAGGTGACTTGGGAGAGAAGAAAGGAAACCCGTTTGCCTTGAGAGAAAAGGCAAGAACTATACGCAAGTTAAGTTCACAAAATAGGTAATTATTAAAAGAATAGGTAACCAAAAATTATAGAAAGAAAAAATATAGCGAAGCAAAACTCTAATGGTTCACACGCGCCGTGCCGGGCGCGCGCATGTGTTTGAGGAAAATTTCCAAACCATCAACCATGCATAGTTTAGGCTCTCCAACTAGAGTTGCACAATGGCAAAACCCCAAATTCATATAACATGAAAACATCCAACACAAAGTTCCAATGTGGGATTAAGATTTTACAAAGGAGGGAACACAACTGGAGGGAATTTCAAATTTATTAAAAGTGTATTTTGGAGGCAAATTTCCAACAACCATTTCCTGAAATGAGATTAATGACATTGAAATCTGGATAGTCGCCCCAAAGAACAAGACCATTGGACACACATTGTACTGAACCCAATTTATTCATAACTACACCCCTCCTCGTTAAATAATAATGATGAGGACTAAGATTTTGTTGAAAGTTGTTGGTAGGTAGAAAGAATTCAAAGAAGAATCCACGGGGTCTGCCTAGAGGTCGAACCGATGGTTCATCCTCTAGGCGGACTACGGGCACAGAAAGGCTTTTGATGCAGCGAAAGAAGCCGAGCACTTGCAAATGTGCGGCACTACAGGGGATTCGATTTCCTTCCGTAATGAAACGTAGGCCTATGTGCCGAATAAAGGGTCGGAGAGGTTTGGATTCCACGTCTTGGAAACAAATTTGAATCTGAATATAGATTTATAGGGGCATCGGAATAGAATCTGATTGATCATTTCTTCAGGCAAATTGTTCCAATCTTTTGCTATCACTTTGGTTGGCCACGGTGCCTCCATTTGATCAGGAAATTAGTAGTTTGATGGAAGAAGTAAAAGTCTATGTACGATACAAAAACAAAATTCAGTAGTAAAAGTCTATTGAGAAACCAGGCAAAATCAAGAAATTTAATGCTTAAATTTCCTCCAAGTTTTGTAAAAATCTAGGTTCTAATTTGCAGTGAGCAAGCACCCATTGAAACCGGAGCGAGCTCTTATGATGATTAGGATAAATAATTCTATCCTTATCTCAATATTAAATTGTGTTGAAAACTTTTTTTCTAAGCCCGTTACAATAATATTCTATTCTAGCAAAAGAAAGGTAAAAACACCTACATAGTGCTTTGAGTGAATCAAAAGTAAAGAAATAACAAGAATGGTTATACAATTCTTATTTTGTTTGCTTCGACTTTGTACATTGGATGGTTTTTAATTGTATTATTATGCTTCACAAAGTAATAAAAATATAAGAAGAAGACACTATCTAAACCAATCTACAAATTTGACTGACAACTTTTTATTTTCTTCGATGGGCTTAATTAATAACTAGAGATTTGAGCACACTCGATGGTGTTCAATAAAAAAAATTTTGAATAATTTGAATGAAAATTTGAAACAGAAAGTAGTGGTAATAATGTGGTAGTTATTTTAAAGAAAATTTCATTTTCTATAATTGCTGAATAAAAAATATTCTTGAAATTTAAGTTATTAAAAATAAAAAATAATGGATACCGTGAAAAAGTTGGGAGTGTTGGAGAGTAGTGGGGGAAATGAAGTTATGATAATATATGTATTTATGTAGAAATTTATTAAGGACATATAGGAAAAATATTAAATTTTACATGTCAAGGTCTAGTGGTGGAAGGCAACTCATCCAATAAATATGTGAGTTATGAAAAATAAATTTATTTACAAACTATTTTGTTATAAAAAATTACCCTAAAAATTTTACATAATAACAAAACTATTTCTGAATAACTTTAGAATCTAACATATTACTATAGTAGGCTTTTTAGCATGAGAATCATAATGGTGGTTACATTTTGTTGTGGAAGTTTTCGTTTTTTAAAATTAAAAAAGAGACTAAATGGAAGAGACCACCATACCAATTGATGGCTTTCCCTTTATATATAGAGTTAGATAAGATAAGATAAGATAACTGGTGTCTTATTTGACTTAATTAACCAGTGAATTTACATGCCTATAGCTTATTGAGATGGGAAATTTTTGTATTGTTGAGGATTAGATAGGGAATATATTAATTTTGACATTACATAATTTCGGTTGACTTAGACTTTATATATAGTAAGATTTTTATATTACACCATTTTGGTTGTCTTAGGCTTTATATACATAGTAAGATAGTGCAAATGGCACACATTATACCTATGTGTGTGCAAATTAAGAAAATGATAAATTTTTAAATTTGAAATAGATTAAAAAAAAGGAAGTTAAGAGAAGTTATGAGGGCAATTATGAGAATACATTAATTTTGACATTACACCAAAAGTAATTGGCCTTAGGTTTTATATATAGTTAAATTTGATAGTAAGATAGTGCAAATGGCACACACCTATATGTGTGCAAATTTAAAAAAAAAATGATAAATTTTTTAAATTTGAAATAGATAAAAAAAAAAAAAAAAAAAATTATGAGAAGTTATGAGAGCAATTATGGAAATACATTAATTTTAACATTACACCTAAAGGAGCTGGCCTTAGGTTTTTTTATATATAGTTAGATTGGATAAGACCATAAGTTTTGTTATTTAGTTGATAAGACCCATGATTACTAAAAGAGAAGTTCTACTAAAATTATAAAAAAAAAAAATTTATTTAAATTTAAGAATTTTTGTTAGTAACTTGGAATAAATTTATATCTTACTAATAGGTAAAAATGTTTTAGCCTTTCTATATAGTTGGATAATATATGATATATATATATATATATATAGTAAGATAAGATAGTAAAAAATAAGATAAGAAAAAATATTATTAAAAGTTAAGTTATTAAAAATAAAAAATAATGGATATGGTGAAAAGTTAGGAGTGGTAGGAGCAGCAGGGAGGGAAGTTACGGTAATATATGAAGTTACGTAGAGATTTACTAAGGGAATATAATTAATAACATTAAATTTAACATATTAGGTTTCGTGCTTTATTAATAGTAAGAAAATAATAAGGAGGAGATAGGGGTTGAAAGTGGAAGATAAAAGTGGGTGATTAAAAAAGATGGAGGAGGAAAATGAGTAAAGTGATTGGCTATTTAGATGAATTTAAAATGGCATGTTTGGAACTTCATTAATTTTGACATTACACCAAACCTTAGACTTTAAATACAGTAAGATGAGAAGTTATGAGGGCAATTATGAAAATACATTAATTTTGACATTGCACCAAAAGGAAAAATTGGCCTTAAGCTTTATATATAGTTAGATGCGATAAGACGATAAGTTTTATTATTTAGTTGATAAGACCCATGATTACTAAAAGAGAAGTTCTACTAAAATTTCAAAAATTATTTAAATTTAAGAATTTTTTGTTAGTACTTGGAATAAATTTAAATGCTACTAATAGGTAAAAAAGGTTTAGCCTTTATATATAGTTAGATAATATATAATATGATATAATATAGGAAAAATGACGTTAATAGTGCCTCACATTTCACGTTTCTACTTTTTTAGTCTCTCATATTCAAAATGATGTATTTTAGTCCCTCACAAATTCTAAACGCACTATTTTGGTTCCTCGATACAGTTACGGGTAAAAAATAAGATAAGAAAAGATATTATTAAAATTTAAGTTATTAAAAATAAAATAATAATAATGAATATGGTGAAAAGTTGGGAGTGGTGGAAGTAGCTGGGAGGGAAGTTATGGTACTATATATAGTTACGTAGTAATTTACGACAGGTATATAGTATTAAGGAATAACATTAAATTTAACACATTAAGGTCTCGTACTTTATTAATAGTAAGAAAGTAATGAGAAGGAGATAGGGGTTGAATGTGGAAGATAAAAGTAAGTGGGTGGTTAAAAAAGATGGAGGAGAGAAAATAAATAAAGTAATTGGTTATTTAGGTGAACTTAAAACGGCATTTTTGGAAGTTCATTAATTTTGACATTACACCAAACCTTAGTCTTTATATATAGTAAGATGGTCAAGTACTCACACTATCAAGTTATCTATATCTATCTATCTATCTATATCTATACTATATAAAAGTACCACTTACCTTAATGTTTTTGACAAAATTTTCTTCTTAAAACACCCTTGTTTTAATACTTGATTACCACACAAGATGATGGCCATTTTGAAAAGGGTGGCGTTATTGCCAGAGCATATTGTATCTAGCTAGAGCAAATTTACTTGACTGAACAAAAATACCCTTTCCCAACACAGTAAATTCCTACCAAGACCACCGTCGGTTTTTTGGCTTTGTTTATTCCGACCACCATCACATGGAATCCTTCACCCAATTCCACCAGAAAAGACTAAAGCCACAATCAAATGATTGTGGATTAACTACTCTTCCAACAAAATCAAACCATTCTAAATAAAACTCTTTTGGGCTCTGAGAATGAAACTCTTCACTAGTGTTCTTATTATTATGCCGTTTGCTCTTTTGCTTTAAGTGGCTTATCTTTTTGTGGGTCAAAATATTTATGTGAGGTGTTCTAATTCCTTCAAAGGATAAAATATAAGGTCATTGAATTGATGGGTTGACTAGGAGTTTCCTAGTTTCAGTTTGTTCTAAATTATGGGTTGTTTAGAGTAAAATTTGAATAGAGGATCTGACTTTGTCTTCGTACCCTTGAAGATGTTTGTAAACTTACTTTCACAGTGAGGATAAGAGAGAGCGGAGAGGGTTTTTGCTATGCATTTCATGGACTGGACTAGCACATTAGATTCAGATTTTGGACCATGTGCCTGATGAGGTGGCAGTGGACCAGACCAACCCACCGGCCCAGCCTGGGAGTTATTGTAGCAACCTGGGCCCATCCACGGAGTGTCAGCCCGGACATTGGCCCGTGACTACCCCGCGGTCAACGGTTTGGCTTAATGACAGTTTTACCCCCAACAGCTATAAAACGGCTAGTTTTTAGGGGTAATGTTGGAAATTTTTTTTTATAAATACCACACAAGTTTTCCAACAAATCACACAACAAGTTCTCTCTACTTTCTCATATTTCTTCTTTCTACTCTCTAATTCGATCTCCAAGTGCTATTATAATTTCTTTCATACTACTTAAATTATAATATATAGTATTTTAGAAATTTAAAATTATCTTAAGTTGAGAGTTCAATTGAAGATTTGGATATTTATCCAAAATTCAAGTAGTGAAGTGCTCAAGTGGAGTTCAAGAACTCAAGTGTATAAATTGAAATTCAACATTTCTCGAAAGTAATCATGTAAATTTCTCGAAAAAAATATTTTTAAAATTCTTAAGTAAGAACTTAAATTGGAGGGCCATTAGATGTTATACTGTGGGCCTAGCCCGGGGGCCGATTACCGGCCAACCCTTCCTTGTCTGTCTCTTATATACATCATATATGTATCCGAGACATGTACAAGCAATCACATTGCCTGGCATGGCCCGACCCTGCCCACCGCCACTTCTACCTGTGCCGGAGGGAAATTGCTGACAAATCTAAAGTTGGAAGTGGATGGCAGCTCGCCGGAGTTGAATTCAATGATTAATGGGAGTTGGCAATAAATGACTGGATGTGTGCTTGAGATTTAAGTATGCAGGTCTCTCTCAATATTTGACTTTTCATGGGAGTAAAAGATTTTTGTTAAAGGCTCAATATTTGACTTTTCATGGGAGTAAAAGATTTTTGTTAAAGGCTCAATATTTGACTTTTCATGGGAGTAAAAGATTTTTGTTAAAGCAAGCAATGATTAACTGGTGATTGTGATGTTGATGCTCATGAAAAAGAACAAGAAAAGGGAAATGATAGGTAGGAGACAACAGTAGAACAATTTGCTGGGTTGTGAGGGTAGTTTTTTCCAACCAAGCAAATTTGCACTGCCTAGATACAATTTTCTCTAGCAATAACGCTACCCTTTTGAAAACTTGAAAAGTTAAAATAAATTTGGTTACAATCTATGTCTATATAAATTATAACAAAACCCCTTTTAGTGAGGAGGTTTGAGAAGTTGACATGTGGCATCATATTATATAAGAAAAGTTAAAATAAATTTGCTTATAATCTATATCTATATCTATATATTATAGTAAAAGGGGTGTTTAATGAGAGTTTATAATATGTCGTCATGTGTCACTTTTATTTCTTTGTTTTCCCCAATTTACTTATTTAACTATTAACTATTTACTTCTTGATAGGTTATTTTCTTTTGATAGTACACTTCTTGATAAGTATCCACCCAAACAAATCCCATTTGAATTATCTTACTCTCTCAAATCATATTTGAAAATTTGGAACTGTATTACCTAAACGATTATCTATCAAGTGAATTTGAAAAATATTTTTAAGTTTATTTGAAATCCTTAAGTATGTCCCATGGTAGGTTTGAACTTATTCTTTTCCATTATAATTGGATTCTATCAATCTTCCAACTTTAAAAGTTGCTATCTTCCAAATCCATTCTTATATTTGTATTCAGAAGTTTTCTTTAATTTTTGTTTTTTGTTGTGTTGGATCTAAAAGTTTTTTAATTATTGTAATTTATATAGTTGTGATTGTACAATATTGCAGATTTGTGATTCTAGATTTTTTAACTGTGCCGAACTTTTATTTTGGTTTCATATTCTTTAAAGTATCATTTTTTTTTATGATTTTTAATGCGGTTTTTTTCCCATATTGCAGAAGCATATTGGAGTCATAACCTGCTTTCGTAGTTTTTCAACCATAAACGTAAATCTTTAATTGGTTTGGCATCTCTTAAAGTTTTTTTTTTTTTTTTTGATTAGTTTTCTTTTTTGATGAACCACTCATGCTTAATTTCTCACTTAAGCATTGGGTTGAGAAGATTGATGTTGTCATTGGCTTCAGTTCATATGATCAGTTTAGACATTTTATACTCATGGAATTTATATATGTTAATTACACAACTATTTTAAATTAGTTTATATTTTATATTTCTATTGAACTTTCCAAACTTTGAACATTACATATATAGATATTGGGAATATATGTCAATAATTAACTATGTTTTACTACTATAGTTTACGAATTTGTTGTCATAGTAACACTTTAGTATAAAAAGAAATACTCCACATGATGTTAGTTATTTTGTACAGGTAAAAGTAATCTAACAAAATTGTCATGTAGAAGCCATGGCATATATAGAGCACGAAATCCCAAGAAACATATTTTGAGAGTTATATATGCATGACTTCAACTTTTCAATAATAATATGGCTTTGTTTCTACATGTTGTTGCATTTTACGACTGTTTAAAAAAAGAATTGATTCTATTACTATCATTTTCACTTTCAGTATATAGCTTTCTGCCATGATTTTTTTCTTTTTTTTCTTTTTGTGCTTGTGCTTCAAAATGGTGTTTATATGTCTTATACCCAATATCTTCTATAGTTCTCATATAAATAGAAGTCCATTTTTCTCACTATTTCCCTTTGTTCAAATCCTTATTTGGATGATGATCCCAAATATTTCATGAGTTTTATCCTTATTGAAATAAATAAACTTTATCATATATATACAGATACCACCTTTTTCTCCACTCATGTACTTTTTTTCAAGATGAATTTTGTTATGTGCCTTTGTTACCCTTCCCTTAGAATTTAGTGATAGTAGTTGCTTACAATATGATTCAATAAAGTTTACTAGGTGTTACAAAAATTGTTTTATCATCAGAATTAGCATTTTTCTTTTTTGCCTTTTAGGATTTTAATCTTTATTTTAATATCGGGCTTGGGTATTTTTGTTGATTGTTTATGGATTTATATGATTGAGGATATCATTATTGTTCTTTTGGATTCTTTTAATCAAGGCTAAATTTGAAGGTATTTTATTTATTTTTGCACAAAATGCTTTGATTACACAAATTGTTATTTGTTAATTTGTTAAATTATTTTATCAACAACTAATGATGGCTGATTTTTTTTTTTTTTTTTTGGGTTTAACAAATATCTCCGTTGGTGTAATCCTTGTTTTATGATTTAGATAGTGGGAAATAACGCAAAGAAGATTTGAGTACTCCATTTCACATTTTGGGTTGATAATCAAAAGATACAATGGGCTTTAAAGATAAGAAATTGATGGATATATTGAGAAAAGTTTATTGATTATTGAAATCTTTCCCGGCAAGTGAGGCACCAAATATGATATGTGGTGACAATCAACCTCCTCATGTACTATACTCATGAAAAACACAGGGACACAAAGAAAATATAATTATAACTATAATAGATGTTTTACGGGTTCAATATGTGGGTTTTGTTGTTACTCTTTCAACTTTTTGTTCTATATTCTTTACAAGATTTTTTCAATTTTTTGACACATAGATGTATGATTCTTATATTTAATTTGATACTTGATATTCTATCTTTGAAATATGCGCCATTTATTGTACCATTTAGTAGAGATTGGTAAATTTTGATTCATTTTGTAATATTAAATAAAATAGTAATAAATTGTGAATAGCGTTTTCATGCCCAAATTCAAGGTGAACATTTTTCAAAAGAATAAAAACTCTCCTATCTCCAATATTACTTAAAGGTGTAAATTTATATAGTTTTTTGTCATATGCAAGAACTTTGTTTTTTCTTTATTTTGTATAAAATTAAAGCATAATAGTTTTCCAATATTAAAGTTATTAAATATTATGACCATTAATGTTATTGCATATTTGTTTAGTAATTCATTTTACATGATATTTCTTTAAATAAAAAAGAAACTTGATATTTCTTTTATTCAGTAATCCATATTTAGTATTCATACAATATCTTTGGTCTAGATTATACCACTAAAATAATGAAATTCATTATGTGACGAAAAAAAATAATGTACCACTTTTTCGAATTTTCGACCGGCAAATTTAACAGATTAAATCTCTTATATGTCATTTTTTCGTTCGCGTGCTATTAAGCTAGTCTATATCCATATATGTATCGGTACAAAAACATAAATCAGTAGTACTAAGTCTATTGAGAAACCAAGCAAAATTAAGAAATTTAATGCTTAATTAATTTCCTCCAAGTTTTGTAGAAATCTAGGTAATTTGTAAGAAGCTAGCACCCATTGAATCCGAGGCTAGCTCTTGTTATTATAGGAAAGAATAGCATGATTGTTGGAAATTGATTTAGGTAATTGATTGAATATTAGCTATTATCTTTGATTGATTGTCATTGATTATTTCCAAAAATAGATTAGATGGCATGTATATATAAATTTATAGGCATTCTTTTGAATAGAAATACAAAATGCATACATGATTTTCTTTTCAATACTTATATTTGATTTTCATGGTATCAGAGCATCAAAACTGGTGACTCTAAAACCCACCAAACACTTCCGCAAACCACCTTTAATTTCCTTTTCCTGAAGCCATTGTAATGGGAGACAAGGGCTCCGGTAAAACGGAAAATATACATTCTAAAAGTATTGATGAAATCTCAGACCCCACTCTTTACTCCACTCGAATCATTCGGGAATCATACTCGTCTCCAAAGTGCCTGAAGGAGATAACTACAACACATGGAGTCAAGCTATGAGAATTAATTTGAGTGCTAAGACAAGATTGGATTTGTTCCAAGTTCGATCAAACAGCCTCCTTCAACAAATGACAGGTTTCCTTCTCAGTAACGATGCAATGACATGGTTCTTTCATGGCTATTAAACTCCATTTGTCCAGACATAGCAAGCAGTGTGATTTACACCGAAACTGCAGCAGAAGTTTGGGAAAATCTAGAAGAGTGTTTTTCTCTAGGAAATGACTCGAGAATTTTTCAAATTAAGTGAGACATCGTGGAGCATAGGCAGGGACAGCCGTCAATTGCTGTCTATTACACAAGGTCGAAAGCAAACTTTAGGATGAACTTTCATCTTATCACGAACCACTTTCTTGCTCATGTGGCGGATTGGAAAAACTCAACAAAAGGCATGAGAAGGAAAAAGTCATAGAATTCCTCATAGGATTGAATGGCAGCTATGGAACTATTCACGGACAAATTTACTAATGCAGCCTCTGCTTGAAACGCGTCGAGTTTATTCCCTTCTTCTTTAATAAGAAAAGCAAGTTGAGGTTTCTCTCAATCACTGGAAATGTGAATCACAATGCTATGCTTTCCAACCAGAACAACAAGATGATTCAAGCAAATCAAATTCAGAAACAGAGGACATTGTTGCACTGCTCTTATTGTGATAAAGATTACCACACCATTGAGAAATGTTACTACCTACATGGATTCCCGTTGGTCACAAACTTCATGGAAAAAACGTGAAACCTCCCAATCAACATCGTTCACATGCAAACAATGTCTAGTTGGAAGTTGATATATCTGAAGATGGACGACGGCTCACAACAAATGAGGAATACAATCAATTGATGAGCATGATTTGAAAAAGCAACGATGGTAATTTACAATTTGCAAATGCCATAGGTAACATTATACTGTTATCTAAAACTATTCCAATTACCTAATGCTCGAATTTATGTTGGATTATCGATAGTGGAGCCACAGATCATGTGACTTTTTCTGTTGAATTACTAAATTCGACAAGCTTGCCTGAATCGGCAACCATTAATTTGCCAGATGGTGGTCAGACACCTATTGAGTCAATTGGTTCTCTATATATTATACCTCATTTGAAATTGGATGAAGACCTCAAAGTTCCACAATTTCAAGTTAATTTATTATCAGTTAGTAAATTAACACGAGCATTAAAATGTATGGTGATATTTTTTCACTTTTGTTATGCAAGATGCATCCACGAGAAAGACGATTGGCCTGGGCAAGCAACATAATGGTCTCTACTGCCTAACACAAGACCAAAATCCAAAGTTGGCTTGCACATTTCGTAGACATTTCCAAACTTTGACACCAATGTCTTTGGCATCCTTCCTCTGGTCCTCTTCAAGTTCTTTCCAAAATAAATCTAGCAATTTATTTTGATTCGAAGCATGTTTGTCAAATTTGTCCTTTAGCTAAACAAACTCGTTTACCCTTTCCATCTAGTTCAATTTCTTCCCAAGTTCCTTTTGATTTGATGCATTGTGATATTTGGGAACCACACCAAATAAATTCACAATCTGGGGCTTGGTATTTTTTTACAATAGTTGATGATTTTACTCGATACACTTAGATACATCTCATGACTTTTAAATCTGAGACACAAGGGATATTGCAATCATTTATTGCTTGGGTAAAAACACAATTTAATACATGTATTAAAATTCTTCGATCCAATAATGGTGATGAATTTGATTCCATGCAAAATTATTTGAAAACTAAAGGAATTATTTTTCACCATTCTTGTACTTCAACTCGTCAACAAAATGGGGTGGTCGAGAGGAAACATCGTCATCTCTTCTAAATGTAGGGAGAGCTCTTCATTTTGAAGCAAACCTACCATTAAAATTTTGTGGGCAAAGTATCCAAACGGCTTGTTATTTAATTAATCGACTACCAACACCTCTCTTTTCCCATAAATCACCATATGAACTTCTTCACACAAAGCCCCCCACATAAAATCATCTTCGAACTTTTGGGTGCCTTTGCTATGCCACTAATCTTCTACCAGTACATAAATTTGATCAACGAGCTCATTGATGTATTTTTGTTGGTTATCCTCTCGGTCAAAAAGGTTATAGGGTCTATGACCTAAAAACCCATAAATTCTTTTCTTCCCGTGATGTTATCTTTTATGATCATATTTTTCCTTTTCACACTCATCCTAAAGAATAAGAACATGATGCTATAGTTCTCCCTTTGCCACATATATTTGAGGAACCAAACTCTGCAGACCTGAGAAACCCACAAGCAGAAGATTTCCCATTACCTTCACCAGCCTTATCACAATCCCTTGTGCCTATTTCATTATGCGACCCTATACCTGATTAACCACAGATTCCTCCTATTCATCATTCTACCCGTGTCAAACTTTGAAATTTCCACCATAACCACATGACCTTGGTTGCTTCTAGACATTCTTTTTTCTCGTCAGGTACGCGTTACCCTTTATCTTAATATATTTCTTATGCACAACTCTCGCACAAATTTCAAAATTTTGTTTGCTCTATCACTACTCTTGTGGAACCTGTAACATATGAACAGGCTATCTTGGATCTGAAATGGCAGCAAGCCATGACTGCAGAGTTTCATGCCCTTGAGCAAAGTAACACTTGGACACTCACAGCTCTTCCCTCTGGCCGTCGTGCAATTGGATGTAAATGGGTGGACAAGTTTAAATACAACTCTGACGGTATAGTTGAGAGGTACAAAGCTCGGTTGATGGCAAAGGACTTTTCTCAACGTGAAGGATTGACTATAAGAAGACTTTTGCTCCTATAGCCAAGTTAACTACTGTTCGTTGCTTACTTGGCAGTTGTTGCTATTTGGAAATGATCACAGAATGCATTTTTACATAATGATTTACTTGAAGAAGTATATATGTAGTTGCAGCCCGATTACTGTCAACAGGAAGAGAAACCTATGGTATTTCAACTCAACGAGTCACTCTATGGACTTAAACAAGCCCCTCGTAGCTGGTTTCAGAAATTTTCTACGAATATTCAACAAGATGGTTTTCATCAATCGAGAGCTGACTGTTCTCTTTTCACCTAAGAGAGGATTATATTTTCCAGCTAAAGGGAATTTGCTCTTGACTGGATTTTGTGATGTAGATTAGGCTCGATGTTCAATCAAAAGACGATCTGTGACTAGTTATTGCATATTTCTTGAAGGAGCTCTTATTTCATGGAAAACCAAGAACCAAATGACAGTGTCAAGTTCCTCAGTAGAATCAGAGTATCGAGAAATGGCTTCCATTACTTGTGAGCTTACTTGGCTTAGGTACTTGCTAAATGACTTGCAGGTTGAACGCTTCTCAACCAGCAAAACTATTTTGTGACAGTTAAGCAGCACTTCTACCAATCCAATTCACCATGAACACACCACGCATATAGAGATTGACTGTCATGTTGTTCGAGAACGAATTCAGTCGGGTGCTATAGCAATTGCTCATGTTCCATCAGCTTGTCAGCTTGCTGATTTGTTCACCAAGCCATTTGGTACATCAAATTTCATTCCCTTCTTAATAAGTTGAGCACACTTGACGTACATGCTCCAACTTGAGGGAGAGTATTACAAGAAAGAATAGCAATATTGTTGGAAATTGATTTAGGAAATTGATTGATTATGATTGAATATTAGCTATTATCTTTGATTGATTGTAATTGATTATTTCATAGAATTACATGGCATGTATATAAATGTATAGGCTTTTTTTTTAATAGAAATATAAAATACATACATGATTTTCTTTTCAATACTTAAATTTAATTTTCACTTATCATGATTAAGATAAATAATTCTACCCTTATCTAAAATAGTAAATCTAATATTATCCGGGTATATTATTTGGAATAATGTTACTTGAGATGTGATATATGTGTGTGTATATATATATATGAAATAAAAAGGTAGTTGTAAAATATTTATAGGTAATGCTTACAAAATGTTAGTTATTTTGTAACTACCATATAGGTAAGTTAGAACAATTTGCTCATACTTGGGCGTGCCTTGATTATTGTGATTTATATCTTGATTGAGTAACACTATTAGAATAACTTAGACATAAAGTTTTTTTTTTTTTTTTATAATGTGTGAACTTTAATAATCTTGAACCCTTGCTTTTTTCCAATGTAGATACAAGATTCACCAACCAATATAATACGTTGAAATGGAGTTACAATTTTGTTTATGTTATGGGTTTGTTTCTCGGATGATGATTTTGTAAACTAACCTCTATCTATCTATATATATATATATAAGGTTATTTAACTAGTTTAAAAAATAATAAAAAATACCCTTCAAACAGAGCCGATAACACAAATTTATTAATTTAACAAAACTTATCAAATCAATGGCATGTTTGGTCAAGCCACAAGAAATTTGATACTTATTATTCATCTTATATTCATGAAGGTGAGTCTTATGGCACATTATATAAGGAATTTTTTTGGATAATTTAATTTACGATTATAAAAAATTTTGTGCATTTCAGAATCAGAGCACTGCACACACTACTAGGGGATTAATTGCATACGAAACCATTAGATTATGTGTATACTGTGGAACATACAATGCAAAATAACTCGGGTCCCTCGAAACCATTTTTCAAGCAATTGCAAAACAGAACCCCTAAACTTGGACATTGCAAATCGATTTAATCAATTTCCTGAGATATTTTCTTCTCATACTAAATTATGAGAAAGTTAAAAGACACCTATACAGTGCTTTGAGTGAATCAAATGGAAAATAGCAAGAATGGTTATACAGTGATTATTTTGTTTGCTGCGACTTTGTACATTTGGATGATTTTTGAGCCATTAAAGGTAGGATAAAAAAATCAGAAACTACCTAAACCAACCTACAAATTGCTGACACGAAACTTTTTATTTTCTTCAATGGGCTTAATTAATAATGGTCAAGTAGTCATTGCCATCCAGCTATATATGTAAAAGCACTTGCAGTTTGAAGGCAACAACAGTCTCTTTTGCTTATGGATGGACCTTATACATCCATTCTACCAATTACCCAAAAAAAAAAAGAGCTAATTACTCTAAAAAGTTAAAGGGGATGAATTTGTGCAGTGATAATAAACAATTAACCAAAGCAAAATAAATAAAGAAAATGACTCAGATCTCTAGGCAAGAAAGCACAATAATAATAATATTTTTGACAACAGCCATGTGATCTGCCATTTGACTGGATTAAAGTATCCTAGCAAGACACATTTAAAAAAGACCAATTATTATTATTATTTTTTTTTAAAAGGAAAAATACAAGAATTTCAATTATGAAATCAGTTCATGTCTTGCTAGCACTGATGAATTAACTTTAATTCGGTTGTCTCTTCTAAAATCCTCCCCAAGTCTTGGCAAAATTATTTGTTTATGCAGAGCGACTAAAAACTATTATTAGATCATTTATAAATTAAGAGAACTAATTATTTTTTAGATAGGTTCCATACTTTATAAATGATTTTATAATTATTTTAGTTATTACACATTAGGATGATTAATAAAGAATTACTTCAAAAAATTTAACTGATAATGTAAAGTGATTAACAAAAAAAACTAATCCAAAATTTGACTGACCGAATAAACATCCCTTAAAACCATTATTTTCTAATAAATTGGCTCATTTGTGTCCCTCAGGTCTCCCACTCCCTTAGCTGTAATAATGCTGTGATCCATTCTTTAGCAAGTAAGACTTAGAGAGTCGGCCCACCCCAGCTCCAGCTCCCATGTTCCAATACACAACACGTTGTTATGCAGCTGTATCTTACTTAGCTTTCATGCACCTTCCTCCTTCCTTCTCCCTTGTTTCAAAACTCATCATCCCAACCTATTCATCACTATATATACCAAACCAAGAATGACTCAGTCATTCACTCCAAGATTTCATCACCTTTCTACAATTCAAACCAATCAATAACCAAAACCCAATATTCATTTCATTTTCTTCTTCAAAATTTTCAAGAATTAGTCAAAAAAATGGCTTTCTTTCACAACCATCTATTTTTTCAACTTGCAATAATTGTTTCATTAGTCCATTTCACAATGGCAGCTAGGCAAGTTTCTAAATCATCCCAAGATGACCAAAATATGGTCTTTCAATACCACAATGGCCCTCTTCTAAGTGGCAAAATCTCAATCAACTTAATCTGGTATGGAAAATTCAGCACTTCAGAAAGAGCTATAATTGCAGATTTCATTACCTCATTATCTACCACCTCCCCTTCCACCAACGAACCATCTGTTGCCACGTGGTGGAAGGGCACTGAGAAATATTACCATTTGCTCAAATCAAAGAAATCCTCACCACTAATCCTCTCATTGGGTACCCAATTTCCAATCTTGATGAGAACTATTCATTGGGCAAATCTCTCACAAGAAAACAAATTCAAGAATTGGCAGCTAAGGGTGAACAAAAAAATGCCATCAACATTGTTTTAACAGCTTCAGATGTTGCAGTTGAAGGGTTTTGCTCAAGCACATGTGGGACCCACGGTTCAATGTTAAATTCCAAGATTACCCCTCCTAAGGGAAAGATTTACAAGTATGCTTACATTTGGGTAGGTAACTCAGCAACACAATGCCCTGGTCAATGTGCATGGCCATTTTACAAACCCCAGTATGGGCCCCAGACACCACCCCTGTTGGCCCCTAACAACAATCTAGGTTTGGATGGAATGGTCATCAATTTGGGTACCCTTTTGGCTGGAACAGTGACCAATCCATTTGGAGATGGCTACTTTCAAGGACCAGCAAGTGAACCACTTGAAGCTGCCTCAGCTTGTACTGGGATTTATGGGACTGGGGCTTATCCTGGATACCCTGGGAACCTCTTGGTGGATGCCCTACAACTGGTGCAAGCTATAATGCATATGGTACAAATGGGAAGAAGTATCTTCTACCTGCATTTATTGATCCTTCAACATCTTCATGTTCTACTTTGGTCTGAGATTTTTATGTGTTTGTATAGTATTCTAGGAGATATATTCTTTGATTCGTTTATTCTTTATGAAGATCAAGTAATAAAAATTCAATTTTAACCTTTTCGATCAAATCGTCTATTTCATTTTATTTGTAGTAGTAGTAATTAGGGGTGGTAACGAACCGAGCTGTTCGGTCAAAAACTCGACTCGAGTTCGAGTTGACCGAACTCGACTCGAGTTCGAGTTGACCGAACTCGAGTCGAGCGAACTCGAGATCGAAACTCTTGACGAATCGATCTCGAATACATAGATGTTATGCTCGAATACTTGTCGAGCTTATCAAGCACCATATAATTTTTTTTTAATTTTTTTATTATATATAAAATTACTAAAATGTCCATACTTTTTAGAAAAATTACATATTTTACCTAAGAAAAAGGTCTAGGACGAGCTACTCGAGTTCGAGCTCGTTTTACTTATTTCGAACGAGCTCGAATCGAGCTCGAGCTCAAGTTCGAGTATTGTAAAAAATTTCGAGTTCGAGTTCAAGTAAAGCATTATTCGTGCTCGATTCGGCTCGTTTACACCCCTAGTAGTAATAGGGTAATTTGATTTACCATTCTGTTAGTTGAGTTGGCAGCATATCTTCGTCTGTTTTAATTGCTTTTTGAAGAGGAGTTTGATTTACACAACATCATTTCAGGATAACTAAATAATAATAATAATAATTTTATGCATTAGTGTCAAGAAACTCTTAAAAAATGCACGAGTAGATCAATGAACTTTTCCAGTGCCATGAGTTACGACTAATGTACCACTTACTTGGTGAAGTTTACAGCAATAATAGACAAGGTAGTATGCTGATTATTGAAAATGACAATTTTCTTTTAATGAAGTGGTTAATTTTATTTTTTTTTAATTTCATTCATAATAAGAGGAAGAAGAGTAAGCTACTGTTATTAGCATGATCAGTAAAAATACATTTCAAATGTCTTAGAATAATGTATTAGAATTATTCCTAAACACATGTTTCAACTAATTTTTATTGATTAAATAATATCTTAATAATAACTATCCAAATGGAGTTACAAATGGTTTGAAGTTTCATAGTTCACCTCAAATAAAATTAAAATTTTCAAGTAACTACTAAGTTTAGTTTGGATAATAATAAGATATGCTTAGTTATTATACCCAAAAATAATAATAATAATAATATTCTTCTACGATAATTTGTCAATTACTTAACAATTTTACATAAGGTGGTAAGGTGGACAATTAGGGAGCTGGGAGGGGCGTCCCCAAGAATTTTCCGTTCCATCAATATTCTATAAGTGTGATATGCATCAAATAAAGATTTGGCAGTAAAAAAAAGAATTGATACTTGCTCCCCAAACTTCTTTTATTTGGTCATTGATTCTAAGATTTTTTTTTAGGAGTTTTGTAATCCACGTATCATTATTTTATTTTAGCCTATTATTTATGTATTAAATTCACGAACTTTTGTTAGTCTTGTTAGATCATCAAAACTATTTCCATATTTTCCCCAAGTTTTAAGTTTTTTAATGATTAAAAATTTTTTGTTCGTGAATTTTATTGGGTTTGGAGAAAACCCAAAATTTTTGTCTCCTTTTTTTTTTTCTTTTTAATAGATGCCCACCTACGTATTACATATTCTCTTAGTGGATGAAACTAGCTTCTGTTTAGGTTTTTCCTTTTTTGTGTCTAAAAAAGCTTAATTTCTTTTAATAAGTATTCACATTATTTTTGAAAGTCGGTCTTTCACTTGCTCTTCAAGTGAAATATTTGACTTACAATTGAAATTCAAATAAGTTATGTACTATTGTTTTCTATTTTAAATCATTTTAAAGCTTGGAATTTATTATTTAAAATTTGTCACATTTTTCAATTAAATCTGTTGGAATAATTTTTTAGAAAATCAAACTTAGGGTCACATTCGAGTAATGCTTAACATGTAAATATTGAATCTATTCAAATCGAGTATGAACCTATCATAAACATATCAAGTTGATCCGAGTTTATCCCATTTTCCAATTTCAAATTTGAATTTGAAACTATTAAATTCAAACACTTATACATTTACCAAATTTAAATTTGAGCATACAACCATTCAATTTAAACTTAATTTGCTTACAACCTATACAACTCTTGCCCCCAAGGTCGAATCCCGGTCCGCTGTTGCAAGGAGGTGTAAAAGCATGCCAGGTACTATGCGTCTTCATTTACTAATATAAAAGATTTTCACACCAAAGAGTACAGGATTAATTCTTTAATAAAACTTATCATTCACTTGTGGTGGCTTGAAATACAAATATTATCCTATGCATGTTCACATAAACACCCAAAAGTTTAATCAAACCTAATTGGAGTGTGTTAGTTTTGGTGATAATTTTAAAAATCAGACTAAAATGAGATATATTTAAGATTTGGAAATAAAATGTCCAAACTAAAACTTGTGGTGCAAATAAAATTAGTCCTTAATTCTTTAAGTCCATGGTAAAAGTTTTTTAATTTTCAAGTAAAAAATCAAAATATTCAAAATCTTGGAGAATGACTACCCTGACTGACCCTATACATGAAATCATATAAATCTCTTGTCCATTTTGGTTGAACAAATCAAAATATTGTAATCATACTTTAATCTAATAGTATTAAACTACATGTAAGTGATATTTTAATTTAGTTTTTCTCCATACTTAAAAGTCAAAACTTGAATCATATTCATGTTGCTTGATAGATTCTTCACAACTACATCAACAAAAAAACAAATGCCAAATAAATAAACAAGTAAGCCGTCGAGGTAGCAATATGTTGCCAACATGTTAGCTCTGCTTTTCACTAATTGCATATAATTTTTTATGGAAATCACTTACCAACCCCATAAAATTGGTGTGCCCAAAAGTACGAAATCTTATCTGGGGCTTTGCTGGCAAGACAATATGGTGCATTAAAACATTAAAACTACCGAAAATCAATTAATAGTGGATGGATACTTAGTCACAAAAGCAATTAAATCAACATTAATTATCATCATTTATCAATACAACCATATATGGATATGAATTCTGACCTACGACTTTTGTTCAACTAAATCTGGCACGCGGCTACTTCTTTTGGCTGCTTATGTTCAGTTTAACTTTTGCCAACTAAGCTTTGTTTCAATCCTGGAAATTGCAATTGATTGCGGATTAAAAGATAGAACCCAGAGATCTGAAAAAAGACAGAGAAAATAAAAAAACCTATTTTTGCTGCGTGAATTTGCATGTTTTTTCTAACTAAATATTTGAATATCTGTCAATTATTTTGAGCTATTTTTTCCTATGTTATTGGTATAGAATTTTTTTTACACCATTGATTATAATAAATGTTAAGTAATCATTATTTAAATTTTAAATATTATTTTTGTATATATCCCGTACATATACACGCATTAGTGTAAAAATATTTTTATACCAATATTGCATGAATATAGACTAGACCTTTTTTTTTATACTACTATGGCAGTATGAAAGTTAATTAAATGATTTTAGACAGTGTTTGGATCGAAAGATTTAAAAGTTACTAAGTTAATGGAGTAATTTTTAAGATTAAAATCAATGAATTTTAAGTATATCTAAATTAAAAACTAGTGGAGTGAAAGATTTCAAATAATTTCTAATTTGTATAGATTTAAAACTCATTCATTTAACTTTCCTCCAATAAATGGGCGGATTTCAAATCTTTTCTCAAATTCATCGATCCAAACGGAATCTAGTAAATTATAGTATAATTTATAAAAGAAATCATTTATAAAAATACAAATTCACATCCACTCTACGTGATAAGATCATATTAAATCACAATCCGCTAATTTTAGATTTTCGATCGAATTTTATTTCTTCTTTTCCTAATCTAATAACATGTCAATAATTTTTGTTACTTTGCAAATTTGTTTAAATACACTCTTTAGAAAATGGATAGTAAGCAAACAATAGATGTTAAAGAACATTATAAAAATATTACTACTATAAAACACTATGGTAGCAAGACGAAGATGTGATGCCTTCTCGGATATTAAGCACAGAGAATATTGTTTTAATTGCCAAGAAAACAAACTCAGCATTTTCTTTTTGGAATTCCAAAAGAATAAAAGAATAAAAAAGAGTCCCTTCCAATAGCGGGTTTGAGGAGATGATATTTTAGTTGAATTTGAGCGCCCCATCAAGAAATCTCAGTATTAGATTGGGAATTCCTCTAGAAAGGTCAGCACTGAAAATTCTTGGAAGCCCTTTTCCATTTTTTGAGTAAATCAAGCTCTTGATTGACGGACTAGAACTTTCAAGCAAGATTGCTAATCACGAAGTGTGTGCGTGCGTGTTGTTTGATTTGGACGACATGTTAGATCGAAAGCCTAATCTTCTCTTGTCTAAAAAAAATTTGCCTTCGCAAAAAAAAAGTACTACAAGAAAAGAAAATTGACAAGATAAGAACCTTAACCATCTTGACATCATAGGGCATTAACCCTCTTTCATAGGGCATATATATATATATTCTTCAATGTGGACTTCAAAGTAATGATAAATATATATATATATATATTTCTCTCTATTATTTAGTGACTCTAATTTATGATTAATATGTCATAAAAAAAATATTTTATTATTTAAAAGGCACTTCGTTATCAAAGAATGAATTACTTAGTGAAACTTAATGAAACGTTGCATAAACAAAGAAAAAATGAGCTTGAAATTTTTGCTTTACCTAATGAAAACAATTCTTGTTTTCTTGAATATCTAATTGTTGATTATTCGCAAACTTAAATTCCATTCACTTTGCCATGTTCTTTTGATTGCCGATCAATCCGCTATCCAGCAGAAATGAGGAAAGAAATATTCATTCTATCTCATTTTATATCTCATTCTTTTTATTTTTATTTGTTTTAATTATTTGTCACTCTTTAATATGACAAATACATTAAGATTATTTTATCTATTTTACTATTCATGAAGTCTCAAAAACCAATATTAAATTTATATTTTAACATTAATTACTCTCTTAAATTATTTTAAAATTTAAAATTCTTCAATCAACTAACAAATTTTGAATTTAAATTGAGAGATAATTATAAAAAATTATATTTACTAATTGGTCAAATATTAATTGTTCTTAAATTATGTATAAATTTAATCATACCAAATGAAATATGATAGAAGGAGTAGTAATTAAAAAGCAATGACGACTGACTAGTTGAATCCAGTAAGATCCTTCCCATGAGAAACAGAAAGTTAGCATTTAATACGGCAATTAATATGATTAGGACCACACGTAAACTAATCCAGAATTTTCTGAAAGTTCATCAATTACCCTTCAGTTCTATTTTATCTGTGGTTTTAAATTTGTGCATAAAAATTAAGAATGTTATTAAATTAGATTAATTTTCTCTTATAAAAATAATTAAAATGTTAAATTATTTTTTTATTAATATTTTTCAATTATATAATCCTTACCTTAGGTTAATAAGACACTAAAAATAAAATTGAAAAAAAAATATTTTAAAATCATAAATAATTTATCACAAAATAAATTATCTAAAACAACTGGTAAAATGAAACGAGGAGACAGTAAATCACTAAGATAATCACATTCTGATCCACTTTGGTAGCTCCGCGGGGTATTGCTGTCTCTTAGGTGCTTCCGGCTTAGCAAATTGCTACTGCATGCGTATTAATGCAGCATTAGGTTCACATTGCAAAAGAAAAAGTATTAATTTAAACAATAATGACTCCACTGACGCTAAACACAAACTTATCAGTTTGTTAATCGTTATATACGATAATAGCTAAAAAAACACAAGTTCAACAACTTAATTTCCATTCCCAGAAAAAGATCTCCCTGCCTAACCATCATACTACCAACAACAATTTTAATAGCCTTTTAAAGTCAATCCAAATCCTAACGCGTATTCTTTTCCAACTACATGGGACATGGCCATCACTAACCTTCAACATTTCCACAATACCTCCAACTCCCCCCTTCCTCTTCCACCCATGCCCTATATATATACTATGACCGTCCAAACTAACAATCTATGACTTGCATACACTGTACAAAATAAAGGGAATCGAAACCAATCTTTTTCGAAAATTTTCAACGTTCAGATTTCAGATAATCAAAAAATGGCTACTAATATTCGTTTTTGTACCATTATTTTTTCATTTCTTGTTGTCTTAGCAATATTGCCAAGTTCCTCGTGCTCAATACCAAGAAAACTAGCTTTGGTTAAACCAATACCTATCGTGCTCAAGAACCACAAAGGTGAGCTCTTGAAAGGCAATGTAACGGTGAATATATTGTGGTATGGCAACTTCACCCCTAGCCAACGTGCTATAGTTGTGGATTTTCTAAAATCCCTCAGCCCCAAAGGCCGCGGTAGCCCGCCACCGCCGTCGGTCGCTTCATGGTGGAGCACCACCCAAAAGTACTTGGGAAGTCCATCCACCATCACCGTCGGCAAACAAATCTTGCGGGTGGTGAATTATCCTCTTGGAAAATCGTTGAACGATTCTCATATTGAAGCCTTGACTTCCAAATTTAGTCAAGTCAATACCGTTAACGTTCTTTTAACGGCGTCCGACGTGGCAGTGGAGGACTTCTGCATGAGTCGATGTGGGACCCACGGATGGACCCGCGGAAAAAGGGGGAAAAAGTATGCGTATGCATGGGTGGGTAACCCCGCGAATCAATGCCCGGGTGAGTGCGCTTGGCCTTTCCACCAGCCAATTGTGGGCCCACAAACGCCGCCGTTAGTGGCACCTAACGGAGACGTCGGAATTGACGGAAGCGTGATCAGTCTGGCAACTGTCTTGGCAGGGACGGTTACAAATCCGTTTGATAACGGTTATTTTCAGGGGCCAAAAATTGCGCCGTTAGAGGCCGTTACTGCTTGTACCGGAATATTTGGATCGGGTGCCTTTCCGGGTTATCCGGGTACTGTTTTGGTTGATAAGACCAGTGGGGCAAGCTACAACGCGCGCTTGGACTGAATGGGCGTGAATATCTGCTGCCGGTTTGTGGGACCCCAAAACCTCATTGTGCAAGCCACTCGTGTGAGTGAAAAATAAAATACTAAATATTAATAGAACTCAAACAATTTCATTTTTTTTTTCCTGCTAATGTTGATTTTTGAGTTGATTGTAATTTTAATCCGTATAGAATTATTTTGTTAAACATGCACAAAATAATTATTATACTGGAGAGAATTTGTATTGTGTCTTCATTAGATTCTTGGAGGGTTGTTTGATTAATTTGTAATTTTCGTGATTGTCATTTTTATATAACTGATTAAATCTAAGCAAAATCATTATCGAAATTTCACTTAATAACTTTCAAGCATTTCAAGTTGTTTCTCTTTTTCTTTTTGGTATTGATGAAAGAATGGTTTGATACTCATGTACCTTCAGAGGGTAATTAACATAAAAAGTGAAATTTGAGTTTATTTTTTATAACCAAAATGTGGAAGTAGAGTTTTATGTCCTCTTTGTATTTATTTATTATTATTATTATTATTTCTGGGTGAGGGGATGTATTCCTCTGAATCAATCACAAAGAGTCTAATCAAAATTCCTTAATGCGTGTAGCTTTTCGTACAAAAAGAAAATAAGTCAACTGAAATGATCATGAAGATCACAACACTAAATTTATAAAATTAAGTTACTTTGAATGAGTTGAATCAACGGTCACATAGACTATCAATTAGAGGGGATTAGCTATTTTCACTTTATATTCTTAAAGAAAAAAAAAGATATATGACAATTCCTAATTAGTTTTTATGTGAATCAGTATGTTCAGCATCGAACTTAACGTTAACTGTTAGAATAATTTCTTTTTCTTTTTTTTTTTTTGAACAAATAACTGTTAGAATAACTATATACTAGCATTTTTTTGAGTAATAATATGTGCTTCCTGGATCTGTTTGTTTGGTGATTTACTCGCCAACTCTGTAAATGTTTCTTCCTACTATTGTTAATGTATATTGAATACTTGTCTAGCTTTCCAAACAAAATGAAAAAGGATAGCAAGGCAGGAATGCTGGGATAGCTATACAATTAAAAGGAAAATTTTTACGTGAGTTTATAATAAATATTATAAACTTTTTGGTCTTAATTTAATTGTTATTTTTAAAAATAATTATTTTAATAAATTAAAATACTATAAATAAATAAAAATATATTCCAGTTATCATGAATCCAATTCATATAAAAAAATTTATAAGAAGGGGCAAGCCTTAAAGTCTTTAAACACTAGTTGTAGTTGGTGGTGTTCGAGAATTTCTACGATGGACCCACGAATTGATATACAAGTCCAAATATCTTGACTTTGGAAGCTCGCAGTACAATTATTGTAGTCACCTGTTTAATCCCTTACTGATCTACTTTATCACCGGCCAGTCATTTGTTGCCAATAATACGCCTATTATGAAAAACTTTTATGTAAACCTAATTCATAATTTCACTCGTAAAACTTGTAATAATTTAAATTAAGATTTTGTAAAATTGTATTGGTATATAATTTTAAGATTTGACGATTATACACCGATTTTATTAGATTTTTAATTCTGTATAAATCTGAACCAATTTGAAGTTATAAAATTAATTGTATAATTATATCATCTTATGATTTAAGATCGTAATTTTTATAACTACGATTTAAATAAAAATCATGTTATTTTTTTTCTTGTATCAGAAGTATTTATCACTTAATTTATAATATTACTTTTGTTTAAACCATAAAATTCACAAGTGAATTCGTGAACCGAGTCTATGAGGAGACCGTGACCTTAGCTTGTCCCGCTTCATCTAAGCTAAACATTCCATTAGGAGGAATCGGGTGGTGTTTCAGTGTTCACATATTAGAGAGGTGAAAGATTTAGATAGATCTAATTTTTTGTTTTATTTGTAAATTTTAAAGTGTAAATTAAATATTATGAAATTTATGACATAGGTTAATATAAGTAAAATTTTATAATATTTAATTTTGATCGCAGGATCTACATGTGAAATTAAAAACTAGATTTATGATAATATTTTCCATTGGAGAGACTAGATTAGTGGATTACCGTTCACTTAGATCGGTAACCAAAATTAAAAAGTACTTATGCCCGAATTTTTTAAGGCAAAATTGAAGGTTGAATTGAACCATAAATATAATTTTGATATTTAGTTGACTCCTTTCGTAGTTTTATTTGACTGTATTTCGTTCTTTAACTTGAAACTCCTCTCACACACACACACAAAGGCAAAATTATTGCTTCGTTTTTAGATAAATCGTAATATTCATTAATTTTTATACATATATTATAATAATTTAACAAAATATTTTTTAATCAACTTTTTATCTCACATATATTACATTTTAATTTATATAATAAACTCTCTTAGAATTATTTGTAACTAATGAATAATGTTCAAACTTCAAAATAAAAAAAATGGAGTATAATTACTAATGCATAATGTTCAAACTTCAAACTACATCGTATTAATTTTAGGCTATCCAACAAGAAAGACTATAAAAGAGGTTTGCATCTGTTCTTGTACGTTTACTTTTGGAGAGGACTAAAATGTCGGTAAAGAAACTTCACCTAAACATCATAAAATAAATAAGTTTTGACTACTCGTTACATAATATAGAGTGAATATAAAAATTATTGAAATGACTAAAAAGTAATGAAATTTTTTACTTTTTAATCATTCAACCGTTTATAATACTCATTCTGCAATGTGAAGTGAATAGCAAAAAAAATTTCAATAAAAACATTGAAATTAATGAAGTAAATCCTTGTAAAAACCTGGTGTGAGTTGACCTTGACTATCAATAACTTGGCGCTTTCTTGAAAAACCTTGTTTAAGCTCAACGTACTCATAATCCGAATATATTCATTTGGGATACACAAAATTAACGTTCAATTGGCTTCTAGTGTAAATTGAACACGGATTTATATCTTGACGTCACAATTTTAATCTGGTCTACTGTAATTATACTAATAATATTTGAAATAATAATTATCTAACGTAATTATAGCAATAATATTTTATGTTTCTAATGATAATTATCTAACCGAATTATAAGTAAAACTCCGCTAAACCTCAACCTTTATATTGAAATCAATGCGATTAATGCTTTTAGAAAAAAGAAAAAGTAAACTTTTGTGATTTGACCATCAACGACTTTTGGTTATCTTGGATGGTAAGGCAAACTTTACCACTCACAATTGATCCACCATCCAGAGTCATACAAATACATGAAAAAATTTTACGATATGATTCACGGTAGGTAAGACAAATATCTTAATTCATATTTATCCACATCACTTCAATTCATTAAAAATAAACTTCTTCAGAGTGATGTAAAAAATATAGACTAAGGAATCTATCTTAACTACCGTAGATCGAATTCATATAAGAATTTTTTCAAATACTAGTATCATTTTGCTATGAAATATGATGACGTCAATGGATTGGTAAATAATTCCTTCCTCCCAATAAAAGTATCATATTTTTTATTTTTTTTATTCTAAAATATTTTTTATATTTAAAAAGTCAAAATATAATCATTATATCTCTTTCACATTTATCTTTAGTCATTTTGTAAAAACAAATACTATACCATTCAAAATTTGATTTTTAGAAAATAAAAAGAAAAAGAATTAAATAATTATCATTATCAACACACTACCACTAATAAGTTAGATTTCAAAAAAATGACAAAAATTTTAAAAAGAAGGTAATATAGCAAATTGTGTGATCAAATTCAAATCCTCGAAAATTTTTCCATCAACTTTTATTGTCATTAATTTCATGTTTGGCGGGTAATTTGAGAGTATCACTCACTCCGTTTGGATAGCAAATACGGGGCCTTATTTGAGAAATAAAATATTTGATTAAAAAAATTTTGTAAAATTTTCAAAAAATAATATTAATTTTTAAAATAATAAAATATTTATTTAGATACGAAATATTATTTTAAAATATTTATTTGGACAATAAATAACGAGAAGTTAGTATTTGAAAAAACATTTGAATAATGTAAATAATGAATAAGATAAAAAATGTAGTGTAAATAATGAATAAAAAAAATTAAATAATATGAAATATTATTTTTTTTAAAATATTTACTAAATAAACAAAGTTCAGCACTAATCAAATAATATTTCACAAATAACCTTTAGCATTTGCAAACCAAACGAATCCAGTTACAAATCGCTACTTAAATACATGTAAGTGACTCTCCTTAACCAATTTTACTATTTTCCAAAACTTTTTGGAGTACTTATAAATACAGTACTGCTGCACACATGTTCTACTGTACTTATACAGTACAATACAGTAGAATAGATTTGTAGCTTTTAGTCTTGTCTTCACTCGTATTCCTGAATCTTTGCTTTCTTTTCCTTCACTTTTGTTAGAGATGTTGGTGGGTGAATTACATCTCTGAGCTGGTGGGTAGGCCTAGTTAATCCTCACTTTCTTTCTTTCCTTTTATGTCTTTTCTTTTTTTTACTTGTGCATTCTTTCCTTTTCTTCACTTTGGCTGCCTATTTCTCTTAGCTCCCATTTTTACTTTCTGGGATTTTTCTGTATGAGATTTTGCAGAAGTTCGGTGCTTCTTTTGGATTCTGGTAACTTAAATGTCTTTTTTGTTTATATTGCAAAGAACCCTTTTATGATTAGGCCTCAATGTTCTTCTATTTGAGAGTTGTTATGCAGATAGATTTGAAATGCCTATAAATAGGTGCCAAAATTTCTCCATTTCCCCATTTGATAATGTTTCTTCACACATTTCTTTATTTTTGTGTTTGTTTTTGCTTTTGTAGTTTTTGTTCCCCTTGCATGAGGAATTGTACAAGGAATTGATTCTATTTGCATTTCTGAGAATCAAGATTGTTGCTTTTAAGTGAAAAGATTTGTTCTTGCTACATTCCTTTATGTTAAGAAGTGACAACAATTGACTTGAGGAAGAAGATGAGGTTTTTATTTGGAAGGATTGTTCATTGTTTTCTTGTTTAGGGATTAAAAGTCAAATTTTGTTGTTTGAAGCCCTGTTTCCAATTTGTAAATCTCTGCCTTCATATTATGTCACATCTTTTGGATAATGAAATGCTTGTTATCTTCTTGAAGATTGAATTTCTAGACTGTATTGCATATCTTGTTCATTTCAGCTTACTTTGCCAAATTACATATGAAAATTTGGATTTTCCCTTCAGGTTCTAGTGAAAATTTCTTAAATTTACACTGTTGAGAGTTAAATAAATTGTATTTAAGAATTTGTAATATTTTGTGAAGGATACTCAGATGGAGGGAACTGATTCTCGATATTGGGAAGATCTTTTACCAGATGCACTTGGCCTAATCTTCCAAAACCTATCTCTCCAGGAGACATTAACTGTGATCCCTAGAGTATGTAAATCATGGAAAAAAGTAGTGATGGATCCTTACTGCTGGCAAGAGATAGACATTGAGGAATGGAGCAATCGATCCGAGCCCGTGAATGTTGATCGAATGCTACAAATGTTAATTACAAGGAGCTCTGGATCGTTGCAAAAGCTATGTGTCTCTGGCCTTCAGTAATAGTGAGAATAGCTTCAATTTCATTGCTGAACAGTAAGAATTGCGGCACTTCACTAAATAGTATATCGTTTATCTTTTCGCAAATCATGTGTTTTAAAGCAGATTTTCTTGGAGTTGCTTGTTAATATCGATTGAGTTGCTATTAGGAACTAGTATGCATTTTAGCTTGTCTTAGGACTTGGATCATCTAAGGAGGGACAGATGATGGATGACTCCATGCTTGATTTTCCTCTTCTCCATCCAATTTTCACTACATAGGTTTGGTTGCGACTTGTGAACGTATACTATTTAGATTGTCCTCTAGTCAAGAAATTAGCCTCCATAATAAGATAATTTTCTTGGTATTGAGTTAAAAAGTCACTGATCAAATTATTTTAATTATTCTCATGTAAGGCTTCAAACATCTCAAATTCACTAACATGCTATACTTTTAGAGATGTGATTCAGACAATCTATTTTGGTTTTGCTAGTGCTCGTTCATTGCAGACACTAAGACTTCCGTCATAGAAGTGAAATGTGTGATTCAACAATGGAAAAGATTGCTGGGAAACTTTCTCTTCTAACTTTCCTGGATTTGAGCTACTGCAGTAAAATTGGTCCCGGTGCATTGGAGGCCATTGGAAGGAATTGCAAATTTCTTGAAAGACTGCGTCGTAATATGCATCCTTTGGATGTGGAGGGAAAGTTATCACAGAATGATGAGGCTCATGCCATTGCAACCACAATGCCCAAGCTCAAGCACCTTGAAATTGCATACCATCTTCTTGACACAATAGGTGTTCTAGAGATAATACACTATCTGTCGAGAGCTCGAATTTCTAGATTTAAGAGGATGTTGGGATGTGATCCTTGATGAGAAGTATCTCAAGGAAAAGTTCCCAAATTTGAATGTTTTGGGACCTCATGTGGTGGATCAGTATGAGAAAAATGCTTGGGAAGATTGCTCAGACTACTCAGATTCATTATATGATTATGAGAGTTCAGATGGAATGTGGGATGATGAAGACAAGTCTTGAACTGCAATTTTATGTAGGATATGATGAAGATTCTGTTTATGGATGGCCTCCATCTCCTTGAGCCTCCTCCTATAAGAAAACATACTGGTTGTCTGCATATGTTCTATCTTTGGATTAACCTTTCCTGTACTGTCTATGTAAAAAGTATTTTACACTAACGGGTCTAGATTGCAAAAATAACATTTGAAATTTGAATAATGTTTACTTGTCATGCATCTAGACCCCGATAGTGTAAAAAAAAATTTACACCTATAGTATAGGAAATATTAGCTCCTTATATTTTCCTTTAGAAGTATATGTTGGGGTATAAGTTGTGCAACTTAATGTACAATGGTATATTTGCCTAATGAACTGTTCCTAGAAATGTAGAATGGCTTGTGCGGTCTCTTCCAATTATTGAACATTGCAATACTGCAACAGGGAAGTGAGTATGACAAATATCTAACCCCTGTTTGTCTCGTCTTTAACCCGCCTTAATTAGGTACTTGTCATTTAATTTCGTATCTGTACGTGTCATTTATCATATCTGTAAAATTAAATTCTCACGAATATAAGATATTAATTATATATCAATAAACTTCAAATATTAATAATAAGACTAAAATGTCTATTGATAAATTATAACTAAAAGAGTGTGATACTTATTTCATTTAATAAATACTAAAATGCAAAACTAATAAATAATATCATGAGCATGCAAGCTCAACTTATTTTAATATCTATTAACTCTATTAAAATCCTACTACTAAATAATTTAACGGTCTTCCTTATCCGAGTGTGCCTAAGTTTCGTTCTCTAAGATAACGTATTCGTACTCATTGTCTATGCAAAATATAGGGAATGGAGTAAGCGACAAGTTGTCCAATATATAGTACATAGTCCCTGCTAGATTATGTAGTTACATAGACATATACTTTCACAAACTGTCACATAATCACATGTTAATGCTTCAAGAAAATTATATTTTTCAAACCAAATACTTTATATTTATAAGTTCATATTATCTAATGCTTTTGAAATATTCAGAAATATACTATAATCAAAAGTCACTTTTATTTGACCAATTTCATAATCATACATCCATCAAGTATTCATTTTTATAATCATCAAATCATATTCGATTATGCATTCACTTATCAAAAGATGTTCAAAACTGACTATGCATTCATCGGCTACTAAATACTCAGTTTAATGCTTGACCTTACTAGAAAAGGTTGCCAAGAGGTTTCCATGGAACCACCTAACGGTTTCTCTAATCATTATCATTATCATTATCATTATTATTATCATTATTATAATCATGATCATTTTCATAATTATAATCATAATTAATCAAAGAGTTCAGGGTTATGATCCCTACTGACTATCTCATGTTCGTTTAGAGCCCTTGTTCATTAATGTTTTACCCATACATCACACCCATATCATGCATATTCAAAATCATGAATGTATCACAGCTTTGTGTAATTTTAAAACCAAGCAAGTCAAATAGTCATACATATGACTACAATCCAGATTTTCATAGCAAAAATAATTCTTTCATAAAACACATTGTTCATAAAATAAACTTGGAATTCAAGTGAATTCATAAAGAAATTTTAAGAAATATCAAAGTTCATAAAACAATTTGGAAATTCAAGGGGTAAGCACCACATACCTCAAATGAGCTGGATAATCATACTTAATCTTAATGTTGATATTTTCCTATAAGAAATCATGATATTCTATTATTAATGAATACTTAATAAACTCTTAATCCAATTCACTATAACCCCATTGCAAATTCTTAGTGATCATGATCGATTTAATACTTTAAATATTTTAAAATTCATTAGTGATGTAAAAATGTGAATACTTTTAGTTTGCTTAAATGTAATAATATAATCTCTTAAAAGTGTCAAAATAACTTCCTTACTAGGTTTAGTCAATTCAATTTCGGTCACAAAATAACTTTTAGTTTACTATTATAAGTTTTTAGAGATTCTAGGGTCATTTTTGAAACTTTTAAGAATTAACTTTGGGCTTTCTTATAACTATATAAAATCATGAGTGGCTCTATACAACTTCAGAAAAATATTTGAGGGCTTTCTTATAATTTGTAAAATAATTTTTAGGCTTTAGTATAATTTCTTAAAACTTTCGAGCCATTGTATAATTTTCAAAAACTTCAAGGGTTCAAAAAGTAATTTAAGAGAATTTTGGACTTTGTTTGACTCATCAAAACCTTTCTGGGTAAATCTCTAATTTCTATAAGTTCATAGGGATCTAATCTGCACCTTTTCAAAATCAATCAGGCGTTAATAAGATTCTATAAAACTAAGGGACTAACCTGCAATTATAACACAGCAACATCATCTTCTTTGTTTTCCTTCGGCAGACGCAGCGTACTTCTGCTACTCGTTCCTTTTTTTTTTCATTATTTATTTTTTTTTTAAAAAAAAAAACACAAAACAATCTTCTCTTCTTATTTCTTTGTAGAAAAATATATCCATAATTCAAGATCCATTCCATATGAAAATAATTATTGATAACCACAATATATTCTTAAATTTCAGATTATTTAAATACAAAAAAAATACTCCAAAATAAATGATAATTAAATTCATTAATAGACATAAATTAGTTTATACATGATCCCTAATAATCTACACAATTAATCTATAAAAGATTTCTAATAAATCTATAATATTCAAGTCTAAAATAATATAAATAATTAATTACGAAAATTAAATAAAAAAAGAAAACTTACTAGTTTGTTAGAAAAATTCTTCTTATCTCCTACAAATTATGTCAAAAGCCAATATTTATAGACAATTTATTCCTAAAATTTCTCATATAATATAGGCTAATCTCCAAAATTTACAAGGATAATTACTTTAATATTATTTCCCTACTAAAACTCTATTTTTTAATATACCCCAAATAATTATTTCCATATTTGTTATTTTTCCCAAAAATTTGCGAGTATCACAGTGTTACTCTCCTTTCTAGGAATTTTTCCCCTATTCATGTATCATAATGGAGGGCCCACTACTAAGAGAAATATGACCCTCTATTTTATAAAAAAATTGAGTTATTTATTATAAATGAGATTTTTTTATTAATTATTGAACAACAATAAAATACACAATAATTGCTCAATAATCATTAACAACCTTAAATCTCGATGTGTGGAATAGAGCATAAAGGTAAAAGTCAATGTACTTTTGGTATCTCTATATTTTTATAGGATTTGGATTATTCTCATTTAATTTCTCTTCATTTATTGTCTATTTACTTATATTTAAATAATTAAAATTTAAGAAAATAATTTAAATATACTATTAATTTTATCTAATCGAATAAATCATCATATTCAAAAATCATTTTATTCAAAAAAAAAAATTCACCGTTGAATTTCCTATCACATTTGACAATGCAGAAATTTTCAAATTTTGATAAAATAGAAAATAGCTTAATCAAACGGGTAAAAAGTTATTTTTTTTTCTAATTTTTTACAAGGTATTTACATGAAACATGATTTAAATTATGAACATATTTTATCACATTTAAAAATATTTTTTAAAATTTAATTTTTAAAGATAAATAGAGAAATCTCTTTTTACCCTCAACGGAGAGGATATTTATCCTATTTTACCTGGTACGATGTCCGAATTAATTACTTGCAAGTATATGGGCCATGACGTAAATGCCATAATGACATGCCAAGCTATCCTTTAATAATGGGTTGTTTCAACTTTCAAACAATATTCTGCACATGGTCGGAGAAAAAGAAAGATTAGTACATCTTAAAGGCCTTGGCAATTAATTCTTGCAGTCTAACTCTTTTTAGTTTTAAAGACGTTTTCACTCTAAATATGTCCTCATTTGGGCTCGAGCCAATCAAATTTGGATCGAGCTAGTAAGGATTCCTCATAAATCGTGTATGGCTTAACATGCTGTTAAAGGATAACATGGATGTAGATTTGGAGGGCCAGGCTCCTCTTAAGTAATTGGAGAGAATTTTTCTCTAATATACTTTATAAAAATATAATTCAAAAATATTTTTTGATTGTAAATTATATCCGTTTATAATGTAATTTATTGCATATACTTGCTATATATAAAATTTGAAATAAATGATTAAATTTTTTTGTTTGATTAAAAGTTATAATTTTTGTTTTGATTTTGACTCGTTTTACACTGTTCAAGTATTTCGTGCAAATTGAATGATAAAACATTGACAAATAAATTTGATTTTAAGATATGTTGATCTATTCATCGAAACAAAATTATTGATGTAATTTGATAATTTTTATAAATTTTAGTTGTTTAAATATAATAGATTATTGGAGGGAAGCAGGGGCGGACGCAGGAATTATACTTTGGAGGAGCAAAACTTAATAGTCAAATATTTATTAAGGTTAGTTTATATTTCTCTCAAAATATTAGGGGTGTGAAATATAAATTTTATAAGAATACAAATTAAATTTTTAAAATTTTTAAAATTTTTAAAATTTTTAAACGTAAAATTTACAATTTATAAAATCTTGGGGGTGGGCGATCCGCCCCTAGAGGGAAGTATACTTGAGAGGAGTTTAGTCCGATTTGGAGTTTCTAAAAAAATTTGGGATTTAAATTAGCATTGCATTTGGATGGAGGAATTTGATCTAGATTTGGATTTCAAATTCAAATTTAATACAAGTTATCCAAACAAGTTAATTGATTTAATTATGAAATCCATCAACGAATGAGAGTGTAGATTTTAATTGTTAAATAAGTAAATTTTAAATTCACCCAAATTTTATATAATTTTAAATACATTCAATTCAAATTCATTCATTTTAAATCTTGGTATAATTCAACCTAGGAATTTTTCTTTTTGTTCCCATCAGGGCCACCCTAGGACAGTACTTTGTGCTTTCCTTTTTAGGGATAATGCATCTAATCCAATAATGTTATCCCTGTAGACATTTATTGCGGATAATTTCACGCCTAAATCCGATGTCAAAAGTAATTAAAGCTATAATTCAAGTTTCACTCGAGGAGCAAACAGCACAAGAAGTCACACCAGTACTATTACGATGAAAGGGTCTGACTGGAAGATTGTTATATGAACCGATCTACAGCTTAATTTTTAAAATTTTTGTAATTAAAATAAGAGTCATACTGTTATTTTCTTTCATTAATATATCTTACCTAACTCATTTTAGCCCGAAGATTCATAAGTATGAAATTATAAATCGAGTTTATACAAAAATTTCTCAACCTAATTTACCCAATTTGTTTTCTTTCTTTTTCATTTCTTTTCTGGTTGCAACGGAACCAATTGGGGAACAAGAATAGAAATAGGGAGAGCGCATTCAAATTTCAATTTGTCCCTCTAAGGCTCTAAGGCTTGGACCATTGGATCAGAGGCAGTAACAACTATCTCGTTGAGAATTTTAGATTAGATGCTTTCACCAAACAAACAATAATGGTCGTCGATGTAAAAAAATTTTATGTATCATCGATGTAAAATTTTGTTATTATCAAGTACAATTACTTAAATTTTAAATGTTGTTTTTACGTATATGGTATGCATCCAAATCCAATAGAATATCAAAAAAAATTTACACTAATAATATATAAAAAATTAACCCTAATAATATTCCTCAACTTCTATCTTTACCAAAAAAATAAAAACACCTTCCCTATTACAAATTTCACCATAAGAACTTGAGCTTGTTTGTCAAATTTCTTTTTCAATACCTGGATTGTCAATTTTCCTCTACTTAGAGTCATCTTACCTAATTTCTCCATTTCTCTCTCTAACTTTTTTTTCTTCCTTTCTTCTAAAAACTCTCTAATATTATTCATTACAATAAATAATATTTTCATTGTTTTTTCAATACAAACCACCACCTGCAATAATTTTTTTCCCTTTTCCCATTAAATTTGCTCATTGAGAATTTTATCTTCCCAAAACAAGTGAGAATTTTGGTCTCTTTTTTAATAAATGGGAGTTTTTTCTTTTCATCTTTTGCAGTTGATGCAGATAGAAGATTTAGTCGAGTCAAGATAGATCTGGTTAACCAGATTTGTCTTTGTGCTTTATATCAGAAGTCTTAGTGATATGTCTGAAAATGTTCAAATCTAATATGAAATTTGTCCAACTTTTTGAAGTTAGATCTAATTTTTTTTTAGATCTGTGTAGATTTAGATTTTTAGATTTGTTGGAGTATCTTTTACATCTTTTTATTACATAGATCAGGTAAAATTTTAGGAAAAATAACCCTATTAGTCCCTCACATTTTACATTTGTACTTTTTTAGTCATTTACATTTAAAATGATGCATTTTAGTCCTTCACATATTCAAAATGTACCATTTTGGTCTCTCGACACAATTATCAACATATTTTGGCCTGAAATATTCACATGTGTATTGAATGTTACATTTTTTTATGAGCAAAATTGGCAAGACATAAATTTTAAATATTAAACGACACTACCTAAAACTTCCATCACCACCACCCTAAAATTCTTACCTACCATTACCACCCCTATTCCCTCCCCTCGCGACTTTTTCTCCACGAACTCTACTCTAACAGCTGTAATTCTCTTCTTTTTGGTACTAGGGAATACTGTAGAATTTATTGTTTAAAGTTATGTATTGTCAATTTTGCACTTGAATATGTTACATTTCATATGCATGTGAGTATTTCAAATCAAAATATATCCGTAATTGTATCGAGAAATCAAAATAGTACGTTTTGAATTTATGAGAAACTAAAATGCATCATTTTGAATGTGAGGGACTAAAAAAGTACAAATGTGAAATGTGAGAGACTATTAATGTCATTTTCCCTAAATTTTATCAAATTGTATTTTAATAAATTATAATAACTGTTTCTTTAATTAATGAAATTTGATATTTAAAAAAAAAAAAAAAAAAAAAAGTCGTCTTACATAATTTAGATATGCTACCAACTCGATCAGACAACAGTTTGATACGTATCCGTTTTTCTTTTCGTCCCAGATCATGTGCAATTAAGTGAGAATACCATGTTTCAATTCAATATAATTAATGAAACATAATTAGATGCATAATTAACATAGATTTAACACGTGTTGAGACTTGTGCCAAGAAGTTACATTTCATCACTTCAAAATTCAAATGTAGGTGGGATGGGATGAATAATCAACATGAATGGAAGGTGTTAGGTAGGTGTTTAACTCATACTAATTTTTTTTTAATATTACTGAGCCTGCTCATATAAGTTATCTACTTAGTAATGATCTTGCCCTTCTTTTTTTTTCCTTTTAAGCTTTGTTATATTTGGTATATTTTAAAAATTTGTATCGTATAAATATTTAAAGCTAACAAAAATGTGACTATAGAATTTCTTATTTTTATGAAGAGGTTCTTACCTCAATAGATTTCACACCTATTGACGTATATCGAGTTTGTGTATATAGTTCAAAAATTACACCCATTAACGTCGCTAGAGCATGAACCCGTTTGTCAAGCCCATCAACAAAAAGATTACCATCAATTACCAAATATTTAAGAATTACATCTTCTTCTCTTTTTTTTTTCTCTCACATTATCATTTTCTCACACGATCAATAGATATTAGTTAACTTATACTATATAACTTTTGTTTAGACCTATTAGATTTATCTGTGAGTCGTAACTAACCCATACAAGAATCTCTCGAAAGTGAGTAGCCAAGACTAATTATGGATAATAAGGACGAGAAATTCGAAAGTGAATAACCAAGATTATATGGCTGGATTATGAAGACGAAATATGGAGGTAAATGGACTAATGGGGAACAAAAGTACAAAGGGGTTGTTTGGTTTATGGGTATGAGAAGAAGTAATGAGAATCAAAATTAACGATATTTATAGATTTTGTTTGGTTAATCACTAAGAGAATAAAAGTGTTAGAAAATATCAACTTTTATTCTTCACTTGTGACATGAGTTTCAAATTTATTCATTTATCAATATAATGAAACACATTATTTATTTAAACCAAACAATTAAAGAAAAATAATATAAACCCGTATGGATAATGTTGGCGTGGTGAGCCTCCCACTCAAAGGCAAAAGCCTTAAACTCAACAAAACACCCATTACTAACAAGCAATGACATTTTGCTTGCGCATAACAGCATATGCAACACAATGACATCTATGCCCATAACTAAATTATCAGGGTTAATTGCATAAACCTCTCCTGTGGTTTATACTAATATCATTTAGTATTTCTGAACTTTAAAAAAACTCATACACCTTTTCTAACTTTACATATATTGTATCAATTTCAGCCTAATTGAATAAAATATCATTTTAGGAGAGAAAGAAGCAATTTTGCTTCCATTTTTACCCCTAGTAAGAAAAATTAATTTGGTATAACATTGGAAGAAAGAAAAAAAAGAAATTTCGAGGATTTAAATGAGATTGTTAAAAAATATTATTGGATGCCAATATTTATTAGTTGGAACATACAGCTACTTTTAGTTATCATATATATATATATATATATATATATATATATATATATATATATCTATGTTTATGTTACTTTTCTTTAATTCATGAGCTTGTGATTTTTTAGAATAAAAAATACCAATTACAGTTATTTTATTATAATATATAGTGTGCTTCTACATATACTTAAATTTTTATTTAATTGGAACGCAAACAGATTGATGCACATATATTTTCCTAAATAAGTTGACAAAAAATTTAACTAAAAGAATACATTTTAATTTTTTTTGCTTTACAAGTTTTGATTTCCTAACAAAATACAAACCACATTTTTTATAATACTATATGATTTGCTTCTAATTGTTCTATTTTTTTTATTGAATGACACATAGTACATTTTATTACCGTGGTCTCAAATTTTTTAAGTAAATTGACAAAAAAAATTTCATAAAAAATTATATTTTAATTTTTTTTAGTTTATGAGTTTATGATTAACCATACAAAATATCAGTTTTTATAAAAATATTGTGTGTTTATATGTATTAAAAAAAAATCAAACAAATAAAATAAGTACATTAGCTCACATATATTTTCGCAAATAAGTCGACAAAAATATGTTAAAAGATTAAAGGGTAACAAGTAAAATTATTAGAAACCTTAGGGATGTGTTTGAAACTACGTTTTCATTATTTTACCATATAAGAAGAAAGGATACAATTGTCATTTCATGCTAATTAGGGCCCACTTACAAGAGATGGGAGGTAGGTGATAATTCTAAAAGTTAAAGGATGCTAAGTGATATTATCCTAAACCTCAAGGAGGTTTGTGAATTATCCCAAATTATAAAGCACTTAAAAACATTACTAAAAAGAAATCGACATATCCTATATGAATAGACTATAAAGTAATTAAAACAGTGGTTTTTCATGGACGTTGTAGGTGACTATCTGGATTTGTAACTATAAGGGTAGGTTTTATTTTATTTTTTTCTTTTTTTTTTAAGTATCAATAAGGGTAGCTAACCAGCATTATACAAATAACAAAGTTTAGATTAGATAGTAATTAAGACGTTTCTTTATAACATAAAACTCATGAGTTCGAATTCCGAAAGTTGGAGAAGATGGACTTTGGAAAAAAAAAAATTATACATTAGTTTTTTAAGAAATAAAAGTTCATAACATCTAATTCTTCAATTACTAGTGCACAGGTGTTATTAATGGGGAAGTCACAGTTCTTCACTGCTCTTGGTATATATTATTCTTCTTTGGTTTATATTGCGTTAGTATTCTACATTTAGGCTTAGAGACTTCTTTAGTGATTTACTACAATTTGGTGAATTGGTCTCTACTCTAGGGCTAATAATTTTTTACACGATTCGATAATATGACATGAACACGATATGAAATTAACAGGTTATGATACGATCCAAATTTTATCGAATCATTATTGGGTCAACCTGTTTATGATACGAAAGTAAACGAGTTAAGTTGGATTAACAAATGAGTTGACACGATAACTCGTTAAATTTCTGGCTTAATAAATTTTGTTGAAGTGTTACCTCAATTATATTTAATATAATATATTTTAATATAATATTATTAAATCAAACATAATAATTATTTAAATATTATCTAATGAATTTTAATAATTTTAATAATACGTTCTAAATTGTTATGAGAACAAGGTTTGTATTAATAATTGTTTAAATTATTAACCTAAGAATTAAAATTTGAGATTTTAATTTAAATGGGTCGCAAATTATTAAACTTATCAAATAAGTTGATACATCTTTGTCAATAGTAAACAGGTCAGATACGAACACGACACGAACCTGAACAGGTTAGACACGAACATAACATGACAATAAAGGGGTCCTACATGATACGATTCGAATACGACACAATAAAAAACGGATCACATCTAACATAACACAATAACTTAATAACTCAACCCAATATCACCCCAAGCATAACATATTTTTTAATGCATTCCCCAATTTTTAGGTCAAAATTTGTGATAAGACAACTAGATTATTACATGCACCCTTTATCACACTGTCTAATAGTATGAATTAGTAACAAATTCAAAATTTTCAGTTTCATAATTTGATATGGTACATCCTCCCATTGGCTAATTATGTATCACATCTTCTAGAAAAATTGAAAAAGTAGGATACTGTAATACAAGATTCCTAAATACTACTTCTTTCGTTTCACTTATTTTGTATTATCAGAGTTTGATTTTTCTGGTCAATCGGATCAATTTTGTAATCAATAATTCATATAGATTTATTTAATTTTTTATGAAATTTTTCTAACAAAAGTGAAATTTGTATAAAGTATTATGCCATCAAACTTAAAATTTAAAAAATATAAAAAATTAAGTTTTGAAAACTTGTCTCGTTAATCAATAAAAGTCAAATGTGACAAATATATTGACATGGAGGTAATAACAAATAACCAAACAAAAATCTAAAACAGAAAGAGAATAAGAGCCAATGGAGGGTCACTTAACTGTTTCTATTTGTTGAGAAAGAGATTCAATTAATCATTTAGCTACACTTGATTAGAGCTGCGACCAAGTCTCTTATTGGTATTTAAAATTACCAAAATATCCCTCCCAACAACCCTCTTTTTATTTTAATTTTTTACTTTTTATTTATTTTTCCATTTTGTTGGCATAACACAACTACCACCACCAGCCACTGTCAGTCCCACCAAGTCCTCCCTCAACTTCCAAACTCCCATCAAAACATCCTCTTATATAATCCCCCTCTCATATCTCTCCCTTCTCTTCACGTACCACACATTCCCCGATAACAAAGGTACCACTTAAAAACACACACACACACACATTACACATATTTCACACACTAAACACACTTCCATTATTTTTTTTTTCATATTCCCAATTAAAATGGCTCTCACCAGCACCCACAATTCCCTCCTGTGAAACAAGGCCTTAGTTCACCATCCTCAACCTTCACCTAAAACTCCCATTTTTATCACCAACCAATCAAAGTCCACCATCAAATCCATCCAACCCATATCAGTGTGTTTGTGTGTGTATATAATTACATATACAACTTACATGTATCGGTATCGATAAACGAATTCTATTGTGGATCCAATTTCAAACTACAATTGTTTAATAATTTAAGGAATCATTTCCAAATTTTGACATGATTATTTTATCAATTAGCTGATTCTCAACCCAATCTTCAAAATAAAAGTTGGAAAAATGAAATATATATAATAACTATGACAATGTGTGCATCATTTAGGTGAAAAATAGTAGAAGTATATATATTTATTCAATTGATATACCACTATATGGTCTTACAAACTAAAAGTATATTTTACTTATAAAATACATATATAATCGACTTATTAAGCCCAAATGATGAATGTGGGTAATCGAATTTTCACTAAATTATTTAACCTTTTGACCGACTATTTAACCAATAGGTGTGATGTTATTACTTTTTTGTCTAATTTACAATTATTTTCATAATTCAATTCAAAATTTCAATGTATGTATGCGTATTCATAGTTTGGTTTTCGAACTAAACTATTCATATTTTTTATGTCCAAATAAATCGCAAACAAATACCAAATAAAGTGATTAGTAATAAGATTCGAATTTAGTTTTTTGAAATACATAACTCATTTTTCCAATAAAAACATTCATTTTATAGTTTACTATATTAATTTTAATCGATTTGTATAGTGAAATAAATCGTTCATACGATATATCCACTATATTAGAAACTAATAACTTTAGAAATTGAAAATTGTTTGAAATATTCTTTTCTTTGTAATAGTATGACAAAGTTATTTCAAATGGCATAAAAATTTAATAGTTGTAATTAAATAAGTAATATACAATTTTTTGGATGGGGAAAATGGCCAAAATATTCCCACAACTTTTTTATTTTAGCCGAATAGTCCCTCAACCTTTTTTTAGCCAGGATAGTCCTTCAACTTTTATTTTTTAGCCAAGATAGTCCTTTTGTGGTGGAATCACCACAAAAACCTCTTTCTTTTGTTTGATAAATTTCACATACAACCCCTATGGTTTAGTTGTTTTCCACATTAGTCTACTTTAAAATTTTACAAAACTTTATGGCCAACTTTTAAAAAAGAAGACCTAGTGATTGACAAAGGGGATCTGGCGATAGGGCTAGTAGGTGGCGATTGGTTTCTGGTGGATACAGGGAGGCGCTTGGGTGGTTGAAGAGGTGGTTCTAGAGTTGAATCGAGGGGTGACAGCTTCAGCTAGGAGAAAGGGAAGACGGAATGGTTAGGATTTTAATATATTGTTTTTTGTAAAAAATAAATGTTTCATTTTTTTTTTGATAATTGTTTTGAATTTTTTTCCTTTTTCAACCTGTCAAATTAATTTCTTTCTTATTTTCCCAATTTTAAACTATATAGGGGTTGTGTGAAAATAAGTAAATCTCAAGGGGTACATGTGAAATTTATCAAAAAAAGAAAAAGATTTTTGTTATAGCTCCACCATAAAAGGACTGTCTTGGCTAAAAAATAAAAGTTGAAGGACTATTCTGGCTAAAAACAAAGTTGAGGGACTATTTTGACTAAAGTAAAAAAGTTGAGGAACTATTTTGGTGATTGTCCCTTTTGGATGATTTACTAAGATTTATTACAATAATATATATGAATAAGTACTTGTTATTCCTAAATGTAAACGTTAGTTGCTAAACTGATAGGAATTAGAAAGTCAAGGGTTAAATAGAGAGTCAGGGTCCCAAATGCAATTAGTACTTTTTGACGGGCTGTTTTAACTTGCAAAAAAACCTCTTTTTTTGCCCAATACAACCTTGATTTCACTGGTGGCTGATGTGGTGCATACGTGGCAAGTGTGATTAGTTAAAAATCACTTTCTACACCTCGAGCCAAAATAACCTATCGGCACCCTAGAATTTTTTGAATTTTTTTTATCAATCAAGGAAATATTTTTTTTTTACTTACTTTGTATTTCAGAATAAGTATTGCATACTATTAAATAATTAAAAAATAAAAAAAAATTATTATTTTTTAATTATTTTAATAATTATTATATTTATTCTATATTGTGAAGTAAATAAAAGTAGGGGCTAACCTTAAAAGTCTTAAACAATAGTAGATGGTGTTCGAGAATTTCAACAATGGACCCACGAATTGATATACAAGACGAAATATCTCGACTTCTCCTACAATTATTGTTCTCACCATTTCATCACCTTACGTTCTCTTTTATCACTGGCCAGTCCTAGTATTTTATGTCGGTAAATATCTTTAATAGATTCGATTTTTGATCTTATTTGTAAATTTTATAGTGTAGATTAAATTTTAGAGAATCTATGTCATCAGTTGATATAAACAAAATTATTTAAAATTTAATTCTGACCACAAAATTTACAAATAAAGTTAAAAGAGCGAATTTACCTAAATACTTTCAATTTATGCCATCCAACAACAAGAACGACCATAAAGAGGTTGTACATTTACTTGGGGAAGACTAAAACGTGGTAAAGAAACTTCACCTAAACTTCATATAAACATTGAAATTAATGAAGTAAATCCTTGTAAAAACCTGTTGTGAGTTGAGTCAGTAAATTTAAAAAAGGAAAGCTATGTATTTTTTTTATCAAAAAACAAAGAAAGTTAGAAATTAGATTAGAACACACTCAAGGCTTTTTTGAACAGTGTTAACTAAGCACTTACAAACAAGGGAGAAGTAAACCTAAGAAAGACCCACAGAACTTCAACCTCCAGGCAATTGCTGACTGGAAGAGAAGTCTATAATATTGGAATTTGAATCTAGACACTCACTTACTTATGTTTTTTTGTAACCCAACAATAATCTTTTACCTCAAGTAAATCTTAACCAACACATTGGCTTTTTTTTATCAGAAGATAAAGAAAGTTAAAAGTTAAGATTAAAACACACTCAAGACAGGAAAGCAATGTAAGGTGATGAAATACTGGCACAAGAAACTTAACAAGGAAGGCATTAATCCTTGATGGTAACAAGGAAGGCATAAATCCTTGATGGATGGCATAAAATACTTGGACTGTCCAGTGATAAAAGAGAACGTAAGGTGATGAAAAGGTGACAACAATAATTGTAGGAGGGCTTCCGAAGTCATGATATTTGGACATGTATATCAATTCGTGGGTCCATTGTTGAAATTCTGGAACAACACCAACTAGTGTTTAAAGACTTTTATACCGTATTTGAATGAATGGATTTAATTTGAAAAAAGATTTAAAATGCATAAATTTAAATTAAATAAATTTTAAATTTATTTATCTTAATTATTAAAATTATATTTTTATTTATTAATAAATTTTAAATTTATGATTAAATTAATTATTAAAATTATATTTTTATTTATTAATAAATTTTAAATTTATGATTAAATTAATTATTTTATTTATTATATATATTAAAATTTCAAATTAAATTTATCTAAATCCTTCCATCTAAACAAAATATTAAAATTAGCCGCTACTTGAGCTCTCCCCAACAGCTTTCCAGCCTTGCTTTCCTTGACTGATTCTACCATTCTCCTAAATTTTATGGAGTATATTACGAAAATTTTATACCGTTTCTGAAAAGAAAAAATAAAAGGGTATATTACAAAAATTTAATAAATAATATTTTTACTGGGCACACGTGTTCTACCGTACTTATATAGTACAATACAGCAGAATAGATTTGCAGGTTATAGTCTTGTCTTCATCGAATTCCGGAATCTTTGCTTTATTTTCCTTCTCTTTTGTTATAGATGTTGGTGGATGAGTTACATCTATGTAAAAGAAAGCTGGTTGGTAGGCCTAGATAATCCTCACTTTCTTTCTTTCTTTTATTTATTTATTTATATTTTTGCCTGTGCATTCTTTTGTTTTCTTCACTTTGGGTGCCTATTTTCTCTTAGCTCCAATTTTTACTTCTGGGATTTTTCTGTATGATATTTTGCAGAAGTTTGGTGCTTCTTTTGGATTCTGGTAACTTAAATGGCTTTTTTGTTTATATTGCAACGAACCCTTTTGTGATTAGGCCTCAATGTTCAGGATTTAACAGTTGTTATGTAGATAGATTTGGATGCCTATAAATAGGTGCCAAAATTTCTCCATTTCCCCATTTGATTAATGTTTCTTCACACATTTCTTTATTTTTGTGTTTATTTTGCTTTGTAGTTTTTGTTCCCCTTGCATGTGGAATTGTACAAGGAATTGATTGTATTTGCATTTCTGAAAATCAAGATTGTTGCTTTTAAGTGAAAAGATTTGTTCTTCCTACATTCCTTTATGTTAAAAAGCTTATTCCTCTTGATAACAATTGACTTGAGGAAGAAGATGAGGTTTTTATTTGGAAGGATTGTTCATTGTTTTCTTGTTTAGAGATTAAAAGTTAAATTTTGTTGTTTGAAGCCCTGTTTCCAATCAGTAACTTTCTGTTTCCTATTATGTCACATCTTTTGGATAATCAAATGCCTGTTTTCTTCTTGAAGATTGATTTTCTAGACTATACTGCATCTTGCTCATTTCAGTTTAATGTGCCAAATTACAATATGAACATTTGGATTTTCCCTTCAAGTTCTTGTGAAAATTTCTAAAATTTACAGTGTTGATGTAGAGTTAAATAAATTTTAATTAAGAATTTGTAATATTTTGTGAAGGATACGCAGATGGAGGGAACTGATTCTCGATATTGGGAAGATCTTTTGCCAGATGCACTTGGCCTAATCTTCCAAAACCTATCTCTCCAGGAGATATTAACTGTGATCCCTAGAGTATGTAAATCATGGAACAAAGCAGTGATGGATCCTTAACTGCTGGCAAGAGATAGACATTGAGGAATGGAGCATTGGATCCGAGCCCAAGAATGTTGATCGATTGCTACGAATGTTAATTACAAGGAGCTCTGGTTCGCTGCAAAAGCTATGTGTATCTGGCCTTCAGAGTGAGAATAGCTTCAATTTCATTGCTGAACAGTAAGAATTGCAGCACTTCATTAAATAATCATGTGTTTTTAGGCAAATTTTCTTGAAGTTGCTCGTCTAATTTCAATTGAGTTGCTATTAGGAGCTAGTATGCATTTTAGCTTGTCTTGGGACGTGGATCATCTGAAGAGGGGTTAATTCGATGACTCAATACTTTGATTTTCCTGTTCTCTGTTCCAATTTTCAACTACATAAGTTTGGTTGCAACTTGTGAACATATACCATTTAGATAATTTAGATTGCCCTCTTGTCGAGAAATTAGCCTCCATGGTAAGGTTTTTATATTTCTATTGAGTTAAACTGTCACTGATCAAATTATTCCAGTTACTCATTCACTCATGTAAGGTTTCATGCATATCAAATTCACTAACACATGTTATACTTGTAGAGATGTGATTACAAAATCTATTTTTGTTTTTGCTAGTGCTCGTTCATTGCAGACACTAAGACTTCCAAGAAGTGAAATGTGTGATTCAACAATGGAAAAGATTGCTGGGAAACTTTCTGTTCTAACTTTCTTGGATTTGAGCTACTGCAGTAAAATTGGTCCCTGTGCTTTGGAGGCCATTGGAAGGAATTGCAAATTTCTTGAAAGACTGCATCGTAATATGTATCCTTTGGATGTGGAGGGAAAGTTATCGCAGAATGATGAGGCTCATGCCATTGCAACCACAATGCCAAAGCTCAAGCATCTTGAAATGGCTTACTATCTTGTTGATAAAATAGGTGTTCTGGAGATAATTACTAGTTGTTGCAAGCTCGAATTTCTAGATTTGAGAGGATGTTGGGATGTGAAACTTGATGAGAAGTATCTCAAGGAAAAGTTCCCAAATTTCAAGAATGTTTTGGGGCTTCATGTGGTGGATCAGTATGAGGAAAATGCTTGGGAAGATTCCTCGGACTACTCAGATTCATTATACGATTATGAGAGTTTAGATTCTTCATGTGGGATGATGAAGGGCTAGAACTGCAATCTTATGAAGGATCTGATGAAGATTCTGTTTATGGATGGCCTCCATCTCCTTGAGCCTCCTCCTGTAAGAAAACATACTGGTTGTGTGCATATGTTCTGCATTTGCCTTCCCTATATTGTCTATGTAAAAATTATTTTACATAACGGGTCTTGTTAATGTTGTGAAAGAATTGTTAAATTTGTGTGTTTTATGAATGATACAATAGCTTATATTTATAGGTTTATAGGTACAATGAATTTAGACTATATAATGAACCTAAACACTAACTAACAAGGTAACTAACACAAATTTAGGCACTAATAAATAATGGGGAAATTTTACGGTCTCTTTTGCTGAATCATTCCCTTTTGTTTTAAATGTTTGTACACCTCTAGAACAACACCATGTGCTTTAAAAGTTTGTACTGTACAAGCTTTTAAAGTCAAGGGAATGGTTCCCTAAAAGAAACTGTAGAATTCTCCTAAATAATGTAGCTATACAATGAATCTAGATAATAGAATTTATGTTAACATCCCCCTCAAACTTAAGGTGATTGAGCGCAGACCAACTGGAGTTTGGAACACAAGGCGAGAAAACTACTGAGTGGTTGAGCCTTAGTGAAAATGTCAGCAGTCTGATCCTGTGATAAAACGGATTGTAATCGAAGAGTACCACGAACCAGATGTTGGCGAACAAAATTACAATCATTTTCGATATGTTTAGTATGCTCATGGAAGACATCGTTGTGAGCAATTTGTATAACACTCTGATTATCACAACGAAAAAGAGTAGCGGATGAATGAGTAACGCCCATATCTTCGATTAACCACCGAAGCCAAATAAGTTTTTGAGTAGTATCAACAACTGTGCGATATTCTGCTTCGATACTAGAACGAGATGTAACGGACAGACTTTGCTTCTTGCTTTTCCAAGAGATAAGAGATGTACAAAAAAAAAAAAACAAAAGCCTGTAATAGAGCGTCTATTTGTAGGGTTACCGGACCAATCAGCATCAGAATAAGCGTGTAAATTAAGAATAGAATGGCAAGAAAAATGAAGACCATGGAATGGATTACCCTTGAGGTATCGTAAAATGCGAAAAACAACTGTAAAATGAGTCGTCCTAGGAGCTGTCATGAATTGACTGACAATGTGAACGGTATAAGCAATGTCAGGTCTAGTAACTATAAGATAGACTGGACTGCTACCAATTGACGATATAACATAGGATTTGAGAGAGGGGACCCATCACGAGGAGTGAAGCGAGCATTAGTTTCAATGGGAGTAGAAATAATTGTACTATCAGTTAAGCCAGCCCGAGCAAGAAGATCCGAGATATACTTGGCCTGAGTAAGAAAGTATCCATCAGAATTAAATGAGACCTCAAGACTAAGAAAATAACTTAGGAATCCCAAGTCCTTCATCAACTTGAAATGTTGATGGAGATGATCTTTTAACACAGTGATACCATCAAGTTCATCTCCAGTAATAATCATATCATCCACATAAAGTAAAAGAAGAATAGTACAACTACTGATACTTGACGAAAGATAGCCGAATCATAAGGACTAGAGGTGAACCTAAGCTACGAAATAGTGGAGCTAAATTTAGAAAACCAAACTCGAGGAGCTTGTTTGAAACCATAAAGAGCTCGACGAAATATATAGACCTTATCTACTAGATAATCATAACTGGGGGCAGTTTTATATAGATATTTTCAACAAGTTCACTATTAAGGAAGGCATTCTTAACATCCATTTGATAAAGTTGCCAACAACGAACATCAGCAACAGCAAGTAAACTACGAACAGAAGTAAGACGGGCAACAGGAGCAAAGGTTTCTTCGTAATCAATGCCATATTTTTGAGTAAAACCTTTGGCAACTAAGCAACCTTTATAGCGTTCAATTGAACCATTTGAGTAAGTTTTAATCTTGTACCATTGACCCATTTACAGCCAACAACAAATTTTTCAAGTGGTAAGTCCACAAGATCCCAAGGATGCATCTTATCAAGGGCTTACAATTCATTTATCATAATTTTCTGTCACACAGGGTTAGAACTTGCCTCTCGATAAGATGTGAGTTTTTAGAAAGATAAGACAATAGAAAAACAATAAAATTCACGAAGACGAGTAGAAATTTCTCTTACACGATTGGATCTACTTAAGGCATGTAGAGACAATTCTGGAGAGACAGCAAGAGCAGGATCCTCAGGTGGAGCATGTTCTTGGGTCGAGTCATCAGTCAGGCTATCATGAGAAGATTCAACAACAGACTCATAAGGAAAAAGATCACTAGATGGATTAGTAAAGAGAATTGGAGAAAAAGTGACAGGAAGATGAAATTTAGACATAGAAGAGAACATTTTATGTTCTCAGAAGACAACATGACGAGATATACGGAATCTTTTGGACTGCGGATTCCAACATCGATAACCTTTATATTCATTCCCAGTACATAGCCAAGAAAACAACACAACCTTGCACGAGATTATAATTTATGGTGCCCATGTGGTTGGAGCAAAACAAAATAGGCACAACTAAAAATTTTGAGTTATGTATAATCAAGAGTATATTGAAAAAGACGTTAATAAGGAGTTTGATTATTAATGACAGAAGATGGAATCCGATTAATGGTATAAACAACAGTAAGTGTTGTTTCACCCCAAATCATTCGGGGCAAGAAGAAGAACTGAGGTGTATGAATAGTATCAAGGATATATCTGTGTTTACGTTCATTACGACCATTTTGGGAAGAAATTCCTGGACAAGATCTATGTACCACAGTGCCATTTTGGTGAAAAAAATTGAAAAAGGAGTGTTCTTTATATTCTAGATATTTTCAGTACGAAATATTTTGATAGTACTAGAAGATTGAGTTTTGATCATGCTGGCAAGCTCACGATAGATTGCAGACAAATCAGATTTACATTGTATTATATAAATCCAAGTATATCGAGAAAACTATCAGATTATCAACAAAAATAACAAAATATCGGGAATCACCCATTGTGGGTGTAGGAGAAGGTCCCCAAATATTTGAATAAACAAGATTAAATGATACACTAGAAATAGAATCACTTTTATTAAAAGGTAAAATATGATGTTTTGGAAGTTGACATGAAACACAATTAAAATGAGTATCCTTAACAAAACCTAAATGACCCTTAGCTACTAAAATTTTTAAACGACTAACAGAGACATGACCAAGGTGTGAATGCCATAAATTAATGGAAGAATGAAGAATAAGAAGAAGCAGCGGAAAGTGATAAAAAAAAAAATAAATGAGAAGGAAGGGAGAGATGAACCAACTCGAAAAGACGACCAACTTTATGCCCGATCCCAAGAATCTGCCCTGTTCGAGAATCCTGAACAGAACCAGAAGGTGTGAACAATATATGTAGGCCTAACTCACACAACTAACCAACTAATAGATTAAGCATGAGTTTGAGAATAAGAAAAGTATTAGGAATGGAAATCATTATTTGTAGATGTGGATATGTTGCATATATGACTAATACACAGAGTAGAACCATCAGCCGTATAAATAGGTGGTGCAGAGAAATTTTCATGTTTAGAACTAAAAATGCTAGGATTAGAGGTCATGTGGTTACTATAGGCAGAATCAAAATACCAAGAGGAAGTACCTGGAGTGACAGAAAGAGCAGTAGATGGAGTTTAGTTAAGCAAAACCTGTTTAAGTATTGATTCGATATCATTGAGGGTAACATTAGAAGACGAAGATCCAGGACCTTGAGAAGATGATGGAGGAACATTATCAACATCAGTAGCAGCAGCAGTAGTAGCACAATGTGGGCCAGATTTAATTAGGACATATCCTAGTTATCCTGAAAATCTGTATGGATTCTTGAGACATTGTGCAATAAAATGGCGATGACCTTTTCTTTCGACAAATGCGGCAGACACGGGTAGAACAATCTAAAAGAGTGGACCAAGTTCATGACAATAACGGCATTCCCGTGGTTTAGATGGTGTTTCTTGCAGAGGAGTTCTTGTAGCCAAAATAGTATCAGTAATATGGTGAACAGAAGTAGAATCCGAACCCTTAAGGGATGGAAAACAAGTTTCTTCAAAAATAACCTCTTGAAAAGCATATTCAAGTGTAGGTAATGGATGTCGATGAAGTAAGGATGCACGAATGGATTCAAAATCATCATGTAGAGTCATAAGAAATTGCATTAGACATTGTTGATCTCGAAGAGCAAAATATTTTGCTGCATCTCCTGGAGTCTCCCATTGAGGGTCCGAAGTGCTAATTGATCCCATAAGTTACTGATATAAGCAATAAAAGAGTGAATAGATTGGTGTGATTTTTGTTTCACATGATATAATGTAGTAAGAAGATGATACTGGTTAGCCAACTCCTTGCTAGTGTATCATGGGAAATGAAGTCCCACAGATCTTTAGCGGAGTTGAAATGTCCAAATTGCTGATGTAAGGAGGGGATAGAAGTATTACAGATCCAAATAATGATTTGGTGGTTTTAACTATCTATCCCAATCCTCTTAACGATCAGCAAATTTTACAGATGACTGTTCAGTAGTTTGAATTGGAATTAGAACAAAATCGTCAATAATTCGCCATAATTTATGACCTTTAAGGAAACTCTGCATTTTCTGAACCCACAAAACATAAGTAGATTCATCTAAGATAGTGGAAATGGGTTGACAAATATCCGATTGGGCCATGAAAGTATAAAATCGAACAGAAACCAAGAACTAAATTAGTAACCAGTCAACTTTGAAAAAAAAAGTCTACTGTTTGAGCAGAATTAAGAAAAATTAAGTCTACAGCTGAATTCAGAAGGCCAAAAATAGTAAAGAATTGGGTCAAACTGGAATTGAACCAGAGTAAAACAAACTGAACCGGTGCAAAGAAAAATTGAACAGTGAACCAGACTGAACCACTGATGAAGAGAACCAGACCAGAACACGTGGCAGCTGACGTGGCAGAACTGATGATGTGGTAGCTGATGTGGCAGAATGGTGATATTTATTGTTGCCGTGGTAGCTTATATCTGGCTCAGTGGTGATGATTTTGTGGTGACATGTGGATAATGGGTCTGATGACGTGGCTTTTTTTTCTTTTTTTTTGGTTCTTCTCCAATCTCTAGCGGGTAGACCCGAATATTAGTCTGATCAAAAAATAGGTCGAACGCGATTGGTTTCTGGATGCGAAAAAATAAATTTGAGATCAATTAGAGGAGGCTCAGGAACAATTTGTATGTTGTCTTGGGATGTGGGAAGGATTGAAAATCAATCCAATAACTTAAGAAGGCTAGGAAACAAGGTCAAATTATAAAACTAGATTATGGAAGAAATATCACCGAAAAAACAAAAGTATTCTGACCCAAAACCAGGCTTTGATACCATGTCAATGTTGTGAAAGAATTGTTAAACTTGTGTGTTTTATGAATGATACAATAACTTATATTTATAGGCTTATAGGTATAATAAATTTAAACTGTATAATGAATCTAAACACTAACTAACAAGGTAACTAACACAAATTTAGCCACTAATAAAGTCTAATGTAATTAAATAATGAATCTAGACAATAGAATTTATGTTAACAGGTCTAGATTGTAAAAGTAATATTTGAAATTTGAATAATGCTTATTTGTCATGCATCTAGATCCCAATGGTGTAAAAAGAAAATTTACACCAATAGTATGGGAAATATTAACTCTTTATATTTTCCTTTAGAAGTAGGAAAATAATTAGGTAGATCCAGTTTTTGACCCCACCTGTAGACCATGTGGTCAGGATTAAATCTTAAAAAATTTTACTTACATCAACTGATGTCATAGATATTATAATGTTTAATCAACACCACAAGATTTACAAATGAAATTAAAAATCTAATCTATTTAAATATTTGCCTTAGAAGTATATGTTGGGGTATAAGTTGTGCGCCTCAATGTACAATGGTATATTTGCCTAATGTACTGTTCCTAGTAACGGAGAATTGCTTGTGCCGTCTCTTCCAATTATTGACCATTGCAATACTACAGTAGGCAAGTGAGTATGACAAATATTAGACTGCCCATTCTCCATAGCCCACCGACTCAAATCCAACTTCAAAGTTAAAAATAACTTACAAACTAGTTCCAACAAGTAATAACAAAAACATCTCAACCCAACAAAAAAAGGAAAATCTCACACACAAAGTGTCTGCACCCTTTTTAATAAAACAACATTTTAGATTTCAGTCATTCAACAAAAATACTTAATTAAACAAATGAAAAAATAGAATTAGAAGTCAAACCAATCAAATGTATATAATAGTAGAATCCGGAGTACTAGTAGTAGTCAAATCTGCAAATGAGAGAAAAGAAAATCTTTTATTTCTTAAGTGTTAATAAATAACAAAAACTGAAAGAAATTATTTATAAAAAGTTTACCATTTTCAATGTTCTCAAGTAAATGTTGGTCTTCCTCTACAGCAACTGGAGAATCTGGGGAACGCAACCAGTCACGAGCACACATGATAGCTTCCACAATTTTAGGAGTTAAAGAAGTCCTAAATGAGTCAAGAATCCGTTACCACCGGTACTAAATGCTGACTCAGAAGCTACAGTAGAAACTGGAACAGCCAATATATCTCGAGCCATGTGTGTTAAGATAGGATATCTATATCCATCTGTTTTCCACCATCCTAAAATCTCAAAATCATCATCATTATCAGGCACAAGTCTATCTTCAAGATCTTTCGCGTTCGACCTATACTTTTTGCATCTAACCTACCAGATTCACCTTGTTGTTTCTTGAACTCCATTCTATTTCTACCCTTTTTCCTTTTTCCTTCCGTTTGATCTAATGTGCTATCCATCTGGTCACTTAAGGAAGAAACAGAAGTTGAAGGTTTAGAACTATACACCCTCTTATACTCTTCAAATAATTTTACCAGTTCATCTTTCACAAGTATCACAATATGATCCACCCCATACATTTTTCTAATAACCCATCAACTTATTAGGGGTGTTCAAAGTTCGGATAAACCAAAGAAACAAGACAATTGGGTCATTTTCTCAATTATTCCCCAATACTTATCATACAGTTTACTCCTCATTCTTGTTGCCATCATACTTAGAGATATATCCTCATCTAGTTCCCAATCATTCAAAAGAGTTAACACATCGCTAAATTCATGAACAACTACATTTGATGTCACACATAATGAGCCAGAAATTTGTAAAGTTAGATCATAAAAGTGCTCTAAAAATTTCACATAATGTTGAACATTTTCCCAATCCTTCTCATTAGGCACCCCACATTTATCATCCTCTTCAAGATCATTCCTATAACGAGGATCCATATCTTCAAACCTATCAAATGCTTTTGCAAGTTTTTGAGCTGCATCCAACATCATGTAAGTGGAATTCCATCTAGTAGGTACATCAAGGTACAATAACTTCTTGCTATCTATTTTTTCCATTTCCACACATTTCTTAAATTTTTGCAACCTATTTGGAGATTGCCTAATGTACCGAACTGCAGATCTAACACGTTGTACCGAGACACTAATTTCTTTCAAACCCTCAACTACAACTAAATTAACTTTATATGGGCAATGCATCTCATATGAAGATACTTCCCGCCAAGCAAACAAGTTCCCCAATTTAAAAATTTTTCTTCTCTTAACACATGGCACCATGTATAAGAACTAGGATTATCAACTGTAATCGTAAAAAATTATCAATCCCCCATTCAAGCAAGCATTTCTCAACACCTTTCCCAATGTCATCACCTTTATGACTAGTAATTGGGCAAAAGTTTAATACTCTTTTTTGTAAGGTCCAATCATTGTCTATAAAATGCACAGTGAGACACATGTAGTTAATATTTTGCTCATGAAGAGGTCCATGTATCATTGTGAGACAAACTGTTTGGGTTGAATTTTTCAAAAGTCCTTCGATTTGCCTTCTCATCAAAATAAAGTCCATAACAGTCCTCATTCTTGTGTCTCTTATACACATCTAGATGTGTATAAGAGACAGACCTATCAACATAGTCACAGAGGGATTCCTCCAAGAGTAACGCCTTTCTAACATCCATTTGATTAAAAGTCCAACTACTAAGTGACCTCCCTTAAAGGGAGTAAGGGCTGATTTATACTTAATATAGATGTGTATGAGTATCTTTAATCGATGGCCTAGGCCTGTAAGGTGTATATATGATTATTCAAGGCGTAAGTACCATTCCTACTGTCTGCCTTGCATAATCATATGACAATTTAGACATTCATTAATCCAATACCAGATACTAACAATCTTCTTAATGGATCAACGCTTTAAACATAAGTGCTATTTCTTATCCTTTTTCTTTGTGTGAAGTTAACTTCCAAACTCAAATTTCTTTGGACTTGAAGGCTGAGTAGCCATGCATTTTCAGTACATTCATTTCTTCCCTGCTCCATTGTAATGGATATGCTGTCAACTTCTTCGACATGCCAAAAATCATGCAACATGTAATATAATTATGTATAACGAGATAAGTTTTTGCCTTTCCAATTTTTTAGCAAAAAATATAAAGCCCAAATAATTATAATTAATTATCAATTTTTCAGCAAAAAACATAAAACCCAAACATAAATAAAATCCAAAATTCGCCCAAATAAAATCCAAAATTTTCAGCAACATGTAATCAATTTTCCGCAGGGCAAACTGCAAAACTTTATCTTTGCCCTCTTTGTCTTCTTATATTAAACATTCCAATAAATAAACCTGCTTAACTACCAAACTCAATGGATTCATCCATCTATAACCAATCGAATAATAATTTTCGACAATTTACATGTTTGACATTTCTGTCATTCTTTTATCTGAAGTACCGATATAAGATGTGTATATTTCTTTTATGTGTAGAATCTGTATAAGAGACAGATCCCATAATCACAGTTATTTACTAGAGCAAGACTCAAACCGTGATTGAACCAAATACGAGCCGAGCTTTTAGCGAGAGGGATCTCCGGGCTTATACACATCTAGATGTGTATAAGAGACAGGAAAAATAGATTATATACCACCACTCGGCAGAGTACTCGGCATTGCCGGAGCAATCAAAGCCTCGATCGCTCAAAGTCAATCCATAAGACAATCCTAAAGTACTTTTCCCCAACCATTTTACAAAATACATCGCGATTCGATCTCCTAATCCAGTTTTCACAAACCCACGAGCGAAAAAGAAAGAAATGACAATCAACCAATGTCTAAATCGACATCTAAATGTTTCTGGGAGCCGTGGTGAAGGCGAGTTAAGTTAAAATGGAAGTGGTTAGTCCCAGAAACGCCCAGGCTCCGACGGGTAATGGGCTCAAGACGAGGCCACAAATACTCAGCATTAATTAACAGGGGCTTTTGGCTATCCAAAAAGCCCTAATTTTTAATTATAAAAACCCAAATAATCGTCTTGTTAAATTAATTTTACAATGTATTTTATAATTATTTCATCAATATAAGAGAACATTTTAAACTAATTTGACTCAAAAACTTCACATAAGTTCTCTTTCAAAAATAAAAAAAAATAAAAAAATCAGATACTCTGAAAAAGCCCTAATTTTCGAAAATAAAAAGTCAAATAAGATCAAATCAAAACGAATTTTGCAATCATTAAGAGAAAATTTTAAACTAATCTAACCCAAATAATCTATAAACTAATTTAACCTTAATTTTTGACTCACCTAAAAATGGTTGAAGATGCGTTGCCAATTTCGATTGTGACGGTGCCTGATTGAGTCAAAGTGAGACGGAGAAGAACGGACCAATGTGTTGAGAAGAAAGGACGCCGGTGGCGGTGAGTGAGGCGGAGATGGAGAGACTGAGAGACAGATCTGGACGGAGATGTAGAGTGAAACGACGAAACGGACGAAGTTGAAGAAGACAGAAGAAGTTTTAATTTTAAGACTGAAGAAGTTAAGAATTATATTTATTCGGTCGGATATAACCAATTACCGAATATCCAATGACCGAATAAAACTTCGGCCGGTTATTCGGGACTTCGGTTATTTCAATTCAGAATCAAATTCCAAACTGTTTTACCCAATATTTGAAATTGGATGTTAATTGGATAATCCGATATCCAATTTACCGAATACCGATATCCGAATCTAAAACAGTTCGGTCGATTTTTTCGGTTTATCCGAACTTTGAACACCCCTATTCATGTTACTCTCCTTTCTAGGAATTGTTCCCCTATTCAAATATCAGAATGGAGGGCTACTAATAAGAGAAATATAGCCCTCTATTTTATAGAAATTGGGTTATGTATTTTAAATGAGATTTTTTTTATTAGTTATTGAACAATCATAAAATACACAGTAATTACTCAATAATTATTGACAACCATAAATCTCGTTGTGTGAAATAGAGCATAAAGGAAAAAGCCAATGTACTTTGGGTTGGTATCTCTATATTTTTATGGAATTTGGATTCTCTTCAATTAGTTTCTTTTTATTTATTATTCATTTATTTATATCTAAATAATTAAAATTAATAAAATAATCTAAATATACTATTAGTTTTATCTCTTCAAATAGATCATCATATCTAAAAATCACTTTATTTGAAAAAAAATTCACCATTGAATTTTATGTCACATTTGACAATGCTTTAAAAATTTTCAGATTTTGATAAAATAAAAAATAGCTTAATCAAATGGTAAAAAATTATTATTTTTTTATTTTTTACAAAGTATTTTTATAAAACATAATTTAAATTATAAACGATTTTAATTTTTAAAAATATATTTTAAAATTTAATATTTAAGAATAAATATTTAAAGAGGATTTTGTCCTATTTTTACCTGGTACGGTGTCCGAATTAATTACTTGCAAGTAGATCCAGTATATGGGCCATGACCTAAATGCCATAATAAAATGCGAACCTATCCCTTAATAATTGGTTGTTCCAAAAGATAGTCGTCACATGGAGAAAAAGAAAAACTAGTATATATACACCTTACAGGCCTAGGCAATTAATTCTTGTCGTCAACTGTTCGAGTTTCAAAGACGTTTTCACTCTGAAGATGACTGAAATGTCCTCATTTGGGCTCGACCCAATAAAATTTGGAATGACCTAGTAAGGATCCCGAATAACTCGTGTACAGCTTAACGCATGCTATTAAAGGATAACATGGATGTTGATTTTGGAGTTTCTAAAAAATTTTGGGATTTAAATTAGCATTCCGTTTGGAGGGAGGGATTTGAGTATATTTCCAAATCTAACACAAGTTAATTAATTTAATTATGAATTTGACGAGTGTGATTTTAATAGTTAAATAACATTGTATTTGAATGGGTAGATTTGGATTTGGATTTGGATTTGGATTTGAGAATGAATTTGAAATGAAAGAATTTGAAATGACTAGGTTTTGGAATGGATTTGAAATTCAAAATTTTTAGTAGTTGAAGTCCATTTCAATTTTGGATGGATTTGAAATTTGGCCAACTAATATTTTAGAAAAAATCATACAATTAGTCCCCGACAAATGTGAGTTTTAATTTTTTAGTCCGTTATATTTGAAACGATGAATTTTAGTCTCTCACAATCTGAAAACGTATAATTTTGGTCCCCCACCAAATGTCCATTAGTATTTGGATGGAAAAGTGACGGGGGACCAAATGGGAATTAAATATTTTCAAATTATCAGAAAATAGAATTCATCTTTTCGAAATGTTTAAGTTGGAATAATAATATTATTTCCTCCTTTTCCTCCAAGAAGAATTTCCATGGCAAATAGAGGCAGCAGCAGCACGCCCATGAAAATTTTTTTCGATGATTTTTTCGGTCATCGAATATACCTCCAGACCATTTTTTTCACATTGATTATAATTTCAGACCCATATCTGGCCAAAAATAGTTCGAAAAATACCCAAACAGATTTAGACAATCGAGTTCTTTTCCTCTCTTTTTTCATCAAATCACAAACAAAATTTACCAACTTTTATAAAAATGATCTTCTGAACAAATAAAATATGATGGTGCCATGAATTTAACACAAATTAACTACATAAACACGAATCCAAGTTAGAAAATTCACAATTTTAAATATGTGGGTTCATCACAATGTCAACAGCAAAAATTTAATTACATTTCGTAAAATTAGCATTAAAACTCTTAGAAATGTAAATTAGTTAACTTAACATGTTGAATTAAAACGGATCAATAATTAAAAATTATCAAGATGGTCATAACGGTGAGGGGCATAGCAATGCTTAAACTTGAAATTTTCGAGTTTTCATTTGTTCTTATTTTCTCCTAATTTTTCTTCTTTTTGTTTCTCATTTATTTTTGTCTTTGGCCTTTTTGTTATGTAGCGGAAGCTTTTCTTGGAGAAGAATGGAGAAATAAGATTGATCAAACTTTACACATTTCAAATGATGAATTGTAGTTCCTAACAAATTAAAAGCATATATTTTTAGTCCCTAACAAATTGAAAATGTATACTTTTGGTCATGAATATATTTATTTTCAAATGTGCCCCTAAAAAATGAACATGTGACGCACATAAGTAGTTTTCCATCCAAAATACTAATGGACGTTTGGTTAGAGACCAAAATTATACATTTTCATATTATGAGAGGCTAAAATTCATCATTTCAAATGTGAGGGACTAATAAAATAAAGGGTTAATTATACACTTTACCCCCTTAAACTTTAGTGCCACTAACAGTTTGGTCCTTAACGTTATCTTTTGAACACTAAACCCCCTTGACTAACGGTCAACATTAACAGCATTAGAAAAATTGGCTAAATGGACAAAAATACCTGTGAGTTAATTTCACTTTACCTCCTAAACTTTAGAATTACTAACATTTTAGCCCTTAACGTTATGTTTTTTTTTGCATTTAACCCCTTTGCTTATGCCAATTCAACGTTTTCGTCATTCTATCACTATTGTATTTTATTATTTTATACTGTTGCCTCCATTTAATTTAAATTCCTGCACTAACTATGAAAAGTTCTTATATGTCCGATTCACGGTCTTACCTATGAAACGCGTGGTTAAAATAAGAGACATATACTCATTTTCTTATATTATTATACATCATTTATAAGTATTATGTGCATCCTATTTAAATTGTAAGGCACAAAAGTGAGGCTAGTTTAGATAATAAAAAAAAAAATCTAGTAAATATGCTGAATTAAACTTCAGGCATTTGTTCATATTTAATTTTACATGAATTCAAATTTTCTCTTGAGGAAATATATATTCATAAAACCAAAATAAACAAAAAATATATATATATATTATAATAAATAGGATTACAATTGTCAAGTATGTAATAAGTGCAATTGAAGGACTTTATTGTCAAAAAGAACGTTATGGACTAAAGTGTTAGTCTTTTTAATCTTTCTCTTAAAGTGTAATCAAACAAAAAAAAGGAATAAAATGGAATAAGGGTAAAATGGTCAAAATATTAAATTGTGATAACATAAGGGGTAAAGTGCTCAAAAGATAACTTTAAGGATTAAAGTGTTAGTGACACTAAAGTTTAAGGGGGTAAAGTGTAATTAATCCTAAAATAAAAACTACATTTATGAGGGACTAACTATACGATTTTTCTAATATTTTATATAAACAGTGGAATGGATTTGGATTGAGAATTTGAAACAAATCCACCCATCCAAACAGGCTGTAAGACCGAAATGAATTTCAAATTTATCCAAATTTTATACTATTTCAAATCTATCCAATTCAAATCTATTCTTTTAAAATCCTCCTTACAATTCAAATTCGTTCGACAATTCAAATCCGCCAATCCAAACACAACTTAGGAATTTTTCTTTTTGTTCCCCACGGGGCCACTCTAGGATAGTAATTTGTGCTTACCTTTTCAGGGATAATGCATCTAATCCAATAATATTAGACCTAAATACCAGAATGATTCCTTTTTCGTCTTGCATTTATTACGTATAATTTCATGCCTAATTAGATGTCAAAGTTATTTCGTTTGATATTAAAAAAAAAAAGGAAGATGTCAAAAGTTATTAAAGCTATAATTTAAGTTTCACTTGAGGAGCAAAGAGCACTGGAGATATTACCCGTAAGATACACTGATACAAATCACACCAATACATGCAAGCCTAACCGAAGAATTATTATATGAACCTGATTATTTGTAAACTTTATAATTAAAATAAAAATTATACTATTAATTATTTTAATTGAATAATGTATATCACATAATAGAAATATATATTATAATTTTAATTACAAAATTTACAGGTATAAGATCATAAACTAAATTTATGTAAAAATTTCCCAATTTCCCTGCCTTACATACCCAGTTTGTTTTCTTTCTTTTTCATTTCGTTTTTGGCTGCAACGGAACCAAATGGGGAACAAGAATACAAAGAGGGAGAGAACATTCAAATATCTGGAAAATTCTATAGTCAACCATTTTTTTGACTTTAAATGTTTGTACAGTAAAAGCTTTTAAACCACATAATATTATACTGTATAAATATTTAAAATACAAGAAAATAATTTCTTAAAAGACATCGTAGAATTTTCTCAAATTTCAATGTCCCTATGAGGCATGGACCATTGGACAGGGCCGGTAACAACTGTCCCATGTTGAGAATTTTAGATTATACACCTTGACCAAACAAACAATAAACAATAAGGTTTTGGTCTATTGGCAGTAATAATAAGGTGCGGATATTGCCAGAGTAATTTCTATTCATCCAAAACAATTTTGTTTTAAAGAACGCCCTTCTTTGGTCAATACACTTGTTGTCCTCCTCAACCAACCACCAAACTGTAAGAAAGTAAATAAACAGATTACGAAGCGAAATTTAAAATTTTATTTTTACATCACGGATCACCTTGATTAATTTATGCGTAGTACAATATGTTTGGGATGTCGATCCACAAGCCGCACAAGTGCCAGCCTCTAATGGTATCCACACAAATAATTAAATTAGGAATCTTCACAATATTGATTGACTCAAACAATGGAGTGCTAGCTCCTAAATTATTTTTCTTTCTTTTTCAATCATGACTTTCACGATTTAATTTTGTCTAAATATTCTCACGACTTTTTGGTTATATATTATATATATATATATATATATATATATATATATATATATATCTATATTAGTAATACTGCCTAGTACTTAATCTAATATATATATCATACTAGTACTACTCTTATATCATATATAAATATAATAATAGTACTTATCATATATATATCATATACATATATTTATATAATAGTTTAGAATCCCAAACAAATTAGGTTTCAGAAATTTCAATAATTCTAATCAGTTTGGGTCATGGGCATATCAATAATTATAAAACCATTAGGACTTTTAATATGTATTACATATTAACTCCTAAAATTTATATCTTATTACAATTGAGCTCAAAAGTTAATTTATCTCATAAATTAACTCATAAATATCTCATACTTATCAAATTATTTTAATCCTGAATTAACTATCCTTAACTGTGTGACCCTTTAGGTTCCCAATCACGTTAGCAATAAGTATAAATTATAATCCTAAATTAATTAGGATTAGATAAATTAAACACCTTTAATTTATCATTAATTCTCCAATTAATTAATTTACACTTATAAATCAAGATTGACTTCTAGCAAAGCATCATGACCACCCAGTGTTGAAATATGTCAAGTGGCTCGACATCACCCATCTTTGACTAGAGTTTTCCCTGTAATTATTATCCCTTCACCAACCTATATCCCGATTAATTCAAGAGTACAGATATAATGCCAACTCTTATCGAATTAATCAAATTTACTTTTTTTAAAAATACAACTCACTTGAAATAAAATTTAAGACACTCTTAATTCTATTTCCACTTTACGCAAAGATTTTCGAATCGTATTTCAAGAAGTGGCCATACTGGGATATACTCTCCTATTATAAGGAGTGGTGAATCCTCTATTAGTCATATCTTATCTTATAATGATTCATATTATACCCGAACTCTACAGTATTTGCGACTCATTAAGAATAACGACTTATAAAGCCAAAATATAATAATCCACAGTCAAGATAAACTCATAATCTCGATCATTACACTACTGTTACAAAGAGATTAATCCAATGGCATTTAAATAATAATCCGTGTGGAATACTCTTAGTGGGTCAATCCGATGGACTTATTCCCAATAAGCACCCACATATACTTATGTGCTAATCTACTAGGTGTCATACACTACTATTAGGGATATATATTTACGAATAAAATATAATTATATCATAACTCTTTATGATTCACATATATATATTTTATTCAAAAAATACCATATTACAAAATATACATAAATATAAAAGCGTAATTTATCCCGAAAATAAATTAATTTTAGGGCATACACTAACACAAACGGCTTCACAGATTCTGGTGAACCGCTTCCTCGCTAGATTTTGCCCCGCCTCTTGCTAAAACAACCGTTTTTAGAGGCATCAACTATTACGTGGCCATATCAAGGAAGCGAAGGTGCCATTTTCAGATATTTGCCAAACAAGTTTCTCAGTCACCGAATTGGGAGAAATAAAGTACCCGAATGCATAGATCATGAATACGGGTTGAATTCAATGAAAATAATTTAGACAACTATTAAACAGGATTAGGCAAAAATTTCCCCCGAATACACATCAGAAACATAGATATGCAGTTTATAAATTTAACATAAAAAATACACAAAAGTACTAACCGCCAAATTTTTGCAATAAAATTACACCTTATCTTATGCAACGGTAATAGATCGGTGGTGATATAATCATGCATCCGTACTTAATAATGTAGAAATATTTTGGTACACTCACAGTGTATAAAAAATTAACCCTAATAGTTCCGTTTTAATATAATTGTCACATTACATACACATTTGGACAAATTTTTAGATATGTCCACAAATGCTCTTAGTAAGTTGAATTAACTTGTCATTATTAAATAAAAATATTGACAATTAGAGAGTTTTAATGAAAAGGGAGGGGAGACAGAAGATTATGTTAGGGATGATCATAATTATTGTGATTTTATTGGTTATTGGAGTATGAAATATTTTGACTGTTTAAAAGAATAAATTTAAAATTTTAACAAACTAAATCATTCATTTTAGATAATTTGATATTTTTATTGAGACATTTTAAAATAAGAATTGTGATGATATAAATGGGACGGAGAGATACTTCTATGATTATCAAACATAAAAGCTACACCCTCCCTGTTGCAAATTTCAATATAAGAACTTGAGCTTATTTGTCAAATTTCTTTTTCAATATCTTGATTGTCAATTTTTCTCTACTTAGAGTCGTCTTACCTAAAATTTTCATTTCTCTCTCTATTTTTTTTTCTCTTCGTTTCTCTTTAAAAACTCTTTAATATTAGTCATCATGATATGAGGTGGTTTCATTATTTTTTTCAATTCAAACTACCATCTGCAACACCTTTTTTTTCCCATCTTCTCATGAGATGTGCTCATTGGAAATTTTCTCTCCTAAATAAGTAGAAGAGACAGTCTCCTCTTAAATAAATAAATATTTTTTCTTTTTCTCTTTTGTAGTTGATACAAATAGAAGGTTCAATCAAAACAGATCTGGCTAACCAGATTTATTTTTGTACTTTACATAAGAAGTTTAGTGACATATCTAAGACTGATCAGATCTAGTACGAGATTTGTCCAATCCTTTAAAATTAGATTTAGAATTTTTAGATCTGTGTATCTTTATTAGATTTTTAAATTTGTTAGGGTATCTTTTTACATCCATTTATAAAATACATAAATTAAGTAAATTTATTTATCGGATTATATTTTAATCAGTTGTAATGACTATTTCTTTAATTAATGAAATTTGATTATCCAAAAAAAAAAATCGTCATACCTGATTTAGATATGCTACCAAACTCGATCAGGTAACAGTTTGATACGTATCCGTTTTTCTTTGCGCCCCAGATCATGAGCAAATTAAGTGAGAATACACCGCGAATACTATGTTTCAACTCAATATAATTAATGCAATATAATTAGATGCATAATTAACATAGATTTAACACGTGTTGAGACTTGTGCCACAAGAAATTGCATTTCACTGTAAAACGTAGGTGGGATGGGATGAATAATCAACATGAATGGAGGGTGTTAGGTAGGTGTTTAACTCTCACTAATTTTTTTTAATATTACTGAGCCTTCTTATGTAAGTTATCAACTTTGTAATGATCTTGCCCTTTTTCTTTATTCCTGTTAAGCTTTGTTCTATTTGATACCTTTAGCCATTATCTATTAGTAGGATATTTTTATACAATAATTATACATTTTCGTAACAAAATTATATGTTTGTATTTCAAAAATTTATATTATATAATATTACATATTTTAAAAATTTATATCGTATACATATTTAAATTTAATAAAATAATTTTTTTAACAAAATTATACAATTTCTCATTTTTTATGAAGAGGTTTTTACCTCAATGGATTTCACACCTAGTGATGTACATTGAGTTTGTGTATATAGTTAAAAAATTACACTCATTAACGTCACTAGAGCATCAACCCGTTTGTCAATTCCATCAACAAAAAGATTACCACCAATTACCAAATATTTAAGAATTACATTTTTTTTTCTCTCACGTTATCATTTTCTTTTCTCTCACGTTATCATTTTCTTACATCATCAATAGATATTACTTAACTCATACTATATAACTGTTGTTTAGACTACTAAATTTACATGTAAAAGTGTGTACTCATAAATTGAACCATATAAGAATCTCTCGAAAATGAATAACCAAGACTAATATTGGATAATAACGACGAGCAATTCGAAAGCGAATAACCGAGACTGTAAAGCTCGATTATGAGGACGAAATACGTAGGCAATGGACTAATGGGGGACAAAAGTACAAAGGAGTGTTTGATTTATAGATATGAGAGGAAGGAATGAGAATCAAAAGATTAATAATATTTATAGATATTATTTGGTTAATCACTATAAGAATGAAAATGTTAGAAAATGCCTACTTTCATTCTCCATTTGTGACATGAATTTCAAATTTATTACCTTACCAACATAATAAAATTCATTTTTTATTCAAACTAAACAAATATAAAAGAATAATATAAATTTATACCGATAATAAAATTTATAATTTCCATTCCAATTTCAATTTCCGAATATGAACTAATCTCCTAGAAAATCTTCAACACGGGATGGGAAATAGTGTTGGTGTGGTAAGCCTCCCACTCAAAGACGGGGGCTAATGCCTTAAACTCAGCAAAACACCCATTACTAACAAGCAATGACATTTTCTTGCGCACAGCACATGTAACACAATGACATCTATGCCCATAACTAAATTTGAAAGCACTTAAAAACATTACTAAAACGAAATCCGCATACTCCTATATAAATAGAATATAAAGTAATTAAAACAGTGGTTTTTCATGGACTTGGCTGTTGGGTGACTCTCTGGATTTGCATCAATTACGGTAGATTTTTTTTTTTTAAATGTATCTAGCATAATAAAAATACAAATACAAAATGTAACTTAAGTAGTAATTAAGACACTTCTCTTATATTATTTTAATCACAAGTTCGAATTACTAGAAGGTTAAAGAAGGTGGGCTTTGAAAAAAAAAAAATAGCATTATACATTAGTTTTTTAAGAAATAAAATTTCATAACTTCTAAATTCTTCAATTACTAGTGCAATTAATGGGGAAGTCACAGTTCTTCACTGCTCTTGGTATATATTTATTCTTCTTTGGTTTATATTGTACTTTTAGGCTTAGAGACTTCTTTAGTGATTTATTACAATTTGGTGAATTGGTCTCTACTCTACTATCTATTAGGATTGGTAATTTTTCATACGATACGGATAATACTATATGAAATTAACAAGTTATGATACAATTTCAAAATTTATCGGATCATTATTGAGTCAACTTATTTATGACACGAAAGTAAATAGGTTGAATTGGATCAACCCCTGGATTGACACGATAACCAGTTAAGTTACTGGCTGAACAAATTTTGTTGAACTGTTATCTCGATTATAATTTAATATAGTATATTTTCAGATTGTGAATAATAGTTTTAATATAATATTATTAAATCAAACATAATAATTATTTTAAATATTATCTAATAAATTTAAATAATTTTAATAATATGTTCTAAATTGCTATGAGAACAATGTTTGTATTAATAATTGTTTAAATTTATTAAAGAATTAAAATTTGAGATTTTAATTTAAATGGATCCCAATAAGTTATTAAACTTGTCAAATAAGCTGATACATCTCTGTCAATAGTAAACGGGTCAGATATGAATACGATACAAACCGAACGGATCAGACACGAATACGACACGATAAGAAAGGATCCCATATGACACAACACAATAAAAAATAAGTCATACATGACACGACACAATAACCTGATAACTTGATCCATTACCACCCCTAAGCATAACACATTTTATAATGCATTCCCCAATTTTTAGCTCAAAATTTGTGATAAGACAACTGGATTGTTACTATTACATGCACCCTTTATCACACTGTCTAATAATATGATTTAGTAACAAATTCAAAATTACCAGTTTCATAATTTGACATGGTACATCCTCCCATTGGCAAATTATGTATCACACCTTTCAGAAAATTGAAAAAGTAGGATAATCTGATTGTGGATTTCTAGATACTACTTTCTCTGTTTTACTTATTTTGTCACAATATGACTTTTCTAGTCAACAAAATCAATTTTATAATTACATTCAATAATTCATATAGATTTACTTGATCTTTTATGAAATTTTTCTAACAAAAGTGAAATTTGTATAAAATATTTTGACATCAAACTTAAAATTTATAGAAATTTTTTTTTAAAAAATCTATAAAAGATTGAGTTTTAAAAATTTTATTCGTTGATTAAAAAAGTCAAATATAACAAATATATTAGGATGAAAATAATAGTAAATAGCCAAATAAAAACCAAAAACAGAAAGAGAAAGATAGGTAATAGAAGGTCACTTAACTGTTTCTGTTTGTTGGTCTTAGATTTTTTTTTTTTTTTTTTTTTTGGTCAACAAAAGATTAGGTTGGGAGAATTCGATGTGGCTACCCCAACTAAGGGAACCTAGCCGCTACTGAATGTTCTTTTCGCCATTGATAAATTCATAATTATGCTATATTTTATGTGTCAATTACCACGTTTTTATGTGTTGTAAGCAAGATTTGAGTTATTATTGAGTTTAATTTGGTTATTCTTAGTTTCTGTAGGGTTAATCAAGTGAAAAAGACCTGAAAAAGATGGAAAATATGAAAGAAAATGCTAAGGGCGGAACATGCACGAGTATGAAGCCATTTTGGATGTTGTTTTGTATTTCAAGCATAACTTTCGAGTTCAAGCTCCGATTGAGATGATTTTGAATAATTTGGAAAGCTATTAAAGAGTTCTACAACTTTCATTATTTTGAGTTTTACATGATTCTATACGCATCTTGTTCAAAATTGCAAAGTTGGAAAATGTGTATCGGCGAGGAGCGATTCTAATATATTTTGGTATATTGAGCATAACATTCTTATCTGAGCTCTAATTGAGATGATTTAAGATGTTTTGGAAAGCCAAGACATAGAGCTACAACTTTTATGTTTTACGTTTTGCCAAACTCAGTTTGCATCAGGGTCAAAATTGAAATTGAAAGTGAAGCCCAGCGCACATGCACTAGGGTTGTGCAGCGCATGTGAGCTGGGAACTTTTCAGCACTGCCTAGAGTGCACATGCGCCCAAAATAGGTGCACTCTAGGCCTGGAAGCGCATGTGCGTCCGAAGCAGCAGTATTGCGTATTTTTGAGTTTTTGACAGATTTCTAGATCTCGGTTGGACTCTTTTTCACCCAATTTGCTAAGGCCAGAATCCGTACACCTTAATTGTAACCCTAAGTACTCATTATAAATACCCCAATTAAGGTGAGAAAAAGGAGATCGATACTTTCATTTTCTTTTGGCTAGGGTTTTTAGCAGTAGAAATTCTTCTTTATTCTTTCATGGCACTTTGTGCCTAAAACCTTTTCTTGGTTGAGGGATTTGAAACCATGGTCAATTCTACAAAGTTGTGAGACTTCTTGTGCTTGAATTTATTCAATTATATGTCACGTATTGATTATTTTTCTGTGATTAATTTATGATTGTTCTTTCCAACTTATTATTGCTGCAGAATATTAAGTTATAAGAATTAATCTACTGCTAGATTGTTTTAACCGCATGTGTTTAATTCAATCTATGAAGCAACTAAGTTTGATAATTACTAGATTAGTGTTATTGGAATTTAGGGAAATTAATCATCTAATTGGTATAACCGCGTGTGTTTATGTTAAATTAGCCTAATTGTTCTTGCTGATCTTAAAGTTTCGATTAAATTAATCTTTGGCGCGTGTCTGGGTTAAATTAATAGTTAGGGTTAATTGGATAGCGTGTTAAAAATTAACAAACTTTAGAAAGAAATAAGAATCAACCTTGAATTGGTATTCGTTCGGGTTAATTTTTCAATTAGTACTTGATATAAAATTGAATTATCTTGCGTGTCAATGATCGACTAGTGAAATTGCCATGGTGGATATGACCAAAACCAATACCTTTCTTAATCGAATTCTCTTTAGTATTTTATTGTTTTAATTTTGAGTTCAAAAGCAGTAAAAAATCCCCCTTTTCCATTTAGCACAAGAACAAATTCCGTTCTCTGTGGGACGACCTGTACTCACCGCTACTACATTATAATTGAGAGTTGTTAATTTTGGATGCCTATGACAGCAGTACAACTCAGCAGCATATCGGTATTGCACATCAAAATTTTGGTGCTATTTTCGGGGAACGGTTTGATTTATTTTTGTGCTTGAATTTTTTTTTAATTTAGTTGTGTATACTTATTACTTGATTTCTTTTTGATCTCTATCATGGTTACCAATTCCAATGAGGTTTATTATTCCGATTTCATTATCGAACAATTACCACCACAACCTTGGTATGACCCCTACACATATAAGTATAATCAAGGATGGATGGATTATCCTAAGTTATCTATCACAAGATCTTCCGTCTACATCCAGTTTTGCCACAACAACCTTATACCCAAACTGGTAAGTCTTTGGAAGAATTAATTTGTTCTTTAGCTGCTAATACTTTGCAATTTTAACAGGAAACAAGAGCCAGTCTGTAAAGTTTGGAGCATCGACTAAATCAACTGAATTCTTCCATAAGTAGACTAAAATCGCAAGTGACTAAGGGTAGAGAAGATGAAGAAAATGAGCAAGAACTAGAGATGGGATTAATAGATGTGAAGCCATGTTGTTGAGGATAACTCTAGTTCATTACCTCTGATTTTAGTGCATCAAGATCTTCCTGAACAAGAGCCAATCAAGGTTCTAGACTTAGCTGTGGACGAAACACAAGAGATTCTAATTACTGTGAAAGATACCCACTTGGTTGTTAATAGGGATTGTATTGTGGTGCCAGTATACCCCACATTTTGTTACGGATCGACCTTAAGAATTGAAGATCAAATAGTGGCTTGTAAAGAGTTTGATATTTTTGAGTATCTTAAGGGTTATGAAGAAGAGGTTACGCAAGGTTACATAGATGACAATGGGGTCAGAGCTGAGTTTTTAACTGATGGAGTCAAGAAGGAGATTAAGGATAAGTATATGGCAAGCGATTACACAGAGAGAGCCCATACACGACCACTAACAATTATTGAGCTCTCTTTCCTCTGGTATAGAGATGGTTATTCCGACCATCTTATTCAAAGTCGAGCTAATGACAGTAAACAAAGGCGCTGCATGGGAGGCAACCCATGGGGTTCATTTACATTTTATTCCATTTATTTGTTATTGAAGTTTTACTTTTGTTTATTTTATTTTTAGGGTTAGCTTAGTTTTATTATGTTGTTAGAGTAGGAAATTGACTTGATTGATAAGTTAAGTTGATAAAATGGTCCTTTAAAAAGGAGCGAAGAGATGACCCATTGATATTTCTGCCTTTTCCTCATTTCCCACAGGATTTGGAGCCAAGTGCTACATGAGCTTTTATATATTTAATTCCCTATATTTAGGGCCATTTTATTGATCTTTTAATTTTGCAGTTGATTTTTTAACAGTTTAGTTGTTTTCACTGGTTAGATTTTTTGGGTTTCATTGTCGTTATGGTGTTTTCAATTACTTCTGTTGTATATTCCCTTAAGGGAGTCAGTTTTTCTTGGTTATTGTTGAATTATTTTCTACAATATTCTTGTTTTTCTTTTTCTCTCAAGGGAAATCTTTGTTTTGTTATGTTTTGTTTAGTATTTACTCCAGCTTTGTACTCGTGAGACAAGGGGATATTTACAGCAGATACTGCTTCAAACGCGAATTAAATCCAGAAAAGCTTTTATTTTTTCCCATTTTATGCTTTTCTTTTTGCATTGAGGACAATGCTTCATTTTAAGTGTGGGAGGGGATTTATTTGGATTTTTAAGTTATTTGGTGTATTTTGCTCAATTTTGTTGCAATATATTTTGATTTTTTCTTTGATCTGAGAGCTTGTCGAAATTTTTGAAAATTTTGTGGATAAATTGACCATTTTTAGAAATTTTTGAAAATTTTTGCTTAACATTTTTTTTTCATTTTTCTGCATAATAAATCATTAGTTGAACCATGTGCGAATGAGTAGTCGGTGTTAATATTTTCCATTCATGATTTTCAAGATTTTTGAACACTAAGGCCATACTTTAATTTTTGATTTGGGATACTTAAAGAAATTTATGTAGACTCAATTATGTTGCATCCCAAAAACTGACTTTATTACATTTTCGAAACTAATTCTTAGACGACCCGATTTAGCTCTTTAAAGATGAGGTAGTGTTTTCTTTGTTTGTTAAACCTTTCTAGCCAACCATTTTAACAATTTATTTCTAAATACCTTATTTGAGCCTTATTCTTGTGAAGATAAACACCATTCACCTTCTTTCACATAAACTCAATTTACCTACACTTATTAAGCTTAATGTTCTATTTATTGTTTTATCCTAAAATTTCCCTTTTAGAGCTTATGGTGCACATTATTTGTTAAGAAGATATAAGGGTGAAAGTTTGTGAGAAGTGAGTGATGTACATTTTTATTGCGAAATGGGGTATTGGAAAAAAAATTGTTGAAAAAAAAATGAATATAAAAGTTTTTGTATATGCAGATAGTGCCCATCACTGGTACCTGAATGTTTTTAATATTTACAGGTAGTACCCATCACTGGTACCTTGTATTTGCAGGTAGTGCCCATCTCTGGTACCTGCATGTTTATTTGTTGCAGGTAATGCCTACCACTACCCTACTGTGAGCGGACATAGAAAAATAAAATGATGATTGTGTGATATATATATGTCCGAGAGAGGTTGGCATGTTTGGTTGTTCAGAATTTTTCATTGGTATTTGTTACTCAATTGTGGGTTTGTGGATGTTTGGTATTCCGCATGTGAAGAAAAGTTTTGTTTTAATGTGTGGCCACCATTATTATAAAGCTCTTGTTCTTATTTGTTATATTCCCTCCCTTTTTTGACTAACTAATATCCTAACCTATAGTATGAACTGAAAGTCCTACCTAAATTTGAATTGAATCGATTGTCTAGATTAGTGAAGGGATGTAAGAAGAGTGAACTATGGGGTGTTTAGAAAATTTTTTGAGGGTCTTCATGATTTAATCTAAATATTTTCAAATCTAAGTTTTTGAATGACTAAATACACATGGACACGAATTTCATGTTTTGGTTTTTATTAGTATTTGAACTCTTGGATTTTTTGACTACTCTGATTGTTAGATTGATTATTGATTATTTATGTGGATATTTGAAGGAATATGTTGAGTGAAATGTGCTAAGGACGATCAAAAGTTAAGTGTGGGGTAATCACAATAACTCACTGGGATAAGTCCAACTTGGTCACCGCAGCCCTACCAACACATTAATGGACCAAGCCCTACCCCTCATTGGACCAGGCATTATAAGCCAGCCACCACCAACTCATAATACTTTTAAATAATTGGCAAGACTTACGTCCTTCTCAGTGAGGTTCGAACTTTGGATATTGAAGTAAGAGTGATAAAACTTGACTATTGGACCACCATGTTGGTGGTGTTAGCTACAGTTGATTGAAGTTGCCATTTGCCAATGGGGTTGGTAAGAGACCAATTCTTATATTGGTAATCAAAATTACCAAAATACCCCTCCCAACAACCCATCTTCTTTTAATTTTAAATTTTCACTTTTTATTTATTTAATTTATTTATTTTTTTTCAATTTTTTGGCATAACACAACTACCACCACCAGCCACCGTCTGTCCCCACCTAGTCCTCCCCCAGCTTCCGAACTCCCATCAATAACATCCTCTTATATAATCCCCCTCTCATATCTCCCCTTTCTCTTCAGGTACCACCCATTCCCCTATAACAGAGGTACCACCCAAAAACACACACACACACATTTCACATATTTCACACACTAAACACACTTCCTCTGGTTTTTTTCATATTCCCAATTAAATGGCTCTCACAAGCACCCACAATTCCCTCCTGCCAAACAAGGCCTTAGTTCACCATCCTCAACCTTCGCCTAAAACTCCCATTTTTTTCACCAACCAATCAAAGCCCACTATCAGATCCATTCAACCCATCTCAGCCGTCCATTCAGCTGACAAGTCTCAAAAGCCAACCCCACCTTCCGCCACCGCCTCCTCCACCGCTGCTCCTCCCCCGGCGGCAGCAGCGGCCACCGTGAAAGAAACTTCTCCTCCAAAGAAATGGACCCCAGAAAGCTGGAAAACCAAGAAAGCTCTTCAGCTCCCGGAGTACCCGGATCAAGAGGAGTTGCAATCGGTTCTCAAGAGCTCTTCTGGACGCTTTCCCGCCGATTGTGTTCGCCGGCGAGGCCCGGAGCCTTGAGGAAAGACTTGGTGAAGCTGCAATGGGCAATGCGTTTTTGCTCCAAGGTGGAGATTGTGCTGAGAGCTTTAAAGAATTCAATGCTAATAATATCAGAGACACTTTGAGGATTCTTCTTCAAATGGGCGCTGTTTTGATGTTTGGAGGCCAAATGCCTGTTATAAAGGTCAGATTTTTATCTTCTTCTTTTTTTTCTTTTTTTACTGCTTGAAATGATTTGTAGGGGCAAATTCGGATCAACTTCTATGCACACACAAAGTCTGTTGATCACAGGTCCACGTAAGACTCACAAACTTTGTGTATTGTAAATTTATGCAGCATGATCCACGTAAAAATTTTCCCGTTTCTAAGTGGGCTTTTTTGTTAAAAATTTAATCTTGCTTTCGTTTTGATTGTTATCACCGTTCATTACTTTTTTAAATAGTATTTCGTAATTATTCTTTAACAATGTATGTTCATATCATACTTATTTTGAATAATATTTTAAATAGTATTTTAAATAATGATTGCCGAAATAGGAGTTACATCTTATTAGGAAAATGGTTATAACATGCATGGAATGATGGAAGTTTTTCCTTGTTGATCACTTTTTTCCGCGTGATTTTTTTTTTTTTTTTTGGTGATTGGTTTTAAGTTTTAATTTTGAGGTGGATCTGAATTTGGAAGTTGGGTGATGGCTCTTTTAGGTAGGAAGAATGGCGGGTCAGTTTGCGAAGCCAAGATCAGAGCCATTTGAGGAGAAGGATGGTGTGAAGTTGCCAAGTTACAGAGGAGACAATGTGAATGGTGATGCTTTCGATGCGAAGTCGAGGACTCCTGATCCTCAGAGGTTGATCAGGGCTTATTGCCAATCTGCAGCTACTCTGAATCTGTTGAGGGCATTTGCTACCGGAGGATATGCTGCTATGCAGAGGCTTACACAGTGGAATTTGGATTTCACGGAGCACAGCGAGCAGCAGGGTGATAGGTTAGTTACTTTAGGAACTCTCTGGCTTTTTTCTTTTACGTGTTTCATGATATGTTTTGTTGAATGGAAGTTTGATTGGTCCGTAAGATGATTTGTGAAAATTAATGATGGTATATCGTCACTAAAGTAGCATATTTTAGACATTCTGAAAGTTTATTAATTGATTCATGAATCATAGCATTGCAAAACATATATGAACCCCTAGATGAATGCCTCGTAGAAACCCGTTTAGGAACTTGGTTGATTTCTTTGGTCTATGTACATTGTTATAGGTTTGACTGTTGTTGTGGTTTTGTAGATACCGTGAATTAGCACACCGTGTGGATGAGGCTCTTGGATTCATGGCTGCTGCTGGACTCACTGTGGACCATCCCATCATGACAACAACCGATTTCTGGACATCTCATGAGTGCTTGCTCCTACCTTATGAACAGTCCCTTACTAGATTGGATTCCACATCTGGCTTGTACTACGATTGTTCAGCCCATTTCTTTCCTCTGGGTTGGGGAGCGAACCAGGCAGTTGGATGGTGCTCATGTTGAGTTCCTGAGAGGAGTTGCTAATCCCCTTGGAATTAAGGTGAGTTTTGGTACTTAGTATTAGACTATAGTGTTAAGATAATGATGCATGTGGTAAGATTTGGTGGCTAATGGAATGAATGTTCTTTTACCACAGGTAAGTGACAAGATGAACCCAACTGAGCTAGTCAAGCTCATTGAGATTTTGAATCCTCAGAACAAGCCAGGACGGATCACCATAATTACCAGAATGGGAGCAGAGAACATGAGGGTCAAACTTCCTCACCTAATCAGGGAAGTCCGAAGGGCAGGACAAATTGTAACTTGGGTTAGTGATCCTATGCATGGAAACACCATCAAAGCTCCTTGTGGTTTGAAAACTCGTCCCTTTGATGCCATAAGGGTAAGTAGCTGGATTTCCTCCACATATCATTATGAAGGTTTCTTAAAGAAGACAAATGGGATGAAAAAATCAGATATACTCTGAATAAATTAAACTTATTTTTATTCGTGCTGTCACCTAGTAGTTGGTAGAAAATTAGGTCGCATTGTAAATCTTCTAAACGGAATCCTCTACGAATTTTAAAAAGTCCATATTAGTTTAGAAAATGGTCCATTTTCTTGGATCAATAATATTCAGTTTCATTATTGAGTGTTGACAAATCTATTTTGGTGGGTCTGCTTGTTTAGCCACCTTGGATGATAGCACATGTCTATGTAAGATGTACAGCTTGTGCATTCATGCACGAGCAAGACTTGGAACAATAACTTAAAAGAAGATGCAATTGGTTGGGTCTTAAAAGTACTCATGTGCAAAATTGGTCTTGATTTGAAAAGTTCAGAATAATTCTAAAAGTTAGGTTGGCTGTTTAAGTGTCTTAGTCAATAAGTAGGTTTGGGGCCTTGGGACTCCTTTTGGTTGGTAGGTGATAATGATATCTGTTATGCTTTTAGTAGGAAAGAGAAAAAAATGCCAAGGGTAAAATTTATTTTGTACACAGATTTGTTGTAGTTAGATTCTTAAGATTACATCGGATTCGATGTATCCAAAGGAAAACAAAAGTTTGTTGTTTGCTTCATGAATTTGACAAGTAGCTGATAGTAGAATTCTTTTTACTTGTCTGCAACAGGCAGAAGTAAGGGCGTTCTTTGATGTACATGAACAAGAAGGCAGCCACCCAGGAGGAGTGCATCTAGAGATGACTGGCCAAAACGTGACTGAATGCATTGGTGGATCGCGTACTGTGACCTTCGATGACCTAAGCTCCCGCTACCACACACATTGTGACCCTAGGCTTAACGCTTCTCAATCACTTGAACTTGCATTTATCATCGCAGAACGCCTGAGAAAGAGGCGGCTTGAATCCCAAAAGTCATTACCAAATTAGGTGTTCTACAAATATTTTGAGGACTTCAAATTTGTCTCTTGCTTTCTGCATCATGTGTTTCTCTGTATCAATGTATTTAATGTATTTGTTTCTTACCCTTGGTACTTGCAATTATATCATGTACTCTCTGCATACTGGAAAAAACTGATGGTTTGAGATTTTGAAGAGTCAACAAATAAGTCGAAGGCTTTTTTCACATATTTTGTTATTGTTTTCACTTGGCAAATGCTAATATCGGTATATCATGCAAAGGAAAAGTTTGGCTGGTGGCTTCAGATTCCGTCAGGTTAGATTAATCCAACTTCAAGTTTCCAGTTTCTTTTAGTCCACTCAATCGACAATAAAGTCTGTCACTCTGTTGATAGGATGGGACTTTTCTTTAATGATCTAAACTCTTGTTATAATATATCATTTAAATATATTTGAAATTATTTCATATATGTTTTTTCACACTAAAGATATCTTATTTTGTTAGTTATATTATTCTCAGGTCTCATTATTTGGATGTTCGATACGTATATTATAATTTATTATTATATTAAAATATACATGTTAAATACATAAAAGATGAGACAGAAGATAAATATATCACATAAAAAAAATTATTTTAATAAACCTATTCAAATAATATTGCAAGAATAATATATGTCCAAACAAATTTTTCTTGTTTTTTATTTCTATTAACTCTACATATTGTCTGGTAGTGTGGAGATCAATGCAGAGAGTAAGTCTTAGTTACTCATTTGTAATATGGAGTCGGTATAATAATTGTTGATATGACTGAAAAAATACGAGAGTCACATTACTTTTCAATCATTTAACGATCTGTAATATTCACTCCATAATAAAGAATAAATAACAAAAAAAAATTCCAATGCAGAAACTCAATTTATTTCCTCAACACAAGCACTCATGCAATTGTATGGATTTTGGAATCAAACCGAAGACTAACTAAGCGGTAAGATAGTGTCGACATGCGTGTTTGGAGATTAATGATTGTAGATATACAAAAGCAAATTAATCTTAAGAAAAATGTGAAAGAAAATGAATATACTTCCAATCATCTTCGAATAATTCTGTGGTACAGACAAATTGATATACTCCAAGAGACACATGCTTAATCGAGAGTCTCTGAGTGTGACATGAAACGTGGAGATAGGAATAAAAAACAAAATATAAATTTTTTTTTCTTTTAAAAGTGTCCAATCAAGACAAAAAAATTCTGATTTCTATCCTAATTTTTTTCTTCATCATATATAACAGTCAAGATAATTTTATTTCGTACAACAGACAAAATATTTAAAATGACATAGTAAAGTTGATAAGAGAAGATGAGTATTATTCTAGCTAAGAATAAGTGTGGACACTCAAAATTTTGCCATGAAAAGGTAGTGTGTCCTACGTTTTATCTTTTGAGTTGGATTGGCAAGTTGTTAGGTGAACTGGATTTATTTTATAAAAAACAAAATTAGTTTTGAAGTGTATATTACAGATTATTAAATAATTAAAAAATAATAAAATTTTTTATTTTTGAGTCATTTTAGCGATTGTAATATTGACTCCACATTATAGAATAAGCAGTAAAAACTTACTTCCTAATGCTAAGAGCTTGGTTATAGTCGCATAGACTCTTTTTTTTTTTCGCTTGATGGAAGCTTATTTATAAACTTGAAATTGGAATTATGATACCAAAACTTCATCTACTATGAAGATTTCATCTTTCTTTAGAAAAAATTCAATAGAATATGATTAAGAGAATATTTCGATTTCTCACTTTTTTTTCCCTGAATAAAACAAGGTTGTTTCTCCTTTCTTGATTTCAACTTTCAACCTACCATCTAGTAATATTTACCTAGGATAGATAAGATTGATAAAGTCATGAAGATGACAATTGGCTCAACCTACAATCTAGTAGTAATATTTACCTAATCGGCTAATTACACAATTCTTAACATTTAGCAATTGCCTCCCAAATTTCAAAAATTATAATTTTCTCCACCAAAAAAATAAATATTTTGAATAAGGTTCTTTAGAAAATTAGGTTTTACTCAGTTAAAATTTTCTTAAAAATTTGTAGTTTACTCTATCCAATATTTATGATTTATGTTTACATGCATTCACCCCTCAATGCTCAATTCTTGGATCCTAGATCTGCTATCCGGCACTTTATCATACTATGAATGATTATATGATGTATGTATATACAAATTCAAACCGTCAATACTCAATTCTTGAATCCGCCACTATTATATCATAGTGTGAATGAAAAGTCAGCCATCAAGAGAATTGGCTTTTTGGTGGAAGTATTGGTTAGTTGGTTCGGTTATCTCGTGAAAATGAGCCGGTAAGCACATGGCATCTACCTCACCAATCTATACCCACCACCTATCCCATCCTACGATTGTAACCTCAATGTCTATAAGGTTGTGATTGTATGGATAGATTTAAAAAAAAATTAAAATCTATTTATTTATTAAAACGATTTGTAAGATTGAAATTTATTAATTTTAAAATTATTTAAATTAAAAAGTATGAAATGAATGATGTTAAATAATTTTTTAATTTAGATAAATTTAAAATTTATCTATATTGCCTTTACAAATCTCTTCAATAAATATATGAATTTTAAATCTTTCTTCAAATCTATCGATCCAAACATAATGCTCAAAAGAATTTTGAAAGGATTTATCTCTTCAATTCTATAAGGGTACTGACGTTCAATACTTCAATGTAGATTAGGATCAACAGCAATTTGCAGGTTGAACATGCATACTTTATACTCTTTTTCTTTCATTTTATCTATCACTTTCGATAAATTATTTTGTGTTAAATTAGAAATTCAAGAAAGTAATAAATGAATTTTTTTTCTAACTTTATCCTTAATGTCATATTAATAAAAAGGGTTAAATGCAAAAAAAAAACTCTGAACTTACACCTCAGTTGCACTTTGTCCCCTCAACTTATTTAATAAGCATTTTACCCCTATCCCTTACTTCTTTATGTTTTGAGACAAAATTGCCCTTACTATTTTAATATTTTTTCATTTTTTTCTCTTCTTACTAATTTGTTTATTTTCTCCCTCATATTTTTCCTTTTATCTTTTTATCCACTCTTTCTTGCTACTGTTAAGTTATTATACTAAAAGTAATTAGTTAGTTAAAAGTTCTTATTTTTTGTCCACATATTTATAAATAATTTATAGATTAAATAAGTGTTTTTTAATACAAGCAACATATACTAAATAGTATAATATAGATTTTATGAGTTTTACAAATATTATAATTAACAAATAAACAAACTATAAAAAGATTAAAAAAAATTTCAAAAAAATTAAAATATATATTCCAAGTATGCAAACAATTTTTTTTTTTTGGTGACATATCATTCACGGTCATATTTTGGTTGAATTTACCGTAACTCTAAAATCCCTTATATTAGGCAGCTGTAATATTTTCTTACTATATTTTTTTTTATATTACACTGTAAATAAAATGTTGTACATATTTTTTCATTCCATAATTTTATTTGTATACTATAAATCTTTTAATTTCCTCTAGCTCAAAAATTTTATTTTTTATTTATTAATCTTACTATTAATAGTTAATCACAAACTTTCTATTACAACAAGGTATATTTATTGTATTATATTTATTGCATTAAAGGATGATTAATCTATAAATTAAATTTATTTAGACACATGTGAAAATTTAGAACTTTAATTAATTAATTAATTAAAAGTAAAGTAATTATTTAGTAGTAGCAAGAAAGAATAATGAAAAAAAAAGAAAAAAGAAAAACAAGATAGAGAAAATAAATAAAAGGAAAAAAAAAGATGAAAAAAAAGAAAAATAATAATAATTAAAATAATAAGGGTAAAGACACTTCTCAGAACATAAAAGAGGGTGTAAAGTGCTTATTAAATAAGTTGAGGGGGGTAAAGTGCAACTAGAGTGTAAGTTCATGGGAGTTTTTTGCATTTAACCCTAATAAAAATAGAGTATTATGTAGTTCAAAAATATTAATTTAAAAAGATAATTTATTTATATTAAACTAACTTTATAAAAATTTAATTCAATTTAATAATAAATTTTTTTAATTTTTGTATATCAAGTCAAAACAACAACTAAAAATGAAACAAATGGAGTAAATAGTTTATAATAACATTGGATCATCATTTTGACATTGTCTATTACGAAAGTTTGTCTATTCTCTTTCTGCAACACAAGTTCTCAGACAATGATATTGTCACAGAAATAATCTTATTGCCATAGCTGATTTTGCTTACATGCCAACATTTCCTTCTCAGTCAACAAATTTATCTTCTTTGCTTTTTTTGCGGGTCCCACAAAATTACATTATTTGTCCCCTCTGTCCTCTTGGAGTCTTACTAGATGTTCCCAGACTTTCATGTCTGCCTCAATGAGGTCAAACATTGTGGTTAATTTTTTTCCTCATCAATGGCTTCTATGGCAAAAATTTTAAAGCTAAAAATGAGTTTCTTTCTTTCTTTTCCCTCTTCTAAAGCAGAGAACCTTTTTATTTTCTTTGTCCATTATTTGATGCTTTTAAATATGTTCCTCTTCTCTAATTCCTAAATCTATCTCCCAATTTCAAAATCTCTTTTCTCTAAAGAATTTTTTATCGTCATCAATGTCGGACGTCACCGCATTTGAGAGCCATATCTTTAGCTCTATCGTAGTCATTGGCCTCTGCCAATTGATACAAGATCTAGCCAAAGACCCCTATTGGCACTGCTAGGATCAGAATCTCTGAAATTTCCAGAACTTACTTAACAAGTCATTAAAGACGATAACGAAGATAAATAAAGAGAAATATTGTAATAAAAGGGACACAATTATTTACATGATTCAGTTAAATCAACTTACATCTATGGGCGAAGGAGAGAAATCCACTAAATCAATAAGAAGAATACAAATTTAGAGAAACCTCCACAAAATCCAAAACAAAATGCCTAAAAATTAAGAGAGACACAACAAAGTAAACGCCCTAAAAGACCTAATTCGCTTTCACCAAAACATATATACAATTAAGATAAAATGGGCTATAGGCACCCCTATAACAAAAACACAAGAGAACCTAAATAAGACAAAAGGTTGGATGGCCATAAAGACCCTAAAATTCTATTAAAACTCTCTTGGCTTGGTACACTTAAAACCTTAACAATGACCCTTAATTTATAACCTTCAGTGGAAGAGAGTCAACAAACTCTTCCCAAACTAATGTGGGACAAAACAAAAGATATAAGGCATACTCAACAAATCTCCACCTTGACTTGTGTCGCATAACAAATCCTAATAAAATGCCAAATTTTAATAGAGCAAATTCTCGACCTTCTCCACAAAAGTCCAATGACCTAGATCCTTGATTTACTAATGGATCAATATAACTCTACCTTCTCCAGAAAAGTCCCAGATTTATACTCACCGTAAGCCAACTCTTTATTAACAAAATAAACCCAACAAAACTCTTCTCAAATACCAAATGGACCACCCGGAAGTTCAAAGATCCAACACACAAAAAAGAGAATAACAAAATTGACAATATAAAAAAAAAAATTGCTTGCCAACGAGTAGCTCAAGATTCAAAACTTCTCAACCCAAAACTTCATTACCATCTAATCGTACCCAAATGACTACTTCAACTTAACTCAGGTCCTTGGCTGCGATATAAATTTGTTAGAATCTTAACAAGCCATTAAAGACAATAACATAAGATAAATAAAGAAAAATATTGCAACAAAAGTAACACAATTATTTATGTGGTTCCATCAAATCGATTTACGTCCACGAGCGAATGAGAGAAATTCACTATACTAACAAGAGGAATAAAAATTTGGAGAAATCTCTACAAAACACCTAAAATCTAAGAGAGCCATAATAGAGTAAAGGTTCTAAAGACCCAATTCATTCTCACCAAAAGATGTATATAATTAAGTCAAAATGAGCCATAGGCACCCCTATAACAAAAGCACAAGAAAGCCTAAATAAGACAAAAGGTTGGATGGCAATAAAGGTCTTGAAAACCCACTAAATCTCTCTTGGTTTGGTACACTTAAAATCTTAACTAAGACCTTTAATTTATAGCCTTGAGTAGAAGAGAGAAACTCTTCCCAAATCAATATGAGACAAAAACAAAATATGCAAAGGATACTCAACAGGTACAATTTCTCCTCCACCAGTCCACCTCATTCGATCTCCAATTTCTCGCCTGCCAGCATCTCCGCCCAAGGCCTCATTTGATTTCAGAAAGGACAGAGGAGATAAGGAGAGAGGAGATAAACTCTATTTTTGTGGGATCTGCAAAAAACAAAAGAGGAGAAATTGTTGGTTATGCAATGCCTATATTGGTATTTTAATAAAATTAGCTATGGTAATAAGATTCTTACTGTGGAAATATCATTGCCCCAAGTTCCCAAGAATCAACAGACCACTATCCAATAGTCTTATCAAGGCAACTGAGATTCATTATGTATTTTTTGTGAGCTTTATATAGATTAAGATTTTCTAATTCATTGTAATCTATACTTTTTTTTATTATTGTTTTCCAGTCCCATAGATTTGTACATTGGAAAGTGACAATATTTTCTATTCCTTTAATGGGTAATATGAAAATTGGCAAATGGAGAACTTTAAGAGTTCACAGACCACATGACTTTCTTCTAATCAATCTGACCTTAGAGAAAAACTATGCCACACAAATAAAATTATAAAGTCACTTTGTGTCAACAAAACAAAGAATCTAGTTACAGTTAGTATTACTCTACTTTTCTCTTGTACTACTCCTTAAAATTCATTATATTCCATATTAGATTACTTAATGCTACTCATAAATAAAAGGAAAATGGAAAAACTAGTCTCAAATAATGTCCTTCTTTAGTTGTTTTTTTTTAAATTATTCAACAACTTACAACTAAACATTTTATGAATGTTCAATTTGTATTTTTAAGTTTATTTATTTATTTTCAAATCGATTCTAATTGAATTGTACTAAAGCAAACTCATTTTGAAATCAAATAATATGAATTTTTTGTATGTAAATTTCAATTTTCTATTTTTATTAAACTAGTTGAATATCTCATGCTATATACGGGAGGATGAATATCTATATTTAATTATACAATAAATAACATTAGTAAAATAATGATGACGATATATATTTAAAAATATATATTAGGACAGTAGGATCTATCTAGGAAAGAGAAGTCAAAAGGAAAAATTGATGTTATTTTTAAATAACATACCTTATTAAAAATTTATCGACATTTAAATGTTAACTATCAATAAACATAAAGTTGGAAGAAGATGCAAAGAATAAATTGATTTAGTAGTTAATATTTTTTTTGTAATATAGTAGTTATTAATTTTTTTATTTTTATAAAATCTATACTATCTCTATAGAAAAATCGTGTTTCATGAGAAACATTGAATAATTTATACTATATGTAATTAGGTTGTAAAAATATTACTAATAAGATATATTTAAGCTAATGCCTAGTATCTTCCTATTTATGAAAATTATTAGGAGCAAACCTTTAATATTATATGTCTAAACTCTTTTTTCAAATTAATATATATTTATTTTTTAACTTATTGTTAGTAATTGATAATATATTATTATTTATATTGTATTTTTAGTTTTATAATTATTTTGAAAATATTCAATCACAAGAGATATATGTGCATAAAGTGAGAAATTCGAACAGATAAAAATAGTTAAAAACAATAATTAGGTAGTAATTAATTTCAATTTTTACTATTAATTATGTAATTGATTTTTCAATGTTGTTATTTAATATATAAATAATTTCATTTTTTTTTACTATAAATCTCATCCTATTTTAATGAAAGTTATTAGGAATATTCCTTTAAAATATATATATTTATTTTTTCAAATGATTAAATATTAATTTTCCTAATTTACTGTTAATAATTGAGAATTATATGATGCTTTGAAATATATTTTTATTTTTACAGGATAAAAATTTAATTATAAGAGGTGTATCAAGGGCCCTGTAGAACCACAGGTTCGAAGGGGATAGCCTGCAAGGCGCGTGAACGCCCAACCAGATTTAACTGATCCAAATTTGTATTTTCTAGTTTGGCTTGTCAAAATTAAACATCTGACAAAATAGAGTTTTGATATACTATATGACCCATATATATCTTGTACTAATATGAAATAACAAATGAAGTACTACATTATGATAACTGGAAACATTACTGTATGATAAGCAATATTTTGGTTTGTATTGCCTTGTAATAATATGTACAATAAAAAACATTAGTAAAATATTTCTAATTATTTTACTTAATCTAAAGTGGGTCTTAAAGTAAGTTAGAATGTGATCTTGCCCTTGGCCCAACATGCCCCATCATGGACCTACGTTATGCGTTCAGGTTGGGACTAATATTTTTGTTCCAAATTCGTCTTAACCGACCAACTAAATTTCCTAACCTGACATGACCAACTCATGAATATTCCAGGCACATGATTCACTTGCCACATCTAGGTGTAGGTGCATAAAATGAGGATTTTGAACAAATTAAAACAGTTCAAGATAAAATTCAATAATACATTAAAAATTAATATTATTTTTAAAAAATGTACCTTAATACCAGTTAAGAATAACATCCATCTACATTTAAATGTTAATTATCAATAAATATAAATTTTGAAAAAGATGCAAAGAATAAATTGATTTAATAGTTATTATTTTTTTGCGATATAGTAGTATTATTTTTATTTTGATAGAATCTATAATATACCTAAAGAAAAAACCACTTTTGTGAAAAATTTTGAATAATCTATGTTATATATAATTAAGTTGAAATAATAAGTGATACTATAAATAATTAATTGGCACTAATATAATCATGAATTCAAGTCGTTAGAAGGTAACAAGAGAGGTGAATTTAATATATATATATATGTATGTATATCTATATATATATATATATATATATATATATATAAACTACTAAATCAATTTAGTCTTTGCATCTTGTTCCAATTTTATATTTATTGATAGTTACATTTAAATGTTGATAAATATTTAATAAGGTGTTCTCTAAAACTAATATCAATTTTTTCCTTTAACTTCTCTTTCCTCGATAGCTTCTACTGTCCTAATATATATATCAACATTTAAATGTAACTATCAATAAATATATATATGGGTTGATATTAATTATAGATCTGAGCAAGAAGACTGAGCAATAAGACTTATGATTTCAGGGATAATGAATATTTTCCTATGTTCTTCACAATAAGACGTTAGTTAATAGATTTTTTTTTTAATTACCATAAGAATTATAATTTATTTGTGGATCGACACTCAAGTCGCTGAGGGCTATAAGTCCGGTAACTGGAGATGTGTAAATTCGATGTTGGCCTGTTGAAAGTTGACAGTCGAGCAAATAAGTTATAAACTCTTATGATAATAAAAGATCTATTGAGTAATTAGTCAATACGTGAAGAAAATTGAAAATATTCACTACAATTTGAAATCATATTGTTCAATAAGTTTAGATGAAGGTAAGAATATGAACACTTATTATGAATTTTATTTGTTTAAAGCTAATTCTTGAACTTAAAAACCTCCAAGGTTTTATTTGATTATGTCTTTGTCTAGATCTGCATCTATTTCATCATCTATTCATACTAAAAATGAAGAAAGAATAGAATTCACAGATATAGAACGGGTTTTACAAAACTGGAGTCTTCCAAAGAAAAAAGAATCTGAAGTTTACAAAAAAAAAAAAAAATTTAAAGATTTTTCAAGTGCTTTTAAATTCAAATCTTCATATAAAATAACAACTATTGAAAAAACAATACTTATAGGAAATACTTTTGAAACTATACAATTATTTAAACATTGTGATATAAACAACATAACATCTACTAAGTTCAATTTTATGCATATAGGTTTGGTCCAAATAACTTTACAACCTTTAAATAGGCAAGGATTAAATACATCTGTTTGTGTAGCACTTATAGATGCTAGATTTAATAGATTCAATGATTCATTATTAGGATTAATAGAATCTTCATTGTGTAATGAACCTATACATTTTGATAGTTTTTCAAATTTCTCAGTTTCTCTTACTAATAGAAATTTAGTTGATATATTAACATTAAACATTCAAACTAAAGGTTACGATATGAAACCTGGCACTGAGAACATATGTGTTACATACAGGATATATTATAAATCGATGAATACTTTGAGCCCAAGAGCTTCAGAAATAAAAATAGATAGAAAAGGTTATGGTAGTAGAAAAGGTACAATACCCATGATAGAAACAAATCTTACTAGATCAACCTTAGAGCTACCTACTATAATAGATTGGAATGAAGTACAAGTCCTAGAACAATGGATATTTGAAAAAATTACAAATCCAACAATTTCGAAACCTATCTCATTAGCTCAAATTGAAGAAAGTCCATCTGGATCAGTAGTAATAGTATTTTCAAAAAGACATTCGACATCCTCAATTCCAGATAATTATTTAGACAATTCTAACCAAGTTCATCTACATCATTTAGAAAAGATGGAGATCTTCCTTTAAAATTTGCAAGTCGTCAAGAGAAAAACCAAACCATGCATGGAGTGTATACCATAAATCCTGAAAAAGAACCAGATGTAGGATCAGAAATAGGATATTAGGTAGAACATCCAAAATCTACTGCATCATATGGAGTTTTAGTTATAATAAAAGATACAGTATCTAATGATGAATTAAAAGAAATTTCAAAACAAGCAATTAAAGACTTTAAGGGTCAAGAAAATTATAAAAATTTCAGAAAATGGTTTTTTAAAAATTATTCTGTTAAACAACAAAAGAAAATTCAAAATAATTATTATGACTTCATAAGAAGAACTACATGTTATAGAGAATTTTTTAAATGGTTTTATATTGAATATAGAACTTCATTAATAGATCAACAAAAAGATATTTTAATTTTAGAAAATACATATACTGATTATATATTAAACGAAAAGGATTCTAATGGAAATTATAAAACTCATAGATCAATATATCCACCTTTAACTAATGCTATAAGATTAGGTAATGAAGGAGCTTTAGCTATAGCTTTTAATCACCAAGATCGTGCCAGTTTAGGAAACATAACACAACAAAATATTTTATATCTTTAAGTTTACATACTATATCAAAATAATTAGAAGAAGTATATACACAGGCAAATAATTTTAAAAAAATAGAAAATAAAATAGATAACATTATCAATAAAACCAATACCCAATACTTTAATTATGAAAAATAGATAAGCCAATCTTACCAGACAAAGATGAAAATAAGTTTAGTATTCCAGTTATACCATCCACTGATAATATAATACCATCTATTATTAGACCAACAGAAACACCCTTACCCTCCGGAACATTTAATACAGATATAGAAGAATGCCTTATAAAACTTAAAAAAACATTAGGAGAATTAAAAATAAATACATTAACTGAAGAACAAAATTCAGACCAAGAACAAATAAAATTAAATTTAACGAAAGAATTCGATGAACATATGTATGATGAAATAAAAGAAAATAATAATATAGAAGATCTAATAGAAATATTTGAAAATAGTAATAATGATGAAAGACAATTATTAGCAATAAAAAGAAAATATAAAAAATATGAAAATCCTAAACAATTTGGAGGAGAATATCCTAAAAGAGATAGATATTATCAAAGACCCAGCCCTCAAGATTTAGAACTAGAAACAAGTGTACAAATGGACAACTTAAATCATAGTTCAATATATGAATGGAGAATAGATAGTCTTTAGTCCACAGCAAACAATGTCAGTATTAAAAAAGATAATGATGTATATTAATCTACATAAAGGTAAAGGAACTAAAGAACAAGATGCTGTTTATATAGTAATAAATGGATTCACAGGTGCATTAGATGGATGGTGGAATAATTATTTAACATCTCAGCAGAGAGATGAAATTCTAAATTCTACAAAAACAATTACAGAAGTTAAGCATGAAGGTATATCCACTAATCAACATATTACCACTATTCCCAATATGGCTTTATCTTTAATCACTAGTATTTTTAGACATTTTATTGGAGATGTTATAATCATTGATAGGATCAAAAAATAACTTTTAATGAATTTAAAATGTCCAACTCTTTCACATTTTAAATGGTATAAAGACACATTTTTAGCAAGAGTTATGGATTGTACTGATTGTAGCTCACATTTTTTGTAAAGAAAAATTTATTTCTAGTTTACCAAATTTATTTGCACAAAGAATTTTTACTACATTAAAAAATTATCATAAATGATGATCATACTGTTTCTTATGATAGAATTTCTTATGGAGATATTATATCAGTTTGTACAGAAAAATGATTAAAATTATGTAATGATATAAAATTAAAAGCACAAATAAATAAATATAAACAAAGAACAGAATTAGGTGATTTCTGTGCACAATTTGCTGTTAAAAAATCAAGTATGCCATACCATAAAGCAAAAAAGAAAATTAAGAAATTTAATAAGAAAAGAAAACAAACAAAAGAGGCTACATATCCATCATATTCAAAGAATAATAGAAAGAAATTTTTTAAAAGAAAAAGGAAAGAGGATAGAAAAACTGATAAAGAAGTTAAACAATGGATAAAAGCAAATATTACTTGTAGAAAATGTAACAAGAAAGTTATGCAAATCAATGTAGGTCAAAAACTACTACTAATCTCTTAGAAAAAATAAATAAATTATCTATAAATGATGAAGAAAAAGAAGACATTATAACAACTATATTAAATAATTATTCAGAATATGAATATAGAAGATAGTATAGAAGAAATAAATTCTGATTATCTGATAATGATTGTTTATGCCATGACATATTTAAATTAACTGAAAGTCAAAATATATTTTTTGAATTAACAGAAAACATACCAGGTAAAGAATTAAAAACACAATATTTAGCACAATATAAAGAAATTCTGATAAATGAGAAAACTCATAAAGAAAAACAAGAAAAATATTCATCACTCCCTCAATTTCTCAAGGAAAAAATGATTACTCTAGAACAACATTTTTCCATGAAAGAAATTATAGATGAAATAGAACTTATGTCATATAATAAACCTGTCACCATACCAATTTTAAAACAGAAAATTAAGCAATTAAAAGAAGAAGTTAAAAATTTAAATAAGAGACTAACTCTTTTAGAATTTAGACTCAACCCAGAAGAATTAGAAGAAAATAAACAAGTAGCTTCCACATCACAATTAAAGGTTGATCAAGAAATTATAAATCAAGAAAATCAAAATAGCCAATTTCTTAGCTCTTCAACCAATATATTTATCCCAAAAATATTTTATATATATTACATTAATAATTAATGATTACAAATTTTCAACCATAGCAATGATAGATTCAGGTGCTGATATTTGTACTATGAGAGAATGACTAATACCTTTAAGATTTTTTGAGATAACTTCAACAATTCTAAGAACAGCTGAAGGATCAAAGATAAAAATTAGATATAAACTTTCAAAAGTTTGCATATTTTTGCAAGAAAATAATTATATTTGTTTACCATTTGTTTTGACAAAAAACATTGAAGAACATGTTATTTTAGGAATACCATTCATTGTTCAAATGCATCCATATTATTGTGATGAAAAAACAATTTCAAACAAAGAGAAAAATTTAACATTTAATTTTGTTACCAAAAAACAACCACATAAGAGAAAAAATATAACATTTAATTTTGTTACTAAAAAACAACCACATAATTTAAATACTTTTTCCATACATTCTATAAAAGAAAATATAAATTTAAAAACATAATATTTGAAACAAATTGAGTTTTTACAAAATGAAATAAAAGAAAAAACTATAGAAGAACAATTGAAATTACCCGAAATACAAGTAAAAATAAAACAAGTTTCTAATAAAATAATTTCACAAATTTATAGTGATCTGCTAATAGCATTCTGGTATAGAAAAAACACACGGTACATCTACCTTATAAAAAGGATTTTGATGAGAAAAATATACCAACAAAAGCACAACCATCCCAAATGAATAAAGAAATTGTTGAATATTACAGAAAAGAAATAAATGATTTACTAAATAAAGGTATCATAAGAAAATCATCTCCTCCTTGAAGTTATTTTGCATTTTATGTAAATAAGAATTTAGAAATAGAATGAGGAATATCTAGATTAGTTATAAATTATAAACTTTTAAATAAAGTGTTACAATGGATTAGATATTCTATTCCCAACAAAAAAGATATTTTAAATACACTAATACATTCTCAAATTTATTCAAAATTTGATTTAAAATTTGGATTGTTGGCAAATTCAAATTGCAGAAGAATATGGGTATAAAAATGTATTTACAGTTTCTATTTGAACATTATGAATAGAATGTTATGCCTTTTGGATTAAAAAACTCAATATCTGAATTTCAAAATATGATAAATGATATATTATTTTTATATCCATTTATTATTATTATGTACATCGATGATATTCTAATATTCTCTGAAAATATGGATCAAACATTTTAAACATATACAATTTCCTAGTAGTTAATATTTTTTTGCATTAGAAAAAGCTGTAATTATGATGGACGCTGATGGCGGGACTCGCAGCGAGTCTCAATTTCAATCAGCAGCTTCAATTCCACCGGCGGATCGGAGAGTGGAGGTGCTGGGTGACCTCCGCCACCTTCCGGATGAAACCTTGTGTTCTATTTTAACCTATCTTTCTCCTCATGACGTCGGCCGCCTCTCTTGTGTGAGCAGGTTCACTCTATTAATTATTTGATATTTATATTGATATTGTTGTTTTATTCTTATTTAATTCAGTCTGGAAGTATTAATAATGTTTTGATTATATTAATTGCAATTTGATCGTCCTTTCGCTTCCATTGGCTATTCGGAGCTCGTAGCTATGTTAGTTGTAAATTGTAATGATATCTGCAGATATATGAAGTTAAATTTGAAGCAATTTGAATTTCATTGTTGGTTGAAATGAAATTGTTAGGTTGAAATTCCAGCGGAAGATTAGTAGTAATATAAATTTTTCGATGGAAAACTAAAAATTTTGATGTAATTGTAGGTCGAAGTTGTAAAAATCTCTGTAATTTTGAATTGTTGGTTGAAATGAAATTTTCAGGTTGAAATTGCATTGGAAGATCAGTAGAATAAAATTTAATTGGAGCAAAAAAGAAATAAATTTGGTCGTGAGCAGTAATTGATTATGCATCTAAAAAGGTTTAGTTTTTTGGACTGCATACTTCGAGTTGAATATCTTCACTATTGCAGAAATATGTTTAGACATAAAAACGGTGGAATTTTCTAATTATGAAATGAATGAAGAAAATGCGCAGAAATGAGGAGAATACCTTGTGATGCTCATTTTCATTTTTTTTTTTTTTTGAATCTGAGGTACTACAGACTCTTTTGTTTACCAGTTTTTATCTCAATTACTGAATTTCTGTGTCTTACGTGCAGTGTGATGTGTTTTTTTTTGCAATGAGGAACCATTGTGGATGACTTTTTGCCTTAAAAATGTGAATCGCCAGCTTAAGTATAAAGGTTCCTGGAAGAGAACAACTCTTCATCAGTATGATTTCAGAATTTATCATTAAGAGCTTGTATATTTTGTTAGTTTGTGGTGAATCACTTGTTTGATGAATCTGACAATACCCATTATTTGTTGTAGATTGAATCTTTTGACTGAATATGAAAAATCTCCCAGAAAGCCACTGCACTTTGATGGTAACAATACTGGTACATGCGTCTTCTTTGATTAGTAATTTCTTTTTGCATTTGCTAATGATGATAGTGTTTTCTTGTATCCTCTCAGGTTTTTACTCTTTGTTTCTTTATCCGAGGTTATATCGCTGCTACATGTTGGATGGGTTCTCTTTCGACGATGGAAATGTGGATAGAAAGAAGGACCTTTCTTTACAAGAGTTTTACAAAGATTATGATGGGCAAAAACTGTTAAGCCATCGCTGGATTGTTTGGTATTTTGTTTCCTTGATTTTTAAATAGCCATCTATATTTCTGGGTGATGGTATCTTTACTTCTAGCATCAATTTGAACTCCAATGGTCTCCAAGTATTCGCAAGGGAGGCCTTTATGGTTCTGTGGAGTGAATTTTGGTGCAGTAAGGAAAAATATTTGAATGAAAAAATTGGCGCTGGAAGAATTTGACTCTACAAAATGGTTCATTGAAAGGAAATGGTAATTCGTAACATTTGTATGAGGAACTATTTATTCTTTTCATTAACAATATCAAGAATAAATTATCCATGTTATCATCAATTGTCTTTCTATTCATGGGAATTAGTCAAAAGCTGAGACCGCCACTTGGAGTAAAAAAGGAAGAATAGAGAAGACCAGATTTTGGTTTCCCTATTCAATCTTGCTGTCTTTTAGTCTTGTGCCAGGTGTTAATTAGTGGTTTGGCTGATACTTGGCAGCAAGAAATACCTAGACAATTGACCAGTTATAGGAGAACTATGGAGATATAACATTTCAAATATCTCAGAGGACTTCTCAGAAGATTATGATGACCTTCAAGGATTATGTTGCATGCACGCAAGTTCAGCATGATGAGGACCCTCTCTATGTATTTTATGACAAGGTGCCTACTATATACTTGTTTTATTGCAGATTCTGTTTTGGTTTTGTTGGGCTACTCTGATTTATTTTCATGCAGTTTGGAGAAGTTGCACCTAGGTTGCTTAAGGATTACAGTGTCCCACATATGTTCCAAGAAGACTTCTTTGATGTATTAGATAGAGATGAACGACCACCCTTTAGATGGCTCATTATAGGGCCGGAGCAGTCTGATACCTCATAGACTGGCATGTTGATCCAGCCCTTACCAGTGCATGGAATACTCTCCTATGTGCATGTAAAATGTAATTTGAGACTGACTGCCATATATTACCATAGAAAAAAAAAATTACTAGCATGAGACATATTTATCACATCATAAATTAACTATTTCCTGCTCATCATGATTTCTAACTGTCATAGCCTACATCTTGGTTGGTTACTAGTTTGGCTAGTTTAGTTGCTTTCTAGCCAAAATGAAGGGGGTAGAGGGTAGTTGGAGGATCATTGGGATAAATAGAAAAAACTTAAAGATATAAGAATCTTGTTTTTCCTCGATGAAAGATCTATATATGCATATGAAGAGAAGAAGCGTTGTTTCCCCTTTCTTATCTCAATCAAGCTCCTGGTAGCTTGAGCTTCTTGTCTTGAATCTCCGAAAATATGAGTTCAATGAATAACCCTTGCTTGTGGAGCTACAGTTCCAAAAGGTAGAAATAGAAGAAGAAAATCACTGAAGTTAAACCTTATAGGCTGTGTATGGAAGCAAAGGTGCTATGGTAGGTACATACAAACACTTTTTGAAATTTCATGAGAAAATGTATTTGTCTTTTCTCTTTTAAATTAACAGCCATTAGAATACTAATTAATAAAAAATAAGTAAAGTGAGACAACCATTTAATTCAAGCTGTACTCTAGGTAAAGTTGAACTCCTAAACAAACTGACCTCTAGCTAGGTTAAGATTTCCTAGGCTTGAGCTAGATCAACCTTAGGTCATCAAGGCATGGGCTAATTGCAAAAGGCAAGTACTGAAGATGTATTTGCCAGCTTATTTTTTATGGTGTTGCATAATTTTCTTCTCTTCAAGATATTCAGTTATGTGTGCCATGGTTGCTTTGATACTGCTTTACTGTACGAATTTTGTTTTACTATTAGAAGCTGATCTCAAATCTTATAAAAAGTGGGCATTGTATCCTCCAGGAAAAGTACCTTTGGGAGTGACAGTACATGTTAATGAAGATGATGGTGATGTATCTGAACATAGATACTCCTGCATCCTTACAGGTAATTGATGCAGCAATATAAGAATCTTTATCAACTAAGCCTTTGTTTTTCATTTTCCTTTCCTTAAATAGTTTAGCTTTTCAACGTTGTTTCAAATAACCATTGATTATTTTGTTCACTTTCTTCAGTGGTGGTTGGATTTTTATCCTCTTCTTTCTGATGAAGACAAACCAATTGACTGTACTCAGCTTCCTGGTGAGACAATATTTGTCCCTAGTGGATGGTGGCATTGTGTGCTAAACTTGGAAACCACTGTTGCTGTCACACAGAATTTCGTTAATGCCAAAAATTTTGAGTTGTCTGTCTGGATATGGCTTCTGGATACAGACATAAAGGCATCTGTCGTGCTGGAATTCTTGCTCTTGATGAAGGCAGTTTTGAGGATGTTAAAAATGACTCATCATGTAGAGAAAATAGTATGAACTGCTCAGACTTGATGAGGAAAGAAAAGAGAATGAAAATGCACGAGCCCTGAAAGGAATGACAGAGAGTAATAACCTAGAAAATGTGGAATTTGCTTATGACATTAAATTCTTATCGAGGTTTTTGGATGGAGAGAGAGACCATTATAACTCTGAATGGAGCTCAAGCAATGTCATTGGACAGCGGAACATGAGAGAATGGTTGCATAAGCTTTGGGTTGAGAGACCAGATCTTAGAGGCCTAATATGGAAGGTATTGGTTTCTTGTTTTCTTCTGTATAATTATGGAGGAGACTAGGGGCTTGTTTAATGATTTCGTTTGTTTGATAGCTTGACGCAAATTCAGTTACTTATACTGCTTTGATGAACATTTTCTGAAGGTGTTTTTTGTGTTCATTATTAATCAAGTTTCCGGATCTTCCAAACCAGAGTCAGGAATTTAATGCTGCCACTGTAAAACGTGGCCCAAAGTAACATTGTTAATCCTCCTAATTTGACATGTTTTCACTCCCTCATTATTGTCAGGCTATTAATTGACTTTTATTATAAATTTCGTAATTCGTACAGCATGATGTGTTTTGGATGAATTGTCAGTACGAGTCTCCTGATTATTGCTTTTCTCCTGAACTTTATTTGTATTTTGAGCTCTAAATCTTTATAGGTAACTTCTATTATAAATTGTCCAGGGTGCTTGTCTTGCATTAAATGCTGGCAGGTGGTATGAGTGCTCGAGGGAAATATGTGCCTTTCATAGCTTCCCTTTACCGACAGATGAAGAAAAGCTTCCAATTGGCACGGGTAGCAACCTGTAAGTTCTTTTTGTAAATAAATAAACGAATGCCAAGGTCACGAAAATCTCATTCTGAAGAATCTTTTCATTTATTTGATTTCTTTTGATCAAAGGGATTTACCGTTAATAACCAAAGGTTCATTATCATGTATGATCCTTTTCATGGTAATTCCATAACAGATTATTCCTTTACGTAGATTTTGTTAATGCATTTCATTTAACTTTAACCACTTAGATTGGTGTAGTGGTAACGTTTAGAAATTTTATAACTTAAAAAGGTAGCTGTAATGTATTTGGTATAGATCATCAATTCAGCATGTGTAAGCACACAGACACATGAATAAAGCTGATCCCAACCATAGCTTCTTTGGACATCCAACTGAAAGTCGTATTTGGCAATGTGGTTCCATCTTTTTGACCCTTAAAAGTGATGGAATCTGTTCAGTAGAAAATGTGGTGACTTCATCAGTTGTATTTTTTACAGGTTTATCCGGTTGCTGAGAATGTGATAAAAATATTTGTTGAAGGAGGCCCTGAGGTTTCTCTCTATGCTTTAGGGACTGAGGTAGTATGCAACTGTCCTTGACTTTGTTTCTTAAGCAATTTCTTTTATTATTATTTGTTTTTACATTCTTAAAATTTTCCTACTTTTCAAAAGCTTCAGTTTTATAATCTACTCCCCCAAGTTAACTCCCCCTTGAAGGATCATATTCCTGGTGTTCTAGCCAGTGGGATTCTTTTTCTCAAAGAGGGATATTATAAAGTTGTCCCTTGGGATGGCAAAGGGGTCCCTGAGTTGATTGACAACTTTAATATGCTTCCAGATAACCATATGGAAGTTGATTATCCTTTTGGAATCTGGAACAGAAGGCAAATTGAGTATCAAAAAGTTAGGCTGTCATGTCCTGAATCAGGAAATGTTAAGGGATGCTCAACTATATGGCCCTATATAGTGTTAAAAAGATGCAGAGGGAAAATGTTTGCTGACCTGTGAGTAAATATCATTATTTATCCAGTTTTACTCGGTGTTCGTCAGATTGTAGCTCATTGTGTCTGTCATGGGACTTATGTCTTGTTTCTAGTTCTGAATTGTATTAGCTCTTGCTTGCAGAAGAGATAGCCTATCATGGGATGACACACTAAATTTGGCTACCTTTCTAGGGGAGCAGCTGCACAACTTTCATATTCTACCTTATCCATCATTTAATGGTTTAAGCTTGCTAGTTAGCAAACAGGGTACAGAGTTTCCTCTTGTCAATGGCTTTGTTGATGATCTTGCAGAAAAGACTAGTGCCTTTCCTCCAGAACTTGGTACATATACAAAGACTTTGAACAAGAAGGAGGATATTTCTAGCTGCTTGACTAAGTGGTATGCCATCTTATTGATTAGCAAGTGTTACTTTCGTAGTGTCAGTTATCCTAATATCATTTATTTGTTTGACCATAAGACTCCTTGTTGAGCATATTTCCCTCATCATGAGGATATCTTTGAGATGACTTAACGTATTTTCCTGTAATGAGCTTTTTCTGATTTTAAGTGTCTGGTCGTAATCTGTGCAATAGGCACCATTACCAAATGGTCATGTTGTTGAGTATGGCCCTTTATAATCCCTAAATACAGGTAATACTAGTGACCAATGAATACGAAGATGAATTGCTTTCCTTTCATTGGTGTTTTAATTCAATGTTAGTAGACGGTTACATATTATAGAGTCATCCAAGGTTTTTGATCTATGGTTCACGTTCCATATTTAGTTTTTCATTTATCACTTTAAAAGCCTTTTTCTTTTTAGGTCTTCTTCTTTTTTCTTCTTTTGGAGTTCCTTCACAACCATAATAGTTAAGTACGAAACAGATTAAAAAAGATGTTTTTGATAAATTTCTGCTAAGCTCATGCTTTCATCTCTGGAGGGAGCAAATGTCTTAATTGGATTGGTTGGGAAATGCTTTCTTTTCTGTGCATAGTCTTAATTCATTTAAAGTTTGTGTTTGCATGCTTGTGTTTGCATGCAGTTTCATCTAATTGTCTTCACCAACAGATGAAGACATTCTTTTCACTATACACTTAATGTATCGAGATATTTTGATCCATGCTTCTTGTCAGCCTTGCACTCAATTTTTTCCTTAGTGTAATGTTTCATGAGTAAACTTGTTTCATTTGCTATGCAGGGGTGATCCAATTCCTATCACACTCATTGACAAAGTTGGCGAATACATTCCTGACGACTTTGAAAAGTTCTTCAATATGTTTGAGGTTGGTCATTTAGATCCTTTAATCGTGTCTGAGAGATTTTTTGGTTTCATACAGTTTAGTCATTGATCATTTCCATTGTACTCATTCTTTTGCTTTCCTAGGATGATGGGAGTGTTGCCAAACCTTACACCTGGATACACTCGGATGTTATGGATGACAATATCGAAATGAAACCAAGTAACTTAACCTCTTGCTCAGGAGAAAATACTAGTGATGCCAGTCCAGTAAATAATGGATATGCAAATGGCTTCAACAACAGCAACAAGAGCAATTCTTGGCGTCCTTGCCACATTATTGATTTCAGTGGTCTTTCTCTAGGTGAGTACACCTGCATGTTTTTGAAGTACCGGGCATATCTACCCCCTCCCAAAAACTTCTCTACGTTTCTGTGTCTCTCTGAAGTTTTTCCTGAAATCTTGCTGTTGAAGTGGAATAATGTTGCAAAAAATCCTACTCACTATTTGCTTAGTTGTTCAATGCGCTACAGTGGTATGAGCCTAATTTTACTTAATGTTGTCTAAGTTGCTAAAATTAAAAATGAAAATGATTACACTTTACACTTTCACGTTGCAACATCAGTTTCATCTCATATTTTTTGGGGATGTGTGTAGATTTTTCGAGGTCCCTGATAAGGAGGGGGAGGGATGGCACAAGACCACTTTGGTTTGGTCAAAGAATTTTTCATTAAGAAGTCCACTGGATGAATTTCCGGTTGTAATCTTCTCGATCAGCCATGTGTGGGGGGCATTGTGCTGTTCAGCTGGTTAAGTTTTTTTTTGGGTGTATATGACTCTTCCTCAATCTTCAATAACCAAATAATGCCTGCTGTCTCCCCCTCCCCTTCCTTTTCTCCTTATGTAGACATTTTTTCCTCAATTAATATTTTATCTGTTGCTTGCTTAGTTCCTAGATTTTCGTGTTTATCAAGACAATCTAGGCTGTGGATCACTTGACATATGTAAATTCAAGTAATGGAAGTACCCATGCAAAGATATGAAATTTGTGGAATGGATTGAAGGTCTCTCAAGTTGGGTATAGGCATGGCCACAATTTGTTGGTAAAAGTTTCTAAAGGTACAGCATTTATAATTCTGGTTAAAATTAGTCTAGAATTTCTGTAGGTGGCTACTCTACTGTAGTTGGTGGAATAATTTGCAGCTACGGAGGTTAAATTACCCTGTATCATCCAAACCAAAATAGTAACTCAGCACATCTATTTTTTGTGAAGACATTTTTAGCAAGGTTTTTATCTAAAAAGATAGGAGCTTTCTTCTTATGCACGAATCTAGAGAAAAAAGTAAAAAAATTATACTTTACTTCTCATTGACATAGATGATGACTCGCATTGACGCCTCTTTAATTCATGGTTACCTTATGATTAAATGGTCAATACTTCATGAATTTAATCAGTGACAAGGGATTATAATTGGTATTTGATATCATGTTTTGCTGTGATGAAGCAAAAGGATAATAAGAGCTGGAAAATTGATAATATCTGTTTTGTTTGGTAAGAGAATTGATGAAGATATTTGGGGAGGGTGCCTAAAAATTGTAATAGCACTTCAACAAGGATTTTGATTTTGTTGGGTTTATGGCTTCTTCTAGTTAACGAACTTGCTGAGGTTATCAACAAAGAAAATTAAAGAGTCAGTTTTGTTTCTAAATGTGTCTGAAAACAGCAAAACAGATAACCTAGTTGTATTATTTTTTGTATGATGGTTCATTTACAAGAAGCTGCTGATGCTTCAATGTTCTACCTTCTGTAACCCATTTTGTGAATTAATTTTTCCTATTACTAACAAATTCATTAAAGTTGTGGACAAGACTATTTCTGAAGATAGATTCTTCATGATTCTCTTCTTAGTTGTTGGTCTTTAGCTAAGAGCGAGCAGTTTTTATTCAAATTGACAAAAAGAGGTCATTGAATGCTTAATTATATAACACAGTACACAATTTTGTGCTTTTACTCTGTGTACTATAGCTATTCTAATTCACTCTGTTTCTTTTGTAGGACACCCAATTTGTGATCTGATACCAGTATATCTGGATGTTTTTAGAGGAGATTCCCGTCTCTTGAAGCAATTTCATGTATTGAAAGCTATAAACTTCCAGTAGTCGGGAGAAAATCAGCAGAAAATAATAGGTTTAGGCGAGCATCATATCTAGCAATGTGAGTTAATATCTGCTTACATGCTATTTTTGTTAAAATTTTCTTGTAAATGGACTTCCTACAGAGAAGTCATAGCAATAATCTGCTTTTGAAGATTTGAATTAACTGAGAAAAGATACAAATCTTCACTTGACTAGAACAAAAGAGTCTCTTTTCATGGTTTTTAGAATCTTATTTATAGTGTTTGTATGTTTTGAGGAAAATCTTGTTATAATTATTCCTTATTCTGTATATTATGTGGGGAAAATTATAGCAAGGTACCCTTAGATTTTGCTATTCCTTTCTCAATCTTGCATATGAATGGTTTAGGAATTCCATTTATGGTATGAGGACCCAGGAATCTGATTTTATTGATGTTCTTTTACTAAGTTCTACACTTCTGTTTTTGTACAAAATCAAAGTTTCATCATCTTTCTTTCATGCATTTCTGGTTAAGTTTTATTGAATATGCAACTTCTTTATTATTTCTTGTAGGTAAGAATTTTAGATTACTGAATCTTATGGATGCTTCTTATTTTTGGTTGTCAGCTCATTTTAATTTGTACAGTTGTTTCACATTAGCTTTTTATGCTGAGTACCTTTTTCTTTCTTTTCACCTTGTGTTCTCCCCCCTCTTTCAGACTCACCTTGATGATTGATCACTACTCTAAGACTCGTATGGATGGTTTAACATGTAAACATCTGTATCCTGCACGATGAGAATGTTCTAGGTTCTATTTTCAATTTATGGAAAGAACTAAGGCAGGCAAAGTCTTGGGAGGAGGTTGAGGAGAAAGTATGGGGAGATCTAAATAATTACACTGGCTCCTGATGATTAATACTTCTTCGATCCTCAGGTTTAGCATTTCTAACCTCAAGATACTAGATTGACCGACTTCTGAATATAATATACAGGCTGTTATTTAATCAATTCTTTTGACTAATTCTTAATGTCAATATATGAATATAGTATCCGTAGGCTGTAGAATTTTGATTAATTTTTTAACTACTGTGAACATTGTAGATTGTACTATATTCATAATTTTACGAGAAACTAAAAATAAATATGCATCAGGATGTCTTCTTTCCCACCATGTCGCATGATGTTTACTTGTTAGTGGATACTCTACCTTTAGGCCTCAGCTTTCAACCTTATTTTAAGCGATAGATTACGTTAATAATTTGAACATGGATGAGAAGAAAATCTTTTCCATATCACTCTCTTCAAAGGTGAACTCATCGGTTTAGCTTGTAGGGAGGTGTTGTATCCATGTTTCTATCATCTTAAAGAGTAAAAGGATCTCTTGTCGCGTAAACATTTCATTGGTCTGAGATTTTTAGCGCAAAGAGATAATCCTTTAATGATGTATCCATTTATTGTTGTATTACTTTATGTATCATTATTTGCTCTACTTTAAATGCATACTTTTGCTCTCTTTTTTAATGCAGTGTGCTAAAAAATAAAACAAAGGAATTATCACTACATCTTTGAAATCTGCCTTCGAAAAGTAATTATCTTGAGGTACTTTTGTGTTTATGCTTTTTTTTTTGAATGGTCCTTTCTTTCATGGTCTATCAGGTATATTATATTTAATATTGGTGGGGTTGTACATCTATCTTTTTCTTTTTTTTTTTTACTTCAATTTGTGCTCTATTATTAATCAGGACCTGTTCGAAATTTCGAATGCTAGGTTTATAGTGCATAGGAAAATTTTACAATATATTGTGTTTTAAATAGTTGTACAGTACAATATCATTTAATTTAAAATTTTATACTATACAAATTTTTAAAACTAAAAAAATAATTCCCGAAGAAAGACTATAAAATTCCTCTATAATATATACAGGTTTTGTGAAATTTACCTAATTATAATATTCTTCTTCATTAATGGCACAAATTGGGGAAGCAAAGTCTTCCTAGCAATTAGAGTACGAGACAGAAGCCGGTCTTATGGTAATTGGCTTGTTCCTCCCAATGTGCTATTTGAAAACTAACTTGTCTCCATATTGTTGTGGTCCAAATTATTACGATGATGGCTGTTTGGCATTGTTTAATTTGTGAACTTTACACGCAATTATATTTCTAAAAAAACAAAGGAAGCAGATTAATTTGGATTTTTTTTTTTCCTTTCTAAAGTAGAATGTTGCACTCCCTATTATATCATCATAGATCTTTAAGTATTATGGATTATTGGCCTCATAAGAATAAACTTGAAACCTTTACCACTTAAAATTTTATTTTTTCAAAGTTTTGTTTTTGCTTGGAGTTTTTAAATATTATTACCATTATAAAAGTAGATTTTACACCCTAAAATATTAGAAATATATAAAATTATCTTCAAGTATATATATCTTGTATGAGTTTTGGAATTGTGTTATTTTTCTTGAGATTTTTTAAAAAATTCAATATCACTCTCCTAAAAATTGACTTTTACTCTCCAAAAATTTTACAAAGAGTATAAAATAATCTCCCCAATTAAATGTCTATATAATATTATATCGCCAATGTTCTACCTCCTGCGTCTACCATCGCGACTAACGTGTATGGGGGGACTATTTTAGTTTGTTCTTTGTTGAATGAAAATTGCGTAAAGGATGCAAATGCAGAAGCTAATCAGATGAACTGTTGCGAACTTAGGATTAGTGAACCCAGACCTATCAATGCGTCAGGTCTAGAACTGGACTCGACCTAATCCGAATTCGTTTATTTGAGTCTAGATCTTTGATAAATTCTGATTATCCGAATTTGATCTGGATCCGTTTAATTATTATAATAAATTGATTGGATCCAGATCTTAGTGTTTTGACCGATTAAGGCTTGAATCTGATTAAAATATTTAATATATTATAAAATTATTGTATATTAGTACTATTTTATATGTATATATACATATATGTTGTGTAAATTGTTCATAAAATTTATATTTAATGTAGAATACATGCATAAATTTAATTATGAAATAAGGATATGCTTTTTATAATTTAAAAAAAAAAGGAGAAAATTCAATAAGTTATAATACTTCTATATATAATTTTAAAAGTTATTAAAAAAAATATTAAGATTCGGATTCGAATCCGACAAGACTCGACGGATTCAGGTATGGATCTATTTTTGTAGTTCCATCGGAGATTCGGATTTCAAATTCAGTTATATTAATCGAATTTGGGTTTGAATATGTTAGATCCAACTCAAATTTGATCCGTTTACATGCCTAAGTAAACCCTCTTTGCTAGTCGTGCACGTAAAGACCTTAATTTCGAGATGCACGTAACCCTTCATGTTCACTTGGGGTCTTTCGTGAACCCTACACGCTGAGGACGGAAGAATACGTAAATCACTAAAAAAATCTCAGAAAAATAGGTACTTTTTTTCGACAAAGGCGACTACTTTTATTTACTTTAGGAGGATAATATGAGAACGTTACTTGCACTCAAAAAAACATTTCACGCTTGTCACATCCAAAAAAGGGGAGATGGAGGAAATTGTTGCATTGATAAAAAATAACCGTTATACTACTAAAAACTAAGCGTTGTAATTAACGGTTAATTACATTTTATCTACTTAAATTTTAGTATGACTAACACTTTAGTTTTATTTTTTGAGCATTAAAGTCCCTCAACTAATGATCAACTCTACCAGAGTCTACAATTGCAGCTAAATCGACAAATATCTTCCTTGGTTAATTATACTTTATCCCCTTCAACTTTAATATCACTAACACTTTAATTCTTAACATTATGTTCTGAGCACTTAACTCCCTCTATTACGTCAATTCAGTTAAAAGGTGTTTTAAATATACTATTATCATTTTAGCGTTACCAAAAAAAAAAAAGGAAAAAAATCTTGCGTATGTATAAAGGTTATGGATAGATTTTTATTTTTATTTTTTTTGAAGGAATGGTTATGGATAGTTGCAATAAAATAAATCTTGTCCCTAACTTCAACAATTAATGGTACGAAACAATAAACAACAATTCAACATATATTGGAGAAAATAGAAGCCCAAAAACTTATTTTTCTGCTTCCTTTCTTTAGGGGAGGGGTAATTTTGGAGAATTCTTTCATTTAAAACGATGTTTGTAGCTTGGAGTGCCGTTGTTTGTCACCATTGTCAAATTACATTGTGCAATTTGGAATTATCCGGGAAAGCAGCATGCATTATGTGGACAGAATCCAGGAGATAAATTAAATGAAACATTTTGGTCTCAATAATAGAAAAAGTGAAAAAGGAAAAAAGAAAAAAAAAGAGGGATAAAAAGGTAGCAATAATGATTGTATCTTCATATTAAGATAGAAAGGTAATTCAGTAGATTTTAAAATCAAATCTTGAAATTTACTCCAATAAAAGTTACAAAACATATACTGTAATTAATTAGGTCGTCATAACTTTTTTATGATAACTACAGCTTTTCACATAAAAAATTAGATAAACTTTTGACGCATATATATATATATATATATATATATATATATATATATATATATTAGAAAAGAAAATAAGACGTATATTTTATAAACAGGAAATATTATTTAATGCCTGTAGATAAAATGTAAAAAGATTTAGCAATTTTAGCAACTAATCATGTTTAACAAGTACAACAAAAAAAATCATAGTGCTAATATTTTACCATGCAATCAAATCAATAACAACGTGTGCCGGCCACATAGCAAAGTGCGTCTTTCATTTTGAAAGCAGCCAGTATAAATAGAGACCAAACTCAAACAAATTTGAGTCAGATTGCAAAACCCAAATGATATAAATATATATTGCCTAGTAGGATTTGCATTATTCGATACTTCAGTAATTCTTTAGTTTTAAGTGCTTTGAGCAAAAACCATCATTTTTATTTGTTAGTTCCTCCTTTTTAAAAGACTTATAGACTCCCAAATCTTGTTCTACATCCTTCTTTATCCGATAATATTCATGATTTTATTCCACAACAAAGACACCAACAAAAAACACTACTTGTCATATCTTGCTAGTGCTATTGAGCTGCCCACAATTGCTCCATAACTGGGTATCAGATAACCAGTTAAATTAGAAGCATGGAGATTGTTGCTGCAGTTCAAGGAGTAGGAAATCATAACATGCTAAATAAACTGAAGATTTGGATTTCCATGAAGGCTGTGATAGTTCTCTTCAACTGCATTTTATTGACAATTGGCCAAGTTAGTGGTCCAATTCTTGTGAGAATTTACTTCTTGCATGGAGGGAAAAGGAAATGGCTCACTTCTTGGTTACTCACTGCCGGATGTCCATTACTAATCCTCCCAATTACCATTTCATTCGCCAAAAATCGATCCAAATCTTCGCTTCCAAAATTTTTAGTCCCCCCCAGACTTATTGCATCTAGTGCTTTCTTGGGATTTCTTCTTGGCATTGATAGCTATTTGTACACTTTTGGGATGTCATATCTTCCAGTTTCGGTTTCATCCCTTCTGGGCTCAAGCCAACTAGCCTTCACTTCGATTTTCGCATATTTTATTGTTAAACATAAATTCACTCATTACTCTATCAATGCTGTGGTTCCAGACTAATGACTTTTGGATCAGCTATTCTCGGACTACACATGAATGGAGATCGTCCGAATGGCGAATCGAATGCTAATTATACACTGGGATTTTTCATGACTATTGGTGGTGCTGCTCTTCATGGATTTATAATGCCAGCACTTGAATATGCACATAAGAAGGCACAAGTTACTCTCACATTTAACCTCTTCTTGCAAGTGTTGTTGCTTATATCACTGTTTGCCACAATGTTTTGTACTATTCCCATGATCATCAACAAGGATTTTCAGGTATACTTGGAACAAATTAAATACTAGTACCTTTTTTACCAATTGACAATTAAGTACTTGATCATCTCAAATTAATCTTTTCATAGGACCTCGAAATTTCTTATCCAACATAGTAAATTTTGACTCAAAATGTTACACTTCTATTACAAGTTGTGGCATAAAATGCACTGAAAATATTCCAATATGGACAAAAAAAAATCCCTTTGCAATTTTTTTTTTTTCCTCAATTTAACAGGATGTAGTGTGTCAAGATTTTTATTAATATGACACCAACGATCGTTTTCAAGGCTTGTTAAGTTATTTCGATAAATTTCCGGGATTCCAATCCTAACAGTATTTCTTCTTTCTCATCGTCTCATATTACTCATGCATGTAGGCTATTCCAAAAGAGGCAGCAGAATTTGAACTAGGACCAATGAAGTACTACATGATACTGGCACTTGCAGGAGTTGCACTGCAATGTATGATGATCGGCAGTACTGGAGTTATCTTCAGCTCTTCATCCCTCTTCGGAGGCATTGTGACTTCTCTTTTGGTACCATTCCAACAGATATTTTCTGTAATTTGCTTAAGTGAAGGCTTTAGTGGTGAGAAAGGGTTGGCATTGGCTATGTGCCTTTGGGGTTTTGCCTCCTACTTCTATGGAGAATACAAATTGAACCACAAGCAGCCAGACATCAAACATGAACCAGAGCACGAGGAAGTTTGAATCCTCTATGAAGTTTTTTTGGTCAACAAAACTCAAGGTTAGACTAGAATCATGTAATGAATGTTGATAGGTGCAATAATTATGTCACTTGAGTTTTAGGAAAATTTTATGTTCTCGTTATAATATTATATCGTTGTACTTTAAATATTTATATAATATATTATTTTATACTACATAAATTTTAAAATATCAAAATATAATATTTTAATAAGACTATATAATTAACCTGAATTTTATTATCTATCTTTAGAAGTTAGAATTATTAACGCGAGCACTAGTAAAAGTGAATCTTTTTTATTTGATTGTCTCTTATAACCAAATAGGTTGGTAATTAAAGGCCCTAGCTATCTTTGACTTCGTTCAAACGTTTTGTCGTATTGGTTTCGGTAAAAATTTATTGACTTATTAATAATAGTTCATTAATTGTTGTAGTATTATATTTCATTCGTTTTACTTTTTATTGATACACGAATTAAGAAAATTATTATTGTATTAATTTTATAAAAAAATAGTTCAAACTTATTAAATTATTTTTTATACCTTAATATTCTAATTATATAATTATTCATTCATTAATGTAACACTAAAGTAAAAGGTGAAAAAATATTATTTAATATTTTTTTAATTTTCTAAAGCAACAGATAATATAGCACAAGAAAATGGAGGAAGGATTAATTCTATTTTTCTTCACAATTTCAAGATGAGACACGTCTTGCATATACAAAAAATATCTTGATAAAGCATGGCATCCATCTTCCCTGGCCTCCAAAGAAACATTCTTTAAATCCTTTCCAGAAGAATTTATCAAATTTTAGGTCAGTGGAGCCGACCCTTAATCAAAATTCACCAACAAGTCACATAATTTTGGGAGTAATATTTTTATTTGATAAATTGGTATAAAAAGATATTGGGAAATTCCTGAAAATATTTTCCAGACCTGCACTTTAGGAGTGCTCCACTTGCAAAATAGATGTGAGAATCCCAGAGAAAAATATGGTAAAAAGTCGAGATTTTCGGACTAATGCATTTGAAAGCGTTATGGTGATAGAACCTTGCAGCACCTTCACAACAAAATAATGCCTTTCACAATTAAAGGTTCCATGATCTCTTATACACATCTAGATGTGTTTATTATTACATTATTATTTTAAATAATTGATGCCAGATTGGTCCTTTTCATTCCTCATGAGAAGTTAATATTTGAAAATCAACGTTTAACTAAAAAAATATATATTTGAAAATCAATATGTTGAACTAAAATTTTAAGGAACTCTTAATCTTCGATTCAATTAAATTTATTTTCCTATTTGTTTATCCAAAAGCAACGCAAAAAGTTTAATAGAATCGAATAATGTAATCAATGCAAAGAGATGAAAGTGTTCGGCATACGATATTCTATTCCACACCGTGTGTTGTCAAGATTAGATGATGTGATTTTAATGAAATAATCTTGACTGTTCATTAAGTAATGTGATAGAAAGTGACATAGAATGTAAGATAAAAGATCTTAACGAAATTGTTCTGTCACTTGCATTGCATCTACTATTAGAAAGAAGTTGTATAGAATAACAAGTTACTGGTTATGAATTTTTTATTTTATATCCTGTGTCATTTTTTATCACACTATTTAATGATCTGTTAAAATTTTTCTACTAAAATTACATAATAGTCACAGAAAATAATATAAGGTATGAGACAAAAAAAAATATTGTATCCAACTTACTAGTAGTGGACTATCATTCCAAACCTTCATGAGCAGTTCTCAATCTTTTGAATTGGAAGTACGTATATAGATTATGAATACGTAATAGAACAATACGGGAATTCTTTCCATGAGATTTCAAGACCAGTCATTCGACTGGATGGAACACCACAGGCATAATTACATGAGATTTCAAAGACCAGTATATCTATATAAGAATGTAAATGGGTAGAAATTAGTAAATTTATACTCAAATTTGATTAATATTATTAAATTTAAATTGGAATCTGAATATTCATCGGACCTACAAAAAGAAATCACATTCGAATTTGTCAGATCAGGATCCAGATCTTAATATTATTTTTGGAATACTTTTAAAATTTTTATATTCTTATAGAATTTTTTTGTAGTTATTTAAAAAAAAAATTAGTCTGTAATTAATTTTTATATATGTATTCTACAATAGATTATGAGTTATATTTATAATTTATAAAAAAAAATCTAAATGTATACATATAGATTAATGCTAATATATATAATTGATTTCTTATGTATTAAATATTTAATTGGTTGGCAATAAAGTACAGTTTTAGATGGTAAGACGTTTATCCTATAATTTATTAGTCGTCTTGATGAATTACTATATGGTAGGTCGAAGGGGTAGGCTTTTTTTAAAAAAAAAAAAAAATTAATCAAATCCCAGTAATTAAAATTATATATAGATCCAAACCAGAATAATTGAATCCATAACAGGTCATATCTAGATCTGCACAGCCCTACATCTACACAAAGTAAAATATCACTAATGTGTCCGTGAAAAAGAAATAAAATTCGACTAAATATCTAAAATTATAATATTAGTGATTTATCAATATAATTTTATCCATATATAATTCACTTTAATAAGTGGTGTTAAATTTATGATGGCAAATAATTTTCCTTGCATGCAATAGGAAAGACGAATCCTTGAAAAAAAAAAATAATAAAAAAAAATAAATAAACAAGCCATAGCACATGAAAGAAAGCTATAACATGCCATGCAGCACCTAGAGAACAAAATTATGCTCTAACGTTTAAGGCTGCAGAGTTGAAGGTTCCATTTGACTCGTTTTTCATTCTAAGTGGTTCTTTTCATTCTTTTATGCAAACTAATTTAGGACGAATTGATGCGATTGAAATAAATTTTGAAAGGACTCTTTATCTTGATGAAATCATTCTCATGGAATTCCTTTTTTCCCATCTCCTGCTTTGCCAAAATAGGACAGTCATGATGTTGAAGTATAAATATTTTATATTAACTAGTTAAGATATTTTAAACTAATTAATAAAGTTTATGGGTATACATCTACTCATTATCAATTAATTTTGAGATATAAGCATATATTATTTAATATGGTACTCCGAGATAACATCAATTTTTTTTCACATTCACACATGCTAACTGCTTCCAACGGATCCTGTCATGTCCAAGTCTCAATTTTTCTGATAAACACATGCTAACCTGTTTCAACGGGTTCGTCACGTCCAGCCTACGTAACAAGCTCCAACTAACGTCCAAGAACATTAACAAATTTTTGGATTATACCACTTATTACTAATTTGTTTTAAATGAAATTCTATTTTTAACACATGATAATTGCTTAGAAGCTGACAATTCAAAGTTCTATCAAAGACCAGTTCAAGAAAACTAAAGGCGCATGCTGTTGTGCAGTAGTTCAAAAATCAAATGTCACGCCTTCAAAAGTAGCGGAAACATTAGGCCTCTCTCCTCACACATCTTTTTAGCTGCGAATAACAAGAAGAAAATCTTCCTGAATTAATCAAGTTTCGAATTTATATACGAAGTTCATCATTATATAAGAGTCTTCAAGTTTATGTTTTTTTTGTTTTAACCCACCTACTTTTTTTATTTCATATTGATTCTAATCAGTATTTTATTGTTTAAACTGTATTTTGTTTTCAACCTCAATTATTCCTTCAGTTATAAGTTCAAAATTCAAGTAGTAGCTACTAGCTAGTATTATTATGCTTCCAATTTTTTTCTACGGCAAACGAAGGACTGCTGCTAGATAGTCGCTCTTTTTGAACTAGAAACTTGCATGGTTTTAATTGCGAGCAGTCTTGACTCTTATTATTATTCACGAGCAGTCTTGACTCTTATTATTATTATTATTATTATTTTGAGAGGTAAAAAGCCTTGACTTTTAATGATAAAGATTGATTCGAGTGGCGGCATCAAAAAAGACGATTAATTTCTTTGAATTTCATCTACCCGCTGGTACTAGAAGCTCAATATTCAGGTTATATAATCTCTTTTGGCTTCCTTACTCGAGTCAAATTCGATTTAAGAAAAAGTACAATTTTATTTGTTAATAAAAAGATTAAATTTCTGTAGTCTAATTTTTACGTTTAGCTTGAAATCGATTCAATTAGATAGATAAAAATTTGATATATATATATATATAATTTTAAAATACTTGAGTTGGAGTTCAATTTGATAAAAATTCGTTTGAATTTAAATCAATAGATAAATAAAATTATAAATTCATTAAAATAATTAAATAAATTTAACTACTAAAGTGTCTGGTTTAATTGTTCAAGTTTATTTACACCACTAAATCCCAAATAAAAAGAAAAAGGAAAAAAATGAAAGTTGAATAATTAGATATTCTCCTCCCAACAAAATACAAGCCGATAGAAAAAAGCACAATCTTGGTTTGTTCTCCTCCTTAGAGGTTTCGTCGCCTTTTAATGGTGTGAATCACGCGATAATATGCAAGCGCTGCGTCCTTTATGAGCCAAATAGTTAATTACAGAAAAGTTTTTATTCGAATGCCGTCAGATGTATTTCACGAATTATAAAGTTAATTAAAATTTAATTTTGTTGAATTTTTTAATTTTTTATTTTACGAAAGAGATAAAGTGATGAGATTATAATTTTTTTGGGAAAATTATAGATTTTGACGGGAGAACTATAGATGAGTTGAGGTCTTCTAAATATAGTGAATGGAATTAAAATAATTATGTGATAAAATTTAATTAATTATCTGAACAAATCTTGTTGATCATGATTAACCTTAAAATAAATTAATTAATAGGTGGGGTCCGGAGTTCCCAAAACCTTCAGATTCTCAGAAGTGCCTTCAGATATTGCCAGGTTTTTCTCGTTTTGGATGTACATTACTTTCTTTAGTGAAAGCTACGCCAGAAAAACACTAATGATGAAATGGGAAAATCGCTGAAATAGTCCTTAAACTTTTTTAATTTAGCCAAAATAGTCCCTCAACTTTTTTTGTAGCCAGAATGGTCCTCCAACTTTTATTTTTTAGCCAAGATAGTCCTTTCACGTGAAATTTATAAAATAAAAAAAAAAATTTATGGTGACTACACCATAAAAGGACTTTTTTGGCTAATTTCACAAATAAAAGTCAAAGGACTATTCTGGCTAAAATAAAAGTTGAAGGACTATTCTGGCTAAAAAGAAAGTTATAGACTATTCTGGCTAAAGTGCAAAAGTTGAGGAACTATTTTGGCTATTTTCCCATGATGAAATTCAACACAAGAATCACAACAACAGCACTATAGTTTATACTCTACTTTTTCAAACAAAAAGAACTAGTATTTGGTGATCATCAAAAACTGAGAATTGGTGACGTGGTGGTGCTACGAGGTGATGATTTATCGTATAGAATAATAGAATTTATTTAGGTTACGTTTATTTTCTTAGCATTTGAATTGAAATGGAATCACAACTTTCACTGCAAGAGAAATGATTATTTGTGACTTGTATTATTTTGTACGTCACAAATTTAATAACTTTGTGACACTAAAAAAATTTAATAATTTCAAGTTACAAATGATAGTGTGACATTAATTTACAAATTACAAATACTTTTTGTGACTTTATACATGATGACCATCATTTGAGAGTCACAAGGTAACTCAAATGTAACTTGCATTTTAGTTTGTGACTCTCAAATGATGGTCACTGTTTAAAAAATCACAAAAATCATTTGTGACTTATAAATAGAAGTCACATTATTATTTGTGATTTGTATTTACTAGTTTTGTGACTTCTCGTGTCACAAAGTGATTGTATTTGTGACTATCAAAATTATATAAATCACAAAAAATGAATAATTCTTGTAGTGTTTATGGTATTGTAAATTTATAAATTGTGATTTTAAAATATTAAAAATCCTTCGTTTAGCAAAAAGCGTAGAATTGACATGAGATTCATTTAGAATTCTAACTTTTTTGTTTGGATAGAAAAAAATTCATTAAGGATTAAAATTGCTTATATTTAGAATTCTTAATTTAAAAATATTAATTACTAGATTTTTTTGGATAATATTAAATTTGCTAAAATTTGACAAACTTTTTAATTACTGAAGTAAATATGTTGAAGCTTCTAAAACTAAAATTAAGATTTATAACAAAATTACAATATCCTAAACAATAATCTTATTTTTAATGGCGCTTTCACCATAATGCTTTATAGCCCTAAAATGTGAAGCATATTAATATACAAGGGCACCATTTGGATTGTTATTTATTTATTATGTTTAAAATATTATTTTACAATTATTTTTTAAACTCATTTTACCTCACATTTATCTCAGGTAGATCACATTTCAAGAAGTTTCTATGGTAATGATTTTAAATAAAATTCTAAATAATATCCTAAATAATGGTGATTCACTTTTTGTTTTAGAAAAAACTATTACTATTAAAATTCGATAAAAAAAGACATTTGAGTACAAAAATTAATATTACAACATTTTTTTAAAAAAAACAAAATGAACCTGCTACTATAAAAATACAAACAACTATATATATATATATATATATATATATATATATATATATATATTTCTTGTACTACTCTAAAATCAAAACTAGGTTACTTGTACGCTTCTTGTGCCACCAAGCCAAATTGCAAATGTAATTATTTGTTACTAGATGATATCCCAGAACTACTTATTTTTATCTTTTTGCCCTTCTCTCATCTTGCTTTTTATTTATATCCTGCAATAAAAACAAAACAAAGATTAACATGAGATATGAAAACAAAATCAGTACCCTTTAAAGATTCAAAGAATCCCAATTTTGTTTATCTATGTATTCAATTCCAAATATAACATAAAAAGAATATTAACAAAGATTAAAGAAATGGAATCATTAACTTTATATGTCACGCCCGCTATCAGTGTTCCCGTGATTGTCGTGTCTTCACTTATGACTGAGGACGAGACTCAAAATAACTTTTAATTCTTGATCAAATTTTTTAATCCAATTTATGATTATAACCTACAAAAATATTAATGTTATGAGATGAGCGACAAATCGCTCCGCACGTAGTTAACATCACATTTGCTGGACCAAAAAAATTATATACATATATATTTTACAAAGTTTTAACACACAACCATATAAAAGTTCTTCAAAAAAAATTCTTTATTTGACATCAAAGCAAAATCCTATTTCACATAGTCGCAAATGTTTCTTTTCAAAAACAAAGCGTACATACTTTTATAACGAGTGGCATTACATCAAAGATTTGCATAACAGATTTCATAGACATCAAAAATTTAAAATCGGAATCAGAATACAAAAATTAGAATTCAAAAATTTAAAATCAGAATATCAGAGTTAAAATACAAAATCGGAATTCAAAATTCATAACATAGTTCATTATAAGCTCATAAAACAAATATGATATCATCGGCTTACTGAGTACTCAACCTAGTGCTAAGAGAACCCACTAAAAAAAGTTGCTAAGGGGTCTTGTGAAAACCATCTTAGCCAAAGTTCGGAATTCGGAAGCTAGAAGTTATCTTATCTGGTAGTTCAGAAAGTGCAGAATTATATTTCCTACCGACTATTCATGAGTATTTTAAAAGCCTTGATCCATTATTAATTACCAAGCACATACACATGCAAAATAACGACACAAAGTTCAAAATCATAAGATTTAATAATGCCACCCATATAATTTCATAGTTTAAACAATTCAAATATCTATGTAAGATCCAAGTTTAATAACTAAAATAATGTGTTGTCAAAAATAATATTTAGACAAAATTATTTTCAAAATTACAAAGGGGTAGTAACTACTTACCTTACCTTGAAGTAGCACAAAATCGTAGTAAGGAACCGACTAATCCCCTAAACAAAATTATCAAACATTAACTAAACTCAATTTCAAAATAATTCGAGTCGTATATAAATTATTATACCCTTGGAAGTATTATTTAGATTCCAAAAATATTTAATCATTTTCATATCAAAATATATATATCCTTCTTAATTATATAAAAGCATATCAGTTAAAATATTTTACTAATACTACAAAAATATTCAATAAGTCATTATAAAAATAGTTCTTTAGAATATACTTATATAATAAGTATTCAAGTTTTTATTCCAAAACTTAAATTTCATAAAGTTAAGGGACTTGCTATGCAATCTATCCCAAACTATCCTGTCAAAGGCCTAAAGGACATAAACTGTAATTAATCTAAACTTTGAAACTTTCTGCCAAAAGTTCCCGTCAACTCTCTCTCTCCTTTTTTTTCTCTCTCCAATTCAGTGGCCTTTTTTCTCTCCTACTTTTCCTTCCACTTTCTCTTTCTTCCTTATTTGCCTCAGCAACCTCACGCCACCACCCCTTCCATTGCTGATAGCAGCAACGTCCAGCAGCAGTAGCGGAGCAGCCAGACACAGCAACAGTCAATCTTCTTTTTTTTTTTTTTGTCGAAAATTTTACTTAACTTTTCAAAATAAATACATAATATTTGTAAAACAATTACATAAATAAATTCTTATACTTTGAATTAAATCTTAACTTTTAATAAAAAAATAATTTATCAAATTCAATTCGTCGAATAATAATTAAAAGAAAAATTTCAGGAATGATATTCTATATATGAAAAATACGTATAAATAAAATGAAATAATTAAAAATTTTGGTTAAAAGATTATTATTGAATCTGATACACGATAAACTTCTAGTGTGCACGAAAACTCCTATATCCAAAGTTCAAAATTTTGGCTTAATCCCGTAGAGTCCCCAATTTATACATATTTTAAACCCCAAAGCCTCCAACTTCTTATTCCTAAAAGTTAGCAAAAAATCCTAAAATTCATATACTTATTTGGTAACTAAAAGTGTCTAAAAGTTGCACTATTTTTAAATACGAAAATTACCATTTATTGGCAAAAGACTTATTTCTCAAAAGCAAAATGTATTTAGACAGTAAGTTAGTCTAAGGCAATTACCATAAATTATTAGGATTCCTAACTAGACAAGAATATTTTGATTTTATAAGAAAGTACCAACATAAGTAATTCAATTTCAAGTATAATTATTTAATTAAAATATCATTATTTTATATATGGAGAATTCTACAGTATCTTTTAGGGAATTATTCCCTTGACATTGAAAGCTTATACACTACAAATTCTTAAAGTACATAGTATTATATTAAGTACAAGTATCTAAAGTACAAAGGAATGGTTTTTTAAAAGGGACTGTAGAATTTTTCTATATATATATATAGGAAAATTCTAAGTCCCTTTTAAGGAACCATTCCCTTGGTTTTAAGAACTTGTACGGTACAAGTTTCTAAAGCATATAGTGTTGTACTGTACAAATTCTTAAAATATAAGAGAATAATTCTCTAAATGGGTTGTCCTATTTTTATAACTATAGAATATAAATGATATATATAAGGGGTTTACATTATATCTATCTATCTTGCTTCTGCTTGACACTAGAAATAAGTCAAAACTATAACTGCACTTGTATTTTATATTTATTAAAGGAGGAAAATATTTAGGTAAATTTAGTTTTTGACTTTAGATTTTGTGGTCAGGATTAAATCGAATCTTGTTTACATTAATTGATATCATAAATTTTTTAAAATTTAATCTACATCACAAAATTTATAAGTAAGGTCAAAGATCATATCGACGTAAATATTTGCCATAAAAAAACCAAAAAGGAAAATAAAGTTTGCACTTGTCCATCTCATAGGTAGTGCCTACCACCAATCTCTGAAACGTGTAATGCTGTATTGCGCTATTAAGTTTCTGTAACTTCGTCATTATTTGGCTTTTGTTTTTGCCAACAGTAATTTAGTCTTTAATGTTTTCGGTTTCTCAACATGATTAGACAGCCTAATAGCCAAATATGGGGGGGAAAAATTAAAACAATGCAAGGAAAATAATTTGCTGTATAACTGATTGCGCAAGGCATATGCAATTAATGGTAGCTTCATCAGCCCAATAAAAACTCAATCCAAGGAATTTCCAAACTTATTATCTAGGAAAGATTTGATACAACTAAAATTCCACAACACAATTTCTCTATACAATATGTAAAGATTTAGGAATTGAACTGCAAATCAAACTAGAAACATGCCCCCACAAGTAACTAAAAATTAACAAGTCTTATTAATTTACCTCTGTATAAGTTTCAAATTTCAACCAACTTCCAAATGCAATGCTTAAATATTCTGTATCTTGATTTTTCAGTTGATTGGTTGAATCTTTTTTGCATATATATCAAAAACTTTTTTTGCTAGTGTTACTCTTATCTGCTAGAATAGTATCTGCTAGAATAGTAACTACAGCAGAAGGAGAAGCTAAAGGTCATTTGAAAATAGACAATCGCCAAAGCAAAGATTTTACTTAACATGATATTAAGTAATTAGTCCAAGAAAACTGTTGTAGATCACAATTTTTCACAACCTTCTGCAGCAAAAAAGGCATGCCAATTTTTCACACACTAAACTCTAAAGAACCAATCGACACCAAGCCAATTTCTCAACATACGTGTTCCTTCCTGCATCAATTATTTTAAGATTATAGACTGCTCTTATTCCACTACAGAATGGTAAGACACAAGTTTCTTATCCGAGTATTCCACAGACAGATGGTTTGCCTAAAATGGATTAACACTCAAAACTCTATCAAGTTCATTTTCTGCAAAAAATGCAATGTTTATTAATATCCGACCATTTCACCTTCTAAATTACTTTCTGAAGTCAAAATGGCAAGACATGGCTTCTCAAAGACCTCAAAATATAAAGCATCCTTTTAATTCTAGACTAAAAAATAGTAGAATATTGAAAGGATAAGAAATTGTTTAAAGACATTTCTAACGTTTTCACAATTCGTAAACCAGTATTTAGTAAAGGTCTTCACTTCAATTCTGCAACTCCTCCACTAGTCCAAGTACAGATCTCAATCTTGCTCATTCTCTCACAAGAAGACTCTCTTTCCCTTCTGAGTCTACTCAGTACTATTGAATGGAATAAATCTACTTGAAAAGCTGAATTAATGTGAATTATGTTTATTTTCTCATTCTTTCCACTAGCCCTTTATTTCTTCTATTCTTCCACTTCTTTAGCAAGCTAGCGAATGCCTTTTACACTTAACCAAGGAAAATCCCATTTAAAACTCTCTTTTCCCAAATATTATTGTTCCTTAACATTCTAATTACCAAATTCCTCATCAACTCAAATCTTTTTTGAACGTTTAATTTTCACACAGGTACAAGACAGATCATTTAGCAAGTTTTGCATACTAACACAGATTATTTAATAGATTGGAGAAAAAGAAATTGACTCAAGAACCAAATCAGATGTCCACAAAACAAGAAAAGCCACTGTAAAACACAGGCAAAGAATGTTTGAATATGATTCCATAATGCGAAGACACGGCGAAGAGAGAGAAGAGTAAGTATCTGATGGCGAAGGAGATTGGGAACAGGGCCGTTCCTAATTTTTTTACTATTTATAGTTGACCCATTTGTTATCGGGAAAGATTTAGGTATATCTGATTTTTTACCCTACTTATAAAACTTGTGATGTGGATTAAATGTTATAAAATCTAATAAGTTAATGTAAGTAAGATTCTATAATATTTAATTTTGACCGCAGAATCTGCAGATGATGTAAAAAACCGAATTTATATAATTTTTTTCCTTTTTTTTAATTATTATACCTCCACGGATGACCCAAAGATTTAGGATTTGGAAATTAAATTTTTGGGTGTGATCAAATAATTAAATCTAAGGTGGCCTTTTAAAATTGAATTCAGTTGGCAAAAGTGTTATCCAAACGACAGAATTGGAATTGAAACCTTCAATTTCAATTCTATAGTTCCAATTTTAGGAAACCCAACACACTCTAAATTGAACTCAATTTGAATTGAAAATAATTGAAAATATTTTTATGTGTAAATTTTAATTTTAATTTTTGTATTTATCAAACTAAGTAATGACATCCACGAGCACGAGAGAAATTCAATTCTAGTATAAAATATTTTAAATCAAGTTATAAAAAAAAAAAAAAAATTAAATGTCATCAACTTACGAAACAATTTTGGAGAAATTGCTGAAATTGTGTTTCTTTTGAAAATCTTTCTTTTTCGATACTGATTTGAAATCGTGTATCCGTTAATATGGAACTTGCATTTGTGAAATGCAAGTTTTATGACATCGCATTTATTGAATACGAGGTTGAATGTGGAAAATTTATTTTTGATTTCTTAAAAAAATAATAATTTTGAATGAACTCTCATTGTATGAGGAATATTTAAAAAAAAATCGGCTGACCTGGCATTTAATCAATGCATGTGTCGCGCCCTATCACGCCCTCACAGACTCTGGCGCACCGGTGGGACCGCACCGTCCGCCAACGTGTGGTGCTCATGAAATGTGTATAAGAGACAGATACTAAATATGCACCTTCAATTTATACACATCTAGTATGTAGGTAATTTACAGATACTAAATAGGTGATTATTTAAATTTACATAACTGGCCTTCAATGCGACTATGAATTGTATAAAAACAATCTAAACTAGGGAAAACAAGACGAGTCGCCACCCGTGTTGGTGCGCCGGACACAAAAATACATCAAAATTTAAAAGAAAATAAACCCTAGTTTAGATTGACTCGTCCATGTCTATAATGAATAAAATAATGTATAAGACCTATTGTATCCCTTCAGTTGTCCCCTCTTTTCCTTTTAATTTGTACATGTACATATTTTATTAGTTTAAAAGTAATAAAATATGTACATGTTGTCTCTTATACACATCTAAATGTAAATATTAACATTGAGTAGATTTAGGGTCCAATTAAAAGTCGCACACATTGAGCTTATAGTGCCCTTTAACTCCCAAGGGCAAAATAGTCATTTATCATGCACGCGGAGTTTATTTCTAGCCCAATTTTATATTATTGATACAATTATTAAGTCCTAGGCTAAATTGAATTTTATTCAAATATTTAACTTCTAGTTGTTCAACTAATCCAAAATTTGAGGGCAAAAGAGTAAATTCACCTAATTTAACAAATAAGATAAGGCATAAATATTATAATGAGACCAATAAACATTAAAATAAAGCACCAATCATCACAAAATCAATTAATAAAAAATGTGCAAAGATCAAAGTATAATTTACAATTAAACACATAAGGGCAAAACAGTAATTTCACAATCCAAGGATAATTAAAACATATTAAAAATGCCAAACAGAAATCAAAGCAGAAATTGGTGGTTATTGACATAAAACATATAATTTGGAAGAAATTTGAAGAAGAAAAAATAGTAATATTAAAGAAAAGTCCTTAAGGGCCTAAATGTAATTTTAAAAAATTATTTGAGGGATAAAAATGCAGAAATTGAAATCTAGGAGGGCCAAAAGCAAATAAATTTTTTTGAAATTTTGGATTTTTAAAATGCCACGTCATCGATGACGTGGCGCAATCTGGTGGTGCCACGTCATCGAGAGACGTTGCGCAATCTGGTGGCTCCACGTCACCGATGACGTGGTGTATCTGGTGCGCCACGTCACGGATGACGTGGCGCAATAGGTGCCACGTCATCGATGAGATGGCACCTCTGGGCCCTATCAGAATCTGCCTAAATGTAATTTAAGAAAATATTCTCGGGGTCTAAACTAAAAGAAAACTGAAATATGGGGGAGTAAAATGGAAAAATTTTCTAATTCTTTTTTTTTTGTGCAGATTTTTATGGGCTACCAGCCTTTTTCCACCACGATTTTGACCCAGAATATGAACGATTTTGCTTCGGGTTTGAAAAGAAAAGTTGTAGCTTCAGGAACGGTCTACAACTTTTATTCTTTGAGTTTAATCCAGTTCCTCTTCCATCGCTTGAAATATTGGCTCAAAGTTGGTTGTCTGGAAAATTTTCCAGACTTTGAAATTTTTCTGGAAAATCCTCTGGACCAACAGCCTTTTTCTACCACGTTTTTGACCCTATAAATGGACGATTTTTCTTTGGATTTAAAAAGATAAGTTGTATTTCCAGGTACCTTCTACAACTTTTGTTCTTTGAGTTTAGTCTAATTCCTCTTCCATCGCTTGAAATCTTGGCTCAAAGTTGGTTGTCTGGAAAATTTTCCAGACTTAGAAATTTTTCTGGAAAATCCTCTGGAATTACACCAACAGCTTTTTCTACCACGTTTTTGACCCTTGAAATGGAAGATTTTGCTTTGGGTTTCAAAAGATAAATTGTAGTTACAGGGACCCTCTACAACTTTTGTTCTTTGATTTTAGTCTAATTCCTCTGTGATCGTATGGAATTTTGGCTCAAAGTTGGCTGTTTTGGCAGATTTCTTTTGCTTAAGAAAATTTTTAGAAAATTTAGATCTCTATAAGAGACAGTTTTTGTGCTTTTAACAAATTGGACATGAGCAGAAATAATTGTTATGTCAAAGACCATTCCTTGTCATGTGGGAGTATGGCCATCAAATTTTTGGTGAAAATGGGTGAAAACGCAGAAAACGTGGCCAAAATTGCTGGCGTGAACGATCGTGCATCTTTCACGCGCTGAATTTTTATTTTTATTTATTTATTTTTTATTTTTATTTATTATAAAATTTTAAACCAATTAATTAGTTAATAATATTTTAATTAATAATTAATTAATTTTTTTTTAAAAAATCTAAAATATTATTGAAGATGTGTATAAGAGACAGTTATGACAACATAAAATGCATAAGAATAATTAAACATCACAACATAAATTAAGAAGGAATTAAAGGGTAAATTAAAAGAAAAATCAAAGTGCAGGTTAAAAAGACATGCCATATGCTATATGTTACTTCTGTCTCTTATACAAATTAAAAGGAAAATTGTCCCCAACTGAAGGGACAAAAATAGGTGTCTACTTGCCCTCTTTGCAGTGTCTTATACACATCTAGATGTGTATAAGAGACAGTAGACACCGCATGATGGATCTCTTATACACATCTAGATGTGTATAAGAGACAGACTTAACCCATTTTTGAGTATAAGAGACAGGGGAGGGGAACCTTAGCGAAAACCTGGGAGATTACATCTAGATGTGTATAAGAGACAGCTATTAATTTAACCCAAACACGCGCCAAAGATTAATTAATAGAAGCATTAAAATCAACAAGAACAATTAGGCTAATTAAATATAAAACATCTAGATGTGTATAAGAGACTAAGTTGACATAACATGACAAACGCCACTGGTAATGAAACTCAACAAGCAATATGAATTAAAAGCTCGACTTTGTATCATCAAGGCAAGAGTATGTAAATACGAATGAAAATCCGACTTTATGTCATCGGGGTAAAGACATATAAATTAAAATAAAAACCCGACTTTGTGTCATCGAGGTAACAAGAGTGAAATAAAAACCTAAACGGTGAGTTTGTCGGGTAATGTAAACTTGAAATGAAAGCCGAAATTTGTTTATCGGGTAAAATACCTTTCTCTTATTCGTTTATCAGGATGTTATAATGACCCCGAAAGTTTTCTTATGCACATCTCTTACCCCGATGACATAATTTCGGATTTTCATTCGTATTTACATACTCTTGCCTTGATGATACCTGTCTCTTATACACATCTCATCGATATCTCTTTTTCATCACCCTGATAAACGAATTTCAGGTTTTATTGAAAATGAAAATGAGAATAAGAACCCGAAATTCGTTTATCGGGGGAAAAATGAAAATGAGAACCCGAAATTTGTTTATCGGGGATGAAAATGCAAACCTGAAATTCGTTTATCAGGTTGATGAAAATGAAAACCCGAAATTCGTTTATCGGGGATAAAATGCAAACCAGAAATTCGTTAATCAGGTTAAATAAAAATAAAAATGAGAACCCGAAATTCGTTTATCGGGTGAAAATGCAAACCTGAAATTCATTTATCAGGTTGATGAAAATGAAAATGAGAACCCAAAACAACTTGATAAACGAATTTCAGGTTTGTATTTTCCTCCCGATAAACGAATTTCGGGTTCTCATTTTCACTTAGATGTGTATAAGAGTCTCTTATTTAACCTGATAAACGATGAGAGACAGGGCTGCATTTTTCGAGTTGATGAAAATGAAAATGAGAACCAAATTCGTTTATCGAGGAAATGCAAACCTGAAATTCGTTTATCGTTGATGAAATGAAAATGAGAACCGAAATTCATTTATCGGGAGAAAATGCAAACACGAAATTCGTTTATCGAGTTGATGAAAATGAAAATGAGAACCCAAATTCGTTTATCGGGAGGAAAATGCAAACCTGAAATTCGAGGGTCAAAAACGTGAAATGAAAATGAGAACCCGAAATTCGTTTATCGGGGGATGAAAATGCAAACCCGAAATTCGTTTATCGGGATGAAAATGCAAACCTGAAATTCGTTTATCAGGTTGATGAAATGAAAATGAGAACCCGAAATTCGTTTATCGGGGAAAAATGAAAATGAGAACCTTATATTCGTTTATCGGAGATGAATACACATCTAGATGTGTATAAGAGACATGAATTTTGGGTTCTCATTTTCATTTCATCGGGAAGATAAACAAACCTTCTCTTCGTATTCTCAGGTGGATGGCTGAAAATCGAGTTTCCATGCTAAATTCGTTTATCGGGGATGAAAACTCAGACATGAACAGCTTGCACTCATTGATGAAAGACGGCCGAAATTCGTTTATCGGGTATAAAAATGCAAACCTGAAATTCGTTTATCAGGTTGATGAAAATGAAAATGAGAACCCGAAATTCGTTTATCGGGAGGAAATGCACGAACCTGAAATTCGTTTATCAGGTTGATGAAATGAATTTGAGTTTGCATTTAGATGTGTATAAGAGACAGTTCTTATGGAGGCTGAGTTAGAAGATGCAGAATGGGTAAGGCTCAGACATGAACAGCTTGCACTCATTGATACAAGATTTCGGGCTGTCGTTTATACACATCTCCCGATGAAACGAAAATCGGGAACCCGACGAATTTCGTTTATTTTCATTTCATCAACCTGATAAACGAATTTCAGGTTTGCATTTTATCGGGGATGAAAATGCAAACCTGAAATTCGTTTATCAGGTTGATGAAAATGAAAATGAGAACCCGAAATTCGTTTATCGGGGGAAAAATGAAAATGAGAACCCGAAATTCGTTTATCGGGGATGAAAATGCAAACCTGAAATTCGTTTATCAGGTTGATGAAAATGATTTTCATCCCCGATAAACGAATTTCGGGTTCTCATTTTCATTTCATCAACCTGATAAACGAATTTCAGGTTTGCATTTTCACTGTCTCTTATACACATCTAAAATCTCTTATGGTTCATTTCACTGGGAGTCTTTTTATTCATTTCTTTCCCCCAATAAGGACCCGAAATTCGTTTATCGGGGGAAAAATAAAATGAGAACCCGATATTCGTTTATCGGTTCTGAGATTTTCATACCTGATCCTCATTTATCAGGTTAAATAAAAATGAAAATCAGAACCCGAAATTCGAGATCAGGTTTGAAAATACAAACCTGAAATTCGTTTATCATGTTGATGAAAATGAAAATGAGAACCGAAATTCGTTTATCGGGTGAAAATGCAATAAGAATGACCGCGCACACGGAGCCATGCCATTGGGCTCACCCATGAAATAGAGTTTCTTCGATCCTAGTTCGACACTCTGGCAATGACTGGATTGTAAACTAGAACACGAAGCCCTAGACGGTAAATGATAGTATCATTTAAATCGAGAGATTTGTGAAAATTCATGCACCCTTTTCCAAGTGGCGATCACTGTGATAGGTACAGACAGGTTCTCAGGATTAGTGCGTCCCTTGTTGTTTATGAAGGATATCCAATCAATAAAAATTTGCCCCAGTGTCGTTGATTTTAGCATCCACTTTATTTCGTGTACCTACAAGTACTCAAAACAATGCGATATTGAGCAAAGAAAACTCGAATTGGTCAGAGTCATAACATACAAAATGTCAATCTTAGTGAACATTACTATAAGCAAGGTGACCGAGCTCGGTAAGAGCTGCCTACGTATCCCACCAGGGGAATCAGGTCGAACGTAGTTCGATTCAACAGATGATTTTCACATATCAACAACAAAAAGAACAACTACAGACAAACAAAATGGCAATGTGTGAGTTAGATAGAAGTACATGAATAAATAACACAGGCACATGGGAGCAATCTTAGTAAAAATCGTGCCATCACCGTATTAACACCGCTTGATGAGTCCGCACACTGTCCTTTTGCCTAGGCCGCCCCGTAGGGTTTTCAACCTAGCCTCTCTTTAGCTTTTTTTTTTTTTTTTTTTTTTTTTTTTTTTAAAAACAAAGGTGCCCTTTCCGGGTTTTCACCTAGGAGGTCCAAGTAAAACAGCAAGGTGTGGGAGTAAACGGAAGACGTCTGGCTAAGTAATCGCCTTTTCCAATGCATGCGAACTTTAGTTTTCAAAGTTTTTCGAATCCCATTGAGAGTCTTACTTGAAGGCAACTGATTGAATTGGGGAAATAGATTTGCAAAAAAATTGCCCCAATTATAACAAACTGAGTTTTGTTGGGCATTTGTTTTGGTCAGCCTCTCAAACTTTTGTTTTTGTTTTTGTTTTTTTTTTTTTTGGTTTTTTTTTTTTTTTTCGGGTTCTCATTTTCATTTCATCAACCTGATAAACGAATTTCAGGTTTCCCCGATAAACGAATTTTGGGTTCTCATTTTCATTTTCATCGACCTCTGTCTCTTATACACGTTCGCAATGACTTAAAGGTTTACTGATCACCAAATCGGATGAAAACTTTTTGACCATGTCGAATTTCGGGTTCTCATTTTCATTTCATCGAAGAGGAAGAAGGAGCAATCAAAGAAGTGACAATGACTCCAGATCAAACCGTTTTATCTGGATTCGGAGCCATCTGAGCCTGTTTAGGAATAAACGAATTTCTAGGTTTGCTTCGTCCTGCATGGGCAATATACGTTTCAAAACTAGATCGCCAGCCTGAAAATGTCTGGGCTTGACTCTCTTGTTGTAAGCTCGGGCCATCCTCCGTTGATAACATTGGCCATGACACACAGCTGTTAGCCGTCTTTCATCAATGAGTGCAAGCTGTTCATGTCTAAGCCTTACCCATTCTGCATCCTCTAACTCAGCCTCCATAAGAATACGTAGAAGGGATCTCTACTTCGCTGCAAAACAGCTTCCATTCCGTACATGAGGAGTAAGGCGTTGCCCAAAGATGTCCCGATGGCACCGATAACCCAAAGGGCATATGGCAGCTTTTCATGCCAATCACGCTGACTGTCAACCATCTTTCAAATAATTCTCTTAAAATTCTTGTTAGTTGCTTCAACGGCCCCATTCATTTTGACGAAGCAAAGGGCAAGTTTGTTCCTAACTGGCAGGGTCCATTCATTGTACACCAAGTCTCTTATCTGTAGGACGGCTCTTATGTGTATAAGAGATGGATGGACAGACCATCCCGCAATTTCGAGCAACTGACCTGTCGGCCCATCGACACATCTAGGTGGTATAGAGACAGTGATTGAACTACCGAACACAATCACCAATTGCTTATAGGCTAGATGTGTATAAGAGACAGCCTCCACTACCACCTCTGTTCCAATGTTTACCGTTTCTGTTTCTTCCAAGTTAGGCTTTGGTTTTTCCTCGTGTCGCCCGAATACATTTTCAATATCATACTCGTCCTCATCACTCTTAGACTGTGTAAAATCAGGGTCGGGTGTGATATCGAAATTGCACTGATCGGCCTCATAAACGGTAGTATCCAAAGGATGAAAAGCATTGATTTTGGGCCATCTGGGAGAAAATAAAGTATGAAATGAAAGAAACCCAAATGAGCTAAAACATCTTAAGAAAAGGAGTTCAGTTTAATTTTGTTTTGATTAAGTGATCTTAGAGGCATAAACTTATACATTCATTGGCCATCCTATAAAAATTAATTGTCTTCAGAATTCGCCTAAAAAAAAGATGAATAAGATGAATGAGGAAGGCAATATCATGATTGTACTTGCTTTACTAGTTTTGCTTATGTCATCTAGTCAAGAAGCTGTCTCTTATACACATCTAGATGTGTATACAAAGATGAAATTAAAATGAGCAAAACTAAAAACAATATCCTTTCAAATTTACCGAAACTCCCTATGACTAGGGAGATCATCAGATGTCCAATTGTGCAGTTGGTCGATCTCAGCAAATGGCAGCTCAGTGTCATCCACCTCCGCCTGCTCTTGAATAATTACCCCCGCAAATAATTCGGCTATCCCTTGGATAAGGTCCTCCTTTTCAGCCTCATCTGCATCAGGGGCCAGAATGGCGGCAGAACGTGAAAAAGTAATCTGAAGAGGTGGAATGGCAATAGGCAATGCTCGACCTTCCTGTTCAGCTCTCTTCAGCTCCTTAATCTCCCTCAACTGCCTGGCATTCGGGCGAAAACCGAGCCCAAATGTATTCATCTGTGGTTGGTAGATCAATAGGGTGTGTTATGCCTTGCAAATTCATCCCCAAACCTTGGCCGATGCGATATCCTCCACGCAGCATTTCCTTTGCAATCATTACACTCGCCTTATTATATGTGTTCCAGAGACAGATCGCTCTCCGTGCCCTCTCACCGAATGCCAGGTAGTTGAGGGAGATTAAGGAGCTGAAGAGAGCTGAACAGGAAGGTCGAGCATTGCCTATTGCCTGTCTCTTATACACATCTAGATGTGTATAAGAGACAGCAACAGGGGGAATTCACTCACATACCCCGATCCAGGAATAGCCCAGCAGAATGGATCCAGGACGTCCCAACAAAGAAATTATATACCCCAACAGCTTGCACTCATTGATGAATCAGAGGCATATTCTGACCAAAGGCCAATGTTTATCAACGGACAGATGCTGTTATTATACACATCTAGCTGTGTTTATCCACAGGTATCATGGATGAATTCTTGACCAGGTCATGAGAAGTTCTGTAGGTTAAGAGACAGGTACGGACTGTTAGTCATTTGTGATTCGGCCTGACCTCATGACAGCAGACACTTCCTCCTCGAAACCGGCTTTCCACCGACTATCACTCATGTACGGAATGGAAGCTGTTTTGCCAGCTTCGAGATCCGCTTCTCTACAAACCATTCTTACATGAGGCTCATGCCGTGGCAGCGGATTAGTGTTTACTTCAGGAGCCCTTTGTCATATGCCTCCTAATGACAATCTCTCGTACATTGATCATGTCTTGCACCTTGTTCTTCAACGTCCAATGAATTAGCCGTGGAATGCCCTGGGGCTCCAGAATGATAGGCACAGCCAGCGTTGGCATCAAACCTATCCGAAACTCCTTAGGTAGGAGCTATAGGATTCAATCTCCCTGGCGATCTCAACTGCTCATATAGTTGCTCGATTGGCCATGAAAAGCTTGGCCATATTACTTGCTGGTGTTATGAGTCTGGCACCAGGACATCCTGGGGCTGTCTCTTATACACATCTAGATGTGTATAAGAGACAGACCCTCAGGTTGTGGTCTTGGATTATAATATGGGAGCTGTGGATTAGGCACGGGCACTTGTACTTGTGTTTGGTATACGGGTTGAGGATAGTATTGAGGTGGTAGTGGAGGTGGTGCATAAAAGGGTTGTGGGTTAGGTCTTTGATATTGATGAAAATTGCGTGGTGGTTGGCGGTTGGGTTGGTTGAAAAAAAGTCACTGTCTCTTATACACTTCTAGCTGTGTTAAGAGGGTTTCTTAGCTACAGACGCGCTCCCCTGCATGGATTCTATCTGAAGTTTGAAAGCCGTCATGTCAATAATTTTCCCACTTTTCAAGCCCTTTCAACAGCCTCTCGCTTCTGGACGATTTCAAAAGGATTTGCCAATAGACCGGTCAACTTTTCATAGTAAGGAGGTTCTTGTGCATCAATAAAAGTTTGACCATCTCAGTCTCAGTCATAGGTGGGCTCACTTTGGCAGTTAACGCCCTCTATCTTGGCCCAAACTCACGGTACTCCTCTGAGGGCTTCTTCTTTAAGTTCATTAGAGCAAAACGGTCTGGCTCTAGGTCGCGGTTAAACTCGTACTGTTTCACAAAAGTATTTGCCAAGTCTGTCCAATCCTGCAGTTTTTTGGGATCAAGCATTAAATACCATGATAACGCATCTCCCTCCAGGCTTCTGGCAAATACCCTCATTGCTATCCGAGGGTCGCTCGTCGGATTCCCCAGCAAGTTGCAGAACATTTTAAGGTGAGCTACCGGATCCCCAGTGCCATTGTACTTTGGAAATTCTGGGATTTTAAATTTTGGCGGCAATTGCACCTCGGGGAATAGACATAGATCTTGGTAGTTGATAACTCCAAATTTATCTGTCCCCTGTTGCTGCTTCATGAAACTATCGAACCGCTCCATCTTTTTTAATAGGGCATCATTGACAGTCGGTACAGGGTGGTGGTGGTGGCATTAATTCAGCTTCCTCTCCCGGGGTATACTCCAACTCAAGAGGAGGTAGTGGTGGTGGAGTTGGATCTGTTAGTGGTGGCACTGAAGTTGGAGGAGGTTGATTTTGTGATGATGGGGGTAGTGGCATCCCCATGCCGGGATTAGGCATATAAGGACGCAGCATCTCCTGATTGGCGGGGTGAGGCTCATAAGTTTGCCTATACCATTGCATTTCTTGGTTCATACTGGCCATAGCAGTTAAATCAGGAGATAGCATCTGTTTGCGCAAACTATCTCCGGGTTTTGATCCCCACTGGTCCCTTCCACATCTTTTGCCGATACGGTGCTCATATTGTCTTCAAATCGGAGTTTACGTGCACGTGAGAGTGTACAAATAGGGCTGCGTTGGGCAACTATTTTGACACTTAGTACCTACATATTAAAACATAATAAAAAAGAAAAAAAAGAAAAAAGGCGAGTGGAAGAATTGCAATTGTATTCCTGCTCTCGAATACATGATTGTTCCCTGTGATAGATTTATAAGCTTGCCTGTGCTTATCTAGAGCAATCTTCGTTCCCACTCCTGTAGCAAATAGGGCACTTTGGTCGCCTTTACAATTACTCGAGCGGAACTCATCTGCATGAAATACATGTTAGCCTTACCTGAGGCTGGTACCCCTTTAGAGCCTTTATAAAATGAACACGCAATCATGCAAATCCCATTGTAGGTTATGTACCTAGGGATAGGTATGCAATTCTATGTACGGGTATCCGATAGGGTATCCCTTCTATGGCTAATGACCATATACAATAAGTAGCCTACGGTGGCCCTACATCGGTGGGGTTAACCTACATGCACACAAGGGATAATAAAACTTTAGAAACATGTTGTAGGGATGGGTCTCCTATTAGGGTTTGACAACCATATGCCTTTGACCCTACCTAAGGCTTATGCAATGCAAAAATTGAAATTTACTCTTTCTTGCGGGAAGTAAATACAAATTACAGGGCCAATATAAATCATACGAATCAGAAAAACTAATTACTATTACATAGCTAAAATTGTATAAGAGACAGCACAAGTTGTAGACCGTTACCGATCGTGTCTAGTGTCTTAAACAAGGTCCACATTCGCCTATGGTTTAAGCTATATGAGTATAAGAGACAGGAATTAGACTAAGCTCAAAGGCTTGAGTATACCCCGGGAGAGGAAGCTGAATTAATGCCCACCACCACCCCCTGTACACATCTAGATGGGCCTACATCGACAGGTGGTCACGTGATCGCCACAGATCTTATCAGACAGGACTTGGAGGCGGTAAGATTCACAAATTTTAGCGCGTTTGAGCTAAAGGTTTGATGTACCCCATTTACCCCAAAAATTTCCCCCAAATTAACCACAAATAGGTATAATAGCAAGATATATTAAAACATGTACAATAAAGCAAGAACAAATCACACCATAAGTAGACAGGATATGGCACGTAAAACGAGACCTAAATCGAGCAAATTGGCACTCAAGACAGCAAACATAGTGAAATACAGTAAAACAAGTGTAAAATAATTTGAAAAGAACAAAGAAAGTAACAGATAGCATGTGGCACATAAAACGAGACCTAAAATCCGTAAGTCGGCACACGATACAAAATGGTGCTCCTGTCTCTTATACAAGTCTAGATTAATGTAAATTTGTTTTTAACATAGCACACAAAAATGGGTAAAAATTAGCCGGTTTATAATGAACGGGGTAAAATTGAGAGAAACGCGTTAAAATCGTGCGCCCGGATTCTCAAAGTCCCCAGTGGAGTCGCCACACTGTCGTGCCCCCCTTTTACCGCGCGCTACCGACCGCGCGCCTCTGGCCGGCACCGGTGGGACCGGCACCGTCGCCAACGTGTGGTGCTCATGAAATAGGTGATTGAATACAAAAATCCTACTTACAATTTACAAACATAAATTACCTACTTACTATTACAAATTTAAATGAATCACCTATTTAGTATTACATAACGGGTATATTCAACACATCTAGATGCCGGCCAGAGGCTGTCTCTTATACACAAGACTACAGTCGCCACCCGGCGTGTTGGTGCGCCGGGACACAAAAAATACATCAAAATTTAAAAAGAAAATAAACCCTAGTTTACTCAATGTGTTTTAACTTTTAGGTACTAAGTGTCTCTTATACACATGCTAGAACGCACCCCCTGTACCTGTCTCTTATACACATCTAGATGTGTATAAGAGATAGAATCATTTATGGAATTGTACAATTATTAAGTCCTAGGCTAAATTGAATTTTATTCAAATATTTAACTTCTAGTTGTTCAACTAATCCAAAATTTGAGGGCAAAAGAGTAAATTCACCTAATTTAATCAAATAAGATAAGGCATAAATATTATAATGAGACCAATAAACATTAAAATAAAGCACCAATCATCACAAAATCAATTAATAAAAAATGTGCAAAGATTATATGTTTTATGTACAATAAACACATAATTTCTGCTTTGATTTCAGAAACGAATTTCGGGTTCTCATTTTCATTTTCATCACAAATCAAAGCGAAAATTGGTGGTTATTGACATAAAACATATAATTTGGAAGAAATTTGAAGAAGAAAAAATAGTAATATTAAAGAAAAGTCCTTAAGGGCCTAAATGTAATTTTAAAAATTATTTGAGGGATAAAAATGCAGAAATCCGAAATCTGAGGGCCAAAAAGCAAATAAATTTTTTTGAAATTTTGGATTTTTTTTTATAATGCCACGTCATCGATGACGTGGCGCTGTCTGGTGGTGCCACGTCATCGAAGACGTGGCGCAATCTGGTGGCGCCACGTCACCGATGACGTGGTGCAATCTGGTGCGCCACGTCATCGGATGACGTGGCGCAATCTGGTCATGCCACGTCATTATACACATCGTGGCACCAAGTGGGCCCTATCAGAAGGGCCTAAATGTAATTTAAGAAAATATTCTCGGGCTAAACTAAAAGAAAACTGAAATATGGGGGAGTAAAATGGAAAAATTTTCTAACCTTTCTTTTTTTGCAGATTTTTATGGGCTACCAGCCTTTTTCCACCACGATTTTGACCCAGAATATGAACGATTTTGCTTCGGGTTTGAAAAGAAAAGTTGTAGCTTCAGGAACGGTCTACAACTTTTATTCTTTGAGTTTAATCCAGTTCCTCTTCCATCGCTTGAAATATTGGCTCAAAGTTGGTTGTCTGGAAAATTTTCTAGACTTTGAAATTGGTTTCTGGAAAATCCTCTGGACCAACAGCCTTTTTCAGATACCACGTTTTGACCCTATAAAGGGACGATTTTTCTTTGGATTTAAAAAGATAAGTTGTATTTCCAGGTACCTTCTACAACTTTTGTTCTTTGAAATTAGTTTAGTCTAATTCCTCTTCCATCGCTTGAAATCTTGGCTCAAAGTTGGTTGTCTGGAAAATTTTCCAGACTTAGAAATTTTTCTGGAAAATCCTGTTGAGCAAAGCTTTTTAAACACGTTTTTAAAGCTAATGGAATATTTCGCTTGTGGTTACAAAAGATTATGACAATTATTGTATATCTTGCTTGACTCTACGCATGTGTAATATCTGTCTCAATACACATCTAGATGTGTATAAGAGACAGAAAACAGCCTTGGTGTTTTTGGCGATTTCTTTTGCTTAAGAAAATTTTTCAGAAAATCCTGAATCTCTGTTCCTTATACTGATTTTTTGTGCTTTTAACGAATTGGATTGAGTGTAAAAATGGTCAAAGACCATTCCTTGTCATGTGGGGAGTATGGCCATCTGAAATTTTTGGTGAAAAATGGGTGAAAACGCAGAAAACGTGGCCAAAACTGTCATTGTTTGGCGCGTGAATGCGATGCTGATCGTTCACGCGCTGAATTTTTATTTTTATTTATTTATTTTTTATTTTTATTTATTATAAAATTTTAAACCAATTAATTAGTTAATAATATTTTAATTAATAATTAATTAATTTTTTTTAAAAAAAATCTAAAAATTCAATAATATTAGAACTTATTCTTAGTATTTCAAAAACATAAAATGCATAAGAATAATTAAACATCACAACATAAATTAAGAAGGAATTAAAGGGTAAATTAAAAGAAAATCAAAGTGCGAGTTAAAAAGACATTGAAAAGCAAAAATTAAAAGAAAATTGAGAGACAAATTAAAAGGAAAATAGGGGACAACTTAAGGGACAAAATAGGTGTCTATGCTTGCCCTCTTTGCGAGTGTCGAAGAGGATCGAAGAAACTCTAGGCAAAGATTGTAGACACCGCATGACCTGGATGATTCCAATCGTGCAACAAAATTTGCCACATGTCAACCTTAAGCTCATGAGGTCATGGAAGGAAAAATTCACCATCTTGACAAACACACTATATTGTCTAGATTACTGTTTATACACATCTAGATGTGTATAAGTGACAGTCTTTATCTTTGCACAATTCAAATCGATACATTGTCTCTTAAAAACCCGACTTTGTGTCATCGAGGTAACAAGAGTGAAATAAAAACCTAAACGGTGAGTTTGTCGGGTAATGTAAACTTGAAATGAAAGCCGAAATTTGTTTATCGGGTAAAATACAAACCTGAAATTCGTTTATCAGGTTGATGAAAATGAAAGTTTCGTTTCCGGGTGAAAATGCAATTATACAAATTCGTTTATGTGTTGATGAAAATGAAAATGAGAACCCGAAATTCGTTTATCGGGGATGAAAATGCAAACCTGAAATTCGTTTATCAGGTTGATGAAAATGAAAATGAGAATGAGAACCCGAAATTCGTTTATCGGGGGAAAAATGAAAATGAGAACCCGAAATTTGTTTATCGGGGATGAAAATGCAAAGCTGAAATTCGTTCATCAACCTGATAAACGAATTTCAGGTTTGCATTTTCATCCCCGATAAACGAATTTATAAAATGAAAATGAGAACCCGAAATTCGTTTATCGGGGATGAAAATGCAAACCTGAAATTCGTTTATCAGGTTAAATGAAAAATGAAAACCCGAAATTCGTTTATCGGGTATAAAAATGCAAACCTGAAATTCGTTTATCAGGTTGATGAAAATGAAAATGAGAACCCGAAATTCGTTTATCGGTGGAAATGCAAACTGAAATTCGTCTATCAGGTTGATTCATCAACCTGATAAACGAATTGATCATGTTATATCTGTCTCTGAGAACCCGAAATTCGTTTATCGGGAGGAAAATATAAACCTGAAATTCGTTTATCAGGTTGATGAAATGAAAATGAGAACCCGAAATTCGTTTATCGGGGGAAAAATGAAAATGAGAACCCGAAATTCGTTTATCGGGGATGAAAATGCAAACCTGAAATTCGTTTATCAGGTTGATGAAATGAAAATGAGAACCCGAAATTCGTTTATCAATTCAGCGCGTGAACAGTACCGCGCGTACCTGTCTCCCATATACATCTAAGATGTGTATAAGAGACAGAAATGAAAATGAGAACCCGAAATTCGTTTATCGGGAGGATTTTGCAAACCTAAAATTCGTTTATCAGGTTGATGAAATGAAAATGAGAACCCGAAATTCGTTTATCGGGGGAAAAATGAAAATGAGAACCCGAAATTCGTTTATCGGGGATGAAAATGCAAACCTGAAATTCGTTTATCAGGTTGATGAAATGAAAATGAGAACCCGAAATTCGTTTATCGGGGGAAAAATGAAAATGAGAACCCGAAATTCGTTTATCGGGGATGAAAATGCAAACCGCTGAAATTCGTTTATCAGGTTGATGAAAATGAAAATGAGAACCCGAAATTCGTTTATCGGGAGGAAAATACAAACCTGAAATTCGTTTATCAGGTTGATGAAATGAAAATGAGAACCCGAAATTCGTTTATCGGGAGGAAAATACAAACCTGAAATTCGTTTATCAGGTTGATGAAATGAAAATGAGAACCGAAATTCGTTTATCGGGGAAGAAAATGGCAAACTGAAATTCGTTTATCGAGTTGATGAAATGAAAATGAGAACCGAAATTCGTTTATCGGGAAAAATGAAAATGAGAACCCAAATTCGTTTATCGGGATGAAAATGCAAACTGAAATTCGTTTATCGAGTTGATGAAAATGAAAATGAGGACCCGAAATTCGTTTATCGGGGAAAAATGAAAATGAGAACCCGAAATTCGTTTATAGGGGATGAAAATGCAGACCTGAAATTCGTTTATCAGGTTGATGAAATGAAAATGAGAACTCGAAATTCGTTTACACATCTAGATGTGTATAAGAGACAGCTCCGTGTGCGGGTCATTCTTATTGCATTTTCACCCGATAAACGAATTTCGGGGGAAAAATGAAAATGAGAACCCGAAATTCGTTTATCGGGGATGAAAATGCAAACCTGAAATTCGTTTATCAGGTTGATGAAAATGAAAATGAGAACCCGAAATTCGTTTATCGGGGGAAAAAATAAAATGAGAACCCGAAATTCGTTTATCGGGGATGAAAATGTAAACCTGAAATTCGTTTATCAGGTTAAATGAAAAATGAAAATGAGAACCCGAAATTCGTTTATCGGGTATGAAAATGCAAACCTGAAATTCGTTTATCAGGTTGATGAAATGAAAATGAGAACCCGAAATTCGTTTATCGGGTGAAAATGCAATAAGAATGACCCGCACACGGAGCCATGCCATTGGGCTCACCCATGAAATAAAGTGTAAAAGACAACTAGTAATTAACCCTAACATGACTGGATTGTAAACTAGAACACGAAGCCCTAAACGGTAAATGATAGTATCATTTAAACTGAGAGATTTGACTGAAAATTCAGTGCACCCTTTTCCAAGTGGCGATCACCTGTGAGGTTGATTGCTTCATTAGGGGTTGGCGTGAATCACTCTTTTTAAAATGTGGAAACAAAGACCGCTGGGTATCAAGACAGTTCTCAGGATTAGTGCGTCCCTTGTTGTTTATGAAGGATATCCAATCAATAAAAATTTGATATGTGAAATGTGTGAGTTAGATAGAAGTACATGAATAAATAACACAGGCACATGGGAGCAATCTTAGTAAAAATCGTGCCATCACCGTATTAACACCGCTTTGCCTTTCATTCTAAGTTATTTGGACCCGATCAGGCAATGCTTTGGATCCATCGGATACGTGCCTCTTAAAGGCCAATGACTGTGTTGAGAGAACGACATAGAGGCAACCAAGAGGCAGAACACTTTCCCAGACGTGGACTCAGAGAAGTCATCAACCAGATTTTGACCGTTTGCTCGATTGGCCTTTTCCTCAGCGCCTTTTCAGGTTTTCGCTATGGTTCTTTTGCATTAATGTCAAGTTTGCCTTGTCTTGTGGCTGTCTCTTATTTGCCTAGGCCGCCCCGTAGGGTTTTCAACCTAGCCTCTCTTTAGCTTTTGGTTTTTTTTTTTTTTTTGTTTTTTTTTTTTTTTTAAAAACAAAGGTGCCCTTTCCGGGTTTTCACCTAGGAGGTCCAAGTAAAACAGCAAGGTGTGGGAGTAAACGGAAGACGTCTGGCTGTCTCTTATACACATCTAGATGTGTATAAGTTTTCACAGGTTTTCGGCATCGCAAGGCCGCCTTCCCCGTTATTGGGATAGACATGTTAACATCAACTCGCGAGACCGTACAAACTGCTCCCTTTAAGCCTATACGAACTTAGGATAGTTAGGGTCAAAATGGGTTAAGTCGTGTGATTGGTAAAGATTGGGATTATCTTAACAAAAACTTGCCCCAGTTTAAGATGGGCGCTTTGGTTGGAAAGAATATAGCTACAAGGGATGGAAGAGCGGGTTTGTGATATGAGGAAAAACTGGTTATGTCCCTTATCTAAAAGAATTACCTCAGTTTTGGGCTGAGAGTCTTACTTGAAGGCAACTGATTGAATTGGGGAAATAGATTTGCAAAAAAATTGCCCCAATAGCTAAGGACATAACCAGTTTTGTCCTCATATAGCCGACCCGCTCTTCCACCCTTGTAATTGTTTTTGTTTTTTTTTTTGGTTTTTTTGGAATTTCAGGTTTTTTTTGCCACCCAAAACAACAATTTGCCCCAACATTGCAAATGAGCTCAGTTCCAACTTGATAAATGCAAAGGATAGGGACAAAAAGTTTTGAAACGATTTGGCAGACAAATAAACCTTTAAGTCATTGCAGAAAGGGTTTAGTCCGGATGTGGGTAAAAAGGGAAAGAAAATAACAGGTAGAATTCTATCCTAACGTTCTGCAATGACTTAAAGGTTTACAGTCTGCCAAATCAGATGAAAAACTTTTTGACCATGTCCGCATTTATCGGTTGAGGGAAAACCTGTCCATCCATCTCCGTAAGAATAAGAGCTCCTCCTGATAATACTTTGTGTACAATGAATGGACCCTGCCAGTTAGGAACAAACTTGCCCTTTGCTTCGTCCTGCATGGGCAATATACGTTTCAAAACTAGGCTTGCCAGCCTGAAAATGTCTGGGCTTGACACTCTTGTTGTAAGCTCGGGCCATCCTCCGTTGATAACAGAAGTATTATGCAGGAGCTGTTAGCTGTAACATCAATGAGCTGTCTCTTATACACATCTAGATGTGTATAAGAGACAGGGGATTTGGAGACGTGCCTCAGATTGATCAGGTGCGTATAGAATATTCACTGGCAAAACAGACTTCCATTCCGTACATGAGGGAGTCGATAGATTCCCAGTAGATGTCCTGATGGCAGTCTGATAACCCAGCAAGGCATATATAGGCAGCTTTTCATGCCAATCACGCTGACTGTCAATCATCTTTCAAATAATTCTCTTAAGATTCTTGTTAGCTGCTTCAACGGCCCCATTCATTTTTGACCTGTAGATGGTGGAATTCCGATGCTTAATCTTGAATTGGGCACAAAGACCATCTACCATGTCATTGTTCAGAATGTTGGCATTGTCGGTAACCAATGTATTCGGGATCCCAAAGCGGCAAATGATGTTCTTTGATCTTTAAGCTCATTTCTGGCTTAAACTTCCTTGGCTTCTGCTATCCAGAGACAGATACAGGGGAGCGCGTCTGTAGCTTTGTGAACCACGACATCTGTTGAAATGCCGGCATATCATCATAAGACCAAGCAAAGACGTCTTGGAACAAAATCAAAATACACATCTAGATGTGTATAAGAGACAGGCATATATTTGACTCTCTGATACACATCTCGATGTGTATAAGAGAGTGCCAGGTAAAGTTGAGGGAGATCCAATTAGCACAAGAGATGTGAATTCAATGCTGTGAATGCACCTACTTCTTGACTAGATGACATAAGCAAAACAACTTAAGAAGTACGAAACATATATACAAAGATGAATAGATTAAAATGAGCAAAACTAAAAACAATATCCTTTCAAATTTACCGAAACTCCCTATGACTAGGAGATCATCAGATGTCCAGTTGTGCTCTAATGAACTTAAAGAAGAAGCCCTCAGAGGAGTACCGTGAGTATGTGAAATTACCCCGCAAATAATTCAGCTATCCCTTGGATAAGGTCCTCCTTTTCAGCCTCATCTCGCATCGGGGCGGAATGGCGGCGAACGTGAAAAAGTAATCAAGAGGTGGAATGGCAATAGGCAATGCTCGACCTTCCTGTTCAGCTCTCTTCAGCTCCTTAATCTCCCTCAACTGCCTGGCATTCGGGCGAAACCGAGCCCAAATGTATTCATCTGCGTTGGTAGATCAATAGGGTGTGTTATGCCTTGCAAATTCATCCCCAAACCTTGGCCGATGCGATATCCTTTGTGAAGCATTTCCTTTGCAATTTACACTCGCCTTATCCTGCACAACTTTCATTGATGATCGCTCTCCGCTGAGAACCAAAGGGAGAATGATTATCATTCCGAGCTTATCCAATGTCTTCAAAGGACAAATATTTAAAGCAGACCCATTATCAACCATGACCCTAGGCAAATGCCGCCCCTCACATCTAACCGAGATGAATAGAGCCTTGTTGTGGTCGCTCCCTTCAGAAGTTAAGTCATCATCAGAAAAACAAAATTTGATTTGATGCCAGCACACTGCCCACTAACCCAGCAAGTTTGTCAGTGGGAATGTCACGAGACACATGGGCCTCACTCAAAATCTTCAATACTGCCTCCCTGTGTAGCTCGGATGTTAACAATAAGTTGAGCATAGAAATTTGTGAGGGCATCTTATTCAGCTGCTCCACTACTGAATATTCATTTTTTTTGATCATTCTTAGAAAGTCCTCCACATCTTTGTCATTATGACCTTAGGGGCCTGCATAGGCTCTTTACCTTTGCTTTGGATTGTCCGACTTCAAAGCTGTTGTCATTTGTGATTCGGCCCGACCTCGTGACAGACACTTCCTCCTCGGCCGGCTTTCCACCGACTATCACAGTGAGGTTGGTAATTCCACGGCCTTGCATGTGTGCTCTCAATTGAGCAATTGTGTTGATAGTTCAATCACAACGGGATCTTGGGGTTCTACCTCAAACGGATCCACGTCTATGATCAAGGCTCAGCATGGCTCTGAATCCATGATAAGACAGTTTAATCTGAGTCATTGTCACCAGCTTCTGATTGCTCCTTCTTCCTCTTCGATCTCCGCTTCTATACAAACCATCCCAACATGAGGCTCATGCCGTGGCAGCGGATTAGTGTTTACTTCAGGAGCCCTTTGTTCCGGCCTCCTAATGACAATCTCTCGTACATTGATCATGTCTTGCACCTTGTTCTTCAACGTCCAATAATTAGCCGTGGAATGCCCTGGGGCTCCAGAATGATAGGCACAGCCAGCGTTGGCATCAAACCTATCCGAAACTCCCCTCGGATACTGAGGAGGAGCTATAGGATTCAATCTCCCTGGCGATCTCAACTGCTCATATAGTTGCTCGATGGGCCGTCCCAAGTTGGTGAAATTACGGAGTGGTCTGTCATGTAGTCTGGCTTGGTTGGGGTTTGGTGGAGATAAGTTATTTGGCTGGTTGGGTCTTTGACTGTTTGAGGGTTGTGGTCTTGGATTATAATATGGGAGCTGTGGATTAGGCACGGGCACTTGTACTTGTGTTTGGTATACGGGTTGAGGATAGTATTGAGGTGGTAGTGGAGGTGGTGCAGTATAACCCCGAGCTGTCTCTTATACACATCTAGATGTGTATAAGATTGCGTGGTGGTTGGCGGTTGGGTTGGTTGAAAAAATTCACCAACTCTTCCTTATACACATCAAGCAACTATAAGAGCAGTTGAGATAGCCAGGGAGAGCTCTCTTATCTCCATCTAGATGTGTAACCAAGCCGACACTACATGACAGACCACTTTGCGTGCCATCTCTTATTTCGCCTCTCCTTGCTGGACGATTTCTGAAAAGGATTTCCCAATAGCCCCGGTCAACTTTTCATAGTAAGGAGGTCCTTGTGCGTCAATAAAAAGTTTGACCATCTCGGTCTTCATAGGTGGGCTCACTTTGGCGCTTAACGCCCTCCATCTTTTCACATACTCACGGTACTCCTCTGAGGGCTTCTTCTTTAAGTTCATTAGAGCAAAACGGTCTGGCTCTAGGTCGCGGTTAAACTCGTACTGTTTCACAAAAGTATTTGCCAAGTCTGTCCAATCCTACAGTTTTTTGGGATCAAGCATTAAATACCATGATAACGCATCTCCTCTTGAGTTGGAGTATACCCCGGGAGAGGAAGCTGAAACCTTCAGACTTTGGGCCCAAAAATAAAATCCGTCAATTCCAATGGGCCTTATCGTCGGTGGTTGGGTGATCGCCACAGATACCGTTACGTGCACATTGTGTCACGACCGCATATCTGGGTAGATCCTGTCTCTTATCCCCATAACTCCAAATTTATCATCCCCTGTTCTTTGCTTCATGAAACTATCGAACCGCTCCATCTTTTTTAATAGGGCATCATTGACAGTCGGTACAGGGGGTGGTGGTGGCATTAATTCAGCTTCCTCTCCCGGGGTATACTCCAACTCAAGAGGAGGTAGTGGTGGTGGAGTTGGATCTGTTAGTGGTGGCACTGAAGTTGGAGGAGGTTGATTTTGTGATGATGGGGGTAGTGGCATCCCCATGCCGGGATTAGGCATATAAGGACGCAGCATCTCCTGATTGGCGGGGTGAGGCTCATAAGTTTGCCTATACCATTGCATTTCTTGGTTCATACTGGCCATAGCAGCCATCATAGATTCCATCTGTTTGCGCAACTCTGCTATCTCCGGGTTTTGATCCCCACTGGTCCCTTCCACATCTTTTGCCGATACGGTGCTCATATTGTCTTCAAATCGGAGTTTACGTGCACGTGAGAGTGTACAAATAGGGCTGCGTTGGGCAACTATTTTGACACTTAGTACCTACATATTAAAACATAATAAAAAAGAAAAAAAAGAAAAATTCAGATATATAAACAAACATAATCATAAATTTGACAAAGAGAAAGCAGCGACACTCCTGTGCCTTTCCTAGCTTAAGCAAAAAAAACTCTAAAGGGGACGAAACCCATTTGAACTTCTTTGGCGAGCTCCTTTAGATGTCTATAATCTTCATCACTTGCTCCTCGTACTGCAGAAGCTTGCTACGTGCTGATTCAGCAGCCCCATTATGCATTAGGCTTCCCAGATCATCGGCCATCTCGGTGCATGCCCTCTTTCGATTGTATTCCTGCTCTCGAATACATGATTGTTGTTCTTGAAGTCTTTTGTAAGCTTGCCTGTGCTTATCTAGAGCAATCTTCGTTCCCACTCCTGTAGCAAATAGGGCACTTTGGTCGCCTTTACAATTACTCGAGCGGAACTCATCTGCATGAAATACATGTTAGCCTTACCTGAGGCTGGTACCCCTTTAGAGCCTTTATAAAATGAACACGCAATCATGCAAATCCCATTGTAGGTTATGTACCTAGGGATAGGTATGCAATTCTATGTACGAAGAACGATAGGTGCCCTTTTATGATGAATATACAATAAGTAGCCTACGGTGGCCCTACATCGGTGGGGTTAACCTACATGCACACAAGGGATAATAAAACTTTAGAAACATGTTGTAGGGATGGGTCTCCTATTAGGGCTTGACAACCATGGTATGCCTTTGACCCTACCTAAGGCTTATGCAATGAAACTTGACACGACCAGATTGAGCCACAAGTAAATACAAATTACAGGGCCAATATAAATCATACGAATCAGAAAAACTAATTACTATTACATAGCAAAAATTGTAAGGCTATTTACTATTACAAGCCAGATAAATTGGTGGGTCTTACCGCCTCGTGTCTAGTGTCTTAAACAAGGTCCACACAGTTCTGCCCTATGGTTTAAGCTATATGAGCATGAGGCTAGGCTTACTAATGCAATCTAGATAGGCTTGGTTCCCGAACCTTCAGACTTTGTGTGAAAAATACAGAATCCGTCAATTCGTGACATAACACTTATCGTCGGTTATTTGATCATCCTACAGCTGTCGGTTATACACATTCTGTCAATGTGTATAGAGACAGTGGGTAATCATCTTAACTCTACAGGAATGTGGGATACGACACCCACAAAAATAGGACATGCAATAAAGAAGACATGTGTTATGCTGAACCAAAATGGTGAAATACGTTAAAACAAGTGTAAATTAATTGAAAAGAACAGATAAAGTAGCATATAGCATATGGCACGCAAAACGAGGTATAGAGCCGGTAACATAGCACACAAAAATGGGTAAAAATTAGCCGGTTTATAATGAATGGGGTAAAATTGAGAGAAACGCGTTAAAATCGTGCGCCCGGATTCTCAAAGTCCCCAGTGGAGTCGCCACACTGTCGTGCCCCCCTTTTAGGTGGTACCGACCCGCGCACCTCTGGCCGGTACCGGTGGGACCGGCATGTCACCACACGTGTGGTGCTCATGAAATAGGTGATTGAATACAAAAATCCTACTTACAATTTACAAACATAAATTACCTACTTACTATTACAAATTTAAATGAATCACCTATTTAGTATTACATAACGGGGCCTTCAATGCGACTATGAATTGTATAAAAACAATCTAAACTAGGGAAAACAAGACTGGAGTCGCCACCGGCGTGTTGGTGCTTTTCTTTTCATATTTGGCTTTATTCAAGGGAAAATAAACCCTAGTTTATGATTGACTCCTGGTCCACGTAACTCAAGAAAATGAGTTCGGGAATCCTGTTGTAAAACGGGAAGGTTTGGGATTGATTTGAATTTCCTCGCACCCACTTTACGGCGTTGGACCGTATTATATTACGGCTTTGTAGCATACGTGTGCTTTGAGATAGTTTAAAAGTAATAAAATATGTACATGTTAATGAGGAAACGAAAATAAATGGTAAATATTAACATTGACAGGTAGATTTAGCCCGGGTCCAATTAAAAGTCGCACACATTGAGCTTGTAGTGCCCTTTAACTCCCAAGGGGCAAAATAGTCATTTATCATGCACGCCGGAGTTTATTTCTAGCCCAATTTTATATTATTGATACAATTATTAAGTCCTAGGCTAAATTGAATTTTATTCAAATATTTAACTTCTAGTTGTTCAACTAATCCAAAATTTGAGGGCAAAAGAGTAAATTCACCTAATTTAACAAATAAGATAAGGCATAAATATTATAATGAGACCAATAAACATTAAAATAAAGCACCAATCATCACAAAATCAATTAATAAAAAATGTGCAAAGATCAAAGTATATTTACAATTATAAACACATAAGGGCAAAACAGTAATTTCACAATCCAAGGATAATTAAAACATATTAAAAATGCCAAACAGAAATCAAATCAGAAATTGGTGGTTATTGACATAAAACATATAATTTGGAAGAAATTTGAAGAAGAAAAAATAGTAATATTAAAGAAAAGTCCTTAAGGGCCTAAATGTAATTTTAAAAAATTATTTGAGGGATAAAAATGCAGAAATCCGAAATCTGGAGGGCCAAAAAGCAAATAAATTTTTTTTTGAAATTTTGGATTTTTTTTAAAATGCCACGTCATCGATGACGTGGCGCAATCTGGTGGTGCCACGTCATCGAAGACGTGGCGCAATCTGGTGGCGCCACGTCACCGATGACGTGGTGCAATCTGGTGCGCCACGTCAGCGACATCACGTGACCCCATCTGGTGCCACGTCATCGATGACGTGGCACCAAGTGGGCCCTATCAGAAGGGCCTAAATGTAATTTAAGAAAATATTCTCGGGCTAAACTAAAAGAAAACGTAACTGAAATATGGGGGAGTAAAATGGAAAAATTTTCTAACCTTTCTTTTTATGTGCAGATTTTTATGGGCTACCAGCCTTTTTCCACCACGATTTTGACCCAGAATATGAACGATTTTTCTATGCGGTTTGAAAAGATCTGTACTTGGACTTCAGGTGTCTGTCTCTTATACACATCTCTTTGAGTTAAATCCAGTTCCTCTTCCATAGCTTGAAATATTGGCTAGGTACCTGTTGTCTGGAAAATTTTCTAGACTTTGAAATTTTTCTGGAAAATCCTCTGGACCAACAGCCTTTTTCTACCACGTTTTTGACCCTATAAATGGACGATTTTTCTTTGGATTTAAAAAGATAAGTTGTATTTCCAGGTACCTTCTACAACTTTATTCTTTGAGTTTAGTCTAATTCCTCTTCCATCGCTTGAAATCTTGGCTCAAAGTTGGTTGTCTGGAAAATTTTCCAGACTTAGAAATTTTTCTGGAAAATCCTCTGGACCAACAGCTTTTTCTACCACGTTTTTGACCCTTGAAATGGAAGATTTTGCTTTGGGTTTCAAAAGATAAATTGTAGTTACAGGGACCCTCTACAACTTTTGTTCTTTGATTTTAGTCTAATTCCTCTGTGATCGTATGGAATTTTGGCTCAAAGTTGGCTGTTTTGGCAGATTTCTTTTGCTTAAGAAAATTTTTCTGCAGAAAATTTTTTCTCTCTCTTTAGACTGATTTTTTGTGCTTTTAACGAATTGGATTGAGTGTAAAAATGGTCAAAGACCATTCCTTGTCATGTGGGGAGTATGGCCATCTGAAATTTTTGGTGAAAAATGGGTGAAAACCGCAGAGAAAACGTGGCCAAAATTGTTGTTCGGCGTGAACGACGCGTGGTCTTCACGTGACAGTTTTTTGCCTTCTTTTATACATTTTTTATTTTTCTTTTTATAAGAGACAGGACCTACTTAATTTATGTTAATGATGTTTAATTATAATTAATTAATTTTTTTTTTTTAAAAATCTAAAATTCAATAATATTAGAACTTATTCTTAGTATTTCAAAAACATAAAATGCATAAGAATAATTAAACATCACAACATAAATTAAGAAGGAATTAAAGGGTAAATTAAAAGAAAATCAAAGTGCAGGTTAAAAAGACATTGAAAAGCAAAAATTAAAAGAAAATTAAGAGACAAATTAAAAGGAAAATAGGGGACAACTTAAGGGACAAAAATAGGTGTCTACAGCATGGTCAGACGAACTTAAATTCCAGATCCGAAATCGGCACCAGACTAGAAACCCTCTTCTTCTTCCTCATCCACGTCCTCTTCTCAGAGATTGCAATCACAAGCACCACCTCCATTCCTCTTTCTATATAACCACCACCACCTCCATTCCTCCTTCTCTACAACCACCACCACTTTCATTACTCATCCTGTACAACCACTACCCCCAGCACCTCCTGTATGTGCACCACTACCACCACCTTATTCCTCCTCCTCAACAACCACCACCACCACTTATAAACTATAAAGGTATTGTAATTATTTTTTTGAATTTTAATTGTTGTAGTTAATTTATTTTTTTGAATTTTTTTTGGAGTTAATTTATTTTTTTTTTAATGTCAATATTTAGAAAATTCTTTGTGATGATAGCTTATCTTTTTGCTAGCTGTTAATGGGATCCGTTGTCGATACCATTTTTATACTAACCCAATAATTACTGTCTGTAAACAGGGATATATTTATGTTGGATATATTGAAGTGGTTATGTGACTTTGTATCTCTTTCTTATAGATTACAGATTTTTTGATTAATTTTGTTTGTAACCCTTGTCAGGCATGTATTACTTGTAACTCTTGTTGGGTTATTGTGTTGTTTGTAACTCTTATCGGGCATGACTGGTGTAAGAGAGAATTCTCAAGAAATAGAGGAAACTCTGTCGAATTTTTTTAAAAAAATTATTTCATACCCAAAATTGGGGTCTAAACATGTTACATCTTACAGTGAAATGACATTTGATAGACCCCGTCACATCCTTCTTTGGGAAATAACTTATATGTGAAGGCGATACTATGTCTTTTTGGCCAATGGTGTGCAAGAAATTATTTCGAATAAAGCAACAGATTAGGTTTCTGGAATTGGTTGACAAGATATACGAGTTCATGAAAGTTGATAGAGAGAAGTTCGAATTGAATATTTTGTACAGGCATATAGTTAGTTGTGGTGTTTAGTCTGGCATTCTATTGACAGATGATGATGGTATGGACGATATTTTTTATTTGTTTGATACTGATCCTACTTTTTGTGCTGAGCTGTACATCGAGACCGAGAAAATTTCTCAGATAACTGAAACCAATAACAATTTAGGATTGTATGGTATGGGGTCAATGATGTCGCTTATGCATGCGTCCATGGATGATGAGGTACTGCAGTCCAACACGCAGAGTCTCTTTGATCATCCTTGGTCATTTGAGTACAACAACCCGATTTGTCATTTTCAATATCAAACTCAATGCCATCTGATCAATCTATTGGCATGCATTATAAGACACCACAGCAAGTGAAAGGCCCAAGTACCATGTGAGAAAGGTTGTGAGGAATTGTTAAACTTGTGTGTATTATGGATAATACAATGGCCTATATTTATAGGCTTGTAAGTATAATAAATTTAAACTGTACAATGAACCTAGACACTGAATAACAAGGTAATTAACATAAATTTGGACACTAATAAATTATGTAACTATACAATGAATCTAAAAAATGAATATAGAAAATTTATGTTAACATCCCCCCTGCAAACTCAAGGTGGTTGAGTGCACACCAACTGGAGTTTGGAACACATTGCGAGAAAACGATCGGGTGGATAAGCTTTAGTGAAAATGTCAACAGTCTGATCTTCGGAGGAAATGGATTGTAATCGAAGAGTATAACGAACCAGATGCCGGCGAACAAAATGACAGTCATTTTCGATATATTTAGTACACTCATGAAAGATATCATTGTGAGCAATTTGTATAGCACTCTAATTATCACAACGAAGAAGAGTAGCGGATGAGTGAGTAACTCCTATATCTTCTTCAAGTAATCACCGAAGCCAAATAAGTTCTTGAGTAGTGTCAGCAACTACGCGATACCCTGCTTTGGTACTAGAACGAGATGTAACAGTCTGCTTCTTACTTTTCCAAGAGATAAGAGATGTACCAAGAAAAAAACAAAAACTTGTAATAGAGCATCTATCCGTAAGATCACCAAACCAATCAGCATCGGAATAAGCGTGTAAATCAAGAGTGGAATGGCAAGAAAAATGAAGACCATGGAATGGAGTACCCTTGAGGTATTGCAAAATGCGAAGAATATCTACAAAATGAGTCGTCCTAGGAGCCGCCATGAATTGACTGACAATGTGAACGGCTTAACCAATGTCAGGTGTAGTAACTATAAGATAGACTAGACTGCCTACCAACTGAAGATATAACGTATGATCGGAGATAGGGGACCCATCACGAGGAGTGAATCGAGCATTAGCCTCAATGGGAGTAGAAACAATTGTACTATCAGTTAAGCCAGCCCGAGCAAGAAGATCTGAGATCTATATTTAGCATGAGTAAGAAAATATCCATCAGAATTATAAGAGACCTCAAGACCAAGAAAATAACTTAGGAATCCCAAGTCCTTCATCTCGAAATGTTGATGGACATGATGTTTTAACATAGTGATACCATCAAGATCATCTCCAATAATGATCATATTATCCACATAAAGTAAAAGAAGAATAATACCACAATCTGATACTCGACGAAAGAGAGCTGAGTTATAAGGACTAGAGGTGAATCCAAGCCATGAGATAGTGGAGCTAAACTTAGAAAACCAAGCTCGAGGAGCTTGTTTGAGACCATAAAGAACTCGGCGAAGCTTACAGACCTTGTCTGTTGGATGATCATAACCGAGGAACGGTTTCATATAGACATTTTCAACAAGATCACCATTAAGAAAGGCATTCTTAACATTCATTTGAAAGAGTTGCCAGTGACGACTAGCAGCAACAGCAAGTAAACTACGAACAGAAGTTAGACAGACAACAGGAGCAAAGGTTTCTCACTCGTAATCAAGGCCATGTTCTTGAGCAAAATCTTTGGCAACTAAGCGAGCTTTATATCGTTCAATTGCGCCATCTGAGTTAGTTTTAATCTTATAAACCCATTTAGAGCTGACAATAATTTTCCAGGTGGTAGGTCCATAAGATCTCAAGTATGCATCTGATCAAGGGCCTGCAATTCATCGTTCATAGTTTTCTCCCATACTGGGTTAGAACTTGCCTCTCCATAAGAGGTGGGTTCTTGAAAAGATAAAACAGTAGAAAAATAATAAAAATCACGAAGACGAGTATGAATTATTCTTACACGATTGGATCTATGTAAGGTAGGTGGAGACAATTTTGAAGAGACATGTGGAGCATGATCCTCAGGTGGAGCATGATCTTGGGTGGGTCGAGTCATCAGTCGGGCTATCACGAGAAGATTCAACAATAGGCTCTTCAGGAAAAATATCACTAGATGGATTAATAAAGAGAATTGGAGAAGAAGTGATAGAAATATGAAATTTAGAGTATCATAGAAGAGAACCTTTTATATTCCCATAAGACAACATGACTAGATCTACGGAGTCTTTTGGACAGCGGATCCCAACATCGATAACCTTTATGTTCAATCCCATAGCCAAGAAAACAACACAACCTTGCACGAGATTCTAATTTATGGTGCTCATGTGGTTGGAGCAAAACAAACAGGCACAACCAAAAATTTTCAGTTGTGTATAATCAGGAGTAGATTGAAAAGATGTTCATAGGGAGTCTGATAATTAATGACAGAAGATAGAACTCGATTAATGGTATAAACAGCAGTAAGTGCTGCTTCATCCTAGAACTGTTCGGGGCAAGAAAAAGAAATGAGGAGTGCTTGAATAGTGTCAAGGATATGTCTGTGTTTGAGTTCAGCACGATCATTTTGTGAGGAAGTTCCTGGACATGATCTATGTACCCAGTGCCATTTTGGTGAAAAAAGTCTAGAAAGGAATGTTCTTTATATTCCATGACATTATCAGTATGAAGTATTTGATAGTACTGTGGAAAATTAAGTTTTGAGCATGTTGGCAAACTCACGATAAATTGCAGACAAATCAGATTTACGATGCATTAGGTAAATCCAAGTATATCGAGAAAAATCATCAACAAAATAACAAAATATCAGGAACCACCCATTTTGGGTGTAGGAGAAGGTCCCCAAATATTTGAATGAATAAAATCAAATGGTGCACTAGAAACAGAGTCACTTTTATTAAAAGATAAAGCATGATATTTGACAAGTTGACATGAAGAACAATCTAAAAAAGTATCCTTAACAGAACCTAAATGACCCTTAGCAACTAAAGTTTTTAAATGACTAACAGAGACATGACTGAGGCAAGAATGCCATAAATCAATAGAAGAAGGAGAAGCAACGAAAAATGATGAAGAAAATAGATGATAATGGAAGGCGGAGATGAACCAACTCGAAAAGACGACCAACTTTACAGTCGGTCCCAAGAATCTGTCCTATCCGAGAATCCTGCACAGAACAACCAGATGGTGTGAACATGCAATATATGTAGGCCTAACTCGCACAACTAACCAAAGGATACTAGATTAAACATGAGTTTTGGAATGAGAAAAGCATTAGGAATGGAAACTGTAGAGGTGGATATGTTGCCTATATGAATAATACGCAGAGTAGAACCATCAACTGTATAAATAGGTGGGGCAGAGGAATTTTCATGCTTAGAATTAAAAAGGCCAGGATCAAAGGTCATATAGTTACTACAAGCAGAATTAAAGTACCAAGAAGAAGTACCAGGAGTGATAACAAGAGCAATAGATGGAGCTGAGTTAAGCAGACCTGTTTAAGCATTGATTAAATATCACTGAGAGTAACATTGAAAGATGAAGATGCAGGACCTTGAGAAGATGATAGAGGAATATTATCAACTTCAGTAGTAGCAACCGCAGAACGATGTGGGCTAGACTTAATTAGGACATATCTTGGTCGTCCTGAAAATCTGTATGGATTTTTGGGACATTGTGCAATAAAATGGTGAGGGCCTTTCTTTTGGCATCTCAATACGACAGACACGTCTAGGACAATCTAAAAGAGTGTGATCAAGTTCATGACAATAAAGACATTCTCGTGATTGAGATGGTGTTTGAGGAGTTTGTGTAGCCAAAATAGTGTCAGTAATATGGTGACCAGAAGTAGGACCTGAAGCCTCAAGGGAACGAAGACGAATTTCTTCAAAAATAACCTACTGAAAAGTAGACTCAAGTGTAGGTAATGGATGTCGATGAAGTAAAGATGCACGAATGGGTTCAAAATCATCATGAAGAGTCATAAGAAACTACATTAGTCATTGTTGATCTCAACGAGCAAAATATTTTGTTCCATCTCCTGGAGTCTCCTATTGAGGATCCGAAAAAACCAATTGATCCCATAAGTTGTTGATATGAGCAATAAAAGAATGAATAGATTGGTGTGATTCTTGTTTCACATAATACAAAGTAGTAAGAAGATGATACTGACTAGCTAGGTCCTTGCTGGTGTATCGATGATCAACAAAATTCCACAGATGTACTTTAGCAGAGTTGAAATTTCCAAATTGCTGACATAAGGAAGGGATAGAAGTGTCACGGATCCAAGTAATGATCTGATGTTTTTTACTATCCCAATCTTCTAGGCGATCGATAAATTTTGTAGATGATTCTTCAGCAATTCTAGGCGATGAACTGAACTGTCAACAATTCTCCATAATTTTTGACCTTTAAGGGAACTTTGCATTTTCTGAACCCACAAAACGTAGTTAGATTCATCTAAGATAGTGAAAATAGGATGAGAAATATCCGATTGGGCCAAGAAAGTACAAAATCGAACAAGAAATCAAGAATTAAGTAACCATTGAAGAAAAAAAATCTACTGTTGCAACAGAATCAAGAATTGAGAAGGTTAGGAAATAAGATCAAATTATAAAACTAGATTATGGAAGAAATACCACCGAAAAAATAAGAGGATTTCAACCCAAAACTGGGCTCTGATACCATGAGAAAGGTTGTGAAGGAATTGTTAAACTTGTGTGTATTATGGAGTGCAATGGTAATACAATGGCCTATTTTTATAGGCTTGTAAGTACGATGAATTTAGATTGTACAATAAATTTGTATACTGACTAACAAGGTAACTAACATAAATTTAGGCACTAATAAATAATGTAACTATATAATGAATCTAGACAATTTATGTTAACACTATGCAATATTATAATCAACATATACAAAGGGTCTCATAGGTGAGGGATTGACAGGTAACGATGATAATAGTGATTCGTCGTGACATGCATTAGACAAGAATTACGAGTCAAAGTTAGATTTAGAAGATGTATCGAAGGATGAATCTGACAATGACTTGGGGGTGAACAAGAGTGAATGTCAGATGCAAGAGAATGTTCCCGTTTATCAACCTAGAGGCATGACATATTTCAATGATATTTTACAGGTTTATCTAGTAGCTGAGAATGTGATTAAAATATTTGTTGAAGGAGGCCTTGAAGCTTCTCTCTATGCTTTAGGCACGGAGGTATTATGTTACCGTTCTTGACTTTAACCTGATTTTCTTAAGCAATTTCTTTTATTATTATTTGTTTTTGCATTCTTAAAATTTTTCTTACTTTTCAACAGCTTCAGTTTTATAATTAACTACCCCTTGAAGGATCTTATACCTGATGTTCTTACTAGTGGGATTCTTTTTCTCAAAGATGGATCTCATAAAGTTGTTCCTTGGGATGGCAGAGGGGTCCCTGATTTGATTGAATACTTTAATTTGCTTCCAGAAAACCATATGGAAGTTGCTAATCCTTTTGGAATCTGGAACAGAAGGCAATTTGAGTATCAAAAGTTAGGCATGGCCTGATTCAGGAAATGTTAAGGATGCTCAACTATATGGCCCTATATAGTGTTAGAAAGATGCAGAGGGAAAATGTTTGCTGACCTGTGAGTAAATATCATTATTTATCCAGTTTTACTCGGTGTTTGTCAGATTGTAGCTCATTGTATCTGTCATGGGACCTGTCTTGTTTCTAGTTCTGAATCATTTTAGCTTTTGCTTGCAGAAAAGATAGCCGTGTCATGGGATGACACACTAAGTTTGGCTACCTTACAAGGGGAGCAGCTGCACAACCTTCATATTCTACCTTATACATCATTTAATGGTTTAAGCTTGCTAGTTAGTAAACAGAGTACAGAGCTTCCTCTAGTCATTGGCTTTGTAGATGATGTTGCAGAAAATACTAGCTTTCCTCCAGAACTTGGTACATATATAAAGACTTTGAACAAGAAGGAGGATATTTCTAGCTACTTGACTAAGTGGTATACCATCTTATTGATTATAAAGTGTTGCTTTCGTAGTGTCACTTATCCTAATATCATTTATTTGTTTGACCATAAGACTCCTTGTTGAGCATATTTCCCTCATCATGAGGATATATTTGAGATGACTCAACGTATTTCCTATAATGAGCTTTTCTGATTTTGAGTGCCAGGTCTTTACTCTGTGCCATAAGCACCATTATCAAATGGTCATGTAGTTCAGTATGGCCGTTTATAGTCCTAAATACAAGTAATAGTGGTGATTAGCACTGAATTCAGAGATGAATTTCCTTCCTTTCATACTATTTTTATTCAGTGTTAGTAGTGGTTACATATTGTTGAGTAATCCAAGGACTTTGATGTATGGATCATGTTCCATAATTTGTTTTTTTAATTTATCACTTTAAAAGCCTATCTTTAAGTCTTAGTTTTTCTTCTATTGCGAGTTGTTTCTCAGTTATAATAGTTAAGTACGAAACAGATTTAAAAAAGTGTGTTTGGTAAATTTCTGCTAAGCTCATGCTTTTGTCTCTGGAGTGACCAAATGTGTTAATTGGATTAGGGAAATGCTTTCGTGTCTGTGTATGGTCTTAATTCCATTTAAACTCTTCATGTTTTTGCAGTTTCATCTTATTGTCTTCACCAATGGATAAAGATATTCTTTTCACTCAACAATTGCTGAATCACGATTTTGATCCATACATCTTTTCAGCATTGCACGCCTTAATTTTTTCCCAATGAATTGTTCCATGACTAATCTTATTTCCTTCGCTATACATGCAGGGGTGATCCAATTCCTATCACACTCATTGACAAAGTTGGCAAATACATTCCTGATGACTTTGAAAAGTTCTTCAATATGTTTGATGTTGGTCAATTAGACTCTTTGATCTGATCTGAGAGATAACTAACACGTTACATTCTTCTTCTTCTAATTTTTTTTTTTTGTTTCATTTAGTTATTTATCATTTCCATTGTATTCGATCTTTTGCTTCCGTAAGATGACTAGAGTGATGCCATACCTTACACCTGGATACACTTGGATGTTATCGATGACAATATCCAAATGAAGCCAAGTAACTTGACCTCTCAGGAGAAAATACTTGTGATCCCAGTCTAGTAAATAATGGATGTGCGAATGGCTTCGACAACAGTCACAAGAGCAATTCTTGGCGTCCTTGCCACATTATCGATTTCAGTGGTCTTTCTCTAGGTGAGTACATTTACATGTTTTTGAAGTACTAGGCATATCCAACCCCTCCCCAAAATTTCTCTATCTTTTTGTCTCTATAAAAGTTTTTACTGATTGAAGTGGAACAATGTTGTAAAAATCCTACGTGCTATAAGTGCTTAGTTATTCAATTCACTACAGAGGTTGGTGCCTAATTTTACTTAAATGTTTCCAGGGCAAATGCATTATCTAAGTTGCTAAAATTAAAAATGAAAAGTGATTATTCTTTCGTTTCAACATAAATTTCATCTCTTATTTTTCTAGGATGTGTATAGAATTTTTGGGGTCCCAGATGAGCGGGAGGGATGGCACATGACCACTTTGGTTTGGTCAAAGAATTGTTTTCATTAAGCAGTCCATTTTGATGAATTTTCAGTTGTTATTTTCTCATGGGTGGGAGGCATTGTGCTGCTCATGATTAAGTGTTTTTGGGTGTCTACGACGTTTCCTCAATTATTAATAACCAAATAACACTTGCTCTCTCTCTGTAGACATTTTTTTTTTCCGTCAACTAATGTTTCATATATTGCTTCTTTGATTCCTAGATATTCGTGTTTATCAATACAATCTACGCTTGTGGGTCACTTGAAATATGTAATTTCAAGTAATAGAAGCATCTATGCAAGATATGAAATTTGTGGTATGGATTGAAGATAACTCTACCTATTAGAGTTTTTCTTAGCATAGCTAGTCTCAAACTTAGGTAAAAGAGGAAGGTTGCGTTAGGTTTACAGCCAGCGTAAAACTTTGTCAATCTTATGAGATGAATCCACTACGATATTACGCTAATACTAGAGCGTTTCCTGTAAGCGACGCGTCGCATTGCCTGAGTGCGGCGACTAGTAGGTAAGGGCCACTACATCTGCATGAGGGTTCGGATGTAGTGAAAAATACTCAAGGGTTCTCACATAATAGGGGATGGTAGTGGGGAAGAAAAATATTCTGGAGAATAGGATTAGAATAGGAATTTGGAATATTGGAACTTACCGGTAAATCAATGGAGGTAGTAGATACAATGATTAGGAGAAGAATTAATATTTTGTATTTATAAGAGACAAAATGGGTAGAGAAAAGGCTTTTCTTAAACTACTAGATAATTTAGGATTAAAATTTGGTACTCAGGAGCAAATAGGACTAGAAATAGAATAGGTATTATTATAGATAGGTCGATGAAGGATGATGTACTGTAGTGACTAGGAGAAGAGATAGGATCATGTCCCTTAAACTAATTTTAGGACGTGAAACTATTAATATCTTTAGTGTCTATACGCCTCAAGTAGGTCTAGATGAGTCTATTACGGCTAAGTTTTGAGAAGATTTAGATGAGATGGTATGTAGTGTCCCCTAAGGTGAGCAAATTGTTATAGGAGATGATCTAAATGGACATGTGAGAAGAGATAACGAAGATTATGAAGAAGTATACGGTGTATATGGTTATGGGAGAAGAAATGAAGAAGGAAAATCAATCTTAGAGTTTGGAATGGCATTCGATTTTTGCATTATCAATACTTTTTTCAAGAAGATGGAGGAACATTTTGTTACCTTTAAAAGTGGTTCAATAAAGTCTCTTCACAAGAAAGAGAGCTCAGATAGAAGGGTTTGTAAAGATTGTAAAATCATACATGGAGAAAGTTTAACCTCACAACGTAGGCTTTGGGTGGTGGACTTAAGGCTTAAACATCACATTAGGCGAAGGAACCTACGTAAATCACCTAGAATTAAGTGAAGGAATTTAAAGAAGGAAAAAGAATAAATTTTTAAGAAAGATTTGTTAGAGAAAAGTATCTGGGACTTACAAGGAGATCTGACACTTTATGGAATGACATGGCAACTAGAGTGAGAACAGTGGCTAAGAAAATACTTGAAGAGTCAACAGGTTATGCCCTCATGAACAAGGAATCTTAGTGGTGGGATGAAGGTGTACAAAATAAAATCAAGGTTAAGATGGCTAACTATAAGGCTCTATATAGTTGTAGAAGTGACGAAAATATTGAGAAATATAACCTTGCTAAAAAGGAGACAAAAAGGTTGCGAGTGAAGCGAGTGATAGGGCTTTTAAAAATTTGTATAAAAAATTAGAGTCTAAGAGGGGATAGGAGCGAGATATTTATAAAATTTTACGATCCATTTTAGAGAACGATTTTCTTGTGTTTTAACTACTTGCATAGTAAAATACCATATGTTTTAAATATTTGTACTGTATAAATTTTTAAAACTAAGAGAATGGTTCCAAGGAACTGTAAAATTCTCCAATAGGATAATGTTTAGGTGGTGTTACAATTCTATTAGTGGTGGATGTCTACACATGTATTTTAGTTTTGATAAGTTATAGTAGAAGTTTATCTATATCTAAGTATATGATAACTGTAGATACAAGTTACATTATTTATATCACGTAACTTATGGGGTCATTGTACTCTTATAAATATATGCACTACATGAGAAATAATAGAACAGACAATCTAGTTTTCAATATTTCTTTCTCTCTTTCTCTCAATTCTATACATTTTCTTCTTTAAAATCAATCCACTTATGGTGGTATAAGTAATTATTACAGCATGGTTTACGACCACTGTCACGTCCACAATCATAACCATATAAATTATTTTTATAAATTATTATACATAACCGCATTCACTTCAGGGAGTGGAATAAATCCAGACATGATAGCATTCACTTCATAGAATGAAATAAATTCAGTAGTATAATTTTCATAATTTATCGTTCGCAATTCATTATTTAACTCAGCTACAATATGACATGAATTAATTCAAATAGTTTCCCAAAAGATATTGCTGTTGCAGGAACATATCTTCGACAAGAAAATTAGAGAATATTTTCTCAAACATAATTTTAATTTTCTAAAGATCTACTGGATCTTTTAAATAAGATATTTTTTTTTCATAAATCTGCAGGATCTTTTACAGTAAATACTCATTTTTAATTCTTTATAGATATATTGACGAAGAAAAATCATTGATTTTGCCATGTCCTGATTGGATGCAAAATTTTCGTTTTTGATGGTATCTTCAGGACCCATAGAATATTTTCTTTATTGACAATGTTTTCAAGACTCATATATTCCAAATGTATTTCAACATTCAAATCTTGCTCGTTACATCAAGAACTATAAATTCAAATTTTGTAAGATATAATCTAAACTAATTTAAATAATAATAAATAATTATACTAAGGTAGTACAATTAAATCAAGGTATATAAAAATTAAACATAATAATAGAAAATACCTGATATCAAATCATACCTTAGTTGTGATGATTTAAATTTCTACCTAATATTTTACTAGTTATACGTCAATTGATTAGAGTCTCGTGCTGATAACGTATTATAAAAGTTAAACACAATATATGAAGATTTAAGAAAATGTATAGAATTGAGAGAAAGAGAGAAAGAAATATGGAAGACTAGATTGTCTGTTCTATTATTTCTCATGTAGTACATGTATTTATATATAGAAAAAAAAAGTAAAAAGTGGTAACTAAAAGAATCTCATCGGACAATACTAAAAACAATGAATATTATTATTGTGGCATGAAAAATGCATTGCTCATGTACCTGTCGTACGCCAAAGCACGGACAAAATGACTTTACGTACCTGCATTGTACGCTAAAGTTATATAAATAAATTTTATTTACAATTATTTTAGCCATGATTGTAGTATTGATGATTTCTTCCCTAAAGGAAGCATTGACCGGTTAGTTCATGGTAAAATAATTAAGAAAAAAGTTATTGTGATATTTTATCTTGCATATATTTATTATAGTTTTAAAATTCTGTATATCTTATTCTTTTGCATGAATTTATTACACCATATTATTCTGTTATTATATTTTTTCTTATTTAATAAGAAATGTATGAACATATATATATATATATATATATATAAATGTATCTGAAATATGAGAATTATGTCTCGCTGACAGTGTAACCACATATATGATATTTTGAAATATATATCTTTCTCATCGGGTAATGTTAAATCGATTGATGGTTCCAGAAGAACCACCATATTATTACCCGTAGAGTTTCAAAAAAAAAAATCCGTTAAATTTTAAGAATATCTGCCGGAATAGATATCATATTGAAGCGGTAAATGAGAAAAGTATTGATAATATCTTTATATCATAGAATAGTATTAGCAAATTACTTTTCTTTTTATTTATACTGTATAATTGAAATATATACTATAGTAAACCAGAAGTTTATAGATTCAAAGAATTTTATTGTGTGGCAAGGCCGGTTAGATCGTCCAAATCAATTATGATGCGTAAAATCACGAAAAAATCACATAGACATTTATTGAAGAATCTGAAAATTCTTTAATTCAGTGAATTTTCTTGTGTCACCAGTCAAAATAAGGAATTGAATTTCCTACATTTTTGAGACAAATTCAATGTGATATATATTTATGGGCCCAATCACCTGTGTTATGGACCAACTAGATCTTTTATAATTTCAATAAATGCATCTACTAGATAATCACAAATGTGCTTATTATGAAATTGCAACATGGAGTTTGCAAGATTGCTAAATCAATAAATTTGATTAAAAGCACGATTTTTAAATTATGCAATCAAGAAAATTTATATTGATAATGCTGGTGAATTTATATTCCTATACATCTAATGATATATATGTCAATTGATGTAAATATTGAATATACTGAAGTATACGTTCATAGTCAAAATGGTTTAGCAGAATGATTTATTAAATGCCTCCAATTGATAGCTGGATCATTTTTTTTATGAGAACAAAATTAGTAATTCTTTTTAAGGACAAGCAATGGTACATGCATCAGCACTTACACGCATCCGGCCAAGATATATTTTGAGTTCTCTCCATTATAATTGATTTTCGGTCAGGAGCCTAATATATCTCATCTAAAAAAATTTTTGATTGTACGGTATATGTTCCAATTGCTCCACCACAACGCACAAAGATGGATCCGTAAAAGAATGTTGAGGATACATATTAGATATGACTCGTCCTCTATAATAAATGTTTTGAAATATTAATAGGGGAGCATGATTTGTTGATTGTCATTTTGATAAAAAATATTTTCTCAACATTAGGGGGAGAAGATAAGTAGTTGGATAGAAAAATTAAATGAAATGAATTATCCTTATCACTTTTTGATCCTCGTATGCAGTAATGTGAAATAGAAATTTAAAAGATAATTCATTACGAATCAACTGCCAGATTCATTTACTGACCTAATATGAGTTATGAAATCTCATATACCATCTTAAGTGTTCCAATTTGAATTAGTGTCCCAGTAGGACAGCTTGTTAGTACAAATGACAGTTAGTTATGCATAAGGCGTGGTTGACAATTGGTTCCAAAAATAAAAATGCTTATAAAAGAAATGAGCAAATATACAAAATGGTCATACAATGGAGGTGGGTACTCTTGAAGAGACCCTAGACGTAACAAATTATATAACCCTAGAAGTGGATCAAGTACCTGAATAAAATTAAAATGAAGAGATCTCGATAAGTTATGTCTATACTAGAAAAAGATGGAACCGAATGAATATTATTCTTGACAATATTATTATTTATAAATATCAGTTGATATTTTGAATGAAAAACGAGGATTTTGAATTTAAATTTATCAAAAAGTATTGATCATATATAGAAATGATTGGCCAAAGTAAAAAGATGCAATTTTAGAAGGAAAAAATTCATGATTAAAACATGAAATTTTTGGACCTGTACTCTAAACACCTAAAGATGTAAAACTGGCGACGTACAAATGGGTATTTGTGTGAAAACGAAATGAGAAGAATAAAATTGCGTGATACGAAGCACCCCTTATCGCACAAGAATTTTCACAAAGACCTGACATTGATTATGAAGAAACATATTCTTCTGTGGTGGATGCAATCTCCTTTAGATATCTTATTAGTTTGGTAGTTCATGAACAATTTGAAATGCGTCTAATGGATGTCGTGACAGCCTATTTATATGGCACACTTGATACAGAGATCTATATGAAAATCTCTAAAGGATTTAATATGCCCGACGCATATAAAGTTTGTCTAGAAAATTGTTCAATAAAACTATGTAAATCCTTATATGAATTAAAACAATTTGGGCGTATGTGGTATAATCGACTCAGTGAGTATCTCTTAAAAGAGGGTTAGGAATAAAAAAGATCCAATTTGCTCATGTGATTTTTATAAAAAGAATTGGGTCAAAATTTGTAATAATTATTGTGTATGTTGATGATATAAATATTATTAGAACTCCTGAAGAACTTCAAAATGCAATGAATTGTTTAAAGAAAGAATTTGAGATGAAAGATCTAGGTAAAACAAAATTTTGTATAGGTCTACAATTTGAGCACTTAATGCATGAAATTTTCATTCATCAATCAACTTATATAGAAAAGGTATTAAAGCGATTTTCTATGAAAAAAACATATCCATTGAGTACCCCAATGGTTGTGATATCGCTTGATGTGAGAAAATATCCTTTCGGTGCTCCGGAGAATGATGAACAACTTCTTGGTCCTGAAGTACCATATCTAAGTGCTATATGAGTTTTAATATATCTTGCTAATAATACATGGCCGGATATAACATTTGCTATAAATTTGTTAGCAAGATTTAGTTCTTCTCCAACACGAAGACACTGGAATGGTGTTAAACTATTCAATATATATTTAGATATCTCTGATGGACTATTGATATGGGTTTACTTTATTCAAGTGAATCTAAATTATAATTAATTGGCTATGCAAATACCGAATATTTATCTGACCGATATAAAGTTTGATCTCAAACAGGTTATTTATTTACATGTGGAGATACAACTATATCATGGCGTTCAACAAAACAAACTTTAGCTGCTACTTTTTCAAATCATGCAGAATTAATCGCTATACATGAGGCAAGTAAAAAATATATTTAGCTAAAGTCATTAACCTAACATATCCAGAAGACATGTGGTTTAACATTAGAAGATAAGCTGCCAACAGTATTATATGAAAATAATGCAGCATGCATAGTCCAATTAAAGGGAGGTTATATCAAAGGAGATAGAAAGAAGCATATTTCTTCAAAGATTTTCTACACTCATGATCTTCGGAAGAATGGTGATATTGATATCCAACAGATTCACTCATGTGATAATCTAGCTAATTTATTCACAAAGGCGCTACCAACATCAACATTCGAGAAGATTGTTTATAATTTGGAATGCGCCGTCTCAAGGATGTTAAGTGACGTTGTCATGGAGGGGAGTAATAGTACACGCTGTACTCTTTTTTCCTTGACCGTGATTTTGTCCTAATGGGTTTTTCAGGCAAGATTTTTAATGAGGCAGCATGCAAAAGTGTACTGCAAATTTTGTGTACTCTTTTTTCTTCACTAGGTTTTTGTTCCACCAGATTTTTTCTAGTAAGGTTTTTAACGAGGCACATGATTTAGTCATTAGACATCTAAGGAGGAGTGTTACAAATTCTATTAGTGGTGGATGTCTACACATGTATTTTAGTTTTGATAAGTTATAGTAGAAGTCTATCTATATCTAAGTATCTGATAACTGTAGATACAAGTTACGTTATTTATATTATGTAACTTATGGGGGTCATTGTACTCTTATAAATACATGCACTACATGAGAAATAATAGAACAGACAATCTAGCCTTCCATATTTTTTTTCTCTCTTACATCTCTCAATTCTATACATTTCCTTAAATCTTCATATATTGTGTTTAACTTTTATAACAGGTGGAGGATTTTTATTAGATGCCTAGCTACTGGACTAGTTATGCTTATCCTAATCTACTTTAAAATTTTTATATAATACAATATCATATGTTTTAAATATTTATACAATTTAAATTTTAAAACACACCTAATCTACTTTAAAATTTTTGTATAATACAATATCATATGTTTTAAATATTTATACAATTTAAATTTTAAAACACAATAGTATGATACTACCAATCAAAATAAAAAAAGAAAAAGAAAAAAATTACAATCCTTGACTAAATCTAGACATCGGGCTTGCTTGGATCCAGCTTCTGAGACGAGCCAGAGCCCAAAATCATGTTTGATGCGCATCGAATTGGAAGTTTATATGAATCAGCCCACTAAAGCCGAAGATACAAACTGAAACATATAACCCACAAGAAATTGGTCCCAATTTGGGCTTGAATATAACATAATTTTCTAGAACAAGGTCCTTTCTTCGCAAGCATATATAGATATAGAAGGGCTTGGGCTTTCAAATTCAAATCTTACTCCTCACTTGTGACGTGGGTTTGAGTTCTGTCATGTGGTGATTCGGTCCGGTCTGATGCGGTATTAGCCTACCGAAATACCATAACGTTATCTTTCTCTCCCACACACTAGACAATAACAAAGACTACACCTCCCATCTCCACCTCCACCACCACCACCGTCCTCCGCTTCCTCTACTTCAATTAATATTAATTAGGAAAGTTTTTTCTCCCCCCTCACCCTCTCCCTCACCCTCTCCCTCTCCCTCTCCCTCTCCCTCTCCAATTTTACTGTACTATTTAGTGGAAAATGCTATAGTTATTGGTACCTTGGTCTTCCATTCTATGTGCAAATCAAGGCTGATTGTTTCATTATATGTGATGTCTTGTCCCACGTCAACGTAGGGAGAGATATTATATTGTTTATAACATTACGAGTTATAAGTTATTAACAATTTGATGTTAAATATTTTAAATTCGTTATTTTAATTCAAAATTATTGAATCAACTCAAACTCGAGCTGTTACATCATCCAATTCAAATCTCAAAGAATCATGGTGTGATGATGTAATCCATGGATATTAACTTCAGGGGCACTTTTTAATACTGTTTTTAGAGATTCAATGATGTAAAGTTCTTAATTCCTATGGATTAGATGCTCAGGAATGAGATGGTGTAATTTTTCTCCCCTCTTTCCCAGGGACATAGAGAGAAGGCTGAAGAAGATAATTAATCTCGTCCTCATTGTTGGTTATTGATTTATAAGGTTACCACTGGAGAAAACTAATGGTAGACAAGAAGAAATGGGATGTGTTAAAGTCGATAAATTAATAAGTCACTGGAAGAAGGAAAATACATTTTCTTGACTAAAACTCTTAGGTTGTGTTTGGATCAATAAATTTGATGAAAGATTTAAAATTCATCTATTTATTAGAGAAATTTATAAAATCAAAATAAATAAATTTTAAATCTTACTTAAATTAAAAAATTATTTGAAAATTTTCATTTTACACTTTTTAGTTAGGTGAATATAAAATTCATCTATTTTAATTTTACAAATCCCTTTAACAGATGGTCAATCCAAACACAACATTAAAGATTGTACTGTAGAATAGAGAATTGAAAGATTCCTTAAGTCTCCATGATTTAGATTTGTGGAAATTTGGATGATTATCGAACCAAAAAAAGTCAAAAAAGAAGAAAGGGTTCTCTATAAACCAACTTTAAAATAGGCGAAAAATACTTTGGCCGGGTTTTATATGACATGTGAGGTCCTAAGTTTTTTATGATATGGATTGCATTATTTGGAGTATTATTTTAGTGCATTATTTGAAGAATTATTTGAGTGATGTGGTAAATAATAAAAAAATATGAATAATTTGAGTAAGTGTTTGGATTGTGAATAGTGCAAATAAATTTTTTTTTATTTTTATAAGTAATTGTTTGGATAGTGCTTTTCGTACTAAAAGACAAAATCAAACGTATGTGAAAGTTGAATGAAATTATTAATATCAAAATATATAATTTCGTTCACTTTTTTTTTCACACCATCAAATCAAGTACTAAAAATCACACACAAACATAATTGTCTTATCATCATTTGAAATTCAAATTTTAAAAATTAAGATATACTCATACATGTATGCTAATATGTATTTATTTAATATAAAATCAAAAAAATATAATTTAAAAATTACTTAGTATTTTATGCACTAAAAGACAAAATATGCATACAAAATTATTATAAAATTATTAATATCAAAATACATAATCCCCGTTCACTTTCTTTTTTATACCATCAAATCAAGTATTAAAAAACACATGTAAAGGTAGTTACCTGTTCGTCGTTTGAAATCCAAATATTGAAAAACAAAATGTGTCCGTATTCGTATGCTAAACATGTATTTATTTAATACAAAATAAAAATATAATTTAAAATTTACTCTTTTCTGTCCATAGTTCGGATTCTCCACCATAAGTTTGAAAATCTGAATCTTATATATCATTTTAAATTCTATTTTTTCGCCCATAGTTCGGATTCCCGAACCTAAATTCGGAAGTCCGAACCTTGTATACTATTTTAAACTCTCTTTTCGCTCCTATACTTCGGACTTCTGAATTTAGGTTCTGAAATCCGAACCTTATATACTATTTTAAACTCTCTTTTTAAATTCTATTTTCCCGCCTATACTTCGAATTTCCGAATTTAAGTTCGAAAGTCCGAACTTACATTTCCATTTTTTCTTTGCCCGAAAAAAATTCAGACCAATGAATAGTAATGGATAGTATAAAAAAATTTGATGCTAATATATGTAAATAGTATAATACGCGTATAGACGAATAGTAAAATAATTGATTGAATAGTAATGAATAGTGAAAGAAAAATTTGAATTGTGTAAGTAATGAATAGTGAAAGAAAAAATTGAATTGTGTAAATAATAAATAGTATTTTTGAAAAAAATAAAAAAAGTTGACTAAAAAAATTTTGCTAATCAAACAATTATATATTTCATAAAAGTATAAATAGTAAAGTAAAAAGTAAAAAAAGGTAAAAAAAAGAAAAAACAATCCACAAGGGGCAATATTTTGCCAAAGTTTGAAAAAGTCATATATCATTGTCAGACGATGTAGGATTTATGCCAGTTAATGCACTTTAGAAGGACCCTCGTGTAAAGATCTAAGGAAAATATTTAGATAGATTCGGTTTTTGATCCCACCTGTAAATCTTGTGGTCAGAATTAAAACTTAAAGAATCTTGCTTACATCAGCTGATGTCATAGATTATTTAAAATTTAATGTACAACACAGGGTCTACCAGTGGGGTCAAAAATCGGGTCTACCTTAGTATTTTTCAAGATCTAAGGCTTTCTTGTCATGTAAACATTTCATTGGCTAGAGATTTTTATAACAAAGAGATAATCTTTTAAGAGCTTGTACTGTACAAACTTTCAAAGTTAATGGAATGATTCTCTAAAAGAGACTGTAGAATTTCTCTTTTTTTTTTAATAACTTGTATTATCCATTATTTATGACTCGGAATAAAGGCACACCTACATTTTCTCAATTAAAAAAAATGTACAAATTTTTTTTTTTAAAATTAATCAATAAAATTAAATTAAAAGATAATAGTTATTTAAAGGGAAATTGAGAGTTTAAAGTAGTTTTTTGTCGTATTTAAGAGAAGTTATAAAAGATTAATAGTAAAAAAATTTATTAGATTAATTATAAATTTCACTAAATTATATCAAATTGCTCATACATTATTAAAGAAGTAATATTTCTTTATGTACTCATTTGTTTCAAAATAACTGTCATTCTAAACAAATTCTCTTTTTCCAAATTATCTGTCTTTTTAGAAAATTAATAGAGTATTAAATGATATTTTTTCAATTTTTACTTTTAGTATCATATTAATGAAAGTAGAACTGTATAGTTGGGATATTATATAAAATGATAATTTAGCCACTTTGACTAATTTTTTTTTATAAAATTTATGTAATTTAATAATTCTCTTAATCCGTTTGTAAATTATCAATCAAAATTGACACTTATTTTAAACGAATAGGTTGACATTATTTGGTCGACTTTTAATGCATACTCTTCCTTTCTTTTTGTGCCCAAAAAAAAAAAAATTTTTACTTCATCCGTTTCAAAATAATTGTTATTTTAAACAATTTATCTTGCATTATATTATCTATCAGTTTAGAAAATCAAGAAAATACTAAATGATATTTTTTCAACTTTTATTCTTTGTGCTACATTAATAAAGCCATAAAGGGGGAAGATTATGTAATTGGGATATTAATGTAAAAAGGTAATTTAGTCATTTTAAACTATTTTTTTATAAAATTAATGTAGTTTTTAGTTTATGTAATTCATGTGCATTTGTCAAATGTGACAGTTATTTTAAAATGTAGGAAGTATCTATGATAGGACTTTAAATCTACCTTCAAAAAGTATTGGTAGTATCTTCATACAAATGGGTAGTGACCTTTACCTCGTTTTGGTGACACTATTGGAGATCTTTTGTTGATATGTCTTTATAGCGGTTAGGTAAAATTTTTAAATGAATTCGGTTTATAATATAGTGTCTTGAATTTCTTGATTCATGTTAATCTATATTACCTAGATAGGTGATGTGAATGAATATAGATCAAAAATCTATAGTACTATGCTATAGATCCGATCTAAGAATTTTTTTGAGTTACCAACCTAAAATTCTCACAAAGGATAATATGATTAGCGAACTGCGTAATGCTGAAAACATCATTCTACTTTGTACTCCTAGTTTAGTTTTTTTTCCCACATTTTCAAGATCGTCACAACATTGTTGTTCTTCCATTTCCACTAATACTGAAGATTACCAGTTCATTCCTCAAACTGGAGAACTAATATTCATCAAAATATTGTCATTGTTGGTTTGTTTCTGGTAGGGCAATGCTTTCAATGTCTATGAAAGGTATCATTTAATGTATGGGATTCTACATCTACCCTTTTTGTGGGACTTCAATTTATGCTTTTTAACAGGTTTATTAATTGAATTCGTATCGGAATATTCCTTGAAATTCATGTGGACAAAGTAATTAAATGCAACGCATTCAAATTAGAGATTAAATCTACTTGCCTAGCTGTTGGGATCCGGAGATGGGACCATCCAAGGGTTGCTAGAAAAGGATAATAATATTTTTAGGTATTGTTTAAGGTTTTGGTACAAAGATTAATATTGATATTAAATAGACTAAATTTTAGATAAAATTAATCTTATATGACTAAATTATTTTTTTAATTAGTAATATATTAAAAGAGTCTCAATCTTTTATTTTTAGTAAATTTGTCTCTCTCCATAATTATAAGTAGATTAATTAATGAAGTTAAAAAGAGATAACGGTAAAACTAATAAAAAAATTTAATACTTCATTAGATTTGACATTTAAAATAAAATAAAATAAAAAATCTAAAGTAACACAAAGGAGTGTGAAGCAAGTGAAGAAGCGGCAGTATCCAGAATGTTTCAGATGGAAGGTGGTAAAATTTGTTCGCCAAAATTATTGACTTTGGAGACATATCTTCCTCAAGTTGTTGTCCTTTTATTTGTCGTTAAAGAAACATAAAGAGTAACAAATTTTTGGCACATTCACGAAAATCTCTCTTTGGCATTCATATAATTAATGACCATCTTTAGGAGTTACAAGTCCATAAAAAATTTAATGTTGTTAATTAGTATTAAATTAAAACGGTCCCCTAACTAACTGTTTTCTTGTACGGAAAAAAAGAGATGGATCTCAAGAAATTAAAATGGTACTCTCTTTGTTTTAAAATAATTGTCACTCTCACTACACAAATTTAAGAAATTATTAAATTGCATTAATTTTGTAAAAAAATAATTTAAAATAAATAAATTATCCTTTTACATTAATATCTTGATTACATAATTTTTTTTTCATTAATGTGAAATTAAGAATAAAGGTTGAAAAAGTATCTCGTAATATTTTTTTAATTTTTTAAAATGACACATAATATGATTAGTTCTGTGACTTTTGATGATACTTGATTGTGGCACTTGCATTTTGGATACTTAAATTTTGACAGTCTAAAATTTCTTGTAAGGAAAAATTTGATTGTTGGTTTGCCTTTTCTTTATTATTCTAACAAGTAGTGTGATTCTTGTATCTTGAGAAAAAAACATGGAGATCCTTTTTCCAAAAGGCAAGGCTTGAAGGGCAAAAAATCATTACAGTTGATTCATTCAGATTTGTGCTCAGCGGAGGTTCCTTCTATAGGTGGTAGTAAGTATTTTATCACCTTTATTGATGATTTCAGCAGAAAAACTTAGGTGTATTTTTTGAAAAATAAATCTAATGCATGTGATGTGTTCAAGAAATTCAAATATTATGTGAAAAACAAAGTGCTTACTTCATTAAAATTTTAAAAACTGATAGAGGCACTAAATTTCTTGTGTGTGATGATTTTTTGGAAAAACATGGCATTAAACATCAATTGACAGCTAGGTACACTCAACAAAATAATGTGGTTGAGAGAAAAAATAGAATTGTGATGAACATGATAAGGCCCATGTATGCATTCTAAAAATATGCCTAAAGATTTTTCGGCAGAAGCTGTCTCTTGTGCCATTTATGTGTTAAACAGATATCCTACAAGGTGTAATTATGGGCAAACTCTATATGAGACTTGAACTGGTAAGAAAACACAAATTTCTCACTTAAAAGTATTTGGTTTTCTTACCTATACCCATGTATCGATGCTTTGAGGAAGAAATTGGATAACAAAGCAGAAAAATGTATTTTTTTGGGTACAGTCATAAGACAAAAGGGTACAAGTTATTTAACCCTGATACAAGAAAAGTGATCATAAGCAGGGATGTTACTTTTGATGAGGAGGGTGCTTGGTATTAGTGCAAAAAGAATCCTAAGCCATCATTGAGACCTCTACCAATGATTCTAATAGTGGAGGAAAAATTTTTTAGTACACAGCCAGTTCAGCTAGTTGTGCAGCCTATTCTAGCAGAATCATCTAGTCGCTAGCAGAGACAACGCCATTTGCTTGCTCGTTTGCAGGATTATGTGATTTTGAATGATAATAATGTGTTTGATGAAGATATTGTTAATTTTGCATTATTTGCAAATTGTAATCTAATTACATTTGAGAAATCTGTCAAAGAAGATCATTAGATTCAAGCAATTGATGGGGAGATTCATGCTATTGAAAAAAATAACACTTGGAAGTTGACCACTCTTCTGCCAACAAAGAAGCCAATTGGAGTCAAGTGAGTGTATAAAACCAAAATCAAACCAACTGAAGAGGTGGATTGCTACAAAGTAAGGTTGGTTGTTAAGGGTTACAAGTAAAAGGCAGGTATTGATTATTTTGAGATTTTTGCACCTGTTGCTAGACTTGACACTATTAGAATAATCATCTCACTTACTGCAATAATTGTTAAAAAATATCAATGGATGCGAAATCTGCATTTTTGAATGGTGTCCTTGAAGAAAAGATATATGTTGAGCAACCTGAAGGTTATGTAAAAACAGGTCAAGAAGATAAAGTTTGTAGGTTGAAAAAAGGATTATATGGGTTGAAACAAGGCTCCTAGGGTTTGGTACACTCATATTGGCTTTTATTTTGTTGATCGTGGATTTCAAAAATGCTTATATGAGCATACTTTGTACATCAAATTCAATCCAGGTAGAGATGTTCTCATTGTATGTTTACATGTGGATGATTTGATTTTCACTGGCAATAATCCCAAATTAATTTCTAAATTTAGAGAGGCTATGATTAGCTATTTTGAGATGACAGATTTGGGGTTAATGTCTTATTATCTTGGTATTGAAGTTTGTCAAATGGATAATGGTATTTTTATTTCCCAGAAAAAGTATGCATGTGATATTTTGAAAATGTTTAAATGGATACCGCCAAACCAATAATGCCCCTGGTTGAAGAAAAATTGAAATTGACAAAAGATGGTATTGGTGATTTTGTTGATGCTATTTATTTTAGAAGATTGGTTGGGAATCTCAAGTACTTGACTGCTATGAGACCTAACATTACTTTTGGAGTTGGCTTGATTAGCAAATTCATGGAGTCTTTTCCACGCCAATCCCATTTGCAGGCAACTAAGAGGATTTTGAGATACATCCAAGGTATGCAATCTTACGGTAATTTTTATTCTCACACTGATGATTCTAACCTTGTTGGATATATCGACAGTGACTGGGTTGGTGACATGATTCAAAGAAATAGTACTTCAGGTTATATATTTTATTTGGGTACTAGTGTATTTTTCTTGTTGTCAAAGAAGCAACAAGTAGTGGCTTTATCAACAATTAAGGTAGAATACATGGCAGCAACAAGTAGTGCTACTCAAGCACCATGGTTGAGAAGGATACTTGGATTTCTACAACACAAACAAAAAGGTCCTATAAAAATATTTTGTAATAGCAAATCCTGCTATTGAGTTGACAAAGAACCCAATTTTTTATGAGCATAGCAAACACATTGACATCAAGTTCTATTTCATTCGTGAGTTAGTACAAGATAAGGAAATTGTCATTGACTATTACAAGACGGTAGATCAAGTCGCTGACATATTTACGAAACTGAACGTTAAAGTTGGAGTCATTTGTGAAGTTGAAAAAAATGTTGGGTAAGTTCAAATTTGAAAACTTTGGTTTAAGGGAAGTAATGTAGACTTTTAAACCAAAGAGTCCTAGCAATCAAATACTTATTAGTCAATTAAGTGATTGCAGGATTACTTTGTGTGGTAGGGTGCATGTGATTATTTTTACCTTATGTTGTTTTGCTGGTTTTCGTTTCGAATTGTCAGTTGTGGCCAAGTCTAATTTGGATTAGGCCTTTTGAGTTAACCTACTTGTACTATCACTGTTGTTGCGTCGTGGAGTGTGTGAGTTTGAAGAAATAAAAAAAAAAAAAAAAAAATCAAATTGCTGCCTTCCATCATCTTTTTCCTCCCGTACACCACTACTGTTTTTCTTTATTTCTTTGGCCGTAAAAACATTTATTTTTCTTAGTTTCTTGTGGGTTAATTAAAATTTTTATTTGGTTTTAAATCCTACATGACGTAAATCACAACAAAAACTTCAAAATAATGAGGTTCCTTTTTGGAAAAGACGAACAAATTTTGTTTACTTTAGGCGGAAAATATGAGAACGTTACTTGCACTAAAAAAAAAACAGAGAGAGAGAGAAGTTGTTTGCATTGAAAAAGATAGCTGTGACTAGTGTCAAATACATACTCAATATGCGTATATAATACGAAAATTATATGTACTTAACAATTTTTTTATATAAATTCACTTGACATTATTTAGACATTAATAAAATTTTGTTGAGATTATCTTCAAAATAGAACTATTAGATTTCCATAGATGGGTAATATTTAGGTAATTCAATGTTAGTTACAAAATTTTTTATAATTTAAACCAAATAAATTAAACAACATGGATAGTTACAAAATTTATTTTAAAATTTTAAATAAATAAGTTAAAAATAAAGAGAGAGTTCACAAAACTAAGTGAGGCATCTCCATTTATATATAGTATCGATACTAAGAAAAATAATTGTAATACTTGAAACAGTCTCCTATAGTGTTAGTTTATCTGCACTGCTGAAAAACTATAGTATTTATCTCACCATATATGAGTCTTGGTGTTTCAACTATATTCAATCCCACGATGATAGACGTATGTAATCGTATTTTTAAAAAAAAAATGCTTAATTTAGGGAAGAATCTTGCGTATCTAAAACCACTATTTATATATATATATACATGGCTGCATTTGGATAGGTAGTTTTGATTAGAGGTGACAGTGGGCCAAGTCAGGCCGGGCCGGGTCAGAAGCTCGTCGGTTCAGGCCCTTGATAGCCTGTCACGATGTGGGTTGTAGCGGACTGACGAATAAATTTGAAAGGATTTGAAATATATAAATTTGAAATAACTTGAAATTTAGTAAATTTGAAATTCACTTATTCTAATTTGTAAACTTTTACATTTATTTATAGGTGAATTTCAAATCACTAACTAAATTCTTTAACTAATTTAGATAACTTAACGGTGAATTAAATTTCAAATCTAAATCCATCCAAATCTTTCTATACAAAGACAACTTTGGAGAAATATACAAAGTACCCATGATTATCCATTTTAGTTTTCGAAAATGGATGCTCACACACTTCTTTGTCCTCTACTTTTTCTATAGGGGTGGAGTAATTTTGGAAAATTCTTTCAATTGAAAAGGGTGGTCGTGGCGTGGAATGCCCTTTTTTTTTTTCTCTCCAATGCGTCCTAATTAGTTATGTTAAAGTAAATATCCCATATTCGTTAATCAATAAATTCTAAACTAATTAATAAGGTTCTTAGGTTTCTCCACTTATTATCAATTAATTTTGAAATAGAAACTCATTTTCTTAATATGGTATCAGAATTAGTCTCAATTTTTCTCATATTCACAAGTGTCTTGAGTTTTGTCAAGCCTATTCCAACAGATTCTCTTACGTCTGACCCACGTATATAAGATTCCAGTCCACGTCTGAACCATGTAACGGGTTCTCAACTAACCTACGTCAGTGTGAGAGGGGTGTTAAAGTAAATATTCTACATCGGTTAGCCAATAGATCCGAAATTAAACTACTTAGTCAATTCCAACGGGACTCTCTTATATATTACCCACGAGTACAAGATTCCAGTCCACGTCCGACTCACGTAACAAATTCTCAACTAACTTAAGTCACGTGTGGAAGAGGGTGTTAAAGTAAATATCTCACATTGGTTAGCTAATTGATCCTAAACTAAAGTCACGTGTGAGAGGGAGTGTTAAAGTAAATATCCCACATCATTTAACTAATAGATTCTAAACTAATTAATAAAGTTCCTGGACTTTTCACTCATTACCAATTAATTTTGATATAGAAGTTCATATTCTTTAACAAGTTATTTATCAACATGGTATAAACGTAATTAATTATCCTGTAAAGCAGCGGGAGATAATTGAACTATCTTTTGGTCAATAATAGAAAAAAAAGTGAAAAAGGATAAAGAAAAAAGTGATGATAATGTAGCAATACTGACTGTAAAGTAACATTAAGAAACAAAAGGTTAATTTAGCATAATTTTAAATAAAATCTTGAAATTTAATTCAAACATAAAAGGAACAAACACAGTCAGGTTATCATAACTTTTTATGATAAATTACAACTTTTCACATAACAAGTTAGATAAAATTTTGGCACCTATATATTAGAAAAGAAAGTAAGACATTTATTTTAAATACAGGTAATATTATTTCGTCGTCTATTCGGATAAAAAAGTAAAAAGATTTAGCAATTTTAGCAACTAATCATGTTTAATGAGTGCAACAAAATAAAATATATTAGTACCAGTATTGTACCATGCAATCAAGTCGATGATAAAGTGTGCCGGCCGCATAGCGAAGTGCGTCTTTCATTTTGAAAGCAGCCAGTATACATAGAGACCAAACTCAAACAAATTTGAGTCAGATTGCAAAACCCAAATGATATAAATATATATTGCCTAGTAGGATTTGCATTATTCGATATTTCAGTAGTTCTTTAGTTTCGAGTGCTTTGAGCAAAAATCTTCATTTCTATTCGTTAGTTCCTCCTTTTCAAAAGACTAATAGACTCAATCATGAAGGCTTTGATAGTTCTCTTCAACTGCATTTTATTGACAATTGGCCAAGTTAGTGGTCCAATTCTTGTGAGAATTTACTTCTTGCATGGAGGGAAAAGGAAATGGCTCACTTCTTGGTTACTCACTGCCGGATGTCCATTACTAATCCTCCCAATTACCATTTCATTCGCGAAAAATCGATCCAAATCTTCGCTTCCAAAATTTTTAGTCCCCCCAAGACTTATTGCATCTAGTGCTTTCTTGGGATTTCTTCTTGGCATTGATAGCTATTTGTACACTTTTGGGATGTCATATCTTCCAGTTTCGGTTTCTTCCCTTCTGGGCTCAAGCCAACTAGCCTTCACTAAGATTTTCGCATATTTTATTGTTAAACATAAATTCACTCATTACTCTATCAATGCTGTGGTTCTAATGACTTTTGGATCAGCTATTCTGGGACTACACATGAGTGGAGATCGTCCGAATGGCGAATCGAATGCTAATTATACACTGGGATTTTGTTCATGACTCTTGGTGGTGCTGCTCTTCATGGATTTATAATGCCAGCACTTGAATATGCACATAAGAAGGCACAAGTTACTCTCACATTTAACCTCTTCTTGCAAGTGTTGTTGCTTATATCAATGTTTGCCACAATGTTTTGTACTATTCCCATGATCATCAACAAGGATTTTCAGGTATACTTAGAACAAATTAAATACTAGTGTGTATTTTTTTGAAGTCATTTTACCAATTGACAGTTAAGTACTTGATCATCTCAAATTAATCTTTTCATAGGACCTCAAAATTTCTTATCCGACATAATAAATTTTGACCGAAAATGTTACACTACTACTACAAGTTGTGGCATAAAATGCACTGAAAATATTCCAATATGGACAAACAAAAATCCCTTTATAGAAAAAATTTATTTTCTCAATTTAACAGGAAGTGTCAAGATTTTTATTAATATGACATCAATGATCGTCTTCAAGGCTTGTTAAACTATTTCGACAAATTCCTGAGACTTCCAATCCTAACAGAATTTTCTTCTTTCTCACCGTATCATATTACTCATGCATGTAGGCTATTCCTAAAGAGGCAGCAGAATTTGAACTAGGACCAATGAAGTACTACATGATACTGGCACTTGCAGGAGTTGCATTGCAATGCATGATGATAGGGAGTACTGGAGTCATCTTCAGCTCTTCATCTCTCTTTGGAGGCATTGTAACTTCTCTTGTGGTACCAGTCCAACAGATATTTTCTGTAATTTGCTTAAGTGAAGGCTTTAGTGGTGAGAAAGGGATGGCATTGGCTATGTGCCTTTGGGGTTTTGCCTCCTACGTCTATGGAGAATACAAATTAAACCACAAGCAGCCAGACATCAAACATGAATCAGAGCATGAGGAAGTTTGAATTCTGCATGAAATATTTTTGGTCAACAAAACTCAAGTTACATAGACTAGAAGCATGTAATCAATATTGATAGGTGCAATAATTACTATGTCACATGAATTTTAGAAAAATTTTGTGCTCTCGTTATGTTATTATATTATTATGTTTTGAATGTTTATATAATATATCATATGTTTTGAAAATTATATAATATAAATTTTAAAATATAACGATATAATATTTTAATGGAATCATATAATCTACTTAAATTTTATTATCTATCTCTAGAAGTTAGAATTATTAACGCGAGCAATACTAAAAGTGAATTTTTTTATTTGATTGTACCAAGTATAACCAAATAGCTTCGTAATTAAAGGCCCTAGCTACTCCCCCCCATTCTCTTTAAATGTAACTTTAGTATTTAACATAAATATTAATATTATTGTTAAATAGTTTAAATTTTAAGTAAAATTAATCTTATATGATTAAATTACTCTTTTGATTAGTAATAAAATAAAAGAGTTCTAACATTAATTACTACTTGAATAATTAATGGAGTTGGAAAGAGATAAGGGCAAAATTGATAAAAAAAATAATGAATACTTCATTGGACTTTTAAAATGATACTTAAAATAGAACAAATTTTTTTTTACTAGAGTGACACTTAAAAGGAAACAGAGGGACTATCTTTGACTTCGTTCAAACGTTTTGTTGTATTGGTTTTGGTAAAAAGTTATTGACTTATTAATAATAATTCATTAATTGTTGTAGTATTATACTCCATCCGTTTTAAAATAATTGTTACCATTGGTTAATACACACGAATTAAGAAAGCTACTATTGCATTAACTTTACAAAAAAATAGTTCAAAATGACAAAATTGTCCTTTTACATTAATATCCTAATTACATAATTCTTCGTCCATTAATGTGACACTAAGGTAAAAATTAGAAAAAATATTTTTAATAGGACAAACAACCCCACAGACCCTTAAACTTTTATGTTTGTATGTTTTTAGCCATCAAACTATTATTTGTATTATTTTACGCACTTAAATTTTTAAAATGTATATTTTTGGCTATTCTGTTAAAATTTATATTTAACTAGTGTTAACAGCTGTAGGGATAAATTTGTCATTTCACTATTTTATATCTTTTCTAAATTATTTTGTTTTGATTTTTTTTTTTTTTTTGCTGGTTAGTGTGTGCTTTTTGTGATGATTTTAAAAAAAAAAAAAGAGAAATTAATGTATATGGTTGTATTTTGTTGAATAACACCATGAAAATAAAATAAAATAAAACATAGAAGAAAATATTAAATTACAAAGTTGGCCCTTGTGCTATTAGTTTTAATGATAAATTTTGACGGAATGGTCACAAATATATTTTTTTTAAAGTTTAGTGTGTAAATTAGTACGTTTTATAGTTTGATGGTCAAAAGTATACAAACATAAAAGTTTAGTGGGTTGTGAGGTGAAATTTGCCCTATTTAATATTTCATTGATTTCCTAAAGTGATAGATAATATGTGTACAAGATAAATTATTTAAAATGACAATTATTTTAAAACGGATAGAGTATTAATACCATTTTTCTTCACAATTTCAAGATGAGACATTAAATGCGTCTTACATATACAAAAAACTTGATTGATGATAGACACGATATAATGTCGAGCATGTCATCCATCTTCCCTGGCCTCCAAAGAAACATTCTTAACATCTTTTCCACAAGAATTTATCAAATTTTAGGTCAGTGGTGCCGACCCTTAATCAAAATTCACCAACAAGTCACATGATTTTGGGAATAATATTTTTTTTGTGATAAATTGGTACAAAAAGAGCATTGGGAAATTCCTAAAAATATTTTCCAGACCTACGCTGTGAGAGTGCCCACTTTTAAAATAAATGTGAGAATCTCAGAGAAAAATATGGTAAGAAGTCGAGATTTTTGGACTAATGCATTCGAAAGCGTTGTGGTGATATGCAGCACCTTCGCAACAAAAAATGCCTTTCCCAATTAAAGGTTCCATGATCTCGGTTTTTTTAATTTTATTTGTATTATTATTTTTTTTTAATAATAATTGATGCCACAGTGGTTCTTTTCATTCTTCATGAGAAGTTAATATTTGATCAAATCAATATGTTGAACTAAAATTTTAAGGAACTCTTAATCTTCAATTCAATTAAATTTATTTTCCTTTTTGTTTATCCAAAAGCAACTCAAAAAGGTTAATAGAATCGAATAAAGTAATCAATGCAAACAGATGAAATTGTTCTGCCACTTGAATTGTATCTACTATTAGAAAGTCCTTCCATGAGATTTCAAGACAGTCATTCGACTGGAGGGAACACCACAGGCACAATTACATGAGATTTCAAACACCAGTACATCTATATAGGGCTGTAAATGGATCGAATTTGGTCTGAGTTCAGTAAATTCAGACCCGAATCTAATTAATATTACTAAATTTGGATTCGAATTTGGATATTCGTCAGGCTTACAAAAGGAGATCATATCCGATCCATTAGATTCGGAACCAGATCTTAATATTATTTTTATTACTTCTAAAATTTTTATATATAATTTTTATATTCTTATAGAAATTTTCTATAATTATTTTAAAAAATTAGTTTATACCAATAGATATCATTAATTAATATCTCTATATGTATTCTACAATAATGAGTTATATTTGTAATTTAAAAAATCTAAATGTGTACATAAAGATCAATACTAATATATATAATTGATTCATTATGTATTAAATATTTAATGGGTTGATAATGAAGTGCAGATTAGGTGGTAAAATACTTCTTCTATGATCTATTGATCATGAGTTCGAATCACTAAATGGTAAGTGAGAGGGGTAAGTTTTTTTTTTTTTTTTTTTTAAATATTGAATCGGATACAAGTAATTAGAATTATATATAGATCCAAACTCGAATAACCGGATCCAAAACGGATAGATCCAAACTCGAATAACCGGATCCAAAACGGATCAGATGTAGATCTGCACAGCCCTACATCCACACAAAGTAAAATTCCACTAATGTGTCTGCAAAAGAAAAAAAGAAATTCGACCAAATATTTAAAATTAAAAGGTTAGTGATTAATTAATATGATTTTGTCATATAGATTAATTTTGAGATGCAAGTGACATTGAGACAATTCTAACTTTAATAAGTGGTGTTAAATACATGACCGCAAATAATTTTCCATGCATGTAATAGGCAAGACGAATCCTTGAAAGAATTAATATTGGAGGGGAAAAAAAAATCCATAGCACATGAAAGAAAGCTATAACATGGCATGCAGCACCTAGAGAACAAAATTATGCTCTAATGTTTAAGGCTTCAGAATTGAAGGTTCCATTTGACATGTTTTTCATTCTAATTTCATTCTTTTATGCAAACTAATATAGGACGAATTGATGCTATTGAAATAAAATTCGGAAGGACTCTTTATCTTGATGAAATCAGTCTCATGGCATCTCCTGCTTTGCCAAAATAGGACGTTCGTGATAATTGCAAGAAGCCGACCATTCAAAGTTTTATCAAAGACCAGAATGTATATTCAGTTCAAGAAAACTAAAGGCGCAGTTGTGCAGTAGTTCAAATGTCACGCCCTCAAAGGTACTGGAAACATTGAGAAAATTTTAAAATGGAGCTTCTTTTGATCAGGTAATCGTTCTTTACCGATGCTGGTCTGAAATGGGATTTCCGGGAGGGAAGAACTCGCATTCACTGAATGCAAATGCGAGCTCCTAAAAAATTTAATTTTAGAAAATAAAAAAAAAAAATAAAAATTCATGACCTCGCATTCAGTGAATAGAGATCAAAGGCATTTGTATTTTGAAAAATCGAATGGAATGTGAGGTCAAAGAATTTTTCTTTTTTAAATTTGACCGACCTCGCATTCCGAATGTGAGGTCAAATACTTTTGACTGACCTCGCATTCACCATAACCCTCTAGGCAGAACCATTTTCTCCATTTTCTAATTCTCCTTCTTCCTTCTCTACCTCCTCCTCCTCCTCCTCCTCCTCGCAATTTTATTCACAACCACCACCACCTTCTTTTCCCCTCTTCTACAATCACCAACATCTCATTTTCCTCTTCCCCAACAACAACCACCACCTACAACCACTACCGCCACTACCTACAAACACTACTGCCACCACCACCACCACCACCACCACCATCTATCATGGATATTCCTCCTCAACAAACACCACCACCTATAAAGGTAGATTATTTTTTTGAATTTCAATTAGTATAATTAATTTATTTTTTTGATTTTTTTTGTGTTAATCAAGGTAATCAATGTGCACTTCATTTGATAGACCGCCGTAGTCGGGCAAACAATGATTAGGAGTTGACCCACCGAACTTATATAGATATTTGGGAAGCAAGAAGGGATACAGTTGAGGTTGGTCTCCCATGTGCTGATACTACATATGCATCACATGATTATATGCAATGGTACCAACCAAGGATGGCGGTCTATATATTCAATCCGAGTCAGCACCCTACTTTTCAGAAGGGTACCACGGTGATGGTGCGCGTGCAGATTATCTAGTAAGTAATTATTCATTTTTTGTTACTATTTTTCTTTTTCAAATGACTTTAGTAATACTAATTTTAATTTTTATGGTAGATGGATTCCATGGTTTGATTGTACTACATGTCGTTGGAACACCTGACTGAGGACGATGATCGTGGATACTAGTATTTGGGCACAGATCAGACATTTCGCTTCTGAGTCACTATATGCAATAAGCGAATCTACTCGTCTTAATCTTCGGCCTCCGACAGTTCGTAGTTACGTTCGACATTCACACCAGGCACATGATCCACATAGAGTAGAGCGATCTCCGCGACGAGGCGGGCAACACGGAGGTGGTCGTCGACGTCGTCGAGTTCCATCGCCTCGACCCCATGTAGATGTTAGATCCCTTCATGTCAATATACAATTCGAGGGTGACACTTCACAGATACTTTCGCTAATGCGCACTCCGGTGGGACCATCATCTTTTGTGTATAAGATCCACTGGACCAGATCCAAAGCATACTGGTCCTAATATTTCAGATGAAGAACATGAACACGAACAAAATATAGCTTCGCGTCGCAAATTACTCACCCTACTCAAAAGCGAGACACTCCTCTATTTTATGTCCGTCGGTCAAAAAGAATGGCTAAACCTAGAGAGTATGGTACGAGGAGAATTAGATTTGGAGATTATAGAATATTGACATTTGTTATTACTTTTCGCAATCATGTGTAATTGATGTCTGTTATTTGTATATCATTATTTGCCTTGTCGGGTGTTTTTATATTATTGTTAGGTTTTTAGTTCTATTTTTTAGCCCTTGTCGGGCTTTTATGGATGTTTGTTGCCCTTGTTGGGTATGGTTGTTGTCAGGGAGAATGTTCATAAAATAGGAGAGGTTATGTCAAAATTTTATCAAAAAATATGATAAATTAATAAATTTGCTTTCTTACAATATTTTATTCGTGCAAGATTTCCTTAATGTTACAGTTTATGGTTTAAAAATAAACGGTTTAGTGCTCCTATATATCATATTAAAATAAATGTTCACAATTTAGCGTTTAAACTACGTTTGTCTTAGGGCCAAATCCTTTTTTAACTAACAAAACAAATCAAACATTTGTTAAATAAGAATTTACATACAAATATTTTTTATAAAAATAAAATTTAAAAAAATTTGTCTGACCTCGCTAATGAAATAAAATATTTTTTCAGTGAAATTGAAAAAAAAAAAAAACAAATTTGGCTATGACCTCGCATTCCATTCGATTTTTCAAAATAAAAATGCCTTTAACCTCCCATTCACTGAATGCGAGGTCATGAATTTTTTTTTTTTAATTTTCTAAAATTAAATTTTTTAGGAGCTCGCATTTAGGAAATGCGAGTTCCTCTCTCCCGATGATCCCATTTCAAATCAGAATCGGTAAAGAACGATTTTCAAGTTAAGTACCATTTTAAAAATTTCTCCTGAAACATTATTCCTCTCCTTCTCACACATCTTTTTAGCTGCGAAAATTCATGTATAACAAGAAGAAAATCTTCCTGAATTTATTATGTTCTGAATTTATATACGAAGTTAATCATTATATAAAAGTGTTCAAGTTTATGCTTCTTTTTTTTTATTTTTAATCCACATCTCTTCTTATTCGTTAGTGACTCAAACGAGCATCTTATCATTTAAACTGCACTTTGTTGTCAACTTAAATTATGAGTTCAAAATTCAAAGTTAGTAGCTTGCATTATTATGCTTCCAATTTTTTTAACGGCAGACGGAGGACTACTGCTACATAGTTGCTCTTTTTGAACTTAAGACGTGCATGGCTCTAATCATAGCCTAGCAGTCTTGACTCCACTTTTTTAAAAAATAAATAAATAAATAAAGAGGTAAGCAGCCTTGACTGTTGATGATAAAGATTGATTTCAAGGGAAAATCGCTGAAATAGTCCTTCAACTTTTGTACTTTAGCCAAAATAGTCCCTCAACTTTGAATTCCTAACTTCTACCTTTCATGCTGTTAATGGTGCTAGTTGAAGGACTGAAAGTTGAGTATAAAGTGCACTCAAGTTGAGTTGACTATTTTGGCGATTTTCCCATTTCAAAGAAGACGATTAATTTCTTTGAATTTCATCTACCTGCTGTTAAGACTAGCTAGTCTGAGTAGTTATATAACTCTCTTTTGGCTTCCTTCCCCCGCTCCACTACCACGTTTAATTACTCTATATTCGAATTAAACTCTAGTTTATTTGAGAAAAGTTTGCTCACCTTCATTTGCCAATAACAAGATTTAATATTCGTTAATTTTTTCTTTTGATTTGAACTCGATTCAATAAAATAAAAATTTTAAATTTATATATAAAAAATTTGAAAATATTGAAACTCGATTATTCGATAAAAATTCATTTGAATTTGATTCAACAAATAAACAAAATTACCAAATCGTTCAAATAATCAAATAAATTTGACCACTAAAATGTCAGACTTAATTATTTACGTTCATTTACACCACTAAACACACCCCCCACCAAAAAAAAATGAAAGTTGAATAAATAGATATTCTCCTCGTAACAAAAAATAAGCCAATATTCTTGGAAAAAATCGCAGGGCTTATTCTCCTCCTTTTGAGGTTTGGTCGCCTTTTAATGGTGTGAATCATGCAATATTAAGCAAACGCTGCGTCCTTTATGAGCCAGATAATTAATTACAGAAAAATGTTTGTCAAGTTTTTGTTTCGATACGGTTAGATGAATATTCCACATATTATAAATTTAATTTTTCAATCTTTATCATTTTTTTATTTTATTAAAGAGAAAGATGTGATATTATAATTTTTCGGAACAGTTATAAATTTTTACAGGAGAGTCATAGACAAGTTAGAGTCTTCTTATTATAAAGGATAAGATAAAAATGATTATGTGACAAGTTTTTAATCAATCGAACAAATCTTTTTGTCAAGGTTATCCTAATTTACTTAAAAATGAATTAATTAATAGGTGGGTTCCGGAATTCCCAAAGCCTTCAGATTCTCAGAAGTGCCTTCAGATATTGTTGTTCCCCCTTCTAAATTCGGTCAATTTCTTAAAATGCGACGATTTTTAAAAATTATTGGGCAAATGTGACTGTTTATTGAGAGTATTTTGAAACTATAACTCTGGCATTTTGAAAGTGTCAATTACGCACTTTTTTTAAAGTGCGTTATCGAATTTGGTCCCATTTTATTTTTAATATGAAAATAAAAAAAAAAATTGGGAACAATAACACTTTGCCTCCCTGCACTATATTGGTAATTATATTTTGTCCCCCTAAACAATAAATATATACAATTTGTCCTCAAATGACACTATTCATCTATTGCCAATATTAAAATTATTAAGATAATCTAGTTAAATAACTAAAAATACCCTTGGTACTATATTTTGATTTTATGTATTTAAAGTTTGATAGTGATGTGATAATTATTTAAAATATGCAAAAATAAACTATTTAATATTTCAATATAATCTATATTTATGTATTTTTTGGTCAAATTTTTTAAGTGTTTGGATTTTATTTTATAGTATTTCATATTTGAATGTTTAACTTAGTGGTAGAACAATTTCTATTAAAATTTAAGACTTTTTCTATTTCTCTTAGTAGTTCATACTTTTAATATTTTGGCCTATTTTGTGCATATTGCGATGTTAAATATAATATTATTCAACATTTTCTCACATTTTCACTCCCTAAAATCCAAGATATTAATTTACTATTATATTTTATTTTTCNCTCTTGTCCTATTTCTTTTAAACTATCAAAAATCAATAAAATACATGAAAAATAAAAATATGATACTAAGGTTATTTTAGTCATCTAACTAAATTTTCTTGATATTTTAAAATATTTAAAGGATAAATTAGTGAATCGAGAAAAAAGTATATATTTCTATAATTTAGGGAGGCAAAATATAATTACACTTATTGTTCATTTCATTTCGCACTTGCAAAGTGCAAAATCAATTTAGATTTCGCACTTTGCTTTAAATTTTTTTTTAAAAAAATTTAAAATAATCCTTCTAAACCTTATAATAAGTGTAATTACACTTTGCCCCCCTAAACTATAGAAATATATACTTTCCCCTTGATTCCCATTATTCATCCTTTAAAAATTTTAAAAAATCAAGAAAATTTAGTTAACTGACTAAAATACCCTTAGTCATATTTTAATTTTTCATGTATTTTATTGATTTTCGATAGTTTAAAAGAATTAGAAAAAATATATAATATAATAACACATTAATATCTGCACGTCTTAGATTTTAAGGAGTGAAAATGTGAAAAATTGTCAATTATATTATATCTGACATCATAAAATACATTAACATAGGTTACATAGCAATATTATATAGTTTATTTTCGGGATTTTTTAAATAATTATCACATCACTATCAAAATTTAAATGCATAAAAATCAAAATATAGTTCTAAGATATTTTATTTGTTTAACTAGATTATATTAATAATTTTAGTATTGGTAATAGAGGAATAGTATTATTTGGGGGAGAGGGAGGCAAACTTTATATTTCTATAGTTTATGGAGGCAAAGTGTAATTACCCATTTAATGCAGGAAGGCGAGTGTTATTGTTTCAAAAAAAAAATTAAATAATGGGATTTCGCACATCCAAAGTGCGAAATCCCATTGTTTTTAAATTTAAAAAAAAAGACTCTATTTGGCTACGCACTTTAAAAGTGTAATTAATTGGATTACGCATTTTTAAAATGCGAGAATCACAATTCCAAAAAATCATTACCAAACGATCACATTTACTTGATAAATTTTAAAAATAGTCCTAATCATAGAAATGGCCTCTAAATTCTAATGTGGCCAATGTTTTCGGATGGATGCACTTCCATTTATAGAAGGGGTCAAAAGGGTACTTTCATTAGTGAGAGCTACGCCAGGAAAACACTAATGATGAAATTCAACAGAATAATCATAATACATAATGCAATAATAAGCAAAACGAATCACCGCAACAACAGCATTATAGTTTATATGTGTATTATTTTTTCAAATAAAAATAACTAGTACTTGGTGATCCTCAAAAACTCGCAATTGTTGGAAGACCTAAAATGACTGCATGTTTGACAAGAATTTACTTAGTGATATTCTTTGACAAACATTCCCAAACCCCCCCCAACAAAAAACATAAAATGCCCCACTAGTATATGTAATGTAACTAAAAATCGAGGTATTTTGCATTAAAGAAAGAAAGAGAAGTATTGTACTCTAGTATGATACATGGTTTTTATAATTGAATTAATCGTAGTTATCGAATACATGATATTGTATAATATGTGATACATAAAATATATATATATATAATGTATATATACATGGTATCGATACACTTGAATTAATACGCAATTTATAAGGTTAGCTAAAGAATGAATTATATAACCGTAGTTTTAATTAATGGGGAAAAAAAAAAAGGATTTCTGCGGCAGCAAATTTCTCAATGCTATTTGAATTAAGTGCCATTATTGTTTTGGCCAAAAAAAAAAAAAATAGAGTATGACTTAATGAACGACAGTATACATCCAACGCATAGTTATTGAAAAACTCCATAATCACTTTCAGTTTCCACTAAATGCATGAAATCAGTTAAAACATGATTACTGCAAATGAGTAAATTAACCACAAGGTCCACAACAAATAACCATTCCATTAATTAACTTGCATTTTTCGCGTACAATGTTGGACATAAAGAAACTACAATGGAAATGTATCTCATAAAATACATTTATATACTTTCTTACATTTGTATCAGATTGCACAGACAAAGTCACCACTTGTTTCTATATCTTCTTCAATATCAGCATCATCCAACTCATCAAGGTCCATGCTGCCAATTGAAAGCAGCCGACCCTCAGCCACCCCAAGTGTTCTTGCCTCTTGTATTATTGCCAACACATCTTCAATGGTTTGAGATGGGGCATTTACATCATTGCTTTGCAAGCTTCCTTCTTCTGTTAGTTCTATAGGCAAGTTTTGCAAGAACCAAGGATGCCTCTTAATTTCTGAAATGGTTATTCTCTGCAAAACAGGAATTAATGTTCCACGTTGTTATAACATAAGAAGCCATTATATTTAGATTGTTGCTGAATATTGTGTCCCAGAACAAAAGTAAGATATATAACCTTTTCGGGGTTTGCCACAAAAATCTGAGATAAAAGATGTCGACACTCAACTGAGATACGGACATAATCAGGAACTGAGTAATGGACAGTGAGTATCCTCTGCCAACAATCATATCATAAATCCATGAGAACTGATACTGAAATTAAAATGCAAATAACGAATATGTGATAGAAATTAAGTTTTGTCTTCTCTATTGGAAGGGCTGATTAAATGCAGTTACTCACCATAATAGTGTTTTTAAAATTTTTTGGATCAGTGGGATCTTGAAAAGGATAAGCTCCAACAAGCATCACGTACAATGTGACTCCACAAGACCAAACATCAGCGAGCTGTAGTACTTCATAATTTTTAGGAGAGAACCTTAAGCGAAACTATACACTTACGTTATGAAAAAAGGAAACAATAAGGAAATTGGCATAGCACCTTTCCGTCATATTCTTTCTTGGAGAGCACCTCAGGTGCAATATAAGCTGGTGTTCCTACAGTTGACTTGGGTTGAGAATGAAAAACTGCTGACTGCAAACAAGCAGACAAACTCATGGCAAACATAATAATACCTTTTACGGGAAAAACTAATCAATAGCCATAGATTCTTTTTTACCTTGGAGTATCCAATAATCACATATTTTCAAGCGGGGTGCTACACTTCCATCTAATAGCGTATTTTCCAGCTTAAGATCTCTGTGACAGATTTGCTTCAACACAATCCCAAATTTTCTCAGATTACATAGCTACAGAATTCTGGTTACAGTGAAACAAATTAGGACAGAAGTTGGTACCATCGAATGACAATAGCTAACACCTGATATAAGTTGTTCTAGAAAAACCTTGCCTGGAAGAAATCAAAGAAAACAACCAAATAATCAGCAAAGTTGAGTTAGAGAATGTGCAACAGGGAAACTGGCTTTTTGCTGGCAAAAGACATTCAAATGTATCGGAATACGGAATTCACAAACTAAAAGGTTCCCTTTCTTCCCGTGAAATCATCATTCACTCTACAGCTGTCTCAGTTGGAAGTAAAAATTTCGGATACTTGTTGCCATCGTGCTTGGAATAACCATTATGCTATAATAGCGCTATGACGGGTAGGCATCAGACCACAAAAAATAAATAAATAAATAATAAAACTAGATAAAATTTGCAGCTTTACTGTTGGATACGGAACTATTAGACCAAATGCTGGTGATGAATTTATACTACCCAAAAAAAAAAAAAAAAAAAGCAATTGATTGTTTGGAAACGGAGATAATCTCAGCGAAGGATCATGCAGAGTGATGCTCACTTAAAATAAGCTAAAAGTTGTAAAGCAATTTCTAACAGCTTGATTTATTATGCTTCAGCCTGTGTGAAATAGGGGATCTGTAGAATCCAAGTTCTCTGTCTCCCAGGCATAAAAGGCATTTACAAAGAAATAAGACACACCAAAAGGAACACTAAGTAGATTTTTTGAACTGGAAACCAATTTAGATTGATTAGAATGGTAGTCAAATGAGATCCTAACTGTGCCTAAAAGACCATTATTTTGTGACACACAACTTATTTCCAATAAACCTTGACTGTGGCAAGATTCTAATAACAACAATAGGTTCTAGATCTCGTTACCTAAAGAACGCATGAAGTTGCTAAACTAGGAAATTCAAACTCCCTAAAAGCTGGCAGGCTTCCTTTATTAATCAAGCATGGCGCATCACAAGAATGCCTAGAGATCAAACAGACTTGAGCAACAACGCTGCAGGTTACATGATTTCTATCCCTCCTCAATCCTCCAAGGTCCAAGTTATAAAGGTTGCATTGTGAACTGAGAAACCATGCTATTTATATGTGATACACGATTGAAGAACCCTCTGTATGACAACTTCAATTGCTCTAACGCACAAGTTGTCAGGAAAAAATCTTGAAAGAAAATCTGAAAGAGACTGTTACTTTCTGTATATTTAATCATCGTTTTAGGGAAACCTACTTGAGGGGGCCATAAAGACGAAACATTATAAGCATAGATAACACATTTTTTTTTTCAATTTCCAGCAAATTCACAAGGATGGAAACAGTGACAACTTCTCAATGCACTATTCCTACTCTGCAAGATCTATGCATAAGATAGAACAAAAGATTCTAGCATCACGTTGCCACCCCATAAACCAATCTATGCACTTACACCACTACATAATCCAATTCCAACCAATCACATCTCGAATTTGAGAGGACCCCTGATGAAGGGATGCTGATACTGGATCATTCTTCAGCATCATCATTAGACTACTGTAACTAATCTAGAGAAATGTCTGCTGTGGCCATCATAAGAAATTTTAAAGTAGCATTTTGTCTCCCATTTGCACGACTTCATCCAAACAAATACTCACAAATGCACAACCACAAACCAACTGAAATCCTCTGCCAGTTGTGATGGGAACCAGTTTTTCCCCCAATAAGAAGAACAAAAATAAAAATTTCCATCTATATATGTAATTACCTCATCCTCATTGAACCTTCCAGCATTACATATCCTTCCAAAGAGTTCTCCTCCTGCCGCATACTCCATTACTATAGCTAGATGGGTAGGTGTCAGCAAGACCTGCAAGATAGTAGGAATATATCACAATCAAATCAAAGGGCATAAATCACGGAAATGACAGCTACTAGTAGTATTGGATCAAATTCAACACGAATGTAATTTCAATATAATAGTTGGCAATCCCATTAATCACACTCTTAGTGAACTACACGACAAATTTAGCAGCTTCCTCTTTGATCTTTAAACTAATCCAATTCTGTCGATCCATTTCAACTCTTATACATCATGACTAATTAGCTAGTAGAAATTAGTAGAAAGGCTAACTTTTCCATTTCAGATGAAGACAATTGCTTATTCACTTTGTAATGAGCTCAAGTTCACTATTAAAAGTCCAAATGTCACAATTCAGTGCATGCTACAGAGTCCAAGAGTACAGAACACATTGCCCTTATTCAGTTCCATTTCTATCATTCACAAATCGAATATCACTCTAAAGTTCATCCTTTTTCCATAACTAACCTTCAAAATCATCCTATCACAAAAATGACACCAAACACAAAATTATGTTCCCAACTCTACATTACTTATCGATCTGTTTTTCAGGTGCGAATGAATGTTTATCCTTGAGTTGGTTGTTTAATGAGTACATAGCATAGAAGATTTTGTTTACAAATGGCTACTGGGAACCAGCAATACTAAGACACCATGGTTTCCCTATCCGGAATAGGGCTAAAATAGAAGGCCTGGCTCCTCTTTAAAAAAAAAAATAGAGATGTATTGAAAAAAAAGTCCCACGAACATGAAATGTCTTCCTTTGTTGCAAAATTTAATTGATAATTTCTAGATAAAGGGCAGACAATATCCATCACCAAAAAAGGAATATAAAGATTATTTTACATAAAAACAGAAACTAGACAAAATATTAGTACCTCTTTGAACCTGATTATATTAGAATGCTTCAATGATCTATGGTTCATTATCTCCCTCTGCACATGTTCATCAATCTGCCAAGAAAATAGATTCTCAAAGTCTCATTTTTTAACCAAAATCAAGAAAACTCCCAAAACATAACAAGTAAAATTTCAGGAAAAAAAAAAAAAAAAGAAAACACACACACAAACCTTTTGGCCTCTTTCAATAAACTTTACTATAGCAAAAAGCTCCTTAGTCCATCTATCTCTAACAAGTTTAGCCACTCCAAAGTTACCTGATCCTATGTCCTTAACAATCTCATATCTTTCCATATTCTCACAAAATCCCAAGAACCCACTTTGACATTTTCTTTGAATGAATACTAAACTTCTTCACTTGTAGATTTCACATAGAAATTCAATAGAAAAAAAAGGGGGTAGGTTTCAGAAGTTGAGGTGATGAAATTTTTTAGAGTTTCTTTATAAATTAGACTTATTATGAGTTGCTTTTCTTTTCTGATAAAAATAAGTGCGCAAGAAACGACAAGCAAGCGTGTTGTTCAGGTTTCGAGTTTTGACTGCTGTTAAAACTGTTTGTTACGTGGACGATAAAGAGTCGAGGAACGACGGATTCAAGTAAATATTGAAAATTTAACTATTTGTTGTAATAATTTATAATGATAAAATAGATTAATTTTAAATTTATTTAAATTAAAAAATATGAAATAAATAATTTCAAATACATTTTAAATTTAAGTAAATTTAAAATTTATCTATTTTAATTTTATAAATTTCTACAATAAATAAGTAGATTTTAAATATTTTTCCAATCTATTAATCAAAACACAATCTAAAAGTGATTATCAGGTATTTTGAAAGTTTGTAATTTACAAATAATCAAAGTAGGATCAAAAGACCAATACTCTATTTTTTTAATTTTTATAGTACTGATCAATTTGATCCCTTATTTATCATTTGATCTATTATCTTTAAAAATTAACCAATCTCTCGCCTATTATAAAAATCATGAAAAAATTAAATTAATGGAAGCCATACGATAATCTCATGGCAGTTAACCTCGTAGTACATGTATTGTCAAAAATTTCATTAGTTTTTTTATAATTTTCGTTACAAGTATTAAATTAATGAATTAGTCATGTTGTCAATAATTTTATTATTTTTCTATAATTTTTGTCACAAATATTAAATTAATTAATTACTAGATTAAATTAATCTTTTTCCCATTAAAATAATACAAAATAAGCTAGCTTCAACGCACAATAATATAATTCCCTCACAAGAGCATAGAAATTTTTCCTACCTAACAACCTATGAATTGCGTATTGATTTAATGGCATACCTCTTATTTTTGACAAAGTAACATATTCAATTTCTGTAGAAAGACACGTCTTTTCTTAGGCTACCCCTTGTTCAAGAGTATAAGATTGTGCGGAGCGAAAATCGAACGTCTAATTGAACGGATTTTGTTGGCTCGATACAAATAAAAGGATAAAATTATAAAAAGTAGATTTTTTTAGGGTTAATAATACTTTGTCCTCTTGAATTATATGGATAATTATAATTTGTCTCCTTGAAATATAAAAATATACACTTTACCCCATTCATATTATTTTAAAATATCAAGAAAATTTAGTTAGATGACTAAAATATCCTTCGTATCATATTTTAATTTTTTATATATTTAATTGATTTTTAACAGTCATAAAAAATTAAGAAAAAAATAAAATATAAACACATTGATATCTTGAATTTTTAGGGAATGAAAATGCGAGAAATTATTGAATTATATTATATTCGACATTGCAATTTGCACAGATTAAGTCAAATATTAAAATTGTAAAATATTAAGAGATATTGAAAAAAAAAATTTATAGAAATTATATTTTCATACAATACCTTTACAAAAAAAATCATAGAAAACAAACCCATTTAAAAATATTCTACCACTACAATTAAACATTCAAATTCGAAATAATATAAAATGAAATCTAAAAATTTTAAAAATTTAATCAAGAAATATATTGATATATATTATATTAAAATATTATACAGTTTATTTGTACTTATTTTTAAATAATTATCACATCACTATTAAAATTTAAATATATAAAAATTAAAATAAATATCAAAGATATTTAGCCATCTAACCAAATTTTCTTAATATTTTAAAATTTTTAAAAAATAAATATTATAAATAAAAAATAAAATATATATTTTTATAATTCAAGAAAATAAAATATAACTGCTCATGTAAGAACAAAGAAAAGAACAAAGTGTTATTAATCCTTTTTTATTCATATCAAATGGCTAAATGCTGAAATGGTTCACTAAAGGACAAAAAAAAAAACCCCGCATAGCTGAAACATAACAAATGTTGGCCAATGGCATGTCGCCACGTGTAATTAAAATTGAAGACTGTTGTATATGTTCTGAAAAATATTTAGATAGACCGGTTTTTGATCACACCAATAAACTTTGTAGTCAAGATTAAATTTTAAAAAATCTTGTTTACATCAGCTGATATCATAAATTTTTTAAAATTTAATTTATACCACAAAATCTATAAGTGGGATTAAAAATCGGATTTACTAAATATTTGCCATATGTTTTACCACTGCTGCCGATTTGTGCGAGTTGCTTGCCGGTTTAATTTTATTTATTTGTTTTTAATATTGCTGTAATTATATTTTTGTTTGTGGTGGGTAGGAGTTAATTAAGTTTTGTTTGTTTTTGTAATTATATTATACTTATATAAATTATGCATTTGTGTTCAATTTAAGCGGTTTAAATTTTTTTTTAAATATTACTCTAAATAATATTTTTATTTGTGGCGTCTAGAAGTTAATAATTAGCTTTCTTTGGTTTTGTAGGTAGCATCATTTTACAAAACAAGGTTAAACTATTATATATAACATCATTTATTTTTAAAAATTTAAAAATTTAGAAATAACGATTTAACACAAATGAATAAAAATATAATATTAGTAGCCAGGTTGGGTCAAATGATATTAAGCCGGACTTTTTGAAATAAAGATTTAATAAAATGAATAAAAAAGTTGGACTCTCTATTTTTATTGTACAAAGCATATAAACTTTTTATGAAATGAGCACATATTATCAAATCTTCTCCAACTTCAAATGCATTTAGAAAATTAAATATCATTAATAATGTTTGATAATTCTATTTGATTAATTATATTGGAATCTTGATTAATTATGTAAATCTACTTTACTTCTTAAATTTTTAAATTCACATACTCTGTTTTCAAGAACCGCGGATTTAAGTTGAGCTAGTGTTTTACTGTCAAGAATACTAAAGGCAGTATTTTTAACCAAAACATTAACGAAACACTATGTATCAGTCGAGTGTATGTCATCAAATTGTTAGGAAATATATAAAGTGAGTAAAAAATTGTTAAATAATTGATCTTTAGGTAACGAAATTGGTTAATCCGTAGAGTGATTGATGTATAAACTAATGAAAATCATCTTCCAAGCAGTTTGTGTGAATATATGTATTTTGTATATAAAAATGAGAGAAAAACAAAAAATACATTTCCGATTGTGACGACTATTGTACCATAATTTATGGTTTTTAAACTAAAAAAAAAAAAAAAAGTTAAAAAGAACAAATATTTTTGAAGTGTTTGATACGGGAAAAGTAAATGGGTTACCAATGAACAGCAATGTTGAGAGGAATTAAATACTTTTTTTTGTACCAATCGTGAATAGTAAAGAACAAAATTTTATGATTAATTAACATGAATACAAAAGCTCATAATAAAATGATTTTAATGAATAAGGGACTTATTTGATAATTAAAACTTTTTTATAAGATGTTCATGTTATATATGTATAATGTTAGAAAAAAGTGAGAGAATAAGAGCTAATGTATTCATGATTGAGTCGATTGTTGAATGCAAAATCATGGTTGGTAAACATAATAATAAAAAGGAAGGTTTGGGAAACTTTCCGACTGAGGTAAGAGGAAGGGAAGATGCTTTAGAAATAGTTTCAATGAACAAAATTTTCAATGTGTGATGCGTAGATCTCTGAAAAGTGAATGTTATAAAAATGCAAAAGAAGTAATCAGATTAATGATGAACACACAACAATCACGACTTTAAATATTGATATTTATATTGTTATGTAATACAAAATAAATGATATTTATCGATCAATATATATAATTGATATACATCGATTGATATATTAAAATTACAATAATACTATTGAATTTGTGTAGTAATGCACTGACAATTATGGAAAGTTGATCCGGATTAAAATAACCAATGATCCATATTAACCACACTAGTCCAAAAATCGCACCTTATGTGTGTGATTTTTTATTAAAAGTTAATAAATTAGATCACATTTAAAATATATGGTAGTTAAAAGAAGTTAAGGAACATTATTTGCATGTGTGTTGAGAGAAGTTATTTGGCTGTGTCGGAAGTGAGTCAAGCAAGTTAGTAGAGAAAAATAGTAAAAAAAAAAAAAAATCTATTAATTCAATTAATAATTTCACCAAAATTACATTAAAGGTTGAGGAGTTATTAAAACTAGTTAAAAAAATATATACCCTACGTGTTTGTGTAATTTTGTATCAGTTAATGGAAGTTTGAGTAGTGAACAAAGGAAGGTTATTTATTTATGGGTTATTTGGTTATGGGTTGGAGGGAAGTTGTTTGGTAATTACTTAAAGGGAGTTATGATAATTAGACTAAAAATGTTCTTGTATTATTAAAGTAACTAGTGATTTTGGCACACTCTATGTGTGTGTTAAAAAAATTTATATATATTACAATTTTAATTAAATAATTTAGTATTGTTAATTTAGAAAGATTTTTAAATAAATTTAAGAGATAATTTTTTTATAAATAATTAAAGAATTTGGTAGTTTTAAACTTTTTTTTTTTTCTTTTTTTAGTTATTTGATGGTAGTTGTTTTTTTTTTTTTTAACTTGATGACAATTATTTTTTAAAATTTAAAATTAACAAATTAAGAATCAAAGGGGGAGACCATCATACCAAATGGAGCTCTCCCTTTATATGTAGTAAGATGATGATGATTATGATAATAATAATAAAACTAAGTATAAAGACACACTATACGTGTGTGCAATATTAGAAAAAGTTAATAAATAACATAAAATTAAAAGGTAATAATTACTTAAAAGAGAAGTTGGAAGTTTAAGTAAGTTAAAAATTACAAATTCCTTTGTGCTTTGGGTTCAAGTGTCTGGAAAATAACTCTAGGAAAGCACATTTGAATGCCACACACAAATGAATGTACTTGGTTCTAAATTTTTTAGCATTAAGAATATATTTAATTTTCTTATTTCTTCCCAAATTAACTCTTGCTAAATACCGATTCATTAAATTACTTTTGGGAAGAAAATAGAATTAAACAAAATTTTAAGGCCAAAATAAAAAATTATTCATCTTCCTAAGCCGCCACTGCTCCTTGCACCACCTACTAGCTACCACTACCAACCATCAACCACCAACCTCAACCCCTCTTCCACCCTTCCCTGCCATCCCAGCCCCACTCTCTCCAATCCCTGTTATCCTTAATCCCTATCCACTGCACCCCATATGTTCTCTATCTTTCAGTCATTCTCCTCACCCGATCTGCAACCTCCACCCTAATCCCTGTCACCCCTAGCCAAATTTCCCTCACCCAATCTACCATCCCGACCCTGTCACCACCTACTTCTGTGTCTCTCCACCCTCAATCACTCCCTGACTCCTATCTGTTACCTTTGCCACCTCTACCCCGATCTTCCTTCTGCCAAGTCCCCCAACCCCTAATTTGCTCCCCCAACCATCCCCACCCCATGGGGATTTCCTGTCTCCCAAGCCCCCAACCTCCTTATATGCATCCATTCCACCACCCTACCCTGACCTCCCTTCCTCCATCCCCACCACACCTAGTCATTCCTCAAATATTTTTTTTTTCAATTTTTTCTAATAAATTCTATAATTCTTTATATATATTATATTAATTTTTTAATATTTCATGCCATATAAATTTTTTTTAATATTACCTTTATTCTTATTTTTTTGATTTTTGATTTTTTTCTTTCTTTTTCCCTAATTTTTTTCCAATACATCTTAATGAATTTTATCTTTACAGATTTTTCATTTTCTTCCTTTTTATTTTATATTTATTTTATTTTTAACGAAAGAAGATACAAATATATTAAAGAGAGGAAAAATAAAGATAGATAAGAGAAATAACAAAACTAATTTGATCTCTTAAAAAGGCTCACACGAGTTCTAAGAAAAAGACCACAAATTAATTAAACAAAATAATATAATAAAACTAACATATTTCCAATTTAAGGTTTAGATGAGTTAATTAAAGTCTAACAATTGACTAATGAAGTCTTAACTAAATATTAAATACATACATCATAATAATTTTAATATGAGAATCTATTTAGAAACTTTTTAAATAACTTACAAGTGCCAAATAAAATGATAATTCAAAATTAAGAAAGGGTCAAAATTAAAAAACAAATAAAAAGTAAGGGATTAAAGTTGTGAATGAACCCATCTGGTTAGCTATCCTGAAATTTTGTTTGACGTCATATCAGCAGCCACGTGAAGCTGTCAGAGTTTGTTGTTGTGTGGTACAACAAACTTTGTTGTTGCGTTGAAGAGCCTTCCACAAATACATATGTAAAAAAAATTAAATATTATAAAATTTATAATCTGAATAATTAAAATTTTATAGAATTTATTTTTGATCTAAATCTTATAAGTGTGATTCAAAACCCATCTTGTAGGATAATATTTTCCATGTATCAATATACAAAAGATGGGAAGTTTCTGCAGTGTATGTCTAGTACCTACAAAGTGCACAAGTGTCTCTTAGACACATAGATAATCATAACCGTTGAATTTTGATCGTACAATTGGCATATTTTAATAGTTGCTAATGGTTGACAGCTGTGGCGGGGCCACAATAACCTGTAACCGGTAAAACAGGTTGAATATAAGAGCAATAAATTATAAATAAATTTATGATAAGGTAAAAAATTAAGCACTGAAAACTTGTGGGTATTAACTGAAATTATTAAAATTTGGAGAATTTTGTCTGTTACGCGATTCAAGAGATGTATTAAAAAAAAAAAAATAAAAACTTTCATTATGTTTAGAAAAGGAACGCCGATGGGTAAATGGAAAAATATGAAATGGAACAGAAAAAGGAAATTAAACCATAGAAGGGACGATCGGAAAAGACAAAATATATAAAGGCAATAAAAGAAGAAAGTGAACCCATATCTCCAGATTTAAGTATTTGCCAACGAGAAAACATGCATAGGTAATATGTAATGCATGGATGAACGGTTGAACTTACATTGCGTGTAGGAGCTTTGATGTTTTTGATTAATTTTATCAAACAACAATGCATGTTTCAGAACATTATTATTTCAAAATTTAATGTTCGTTTTTATACATATGATGTGGACAAGGTTAGGACAATAAGGAAAGTCTAGATGTTGAAAAAATCGATCCCTTGTTTTGGGTTGGGTTGGGTTTAGACTTTAAACCCTTTTAGACCACTTTGTTCGGTTTTCAATTAGTTTGATTACCCGTTTAACTATTAGAATAAATATTGAATTTCGATTATAATATTTAACATATACTATATTACATTTATTATATTTTACTATTATTTTACAAGTACATATACATATTTTTTTTTATACATTGATAAGAAATATTAATTTTGAACTAAAATTTTTTTAAACAATTTTTTTTACCAAAAGAAGGTTAATTCGATAGGTGGTAAACTTTCTATATAAAATTTTAAAATATAAAATAATATTAAATCTTGGATCTAGATCAACAAGAACCGACAGAGATCCATATATATATATATATATACACACACTTGTAGGCCTGTCGAATATTTGTATCCAAATCCAAATTTAATTATATTGGTGGATTCAAATTTGAATACGCTAGATCATACCAGAATCTAACTTGTTCAAATCCCAACACTTGCATGCTTGGTAAATAATTATGTAATGCAATTACGGTGTATAATTAAACTTTTTAACTATCAGCAAAATAATTGTATAATGCAATTACAATGTATAATTAAACTTTTTAACTCATCAATTTAAATAACATAACTACTAAAATACTTACCCTTGCTATTTTGAATAATAACAAAACAATGAGTAATTTATTGCATAATATATGGCTTGAGATTTAATGTGTCTATTTTGATTTCTCCTAAATTATTTGTCATTTATTAAAATGGTAAATTTTTAAAGGTCATTTTACCTATTTTAATCTTTATGCAAGTCCCAAAGATATAGTATTAAATTCATACTTCAACGTTTATTGTTTTCATAAGCCATTTACAAAATTTAAAATTTTAAAATCAATTAACAAATTTTATATCTTAATTGAATGATAATTACGAAAAAAATATTTTACTAGTGAGTCAAACACTAAATATTATTAAATTATGTGTAAGTTTGACTATACTAAATAAAATAAGACAAAAAATAATAATATTTAAATAAATTCGATTTTCGTAGACTTGAACTAGTTGAGAATTAGGCAATGCCCAATAGTCAATTCTGATCAAAATAAATTACTTCACGGACGAGTTCTGCTGCTGACTTTTTTGTCTCATGGTCTACTACACTCAAGTTTTTTGGGCAGAAAAAAAAATGCTGACCTTGAGGCTGAGTTACTTTGGGCAATGTTTTGAAAATCAGACTGAGTATTGAATCAGTGGTTTGTTTGGTTTGTAGTTTAATCGTTCCGATCAATTAAATCGATTGGTTCACTAATTTAGGATTTTTTTTAAGTGTGGTATAATTTAAAATAATTTAAAATATATTTCTATGAAATCCAAATAATAAAAGATAAACACTATTTTTTGAGAATTCTAGTCCTAATACCCATAAATACTAATCAAATTTCTATAAAAATAAGTGCAAAAAAGATTTAAAAAATAATAAATTAATAATTTAGGCTTTTGTTTGTTCACTATTTTTCCATTTTGTAATTTATTTCACAATTTTTTAATTTTTCTCTTTATTTAAATCATTTTTAATCTAAAATTTAAAAAATAGCCAAAGATCAGTTGAACCTGTTTTCTTTCGGTTCATGATTCTTTGGGTTCTATCCAATTTTTTATACAGACCGGATATACATATGGACCAGACCTCTTTTGGTTCACAGTTTGATCAGTCAAACCGGTCAATCCAGTCCGGTGTTTAAAACACTGACTTTGGGCTTGTCAATAATAATGATTCGACCTTGACAGATGGCAAGAGTGGGCTTCTATCTTCCTTTCGTTGTGTTGCATGTGATCCAGTTGGTCATTGGGCAAATCGGATACCCAGCTAGGTCCATTAATATTGAGATCCAGCATGTCGGCTGAAACACAGGCCACATATTCCTCAGCCCATTTCATGCCACATCAAGCTGGCTGGGTACAACTAGGCGACAGCCTTCTAGTCCAGTGTCCAGCTAGATTCCCAACATCAAGCTGGCTGGGCACAATTTGATTCTCTAAATAGGAGTGCGAATTAGTCAAAGTTACATATAAATGTATAAAATTATATAGTATTTTAACTTAAATGACTTTTTCTATAATATAAATTCGAATCACTGAAAATATAAGAAGAAAAGTATTTTTGTTAAAAGAAATTGTTTAAGAGAATAATTCAATGCATAGTAATTGAATTCTTTTAATTCGACAGTTTAATCTGGAAATTCGATAAATTAGTTTTGAAAATAAGTTGGGTTCCTTCAATAACAGATAAGGAAGGAATTTATTGAATTTCGTGCAATTTTGCTATTTAACCGTTAAATCTGATAACTCTATCGGGTTTGGCAAAATTTTTTGAAACAAATTCAAATTTTTAATTGTCAAGTTTTAAACGAAAAACTTTTTAAATAAAAATAAAAGAGCTTACCAACCTAACCATGTTTAGTACACGTATATTTTTTTATTTATATACTCTTCAAACTCTACTATATGCATTGATTTAATTTTAATTTTTCATGTAAAAAGGTTATATATATATATATATATATATATATTCCATTTGTAGCATATAAATTGTCAAATTTCTTCATCCATAAAAAAATCTTTTCACTATAAAATTAAAAATTATTTAAAAAAATTAAGTTTTCTTTTAAAAAAATTTTGTTGGACATCAATTATCATATTATTTTCTATAATAATAACCTCGTTTTTTTACATTTTAAAAGTGATAAATAATTAAGATAAATATTAAAAAATATTACTATAATAAATAGTTGTCTAAGAAATATATAAAATATAATAGATTACCATTGTATCACTAAATAACCATAAAAGATATACTAAAAAGTTACATTTATACTTAAATTTTTTTTAATAAAATAGACACTATTTTTATTAATATATTCACTATATATATTATATTTAATAATTTGTTAATATTATATATTAATAAAATGTATATATATATATATTTAAGTAATACACTAATTAAATTAATAACTCATCCATTAAATCAATAATTCGTTAATTTACCTCTTTCGCTAAATTCTTTCCCGATCAAGTTTAATAAGTATGATTTAACATTATATTATGATTCCGAATTGAACACTAATTACCAAATAGCTAATTTTATTAAAAAAATATTTAAATAGATCCGATATTTGGTCTAACTTATAAACTCTGTGGTCAAAATTAAATTTAAAAAATTTTACTTACATAAATTGATATCATAAATTTTTTAAAATTTAATTTATACCACATATCTATAAATGAAATAAAAAATAAAATATACCAAAGTCTTTGCCATTTCCTTAAACCACTCCTAAGTTTGCACATCTGTCAAACAGTGGAACATGAAAAGGCCAACCTTCACTCTTTTTCATTTTTCCCTATAATTGACCTTGTACTAACCTTACACGCTTACCATACTTGTACCTAATGCATATTGAGTTGTACATTCCTCCAACACTAGTTAATCTTCCTCATCTTTCTAAAGAAAAATATTTAAATACATCTGATTTTTAATCTAATTTATAAATCATGTAATATCATAAATTTTTTAATATTTAATCCACGCTATAGAATTGAAATGAAAGACAAAACTACCAAAGTATTTGCCAAAAGTAAAAACCAGAAGAAGGAAAAGAAAAAGAAATTTCCTTAAACCGCTCCCCACCTCCCATTCCTCCATTCAAATAGTACAACACAAAACCAACCCCCTCATATTTCTCCACACCCCGGTCTTCCCAAAAAAATAAAAGCAACCCAGATCTCGAATCTCCCCAATCCCACAAACCCACCAAAAAAAAAAAAAAAAACAATGGCGGCGCGTGAGGAGAACGTATACATGGCAAAGCTGGCGGAGCAAGCCGAGAGGTACGAGGAAATGGTGGAATTCATGGAAAAAGTATCAAACGCCTTAGGAGAAAACGAGGAACTGTCGGTGGAGGAAAGAAACCTGCTTTCGGTGGCCTACAAGAATGTGATTGGGGCCCGCAGGGCATCATGGAGGATCATATCATCAATTGAACAGAAGGAGGAATCAAGAGGGAATGAGGATCATGTGAATACTATTAAGGAGTATAGATCAAAGATTGAGAAAGAGCTGTCATCAATCTGTGATGGGATCTTGAAGCTTCTTGATTCTAAGCTAATTCCATCAGCAGGTAATGGGGATTCTAAGGTGTTTTATTTGAAGATGAAGGGATCATTATCATAGGTATCTTGCTGAGTTTAAGACTGCTTCGGAAAGGAAAGAGGCTGCTGAAAGTACCCTCACTGCCTACAAGGCTGCTCAGGTTGATTTCTTTGTTTGATTTTTGTTTTTGTTGTTTTTTTTTTTTTTTTTGGAAAAAAATTTGATTTTTGGCATGTTTTTATTGGTTTGATTTGGATCCTTTGTGCATTGGATAGTGTTTTTCTTGTTTGATGGTCACCAGTGGTCAAAGTGTTAAAATTTTTAAATTTTTTTATGACATTTAAAATATTTTATTTTTTTCTTAAACAGAGTTCGAAGAAATTTAACATGGTTATGAATAATAAAAAAATTATTAAATTATGTCAATAAAATAAAAAAAGGAAAAAATGAATAAAGTAAAAATGTTATTTTGTCAAAAGGGAATAAATATTGAATTAAATTTATCGGGAAGACTTGTCTAAAAAAAAATGACTGTAAGGATTAAAGTGACGGTGATTTTAAAAATTAAGAGACAAAGTGAAATTAACCCTTTTATTTATTTTTAAATTTAGGTATTAAAAAAAAAAAAAGCTGTTTTGAGTAAATAAAGATATGGTCTTTTACATTTTAAATTGTTGAAATAGAATAAAGATATGATCTTTGAGGTTTCTGAGTAAATGTATGTTATTTGATCTGGTGGAAGCAATCTAATATCAGGAAAATTTTAAGATAGCCGTGATTTTTTATGAATTGGAAAAAGTTTGGTTTGGAATTTACTGTCTATGATTATATAATGTTTGGTTAGTATAACTATGTTTGCTTTGATTTTTACGTGTGTTGATGAATAAAAGTGTGATGAGGAAAGCTTGCTTATCGTGTTCTTGTATAACCGTATGGCATAAAAAGATTTAATAGGAAATCGGGAAAATTAGAAGCAAATAATCTAGTATGCGGTGTCTTGTTAACATATATGAGCGGTTATATATTTGAACTTGGTTTAATTGTTGTTTCTCTGGAAAAATGTTGCAGCTTTTCTTATAAATATGATTTATACACATCTAACCATGTCTGTAGTTTATCTGCATCTCATGTTCGAATACTAGTTTTGTAGTTCTTGAGTGATGATGGTTGAGCACTTTTATTTTCTTTCTACGAGTTTACTGGTAATATATTTTTTGTTACGTTGTCATTCTAATTGTTGTTCTGAATTGTTTAGGATATTGCAAACCATGAGCTTACCCCAACTCATCCAATCCGGCCGCTTGGACTCGCTCTAAACTTCTCGGTCTTCTACTATGAGATTTTGAACTCTCCTGATCGTGCTTGCAATCTTGCAAAGCAGGTGAGAATCTATGGTGCAAAATCTCCTTTGTCAGCTTATGACATTTTTGGTTGACGTTTTGTTTGTCTAATGTTGTCAACAGGCTTTTGATGAAGCAATTGCCGAGTTGGATACTCTAGGGGAGGAATCATACAAGGACAGCACCCTGATTATGCAACTCTTGCGGGATAACCTGACTCTGTGGACTTCCGACATGCAGGTATTTGTATTTTCTTTGCACAATAGCACTATTGTCCTCCTGTTTCTTCTTGCCATGGCACTCGTATAGTCGTATGGCTTCCAAAATTTGAGAAATATCTGATGTCATATGCAGGATGATGGAACTGATGATATCAAGGAAGCTCCCAAGCATGACGATGAACAGCAGTAAGAAGGGTGTTTGCAAACTCTAATTCTTGTGGGGGTTTCACTTCTCCGCTGATGGGTTGGTTTTTATTAGGAGAAGTTACCTTATTCTGATTGTTCTACTTTTCTATTCTAGCTTTTATTTTTAGGTGTTATCTTTGGGTACTGAACTTCCCTTAATACTATATTATCATGCATTTAGTCTTCGGTTTAATGTTGTTCGGTTCTTACTGGCTTTTTAGACATGTTTATTAAAAAGATAAAAGCTTTCATACAGTAGTATGTGTGCATAATAACTTGTCTTGAAGGGAAAGTATCGGGGTACTTGTAAAATTCCCTTTTTGAACAACCTATAGATTGTGCCCAAAAAGAATTGATTCCTTCACTTCTTACTGCTAAAGCGGATAAGCAGTTAGAGAGTTATGCATTCAAAACCATTGCAACATTAGTAGGCAATAGGAGTTTTGAACAACTGGTAGAGACTTTTCATTTGCATAGTACAAGTTCAAGATGCAGAAGCACAAGATAATAGGCGGAATGACCAAGATCTTTTTTAAAAATTAACATAGCATTGAAATGATGTTTGCAATCAAGAAATATTCTTTCTATCTTCCATTTTACTTGTCTCTCCAACCAAACCCCCTCTCTAAGAAGCTGGTTCTACAGCTGAAAAAGACCGGAATTTGCCTACATTTGATTGGGAATAATAAATCATATAACCAAAGGAATCTGAAGGAAAAAGAATGACTAAAGCGAGGCCTGTCCCAATAGTGTCTGATAAGGATAAACTAAACAATTTTAATCATTGAAAAGAAAGACATGTTACTGTCCCTAAATTGTCTCAAGATTCCAGCTAGAAGATACCACAAATGTTCCTTGCTAAAGCAAGGGCTGTGTATTAGGTTAATAGCAATTCTCGCTTCTTTGGGTCGATGCCCTCTTATCTATAAATTCTGTAATGGCAATATGTCTACGCTGGTTCAAATCCAGCTCGGCCCAATAATTCGCCCAATTTGCCAATCTATAACAGGAGGGTATAACCCCCCTGTCTTTCAAGAATACTCGATACGGAGATAAAAAGAATTCTGTAATCTCTGCTAGATCCCTTATTGCACTGGGATTGTAGTTCAATTGGTCAGAGCACCGCCCTCAAGGCGGAAGCTGCGGGCTACAATTTTGTGCTCTATGATGTGACAAAAGAGTCTGGTACACAAATGTATTCGACTCTCAGAAGACTTGCAGTACACTCCTTGGCCTGGTTAGCAACATTAACCATCACCTAAGCAAGAAAATAGCAAAATCGTCCAGCAGAATGAATACAACTATCAAATGTCAGAGTAAGGCAATAGGACATAAACTGAAAACGAGTTTTTCTAATTCAGTTGCCCAAAGTTTTGCAAATGCACTTTTCTAAGTAATCAGCCAGGTTGAAAACCTTGTGCACTTTTCCAAGTAATTAGCCAGGTTGAAAACCTTCCTTCCACCCAACTGAATATAAAATAATGGATGAGTCTCGTTGCAAAAAAAAATAATCTAAAACAACAAAGAGCAGGCACCAAAACTGAAGATGTTTCAAGCATGGATGACCAACAAGGCAGACAATAAGTACCAAATAGCCTGGTCAATGACATGTAATATCAAACTCATGCAATCAGAACCGTAAGCTAGACCAAAGACAATTCACCTGAGATTGTCAACTTGTAATAAAATACGAAGGACCTTTGCGACTTCTCCAAAAGAATTACAGCTTTTTCAAGTGCAAATTAAAAACAAGCTGGATTCATACACAACCATTTATTTCTATCACATTCTCCACCAAGAAATTGTGACTTCAACAGAATAGCACATGATTTTGACCTCAGCACCAAAAGGTCAACATCAAATGCAGTATGATCTATACTGATGCTGATTACCATCACCACAACTTCACAAGATAACATCGATAAAGGCAACATTACTTGCTCATCTAAGTGCTCACACAGCAGCAGATAAATGAAAAAACACACTGTCGGTGAACCACAGCTCGGAAAAAACTGTAGTGGTAGCTCAAACAATAGTGCCGTTAGCAACCACTTCAATCTCCTGCTTTTGTCCTTTCTAAAACGTTATGAGTACAAAAATGAAGGAACATTTCTCTTCCTGTATTGGCATTATAATATGCAGTCAAGCAGCACCTATCTACTAATTTGATCAAACAAAAATCATCTTATCTCACCCATCATCCACAAATCAAGCAAAGGCCAAACAATTAATCCCCAAATGGGGCATTGATGTTGTTAGGCCTGTCAATGGGTCGTCTACTCGGACCCGTTTATCCGGGTCTGGATCTATGAGATTACCGGATCCGATCCGTTTAGCTATTATAATAAGCGGGTCGGATCTGATCTTGATCCGATTAAGTTCCGATTAAAATATTTAATATATAATAAAATTATTGTATATTAGTGTTATTTTATATGTATATATACATATATGTTGTGTAAATTGCCCATGTGATTTATATTTAATATAAAATACATGCATAAATATTAATTGTGAACTCAATACTTTTGTATAATTAAAAAAAAGTCTCTTATACACATCTAGATGTGTATAAGAGACAGGGTCAAGAGACCATGAAGTCATAAAAACTTATTTGTAAGCTTAATGTAATAACCTCTCATCCCCTAATAATACAGCCTGGCTAAAGTTGCCAAAAATGTTATCCAACTAAAAAAGCTTTATAACCAGAACAAAATCTGTCAATTGTTTAAATTCTGAAATCTTCACCTACCACAGTAAGTTTATAGTAAAGAACAGAGCTTTTCACAACTGGGCGGGTTTGGATGGAAGGAAATGGAAAGAAAAGAAGAGAAAGGAAGGGAAAGTTAAAATATTTCCTTTGTTTGGGAATTTTAAGTGGAGAGAAAAGAAGGGAAAGGAAGGGAGATTGGGGGACAAAAATTTTAAAAAAATTACCTTCCATAAGTGGAAAGAAATGGAAGGAAAAGTTGAACTCCTTTACAATTAATTATAAAATGTCATATTTTTCTTCTAAATATAATACAAAAATATCAAAAGAGGAGGGACATTTTAGTAAAAGACTAATATTAATGAAATTTTCCTTCAAACACTCTCAAACAACTTAAAGGAAACTTCCCTTCCTTTCTCTTCCTTCTCTTCCCTTTGGATGGAAGGAAATGGAAGGAAGAGAAGAAGAAAGGAGGGAAAGTTAAACTTTTTACGTTGTTTGGAAGTTTTAATTGGAAGGAAAAAAGAAAGGAAGGGAAATAGAGGAATAAAATTTTAAAAAAACTTCATGAAAGGAAAAATTTAACTACTCTACAATTAATTACGAAATGTCATATTTGTTTTCTAAATATAATACAAAAATATCAAAAGTTGGAGTACTTTAATAAAATAATAACATTAATGAAATTTTCCTTCCAAAACTCCAAGCAACTTGAAAGAAATTTCCCTTCCCTTAACTTCCCTTCCTTCCTTATTAAAAACTTTATCTTCTTTTCTCTTCCTTCCTAAATTCCCAAACAGAGTGTAAAAACTTTCCTTTCTTTTCTCTTCCTTCCTAAACTCCCAAACTCAACCCTCCAGCAAAGGTACACATTTACACGATAATCCAAAATTTTGATGTCAAGGGTAGACCAATTGTGCCCCTAAATATTCATCCTCACCTCCACAATCTACAGCCATTTTCATAATACTTTTCCCTTTTCACAAAATAAAATGCCATCTTGTATTAAAAAACTACAAGCATGAGAAACTGAACAATCCCTAGAAATTCCAGCTTAAATAATCCAAAGACTTAGATGGTTACAGTGAAACACACAATCTTCCAATGATTCCTTCAAGAGAGAACACAATACATAAACTTTTTTTAACCAAATGCAATATATATCAAAAAAATCAGTAAATTGCAAAATTGCCAACAAATCAGATAAATCTTTGATTTAAAGCAAGAATTTATATAGAATACAAATAAAGGACAAATATTTTGAAGTAAATTTCACTATCTTCACCTTTCATGTACATTAACAAAATCTAAATAAACTAGTCTTCACTGCCATCAACCCATAGCTACTTCTATTCACTTCTGCTTTCAATAAAATTCCAATCCACCGCCACATGTACATGCAGAAATTACAATTTTGACCCTATAACCTTTATATCAAAATAACCCAAAAATTAAAAAAACTACAAAAGGGATTCCCTAAAAATCTTACCTTTGGACTACCTTTTTGCCAATTTCCTCAAATATCCTTCCATCTCGGACTTGGTACCGGCAGCGATGGAGACAACGGCAGCTGCGGAAACCCTAACTGACCCGTCGGCGAGAATAGCAGGCTCGGAGACAACAGAGCGTAGGGCGACCTCGGCGACGGGATGCATCCAAAAGGCAGCGGCGACATCGGCGGCAGCATTGGAAACTGAGGGAAACCCTGCGGTGGCGGAGGAATGTTCTGCTGCTGATGATGATGATGCACCGCCGTTGGAGGCGGTGGCATCTGCACCGGAGCAAGGTTGTTCCACCTAGGAGAAGCAGCAGAGGAGACTGAACCCTGAAGAAATACGCATGTAAGCGGAGATCGGAGACTCAGCAGCCGCATGCACGGCGGGAAACGGCGGAAGAGGAGACAAAGGCTGCCGTTGACCGGCGAGAAACACGGTCGGGTTGGCGCAGTTTAGCACGTTGTTACTCCCGGGGTTACTAATTTGAGGCAAAGGAGGAGGAGTAGGACGGTTATTTATCTGCGCGAGGGGTGGGGGCCGGATCCGCTGCAGCCGTGAGCTGGGAGGCTTAGGTGGCTGTATAGGAGGAGGAGTAGAAAACCGCTCGTGAGCCGGAGAGCCCGTGAGGCGTTGAACAACGTCGCGGAAGTCATTCTTATTAATGTTGTAAACAGGCGGCTGATGCTGCTGCTGTTGTTGCTGCTGGGCTTGTTGTGGGCCCTGATTTTGCAGCTGCACTGGAGGCGGAGGCGGCGGTGGCGGAATTTCTTGGATTTGCAGTGTATCATTTTGAGTAAAAACAGGGGGAGGAGGAGGCGTCTTACGGATTGGTTTGGAAATTAAAACTTGTGAGAGATTTTGTTGAGATGTTTTAGATAAGCATCTCTATTGTTGTCGCTATTAGTAGTAATAATGGTGGCAGAAGAATCACCACCACCGCCGGAAGCAGAAGTGGTGGTGGAGGAGGAGGAATGACAAGCTTTTTCCATAAAACACAGAGTGGTATAGAGATGGAGCCTCTATGTTGGCTGCAACTCTCCACCTCTATGCACTGTAGAGTAGTAGACCAGATTTTTCTATCTATCCCTGGAAAGAGAGGTATATTATATATATAATGTAGTCTTTCTTATCTTGCGTTGTGGGGTCTGTGACAACATTGTTGGGACTCAAAAAGACAAAAACTTTAAATTACTATAATTTAGGGGTTATTGAGTACAATGAGAATTAAAATTAATGAAATTAATAAATATTGTTTAGTGATTTTTTTTTTTGCTTTTTTTGAATGTTATTTTTAAAAAAATATTTATTTTATTTTAAGTGTCACCTTAGAAATTTAATGAAGTATTAATTATTTTTTATCAATTTTATCTTTATCTCTTTCTAACTTTATTAATTATTAACTTGTAATTAATGTTGAGATTTTTTTAATTTAATACTAGTCAAAAGGACAATTTAGTTATATAAGAACAATTTTGTCTAAAATTTTGGCTATTTAGCAGTATTCTTAATTTTTGTGTTAAATGCTAAAGTGACACTTAAAAGAGAACAGATAGAGTATAAGAATGAAAATATTAAAAAATACTCATTATCATTACTTATTTGAGTTCTAAATTAATTAACTTATTAATATAATAAAAATCATTTATTGTTCAAATTAAATAAATAAGTAAAATAATATAAATCTATACCAATAATAAAATTTATAATTTCGATTACAATTCTGATTCCAAATACAACCCAAACACATCCTTAATTACCAAGGGAAAATGCTTATGAATACAAATCCTTACGAAATTTTTTTTGTATAAACTAAGGTTTTTATTCATAGTGTATACACTTAGAGAAATGTTGCGGACTCCATGTGGTTTGACAGTCAAAGTGGTACTCAAAATAGGTCTCATATGAAATTCAAAGTAGTCTCATATAAAATTCACAAACTTACTATCGTGGTGTACACTCAAAATAGATCCCATATAGGATCCACAAATTTATTATCTTGGTGCAAATACTGTGCATAAACACTCTTATATATAGAAATATATACAAATATCAATCGATATTATTTGGTTTATAAGTACGAAAAGAAGCAATAAAAATTAAAGTTAATTGATATCTATGAATATTATTTGATTGATTATTATCAAAATAAAAGTGTTAACCTTTATGTATTTTATTTTTCACTTGTGATTTGAATTTTAAATTGATTAATTTATTAATATATAATAAAATTTATTCCCAATTCAAATCAAATAAGAAAGGGATATGACATAAAAATATACCAGTAGTGAAATTTATAATTCCGATTTCAATTCTGTTCAAATACGAACCAAACATCTCCTTAATTACCAAGGAAAAAATGCTTACGGATACAAATACGTTTATGAAAATTTCTTGTATATATCAAGGTGTATATGCACAGTGTGTGCACTAAGACAGAAAGGGTGCGGACTCTATGTGGGACCCAAAGTAGGTTTCATGTGGCATCTCCAAACTTATTCTCTCCATACACACTATACATAAACACCTTGGTCTATACAAATATTTGTCAATACTAATTATTTCCTTTCTATCCCTTGTTCCCAATTTTATTATACTAAGAGGTGTATTTACCAAAATGATCCCTCATCATTAAAAAAAGATAAATGAAAAAAAAATTATAATTTACAGAAACATAAATTAATTAATTCAAATTCAATTGCTTAATTAACATGAAAATATTTATATTTTAACATTCTTTTTTATACGTGACTTTAGTTAATTGAAAATTTATTACATAAATTAAACGTTAATGGAAATATATTACATGAGTTACGCGTAAGAGATTCTTAATTCATAACCAATTAACCCGTCTTTTCTAATAGATTCTCTTATATCCAACCCATCTTTACGATAGTGGGTTGGTCGCTAAAAAGACACGTGAACTCATAGTCTCCTAAGGTACGTTTAGAACCTCTTGCTGGTAGATTAAAGTATTCACCATTTTCAAATGAATTTATTTTTAATTAGATGCATCAACCTTGTCTTATTTTCTGTTTTCAAATAACTTCACTTCAACTTGTACATCAATTTGTCGTTGAAAACTTTTAATTTTGTCAAGCTAATTCACTGCATATCAAATCTTCAATTGTTTGTGTAAAGGATCGATCTAATCTTCTGCGATCTTCTGTGTTCATGCTTTTGGGATTATAAAACATCGGCATTTTACAATTAATGTACTTTGTGAGAGAAATTTTAAGAGTACAATGTGCTATTTGAACATTTTCGTACATATATTTAGACAATTTTTTTTGAAGTCTTTTAGTAGTTTGAAGTGGGAGATTTGACAGTAAAGTAAGAATCGTACCAGAAATATGTTATTAGTAATTTTGTTGAAAATAGTACTAATTCAAAAGTGCAAAAAAAAAAGTTTAATTATATTTTGCCCTATGTAAATATGAAATAATTTGTCTAATATTTATTTTATTTATAAATTACCTTTAAAGATTTAATGAAATTAAAATTTTCATCTAAAAGAATAGTAAAATATTATAATTGTACTCAATCTTTTAATTACTTTATCCAACATAAATTAGGATGACAAAATAATTTGTCATTTAAAAGTAACAATATTTTTTTCATCCAACATTATTGAAAATTTTGTACCCTTCAATATTAATTTTATGAATTAGTTTGCTATTTTATTTTTTCTTCTTCGCATCAATTTTCAACATGACATCACATACTTGTTCTGTCATTATTATTTTTATATTTAGAATAAATTATTTTATTTATTTAATACCATTATTTTGAATTTTATGGTTTTTACTTTGTTTTATCTATTATCTGTAGATTAATTTATGACTTTGTATTTAAAGAAGTTGATTATTTGAGCAAATATACTACTTTGAGATATAATCAATATATATTTAAAATAAATATAAGTTGACTAATTATCTCAATCCCTCATGCTATCTAGAAAAAGAAAAAAGAAAAAAACTTATAATAATGCATTTAGTTTATTATCATTTTTAAGTTTAAAAGAAAATTTTAGTAAAAAAAATTCACAAAGTGTAACATAAAATATTAAGGGTAATTATGACATTCTACTACTTCATTTAGATCAAAATTTTAACTTCATTCAACCTTAAAGGCAATTTGTAGATAAAATAAACATAGGAGCAATTTGCAACTATCCCCTATTTACACGGGTAAACTATAATTAAACCAAAAAAATTGTTTTTTAAGTATTTATTTCTTATTTTAGAAAGGCAAAACTCTATTTTTTTTTGAAAATCAAGTCAAATTTTGTGATTACAGAGAACTTCATTTATATCGTTTAACAAAAAATGTGACGATGATCACGTGTAATTCAATCGAATTCGAGATGTTGAGTTCAAAGGTTATAAATTAATCATGAGCAAATAAAAAATTACATATAAAGCTGCGCCTAGATTATAGTAATTCGATATTTGCGACCAAGAAAAAAAAAATCTAAAATTCTATACAGCACATTTGAATTAATTACCAGATAATTATTAATAAAAAAAGTTATCCATTGAAAATTCCAAACAAGATATATAAATACCAACGAACACGAAGAGGTCCAAATAGTGTTGTGTGCTTAATTCAAGCTTTAGCTTTTTGTGACTTACAAAAAGAAAAGGGACAATGTGTGATTACCATCAGATATGTGAACCGTTAAAGAAAGGCAGACTTGTGGGGTTCTCATTTTATCAAATTTTCTTTGCTTTCTTTTTGTTGTTTTGAGCTGGGAAAAGAAAAAGTTTTTACTACTACTCAATTCGTAATACAAAACGGTTATGTTACACTATTAGATAATTAAAAAATAATAATTAATAAAATATTTTCCGACCTTTTAATTATATCAACAACTATTAAATTCATTTTACGTTACAGAATTAATAATATTAATTTATTTAAAATACAAAATAAATAGCTCAGACTTACTCGGATATATGGTGCATAGAAATACACTACTACACCTTGAGAATTGAGATGCATTGCATGAGGTTGGTGATGTACAGTGGTTTGATGAAGTAAACAAGTGTTTATCTGTACATAAAAGACAGTGACGAATACGATGATTCATGCGGCTATACGCGTGAAGCCGTCCTTCTAAAACATTTACATTACAAATTTACAATTCCATCGGCAAATTTTTTTTTTTAGGCAAACATTTTTTCTTAATTTCGCTTTTATTAGAAGAGGAGGGATCTAGTTTTCAGACAAGAACTCAAATATAGAAACTTTTGTGAGTAAATACATGCATGCATGTCCAAGTGAAATAATAATAACTGAATTTAATTAAACGATAATAGAGTGATATATTTATATATATATCTATATGTGCCAGTAAACAAAAAAAAACAAAAATTTTATCGATAATGTAAAAAATAATAATCTATACTTTGTAGTCTATAGCTATATATTACACATTTTTTATTTGAGATAACATGTCAAAAAATTTCATGATAACTAAAATAAAAAAATTCATAATTGAGAGTTGTGGTTTTATTGGTAAGTCATGAGTTTAGTACCGTTATGAGTAGGGTCCAAATCAATATTGTAAAGCAAGTGATTGTGCGGATTACGTCTGATGATTAGGTTCTAAACAAGATTTACGTTTTAGTGTTGTCATGTATTAAGACTAAAGAATGGTTACTATATTAGTGGTTTGGACTATGAGTTTAACAGGTAAACAAAGAGGGACGAAAAAGGTGCTTAATTGCTTTGAGGCAAGGAATATAATTATGAAGATTCTAAAACGACCAAAAATTATAATTGGTTTAACTTTTTAATTTCTTTTTTTTTTTTTTTCACTTTACGTATGAAGTATAATAGTTTTATTTTCTCATGTTATTTAGATTTTACGTTTTTGCTTTACCCTTTTCCAATTAACTATTGGTTATCAAGTGTTTTTAGTGCCATTCTCTTTAGTGAGAAACTCTTACCCAGATCGAGTCAATAACATAATAGTATGAATCTCTTGATACATGTAAGATTATATTATCTCACAATACTTCATGAACCTCTTTTGACTTGTGAGGTGATATGTCATTATATAGACTAAGGGATTCATGGCTAAAAATAACAATAGATAGTGTCGTGTTTGATTCGTTTTTTATCGTGTCGTGTTCGTATCTAATCTATTTATTTTACACCTTATTCGTGTCTGATTCATTTAACCCGTTTACTTCTGTCAGAGATGTACTAGCCTATTTGACAAGTTAAATAACTTGTTATCTATTTGAATTAAAATCTCATATTTTAATTCTTTAATAATTTAAACAATTATTAATAGTAACCTTGTTTTCATAGCAATTTAGAGTAAATTATTGAAAATTTTGAAAATTTAAAATAATTATTATATCTTTGATTTAATAATTTTACATTAAAAGTATTATTAATGATCTTAAAATATGTTATATTAAATTATAATGGAGATAATACTTTAGTAAAATCAATTAATTCAACAACTTAATAGGTTATGTGACAATCCATGAGTTGACCCAACCAAACTCATTAATTTTTGTATCATAAATAATTCGACTCGAATTCAATAATGACTCGATAAAATTTGAGTCGTGCCGTATAAGAAGTTACCAATCCTATCTATAACACCATATCACGAAGATAATACATATAAGAAATTCCCCTATACGAATGACGGTCGTTGCCATTGTGAAGATTTTATGACTGGTCAAACAATTGCTTGACCTGATAAACAACAAATTTAAATAAAGATTTACCTGCTACAATGAATATGCATTACACATTTTTTGGTGTTTTAAAATGAAAATTTTCTCCGTGTATATTTTATCAATGTTTAGGATAATTATTTGTTCATTATAATTTGACAACTTTATAAATAGTAAAAGTTTATGTTTTGAAAAATTATATGATCTCGTTAAATTATCATATTACTGTATTTTAAATATTTTTTTAATACAACATTATATATGCTAAATATTTATACAGTAGAAGCATTACAACACAATGATATAATAATTTAACGAAACAATAGAATTCTCTATAAGTTTTATTACTATATGCAATGGTTTTCTAAACTCAAACTAAGGATTAAATTATAGTACATTTATATTTATATATGTTCCTAAAAATAAAATGTTACTTTCATATTATTACTTTAAAGGTAAATTTAGAACTTTAATTCATAGTCTTAAATTTTAGTTACCATTTCTTTTTTGGTCCACTAAATGGTGGTCTGACCCACGTCTTCTTTTGCTTTTGGTGTACTCCTATGGTGCTCATCTCTTGAAAGTTTAGTGAATGAAAGGGAAATTGCAGCCAACAAATGAAGATGTAGTTCATAATTAAGCAATTTTGCACACAGCCCTGTACTCATCATCAACAAGAAAAGTGTTGTAACAAGCAGCTCTTTTGAGAAGTGCAAACATCCTTTCGAAAAGTAAATTAAAGAAACAAAAAGATAATTGCTTTCTTCATTTCTACTTCCTTTAAAAAAAAAAAAAAAAAATTCTGATTGCCAATTTGAATAAAGTACTTGTTCAGGATTTAGAATTTGTTAGCTAAAGAATATTCGAAATCCACAAGAGTTGTTTTAAGGAAACCAAAATTGTCCTAAAGACAGATGATATATGATTGCATGACAAACATAAATGTTTTGTGAGGTATTTAGCTTTGGCTAGTATCTAGAAGGTCAGAAAACTGTGGTGACAAATAAGAACAAACAAAGAAAACAGGTATCATCATGAAATATGATTTCAATAACCTTGTAGGATTAGTATAATATAATTGCACGCACACTAATCATCCCTGTGATTAGCTGTTCATTTGTCCATTGACTTGTTGCTTACATTGGATGAGTGGTTAAAAAAATGGTTAAATTATATGGAAACCTATGTGGTTTGACACCAACATACTCATCATCCGCAGTTGTTTGCAAATTTACACTTTTACTCCCTTGAGTTGTAGACGTTTGTGAAGAAGGGATGGATACTTTCTGCTTTTTTTGAATGGTGAGAATAGGAAAATTTTTATATAGATCCGGTCCACAGTAGGTGAGATTGATTCCTTAATTTATATTCATCTACATTACTCTAACTCATTAAAAATAAACTTATTCAGAGTGATGTGGATGAATATGAATTAAGGAGTTTATCCCACCTACTTTAGATCGGATCCATATAAAAATTTTCCGGTGAGAATGTATGACTTGGGTATTGGATGTTTTTGTATTTTTCCTCAATAAGTTTGAGATCATTAATCCAACACCCAACTCTAACTGAAAACCTATCCAGCTAAGGCCCATTTAGAGAAAGCCCATCATTTACACTCAGGTTTATGTCACGAGCATAAGAAAAGGCGACATGACTCGAACAGAAAAATGTTTAGTAGGCTAAGTCTAATAAAATTTTTGTGTTTCGAATACCGGTAGAATGTTTCATGAATTACCAGTTTAATTGAGATTTGATTTTCTTGAATGATGAATCTTTTTATTTTATAAGAGAGAAAAAGTTGGAATTATAGATTTTTTGAGATAGTTATAAATTTGTACAGGTGAGTTATAAATGGGTCCAAGTGTTCTAATAATAGGGGTAGGGTTAAAATAATTATATATTAAGTTTTGATTGATTATTCGAACAAATCCTTTATTAGACTCATTCTGATTTACTTTAAATTGTAACTCAAAATATGCCTTTAACCAAAAAAAAATCTCAAGTTTTAGTTCAGACCTACTTTTGTTGCTTAACAAAGTATTATTACTATTTCACAATTGTTGATACTCCCCAACAATCCACTGATCCACATATGATAACAAGCAGGATCCATTTGAGGTCTAATGGAAACAAAATCATGGGTTTGCTAAAATTTTGATTGCCTAATTGGTCATTCTAGTGAAGGGACTTGGCAATTGTTATCACAATTAAATTAGATTGAGAACAAAATAGGGAGTCCCTAGTGCGGATTTCTTCGCCTAATTGATGATTTTGATTTTTTGAAATTTTGATTTGTGTGATCATGTTATATCATAAGTCTAATATGACAGTTTTTAAATCACGAATACGAGGTGTTATTTAGTAAGGCAAAAGCTAAATTTATAGTACCAAAAAATTAGACTTGATGTCATTTTGGCCTTTTAAATTAAGTAAAAATTTTAATATGACTCTTTAAAGTAAAAAAGTTTTAATTTGACCCTTCAAATTAAAATAACTATTCCAATGTGGCTCTTCAAAGTGAAAAGTTTCAATTTGGCCCGTCAAATTAAAACAATTGTTCCAAGTGGCCCTCCAAATGAAATGAGTCTCAATTTGACCTTCCAAACTAAACAAATGTTTCAATATAACCCTTCTAACTGAATGAGTCTTAATTCAACCCTCTAAATTAAAAATTTATTCTAAAAAGTTGGACATTTTCTTTCTAAAAATGGGATGGTAGATATATGTATTAAAAAATATGGTAATTATTTTATGATTCTTTGGCAGTATCAATATTTTAAAAACAAAAATGATCTCGACAAAACAATGATTGAGGGTTACATTAGAACACTTTTTATTTTGGATTGCCTAAATGAGGCTCTTTCAGTATAAAAAGCCATAATGGAACAATTACTTTAGTTTGGAGGGTTAGATTTAGACTCTTTCTCTTTCATTTTGGAGGGCTATATTAATTTTTTTTTTAATTTAAAGAGTTATATTAAATTTTTTTCAATTTAGAGGGTCATGTTAAAATTTTTACTTAGTTTGGCCAAAATACCATTAACCTAAAAAATTGTAATGCACCAACAATTTTCTGGGATCCAATTACAATGACAGAAGATCCCGGACGTGCTTATACTCTAGTTTCACATAATAACATTGCAGCATTTTTTTTTTAAAGATTTATCGTAAATCTTCACTTACCCCTTTTCCTTCATAATTCGAATTCATGACCAATATATAAAAAAACGATATACTTTTTATTTTATAAATTACACTTCATTATCGTCATAGTGCTCTTTTGACTAGCTATATGAAAGTTTTTTACATAATGAAGTTAGGCAATACTAATCAATCATGCAATATATTGCTGTTGTTTTCTTTTTCGCCTTGTTCATTCAACATATCTCATTTGTTAATAGTCCATGAGATTCTTATATACAAAATTAATATACAAGTATCTTAGACAACAAAAATTTGCTACTTAAAATAATGCAAAGAGTAGAAAAAATAAATTGTTTTGGAGTAATGTACAAATCCTAAGTTCTCAAGTCTCAACTAATTAAGATGATATTTGATTTATAAATACGAGAGAAATCAAAATTAATAATGATTGAGAAAATATAGCAAATTAATACTGACAGTAAGCTTATAATTTCTATCAATGATTGTGATTTCCTAACGTAAACTAAACAGCTCCTTAGATGGAGACATCTTCTGCCTATTGCATCATTTTGGACCTGTTCTATTAAACTAACATGCTTTTCGGCACCAACCCCCAACTTCTGCCCGTTTAATAGTCAGAAATCAACAAACAATATCTCTTCGGAAAAAAAAAAAAAGTAGGGGAATTCAATCATGGAAATCACATCCCAAGCAGACAATAATACTGCAAGAAAGCCCATAAGATGCAGAGGTTTCAAAATTTCAGACTAATGATCCCTTTAGTTTTTTATCTTGTAATATCAATAAAATCTTGAACTGGGCTGGTGAGTTTTGCTGATTTTTTTCCTCATAATTTTTCATGTTTTCTGGCGCTGTTATATATGATACTCCAACAACTGCCATAGCTAGAAAAGCTGGAGAACCACTTGTTATTGAAGAGATTGAAGTAGCTCCTCCACAGGCTTCGGAAGTTCGAATCAAGATTCTTTGCACATCCCTTTGCCACAGTGATGTTACCTTCTGGAAAATGGCTGCTGTAAGTCCAACCTAAACTACAAATTCTACTCTTTTTTTTTTTTTTTGGAAAAAAAAATTGTCTATCCTTCTTTGAAATAATCTTTTGATATGACATTTTCAGGGTCATCTTTCTTTTTTCCCAAGAATTTTCGGTCACGAAGCTGCAGGGTAAATAAAATATCTAGTTCCAGTGTATAACAACAGTTATTCGGCTCTATTTGACAGCAACCATTATTAATTGTTTTTCATATACTCCATTCGTTTCATTTTCGTTATCACTTTTGATAATTTATTTTGTATCAAATTATTTACTATTTTAGAAAATTAAAAAAATACTAAATAATATTTTTTTAACTTTTATCCTTGGTAAAATAAAATTAGAGGAAAGATTATGTGATCGGGAATATTCATGAAAAAGGGTAATTTAGTCATTTGAAACTATTTTTTTTTAAAATATATATATAAAATTAATACAATTTAATAAATGAAATTGAGGGAGTAATATTTTGTAATAATTTCTTAACATGTTTTCCAACAATCTTTTTATTTCACATATCAAAAAGTTACTACAATAATTATTCTAATACTACCCAGAATAATAATCTTGTCTAAACGAAACAAATTCTATAATTTTGAAGTTTCAATTTTACCATTTTCTGCTTTGCATTTTAGTGTTGTGGAGAGTGTAGGGGAGAATGTGGAGGAAGTAAAAGCAGGGGACTTGGTTCTGCCAATATTTCAGAGCAACTGTGGGGAATGCAGAGATTGCAAGTCTAAAAAGAGCAATGCTTGTTCAAAGTTTCCTGTTAGATTCTATGGAGGGATGCCAATGGATGGAAGCAGCAGGTTTACTGATATGAATGGGCAGATTTTGCATCATTTTTTCTCAGTTTCCAGCTTTTCTGAATATACAGTGGTAGACATCAGCCATGTTGTGAAGATTAGCCTGGAAATTCCAGTAGATAAGGCCTGTTTGCTTAGCTGTGGGGTTACTACGGGTAAGTATGTGAATTTCATACGACGCAAGCATGAGGATTATAACATCAAAAATTCTTATATTTCACTCCCATTGTCTTTAATTTATTATTTGATGAACGATACGTAAGTAGTTAAGTTCAGCTACAAATATGTAGTTGGAGGAGTTGGGGGACTATTATCATTTTAATAAAAAACTTGAAATATTATTTTGACGATTTTGTCTTTAAAAAAATCTTATTAAAAAAATCTTTATATGTGTGCTATAATATATTTTTTTTAGTATTTTGAAAAGGTCAAATAACGAACTTAGAATAATCCAACCGAGTTTGACTTTAATTGATCAAAATACACATAAATTCCAATCGAGATGAGATGATTCGTTTTTCTTTTATTTTCTTACTTTTGGAGGTTAATTAAAACAAAAATATTTTATAAAGTCATATTTTAAAGTTATTTTTTAAAATCGATTTCCGTGACAAGATCTTATCAAATTATGATTCCCTGATTTTAGATTCTCGATCAAATTTTTTTCTTTCTTTCTTTTCCGGATCTAGTGACACATCAGTAACTTTTATTTATTATTTTGTATAGATGCACGGTAACTAAAATTATTATTTAATCAGCATGATTATTTCGTCTTAGTTAAAACATCTTTAGACGTGTCCCCTTACAAATTTTTTTAAGTATTTAGAGAAGGTCAAATAACGAACTTAGAATAATCCAATGAGTTTGACATTAATTGATCAAGAAACACATAAATTCCAATAAAGATAAGGTGATATGTTTCTCTTTAATTGAGAACCATCTTAATTTTGGTGGTTAACTAAAATTTTTAGTTAATCAGCATATGCTTATTCTCTGGTGTCATAATAGGTGTAGGCGCGGCGTGCAAGGTTGCGCAAGTTGAAGAGGGTTCTACCGTGGCAATTTTCGGCCTTGGAGCCGTAGGACTTGCTGTAATACTCTATATGCCTTATTCTAAATTACTTATGAAAATTAATAACTTATTCTTTTTTGAAATTAAAAAAAAAATACATTTAAAAAAAAAAAAAAAACAGATTCAGAGTCACTTTTTTAAACAAGAAAAACAAGAACAAGTTTTCAACTTTTTAAAAAAAAAAATCTTCTAAAAAACTTATTTTTCAATTCCAGAAAATAAATACAACTTTCAATAAAATATTGAGAACAAACCATAATTTCGTAACCAAAATCTCTTCAATTAAATGGGGTCAATCCCACTCGATGCTTTTTAGTGGTTGCCAATGTATCTATCTATACACAGGTTGCAGAAGGAGCAAGAATATGTAGAGCTTCACGAATAATTGGTGTTGACTTGAACCCAGAAAAATTAGAAATTGGTAATGCTTAATTATTATTGTGCAGTGACATTTCATGGGGAATAAATAAAATTTATAAAACTAAAACAAAAGAAACTAGTTCAGATTCATTCCTAAAACATGTTTGTTGATGTAGGAAAACAATTTGGAATTACTGATTTTATTAATCCAACAACTTGCGGAGAAAAATCAATCAGCCAGGTTGGTTTTCTATTATTTTACATGCTGGTAAACATGTTTAACAACTTTTTTGTGATTCTATTTGGCCCAATATATTAATTAATGGAAATTCATTAGGGTTGTGTTTGAATTGATAAATTTGGAAAAAGATTTGAAATTTATTCATTTTCGGAGAGACTCGTAAGACTGAAATGGAAATGTTTGAAATTTACTCATTTTTTGAGAGACTGACTGAAATGGATAAATTTTGAATGTATCCAAATTAAAAAATATTAAATGAACGATTTCAAATAACTTTCTAATTCGGGTGGATTTGAAATTCATCCATTTTGATTTTGTAAATCCTTTCAACAAATAAGTGAATTTTAAATCTTTCTCCAAATTTATCGATCTAAATACAGCATAATTGATTTTTAATTAGTAGTAATTTAATTAGAAGATATTCTCTTTCTGGTGATGGATAGGTAATTCAGGAGATGACTAATGGAGGAGCTGATTACTGTTTTGAATGTATTGGATTAGCATCCCTCATGGCTGATGCTTTCAATAGTTCTCGGCAGGTATTTGATATCTCCCCTCTATCCCTAATGATCCATATGCAAATAAAACTTGTTAGATGATTTAATTACATTCTACATGACAGAAATGTGGATCGAGAAAATTTGTATATATTTTCTGTATCTGTAAAGGTACAAGACAAGCCATTGTATAGACTTGATAATTATACAAAAAAGAAATTTATGGATATCTTGCTAATCAAAATTCTAAAATTAATGACCTGATTATTCACTTAACATATATACAAGAACTAAATATATACTTTCGATATTTATATATGTTAACATTCCCCTCAAAGTCAAAGGTAGTTTAACACAAACAAACTTGAGTTTGAAAATTAAATGAAGGAAACGTCCAGGTGGATGAGCCTTAGTAAAATATCAATAGTTTGATTAAAAGATAAGATAGGGAAAAGTTTGATAGTTCCTTTCAAAATGTGGTGGTGAACAAAATGACAATCAGTTTCAATGTACTTGGTTCCCTCATGAAAAATATTATTGTAAGCAATTTGGATAGCACTCCGATTATCAATACAGAGAATAGTAGGCGACTCATGTCAAATTCCCATATCAGACAATAACCACCAGAGCCAAATAACCTTGTTCTTGAGTTGTATCAGCAATAGCACGATACTTGGTTTCAGTACTAAAGCTACAACAGTTTGTTTCTTAATGAGCCACAATATAAGAGAGTCACCTAAAAAGAAACAGAAATCTGTGATGGATCGCCTATCAATCATATCTGCTACCCAATCAACATCAGAATAGACATGCAGTACAAGAGAAAAATGGGAAGAAAAGAAAAGACCGTGATACAAAGTTGTCCCTAATATAGTGCAGAATACAAAGAATAATTGTAAAGTGAGATTCTTGAAATTAGTCATAAATTGACTGACAATATGAATAACATAAGCAATCTCCGAACGAATAATAGTAAGGTATTCCAAGTTACCGATCAACTATTGATAAAGAGTTAGATCAGTAAGAAGTGAACCATCATCAGGAGTGAGATGAGTTTTGGCCTCAATAGAGGTAGATGCAATCTTATTGTCAGCTAACCCAGTACGAGAAAAACGATCAAATGTATACTTGACCTGTGTAACATAGTAACCATCTGATGTAGAAGATACCTCAAAACCTAAAAAGTAATAAAAAAAATCAAGATCTTTCATTTCGAAATGACGATTCAAATATTGTTTGAATTCAATAATGTCAGTAAGTCATCGCCAGTGATAATCATATCATCAATATATAGAAGCAAAAGAGCGATACCCAGTCAGAACGGCGAGCAAATAGAGCCAAATCATAAGAATTGGATTTGAAATCAAACTGTTCAATCGTGTGGCTAAATTTAGAGAACCAGGATCTTGGACCTTATTTGATACCATAGAGAGGCTTGCATAGTTTATAAACTTTTATTGAGTCGCTAGTGTATCAAAATAGCAAGTGAACTTTTAATAGAGTAAGCCGAGCAACAGGTATAAAAGTTTCCTCATAATCAAACTATATTCTTGCGTAAAACCCATATCAAAAGGATAGGTTTTATAATAGTCCATACTACCATCTGAGTGGTTTTTAATTTTGTAAACCCACTTATAATCGACAAGAGATTTATTTGGTAGGAAAATCAACCAAATCCCAAGTATGAACTTTATCAAGAGTTTGCAACTCATCAGATATAGCTTGTTGCTACACAGGATTAAGACAAGTTTCTTTGTAGGAAGTAGATTGTGTAAGGAAGAACAATAGAGCGACAATGAAAATCACGAATACGAGTAGAATATTCTCTTACCCAGATGGATGTGGAGCAATAGAAGACTCAAGAAGAGTGGATGATTCAAGAGAAGTGCGTGTGTTAAGGCCGCTAACTGGACAATGTTCCTCGGAGAAAGTGAGATGATAGTCATTGAAGGTAGATGCCCTCTTGGCAAAGAAAATTAAGAAGAGAAGTTTTCCTGTATTCTATGGCATTATCAGTCCGAAAAATTTTGATAGGACACAAAAACTGAGTTTTTGTCATTGTAACAAAATCACGATAAATTTGTGGCAATCCAGATTTATTTTTCATAAGAAAAATTCAGATAAATTGGGTAAAATCATTAACAAAGATAATAAAATACTTATGAAACCACTTATAGTAAGTGTTGGAAAAGGACCTCACACATTTGAGTGTATTAAGTTAAATGGAGTAGTTAAAATAGACTCATTGATAGGAAATAGAAGTGTATGATTTTTAGCAAATTGACAAGATACACAACCAACAGAATCAATCTTCACAAATCCTACCTGATAACTGGAAACTAATGATTTTACACGTCCCAAAAAGGCTTAACTTAAATGAGAGTGTCATAAACTTAAGGAATTAATATTAGATGTAAAAGCAACAGAATGGACCTGAAAGGATGATGGAAGTTTTAGGTTATCTAATTCAAAGAGAAACTCGACTTTGCGACCTATTCTAAAGAGTTGTCTAGTTTGGCAATCCTATAAACAACAACCAGTAATACAAAAGAAAATATCAATTCTAAATTCAACCAGTTGACAAATGAAAATAAGATTTAAAGTCAATTTAGAGACATGAAAAGTTTTTGGAAAAGAAAGTGAAAGAGTGAATACAGTGCCTATGTGATTAAATTCATGCATTATGGATCCATCAGCAGTTTGAATAGATGGTGTATGAGAATATTGTTTTGGAGAAAAAATAGTAGAATCAGATGTCATGTGATTTGAACAGACAGAATTCAGATACTCTTAGAACTTGTGATAACTTTGTGCATTAATGTTTGAAGATGGGTGCAGTTTAGAAAGTACCTACTTGATGATCAATTCAAGTTATCAATAGTTACAAGGAGAATTATGAGCTGTTAACTAAATGAAGCCATGAGAGCAGGAATAAAAGATAAAATCGGAGCACAAAGTAAAGAAATGTAAAGAAATATAACCTTAGGAGCAGATTTTGAGAAAATCTCTTATACGGACAAATAGAACGTATAAAAACATTTAGGAACAGGATTAAACCGAAAAAGGACCGGACAAAAAATGACCAAACCAGATGAAAGAAAATGCCTCATTAGTGAACCAGATTAGACCAGAACTAGGTTGAACCAAGTCACAAGAGAAGCTAATGAGGAAATACGTGGCGACAGAAAATGGTTGATGTGTCAAACATGTAGCAGATGACTTGGCGAAAATGTGGAGTGGGTCTCAATTTGATGACATGGCGAACATGTGGGGCTGATGTGGATAATGACGTGACGATGATATGGATGGTGACATGGCACTGACGTGGACTGTAATATAGTGACGTGGATGCCACTAGGCTCTACATGACGGATGGCATGGCTAGAGGCATAGTCAGGAGAGAAAGCATGTTCTTGAAACATGCTTTTTGAGAAAAAACTGAAAGCATGTTTATGAAGCACACTTTTATCGTCTTCAGCTTTGAACACAGGCCTGTTTAACAGGCGGGTTGGGAACCAGGTACACATCAGCACGTGGGGGCGCATGGAGGCTTTTTCGGTGACAATTGTAGAATTAATGGGAAAAGTGATAGAAACATTCCTAACGTGGTAAAACACGACGAAGATATCATCTCTGATGAATAATTTGAATAGAAACCTTGATATAACAAAAGAAGGAACTTGAGGGAATAAACCAAAGCAAAACCTTGGAGAGTTTGTTTGGAAAAAGGTCAGGTCCTAACTTGGGGCTCTGATACCATGAGAGAAATATGGAGAAAAGTTGTGTATATTTTCTATGTCTATAAAGGTACAAGACAAGCCATTATATAAGTTTGATAATTACACAAATAAGGAAACTTGTGGATATCTTGCTAATTAAGATCTCAAAATTAATGACCTAATTATACACTTAATTTATATACAAGAACTAAATATATAATTTTCATATTTACATATGTTAATACTACAACTCTGTTTGAACAACATTAATTATTTATTATTATTTAAATAATATTTTATAATCATTTCATAAAATGTTTGATAACTATTTTTATTTTATATATACCATACCTCAAAAAGTTTGCTACAATAATTATATCCCAAATAATATATTATTCTGAATAATTCTTGAAAATTTTCAGAATTAATCAAGAGAAATATTACACTCAAAATAGAAAATTATAGTCCTTCTTGTGCATGTTTATATATCTTTTATCCTTTTTTATTTTTCACAGTAGACAATTATATTCTTTGTTGTGTGAAAACGAAGTGCAACTTAGGTAATAAAATGCTTCCCCTGTGATGTATTGGTCATAGGTTGGAGTTACTGGATGGTAGGGGGAGAGGTGGATTTTCTTTTTTCTTTTTTTTTTAATATTCTTTGTTGTGTTTCTTTTCTTTCTCTTCTTGTTAGAAGAAATTGGATAAATTGTAAGTGAACAAAAGATATACAGGGCCATGAATTATAAACTTCTTATTGCATGAAAAAATTTCAGTTTGTTACGTCCCATTTTTTGAAGCCTAATTGAAATGTATTTTGTTTGCAATGGAAGGGTGAGAAGACGGTGGTTCTCGGGGTGGAGATGCATGGCTCTCCACTAAGCATAAGTCCTTATGAGATCCTTAGAGGAAGAACTATCGCGGGATGCCTTCTTGGAGGGCTCAAACCAAAATCAGACATTTCAAGTTTTGTACAAATGTATTTAGACCATGTAAGCTGTTGCTTTGCCCTGTAATATCTGTTTGTTGTGACATTAAGTAATGAGAAATTATTTACGAAATCATAAATTTAAAATTATTTATCAAGATCAATTTACGTGTCAAAATTATATTCAATCACTAAATCTCTTATTTTAGATATTTGATCGAATTTCGTTCTTTTTTTTGACAGATTTAATGACTCACCAATTATTTTGTTACTTTCTCACTTTGTGTAGATATATTAGTAACTAATACCTGTAATTATATTCGAGTCTTGGGAGGGGGGAGGGACATGATAGTTTTCTTCAATGTGTTGGTAGTAATTATTTTACTTTTTGCAGGAACTTAATTTGAATGGCTTTATAACCCATGAACTCAACTTCAAGGACATCAACCGAGCATTTGATCTACTCCTCCAAGGGAAAAGCCTCCGTTGCATCATATGGATGGACAACACAGAGAATGGAAAATGAATTTGTTGTATGTTAAGAGGAGCAATATTTTCAATGAATTAACCAAGAATATCTTATGCTATGATCCACCGGTTTTAGAAGTCATTTTCAGTATATATTCATGTTAAGAAAGCATTTAATTTGTTGTTGAAAAAAATACTTATCCCCGATTTAATTGGATGGTCCTAAGCAAGGATTAGATGTGCAAATTTATAAGATTTATAACAGGGATTATTAGAATATGTAATGGATACCTTTTACATGTTATGTGCTGATTACATAGAGAAGCATATGATGTCTGCATGCTAATAACTAGGAAAACAATAGGGTAATTAATAGATGCCACTGGCAAAACAAGCAAGAGGCATAATCACTTCCTACTCAATAACAGATCAGACGAGCCTAGTGTGCCAAAAGTTTTTTGCATAACGGGTGCTCAATTACTTAGCCAACCATCTTCGTGCCCAAAATTTTAAAAGAAAACAATAATAGTAATAGGCAACAGCTCAGCTAATCAACCAATTAATCCATGCCTTAAACTCAAACTTCTACCATTATTAGTCAAATTCTTCTGCGGATTCATCATCCTAATATGATCTTCATGTGAACTCAATTGTAAGACTCACGAGAGACCCACTGATATTATAAGACAAGAATGCATGCACTGTGGTTCACAAAATAAGTTGTCCAATTCTTAATAACACACAAGGGAATTGGACTCTTGGTTTTGTACTATTAAAAGAAGGGTTAGTGGCATTATGCATCCCTCAACTAGTTAGTTTAGCACTTTACAACCCAAATTATTAATTTTTGCAATTTATTATCTCAAACGTAATTTTTAGTAGTTTAGTACAATCACTGGACTTCATGTGAAAATTGTCAAATTTGGTTGGCCTTTCATTGATGAAAAGACCTTTTTGCCCCAAGCTAAATATACCCCTCATGTGGATATTCAAGAAAGTATTCAGAATATTGAAATGTTATATTCGTCATTTAGCAATTCAAATTCCCTGAAGTTAAGGTGATTGCACTAAAGTGCTAAAATTGGAAGTTTGAGATAGTGAACTACAAAAATATATAGTTTGGCGGTACAAAGTGCTAAACATGTATATTTGAGGGGTGTAAAATGCCATTAACCCCTTAAAATTAAGAATTTCACAAAGCAGCCCACTCCAGCCAAAAACTATATTCACAAATCACAACTGCAGATGGAGACGTGTTTTTAGAACTAGAAATTGTTGCGTGCATGAGATTGATATTGACTGTGACGGCCAATCTAATTTAGTTGAATGGAGGAATTTTGATGGAATTGATTTAAAATCTTAATTTATAATAATTTATCCAAATAAATTAATTAATTTAGTTGTGAATTTAAAATTTATCAACAAGTGAGAGTATGATTGTAACAGTTAAATGAGTCCATTTAAAATTTACAGTACGATTGTAATAATTAAATGAGTCCATTTAAAATTTACCCAAATTTCATATCATTTCAAATTTACTCAATTCAAATTCATTTATATTAAATATTTCTTTCCATTCAAATTCACCCATCCAAACACAATCATACAAATTTTCGTTTGGGTTTCAGCCTTACTATCACCGGATAGAAGTTAATTGGCGGATCATTAAGAGATCAAATCAATTTCTTAAGGACTGTGACGGGCCATATAATTAATAACCAAGTCTATGTGCATTTAACAAACCACCTGTCAATTAGGGTTCTGTCACCCTTTTTATTGACTGAATCAAAAAATTACAAATACATGTTCTTTATTAGTGGGTGGTCTTTCACCATGGGATCTCTGTTGTGTTTTACGAATTTAAGGTATTAATTTCACTTTTTAGTCATCACTTAAATCTTTTTACTAAATTCAACCTAATATTACTATTTATTTTGACAAAAAGATCCTTATAACTGTCTAAATAGAATAGTATATTTCTACAAATCTCATTCTTTTTGTCTTTTTTTACCTAATTTATTTTTTCTTTTTTCTCTCATTTTGTTAACATGATTCAATAATTTTTTATCGTCATCCTCATGTTTCAAAATTCATCAAACTCTATTTATGGGAAGATAAAATATTTTGGGTGTCATTTTATTTGAAAATTTGTCCACACTATTTGAGGGTAAAAATGTCATTCTGGCCAAAAATCAAACAACGTTAGATTTGACCATCAATCCATAGACTTTAAGGCTTAATAAATAATGTTAGGGGTTAAAATGAGAGTGACTTTAACATTAAGGGATAAAGTGAAATTAGTACAAAATTTTGGAAATGTACATGGTATGTTTCTGAAATATACGAATTGACTGAAAATCTACCTATATATAAAACCTAAGGCAAACTATTTTTGGCGTAACGTCAAAATTAATATATTTTCTTAATTATCCTTATAAATTTTCATAACTATCTAATAAATAACTTCTCATAACTTTTAATTTTTATCTATTTTAAATTTTAAAATTTTATCCTTTTTTTTAAAAAAAAAAAAATTTTGCACACACAGTTGTGTGCCATTTGCACTAGTGTACATAAGTTTTAGAACATGCATGTTTCTGAAATTGAGAAAAAAATCCTGATATATTATTTTGTTCATGATTATTAAAGAACCTGAGATTTTTAATGCAACCCGTTCAATATCTGATTGAATATGTCTATAAAAAATTGGTGTGCATCTAGCAAAACCATTCATAGATTACCCAAAATTGCCACAATTAGCGAAAGCAAACTATTTGGTCTTTAGTTTGTGTTTTAATTGGTCATTCCTCCGTTTAGATTTGTCTAAAAAAGTCTTTATTATTTACTCCATAGTGCGAAATGAGTATTTCGTACAATTATATAATCTAAAGTAATTAAAACTTTACTTTTGAGTTATTTCAATTGTCGTGAACACCACACCGCAATACTGAGTTAATCTTAATTCTATATGTATACACTCCATCCAAGTCTAAGAACAAAGAACACATAGAGACAACTTCACTTCTCCAAAAAAAAAAAAAACACCTAGTCATGGAAGCCAAATTCCCGTCAGAAACAGCAGGAAAGTCCATAAGATGCAAAGGTTAATTTAATGCTATTTATGAACAATTTTCATATCATAAAATTAACATTACAATCCTTCCATCCTTTTTTTTTTTTTTTAATTATAACCCTTACATTAATTCTGGCTAACAAGTCGATTAATTGTTGTGTGATATATGATCCAACAGCTGCGGTATGCAGACGAGCAGGAGAGCCCCTTTTGATAGAAGAGATTGAAGTAGCTCCACCAAAGGCTGGGGAGGTTCGAATCAAGATTCTTTGCACATCCCTTTGTCACACTGATATTAGCTTTTGGAAATCTGAGTCTGTAAGTCGTCCCACAAAAATATACGTATTTGAATTCCAATTTTGATTTCTTTTCACTTGTGTTTGGATCGATAAATATGATGAAAAATTTAAAATCCATTTAGTTGAATTATCTGTAAGACTAAATTAAATAAATGTAAATTCTCTCCAATTAGAAGTTATTTAATTTTTTTTTATATTTTTTAATTTGTGTAAATCTAAAATTAATTGGTTTTACCCTAAAAAAAATTACTCCAATAACAAATGAATATTTTATGTGATTTCCTTAGGAGCCATTCTCATTTTTCCCAAGAATTTTCGGCCACGAAGCAGCCGGGTTTGTAATTTTTGCATTTCTTTCATATTTATGGTCGTTAGTAATTAAATTACTTACTAGAATATTATTTTGACTATGAAATTTTTTTTTTTTTTTTTGGTGCTCTTTACATATAGAATTGTTGAGAGTGTGGGGGAGGATGTGGAGGAAGTAAAAGTGGGTGATTTAGTACTCCCAGTAGTGCAAAGGAACTGTGGAGAATGCAGAGATTGCAAATTTAAGGGCAATTCTTGCACAAAATTTGCAACTGAATTCCCCCATGCCATGCCAAGTGATGGAACTAGCAGATTTTTGGACAAAAATGGACAGCCTTTGCATCACTTCATTTGGGTTTCTAGCTTTGCTGAATATACTGTGGTGGATATGGCACATCTTGTGAAAATCAGCCCTGAGGTTCCAGTTGACAAAGCCTGCTTGCTCAGCTGTGGTGTCACAACAGGTGGGTAATTAATTCAGTCAAGTTACATGGAGACCAACTATATATTAATTAACTTTAGTACCCCATTCTTACTTAGACTTGTGATTTGTATCCAGGGGGAAGTTGAATGTAAGATTGCACTGAGGTTGTGTTTGGATAGATGGATTTGAATTGGACGAAATATTTGAAATAAATGAATTTAAATTGGATGGATTTGAAATGACATGAAATTTGGGTGAATTTTAAATCTACTCATTTAACCATTAAAATCATATTCTCACTTTTTGGTGGATTTCAAATCCACAATTAAATTAATTAACTTGTTTGAATAACTTATTATAGATTAAGATTTTAAATTAAATTCACCCAAATACCTCCATTCAAGCACAATATATGTAAATAACATAACTAGGGACAGAGACAAGAATCGTATATTAATTGACAGTATCTATAGTGATTAACTCATATTTTTTTCATAATTTTTAGAGGGTAAAATGTAATTTATAGGAATAGAATTAAATATTTACAATTTTTAAAGATAAACATGTAAATATATAATTTTTAGAATTTTGGGAGACTGTCCCCTGAAACCTAACTTGATTGTAAGGGTTACAAAAAATCAAGGGATACACACCATTTTGTACTTTCACAGTAATGATTACGACTTTTTGTAGCATCTATGGTTTTAACTAACCACTCCGGTCTCCAAATCCGGACAAGACACTCCCAATTAAAAAATATTATTATAAATTTGATTTTGAATTTTATTTGTAAATTTCGTAATTAAAATTAAATTTTATAAAATTTTGTTTATATCAACTGATGTCATAAATTTCATAATATTTAATTTATACAATAAAATTTATAAATAGAATTATAAATCAGATCTACCTAAATATTTTTCTCTCTCAATTTATTGACGATGATCCTAATGCAGGAGTTGGTGCTACAATGAAGGCAGCACAGGTTGAAGAGGGCTCGACGGTTGCAATTTTTGGACTTGGAACCGTGGGACTTGCGGTAGCATATTAATCATGCCCTTCAAATCTTTAATATTTTCTTCTTGGATTTCTAATCTAAAATCACTTAAATGAATAAGTCTGAAGGTGACAACATATGTTAATTTGGCTGGCTTTTTTTGTTTTTCACTTTATATATCTGCTTAATTAAGTAATTAATAGTAAGATAACAAAAAAATTATAACAGGTTGCAGAAGGAGCAAGGATACGTGGAGCTTCAAAAATTATTGGAGTTGATAAGAATCCTGATAAATTTGAAATTGGTAAGTTTTAATTTCTGATCATGACATTCAATTATCCTACAATAAGATAAATTTTAATGCTTTGTTTATGGATTTGTAATGGCCTAATTAAATGCTACAGGTAAAAAGTTTGGAGTTACAGACTTTGTGAATCCTACTTCTTGTGGGAAAGATTTAGTGAAACGGGTATAATCAAAGTTTCAATAATTAAATTTGAATAATTACAAATTAATGATCAACTGAAAATTAATTAAGTTGTTTCTTTAAAATAATTGTTTGATCGATCAGGTATGCATACAAGAGATGACTGATGGGGGTGCTGATTATTGCTTCGAGTGCGTTGGATCGACTTCTCTCATGAAGGATGCTTTTGATAGTTCTATTAAAATCTCTCTCTCTCTCGTGTATCTTGTCGAGCTTTATATCTCAAATCTTTTGGTCCTAGATTTCATGCTTCATATGCACCATTTTGTTATAATTTTTTAGCGTAAACTACGAGTTTAAAATAATTAAATCAAATTATTATTAACATATGATCTAAGAAAATTATATGTAAGGGTAAATTACGACAAAAAATTTTATGGTTTAATTAATATTTATGTTACCTTCTTATGATTTTTAAACCTATAATATATCTCTTTATAATTTGATTTAAAGTGAAATTATTAAATATTCTGTTAAGTGATTGTTAGAAGATTGAAATTTTTATTTAAAGGGTTATTTAAATCATTTGAAACCTCTTATCAAGGTTAGTTATATATTTTAATATAAAACACAATATCTCTCTTCCTGCCGAAGGGTTTTTCAGGCAATAGAGGGATATTAGGGTTAGAGATATTTTGGACTTTTTTCACAAATCCGTTAAATATTTAACTTTTCATCCATTTTGTTAAATTTTTTTTTTTTTTGAAAACTATACTAGATAATGTGAATATTAACCAAATCACAAAGGTTTCATTGTAATTTACCATATATGTAATATTACTATTTTTCCTCTCCAATATGAAATGGAGATAGGCGTTATAATCACCTCAACTGTTACCACATTAAACATGAAAATTTTTTGCTACTCATTCTTTAGTGTGGAGTGGTTATTATAAATCGTTAGATTATTGAAAAATTATGAGACTTATCTACTTTTTAGTTATTTCAATTGTCAGACCTATTCTGCATTATAAGAGTAAGTAGCCAAAACTTACTCCATTCTTAAACAAATCCAACTTGTCGTCCTTTCTTGTATTGGAGTAATCGAGTAGTGTTCAATACTTTCAACTTTTAGCATGATGCAGCCGTTCTAGCCAACAGAAAACAAAAGAATATAAGCAATGGGAGCCGATCGAGAATCGAGAGTCTATATCACGTATTTTATTTGATCTTCTAATTTTATTGGTTTGATTTCTATTTTAATTAATTTTCTCAAAAATCCTACTATATCAATGTGTCGGAGCAAAGAGATTAATAGATAAATTAAGTTGAAGAGCTTCTAATATATAATGATAACCATTTCACCATCATCCTAAGTCAAATTCCTCACATTATTTATTTTTAATGAGGAGTTGGTATTTGATGAAATCAGGGTTGTGGAAAGACTGTGATATTGGGAATGGATATGCATGGCAGCCCATTAAGCATCCACCCTTTTGAGATCCTTACAGGGAGATGTATTGTGGGAGCTATATATGGAGGAGTCAAATCCAAACAAGACATTCCAATCCTGGTGGAAAAGTATCTACAAAAAGTAAGTTAATTTTCATAATTATGATCATTAATAAAATAAATTATAAGAGTAATGTTGAGAAATAAAACATTTTTCTAGGATCGCGTGTTTAGTAAAATTGGGGCTTTAATCTTCTTAATCACGTTATATTGAGACCGTGAACTTTTTATTTTTAATTACTTTTATCACTTCTAAAATTATTTCGACGAATTTGGATTTGTTTCCAACACTTTATTGAAGCTACTTATAGCTTTTAATTAAAAAAAATTGTTGGTAAAAAGTTGTAAATATTTTTATTTTTCATATTTAAAAAAGGTAAAAATAGTTTTCAAAATCAAACATGCACCTACTTTTCTAAAAGTAAGTTTTCATTTAAAAAAAAAAAAAGAGTACCAAACAAGGCCTAGTATTGATAAAATTACAAATGGACCTATGATAGTTAAAGAAAAGAAAAATATAACCAACTTTTTTGAATTTACTGTAAGTGTCAAGTTTGAAGAACTAAAAATAGAACTGGAAGCGAAATGGAAAAATGGAATAATCTTTTCATATTAAAAAAATAAATAAATAAACCTTTTGTAAATAAAAAGAATCATATATTTGTTGCTTGAACTTGTATATGCTGGCTTCAGTGTTGACTTTGGCAGGAGCTTAATTTGGATGGTTTCATAACACATGAAATAAAATTTAAAGACATAAACAAGGCATTTGACTTGCTTCTCCAAGGGAAGAGCCTCCGTTGCATTATATGGATGGATATATAGATGTACTATATATATACTTGTCGTATCAAACAATTATGCAATCATACATTATATGTCGTTATGTTTTTGTTACTTTCATTTCATAGTCCAACCAAAAAAAACATTGTGATTAATTACAGTTTATCCCCTTAAACTTTCGTGATTCTAACACTTTATCCCTAATATTATCTTTTGTACACTAAAATTCTTGCATTAACGGTCAACTCTAATGTCGTCTGAACTTTTTACCCAATAGATAAATATACCCTTTGGTTAATTACACTTTATCTCTTAAACTTTAGTCCTACTAATACTTTAGTCATTGACGTTATATTTGAACATTTAATCCCCTCTGTTATGTCAACTCAATATTTTGACCATTCTATTCTATTTTTTATCTAAACCTTCATTTTCTCTCCATCTCTTCAATAACTACTACTACCAGCAATAATAAAAAATAATGCATTTTATTTTTTCTTTTTTTAAGTTCCTTTCATTTTGATTGATCTAAATAAATTTTAAAATAAAAACTAATTCAAAATTTCTAAAATTACGAGTTTATCTTTACATGTAGCCAAATTTCAAGTTAAAGAAATCATTCTAAGGAAGATACGTGAAACTGTTATAATTGATCGTTAGTTATACTTATATGTGCTTAAAAAATGATATCGGTCAAATTTTGTCATCTTCTTTAACTTAGCCAAAAAATCATAAAAATGATTAATTATACTTCTAACCATCTATTCATATCAATTTCAACATGAATTGTGCCTAATCGTTATAAAAATTTGATTCATTAAACAAAAATATACAAAAAAATAATAAAGATTAGAATAAAATAGGGGTAAAATAATCAAATAATTTAGTTGACATAATAGAATGACTAAAATGCTTAAAAAATAACGTTTATGGACTAAAGTACTAGTGAAGCTTAAACTTAAGAGGGTAAAGTATAGTTAATCCAAAAACAAATAAAGAACAGTTCTGAGGTTCTGTTACTATTTATTTCCGAAATTAAAGTACATGGTGGCAGTAAAATGGAACTGTCAATGCCATGCAAGAATGAGTCAAAAAATGATTTCTGTCATAATCCCCTACTAAAAAAGGCATCAATTTTTAACCAGAAGTGAAGTTGATTATGGCTCACCGATTGTTACTTGCTGGCTTGCTGAAAAGTTTATTAATGCCTTGTTGCACTCAAGTCAATATATAGTTAGTTGTTTACAGCCAAAGTTTTGCTCGACTGAGCAAATGATCTCATAGGTGTAGATTAATGGGTTAATTACATTTTATTCACTTAAACTTATACTATAATTGTACTTTGTCCCTTAAATCCAAATACTGTACACTTTGCCCTCTCTTAAAAGATTCTATCATATTAATAATTATAAAAAGATGATGTGGATATTTAGTTTTGACAAAAATGTCTTTCAACAATTTGTGTTCAAAATTATTTTACTTTCAATTAATTTCTAATGATTATATACATTCTTTTTATTTATTTATTATTTCGGGATAATAAGAGAATTTTATGAATTGTCAAATTTCTTTAATTAACTTATAAATTATTTTGTTCATTTATAAAACTAAATACAAAAAGGAGCTTTTTACAACTATTTTTTGTTCATTTTCATTTTGCATGAACTAAACATGTTAAATATAAATTACTAAATAATTTTTTTAATTAAAAGATATCTTATATAAGAATATAATTTCTATTTCCCAATTAATAATAAGGTGCAAGAAGAATATCTTTTAACTAAATAACTACTTTTTTTTTTGTACGACATCAAACACATCCAAATTTTTTTATTTTTTTACAATTTTTTTGTTAAGTATAAAATGTATAAAAATACAATCATTTATACAAGTAAAAGAAATCTACTTACTTATTTTATTTTCAATATGTTTAGATCAGGATGTCTGCAAAAAAAAAAAAATTGAAGAATGTTTATTGTAGAAATTCGCTCTATTAGTATTTAGTTTTAGAAATGAAGAAAAATAATATATAATTTTATTAAGAAAAATGTGATAAAAATTTTTATTATTCTTACGAAATAAAAATATATTATATGGAATCATTAAAAATAAAATAAAAAGGAATATAATTTGTTTACAAATGTTTGAAGGGTATTAATGTCAAAATAAATGTCCACATCATCTTTTATAATTATATATATGATAAAATCTTTTAGAGAGGGTAAAGTATATTTTTAGGATTCACAGCGTAAAATACAATTGAGATGTAGGTTCAAAGATATAAAGTGTAATTAACCCTAAAGTAATTTGTGTTAAACATAATTCGGTAGAAACGGTAATACTGTTGATAAAACGATATTCAAATACACAAGTATAATAAACTTATAAATATTTATGGACATGCAAGACTTGATGATCCAGAAACCTAGAACTGTAGGAATTAACTAGAAAACATAAACCATAACAAAGGAAATATTAGATAATTGATTGATATTAACAATTTGATCCATAATAAATAAATCTATTCTCTCAAAAAGAATAAAAAGAAAACTCTCAGTCCAAGTTCACGCCTTCACGGTCCTGAAAACGTAAAGCAATAACGAAACCAACTCAGATTTGATCCAAAAAGAAAATATGAAATATTCTTCTCCATAGCTCATTTGGTTGAAGCCTTGAAGTGGAGGAAAAATATTAATATACACTCGATTTTGAGTTCTATTTATAAATTTTGTAGTCATGATTAAATAGTATAAAATATTATTTATATTAATTAATATTATAAATTTTATAATATTTAATTTATATCACAGAATTTACATGTGAGCCAAAAATCAAATCTACTTATTTTCTCGAAGTGGAGACTTGCAAACCATATGAATATTGAGCTCAAATTATATACCAAAAGATGCATTTTGCAATCTACCACCTGAACGACCACTAAAAATTTAGAACATTCATAGTTCTTCTCCCAATTAGCATTGATTCAATGAGTATGCATCTACAAATCCAATCCCCTAAAGGTACAATTTCAATAAATAACACAAATGATATAAGCTCACTTTTTAAAACTTCTATTACTTTCCATTTTTTTGATCATCATATTATACAAGCGAAAACAAAATAGTTAAAAATGTACAATCGAACTCTCACAATTACTACTACTACTTTCGTTCTGTATTCTTCGTTATTTTTTGGGAATTCAATTTTTAAAATTACTAAAATATAGTGTATTGATATTTATATTTCTTTAATTATTTTTCAATTTAACCCTCCTAAATTCAAATTTTGAATAGTGTGTCACGCGTCATTTACAAAAAAAAAAAAAAAAAAAGAACAAAAGGGATAAAAATAGGGTAAATTTTTCCTAAATGTCGGTGTAATACATTATTATTAGCGGGTATAAATGCGTACTATGTAACTAGCATAAGAACCTATGCTATGCACGAGAAAAATAAAGATTATGAAAATTCTAATTACTCCATTTGTTCCACTTATTTTGTCATAATTTGATTTTTTTGGGTCAAATATATCAATTTTGTAATCAAGAATTCGCGTTTAATTATTTGATTTTGTATGAAAAAATTTCAATAAAAATGAAATTTATATCAAATATTATCACATAGAAACTTATACTAATTTTTAAAAAAGTTACAAATCTACAAATGAATGAGCATTGAAAACTTGACTCATTGATTTAAAAAAAGATAGAGTCAAATTTAACAAATATATTGGGACAGATGTAGTATTTTAAGGTATAAATATTTTTAATAATTTAACCAAAATTTGGCTCCGTTCGGATAGCTACTTTTCGTAATATTATTTAAAATAAAAACTGTAACTTACCTTTTATGTGAGATTAAAAAATAATTAAAAAAATGTGTTATAAATAATTATAAAACATTATTTGAAAAGTTATGAAGAATTTACGCTATTCGAACGGGACATTAATGCTATTAGGTTCTATAACACCATAAACTAAAAGAATATATAAATGCAACACAATTCTCAGATGCACTCTTAAAAATTTTCAAACTTCAATCATTTTAAATTATTGAAAATTAGTAATAAAAATCATCATTAACTATATAATATTTATGTGATAGTAACTTACATATTTAACTTGATTGCTTGTATACATGCATTCTTGTTCCCAATCAACTTTAAAGACAAAAATAAAAAATAAATATGGATATTTAACCAATTTCATTTTGCACCCCTAATTTCAATTTTAGACATTTTGCACCTGAATTTTAAAACTCCAATTTTACTCTAATTTTTAACAACATTATAAAAATTAAAAAAATCTTTTTGTGTGTACAACAGATTTAGTAGGATATACAAATATGTAGTTATAATATTTTGGGTGAATAAACAAAAATTCTATTAAGTTTTATAACGATGTTAAAAATAGATAAAGGTACAACGATTTTCAAAGTTAAAGGTACAAAATATTCAGAACTAAAATATTGGGGATATGGGAAAATAAAATTTGCATATACGTTAAAGGGTACAAAATGAAATTAATCCTATTTTTTTATCATATATTTGTTTCAGACTAAAATATTACTTATTTGAAAAATATCATTGAATCTTTAATTTATGTATATAATCTATGTCCTCTGCCTATGGCAAGGGTAAAAGGAAAAACATTAAGATCTACACAATGATAGAATTTCAATACTTGCCATACGTCCAAAATCTCCTTAACTTACACCTACATTAATTAGTTGATAATTCGTGTTATGTATGGAAGATAAATATATATAACTTATAGAATAAAATAATATTAATGTAATGATAACTTTTATTATTAATTGAGTAATTGTATATAGTAACTTTCACATCATCATAAACCAAATAAAAAAAAAACACACAAAGAAGACAATTAAGTAATATGAATGTTGAATTTGCATTTAAACTATTATGTTTTCTTCATTTGATAAAAAATGTTAGCATCATATAATTTACAATCTTAACAAAATTCTGTACAATTTGTTAAAAAAAATAATTTTTGAAATATTACATATTAATTTTCAAGAAGACAAAATTCTAAATAAAACTATGAGATCAAAATTTCAATAAGTAAATAATTTCATCAAAATGACTAAAAATAAAAATGTCATACTTCTATGGCATATAAAAGAAAGTGTAATGACATCGAAGTGCATCTTAAGTGGTGAGATACTTCTTTGCGATCTATTAGTTATGAGTTCAAGTCACTACAAGATAGAGGGAGAGGTGGGCTTTAATAAATAAATGTGTAATTATTTTCTAGATGAAAAACGAAGGGAAAAAAAAAGAGAAAAAGAAACACTTCCAACAATTGATTTACTCATGAGTATATAATTATACGAAACATTTTTTTTCTTTTAAAAAATCCACCTCTCTTCCTTACTCCTCTAATGATTCACATCCACGACTAATAAGTTATAGGAGAAATGTCTTACCACCTAAGTTGTACTTCATTGTCACAATTATACAAAGCATACTTGTGTACAAATATCATAATATGCAAAAAATACCAAAAAGAAGAAAAGACATAATATTGAAATTACTTTTTAGCGAATATGTTTATATATCATTTAATAATAACATTCATCAGCAGCTAAATATTAATGAACATTTATAATGTTGGAAGAAGATACAACGAAAAAATTAATGTTATATCTTTGTTTCTTTAATTCTTGTGATATAGTACACGATTAACAATTGAGTGAATTGTAAATTTAGTTTCTTAATAAAGTCCCCCAAGTTCTATTTAAACTTTTTCATCCTCAACTATTTTTGTAAGTTCACGGAGGTCCCTCAAGTGTTTTCTTTTCTTCCAATCAAAGTAGTCATCTAGCCATGATAACAAATGAAAAAACTTAAGGGATAAAAGAGGTAAATAAAAAATAAAGGGTATATTTGTAGATTATAGAAATATTTGAGTGACAAAAAAATTTACAAAAAAGTTTGGGGGACTTCTATACGATTAAAAACTAGTTTAAGACGAAAAAATTAAGCAAAATAATTTAAGGGATATTCATGAGATTTTAAAATAGTTTAGGGATTAAATTTGTAATCCTCCCTTATTAATTTTTTGATAAAAGCATAATAATTAGGTTGAACGAATGTAATTATTCATGCATAATTATGTTACAGTTTTTTTCAAATTTATTAAGAATAATCCATTAAACATCTTATATATAAAGTATTTTTATTTCTAATTTATTGAAGTAACATAATTTTATATTTGTCGTGTATTGTAAATAATTGATACTTGCGTAATGATCCGTAATTTTTAGTATTGTAACTTTTTTGGGAAAAAATTAAATTATCAGAGGTACTTAATATAATATAAGGCCTTGAGCAAATAAAAGTAGTTAAGATAGGATGTAGGTAATTAATATTTAAATGGTTAATTAAGTGTATTATTTTTTAATTTTATTATTAAAATATACAAATTTACTAATATTTGTCAGTTGTGAAGATAGTAGAGTTTCTCACAAGCAACTTTTTTTGCTACACTCACCTCTCTATATAGATTAAAATTAAAATTCCAAAATGTTTATTTACACGTGGCGTCCCACAACATATTCAGTAGTATAAAAAAAAATTATACCAAGGAAAGATTAATTCTAAAAGTAGTAAATCAATAATAAATATGCTTGATCTTGAGAAGTTGACATTAAAACGTGCAAAAATGTAAATAATGACATTTTTAACTGATAACGAAATGTTGGAATTTTCTTTTTTTAGTTAAAATGTTATTTCATCATATTTTAACTGAATATAATATAATATTTATTTTAAATTTTATATCATACAAATATTTATAATTAACAGGATGGTTCGTTCAAAACGATAATAAAACTTCCCAAAAATGTTATGTTAATAGTGACAGAAAATAAAATTATGGATGTAAAGACTAGAAAAATTTGTACATAGACTCGTTCTATAGTAGTAGGTAGGATGAATTTTTGGTTTATATTCATTTACATTACTTTAAAAATTTTATTTTTAATGAGTTAATGTGACGTTAGATGAATATAGAGGAATATATTAATTCTACCTATTGTGGATGAAATTTATGTAAGAATTTTCGGTTAAGGTGTGGAGTTTAGGTCCATATACTAGACGGCAATTGGACTCGGCAAAACCCAAATAGACCAGCTCCAAGCCTCCAACAGTTCCAGGGCTTGGTAAAACGTGGCTTGATCTGAGTGGCCTCACCCGCTAACAAGCACCACTCGACTCGACCGACCAGCTTACTCAATTCCATTTCAACCTTCGGGACTCGATACTACTAAAACCTAAGCAACTCAAATCCGACCCTTTTGTCAGCTGACTGAGATATCAATGGCGGACGTTGACACTTCAAAGCCACCTTCCTTATCTGAGGTCTACGCTTTTTTCTTTATTTTTTTTGTATTTCCTTTCTGGGTTCTTTTATTTCTTGTTAATTTTGCTTATTCTGTGTCATTCTTTAATTCTTGATGTTTTCTGAGATGGGTTTTTCTGGGATTCTTGAGATCTGATGGTTCCATCCAGTTGATATTTTTCTTTAATTTTTCTTTATTTGGATTGACAGCTGTTTTTGTGAATTTGCAAGTTTTTACTGGGAATTTTGGACTATTAGGATGCTAAAATTCTTTATGAAATTTTGCAATTTTTTTTTTAGCTGAAAATAATAATATCTTGAATATGTCAAAATGTTTTATGGGGTATAATTTTGGAAAAGGGACAATTATAGGTTTGTAGCTGAATCTCAGTATTCAATTTCTTGAATGGTGATAAAGTCCTAGGTTTGGAGTTTTAGGAGAGAAGATAAAAGAGAAAATAATTGTGCTATGGGAGAAAAAAAGAGAAAGAAGAGAAAAGAGGGGAAAGAATTATTAGTATGTGTTATTTATGAACATACACCACCCTTGAATTTACAGAATCTTGATGCTTGTTTGATGGAACACGGCACAGTTTATGAATTCAATGAAAGGGTCTTGCTTTCTCTATGGTGGGACGAAAGAAATTAAGCTTCTTGAAAGTTTTGAAAGTTTTTCCCATTTCTTTTCAGGCTTTTCTTTCCACCTAAAGAATCCCAATGTAGATCAAGTTTCATCTTTCTCTGAAAATCTTTTCGTTTCTTTCCTTTTCTTTCTATCCAATAGAAGTATGATTGTGTTGAAATTACATTATTTCTGTGGTGAATTGATTTTAGTGAGGACAAGGAATCGAGTGTTTTCTAAGAAGCAATCTAGTTAGCACTGTTTTTATGATGGATGCATAATTAAGGTCAGATTCTGCATCCTTTAGAAGAAATTCAGGACACCCTGATAAAATGCACAGTATCATAAACTATTCAAACAAGTAGTAAGGATTTTGAGGCTCTTGACTTGGAAAACGTTTTGGGTGGAGTCCACCATGTAAGGTACTGACTACTATGTCTGATGGGTAAATAATTTCTTTGACCACGTGATCGTATTTGGCATTTGAGCTTGGAAATGTTTTTTGCTCGGAGTTTTAGTATTGGGTGAGATAACTTTATTAGAGAAGTCCTGCAACGAGTTTGTTTTGGAATTTAAGATAACAAGCTATATTCTGCACGCTGACATGGTTCTTATGAATTGTGTATTCAGTTGCTTGTGACTGTGAATCAGCTGTGTTTTACTACTACTTATGATAGATAATTCAAAGGAACTGGTGTTGTAACGCAACACAACAAGCTTAAGGCACACTCCTATGCCAAAGATGTCTTCTTCAATAGACAATTGTTTGCTTCCAGAAATCTCTTACAAAGACTTGGTCTTTTTGTGCTTTTAATTGCCACAGCTGATGTTTATCCTTGAACAACTCAAGACAGAGAGTGAAAGTGGTTGCTATGTTGTATAAGAAGTTATAGATGAAAAGTATGCTTTAATAGATGTATAGAAAGTAAGGGCAATTGGATGATACTTTGAAAGTTCTCTGCTTGAATCACTTGTGCTTAGCATTCTATAAGTAACTTGTCAAGTCACTTGGTAGCATATCCAGACTTCAATTTTTGATTGCCTTCTTAAATGTCCACACTCACTCCCTTTACTGTACAATACTCTCCTTGTGACATTTTCCAGACATTATGAGTCAGAATTTAGTGATGTCTAGAGTTTGCATATCCCATAATGCATTTATATTTTTCTTTTTGCAAATTTGTCTCCAGTTGTATCTACAGAATTAAACTTCGTCAAGGAAGTCTCGTTGTGTCCTGATCTCCTTGTTTTATTGGTTATTATGCTAGTTATTTATTTTTCTATAGAATCCATTCATTCAGTGCCAAATCCTCTGTTGGTGTAGCTTTCACCATATGCATATTTTACTTCTGCTGACTTGTGCACGTGTATATAAATACACCATGGTTGCTGTTTTTTTGCTGACACCTGATTGTCTGATGAATCTTCTGCCTAGCAGCATTATCTATTGAAGGGGAAAGAAGGAACATCTGAAATCATCACAAAACCTGTGGAAGAAGCTGATGTTAAAACTCCAGTCGATTCTACAGTTGAGGTGGCTGAAGTGAAAACTCCAGAAAATGTTACTGTTGGGGAAGTTGTTGTTCAGAAAGCTGAGGAAACTCCTGCTGTTGTCGAGAATAGTGAAGTCCCTATTGCTGCTGCTACTGATGGAAGCAGTGAAGCTTCTGATACTGCTGCTGGAGAAAGTACCGAAGCCACTCCTGCTGCTGAGGCTGAAGCCAGAGATGATACACCTGCCGGTGAAGAAGCCAGTGAAAATGCTGAAAGTGAAGCGGCAGGTGATCAAGAAGCCGCTGAAGATACCCCACAAATTAAGGTTGGGCTTGCTGATGTTTGTTTATTGCTTGTAAGCCTGGTACTTGGTTTGTTAACCTTCTCATTTTATTCTTCTGTGCTTTCCATTTGTCTTCACTACCAGCTCGAGACTGCACCTGCTGACTTCCGTTTCCCAACTACAAATCAAACCAGGCACTGCTTTACCCGATATATTGAATACCATAGGTGAGAGCTAGTCCTTTTGATTTCTGCTCTATTTTTTTCCCCCTTAATCTGCGCTCAACTTGGGCTTAATCTGTGAATTAGTCTCTAGGCGTTCCAGACTTTTAAACAGGTTTATTTTCTCAGGTGCATAGCAGCCAAGGGCGAAGATGCTTCTGAGTGTCAGAAGTTTGCCAAGTATTACCGTGCACTTTGCCCTGGGGAATGGGTATGTTCTTTGCTTTCACAACTTTTGACCATGAACAGACTGGGTACTCTTGGTACTTGGTGTGCCAAAATGATACTTCTTGACAATGGTTACATCATTCTTTGTCCTGGCCTCCTTGCAAGGAGGTTATAGTTAAAAAAAAGGATAAAATATTGTAAGAGATTATGATTAAAATTGGTTTTGATTTGTACTTGTTAAAATATATTGGAGTGAGAGAGCGGGAGAGTACTTGCGTACTTCTTTTCACTGCTAGATCACAACTAGAATCTGGATGTTAACATAACAATTCAAGTCTGCATGAATATTGGAAGTGCATTTCCTGATTTTTCAAGTATTTGATTTTCATATTGCCGTATTATGTTTTTGGATGCAGGTCGCATAGGTGGAACGAGCAAAGGGAGAATGGTACCTTTCCAGGTCCTTTGTAGATGCTGCCCGGGCTAATATAAAGATGGTTCGTGAAGTTGAATTGCAAGATACCTAGTCTTTCCATATGCATAGAGAGAATCCTGTCTAAACAACCGAGATAATAAAAATTTTGGATCGTGTATTGGAGCTTGTTCAAGCACAAAACTTGTTACTCCTCAAACAATGAATTTTTCGCTGATCATACCTTTGAGTAGACTCTTGTTCCCGTTTCTTGCGCGACGTTTGTAACGGTGATGAATCAATGAGTAGCGCCAGTAAGACACTTTGTTGCTGGGCAAATGATTTTTCTACACATCATTGAATAAGGCTTTGTTACCTTGCAGAAATCTATTTGTCTTGTCTCTACAAAGTGATGGAACCATTTGATGGTTACTATGCTTATGATATTGCATTTTGTAGTTCAGTACTTGCCATTGGTAGTGTATACGCAAACCATCTTAGAAGTTCAAATCTACAACAATAGTATTTACACCCACTACTTCAAATGCACGAAGATAAAAGAAAAAGTTAAGAAGGAAAAGGTAGACGAACACCAGGAGCTGAGCATTTTGAGCATTTTGAACTTTTTGCTGCCCAACATTTTTGAATCATGGTTTATCAAAGATCTCTAGGGTGTAAATAAAGATAAATAAATCAGATATTTTAGTATTTAAATTTTTTTAATTATTTTAATGAGTTTGAAATTTGATTTAAATTTGATTTGTACGTCTTTCAAGTTGAATTCAAATAACTTTTTGTTGAGTTCAACTTGAATTGAATTCGAGTAGATTGAAATTTTTATATGTAAATTTAAAAGTTTAGTTTATTGAATTGAGTTTGAATCAAACATAAAAAAAATTAACAAACACAGTTTGATTCAAATATCAAGTAAGTTGAATTCATTTACACCTTCCTCTTCTAATTGAAGCCCTTTTCACTGAATATGCAATTCAGTTGTTACGTTATCCTCCCCCTCACCTCAAAAAAAAAAAAATTAGTTACGCATTTGTTTTATTGGGAAGAATATTATCATGTGAAGCTTCTCAAATTCCTTAACATTGTGTTTGAATAGGTGGATTTAAATTTGAATTTGAGAATAAATTTGAAATGAAAGGATTTGAAATGACTAAGCTTTGGAATGAATTTGCAAATTAGAATTTTTAGTAGTTGAAACTTGAAATTCATTTTAATTTTGAATGGATTTGAAATTTGATCAACTAATATTTTATCTAAATAATGAAATAGATTTGTGTTGAGGATTTGAAATCATCCATTTCCATCCATTTAAAAATTTATTGATAAAATATCAAAGAAAAAATTTATTGGTAAAAAATCAAAGAACAAAATGAATTGCCTAACAGTAACAAGTCTGCAATCATTTTAAAATAATATCCTAAATAACAGATATTCAAACTAACAAGGATAAATAGTACTATTTGATATGTGATATTGTATATGAAATAAAAAGATAAAAAATGTGTTTGAATAATAAATTACAAAATATTATTTAAAAATAATAGAAATTAAGAAAAAAATTTGTTATTGCAAAGTGAATATTTCAAGTAATTGGATGATTGAAAAATAGGGAGTTTTAGTACTCTTTCACTAATCTCAAATATTGTTATATCCATCTTGTATTCCGATGTTATATTCATTCTGTACTATAGAATGAGTAGTCAAAACGTAACCTAGAAATTAGTCATTCAGGGAGAGGTATTTCTTGTCTTTTCTATTCTAACCTTATTCTCTCACTTTTCATTTTTTTTTTTTACTCATAAACTCCCAAATGATAGGGGTGTTCATAACTCACCGATCCGAAAAATCTGTTGATCTGATTCAATCCGAATCAAAAAAAGAAAGTACCCGAACCGTATTTTGAAATCGGGTCGGGTAGAGAGATGGGTCACTTAGGTTGAGGGTCGGGTAGCGGGTCACTTTTTGTAATCCGTCGGGTATCCGATCCGACTCCATTTCAGGGATAATTTTGTAAATTTGATTAATAGAGTTTCATTATAAGTTAATACTTACTAGGGTCATTGGCAGTTTCTCACCTCTTATTTTTCAGTTCCTTGTCTTTCCTTTTTCTTCCTCCTCAATCATCTCTTTCCTTTCTCTTCTTCGCATCCTCATTCCTCACATTTTCGTCTGTTGAGATGTATTTTGTGATTTAGTTGTTATTGTTATTGACTTGTTGCAACTTGTTAGTTTGTTGCTATTAGGATGTAATATCGGGATGTATTTTGTGACTTAGGATCTGTTTGATAACTCAACTTAATGCTAAAAATTAATTGGTTAAGAGATTTTTGAATTCAGTATGTTTGATAACAGAATTCTCTTACCACTTAAAACATTAAGCACTACTTAATTTGTATTCAAAATTTTAAGTGAAAACATTTTCACTTAGGGTGTGTTCGTTTGGATTGAAAATATTTTCTAAAAATTTGTTTGGTGCCAAACATCGAAAAATATTTTCCGATGTAAAACCGATCATTTCTTCCTCTGGTTGAAAATAACTTACAAAATTTTTGAGCGTAAGTTATTTTTCGGATAATTCATAAGAGACATTAAGTTATTTTTCGGATAATTAAGAGTGACATTAAATCTCAAATACTTAATTTTATAATTTCATTTACTAAACTTATTTTCGTTTTCAATTCTTTTCCATTCGTTTTTCTTTTAATCATGAGTCCCACACTAATATAACTATTTTTATGTATATTTTACTACTACATTGTACTATCATTTAATTTTAAACGAAATCAATATTTTATTATCCACAATTACTTGTAAGGTATTTATTACCATTATTATAAGTTTTTTAAACTTGTATTCATAAAATTAAATATGAAACTGTTAAAAAATTTTATTTCAAAATATTTTTATTTTGTCAACCGAACACCGAAAAATTGTATGAAAAATTGACTTTTTCATGTCTTCAAAAAAATATTTTCAGTCCAAACGAGCACTCGCTTAATCTGCTGAATTTTAAATAAATATACGAGAAATACATAGTCTAACATATGCATACTCTCTCTCACACATATTCACACACACTTTCTCTAGCTTGCGCACACACACACTCTCTCACACACAAAAAAAAATACACTCCTTCACATATATCATTGTCTTTCTCACACACATACACACTTAGTTGTACTTTTTTATATTCATATTCACAGACACACACATATTCTCTCTCACTCACATACACACACTCTATCACACATACATACTCTATCACGCACACATATTCTCTCTTATACACATTTATACAATCATTAATTATTTATTTTCTTTTCTACACATATATGACAATTATTTATAATAAATTAATACATATATGAAGTGACATATTTAATTCAGAAATTGAATTCAATTGATTATCAAACAAAAATAAATTTATTAATTCAACAATTAATACTTTCAGAACTTACAATTCAAAGTTCAGAATTTAGAATTCAGTATTCAGCATTAACAAACACCCCCTTAGACTTAATTTTTATTAACTTAATATTGTGAAATTAGCTTGCCTAAGTATTATTATTTAAATTTTTATATTTTGTTACTAATGAAGATCGGGTATTCGATTTGTATGAATTGGATAAAATGTTAACAATTTCTTAACCTGATCGGTGAAGATACCCTCTTTATATGAAACGAATAAAAAGTCAATTTTTTTTTAACTTGATCAATAAAAATCGAATATTTTTTACGTTATAGATCGATGCCCGATCCATGAACACTATTGGCATAGGCCTTCTTCAACCTTAGCAGAAAGCAAGACAAGAAAAACATAGTAAAAGCTGAAAAATTTCTATTTGTATGCCAATTTTGAAAAGTGTTCTATATCTATGCCTATATGAAAGTTGGTTTCCAAAGGGGTGGAACTCGGAGTTCCAAATAATTTTTTTTTAAAAAAATAAAAATAAAAAAAAAATAAAACTTTACGTTGACCGACCTCGCATTCGAGGAATGCGAGGTCGGTCTCTACTAATCTTCTGCGAGGGCTTGACCCCTCGCAGAAGATCTAGACTACGTTCCCCCTCCTCCTTCGTCCTCCTCCTCATCCTCCTCTTCCTCGTGGTCCTCCTCCTCCCCACCACCATCTATTATCCATTGACTCTACAAGAATCACCATCTCCATTACACCACCACCACCACCGCCACCACCAACACAACCACCGCCACCACAACCCACCACCAAAATATTTCAGGTACATTTAATTTTTTTATGGAGTCCAATAATTTTAATTAATATATTTTTTTAATTTTGTTTAAATAATTAATTTTGTTAATGTACAATGTTTTATAAATATATTTTGTGTAGGTAGTTCAATTTATGTTTTTGTATTTTAGTTTAATAATATCTTTGCTTTGATTATATCCATATTTTGGTGAGTGGGTTGGAAAATGGTCTTTGTCTCGGGATATATGTTGTAGGTTAGATTTCTGTTGATTACGGTGAAATTTGTGGTTATGTTGTTTGTTAAACTGAAATATGTGTGGGATGTTATTGTATTTTTTGTAGTACTTGTCGGGCATATATTACTTGTAACCCTTACGGGTTATTACATTGGTCGTAACCCTTGTCGGGCATGTATTAGTTATAAGTGTTGCCTATTTGTTGTGTTGTTTGTAACCCTTATTGGGTATGATCGGCGTTAGAGGGAATCTTAAAGATATAGAGGAACTCACAAATTTTTAAAAAAATTTTCCGTATCGAAAAATGGGGTCTAAACATGTTCCATCCTTACAGAAAATGGCATTTGATAGACCCGTCACATTCTCCTTTATTGGGAGGAGAAATAACCTATGAAGGCGGTACTATGTCCAACCGCCCTGTTATACAGATCTAGAAATTAATGAAGTGTACAATCATTCCGATAAGGTTGACATGGAAATAGAAGCTGTCGAATATCATATATCTCAAAACCTGCCATTTAAATATAACATAGATAGTGGGCTGAGTATACACGTGATGTTTACTCTGGCATTACATTGACAGAATGATCAAAAAGAGTATGCGCATAGGACTGCAACGGCTGCTCGTCCATGGCCGAATGCATGAGAGGCACCCTTGGCCCCATACCATACCCCCCTAAACAGATAAAACATGCCGAGGAGCATTGCGCAGATCCGCTGACAAACCCTCGTCTACGAGGGTATAGGCTGTGATCCCAAATATTCCCATGGTAACGCTAAACCTTCAATGCATTTAGTGTCGTATAAGACCGTCAAAAACTCTGAAGATATATCGGATGATGATTCTAGACGAGAATTTGGGGACAAATAACGATGAATGTCATACACTTAGAGGATGTTCCTGCTTATCAACCCAGCTTATATGACTTTTTTCAATGATATTGGTAACTACGGTGATTACGATCCCATGGACCGCAGTGATAAAGATGGGCTGATTTATTGGAATGAAGAAAAATGATATTCATTGCACATGTACTTTGAAAGCAAGGAGCAAGTTACTAAGGCAGTTACAATGTGGTCTATAGCTCAACAACGAGAATTCAAAGTCATAGAGAGTCGGATGAGAACATGGGTGCTAAATGCAAGATCTGCGTCCTCCTGCATTAGCGGTGGAGATTGTGATTGGAGTATCCGGCACGTGGAAATGAATCTCTTACTGTGTGGAAGGTCACAAAATGACTTTGAGATCTCGTATGTCTGAGTGATATATCCGGTACAACAACAGAAATCTTACATCCACAATCATTACTAACCAAATTATGCACTTAATATGAAAATGGAACTGGGCTACAAGGTCAAACAAATTCAGGCATATGTGAAGAACAGTTTGAAGGTTGTTTATACACATCTAGACTTATAAGAAAGCTTGGTATGCTCGCAGAAAGCGATTGTGCTTGCATATGGAAGTTGGGCATCTAATTTTCAACAATTTCCCCAATACGATGCAGTATTACTACGCTCCAATGCATGTGTACTGTGGTGCAATGGCTACATCATCCCAACAGTATCGAGGATGTGAAAATTTTCAAATACAACATATGTGTCTCAACTGCTCCATCGATTGACATACCCCAACTGTGTATACCTGTCCTATGTGTTGATGGCACGCATCTACGAGGGGAGTATCGGGGTAAATTACTTATTACCGTCGCTTTGGATGCTAACAATCAAATTTTACCTGTTGCTTATGCAATTGTCGATGAGGAAACAATCCAAAGTTGGGGTTGGTTCATGGAGCAGTTGAGACACCATGTTGTACTGTGACTTGGAGACTGTTTGCATAATATCTGATCGGCATCGGGGCATTGTGCATGCTATGAGTGAGTCCCCTTTATGGAGATAACCATTTGCGTATCATCGAAGATTCTGTCTGCGTCACATTCAGAGTAATTTGATGACTAAATACAAGAATGTAGAAGTGAAGAAGTTGTGTTGGTCTCTTGGTGTCAAGTTACAAAGGCGGAAATGGAATTTGCACCAACATACGATANCGTGCGAGACGCATACGAAACGAGATGGATATTAGGGATCCCCAAGAACCTAGGCGATGTACGAATTGTCATGAACGGGGACATAATCGCAGGAGTTGCCCTTCACGACAATAATGATTTGTCTTTGTATTTTGTTGTCTACATACTCATTGTATTATATGAAAGTAGTTTATTATCAAAAAATATTTGTCTGATCATTGATTACTATCAAAACATATCGTACAATCATTAATTCTTTCCATGATTATTTGTTGTAGGTATGGATGATCAGACAGCAGAGCTTGTCCATCCTGGACCATATGTACATGATATTATATCACCTATGACGCCGCATAGGGCTAGATCTATTTTTGACGGTCTTATCGATGATCCACATTACAGGTTAAGCGTTGTGATGGGACTTTTTGGGATCACATGCCTATACCGGCGCGGATATGGCATTATATTTGTTTGGCAGGTTTCGAGGGCGTCGCATCTTTAGGACGCATTTCAGTGGATCATGCTTTGATCACCAGTCTTGTTGAGCGATGGTGACAACAATAGACATATTCTTTTCATCTGCCCATTGGAATAGTGCCACTACACGTTGCAGGATGCCAGGTCCTGTGGGGTTTACACCTTTACATGGCCTAGATGTGTATAAGAGACAGTGCACTAGAATTCAGCAGATACTTCATTCCAATAAATGCATCTTTATCACTCTTTTTCCATGGGATCAGACATTGACGGTGGTCGTTTGAAAGTGGGATGTTTGTTATACGCATTAACGGGCGGGCCGTCAATGTATAAACCCCATAGGACTTCTACATCCTGCAACTGAATATCATTTTTTTCTTCATTCCAATAAATCAGCCCATGGGTATCAGCTATTTTAGGCACACTGTATCGCAGTTTCTGTAATGCCACTTCACCAACAGCTAGAACTATTTGCGGTCCAGTACTATTAGTACATGTATATTTAAATGGTTTATATGCATATAATTTTTTACTAGTACTTCATCTTCATTTATTTGTATACAGTTATGGGCTTGGGAGCGTATGCCGACAACTGCGTCCTATCCGGTTAGAGCCATGGAGCATCACGGAGCATATGGATCTCGGTACATATGTTTTGTTGAACTGTTTAATTACATATGTTAACATTGGATTTGATATTCATTAATTTTTATTGCGGGTGGGATGTTGGATTTGATCTCAAAGTTAGTAAATTAATTATTGAGGACAAATTGCACAAAAATTAGATGCCCAACTTCTCATTGGTTCAAGCATAAATGGGACTCCTGCATACCCACTACCTCTTTGAACTTGTAATTGAGGATCAAGAGAAGTGCATAACCTGTCTCTTATACACACTAGCCGTGGTCGGGCGAACAATGATTGGTATGACCCGACAGACAATATATAGATATTTGGGGTGCAAGAACGGATACAGTTGAGGTTGGTCTCCCATGTGTTAATACTACACATGCATCGGGTGATTACATGCAATGGTACCGAGCTGGAGGACGGTGATGTACATATCCAATCCTAGTCAACGCCCTACTTTTGCAGAAGGCTACCTTGGCGATGGTGCACGTGTAGATTATCTTGTAAGTAATTATTCTTTTTTTCTTATTGTTTTTCTTTTTCAAATTACTTCAGTAAAGCTAATTTGAACTTTCACAGTAGATGGATTCCATGGCTAGATTGTACTACATGTCGTTAGACAACATGACTGAGGACGATACTCCGGATGTAGTACATGGGCACGATCACCCATTTCGCTTCTCAATCACTACATGCAGGCGAATCTACTCGTCTTGATCTTCGGCCTCCGCTTCCTATTTACGTTAGACATCCACACCAGGTACATGATCCACATACACATCTAGATGTGTATAAGAGACAGCGGGCAACACGGCGGTGGTCGTCGACGTCGTCGAACACTATCCCCGCGACCCCATGTAGATGCCGAATCCCCTCATGTTAACATACCATTTGAGGGCGATACTTCACACGTACTTTCGCCAATTGCGCACTCCGGTGGGACCATCATCTTTCGGACAGTCGTCCACTGCGCCTGATCCAGAACATACTGGTCCAACCGTTTCAGATGAAGAACATGAACACGAACAAAGCATACCTTCGCAGGCGGAAATTGCTCACCATACTCAACAGTAAAGACATGTCTGTGTGTAAATATGATTTCTGTATACACATTTAGATGTGTATAAGAGACAGCAATATAGATTCTATCTCACTGTCTGGATGGTATATTGTCTAGATGTTAATAGTGCTAGATCTACCATAAGAGATATACATAGTCAAAATTTTGAAATCATTCATTTTTTCTATTTTTGTAATAGTGCACGATTTCTATTCGCAATGTGCATAATAGAAATTTGCTAAATTCTAAAAAACAATATATATATATAGTCAAATTAGCTATAACCAAAACAAAACAAAAAAACATAAATTCATTACAACGGATTTTTTGGCTTCAAAAAAAAAAAAAAAAAAATAGGACCTAAACCCTAAATCTTAAAAAAAAAAAAAAAAAAAGAGGATACCTAGCATTATAGGAATGCGATGTCGCATTCATTCCAATTTTTTTTTTTTTTAAAAGAAATTTCTGGAACTCCTCTTTCAAACAAGCATACAAATAGGCACAAATTTAGAATTTTCTCAGTGGATAAAAGCTACACCCTATCTGCTATCCTTCTTCAACCTCAGAAACCACAAAAAAAAATGAGACTCCATTGTTGTTTAACTAAAACCACTTTTCATCAAACCTTAAAAATGGCTACAATCCCCTGTTGCTCATCTCTCTCATTCTTCTCACCACTCCCCAAATTCAAACCCACCACCACCACCACCACCACCACCACCACCGCCACCCCTTTCTTCTACACCAGAGCTCTCTCTTCTACCGCCACCCAACCCACCATCTCCACAGCCACTCCCGGCGCCAACCCACAAGATGACAACAAAGGTCAAGACTTTATGAGTTTCTATATCATTTTTTTAGCTTTTTTATGGATAAATATTGAATCTTTGAAGTGGGTTTTTGGCCCTTTAAAAAAAAAAATTATTTAGGTGTGAAGCCTCAGTGGAAAGCAGCAATAGATTTCAAGTGGATAAGGGAAAATAAAGAGGCTGCGGCAGCTAATATAAGGAATAGGAACTCCAAAGCTAATCTGGACATCTTGTTCTTGAGCTTTATGAGAAGTTATTGAATGTTCAAAAGGTCAGGGCTCTTTTGCCTTTTTCTTTTTAAAATATCTTCTTAGGGAACTTTTTTATTTATTATTATTTTTTGTTTTGTTTTTCTATTGTTTTTATGTATGTTACATATTGTTTCTTTGCAAATTTTTGCTGCATTGCATGCTTATCTTGTATTTTGCTGATGCTTATGTTGTATTTTGCTAATTGCCAATTGAAAGCATTAATTGTTTCTTCTTAGTTGGATTGGAGATTCTATTGTTTAATGAATTATTATATAGGACTGGCTGTTGATTGACACTGTCCATTAAAGAGAACAGAATGCTGTTCCATGGATTGAATTTAAACTTTAATATGCTTGGCTTTCCAAATGATGTAGATGGCAGGGTTCCGGATGCGGGTTGTTAGTCAGGATGAACTATTTATTCTACCTGCTTAATTTTGTTAATTCGGTTAATAGTAGAAAAGAAATTATAAAAGTTTAATATAGGAAAAATGATCATACTGAAATACATAAAATTGTACACTAATCTTTTGCAATGTGGTCTTTTTTCCCTAACCTTTATGAGCAGTTAATCAAGAAGTAAGCTTACTCATATGTTGAGGCCATTTATTCTCATCGTGTCATCTTTTCCTGGTTTTTTGTTTTTTCTGTTATCTTCTTCCTTTATTTTTGATGGTGGTGTTTGGAGAGAGAGCAACCCTGGGAGAGGAAGAGAGAGGGGGGAGTTGATGGTTTTTCTTTTAAAATAAAAAAAAAAAAAAAATTGTTCTTGCTGTTTGGGATTGAAAAGAGCTTTTCAATTGTCGGTCTTCCTATTGATATTAATACTGTTAAATTCTATGAGTACCTCTTTGTGAGTCTTGGATGGATACAATTTATAGTTAAATTTTTCACTTGATTGCACAAATTTGCGACAAGCTGGTTTCTTCTCAATTTTAGCTAATTTTATCACAGATAGCAGGAAGTTGAAAGGCTTCGAGCAGAGAGGATTCATGAATGTGGTTGCGAACAAGATGAAAGGGAAATTAGAACCTTTTGAGCGTCAGACACTTATAGAAGAAGGTTTGCATCACATTCCCAACTTTGAGGTTTTCAATTGGCAATATCATTCAATCTGCCTTGAACTTTTTCTACAGGAAAAAACTTAAAGGAAGGGCTTGTTACTTTGGAAGAAGATTTGCTAAAACTAACGGATGAGCTTCAGCTGGAAGCACAATGTTTACCAAATATGACCCATCCAGATGTTCCCATAGGGGGAGAAGATGCCTCTACTTTGAGAAAAATGGTATACACCACTTCGCAGATTCTTGGAAATACAAGCACTTTTTCCCCTCTCTTTTTGGCTCATTCTTTTAGTTCTCAATATCTTTTGTTAGGTTGGTGAACCTCGGAAGTTCAATTTCCCTATAAAGGACCATGTACAACTTGGGAAAGACCTAGATCTGTTTGATTTTGATGCTGCTGCTGAGGTATTCATTCTAATCTAAGGTACTTAATCATTCTCTATCATCAATTATTTGCATTTCACACCATTCTTCTCTTATTCTGCAATGGTATGGCTTTAGGACCTACAGAGTGGGATTCACAGATTACTGACCTCGAGTTTGAATGTGGGTTGCATTTCAACTGAAATAGGCTTTGTCACTTGTCAACTCAAGGAACTCCCTTTTGTGTTAAAGATGGCCATAGAAAAGTAGTCTCTCTCTCTCTCTTTCTCAAATAATCATTTTTTAAAGTTTGTTGTGTGTAGAAGGTCAGTTTCTACACTATTTTTCGAACTTATCCGATTTATGTGATATTTCTGCCTTTTTGGTGGTGGGGGGTTAAACCTGGTGGACAAAAATGCTTATTTGGTTGGGTTCAACAGAGTGAAAATTCAGATTTCTATTTTGTTATCTCCAAACTCCGTTGCCTGTTTCTGCTGTAAATTTGGAGCTCATGATTTTAGACTAGCCTATAGAGTTGCATATGTCACAGAAAAAGCTGGATGGCCATTTAAGTTTATACTGTTCTAATTAGATACACTTGATTTTGCTTGCTCCTTCCATAGCAGCAGGAGTTGATTCCTGTTCTATTGTGTCTTCAATCATTTCACAGTTGCATGGCAAAAATGAAGTTGGAACTTCATTACTGTTCACTACTTTGCAGGTCAGTGGATCTAAATTCTATTACCTTAAGAATGAAGCTGTGTTGTTAGAAATGGGCCTTGTAAACTGGGCTGTCTCAGAAGTAATGAAAAGAGGCTTTACACCTCTTACAACACCAGAAATTGTGCGGTCATCTGTTGTGGAAAAATGTGGTTTTCAACCACGTGGAACAAATACGCAGGTAATTAGATATACTGCAAATTCAAACCTGTTGTTGTATTGATTACTTTTTTAAGTATGTCTATTGATATATTTAAATCTGAGAATTAAGTGTTCTCAGAATTGATAGGGTTAAATTAGATGCTCTGTGATTACGTTAAGATTAGAATTGGTAGCGTTACATGCACTCAAGTGGCAAAAGCAGTCGACAAAAAAACAAAGTCAAATTAAGTTTTCAGTAAGCTGACTATGCACTTTTTCCTTTTGTGCTACTCTTTGTTGGTATTCTGTGATCTATTCTGTAAAACCATAAATGGTTACTGAATGACGTCTATGTACGTAATTTCTATTTGAGCCACACAATGCCTTATTTAAACTTTGTACAAGTGGTTGATCTTAACCAAATCTTTACTTATATTTGCAGCATCCACTTGTTTATCTTGTTTAGGGTGTTTAATAATCAGAAAATAAAATTCAGTGAATTATTTATCTGTTTTAATTTTGACAAATACTGACAGGTTTACTCCATTGAGGGAAGTGATCAATGCCTTATTGGCACTGCTGAGATTCCAGTTGGAGGAATTCACATGGATTCCATTCTTTCGGAGTCATCTTTACCCTTGAAGTATGTGGCTTTCTCCCATTGCTTTCGCACTGAAGCTGGTGCTGCTGGTGCTGCAACTAGGTAATAAACGAGTTTCCATTGCACATCAGATAAAATAGTTCTTGCTCTGATTTCCAGTTACAAAATTTTTACAGTTTTGTGCTCTTAAATGCAAGTGTTCACCTCTTGTACTTGCTAATTGGTTTTGTTTCATTTTTTTTATTTTTCTGTAATCCTTTGTTCTTCTTTCCTTGACTTTATATTTTATCATTACCTGATGAGAATGGTAAATTGATCAGAGCATACAAGTGCACGAAGCTGAGTGGATGAAAGGGCATTTTTGTCCCAAAAACTTTTTAATCATTTTATTTCATGCCTTTTGAATTTTTCATGGACTTCTCCTTGATTTTGGTTGAATTTTAGAATGGGATTCTAGTTGCAAAGTGCTAACATTTTGTAAAGGAGGGGGTCAAATTGGACTTCCCAGTACAAGTGGATTTTTTACAACTAGTACAGATTATAGTGCTGAAATTTTTAAATCATTTTGTTTGTTCTTACATCAAATTAATCATTGGGCAACAATGTTGGAGCAGAGGTCTTTATCGAGTTCATCCAGTTCAGCAAGGTGGAGATGTTTATACTATGCCGACCAGAAGAAAGTGATTCTTTCCTGCAAGAACTGATTGAAATTGAAGAAAGCCTTTATTCATCACTCGGACTTCATTTTAAGTGCGGATCTAATTCTATACATGTAATTATGTTTATTTACATATAATTCTGTGAATTAACTATTCGTCAATCTTTGTGTTGATGGATTTCTTAGAACATTGGATATGGCATCAGAAGATTTAGGTGCACCAGCTTACAGGAAATTTGATGTGGAGGCATGGATGCCCGGTTTGGAACGTTATGGCGAGGTATGGACTTCTTGCTTTCTTTAGCTGCCAAGAATCTAGTATTTCAACTACAGGCTATATAGCTTATCTAAGCGTGTTACGCAGTTTTCCACTGTGAACACACCATCCAGCACCCGCTAATCCCTTTAGTCTTTCACCCTTATGTTGTGCTTATGCATTTAAGGATCTTCTAATCTGGTCTGATGCATTAATGAACCTGACAGATTTCAAGTGCATCAAATTGTACAGATTACCAAAGCAGACGACTGGGAATTCGATTTCGTCCAGACTCATCCTCAAGTCCCAAAAAGGGCAAAGCCAGTTCCACTCCAACACAATTTGTGCATACTCTAAATGCAACAGCCTGTGCAGTTCCACGGATGATCGTATGCTTGCTAGAAAATTATCAGCAAGAAGATGGCTCTGTTGTTATACCCGAGATATTAAGGCCATTCATGGGTGGGCTTGATGTAATTTCTTACAAATATAAATAACATATCAGTCCAATAAATACATTTTGCATTTTTGACATTATAAAACTTTTTCTAATCTTGTCCTGTTTCTTATGTGAGAATATTGGAAGACCAGTTGATACTACGTGAGAAATGAAAAAGATGACCTTTTTATTATCTTGACGTGTTTTAGCCTTTTTTTTTTTCCTGGTCATGATTAATAGTATTACATTACATTATTCGAGTTCAAGAGCAAATGATACCAAGAGAAATTCAACGTTTTCCATTCTATTTGTGCCATAAAGCCATAATTGGACGCCTGTTAATCTTCAGGAGATTAGATTACACAGATATTTGCTTATTTTGGCGATGAACAGAAATTTGTTCAGCCACCGTTCCACATCAAATAAAACTGTGCCATCTGAAATTTTTGAGAGCAACTCTGCAAATCCTATTTGGTTCTAACAAATTGTATCCTTACAAACGTTGAATGCAACTGAGGTAGTTTTCTGTAAACCAATACTTTGAACCCAATATGAAACTCACTGAAACCTGTTTGCCACATTTACAGTTTGAGTTTGCTTAACTCAATTTTCTGAACAGGATAGGTGTATGCCTCGTAGTTAATCTGTTGCCCCAAAGAACTCAGTTTTGCAAGAGTTGTTATCAAGTATTAACCTGAAAAAAAAAGAAAAAGAAAAAAAAAAGAAAAGAGCAACCAATTCCAAGGTCAATTTGGATCTTAATTAGACGCAACTTCAGTAAGCATCAATAATTTCAAAAGATCTAGAACATGTTTTTATAACAAAAATCCAGCAGCATTATCAAATTTAATACAGATGACGCGTATCGTCAAAACTGATTAGTGAGGGAAAAGTTTCAGGCAACAAATTAGCTTATCCATCAATTCCTTCTTGAAATGAGAACAAGAAAAATGAATGTGGTACTTGCCTGGTAGTCTGTTTGAGAGACTGTCTCTCGGCTGCGTTGATATTTTTGAACCCATGGTGAAACATCTGAATCTCTTTGCCAGCAATGCTTCCGTTGCAGCCTGATCAGGCCCCAAGAATGCAGACATAACAGCCAACTAGGAAACAAGCAATGAATATGACAAGGTGATCAGATATAACACTTGTTTTCTCCTAGATGTTTTTATGCTTGTATGTTGATGGAATTCCATGCATTTCATCCTACCGGAGGGCATTTCATAAGCAATGGATAAATTTAGATGAAAACAAAGCCACACAACTAAACCAACTACACATCTTTGAGAATACCGACCAGGGCTACCTAAGATCAATGTACGACTAACAGGAGAGAAATGTAACAGGAAGCTTGCCATATGTAGTACAGTTCATACGTAAATGGAGACGACGATGATGAAAAGGGAAGATTTGGTAAATAGTTTCTACAAAGTGAAGCCTTGCAAGAGGTTTTGTCGGGTAAAGCTTGGAGTTTGGACAATAACACTTCATGGTACGAAGGGAGGAAGCTTTATGTGATTATTGGATGATGGAAAATACTAGAAAGTTTCTTTTGTTTTCTTTGTAAATGAAACTCAATTTACCTGGCGTGGACCAAAGCCAACAGCAGAGAATTTATCTTTCATCTCCTGAACACTTATTTTCTCCCACAGAGGTACCCTGCCTTCTGGATCAGGGTCTTGGGCGTCAGACCTCCCAAATTGCCTGTCAAACAGGCCCCACTACGCACAGAAAGTTGCACAAATTTGAGCACAAGGTAGAGCCATTTTTGTTATTTTCAAAATCTAAATGGAGGAAAAAGAAACTNGTATGATCACAGGTATCCAAAGTTGTATTTAAAAAGAAGGTAATGATCCATGTGTACTTCATCATTCTTCCTATGGTTAAGCTAGAAAGAGAACCAATCAACCAAGTAGCTGAGCTATGTACAATGTAGCAGCATTTTGGTAGTATGAAACAAATGTCGATTTTCATATAGTGCATCCAAGAACTTCCCTTCCGTGATTGTCATCATGCTTGAAGTAGTTGCAGAAAGGAGGGGTTGTAACTTGTAACTTCGAGAAGGAATTTGTTAGAGTGATGAACCTATCTTATTGTTCGATTTAATATTTCCAGGTGCTTCTCCTAACATAGATATAGCCCAAAAAAAGGACTACACGTATCTTGGGCTCGTATGAAAAGCTAACCTGTCCATTTGACCCATATACACGGTATAGCAAAGAGCCTTTTTCTTCATTTCCACCACATTTCTGAATGGCTGCTGCTAGAAAGGTAGATTTTACTGCACTTTGTGCTGCATCAAGCAAATCAGCTAATTATTAAGACAGAAGTCTCAAGGCAACAACATGAAAAATTTGAGTATTTCTGTTTAGCACTGTGATGGTAAGCAATAAACTGCGACCAATTAAATAGACTATCTTTTTAAAGGCACTCGAATAATGCTTAGACTAGTAACATCCATGTTTCTTTTAACTTTAACTGCAGTTTGGCAAAATTGTACTCTCAGTATGGTTCAATATTTAAGCTGTTTATGCTGTATACGTCCATAGCCTTTTCCTAGGTAGTATAAATCTCCATAACTCAAAAGCTAATAGCCTTGTTTCTATAGTTCAATTAGTTTAGACAATGCAGAGGAGAAAAGGCTGGACGGAATGTGATTCACATATCATGATGGTAATGCAATAAACTCAACCTCAACCATGTTCAACCAACATGCCTTACCTGCAAACTGTATCAGATCTGCATATGAGATGGGTCCTCCCTTCGAATATGAATCAATCTCCTTCTTTGCTTCATCCAATAAATTCAATGCAGCAATCCATGTGCAAGCCCCTTATTTTCTGGTCTGCTGATCTCTGAGCTTCAATCAAGGGAAAAATAGACGATGAATAAAGCTATCAGGACTAATTAAGCAAATGGGACTGGAAGACTTAAAAGAGTGTTGATTTATAAAGAACCAGAATTACAGGACTAAAAGACTAAATTCCATGCTGACAAGTTAAAAAATCTCCGTATTTTTCTGCTTTCCCATCCACTTTCATGACAATGGATGCTAGAAATCTCATACTTTTAATGGCCTCTGTGGAGATAATCAAAGGAGCAAGCATCTACAGCATATGGATTACTGAAGATAATAGGATTGTTTGAGGATTATTAACGTTGGGTACATGAAATGAAAAGCTCAACGTCGTAAGTTACTGCACTATACATGAAGGAATTCCTGGTAAAATAACCACATAAGAGTTAAGACTACATATAGGCCAACAATAGCATTCTGAACATGGAAAATACAGCTACCTGAAGCGAATAGATCCATTTGGGCCAGAGATCTGTATCATACCAGATTTTGTACTCTGCAGAGTAATTCTTAATAGGTCAGTCTTTTGCATTTCCATTATAAGTACTTGTATGTAATTTATGAAACTCGTCCCTGACCTTATCATAAGTCACAGAATCATTAAGTGCTAAAGTCAATATAGGTGGAATGAGTACTGGATTCCCCTGGAGATAGACACAGAACATAAAAGTGAAAATTTACAGGTTGAAAGAAAGAAGTTGAACTAAGCTGAATCCATGCTATAATATGATAACAGTCATATAGTTAAGATTTTTTACCTTTATAGCTGTAGCCAGGGTATCCTTGATGCTTGCTAAGATAACAATAAGAGGGAAAAAGAAAAGGACACGACAAGTTCATCCAATGAAGAACAAAGGAAAAAAATTTGGATTTTATGATGACACAAGTGTTTGAATAGCTTACATTGAAACTCCGAACGCTGTCTCCGTTGTATCAAGTCAGCAGCATTAGCCACCTCGACAAATGAGCTGGATCTGGTTACTTAAGGTCCTATAGAAAAATTACAACTGATGGAAACTCATCATCAAATCACTCTTAAAGAAACAAAAACCATGTGCTTGCTACACATAAACTTAACTTTTACAGCTTCATCCATAGAAGTATAATCCTTTGAATTCAAATGCACTTTTTTCCAACTATTAGTTTTCACATTTTACCCACCATCAGCATGAGAAATGATATAAAATACGATAATGTAAAACACGAACAATGTACGAAAGTCAAATTAAACCACAACTATGGCTGCTTTTTGTCTTCCCAGCAGCGCTACACTCTTACCGCCATGATCCCCTTCTTTTCCTTTGAATTCACCCAATTCCCTACCTGATCCTGCCCCTCTCTGTCAGCTGTATAAGACCTTCCCTTCCACTGCCCCTAATTCCTGGTGCTCCTATCGGTGCTTCTATTCAGCAGTGTCATGTGTTATAACACTTGTATTTGCAGTAGTAGCAGCGGTATTATCATGGCAGTGGTGATGAGAAATGAAGTGTGTTAAGTGTCACCATGTAATTAAGTAAGACGTAAAAGACAGCTAGTCGTGTTGATAGGTCGTGTTGTTTAGGAAGACTCCCATCAGCACATCCTTCTCTAGTACAAAATCTCACCCAATGAGTACTTGAAATCCAGGTTCATCTAATATTTTCTTGCGAGTCATGACTAATGTTTTATACATTTATACTGTTACACAGCATCTCAATGGTACTAGTTTTTTCTTAAATGGATCTGTATGAAGTCTCCATAAAAGAAAGATAATTGAAAATTTTTGACTCTTAGTAAGATGTCTGATTAAAAATTTTGAGTGTTTAATAGCCAAGGAACTGAGCAAATAGAATTTAGTTTCAGTGTTGTCAAGGACTGCAGCTGAGCATCATTTGTGTAATCGACTGGCAAACCTCACATTGGGTCATCAATTTCATATCCTAAGTTCGAATAAAAATCTGACTCCATCCTTAGATACCATGTTTCCATTTTTCTGTTTGCACATGAATCATTAGGAAGACGATTACTGAAAAGCAATTCTGAAATTCAGGATGAATTTCTGATTTTTCCTAGTGCAAATCTTTGGTTATGTGTACCTTGCTATTAGAGATTCTAATTCATGTCATTCTTTAAGGTCCCACTCACTAGAATATAAATATAGGAGTACCTAAAAGTTAGGATTTCGGAAGCTGCTCCTCTTTAAGCCTCTAAAGCGGAACATACCATCCAAAAATAGAAACCAGTAACTGAAACCATGGAAACTCTGAACAAAATGTAAGAAGAAAGAGCCTCACCATGCCAATAGTAGCACCAAGGCCATGTAACATATCCCGCCTACGAAAGCCATGTTCTTGCACATTATCCACTTCAATCTTGCAGCAAACTACACCCTGAATATAACAAAATCTTGAAATTCTAAGTCTACTATTTCTGAACATAACAATAGCAGCATTATCATATTGATGATATATGGTACAACACAACCATCTCTGAACAGAAATAATATATAGAAATACTCAAGATTGCAACTCCAAGAATGTATAGACTGGTTAACAACAATCATATAAAAGAATTCACAAAAATGCAACAGAAATCAATGTTACTAATCTGAAATACTTTAAAAGAAAAACCAAAAAAAAAAAGCTAGAAAAAGGAATGCAGAGTGCTAATTACTTACAGGATTGATGGGGTGTCTAGAGATAGTGCTGGAAGGTGCAGGAATCACTGGAAGGAAAGAAGGGACAGTTGAGATGAAGGAGACCATCCCCACCTGATATTTTTTCCAGTTTCTTCCAGAGATGGACAGTAGAAGTGTCTCTGTTTGTTTGTGTGTATGAAGTGTGAAGTAGCAGGAGAGAGGAATGTGGAGGGATATATAAATGGGCCAATCAGTAGTTATCTTGTTATCCTATCCTTTAAATTCCATTTAATATTTGCTCAAAAAAGAAAAATGAAGAAAACCCCAAAAATGATGAAGATATATAATAAAAGAAAAAATAATGAATATTAAAAAAATAATATAGCAAATGTGTACACAACAAAAACAAAGGTAAATTTCATTTTAGCTTGTAAAAATATGATGATTTCTTAAAGTAAATGTGAGATTTCTTTGTTGTTACAATTTCCAAGATTCAGGAATCCTTTATGCTTTTGCAATTCACCAAAATAATGGTGCCACAAGACACATGGATTTGCTAAGTATTTTCTTTCTTATCTTTTTCACAATTTTCACCATTCTTCATTTTCAGTTTTTTTTTTCTTCTTTTTCTGGTCACCAAGTACATCGCTTTAAGCAGCACTAATCCGGCATCATTCTCACATGAGACGAAAATAGTCAGCACTAGCATTGCTGAAGATACAATCTCATACAACAAATATTTATATAAGGTGAGAATCATTCCTTCCCAGAAAATGTGAAATGAGAAAGAAAAGGCAGTGGTAAAAGTTGAATCAGGTTGAGGATGGAGTAAAAAAAAAATGATCTTTTTTTCTCCTTTTATTGCATCGGATGAATATCTAAGAATGGCTAATACTAAAAAAGGATTTGCTCTCTTTACAATGCCTACCCTATGCTTCTCTGAACAAATACTAAGCTGACTAAATAAGTGCCCAACCAAAACATCCATCTTCTGCAAATGGTATCTATCTATATCTCTATCAGCAGTCTCCCAGAATCCACGTTATTATCAGCCTATGCACATCTCACAATCTCCAAATGGTGGCAGTTGCGGCTCAATCTTCATAAATAATTACGTCCACAGGCCATTGATACACCCGCAAGGCTGTAAATGGACCTGAAGAAAGTAAGCTGCGCTTTCATTGGCTACCTACTGATGCTCGAACCATTCCTATATTGTGATTCCCTCTGACACAAGCAATCCGGCAATGGGTTCACATAAAATGCCTCTTCTGACCGAAATCTATCCATTCCCTTCGTTCCAGAAATAGGGCCTTTTCTCTTCCTTGGAGACCCTTGCCTGAGCAATCAGTATTTAGATAAAAATAAGTAAATATCAATAAAAAAGGAAAGTGTTATTCGTATGACAGCTTAGATGTTGGGAACAAGCTGCTAAGAGCATCAATTTTAAATAAAGAACTTGAATGTCAAGTAACCTCCCTGGTAGCTGCTAAGAAAAGTTCAACACTTTTCCACACAATAATTTAATGCATACAAAATTGTTTATGGATTACAATTGTTATACAAATACAGTATAATCACTCTACAGAAGATAAAATGGATCTTCATTTAGAACATCACTATTGGAATTAAGCATCATAAGACACCAGGGTGATGTGCCAAATGTCGGTATAAAACTAACAGTGAAATGTATACAAAATAAGGGAATATTTGCTTCAACATACCGCCTTTTGTGAATATCAATGACTCGATTTGCCACATTTTTTCCTTCTTTCATTGTCCCCAGCTCAATTTTGTCAAAAATTCGGACAAGAGTTTTTCTGGTAAATCAAGGGAATATAAGACAAGCAATATGAGTCCTGCTGCAAGTGAGATGCAAACTATCAAAATCTAGATAGAATCTCTTACCTATCCGGTAAAATAGTTTTCCACATCTATGCCCAAGAAAACGCCGATGTCCCTCCACTGCCCTTGCCATGTTCCCAGAGTATGTAGGAATGAATATGTCACTCTCAATTGATACAATATAGTCCAATGCAGCCATTTGAGAAGCATGATTAGTAAATGGTTCAACCTCCTCCGCTGTGGCCAATTTTTCCTGCACAGCAACAGTAAACTGTAACCAATGGGAAAAATCTATTAGAATTAAAGGCATCTGGTGGCCCTAGAAACAAGGGGTTTACAATTTTTTGGGGGTGCTTTCAAAGCCAAATTTGGTTTGGTGAATATCAATCTTCTTTTGCCTTCTTGAGTGCAGAATTTGAGCTAAATAAGATACTTTTAAGCAGATCACTTTAATCACTGCTACTCGACATGTATATCCACATGTATGGCACTTTTAACTGAATAAGATACATTTACAATTGAAAACATTTTTCTAAGAGTTTTACCTTGTTCATCAATAAGGGAAAGCGTAAACGTAGATCACCCATGCCATGGGAATCACCTCCATATATCTCTCCAGCAGCAATATATATGGGAGTGTTTGATGGGAATCCAAGAAGACTAAGGAAGATTCCAACCTCCTTTGGAGTTAATGGACAATAGCCTTTAGCTCTCTGCTCAATAGGATCAATCTCTTTTACTTTCCACCACGTGGTGTTTTCTCTATCAAATTAATAGGATATGCATAAGGCAATGCAGAAAGTAAACAAGCACAAAGACCATACTTCATAACCATGCATGGCATCTCCTACCTAATTGCCTTTAGTTCTTCAGCTTCTTCTGGGGATAAATCATGTGTGCATCCACTAAAGGCAAGCATGTCTTTCTCATATCTTAAATGTAAAGCAATGTAGGGACCATAGGCTCTCATTCGATCCACCAACAACTGCACAGTATGAATAACAGGAGCTGGTTTAATATCATAGACAAGGAAAATAAACAAGCCATTAAATTAAAGCAGCACTGAGCCTGGAAATTACCTTTCCCATTGCCTTTCAATTTTGAGAGCGAAACGCAGAGCTTGATAACAAGCACGACAACGCAGCTTTTGAATATCTGGTGGCAGGTTATTATTAGCTAAACGAGAATCAGACTTTGCCGCTCGAATGACCTGTGAATTATGTAAAATCATTTAGTAACACAAAACAAGGGCACAAAAATTCTGTTTCCACAATATGCACCTGATATTGTTCCCACAAGCTAGCAATCTCTTCCGCATAGTACTCCACACCAGACCAACTTCTGAAGTCCTTAACTGCTCTAGTAGCTGTTGCGAGTTCTTTAGGAAGCTTTTTGATAATTTTTATGTCATTCTTCAACGAATTAATGAAATGAGCTTCATCAAAGACATCAGAGAAATTGCTGTCGATCAAAATACAAAAATCAAATGTCAATACCACGAACAATTTATTTATGTGAGATATACATTAACATGCACATAATGAAGTGCCAGAACCGGTTTCCTGTATGGGGAAAAAAATACCGATTCTGGTCTCAACTAAATAAAAGAAAAATAGGAAAAGTAATACCTAGAGTCCTGCCAAAACGAGCGTTTGTCAAGTTCTGGAATCACAAGAGTGGCATTTATAATACGAGCAACAGCAACCATGTCGCATATCTGCAAGCATTGATCAGGTTCTTCAACTCAGTTTGGAATTAACATTCTCACGTTAAAAGTATATACTTATATACATGTAAGAATAATTCGTCATTCATTGTGCTACTGAACCAGGGAAAAAAAAGAAGTTATTCTTCTGCCTGCTAAGTGTCACACTCCATAGGCTAACAAACTTCAGTTCAGAAAAGTACTTTAGTATTTAATTTTTCAAAAGAGATACTCGAAGAAGAAGAATATCATAGGAAGAGCACAACTTGTCCCAGTTTTGTAGCTTAAACCACATAAATTAGAATCCGATCAGAGCTGTACAAGTCGAGCAGACAAAAAAATACTTGACGTTCAATTTGGGATAGCACAAAATGAAGAACAGTAACCAAACAGCAGACAATGACTCTATACATTGTTCCAAACTTCCAATGGTTGACCACGGAGAGTTATCAGACTCAGAAGGTGAGAACAAAGAACTTAACCTGTTTCCTTCCTAGTGATGAAACACTTAAAAAACCTTTTCTAAATCCTGACAACAATTTTCTTATGCTTTTGGCAGGACAAATATACTTTAACTAGCACGCTATGCGACTGACTCGTTAAAGCTTCACAAGATATTTTAAGCAACATCAACAAGTAAATAGAAAATTAAAAAATTAAAAACATATGATCAGGTAAAGTAAGGTTCAAAATTGACCTTCCCCACCCCAGAAAAAACAGAGCACAAAAACAAAAAGAAAAGCAAAAATTAGAGGATAAAAGCTTCCCATGGGTGAAACAAAAGAACCAAATAAGCACTTGCTATTGAAGAGAATTTGGAGAAAAACTCACCCCAGCTCTCATTTGATTCAGCCCACCATTTGTATAAACCAGCAGGTAACCACGTGATTCCGGAGGAGCTGCGTAATCCAAAAGTTTGAAGTGTAATATTAGGAGTTAGCACCAAATAAAAGTCTCATATGGGCACTCAAATAACTAAAACTATCTCCCTTTTGTCTGGATTGAAGAAAAAAACAAAGGTTACTCACATGTATAATATGGACTAGGAGTAACACAGGGTGCATAGTCCCGATTCGGTGGCTGCTTCCATAACTTGTCCAAATCCAAAGCCCCACTTGCATTATTCAACTGTCAAATCTAACGGAGTGAAAACATGAAAGATGCACGACTACTTTGTATTTAAAATATGCACACCTACAACTATAACACTCAAAATCAAGACGCATCTCATATAAGGCAATAGGAAAGAATGCAACTTCTTTGCAATAAAACAAAAGATTGGAGGAAACAATTACATCGTAGTAAATAGTATATGAACGAAAAGTGCAGAACCTTAGACTGGGGAGATTTTGTTAAATGCGGCCGAGAAAATTCTTGATTCCAGCTTCCCTCAGTTTGCAGATTCTGATACAGTGCCAATTTCATAATGCTACAAGATTAATATAACTCAAATCATTAAAATTCTTCAAAAAAAAATAAAATTGAAAAGTAACAATCAGAACTAAATTTCCACCATGATCCCACCTACTCTGAAATAAACAAATACATATCCCAAAATACAAACTTTCACTTAATTAAATACAATTATCAACAATCTGATCACAACCACCTCCCAAATTCCTTTCTTTCTCCCAATAAAATAAAACAAAAAAGAAAGAAACTTCCTTGTAAAACATTAATAATCTGTCAAAAAATCACAAAATTACCAAAGAACTGGAACATGCAACATAAATACTCCAAGAACTTCAAAACCCAGAAATTATTTTCAAGAAAACCAATAAATAATATAAAAGAAAGCAGAAATAAATGAAGAAAGAGAGTAAAATAAAGAATAATACCGTTGTAGGCAAGTTGGTAATAGCAGCAGAGGGAGAAAATCCCGGATGAATATGAACTGACAGCAAAGCCACCAAAGCTTATTGCAACTAATGCCAAAGACAGCACCTTTCTCACAACCACCACAGTTTTCCACCTTCTCTTCTGCATGACTTTCACTTTCTCCAAAATCCCTCTAAAACCCACCAAGAAAAATCAGTTATTTACACATTTTAATATCAAACATTTGCGGAAAAGAAAAATACTTTGATAGGATACAGGGAAAAAAAAAAAGGTGCTGATTTTGATGATTTCTTGAGTTTTAGGGTCCAAATCTTGATGTTTTGGTTTATTGGGTTTCCTTGTTTTTAGGCCTTTTTGGCGTTTGGATTGGCTCAGCAGAGTTGGCATTTATATACAGTTAATAATGAGACGACGAATTCCAGTAGCAATGGACCAATGGGAAAAAAACTTGTTTTGGGAAAAAAATAAAGATGTCAAAATCAAGGGTTTAATTGTTTATTTCTTGAATTAGAGTGATTAATTTATTGGTTTTATTTTTGCAATTTTGCTTGAAAGGGTTGTGACTATGTCCACTTAATTTAATATTTGCAGTACCTATTTATGAGTTTCACCATTTGTGGGAAAAAGAAAATAAAAATAGTATGAATATATAACTTTGGTAAAAGTTGGCCATATAGTCAACATAAAATGTATTGCAAATTTGCAATTTTTGTTCTATTGGTAGGTAGTATTTCTCTATCTCTATGGGTTATAATATTTTTTTAGTACGTGTTGTAAAAAAAAATTTAAATTATGCATGACTTATTTGTAAAAATAACAAATATGATATTGCACGTATAGTAATTGATATAGAAAATTTTCTACATTAACTATAAAGGAAAGATAATAAACTCTAGTTTTTAACACTTGATCCGAAGCAAATGTATCCTTTAGAATGGAAAATTGGTGTGAAAAAGTACCAAACTAATTAAGTTCTTTGTCCAATGCAATAAATTTAGTATATATTAAGAAATAATCTTTCATATATTATTAGTGTAAAAAAATTTTATACCATCAGGTGTGAATGCATGTCACTTATATATTATTTAAATTTCTTAAATGTCATATTTATACATATAATATGCATTCACACTCGATGATGTAATCTATTTTCTACATCAATTTCATATAAAACATTAAAAAAATTTACAATTCTATTAAGAGAATCATTCTATTATATTTTAAAAAATTGTATAATATAATTATATAAGTTATAAAAATTTATACGATACTAACCTTTAAAACTAGTGGAAGGATTTCCCGAATTATAGAATTCTCCAAAGAGATTAGCCCATACACTAATAGCTAATACAGTTTCTCGAAATTTCGCTAAATCCACAAGAATATAATTATGGTAAGTTGTAGTAATCTAACGTTTGGAGTCCCACATAAAGTCATAAACTCTCTTCTTCGAGTCTCTGACTAGACGAGAAAGGTCCGTCAAATCAGAGAACTAATATTTTATGTGTATCAAAATATAAAGAATTTATTATATCAAAAATTTAATATTTTATATTTAGAATAAATTTTTATGTGCATCAAAATATAGAGTACTATAATTACAAAAAAAAAATTATGTAAACTTAATATAGACTCACATAATTTATTTTTTAACGTATCATATATTTTAGTACATGTAAAAATTTATCAATACTTAAAACCAGATTAAATTAAAATACAAGAACACAATGACATGATGCTGCATCTTTGACTTCGTTTGCAATCGCTACCAACTCTATGAACGTGAATTTTATTGGCATGCAATTCCCAATGGTTGACAACTCCTCTATTTAACCAATTAACAAATTAAGGTAAACACTTAAAAGTGTGGATCTCAAGGTACAAGGCAAAGAAGCAGCAGTGATTAAGCATGGCAAGCAAGGCATGACAACACAACTCCTTCGTTATTTTAACTGGTATTTAGCCTTCAAAGAATCCAGATGATAGATAGCATATTGGTACAAAAATTAAGATAGGAGATCCTTAACAAATCAATCTGCCTCAGTAGGTTAAAACCCAATCTAATTCTTGGCGATCGATTTATTGATAGTCAAGGTCAATTGTGGTACACCAAAGAAAAAAAAATAATAGTTGTGTTCTGGATTGATAGATTTGGAAAATATTTTAAATTCATTCATTTATTAGAGAGATTTATAAAGATAAAATGAATAAATTTCTATCCACATAAATTAAAAGATATTATAATTAATATTTTCTTTCATACTTTTTAATTTAGATAAATTTAAATTTATTACTTGTAACACAAAAAATTACTCCAACAAATTAATGAATTTCAAATTCTTTACCAATTTTTTTTCCAAACGCAGTGAGTAGTTAATTTACCGTGCGGCCTACAGGATTAGGAAAAAATATGAAGCTAAAGAGAGTAAAGGAGAGAAAATAAAGGAACAAGAAATCCCTCCTTGACTTTCCTCCGTCTTGATCAACCCTTACAAAAACCAACAGGAAAAATTATTATAAAAGGTGAATAGACCAAAAAAATGAGGTTCTTGGATTTTGTTATATGTGGTCTTGCGTTATCTGTTTTTCAACAAAAACAAAAACCAGAAAAAAAAAAAAAAAAAAAAATTGACCTGGTTTACCACGATCTATCCTTATAAAATAAAAACACAAATGCTTAAAGCATATATTAAAGGAAAATTCTACAGTTTCTTTTAAAAAATTATTTCTTTGTACTTTAAATACTTGTACAGTATAACATTATGTGCTTTAAAAATTTGTACTGTATAAGTTTTTAAACTTAAGGAAATGGTTAGAGACGGTAGAATTCCTCTACGTTAAGTATAGAGTATAGACAAAATTTTTTTTTTCTACGAAGAGTATAGATAGAAATTGAATTCACTTTAAAATGGTTTTGGTCATGAAATAGGGATTCAAATTTTAATGACAAAAATTCTTGTTTTTTCATTATCATTTTTGACAACATAATTGTGGCATCTTTTAGCTTCGAAACATATGAAAAATTAAGTAACAAAGGCGAGTCACAAACAACCCAAAATCCCAATGCAGATGACAAAAAGATCAAAAGAAGTGGTGAAATAAGGTGAAGGAGTCAAATATTCGTGTTATATTAATTAATAGTTAATAAAAAGTCTAACTTATAAATTAGGGAACCACCCCTTCCATGTGAGGCACTTTTTTAACTGTAAAACTGTGAGATTTCGAACAAAACGAATAATGTCTCATATGAGCGTAAGATAAATTTTAACATTAACATAATGGCACCGTCTATAGGAATCGAACCCACGATCACATGGAATCCCGATCTCCATGCTATGGACAAGGATGGAGAGATCCATAGACTAAGATAATCAAATGTTATATTAGAGGATATGTTCATTAAACAACAACTTGACCATTTATTCATTCAAAGAGAAAACTCCTGCTCATACCCTTCGGGATAGAACTCTTTACTTGTAACCTTCAGAGATGCCAAGGAACTTCATAAGGGATCACTCTAAGCATATTTTACTCTCGCTCTTTGGAGTTGAGATCTCGCTTGCTCTTTCCTTATGAGATAAAGCTCTTACTTATTTTTACCCTTCAAGATAGAGTACTCAATAATTCGCAGCCTTAGTTCTTTGTGCTCGACTAACACTCTCTGGGATTGTTGACCTCTCTCTTGCAATACTAAGTCTTCTTGAGTGAAGGCTTCTACAAGTGAAGTCTCACTCCAAGAGTGAAACTTACCCATTCGAGAGTCAGAATTCTCATCCTCCAGAATTACCTCAACCCTTTAGGAGCAAGGTTTAGTCTTCCCAACTAAAGGCTTATACAAGCTAATTCTTACTCTCAAGAGTAAGGCTCACCTTTCTAAGGGTCACGAATCTCATTCTCCGAGATCACCACACCCCTCCAAGGGTAAACCAAGTCTTCACATTTGAAGGTTAATTAAGTTGAAATCTCACCCCAAGAGTGAAGTTTAATCTTCCTGGGATCAAAAATCTCATACTCCATGATAACCTCATCCCTCTATGGTCGAAGTTGAGTTTCCTCAAATGAATGCTTTTACAAGTAAAGTCTCAATCTGTATGTGAAGTTTACCTTTCCAAGGGTCAAATATTTACATCCTATGTATCAGGATCAAATCACCCTTATGGAGACAAATTTAAATATTCTCAATCTAACACTCACCCTTAAGAGTGTGATGGACCCTTTTGAGGTTGAAGACCTTATCCTTCGGGATTAAGTCACTCTTTGATAGGAAAGCTAAATCTTCTAAAACTACTAATTTGAGTTTCGGAATCTACATGGGAGGACAAAGTCCTGCTACTCTTATTTTTGCCTCAGGTGTACTTCTCGTGAGTTCGGGGCATGACGTTATCCTTACTTCGGAGTTTTTTTTGTGATCAAATAAATTTGGATTTCGACTTTAAACTTGGGTTTTTAAACACTGGTATTAACATTTTTACGTATCAACAAGAAGGGAAGAGAATAATAGAAGTCATAGCTAATTTAGAATGTATCTCTCAAAATTGTCATCAAGAAAGTTGTTTTATATATACATATTTCAGAAGCCCTAACATTTTTTTTAGTGTTAGTATATAATCTTTTTGCATGCCATAAAACTTCCGCATTAGACATTCTCTTACCATTTAAACGTAAACTAAAATTTCATTCACGAGACTTAGACATGAATGCAAGGCAATGAAATGAATAGCATATCATGTGTGTCCTATTTCCAGTACAAATAAAGGAATCGGATATTACATCAACTTATACTCCATCCGTCTTAGTATCTTAGATGTCGGGAAAATCGCCAAAATAGTCCCTCAACTTTTTCATTTTAGTCAAACTGTAGTAACTTTTTTAGTTGTCCCTCAACCTTTTTTTTAGCCAGAATAGTCCTTCAACTTTTATTTTTTAGCCAAGAAGTCCTTTTATGGTGGAGCCACCATAATTTTTTTTTTCTTTTTTTTGATAAATTTGTATAAGAGACTATTATAGTTAAAATAAATGTTTGCTCTTCCTGGTCTGGCTACAAAAAAAGTTGAGGGACCTATTTCGGCTAAAGTAAAAAAGTTGAAGGACTATTTCAGCGATTTTCCCTAGATGTCGTTCTAGATTAGTGACAAAAATTAAGGAAATTATTCTGAAATTCTTTTTTAAAGTGTCTGTTTAAACCATTATAACACAAAGATTAAAATTACTATTAAATACTTTAAATTCTAATTAAAATTGATTCTATATAACTATATTACCCCTTTGACTAGTACTTCCTACGTTTCAAAATAACTGTCACCTTTGATTGGTGTACAAGAAGCTATTAAATTGTATCAATTTTGTAAAAAAATTGTTCAGAGTGACTAAATTACCCTTTTTCATTAATATCACAACTACATAATTCTCTCTTCATTAATGTGGTATTGAGGGTAAAAATTAAAGAAACATCATTTAATACTTTTTTTATTTTATAAAGTGACAGATGATATGAAACAAGATAAATTGTCTAAAGTGATAATTATTTTGAAACGTATGGATTAATAAATTAAAAGAGTTCTAAAATTAATTTTGTTCCTCACACTATTTTCTCTCTCACAATCTCGTATCCCTTTACCTTCAATAATTAATGGTGCTAGAAAGAACTACGGGCAAAATTTGTAAAAAAATTAATATTTTATTAGATTTCTAAAGTGACATTTACAAATGAAATAAATTTTTTTTTTATGGTGACACACAAGGGAATGGAGGGAGTATTAAATTGTATTGTTTTTATACATGATTAGTTCAAAGTGACTAAATTATCCTTGTATGTTAATATTTCTCCACTAATAATCATCTCTCCATTAATATGTCACTAAAGAATAAAGTTGGAAAAAAATTCATTTATTATTTTACTTAAATTTCTAAAGCACAAATAATTTATCATAAAGTAAATTATCTAAAGTAACAAATAAAATAAAGCGGATGGAATACTAATTAAAACGCTTTTGTGTTAACAAAATTTGACGAGTAGCACCTAGGAAAGGTAATTTAGAAAATCGATTAATTGCTGAATTTTTCAATTATTGAATGGTTTTGGAGCTTCTTAAGTTCGAAATTTCGATAATTAACATGCACAATGTTGTTTTCCTCAGTTTAACTCATTGAATCCTGCAGCATTATAGTTGTAAAAGAAATACAGAAAATGGCGATCAATAAACTAATTGTGACTAATTACTCCCTCCGTTAAAATAAATATCATATTTGGTTGGTACACGGATAAATGAAACTTTTAAATTGTACTGATTTTACAAAAAAGATATTCCTTCCGTTTTAAAATAATTGTAACTTTTGGTTGGTGTACACAAATTAATAAAGTCAAAAAAGATACTCCTTCCATTTTAAAATAACTGTAACTTTTAGTTGGTGCACACAAATTAATAAAGTTACTTGCATCAATTTTACAAAAAAGATGGTTTAAAATGACTCAATTATCCTTTTATATTAATATCTCTATTACATAATTTTTCCTCCATTATTATGGCATTAAAGATAAAGGGTGAAAAAACATTAGTTAATATTTTCTTAATTTTTTAAAATGACAGATAATATGATACAAAACAAATTATTTAGAGCATTTATTTTAGACGAATAGTTCAAAGTGAATAAATTACCCTATTATATTAATTTTTTAATTATATAATTATCCCTTCATTAATATGACATTAAGAATAAAAATAAAAGTGAAATATTATAATATACTTTTTAATTTTTCAAAATTAAACATAATTTAAAATAAGATAATTTGTTTAAAACGCACAAGTAACTGTTTGCATTTGAACCTGTTACTTTGTAATGTTGGTTGTGTGATTAATGAGGATTTCCATTGGAAAGTTAATGAATAAAGCATATCTGTTCACACCTAAAGAGTTTCTTTACAGGTGAGCGGAAGACGTGTCGGTCTGCAACAAGGCGTAATCAAATTGCGACTTGATAAAAAATGGGGAATTATATCAAAATCTTTTTTAAAAAATTATTTTTTGATTTTAAAATATTGTATAATATAAATTTTTAAAATATATAATTTTATATTATACAAATATTTAAAATATAAAAAAATAATTATCTAAAAAAGAATATAAAATTTTCCAATAAAAACACTACGAATAATGTCATAATAATGAAACAAAGGCCAGGGATAGTTCCCACGATCTATTTGGAGTGGGAAAATAATTATAAAATTACAAATTTATGATTTATTATTTGTCACAATCAATTCATGTGGTAAAATTATGTTAAATTATCAATCCCTTAATTTTAAATGTTTAATCAAATTTTATTCCTTTTTTGTTTTATCGACACGTTAATAATTTCATCAATTTATTATTTTGTATAAATACATTAATTTGGAGTGGGAGGGGATTGATTTTTATTTGAACAGTCTTTCAAATTGCAAAATGTGTTTTAATTAAGATTGTCAATTGGGTTAGGCTGGTACGAGCTTAATTTATTTTGGTCGAAAAATAGTGAGTTGAGACTCAAGTAAAATGAGTTGAGTTTAAACTCAATATTTTTACTCGATTTCATTGTGAGCTAAGTTCGGGCCATATTAAACTCATCCCACTTAAAGCTCACTCTGAATAATATGTATATATGAACCATTTGTTTTGAAGAATATGCAACATAAAATATATAATAAATATTGTGTATTAAATATTTATTATATAATAATTTTATTGTATAATTTTTATACATATTAATACGTGATATTGGTCAAATAAAATTATATATATTTGAAAAATATTTTTTTTAAAATTTTTTTAAGGATAGATGTTGTGAAGTTAGAATGATCCAATTTTAATTCAAAACTTGCTTAATTTTATAAATTGAGCGAATTAACCGTATGAATTTTCTTAAGCTGAGTTTGAATTGACTTCGATTATTTAAAATGGGTTAAATTTTGACATATTAAATCCCAACTACTATGACTCGATTGACCGCAATAATTTTAATGCTTCGTAGAAAAGCTGAAAAGAGCAAGATACATCCCATTTAATGGATTGGACCAGGAAGAGCAAACAACAATACGAATAACTATATGGAGTAAAAGAGAGGGCTGTCAGCTTGCATTGTTCAAACTTCAGATTTAATGCACTTAAAAAATTATTTCATAAAATTATAAATTTATAATTATTTGTCAAAACTAATCAATATCATGTAATCATCAATCTTGATTTTAAATATTTAACGGGTTTCATTACTTCTTTTATGTAAATTTATTGACATATTAATAATTTTATTACTTTATCACCCATATATATATATATATATATGTCGTAATGCAATGGATATGATTTTGAAATAATATGAAAAACATGTTAAATTGACCGTGACAAGAATGTTCTTCATCTGTAATCTGTGATGTGTTTGATTAAGTAAGGCGTTCTTTTTTCTTTTCTTTTTTTTTTGGGGGGTCAATAATTTTGTTTACTAAGTTTAAGGATTTATGAATTGAAAAAAAAGAAGAAGAGTTATGTATTGCTAAAACGCTCTGTCACGAACGTGAGATCAATTCAACAATATCAATGAAAATAGAGATTCATTTTCAATAATCAATACATTATCTAATAAAGAGTTGTTAGCTGCTAATTTTTGTAAAATGTAAAATTTTTAATAATTAGTTTTCGAAAACTGGCAGCAATATCATTTGGCAACAAAGCGACAGCTTTAATGTTGTCATACGCGTCAATTGATCCATGCAAGTTTCTTAAGACAAAGTTAAGTTCCCGCCTTCATCGATGGGAGAGAAGTTCCCGTCAGGTCTCTTACATCACACATGCTAAATTGCTAATCATCGGGGCATTGGAAGATTTCTAAATGAATAATTCTCAAATAATATTTTTTTAAAAGATTTTCAATCCAATTTTTAATTAAATTTAATATTCTAAAAATTTATTAAACCAATTATTCTAAATAAAGTATCTTAAATAATGATTGTTCATACAAGTTTTGCTGCACGTTTTCTTATGTAACGAGTACAATGATAATTAATAAAGAATATGAATTTTTATTTTAAAACTAATTGGTGATAAATAGAGTGATCGTAATTAGTTCACGTAAAACTAATTGGTGATAAGTAGAATGATCCAAAAACTTATTAATTAGTTCAAGATAGGATTTATACTTTCACGCCTTTAACGTCTATTACACGTCCGTTGAAAGGGTTGCGTATTACACGTGAACACCCCTTTCACACGTAATTTAGGTCTCTATTTTAAAATTAATTGGTGATAAGTAGAGTGATTCAAAAACTTATTAATTAGTTCAGAATCTTTTGAATAATCGACGTGTGATTTATACTTTAACACGTTTAATAATAATAGATCAAGTTTGCTTTCAATTATCCTAATTACACTGTCCTAAAAATCACGCTTGGCTTAGAGCCACGCTGATTCCCCAATGTCTTGGTGAGTTGTGACGCATACTTTGATGTACAAGGAAAAAAAATAATAATAATTTTGTCGAGTATAATTTTCTTACTAATTAAATTTCTTCGTGTCTCTCAATGTCCATTGTCATTTAATCAAAGTCTATTTATTTTGTGTTCAAGTAGCTAATTAATCAAAAGCTATCATACGATTAGCCACAAAATAACTTGGAAAATTACAATGCTTCGCGGCAAACAATACGTGTCAATTACTATCACATTTCAGTCCAAGAATATTTATGCAATTACTGTTGAAACGTCTCGATGTTGATGGTATGAAAATATGTATGGTTCTAGTCGAATACAAAGTGAATAACAAAATTATCGCGCGTTTCATTTTATTAGTTATTTTAGATTATTTATTTTATTTTAAATTATTTATCATTCTAAAAAATTCAAAAAGTATTAAATAATTTTGTAAAATTTTTTTTAACCTTGATGTAATAATACTAGAGAAAAAGAATTATATAATTAGAGAATTTAAATAAATGAATAATTTAATTAATTTAAATTATATTTTTATAAAATTGATATTTTTTTAATAATATTTTTAATTTTTGTATGCTAGTTCAAAATGACAATTAAAGTGAAACCGAGAGTGATTAAAGCAAATGAAACACCAAAGGGGTTGTTTGGTGGTCAATGGTAGTGGAGTGGAGTGGAGTGGAGTGGAGTGGAGTGGAGTGACGGTTTGAATTCTGAAATGCCACAGACATTATTGTCACATAGAACATTGGTGAAAGAGAGAAGCACTTAACTTCCCATGTTATATTGAATCATGAAGTGTGTTATTTGGAAAGTGAAATAGCCATGATAAATACTACCTCAAAATATTGAACTCACCTAACTAAGAAAAGGACCGAAAGTCGTGTAAATTACTAGGAATTCACCAAGTGGAACTCAGTGCTCAAATGGGCACTCAGTCTTGAGGTGGGTTGGTTCTTCTTACACTGAATTACATTGTCATGATTTTCCGTCATATTTATAAGTTTTGGTCTTGCACTATTAAAAAAAAATATATTACTGATATTTCCCTTAATTATTTGTGCTATTGGATGATGTCAGACTGATGAATGATGACCTTAGCGTGCTATGAAAAATATATGGCGACGACTATATTTATGTGTTATCTGAAAATATTGAAGTTAGATCTATCTATAAATCTTGTGATTAATATTAATTCTAATAAAATTTTACTATCATCTATTAAAATTATATATTCCATAAAGTTTAATCCGTATCACAAGATTTAAAAGTAAGGTCAAATATCAAGTTTACATGAGTACTCCATCTGTTTCTTTTTACATGTTTACTCTAAGAAAAAAAAATTTTTCTGTATTACATTTTAAGTGTCACTTTAAAAGTCCAATGAAACATTAACTATTTTTTAAAACTAATTTTACTTTTATATCTTTCCAACTTCATTAATTACTCAACTTGTAATTAATGTTAGAATTCTTTTAATTTATTACTAGTCAAAAAGGCAATTTAGTCATATAGAATCAACTTTGCCTAAAATTTAGGCTATTTAATAGTAATTTTAATTTTTGTGTTAAACGTTAAACTGGCATTTAAAAGGAAACGCAAGTATAATTTTCCTCCTGTTACATGCTTGATCTTCATTTATTAATTAAGCATAATGTTACAGAAATGCATTACATTTTTCTTTTTTTTGAAATGCATTACAATTAAAAAGTAATGGAATGAAAAATATGCTTTGCTAGTTTTCGTATCCAAAAAACATTTGTAAATCTTAAGTAGCTTTGTGAATTGTGATCAATTCCAAGCGAGCTTAGCAGGCCATAAAAGTTTCTAACATGTAGTAACTTATTGTTAGAAAGAATGGAAAATTTCTAAGAATTTATCCTAAACAAAAAATAGTGAAAATATTTCACATTCAGATGGATCCTAGGTTCTTAATTACATGTGTCGAGCTTCAGTCTCGGAAATAGAATTTCATTTTTCGAATGACCAAGAAAAAAGGAATTTTCATTTTTCCAGTACAGTTTTACTTTAAAGATAGTTTGAGATTTCTGACCAATTTTTTGCTCACTTAAATTTTCTGATGAAACCCATTTTTTGATTTGGTTTGGGCCAGCCTCGGAAGCTATGGATTTCTAAAGAAACATCATGGAAAGATGCTAGGTGGAATATGGGCCTTTTCTCAAGATTTGCTTGAAGATATATCAACACAATCAGCAGAGAAAGCTCGACAAATGAAAAGGTCGATAGCCCAGTTACACTACTAGGAGTCTGAAGCTAACTTTACACTTTCATGTGATGTTTGTTAATGTCATCTCATATCATATGTTTAAAAATAATCTTTTGTTAACACCTACAGTAAATGAAAATAGTGCAGCAAACTCTTTTATCTTCTCACGGAGTGGTCTGATCAAATAAGGGATCAAACCGCTCTTAGAAAGATAAAACAAAAGCAATCATGAAACATTTTGGGACATTAAGCTCGTCTTCGTGGATGAACGAATTGTTCGAGATGAGGGCAATATAATACTTATCTTAGATATAGAATGTACTGAATTGAAAATTATTTTTTTAAGTAAAATTTTTTCTTCTGATTTTTGTGTCGATTTCGAATAGCATATGACTTTGTTAATAGTTATAAAATTTATGAATGAATTCAAAAATTATACTTACTTAAATATTTTCTACACGACTTGTTGGCTTATTTAATATTTAAAAATATTTGATATACAAATGATGGATTCTCACTCGTGCCGAATGAGGGAACATATGTCATATTTATTCAAATCGTAACGAGATTTGAAACATTAAAGGGGTAGTAGAATACTCCAAACGCTTATGAAAGATATGTACAATAAATTGTTGGAAAATGTTCTAGATTATAATAGACTTTCACATTTTACGTTTATATTTATTTAATTTCTCGTATTTAAAATGATGTATTTTTATTTCTCACATATGAAAAACGTATCATTTTAGTCTGTTGACATAATTACGGACATATTTTAATTTAAAATAGTCACATATGTATCACATATCACTTTTTTATGGCAAAATTGGCAACACATGACCTTACATACGAAATTGTCTTAAAAAAAGATAGTTAGGGTTGCTTGAGTGGGGGTGGCGGAGGGAAAGCGATGAGGGAGAGAGAATAATGATAGGTGAGGATTTTTGATCTGGTGCATAGATGAAGTTTTAAGTAGAGTTATTTAGTATTTAGAATTTATATGTTGCTAATTTTGCCTCTGAAAAATGCAATGTGTGATATGCATATGAATATTTCAAACCAAAATATATTAGTAATTTTATTGAGGGACTAAGGGTGTGTTCGTTTGGACTGAAAATATTTTTTTGAGGATGAAAAAGTCTATTTTTCATAAAATTTTCCGGTGTTCGGTTGACAAAATGAAAATATTTTGAAATAAAAAATTTTAGCCTTAGTTATCTTTAAAATTATAAATATAATTTTAAACTTATAACAATGGTAATAAATACCTTACAAGTAATTGTAATTAATAAAAAATTAATTTTTTTTAAAATTAAATGATAGTACAATATAGTAGTAAAATATGCATAATAATAGTTATATTAGTGTGGGACCCATAATTGAGAGAAAAATGAATGAAAAAGAATTAAAAACGAAAATAAGTTTAGCAAACGAAATTCTAAAAGTAAGTATTTGAAGTTTAATGTCACTCTTGAATTATCCAAAAAATAACTTACACTCAAAAATTCCGTAAGTTATTTTCAACTAGGAGAAGGAAAATTGAAAAACATTTTCCTGCGTTTGGCACCAAAAAATTTTCAAAAAAATATTTTCATGATTTTGTAAAGGACGAAAATGCATTGTATGAGAAACTAAAAAATTATAAATATAAAATATAAGAGATTACTTGGATCGTTTTGCCTAAATCCTTTGGAGTAGTCTAACTCATTTTCCTACAAGGAGACGGGGATAGGCTACGAAACCTTATGTCTTCAAAACATAAGAAAAAGATTTTTATCAAAATTTTCATTTTACTACTATAAAATATGCAAAATATGATTGGAAAATAATTTTAATAGTCCCTCATATTTTTTATTTGTATTTTTTTAATCCTTCACATTTAAAATGATGTGTTTTAGTCTCTCACAGATTCAAAATACACCATTTTGGTCTCTCAACATAATTATAAGCATATTTTGGTTTGAAATATTCATTGTGTATCAAATTTTATATTTTTTATGAGCAAAATTGACAACACAGAAATTTTAAATACTGAACGCCATTACCTAAAACATCCTCCACCGCCACCTTGAGATTCTGACCTACCATTATCACTCTTATTCCCCTCCTTTGCCTTTTTTTCTCTGCCACCTTTGCTCTAGTACTCCCAATTGTCTTCTTTTTAGAACAATTTAATGTATCTAAGGTTATGTGTAATCAATTTGGCTCTTAAATATGTTATATTCGATATGCATGTGAAAATTTAATATCAAAATATATCCGTAATTGTTTTGAGAGACCAAAATGGTGCGTTTTGAATTTGTGAAGGATTAAAATGTATCATTTTGAATGTGAAGAACTAAAAAAATACAAATATAAAATGTGAGAGACTATTAAGATCATTTTCCCAATATGATTCTGAAAAATAAACGTTCAAGCATAGACTTTTATCTTGTTAAAAACATTTAAATTGCATTTTTTTTTTTGGGCTTTTCACCAAACATTTGAATTGCTTCTTTGATCCAAGTATTGGAACTGGTAAAAAATGACACCTGGATTACTGGCTCACTATTAATTTCCACAAAAAGGAGAAACAAAAGTAAATACTTTTTTTTGGGGAGGGGGCACAGCTGAAATCCAACTAAATACATAATATTAGTTCTGCTGTGCTCGATCATATGCAAAATTAATCCTTTTTTTTTTTTTTTCAGGGTCATGCAAAATATATCTCTTGAATATTAGCCAAAAGTTCGCTTATCACAGTGATTTCTTGCGTGGGAACAAGAAAAAAATTGGACACAAATAAAATTATTAAATAAAAAAAAGCATATGAAGATAAAGCCAGCCGCAAAATGAAAGCAACTTTAATTAGTAACACATTTTTGTTCATATCATGTACTTTTTTTGGCTGAATATACTCTTCAGGAAATTTCGAGGAATTTGGTCAACGTATGAAATCTTGGTTGGTTGCAAAATCAAAATTTCCGTTCTCTATAGTATCATACAATTAATTCTTTTAGGATGAAAAGTACTAGCGTGCTAGTATAAAAATAAGAAAAGTAGAAGAGTTTGTGTTAGATGTGTAGGATAAGAAGCATTTCATTATTCCAAAACCATATTTAGTCATGAAAAATATTCATGTAGTTTCGATTTTTTATTTTATTTTAGATCTTAGGGTCAGAATTTAATATTATAAAATTTTATTTTCACTAATTGATATTAACATATATTTCATAAAAGTTTAATCTATACCACAGAGTAAATAAGTATATAAGTAAATACAAGATCTACATAAATAGTTTCCTTTAATCATTGATCGAAAATCATTTAAAAGATCTCTTGTAAATAATATTTCATGTGACAAAATTTTATTAAATTATTAACCTTTAATTTTAAATATAATGATCATATTTTATCTTATTTTTTTAATGTATTACGTGATAATATTTTATCTAATAATTTTGAATTTGTGATATTATTTAAATATAAGGGTCATGTACCTAGACCTACCATTCAACTCGTCATCCATTGAATAATTGAAATACTCATTTTGAAAGAATCTGAACTTGCGAAGTTTCTTAATGGACAATGATATTGCCACAGCATAAATCTTATTGTCACAGCACATTTCTTCTTAATGCCGATACTACCCTGATTAAAAACAACAAAATCCTTCACAATTTTTGTGGGCCCCACAACCCACTTTCCAACGGAGCCAAAACCCACTGTAGAACATCCTAGTTTTCCTATTCACTATTCGACTTGTCTGTCTCTCTCCTCTCACCTTCTTCTTCTTCTTTTTTGTTTTTAATATATATTTAATATATATATAAATTAAGAGAAATAATTAAATAGATTTGATTTTTAGTTTTATTTATAAATTTTATAATTTGGATTAAAATTTAAAAAATTTATGACATCAACTTAGATAAATAAATTTTTTTAAAATTTAATTTTGATTATAAAATTTATAGGTGAAATCAAAAATTAAAAACAAAAAATCAGGTGTAGTTAAGTATTTTCCATTTTCAGTGCTCCATCCAAAACCTCCACTCAACTCCATCCATCACCTTCAAAGAAAATTGTCTCGTCTTCACAGGAATTTCAAGCAGCCCTTTATTTTTCCTATAATCTCTCTTTGTTGTTTCTCGCACTAAGTTGGAATTGAGGGCTGCCGGTAACAGCTCGACACATGGAGACGGCGAGGATGAAATCATCCCGAGCTGCATTGTACCGAGAATATCCTTCAAATTTAAAAATAAGAATTTCAACCTGTCACTTAATCGCAGATGCCGTCTACCTCTTTGAGTCGCAGAAGACTTTCACTATAGAGCGTGTAATCTCACAATAAAATAAACCAAAAAAGAAAAGAAAAGAGAGGGCTTAGGTAAAATCGGAAAAGGAGAAAAGAGATGGAACTAAGGATTGGTTGTGAAGATTTTGCTACAGCGGAAAGATTTTTTAAAATTTAATTATAATTACAAAATTTATAAATAAAATTAAACACTAAATTTATCTAAATATTTTTTGGGAAAAGATTCCCGGAGTAGGAGACAAAGGGGGAGATTGATGCCCCTTTTTGTGAGACCCGGAAATAAATCATGGTGGAAAAATTGTTGGATAGGAGGACAATCTTGGCATTTTGTAAAAATCAGCTGTGGCAATATCATTTTGAAAGAATCTGAACTTGTGAAGTTTCTTAATTAGCGAGGTTAGTTGGTCATACTTCACCAACACGTCTAAGGTGACAGCCTAGCAACAGGTGTATAATCTCGTCGCTGCTTTGAGGAATATTTTTTTCATTTCACATCTTGTTTTATTACTTATCATATTATTAAATAAATCGTCAATAATTTTTAATTTTTTTATAAAATTTTTATAATTTATTTGATAGTTTAACAAAAAAATAAAATAAAATATAAAATAAAAAATTCTACAACAGAATATTTTGTCTGATGATTAATTAATTAACTACGCAAGACAAAAGTACACGCTCATCCTAACAGAAGTGATCTTGAATTAAAACTACTATATTATAATTGATCTATAGTACTATTTTATGGCCTTTGTTTTTTTTTTTTTTAATGAAATTGCTTTTCGTACAAGTAGTTGACAAGTAATTTATTCTTCCGCGTTATATGTCTCAAAATATGTACCAAGGCTTTGAAAATTGAAACTGTACAATTAATCTTTGTGATGGAGGAGATTTTTCTAGAATGTTTCTCATCTTGGATTCAATTAATGGTCTAATTCAGACAATAGAATGAAATTGTTCTTTTGGGGCTTTAAGCTGATGAATCACAATGTGAACATAGAATCCCTTTCTCACTATTAGAACTAGTCAAATACCAAGAAATTGTTGTGCTACAAATTGAAGTTTTTCCAAACAATAACTTGGGGACAACGGTTTAATTAACCATAATAACATTAAAAAGAAAAAAGAAAAAGACTAAGGATATATATGAAAGCTACAAATTAAATAGATGAAATCAGCTGGTATATGAAGCTTGAGAAGGGTAATAATAATATTGAAATTAAAGGATATATAGATGTAAATAATTGATAAAAGATGATTAATGAATAACTCCATATACGTCAATGCATATCTACTTTATTTCCTTCACTAATTCCATATAAAATGAATCAAAACATAATTAAAAAAGGAAACTCTTCTTTATTTTCCATCTGTCTGATCTATATACTTGTCTATCTATCTATTAATTCTATTGTCTCCACAATAGAAAAAAGAAAAATAAAAAAAAAAGAGCATACCTAAATTGTGAATTTCAAGTTTGAACTTTGAACACTATACACTGAAAAAAAAAAAAGCAAAAGAAAAAAAAAAAAGAATGGAAAAGAAACTAACTAATGAGGAAAAGAAAAATCATGATCTCTATCAATGAATTCTTGTTATAGATCTTGAATGAACCAAATCCTCATCATTCCTCTTTCTTCTTGGCCTCAGCAATTTGGACCAAAAACTAGCCTTTTTCTTGCCATGATCCATACCAACCTCCTCATGACCTCCATCTCTCTTTCTTGCAATAAAAGCCACTGATCTACTCTTGGTTAGCACATTCTTGCCACTTTTAATGAAACTTAAGGACAGCCCTCTTCTCACGGAAGCTATGCGATAGTCGCGGCGGCGCAAGGGGGAAGAGCAGGAAGAAGCACTGGCAGAATAATGAGAAGATGACATAGATGACAAAGATGAGGAAGAAGAACAAGAAGAACCATTATTATTATTATTACGTGATGAAGAAGTTGATGAGGATAATTGTGTGAGTTTTTCCCTTAAACAAATCGAGCAAACACCCGGGGATTGTTGATGTTTTGGATGTTTATTGCACATCCCATTTGGCTTATGATTTTTTGTTGATCTTCTACCAATTTGTTGATGATGCCTTGGCCTTCTAAATTCCATTATAAATTTGGAACTTTTTTCTTTATTTTTTTGGGATGATCACAGGGTAGTAGTACCTATATATTTATAAATGGTCTTTCGTATTTTTCTTCTTCTTGTTGAATTTAGTTTGATTTTTGCATGGTGTTATTTCCTTGAGATTTCATGTGAGCTTCGTTGTGTGTTTCATAGACTAGATTTTTTGACGGGTTGTGTGGTTTGAAAGTCTGCTGAGGACTAAATGTACGGTTGGATGTGGAGGGATGTGGGAGTGGGGTCCCCTAGAAGTTGAGTCGGTGGCTGAGATGATTTTCTTTTTGTCTTCTCGGTTTTGAGGAAGGAAACTTTTTGTGGGGGGGATTTGTTTTTCTGTGTTGGGCGGCGGGGAAATTAAATATACACTATTTATCCACGTATTACAACTTAATTAATTTCAAATAATTAAAAAAATGGATTAATCTTTCTTGACCAAAAAACTTGCTCTCTCAAACAGTTTATGGAGTTCCAAGGATAAAATGTCACTTAGGTCGTCATTGCATTGCAATGATTTGATCTTGGTTAATTTGTGGCGAAAGTCTATTGCATAAGCCAATTGGAGAATATTTGCTTGAACTCAAAAGATCAACGATTTTTTTTTATTTTTTATGATATAAAGTTTAAAAAAAGGGTAAGTAAGGATATTTCATCGATTTTTACAATGCTATTTATATATCGTCCACCAAAAAAAAAATTACAACAAAAAAAGAAAATACAATTTTAAACCTTTTAATGATTTCTCACATGAACCAACCCCATTAACCAAAAGATCAACGATGATATTCCTTGCCCATTGTAAAAGATTTCGATTACAATGGACCATAAGAGCTTCTATTTCTCCTTTGGAAATTATTTGTTTCCACACTTCCCACTCATAGTTCTACCAAACCCTCATTATCATTGTTCATTTTCTTAATCCATCAATAACTAAAAATGTAAATGCCTGTCGTTATTAATGATTTTATTATTCACATAGACAATGTGTTGTTTTCTTTCTTTTAGCGAGTACAAATGTTTTCGTGTCTTAACAATGGGAAATAGGGGTGTTTATAGTTTGATTTAATCGAATAAATTGACTAAATTAAATTAGTTTGATTTTCGGATAAATCGAATAAAAAATATTAGTTATATGGTTCGGATTTGATTATTGAAAATAAAATATCGAATTATCGAATTACCTAACTTTTAGTTTTATTAGTTTTAATTTTTAGTTTTTTAGTTACCCAATTTCAGGTTCCATTCATTCAACACTTTGATATTATTTTTCTTTGTTATTTTTTAGTTTATAGTGTTAGTTTTAGTAGTTTTAAGTTTTTGTTTATCAATTTGATTAGTTTAATATTTAATTTTATACTTAATTTTTAAATTAACTAGTGAACTTTGGTTAATCGGATAAACCAAAAAAAAAAAAAATTGGGTTAACCAATGAATCGAAAAAAAGTTTGGTTTAGATTTGGTTTTGATTTTCTTGCACTGAAATAACAAATTTTTTTTTTACCGAAATACCAACAGATGAACACTCCTAATGGGAGAAAACAAAGATAAGTATATAGTAGTGTGTACTTTGTGTTTATAAGTAATTGATATAAAATTTATAAGTTAGGGAATACACTTTAAGTATCACTAGTGAAGTAATTAAAAAAAAAAAAAAAAAAAATCTCTAGTATGATAATTGATTCATTGCAAGAAAAAGTTGATACATAAAAATTTTCATCTTGAAAAGTGTAAGTTAGAATGTATAATTGATTCATTGCAAGAAAAAGTTGATACATAAAAAGTTTCATCTTGAAAAGTGTAAGTTAGAATGCGATGAAGGTTGTATAAGTGTAGACATTTTGATGGATTTCACTAGATCCTCTCAATTTAGTTACCTCTATTTATTTGTGTATTTAACTACTATATCTAAATAATTAAAACTTGAAAATTAATCTGTATATGAAGTTAGTTTTATTTCATTAAGTAGGTCATATTCAACAATTCATTCATTCAAAAAATTTTCACTATTGAATTTGTATGTCACAATTGGATGGTACACGAATTTTCAAAATTTGATTAATAATAAATTTACAAACGATAAATGTTATTATTTTTTCTCTTGATTTTTTTCAAGGTATTTATTTATATAACTAAGAATATAAATTATGACAAGCTGATTTTTGAAAATGCTTTTCAAATTTCTTTTTTTAATGGCAAAATGAAAGATCTCCATTTACTCCATAAACGGAAAATATCCAAATCCCATTTTGATAGTTTGACCACTAACATCAAATAGTTATTTGATTTTTTTTTAAAAAAAAGGAAAGCTATTTAGTAAATTTAAAAGGAAAAAGCTTTTTGATTTAAAAGATTATTTAATTTCTCTATAACATATGAATCAACACAAAATTTCCTGTCCTACACACTATACTAATTTCTAATCTCACACCCTATGTTTTTTATATTTATACTTTAAAATAATAATATTTAAACCTAAAGTATACGTGGCAATTATCCGAAAAGTAAAACATGAGATTGGTACATAGAGTGAATCCAAAATAAAATCTGAAACCCATAATAATACACTAACCCAACGTAATTTGATCTCTTTTTTTTGGTGAGAATTGGAGTAGTTTGCCCCTACCCACTTTTACTAAACCAAACCTGTCCAAATTGCCAGCTCTAAATCTCAAATGACACCTAATCACATCTCACACGCGAATAAGAATCATGCCTTCACATTTGACATTATTGAGAAAAGGGTTAGATTCGGTTTACGATTTCACTTGTAGGTCTAATAGTATAATAAAGTTTGTTGGTGTTAAATGAAGTAAGTTTATGTATTTATTTTAGGGTTAATTGTCCTTTGCATTTTTAAATAATTATACACCAATATATTTTATATTTTACACTTTAAAGTATTAATTTTAACAATCTAATAATCTCTAACTTTTAAATTGTCGCCCATTGCACCTCCAACCAGCTCATTCTTCTTTTAGATTCCTTTTTAGTTTAAGGGAACTTATGAAAGTGCTGTATTTGGTTTGTTCTTGTGCAGAAACAAATTACTCCTTTATCTCTCTGTGCGAGAGTGTATGTGTGTGGGAGAGAGATTTAATTCAACCAATAAGTCCAAAATTGACATCTTCGAATTTTTTTTTTTCTTTCGAAGTGCAGATGTTAGCTTCAACTGATGTAATTGACGAGTTATGAATCAAGTTCATTCTTATACTCTATAGAGCCTACTTAGAGACTCTATTCTATTGCTTTCTTTTTGGGTTTTGCTGGTTGATGTTTATGACAAGAATGGAGGAAACTGTAAATCTTGTCATGACATAATATTATGGACATTTTAGTTTATGTTGTGCCACATCACCTAACTGGATAATATGAAGTAATATTATTAGATAATGTGATTTAATATAGATCAAGGAGTTTGTGACACTATACCATATACCTATTCCGTCCGATGTATGTATATTGCATGAGCTTCTGTCAGTTAGATGGAGTTTTACATATTATTGTGTTCTTGAGTAGTAATTGTATCAGCGACCTATACTTGAAACTACAAGTGACTCTTGTGGTTTTAAGTATAGGTCGCTGATACAACTACAAAATTGTCAGTGAAGAAGACGCAATTTTGTAAAAACAAAAGAACCTTATCATGAGCAGTTTTAAGTAGAGTCCACTAAAGTGAAAACAAAAGAACCATATAAAACAAAAGAACCTTATCATGGTTAGTAAATGTCTAAGATTTCACATGTTCCTTCATTCAATGGAACTAAATTGGATTATGATCTCTTCCCGTCCAGTATCCATGTTCTGGGTAATGGTGAAGCCAATCACCAATTTAAGAGATTGCCTTCGACGGATGATGACCTTTCGTACCCGAACTTGTTCACTTATCACAGGGTTCACATCTTGGATCTTATACCAACTCGTTTGCTCATCATTCTAGATCCATACGTGGGCAGTAAAATGAGTGTTTTGAGTATATATTGTTTATTCCATTATTATTCTTATATTTCCGGACTGTTGTCTGTAAATTAGCTCATGAGTTGCTTGGATTGCTACGGGTTCAGATGTCGTCGGGGATTTTATGGGATGTATTGAGCAATAATTTGCTAGGTGTGAAATGATTCAGTAAATAGACAAACTATTTCCACTAGTGACTCTTGTTGGAAATTCTTTTTTTTTTTTTTTCAATCACCAATGTGTTATACACTGCTGCAATGAATCCTTGCTGTCCTTACAACTCGATTTATGTACTACATGCTTATCAGCTAAGTGGATTTCAATTTTGCTCCACCCTTCCTCTGCATTCATCCCACTTTGGCAGCCCCCTCTATGTTCAGTTAATGCCCATGCAGCTATAGATTTGTACAAAGCATCTACAGCCTATATTCCAATACATCCCGTTTTATCTCCTTGCTTTCTACCCGCTGCAGATAGTATCCTCTCAGTTTCAGTAGTTTGATAGGATTTCTCCTCCTTTTCTTTCTTTTTACAAGTGTCATATTCATCCCAATCCTACCAAGCCATTTGGATCACCTGCCTAATATCATTTCCACAACCATCAAATTGCCATTGATTCCTCTCCTTCCGCAATCTCCATAGAATATTCACTGTTAGTGTGACATGTTCTTCCCCCTTTTCTTAGCATAAGTAATACATCCCACCACCTTATGAAGTTACCTCTTAGATCTCTTGAGCCATCCCACTGAATAGGAGCATATTTCCAGGTATCCACTGCTCTTTGGCCATTAAAGAACATATGTTCCATCGTTTCCACCTCCTCTCCACAGGAGTGGCACCGAGGTTCTCCCTTCCATGTTCTTTTGCTAATCATTTCATTCATGGCAAAGCATAATTCAAACACTTCCAGATCAAGTGCTTCAGTTTATGCTTGAGATATCTGTTCATCTTCCGTAATTCCTTGTAGATCCTACCTTTCTACTGTTTCGTACTATTTCCTTCTATCACTGTCCTACCATCCCTTTCTTCCTTCCTCGCACATTCTTCATAACCAAAATGCTCACTTGATCGAATTTGTTAAAAAACTTTCTGCCAACTTTTATATGCTTGCTATTTGCCCTTCCATCCAACATGAAATGTTTGGAATTTCAGTTCGGCATTCACTTTTTGCATTGAGCAATTAAGCATTTAATCTTCCCATTAGGCTGCTCTGGCTGAAATAGGACAGGATCCTTTCTGAATACCCTGGTCTCTAGCCTTTACAAGCCATTACTGTTTGTCTATGTATTTTAACAGTTTAGAGTTTACAGAAGTGTACATAAATAATGCTTCCAAATTAGAGGAAAGTAAATACCGAATCAAGTCCCAGAAGTCATGATAGATGTGCACAGTCATGCATGTAAATGAGGGCAAGAATCCAAAAAAGGACACCAATAAACAAGAGCTTCTTGTTAACACGGGATCAAAATCTATCTATACTATTATAAAAGTCTGACTTGTATTTTTTCTTGATGTATTTCTTCTCTATTTGATCTACCTATTATGCCCTTTAAATGTATTGGACAAAAGTATAAAATTCTAGAAAGGTGCAACAGAATGGAATTTCTATACCCTCCTACATGATAGATGTTTCCTCCTCACTATCTAAAAAATTATGAAGTTAGAGGTATGCTGGAATTGATACTCTTTCCCCTAATCCACTATACCCATATTCACCTAAAAGTTTGAGTTGTATATTTTTTTTTCTTACTTTTTTGATCTCCTTATTATGCCCATTAAATGTATTGGACAAAAATATAAAATTCTAGAATGCTGCAAGTAGAATGGAATTTCTGTACACTCCTACTGATAGATGTTTCCTCCTTCTCATTATCTAAAAAATTATGAAAATAGAGGTCTGCTGTAATTGGTACTCTTTCACCCTTATCCACTAGGATCCATATTCACCTAAAATATTTAACAAATCGTGGACTGTTAATAAATTACTGAAGAAGAAATGTCATATGAATACTATGATAACTCCAATCGCAACTCACGAATAATGAAGTAACACAAAGCAGGGTTGCACATTAACATAGCATCTTAATTTTACAAATATTAACAATAGTAGTCGAATTCTAATTTTTTTTCAACATTTTAGTATAAGAAAAGCAAGAACTACACATAAAAAAAAAAAAACCCACCTCAACAAAAAGGTCAAATTACACATCTACAAATTAAAGAGTCATATAAAATTTAGATTGTTTCACATAAATTTAATTTATTTACATATATCTCATAATTCCCATCAATACAAACCACTTAAAACACAAAATCCTAATCAAACTCTATTTAAACATATTACGTAAGTAAAAAAACAAGAAATGGATGGCTAAGAGGACTATCCTATTTATAAATATATTTATATATATATATATATATATATATAAAATAACATATTGTCTACTGCAACATGAATGTCATTAATACTCTTGCCTTCTTTGCTTATTCAGCATAATTCAACCCCTTTCAAAGTTTTAAAGTGAAAAAAAGAGTTTCATATTGTAACTGTTATAGTGCCATGCACTGACATGTTATAGAGCCATGCACTGACATCACACATGTTATAGTGCCATGCACTGACATCACAAGTCATTGAAGGAGTTTTGTTTTGGTTATACAAGGTTGAGTGGAAGACAGAAGCAAATATACTGTGAATAGAGCAAGGCAAAAAAAAAAAAAAGTTTAATTTTCGAGTAATATTTTTTAAGTTAGATAATCTGAAACACTTCTGTTACTATTGAATTTGTTTAAGACATGTTTTTTTTGCAATATTTCTTTATTTGTGTTTAATATTCTATGAGAAATGATTTATTTATTGAATATATGACTACTTACATTTTGTATAATATTTGATTAAATTACTCTGGAAAAATGATTTATTTACTCAATATTTGACTTCTTGATTTTTGTATAATATTTGATTAAATTACTTCTGAGTTTTTGATGATATGTAACAGGATTCTCTACCCTATCTCCACTTGATATTATTATCAATCTTGCTTAGGAATCTTGCATAGGACTATTAACTATGTGTCATAATTTGAAAAGAAAACTACCTACAAAAACTTGCGATGAAAACACACCTTTATGCAAGGTTAATAGAAGTAATCTGCAATTCCATTAATTTCATTATGGTCTCCATGAAAGATTGATTACAAGAGATGCACATGTAATATAAAATTGATTATATGTTCACCTTAGGAGTCTTATATGGCATGATAAATAAGACTCCTGTAATAAGAATCATTTTGGTGAAGTAATGCAATCACAACCAGATTTTTTTTAATGCAACACAATTATATATAAGTTAATCAAAATCATGATATTAGTTCTACATGATTTTGTGAGACTTTATTGTCAAACAAACAGTATAACTAAATAGTGTAATCAACAAATGAGTATTTTCTTTCTAACTGTTTCTATAAATATTCGTTCCTTCTTGTTTAGGAATGATACTAGCTTATTCAATCACATTGCATAACAATAATTGGAGTACTGCAATATGAGGAGGTAAATTAGATTTGGTAAGTGTTGTCTATTTTTACAACATAATGTTCAAATGAAACATGTAGTTCATAGTTATATAATTATGTGTCTTACAACCTTACTACCACAAATGTTACTGCAAAATAACACATAGTTCATGATAACTTATGTGATATAAGAATAATAGGTCAGAAATAGAAATTGGTTTAGTCTAAAAAAATTTCTAAAAAATTTAAAACTTTTTCTCTAATAAGGTTGAACAGAAACAAGAATATATATTGCGAAACCAAACGAAAAAGACAGAACAAATGCTAGGAAAAAGTTAATAATAAAGGTCCAAAATGTTAACAATGAACCATCAGAGAGATTTAAGAAATTGTAACAGTACACATACCAGGGTTTTAAAAAAAAAAAATTCAATAAAATAGTTCAACAGACCAATTAATTTTTAATTTTATATCATCATTGGGAACAATTATTTTTATTCAAATAAATGAAAAATGTCTAATAGATCCTAAAATATCACATAAAAAACAATGAAAGAAAAAAGGCTGACAAAACAAAAAAAAGAAAAAGAAAAAAGAAGCTCATATTATGTTTAGTGAAAAATTGTTAGATTTAATTTTACATTAAATTTGGAACTCAAGAGTCTACTTTAATTGCTTTCTACACCACCAACCTACCTGTAAAGAATAAAGAAAAACATCAATGACAATGAGATAAAATGGATATGTACTATATAACATAGAAAATATGTTCACTAGCTATTTTCAATTCACTCCGCCATTTCTAAGGCAAAGGGAAACAAATTAGATATCATCTCTCTCACGCACATTAACAACATCAAAATCATAAAACAAGAAAGAGAGTGAAAAAACTATCATAATTTCTCAACTTCTCTTTTTAAAAAATTATAATTGTTTCTCAGCTCTTTTTTTCGTCTATTTTGAATTAAATAAAATAACTTCCGAGTCATTATTGAAGCAAAAATCGAAGATCATTTTTTGTCACTATGCGTAAACTTGAATTATGAAATTCTGTCTAACAAAGAAAAAATCATAAGGTAACAACAGATGCATAACTAGAAAATTAAGGTGAGGATCTCACTCTGTTTTTTAAAAAAAAATTTCTCCTTGAAAAATTCATGCCTCAAAGACTGAATTAGGTCTAGATAGAAAATTCTTTTAGTAGGGCTAATACAACTAACTATTTTAAATGCTTTGTAGAAAAAATGGTAATGATGATAATTAATCAGAAACGATGCAAATTTTAAAAGTTAATTGTACAAATTTGATAATGTATGAAAAGATTTTATTTCATAGAAGAATTATAGAATAATACAGAAATCTTAAAAAGAACTTAAGGATAGTATAATAAAAGACTTAGCGTATAATTTGAAAACATACCTTGGAGTGTATTCTTATGATTATTACCATGATTCTAAATTTATCCTTTTGGTTAGAGTCCTTTACTTTATGAATTTGAAGGCAACCTTATCATATCAAAACTTCTTCTCAAATAAATCCCCCACATACAACATTTTATGGAGCATTCAACATATTCTATCATGTTTACTATTAAAAGTAATTTTAAGATAATAAAAAGATCGAATAGCCTAAATCATTAAATACAAGATCCACATGATTACATAAATCTAATTTAATTAGTAAATACTTGGTGCCAATTAAATATAATTCTCATAGCATAAATTAAAAATATTACATTTAATCTGTCACGTGCAAAGCACGTGCACTTTCCCAGTAAAACAAAAGGCCTTGATCATGTAAGTGAATATTACAAAATTTCGCCTATGGGCAATTCATCAGGATTTGGATTCAAATCCCTACAGATACGCATTCTTATGCACACATTGAAATACAATTCACAGTGGGTTGCAGGCAGCCTGAGAATCGATATTTCCATGATCATAATAAATAACAAAACAAAAGTGAAATTACAACCCAAAATGAGGAGAAAAAAATTAGAGATCCTAAGGTGCAATTGTCATTTCTTGGCTTGAGCTGTAAAGGTCACCTTGGACCGGATAATTCAGCTGCATGTAAATTCTCTGTTGAGTCAACAATCCAGTTAGAGTTTGGATGTGGTGCTAGTTTCCCCTCCTGACGAAGAACTTCCACCTTTTGCCACTCATCCCATCTCTCAGCCAAGCCACCACCTTCAAGCATTCTGGCCACTTCTGACATCTTTGGTCGATCCATTGGAGTGCCTAGCATGCAAAGCAAGGCCAGCTGAATTAACTGCTCGACTTCAGACTCGACATAATTGTTCTGCAGATCAGGATCAACTAGCGTTTCCAATTTTTTCTCTTTTAGAAGTCCTTTAACCTGTATCATAGGAAATTCTTGAATGAGATTCATACTAGCTAAAGTTGAAAATTCATGACCTTATGCGGGAGAAAATACAAATCCAGTACACGGAAAATAGGAGATTGGCATTTAGAAATTACTCTGTACTAACAGAAAGAAGTACAAGAGGACACATTAGAAAACAGTGACATCAAAAACCGAATGCGCCCTACAGCTGAAGATGATTAGATTCAACTGATACATCTTAGTGTCCTATAGGTAAAAAGAGATAAAAAGTGTTTACCCAATCAGGCAACATAACATCATCATCGTTTGCCAGGCGAGCAAGACGAAGTGCCCTTCGTCCGGTGATAAGCTCAAGAAGCATGATCCCGTACCCAAAGACATCACTTTTCTCAGAAGATTTCCCAGTAGACAAGTACTCTGGAGCTATATGCCCAATTGTACCACGTATAGCTGTGGTAACATGGGTATCCTTGTAATCCATGAGTTTGGCCAAGCCAAAATCTCCAACAACAGCCTCAAACTCTTCATCTAACAAAATGTTTGCAGCCTTCACATCCCGGTGAATAATCTTTGGATCACACTGATCATGCAAATATGACAGTCCTCTTGCAGATCCCAATGCAATTCGCTTCCTGGTTGGCCAATTGAGGGGCGGTTCATTTGGTGGCCGTTAACTACAAAGTACAGATAAAAATGTCCAATATCATTCATGATTGACAAATAAATGGTTTCTCAGTAGCATTTCCTTAGCAACAAGAAGAAAGCAAACGACAAGAAAATAAGTATGGTCAGGAGTTGAACAAAATGAAGACCTCTCATTTGAAAGAAAGGGGGCAAAAAATTTTTGTGGAGCACAATGAGAATATCACACAGGCTCACCTCGTAAACATGACTCAACACTTCCATTGGCCATGTATGGGTAAACAAGTAACCGTTCAGTTGGTGTCATACAAAAACCATGCAGTCGAAGGAGATTCCTATGCATTACCATGCTGATCATCTCAACTTCTGTTTGAAACTGCAGCTCTCCACCCGGTGTCCGCTCCTCCTTCAGTCGTTTAATAGCCACCAACGAACCATCAGCAAGTCGACCTTTATACACCATACCAAACCCACCTCTACCCAGAATGTTTGTATTGCTAAAACTATCTGTTGCAACTTGTAATTCTCTTAGAAGTGGTGAACCTTTTAAACTGTCCTAAATGAACCTTAGGATTATCCTCCGCTGCAACAATAATGCAAACAAGTGATAATGGAGTCAGAGAGTAATAAAAGATCATATAAATATGTTTCGATAAACCACAAACCTGGTACATCAAAGAAATATTCTTGTGGTTTTTGCCGACGCCACCATGCAAATGCAAATGCAATGGCAGGCACCAGAAAGAGTAGAGAAGCACCAGCAGCAACTTCTCCAGCAACAATGGCTCTAGCAGAACCAGTCCTTTCTGAATTTTGAAATCTTTATATAAGACAATCTTAAAAGTGTATAACAAAAAAGCAATCGAGCCCCAAAATATGAATAGCTATTCTCAGGAGGGAAATGCTCACAAGTAGTTGCGAGTACAACTGGCACCTTCCACTAATTAATCTAGTTTAGCTAACATTTGAACCAAATGGAACTCCTCTCACAAGAAAATGGAGAAAAGATAGATTAAATTCCTATAAACCTCTATCAGAATTTTTTTTTTTTTTCCCTTTACCTTTCAGTTGCTACATCAAAATAAACGTTAACATCAGAGCCTGAAAGACAATACAACACGTGACAAAAACACAGTTTTTAGCAACTAATTACCTGGTGTAGAGATTGGGGGTGGTGGGACAAATGGATGCGGAGGAGAAAATGGAGGAGGTCCCGGGCAAGGACGTCCAGTAACGGGGCCACATAGACCCAAGTTATTAGCAAAACTGTAAATTCCACAAATTGGTTATATCATCAATAAAGAACTCCTTTCAGTTATATCAATGCTACATATTAGATTAGCCAAAAACCTGATTGGTGTGAATAGGGAAAAGGAACCATTATCTGGAACAGCACCAGAGAGACCATTGTTAGAGAGATCTCTGCATAAGAAAGTAATGTGAAAGTGAAACCATCAACTTCTTGTAACTAGAATTGTTTGAGTAGAGCGAAGTTGAGCTACAACTTCAAAGATCAAGATATCAAATAAAAAAAGTTACTTACAACAGAATACTTGTAGGGATGATATATTAGTCAACGACAATGGGATGGAACCTGACAAGTTGTTGTTGTTGAGCCGCCTGTCCTTATACAGACATCGATCGTAGAGGCATATAAGACACAGATTATGATCATTCAAAAGATATTGGCACAATCAACAAAAATAGATTATGCATAACCGCTTTAGGCAAGGAACTTTTTCAAATAAGGATGCCATGTGGGAAGAAAATATATGATTCATTCCATATATAGAGAAAAAAAAAAAAAATCCAAGGATTATGAACTTACAGGAATCGCAAATTTGACAGCGTGCCCAATGTGTCTGGGATTGCACCACTGAAATTATTCAAATAGAGATCCAAGCTCACCAAATTTGTAAGATTGCCAAGTTCTCTGGGAATAGATCCAAATATGTTATTGCTATGGAGCTCCCTGAAAAATACAGAGTATCAGAGTTCACACATCGTATAATTTGCATCTGTCCACTTTATTTTTTAGACATTTGGTGGCTGTGTTACAAATAACTGTAGTCAAATACTATGAATTGACATGTCCATACAGAATTCCATTAATTACCTTCAATGATTTGGTAAATGATACACTTGCATTCAAATTAAAGAAATCCATCTCAGCTTGAATACAAAACTGCAGTTTCTTTCATCATTCAGTTTTTCTTAGAAGATATCTTAATCTTTAGACCGACTAGCTTTTTACCCATACATGTGCAACTGTTCAAGTTAATTAAAGATTTTCACTTCTTAACAGAATTGGTATGCACTTAAGAATGGCCTTGGCTTGAAAATAATTACAAGGGGCCATTCCCTGTACTAAGAGTCTAAGACCGTTGTTACCATACAAGTAAAATAGCAAGTAGTGACAGTCCTTTACTGTATACAGCTAATCAATGATTCATGGAGAAATTGTCCAAGGGAGATTTGCTTCCAATGCCGCTAAGATTAGTTTACCACTATCTTCTCGTCTTAGCTCTGAATGCCTGAATACATCCTATCTTGAAATGATTATAAGTTGTGCTCTAAATTTCCTACCGTTTTTAAACGCTGTTTTGGCCCGGTCATTGATTCGTTACAACCACTGATAACCAGCATCAACTCTGCTAAACATCTTATTCTAAGTTCAATATTTTAATAATAAAAATGCTAACTAAAGGCCAGATAGTTATTTAATTTGCACATTTTTCCTTACAGCCACAGACACCTTCTGCAAGCTAACTGTGTGATAACAGCGTATCAAGCTTAATCAGTGAGATAAAACTGAACAAAATAAAATGTTTTGTAATTAAAAAATAGAGACCTTCAAAGTAGTAATTGTTTCATACTCATCTCTTTTCAGCTTGAATAAACAAGTTTGGCTGACTACAATGCTTTAGGTGAGTAACGTGTGTGTGTGGTTGTTTGTGTGTGTTGGATAAATACAGATAGTTCTCAACATATAGAGCAAATGAGAAACCATGTCGGGCCACAAGCTACTTTTGCATCACTGAAGTAGATTCATGGCCTAGAATTCATTAGACATTCAACCTAAAACAGGAGAGAGCAGCGAACTAAATTCCAAGGCAGTTATCGAGCAAACAAATGCAACCAAAAGTCCCGCCAATCAAATTCTAAAAAGGTTCATGAGCCACTCCACTCTAACCAATTGGTTTTGAAATAGAAACCATGTTCGTTAACATATACCATGCTGAAAGGATTAAGACATGTTTTAAAGAAAACATTCAACGCAAATAACAGATAAACTTCAGCGTGATAGTTAGAGAAGAAAAATTGTAATGCTCCACACTACACAAGCAAGCAACAGCAAGATCAAAGATGCGATGACAGAGGACACTAGTCTTAACAGAAGCACATATACAGGAAGAGTCTGGGGAAACAGCAGCAGTAGAAATGGCTTACTTACAAATACTGCAAATTCTTTAGCCAACCAAGCTGTGTGGGCAATTTACCAGTTAAAGCAGCATTACCCAAATCTCTGCAGACATAAGTTTGTTGATGTAAGACTATTTGGTATCTAGATTCTCTTAATCAACGTGTTCTAAATTCAGATTCCCAACCAAACCAACTTCATATAGAAAATTTAGAGCATTGCACCAACAAAACATCTTACACTCTTACAACACTGTTATCTTCGTTGCAAGTAACATGAAACCAGGAACATGGATTAACAAGAGTGGGGTCCCAACTCTGTAATACATTGTTGGGATCTATTAAGCTCTTCTTTAGAGTATTCAGAGCATCACCTGCATAAATGTAAGATTGAAACCAATCAGACACCACTACTTTTTCCCTCAAATAAACTTCAAATGGGTTTAGACGACTTTTAACAAGCATCTTTATCCATATTGCTTCCTATTTTGAATTATCTAAATTATCCACGAGGCACTCCTTAATTGATGGATGAAATCGTAAATTATATTACACCTAATTCATCGGTTATTTATATATAAAACAATTCTAATAGAATTTGACTAATACTTACTTATAAGTATGATTAAAGTCTTAATTAAATAATAACACTATAAAACTAATTATTCAAAAGAATAAATATTAAAATCATAATCCACATCTGTTATTCTTCTGCCTACAACCACTTTCCCAAGGCAATTACATGATTATGTGCTTCAATCCCTTCATACATAATTGGGCAATTGAGTAAAGAAAATTAATAGGACGAATTATATTTTGTTTGTCTAATAAAAAATATTTTATTGAGTTTTTTTCCATTACTATTGCAGCACATGCAATTCATATCCACCGCTGAATACCAAGAGCAAGCAGATAATGGAGAGAACAATCCTCACCTAGCAGATCCATTATGTGATGTGTATGGCAAATCTCAAACCTAAAAATAACTTGAACATGATGTGTTTTTCACAATATAGATTATAGTTTCAAGTATGTTATTTCACAGAAAATCATTTTTTGCTAATTAAACAATAAGCACAAGGATACAAAAGTTAATTAATAAGGCTCAAATTCAGTATTAATTCTAATTCAGATAAAAGTTCAAGATGAGATTCAATAACTTCTTAAAATGGTAGTTATTTTATATTTTGTGTATAAATAAACATTAGGAGAATTTTTATTCGAGATTTGTCAATTTTGAACAAAAATTACAAAGTTCTTTTAGAAATATATCACTTAAAGTAACTTAATAATTTAATTAACTAATCATGATAAAAATTATATTATTAATAACAGTTAAGGATACAAGAAAAATAGATGGAATAGCAATCACGACAAGAATTGATTGACGCGAAATAATTAAAAAAAGAAGAAGATAAGCATGAATTAAGTATTGGAAATTGGCTAAGAAGGGAGAAAATAAGTGTAGGAACGTAAACTAACTGCAATTGAGATATATTTTCAGATTTATGGAAAGGAATATAAGAATTATTATCATCTCTTATTAATTCATATGAATTCAATTACAAATGTATTAATGTTGAAATTATTAAAAGAAGTTATAAACACTTTCTTTTCCCAATTAATGTCAAGGAAAAATATAACTATTATATATAAGGAGTATCATAATAACTATTAGGCAAAATAAAGAAAGTTGATGAGTTTGACAACGAATTATAACTCAAATGATAAGTTTATACTTCTCCAATGACTAGGGTTCGAGTCATTAAGAAGGTAAATAGAGATCTACTGGGTGAAAAAGTAAGGAGGAAATCATACAGATTAGTTTCCATTTGCAATTAACAAATCAGTTTTCATTTACAATTAGTTAGAGGTGAATACTCTTTTCAAAAAACATACTTGTAAGTACATGTGTTATACAAATGAATTTTACAAGCAATATTCTCAAAGATCATATTTGAAAACTGAAAACACAAATATTGGAAATATGATTTTTGTCATATGTGATAGAGAATTTTTTTTTTTTGTTTGAAATTAGAAAATTTTGACTTCTAAGTCTTTATTGAATTTTTAAAAATCATTCCACCATTTAGCCAATTTTTACTTCTTCATTTGCATTCATGTATTGATAAATGAATTTTGCTTTTCTTTCCTCACAATTATATAGACGGCTGATTTTATGTTTATTTCATAAATTCAAATGTTAAGTTTTAATAAGTCATATTTTACACACATGCAAAATACGTACACTTTCCTAATGTACACATTATGTGTACTAGGGGCGGATCATAGGGGGGAGGGTGGCCACCCTCAAGATATTCAAAATTATGTTTTTCTCACCTTAAATTTTTTAAAATTATTATTATATTATTATAAAAGTTAGACTTTGTTCTTCCAAAAAATTTAGAGAGTATAAAAAAGTGTTCTCTATGTATGTATTTATATAGTTTTATTCTTCAAGAGTTTCGAAAATATATTATTTTTCTTGATATTTTTTAAAAATTTTAATAACTCTCATTTAAAAAAATTAGACTTTATCCCATAAAATTTTACAAAAATTATAAAACCGTCTCTCCAAGAATATGTATATATAGTTTTTGCTCTCCCAAAATTCAACTCCTAGATCCACCCCTGATGTGTACCATGTAAAAACTTTTTATTCATGTAAAAAAATCATTTAAAAAGATTAACATGTGCATCACCTGTGCACCCTACTATTATTCTAAAAGTTAGCCAATAAGATTTTGATTAGATTAAAAGCCATCCACAGGTTTACAAACAAAAAATTAATGCTGCCAACCTTCACAAGCTTCACGTGCACATTACTATCTGAATTTAGCTATCTTCAGACTTCAGCTACAGCAATAGGTTCATATTTTACACTTACAAAAGAAGCACATTCATTCAAGTAATAACCGGGAAAAAAAAAACAAAAACAAAACAAAAACCTACATTACAAATAAATGGAGATCAGAAAACCCTTAATTACAACATTAATTTTTAGGCCAGCTCTTAGAAATCCAACAACAATTGATAATCATCATTCTCAGAAATTATTACACAACTAAACCAGAAACCAATCTCCAACGTTGTGTTTGGATTGGTGGATTTGATTTGAAGGAATGATTTAAAATGTATGAATTTGAATTGGGTGAATTTGAAATGATATTAAATTTGGATAAATAGGTTTCAAATTCATTCATTTAACTATTAGAATTACACTTTTATTTGTTAGTAAATTTTAAATTTATAACTAAATTAATTACTTTGTTTAAATAATTTATTATAAATTAGAATTTCAAATCAAATCCACCCAAATCTCTCCACCCTAAACACAATACAAAAGAAAAAGTAAATATAATACAATTCTTGATTCCATTATCATACCAAAAATTCAATCTTTATAACAAAATATCAAAACTTGAAACACAACCCACAAAAGGAAAAAACCGTTGCATGCACAAAATCAAAATAAGTCCACAGAAAAAACATCTCTTCAAAAAAAAAAAAAAAAAAAGAAAAAAAAACTGCAAACCTTCTATGTTAGCAAGAATGAGCTTGAGTGGATGCACCATCATGATCAACCAGAGCACCATTGACATTAGTCCCTCCCTTTCCATCATCCTTAACTTCACCATCACCAAGAAAAAATCCCACAAATTACATACTTAAAACACACTTAAAAGTAGCATTTAAGAACTAATCCCACAAATCCCTACCCCTCATTTCCCCTAAAAACACGATTTTACACCCTAACAAAAAACCATCTTTCATTAACTACACTAAAAATAAGAATAAAAAAGGACCTGATCTTATTCACATAATTATTTTTTATCAAAAACCCACGGCCCACTTCTAAAATTCCCTTTTTTCACCTCAAAGATTCTATCTTTTTCTATTTTGCTACTTGATCATTGGATATTAGGACCTATATATTTATAAATGGTCTTTCATATTTTTGTTGTTGTTGAATTTAGTTTGACTTTTGCATGGTGTTATTTCCTTGAGATTTCATGTGAGCTTCATTGTGTGTTTCAGAGACTAGCTTTCTGGACGGATTGTGCGGTTTGAAAAGTCTGCTGAGGACTAAATGTACGGTTGGATGTGCAGGGATGCGATCAGAGTGGGGTCACCATAGAATGTGTTTTTCATTGTTTTTTAATGTGATTTTCATTGTTTTTTTGATTTTGAGGATGTAAACTCAATTTAGGGGCGATAACCTTTTTTTTTTTTTTTTATATTTATTTATTTTTGATAAGGAGGAAGACAATAATATTAAAGTTAAATATCTGTTACAATCATCCGAGGAAATGAAATTCCTCTAACATCTTCTAGGTAAACAGAGTTCACAAAAGTAGGAGGAGTAGTGTACAAAGTAAAATATTGAGACAATTTAACTCCTTTCTTAGCCAAGCAATCAGCTACTCTATTAGCTTCCCTAAACACATGCTTGACTGAAACCTTTTCAAATCGTTGCAACAATGCTTTACAATCAAGTAAAACAAAAGAAAGAGAATGATTAAGATTTGTGGAATTTGACAAAAGTTGAATGATAGCCAGTGAATCTAGCTCACAGTGCAATTAAATTGTAAGATTAAAGTTAATCCATCTCTAAGAGCCCAAGCTTCAGCAAGATTGTTTGTTCCATCTCCAATATTCCTGCAGAAGCCCACAGTCCATTATCCACTGTGGTTTCTAATGACCCCACACCTGCATTTGCAATCCCTAGATTACCAAAGAAGAACCATATGTGTTTAACTTGAAGGAGGGGTGAGGAAGCGGTCCAGCAAATAAGCTTTCATGATACCTTGCCCTCCTTTGGTTAGAAGGCCCAATATAAAAGAATCAAGAGCTGCAATGATATAGAACTAAACAAGGTTTCGAGGTTTATTGTTAGCATCAAAAAGGAATTTGTTCCTGTCAAACCATAGACACCAACAGTGAAAGGAAACAGTGAACACCAAGGAAGTTTAGCAAAAGGAGAAGAAGAATAAGTAGTGCACCCTTTTGTAAACCAATCATTAAATAAAAGATGCCTATATTCCACACTGGAGAAGGGAAAGCCAACAGAATCCCATATCAACCTTACTCTAGGACAACCCCTAATAGCATGTTGAGAGTCTTCCACCTCACTATTATAGAAAGAGCAGATAGGATTATCCAAAACATTCCTCTTAGCAAGTAAATTTTTTGTAGATAATCTATCATGCAGCACACAACTAAAAGAAATGTTTGACTTTAGAGGAGGCTTCCACTTTCCAAATGCAATTAAAGGAAGTCTTAGCATCAGGTAACCTGTCATCCAGATTAAGACAAAGATTATAAGCTTCTTTAGAATAAAAAATACCAGAAATAGAAGACCCCCAATAAAGAACATCCACTTCACTAGTAAGAGACTGTCTAGGAATAGCACTAATCTTCTGACATGTCTCTTTAGGAAGAACAAAGGATAAAGAAGAGAGAACCCAAATGTGGTTATCAGAAAATAACTGATTAACAATAAGAGCTTTCTCTCCAAGATTAAGAGAGCCAAACAGGAGACTTCTTAACGGTTTCTTAAAAAAATCATTTATCCAGCCAGAAATTAATTTTGGTGTCATTCTTTATATTCCACCTCAAACCAGCATTAAATAAACTCAAACCCCTCTTAATAGCTCTCTTAATCAAAGAGCCAGAACCCTTCTTCAATCTTAAACAACCACCCTGACTCTTTGTTTTTCTGTGTTAAAGGCGGTGATGATACCTAAAAATACCATCCAATAGTTCGTAGAGATATAGTCAGTCAGTTAAAGCAATCAAACATACGAGAGGACATGTGGATAATTTTTACTTAAAATTAACCCGTGAAGATATTCAATACATTCAAGACCCTTATAGGCCCAATAAGTATTTCTAAGTCCATGAACTATTCAAACCCATCGAGAAGGAGTATAAATAATAAGTTGGAAGGTAAACAAGTTAATTCATGATTCATTCACTCAACTCCACTCTTTACCATTCCAAACTCTCATTTTACTCTCAATTTTCTTCCTATCACAAATTCTGACTTGAGCATCATAGCCTCTCCCAGGGAACATAGCCCTGCCGCTCTTGTTCTTATTGCTGGTTATTAGATCGTGGGTATACACGCGCTTTTACCATAATGTTGGAGGATTTGGACCACAAAAGACTCGAACCTTAATTGTATATTTTAGTACTGATTTTTCACGCATTAACATTTGGCGCCGTCTGAACTGGGAATGAAACAAGAAGCCATCTTGAATCTTTAGCTTAACTCCTAACAGGCGCAACACCCACCGCAACAATCTAGATAGAGAGAAAGAGGTTATATCCCAACACCAGTTGAATCGATCAATTAGAGTGTTTGATCAATTGGAGGGGCAAGCTAGGGATCCTAGTCCCCAAGCTAATGATAGAAATATGAAGAAACAATTGCTAAGGCAACAGAATGCTATGTTGAAGGAGTTACTCATGAAACATCAGAATGAGCAAGAGGTAGTGAAGGAGGAAGAGAACATTCGCATAACTCTGATGGCAACCCCTGGGTTGTCCACTTTGCGCACTATGACCCCTTGGATGAGAAACATTCTCGTGCAATTTATAAAGATGATCAAAGTGGTAAGGAAGTAACTCCAATCGAGTCTGCCCGATAGGAACGAGAAGGCCGGTCTGCCCAACATGAGTAACAAGAAAATCGGCATCCTCCAGGCCAGGTAAAGCTAGACCAATGAGTCCAAACGAGGCAGCCTCAGTAGCAAGAAAGAGGGAAAGACCTCGTGAAAGGGAGCATACTTTGAAACACATACCCGAGTGAGAAGAAGAGTTAAGAAGAAAGTTGGAGGAACTTCAAACGCAAGTAGACAGAATGGATGACAAGAAAGAGATGGTTACAAGATACAAGTATTCCTTGCCATTCACTGATGAGATAACGCAAGAACCCTTCCCAAGGCGTTGGCAAATACCTTATTTTGACTCTTATGATAGAAGTTAGAATGCATGGGAGCACCTTGATGCTTATCGAGCCAAGATGTATTTACAAGCTGTCTCATATGCTATCCTGTGCAGAAGGTTCCCCAGAACTCTCAAAGGCGCAGCCTCAAGTTGGTTCAGAGGATATACGAAATGAGATATAAGAAACTTTGATCAACTTGTAGAACTCATCTTGAACAAATTTGGGAACCAAAAGAGGATTCCAAAGACCAAGACTCACTTGCTTACTTTTACATAAATACCAAAAGAATCCCTTCTCGAGGACTAAGTGAATCAGTTCAAGAAAGAGACCATTGAGATTCAATGAGATATGGAAGATATGCAAAGGGTTCCACCTGTAGGGTTAACCCGAAAAGTTCTCATTTAATCTTAAATTGAGGTCACCCATTACCCTCAATGAATTTTTTCATGGGGCCGAAGAGTTCACTCAAGCAGCTAAAAGGGAAAAGAGAAAAAGAGAGTCCGGGTGAAAATGGAAAGAAGAAAAGCAAATGGAGGAATTAGTGGAGTGGAACCTCCAAAGAAGGTTAGTGTGGAGGATAGGTTATCCGTAACCGTTCCTCATAAGAGGAGTCCCGACCCTCCTAGAGTTTATACCCCACTCAATACACAACCTTCTGATATTTTGGCTATCATAGAGAAAAATCTTACGTCAAGTGGCCTGAGCTTATGAGGAGTGACCCAAAGCAGTGCAACAAGAACAAATAGTGTTGTTTCACAAAGATCATGGACATGAGACCAATGATTGTATTTCCCTCAAAAATTTTATTGAAGACTTGATATGTAGAAAAGGTTAACTTGAGCATTTCATCCAAGGGATGGATAGAGGAAGATCACCTCAACGCCAAATGCAAAACCCAGACAAAGGAGATCGAGGTCCGCCTCGAGGTAAAATAGTAGCAGGGATAGAAAACCAATAGAGAATCATCATTCATACTATTTCTGGAAAGCAACAAATGGTGACTCCACGTCATCCTGCAAGACCTATGCTCGTCAGATCAACTTGGTCCAATCTATCATGAAGAAGCTTAGGTTGTCAAGACAAAATATTCACTGCAGAAGAAGCGGCTCAAGTGATTCACCCTCATAACGATCCCTTGGTAGTGACTTTACCTGTTGTAAATTGTGATGTAAGGAGAATTTTGATTGATAATGGAAGTTTCACGGATATTCTTCTTTATGAAGTTTTCAAACAAATGAAGTTAGAGGAGAAAGATTTGAAATCAGTGACTTTCCTATTGGTTGGTTTTGCCGGAGAAGTGGTTGAACCCCTTGGATACATTACTTTTCCTGTAAGCACTGTTTGGTACACCTCCTCAAGATGTTTATCTTGTGGTTGATTTTGTAGTTGCAAATGTCTCTTCACCTTATAATATCATTATTAGCCGACCTACTATTGGAGCACTTGGTGCTATCTCTTCCTCCCATCCTGAAAATGAAATTCCCAACAAAAAATAGAGTGGGCGAGAGAGATCAAGTCTCTGCAAGGCAATGCTATATAGCTTCTTTAAAATTGAAAGGGAATGAAGTAGTTACTAGTTGTAATGTTCAACTCTTGGAAGAAAATGAGGAGCTCAACCTAAAAGCAGAACCTGCCGAAGAACTTGAGAATATGCTTTTAGATAAAAATGATTCTTGTAAAGTTGTGAAAGTGGGAAAGTCCCTCCCGAGGGACATCAAGGAAGACCTCATTTCTTTGCTCTTTGAATTCAAAGATCTCTTTGCTTGGGTTCTCTCGGACATGTCAAGGTTGACCCCGACATCATCATGCATTCCCTCGATGTAGATCTGTCTTGATAATTTTAAAGCTATCATTCAAAAGAAAATAAATTTTGGAAGGGAAAGAAACCAAGCGGTAGAGGTGGAAGTAGACAAGCTCTTGGATGCCAAGGTCATAGAAGAAATCCAATGTCCCGAATGGTTTAGCAATGTAGTCATGGTGCCGAACCAGTGGCTAAGTGGAGGATGTGTGTAGATTTCACAAATGTGAACAAGGATTGCAATCCTACACCTCATATAGACAACATGGAAGACTCTACCTCGGGTGTGAGATTATGTCTTTTTTGGATACATACAAAGGATATTACCAAATCCTTTTGAATCGCAAAGATAGGGCGAAGACCGTTTTCATCACCGATTCCAGCGCTTATTGTTGCTTCAGGGTAATGCCCTTTGGTTTGAAAAATGTCGGAGCTACTTACCAAATGATGGTCAATAGAATATTTGCAAGTCAATTGGGGAGGAATATGGAAGCTTATATAGATGATATGTTTGTCAAGAGTAAGTTAAAAGAAGATTATACTGGAGGACCTTCAAGAAACTTTCACTACCATGAGGGAGTTTAAGATGAGGCTAAACCCAAAAAAATGCGCTTTCAGAGTTTCCGAGGAAAAGTTTTTGGGTTTCATGGTAACTCAAAGAGGGATTGAAGTTAACCCCGAAAAAATCAAGGCCATTCAAGACATGGAACCTCCCAAGGGGATCAAGGAAGTGCAAGGACTTATGGGGCGACTTGTCGCCTTAAGTCGTTTCTTATCCAAATCAGAGGATATAAATTTGTCTTTTTTCAAAGTTTTAAGAAATTCCAAGAATTTTCGATGGACGGAGGAGTGCCAAAAATCATTTGAAGAGTTGAAGGAATATTTAACTTCTCTCCCACTCCTACCTAAGCCTAAACCCGAAAAGACTCTTTACTTATACTTGGCTTGTTCATCTACGGCGATGAGTGTTGTTCTCATCAAAGAAGTGGACAAGGTCCAAAAATCGGTGTACTATGTGAGTAAAGTGTTAAAAGATCCGGAGACTCGGTATCTTAACTACCATTGAAAGATTAGCTTTAGCTTTGGTGATGGCGGCAAGAAAGCTCAGGCCCTACTTCTTGAGTCATCCAAGTGTATTTCTTACCAATCATCAACTCAAGTCTGTCCTCTTGAAGTCCAAAGTCTGAGGGAGTTTGGCAAAATGGGCCGTCGAGCTAAGTGAGTATGACATCCACTTCCAATTGAAGGCAATAATCAAAGCACAAGCTTTAGCCGATTTTATTTTAGAAGGAGTGCAAGGGAAGAACTAAGAAGATCCAAGTAAGGAGAAAATTCAAGAGGTGACTACTCCCTCCGGGGGCAAATCATAGACTCACCTTTATGGAAAATACATGTGAATAGAGCGAGCAACGCTGAAGGGTGTGGTGCAGGCATTGTTCTTACCTCTCTGAAAGGGATTCAAGACAATCTACACCTTAAGGTTTGAATTTCAAACGAGTAATAATGAAACTGAATGTGAAGCCTTAGTTTCCAGACTTAGGCTAGCCAAAGAGTTGAAGGTAGTCTTTTTTAAAAACTTATTGGTAAATATGGACTCAAATCTTGTGGTTTAACAACTCAAAAGAAAGTATGAAGTAAGGGAGCCATCCCTATAATTTTACTTAAGCAAGGTAAAGGACTTGATCTCACACTTTGAAAAATTTGACATAGTCTTTGTGAGTCGAGATGAAAACAAGGAAGCGGATGCCCTCTCAAAAATTGCAAGTTCAATGCATTCCAATATGTTGAAAGAAGTGTTCTTGGAAGTTCTAAGGGAAAGAAGTATAGACCATGGGAAGGTCATGGATATCGACTCCTTTCCAAATTGGATGACTTCAATCATTCAGTACTTGAAAAAAGGAAAATTATCCTACGATAAGATTAAGACTCAAAGGGTAGAAATAAGGTCGGTCAAGTACTTGCTCATTGATGGCACTTTGTATCGAAGGTCTTATTCAATGCCTTATCTTCGGTGTCTAAATCCAAGTAAAGCTCAATATGCTTTAGCCGAAGTACATAAGGGAATTTGCGGACACCTGATAAACGTTGGAGGAAGGGCTCTAATTCAAAAGGTACAAAGGCAAGGGTATTATTGGCCAAGAATTTTAGAGGATGCCATGAACTATGTGCGGAAATGTGATAAGTGCCAATTCACTCCAATCAATCTCGATATCCGACCGAACAACTTATTCCAATTCTAACTCCTTGGGTCTTTGCTCAGTGGGGCATAGATATCTTGGGTCCTCTTCCAATAGCTCCACAAAAAAGAAATTTGTGGTAGTATCCATTGACCATTTCACTAAGTGGATAGAGGCCGAAGCCTTGGCAAGCATTAATCATCAACAAATCATACAATTCTTTTGGAACAATATTATATGTCGCTTCAGAATACCCAATGCACTTACCTCGGATAATGGCTTGCAATTTCAAAAAGTTTTGCCAAGACTTGGGCATAAAACAATGTTTCTCCTCAGTAAGCCATCCTCAAAGCAATGGCTTGGTAGAAGTGACTGATCGCACCATTCTTGAGGGCATGAGGAAGAGACTTGATAATGCTAAGGATAAATGGATTAAAGAGCTCCTAAGTGCTTTGTGGTCATACCGCACCACTTACAAGAATGCTACTTGAGATACTTCTTTCAACCTCACTTATGGAACTAAAGCACTTGGGAGAAAAATGAAGAAGGGTTAAGATCTAACGTTGACTTACTTGAGGAGGAAAGGAACAAGGCATATTTCAAGATGCAAGTAGATAAGCTAAGGGTTGCTCGCTACTACAATCGACAAGTTCGAGTAGTAGATTGGGTTACAAGGAAGGTGGAGATGAGCCAACCCCAAGTTTGTGGAAAGCTCTCGCTAAATTGGGAAGGTCCTTAGGAGGTAGCTGACGCATACTCTAACGGTGCCTACAAGTTGAGGACCAAGGATGGGAAGCACGTGCCTTGCACTTGGATTGCCCAAAACTTGAAAAAGTTCTATTTTTAAACTTTCTTGATTTTGCCTCTATTTTTTGGAATTCCCTAAACCAAGCGACACCCTTCAAGCTGTGAAACAAACTTGTGCAACTTGTAAATATTCACTTTTGCTATCAATGAAAAGTTCTAAGTCTTTTTCCCATATAGTTGCTCAATATTTTGTTTAGAATAGTGATCCTACCCCCTACCCAACCTCCAGGTACAAAATATCCTTCGGGATACCATGACTCTCTGGGGTTACTTATTCCCTTCGGGGAACATCCTCTGGGATACCATGACTCTCCGGGGTCATTTATTCGCTATGGGGAACATTCTCTGGGATATCACAACTCTCCAGAGTCACTTATTACCTCCGAGGAACAAAATTAATAACCCTTCCGGGGTGAAAATAAACTTATCCTTGGAGAAGTAGTTGGTTAAGTATGCTCAAAAGAACAACTATAGCTCTTCCGGGGGCAAAAAAAAAAATTCTAGACGATTTGTGCCTGAGAAAACCTTAGTCCTAATACTAAGGTTTTACTTAGGAGAATTGTGCCTAGAATGACCCCTCTGGGGGCAAAAGTAAATTTTTCCTTAGATAGTTTCCTTGGTTAAGTATATCACCATAGCTTTTCTGCGAGCAAAGATAAAAATTTTCATATAAGAGTTATGCCTATGGTAACTTTGGTTTGGTGTTAGAGCTATGGTTTACCCTTCGGGGGCGAGAAACTTATTTACTTAAGCGTAGCGATGAAAGCTCAACCTCACAAACTTGATCACTTGAAAAAAAAAAATTCAAGTGTCTAAAAGGGGAGAAGGCGTATGTGGAAATACTTGAAGAAAAATAAAAGCATAAACTATCGAAGGAAAGTCGCGATATCATATAACAAAGGAAAAGTATAGCATAGGTGAAGTTGGTACAAGGGAAGACCCCAACTCAAAGCCAAGCAACAAATGTAAGTAAAGTAAGTACCAAGGAAAACAAGTAACATGATACTAGCCGAAGGTGGAGTTCGTACATATAAAAGATCCGAGCTCTAAATCTTCAAAAAGGAAAGAAAACCAAGCTAAGTGCTTAGATGAAGCTACCCCATCCGTAGGTGGACCCTCAAAGAGCTTCAGAAATTATTTCTTTATGACTTAGGGGAGTAGGAGGCTCTTATGCCTTGTTCTAAGTCATCCAAATCTAAGTCTAGGTATTTTTTCTTCACAAAAGCTAAAGCCAAGTCATATCCTTTGTTGAATTACCCAATGCTACTATTTTCCACCAAAGCTTCGAAATCGTTGCTGCCACAATAGTCTACCAAATGCTTTCCAAGTCATCCTGATAGTCTTAAGAATCAAGAAACTCAAAGATGGTGGAATCTCTACTCTTCTTTTCTGCGTATTTAAGCTCCTTGAGCAACATGTGAAACTTCTTCACCTTACTCTTATGAGATGCTTGAATCTCATTAATCTCATTTTTATGAGGGACTTGAAGTTCTTGGTTCTCTTTCCTCAACTTGGCAATCTCTTGGAGGTTCTCTTGGTTGTGCTTAGACACAGTGCATATAATTTGAAAGTGTGTTTCTTTTACTTCTTCTACCTTTTTAAGTTTAGCCTCCAAAGCCAAAATTTGAGAAAGATGGTACTCTTGAGCCCTTGTTCAAATGGTAGTAAAGATCGCCAAGCTAAAGACAATGAGAAGAAGACAATGTTATCCATAAGTATAATAAAAAATACTTAGTCATTTTTATGAAAAGAAGGAGAATTTACTTGAGCAATATGTTGAAACATGGCGTTAGTATCGGCGATGCAAGTAGAGCTCAAGGATTTGCCGGCTCTTTCCCTCCATAACTTAGGCAATGTTAATGCTTCCACCAAAAAGTGACTCACTTCTTCCAAAGATGAGTTCTCATACACCTCCCAAGAAGGAGTATAGATCATGCAGGAAGAAATAGAGCCCTTAACCCGAGAGGTAGTTTGTACTTGAGGCGGATATGAATCAATAACTAGTGGGGTTGGAACTTCTTGAGTAGAAGCCTCAACTTCAGCCAAAGGGGCCAAAGTAGCCTCTTTGGAAGACGTTGCCTTCTTTTTAAGTGGAGAAGGTGCAAGAATTTTTTGTGCTGGCTTCTTTCGTCCTAAGATCCCAAACGTAGATTCCGCCTCCCAATTTGAGGGATTGAGATGAGCCAGCATGCCTTGCTTGTCTCATCTTCAAAGCACGCTCGCAAATGGTATCATTCAAAGCATCCACTACAAGATCAAGAAGCACAAGTTAAACTCAAGTTGAGTATCAATACAAGATGGAGATGAGTAAAAATATGTGCAAAAAATGCTAAGAAAAATACATATGCATGGCAACCTAGAGAGACAAGAGGATCAAGGTTGGCTGGGCTCGACCCCGCTGGCACCAACACTTGTTCATTAACCACTTTTTGCCAAGCAAGTGGTTCAGCCTCCATAAGCATAGTAAGATTCCTACTTTCGCGCCCACTAAGAGAAGTAAGTTTGTTTATCTTTGAAACTTTTAAATCATAACTTCAGGTGGGAAAATTCCATTCCGATCGCCTTCGGATAAAAAAGTAGTGACTTCTCCAATCAACTAGGTTGGGGTGTGCTTGTTCAGCCAATTTTTTGTTAGACAACCAACTAAATGTATACCCCACTCTGCTCAGCTGTCTATAAGGCAAGACGAAAATCCTCCTTGAAGGTGCCTATTGATGGTTTTACCCCAAGAGTGACACAAGTGATCAAATATCATTGATATTATGGATGGATTTAGCGTGTAATTATAAAAACCTGACTTGGTAATGCTCCAACACCTTATGAAAAAATATTGGTTGTGGGAACCTTAATCCCGCTTCTAGTTGTGCCAAGTATACGAACATATGACCGAAAAGGTTCACGCAAGGCCGATGATCAAGAGGTGGAACCTTCACTTTGAAAAAGTTTTCAAAGTTAGGAATGTGATACTTCTTCATCCATTTCCTAACCACCTCCATATCAACAATCAAAAGAGGCAATTGAGAGTATACATATACAGAGTCAATAATATCACCCTTGACTTTTCTTTTTCCATCTTGCTTGGGAGAAGTTTTGAGTTTTTTCCTTTTAGTTGGTGAAGGAGAGGCCGCAACCTCTTCACTAGAAGGCTCATGTTCATATGGAGATAAATCCTCTTCACTAGATGAGTGTTCCTGCACAAGGTGATGCTCTCTAGCCCGATGCATTTGACGGTGTCTCGATGACACAATTGTAGTTGAGGCGATGGCTCTACACGTGTTCACTCTCTCCTTAAAAGATGAAGCACCACCAATCAAAGGTCTACCCACAAACATACTTTGCCAAAATTCTCTTATTTTTTGGTCTCATATCAAGGTCTTCTTGAAGAAAATCCAAGTCTAAAGATTCGTGCAACAGGCTAACCATTTTACTCAGGGTCTCACGCAACTCACCAAAAACATGCTCAAGTATATTCCCCACCTCGTTCGAAGAAAGCTCTGAACAAACATTAACCATATCAAAAGTGTTGCACAACTTATCAACACCTCCTCTTTGCACACAATCTATTTTGACGCCATCATCAAGTTCACAATTAATTTTATCAACCCCATCAAGAGCATCACAAGTATCATCACTTATAGGGGAATCAATAGTTTCATGCAATGGGACATCATTTGACAGGTTAGAACCAAGGACGATCGTCACCACCATTCTTGGAAATCCCTTGAGTAACTATGTGATCAACAAGAATACCACTCGAATATTGGATACTACGCCCCTCACTCTGCTCGATAATGGTTTCTAAAGATGTATTTGTTGAAACATTAGGCATATTCATAGAATTTAAATGACCTGTTACAACTTTGCTAAGTTTATCCGCGCAGATATTCAGGCCTGTTTCAGAATGCTTTCCTTTGGTTTGAGCAGGCAAGCATAGGATGGTTTGAGTAACAACATCACTACAAATTTATTTCTCCTGTGATCACAGTGATTTTGTCGTCAGTTCCAATTGTTTCATTGTTGATGTTAGTAGCTGTACCGGAGGTTTTTACGGTAGTAGCAGCTGTATTTTTTCTTGACAGAACAATGGCAGCAATTTCATCATATTCCGAGAACTCCACTGCTACCCTGGCTGTTCATATGGGAGTAAGAGAAACTCTATTTCCTTCGCAGGGTGCAGCTGAGAAGCCTTGATAATTCGAGGTAGTAGCTCTGGTGGCAGGATTGACATCAATGGGTTCATCATTTTGAGCAACAGTAGTCGTATCTTTCCCCTCTACACAAGCAGTTGTTGTATTATTTTTCCCCATGGGAGCAGTTGCAAAGCTTTGGCAGTCAGAGGTCGATGTCAAACATTGCAGCAGTTTAGCTATTTGTTCTCGTTTTCCCGAGGCAACAAAGGAAGACTGCTTGGTTGTGAATCCTCCCGAGTTACTCGCAACTACAGTTCCATTTTGATCTCTCTTAGGTTGCACCAATGGGGAGCTACAGACAGGAGCAGTAATAGAAGCCTTGGACTACAAAATTGTTGAAGAACCTTTACTAACTTGAGTAGAAGCTCCAGCGTTTGTGGGGTTTTTATTTCCAATTACAGCTTCCTTTTCCAAAGTGTTCTTACCAACCATAACTTCACCAAGAAGGTTTACAGCGATCCTAATCTCTACACCTTCTTCATTTTCTAAAATCCTATCCAAATCATTTTTTCTCTCCCTCTTTCTGTAGCCTCTTTCTTCCTTTTCTCTTTCCATCTCTTTCTCTCAATTTTCCCACGTCCATTTCAAACCAAAGAAATACTTACCAAGCTTAATGCCACTTCAATCTATGTAAAAACATTTAGATTCACTCTCGTATTCAACTTTGGAGATCAAGAAAAGAAAGAGGAATGATGTTATGTCATGTGCACATAATGTGTTTGATGAAATGTCCAAGAAGAGAATGAAGAGAGAGAAAATAAAATATAAATGCAAGTGTACTTACTTGGTCCAAGACTTGGGAGAAATGCAAGATAAGTTTGATGTCTTGTATGTGGATTTGGGTCTTGGGTTTAGTGGATAAGGGTAGAGTGTTGGAGTTTGGGTGTAGGGAGTTAAGGGTAGAGTGTTAGAGTATGGGTGTAGGGAGTTAAGGGTTGAGTATTTAAGGTAAAGTGTTAAGGGTTGAGTGTTGGGTTGAGGGTGAAGTGTTGGGCGTTGGCATAAGGGTGGAGTGTTAAAGGTCGAGTGTTGGATATGTGTTTTTGAGGGTGGGGTATTAGGTGTTGGCGTAAGGGTTGAGTGTTGGGTTGAGGGTGGAGTTGTTAAGTGTTGGTGTAAAGGTGGAGTGTTATGTATTGGGTGTTGGGTTGAGGGTAGAACGTTGAGTATTGGGTATTGGCTGTAGGGTAGAGTGTTGTGAATTGAAAAAGAGGTGGAGTTTTGAATAAAAATTATTATTTTGAGATACTAAATACAAGTATCACCAAAACTTAAAAATGAGCAAATGAATACCACTACTCAATTTAAGGAAGGGGTATGCAAGTACAAATGGTGTTGGGGATCAACCTTCCCCCCCAAGAATGAAATTCCAAGTTTCAGATTTTTGGTTCTGACCAAAATCTTATTGACTCCGGTCAAACCTTCATTGGCTCCGACTAAAAAAAATTTATTGGTTCCAGTCAAGACGCAAGTCAGAAATTATTGTACTACTCTCAACTCGAGCAAACTCGACTTAAGAGTGGGGGCAAGTGATGATGCCTAAAAATACCATCCATAATAGTTAGCGGACACGTGGCCGATCAGTCAAAGCAGCCAAATATATGGGAAAAATTTTGATAATTTTTACTTAAAATTAAGCCATTAAGATAATCAATACATTCAAGACCCTCATAGGCCCAATAAGTATTCCTAAGACCATAAACTATTCAAACCCATTAAGGAGTATTAATAGTAAGTTGGAAGGTAAACAAGTTAATTCATGATTCATTCACTCAACTCCATTCTTTACCATTCCAAACTCTCATTTTGCTCTTAATTTTCTTCCTATCACAAATTTTGACTTGAGCGTGGAGCCTCCTCCAGGGGACATAGCCCCGTCGCTCTTGTTCTTATCGTAGGTTATTTGATCGTAGGTATACTCGCTTTTACCGTAACGTTGGAGGATTTGCACTACAAAAGACTTAGACCTTAATTGTATATTTTGGTGCTAATTTTCACCCATTAACAAGCGGCAGGGAAATATATTCCGTTTATCCAAGTATTACGACTTAATTAATTTCAGGAATGATAATTAAAAAATGGATTAATCTTTATATCAATAGTATAGAAATTCTTTTCATGTAGGGTATGGATGGATATCATATAATTATTTTTTGAATTTTAAATATTTTTTTATTTACTTAGTAGCATGTATCTATACCTAATTGTGTAATATAAAAGATTAACTTGAAAATATTGATGAAGATAGACCTATCTATAAAACCTGTTTCTAATTTATTTTTTTTAAATTTAACTTTTATCTTCTAGCTTTCCATGATCATGAAATTTTATTTGGAGTTGGATTCAAATTTAATCCATTTATGATGTAAATTTTATTTTTGATCCGATCAATCTTTGGTCTATGTCGCATTTTATTGCGCTCATAGATTTTGTATCTTCAGTAAGTTAACTAAGATCAACACCATAATTAATTATGGTAACAGTAGCTCTACATTTGTAGGAAATTATTATCTATGCATCCATTGCAAAATGACCAAAACAAGGTAAACAAGAGTTCTCTTAAAGCTTAACTTGCTATTGAAAAATATTTAGATAATTCAATTTTAAATTTTATTTATAAATTTTATAGTCAAAATTAAATTTTATAAAATTAACTTTGCTCTATCTAACAGTTCCATGGGTAAAATGCTAATGAAGTTCCAAGGATAACATGCCACTCTGGTTGTCATTGCAGGGCAATGGCTGTGAACTTGGTTAACTTGTCACGAAAATCTGTTGCATGAGCCAATTGGAGAATAGACCATAGAGCTTATAACTTAGATTTCTATTTTGGAAACTATTTGTCTCCAGTCTTCCATTCATACTTCTACCTGACCCTAGTATCATTGTGTATTTTCTTAATCCATCAATAATTAAAAAAGTAAATATATATAGTTCTTCATGATTTAATTTATTATGCATAAACACAATGTCTTATTTACTTTCTTTTTGTAATCTATGTGTATTTTGTGTTTATAAGCAATTGGTATTGAATCTAAAAGTGAAGGAATACACTTTTAAGTATCACTACTGTAGTTATTAACTCTTGCAAGAAAAATTTGATATTTTTTAATAACATCAAAGTATTACTTTAAAAATATAATTTCAATAAAACCTACGCAATATGAGTTTGTATTTCTCTCCAAATTTTTTCGCATGTATAACCACCTATATTTGCTCAACTATTATTAAGGCATTTTTTGGTAACTAATATCAATTAAAAAAATTTTAACTAGTCTAAATTTTTCGTAATTGTATATCCTAATTTGATTTTTCTTTTCTTTTTTTTTTTCCTTCATCCATTTGCCTCGGTCTTCTTTTAAATTAACTGATTGTGATACTATAATAATTAATTCAAGGAAAAGACATTTGTTCCATGATAATTTAAAATTAATATACAATTAACTATACGTTAAAATTAGACAAATAATAATAGAATTAGTTCTTTTTAAAGAACGACGTCTTAAAAACTTGAGATATATTACATATTGGTCATATACTGTAACTTTTTTTTCAAACAATTATATTATCTTCAAACAATATTCCTCTAATAGGAAGCAATTTTTTTTTACAAAATGATGTAATAATTAGGTCCACACCTAAATAAGAAAATAGTAGTCCCTTAACATACTAAGCTATATTATGAAAATTGAAAATTGTGACTTTGTCAATTCATATTTCAATAGATTCCATAAATAGTTTAATTCATTACCTCATACAGTTTTGAAAATGTGTTAGATATTTCGATACCATCTAGGGGAATACATTATACTAGTTCTAAACCAAAAGTTGAAACTTGTCTAAGGGTAATATATCTTGAGAACAAAAATTAAATTCAATATGTCTTTTCATAAAAATTTAATAACAGTGATAATGATAATTTCTGATAACAATTCAAAATTTTCTTGAAAATTATAGTAATAATTAGTTTAATAATTTAAAATTAGATCAAATTAACTTTACATACTTCATTGTAGTTTTTTTCAACTAATTAAATCAAATTTCATCACAAATAGAAAATCAAGCTATCATGTATAGTAATTGAACAATAACTTATAACCAAACAGAAAGGTTAGAGTGCATGAAATTACCTTAACTCATTAAAATTATTTCAAATCCTTTCAATATCAGTAGCTAAATCTGTTCTTCTTCTTTTCCTTTGAATTTATTTTTTGTTTTGTAAGATTGCTACAACTTTTTTTCCCCTCTTTTTTTGGTTTTTCTCCATGGCCTCTCCTTTATTCTATTATTTTATGCCATGCGGTCTAAGTAGTTTCAACATTAGAATTCTTTCTCAAATACTTTTATTTTATGATAGATGTCCAAAATATTTTCCTAAATAGTTCATTTGAAATAAAAGTTATAAATGATTTATCTCTTTTATTGGGAAGAGTCATAGTAGAACAATTACTGTTTAATTGCTAAAACTCATCTAAAAAATTTCTTTTTCCTATTGTTATTAAAAGGCAAATGATATCTCCATACCCCTAAAAACTTCTTGCACACTTTTTCATTTTTAATAACCAAAAAAGCCAAAACATCATCATTACAATACTATATTTTTCTAATTAGGGAAAACTATTCTATTAGTCCTTTACATTACCTATTTGTATTTATTTAGTCCCTCACTTTTAAAATGATAGTTTTAATATGTTTCATCCATTTATTTAGGATTCATATGTTGTAGAAGAGATTTGTCTAATAGACAATTTATGTGTTATTTCATAACCCACCACACGCATTACATCTTCTAGCCCTTCAAATAACTATCTCTTCTCAAAACTTGAAACATTATTTGATCAACTTATCATTATTATTTTTTTATACGAATCTTACAATCTTGAAAAAGAGTAGAAAATTATTATATGCAATTTATATTATTTTTGTTTTTAAATTGCAGTTTGATGAACAGACATGTTTTCCCTTGTGCGGATGCCACCTTTTTTATATTAAAATTATTAATATTTTTTTCAAAATTTTTTATGAGTAAAATTTTAGACGGCATTTTTCATTTTTTATTTTAATAATGACTTCTTTCTTTCTAGATATAATAGCTCACTTTTTACTTCTTTATTTCTATTGAAAATTAATATTATTTGAGATCATGTCATCTAAATCGTAAGAAAATGATTTTGCAGCGAACTATTTTACTCTAGTCAGTATAGTAATTGTTATGTACAAGGACAATTTAATTTCTATGACAATCATGAGTATGTATTTAATTTTTTGAGAATGATTGGACTACATTATTTTTTTAATATAAATGTCTATTTTATTTTAATTGTAACAATAATAAGTAAAAGAGAGTAATGGATTACCGTGTTTGGTGAGTCATAAAATAAGGGTAAATTAACCCATTCAAAAAAAGAATGTTTTCACTTAAGTGATTCTATTGGAAAAGGAAATTTATTTCAATCAAATTTAATTCTTACTATGAACCCAAAAATTTAGTTATATTTCCTTCTTTTTTGTTTTTCTTTAGGTGCATTTTACATAAATAGCCTTAGCAATTACAAAAATGATATTCAAGTTAAATAAATAATGTAGTCATTAAATTATATAGTAAGGATAACTTCAGAAAGAAAATTTAAATAACTAATCAAACTCGCTTTTTTAATATAATACGTCCTTAAATATATATTTGGATCGTTCAAATTTAATTCCCCCATTTATTGGTCTATTTACTTATGTTTGAATAATTAAAATTTTAAAAAATAATTCAAATTATAAAGTTAATCTTATTTCATTGAATAGATCATATCCAAAATTTCAACAATAACTTTATCTGTCATATTTAGATAGTGTAATAATTTTTAAATTTTTTAATGAAATATAAAATTCCTTAATCAAATGATAAAACAGTGTTATTTTCACCTATATGAATTATAAAAAGTTTTGACTTATAAAAATAGTTTTCAAGTTTTATTTTTTTAATAGTAAATAGGGGTTCTCCATCTACCCCTATTGAAGATCCAGGACCCAAATCCCATTTTGATTGTTTGATCACTAACATTGGATAGCTATTTGTTTCCTTTTCTATTTTTTGAAAATAAGCTATTTGGCAAATTTCAAAAGCAAAAACTTTGTGATTTAAAATATTTTAATTTCTATAACATATGAATCCTAAATAAATTCTGAAACATATTCTACACTAACATAACATGATTTTATCTCTTTTATTTGGTGAGAATTGGAGTAGTTTGCCCCTAGCCATTTTTACAGTTTTCCTAAAACATAACTGTTCAAGTTGCCAGCTATGGATCTCTAATGACACCTAATCACATCTCACACAAGAATAAGAATCATGCCTTCACATTTGACATTATTGAGAAAAGGTTGAGATTTTGTTGGCGATTCCAGTTGTGGTGTAAATAAGATTCATCAATGTTAAATGAGGTAAGTTAATGTAAAAAAAGTAAAGAAGTATTAATTTTTACTTTAATCATAACATTGACATCATGAATTGAATCTACGTAAAAAAAAAAAATTCAAAGAAAATGATAGGTAATATCAAATATGGGTACGAGCAAGGTCCATTCATTTTTATATTTTGACGGAGTTGCCTCAAATCCATGTAATAAAACAGAGGGAATCTTAAATCTTTAGATGGGTTTCTTTGTCTTTGGACTAGCACTCACACTACCACGACATTAAAGAATTTTTTGGTAAAGAGGAGTAATGAATTTCATGGCATTCTTGAAGTCTAATCGAATTAAAGAGATGCCGATAGCTACTTGGAGGAAGCCCAACTCAGTGCGGGGGCCTTCTTTTGATTCTGTGTGTTTCCTTTCCCATTGAAATTGGAAAGCACAAAAGTGAACTTGGGCCCTTTTGTGGCCCTGGGTTCTTTTGATCATCAGCATTGCCCCATTGTTATTTTGGCAAAAGTAAGCCAGTTAATAGAATCAATCATGCTAATTGATGTCCGTTTAAAAGCCTAAAATGAAGCATTGGAATTTGTCTTCCTATATTGTTTTGGATTTGAATATTCTTGCTTGAGTGGTGAAGGTGTCAGGTACATAACCATTAGAGTTGATTTTCTTGGAAACTCAAGTGAAAATATGAATAATTCTCTAGGAGATCAAGGTGTTATTTTAGGGAAAAAAAAAAAAATTTTTGCTACTCATTTTGTAATACAAAATGGGTAATTCGTATGGGACTAAAGAAAGACTAATACGAAATGGGTAATTCAGACAATTAAATGATTTGAAAATTGATAGAACTCTTCTACTTTTCAATGTTGGAATTTTGGCTCCAAAATACAATTTCACTAAATTTGATTTTCCCTCTATTTGTATTCCTTCTTTTGTGAAATCTTTAGTCCCACATTGAAACTTTGTTTTGAATATTTTCACTTTATATGTATTTGGTATTTTGCCAATAAGTAACACATGTGTGCACATGCTTGACTTGGCGCATTGTAGTGTGGTGCGTGGAGACTGAGTGTTGATGTGCATGAGATACCGGATTCTTTACTCTTATACCATTTGTTATATGTGTATGCTCTACCATTAAGCTATTTCAACTATGGTAGTTACTAAGCAATTCACGTATCACTTGAGACGACTGACCACGTCTTGACCTTCGACGAGTATCTCGTTATACTTATACCGGATTTGTTATACTTATACCGAATTTGTTATATTTATACCGGATTCTTTACGTATATCTCATATCCGTCCTCCCGTCTCTAAGGATGCAATTCCTTCATCCTTTTTCTTAGCCAAAATAAAAGCACGCACAATCTGCTCTCAATTTATATCTCATATCCGTCCTCCAGGTAATATTGCGTCTCTAAGGATGCAATTCCTTCATCCTCTTCTTAGCCAAAATAAAAGCACGCACAAGCTGCTGTTGCAGCGTACTCGAGTGATTGTCTGGAGATCCCATTTGCATCAGCGGTTTACAATCCCATAGGTTGAAATCACAAATAGTGATTACACGACTCGGCAAGTTCCATTCTATTTTTATTGTTCTTCTGTTCATTTTTTTTTAACATTTAATTAACTTTAAACGACACAATATACATATTCTACATCATAAACTGAGTAGCATGCACTTACTCTATTTAAAGGGTGGTGCAATATAACCACAATAATCATCCCCAACAGCAAAAACCTTGATGCTAAAAAATACCACAAAAAACTTGAAAAAAAATTGAAACTTTCCGATGTGTGATAAAGAGCAATGACTTATCAGGAAGTTAGTGAGTAGGGACTAGACATTTCCACCAATTTCCTCAAGAAACTCAACTTGGTTTACTAGGAAATACAATCATTTTGTGTAGCATATATAATATAAGTATGTATACTAATATTACATTGTTAATGCAAAAGACAAGCTAGTAAAGCTTTTACACTACAAACTTAGTTTCATAACAATTCAAACTTGAAGGTTAATTTGCAAACAAGATCAGTGATTTCTGTGATCAGAAAAGTACCAAAAAAGGGGTGCTTGATCAACTGAAAAGAAATTGCTAGAGTCATGATCAGCAGTAAAATGATTTTGCTCAATTCAATCTTCACAAATTGCTGCTGATAATCCTTCACCATTGCAGCATCCCTTGAATCCAACAAATGAGGATGGTAAACCGGGGCGGATAACGAAAAAACAGACTGATCCAAATCCAATCCATTGAACTTTGGACAAGAATTTAATATTGATACAAGTGGCTGCACATTGAGATTGTTGCTATCTTCATTCAAGACTCCACTTGAGTCACTGTCCGATAAGCCTTCTTTGAAATCAGTAATCCTTTTAGTCTCAGATGATGATAAGTGCATGGTTCTGTAGACTTTGTCATGATTTTCTTGACTTGGAAAAAATTCACCAGAATCATTACACTTTTCAGAGACCATGTTTTGGGAACTCAGTAAATTGGCCACTTTTTCGATTGTATGATTGGTTTCTGTAGCATTCTCTCCCAACTTCTCTTTTAGGCCTCTTAGCTGCCATCAATTAAGAGTAAATATTACTGCCAATAATGATCAAATATAGCGCAAACTAAAGTTAAAGAAGAATAAAAGGGCTTCTATTGTTGGTGGTTTTAGAACGAGGGTCCAACTCTCATTATACCGAGATGAAAAGGGCTTCTGTTGGTAATTTTAGAACGGGAGTTCGATTCTCATTTTCCCTATATAAGAAAAGGGCTTCTATGGGTAGTTTTAAAACGAGAGTTTGATTCCCATTGTCAGTTTCTTTCCTATTACTTCCTCCCACCCTTCCCTTCTAAAAGATAAAGTAAATATATATATTATGAAAATTTAATTGAATGTCCAAGTGTATGAATTTACCTCTGCAACTAAACCTTCTTTCTCTTGTTCAATTTTACTATAATTGAGCTGAAGGGCTTCATAATTGGCCTTAAGAAGTTGATAATCTCTCTCCAATTGCTTTGTCTTCCACCGGGCGCGGCGGTTTTGGAACCAAATTGCAACTTGTCTTGGTTGGAGGCCTAGTTCTTGAGCTAATTTAATTTTCCTCTCAGGATCAAGCTTGTTATCAACCTCAAAAATCCTCTCTAGAGTGCTTGGACTTGATCAATTCTCAATCTCTTTTTCTTCCCAATGCTGCAGTTGAATTCTTCTATGCTGTCTTCATCATCTACATCATCTACCATTGCCTGGAAATTATTTCCATAGCTCACATTGTCCCTCGAATTCTTCTCTACTTTCACCAAAATATAGTACAATCCAGTCAATAAGTTCCCTTAGTAGATAACCAGAAAAATGTTTCAAAAAACCAGAAAAGTAAAATGAAATTTACTCTAAATTTGCTGAAAAATTGTTTAATTTCTATAGTTTTCAAGCATGGTTTAAAGACTCGTCTAGTCCAAGTCTGTTCAGCCGAGTAGCTAGTATCTGGCAACTGTCTTGTTGATCCGATACTAATATGATGTATCAGTTTATATATATTTTAAAATATGAACTAAAGTTTTAGTAAATCTAATTTTTAACTAGTTCATCTTTAAAATTAATCTACAATTAAGTATTTATAATTTTTACATTATTTTAATGATTTTGTACATGTAATTTATTATTCAATATCGATATTACCACGATGAATATGTAACGATCATCAAAACCGAGACCCATACGCGACTTTGAACCTACGTTCCCAATATTATGTGGAACGTGGGAATAGCATGCAACTTCATTTTTGTAACTTTAATGAATTGTTGAAGAAATAGAAGACTTTGCAGTTAATGATAGAATTGATAATGCAAAATTACCTGAAGAATCTAAACAATTGAATATGTTCATAGCTGATCGAAATGATTTGAGTGAAAATCTTGAGGAGATAGAATTTCAAGAACCACCCTTTTTTGCCTTCCTTTTGATTCACCAAGCAATGCAACTAGAATTCAGGTCTCCTCAGAATTGTACATGTCTACATGAACTAAATTTGATTCTTGTACCTCAGTTTTCTTTGTTGCTTCTTTTACTATAAAAACTTTGCCTATAAGAAGAAGCAACCTTCTAGAGTAAACAGCTGGTTATCTAAAGAGTGGACAAAGGTCAAGAGAAGATGGTTATAAAGTAACTAAAGAAATTGATGTTCATGATTAGCCAATCAATCCCAATAAAAGAGAGGAAAAGATGGAGACATTTTGATATTTTGTTCTTTCCAAGTCTAAAGGCTCTAAACAGTATAATAATGTGTGGTTGTTGCTAACAAGTTTTGTGTCTCTTTTTAAATGATTTGAATCTGTGTCAGTTTTAAAATTATTTTTCCTTTTTTTTTTTCAATTTGAACTTTAGATCTCATTTTTGGATAAAACCTTTCATTTTGTAAGGGTAAATTACAAGTAACTTTGTGATTTAGCTAGTGCACACGTTATATTTTTATGATTTTCAAATCTACAATCTACTTTATTGTGGTTTAGGTTAAAGTAAACCGTTAAATATTTTGTTAAGTAATTTTTGGGAGGCTGAAAATTTTTTATTTATAATATTATTTTGATAATTTAAAATCTCTAATTAAGACTAGTTATGTATTTAATATAAAAATAATCCCTCCCTTCAGGCGGAAGTATTTTTCGTTTAACGAGTGATAGAAGAGCACTAAAGTTTGGAGTATTTTGGACTTTTTAATTTTTTATCCATTTTACAAAAATCACAAACCACGAGGAGATGAATTGTAAATTTAAAAATTATAAAAAAGTAAAGTGGAAATTAATCAAAATAATTTACCCCTTTTTTTATTTAGACTTTAAAAGAGCATGAACTACTCTTTGAACTACATGAGGATATATAATAAAAGGATGCAGCATAATTTTTCTCCAGTTACATTTATTTCCAATCATTTAACTCATTTTATTGAGATTTAACCACTGGCTAGGGATGAAATTAAAACTTTATCCTTGATGAATTATACATAATGCATTAGCTAACCAAATTACCAATTAAGCCAATTTCCAATTAAACGAAGTTGATAAGAAAAAGAAGAAGCAAATTGATGGCTATATATTATGAACAACCTTCTTGAAAATCATCAGCAATTTGGTCAATGCATAATTGGGATACTATGAATGTATTCACATATCTGTGATTTTTCATGATACATATCCACCATAATGCAAGCCCACATTTGCAGTAGAAATCCGGACATAAGCTGAGTATAAAGCCAGGCTGTGCGCATATAGCTTGAGAGACAGATCGAATACAGATGGAGTCTGTGTGTGATACAGTGATACTACTTTTTTTTTTTTTTTTTCGCGGTAACAATCTAATCTATTCTTATTTAACTATATCTACTATTAAGGAGAATGGGAAGGTCCAACGGAACCAAGAGAAAAAAATCTAACATCTATCCTTAAAAATATAAAATAAGTATTAAAACTTCTAACTTTATATCCAAATAAAATATTTAGTAGTCAATTCAATAACACTACTTGCTATCGCCAAAACTGAACTTTGCCACCAACCTCACATGGTGTGTTATTCTCTCTATAAATATTTCCACCTTTTACTCACACTGCGTTACTTACACCACATGGTGTGCCCCCATTTTTTTTTTTTTTTTTTTTTTATGTAAATTTGCTTCTTTCTCATGGCTCCCAAGTTGGATATTCTTTTGTAGACTTTTGGGCCAGAAAACATTACCCCAATTGCATGCTTTCCGTCACCATCAATCGAAAGCCTAATAGAATCTATGAAATTTAAGTAGCAAGTGCAGTACTATATTATTTAGGATTAATAACACTTTGTCCCCCTGAACTAAGGGATAATTATACTTTGTCCGCCTGAACTAGGGGATAATTATACTTTGTCCCCCATTAACACTTTTCATCTATTATCAATATTAAAATCATTAAGATAATCTAGTTAATTGACTAAAATATCCTTGGTACTATATTTTAATTTTTTATGTGTTTAAATTTTGATAATGATGTGATAATTATTTAAAAACAAGCAAAAATAAACTATATAATCTTATTAATATATTTCTTGGTCAAAGTTTTAGATTTTATTTCATATTATTTCGAATTTAAATGTTTAACTACAGTAGTAGAACAATTCCCAATTAGACTTTTATTCAAAATTTTTCTTTAAAGGTATTATAATGATAAATATATTTTTTTAAAAACTTTGTGATTTTTTTGATATCTCTTAGTATTTTACACTTTTAATATCTCTTATAACATCTAAATGTGCGATATCGAGATATAATATAATTCAACATTTGTATTTAATCCCTAAAGTCAAAGATATCAATGTGTTGTTATATTTTACTTTTTCTAATTCTTTTATAACTATAAAAAAAACTAATTAAATACATAAAAAATCAAAATATAATACTAAGGGCATTTCAGTCATTTAACTAAATTTTCTTGATATTTTAAAAATTTTAAAGGATGAATAATGTGAATGGGGGCAAAGGTATTGTGTGAAAAATATATTTTCTATAAAATTTGTGATTTTTTTATGTCTCTTAATATTTTACACTTTTAATATTTAATTTAACCTGTACAAATTGTGATATCAGATATAATATAATTCAACATTTTCTCACATTTTTACTCCCTAAAGTCAAAGATATTAATGTGTTATTATATTATTTTTTTCCTAATTCCTTTATACTACTATCAAAAAATTAATTAAATACATGAAAAATTAAAGTATAATACTAAGGGTATTTAAGTCATTTAACTAAATTTTCTAGATATTTTAAAAAAATTTAAAGGATAAATTATATGAATATGGGACAAAATGTATATTTCTATAATTTAGGAGGGTATAGTGTAATTTACTACCTAGTCTAGGAGGGCAAAGTGTTATTAACTATATTATTTATTGTTACGGTGGCTAATGAGCAAGCTACTCGACAATAGTTGGGGTAACACCTCAAGTATGGTCGGACCCAATAATTTTTTGAGCAAAAATAATGAATTCAAAATATTTAAACTAAGTTGTTAGTAACTCACAACTCAATGTGTTATAAACAATATAATATTCTCTCCTACTTTCGATATGGAACGGGGCATCACATTCATCCCTTCTTTAAACTTTGCATTCTCGTAAAACCCAAGTTGGGGCCCAATACTATATCACATACACTGCGTAGCATACCCCAATACCACTAGCCCTTAGTCTCACCACATGCAGAGACTATACGAGTTTCGCTCTGATATCAACTGTAAGACCTCGAGTCTGGACTGGTCCAACAACTTTTTGAGCGAAAATAACGGGTTCAAAATGTTTAAACCAAATTGTTAATAACTCACAACTTAAGGTGTTATAAACGATAAAATATTTTCTCCCACTTTCAATATTAGACGAGACATCACAATTGGTAAGCTGTTTGATTAAAAGTTCAATTCGAGTTCGTGTTGACCGAACTCAAGTTGAGCTTTTAAATGTATAACTTCAAGTTCGAACTCGACATTAAAAACTTAATCGAATTCGAATAATATCAAATTTACACAAATCAAATTTAAATAAAGCATTATTTCAGTTTGACTCGATTTATTTACACTATAACCATTACTCAATGGTCATCCTATTCCCAACAATTAATGCTTTGCAATGGATTCATCTTTTTTTTTTCCTATCACTAAGATTTTATTTAAGGATATTATTGTATCTTTTGGGAAAATGATACATGATACGTTATTAAAGTTACAAGAAAGACTGAATGTGAATCTCAGTAGTGATTCTAGTGAAGCAACTAGCAAGGGTCCAGATTACATTTCAAGCAATTGCACAACACTTCTAGGTTTTGGATGTTTTAGGATGTCTATGTGCATACTTCTTTGGGTGAATACTTAATTTTACCTTGCACCTTCAGTTTTTTTACCGTAATTTGTTCCTCTGTCATTGATTTAGTACAGATAATTCCACTAACATTACATACTACGTCTATCATCTCCATATCGATTCATGGTGCTAAAAAGATTGAAAATACCTGTGTGATTTGTAAATCTCACTAAAGACTACCTAAAGAGCTTTTCAAGACTTTTTTTTTTTTGGGAGAGAAAGAAAATATCTACTTTCATTCTTCATTTTGGATTTAAATTTCAAATTGATTAACTTGTCAATATAATAAAACTCATTTTTTGTTTAAACTAAATAAATAAGATAAAATGACATAACCCCATTATCGACAAGATAATAAAATTTATAATTCAATTCCGATTTCAAGTCCCAAGCAAACATCTCTTGAAATAATAAGTTCCCTAATTTCAGTTCAATCAACGAGACAACGACCCTACTTTCAGTTCAATCACAGTTCAATCAACGGTAAAACCCCGCATTGCGAATCCTTTCCAACATTTATGGCCTCACCTCAGAGTTCGCTTTACTTTTCGACAACCGACCAAAGTATAAAAGAAGAAGAGAAGAAAAAATTTAGCTTTCATTCTCATGCATTATGCATGGTTAGGTGTACGTAAATCAGATAAGGACATGACCATCACCTAATAATTGACTATGGACATTAATTCTTGCACCTTATTTTCTCTTGATTGGATGACTTGAGCTGATACGACTTTTTTTTTTTTTCAAAGTTTGCTTCCAAAATCGTTATAACATCCCAATTGAACTGTCCAAAAAATGGTTCTTTGCGTGAAAGTAAAAGAGGGAGGTGATTTGCATTTGCTAGATGCATGAATGCGTAATATCAACTTCAACAGTATAGTTTGTGTGCATTAATCATTTTTATCTAACTTTCTATTTTACTTTCTCTCTCATTATTTAATGAAAGATCAAAATTTTTTTACTAAATATTTTAATTATATTTATAAAAAAAAATCTTGACAGTTAATTTAGTAATGAAATAAGAAATGAGATATAAAATGGGATAAAAAATCCTGTCACGTTTGCGGGTGGAGTTTAGTGTTTAATGCTGCAGTATTGAATTGATAATTTATTCAAAATCTATAAGAAATTCGACAGCAAAGAGCCGTTTTTGTTCTGTAGCCTTCATTGTTAACTTTATTGCATGGTCTTGAATATGATTGAAAATAAGAAATCAATTAATATATTAGGAAGGTTTTATATTTTCGTTAAAAAAATCATTTCATTATCTTTAAAATTTTGTATATTAAAAACTTTTAAAGTAAATAATATTGTATAATTCAGATCTTCAAAGTACAATGGATTATTTTCTTAAAGGGACTTTAAATTTTATCCAATAAATTAATATTTGTAAATCAACAATTAGATATTCTAGGTAAGGCCTTGGACAAGTAAATTAAGTCGAAAGAAATTTCAATTGGAAGATAACAAGATAAAAAAAGATAACGAATATACATGTTATATAATTGAAAATCTAGCATTTATTTGGCAACAAAAAGCAAGATTTTATATGTGCCCATATGTCAATTCTTTTTTGCTTTTAAGGCAATTGGATTCTAAATCTAACCAGTCAAATTCCACAAGCAAAAAACAAATAGCTAGATTTACAATTGAATTATCAATTCTACATGAAAAAGAAAACAAGCTTTCTTATAATATCCCAACAAAGCTGAGTGGTATAAAAGGAGCAAGAAAGTGATGGGATATGTTGCCGCAAGAAAAAGCTTTGAGCCTAGGTACAGCACGTTTGGACTCCCCTATGAGTTAAAGATCTTGTGCATTTCACAAATCACAACTAACAACCACCCCTCTATTTTGTCAGCGAAGAAAATGTTCTCCAGAGGATAAATTATGGTAATACTTATTTGTTCCCCAATTTACCATACTATATAGACTATATCTTACATTTTCTTAAAATAAAATTACCTTCATTGGACAATTTTTCATGCTTAAATAAAGTCGCTTTGTTATTTTTTCTTGATTTTTTACTAAAAGACATCCGTTTACAGACTTTACAAAATAACAAAGTCATTTATGTGTCACTTGTAAAAGAAGGAAGTCAATGTGTCACTTGATCGAAATCCAACTGAAGAGATTGGTAATTTACTAGTATAATTTTATTACATAGAGTGATTTTAATAAATAATTATAAATTTGTAATTTTGTAAATCATTTTTTAAGGGTGATTTTCATACAATGGAAAACATTTGATACTAAATTCTCTTATATCTGATGGGTTGGAATCACAAGTATTTGGTGATTTATTTTACTCAAATTGATTGGATTCATCATTTAAACACAGCTTGGATGTCCAGATAGCTAAACTGGATTCTGTATCTTTTATCCCGTTCTATTTAATGCCTTTTATTACCCCAAAAAAAAAAATTTGCATTACTCAAAACTTTTCTGGGATTCATCATTACAGAACATATCTCAAAATTTGCGGAGAAGAGATCAAAATTACTAGCTAAATTTGGACCTACCCTTTGATTACACTAATATAAAAAATAGAGCACCAGAAACCAGAGAATCAAAATTTTCGACCTTTTCTAGTATTACAGAGTGTACAGCAATACTCACCATATGCATTTTCGGATCAAATAATTTCAAAAGTTTCTTGAATTGAGTGGTATAATATCGTACAGCAGCATATCGGGCAGAAAATTTTTTGCCACTTTGGCACTGTGCTGTCACTTTCTTGTATCTAACATCTATATCGCTTGAATGCTAGAATGTCTATTCCAAAATTTTCCAGCTTTTTCCAACACCAAATGCCGTATTGTCACTTGCATGTATCCAACATCTGTGCTGCTTAAACTAGTAGGATTGCTATTCCTAAATTTTTGAGCTTTTACCAGCATCAAATCTTCACTTGATGAGAAAGGGCCACAACATGAAGAAATGTCAATTCCTGCAACCTCCATGGCATTGCAAACCCATTCTGGCACATCTCCTTTCGGGAACTAAATGATCACGGTAGAATATGTAAGAAATACATACAACTCTTTAGCATAATGTAAACTTTAATGGTACTCCTGTCCATCGGACAAACTTGCGAACCATGAACTAGATTAAAGGAAATTTCAAGTATTACTTTAGTCGTAGCACATGCAAAACAAGTAAACAGCAGGAATATACATTAAGTTCCAAATAAGTGGTTCTTATGATTATATCATGAATATCATCATCAAGGGCACCTGATTCATTCAAATCTACAAGAGATTTGTCTGAAAACATTTGCTTTTAATGGTTCAAGAAAACACTAAGTGTAACACCACATCCTTCTACATAGAGGTAACATATTTGTTGGGAATGGCGTTGGCAAGAAGTTAGAATACAAACAGCTCTTCAAATAAATCAGACACTTATATAGCGTCAAAAAAACAAAAATAAATTAAGCTGAATGAAAGTGAAGAGTGTTCGATTGCACCTAGATTCATGTTTTTGATATATTTGAAGTACCTTACTACTAGCCAAGTATGAGTGAGGGGCGTGGGACAATTATAAAATAACTCGTTCCTCCTCTTTCAGTCCATTACTCTTTCTTCATTATATATCTTGTTTCTTATAAAGCACAACCATTTTAGACAACATTTTATCTGAAACAGATAACCAGTATAAACAGTGAAGTTACCATTTTCTGCAGAAACTTGCAAACAAACCTGCAAAAGAAAACAAACATACAAGGAAAAGGTTAAAGATGCCTCATCACATATGATTTATAACTTCATCATTGAAATCAAAGAACCAATCCAAGTAGAGATCTTTTCATGTTTCTGCTGAATCACCTTAAAACAAGACCGTACAAAGTAAGAAGAAAATGTTCATTAAGAAATTAAAAAACATACTCTGGAAACCGTCCTTCAATAATTGACAAGTGTAGATCTCTGCTAAGCTGCAAGATTCAATAAACTTCATTAGTTCATCCTTGCACAAATTACTGATAGAGATAAGATAAATTAAAGATTTTGTAATTAATACCTTCATCATGTGATATAAATTGTGATATGAAAGAAGTTGAGATCCCATAGCATCCTTTGTGACGAGGCAGTGAATGTAGGCCCTAGTGTAATTTTTACAAACCTACAGCAAAGACAGAACTAAAATACTGAGATTAACATAACCAAATCCAAAAATTAAGCATATGTCATGAACATACCATACACTCGCATGTGGGATCAATAGGACGGGTATCATTTGCCATTGCCTGGTGTTTCAGTTTCAGAACTCCCTGGATCAATAAATTACAATTGAATCAGTTCGAAAGGACTATAAAGGGACTCATTTTCCATTTTCAAGAGACCTATTTTGGATAATCATGCACGATTCTTCACCAATCATACTTTCAGGTATAACATATGTTTAAGTGCTCAACCTTGTCAAATATGTTAAGACAGTAAAATACAAGTGAAAAGAGAAGACATCTTTAAGTTATTAAATCTGTAAGAAACAATTCATTCTCAAGAAAAACATCTTAAAACTTGACTTAACAGGAAAGAAGCAGAAGCAGCATTTAGTAACATATTAAGCTAAAGCATTCATTTGTATGACAGATATATCTCCAGAAGAAATTTGCATAAGCCAATAGGAAGAAAATTACTTGATCAGAATTCAAAATCACATAATACTTGTCTCGTGAAGAAAATATATGATGTATATGTGCAATTAGTTGGAGTCAAACATCGCACCCTTCACATGTTTAAATTTCATCATTCCCGACTGGAACAACATTCTAACTTGATCCTAGGAAGGCTGGTAAAGCTAATGGCAAGCTTATGAATTGATATGACATGGTTACAAGCAAATGAAACCACAAGCATCCAAATCTTACTTGTTGCCCAGGAAGTACAAGAGAAGAAAATGGAACAAAAAAGTACGCAGCAAACTATGGGCAGAGAACCATCAGAGGAAATGTGTATATTTTTGTCTTAAATTGATGAAGTTATAACACTGACTTCCTTCTGCAGAGGAGTTCACATAAAGTTCAATAAAACATATAAAAGACACGGAGATGAAAGCAAAACCACTTTTCAGTGGCAAAAAAATCGGCTGAAGAAATATATAGTTCCTTTTATTTACAGCAGAAGTTAAAGATTGCATTAGTAGACATATCAACCTTTCAATCATGTCATACAAATCCTGATGCAAATGAGAGAAGAAGCAATCACCTCTGGAACAAGAGCTGTGCCAAAGCGAGCCGTGCGAGTGGGATAGACACAATCATACATGTCAGCACCTAAAGCACTACAAACTACAATATCCAGTGGATAACCAACACCCTGGTGAAAAGGTGTAACCAAGATATCAAGCACAAACAAGACCAGAATGGTAAAAGAAATAAACACTCCAGATGAGGTACATTGCAAAAGCTAATTGTACCATGACATATCGTGGTTTATCCTCAGGTAATGCAGCAGTACACTGAGCAACAACACGCCAAAATGAATCTTTATCTTCACCGCCTGAAAGACCACCAATAGCATAGCTGTCGCAGAATCAAATAAAGTTATTTCAACGCTTTGGGCATGGAATTCCAACATTTTCAGTTAGATGATGTTAAGAAAAAATTATTTCAATACAACAGTTACAACACTAAGAGTGAGTTTAAAATACAACTAGCTGCATGACAAAATAAATGATGGGGCATAACTCAAATAATTTCAATAAGAATGACAGTTTGACTGAGAAAGAACGAGGAAACTCTAGAAATTTCTGTATGGAACTGCACTAAACCAGAATGATAATTTTGCTGAGAACAGTAACATTCTGAATAAGTAGCCTATAGAAGGCTACTGATAACTACATTTCCAGTAAGATGAAAAAAAAAAAAACTCTAGATGATAAGTAAATATCAGGAGAACGGTTTACATACCCGGGCAAATTACGTTCAACCAAACCTTTGACACATATATCCCTGATACAACAGATTTATCCAGAAAGCTTGAGATTAGATAAGAAAATTTCAAAAACAAATGAAATTTTTTTTTTAAAAAAAAAATTCAAATTCTTGTAAACATGTTACCGATTAAACACCAAGTCACCTTAATACTGGATCTAAACCACCTTGCACTATCCCAAACAAATTTTGCTCGAGTGGCCTCTTGTGAGCTGTCAATTGAATCCAATATGCAAGTGTGAGATTGAATTAAAAATCTGGATAAACAAAAAGAAAAACAAAATATAAAACGAATATCTCTAGCAACTTTATCCTCCACCACACATGGGGGTTCCGAAATCTGAAAGTGGTAAGGAAATGACAGAGAAAGCATAAGGATCAAACCCAATACAAAGCTACATAAATCAAAGCAAATGATGTCAACATGCAGCATTAAAATTCTAACATTTTTTGTTTTTTTAAATATGTTTTGGGCAAAATTCTAACATGTTGATCAGCCTAGTCAAATAGCAGCATCAAAAAATATGATCTCACATTCGTAACCAGCTTGTGTGCTAATATATTCATTAGGAATCAAGCAAAACCATTTCTGAGAGTTAATCAGATGTGATATTCCTCAGATTGGTCCTATTGACAAAGGCCCTATGCATGACGAAAAACATGCTCATATTGTGACATCAAGCATACTTACCTGCTATGCACCTGTCTATCCAACGAAGAGTTCGGTACATTGCTTCTTCAATTCGTGGCCCTGTGATAGTGGTTCGCACAACATCGTCAAGGGCCATGATAATATCTGCTCCAATTCTGTTCTGAAATAGTTGTATGCAAAACACAGTATGATTAATTAGCAATAGCATACATGATTGATCATCTTGATGCTTCTAAAAAGGAGAAAAATCAATTCAGAGCTCAACAAATTAGCAGGTATGCAAAAAAAGTTATAAAACTCCAAGCCAAACAAAAAAATGTGGAAACCGTCATATGAAACTTTATATTCTTGTACAAAATAAAGAAATGAACAAAAAAGGCCAGCATTATGAGGTATATGTTCTTGTACAGTGTACAGCAAGCTAGGCTGGATGGCAGAATTGCTTCTCTTGTTACCCATCACTACCTCAATGAGCATTTATTTAAACAAATATTCCAGAGACAAAGTATCAAGTGTCACATCATTAAGTTGGTTTCAGTTTATAAATGAACGTAACCTGCTACATAATGAGCAAGAAGAAGAAAACAAAGTGGACCTACTTGAATTTCTATTGATTCTTCGGGTGTAAGTAGCATCGGCTTCCCATCTACAGGTGACTGCAAAAGCACGAAAGAGAATGAGATACTAGTGACCAAGCAGGGGATCTCTCATACTATTCGATAATCATAACAAACTGCATTTAAAGGAAATTGAGCAGCAGATAATAATTGGTAATTGTGTTTTTGGTCAAAACATGGCACAAGATTGTTCAAGCGAAATAGATACTATAAGTTTCAGTTTACTACTGACTGGATAAATACAGGAACCATGGAAAAAATGAAGAGGGAAGCATAGCAGTATGAGGGACTCCATTTCCCTTAGCAAAACAGAATTGGACTATAGACAACTGAACTCCTTAAAAAGCATAGGCACTCCATCCATATGCAATCACCTAGATAATCTCAACAGCTGCAAAGGTAGAAAGAACAAGCATGAACTAGATGCACAAGAACTCAAATAAGTAAGGTCCTAAATCTATGAATGCGAAACAAGTAAGATCCTAACCTCTAGCTTTCTAAACATGGAGTGGCTGCCTTCTTATTCAAGCCGATGCACTACCTATGAAACTGAAATTTATAACTCAACCATTTTCTCTTTCTTAGTCTTATCTTTTTCTCGGTCCCTTCCTATTGATAGACACACGAAAGAAATTCTTTTTAACTCCAGAACAACTAATGCTAGCTCATGCGTACAGAAATGCCAGTGAAACATGGAAAATATCACTCAACAACATCATACAAAACATTTTACTGCACATAGTTCGCTTTGATTTTTCTGCACAAGTAAACATATGGAGAGACCCCTGATATTTGTAGATGAAAGGCTGCAAACTAATTTTACAGATAATAGACGAATCATCAAATGCCACTGTCAAAGTGTTCTGGAATCAGTGATTCATTATGAACCTTTTTTTGAGATAGCGAAGCATGGGATTTACCTGAAATGTGACGCCTTTTTCAGTAATGTCAGCTAAATGCAACAAGGATACCTGAATCAGTTTAGCCACAGCAGAAGGATTGTTAGTCATGCATCCAAAAAGATCCACTGAAGCACAACCTTAAGAACATATACATGCAAATATCAGAAAGTGGAATAAATGGATACCAAAAAGAATTCTTTAATATCACCAAATAGATTTAGTGACACTAGAGCATTCATCCTGTGCACATGACAAAATAACATGCTAGGACATGCACACAGAGAAAATTGATTGGAACAAATTGAACATTGAGATAGGATATAACTATCGCAGACAATGATATTACTTAATGGCTACAAAAGCAAATAAGACACTAGCTCTAGTCATCCCCATAACTTTAACCTTAAGAAGCATAACAACTCCTAAGCATTAAAAATACAGAAAAGTATAGTGCATATGAAGTATAATGGTACAAACAGGAGGTGTCTATTGATCCTTATCTTCACATGCCCAAGTTTTTGAAAAGCCTACCCCTCATCTGTTTTGGATAAATTCTTTTGCAGACCTAAATGTCCATTCATCGGAACCTGAAAAGTGACTTCCATGGCACGCCATCCAACCGAAAGAGTCCAACAATAGCAAAATCAAATCTTTTCTCATTAACTTTGTTAATGGTTAGCTTTAGAGGCATATCATGTCAGTACCAACTCCAGGACATGGTGAATATGGTTTCCTAATGTATTACACAGTCAGTTAGGTTGAAATTATGGCACCCAAATGACGTCTCTCGGATGTCCAGTCCACTAAGTTTTTAATGTATAAGGCTTGTCTGGCCTGCAGCTACATTTTCAAATCCCTTCCAGCAAAATGCAAAGTATTAGTCAAGGGAGACCAAAGTTCCAAGAAGGCTCCCAGTGCATCAGCACATATGTTGCAAGGATAGCATGCAACTGCTATTGCACCATAAATGCCCGTTTGCCCAAGGATAGCGGTGTAATTTCCCAGCACTAACTCAGTCTACTCCATTAAAAATGGTTGAAAGTTCGCACAACCAAGGAAAGAGAATTGGCGTCCCCAATTTTTCTTCTCCTTCAAAAATCTATACAATAATGGATAAAAATCAGGTTTTACTTTATGATCTAAATCTCCCTTCAGATTATTGTTCACTGGGACAAGTGAAAGTGCATCAAATATCTGCTCTATGCCATTTTTGACCATAATAACCTCATTCTCATCCTTGGGCTCGAATATAAGGTTCCCAAATCTTATTTAACCCAGGAAACCTAGCTAGTCATCGATAGAAACCGCAATATCAATTTGACTAAGAGATCTCATACTTTTGCAGCTGTATTATGTGATCGGGCATATTCAGGGCCATGTATATATTTACACCCTTCCTGATTGATTGCTCTTTCAAAATAAAGAAAACCGTTGGTATCCATTATCTGCAAAAGTGAAAGAAGATTTAGCAAGAGATTGAAATAATATAACAATATAAGGGCTCGAATGTTCAAAATCAAGTCGAGACCTCATGTCGTGAATAAAGAAATATGAAAAAGTTAATCCTTGATGCTGGATTTGTTTATGGGTCTTATAACCCACAAATTTAAATGGGCCTTTAGAATCCAAAAGATAAGCAATGGGCCTTAAAACTTAATTTATTAATAATGGATCTTAGAACCTGAAATAGGCCTCAAAAGTCTACTTATCACTAGTGGGCCTTAAAAGTTTATTTATTATGGGATTTAGAGCCTGTAAATCCAATTCATTAATTATGTGACACAAAGCCTGAAAGTTTAAATGGGCCTTAAAAATGGATCAGTAAATCATGGATTCGAACAAATTAAAGTATCTGTCTGGCCTCCGAGTCAGATTTATTGATTACAGGTTTTGATACATTTCTCAAAATTTAATTACAAATGTATTTTAGCAAATGTGGGCTTTAAACGCAAAATCGGGGCTCAAAGGCCTTAATTCAAGTATGAAGGCTCAAAGGCCAAAGTCAAATGCAAGTAGGTTTAACACCCGAGCTTTAGAGGTATTAAATTTTTATTAAGTATTAGCCAATTATTTTGGGTCCCAAAACCACAAGTACGACTAAAAGTAAAAGGCTCAAAGGCCAAAAGTCAAATACGAGTGGTTTTAACACCCAATCAAATTGACAAGTGGGGCGCGAAGGCCAATGATCAAAATGCGTACAAAGCAACTAATAAAGTCCATATTTAATTAAGGCGCTTTATAATTCTATGAAAAAATATATATCAAGCCTTATTCATGTCATTCCATGAACAATGCTCGAGGGGGCAATTGCTAAGTGCAAATTTTTGACACCGCACAAAATTAACCTTTTCTAAGTAAATAAAAGTCTGGGTGTTGAAATGGTCAACTGATAAATTGTTAAAACATGACTGTAACAATTTGTCAAAAAAAGGGGACATAACTGACGTGCTTGGAAGTAGTCAAACGAGACTACTCTATCATCACGTCAAAATTTAAGACATGGCAGTAAAAGCTAGGCCATGATTACTTGATGCTATATAATTAAAAAAAAGGTGTCCGATTCTGGTCATGAAGTGATCAAAATTGATCACTTCATGACTTAGTCAACCAAATAGCGTAAGAAGTCTTTCCCAAAAAAAAAAAAAGTGGTAAATTGTGGTTGACATGAAATGGTCAAAAATTGACCACGTCATGTGACCGTGACTTCAATGGGCATGAAGTGGTTAATGGATGACCGCTTCGTGCAACAAACCATGTCCCACATTTGGAGTTTGATAACTCCTGTAATTAAATGGAGTAGTGGGGTGTTAGTTTGGAGTTCGATCCCCTCTAAACTAGTTTTCTTCCTTCTGGACTGATATTTATTTGCTCTACAGCTCTCTCTGAAAACTTTTTGGTTGCTTTGCTTATGCTCTCTTGTATCCTCCTTGAGTATTCTCTGTCCCTTTTTTTTCTCATGAATTGACTCCCTTCATATAGAAAATTGAGGTCCCACTTAACACCCCACTACTCCATTTAATTATAGGAGTTATCAAACTCTAAACGTGGGACATGGTTTGCTGCATGAAGTGGTCAGTGACCACTTCATGCCCGTTGAAGTCACGGTCACATGAAGTGGTCAATTTTTTACCACTTTATGTTAACCATAATTTACTACTTTTTTTTTTTTTTTTTGAAAGGCTTCTTACGCCACTTGGTTGACTAAGTCATGAAGTGATCAATTTTGATCACTTCATGACCAGAATCGTACACCCCTTTTTTTTTAATTATATAGCATCAAGCAATCATGGCCTAACTTTTACTGCCATGTCTTCAATTGGCAAAGGTTAATTTTGGGGTGGAATAAATTTTAACTGTCAAAAATTTGCACTTAACAATTGAGCCCTCAATCTGCATAACATTGTTTATGGAAATTATTTTGACATGAATAAGGCTCAATATATTTTTTTTTGTTGAGAATTATAAGGCGCCTTAAATAAATATGGACTTTATTAGTGGCTTTGTATGCATTTTGATCATTGGCCTTCGCGCCCCACTTTTGTCATTTTGATTGGGTGTTGAAACCACTCGTATTTGACTTTGGCCTTTCAGCCCTTTTAGCCGTACTTGTGATTTTGGGACCCAAAATAATTGGCTAATACCTAATAAAAATTTAATACCTCTAAAACCCGGGTGTTAAACCTACTTGCATTTCACTTTGGCCTTTGAGCCCTCATACGTGAATTAAGGCCTTTGAGCCCCGATTTTGCGTTTAAGCCCACATTTGCTAAAATACATTTGTAATTAAATTTTGAGAAATGTATCGATTTAAAGCCTGTAATCAACAAATCTGACTCAAAGAATCCCAAATCCATGATTTACCGATCCATTTTTAAGACCCACTTTAACTTTCGGGATTTGTATCCGGCACGTAATTAACGAATTGGATTTGCAGGCTCTAAAACCCATAATAAATAAACTTTTAAGGCCCACTAGTGATAAGTAGATTTTTTATGCCCATTTCAAGTTCCAAGATCCATTATTAATTAAGTTTTAACGCCCGTTGCTAATCTTTTGGATTCTAAAGGCCCATTTAAATTTGTGGATTATAAAACCCATAAACAAATTCGGCATTAAGGCTTAACTTTTTCATATTTCTTTATTCACGACAAGAGGTCTCGACTTGATTTTGAACATTCGAGCCCCTATATTGTTATATTATTTCAATCTCTTGCTAAATACTCTTTCACTTTTGCATATAATGGATACCAACGGTGTTCTTTATTTTTAAAGAGCAATCAATCAGGAAGGGTGTGAATATACGCATGGCCTTGAATATGTTTGATCATAATCTCTTAGTCAAATCGGCATTGCGGTTTCTATCGATGACTAGGTTTCTTGGGTTAAAGAAGATAAAGTAAGATTTGGAAACCTAAAGACATTATATATTCGACCCCAAGGATGAGAATGAGGTTATTAAGGTCAAAAATGATAAAAGGCAGATATCTGATGCACTTTCATTGGTCCCGGTGATCAATAATCCGGAGGGAGATTTAGATCATAAAGTAAAACCTGATTTTTATCAATAATCCGGAGGGAGATTTAGATCATAAAGTAAAACCTGATTTTTATCCATTATTGTATAGATTTTTGAAGGAAAAGAAAAAGTGGGGACACCAATTCTCTTTCTCTAGTTGTGCAAACTTTCAACCATTTTTAGTGGAATGGAGTAAGTTAGTGCTAAGAAATTACACCGCTATCCTTGAGCAAGCCAGTATTTATGGTGCAATAGTAGTTGCACACTATCCTTACAACATCCGTGCTGATGTACTGAGAGACTTCTTAGAACTTTGGTGTCCCTTGACTAATACTTTGCACTTTGCTAGAGGGGAGATAGGTATTTCACTTCTTGTGCTTAAAGATGATTCGCCCGCCACTGCTAACAACATCTAGTTTCCTTAGTCGAAGAAAACCCTATTCCATCGGTTCCCCTTTCTAAGGGTGCAATTAAAGTGGCATTTGAAGTACACATTGAAGTTTCATATGTTTACGCTTATCCTAACATGCCTCATCCGGAAAATCCAGAAATCCTAACACTTTACGAGCTAATCTGATTTCTACATTATCATCAAGATTTGTTAGCTAAATTGCAACTCTAAGAGATGGTAATTGTACTTCTAAGGGAAGTACAGCTTCGGAGCCATAAATAACACTAAATGGCGTACAACCAGTTGATGAACTTGTTTCCAACGTCGTTTCCAAAGGACAGTTGTAATTTTTCCGGAAAGGCTCAGTCATGAACTCGCAAAGTGTTAGGATTTCTAGATTTCCCGAACGAGGCATGTTAGGATAAGCGTAAACATATGAAACTTCATTGTCTACCTCAAATGTCACTTTAATTGCACCCTTAGGAAGAGGAACTGAGGAATAGGGTTTTTTTGACTAAGAAGATGTTGTTAGCAACGGCATGCGAATCATCTTCAAGCACAAGATCTCCCATTATCAACCATTGAATGGATAATATTTTTAAGAACATAACAGTCCTTAATGGGATAACTAACAATTCGTGATAAGAGCAATACTTTGGATCATCAACTTTGTTAACTTTGACTGGTATCTATGGTTTAGGCAATTCTATTGCCTTCTCTTTCATCAACTGCTTGAAAATGTACTACACATCCTCATCATGAAATCTGTACTTTACGTTCTTTCTTTCCTTTAAAATAGGCCTTCTTTGACTTTCTTTATCTTTTGAACTTGAACCTGGATTGCCATTACCATTTTTCTTGTTGGTATTGACAAAAGTTGCCATAGACTCGCCTTCCTTGACGGGTTTCTTGCCTTCGCTTTTCTTTTCTTCCGAAGATTTACCCTTTAGAGCGCTTTTTTGTCTAACTATTTGCTTTTCAAAATTACCAGCTTTTAAAACAAGCGCATCAAATGTTTGAGGTTCGGCGGTCCCGACGAAAAGTTGCTATTTCTGGCAACATGTTGTTATAACACATTTGGACAGCTGATTGTTCAGTCAATTTCTCAGTGCATTAGAGATTTAAATTTCTCCATCTTGTTATAAAGTCATTGACATTTTCATTTATCCTTTGATGGGCATCAGCCAAGTCAATTACAAAAAACTTCTTCTTTGAGCTCACGAATTTAGTAAGAAAGGGTCTTTGCATATCATCCCATGTTAGGATCGAGCTGGGTTGTAGTGGAGTATACCAACTAAAAGCGGACCCTTTTAGGGATTGGACAAATTGACGGATCAATAGCGCGTCAGAAACAACTGATTCACCATAAGTTGAGTAAAAGTGAGCTAAGTGTTCTTGTGGTAAGCAATTGATTTCGTCAAATTTTTCAAAATGAGACTTTCAATAGCCAGGAGATATGGGATCATATCATAATGAGACGGATATGGTTTACGATACCCTAACACGGGAGGATTCACAGATGTTCGGAATTCTCTGATACTCTCTACTGCAGTATCAATGTTTTGATATCAGGTGCACTTGAATTTTGAATGTTTTCATGAGTTTGCATATGTTCCCGAGCTGATGTACTTGCTTGACTAGCCACTTGGGCAGCCAAAGCAGCCACTTCAGCGTCTCTCTCAACAAGTTTTCTTTGTAGTTCTTGAACGTGCTCTTCGAGATTGGTGATACTAAAAAAAGACTAGTATTCCTTAATTTTGGAACTCATCAAAAATCTGTAATTTCCTTTCAAACTCCCTCACTAATTTTGAAGGAAAGTCATCCTCTTTGAACAGAGACTCGGGATCTCCATATAGAGGATAAATTGATGAGGAAACCACAAGCCCTCTTGGGCTATTTGATCCATTTGAAAAAGCCATTATTATATTGGAGTTACACTCCATTGACTTCTCTTCATTGGGAGACTTGATTGCAGTCAATGACTCTTCAGATAGAGCTCGAGACATCATTTTTGCTTGAGATCGAGTCACCGGGCCATCATATGGTGAAATCTGAGATCTCACTTGGACAAGTGAGAGGATCGGATTACATAACGAGATAAAGATCCCTCCGTCACAAGTCTTTTGGTCCCCCTATCGAACATGTTCAATTGATTGCTTTGAAGGAAGAATAAGATTTTTGACCTCCTCTGATGGGATGTGAACTTCAGAAGTCGGGACCTTGGAATTTTTCACTTGCTTTCAAGTTCTTTTTTTTGTTTTTCTCTCGTTTTGTCTTCCTTTGAACAGGATGTACAATTGTAGGCCAATTCCTTTTCTTTTGATATTGGAGAGTTGAGTTCAACAACTATAGGTTTCAAGGCTACTATCGTCTTTTTCTTTGAAGCCTTTGCGGAAGTTGTAACCTCAACCTTTGGGGCCTCAGAAATTGGTAGTTGAGATTTTGGGGAAGAAGTATTTTTTTCCGCTTGAACAAACGTTGCCATTACGGCTTCAGTTGATGGTAAGTCTACCACAAATGACCCAAAAAGTATTTGATTAGGCTTGAGATAGACTTTCTCAACCATGTTAACTTATGGCAACATATTTTTTACCAGTGTTGGCGATATTAGACTTGCGAAACCACCTTCGAACAGGGTTCGCGCTTTCTATTGGATTCATTTTAACTCGTTCAAAACAAGTGCTTGCATTCGAACAAGTTTTGTTTTGCCTGTTAGATGACCTTATAATTGGGGTAATTGTTCGATACTCCTCGAATGATGTCATTCTTGAAGCATTTCCAGCTTGCCCCTTTGTAGCTTTAACAATAGGAGCACTTTCTTTCTACCCCCTTACAATGTTGACAGTTGCAAGTAGAGTAAGTTTCATTCACTCCTTGCGGACTTTGGTGGTCGGAATGAGATCTTTGTGCCCCCTGACAGCCGGGGTGAGTGTATTTTGCCTATTTGCGTTCATGACAGACGGGACGACCTTCTTTTGCCCCCTTGGGGCCTTTGTGGTCGAAGTAGGCTTCTTTTCCACCTCAGCAACCTTTACAGCCGGGACAACCTTCTTTTGCCCCCTCAGGGCTTTGATGGTCGGAGTGAATATCTTATACACTTCTTTTTGACCCCAGCAGCCTTTCCGGTCGCTAACGGAGCAAGCTGCGATGTGGTCAGTTCCAGAGAAATCTTCAGGCGGTCCATCGTGAAAGCCACCACGTAGTCGCCCTTCTGCGTTTGGTGCTTGGAAGCTCATGGAAATGAATGAAAATCTTTGGTGCCATTTTAACCTTTTAGACAACACAATAAAATTAATTAATTGAACAATTAGAAATGAAAAGGATAATGGGTCCCACCGGCGTGCCAAAAACCATGTTAAGCAAAAATTTAATAGTTTTGTGAATTAAATTCTCGCTCAACTTGATCTCACTTGTACGATTTACTCGGCGAGGTTTTATTAGTATAAGTCAGACCCATTCAAGATATTAAATCCTTAATTACATTCCCTAATTTTAGAGATTCTAATTGTTAATTAATTAATTTGGCTTCCAATTAAATAAACGAGAATAGGGAGATTTATATAATATTTATTTTTGGGGTTGTACCTAAGTAATATACCTAAAAAGCTGCCTATGTACCCGTTATCGGGATCAAACCTTGCATAGTTCGTGTAAATAAAAGTTCACTTGTATTTGGAGTATTTATTTTGAATTTAATGAGAAAAGAAATTAATTTTAACCCATTTTAAACTTTTGATGGGTTACTTGAATTTGACCCTTTTTTTATTTAGTAGAATTTTAGTTGATGGAAAAAAATCCACAAAGTAATATATTTTGTAGTTCTTGTGGCTGATCCCTTTGGAGGGATTTCCTATGTATCCGAGTTCGAATCAAGCCAACTACAATTTTAAATGTCAATTTTTCTTGGCCATTTGAAGAATTGACATTTAATTGAGATTTGGCCACTAAAGGCAAATATAATTTAGACGAGTTCAAAAACTAGTCCGATTATTTTATTTAATCTTTGAAAGGCAAGATGGACATAAAATCCATATTTAATTCCTCTTTATTTTGTATTTTTAATTATTGTAAACGGCAACGTGGGCACGAAAGCCAAAGACAATGATATTTTGATTTTATTATCTTAGACGGTAATTTTGACACTAAAGCAATTTAATTTAAATTAGTGCCTTAAAAAGGCAAATTTGGACTCTAACGCAAATTAATTTAATTGAACACCTTAAAAGGTAATTTTAGGCATTAAACACAATTGGTTTGATATAGTGCCTTAAAAGGCAAAATTTTTTTTTTTTGGGCTTCCATTCCAATTAATTAATTTATCTGTCCTTAAACAGTAATTGTTTAGGCAGAGAAGGCCAATTAATTAATTTAATGCTTAAAAGGCAATTTTATGGGCACCAAGGCCAACTAATTAATTTAATACCTTAAAAGACAATTTTTGGGCTCCAAGGTCAATTAATTAATTTAATGCATTAAGAGGCAATTTTTTGGGCACCAAGGCCAACTAATTAATTTAATATATTAAAAGGCACTTTTTGGGCTCCAAGGCCAATTAATTAATTTAATGCGTTAAACGGCCATTTTTTGGGTACCAAGGCCAATTAATTAATTTAATGTGCTCAAACGGCAATTTTTCGGCTCCAAGGCCAATTAATTAATTTAATGCTTTAAATGGCAAATTTTTTTTAGTGTGCCTTAAAAGACAATTTCGAGTGAGAGAGCTATATTCGATATAAATGGGTACCAAGACCAATTATTTTTAATTTAGTGTCGTGCCTTACAGTGTATTCTTCTAAAAAAGGGACACTATATAAAGTAATCGCTATATATATACACACACATAAGATTTGATTTTTAATGCCATTCAACAGTTAAAGGTTAAGAGAATAACAAATTTATTCAATGACCATCTAGGACACAAATTCAAATAAGTGTTGACCTATTCTACTGACAAGGTGCATAACGCAACAACAAAAATATTTTTGTTACATAACATCAGGAGTTGAGTAATTCTAGTTTCTTGTTCTCATAGGAAACTAATTCAAATAAACTCCTTAAATAGCAAAAACAACAAGAGTTTAAACTCAATTAGAGAGTTAGTCTGTGAGAACAAACTGAAGAACAAAATATCTTCAAGCATGTGGACGAGAAGAAAAAAATATGCTTATTTTTACCTTTCGGTAGAATTACTTGATCCCCTCCAAACTAGTTTTCTTCCTTTTAGACTGATATTTATTAGCTCTATTGCCTCTGAAAACTTTTTGGTTGCTTTGCTTAAGCTCTCTCGTATCCTCCTTGAGTATTCTCTGTACTTTTTTTTTCCTCATGAATCGACTCCCTTCATATAGAAAATTGAGGTCGCACTTAACACCCCACTACTCCATTTAATTACAGGAGTTATCAAACTCCAAACGTGGGACATGGTTTGCTGCACGAAGTGGTCATCCATTGACCACTTCATGCCCGTTGAAGTCACAATCACATGAAGTGGTCAATTTTTGACCACTTCATGTTAGCCACAATTTACTACTTTTTTTTTTTTGAAAGGCTTCTTACACCACTTGGTTGACTAAGTCATGAAGTGATCAATTTTGATCACTTCATGACCAGAATCGTACGCCCCTTTTTTTAATTATATATGGCATCAAGCAATCATGGCCTAACTTTTACTGCCACATCTTCAATTTTACGTCATGATGTAGTAGTCTCGTTTGACTACTTCCAGGCACGTCAATTATACCCCTTTTTTTTGACAAATTGTTATAGTCATGTTTTAACAAGTTATCAGTTGACCATTTCAACACCTAGTTTATTTGCTTGGAAAAGGTTAATTTTGGGCGGAATAAATTTTAATTGTCAAAAATTTGCACTTAACACCTACATTACTAGAGATTCACATCTGACCTTTCACATATAAGAATACCATCAATTGTGCATAAGAATCAGTTCAATATTGCTCCAATTTTTTGGTAAAACAAGTACAGCAAGGAACAAATCATGTTAGGTGTCCACCACTAAAAACCAATTTAAAAACTAATGTACAATCCCAATTAAATGGAATACAAAGCAACAAAAGGAGGACATAATGGATAAGGGCATGCATTGTTCCAAACCAAATAGAGTTAGAACACAGCATAAGAAGTTTCTGGTACCGAAGCAAAAAGTCGAGAAGGCCAAGGCATTTGGAGTGGCAGTGATAACAATGACAAACCACAAGATTTGCAAAGATGGCACCAGAACAAGCCCAAATACACACCCATAGATGCATTTGTGTGTGTGTGAGAGAGAGAAAAAGAGAAATTACCATTTGGAAACCACCAGAGTCCGTTAGCAGCGCCCTTGTCCAGTTCATGAATTTGTGGAGACCACCCAACTCGTCAATGAGCTCAGAAGTAGGACGTAGAGCTAGATGGTACGTGTTCCCTAGTATAATTTGACAACCAATTTCCTCCAGCTGATTCTTCGTTAAACCTTTTATAGTTCCTATAACCACAAAACTCCATCTTTTACATAAATTAAAAAGCTGCATACTCTTGTCATTAGAGCATAAAATTTAATTAGCTGACCAATGGGCAGCATTCTACTCTGAAGCACTAAATAAAGGCCTAAAAGTTTATTAGGACAACAAGCAATCTAAAGCAATCTTTATAGGAACTTAAAAAGAAATTTGCCTACTCATATGCCAGAAGTTTGAAATGAAAAAAATTGAGATGCAATTGTGTAAAATGGCAAATGGATCCTTCAGCATTTTCAACAACTATTTCAGCTAACAATTTCTTATATTTATGTGATTGTGCGTGTATGTCTGTAGAAGTATTATCTGCATTACTTTATGATAGGACACATAATCACCCCAGAATCTAACCTTGTGTACCCACTGGCATAAACAAAGGTGTCTGGCACAGATAATGAGGGAGAGTTAGTTTAGCGGCACGGGCACGATTGAACCTTCCAAGAATCTGATGTAAAAGGCAAAGATGCACAGCCCCATGATTAGCCAATAAAAGATACCATCCATTAAAAGGAAAAACCAAAAAAAAAAAAAAAAAAAGCACGGGAGATCAATATAAGCAATCTGTAATTCATATCCATTTAAGAATCATTTAGAGATGACAACCAAGATCTCTAAATACACGATGTAATTCATATCCCAAGTAAAAAGGCACAAACCACTACCTAGTTTAACTTACTTCAATGCTAAAAAATTTAAAAAGAAAAGTAATTAAAAAAAAAAACTTTCTAGTTTGGCATTTTCTCACAAAAGAATTAATCTTTTAGACTTTTACAACCAAATTCATCCCACCCGACACCCAGATCAATATACATTTTCTCTAAGAACGAGCCTCGCATTGTTTTAATGTACCTGAATAAAAAGAGGTACAACGGGTACAGAACAAGCTGAAAACTGCGTCATTCCAATTGGCAGAATTTAACAAATCATATAATTAAATGAAAAACATGAAGTGCATCACCAAGAAAATACAAAATAAAGCACTTGCAGTACAACCAAAAGAATAGATAAAAACCACAAATTAATAATAGGATAACAAGGTGCCTATAACTAACATAATAGTATAATTATACAATTTTCTAATGAGGATGCACTATTCAATTTACTAACGCAATTCCAAAAATTCCAAAAATTTATCAAAATTAATCATATTTTTGCACAAAGCTAGTATTCGAAATTCAACGACAAAAAAATTAATTACCTCAAACTTAAGAGCCATTAAAAACACTAGCTCACTTGTTCTTCAACTTGCAGCAGTCTACAGAGAAGCCAAACACGTAATAAAAAATAATTAAATTTGAAATTGTAATAATAGCGTAAAAGATTATAATGCTATTTGCCAAACGGAGATATTAATGTAGTTTCTTCTACGATATGAAAAGTAGGTGGAAAACCAGATGAGGAGATTAAACTTTCGGAAATGAACTGCTGCGGCGGATGGGGCGGAGCCGGGAGCCGGGAGCGGCGAGGAGGTGGAAAGGGGAGTTGACCGTTGACGGGTGCCCTAAACTTTATAAGCAGTCCAAGGCGCGCCGGCGGACAAGTTGATTTAATAGGTTTATATAGGGTTTGCTTTTTGCACTCTTACTCCCCCAAAGTTTGGATATTTCATTTGCCTGACTTTATTATATTGTACCTCGGAAAATGATAATTTTAAACAATTTTAACCTAATCAAATTAAGATATGGGTAGTGTAGGAGAAATTCTTATATGAATTGGATATATGGTACAATGCCATTGGGCCATTTAGTCTAAAATTTTCTACGTCAACTCTCATCATATCACTTATTGATGTAGAGTGTTTTGAACCAAGAGATTCATAGCACTATGTTATGGATCCGATATATATGAGAATTTCCTGTAATGTAATAGTAGTAGTTTTTTTTTTTCAAAATAGCAACATCTTAATTTAATCTATTTTAAAAAAGGAGACTCGACTGGTATTAAGGGACTGTAGAAAGAAAGAACCTTCCAAACCATGCAAGATATTTTAACACATGCTTGATCTAATAGTACTAGTCATTAGAAACAATATTAGTTAATAGTAGAATTTACGGCAATAAATAACATTTTTCCATGTTAGTTAAGTCAAACTAATCATATTAAACATGATACAATTTTCAAATTAGACTTAAAACTCAACAATCTCGATATATAAATATGTTCCACTAACTTAGTTCGATTCAAACTTATAAACTTAAAATGATTTTTCAAACTCGTTTAAATAATCAAATAATTTATTTAAGGGTTAATAATTTTTTGCCACCCTGAGGTATGGGGTAATTACACTTTATCTTCGTAAACTAAAAAAATTATACTTTGTATCTCATTTACACTATTCATTCTTGAGCATTTTAACGCCGTTAAGAAAAGTCGATTAAATAACTGAAATGTCCTTGTCACTATTTTTTTTATTTCTCAAGTATTTTTATTTTTTATATTGGTTTGATAATATTGAAAATTAGAAAAAATAAAAAGATATTTTTATCTTCGAAAGTAAAAATTGATTAAAGTTAAATTCAACTTTGTAATTTGACAACATTTAACCCAAAATATAAAGATATGAAATACCAAGGTACAATCTCATTTACACTATTCATTCTTGAGCATTTTAACGCCGTTAAGAAAAGTCGATTAAATAACTGAAATGTCCTTGTCACTATTTTTTTATTTCTCATCTCAAGTATTTTTATTTTTTATATTGGTTTGATAATATTGAAAATTAGAAAAAATAAAAAGATATTTTTATCTTCGAAAGTAAAAATTATAAGAAAAAATTGATTAAAGTTAAATTCAACTTTGTAATTTGACAACATTTAACCCAAAATATAAAGATATGAAATACCAAGGTACAATGAAAAATTATAAAACTTTTATGAAAAAAATATTACCACACAAAACTCTTAAAGAAAATTTTTAAACATAAAATGATACCATGAACTTATTTTGAAAAGCGTGCTACTATTATAAAAAAAAAAAAAAACACATTACAATTCAAAATAATATCAAATGAATTCCAGAAGTTGCTAAAAAAAATTCCGTAAATTACGAAAATTTAACCAACAAATACATGAATATAGATTATGTTGATATACTTTTAGACTTAATTTTGTTTATATTTTTTATAATTATTACACCACTATCAAAAGTTGAAAACATAAAAAATTAAAAATAGTAATAGGGGAATTTTAATATGCCCCATTATTTAATTGACTTCTTTTAATGGTGCTAGAAATGTTAACTGACGAATAATGTAAAAGGGAGTAAAGTGTAATTTTTTCAATTTAAGGGTAAAGTGTAATTACCCCTATACTTTAGGGGGGCAAAGTGTTATTAACCTTTATTTAATTTAGTTTACACTTTGTACCCAACTTTCCTTTTAAAATTGTACCGCCAAAATTTACAAATCACATTTGGGCCCCGAAAAAGCTAAATCTAGAGCAGGAAAGTATTGAACAGAATACTGGGTCCCACTTTACACAAATTCAAATCAAATCCTGCTGTGTAAGCTGGAGACTGTAACCATAAAAAATTATCCCAAAAAAAAAAAAAATCTGCAAATTTATTTAATTTAATTCAACTTCTTCAATTTTATGTTCCCTGTCAGATCTTCACTCGAACCCTGCATTTACAAACCCTAGCTCCGATCCACCAGCTCAGGTAAAAAAATTTCTTCAATTACGCATTCTAATTCGATTTAATTGTGATGTGAAACTAGTCTTTTTTTTTTTTTTTGGAATTTTCTTCCACTATTCCACATTGTTAAATAGTACTGAATTTCGTATTTTTCTTCGTAATTTTCAGGTTTAAAAGGAGCTTATTGTTAATTAGTGTTTAATTAGCAAGAAGGAAGTGAAAATGCAGCGTATGCCGGCGACAATTGAGGAGCAGTTGATTGTTAGAGCAATTAAAGAAGAATGTGGATGGGATGATCTTCCCAAGCGGCTTCAAGCGACTTTGAATTCTAAAGAGGAGTGGCATAGAAGGTCTATTTTTGCTTTATTATTATTATTATCATTATATTTGAAAAATTAAAACTTGATGTGATAATTAATCTGGTAATTGGTTAAAAAAGTTTTAATTTGCGTACTTATTTTGTGAAATTGATTGGCTTTTTTCAACTCGATTGAGGGAAATTATTTATTTTCTGCGTTAGTGGAATGTGATGATCAGCTGAGCATGCTCAGCAAAGCAATCAAGGAGTTATTTTTTTGCATGCTTTAAGTGTCCGTTTGGTTGGATGTCCTTGGAAGACATTTTACATGAAAATGTCTATTTTTTCAGACAAATTTCCGGTGTTTGGTTTGACGAAATGAAGATATTTTGAAATATAATTTTTTAACATTTTTCGTCTTTCATTTTTATGAATATGAGTTAAAAGACATATAACAATTGTAATAAATACTTCACGAGTAATTGTGGTCAACAAAAGATTGATTTTGTTTAAAATTAATGAAATAATGAAATATAGTGATAAAATATGCATAATGATAATTATATTACTTTGGAACCCACAATGAAGAGACAAACGAATGGACAAGATTGAAAACAAAAATAAGTGTAGTTTATGAAGTGATAAATTCAAGAGTAATTGTGGTCAACAAAAGATTGATTTTGTTTAAAATTAATGAAATAATGAAATATAGTGATAAAATATGCATAATGATAATTATATTACTTTGGAACCCACAATGAAGAGACAAACGAATGGACAAGATTGAAAACAAAAATAAGTGTAGTTTATGAAGTGATAAAATTAAGTATTTGAGGTTTAATGCCACTCTTGAACTATTCGGAAAGTAACTACGCTCAAGTTTTTTCAAGAGGGAGGAAACTTGGAAAATGTTTTACACGGTTTCCTGTAAAATATTTTCAGCCCAACCAAACAGACTCTAAATGTCCCTCTGAATTTATTCGGCAAAATAATTGCATAAGATTTTTGTTAATGAGTGGAATTGAGCTAAATACTGAATCTGGTGACAGTTAAATTAACAGTTATGTATATATGGATGAGAATTTTGGGGAAAGGATTTAGAGTAGAAGACCGAACATTGACAAATATTCTATGTGGTTTAAGAGAAAATTGAAGGGAAATAGGTTGCAGGATTTACTGGGCCCTAGTGCCAAAAAAAATTTAGATTTGAAGAGTTGGGTGGTAAATTTTTTTTTTCCCAGTATAAAATTTTTCACTTTGTGTTTGGTATGGGCTTCTTCAACTTAGGAAGATTCAAACTTGTTGGTACCGATACTTTGCCAATATAAGTTATTGTTAATTGTATTATCGAAATGAAATGCTTTGCAATATTTTATCCTAGATTTGGTGGCATGAGGTTTTATATACACTTGTTCAATAACTTGAATGATTTTTTTAAATCCGTTGGATGACAAATAGTTTCATAGAAATGAAAGATACACGTTACTTTGATCCATGTTTTGGATTTTCCCTTTCCATCACATATTTAAATGAATTCTTTAACTGTTGATTCCAACCATGTTATTATTTTTCTTTCTGCAGGGTAATTGATCACTGCATAAAGAAAAGACTTCCATGGAACACTTGTTTTGCTCGAAAAGTATGTAAAGAAGGTGAATACTATGAAGAAATGATGCGCTATCTGAGAAGGAATTTAGCGGTGTGTATGATGAAGAATATTCTTCAGTTCTTTGTGAAAAAAACAAGTTGTCGAATGTTGGTGCATCTATCTATTTGTTGCATGTTTTAATTGTCTATCACATCTAAGTAATTTTGCGAGAGACTATAGCAAACAAGCATTAGTAAGAGCACATTGTTTAGCTTGAAGAAAAATTTGAATGTGTTTTTCACCAATGACATGTCATGGTGGAGCTTCAATTTATTCTTTTACGTCTAGAGTGATGTTTGTTAAAGGCCCTCACATCATTGATGGGAAGAATGTGTGGTTATTCTTGCGTTGCTGATAAAGAAGACAGTTTACAATCCCCATTGATAGTGTAATACAGGATTTTCCAGTTCAGGATTGATTCTCAAGAGATGTCATTCCCTTGGTGTTGTGTTTGGATGGAGGGATTTGGGTGGATTTGGATTCAATCCATCATAGGATATCCAAACAAGTATTTGAAATCCACCAAAAATTGAGAGTGTGATTTTAATAGTTAAATGAGTGGATTTCAAATTCATCCAAATTTCATGTCATTTCAAATCCACCCAATTCAAACCCATTCATTTCAAATCCTTCCTACAATTAAAATCCACCCATCCGAAACACAACCTGGAATAATTTATTAGCGAATGGGGCTTATGTAATCGAATTCTGTATTAGTTATCAATTCACAATGTAATTCTCAGTTGGGACTCCGGATACTTCATTAGAAACTTTTGTATAGAACTTCTAATGGGAAGGAGTGGAAAGCATTGAAATATGGTTAGTAGTAGAAGAAAAGGTAATTGTTCTGTATACTAAAAATATTGAGCTTATAATTAACTGTTTTTTCATTTTCCTTTAAGTCTCAAAATTAACTTGGTCATGCCGTATTTGCAGCTGTTTCCCTATCACCTTGCAGAGTATGTTTGCCGGGTGATGAGGTTGTCACCATTCAGATACTACTGTGAGATAATATTTGAAGTTATGAGAAATGGTACTACCTTCTAGATTCCTGTTTCAGTAATTTATACCATTCTTATATTGGTCCCGGCAGTTGTTCAATCAAGTAGTTTTGATTGGATAATTTTAGTTGGAGTCAAGTTGCCAATTGTATATAAAATGAATAATTAGCGCTGAACTAAAAGGGCATCATACTGGAGCTGAATTTTTGAACTGTAGTGCTAGGTTTAGTCTCCTTGAGAGACAATTCTCTTCCTTGGTGGTAGTCAGCATCATGTTATCCTCACTTGAATTGATATCTGTTTTACATTGACTTTGGTCTTCAGAATGCTCTATATTATTCTGCATCTCCAATGTAGGGTTTTTTTTTTTTTTTTTTGTTTTAAGTTTCAGCAGTTCATTAGTTACTGGCTTTGAGTAGCATGTTCTATGTTTGAACATTTCTTTATTTTGATATTGACGTTAAACTTTAGTGTTGGTTTTGATTTCCCTCTGAAGCTTGCTGTGGGTCCACAATACTTTCCATTTTAGTGTGCAAAGGACTCCAACCATGAACATTTAACTGCTAAGCAACATTTGCTCATATGCCTCGTGAACCAATATGGATATGCATTGTGGTTGTATATTACCAGATCAAACAGCTTTCGAATTTGGCTAGCCGCTAGCAACTTTACTTACAGCAAAATTTATCTGTATTGAGTTTGTGTGCAGTTTTTACTCTCTAAGAGGGGACCAGATATTTCACAAATTAACCATCTTACTGTACCTCCTTATATTATTCTGATGCCTGGCTATGATCTTTTACGTTGCCTGGTAAGGTACTGGCAATGATTTATACTTACTTCGCCAAAAGACTGCTTAGCATTCTCAAGCAACGAAATGTCTTATGGTAAATGCCTGGTAATTCTTGGAGATTGCTTGGCGTTCTGGGATACTTGTGCGTAATTATTTTGAAAATAAGCTGCAAAGTCATCATGCTTGATGCTTCTATTTATTTATTTATTTTTGGGTGTGGTGGTATGCTTTATCTTGATTTTTTCTAGTGTGTTTGTTTATTTCTTTCTTGCTTGCATGCAGAACAACCCTATGACAGCATCCCAAATTTCAGTGCTGCAGACGCCTTACGGATCACTGGCATAGGAAGAAATGAGTTTATAGACCTTATGAACAAGACATGCAGATCTAAGGTAATTTTTGAAAAACCTTTATTTGTGATTTTGTACCTTGCACTATGATCTTCTGTTCGTGTTTGCATCACTGTGGAGAAAAACTGGATATTTGATTGTCCTGCCTTGATGCAGAATGCATTTATGGGGTTATACGGAATAAAATACTATTAGTAATTCTTAGGGGCCTCAGTTTTTTGTCTCTTGCCTATTTCCACTGTATTGATTCCATTTTCCATATTCATCATGGCACATAATAGTTTTCAAACAGTTTACACTAGGTGAAATATTCAGTTGTGTATCTGATAGATTCTATGTTCTACTTATTGATTTATGGAGTGAAGTACTTGAAATCTTGATTGTTACAGCTTACAGACTTGAATTGGATCTCATAATCGGCCTTTTGGCCATCTAATGAAATCTTTTGATGATGCTGCATGAAAACATATCCTATGGATTAATATATTGCACAAACCAATTACAGAGGATGTTAGAAAAAATAACATAGGGATAGAAAGTATATCCAGCTCTTATGAGGAGCTCGAGTTGAAGTTAGCGGTTTCTTCTGTGTATAGAATTGCTGCACAACTCTTGGTACTTTGACTTATCCCCCGGACTTTCTGTGTAATGCCTGAATGGCTGGCTTATGAAGTTCAAATAAAAGTCCTGTTTATATCCCCAAAAAAGAAAAAAAAAAATTTTGGTTCTTTGAGCTATTTATATACATCTATTTTACTGTCATGTGCCACATTTATGTCGATTAAAATTTTCTAACTTGATTTTGATAATTTTGGAGCATTGCAGAAGATCATGTGGAAGCTTAACAAGTCAATAGCGAAGGAATTACTGCCTACTCAACCTGTGGACTTCACCATTGAACCATGGTGGGGAGTCTGTCTAGTCAACTGTACTCTGGAGGAATTTAAGGTGGCTCTATGTTCAACTTCCATTACGAAGTGGAGTTAAAAAAATTTTAACTTATCAGCCTTTCCCTTGTATGCATGCCCCAAGGCTGAAGTTAATCCAATTTTAGTATAAATTCTTTGAAATTCTTGATGAAAACTAAATATCTGTATGATTTACTCTCTAACTCATATTGTAGAAACTTTCAGAAGAAGAAATGGCAACAATTGATAAAGTCTGTAAGGAGGAAGTGAACTCATTTATCCTTTTTGATCCTGCAATAGTAAAAGGACTTTATCAACGAGGACTTGTTTACTTTGATGTTCCTGTTTTTCCTGATGATCATTTCAAAGGTAATTTATAGTCTAACTAAACTTATTTTTTGTAAGTTTAGTTGCCAAATTCTTGTGTCTTTGATTTTTGGATCACTCTCTTTCCTTTTTTTTTTTTTTTTTTTTTTGGGGGTATCCGGAGTATAAACTCTTATAACATGTAGATTTGACCAACTGCCAAATGCTTCTGAGTCTTTGAATCTATGTTTGAATAATAGTACACTTGCGACAAATTTCATCATGTGAATGAATTGTTTGCATCACAGGTTTTGCTAGTGGTATGCACTATAAGATGTGGTAGACTTCTTTAAGTTTTTGGATTTCTAAAACTTCTTCGGTTACAGTTCTTTGATGAGTTGATTTAGATAAATTGGAGATAAGTTTTATTCTTGACCTAAGTCTTTGAGACATGGGGTGGCTAAGGCATTTTTTTCCTCGTTTTTCAATTTTATAGATATTATTGTATTTGAAAACATACTTAAAATGACCTAGGTCCACCCTGAGAAGGAAGGGGAGCTCAAAACTTTTCCTCGTAAAATGTAGATGGAGTCATTTTCTTTTGCATTCAAATAGAGCCAACTCCTTTTACATCTGATCCAAAGTGTAAAAATTTTGTGGGACTAGTATAATCTACTATAGTTAATGAGATAATGATCATGGTTGAGAAGTAGAACCTACAAAGTAATAGTTCCTTCGCTATTGACATATTTAAACTAGAAGCGTTACAGTGAATCATCTTAGTTAACTTGTATCATCAGTGAAATACCTAAGGATCCCTTCTAAAGAGTTTATGTCAACATTTGGGATCTACTTTAAAGCCTTCCTAAAGAATACATCTAAATCTAATGGGTTGTCTGTAACCAAAAATCATATAACTTTCAATTCTCTTATATTGTTGTCCTTTACCAAACCCGTTTGAGATTTTGATTGTTGATATCTAGTGTTTCAGTTTCCAGGCTTGAAGGATTTGTTTCAAATCGAGAGCAATCTTACGAAGATCCTATTGAAGAGTAAGGAACTCATTTTACTAAATAGAGATCTTGTTTTCCATAATGATTTCATTGACCAAGTATTGACATCAAGATCATAATCTTTTTCAATCCTATTATCCAGATTGCTTTATGCTGTTTTCGTGGCCTCAAATGAGAATTCTACTGTTGCTGAATTGGCTGCAACACTGCAGGCTGATCTTTCTCAGCTGCAGGCAGCTGCATCTTTTGTTTGCCGATTGGGATGGGCTGAAAAGTTAATAGATCCTGCATCTATTCTTCAAGATTCAAATGTACCAATAGGTGGCTCTCCTAAAAGTCTTCTTAGTGATGAAGAGGATGGTTCTCACGCTAGTATGGGCTCAGCAAAGATGTCCATTGACGGCAGTGCTCCTCAACAAGGAGAAGATTTATGGACAGAGAACTCTAACCCAGCTTCTGGTTATGCTCGTGTTGCTTTTGTGGTTGATGCTAATATTACATCTTACTTAATGATGGGATCTGTATCACCAGGTTTGAATACTCTTATGTACTTTTGTTTTCTACTTTGCTAGACTCTCACAAAACCCTGACCTGAAACTTTTTGCTCCTCATGATGCAGGCCTAAAATCTCATGCCGTGACATTATATGAAGCAGGAAAACTTGGTCATGCTTGCATTGTGGATCTTTGCAAAGATTTGAGTACATTAGAGAGTGCAAAATTTGAAGGAGAACTTCAAGAATTTGCCAATCATGCTTTCAGCCTACGTTGTGTACTGGAATGTCTGACCTCAGGTGGGGTTATTTCTGATGAAAGAGGCAAATATTGGCACGTCATCTTTAAATATTGTGGAGGCTGCATCTTCAGTTACTGAGTCATTGATTCCTGATGAATTGGGAGGTGTTGCTACAAAAGAATCTGCAATAAGTATTGATGATGCAACTAATATAAGCATAACAATAGAGGAATATGATTCTGCTGAACATGTGTCTGGAAGTACTGGTAATGACATCTCATCTGCTATTTTATCAGAAGGGAGCAATTCCGTAGTTGGGGATTCTGTTTCAGATCATAGCTCCCATAATAATGAGAAACCAGTATCCACTGAAGGTTTTGATGCTGGAAAAGAGATGTCAAAGAAACAGAGGTATCGTGTGGATGTTCTCCGTTGTGAAAGCCTGGCTGCTCTTTCACCAGCAACTTTAGATCGTTTGTTTCTGCGTGACTACGACATTGTGGTGTCAATGGTTCCACTGCCTCCTTCTTCAGTTTTGCCAGGACCAAAAGGGCCAATTCATTTTGGTCCGCCTTGTAACTCTTCATTGACTCCTTGGATGAAATTGGTCCTATATTCTGCTGTGGCTAGTGGACCTCTATCAGTTATTCTGATGAAAGGTCAATGTTTAAGATTGCTTCCAGCACCATTAGCTGGTTGCGAGAAAGCTCTCATAAGAGTCTTGGGATGGGTCGACGGTAGGCAGTTTAGGGGGAAGATTTGAAGGAAATTTAGTTAAGGGTAGTATTCTTTTACATTGTTTAAATTCGCTGCTTAAGTATTCAGCTGTGCTGGTGCAGCCTCTTAGCAAGGATGACCTTGATAAGGATGGGAAAACCATTACTTTAGATGTACCTTTGCCCTTGAAAAATTCAGATGGTTCACCAGCTTGCATAGGTGAAGAACTGGGATTATGCCCAGAAGAGGGTTCAAAATTGAATATAATGTTAAACGACCTTGCAAAAAAAATAGATCTCCTGACCATTGGTTATATTCGCCTGCTAAGACTATACAAAGAACAAGAACCTGAGAGCTCGTTTCCTGACAGTGAGAAACTGCTACCAACTTTATGAGTGGGTTCCATTAAGTGTAGAATTTGGAGTTCCACTCTTTAGTCCAAAACTCTGCAACAACATTTGTAAAAGAGTGGTTTCTTCACAGTTACTTCAGTCAGAGTTACTGACTGAGCATCATAATGCTATGCAAGACACGAGGAAGAGGTTGCGGGATGTATGTTCTGAATATCAAGCAACTGGTCCAAGTGCAAAACTTCTTTATCAGGAAGAACAACCTAAAGATTCATCTCGACAACTTATGAACTATGCTAGTGGAAGGTGGAACCCGCTTGTGGATCCTTCTTCTCCCATCTCTGGAGCCTTGAGTGAGCATCAGAGACTAAAACTTGCTAACCGACAGCGCTGCCGAACAGAAGTCCTGAGTTTTGATGGTACCACCTTGAGGTGCGTCTTTAGCATTTTACTGTCGTTGTTCTGTTTGGTTATAGAGTAAGTTTTACATACTTTACGGCCTGAAGCATTGGATGGGCTTTCTATTTTCTATCTACAGTAGTTCTGGCACGGACTTGTTATAAACATACAAACCAAGCCTTATTCCAACTAAATAGGGTTGGCTGCATAAATCTTGCTACGCTATTGCGTTCTATCATGGACCATATCTTCCTCAATTCCTAGATGGGCTATATCGTTCTTACAAGTTACCCACCAAGTTTTTTTCGATCTCCCCTTATCCCTCTTTTGTTGACTATTTTCTCTAAAATCTACTCATTTGATAGGCGCTTCTACTGGCTATCTTAATACATCACCTAACAATCTTAATCGTGTTTTTCTCATCTTTTCATCAATATATGCTACTCCAATCTTATCACGAATTTGCTCATTGCGTATTTTGTCTATTCTAGTATACCCACACATCCATATTAACATTCGCATTTCTGCTACTCTTATCTTTTGCTCATGTGTGTAATTCACTGTCCAACATTCAGACCCATAAAGTACCGTTCTATAAAATTTTCCCTTAAATCGTAAAGGAATTTTGTGCTCATATAATATTCCCGATGCCATTCTCTGTTTAGCCAACCCGCTTATATCTGATGTGTAACATCTCGATCTATATCACTATTAATCTAAAAAATTGAACCTAAATACTTATATTTTCACTTATAGGTATCTCTTGATCTCCGATACTAATCCATATTTTATTCCTACATGCATTCTTGCTAAACTTAAATACCGTATATTCTATTTTTGATCTACTAAGTCTAAACCCTTTTGCTCAAGTGTCTCTTTCCAGATGTCAAGTTTAACATTAATCTTTTGGTTTCATTTACTAAAACAATATCATCTGCAATACACTATGGTATTTCCTCCTGTATGTGCCTTGTAAATTCATCTATAACTAATGCAAATAAATAGAGACTTAAAGCTGAACTTTGGTGTAAATCTATGTTTATAGGGAACTCTTGTGTCAACCCCCTAGTGTTATAACACTTGTAACCACATCCCTATACATCTCCTTTATTGATTCTATATATGCTACTCTGTCTCCTCTTTTTTCTAATCAAACTCTTCACATAACTTCTCTAGGGACTATATCGTATACCTTTTGAAGATTAATAAAAATCATGTGCAAATCCTTTTCCTTATCACGATATCTCTCAGTGGGTCTCTTTAAGAGATGTATGGTTTGAGTAGTTGATCTCCTTGGCATGAAACCAAACTGATTATCTGACAACTTAGTCTTGTTTCTCAATCTTCTTTCTATCACACTCTCCCAAAATTTCATCGTATGGTTCATTAACTTAATACCTCTATAATTCGTATAATTTTGTATATCTCTTTTGTTTTTGAATATGGGTATGAGAGTACTCTTCTTCCATTGGTCGAACATCTTTCTACTCTTCAATATTTTATTGAAAATATTGGTAAGCCAACTTATGCCCTTCTTTCCTAAGCATTTTCATACCTCAATTGGAATATCATCGGGGCCAACTGCTTTTTATTTCTTCATCTTCTTCAAAGCCTCATCTATCTCTGATTCTTGAATCTTTCGATAATACATTACGGTGCACCATTTCTATACTCCTCAGACTTATCTAACTCTCCCAAAATAATATCGTCTCTATTACCTTCGTTGAATAGTTGGTGGAAATATCTCTCACCTTTCCTTAATTTCCTCATCTCTTACTAGCATCTTATTATTTTCATCCTTGATGCACTTGACTTGGGTTAAGTCCTTCATCCTATGGGCTCTTGCTTTAGCAATTTTATGGATATCTCACTCCCCCTCCTTAGATTCTAATTTTTGATAAAAATCTTCAAAATCCCTATCTCTTGCTTCACTTACAGCCTTTTTTGCCTTCTTTTTAGCAAGCTTATATTTCTCAATATTTTTGTCACTTCTACAACTATATAAGGCCTTATAGTTAACCCTCTTAACTTTAATTTTATCTTGTACATCTTCATCCCACCACCAAGATTCTTTGTTCATGGGGGCATAACCTCTTGACTCTCCAAGTATCTTTTTAGTCATTATTCTCACTCTAGTTGCCATGCCATTCCATAAAGTGTCAAAATCAAAGAATCCTTGTAAGTCCCAAATACTTTGCCCTAATAGACCTTTCCTAAAAATTTCTTCGTTTTCCTTCTTTAAATACCTCCACTTAATTTTAGGTAATCTAGGTAAGTTCCTTCGACTAATGTGATGTTTAAGCCTCAATTCCACCACCAAAAGCCTATGCTGAAAGATTAAACTTTCTCCAGGTACGATTTTACAATCTCTACAAACCCTTCTATCTCTCTTTCTTGTGAGGAGAAAGTCAATCTGTGACTTTGTTGAATCACTTTTAAAGGTAACTAAATGTTCCTTCCTTTTCTTGAAAAAAGTATTAATAATGCAAATGTCGAATGCCATTCCAAACTCCAAGATTGATTTTCTTTCTTCGTTTCTTCCCCGATAACCATATCCACCGTGCACCTCTTCATAATCCGTATTATCTCTCCCTACATGTTCATTTGGGTCACCTCCTATAAAAAGTTGCTCACCTTGGGGGACACTACCTATCATCGCATCTAAATCCTCCCAAAACTGTGCTTAGCCTTAATGGACTCATGTAGACCAATTTGAGGCGCATAGACACTAAAGATATTAATAGTTTCACGTCTTAAAATTAGTTTGAGAGAAATAATCCTCTCTCCTTTTCTAGTCACATGCACTACTTCGTCCTTCATCGATCGATCTACAATAATACCTACCCCATTTCTAGTCCTGTTTAAACTTGAGTACTAAAGTTTAAATCTTAAATTATCTAATAGTTTAGCATTTTCTCCCACCTATTTTGTCTCTTGTAAACACAAATTATTAATTCTTCTCCTAATCGTTGTATCTACCACCTCCATTGATTTACCAGTAAAAGTTCCAATATTTCACATTCCTATTCTAATCCTATTCTCCTGAACATTTTTCTTCCCCACTACCCTCCCCTTATTTTGTGAGGACCTTTGCATATTTTTCACTACACCCAAACCCCTATGGAGATGTAGCGGCCCTTGCCCACTATTCGCCGCACTCAAGCAATGCGACGTGTCGCTTACGGGGTAAAACACCCTAACATTAGCGCAACATCGTAGTAGATTCATCTCATAAGATTGTTAAAGTTTTACACTGGCTGTCGATCTAATGCAACCCTCCTCCTTTACTCGAGTTTGAAACCGGCTGTTCTAAGAAAAACTCGACACAAGCAGAGTTCTGGCACAGACTTGCTGTAGATTTGTTAAAACTTCAAAAACAAAATACTTCTTTAGGCAAGTAGTATATATTCATTTCATTTTGCTGGTGATCCAAAAATCCTGTGTATAGTTTTGATCAAGTGCTGCACGATATCAGGAATTTTACAATGCATGCCACTATTTGTTGTAGAGCCTAATATAGAGACCCTTGCTTAAACTTTCAGGAAACAATTTGAACACACTGGGGAAATGGGGCTGCATACTGCATACGTGTGAAATTTAATTCTTTTATATCCAAATTGAAGAGTAAGAATTACTAGAATAAAGAATGTAAAAATATCCTATAATGGCCGACAATAAGTAACTTCCGATTTACCCAATTAAGACCGAACTTAACAGATAAAATCATGAGTTTGGAAGCAGTATTTTGTCCTTTGAAAGGCCTTCTGTCCTTTATTCCCTCTTTGCCCAAAGAATAATAAATTTTCATGGCCTGTATGAATAAGCTTTAGTGAAACGCTGGCTTATTACCTCCTGCTTTCAACCACAAACACACACACACACACACAAAAAAAACAAAACAAAACAAGACCGTGGTTGAAGTTCAACATTTTCAAATGGTTTTGCAGATCTTATGCTCTGACTCCTGTTTATGAGGCTGCTACCAGGCCTGATGAAGAATCCCTTCTTATAAGTACTTCTAAAGCTGAATCAGATGAAGCTGACAGTAAAGAAGTAGTTTTACCTGGTGTAAATCTTCTCTTCGATGGATCTGAGTTGCGCCCTTTTGATATAGGCACTTGTCTGCAGGCTCGACAACTTGTCTCTTTGGTATCTGAGGCCTCGGCAGCATCTGCTGTTTCTGTGTTAAAGTAAGGGCAGTGGAATGTGTTCTTTCATGGTCCTCTATGTTTGAATTTCTCCCAATAATCACTAGGTGGGACTATCAAATACTTCATGTGCTTATCACTGTCATGGATCTGCCGAGTGTGTATAATGTTTTCGGCAGATGCGGATGCAAAGGATAGAACAGATGATAAGGTGAGTGCAAAAGATTGTCTTTCAATAATTTGTCATTTTTTTGTGGTGCCTTGGTATATGAACCTCTTTGGGTAATGATTCTTTTGGATAAGGTTAGACAGTAGCACAAATGCATTCAACTGCACATGACACTGATCATGACAAAGTAGCTAAAACAGCATTTTTGCCAATCTCATTGCTTTATATCACTTTTCTATAACCAGGATTTCTATGTAAAGAATTTGACACAAAATAAGGAGATTATTCTGCCACTATCTCTTGGGACCAAAAAAGACTACTCCAGAGTCTATCTCCATGCTGCACTGCATTGTTTCTCAAGCAGAATATACATAAGAACCAAATAGAAAAGGTTTTAAATAATTAAACATTTTGTTAAGCCTGTTCCTTTAGGTAAAAGGAGTACTGATGTGGGCTACAAAATGTATTACCAGGAAAATATGGTCACACAACCCCTGAATAAACTAGAAGGAATAAAGAATTCCCAGAAAAATGAACAAAAAAAATCCAAAATCTTCTAAAATAACTTCAACAAAGCCCCATTCTTGGCTAAACCACTTGTTCTAGTGAGATCTAGGTATATTCTTGCAAGCATCAAGTGGATCTAATGCCTGAAATGATCTTTAAAAGTATTAGTCTTAACAGGCTTTTGAATTTTCTAGAGAACATTTGATCCTAGTTAGTTGTAGTTGATAAAATAGCAGCAGCAAGGACTAGTTTTTACGCTTCGCATTGCAAATTGTTGAGTATAGCAACTGTTGTAAGGATGTAGCTGGAAATATACTTTTCACTCTTGGACTGGCTGTACTAAACACTGTATAAGTGGCTTTTGGCATATATTTACTTGAAGTACATAATTTTAATCCAGTATATATGTTCTTTATTGATCTTCTCATATGCTTATTACCTTGTAATTTTGCAGGTGGTGGTGGTTTTCCGGCTGCATCACTGTAGGATGATACTGAAGAAACGAAACAATATCCATGATCGGTTTATTTTTGGTGGGGTGCCCTAAATACATACACATTTATAATGTAACAGATATATTTAGTCGAACGAACCTCAGATGTTTTACTTTCTTTTGCACATATAGTCCGATGGGATCGAATGCCATTCATTTGTTTACAAAAACAAAAAAATCCCTCCAATTTTTTCACATAGATCGAGAACAAGTGCTTTCCCTTGATCTTTCAACTGACTGTATACTGTTGCATTTTTCTGAGAAGGTAACCACTTCCCCAGAAAGGAAAAAGAAAAAATTCACTAGACTGTTTGCCAAGTTTTCTAGTTTCCATCTCTGATGGCAATGGTATTTGATTGTTTTCCTTGGATTGAGTATTGTGATCATAGTGATGCAATTCAAGTATATAGTCATGTAGAGACCATTTTTCTGTTAATGAATTTCTATAATTCTATTGTTCTGAAGTTGAAAAATATTTTGAGGTGTTTTCATTTGCCTTTTAACTAAGCATTTTGCTTAGTTTTTAAGCTTATAACTGATTTGGAGATGCAAGGTGCTTTTTGAGGTGTATGGAACCGTTCTATTAAACATCAACAAAATACACACATTAGTTGCTTGCTTTGGTACTCTGCGAGTAGATGGTAAACAGTTTGTTTCAAATAAAAGCAAACTTTTAGCATACTTTTAACAGAATTTTAGGTTGTGTTTAGATGGATGGATTTGAATTGAAGGAATGATTTGAAATGTATAAATTTGAATTGGGAGAATTTAAAATTACATGAAATTTGGATGAATTTCAAATCCACTCATTTAACTATTAAAATCACACTTTCACTGTATTTTAAATTTATAACTAAATCAATTAATTTATTTAGATAATTTATTATAGATTTGAATATCAAATCAATGGTTTTCCAAATTTTTCCATTCAAACACAATATTAAAGAAATGGGTTAAGAGACAGACCTCTCTTGAGGTTTAAGTTAATTTCACTTAGTACCCTTGAACTTTAAAAAATATCAATTTATCTCTCTTATTTCAAACTTTTTGTAACATTTTTAACCCATTATTTTAAAAAAATTAATTTAATTGGAGAAAGACTATTTTCCTCCCAATTTTGTATTACAAATCTTTCATTGCTTAAAATGGTTGGAAGAAAAGGAAAAAATATATAAAATAATTATTAACAAATAACAATAACTTGTACCACTTTTCATATCCTTCACCAATTTTTGTCAAAATGATCTGAAGTTTTAGATATATATATATATATATATTATTTACAAGTTAATGATTTCCAAAATAAAATATCAATAACATATGGTAAATTTTTTACGCATTCATATTTAATATCAAATCAACACACATTAGCACATTACATAACTATATATATTTTTTTTAAAATAAATATTTCAAAATTCGATTTTTGATTTACAAACAAAATAGTACTAGTTATATTTATTTATTATATCATATGATGCGTTTTACGTATTCAAAATTTTTATTCAAATCGATGACCAAAAATATATTAATATGCACAATATTTTCATAAATTTATTGGCCAAAAAATTTATCGAGAGAATATTTTATTTTATTTTATTTTATTTATGAGTTTGTGATTTTTCAAACAAAATACTAATTATGTATTTTTACATGGTGAAGTTTTTATTAAAACATATAGAAGTAATCAAATTAATGCATGTACATAATTTTTTTATTTTTTTAAATTAGTTGATAAGAATTATTAGAAACTAAAAAAGTATCAAGTAAAAACTATCAAAAACTTCAGGGTGATTTTTGAAACTATCCTTTTGTGATATGGCTAAAATATATAGGGTATAAAGTCATTTCATGCATATTTTAGTACCATAAAGGGACTTATTAGTAAGATAGGAGAGGTAAGTAATATTTTTAAAAATTTCGAGAGACACTAAATAATATTAGCATAAGTTTACGAAATTATCCCTGAATAAATTACGCAGTTCTACAGATTTGTTTTGTCTTGACTTCGTCTTGTTCCGTTCGTTCTTGATGGGTGATTAACCATGTGCTTTCTCGGAGAAGCAATCGGTCGATGGATCTGTTGAATTCTGGAAAATGACTATTAACGTTTCTAGTCCTCGACTAAATACAGAATTAAATGCTCCTGCACTGAAATTGAAATAAAGAGTGTATTTAACAAATATAAATTGATAAATAAAAATTACTAATGTGTCACTATATTCGAAAAAGAAAGAAAAAAATTAATGATAATTAAAATTAAGGGGTCGTGGTTTGATAAAATTTTGCCATGTGAAGTGATTTGATAAGATTTGACCACGTAAAACAACTTTGGCAAGTGTGTATCAATTTGTGATTTTGAAAATAATTTTCCTACAAACAATGGCTCTCTTAGCTCTTCAGACAAGGATTTAAAATTTTCATTGAATAGCAAATCACTTAAATAGCCTTCAAACAATTTCACTAAAATCAAAATGATCTCGCAATTTAAATTTTAGTTTAATTAGTCCATCAGCTAAATAGTTGTATCTAATTTAATTCTTAAATAGTGGCGACGCCCAATACATAAATTTTTTTTTAATTTTGACTGGTGTTAATTATGAACAAAAGCGTCAAATCACCTAATCTAATATTTTATGTGTTAAATTGATTAAGAAAAATCACCTAAGTAATCTTTCTAACATTTTCATTAAAATCGAATTGACCCTCAATTTAAATTTTAGTTAATTTATTTACCTTTCTCCTCTTCTTCTTTCTCTTCTTCTTCCTCCTCCTCCTACTATTAGCATATATATCTTTACTTCTTTCTTGTGGTGGGTGCGACTTCATGTATCAAGTTTGGATCATTAAGTTGTTATTAAATATAAAAAAATTAATGTTTCATAATCTCTTTAAAATTTTTAAGTATTTATTTGCATTCCTGATAACATCTCACAATTTGATTGTGTTTTATTGTAGAATATTTAAATTGGAAAAAATAGAAAAATAAATAAAAACCATATACATTGAATTGAATATTCCTAGTTAACAAGACAGAGAATGGGGAAAATAATTAATTTTGGTGGTGTTTGCCTTTGCCATCAATGCATGATCAAGGGACGTCTTGATTTGATATTTCTTCTAAATAATCTACGGGCACGAATGCCATAAATTAAAAAGCCAAGTGCAGGGAGCAACAAATGATTGTTATAAATAACAAAACTACATGACACCAGAAAGTTTTCTTTTCTTCTTTGTGTATAGGTTTTGAATGAACGATTTTCATGAAGTCGCCCCACGCCATCCCCGCCATAATAACTACAGTGATTGAGTTTATAAGGGATTTATCATTTAATTAGTATAGTTGATAGATTAAAATTTAATTTAATATGGGATTATAAATTAATTGTGATTGTCAAATCGATAAGAAATTAGATTAATTGGTACCAAAAGCGTTTGGTGATATTCATTGTTAAGTTGAGGAAAATTACGTTAAAATGTGATCAAATAAAATCGTTTAGCCTCCAAAAATTCTCTCAAAATTGTTGTTTTGATTTTCCTTCTTGTTACGGATTTTTGTGTGCAAATCAGTGGGAAAGATTGTCACCTACTATAGCTACGATTCTTTCAGCAATTGCGATCAAGTTCTTGGTTTATTGGCTTGTTATTTTGTTATCCAAATATTTATTAGCTTCTTCATAGTGGTATCAATTTTGTATTTCGTTGCATGATTTTTGAGATTGTCAAATTAGATTCAGAGTTTTAGATTTAAGAGTTTGATCTGGAGCGTTTGTCAAAATTGGATAAAAAGAAGAGTCTGTGGTCTTGGGCATGAAAATTGTCGAAGTACTTGAATTTTAAAGATTGGACCACAAGAGAGTTGGTCTTGGAGTATTCGTTTGACAATTAAGGTGTAACGAAATTGACTCTAATTGGGACAATGATCTGAAAAAAGAGATCATGTTGTGTAAAATTATTAGTATTGGACAACGATCACGAGAAAAAAGTCTGTTTCAAATTTGCACTTGAGGAACAAGGTAGGCTAAGAAATTCAGGAATAGAGAAAAAAAATTCAAGGTACGTAAATTTGTTTTTTGAATTTTCAAGATGGGTAGAAATTTTGTTAATGGTGAAACAATTGAAATTTTGCACATGTTTATGGGTAATGAAGAAAGATTTGAATGGGCAAACATTATAGAAGAATATTTGAAAAGATATGGTTTAGGTGATGCTATAGAATTGAGATTATCCAATCATTTGCCAAAGGAAATTATGAAGAGGAAGGCAAAATTATTTTTTAAAATTATGCGTAAATCAATGGTCGGAAAATTTTTCAAAAGGGTTGTTGTTAATACTCAATCACCTGAATTTTTTTGAACGGATTTATTTTATATTTTAATGAAATTTGCGGATGATGATAGTGATTGCAAATCTAAATTTGAATTAGGATGGAAAATTGATTTTGATGAGGATAGCATATGTTAATGATGAAACAATCTGTGAAAATTTTTATGAGTTTGAAAATTTTGATTTGCATTCATTATTTGGGTGATTGAGGCTGATAACTTTGTTCATGAAAAAGAAAAAATTGTGCAATTGGATGAAGATGATATGAAAATTTGTGATTTGGTTGGGGAAGAAAGAAAAGAATTTGAAGAAGTTGCCATTGATTTTTTTTGGAAAATATTGTTGAGAAAAATAATGTGGTAGATGATGTTGATTTTCTTGGAATCCGTGAATTATTGGAAGAAAATGGTGATTTTAAAATTGTTGTTCAAAATCATGGTAGAGTGGACCAATTAATTAAAGATTGTGGTATTGAAAAATTTGGTGGTGTAAATTGTGAAAAAAGAAAAGTATGATTTCTTGGTTTTTGGAAATAAGTTGAAGGATTATTGTGTGAGACAAAATTATGTTATCCTAAATTGAGAATGGGTATGTATGGATAGATTCTTTGATCGAGAAGAGTTAGCCATCAATATTGTATGCGAAATACAAGATCCGTCCTCTTCTACGTGTGAAGATGAATATGAAGAGCAACTATAAGTTGGAGTTATACATGGTCTGTATTGCGACCGAAATTTGTACGGAGATTATAGCTCGTAATGGAGTCGGGTCGGATTTCATGGAGGCTTGGTTTAAGGAATATTATGTTGGCATATTAAACCAAGTCTATTTAGTTTGGAAGTTTTAGTTTAATTAAATTTCAGTGATTGAGTTTGTAAGGGATTTATTCCTTAATTGATGTCATTCTTAGATTAGAAGTTAATTTAATGTGGGATTATAACCCAATCGTGATTGTCAAATCTAGTAAGAAATTAGACTAATTGGTACATATATATAAAGGCTTTTAATGATTCAATGTTAAGTTGAGGAAAATTACGTTAAAAAGTGATCAAATAAAAGCGTTTTAGCCTCCAAAAATTCTCTCAAAATTGTTGTTTTGATTTTCCTTCTTGTTACAGATTTTTGTGTGCAAATCAGTAGAATAGGCTTGTCACTTACTAAAGCTAAGTTTCGATTCTTTTAGCAAATTGTGGTCAAGTCTTTGGTTTATTGGCTTATTGTTTTGTTAGTCAAATATTTATTAATAAGTTGTTTTTTAACTCATTTAAAGTGGTATCAAGTTTGTGTTCTGTTACGTGATTTTTGAGACTTTCACCCCTCAATCTCCTCCTCCCCGAGCCCAACCCTCGCATCCATGATATTGATACTTATTAAGAGATGAGATAAATAGAAAGAAAGGTTCTATAAATTTTCTTGATAATTAATACTATGTTGGCTAATGTTAGAATACATATTTTTATTTATATAAGGAGGAGAGAGGTTATTTAATCATAATAGTCACCCAAATCCCATATACATTTGGATAGTATTGATGTCATAATTAACTCATTAGGGCTTCAATCCTAATTGTTATTTGATTAAAATTAGGGAAGTTTCATATTTAATTATAATAGTGACCCAAATCCCATATAGATCTAGATAGTATTTTATATGTCATAATTAACTCATTAGGATTTCAATCGCTATCGTTATTAGTTTTAAATTAGTTTTACATATATATATATACTCATTAAGATGAATTTTTAAATTTTAATCATTGTTGAATTAAGATTAATGATGTCATCCGGTTTCGATCACCTTTTTGGAGACATGATAGTAGTAGAGGTTGGTTTTATACGAAATATGCACATTAACGCACAAATTTGTATTACTCGTAAATTTATTTTTGGGCTTTTTGTTATTACTGAAAACACATATCTAATATTAATAGACTCATAAGCGACAAACCCCGTCTAATAGTGGGCTTTTTTTCCAACACGAATTGGTAATTACTAATTAGTAGTAGCAGGGAAAATATTTATAGATTCGATTTTTTATCCCATTTATAGATCTTGTGGTTAGAATTAAATTTTAAAAAATTTTACTTATATTATGTCATAAATTTTCTAAATTTTAATCTACACAACAAAATTTACAAATAAGATAAAAAATCTGAGCCTACTTAAATATTTGCCGTAGTAGCAGCAGCATAGGTAAGCATCACGTTGGGCAGGCTGAACAAGCAAAGATACCACTCATGCAACATATTCAGAAAAAGAAAAAAAAATCAGTAAACAATCGAAGGCAAATTAATACACAATGGATATTTTAGAACTGAAACAAATATCCGAATTCTAGACTTGGTAAAAAATAAAAAAAATACTAATCCAGTTTGGATAACTATTAGTTACGATATCATTATGAATATTATTTAGATTAATACCATAATTACATTTTGAAATGTGATACATGTTTGATAAAAATACGGTTAGAAAATATTGTTGACATGATTTTAAACTTTATAGTATAGGAATGTTTATGGACCGATTATCTAGTCCATATATCTATGGAAATATTCGAAACAATGAACCTTATTCGATTCATATTAATAAGATAACCTCGCTTATCTGCTAGAACTGGTTTGGAATTGCGAATACTCGAACGGGCAATTTTATATTTATTTTCTTCATTAAATTTTCAATAACATAAATGTCCTTGCAGATAGAAATAGAGTGGACAAATTAATAAAAAATTACATAAAAATTCCTTGATATTATACTTATTTTGTAAATTTACAAATATACCCTTAGATAGAAACCGATTCAGATACCTGCCGATTCAGAAAAATGTGATTCGCTATCCGAACCGCTATCTGAACGAATATAAATAACCATTTTAGATACCCTTCATTTACGGTTCAAAATAAACCAATTTCACCGATTTTTCGTTTCATTGGTTTTTTTGAACACCACTACTTTATGAAATATTTCTTATATACATCTATTATATTATTTATTCTATAAAATTAATTCCCCTCACAAGATTTAGGGTAATATATAGTAACCCCTTAAGATTTAGGCTCTTTTGCACTAAATCACCTGACATTATTTTTTTCTTACTTTCTCTTTCCGTTAGTTTACATCAGTAATTTGACCATTAAAAAGTCAAAAAAGACATTTTTACCCCTAGTAGATTACATTACAAGAAAAATATAAAATTAACCCTTTAAAATTTATTATATTTGTCATTTTAGTCATTAATTTTAGTATTGTGTCAATTAATCATTTTAGTCATTAATCAATATAAAAACATTGTCAAAATAACTAAAACTGTAATGATGCTCACCAACACCAGTGGTTGATTAAAAGTACTTCTGAAAGAAATTTAAATACAAAAATTTCTTAACACTATTGGTATTTTTCGGTATTTTCATTGCATTTTATTTTCATGTAAAAAAAAAATTTTTAAATATATGAAACTCATAATCATCTATTAAAGCTGAATCAGTCTATTTTCTTTTTGCTTTTCTTTATATTTATTTAAAATAAAAATTTTCTTAATTTTTTTCTTTATTAATATAATTCAATTATCTCATAAATTATACGAAATAACTTTATACATATAAACAAAAACTCAAATTAAAATAATTTAGATGAAATACCTTTAATAATTTGTAAAAAAAAATTAAAATTAATTATTTCACTTCATATTTTTTAATTTTAAATATTGAAAAAAGCATAATTCGAGAATTAACATATTAATTAATTTGGAGCATATTTATATCTTTAACAATATTGACAACACTATTGAATTTTATTTTTATCCCAATGTGTTAAATGATACAAAATTTGCATGAGAAGGCAAAGTGAAATCTTGTTTAAACCTTAAGGGTGTTTACCGCAATTAACCTTTAGGGATAAATTTATCTTTTTAAAAAAATTAACGTTACATTTGACCGTTAATCAAATGAGTAAAATGAGAAGAAAATAACGTTACATTGTGTTTGAATTGTCTTTTTAAAAAAATTAACGTTACATTTGACCGTTAATCAAATGAGTAAAATGAGAAGAAAATAACGTTACATTGTGTTTGAATGGGTGGATTGGATTTGAAAGAAGGATTTGAAATGTTTTGAATTGGGTGGATTTTAAATGACATAAAATTTAGGTAAATTTCAAATTTAGTCATTTAATTATTAAAATAACACTAATAGATATTTTTTAGTAAATTTTACATTCACAACTAAATAAATTACCTGTTTTAAATAATTTATTATATATTAAAATTTCAAATCAAATCTAAACTGCCAAAGGACTATGAGGGAGTTACTGTATTTAACCCAAAAATTTATAATGAGAGCTGATAAACCTAACTATTTCTAGCAAATTTTACCCATAAGATGGTTAATCACTACATTCCTTCTCATTTTCCGGCAGTCGGAGTTAACCACCGGGCAAGGAAAACATCCAAATCCCGAAGAGCCTTTACGTGTAGAAGGATCCCACTCCCAAGATTACAAGATATTTTCCACCATAAAACTAAAATAGATCTAAAGAGCCCCCACGTGTACACTGTGAATCTTTATGCTGAGACAGCAAACTCTCGCGTCTCCGTTCACGTGGCAGACACCAAAAAGCATGAGAATCCTCAGCACCTGCCGCTCTAAAAAACTTCCAAAATACTACTTAACAGAGAGAAGCAAAAAGAACCGAAAAGAACCCTCCAATTCCCTTTCCCATCACTCAAAATCTTCCTACTTTTTCCTCAACTACTACACCCCAGAAAAAAAAAAAAAATAAAATAAAACTTGGAATCTTTAAAGTGTATGTAAATTCAGATTCTTGTAGTAAAACAGGGGACTTCTGAAAGATGATGATGAAGAATACTGCATTCATTTTCAGTAATTCCAACCCATCTTTGTTTTCACCACTTCATAATCCTCATCCATCATGGGGTGAATATTCAGCAACCCTTTATTGCTTTTTCTCCAATTTGTTTATTTTCATGTTTTATTTGGTTAGAAATGGTTCTATTTGAAGTCCCTTTTGACTAAAAGATTGAATTTTTATTCTGGGTTTTACAGTTTGAAGTGGAGTAAAATAGCATCGCGGGAAAATTCTATCCACAGGTTTTTTAGTAAGGTAAAATGGGTTCCTTTACTTACCTTGATTTGGTTGGATAAATGTGAATGTAATATAACCTCTTGGCTTAGGTTAGATACAGGTTAAGGATTATGGAAAGCTTAGATTTCCTAGTGTATATGCTCCTCGAGCCCAACAACAACAGCAAGTGATTGAGGTATATTCCCAAAGTTTTGGACTTTATGGTTTTGAATCTTTTGTTTAGAATATGTGCTTTAAGAGTAAGCTAATTATTTGATATCGAATTCGAATAAATGTTGTAGATAATTTCTCCAGTTTGATTTTTTGTTTTTGTTAAGTTTGAAATGAATTCATTTTGGTTATGTTTGAATGTTTTGTTTTAAAACTGTTCACTTTATGGATTATTAGGAAGAAGCCCCACCAATGGCAGAGGTTATTCCTTCAGTGAAAACTTCTCCAGGTCAGGCACATCCGCTAGGAGTATCAGAGCTTGAGAGTGGTGTTAATTTTGCCATTTTTTCTCAGCATGCTACCTCAATCACGCTTTGCTTGCAACTTCCTCAGAGGTTGGCTCGAATTCTTGTGGCTACATTATTTGGTTTATTTGATCCTGAAGTAATTCTGAGTTCTTTCTAAATTGGGGTGATAAATTTAGTCTATGCAACTCTGTTATTAGTTATGTGTATATAGCCAAATAAACCGCAATACTGGTTTCTTGAGTTTATCTGATTAGGTTGTTTTATTTTTCTAGATTTGATATAATTTGAAATCATTTGTTCCATTGCACAAGATTATTGATATTGTCAATCAAAACTGAAATGAGATAGATCATAGAAGTCTACTAATATGCTGTCATCTTGTATTACGAATGATATGATGCGTTACTTTTTCTTGGTAGATAGGCTTACTGTTTCATGGGCCAGAAGTCCTTTTGCACACTGCTTATTCAAATTGTCTAATCTTTCCTATGATTAGTTGGGAAAAGCTTGGCACAGTTGATGGAGAGATGATAGAATTACCATTGGATCCTCAGGTGAATCGAACTGGAGATATATGGCATATTTGTGTTGAGGTAGCCTGATGATTCTTACATGCTGCTTCACTTTCTTAGTTACAAGTAAATACCTTAGATGGATTCATTATGTTTTTTCAGGCTAATGTTTTTTTTTTTTAATTTTTTTTTTTTAACATTTTTGTTTAAACCCACCTATCCCCTTGCCCCTTAGTGACTCGAACCCATGAATAATAGGTCAGGGGAAGCGTCTTACCACCTAAGTTGCACTTTGTGTCCAGGCATAGTGTTAGCAATAGGCATGACACTTCTTTTTAGTGTTTGGGCATATGATCATCTTAGTGACTTGAATAATTGAGTAAGCTCTCCCCTGTTCACCCTCCTTTGCCTTTGGTTTTATTCTAAAAATTAGTATGGTTAATAGGGTAGATGTTACTTAAGCAGGATGAATACTCAAAACACGTGGTGGAGAAGAAAAAAGAAGGGTAGGAATAGTGGCTTCACACCATTCTGCAATTAGGTATGTACATGTCCTACTTTCCCAAAGTGAAAGAAAAAGAGTGTCGGACTTGAAAGTTGATATACTAAGTTAAGGGGTTTGATATCTTCTCTAGGTGTGTTCTCATGGAGATTGTCACATCAAAATCTGCTGTTTATTTACCCTTCTCCTCCTTCTCCTCTTTCCTCTTCCTCTTCCTCTTCCTCTTCCTCCTACTATTAGCATATATATCTTTACATCTTTCTTGTGGAGGGTGCGACTTCATGTATCAATTTTGCTATGTAGGATTTGCCTCGCAGTAAGGTCATGTATGGTTACTACATTGATGGTCCTAATGATTGGAGTCAAGGTCATCGATTTAACAGAAGCATTATGTTGATTGATCCTTATGCTAAGCTAGTTGAAGGTCGACGAGTTTTTGGAGATGGTAACGATAAAGGGTCACAATTTTTGGGAACATTTGACTTCGATACCTTGCCATTTGATTGGGGGGACAATTATAAGGTTCCCAGTATACCAGAGGTAAATTCTTAGTGGATGCATAAATAGATTTAGCTCACAAAATTCTAATCATGAGGTAGAATATTTGTGTATATTTATTGATTCATGTCTGAGCCACTCTTCAACATTGAATCCATCATGATTTGTATTATCAACTGAAAGCATGTCTGTTTTTCTTTTGGTGTTGGTATTTAGGCTATGGAGCAATTTTTTACTGTTTTCAGTGCATGTTATGTTGCTGAAGGATTGATCTTTGTTGGAACTTTGTGTACTCATTCATTTAGACATCTTGCCGAGCTACCTTTTAACATGGACCATAGCACCTTACATATATGCCCCTGGATTTGCAGAAAGATCTTGTTATATATGAAATGAATGTCCGTGCTTTTACTGCTGATGAATCTAGTGGGTTGGATCCAAGTGTACGTGGCAGCTACCTTGGTGTGATTGAAAAGGTAACATTAGAACTAAGTATTTTATCTAACAGCTGTGAATCTGTTTTCCTTTCTTCTTACCTGATTTTGGATATCCTCCTATGTGCATGCTGTGGGTTTTCTTTGGGTTCTACTTCACTGTTCAGTAGTTGATTCTGTAAATTGATCACCATCTAGTATTTCTTTTGATTAATATCCTATCCATTTTTATAAGCCAAATTGTGCCTTAATTTGGTTCCTTTTCGGTTGTGTTATCAAATTGGCCTAGTGTCACTAGTCTGTCTTGGTATTTGCGGGCTGTTTTTATTGTCGACTTTCATTTTGTCTTGGTGGTTGTAGTTTTGCTTATTTTTATGTTATGTTACATGTTTTGTTATCTAACAAGCCTTTTCTGTGAAGATACCGCATCTCTTAGAGCTTGGCATAAATGCTGTAGAATTGCTGCCTGTCTTTGAGTTTGATGAAATGGAGTTCCAAAGGTTCCCTAATCCTAGAGATCACATGGTGAGCTATTATCATGCACCCCCTTGTGTTTGGCTAAGAAAAATTACCATCGGGTGAAAAATTGTATATCTGCTTCACTTTTTATCTTTTCGGAGAATGGGTTTGGGTGTATCTACTCTCCTTGATATTATCAGTTATATGTAATTGTAACCTGGTATCTTTCATTTATGCTTCATGCATTCCAAAAATTTGTCCCCCTAGATGTGATGGGACTGCTAGGAAAGTTGAGCTTTATGATTAAGTTTCTATTCTAACCCCTTTTTATTTAATTTAATTTACTTTTCATTCTGTTTCGTTGCTCTTATTGTAGTTTCATACAGCTACTGAAATCATGACATCTGGGAATGATAGTAGTGCTAGTTTATGTATTAAGCTTGTATATCGTTGTTAATAGACACAAATGCCATGTTTAATGGTTTTGGAATTTACTTTGTTCAAGATCAACACATGGGGCTATTCAACAATAAATTTCTTTGCTCCTATGAGTCGCTATGCGAGTGCCGGTGGAGGTCCTCTCAGTGCGTCTAGGGAGTTCAAAGAAATGGTTAAGGCGCTACATGGTGCTGGAATAGAGGTATACTTTCTTAATTCTTCAGTCTCGCAGACAGAAAGCTGATTGTCTTAGGTTGCCCTGTCTTTGTTGCTTTTGTAACTTGGAGTCCATGGTTTACCATTTACTCATCCTTTTACTTTCTACAGGTCTTATTTTGGATGTTGTTTATAATCATACAAATGAGGCTGATGACAAGAACCCATATACTACCTCATTTCGTGGGATAGATAACAAGGTGATTCAATGATCCTATTTGAAAGTTTTGCATATTCATTGCAATTGTGACTAGTTATTTTGATGGCATGACTAACGTAAGTTACATTATGCAAGTTTAATTATTATTATGGATAGTTTGAGGGATCCAAAAATATTGTTTGCTTTAAACATAGCAGCAATATTGCTTGTGGGATGAGAATAATAATTTTGCAGAACATTTTCAGTGGAAACTTAAGAGCTGAGAGATTTAAATACTATTGGTTTGTGGGAATCATGTTTGAGAGATGGAAAACAAAAAGATCTACTAGTTCTGTACAGAAACATATGATGGTTGATAGACATCCATTATTAACCTATAAATAATGAATTCAATAAATTCACAGCTTCATGGAATCATGTGAGATTTGCAGCCAACTTATAGTTATAATTATTTCTAATTAGGTTATCAATTTTTGAGGATTTGATATGTATGGTTGTGTCTCCTCACATAGATTCTCGTATTGTTGTTCTTTGCTTACCTATTTTGCCTGATAAACTGTTTGCAGGTTTATTACATGGTAGATTTGAACAATGATGGTCAACTATTGAACTTTTCAGGCTGTGGTAATTACTGTCTTTTTAATGAGTTTATGATGCGGAATGCAGGCATCTATATTTAGCTTCTCTTTCTGTTTGTTCAGTAATTATCAGTACTGCCTCTTACACATGAAATGGTGTAAGATGGTTTAGAATGATTTTCTGTTATTTTTTCTTGATTGCAAGATTGTTAAGGTCATAAGAAAAAATTACTTTTAACCAAACTATTCTGGTTATAATTTTTGCTGTAGAAGCTTGCCATTTATAATCTGTAACTCTTGGTTTGAAGTTTGCATGAGCTCATGGAATTGTAAATCCTTGTGTTTTCTTTCTTTCTTTCTATTTGTACTTATTCTTTTTATGTTCTAATTAGAACATTTTTCTCTGTGAATGAGTTGTTATATATGTAAATTAAGTCAGATGCTACTTTTCTCTTGGTATCCAGGGAACACATTAAACTGCAATCATCCTGTGGTCATGGAGCTTATACTTGACAGCTTGAGGCACTGGTATTTTATCGTTTTTTTCTTTGTAATAGGAATAAGTTGTTCCAGTTTTGTTTCCCTATTGTGAGTGCCTGCTTTTAGATATTAACCTGTCCAGTTAATGCAACATTGACATTGTTAAGGCCGAGGACTTTTAAAGTCAAATGCAGTTGCATGACTCAGTTAAATGTATTCTGAAATTCTTGTTCCTTGTTACCACAACTACTCTAGGGTCACAGAGTACCATGTCGATGGATTTCGTTTTGACCTAACCAGTGTTCTTTGTCGAGGAGCTGATGGTTCTCCACTTAATGTTCCCCCACTTATTAGAGTAAGTCATCAACATAAATCTGACTTTATTTTGTACTGGTCAATGCAGATATATTGACAAACAGAGGAACTCGTTGGTCCCAAAATTCCGAAATAGCAAATGTTCTTTTGAAATTAATTGTATAAAGCTCACCAAGATGACTGTCTTTCTTGACAATCTACATGCTTTTTATAAGTCTTGCTTCAACATAAAATCAATGGAGTTCTAAAATGAATCATTAAGACTGTCATTAGAAAAAAAAAGGATTTTATACCTATCTACATGCTTCATTATAATGTTGTATGCAGGCCATCGCAAAAGATAGTATCCTATCAAGGTGTAAGATTATTGCAGAACCTTGGGATTGTGGAGGTCTGTATCTTGTGGGAAGTTTTCCAAATTGGGATAGGTAATTATACATAACTTCATCTTCACATCAGTGGATTGGCTGCAATTACTGAACTTGTGACAGTAACATAATCACCATATAAGTACAATCCTATGGATTTGGGTGGATTATTAACAATTCCCCCTGGTATTACTGTACAGAATAATCTATGAGAAGATTCAAATCATAATTGTTATACCCTTTGAATTTTCTTAAATTAACAGGTAGCTGGCCCCTAAGAAGAACTCTATTTATTGTACCTAAAAGATCAAACTTCTAGGAATTATATATTCAGTCTATTGAAGTAATCATCCATAGCTTTAACTTTGACGGAAGTTAACTGCAGAATATCGTCCATGAAAACATTCATTTCATATTTAACAAACCTTGAATTTTCTGATCCTGTACGGTATCTTTTCACTATATAGAATTCCAAGTTACAAATATAAAGCAAAAAACGTACACTCCAAATTCAATGAATTGGCCTGAGTCGCCTTACCATACTGGAAAGGATAGTCTGTGTTTTTGTATTTTATCCTTGGAAATTTTTTATGCTCATAGCTCCTTGCTTATTTGTATTTGTTTGGACTGATTCATCTTACTTGTTTGTTTTTGTAGGTGGGCTGAGTGGAATGGGAAATATCGTGACGATGTTAGAAGATTTATAAAGGTGATTCAGCGTGCTAAATACTTATATATGCCATGTATATAAACGTTTTTATCAAGAAGATTACTCAGTATTAACATGATTTGTTTAATATTATAAAGTACATAAAATAACTGAATGGGTATGAACTACTGATAAGTTTAATGAATAACCTAGATTTAATTAGGTATAGGGGCATTGTTATTGGATAATTAGCATAATCTTTTTTATCATAGACATGCCTAAAAATGGTTCATAGTCTATGAAAAAAATCTGATCTTGGTCTTCTTCAAGCTCTGGAGGCCAACACACCAGCTTCCATTATGCTGTTTTTATTCTGTAAGAAATAATCTATAAATGACATCACAATCTTCTGTTAAGCCCCCAGATGCAAGTTATGTATGATTCGGATTTGCGATCAACTTTTCCAATCAAATATTTTCTTATTGTCTATGATAGTTAAGACTTAAAAGAGTAATGATTGAATACAATGACTTCATGGTACTCCATGGGTCATATCATGCTTCGGCACTTCACCATCTTCGATGGACCAGAATATACTATCAATACACTACTTTTTATGTTTCTCCATGTTTGAAATGTATATGCGCATGTACACCTTCTAGTGAAGACAGTAGCAGTGGAATGACTTGGAGGGTGAAAGTCATCTTTCACATTAGTACTTGTTTTAAAGATGTCGATGTCATACTTATGTGGTTTCCCAAGACATTTTTTGTTTTGAAGTAATGATAATTTTGCTTCACTTGTGAGCTGGGAGAGTCGTGATTCAAATAGGGAATTAACTTAAAGTGGGGGTGAGACACGATGCTTCTGTCTTTTTCCAAGCTACGTGGTGGTTTCTTGCATTGTTTTGCCTTTTTATTTATTATTTTGATGATTGAACTAGGCTGAACCTTGCCTGCCTCGTTGCCAATTGTATTTTTGAAATCTTGTGGGAATGCATCTAAATAAGTGTCTCAAGGACCACATAAAAAATTTGATTTTGCAATTGAAGAGGTCCAATGATTTTCTGAAAATTTTTTCCTTTAATTGTTTTGGCAAAGAAAAGATGGTCACCATTTTCTGAAAGAATAGAAGACATGTATCTGATACATTTTGTTTGTGGAATAAAAAACAAGCTTCTGCTTTGTGGATTTATTTTAATTTTAAGATCGTTCACACTCTTATTCTGATATTTTTCATTTTAAGGTCTTGATTTTTCCTTGTTTATGTTTAATTATCCTTCACACTTTCTTTTAGTACAGCATTGCATCTTTGTTCCTACTCTTGCATTGTCCAGTTGGAGTGTTATGAGGAAAGAACACATTTTACTCAAAATGTGTTGATATTATTTTATCTAGGGTGATGTCGGAATGAAAGGGTGTTTTGCAACTCGAGTGGCAGGCTCTGCTGATCTTTACAGAGTAAGTACTATAATCTTATAACAGGAATCCAGCATAGCATGCACATTTATCTGACCTATATGAGCTTTTTACAGTTTTCTGATATATATATTGTAACCATAAGCCAAAAATCTTAAATATCTTTACTTGCTTTCTGCTTCTGTAGGTCAATAGGAAAGCGCAAGCCTTGTCACAGTATCAATTTTGTTATCGCACATGATGGGTTTACACTATATGATCTTGTTTCATATAACACCAAGGTAGTGGTGAAGAAAGTTGAGGACTTATCATTTTGTATTTTGTTCTGAACTTTAAATTTCAATAAGCCAATTCCTTGCTGCAATCGCAGCATAATGATGCCAATGGAGAAGATGGCAAGGATGGAAGTAATGACAATTTCAGCTGGAATTGCGGAGCTGAAGGTTAAGTTCTTATATACCTTTTGTTCTCCTGTTTATGCTCATTTTGGCAAGTTTCCTCACAAAAACCAGTGGCAGTATCAGTTACAGATCTTCTAAGGATCATTTTCCTATCTTGAGTAGTTTTTATGCTCACATTACCAAACTCCAGAAATGAGGTTTGCTTTGTGGGATTCAGCATGAATCAAATGAGACAGTCATTTGGTTCTAGGTAATCTAATTTGAAATAAAAACTTAAGCTTTTGACTATAGGAGCTGCCAGTTATGCGAAAATACAAAGGCATACATCTGTATATACACAAATTAGTGCTATATGTGATCTGCATCATTAATCATTTATTATCCAGTGCTTTGGAATCCTTTTTGTGGGTTATATATCAATCTCTTGATGAAGCAAGCCAATTAAGAGAAATGAAATGTTGTTGCAAATATTTGCGTGAAAATGTCCGATATAGTAGGAAAAACTTCTGTTAGAAAAATGCAGAAGTAGACCACATAAGCAAAGCTTCTGTTAGTGTTTCATGAGAAATGGAAAATGATCATGTTTGGTACATTGACAGAAACACCTCATTTGGGCCAGTAGAGAACCATATCTTTTTGAAATTTCTTATTCCCAGTTTGCATAGACTGTTAAGACTGAATTTTCAACAGAAGAAAAGTTTGTGTATAATATAGATGTTTATTCCATGCATTAACATGACGTTTTGCGTCTGATTACTTACATGGATCTCGCTTGCTATCCTTCTGCAGGTCCACATTACTAGTTCATTTTGTGTCCGTTTGGGTTTATGGATTAATAGGGAAACTATGTTGAATGTGAGGGTCTGGTGAAGTTTATGTCTAAGTGTTTATGTTTAGTATCAACGGTCAAAGGCCTTTCTCTGGCATGTGATCTCAGATCATGTCTCTGAGATCAGATTTCCAGTACTCAACTCCACCCTCCCCCTCTGAGCCCAAGAAAAAAGGACAAGGATCGGGTGTAACCTAACTCCAAAATTAGAGATTCTGATTTGTGGTGTAAAGATTATTTTTGATGATTTGAGTGATTCCCTTGTGGTGATTATAAAGGTAAATAACTTAATTTGTACTCTCTGAGCAGGAGAAACTTCAGACCCACAAATCCAGGCATTACGTTCCCGTCAAATGAAAAACTTCCATTTTGCACTGATGGCATCACAGGTAAACCTGCTTTTCTTTATAATATTATATGTTAAATACTTGTGCAGGGTTTACCTCTATTTTTGAGTCCTATTATATTGGGTCACGCTTTGTGCACCTGATAGAAAATTGATGGTGCACAATAGGGTTAATTTTAATCCAAATTTGTACACCTCATTAGATTTTTTTGTCATAGAAAGTAAATTAGCTTCAGGAGGATGATTTTGTCACGAACCTTAATCTGTCTTTCATGGAAGATCAGTTCTCTCAGTTAAATGGTTTTAGTAATTGATTGTAACTTGAGGTTTACTAAGACTGGGGAGTGAAAGTGCAATTTATGCTGTAGCTGTAGGTTTTGGATTGCCATTTATCCATTTTGCTACCAATTAAAATCAAGTGCTCGTGTTACAATGTGGAGATTTTATGGCTGGGTTTTAATTGCAATTCATGCTTTTTTGGAGATACAATATTCAGATCAGATTACTGTAAAATTGAATTAAAGAAAGAAAATTGTCATCAAATTACTTTAGACCAAAGAATATGCTGCATATAGAACTTGAATCTTATTATTTAAAACTTAAATGGTCTTGTACTTTTTTATATTCAATTAGTGAATATGTTTTGAATACTTTTCCCAGAACCATGAGGTCCACATTTGTTAGCAAACTTCTTATTCTTGAAGAAAATTTTGATGAGAGAGTAAATATATGTTGATATCCGTGTTCCTGGTCCCCACATGAACATTCTGTATTTCATCTTCTTACTTTGCAGTACTGTCATTTCTGTCTGTCACATAATATGTATTACTGGCAAGCATTTTTGTATAACGATATCAAATGCAACATTTTGTTTCATTTTATGGATGCTGATGGACTTCATTGGTTACGCATAACCAGGGGGTACCAATGATGCTCATGGGGGATGAATATGGACATACTCGCTATGGTAATAACAACAGCTATGGACATGATACTGCTATCAACCATTTCCAGTGGGGACATGTATGTTGTACAAATGTCTTCCGTGTGTATTGTCAATTAATCTAAGGAAGTATTCTAAACATGTAAAGTCTTTACAAAACAGTTGGAGGCAAAGAATGATCACTTCAGGTTTTACATCTAGTCTCTGAGTTGATAAAATTTCGCAACAGGCATCACGTTTTTACAAGAGAAGATTTCATTGGGAAGGTAATTTCAATCTGGTGCTGTTTGCTCTTCTTATCTTCTCATACCCTTTTTGCCATTTTATACTGCTAAAATTCTGAATCTCCATTGATGCAGTATCTATGTTTTCTGAAGTTCCTTACTTTGTGGAGTTTAGGAATCTTCAAAATAGAAATACTCTTCCATGTTTGATTGGTGTTCTGCATGTGTTGGATGTGTGTGTGTGGGGAAGAGGTTGTGGGATATTGGGGTAGGTTAGGAAATTATTTTTTGCTTGTATTAGATTAAAATTTATATTATGGGATATTCTGGTCCTTCTCCATTTATAGGAATATAATTATGTATTAAATATCAATTTCCTTCTCTTATGCCTGATGGAGGTATGGAGTGGGAGGTGGCAATGTTCGATATCAGAAATATGGGTTAATTTATTTGAGAAATGTTTAAGAGGACTAACTTTATTATTCCAAATCGGCACTTGAAGAAACTCCTGCCTTTCCTGACCTGTTTTTTCACAAATGTAGAACTAAGTCATCGATCTTAAATAAACCAATACAATGTATTTTAATATTAGAACAATTTCAGACATGATTGCTTCACATATTTATGGATGGATCAGTAGCTACTATGTTCATGAGGTTTAAATTCTTGTGTCTTTTGTTTAAAGTATATCCAGGTGTTATGAATGTACTGAACCCATATAAAAAGCAGGAGTTCAACTGATTTATGTTTTGACCTTCCTGTTAAAGACACTGTTGTTTAACTACAGCAAAACAGCGTGATAAAGGCCTTTAGTTTGAATATAACTTCTTTATCTTCTTCTTTTCCTTTTTCTTTTTGTTTTTGGTATTTTCTGATTTGGGGAATGGTTCTGAGAATTTTCACCATTACAATGTCTTACTCCAAAACACTTTAAAAATTCTTCTATGCAGAGTGAGGTGACATGGCATGAAGACAACTGGGACAATGCAGAGGAGTAAATCCTTGGCATTCACGTAAGAACTAATAACTCCATCTTTAGATAAACTGTTTATATTTCCATGACTTCTGCATGCTATTAGATCAGATTGTATGCTTCATAAATGTTGTGTTTGAGACTTAGGTCATTAGTGTTGCATTGTTTTATTTACGCAAGAGATCTTATTGTTGCTTTCAACTTTTGAAAAGATAATATAGTGCTGTAAGATTTGGTCTGTAGTGATTGTTTCTTCACTGGACATGTGATATTATCTTTTCTCCAGCAGAACTCAGCGTTTTCCTCTTGCACCTCTCTTTTTGCATCTCTTTGTATCTATATACTCCATTCTGTTCTGTCATTCTCGCAGCATATGATAAAGATGAATTATCATTTCTCGCTTTATTTTTTTAATTTTTCTTTTTCTAGTGATTCTTGAAATTGTGAGCATAGTATCTTTCAGGCATTTTTTCTTTTATTGGTCTTTCGTTTTTATAATATTGTTTTGTCCATATCTTTATGGATATTAAAACATTAATATACTGTTTTTGGTTATGATTGAGAGATCCCAATTGAAGTGTCTTCTTTGTAGGCTACATGATGATAATGGAGAAGATGTTTACCTCACATTCAACACACATGACTATTTTGTTAAAGTTGTGATACCAACTCCACCACAAAAAAGACGATGGTTCAGAGTGGTTAGTTTTCGTCCTTCCACACATTTGTATGTGTTTATGCTTTGTCTGAGTAGATGTTTTCTTGAAGTTTCTCTTGACAATATTGTGTCCAATTTGTTTTTCTTATTCATCAAGATCTATATGAGAATCTTTGTTTTTGTGATTTTGATTCCGCGACTATTCATATTTGCTCTTGCCTATAGTTAAATGTTAACCACTAAATGCTTTATCCTATATCTGCAATTGGAGCTCCACATATATCCTTCTGTTAGTTGATGCCTCTTCCAGTTAACGTAATGAAATGTCTCTCAAGAATGAAAAGTTTTGCGCTGGATAAGTCGGGTATTAGTAGGCTGTCTAATTGGATTACTGGAGACCAAATTATGTCTAGTCCTAGACAGTGACAGAAGGCACAAGTATTAGTTTGTGCCTCGAACCCGATTTCAGCAATTTTTAGTTGCCAACACGTCTACTTCATTAGTTGCTAAAAATTGTGGAAGCATGAAACCCCAATACTCCAAGATCTCATGCTAATGATTAATCACATCAAATTACAGATAGACACAAATCTGGAATCGCCAAAAGATATTGTACCTGAAGGTGTTCCAGGCATTGGGACTACATATAATGTTGCACCTTACTCTTCAATTCTTCTTCAAGCAAAGCAATGAAAGGCAAAGGTGTTGCTCAAGATTATGGATGCCCCACACTTGATGTTGCTCGGGGACATTAGATCTAGCTGGTCAGAGACTCACATCTGGTAAATAACGATGAAGGTTTAAATGTGTTCCAAGGTGACAGAATATGCATGGATCATCCAATCAAACTCCAGGAAAGCAGCCCCAGATAGTGGTAAGTACAAATGTAGACAGTCTGGCCATAAAGGACCATATATGTCTTGTTAGGCGCAAGGACGTTACATAGTATTTTTTTTTGTTAACTTACAATCAATAAATTCTTGCACTAATAAAAATGTCAGATGCATCACATCGGCAAATTTATGTGAAAGCGATTATTCTTTCCCGAGTCATTTAACGTGGATACTAGGTAAAAATCCATTTTAATTGTTAAGTTCTGTTGGAGTAGTAAATAAAAGAATAGCAAGACAACTGGCAACAATGTTCATGCAATTGTTCCAAATCTTACTGTCCATTTCCAATCCTTAATTCTCATGACCTCAGTTCAAGGAAATCTCAAGTGAGCTTGACAGATGACAATATTGTCTCAAAAGTAAAAGGAATATAAAATCTGGTGTGGGGTTCCCCCGGCCAACACCCTGTCAATTGTCTTCATTCGGAAGAGAAAAGGTGGCCTAAAATCCTATATTGGTGGGGAGATCTCCAGATAGACATTTACAGTTGTTAAAAAAGATTGCCAAGATGCCTCCAGATAGGCCATGGGTTATGGAAACCTGGAAATAGGGACCACATGAAATATATGACCAATATAATGCATTGATAGCTTGTGGTCCTGTACCGGAAGGACACAATCACTAGCAACAATTAGTTGTTTATACGAGTTTAAACAAGTCGAATAGTTTAAGTTTTTTTTACGTATAAATTTATGCGTTTTTAAGGTTTATAGAAGTGGATTCAAGTTAAATTCAGAAAAGTTAATGAATAATTTTGTTAAAATTTAGTTTTATTATTAACGTATCGAAATTGAATGAAATTTTATCAAGTCTTGTTCAATTCAATAGCTTAGTTTATCTTTCATTCCTACAAACAATCTTTATTCCTTCAATTCAATAGCTTGGTAGCTTGTCACGCGGGCGTTAGGTGTTTTCGACCATAATTGGAAATAAATGCTGTAGTTGTCGCTCTCCGTTTCCTATTCACATCTGAGGAAGGGATAAAGGACATGCTAGGGACCATTTTGTGCACATTCCACAAAATCAAAGTAATCAGTAGGTGTCACAACATTAACATCAGCCATATTTCAAAATAGACGTTTGCTTGAGCTTGTAGTGGTGTCTTTTTCAAAGTTTTATAATACATGTAATAGAGGGTTTTGTTAGTCGTAATAAACTATAATTATGTTAATTAATGAATAGATTCTGACACATCGAGAATGAAGATTGTCATATTACCCGGCCATCAATGTTCAATTTTCCCTACATATAAAAAACTGTTAAAAGAACATAAATTACTATTTTAAACTCAATTGATAATAAATAGAACGGTTCATAAATTGTATTAGTTAGTATCGGATGGTTAGCTAACTGATGGACATTTTGTCATTTGACTACAGCAATATATGTAAATTATAAGAATGGGTTAGTGTGTTAACGTACATTGTCAAATAGAATGAAATATTCAAATAAACTAATTAAGACAACTAAGCTATAAAACTTGAATAGCAAATCCGCACAAGATTAGCAAAAAACAGTGAAATAGGATGGTATGGACGTTGAATTGGCAATTATTGAGTAAGAATTCTTTGGATTAAGAGCTTCAATAAGTGATAAACGACCAAAACCCCAAAAAGACTTGGAAATAGTAAATGTTGCAATTTTGTTTAAAATCATATACAGATTATCAACAGGGGTTTGATTCAAATGGTAAAATCCAACACGGTAGTTCTTCTTCTTCTTTTTTCTTCATAAACATTAGGTAATTATCGCAATTCTCAATTACTTATTTAGTGGACGATCCTGATTACGAAGAAAAATATGTAATCAATTTTTTTCCTAAACTTTTTTACTATCAAGAAAAGAAAAAACCATATATGAAGGTTACGAAATGACAAGGAATGGAATTGCAACAAGTATCTTTCACATTAAACGCGTGAGATACACAAACACGCTTCTTACCCTAAAACGAAAGCAAACAAAGATGGAGTAGGTAAAGTATTAAAGATTGTAAAGAAAGTAGCCGTCTACCACGCTAAGAAAAGTAAACCCTTATATTTCTCTCCTTCAACTTCAAGGATTCATAGGTAAAAGTGCAGATAAATCTTGTCAAGTTTCAACAAAATAGTAAAAGTTGCATTTTCCTATCTTTTCCTTTGCCTTTGCGAATTTGAGTTATTTTTGGAACTTGGTCTGATCACTTAAACAAGTGACGAATAAACTGTTTTGGTCGTAAAATTTTCTATTTTAATTTTTGTGTTAATTTCATGTTTCACTTTATAAATGATTGTTACGTGTAATTTGATATAATAAATGTTTGTCACGACAAGTATCGATAAGGTGTGACATTGATAAATAATAGAAAATTTATAAAGCAATTTGATTAATTTATACACTATTTATATGATTACGACCGTATAGCTCCTACCCGTTTGGACGTTTGAATTGAACATTTGTACGCCAAAAAAAAAGTTCAAGAACTACGGGGAAATTGCAACTTTCTGTAATTTCAGATCAAGCTGGAAAACCATTACGAGTGAAAATTAGACTTTCCTCTAATCACGCCAGTGAAGGAGAGACGTATAGCTTTCAATAGGAATTTTTTTACATAAATCGAATTCATAATAGGTATTATAGATTCATTATGAACTCAATAAAATAAAAGAGAAAATGATATGGGTAAATATGGACTAAAAGGTTCATAACATCTATTATTAATTCAATCTGCCTAAGAATTTCTCGCATTCAACTACTGGATTTATGGTATAATGCTATGGACACTTAGTCTTTGTTGAACTACATCACTCAACATCACAACACATTAACTTCTTTAAAGTGATATGGGTAAATATGGACTAAAAAGTTCATAACATCTATTATGAATCCAATCTGCCTAAGAATTTCTCGCCTTCAACTACTGGATTTATGGCATAATACAATGCACACTTAGTCCTTGTTGAACTACATCACTCAAGAAAGGTGGGTATTATTATTCAATATAGACTAAAAAATTTATAATATTATTATTATAGATTGAGTTTATGTAAGAATTTCTCCCTCCAATCTTACACCAGGCTAATTTGAACTTTTTTTTGTTCCTACGATGAAACCTAAAGTTGTTATTTTGACAAATATCTAATTCTCACCCCCAAGTTACCAACGTGGATGGCTCTAATTCGGGTGTTATTAATTTGGCGAATACTATTTGGGTTAAGAATTTAAAATTTAATATAACTCAACTAATATAAAAATTTTAAATAAACTTAGTTCAAGTATTACTTAGACGGACTACTCGGATTTTTTTTAAAAATATTATTGCAGAGCATTTATTACAAAATTATGGTCAAAAAATAAAATGGTTAGATTAAAAATGAGAAAGAAAAATTATAGAATACGTTAGATGAATGTTATATCAAAAATGAAATGAAAAAAATTACAAATTAGTTAAAATGGCAAAAGAAAGATAATGAAAAAGAAAAAATTATAAGTAAATTATATTGAGTTATTGGGTTGATTTGGGTTTTGTTATCAAAAACTATGACCCAACCCAACATGTTTTGGATAATCCAATCTAAATAATACCAAAACACCACAAACTAACTTATTCAGCTTCAAATTCATTTAGATTGGAATAGATTTTCAAATTCGGTTGAGTTTGAGCATCCTTAATTCTAATTGATTTTGAATCTTTTATTACACGTTTTAAAATTTTACTTGTACTATATTGTTTAAGAGGGTAACATGTTTGTATCATATATCTAATATTTATTTATCTTATAAAAGAACATATCATGACACCTGTTAAACGGTATAACATAAACATAACACCAAAATTATAACACAATATCTAAAGTCGTTTTAAATCGTATAACATAAATATAATATTAAAACTGTAACAAACTATCCAAAGCCACTCTAATAACATTCAACCTAGATGGTTATTGATAGTAACATCCAATTAGTGATTATCTATTCCCAGTCTTCCGCACGTCTTTTTCTGATCGTATATTTGTCCACTTGCTCTTACACTTGTAGCCTGCGATATTTAATTGGAATATTCTTTTGAATGCTAATCATAATACGAAGACTAGCACAAGTCTTATCAACCAACCCCCGAACTATGTGCACGTTTCAATATCTAAAGTCGTTTAAAATCGTATAACATAAATATAATACCAAAAATGTAACAAACTATCCAAAGCCACTCTAATAACATTCAACCTAGATGGTTATTGATAGTAACATCCAATTAGTGATTATCTATTCCCAGTCTTCCGCACGTCTTTTTCTGATCGTATATTTGTCCACTTACTCTTACACTTGTAGCCTGCGAAATATTCTTTTGAATGCTAATCATAATACGAAGACTAGCACAAGTCTTATCAACCAACCCCCGAACTATGTGCACGTTTCAATATTAGGCAAATATTTAGGTAGATGTGATTTTTTATCTCACTTGTAAATATTGTGGTGTGAATTAAAGTTTAGAAAATCTATCACATTAGTTGAAATCACATCTAAGTAAGATTCTTTAAAATAATTCTGACCACAGAGTCTATAGATAAGGTCAAAAATTAAATCTACTTAAATATTTATCTCAATACAAATATATCTATACTGTTCAAATTATTTGTATTTGTATTTAACTATATCTATTCTTAAGAAAAAGAGTAAGTTTAACGGGATTTAAACCCTCTCAATTTTACACCTAAATGAAATGTTTAATACCCAATTTAAAGTTGGTTCAATACAAATGCATGCATACAACAAAATTAATGACTCTCCCTATCATAAACATTAATTAATCATCTAAACAAATCTATGATCTGTAGTTATCCGTTGGAAGTCATAATAATTAATCATTGATTCCAAAGAAAGGGATTGTCTTCCTTGTCCCACTCCACCCCCTCCCCCGAAAAGACCCCTCGTGCCAATAATAACGGTAACCAGAATATTTGTCACATTAATTAATGATCCAACGGTCCTCAGAATCTTATTTCCCCAAACCCATCTCACCGATTTTCGATCACCACGCATCCACGTGTACGCCATAGATCACTTCCCATGTCCCCCTCCAAACAAATAAATAAAAGAAAAACAATACATATTTACAATGACACAACGCGTCTTGATTACACATTAGATTTTCTCCAACATTTTTAGCATTACATTTGTTGTCAGTTTATATATTTAAGATGACATGTCCTCTCATTTAATATTTAATTAGTTAGTAGATGAAAATTTTATTTTAATTCAGACTGACTATTGAGAGACCTTCACGTCCAAGAATTATAGTTAGCTGGGACACAAACAAAATTACTTGTTAGTATTATATTATATTATGTAATAAAAAAAACTTATATTAGCAGAAAGAACACAATCAAATTTACAAAATACAATAATTGTTGTAACATAAAGAACACGCAAATCATTCTAAATACTGTTCTTTGTTTCATTTTATTTGACATGATTAATTTTACAAACGATTTAAAAGTAATTGATATTTGATCAATTAATAAAATAATTTTTTCATTATTGTTCCTCAATTAAAGTTCAAAATTTGTTGATTTTTGATTTTCAAAATTTGAAATGGTTAATTAGAATAATTAATGTTAAAATGTGATATTAATACTCTTTTTTATGAAATTTGAATGAAGGATAAATTAGATAAATCTACTTTTTTAAAGAATAACAAATAATTTAAGATAAAATAAACTAAAAAAAAATGAGATGGAATGACTAATAAATACTCTCACTTATTGATGACTTTGCATCTCCTACTATACTTTTTGATGTTATATCACTTAATATTATGTGTGACATGTATCTTCACATTAATTATGTAAATAAAAGATTTATGTGACTTTATACATATTAAGTGGTGTAACATAAATAATAATAATAATAATAATAATAATAATAATAAAAGAAAGTAATAGTACCTAAGGACTGACCGGCCTAACGTCACCGCGTTGTTGAATGTTGAGTTGTCCTCCAATGATTAGCACACAAAGTCAAATTATTCCTTTACCCTAAATTGAGACAATTCTCTATTTCAAAAATATTCTATGAGTCTCACATTATTTATTATATTTATTTAGTCTTTTATTTTTCAAATGATAATTTTTACTCCTTATAGTCATAAATATAAAACGTTACCAGCTGTCCCTTTATCAAAATTTGATCACTTTTTGGCTTAAATTAGTTTTTACTTTTCACATGAATATATTTAATTCAAGAGACAATTCAGAAAGTTTTTTTTTAATAATGCAAAATTTGAGCATTAGATTGAATAATAAAACTTGGAACAAAAATACTACAATTTAGTTTTTGAAATGATCTTAAAATATAAATAAATACAAACACATTTCTAATCAATTACTTATTTTTTGTATCTTTTATACTCATAATATTCTATTCACAATTTCTGAATTTGTACTAAAAAAATATGTCATGTAACACATGAAAAATTTAGACAAAAATATTCAAAATGTGATTCAAAATCCAAAATTCAACGTTTTACATTTATAAGTAATTAAAAATACAAACACAACTGTTTATTCCTCCCCTCGTGCCCCTATATATACTTACATACGACTCCTCAAATCAAATACACAGCAGTTTCTCTCTATCTCTCTCGCTCCCCACGACGTAAACCTTAAAAGCAGCAAAAAGGTTAAAAACAAAATCCCAGTTATTTTTTTTAGAGAGAGAAAATGGCTTTTTCGAGGGTAGTTTTGGCTTTGATGATTTCAGCTATGGTGATTGTGATTGCATCAGGGGCTGCTCAAGCACCAGGAGCATCACCGACGAAATCACCGGCTCCGGTAGCATCCCCACCGAAGAAGTCAGTTTCTGCACCAACTCCGGCCGTGAAACCACCGGTTTCCGCACCAACTCCGGCCGTGAAACCACCAGTTTCCGCACCCATCCAGGCTCCCTTAGCTTCTCCTCCTGCACCTCCCACCGCTGCTACACCTTCTCCTTCCACTTCTCCTTCTCCTTCTGCTTCCGCTGTTCCTCCGTCCATCGCCGCCGCTCCCGGCGGTGGTGCTCCGGCTTCCACCCCCGGTAACGGTGCTGCTTTCAACAGAGTTGCTTTCGTTGGATCTGCTGGCGTAGCATTCCTCGCTGCCGCCTTATTGTTCTAGATCTTCTCCGATCCTTAGAGATTTGTTTTTTTTTTTTTTTAACGTAGTAAAGTGCTGGTGATGACGATGATTATTAGTAGTAAATTATTTTGATTTTTTGTTTTTGGTGCGGACTTTATATTTAATTATTGTTGCTGATTTATTATTATGGATTTTTTTTTTTTTTTAATCAAATTATTTGTTATTTATTTTGATTAATGTTATTATCTGTTTAACCATTTATCCTTCTACAGTATGTTTTAAGTGTACTTTTTTTCCCTTGCATTTGCTAAAGAGATGGATGATAAATATGATTAACGAAAATCAATATTCATACTTTCTAAAAATAATAATAATAACAACAGAATGAATCAATACTGTTTAAACCGTGAATAATATTTTTATAATTATTTTGTATATATATTTTTTAATTATTTTTTTTATTTTATATATATATCTTATAAAAGAATTTATTACAATATTTTTATAAATAATATTTCAAAACTAATAACTGTCAAACAATATTCCAAGGATGATGATGATCCGTTTAGATATACATTTTTTCATTATTTTCAAATAATATTATGTAATATTTTAATCACTTTTTTTATATCATATATATCTTATTTAAAAAGGTGATAATATAATTTTTCTAAATAATATTACTATAATAATAATGGTTATCAAACCAAAGCTCACGTTTTTCAATCAGACGTCTTAGTTATTTTTAATATTTAGATACTAATAATTATCCAAATGGATGTTTAATTATTGCAGTTATCATCACTATTTTTGGTGGATTCACCTTGATCGATCTTGAGTCCATCTATGGTTAAATTGATTAAAATTTTAAGCTTTATTTAGCACTGTTGGATAACTTACTTTCTGATCCCATATTATCCAGTATTCTTTATATTGTTAAGTTTTCATTTAGTTAAAAAAAAAAAATTGATGTTTGGTTAATTAGCAAAAATCTTATCAATATTGCTTCCAATTTAAAATTTTAAATTTTGTTAGTTTTTGGAATTTTAAGTTTTTCGAGTAGTTTGTTAGATCTTTTGTGATAATGAAATGTGCTTTAATGTTCTTTTTAAAAATTATGTGAATAATAAGATACGAATCCTTTTTTTTTTTGAAAATTGGATGACTGATAAAGCAGGACGGGGAGTGCTTATTTGTTTAATTTTTATTTATAGGTGGATGATTACTACTTTATATAATGGAAGAGAATTTTTAGAATAATTATATTTTTGGTGTAAATTTTTATAAAATAATTCCTAATTTTTCATAATTTCCTCTAATCATTATTTTAATTTGTATTTCTTAATCAATTTTAAATATAATATTACACACATAAAATGTCTTGGTGACAAATTATTTACGATATAAAAACTTAAGAATTGTGACTAATAAAATATTTTAAAGAGTAACTTCTGCTGTAAAAAAGAGATTTCTTCACTTATTAAACTGTCATCTCGGACACATCTAGTTCATTACTAAGAGACAAATTTTTCACTAAATTGTATTTGGATTAGTAAATTTCCCAATGTATAATTAAGAATTTAAAATAAATAGATTTGAATTTAGTGAATTTGGTGAATTGGAAATGATTTAAAATTTAATTATATTTAAAATTTACTTATTTAATTATTAAAATTATATTTTTATTTAAAAATAAAGTTTTAAATTTTTAATTAAATCTCTTAATAAGTTATGATAATTCAAATCCTTCCAAATTTCATCACTGCCTAAAATTAGATAAACTTTGCAGCTGGCTGATGCTGAATACATTGGACACTCGCGAGGATTCAGGAGGTGGGATTTGTTGTTTAGCAAGCCGAGGTTTCAACGATTCTAAAGCAAGTCCACTTTGGATTCGGAGTCGTGCTTTTAAAGATAATTCTACAGTTCCATTCACAGAATTATTTTATATAATATTTTATATTTTATTTTATTTAATATGATTAAATTTATATATAATTAAAGAAAAATTATTATTTAATTCATTAGTAAGATATTTTTTTTATAATTATTTTTTAATTAAAATATAAAATTTATTAGTTAATTTTAAAATAATTTATATTGAATCATAAATTTAATACTATATCTTTAATTTAGAATAAATTAAAATAAAAAATAACATATAAAATAAGATAAAAATAATCGTATTGTACAAAAAATTTAATTTAAAATATAACAAGATAATTTCTACCGTAAAAATTTTCAGTAAAATTCTATTACGTAGTACAGTACTTTTTAAAGTGTTGTAGAGTATTAAGGGAAGGGTGGGTTTTCACGTGGAAAACAGCTGTTGTTAGGAGCCTTATCATCGTACAGAAAGAAACCGTGTTCCCGCAAGCAAATGGTGGAGCCCAAAATGGGTTGTCTGTAATTTAAAAGTGGATCCATAATTAATTTAGTTGGGTTTATTTGGATTGGGCCTCAAATTGATCCAGCCTTTGTTTGGTATATGTTTCGTCAGAGAGATTCAGGATAGACAAATCAGATCAGACATTTTTTTGGGCCGTTTCTTTCTATCGGTCAAATATAAAACTTTAACTTGGCACAGGGCTGGTGTTATTGGGAAAGCAATTATTTTTTAGCTACACTAATTTTGTCTTTATTGACAAAATTTGTTGGACAAAAAATTAAAGATAAAAATAAAAAAGAAAACACAACAATATACTTGCATTTTCCTTAACCATGTGTCTGGAGTGACTTAATAGTTTGGTGATCATTGATGCATTTTGCTTTAAAAGAAATAAAGAATTTATAAGTGCAAAAAATCAGTTCAAGGCACGTTATTATAAGTACTTTCTTCAAAATAAATTTTCGCCACTATTGCAAATATTAATGAAATGTCCTACTCTTAAAATAGAAAAAATCAAAAAATAGATCTTCTAATGTGTATTCAAAGAGAAGATCTAAAAAAAACTCTAAAACCTCTTAACTACTCTTAAAGAAATTTAGAATATACAAAAGATGTTTTGGGCAAAAGAAATACTTAAGTAGACTTGATCTTTGGCAACTTATTTATAAATCGATGACTCATGACATGGTTAAGGTAGAGTTAAAGATCAGATTTATGGTAGTATTTTCCCAAAAAAAAGACAAAAAACTTGAAAGTTGTAAAGTGGTATTTAGAGTTTTGGGACTTGATATTTATAGATAATGAAATGAAACAACACGAGTTTCATATTAGATATATTTTTCTTCTTCTTCTTTTTTCTTTAAAAAAAAAAAAAATTCACATATCTCTGAAACCTCTAATGATTCGAATTCATGATTAATAGGTTATAGTAAAAGCGTCTTACCACTTAAATTACATTTTGTTATCGTACATATTCTTTAATGAATAGACATGTTTTTTTTAGAGATGTGCCTATTTATTAACAAAAAAAATGAATATATTACTTAATGATTTCATTCAAATAGATAAGTGTCTTCTACATTAACCAATTATTTCACGTATTCAAAAGTCACAAGAAATTTTGATTCGCCTAAAATAAATTCAACAAAAAGTGTCCTCAAAATGTTAATATATCTACATTCACACCTTGACGAGACTATTAACGTGTCACTAAATTCACAAAAAAATGAATAAAATTTGACTAAATATATAAAATTAAGTGTAGGTAATTTATTAAAAATTTATCACATAAATTAATTTTAATAAGTGATCTTTAATTGTGATCTTACACATGTAAATGATTTTCCTAATTATCATGGGATGACAAATTGGACAAAGTTTACCCAGCTTCAATGATGCACTAGGACCTCCTCCGTACGAAGTAAAAAAAGTTTTGAGTTGGGGACTTCGTATTCACTTAATTTTTATCTCAATTTTATCCTCTCCTAAATAACATGGTAAAATGTTTTCCCTGAAATCCATCCAAACTGAGATATTCTATTGCAAACAAATTCATCACAATGAGTTAATTAGAAACAATAAATTAGTTAACCATGAATTATTAATCTAATAAATCAAGAACAAAGACAACCTCAAAATAAGGTACAAGGAAGAAAACCAGGTAAGGTAAGCAAATAACACATGAAGAGAGAAAGAGAGAGAAATAGCACTGCCTCTATCCTGGCTAGAAATACTATACTAGCCCTCTTAATTTCCAAGCTTTTAAGACAAAACCCACTTAAAAATCACAGCCATCAAAGTGAAAAACAATGCTACAAATGGAGAAAGAGTTCCCGAACACCGAGAAGATGGCAGTGTAGAAGAAGTAGTGGCGGTGCCGGAAGGCGGTGTTATGGTAGATGGTGGAGTAGTTGTTGATCCGTTTCCGGCTCCTCCGCCTGTGACGGTGACGGATAACTTCATGCCACCGCCGCAGTGGCCAATGACACCGCAAATGAAGTAGTGTGGTCCGGGAGTTTTGAGTGGGATTGTTGTGGAGCCTGAGTTGTCTGTAGAAATGGCACTTCCCACTGTGCATGTGCTGTAGTCATTTGCTGTCACTTCGTCCACCGTATGACTGCTCTGATAATTGAACACTAGAATTTGAAGAGAAACAAAACTGCAAATTTCAGGACTCATATATGCTGCTACTAAAAAAAATAGTACTAGTACGACCTTAATTTGTCTCATTTATATTGTTACCTGTTTGATTTTTTTTTTTTTTTTTTTTTTATCCATAAATCAAATTTTCAAAATTCAAATTTATATTATTACGGTTTGCCTTTATTTTTTTTAATCAATGAATTAGGTTTTCAAAACTCAATATTATACATGTTTTTTAATTTTTTTTAAAACTTAAATTTTCGTCATATGTTAATATTATATATAAATTTTACTTTTGTTAAAAAAATTTATTAAATAAATATATATGAATTATTTATTATAAAACTGATATGTTTAACCTAAAAAAAAATCAAATTATAACAAAATAAACGAGATGAATAGAGTAAGCTCTATCATTATCGATAGCTATGCAAATTTCATTGCAGTGAATCTGCAAAATTGTTGTGAATTGAGTACAAAAGTACCCTCATTCCCCTACTCTTCCTTCCTAGTAGACACGGATATGTTGGTCATTTTGCAGTAATTTTGTTAGGGACATTATAAATTTTGTTGTGACAACAATATTTGTCGTAGCTAAATTATTAAAAATACGAAACTAGTCTAGCATAATTGGTCAGTCGCTTCCCTTATTTCTGAGCTGAGAGAAAGCATACTTACAAAGGGAATCACCAACGGTGAAGGTCTTCCCACTAATCATCAGGAGGAATAATCTACCCCTAATGCCCAGCCACCTGAGTCTCCAACTGTATAAACAGTTGCCAAACTTGGAACAGCAGCACAAGTGATCAAGATCAAACACAAAATTCTAGCACTGTAGTTTTCCATGTTATGTAAATTGATAAAGGGAAAAGAGGGATTTGAAAAATGTGGTGTTAGTTGTTTTTTGAGGATAAATTGAGAAAATGAGGTACCCCTTATATAATGACACAAAAGGAAATGGAGTTGTTCGCTTAATCTTGTTATTATGTGTACATGGTTGTAAAGGTGTTCCTTCTTTCAGGAGGATAGCTTCAGTTAGACTCTATACCTACTTCAGAAAATTTTTATATGGCCTGATCCACGGTAGGTAGGATCGAGTCTATATAAGAATTTTTCTACCTACTTCTTTTATAAGTGGAGTATTAATTTCGGAGTGAATTTCTACAAAATGATAAAATTACTAAGATATCACTATATTTTGAAAAGAAGAAACAAAATTCTAGTCGAATATCTAAATCATGAGTTAATGATTGAATAGGATATTATCACGTGGTGTGACTTTAAAAAATGATACTTAATTTGTGATTTTGTAAATAATTTTCTTTAATTTCGCTTTCTTTTTTTTCTCTTTTTTTGATAGTATTAAAGAACATGGCTTCTTTAGTTATAAGTAGCTAATATTACTTTCTTGTGTAATTTCCATTAGTTGCTATTTAATTTACATCTTATTGTAAAATAGTTATTTGCTAGTTACACCACGTGTCGTTAAACAATCATTTACAGAATAAATAGTCATAAAAAAAGAAGTAATGTCCTTACTTTGTAGATGATCTATGGTTGAGTCAGTCACCTAGACTTCTTCTTTGTTGTATTATATATTTGCAAATGGGAAAAAGACAATGAGAATTTTGCAAAGATAGCATGCTTCTGATGACTTGCTATGCAATTACCATCTAAGGTTGAATTTAGGAGTTTAGGAAAGAAGAGAAAGTATAAGCTAGAAAAGTGTAAAAGAAAGAAAAAAGAAAAAAATTCTAACCTTGTTTGAGAGTTTTACGAAGAATTAGAATAATTTTGGATATAAAAGTTAATAGAAAATTTTCCTCCAACATCCTAAGGGCAAGATGGTCATTTTTTAGAAAAAATTGTAAGGCTTTCTAACTTTCTCTCCAAATTAGTCCAAATTATAGAGAGAGTTTTTAGATATTGTACACTTAAACTTTTCCTTCCTTTCTATCCCTCCAAAAACTCTCAAATGAAAGACTTCTTATCCTTTCCTTCCATATATATTTTTTGTCCTACGGTAAAACTCCCAAACGCAGTGTAAAACTTTTAGTTGTATTTCCATTTCTTCTTGCGTATGCAATTAGAAAGATAAAAAGCAAAGATAAGATATTTGTGAAGTTGGTGAAAAGAAATTTCATATATATTGAAATAAAAAGGAAATGATGATTCCCTACGTTCATCATTAGACTGAGAACATGATCATGGCAAGGAAAAAGGCAAAATAAATAAGGCATGCAATAAAAATATACGTTCAAAGCCTACTCTAAATCAAAAGATAAAAAGAGGCTGAAGCTTTTAGAATTCAAATCATAAATTTATTTCATTTAGGCTTCAAAGGTCCATATGATAACTAAAGGAAGGCAGTGATGGACTAAGAAAGTAGAAGTCTTTATTCTGTTCAATTGGCCACTCGATGTTTGTTATCATGAGTGTCCTCTTTTAGAAAAATTTTACGAAAAATTATCCGTTGTATTTTAAATATTTATATAATTTAATATTTTTTATTTTAAAAAATTTTAAAATATGATAAGATAGTTCCTTTACGGGATGATTAAACTTTCCCTGATTTATTTTTATTTTTGACCTCTTTTAGTAGTTCATGTTTCCTTCATTTTCATTGCAAGAAAAAAATGTTCAAATGTGGGATTTCATTCAACATCTTGATCCATACTAAAACAATTGGAACGTCAGTGAAATGTCCCGAGAAGGGTAAATAACATATACTTTTTCGACAAAAAAAAAAAAAACACATATACTTTTTCGTTTTTCAACATTATGAGAAAAAAAAGTAAAATTTCCTAATCAAGAAATTCTTAAAAAATTCTTACATAGAACCGATCTATAATATAGTATCATAAATTCAGTAATTTTTACATTATTCACTTGTGATGATGTAAGGTGATATAAAATTATGTAAAAATTTCTGAATCAAAGAATTTATAACACTATACCATAAATAAAATCTATGTAAAAATTTTCCGAAATCTGCTGTATATGTTTCCCTTTGCAAGGAAGCTCGATTAATCTCTTTGAAAAATTCTTGGTCATCTATTGACGACCACAAGATATCTCACCTAACAACGCACTTACAACATCATAGGAACCCCACCACATGCGAAAGTCGAGAATGTATATCATCACTTTTTGGTGAACGCGGAAATATGCGAGTGGTTGGGGAAGTTAAACTCCTGAAATGTTTGGCCCATCTGCTGCTGTTTTTGTTCATGCATACATGTCTGGTTCTTAATCCGTATCATACCATAGTTCTCATTCTTTTCCAATTAAATCAACAGATTTGTTTTTCATCGATCTAGTTAGGGTGTAAACGAAACTAAACAAGTCAATATTTTAGTGTAAAAATTTGTTTAATTATTTTAATGAGTTTCAAATATGTTTAATTTATCTTTTGAGTCAAATTTAAATAAATTTTGATTGAATTAGATTCGATTTGAGCTTAAATAGTTTAAAGTTTTTACATGAAAATTTAAAATTTTATCGAGTTGAATTCGAACGAAATTTAAAAAGTTAAAATGAAAGCTAATTTTTATTTAAACTCGACTTGATACTGACAATCAAACTCGAAAGACTTTTTACCGAATCGAGTTTGATTAGAGTATCATGTATCTTGGTTCACCTTACACCCATATCTCTGCCTCTCTCTAAACTAATCGCTAGTGACCAATTAAACATGACAAGACATTATTTTACCAGAGAAATTGACCATGATCATGAAGCAAGACAGTGGAAATAATACTGAGAACAAAACATGTTCTCGTTTCACATGACATGAAATGGCATTTTTATGGAATACAATACTGAAATGACTCGTAGATTCATTTCCAGTAGCTGGAAATGCATTCTGATGGGATGAAAAAGGAAACTCACAAGAAGTTAAGAACACATGTGTGGTCAGGCTTACTTCAGTATACAGCAATCAGGAATGACAATAAGTTATAATAGAGAGTTTCCAGCATTGTCTACTATTGCTTCTTCCAAGTTAATTAGCAGCATCACTTTACAAAATTTCCAAATTCAGTCAAAGAAGGATAGCTTGTGAACAAAGAACAAATCGCGTGGTACTATCAAAATGATTATCAGCTTTGAAAAGCCTAGTACGAATTTAGTTACACGACTAAGACAGTCTAACTGATCTGATATCAGCCACAAAATGGGAGTGAAAGAAGAGAAAAAGAATGTCAATCTTGATGTACATTTGCATTAATTCTTGGTCTCGTACCAGCATTGTTGTTTCTTGCACCACTTTTCGAAGGAAAATTAATAGGGAGATGAGTGGTCATTTCTTGCATAATTGCAATCTGACTCAGCTCATAAACAAACAAACAAACAAACTAAACTTTATTCCCACCAAGTAGAGTCAGCTGCACGAATCTTGCTACGTTATTGCACTCTGTTATGGACTATATTGTCCTTAATTCCTAGATGGGCTGTCCTTAATGCCTGGAAATAATTATAAGCCTGTCCTTCCTATTTAAGCCTATCAGAAAACTTTAAGATTCAACAAGTTGCTGGATAAGCGCTACACTGGTTTTGTGAGTACTAATGATCACTTAATAAAACCTTCAAAAGTATGACTAGTTCAAGATGCTGTACAGAAAAGTTTCATTCTGTAAAAGTCCACCATGATGAGAAGGCAAGAAGGCAAAATTGCGAAAGGCTATGTCAGACCAGAATTCTCCATACTTCTCACACTGTGTTTTAGAGACCTCAAAGCTGCTAAATTTGATAATTTATGGAGACATACAGGTAATTTGAATTGCCTCCAAGGAAAGGACTATTAGGTACTTGATATCAGTTTATGGGGAAGTACATGTCAGAAAAGGAATCCTAATTCAGCCAAAAGTTACCTATATCTATAATTCTGTGAAAGAGATCTCAAGCAAAATTATCTATCTGATACAAGCTTAGCATTGAACAGACAATCTTCATGCATATTTTACAAGCTTGCTCATGATCACCCCCATAGTTCTTACCTCCCCATAATCAACTTCATATGAAGTTAAAAGAAACGATAACTCTTCAAAAAAGAATCTTTTAGCTAAAAAGGTCTTGGAAAAAACAATCAAATATGCATAAGAGCCACAAACGATGAGAGAAAAAGAGAACACTAAATTGAGGTTCAGGATAACATATATCATAAACCAACGCTACAAATACAAAATGATTTACGCAAATCCTACAATGCACAGCTGATGAGCCTGAACCAAAGCTTATCCACACACATTTCTCATATAGCATCTTTCTTTTCCTTTCCTATCAGAACGGTGCAAGGAAAGGATAACTATATTTGTGATTTCTCAATGTTTGTGGCTTTTCAAAGCCTTATGTCACTAGTTATCTTTGATGAGCAGAATCAACAGTTTTCAGTATTAGAAGGCAAGTTACTGAAATAAAGGTTTAATATAACAAATGTCATTTTTGCAGGAGCACTTTGTTTTTTAACGATGTGACCAGTACTTTTCAATTTAAGGAAGGCGTAGCAAAAATACAAATAGAATTATCTTAAACTTCAATAGGAAAGAGTCAGAACACATACACCTCTAACCACTAATCATTAGGATGGAAATATTCATGACCCTTAAACGGCTCCCCAACCCCCTTGCATCAAAATACCAAACACAGACAAACAAACACCTCTTTACCATAGCTCTCTCCTTTTTTAACTGTGTAAAGATAACTGATTCCGCTTTCATAGACACTTTATGTTTGGCATGCTAGCTTCACAAATTCCTTGATTTAAAAAAAAAAAAAAAAATTAGCCTATCTTCCAAGCATTTATTTCATGATCAACTGTCTTTCAGCACTTCTTGTAAAGGAGAAACATAGAGCACATGTTGTTGGTATATTACTCTGCATAAAAGTAGCAAACATCTCACTCATTCATTGTGCCATCAAAGAGTTAAGAGACTAGAAAGATATCTCAATCTCCCCCTATCAAGGAAGAGAGAAAGAAAGAGTTGTCATTGATATTACTTCCAACTTTTGCAGCAGGACTACTATCTGCTCCTCTCAGGATTACTATATCACCGAAAATAACAAACTTCAAGACACCACCCAGACAAATTATCCAGAAATACAGATTGGACAAGTCGATCTGACAAGGAAACTTTCTGTGGTACCATGAAAACCTGGAGAGTCAGTCAAGCACTAGCCAAATCTAACCAACAAGAAACTGAAACTGTTTAAAACAGTCAGAACAAGCAAAATCAGACTGCTTGAACCAGTTCTCAACATAAAACAATCAGAAACTATTTCTTTCTCTAGCTAAGCCGGACTGTTCAAACAAGTTGAGAAGGGGACTTGACAGAAAAGAGCAGATCAGTTTGCAGACTGCCTGCATTCACCTAGACCCTGATTCTCTAACATCAGTCGGTCCGGACGATATAGCACCCGAACCACAATTTCAAGATTATTATTGAACTAACACCTAACATGAATTCAATACCCCATATAAAAGGAACAGTAAGAAAAACAAAACAAACAGGTCTACACTTTGCCTCCCAGCGTGAAATGAGCCAATTCATTCAACTCAGGTTGAACTCCACATATATTGAGAAAGCTGTGAATATTGTGAATTGAGGTTTAAGAAAATTGCCTACTTGTGATACTCTTCTCTCTTCTCTTCTCAGTCTCTTAATACATTTCCCCAGGGTCTTCACAAAGTGAGCAGTATAACCATCGAGTCCCTTCAAAGCATGTTTAGTTAGCTGGTTCTACTGACATAAAAATGAATATAAATATCCTAAATGTCGAGAGCTTTGACAGAGGGTAGATCGCCTGCCCAATCTTTTCTTCCTTTCACCTTAACTATATCTCTTTTGTGCGAATTACAGAGGTATTAAGTTAATGAGCCATAGGATGAAATTTTGGGAGAGGGTGATAGAAAAAAGGTTAAAAAATGAGACTAAGGTGTCAAATAATCAGTTTAGTTTTATGCCAGGGAGATCAACTACTGAAGCCATACATCTCTTAAGGAGAATTACCGAGAGATACCGGGATAAAGAAAAGGAATTACATATGATTTTTATTGATCTTGAAAAGGTATACGATAGAGTCCCTAGAGAAGTTATGTGGAGAATTTTAGAAAAAAGAAGAGTTAGAGTAGCATATATAGAATCAATAAAGGAGATGTATAGGATGTGATTACAAGTGTAAGAACACCAAGAGGGTTGACACGAGAGTTTCCTATAAATATAGATTTACACCAAGGTTTAGCTCTAAGTCCTTATTTATTTGTGTTGGTCATAGATGAACTTACAAGGCACATACAGGAGGAAGGAAATACCATGATGTATGTTATTTGCAGGTGACATTGTGTTAGTAGATGAAACAAAAGATGGGGTTAATGCCAAACTTGAGGTTTAGAGAGAGACACTTGAGGCAAAGAAGGTTTAAAATTAGTAGATCAAAAACAGAATATATGAAATTTAAGTTTAGCAAGGGTGCACGTAGGAATGGAATAGGGGTTAGTATCGGAGATCAAGAGATACCCATAAGTGAAAATTTTAAATATTTAGGATCAGTTATTCAGAGTAATGGTGGTATAGATCGAGATGTTACACGTTAGATACAAACGGGATGGACTAAATGGATGTGACTGCAAAATTCCTTTACGACTTAAGGGTAAATTTTATAAAACGACAATTAGGCTAGTGATACTCTATGGGTCTGAGTATTGGGCAGTGAATCACACACATGAGCAACATAAAAGGAGTAGAGGAAGACCGAAAAAGACTTGGTTGGGTAACTTGTATGAAAGATATAGCCCATCTAGGAATTGACTATGGAGGATATAGTCCATGATAGAGCGCAATGGCATAGCAAGATTCATGCAGCCTACCCTATAGTGGGATTAAGGCTTGGTTTGTTTGTTTGTGTTTGTCACTATGCTCAACAACTTCATCTTCTATATTTTCACACTTCCCTTTCTGACGAACGGAAGGAAAAGTCTAAGGCTAATCCAAATAGAGTATATGAGAAGAAAGGATTCACATTCCCTAAAACTAACAAGTAGAGGAGAATGTACATACAAAAGCTGCTGCACCTTGACAGCAGAGTAAGAACTATAAAACATATAAGTGTTGAAGTCAAATATCCTTTCCACTTGTCAAAAAGAAGAAATCTATTCTGCATGCAAAAGAATATCTTCGACAGTATGGTTACCAAAGAACATAAGTTATTCATGCTATGGTTAACAAAAGATGACATGGTATTATGCGTGAACTGTATATGCAACGTGCCGTCTGCCATGTCCCAATAACTGATAACTTCAGGGAAGTAATCAGCATTTGAGTTTTAAATTGTTAACTCTTAACTAAGAACATGAAGGATTACTTGATAGGTCAGCCACTTTTGATAAAGTTCCTGTCTCTTATAACAATCCCCCACCCCCACCCAGAGGCCACAGGAACTGACAATATAATGTATTACCAAATAAAATTTAAAGAAAGTAAATGAACCTTTGAAATGCAGCTGAAATTCTTATACAAAATTGAGTGCAAGTAGCAATTTCTAAGTAGAAGAATGCAAGACATAAAAATCAGATATCAAAACTAATTAACCTTTATGCATCAGGTTTCTCCGGTTTCTCTAGAGAATTCGATTTAACTGTGGCATTATCAGGTTGAATATTGGTTTTTGTTTGAGGTCTTAAAAATCTTCTGCTACGTGCCACCCGAATTGGTCTCCCCATAAATTCCTGCAGCAAAAGAACTATCTCAATATATCATACCAGAACAAAATTCTCCCTTAAAAACTAGTTTTACAAATTAAGCATAAACAAGCACAATGATATAGGATTATCTAAAAATTATATCTTCAACTTCAAACGACACTAGAACCAATAAGCACCAAACCGAAGATTACCTTTCCTTGAAACGCGGCAAGCGCTGCCTCAGCCTCCTCCTTCGTATTGAAGGAAACAAATCCGTAACCAGCCGAACGTCTTGGATTATCTTGAAATATAATGTCAGCAGAAACAACATTTCCATTATTAGCATTGAAAAACTGTTTGAGATCTTTAGCCTGGGCTTCAAAATGCAAATTTGCCACAAACAAGTTGTGTATTGGCAATGTCTTAGGCTTTGGAGGAGGAGGAGTAGATTTAATCTTCTTCGGTTTAGCCCAATTCAGCTTTAACACTCTACCCTGATAATCCTATACATAGCATCACCAAAACTTCAGCTTCTGCAAGATTCAATAAGGACATAACGTCATGAAATTGCTAAAAACTCAAAATATGCTTACATACGATTCGAGATTGCTGACAGCAGCCAGAGCTTCTTCATGTGAACCCATTGTAATGAAAAGCCAGACCTCTGTTTCTTGTCTTGTTATACATCGAAAGCTTAAACCAAAAAAAAAAAAAGGCAGCAAAATTCCATCTCAGAAAATTGAATAATTTTGCACAATTCACACATTCATTCAACCAATAATCACCAAAAACCAACACAAGAAAACAGCGAAATCCCATTTCAGAAAATTGAACGTTTAGCACAATTCAGACATTCATTCAACAAATACTCACCAAAAACCAACACGTCAATGAACCCTTTATCCAAAAAAGTAAATCAAAGAAGCCAAAAACAAAAACAAGAAGCCAAGATGAATGTAATTGTTTCTTTTTCTTTTTGTTTATTGACCAACCTCAATGTCCACAACAGTACCATATTTCTCAAAGAGAGGGCGAAGATCATCTGCAGTGGAGTTCCATGGAACATTCTGAGCTAAAATTCTGGTTTTCGAAAATTCTTCTTCTTCTTCACCATCTTGTTCTTCCTGGTTATCTTTCTCTGCATTTTCTGGATCTGGTTTGGAGTGAAGGGTTGGGCTTGGGTTGAAGAATGGACTTGAAAGTTATAAAGATTGAATCTTTGGGACTTCAGTGAGAGTTTAAATGAGAGAAAGGGGAAAGTGAGAAGTTTGGGAGGTTTTTGAAAGGGTTGTGGCGGTGAAGGTGAAGAGAAGTTTTGGTTGTGGGAACAGAAGAAGAAGTGTGTGGGAGATGATGATGGCAAATGGAGAAGGCGAAGCAGTGCCATTTGATCGGTAGAAAACTCAAGCTTCACAGGCAAAATTATTCCATTAATGGGTTGTTGAGAAGTTTGTTTCTGAAAGGGGAGAAACAGGGAGGGAAGGAAGAGTGACAGAGAGCCAACAGGGATCGGATAAGGGGGAGAAAGAAAATATCTGAAAATAAAAGGCCTCGTTTGGACAATCATTTTTTATATACTTATTTTCAATATTACTAGTATTTGGACTAAAAATTAAACTACAAATTTTCAGTGCATCTAGTGACAAAGTGAAAACGTTTATCTAATTAAATTCAAAAAAGAAAGATTAAAATATTGAGTATCTAATGCTAAAAAAGAAAGATTAAAATCTGATTGACGATTTAATGTAGAGATTAATGATTCAATATTATTGTGTCAGGTAGAGTGATTTTAATAAGTGACTCTGAATTTTTTATTTTATAAATTATTTTTTTAAATTTTTTTTAATATTGATATTGATGTGGACTAAATTAATAAAAGGTATTTAGAAAAAATGTTATCTAAAAATACCACAATCCAGTTTGAGTAAAAAATTCTCATTTTTTTTTATCTTTGTTTTAACTTTGGGTAAAAAAACTTAAATAACCCCTGAATTGTTAAGAGATTTTATTTTGGCCCCTAAACTATTATTTATTTCAGATACCTTTTAACTTCTAAAAGTACAAATTTTTAACCCTTTCATCAAATTTACATGTTTAAACTTAGCAGCTAAAGGGTTAAAAGTTAAAACGTGTGATTCATCTAAGCCACGAAGTGCAAAGAAAGAACGAAAGCAAAAGGAGCACTAAATTCAGTTTCCAAAATCTATATATTATGTATACATGTAGATGAATTGTTCTGCTTTAGGAATTTAATAGTGTCCAGCAATGTTCAACTAAAGTCTATATGCAAAATTTATTTTCAAGATTGTCCTATAAATAGTACATTCTGCTAACAATCAACATACAAGCAGCATGAAAACTGAACAGGATTTCCATTGGGCTTGCCATAGACAAATAAGAAATGGTTTGTGAACTTTACAAACTTGTGACTAACATGGTTCGAGTAGGTGCACTGATGATACGTTTTACCATGAGGTGTAACAATATAAGAACCACAAAGGGATTTTGCCATAGAAAAAAAAAATGAAGTTCACAACAAGATTCTCATCGAAAATACACTTGCTACTTCTTGCGCATTCTGCTTTCAGGTGAGCACTGTTGCAAGGGTGATAATGGCTGTCTTAGTGAATCAGTATCACTGAAATCAATTTTCTTCTCAACTTGCCCGCACATCTTGGTGCTAGACTTTCGTTTATTACCCTGTACAAGATGAAGTAAATTAAAGAATAAATCATCATAGCCATTACAATTTACAAGAAGCATACAGCCACCAAGGACTTGTCATGAGCATCAATTAGCATTCATAGTAACCTACAAAACCCAAATAATTTTCTCTAACCTTTGAAGAAGCACTGCCAGAATGTTTTCCACCAGAATCATGCATATGTCTTTCCCTGAGGAGTTGCCTCATCAACTTTTTATTCTCCTCGTCTAGGATGTTGTTTTCTTCAAACAGCACCTTCACCTGAGGACAGTAAACATAGCTTCATCAAAAACATGCTGACTTGAAACTTGGACAAGCCCTTCGAATAAAAGCTTACCTCCTCTTCAGCTCTATCAAGGTTGACTCGTAAATGTTCCTTGTCTTTCTCCAAACTCTTCAACTCAGCCACCAAGGCTAGCACCTTCTGTGTTGGTGGCCTCAAACTACCAATGCAAAAAGAAAAAATACCAGCAAAATCAGATTTTGTAAAATGTTGCAACTAGATATAGTGGCTATTATGATATGTGAATGCATTCTTATTATCATTAACCATCATTTAGCCATATCAACAAAGATCTAACATGAATATTACCTATTCCACAACCTCAACATTCTATCGAAAACATCTACTTCACGATTAGCCTCTAGAAATGCGTGTGCTGTTGACATAACATCATCTTTTCCAATTGCAGAAGCCAATAGAGATTCAAGCAACATTTGTTCTGTGGTTGTGTCCTGTGCAGACGTACCAACCTTCAGGTATGACAATCACATGATAGTCAGCCTCAATGTGAGCATTAATTTATGCCTTTCCTCTATCATATTGCATCTCATAAAAATATCCAAATCTAGAAAAGACAGATTAATCTGTATGGTAAAATCCAATTTAAAGATTGATAGTCACCATAAAAATAACTTTTGGTAAGCAATATTTGGATGATTTTGTAACTTAATATCTTGAAATTTAATTTTTCTAACCCTAAACACAAGTGTCTGCAACCTCTTACTAGAATAAGGGGCAAAAGATAGTTTTGACATAAGAAGTAATTTACTCTAAAAAAACCGTAAAGCAATATCCTCATATTGAAAATCATTTAAAGACTATGCAGGATTAAAAAAAATAAAACCATACTTTACAAGCAAGCCTCCAGCCTTTGAGGGAATCCTCAATAACTGTAACTATAATGTCCATTAGCACCTGAAGTTTCATTGAGTCATACTCTCAAATGAGATCTTTAGTTATCTTTTCGGAAAGGCTAATACTTGGTATTTACATTCAAGACTTGGCTCAATGAACCAGTCATTTCAAAAGTGGAACAGAGTATACATTGATTAAGACAGGAATATCATACAAAAGACAAACTGGATGGCAATTTCTGAACTAAAGAGATCAAGGCTGTAAAGATGGTCGAATAATCTCAATTAGAGACTTTGGCTTATTAGTTAGATAAAGATGATGAAGAAACAGAATGACAAACACATAAAAGGAGTAAAACTCTTTGAGAATTAGAACTCAGCAAAGTAGATTTAGTAAGAGAAAAACTTGTTAGTCATGCAAATTGATAAATATGAAACATGCATGCCTTTCCAGGTTTTTGGTATCCGTTGCTTGGTTCCCATATTTCTATGCACATACACAGCACTTAGAGAACATTTGAGAAGATAACTCAGGGAGCTTTTATGCTTAAAAAACCCAGATAGCGATCAAAGCACGTAATTTAAGCCAAACAGGCAGAAATAAAAAAAGTTAACACTTCACCTACAGCAATTCTCTGGCACTTTGGCATCATAAAGTCTAAACCTTTTTCATTAACCAGACAATCCAAGAAAGTCACAGGGAAACTTCGAAGGGCAATCATGTCTCACAAAGATTATAGAGCTTTAATACTTAAAAGAAAATCTAAAAATCCCTGGCTCAAACTTTCTCACTTGATAACTGCTTTGAGACAAACTAGTTTGACGTCTGTAGATCTGAAAGAAAACTAAAGTTGTTCACGCAAACATCCAAGAAAACTACTATTCACTGCACAAATATCCAGCAAAGAATATATTTCCTCAACCAGCAGGAACTCTGTTTCAAGAAACATATAAAAAAAATCATTATCCACTAATTGAAAAACAACATAACCTACGTTCTAAGCATATATAAAACAATTTTCCATTTTGTCTTGTCAATTTGAAATAAATCTAGTGAACCTACCGAATAGATAGGTAAAAACTAATTACTTGTATAACTAAGAAGGCAGAGCAGACCAATGAATAAAAATACCACTTCGCAAACATATTAAAACACATTTCAAGATTCTTTATCTATTCTTGACTCTGTTAACATATTAGATTCAAGTTTCAGGTCAAAGCCTTTGTCCTCTTCAAGAATCCAAACACCAGATAATCCTTGTACAACTGCCAAAGAACATCACTTAATTGCACTGTATCGCGCAAAATGGAGAGGAAAAATCGAGAATTTACCAACTGTGCATCACACTGATACTTATAAAATTGTCAATTCCTCTGATAACCTCTTCACTTCCTCCTCCAAATCATGAACTAGAACCTCGGCCTCCTTTGCCCTCTCATCTGCCTCATTCCCGAAATCCATCAACGCCTCACGATCATGGTCGTACAACGAACACTCTCTCTCCCACTTCTTACACTGCCCCAACAAATTCCCACATTCCATCGCCAACTTCTGATTCTCCTCCACAAATTTCTTCAACGCCTGCGCATTCAAACTCGCCTCGGCCTAAATAATTCCAAAAAAAAAAAAAATCAATAAAACCCTAAATACCACACTATTTCACCATTATTTCAGGAAAAAAAATCACAAACCCTAGCACGATCGATGATTTCGTCTTTTTCTTTGAGTTTCGATTGGAGATGAAGATACTGATTCCGGAGATGGTGTTGGGCTTCTTCGGACGCGCGAAGCTTTAATTGGAGAGTTCGAGTGGAAACCGGCAAGCCGAGCGTGTACTCCACCGATTCTCGAAGGAAATCTTCGGTTTCTTTCTGAGAAAGATCCATTCTTGAGGACTTTCAGAAGAATTAAAACCCTAGAAAAGAGGAATTTAAGATACTTGATTTTGATTTTTTCAGAAGAAATTTCAGAAAATATTATGAAAGAAAAGAAACCCTAAGCGTAATTTGAGAGGGTTTTGGTTTTGTGGGAGCCTTGAAGAATTTGAATTGGGGGAAGGGAGAGGGAGAGCCGTTATAGAATTGGGAATTTTTTTGATACTGCAGCACAAAATTCTTCCTTTTTTAAAAGAATAAATGACAACATGATATCGATACTTTTCAGTGTTGAATATATCCAATCTTTTAATGAAAAATTATTTTATATTTATATTTTTTTAGTTTCTTGTATTTAAAATAATATATTTTAATCTTTCACAAATGCAAAACTTACCATTTTAGTCATTTGATACAAATACGGATATATTTTAGTATGAAATACTCACATGTGTATCGAATGTAATATATATGAGTGCAAAATTGATAATACATAATTTTCCATGCTAAATTATCCCAAAAAGAAGAAGAAGATGGGGTTGTTGGAGTAAGGGTAGCGGAGAAAAACGGTGAGGGAAGGGAATAGAGGTGGTGATGGTAGGTGAGAATTTTGGGACGTGGTGAAGAGATTTTAAGTAGTGTCGTTTAACATTTAAAATTTGTTTGTTGCTAATTTTACCCAAGAAAAATGTAATATTCGATACGTATATGAGTATTTCATGCCAAAATATGCCTGTAATTGTGTTCAATGACCAAAATGGTTCGTTTTGAATTTGTGAGAGACTAAAAAAGTATAAAAGTGAAATATGAGAAACTATTAAGGTTATTTTCTCATCTTTTAATTGTATTACTTTAGTGTTCTAACTTCTTAATTTGTATCTAATAGATACTTCTACCGAATTCCGGTAATTTGGGGGTAGTTGAGAACCTCACCTGCCACTCACATGGTAACCCTTCAATGGTAATTTTTGAATGGCAAACATGTGGAACGATATTATTTTAGTACTTTTCATGCAAAATTTGGAGAAAATGATATTAGGGTGTTAATAATTTAGTGAATTTTTTTTGTTTTATAAATCTATTTGTATTGAAATGACGTAATTTTACATATTTTGAATTTTAAAATTGTCCTTGAATAATTTTCATGTATACGGCATATGGGGCTCTGAGCCATCTTCAAACCATCGAAATTGGATAGAAATATCTATTCGACACAAATTGAGAAGATGAGGTATTAAAATGACACAATTAAAATATTGGAGAATTTTACAATTTTTTTTAGAAATTATTTTCTTGATTTTAAAAGTTTGTACAATATAAGCTTTTAAAGTACATGATTTTGTACTGTATAAGTATTTAAAGTATAAGAGTATGATTCCTTAAAAAAAATTGTAGAATTTTCTTAAAATATTAGATACCAATATATATTCAACTTTGTAAAAAATTTGAGTACCATTGGTTTTAATCTTTTAATTATACTTTATTTTACTTTATTGGTTTATCCACTTTTCAGAGGCTCCTCCCGTGGAATATCTTTTAGTTGCCTGTTAATAATTCATTGCAAGTGCACATAGAATTTTTTTTTTTTTGGGGGAGGGGGAGGGGAGTGGGAGGGACACGAATAAGGATAGTATATAAGAGACTATATATTGTATGACCCTTTCATGGGAAAAGTGGCCAAAAAAATTATGTAATATCTGGACTAAATTGTTCCATATTGAATACGTATGTTGGGAGTAAATGAGATCATTTTAGAGTTTGTTCCCTGTAAATAAGAGATAGTTACAAATTGTCTCTTATATTTATTTTATATACAAATTACTTTCTATATTTATTTTATACTAATAAGTAAGGCACACCTATGGGTGTGTAATTTTTTTTTTAAAAAAAGAATAAGCAGTGGAAATACTAACAAAAAAATTGAAAAAAAATTATAGGGGTGGAGAGTGAATTATGAGAAAGAGAGTTATGTGAAGGAAGTTACGGGCTGTTAGTAAAAAGAAAATAATGGGAATGAGGAAGATGCGACAAATTTGGTAAATTATAAGATGACAGATACCAAAATCCGTCCTCATGTTTTATATATAATATAAATACAAATTGTCCCGAAGGTTAAATGAATTTAAAATTTTCATATAAAGGGAGTAGTAAAATGTCATAATTGCCTTCAATATTTTAATTGCCTTAACCAATATAAAAGTAGGGTGAGTTGCACTTTGATATCTGAGTTTATTAATAAGCAATTTGTTATTCAAAAGTATCAACGTTTTTTCATCCAATATGATTGAAATTTTTTTTACCGCTTCAATATTAATTGTATGAATTAGTTCACTATTTTATGCTATTTTTTTTTCGCATCCATTTTTAGCATGACATCACATACTTGTTCTGTCAATGTTATTTTATATCTAGAGTAAAGTATTTTATTTATTTAATCACATTATTTTAGTTTTCTTATTTTTATTTTCTCTATTACCAATAATTAATTCATTACTTTGTATTGACAAAATCATATTATTTGAGTAAATATATTATATGTTGAGATATAGTCCATATATATTTGAAATAAATTTAAATTAACCAACTAACTCACTTCCTCATGCTATCACATTCCTGTCTCTTAAAAAATTTAGAATAATAAATTTAATTTATTATCATTGTCAAATTTAAGAGAAGAATTTTAGTAAAGAAATTCACAAAGTGTAACTAAAAAAATATTGAGGGCAATTAGGACATTTAACTACTCTTTTAAATGAAAATTTTAATTTTATTAAACCTTAAGGGACAATTTATAGATAAAATACATATAAAGAGAAATTTATAACTGTCCCTTATTTATGAGACAAACTATAGTTAAGCCTTCAAGTATACTTATTTCAACATATGGGAGTAGACTTGGAGAAACTTTAACCATACGTGCTCATTGAATTGAACAAGAAGATGTTGAGATATTGTTAATGACAAGAAACAAGTGTGAATTATCTCAAGGATATAATAGAGTTGTATGCTTGATCACAATTTTATTAATGAGCTAAAAAACAATATAATATTTACCAATAAAAAGAATGTGCATCCACAAATTAAGTTCAGCCTAATATGCTTATCAAAATCCTATTGAGTTGTGGAACCCTAGAAGCTAAGTACAAACTTGATTAAAGTTACAAATGTCCCAAGGAGCATTTGGGAAATTTGTCTAGTCTTGATAATTTCTTGCAGGTTTGACAGTTGCTTTTGATCCAATGGTGATGATGGATTGCACTTGCTGGTCCACTTCTTCAACCTGAATTATCAATTGTTTTCAGAATTTTTGAACAAACATGAGAGTCTATATGAGAAAATTAACACACAAATTGAGAAAAAAAAATCCAAAAAATGACAAACAATTATGTTCCATAAATAATATATATCTCGCATGCTGTGTGGTTGGTTAGTTTCCTTAGACTCTACAAAATACCCTTTTTTTTTAAAAAATTTTTTTGATGTAATGTGAAAAATAAAAAGAAAAAGTCAATAACAAATATAACTTTGAAAATTTTATTAGTATTATTAACATGAATTTCCGATAATGAAGAAAAATAGGTTGAACATTCCTTATATTTTATATTTGACTAGTGGGAAAGGTATGCAATTTTATAAAAAAAAAAAGATAAAAATTTAAGAGAAAAATAGAAATAATGGAAATCTAAAAAATAAAAATAAAAATAAAAATAAAAATATAGGTAGTCAAAGGTGGATTGGAGAGAAGTTGGTAAGCGGTTTTAACTTACACTCCTCTTTTCTCTCTTATTATTATAGTTATTATAGTTATTTTTTTTGTTCGTATAAGATATAATTAGAAATTAATAAAATGACAGACACTAAAACTTTATATATAGTAAATATAGATAGATAATTAACAATATATAACCATAATAAGATAAACGAATGGCATTAACAAAAAAAAAAACCTTATCCAAGAAATCTTCCGCCAGTTGAGCATCCTTTGCTATTTCCTTGGCAGCATTTTCAACAAAAACAACGAAGTTCTTGAGTTGGCTACCCTCTGGGAGTTTCTCAGCAACATCTTCGGACGCCAGCTTCTCCACGTCCTCCGCCACATTTTCCACCGAATCTGCCACTTTCTCCGCCGTCTCCGCCACGGTTTCCACTTCCTCTGTGCAGTAAAAACGATGAAAATCACGCACCATCCAAAGAGCCCCACAAAAAAAAAAAAAACTTTATTCCCGAAATAATATTTTACAATAATTTTCTAATAATATTTTTTTAATTAAAGAAAACTAAAATTGCACTATTGTCCTCAAATTCTCTAAATTATTATTTTTCTCCCCTAATGTTTAGTTAATAACTAACTAGACTTCAGTTACCAAATCAGCTTGTAAAAAAGAATTCAGGTAATCACACAAAACAAATAATATGTAATCAAATTAGTTTTATATATATTCTCACAATAACGAATTTTTAAACTACGTTTTTAATTTATATATACATATTACATTTCAAAAGTTATTAATTATATCAATGATATTTGAAATAATATCTCAAATAATAATTAGTGTATAAACTAGTTATTTAATTTTAGTGTTAGCATTGATACTGGCTTACTAGTCAACGTTAACAATCTTTGAACAATTATGGGTATTGTAGCCACCAGGCCTACCAGCCAAGTTGTCCTGCAAAACATTTCTTATCTAATTAGTTGTTGCAAATTTTTAATAAAAGAAATAAAATAAAGAAATTAGCAAGAATTTAACCATACCAAGAACTGTCTGTACATCTAGAAAAAGCCCACCTGTTTCCTAGAGGACTGCTCGTATAGCAAAGTCCCTGCATGGCCCCCAAAAAAAAAAAAAAAAAAATCATAAAAACTTGTCTGATCGAGTAACACGATCTGAAAAAAGAGCTATATAAAAATAAATAAAAAAAAGTTGAAAGAATTCACATGATTTGGAGGGTGAAAGGGTAAAATAATTAAGTAAATACTTGTTTGATCTTTTGTGAATTGGTGCAGTCTTGAAGCTGGTCGTCCTAATAAGGTATTGCGAGCTTCCAAGTGATCTTCCAACTTCATGTTTTGATTTATTCCACATAATGGGCGGAAGACTGAAGATTGAGATCTCTTGCATGCCTTGATATCAAGAAGATTGGTGAAGTTAGTGGAAAGAAAAGACGATGATGCCATTGATGAACTCACTAATTAAGGTCTTCACGAGCAGTTAAGAACGTACGTTTTCTTGTTGAATACTAACATAATAATATGAGAGCGAGAGACTATAATATATATTACCTGTCGAGTAGGGATGTAGGAATAGTATTACTTTATGCGTGGCGGCAGTGGGAAATGTCTTAAGTGATGGATGGAAAGTTTTTGACTTTGAGGAAACGAGTGCACATTGAGATTTATTATTAAAGTTGTCAAGAAAAGTCAAACGATCAATTCTGGGACAAACAATAAATTTCATGTTTCGAAACTTTTTCTGACTGTAACCAATTAATTAGTTGTTTTATATTCATACTTCAGTATTGTAAAATACCCTTAATGTGTTGTTACTAAGTTTAAGAGCAAAGTGAATCTAATTGCCTGGTTGATCCAAGGATTTTGGACCAGTAATAACGCCAGCCATTGTTCATAATGATGCGGTTTTGGGGTTTAGCATGAAAAACAAAAGGTTCACGTGTGGCAAATGAAGAGCATTTTGATTGTGTTTAGATCGATAGATTTTATAAAAAGTATTTTAAATTTACTTATTTATTGGAATAAATTTGTAAAGTTGAAATAGATTAATTTCAAATCTAACCAAATTAAAAAATGTGAAATAAATGATTTCAAATAATTTTCTAATTTGAATAAATTTGAAATTCATTCATTCAGATTAAATTATGATGAATAAAGGAAGTTATGCATCACTGTTCAGAAATCATGCCGTTATATTTTAGTACTTGTATAATAGTATAAGTTTTATAGAACAAAATTTTATCCTGTTCAAAATTTTAAATTACTAATTTCCTGAAAGATCATAAAATTTTGGATGAGTAATTACTAGGAAGATAATTATGGTCCAAATATGAAAGAGCGGATAAGTTCTATACACTTTTCTTTTTGTTGACCAAATGGGATGCAGAAGAAATATTGGAAAACCAGCCAACTCTGATAGTATTGAAACGTGACAAATTAGACTAAGGATTTGTCTGAGAATGCGGGTAAATGAAGTTCGTCTAATTTTGTCGTAAATTGCATTTTCTCAGTCAATCTTCAATGATAGTAGTAGATAAGAAAGTACAACATGAATAGGATACTCTCCAACGTAGCTTTCAACTCTTTTACACAATCCTTTCAATTTTTTGCATCTAGAAATTTGTTTGGTTTTCAATCTACATATGATAAGAAATTCTTGGCACATTTCTAATTGGTTTGATTCCTCAGTACAAATTTTGTACGGTAACAAACTCGAGGGGAAAAAAGAAGAAGCCTTCAAGGTGTAACAAAAATTAATCCAAGAAGTACTGGTATTTACAATTGGTTGTACATGGTTATCCCGATATATAATCCTAATAGGATAACAATTAGTTAGTTAAGTAATAACTTATAATTCACAGGTACTTTTTGTTGTATTTATAGGGCATTGCAAATTAAATTTTAATTTGGGAGATTTGACCATAAATTTAGCACTCAAAATTAGACAAATTTATAATGAATCTTTTTAACGACAAATTTGGGAAGATTTTATTATCATGCTATTGTAATTGAATTAATAAAATTATACGTAAATTAGTTTTAAATTAGAACCCAAATCTTTTATAGAATTATGTAGTTTCTTAAGTAAATGGACTAAACACTCTTTTAATTAATTAAAAATATAGCATTTAAAATACCATAATTTATTTTATCCATAAAAAACCAATAATTCCAAGAAGTAAAAGAAATTCATACTTGAAAAATCTAATAAACGTAAATTAAAATACGTTCACTTATATGTCTAAACTAATAAGGGTGAAATTGTCAAAATACATTGTTTAACAATTCTTTTGTTGACATGTTACAACAAATCAAAAGTTAGGGAATGTTTGTGAAATTTTTTAAACTTCAGAAATACTAAGTAACTTTTATTATCACAAACCTCAGGAGAGGTTTATAAAATTATCCCTATATATCAAATGTAAAATGGTGTTTATTTCTACACAAATTTCTATGTTGACTACTAGAAAATATTAAATTTGCAAGCGAGAAGGTAAAAAGGGAATTCTAATAATTTTATTATTTCAAAATTCATGGCTCTACAAACTTATATTGTGTTTAGATTGATAGATTTGAAAAAGAATTTGAAATTTACTTATTTGTTAGAGGGATTTGTAAGGTGAAATTGGTTGAATTTCAAATCCGTCCAAATTAAAAAATTGTTTAAAATTATTCATTTCATACTTTTTAATTTAAGTGGATTTAAAATCAATTCATTTTAACCTTTCAAATCATTTCAATAAATGAGTGGATTTCAACTCCTTTCTCAAAACCATCCATCCAAACATAACCTTTAAGAAATTAACACTAATATCTCTTTGAAACTTTATGAATTACCAAGTCCCATTAACAATTTAACAAGGATAAAAATGACATATAGTAAATGTATACTGTGAATTGGAAAATGCACAAAATCACCGTAGTTAACAAGGATAAAAATCTTTTACAAAACAATAAACAAATTTAATCGTTCAAAAATCTGTCCAACATAATTTACAGGATAATTAACTTGTATGCCATTAATTTGTAGTGCTCACTGCTCAAGCCTCAATTTTCAGTACTTCTTTGCTTCATCAAGGACTGCTACTTTTTTCTCATTGAGGGCTGATTCAACAGCTGATTCCACTTGTTCTTCCACTTCTTGAACCTGCATTTATAATTCCAAATTACTTTTTAGCCTAAAATATAATAATTAAATAGCTTTCAGAATTATTATTTTTTTTTTTTTTCCCCCCCTAAGTCAATTGATGCATGCAACTCTCATTTGGGGGCAGGTAAACCAAAGATTTTTCCATTTTACGACAAAGACAACAACAAACAACTTAGCGTAATTTATATAGCCGCCAACCTAAGAACAAGTTGGCACTAAACCTAAGATGACAGGTTAAGGTCTAAATTTAACTAAAATTTCAATTAATAATCTGACCAAGAATTTGGTCAGACTTGACCAAACTTTTATCTCATTGTAAAACATTATCAATTAATGAGTTAATTATAACATGCACTCCTGAAATATCATTGTTTTGCACTTTACCCTTTAAACTATCAATTTTAGCATTTTAGTACCTTATACTATTAATTTTTGACATATTACTTAAATTGGCTGAAGTTTTGCGATTTTTTCAAACTAGTTTTTTTGGTGTAAAGACTTTAAAACTGTAATTTGTATTTGATTACCGAAATACTCTTATTCGTGTATTGGTATTGAAGTCTTTTCATTACAAAAACTGCTATCAAAATTCACTAATTTTCAACTAATTTGAGTAATGTGTCAAAAAATAATAGTATAATAAAGTACTAAAGTGTTAAAATTGATAGTTTAGGGTGTAAAGTACAAAACAGTGATAGTTTAGGGGTGTATGTTACAAACAATTAACCTATTAATTAATCAAATGTATTTGGTTACAATTAACCTTATCGATGACATCTCCAATTACTTCAGCTGCATCATCAATCCGATCAGCCACATTTTCAATGAAAGTCAAAGCATTTTTAAGTTTTCCATCTGGAAGATCATCGGCTATATCTTCCGCCACTTTTTCTACTTCCTCCGCCACCTTTTCTATTGCATCCACTACAAACTCCACTGTGTCCACCGCAGCCACAACTTCATCTATATACATGTGCCATAAAATTCAAAAGAATTAATTATACAGAAACATAAGTGTTAGCTCAAATGAGATCTTCAGCATCAAATTTCTCGGTGACAATACAGTACTACTAATAAAAAACTGTTACGTGAATTTAAAATAATTATAACAACTAGATTTTTTTTTGTTTTTTTGAATTCTTTAATAATATTATTCAACATTCTGGTATCAAAATTATTTATATGTCAGCCCGACATTGGTGACGCGTACCAATTGTATGATATTAGCTACCCAATGTAAATAGAAATTAAAATACAAGAGTGTAATCAAGATTGACCGGAAGTAAATTTGGTTCAAACAGACTTGATCAAGCAGGATTTTTGAGGTCTTACTTTTGATTTTCAACAATGGCCCCCATTTGTTAGTCATGAATGGTAAAACAAATGTTAATACCATTCCCACAATCCACCCTTTCCTGCTAGATCACCATCAAAAAAACAATTCCACCATCAGCTAGCATTCAGTAATTCAAGCAAGAAAATGAAGAAATTGAAAATGTATCAAGATAGTTGAACATCCCATGGCTTTATGGAGGAGGGATTTAGCAGGATCATAGAATTTTCCTACAATTTGAACTTACCAAGAACCTGAAGAAGGGGGTCCAGAACAAGAAGGTAGAGGAACTCCTGGTTGAACACTATTGTAAACTGCAAAATTCCTAATAAAACAGAAGAATATAGATTAGAGTTTAGTATATTGTTTTCAAAAAGAGGATGAAAATAGCGGAAACTGAATATATTAAATACCTATTATTGCTTCTATTGTTCCTTTGCTTATTTCATGGCTAATTAGATGAATAAATCTTTGGCAACCAAATAAAATGATGGATTTTTTGTGAGATGAGATGGCCAAATTTGAAGAAGGATTTAGGATGACAGCTTGTCTAGTATCACATTTATGAGTATAGGGCTTGATATGAAGACCGGTTGAAATTGAGGGAATATATGTACTCATTTCTTGATAAATTATTGGATTGTGAAAAATTTATGTCGACTAGAATATAAATCTAAGGATATTTTTACAATCTATTCAATGTTGGATTTGCTGAATATATAGTGTATTACTCCTACATGCAACTCATGAAATGCATTTCGTGAATTTATAGGAACAAACATTATACCAAAACAAGGGTGGCTTGGTCCATATAACGAAAGCAACTGGCAATAACAAAAAATATACACTTTTTATTTTTTTATGTATAACGAAAGTACCTAGCATTAGCCAATCATATTTTTTTAGTAATTTTTAATGTATTGTATATTATTACTTTAACTTTCTCTAATCTAGAGAAATCACTTAACGGCCCAGTCAATAACTCAACGCAGGTCCTCAGAAGAATTATTAAACAAGTTAACACGTTTTCTCAAAGTGATAATGATGAATCATATAAAGGGTATTATCATTAGAAAATTCTACAATTTGGTTGTAAGAATAATTTTGATGTGTTATAAAAGTTTATATAGTATAAAATTATATATGTTAAAAAATTATACTGTACAAATATTTAAATTCAACGAGATAATTCCCTTAACATAATTGTAAAATTCTTTATTATAATCGTTAAATTTAAATGTTTTCTCTTTTTTGTTGGAACATTAACCTTTGAATATTCTCGTTGTACTAGCTTGGACATCGCATAGTTGATTATGCAATTAATGGTAATTTGGAGGTCAAACAAGGTTTTTCGGGTTAAACACTATTTTTTAAAAAAAATTTATATACTAATGTCTTCATTTACAAAATGAACACATTGACCAATTGGAAGTTTCAAACAAATTAGATGATTAATTAACAAATTTTAGCTATTTTTGAACCCTTAATTTTGTTAAAGAAAATCATTTATAAGACTATAATTCAAAATTCCTTATCAAATTCAATTGCGAGACAAAATCACATTAAATCACTAACTTTAATTTTAGTTACTTAGTTGATATCAAATAATTCACAACAGTAGGATCGATACAACAATTAAAACTATTATCATCAACCCACAATTATTAGAACAAATACTAACATTAAATTAGACTAAACTCACCCTAATAAAAGAGAAATATTATAATACATGTACCTCTATAGGTTTCATTTTGGGTCTACAAATGGACCAAATCTTTTAGCCGTCCAAATTGGATTCGTATTCCAATACACCAAAAATTAAAAACGTAGTAGACCCACCCAAACCCGTAATTGGACTGGAAGATTACTTAAGGTTTGGCCCATGAAAAGGAAGACTTGTGTCCAATGGGCAATGGTAGTTCAGAAAGCGTAGACTTGCATAAAACCCACCTTAAGATAAGCCTATCTCTACTACTTGGGCTATAATTGCTTTTGGAGAATGAGAATCATTTGTGATGAATGAATTTTCATGTGCATTAGCTCAAATAAAAAATATTTATGTATACTTGGTTTACACTCTCACTCGTACCTATTAAAAGAGCCAAATAGGTAATATCTTACAACATACCGTTAGCATTTCTCATATGTACTAATATATCCATGTCTCAAATGATTCGTTAATGTATTCGATATGAGTGATGTTATTTGATATTACATGTTTCACATAATTTAATGAGATATATTATTTGTTAAATGATCGTAAAATCTATGAGTAAATCCAAACATTAAACCTACGTGAACAAGTATTTCTTGTGCCCGAAAATGTTCTTGTGATCAATGTCGCGGGGAGGCACGAGAAAGAATCAAAGGTGAGAGTACTTTTCTTCCCATTTTGGTTGACACCACCTTATTCACCGAGACAAGCGCCCTCTCATTGTTTGTGTAAGCAAATGATGATAATTGTCCTAGCACCTGTGCGTTTTCTGTTCCCAACATTTATCACTCCTTTATAATTATATGCCTGTTTTTATTCGGGTAAAATGGAAGGCGAAAGAATGAAGAATTAAACCATCAATTTCAATGTTCAAAAGCCCACATTATTCAAGAATAATACCTATATTCAATCTGAAATTTAAAGCAGAAATTGGGCATTAGTACTTGAAGTTAGTGGAAAAAATTGAAGGAGCCATGTGGCCCCATTTCACCTGTCCATAGAAGCACAAATGTAAAAATTCCCTAATTTTTTAGTAAATCTTTTATATATTATTAGTGTAGAAAATTTTTTATACTATCAGATATAAATGTATACCACATACAAAAATGACATTTGAAATTTAAATAATACACATGTGACATGCATCTGTATTCGATGATGTAGAAAATTTTCTACACCCAACATTACATGAAAGACACTCCTATTTTTTTATTGAACCTTTTCTTATACTATTTTGCTTAGCTATGTAATGCCCTTTCTTCTAAAGTATGTTACTTCAACTTTCCCTTATCTTGGTAAATTCAAAATCAAAATTACAAGCTAAATCCAAACGAAAATATTTGTTTCAAAAGTTCCAACTTTCACATTAAATCTTGGTAAAAGTACGTATGTTATTTGGAAAGTAGCTATATTGTTACACATATTGAGCATGATGTTTTCGATTTTAAGTAGACGAGTCTGTCTTAATAAAAGTGCAGGTTGTCCTAAGATTTGGAGAGATTGACTCGAAAGATATGTTTTGTATCATAAAGAGTGCCAAATCATGTGCAACACAGGTCATTTCAATGAAATAGTACGTGTTAATTACCCTTATTGCAGGTAAGTATCTTTATGATTGGATAGTTAAAAATTAATAAAAATTTTTACTTTTTAATTATTTTTTACTATTGCAATTAATATTCATTTCGTATTGTATAATAAATAACACAAATTTATTCGATTTTAATATGCTTTAAGTGGTCATATGTATATATATATGCTATAGGATGTTATTCAATTATTATGAGAACAAAAACCTTTACATCTCGAAGAGAAAAATGCCAAGAAAGCAGAATGCAGATACATGCATGACATCCAATTTCAAAACAAAATCTGCCCACGTCCAAGCAGTTTCCAATGCAAACCAAATACTTTACGTTTCTTCTTTCAAAATTTTTCCAAAGTAAAGAAATCATTGGACCAAAGAAAATGCCAAAATGTTATGATTATTAGTAATAATTATTGTAAAAAATTTTATGATCTCGTTAAGGTACTATAATATTGTATTTTAATTATAGTACAGTATAATATTATATTTTTTGAATATTTATATAGTATAAGTCGTAAAATACAACGGTATAATACCTAAAGAGACCATACAATATTTCCTAATTACTCATTTTGTTTCCTTTTAAATGTCATTCTAACAAAAAAATTTTGTTCTATTTTAAATGTCATTTTAGAAATTTAATGAAGCATTAATTTATACATACATACATATATATATATATATATATATATGTCATATATTAATTTTGCCCTTATCTCCTCTCTTTCCAATTCCATTAATTATGAAAGATGAAGGGACTTGAGATTAGGGGAGAAAAAAATAGTATGAGTAGGAAGATAATTAATGTTGGAACTTTTTTAATTTATTACTAGTCAAAAGAAAAATTTAGTTATACATAATTACTTTTGCTTAGAATTTAGACTATTTAATAATAATTTTAATCTCTATATCAAAATATTAAACGACACTTAAAAGAGAAAGAGAGTGTATAGTTTAATCTCTTGTTAATTGTTGGGAGACGGCTGAAGGTAGTATTTGCCAAGAAATTCTTACGTTGATTGGTTTTATGACATAGTACCATAAATCTCTTAATTTATATTAAATCACATCATCTAATAGAGTAATGCAAAAATGATATGATCTTATATAAATTAAAAATTCCATAATATTATGTCATGAATCAAATTTATATAAAAATTTTCTGTTTTACCTACATATTATTAGGTCGTAACTCGTAACAGCATATGTATTATATTCTTTGCACAATGTGAAAGGATACACAATGTGAAAGGATACACGCAGACAAATAAATAGCGAATATAACACATCATGAATCAAAAGACAGGATTGTGTCTATGGATACTTACAAAACTTTCTAAACAGCCTTAAGACATATATATAACGACAGAAAATTATTCATTTGGTTTATACTGTTAATTTTCGTTTTAAATTCATAAACAAAAGAATAAAAAAGAGAAAATGCATGCAAACCTGCATAACATTTTTCTACAATTTGACAAAATAGTGAATCCATACAAAATGACAACTACTTATTTGTCACTAAAACTGTGGAAAAAAAAAATGAAATCGGATCAAATATCTAAAATCATTAGAATGTGATGTTGATTCAATGTGATTTTGTCACATGAATTGATTTTAACAAGTAATTATTAATTTGATATTTTGTAAATCATTTTTCTTGATAAAAGCACTCAGAACATAAAATATTTGAAATTTATATTTCTGTAATCAAAGAATTCACGATGTTTTACTAGAATTTGCATAAATTCAGTCTCTTAGTTGCAAATAATTCTTTTCCCCCAGCGACAAGAAATTTGAACTTTCCAGATTCATGTACGTGAATGTAGAACTTCTATTCTAGTTATGTGACACTAGTATTGCAGTCAAAAGGAGAAAAAGAAAAAAAAATATATATTGGGACTCCAATCCACAGCTAAAATTTTATTCATTTGATTTTTAAATTACACATTCTTCCCAAAAGCCGTTCAAGAAAAGGCACCCACCCAGGGACGAATGATCGAACACTTAGTGTCTAGCAGAGTACTTGATTCACGCATGAGAGAATTTTTAATTTCTTCCCATTATAACTAATTACCTAAGAGACACATAAATATTACAAATACGTACCTACAAAATATTACAAGTACGCCCCCAACTACAACCAAGAGAATTAAAAAAAAAATTAAAAAAGAAAACTAAGTAATTAAGGTGGGGGGAAGAAACTAGAGGCCAGAAAAGCTTTTTTACTTGGACAAAATTAACCCAATTACAAAAAAAAAAGGAAAAAAAAAAGAAAGAAGGTTTCAGCTTCAAACAGCTTCTTCTTCAATTCTGCCCAGTAATTGATTCACAGCATCAGCTATTTCATCTACTGTAGTTAGCTGGCACCCTTCTTCGAGCTGGTTATTGCAAGAAATTTTAAGCCACAAATTAGTATACTTTTTTCCTTAAACACCTTTTTTTTATATATTTTATATATAATGGAAATTAAGCATAGGAAACAAGAAGCAGAATGACAGACATTATTTAAAATATTATTTAGAATATATATTGTATAAATTTATTAGAAATAAATTTATGCGAGATAAAAATAATAATTAAAAAACTTGTTTAATGAATGAATGATTAATTACAAAATATTTATTTTAACTAATGGGTTGTATTTAATTTTTAGCCACAAATCACTAATCAATACATATGCATGCGTGACTAATTTTGTGGAAGTACAAAATATTTCATATTGGTTAGTATTTAAATATTTTAGATTAATTAATAACTTTTTATATCACACTATTTATTGTTAATTGATTTTGAGATAAAAATTTATATTTTGTTAACAAATTTAATTGAGAAAAAAATAAATAATAAGATAACAAAATATAATTTAGATTGTTAGATATTTCTTCTATGATCTATAAGTCACTCGCTAGAAAAAAAAAAATAAAAAATGAAAAGAATAAATAATGAACCAACCTTGACACTGATGGAGTAGAGAACCCTTTGATCAAGTGTTGTGGTCACATTAAGATGAAGAATAGTGAGCCACAGACACTGAAGTCTTGCAACTAACTTCAAGAGTTGTCTTGGACGTTTCTTGGAAAGAATCTTGAGGTTGGCATGACTCTCTGCCATTGTCACCTCGATGTCGGCTAGAGCTGACCGTTTCCCAATCTCAGCTGCCCCATTAGGCTGATGATCACTTGTAGTGGTATTGGTTGCTGGTGAATTAATGTTAGATTTTTGAAGATTTGATATGGAACAGAGTATTGTGGGAAGGTAAAGAAATCAGCAAAAAGTTGTTGTGACAATATTCCATTTTCGGGTGGTTGTTGTTGTTGTTGATTAATTGTCCTCTTTTGTGCCTCTAGTGTTTGAAGATGTTGTTCAAGCTCCTTAACGAAATTGATTGCTCCTCCAATAATTGAGGCTTGGTCTACCTGAAATTAAATGTTTCATCAAAATTTTAGAAAAAAAAATGACAATTAAAGAAAATTATGATGCACTACATTCTACTTTGTTATAATTATTGATTTTCATGTACATTTTTATGTATTTTGAAATGAAAAGCCAAACCCTTTTAGCCTTGCTTTTTATCACGTCTCTGTCGTATAAAGATGTTTTATTCTATTTTTTTGTGTCAATTATTTACCTAATGAGATACACATGTTTCTTTTCAGGTTAACAATAGCATAACAAATAACAACATTCCAGCAAACTTTTAAGGTAAGAATCACCATTAACGATGATTTGTCCTAATTCTAAAGTTGAAAGAGGGTCTGTCCTCCTCTTTAAACTTTATTTTACCAAGAAAAAAAAAAAAAAAATTTAAGGTTTGGTAAAATAGTTACATTTTATCAAACTTTAATGTAAGAAACACTGTTACTTGCTGAAAATTTTCACAGTGATCTACCCTATAACCCTAGAGAAAGAGAGTGTACCAAAAACCAAAATTTAAGGTTAAAGAAAAATGTATCAATATATATATATATATATATATTATTAATTCTTACCCTTTGGACATAGGATGGTGGCATCAAAGATCGAATAACAGCAAGATAATCATTCATTTGCTTGCGTCGATTGCGCTCAACAGCAATGTGAGTCATCCTCTGGTTCTCCAATTCTTGTTTATTTTTGCAACTTTTAGTGCGTCGACTTCTTTTTCTCTTGCCGGCAGCCGGAGCAGAAGCAGCAGACCGTGGCTCTTCCGTAATAGTTGAGGTGGAGCAGCCTTCTACAAATACTTGGTCTGCAGTACAAGTCTCCGGTGAGGAATTCGGATCCAAATCTTTCACATTTTGCATCACAACTGAAGAAGACGAAGACTCCCAGTTCTCATGTACTAATTTATGATCTAGAAAACCCTTTTCTTCTTGCAAATCAAACCCATAATTATAATCCCATTCACCATTTGCTCCTCCCAAAGTGTAAAATTCCTTGCAAAAATAGCCAAATGAATCTTGTGAATGAATTGCAGCATGCAATTCATTTTCTTTTTTTGTTTCCTTAGTATTTATAAATAATAATAATAATAAAAACTTGAGGAAAATTGACGTCTAATGTAGGGAAGTTCATGCAAAAGACGAAGTAGAAAGCGAAAGACCACAATTTTGGCTACTTTTCATTCATATTCCTTTGTGAGGAGAATGAATGGACATATATATAATATAAGCTATTATAGAGAGAGGAGAGAGACCCTTTAGTAAACAAGTAAAGCTAAAGTAATTGCACCTGATGTAGTAAGTTGGACCGGTAATCACTATGAAAATTTTTCACATATTTTGGTTGAGAGTAATTATTAAACGTGTTCAGTAGTTGTTCTTCAACTAATGAGAATCTATCATTTAAAATGCATGACTCATTTTTCTGAATAGAATGACTCTTTTATGGTTAAAAAATATAAGCCCCTTTTCTAAATGAAAGGCTCTCATTGGTTGAGAAGTAACTACTGGACATGCTCAGTACTTGCTCCTGATCCATATGAAATTTCTCTAATCACTATTCATGAGAACTTATGAAAGAGAATTTTCTCCTCATCAAATTTTTGATGCCGTTATTGAGATTGTCAAGTGGTTAATTTAACTTTAAATTTGTTAATTAGAAATATGAAGTACGCAGTTATTTAACCTTTTTTGTTTTAATGTTTTGTGTTTGTTAATACAAAAGTTTTGGACTAGGGTTAGTCCATGTGCAGTATCATCTAAAGTATAAGTTGGGCACCACACATAGTACTCACGTCCGGATCACCTGAAAATAAGGGCGAGGCTTTGTCCCCTGGGATAGGCTCTAATGCGCAAGTCAGTACTTAGACCTGAGAATAAAATTCAGTAAGAATTCAGAACTTTAAAAATTATGACACTAATTTCTTGAATTTGAGCATCACTTTGATATTTATATCTGAAATCAATCCGGTCAGATCGATCCGTGGGTCGAATATATAATACTTAACCCATTTGGGTCTATTTGAACCACAAGGGGTAAAATTATTAAAATACCCTTAGTGGACCCGGATCCGGAGCCACGTGTAATGTTGTCATTGGGTGTATTATTTTGGCATCATCATTTGCCCTCCAATCTCTAGTCAAAATTTTTCGAGTTGAGAGTGCCAAGTACTTGATGCCGTATTCGTACCTCGACCGAAGCCATAGTATTCTCCGGAGCCCATCTATTAACTTAGAAAAATATTTTTTAATATTTATTTGAGAATTATTTAAAAAAATTCATCTACCGGAGTAGAAAAATAAAAAATTTAATTACACTGGAATGTACCTGAATCACGACTTAGATTGCTGTATAGAATTTTCGTTCTCTTACAGTAAAATATCCTTAGAATTTCTCTGTCATAGGTACCATGCTGTAGACTTCTCTACTGTTGCAGAGTAGTGCCATGGAATTTCCTACTACTGTGGAGTTCTTTACTGTTGTGGAGTAGTGCTGTGGAACTCTTTACTACTGTGGAGTACTGCTGTGAAGTTCCTTACTGCTGTGGAACTCCCTACTGCTGTGAAACTCCCTACTACTATGGAGTTCCTTACTGCTGTGGAACTCCCTAGTGCTGTGGAACTCCCTACTGCTGTGGAGTTCCTTACTACTATGGAACTTCCTACTACTGTAGAGTTCGTTATTGTTGTAGAATTCCCTATTGCTATGGAACTCCTAACTTGAGTATCCCACGATTTTAGAATTTTGGACTACTTTAGTACTACTACAACTCCACATCCAGGGTACTCTAGTATCACAACGATTATGTCAAAATACTATAGTACTATTTGTACCACTCCAATTTATCCACGACATTTGAAGTAATAACTTAATTTTTTTATACTAATAAGACTTTCACTTTTTTTTTTTAGCAAAGATCCACGTAACTTTGACTGTAGACCCCAGCTGTGCCCTCATCCCATCAACACATGGCTGGACTTAAACATACTCGTGGAACTAAGCTTCAAATAATTAGTCCGTAGTTGAATAAAATCTCACCCTACAAATTTAATCCTTAGGTTTAAAGACCACAGTAGAGAAAAACAATACCATGAAAAATTTAACGATAACAGACCCAACTCCACAACATTCAAAATAAACCACAACTTTTTTTGTGGTAATGATATGTCCTCTTTCTCAACCGAGTATGATTCTTCTTCAAACATAGATACTGTAGATTCCCAATCAACCTTGACCCTGATGACGATGCCTGGGATGACTATATGGAAATGGATGACGACCAAAACTTTGATGATGATCGAAACATTAACAAAAATTTTGCACTAGAAACTATCGATACTTTAGATTTTTTTTTTGACTACAACGACAGAATCGGTTGGGATAGCGAGAAAGACATAGTGTTGATGCAAGGGGTGTCCCGGGGTTAGATAGGACTCAGCAACCCGTGCTCAGTGATGTCTGAGGTCTTCCACTATATAGACACAGGGGACGTGATTTTCTGCCGTATACATTTAAGGGGTGTAGTTTTTCATAGCGTAGACCTTGAGTGAACTTGTCCAATACTACTATCTTATGTGTAGGCATGCCTCCTTTGCCACCATACTCTAGCCGAGGTAGGGAACAGTCACATCGTAATTGTAACACAATAGTTTAGAGTGAAGTAGTGTAGGGTGAGTCAAGTAGGAGTGATGCTTCTCCACCTTACCAAGAAAAAATTACAAAGGGTTCGGGGTGAGCCAAGAATCCTAATGATATTTATTCCAAACTTTCGGTTCCTCGAAAGGTTGCATTGATGACACTAGGAAGAGTAAGTCCTCCTCGTTGAAATAGGTGTGACATTGGTATTTCATTTTTTAGAAGATCTTGGCATTGCTTCCAGAGGAGTAAGTCCTACTCTAGGAAGTAAGAGTACAACCTAGGTACTTCACATTGAAGGTCCTTGAATTGCCCCCGGAATGGTAAATCTTACTCCACAGAGTAGGTATGACATAGGTATTTCACTTTTGAAGTCCATAGAATTGCTTTCGGAGGGATAAATCCTACTCTTAAAAGTAGGTATGACATATGTACTTCACTTTGGAAGTCCACGGAATTGTTCTTAGAAGGGTAAGTCCTACGCCGAAGAGTAGGTATGGCCCAACTACTTTACTTTTGAAAGACATTAGCAATGCCTTCGGAGGGGTAAATCCTACTCTGGAGAGTAGGTATGACATAGGTACTTCACTTTGGAACTCTATGGAATTACCCTCGGAAAGGGTAAGTGTGAAACCCAGTATTTTACTAGCCTTGTTCTTTGATTTTTAACTGGTTTAAAATATTTTTCATATTATTTTTAGTCATTAAGTACTTCAACTTATTCGAAGGCAAATTTTTCGATTTACGCGATTTGATCGTAAACGGGTCTTAATCCAACTTTTGNTTCTCGGGTCTAAGTACTGACTTGCGTCAGAGCTGTCTCTTATACACATCTAGATGTACATATAATCTTTTCTGTATCTTTAGCATTTATTAGATGAGCTTTATGATCCAAGCTTTAATTTCAAGTTTTGTAGGATTCTTTATGGCTGAGAAAACCCTCTTTGCAGCCTTATATGTGTTGATTTATGTATGTTATGAGTTGTTTTTAGTGTTTTGGAGGTTGGGAAGTGATTGGGGTTGATTTTTAACAACTTTCTATGGTTAGATTACAAATTTTAAGATTATGAGTTAGGGTTTTGTCTTCCATATGTGCCCTAGAGAGATGTTATGCTGTGAATGCTTATGTCTATGCACATAATGATGTTTTAAGAGTGGTTTAAGGTTAGTTTGGATAGGAATTGAGACTTGAAACCAAGTGGAATTGATTTCCCTTCATTTTGTAAGTAAGCGGAAGTTTGGCGCAACTAGGATAATTTGGATAATTGGTTATGTTTGAAGGATCTTTAATGATCTTTTGATGGTTTTAGGTGTTTTCCATTGTTGTGGAATGCTATCAATAGCATTCCACAACAATATTGCTGAATCTTGTTTATGGATTTTGTGGGTTGGTTGAATATGTTGTTTTGAGTTGGGTTGTAACCAAGGTCCCTTGAATACCTTGGAAATGGATTTTGTTGGTTGGTTGAATATGTTGTTTTGAGTTGGGCTGTAACTAAGGTCCCTTGAATACCTTGGAATTGGATTTTAAGGGAGGATAGCCTAATTATAGCCTAGGGAGGCCGGTGAGCTTATTATCTCCTAATCTAGGAATGAGTTAACTCTGGGGTTTTAACTAACCTCTTCCTCATTGTGGAATGTATACGGCAGAAAATCACGTCCCCTGTGTCTATATAGTGATTTTATGTTAATCACATCTAGATGTGTTAAGAAACTCTTTTGAATGAAAGCATTATATAATTGTTCTGGCTCATAGGTACCTAGGTCTACTAACCTTGGATGTGTTAAGAGACAGGAACGGATTTGGGAGAACTTCTATAGTCATCCATGGGACGCCATATGGGATAACTTGACCTCCCGGTCAGACTAGTAGGTGTAGTAGATTACTAGATCTGACTAGTACTGTAGGTCATACCTTCGACCCTAAAAGATACTCATGCTCTCTTATACACATCTAGATGTGTATAAGAGTACAGAGATTTGTTCGCTATGCTTTAGCATACTATGTTTTGAAATGATTGGATCTTTTTGGCTACGCTATGCTTTAGCATACTATGTTTTGAAATGATTGGATCTTTTTGGCTACGCTATGCTTTAGCATACTATGTTTTGAAATGAATGGATCTTTTTGGCTATGTTTTGGACATGCCTGACGTTTAAATGGCATGAGACATTTTAGCTATGTTTTGAAATGAATGGATCTTTTGGCTATGTGTTGGACATGCTGATGTTTAAATGGCATGAGACATTTTAGTGTATGACCATAGTCAAGATGTGTATTATCTTTAGGAATTGGTATTTGTTCGGGTTAATTCTTCAATTAATGCTTTATAGCTTTTATGATATCTCTAGTTAACACGTGACTTATAATTTTGATTAGGTGCTCATTTTGACTCTCCACCGCGTTAGCAGCTTTTAGATTGATCTCCAGATTTCACATTACTGGTTGAAAAGGATAATATCCAATGACTGTCTCTATACCCATCTACGACATAGTGTATTAGATAGGTTTTGTATTGATGCACTTTGTTTTGGTTGTAGCATCTTTTGTACTAAGAAGTAATTTTGTAATTCGTATTTTTGTGTAAAATGAAATATTCGGTTTTATAGTTAAGAAATGGTTTGATGGTTCTATTACATTGCGGTTGGGCCATACCTACTCTTCGGCTCAGGACTTACGATTCGCTAAGAACAATTCCGTTAGTCCGCGGCGTGTTACGGTCCCATTTTTGGGGCGTGACAGTAAGTCCTACTCTGGAGAGTATGCATGACATAGGTACTTCACTTTGGAAGTCCATGGAATTGCCCTGGACGAGTAAGGTGATCCTAGAGGATGAAATATTTGACCTTTGGAATGGTGAATCTCACTCTTGGGATGAGACTTAGCTTGTAGGAGATTTTAATTGGGAAGATTTAGACTTGCCCCAGAAGCTAGGGTGAGGTGATCCCCGAGGATAAGATATTTGACACTCGGAAGGGTGAGTCTCACTCCTGGGTAAGACTTAGCTTGTGCTTCTAGAGAGGTGATGTGACGCCGGAAGGTGCTTGAATCGTGAAGAACAAGTGCCTTTGAAGAACCTGAGTATGTGGGATCCTTCTTGTTCAACCTATTTTGTGTTGAACTATTTATTGTAGAGAGTTAATTACACTATTCAAATGATAAAAAGACTTAGAAAACTTTCATTTATTGAAAATAAAATATTTGCAAGGTGTACAAGTAGATTTCACCTCAAACAAGGTGTTGCATGGCCTAGGAAAGTATAAGAAAAGTTATACAAGATATTAGGTGTACTACTCTTTAGTGTTTAGTTGGTAACACCTTCCCTAGGTTTTCAGTTGGAGGCTACCTATTTCATTTTTAGTCTTCGATAAACTGTTTAAAGTAACCTCTTCCGATAAGCTCTTCAATTACATTTTTCAAAGAAAAACAATCATTGGTATCATGCCAGTCCATGGTCTTTTTGGAAGCGCTCTGGGTTGCTCCTCATTGGAGTTGGCCATTTCACAAAAGGCTCTTTCTCAACCATAGCTAAAATATGAGTTGGGGTAGAATTGAGTAAAGTATAAACTTTAAGAAGTCGGGACTCCTCTTATAGGCCACGGTTACAGATAGTCGATCCGTAACATTTGCTCTTCTTAGTAGGTTTTACTTTACTAATTTCTTCATTGGCTTTTCTCTTCTTCCTTTCTCTCTCATCAGCTTAAGCAAAATTTTCTACTCTAAGAAAGAGAGCAGTGAGAGTGGTTGGAGGTTTGAAGTTGAGGTTAAAGGAGAATTTTCCTGGCCTCACCCCGGTCTAGAAGGCCATGATCTGCATTTCCTCTGTAACTCCTTGGATTCCAATCGTCTCCTTCTTGAACCTATCCACACAATTTATGAGTGATTCATCTAACTTCTCCTTAAGAGTAAGCAGATGTATTATTGTCTTTGGAATCTTCTTTTGATTTTCAAACTTATTCAAATGTCTCAACAAGTTTACCAGTTGATCAAAATTTTTAATATCACTCTACTTGTATCCTCTGAACCAGTCTGAGGTGATGCCTTTAAAGGTTCAAGAGAACCCTCGGCAGAGGATGGCATCTGACACTCCTTGAAGGCGAGCGGTAGGCGTCTAGGTGCTCTCATGGATCAGTACTCCTATCATAGGAGTCAAAGTTTAAAGTTTGCCATTTCCTCGGAAGAGGCTTCTGCATGATATCATCAGTGAAGGGAAGTGAATACTTTTATCTAGTACTCATTTCATCACTTTCATCCATTCTGTCCACTCTGACTTGTAGTTATTCCAACCTCTTCTTCAGGTCTTCTTCCTTTTCTGGGACTAGCAGTACGGTATATCCTTCTGCTGGTGTTTTCTTTTCTAATGAGCAACACATGCATCTTTATCTAAGCTTTTTTCGCTAATGCTACTCAATCTTGACGAGGCATCTTTTCATGATTCGTGTCGGTCAGACTAACTTGCATGCTCCCGCCGGGCGGACTCAACTAAAGTGAGTATATCTCATGTGTCCCTTGCTCATTTCGCTTTCTCTCCCCTTGAGTGCTCGTCTCCCCCTTGTTGGCATTAGGTTAGGGATAGACAATTCAGGGATTGCCACCTGAATTATACGGAGGCTTTTCATCCTGGGAGTGATGACGCTCCAGCTGTTGTCTTACGACTATCTCCTTCAACAAAGCATTCTATTGCCTCAACTTATGGATCTCTTCATCCTTGTCTACAACTCGGGGACCGAAATTCCATTCGTGCTCCTCCTGCCGTTCCATCTCTTTACGGAATCGACCAAAATAATGTTGAGTTGAAATTTCTTTTTTCATGCCAGCATTGCTTCTGTGAGTGTTTCGTGTATTATGTGCCATATCTTAATAATGACTTTTAGTTCAGGGTTCCCACAGACGGCGCTAAATATTGATACGAAAATTTTGGGATAGGGTTAACCCGTGTGTAGTATCATCCTAAGTAAAAGTTGGGCACCGCTTGTAGTACTCATGTTTGGATCACTTGAAATAAAAAGGGTGGGACGTACTTTGTCCCCCGAGATAAGCTCTGGCGCTCAAGTCAGTACTTAGACCAGAGAATAAAATTCAATAAGAATTCAGAATTTTAATAATTAGGAAAGTAATTTTTTGAATATGATCTGTTACTTTGATATTTATATATGAAATCGCTGGGTCAGATCGATCTGTGAGTCGAATATATAATACTTTACCCATTTGGGTCTATTTGAACCATAAGGGTAAAATTACTAAAATACCCTTAGTGAATCCGGGCCCGGAGTCATGTCTAATATTGCCATTAGATGTATTATTTTGACATCATCAGTGTTAAATTTGTTAGTTGTTCTTAGTAGTTCAATACTGTATCTACTGTAGTAGAATTGTTAAAGTGTTACTTGACTCTTTTATAATTCCATTGATTTAAATATGCTTCAATTGTTGGTATATATAACTCATAAATTCATACAGTTTCTATCCATTTGAAATGGATGATTCACTTTTCTAAAAAATTAGAGGTGATGATGTTGAAATATTATGTCCATAATTAAAATGATATATATGGTCTGAATCTGAATCTACTACGGGTATTTGGTCATTTTACATCAAATGACAAGTCAGAGTAGGGGACTATTTCCATATTCTCATCTTTATAGGCTCTACCTACTATTTGAATTTTCTTCTTATGTAAAATAACTGATTGAGCATTGAAATTTATCTCCAAGAATAAAACCTCATACTGTATTTTCAAATAATCCAGACATAAATTTTACCCATAATGTCAAATTCTATAGTTAGAAGAGATTGCACTAAAATTTTTAACAGTACAAAAATTTAGCATCAATAAGAGGTGATAAATTATGAAGCAGTGGACTGTATATTTCACATGATGCTCCCATAGGTGACATATAAGTCATTGACCAAATATTAGTATACACAGTACTAATTCTTTCACCAAAGTAAAGCTCGTCATCCATAGAGAGTATTGCAATGCTTCCCCTTTATATTCATGAACACGGTAAACTAAGCTGTGGGATTTTGTCAATACCGTAAGATTCGGGTAGCTTCTGAATCAATAAAATGAAGAAAAAAAAAAGAGAGAATAAAAGTATTTTTGCCAAAAAAAAAAAAAAAATGTTGAGTTGAATTTAATAAAAAAATTTAAATATCTAAAAATTAACGTTAAAAATTAAAGTGATAGTGATGTTAAATGTTAAAGAATGAAGTGAAATTAACCCTCATTCATTGGGGAAGAACGTGCTCCTAAGTCCGAAGACTGCAATGCAAATCCCATGGTCTCATTTGGTAATAATATGATCGGACTCGGACACTGGCACAGAAGGAAGTGAGATGCTGCCGAAAAGTTGCCAGTAATGGCTCAGAGATTCTATGGCAAGATCTGGGAAAAGTTCATTTATCAGTGTGTGTGAGTGTGAGAGAAAGACGCAGAGATGACCGATCATGAAAACTATATAAGGATTGGACATCTGCAGAGGCATCCATGTGACCTTACAATTAAACTACAGGCCATTCTGTTTTTACATATCTTCTACGATCTGAAGACTGCGAGCCTCTCACAGCCTCACATTTGCTCAAATTTTTTTTGTTATTCACTGTATAGTACGGCGGCGTAAATATTTTAAATCATCGCTAAATAATAAAAAATTAAAAAATTTATTTATTTTTTACTATTTTAACAATTAACATTATTCATTCTAGATTATAGAATAAATAATTAAAATTTAACCCATATTTGGCCTTCCCAATACTACTGTACGTAGTTTCCCTTTGATAAACTATTAGTGTATGTACTTTTTTGGATGAATTACAAAAACGCATATATATATATATAGATGGAAAATTCTATAATTTGTTTTAGAAAATAATTTATTTGATTTTAAAAATTTGTATAGTATAAATTTTTAAAACAAATAGAGTTTACTATACAAGTATTTAAAATATAATAGGAAAATTCTACAATTTCTTTTGAGAACCATTCCTTTTTATTTTAAATACTTGTACATTACAATATTTTGTACTTTAAAAATTTATATTGTATAAATTTTTAAAATTAAAAAAATAATTTCCCATATATGTATATGTGTGTTGTTTCGCTAATATTCAGATTTTTCCTCTAAAATTTATCAATATAAAATTCGTCTCCTTATAATTCGAGGTCATCCTATTTTTATTCAATTAACGATTTACAATGCCGAGTTTCTAGCTCGGATTATTTATTAATTTGATAGGAGTCTCTTTCCAGTATTATCACTTTCTTTTTTTCCACAGTCACCGTCTAGTGTCTATCTTTTGGGCGGTTGAAGTCAGTAACGTAAAATTAGAGGCCCCTCTTTCTCTTGAAGAAGATCTTTTGTACAAATTTCATCCGATTCAGAGTTTTAGTGCTAATTTGATCAAAATCAGTAAAAAAGTGACAGATTTGCAATATAAAAAATAGATTTCTTGTCGATGAAAGCTGGGATCACTGAAGTCTAAGCCATCAACTTTAATTCTTGTCTTCATTGTCACAAAACCTGGTGGGCTCCTGCCATGTCCTTATAAATAAACGTACAACATAATCAGCATCTTAGATAAAACCAAATATAATCCTGATTTTATGCAATTAATTAATGTACTTAAATTCTGATAATGGCATGTGTTCTCAGCGCGAAATGCGGTTGAGTTCCGTACTCTAACCTAGACATGAGGGAACCTCTCTTTTCAACTTCTTTATTTATTTATTTTTAATTTCCTGTGGAATGGACACGTATACAACTATGCATGTATCGCGATCAATATGCCGCCTCCCTCCCCCACCACAGAAAAAAATAAATAAATAAATAAAAATTCGATCAATTAGGAGACGTATTCTGTTTTGTGAATAGTATATAATATTAGTAAATTATAGTACATTAGAAAAAATTTTATAGTTTCGTACAATATTAATATATTTTAAAATTTTATATATTATAATATTATATATTTTAAAAATTTATATTTATAAATATTTAAAATCAACGAAATAATTTTTTAAATGAAATTATAAAACTCCGCATATGCTCGGCATGGGATTAAGTAAAAGTTATTTCTGATTCAAGGGTAACACAAATATTAGTAGTTTTTTAGTGTCGACGAAATTGATGAACTTTAAATTTTAAAATACTTACCAATTACTGTTCTCTTCCACCTATGAAGTATTTTTTACTATATTCTATAGATACTTACCACATTACTTAGTTAACGGAATATTGCAATCCTTCTCTTTTAAAATAATTATTATATTTAGTTAGTGCATACAAATTAAAAAAATTATTAAATTATATTAATTTTATGAAAAGATAATTCGAAGTGACTAATATTATTTTACATTAATATTCCAATTATAGAATTCTCTTTTCATTAATGTGATACTAAAGATAAAAATTAAAAAAATATCATTTAATACTTCTTTAATTTTCTAAAGCAACAGATAATACCCCCTCCCTTCCCTTTTAAGTGTCACTTTTGTAAAAAAAAAAAAAAAATTAACTATTTTAAATATCACTTTAGAAGTCCAATGAAACATTAATTATTTTTTATCAATTTATTCTTATCTCTTTCAATAACTCCACTAATTACTCAATTTGTGATTAATGTTGAGACTTTTTTAATGTATTATTAGTCGAAAGGATAATTTAGTTATACAAGATCAATTTTACTTAAAATTTAAGTTATTTAATAATGATTTTAATTTGTGACACTTTATGACATAAAATAAATTTTTTAAAGTGATAATTATTTTGAAACGCAGACACTAGTTAAAAATCATGACTTAATTAAGAAACCGCGAAATTTGGGTCCTCAAATTCTGCGAACCTGCTATTGATTTTTATGAAAACATGCCGGCGCAGATTCTCTTGTAATTTAGATCAGGCGCCGATCAAGTACTTTTGTGATATTTCGTTTTCTTTAATATATGGCATGTTGGGATGAAATTGTGCATTAATAAATTTAAGAATTTTGTTTTCATTTAACATTTTATCCAATTATTCGTTGTTTCATGGTTCTTTCTATTAGGGGCCTAAATGGTTTTATGGCCTAATCAGAAGAGAAATTGATTCACCTTTTTATATTTAAATAGGGATTTAATGCAAAGTGAAAATTACTTCTAGTGTTCTACATAGTGAAATTTCAAGTCAAGACAAATATTTCAAGAAGAAAAACAGATGTTACAAAAAAAGAAGGGTAAAATTATAAGTAATCCCATTCAACCTAAATGTAAAGGCAAGGTCTTAGATAAATATAGTCTGATGGATTACAAAATATGAGAAATATTTAGTTAGATATGATTCTTGACCTCACTTGTAAACTCTGTAGTATAGATTAAATATTACAAAATCTATGATATCAATCAATATAAGTAAAATTTTATAAAATTTAATTTTGACTATAAGATTTACAGTTGAAATTCAAGACCGGATTTATATTATTATTTTTCACAAAACTAAAGATATATGAGCCTCATATAAGACCTATATGAGGTTTTTTTTTTTACCTATTAAATCAAGTGTAGCTTTATTTTTCTTTTTTTTTTTTTAGTTGCTTAAACCTAAGAATTTTTCTGACTATATATATAAGAGAATTTTTTGTAAGGACTCAATTCATGATTTCATTCTTGGACCATGTGCATTACAAATAACATCGATTAAATTAAATGATGGATGTTTATATAAGAGATCGTATCACCTTGTTTAAACCACATTATATACACAGGCAAGGTCACAGTCTAAATCCAAAAAATTTTATTTTGCTCAACAATAATTACTGATAGGATTGTTAATTGCGTTGGACCGACCGATCTTAGCCTATAATAGTGGCTGAACCTCAAATAAAGTGAGCAAGTTAAGCTAAATTTTGGCTCGATTTCATTGGAGTTGAGCAAAGGCACAAGGGCAGACTCAAGACTTGCAACTTGAGGGGTGAGAGTTGGTCTCTATTTATAGAGGTTACTTACATTTTTTTCAAAATTTTAGGGGAGTGAAAAATAAAATCTATAAGGGTATAAATAAAACATTTAAAATTGCTATTATAAAAATTGAAATTCTAAAATCTTGGAGGACGTTTGCGCTCATTGCTATATGGGCAGTACTAAACTTGTCCCACTTAAAGTTAGACTAGAATAATGTATGTATATATACTATTTTTTTTTTGTATGAATATGTAACATTAGATATACAAGATATATTGTGCATTAAATATTTGTTATATAATGATTTTATTGTATAATTTCTGTACATATTAGATGATATTAGTCAGATAAAGTTATATGGACAAGTCCGATTTCAACTCGAATCTCACTTAATTTTGTGAGTTGTGCATGAATCTTGTAAGTGTAAACCTTCATCAACTGAGTTTGGGTGAGTTTGTTATTTTAAAATGGATTAAGTTAGAACCCATTAAAATTTAAGAGAATTTTACAGTTCTGTCAAGTGGAACCATATTCTTGGTTTTAAGAATTTGTACAATATACGTTTTTAAATCATATAGTATTGTACTTTATAAAATCGTAAAATACAAAAAAATAATTACTTCAACGGGATTATAAAATTTCTCTAAAATTTAACTTACATAATCCGATTGACTACCCTCATAATTACTGGGCATAAATACTCTTCATTTGGAGTATAGTGTCTATTTTTTTTTTTTTTTTTTTTTTGCGTGGGGAAATGAATAACCCTTTATTTTTTTTGTCAAAAAAATTGGCTGGCTCCACCGAAAAGAAGGTTCCATGAATTCAAAAGCAAAAGTAGTTACAAACCTGCCACTAAATTAAGCCCATATAAAAATTTGGAAAATTTTATAATTTTATTGAAAGAATTATTTTTTTATTTTTAAGAATTTATATAATATAAATTTTAAAATAATAATATTATACTGTAAAAATTCTTAAAACATAAAAAAATAATTCCTTAAAACAACTATAGAATTTTCCCCATAATTTTCATGCAACGTATCATGTCGTCGGCACAGCCGCAGTAATTTACTATGTATGGTGTACGAGCCTAATCCGACGTGTGCATAATGAAATGACGTGGGGATTCGTCGGGTTCATTTGGATGGGCATCAAGTTGTCTACTACTGGCCGTACACGTGTGGTGTCGTAGGGTCGACATCAGGTGGGACCTCCTTTTGAGCCGTCTTCTAGCGCTGAAAACCGCGGCGCAGGGAAAAGAATACCACTCTTGCTATGTGAAAGCACCTGAAAAACCATGGACTCCGCTTCTTCATTTCTACAATTCTACTTGGCAATATTCAAAGGACCATCTTAATTTAGGATGTAGTTTAATAAAATTAGAATCCTATTAAAGTGAGATATTCTTCAAAATTAACTCCATTTAGATAATATTATTTACGATATTATTTAAAATATTCTAAGAATAACATCTATAATAATTTTTTTGATACAATATATGCATGTTAGATAAAAAAATAATTAAAAAATATGTTATGAAATAATTACAAAGTATTATTCGACTAATAATAAAAAATAGTTCTATCCAAACACACTACTGTATTTTCTTAAATAGGTATTGTAGAAAGGCAATTATAAGACTATAAATATATTTATGTCAATGATTTTGACACATCAATAAAGGGGAGTTTTAGATAATCAACCATCACTCTTAATCAATTTGACGAATACACCTTGATCTAGATTATTCAACTATTTCAACATCATATTTATCTCAAAATATATATTCCATTTCAAATTAAGCAACTAGTTACTTTTATATGATGAAAATTCTAATTAGATTTTTTTGTTTTTTTGTTTTTTTTGTTTTGGAGGTAATCTCCAGAGAGCTTTATCTTGATTTGCATGAAATAAGTCTTGCGCAGAAAAACACTCTGCAACAAGAAATACAAGCTAAAACCATCGTAATCGAATTAGATTAAGCTATAACTTGAATACTCATATCAAGTTTAGTTCTAATAGACAAAAATTTCAATTCTACATTATTAAATGTGTAAATAAAGTTGTCCATATTATCTCATCAGAGAGGGAAATTTTTTTTTGAGCAACATAGTCCAACAATAAATTGGTTTCTTTTTTGCTCTTAAGGTGGATTTACAATAGATTTCTATTTATCCTTTTGGCGACTTGAACTCTATTATGACCTAGATTATAAGAGAATTGTAGTTTTACAATTGAGACTACATATCGTTGTCAACACAAAATTGGATTCAAATTATTAAAAATATTTAAATTTTTTAGAACAATAATAAATACTGAAAGTGGTAGAAGGATAAAGGTCCATTATATAATGTTTAACATTTTGCTCTAAATAAATAGGGTTTAAAGTAAATTATGATTTTCTGTTTTCATTCCATGACATCTAGAAAGTTTTTGATATAAAATAAAATTACTATTAGGATTATATTTAAACTGAGAAAAGGAGAAGGAATTTATAATAATTTAACATTAAAAATAAAATTAAAAAATCAACTTTTAGAGACAAAGTGGACCTTCACGAGTTTCAGTTTACAAAATGATTAATAGAAGATATAAGTATTTAAAATTAAGGAATTTGAAAAAAAAAAGAAAAGAAAAAATAAAAGACAAAATGTAGGGAAAATTATTTTTGTCTAATTTTAAATATATCAATAAAAGGTTAAAGCAAGTGTTGCAGGTTCTAACATGGGTGTTTTGTCAAGTTAGATATAAAGTACTAATGTGGAGTGTTTAAAACTTTTATTAGAGTGCCAAAATCATTGATCAATATTTAATGACCTTTTATTTATTTATTGTCTTTTGTTTCGAATTTTTACAGTAAAAAAAAGGACAATGAATGAGATAAATGGTAACTGATGACAACTTCCAGCCAATGAGCTTTTTTTTATTCTTCTTTTCATTACTTTCTTATCGTTTATTACTGAGTCAACCTACACTCACACACAAACACAAAAAATATATATTTAAAAAAAAAAAAAAAAAAAACAAAGAGTCAACCTACACAAAAGACGAATTTCCTATTCACAAAACGTGACAACACAATTTACAATGGTTTTATATCTACATATATATACTCACACACAAACACAAAAAATATTATTTAAAAAAAAAAAACAAAGAGTCAACCTACACAAAAGACGAATTTCCTATTCACAAAATGAGACAACACAATTTACAATGGTATTTGTATATATATATATATATAACAAGAATATAATCAGAGAAAGTTTGAAAATTTTTCGTCCAACAAAATTTTAGTATTTTCTTTTCAATGCTCTTTTTCTTTAACTTTCTGAATTTTTAATTGTAGGTTTCTTTCTGAATTCGAAAATTTCTTTCATTATAAATCCTCCATTTGAATGACTTTGAAATTCCTTAAGATATACTCCGTTTGGATGATAAATTTGTTATTATTCTCAAAATAATATTTTGTATAATTACCTAGACATATTTTTTAACTATCTTTTTTATTTCACATAAATCACAGTGTTATCTAAATAATATTATTCTTAATAATATTATTAAGAATAAAATAACTACAGTGTTATCTAAATAATATTATTAAGAATAATATCCTAAATAATGACTATCTAAATGAAATTGTATAGAGGCCATCTTATAAATGACTTCTTGCAACACTAATACCCCTACTTCTAAGTGTACTAATGATATAGGACTTAATAATAATAGCATAATGAAGGAATAAACAGTTGAAGGTCTAAATGCTAGTATTAGTATAGAAAAATTCTACAGTTCCTTTTAGAGAATTATTCTCTTATATTTTAAATATTTGTACAGTACAATACTATATACTTTAAAAACTTATACTATATAAACTTTTAATCAAGAGAATGATTGATTGAAAAGGATATTAGAGAAAATAAATTAACGAGGGCCCAATTGCAAGTTCTATGATCTTCAACTGGAAAGGAAACAAATCTGGGCTGCCATCAATAGGAATAAATTTGGCCTACTATCAATAGAAGCAACTGTTCAAAGAGCCGATGTTGAAGCCCACATGCCTATGAATTGAAATTGTAAACAAAAGTAGTAATTACTAAAGGAAGAAAATAAACAATCAGAATGTGCATATTATTTAATTTGGGATAGTACATTTTTTGTAAATTAATTATAACCAATAAGCATCGCTTTCAATGCAACAAACTTATCAAAGAAGCAAAATTTTTTTGGAGTATTTTACGTGTTTTTCCAAACAACAAATTAACTCCATAAAACAAATTAACTCTATCACACATTCATGTTTATATTTGTACTTTCACCTTTCTGTAAAAGAAAACAAATGCGATATTAAGGAAGAAGGCTAATAGGGAAAAAAATACTATATCCAACTTATTATTCTCCCTAAGCGAAAAACAAATAGATAATTATTGACATAATAAACTAAAACCATTTAGAATTTAAAAGTTTTAATTAAATTAGGTATGGTAGTTTAGTTTGTAAGGGATTCACTCTCCAATTTATCCGGTTTCATGCAATAAAAATAATGTTTTATCCTTCAAGATTCTTCTTCCAACGGTTATTTCTTGTCAAACCATCCTACCCAACATATCAATTTTAGCTCCTTTAACAATACTTCTCTCACACCTAAAAGTTAATGAGCTGAAATAAATGGTTCCACGAAGAGAGGTGATCATGAAAGAAGTCATAGGCTGTCCCAAAGACAAAGCTTCAGTTACTCAAAGCAAACCTAACAACAAAACACAGCGTTTCCTCAATAAAAATCGCCATCATCCACAACATCAACTCGGCGCCACCAGAGGATTTATGTCATGACCAGAGAATAATACGCAGTTGTTTTTGCATGCTATAATTCCTGCACAGAAATTGTTGTAACTGGGGGGTTCAATGTGTAATAAGTTGATTTGGCATGGCAGTTATTGTGTTAGGAATTATTGTAACCGTTTTTTTCAGTTACTGAGTTAGAGTCAGCTATTTTAGCTGGATTGTAGAGAAAGATCTGGCAAGCAATCTCAATAAGAAAATTCTTTTTCTCTGTCTAGATTATTCCTTTTGAATCTCTCTCCCCCAGTCTAACCCCTTCTTCCTTTTCACCTCCATTCTTTCTCAAACAGCTACGTGCAAATCCTACATCATACCCCTAAAGGATAACCATCCTGACAGCGGTATCAGAGCACACTTTTCTGGGCAAGAAGATGGCAGAATCAACCAGACAAAAGTCAGGACTTACAGAGGAACAATTTAGAAAACAAGATTCAAGAATCCAAGAATTGAATGCTCACAAACTAAGATGCAAGAACAATTACAAATAATGGAACAGAAGTTAGATGATAGGACAAGAAGATAGAAATGATGTTGACCAATATGGACAGTCGATTCAATGCAATTTTGAGAATGATCTGTAGAGATAGATATGAAGATCTGACAACACCTGAATGGGGATGCTTTTGTTACCCACTTCACAAGCCAAGAATAAGGAGGATGAGAATAATAACCTGAATATAAAGGAAAAGTTTATTAAAAATTCTGGGTTCTTGGGCCCCAAAATTGAACTTCTCGTGTTCCAGGAGGATTTCCAAAAGAATGGATCAGAAAGTGCGAGAAATTCTTCAGGGTTCATTAGGTTCTTGAGGATCAAAAACTGCAGCTGGCAGAAATGTATCTAGATGGGAAAGTTGACATCTGATACCAAGGATTCATGGAGATGATGGAAAAAGTCAGTTGGGAGACAAATGATGTTTGTGGAAGGTTTGGTAAGAATTCGGTCAAAAAGGAACTTTGCATGTAGTAGAAGAGTTCAACAAGTTACAAAAGAAGTGAAGTGTCTTGATTATCAGGAAAAATTTATGGAATTACGTTCATTAATGCTGGTAAAAAACCCTTATCTGAGTGAAACTTATTTTGTTTCTAGTTTTTTCAGTGGATTGAAGGAGGAGATTAAATTGATGCTACACATTTGATACCCTGTTGGGGTCTTGTGAGATAGCTGAAACATAGGAACGAGCATTGGAAATTTTTGTCAAGAAAGATAAATCTTAGAATAGATCTGTCTGGGATGGAGGGCAAATATCCAAAACCCCTATCAGTAATGAAGAAGGTCCTTCAAGGATGAGCCAATGGAATCAAATGAAAGGATAGGCAAAGGAAAGCAAGGAATTCAAGAAAATTTCACCTCAAGAAATCCAGTACAGGAGAAACACCATCTTTGCTTCAAATGTGGAGATAAGTACACTCCTGGTCACAATTGCAAAATGAAGCATCTGAATTTCATATTAGCAGAAGATGAGGAAGAGAGTGCAGAATTTCTAGATGCAATTGGGGAGCAAGATGAAATTACTGCACATCCAAGTCAGAAGGTAAATGTTTCTCTTTGTGCTATATCTGAATTGATGAAAAGAAAAATTATTGTATTATGTGGAGAATTGAGAGGAGAGAGGGTAAGCATATTAGTAGACACTGGTAGCACCACTAGCTTCTTGAACCATAAAACAATTCAAACGTTAGGAATGACTTATGAAATACCACCTCCCTTGACTGCCACCATTGCTAGTGGAAGTACAGTGACCAATTTCGACATTTGTTCTCACACTAGTTGGAAGATACAAGGACATAAGTTTACTTTTTCAAGGGTAATGGAGATTGGTAGTTGGGACATGATTTTGGGGGTAGATTGGATGAGCCATTACTGTCCCATAGCTTTTGATTTCAAGGAACTACAAATTAAGATGTTGGACTAGTGGTGAATCTGAGTTGATATTGGAAGGATGGGCAGAAAATCCGATCATCAATATGGTAAGAGGAAAGGCATTAAAAAAGATTTATGATAACCAACAGACTGTTACTTCTACTTTCCAGTTAGGCAACATAGATGGTCCACAACTGACTCAAGTACCTGAGCAAATAACTAAATTACTTCAAGAATTCTCTGATGTGTTTGAAATTCCAAAACACCTTCCTCCTCCAAGACCACATGACCATGAAATACCACTCAAACCTGATGCACAACATTTCAAACTTAAACCATATAGATACCCGTACTCTCAGAAAGTATAAATTGAAACACAAGTGGTTGAGATGTTGAAAAATGGCATCATACGACCAAGCACCAGCCCTTTTGCTTCCCTTGTCTTATTAGTCAAAAAGAGAGACAATACTTGGAGGTTCTGTGTTGACTATAGGAAGCTCAATAAACTTACCATCAAAGATAGATACCCCATTCCTAATATTGATGAATTATTGAATAGTGAACTCTTTGGCTCAAAATTTTGCTCACAAATAGATTTTAGGTCGGGTTATCACTAGATTAGAGTCAATGTTTCTGACATACACAAAACTGCTTTCCAAACTCATGATGGCTATTATGAATTCATGGTGATGCCTTTTGGCCTCATTAATGCACCTGCCACATTTCAATCTCTCATGAATCACATCTTCCAACCTTACCTTAGAAAATTTATCCTTGTTTTCTTTGATGAATTCTTGTTTTCAGTTCGACCTTAGAAGACCATATAAAACACCTCAAAACTATCTTGCAAACACTCAGGGAAAACCAGTTATTTGCCAAGTTATCTAAGTGTTCTTTTAGTTAGCAAAGAGTGGGGTATTTGGGCCATATAATCTCTGCAGAATGTGTAGAAATGGACTGTAGTAAGGTTGGTTGTATAATGTCCTGGCTAGTTCCGAAAACTATCAAGGCCTTGAGAGGTTTTCTGGGCTTGACCGGATGTTACAGGAGATCTAAACAAAATTATGGAATCATAGCTAAACCCTTAACTGACCTTCTCAAAAAAGATGGATTCATATGGAGTGCAACATCTGAATCAACCTTCCATCAGTTAAAACAGGCTATGATATCAGCTGAAGTTCTGGGGTTACCTAACTTTGCTAAAGCATTTGTAATTGAAACAGATGCATGTGGTTCTGGTATGGGGGCTGTGTTAATGCAGGAGGGACATCCCATTGCTTATCCTAGTAAGGCATTTGGTTCTAAGAATGTTGGGTTATCTACTTATGAAAAAGAATTGATGGCTGTGGTTACGACTGTGACCAAATAGAAACATTATTTGGTGGGATATCATTTTGTTATCAAGACAGATCATCATAGCCTCAAATACCTGCTAGAATAAAAGATCCACACACTCTTGCAGCAAAAGTGGTTGACAAAACTTTTGGGGTATGATTATGAAATACAGTATAAAAAGGGCATAGAGAATGGAGCTGTTGATGCATTAAGTAGAAGACAAGAGATCTTATATTCAAGGGGAATTGGCATGTCCTATATCTTGTGTCAGACCTGGATGGTTACAAGAAATAATTTTGAGTTATGAAGGGGATGACTTCTGTCAGCAACTCATAGCTAAATTGTTGATTGATAGTGTTGGGCTACCAGATTATACCTATTGTTCGGAATTGTTGAAGTTTAAGGGAAGATTGTGGTGAGAACAGGAGTAGGCTTAAGGAAAAAAATATTGCAGAATTTGCACACTTCAGCTATAGAAAGACATTCTGGCCAGCTTGCTACTTGGCAGAGAGTAAAAGCTTTGTTCTTCTGGCCCAGTCTCAAAAAAGATGTGATTACATTTGTACAATATTGTGATATCTATCAGAAAAACAAAAATCAAAATGTGCCTTACCCGGGACTACTCTAACCTTTGCCTATACCTGATCAAGCTTGGTCTCAAATTTCAATGAACTTTATTGAACGCTTACTATTTCTGAAGGACACGATACTATTATGGTTGTTGTTGACATGTGTTAACTAAACTAGCTCATGTCCTTCCACTCTCCCATCCTTTTCACAGCCTTGTAGATTGCTAAGTTGTTCTTGGATAATATTTTCAAGCTGCGTGGTTTACCAAATGCAATTGTCACAGATAGAGACAAAGTCTTCACCAGCAATTTTTGGCGGAAGCTATTTAGATTATTAGGCACTCAACTTAATCTCAGTACCTCCTACCATCTACAAACAGATGGCCAAACTAAAATATTTAATCAATTCTTAGAAACTTATCTGCGATGTATGACTAGTGATAGATCCCATAGGTGGTATCATTGGTTACCATTGGCAGAATGGTGGTTCAATACTACCTTTCATTCTAGCATTCAAATGACCCCTTTTGAGGCTATGTATTGGTATCAAGCTAGGCAATTTCCTGTGGGAGAGCTGATGGATTCAATTGTGCCAGCTGCCTCTACCTTGGTAAAGGATAGACAAGCCAAGCTCAAGATCCTCCATCAACATTTAACTACAGCTCAGCAACGGATGAAGTTTTTGGCAGGTAGACATTGAATTGAAAGGGAGTTCAATGTGGTAGATCACGTCTATCTCAAACTTCAACCCTGTAGACAACAGTGAGTTGAAGTTAGAAATTAGCTTAAGCTCTTATCTAAATTTTATGGCCCTTTCGTTGTTCTTCCGAGAATTGGTAAAGTTGCTTATAAATTGCAATTCCTAGCCAGCTCCAAATTACACCCAGTATTTCATGTTTCTCAATTGAAGAAAAAAAGTAGGCAATGCTACTACCCTTGAGTCTACATCGCCCTTGTTAGGAGAAGATGATTGGATCTTAGTAGCACCGGAAACCGTATTAAAGAGAAAGGCGCTGATGCGGAATAGTAATCTAGTCATCCAAGTTTTAATTCGTTGGTGCAACTTGAGTCCTGAGGAGGCTACTTGGGAAGATTTGGATTACAATTTTCCGATTTCCAGCCTTGAGGATAAGGCTATTTGTTAAGGGGGGAAAATGTCATGACCAGAGTTTATTTTTTCAATAATACGCAGTCGTTTTTGCATGTTGTAATTTCTACACGGAAATTGTTGAGCTCATTTGGCTTATTGTGTTAGGAATTGTGGCATGCGCATATGCATTGAAGCCATCTTGTCTAAATTATGCACTATACTTGAAACCTTAGCATGCCACTAAAATGCCTCTTCATCTTACATAACATCGTCTCCTGCGGTTCCTTCATCCACAAGGAACAGCTCTTGTTTGAGTTTTTGACTCATGGGCAAAATTGTCTCAAGCTTTCCAAATTTAGGAACAAAAGTAGCATTAAAAATTGGGAATTATCATTATAAATCTTCTTTTTCATCCTCTCCAAATTTTCACGAATCATCACATGAAAATTTATTGAAAGAAATGGGTACTTTGGTGCGTATTGTTGAAGGGATCTGTGGTGCACCTAAGTCGTTACATTACTAAAAATTGACTGTATTGTACATATAATGCCAATTTTTTTAATATCAAGAAACAATATTGTAAAAAAGACATCCAGATTGTGAGTTGGTCGGAGTTCTCAATAATCTTTTGAATAGAAAGTAAACCACAATAGAGATAGCGACTTAAGGAAAGCTTTTTAAACCAGATATAATTGAACTAGTACATTTTCTAGGTTGAAAATAAGATGCCATTCCTAATATAAAGAGAAAATAATGAACTTTGGTCCCTTATCTTCACACGAAGCTTCTTTATTTTTCCTCGATTGACGGACCATTGATCTTTAGTTGTTGTGCAATAGACTTGAATTTGATGGCTCGATTTAATTGGCTGTGACCAATTTACTTTCATACTAGTACAACTACTACACATAAACAAACGGAAACCATACTTGGCCAACTACTAGCTAGGGCAGCATAAATAAAAGGCCATGAGACAAATTCCTGGCGGATCAAAATTGTTGCAATTGTTACTTTACTTTACTCAATTTGCGATACAGCGTTGACCACGGTCTAAAGCTTTCCTAGCCTGCAAATCCAGCCACCCACAACCGAGTAGGGACAGATAATTAATGACATTTAATTAAGTTTGCAACAATAATAGTTTCAAAACCAGACACAACGCGGTGGAGTTCAAATAGTTAAACTAAATTTCTCTTTTGATTTAAATTATAAGTTCGAATCACTAACGAGTGGAGATATACTATAAAGTATTTTTTTTAAATGAAAACAAAATTTCAAAAGCAATAATTAAATGTCTGGAAAAGGAAAAAGACAAAAACCTCTTTTTCCCAATCTCGCCGTATTGTAATGATGGCTAGAATTCCTGTCTGAACAGCAGTTCCACCAAAGATCATCGCACACCAAATGCCCTGGTTTTCCAATCACAATTTAAGGGTAAAAACAGTACTATCAAATATTCTTAATTACTAGATTTTTTTAAAGTTTTTTTGGGGGTCAAATTGGACATTTATTATTCATCACATTATTTAAAATAATTATTATAATAAATTTTTAAAATATGATATATATAAGATAAAAATAACATCATAAAATATTTATAAAATGTTCAGTTAAGTTCATGAATAATGATTGTTGTCCAAGTAGAGCCCATATTTGGACAACAGTCATTATTCATTATTAATAGATTAATTACTAACATACCTCAACGCCTAAGTTAAACATCCAACCCATTACAAATCCGAGAGGAAGACCAATAATGTAATAGCTTCCTAAATTGACGTATGCAACCATTGATTGCCACCCTGATCCGATGGCCACTCCTGCAAAATATATATCAGTAAAAAATTCTAATTATATACCCAAAAAAACCCTACATAATTACCTTGGTTTTTATAGTTTAATTTGTTTGTATATACTTCCATGTGTTAGTTTGTTGAAAAATTTTACAGTCCCATTGCGGAAACTATCTTATTGTTCTCTTAAGACTTGTACAACAATACTATATAATTTAAAAAGTGTACTATACAAGTTCTTAAAGCTAATGAGATGGTTTCTTTAATAGGATTGTAGAATTTCCTTATTTATTTTTATTTTTTGAAAAATAAGTTTCAAAAAAAAAATCAGAAATACAAACAAAAAAAAGAAGAAGAGAAATTGGAGAAAATTAAAAAGCAAAAAGAAACATCGAGCACAAGATTTTAATTACCAGATAAAACTGGCTGAACACTGTTGAGTAGAATGGTAAAAGCCAAGAGGTAGGATAATTTATCGACTGCCGAAGTTACATCCGGGCTAGAAGAAAATATGAGGGCCAATTGATGATGGTATATTATTATAATGACGCAGAAAATAATCCCAAGTATGGAGGATTGAGCCAAGGACACATTTGCTGCAAATTTTGCTGCTTTTCCATTTCCTGCTCCCAGCTCATTCGCAACTCTCACTCTGCAAATTTTCAAACAATAAATCAAGTACTAATTTACCTAATTAAGTTTGATAATTAAAAAGAAATATATATTTCAAATATTGAAAAATATAATTTACCTAATTACTCTCTTCTATTTTAAAGGGTAAAGATCAAAATAAGATTCTATTGAAATGATAAGTGCTATCTTCCATGACCAATGAATTAATTTTCTATTCAAAAGTAAATCTAGGCTAGTTTAGAATTTAATTTGAGCTTATTTGCAATTTTAAATATTATGAAAAATACTTCAAAAACATGGGTTTCTCGTAAATAATGCGTCAAAAAGTTACAATAAACTGCATTAAATTAAGGGTTAATAACACTTTACCACCCTGAACTAGGGGTAATTGCATTTTGTCCTCCTAAACTATAAAAAATACACTTTGTCCCCATCTACGTTATTCATCATTTAAAAATTTTAAAATTAACAAGATCTAGTTTAATGACTTAAATACCCTTAGCATTGTATTTTGATTTTTGTATTTAAATTTTGATAATAATGTGATAATTATTTAAAAACAATGAAAAATAAACTATGTAATATTTTAATATAATCCATATTAATATATTTCTTAGTCAAATTTTAAATTTTGTTATTTCATTTTGTATTATTTCGAATTTGAATATTTAATTATAATGGTAGAACAATTCTTAAATAGGCTAAGATTTTTTCTACTGAAATTTCTTCTTTAAAGATACTATATAACAATATATTTTTTTTATAAAACTTTGTGATTTTTTTGATATCTCTTAACATTTTATAATTTTAATATTTGGTCTCTGTGCAAATTGCAATGTCAAATATAATATAATTCAACATTTTATCACATTTTGACTCCCTAATTATTTTGTTATTATATTTTATTATAATAATAATTTTTATTATAATATTAGTTTGTTATTATATTTTATTTTTCCTAATTCTTTTATAATTATCGAACATCAAAATTAAATACATGAAAATCAAAATATAATACTAAGGGTATTTTAGTTATTTAACTTGATATTATAAAATTTTAAAGAATGAATCATGTGAATGGGGGACAAAGTATGATTTTTTTAGTTCAGAGGGGCAAAATGTAATTACTTACCTAGTTTAGGGGGGCAAAAGTGTTATTAACCCTTATATTAAACATTTTAGAAACGTAAAACCTTTTAATTGTGGCTGGTGTTAACCCCTCCCCATCCATTTTCCACTCGGTTCTTACTTCGTTTGGCCTACTACAAAGGCTTACCTCTCTCTGCCTCGCTCCTTAGTCCATTTCAGAATATTTTCACTCATTTCAAGTCAAAATCAAGAAAAATTAGGAAAATCACAATGAAAATAAAGCTTAAAAAATCAGAACTTATTTGAACCCACACACAAAACAAAACAATTTTATGAACCCAAAATCGAATTTGAAATCGTAGAAATGGTTTCGATTCTAATTTTTTATTTTTTAGAATCGAAATCAAAACCGATAATAACACCAGCCTTTATTTATATTTATATTAGTATTACACTCTCATATGCTATGGTAAAAAAGTTTCATAAAACTCATTAAAGGCTCCAAGTTCGTGGTGGATGACCACATTAATTAAGAAAATGAAAAGTAGATAACAAATATTATGGAGGAGAATATTATACATTATGTTATGGAAAATTTTATATTTCTTTTTAAGAAATAATTTTCTTATATTTTAAATATTTGTACAATATAATTTCTTATATTTTAAATATTTGTATTGTACAAATTTTTAAAACTAAAGAAATAATTTCTTAATAAGGACTATAAAATTCTCCTATATTATGTCCCCGTTGCAGCTAATTAAGTAGGTTCCAAAGAATTAGTCAAGAAAAAGTAGAAAAGAAAAATTATTATAATTACCCGGTGGCCGCTAAGAAGGCAAATGGAATCATTATTTCCCACATTTATGCTCATGCTGAAAAAGTCAAAGGCAATCAAATTAAAGAAACAAATTTTGTTACTTCATTTTAGTCTAAAAAATTAGTACAATTTTAGAAGATAGAGTAAATTAATTAAACCGCTTACCATACTGACAATGCATCCACAGCTATAGTTGCATACTTCTTGAGGTTGCCAGCCATTAGTATCAGAATTCTATAGTACCAAAACTCCAAGCTGCAATATAATCAAGACTCTTATAAAGTGTATAACTTAATTTCAAGTAGTACTTTTTTTTTTGTATGATTTTTTTTTTTTTTTGTTAGGAATAATGTATGATCTACTATAAGCTAGATATATCTATTTTTTTCTTCTTTTAATTTCATAGCAATGTACATATATTTGAAAATGTTAGGTCTAACTGAGTCATTTAATTTTTTAATCATTGAAAGTATAGATGAGAGTAGATTATCATTTTTCTCTATATTAGACTGATGATTAAAGTATATTTTAACAGCTTACCGTGATACTTACACGTTATTTACTAATTAAACATGTGATTAAGGAGGGTAGTAAAAGTCAAATATTAAACTTTATTTTTATTATTTGACCTTCTTACTTACAGTTTGAATCAATCCTCATATTAGTAGGTAGATTGAATATATGACACATACAATATACATATATATATTGATATATATATATATATATATAATATATATAGGCATTATTCTATTTACTAAAATTTGGGGATCGCTGCATACCAAAACATGATACCAGCAGCAACAGAAAGCTTGAGAAATTCCCAAAGTCCAGAAAAGGCTTCCATGGAGAATCCATTCCAAGTTAAAGGACACCATCCACCTACAGTATACACAAACATGCCCAGAACCGAAATCCACCAAGAAATGTCCAAAGCCACAGTCGCTCCAATCACTCCAAGCTGAAAATAATGTACGAAAAGCCAACTAATGACCACATGAATTATTAAAGCCACCGTCGAAATGAAGGCCACAGCGTTAATTTTCAGCTGACTTAACAAAAACCTCTGAAGTGAGCACTGAAAAACACAGCCCAAATGCATGGGAATGAACCATATAGAGAGTACTCCTGATAGCTCAGCCACGTCTTTGGGCTGTCCCAAGAACTTCAAAATTGGTGTGGCATAAATGTATAATGGCAATAATAAGATGTCTTGCCAAGAAAAGTACAACCCACGATCTTTGCAAGTATATTCCTAACATGTTGTACTTTTTCCCTCCAAATGCTTGTCCACATACCGTCTCCAATCCTGTTGCCATCCCTAACTGATCATTGATCACAACACAACAAACAAGAGATCGATTAAGGTTAGAATATTTTCAGTCACACCCAAATTACCAAAAAAAAAAAAAGACTTCAATTTAGTTAGGATATTATTCTAGTACAAGTTAATTAAAATTGGATGAGATGTAATTAAGATGGTTCTGATTAATTACCAGAAGACCGTAGTTGAAGGCTAAGATGACACTATTAGCAACGGACATAGAAGCTAATTCGACATCTCCAATGTGTCCGGCTAAGGCTTGGGTTACAACGTTCATGGTATAATTGGCTATACAGGTGATGGCTGCGGGACCCACAACTTCCCATAGCTTCTTTGATTCAATCCACACCCTTGTTTTCAGATCTTTCTCTTCATGTTCTTCTTCGTTCTTTGTAATCTTCCAACAAATGTTCTTCAAGTTTTTCATCCATGTTAAAGAGGATACTTTTTGTGTGTGTGTGTGTGTTTTTTTGGGCAACAAGGCTTTCCTGATTTCCAGGAATTAATATTGCTTCCGGAAGTGTGTGGAGTGACGAAGGGGACGTGGCTAGTATTTATTGAAGCAGTGCATCTAATGTCTGTGTAAATAGTTTAGATAAAGAAATAATAAAATTTGGTCAAAAATTTAAAATTAATAATTTAATATAATTTTATTATTTAAAATAATTTTAATAAATAATTTTAAATTTATACTCTTATAAATTATTATTTTCCATATCTAATTTACGATCACTCACGGGATCTTATGGCATATAGTTCATTACACAGCCCAACAAATGTCAACTGTACGCTTGAATTCAAAACTTAATACGGGGACACGTTATCTTCGATATGCCTCTAGATTTACGCCACCGATAATACTAAATAATAATGGCAAGGATTGCATTGTTATCGGATAATTTATTGAAAAATCACTTATAATTTTTTTTAAAAATAAAAAAGTACTTTTAAAAAAAATAATAATTTATTGATAAAATTGAAAAAATAATTTTCGTTTTTAATTTTTGAATAAAGTTAAAATTTATTTTTAAAAATAAATGTTCACGTATTTTTTCAAATAAAAACTTATTTAAAAATATAAGTTATTATAGGTGACTCTCAATTAGTACTTAAAAATATAAAATACTTAAATAGATATAGTTTTGATCCCCACTTGTAAATTTTTTGTCAAAATTAAATTTTATTTACATAATTTGATATTTATTTGATAAATTTTAGTTCAGACTACAAAACATATAAATAAGGTGAAAGAACATGTATACATAAGTATTTTCCCTAAAATATTTGGCACTAAGTTAGATATAGAAAATTTTTATATGGATCCAATCTACAGTAGTGGATGGGATGGACCCCTAAATTTATATTCATCCACATCACTCTAAATAAGTTTATTTTTAATAATATTAGATCTATGTGAATAAATATGAATCAAGAGATTTATCTCATCTATCGTAAATCAAATCTATAAGAATTTTCCAATTAGATATGATTCACGTTTTTGGTTAAAAAAAAATAAAATAAAATTCTGAAGTATTGGCTAACCAGCCATGCAGCTTAGCCTCTTAGGTGACTTTAACATCCATGAATACATTATACAATAGGAAAAATGCTTTTTTATCGAATGTTTTTGTTGCCTTAGCGGCGGGATTAATGATGTGCACTAGAAAGTGCGTCCTGGCTACCTTAGCCGGTCCTGTAGGCGGCAGCGAAAGAAGAGAAAAAAGCTGCAATGGCGTGGAGAAATTATGAGTAAAGTTTTAAATGAATGTCGATTATAGTAGAGATGGTATAAATTTATTGGTTTAAATTCAATCATATTATTATGAAGATGATTATGTTAATAGAATAACGTAATATGATTGAATTTGAACTAAAAAATTCATGGGATAATTTTTTTTATTATTTCTATACTTAATAATTCAGTAAAATATAGTATCACTAAATTTACCTTAAAAAAGTATACATGCGGGATTAATTATTATGAGTAACTCTCAAGAAAACCACTCTATTATAGAGCATAAGATTATATATTTTAAAGATTCCAAGATATAGGATTATTAGAGAAAGTGTTAAAAAATAATGAATTTTTATTTCAAAACTAATTAACAATGAGTGATGTGGCGTAAAACTTTATTAATTAGTCATAATTTTTAAACTAATCGATGTGAGATATTTTATACTTTCACACCCCTTCTCATACACGAATTGAGTGGAAACAAGACAATAAGTTAGTTTGGTCTCTCACACGTGACTTGGAGACCAAGACCAATATATGATCAAATATTAGTTGAGATAAACTCCTAAACTAAGACAAATAGACTTGGGGACCGAGACCAATATATGAATAAATATTGGTTGAGATAAACTTCTAAATCATTACAAATATTGGATGACATAAAACATGAAATTAACCCCAATGTGTATGGTAAGGACCCAAACAAATATTGATTGACATAAACACATGAAATCAATTCCAATGTGCATAATGGCTCAAGTTATGTGTGGATAGAAAAACACTTAGACTAGTTTTGATATCATATTAAAAAATATAAGTTTTAATTTCAAAATCAATAAATAATAAGTGGTGTGATTTAAAAATTTATTAATTAGTTTAAGATCTTTAGATTAATCGATATTAAATATTATATATATATTGAAAAAAAGAATGAGGGAAGAGGAGGCTTTGTGTGTGTGTGTGCGCTTTTTTCTTTCTTGGGCGATAAGGCTTTCCCGATTTCAATAATTAATTAATGTTTAGGGAAGGGAGTGGAGTGACGACTGGGATCGGTAGTAGTTATTCAAGTAATGGGCCAGATCTGATCGCTGATCTTTCATTATAACCACCTAATCAATGTCAGCGAACAATATATTCTCAGGATTCAAATCTTAATATGGGTACACATTGCCATCAATCTCCTTCAAATATCTTTATTACTAAATACAGCAAAACACATAAATAGTTATTAAATTATAGGATAAATGCCAAAAAAAAAACAAAAAATCCTGCAGTTTGGTGAATACGCACTTTATCTCCTACAATTATAAAATATGTATTTGACTCTGTGGTGTTTTAGAATTTTTTTTGTAAAATGGATGAAAACAGTTAAAACTAACACCAACTTATAAAATATCATAAATGCCCCAAACAAATTAAAGTGTCCCATAAAATTTTGAGTCAAATTAAAAATAAAATAAAAGAATTACAAAGTTTTGGGGTAAAAATATAAATTTGAAAAAGCTTTCTTCTTCTTCCCAGTAGCATCCATGGCTGAAAATCTTTTCTCTATCTCTCTCTTCTCTATTTTTTTAACTTTCTTATTTCTAAACAAAACTAAACGAATTTTTGTATCAAATCGATCTTTCGGCGAGTAGGATGTGAATATAACATCAATTACACGAGAACTAGATAGATGTATAAGAATTTCAAGATAATTTTAAACCCAAAACCAATTCTTAAGACCCATTTCATTATTTCATCTCTAAAATTTCAAATTGGTGACTCAAGATTCATGATATCAGTTTTTATAGGCAGTTTAATATATTAGCAAGCCAAAAAACGGAACAAATTCACTTAAAATGTAGATTGCTCATTCTATCCATGAATTTCTTTGGACATTTAATCAAATTGAACAAATAGAAGACATACGAGTAGTAGCTCATTCTAGGTTCTATTTGCATACATTGAAGTCCAAAAATTCAACCAAGCATTCAACTCCATCATCCATCGGTTATCCAATTCACAACATTATAAAGAGTTCGAGAGTAAGCTTTAAAAAAAAAATAGAAGAAGAAAAGATAAGAAGTAGGAGGCAGATCGGGGAAAAAGGGCTGTGGCAGGATAGGAGTTAGGCTGGAGAGGGAAAGGGAGGTCGGGGTGGCATTGGCTGTGAGGGTGGGTTGGTGGTTAGAGAGGAGAGGGATTGGTAGGATTGGGAGGAGAGGGAGTGGAGTGGTTGGGTTGGGGGCTAGGTCAAGGATGGGGTGGGGGAAAGGAGGAGGGTGGTGGTGGCTGAGTTAGGAGAGTAGAGGAGGCGGTCATTTGGTGAAGAAGAGATGGAAGGGTTTAGGATTTTTCTTGGGTATATTGGTCCATTCAAGTATTATTTTAATTTTAAAATCTTTTCAAAACAATTTCACGAGCAGAATAGCAGCATAAGTAGCAAACTTCGTTAAGTTTTGATGATTTTCATTTATTTTGTGAAAAAAAATTAAAATATAAAAGAGTCAAACGCATATTTAATAATTATAAAAAAATAAAATATATATTTTTATAATCACAAGAAAATTATTTACATTATTGATTCGTAGTAAATAAGATTATCAAAATTATTTCTTTCGTAAAATGGACATTGAATTATTAGCAATATAGTTTTAGAGTTACCAGGTCTACTTGAATCGTTAGAGACTAACAAAAAGTAATAGTTTGAAGCTTAAAACTGTCTAAAATATATATTGAAGTGGGCATTATTTTGCTTAAGAAAAAATAAAGTATTATTAATTAGAGTTGTCAAAATAAAGAAAGTAAAGATTTTGAGATTAAAATTAAATTATTATAAAATTTGAAACCATTCATCTCGTCCCCATTTCTTCTATTCCACCTCTCAACTCCTACCCCAGTTCTACCGTTCCCGCCACCTCCATAACCCCTTCCTTCCTACCATCACCTCAGCACTGCAACCCCTCCCTTTCCTATCCCTAAAATCTCATCTTTTTCCTGTCATCCTCAAATCTACCACTTCCACTACCTCTATCACCCCTTCTTCCTCCCTCTTACCTCTTATGCCCTTAGATCCACCAGTCTCTACCCATAAATCCCCCATCTTCTCCCGTTCACTTGCTCCCATATCCACCATCCCCACCATCTCCCTCGCCTTCCTCATGACTTCTCTTTTCCCCAGGTCCCCCATTCCCTCGCCCAATTTAGATCCATCACTTTTATCCCTCTCCGAGCTCTGGCGACCTTCTTGACTCCGATCTAGCACCTCTCTCCCAAATCCATCACTTCCAGTGCCAAGCACCCTCCATTTCAACCACTCCCCTACCAAACAACTTGTATATTTTTGTTTTAATGGATGGGGAAGAAGAATGAACTTAAAGACCCAAAATTTTATATTCATTTAACCCACAACTATTATTTTTTAAGGTCTATTGACAAATTTATCGCTTAAAAATCATTATTAGTTTGTTGTGATGACTTAAATAAATGGAATGACCTTAAAATCTATACATTTAGTAGTTTAGTGAGCATTTTTGCGAAGAAAATAGTTAAATAACCTCAATTGCAACAAATCAATAATTTTGGGACTACTTTTGCAATTTGCTCTACTAAATATGGATGGCTTGAATTGCTTTGTTTATTGAAAACTATTTATACTTTTTTTTGAAATGAATAAACAATTAAAAAAAGATAAATTACTATAAAATCTCGTGTAATATGACTTTCATACCTATAGTCTCCATATATTTTGAAAATATATATCAAATCCTCGTGTAATTTGAATTAAAAGACAGAATAAACAAAAAAACATTCAAATTAACTATTTTAATTAAAATTATGTTCTTATCCATAAATTAAAAATTATTTTAAAAGCAATCATGCACTTGCATTTTTAAAGGTAATTATTTTATTTAAAATATAATTTTTCATTAAATACCTAACTTTGATAAATTCTAATAAATTAGTTAGACAGTCATTTACTAACTCCCATAAAGACAAATAACTTCCCTGTATCGTATTCGCTCGTCATCAATCAATATAAATACTGCAATACTTTCTTTCATGCTTTATTTTGATAAATTCTACTCCCATGGGTGCATTTCAGTGACTCTTTTTATTTTAATTTATTTTGAATTATTTATTAATTCTTAAAATGATAAATTTTTAAAAGTTATTTTACGTATTTCACCTTTCATACAAGTTTCAAAGACATAACATTAAATTCATATTTTAATATTAATTATTCTCATAAGTTGTTTTAAAATTTGATATTTTAAAATCAATTAACAAATTTTATATTTTAATTGAAGGACTATTATGAAAAAAACTTCATATTAGAGGGTCAAATACTAATTTTTTAAAAAAAAATTATATATAAGTTTGATTATGATAAATAAAATAAAACTGAAAGAATACTAAATTAGTTAGACCAGTCATTTACTAACTCCCATAAAGACAAACCACTTCCTCATCAATCAATATAAATACAGTAATACTTTCTTTCTTGCACTTTTTCTCTCTTAGTGAAGATGCGGACATCTTTGTTATATTTCATGTGATCAAAATTTTTTTTTTGGGTTGGTTGGGGGGGCGTTTTCTTGTAATTATTTATAACAGATAAAAACAGAAATATTAAACTTTTAGTCCCTTTGTTTTCATTTAGATGTCACTCTTGATAATATATTTTGTGTCAAATTATCTATAATTTTAAAAATTTAAGAGAGTATTAAATAATTTTTTTGATTCATCTTTACTTTTAGTGCAATATTTGGGCACAAATACTGTTCTTATTCCTGTGCCATTTCGTGAACTAAAGGAACACCATAATATATGAATGAAGATACAATAGGAAAAATGCAGATTATCGAATATTTTTAACCTTAGATGCGGGATTAATGCTGCAAACCAGGAGCAATGTAGCAAAAGAAAGTGACTTAGATTTTATGGTTTGAATTAATATACATCATTCACATGAATTATGTATATTATTGTGGATCACGAAGAGCAATTATGGAGCAATAACGCGGAGCAAAAGGGAATATGTCAATTTTAATATTAATATCCATATTAAAAGGTGAAGATAGTGAAAACATTGACCCAAATATAGTAAAGTAGGAAATATTTAGGAAAATCCGATATTTAGTCTAATTTATAAATCCTATATTGTGAATTACATAATATGAAATAAATACTATCAACTAATGTAAGTAAGATTATAAAAATTTTAATTCTGATCACAGAATTTTCTTGTACAGGTAAGATTTAAGATCGGATCTATTTAGATATTTTTTAAATATATTACGATAAAAAAAATAATATTTGAGGGGGGATTAATCATTAATGGCAGAAAAGAACACCTCATATGGTCAAATCCACCGAATTAGACTTTGGATCACCCAGAACAATAATTCTAAAATCAACTCCAGATAGCCCATCTCATGCATTTGCGGTTAGGGATGGCTGTCGGCTGGGCAACCCATCAGCCCGCCCGATCGATTCGTCTTTTAACCGGCTCATAAATTACTGTAGCAACCGGTTCTAATCCAAGACTGGATAAAGGATCGGGCTTTGTCCAGGGAGTTCTATACGGCCCGATCAATGGTTCAGTCAATCAATGGTTCATCCCTGATAATGACTATTTTATCCTTCCAACAGTTATAAAACAGCTAGTTTTTGGGGGTAATATTGAAATTTTTTTTCTATAAATACCCCACAATTTTCTTAACAAATCACACAACAATTTCTCTCTATTTTCTCTTAAATTTCTAATAACTAATTTTTAACTTTGATTTTTGAATATTAATTAAAAACTTTAGTTTCGAATAATAAGTATTAGTTTGGACTTTAAATTTTAATTATTAATAATGGTCTAATATATGACTACCAATTTGAGTTAATAAATTACTATTAACTAGTAAGTAGTAACTCGAAGAATTACTAAGTTATAATTTAATAAATTACTAATGAATATTAAGAAAATGATTTCGAATGATTAAGTTATTAATTTTAAAATAATAATTAATAAGTAATAATTTTAAATGATATAAATTATTAACAAGTAAAAATTTAAGTTTTTCAAAGAAATAATTTTAAAATTTAAGTAAGAACTTAAATTCAAAGTCAGCTTGGGGCCAGCATTTGGGCCGGCCTATAAGTCAGTACGTGGGCCAGCACATGGGCCATCACGTGGATTAGTCCGATTGACCAGCTAGCCCTGGCACGCCCCGTCTAACCTAAGGTTGGTTATGAGCCATCCTCTTCCGTCTTCGACCCGACCTAATAGCCCAACCTGTTGGCCTGACATAACTAACCTAGTAATAGGCTATCATGGGCCTAAACCGGCGGGTTTTCGATCCGGTTAAATTATACCGCCACCTCTATTTTTGCTTTTCCATTTCTTGCAACCCTAGCTAATGGGCAAATTTATGTTAATAAAAATAGAACATTAATTTAATAAAAAACAATGATGATTTTTTCAAATGTTTTCTTGTAAATAATATTTTATAGATAATAAATTTTTTGTGAACTATATCATCAATTTCTCTTTATGAACTACTTGCTCCTTTCTAGTCCCTTAACTTTTATACTAAAACTCTAATGGTCCCTCAATTTTAATTTTAGCCAATTTAGTCCTCCAATTATTTTTTATAGCCAATTTGGTCTCTAAGTGCCAAGTCACCCAAAAGTTAAATTTAAACAACCTTTGACATATCTGATATGACGCCCCATTAGTACCCCAATTCAAATTTTGGATCAAACTATAAATTAACTCTCGCTAGGGTTCAAGTAGGAGACATTATAAATAATATTCAAACTTATATTTCAATTATCCAATAAATACACCTGAATTTATATACATGAATCACAACTTAAATAAAATCTAATGAGTGTTAAGCAATATAAATCCCAAAATGATAATTTCCACCATGCTTCTGCTATGCAATTCTGATCAGCTATGCTATTCTGATCAACGTATCTTAAACTCGAAGTCGGCACCTGAAAATAAATTTTTTTATAGGAAAAACGTATGAGGTGATAAGTTTAGTGATTTTATAATACTAGTATAAAAAAAAAAAATTCTATGTTTAAAGAAAACATTGTTTTCCAATAGTAATAGGTAAAAATCAATACATTTTAAGAAAAAGATCCTTTTACAATATCACTATTTGCATTAAATAATGAAATAATTAATTTCACAAGACTTGACAAAAACAATTAACACTTAGTACAATCATAACTAATACAATCAGTTGGCATTATGACACTCTTTTAAGATCAGAAGATTGGCAAGACCACTTTATTAGTCTATATATCATCTATTAAGTGCACGACTTGAAGCTTCCTTATCATTCCAAACAATATTTGGCTAAAATCAATTAGATATTTGGAATATTTAGAACACTTTACTTAATTCATACCTAATAAGGTTAAATCTCTTAACTTCAATGGATGCAAAACATGTTGGAGTGGATTCTAGGTCAATGTCGGTCTAATGCCTTCTCGATAATCCTTGACCACAACCGACTAGGTCCTACTATAATTTACTCAATTAAAAATTTTATAAGTTCTAGAGGTGGGTCACGACTTTAATTGTCATAGCATTTAGTTCGTATAACTTTCAATGAGTTTACATGAACAATTAAACAAACATACGCGCATATATAAATAGCATTTCTCAATACAATAGCACAATAAAACAACTGTGTTTCATATACAAAAATTCCAAACAAGATTTCACATAGATAATTCTAAGTCCATATCTCAATAAAATGATACATTGAACAATTTTAAGACACTATCAAAAGAGTATAATTTATTGGAATTCAATCTTTCAAATTCTCAGGTTCTTCCAAGGGGCTTTTACATATTTTTAAGGCAAATCAAAAATAATACTATGAACAATTTTAAAACACGCTTCAAATACAAACAATTAACACCCAATTTTCCAAAGATTTTGGACAAAATAGTAGACATTTTATGGAATATCATGTATTTGTCAAAATATCAAAATATATATTAAAACAGCAAAATATAATATATTTTGAAAATTGTGTTTTCAAAACATTAATCTCAAAAGATTGAGTAACAATTGACAATAAGAACCAATCCTATTTACAAAAAGAATAATTAGTTATAGCATATTATAGTTGATCAATTTATTAAAAATCAGATTCAATAGTGTTTCATAAAATATTTATATTTTTCAATATACAAGTCAGAACATTTCATACTTTATATAATTATAGCATAGTTTCAAAATGTTATAACTTTCATATAGAACACTTTCTTCAATTCTTGTTCAAATGTTATAAAAAGTGACCTCATTGCATAGAATTAATGCGAGCCTTAGAATCTGATTTCTAAATTTGATAAGACTAACTAAAATCATCATATATTGAGTTATATAACTCAAAAAATTATATTTTTGGTACTGCTAAAAACTCAACTTGATGTACTAAAATTTTTATGAAGGAAGGTTCTCAAACTAACAACATAAAATCCTTAAAAACGATTACAAACTTAGAGTATCATCTTGATCATCTTTGTGAATTTTCAAATTCGACAATGTTGACAAACATAGCCATAACATGGGATATACAATTCATATCAATATAATCTTTATAGAAATAGAAAATAAAATAAATAAACTAAAACTCTTATGAAGAATATACTGTCATATTTCATCTCTAAGTTGCTCAGATATGGAGAGAAAGACAGAAGCATGACAAGTACCAATGAAGAATATCAAATTTAAGAGTATAAGAGAAAATTATCATAACTTGAGATCTATAATTCACATCACTATAATCTTTATAAATATGGAGAACTAAAACTAAAATTATTATGAAGAACATAATTTCATAAGATATCTTTAAATATCCCAAAATTAGCCTTAAAAATAGAACATCACAAATGTTAATGTAAAATTTCAGATTTGACAGTGTTTACCAAAGTTATCATAACTTGAGATTTATAATTCACACATCACTATGATCTTTATAGAAATAGAAACTAGAATCAAAGTATTAAAACTCCTTAGAAGGTTTTATTCTAAAATTCATATCATAACTTATTAAAAAATAGTTCCGAAATTAGTATACCAATAAACCAAATCTGTCTGTACAATAATATAGAGGGATCAATACTCGGTAAGAAAAAGAACTCCTACTTATGATATGCTCGATGATTGTATTTCTCCAAACTTTGAATTTATTCTATGGATCAATATGTGATCTTGATTTGTCAGTGTGAATATCATATCATTCCATAAATATTTACTTCCTTTTTCCACACTGAGAAGTAAGAAAAGAAAGACTTAACTCTACTATATTGTACTCCCAACTTGAATCGAATTTTCACTTTGTGCTCTAAATTTTTTTTGGACACTTTGTATCCCAAACAATCTAAATATTCTCACTTAAGTCTAAAATGTGATTCTGTGAAAAAAAAATTAACAGTTGTAGGGCGTAAGTGCAATACTCTCCGTTAAGTGCAAGTGACTATAAAAAATTAAAAAGGGAACAAAATGAAAAATTAAGAAAAAATTCATAAAAAGGAAAAAAAAAATGTGAATAGAAAAGAAAAAAAAAAGTTGAACAAAATATTCAGAATTAACTTAAATAACAAAAATAAAAAAATCAGAAAAAAAAATGCAAGGGGCAATGAGGATAGTGGAGTTTGAAGAGGATTCAGGAACGGGAAGACGTAGATCGATGGAGGTTTAGAGGGCAAGGAAGAGGAAGTCGTAGGGGTTGGGGTGGCAAGATAGGACGAATATGGGGTGGGGGTGTCAGATTTGGGGGTAGAAGAGGGGGGCATGAGATGGTGGCGGTTTGTGGTAAGGTTGTAGGGATGGGGAGAAAGAAAGTTAGTGATGGTGGCTATGGCTGAGGAGAAGGACGAGGATGGTGACTAGTTGGGGAAGAAATGATTTTTTTTATTTTTAATTTCACCCTAAAATTTAGTTTAATTTCATTTATTTCCAAAATAATTTAATATAACTCAATTAGAATTTACAATGGGTAGTTTGGGAAGAAGGAATGAGTGTTGAGAGGGAAATGAGTGAATAAGAGGAAATGAGATTATTTTCTAACCAAAATTTTAGTCAAAGGAGGAAAAATTCTCTACAACTAAATTTCTAACACCTTTAATGATTTTTTGGTCACTTGCACTTAATATAGAATATTCACACGCGCCATACAACCGCTATATTTTTTTTTGACAAAATCACATTTTACACTTAAGTGGGAAGATTTAGACAATTTGGGAAGCAAAATATCGCAAAAAAAAAGAAGTTTAGAGTGCAAAGTGAGAATCCAATACTAGTTGGGGCGCAAAGTAGAGTTAGGTCTTTTTATTATCACTTACACTTAACACGCTCCCTACAACTATTAAATTTTTTGATGGAATTACATTTTATACTTAAGTGGGAAGATTTAGGCAGTTCGGAGTGTAAAGTGTTCAAAAAAAGTTTAGGGTGTAAAGTAAGATCCGGTTCAAATTAAGGGGTGCAAAATTGAGTTAAACCAAAAAGAAAATGTAAACATTAACGTAGCATTTGTCCAAAGCATATTTGTTATACATTTGTTGCCAATTGTTATTAATCCTGAAATAAATTTATACCCGTGTTTATGGAGGGAATTGCAATTTAATTCAAACATAAAGCTATACATATCCGAAACTATTTTATTGGCCTAATTAATTTAACCAACAGCAAACTAAACAAAGAAAATTGCTTGCAGCAGATAAACATGTGATGATGACATGGCTCTTGTGAATAATTATTCATGGCTAAAAAGCTACGTCAGATTTGAAAGAACTTCTTGTTAATGATATGCTTACAAGCCCGCCACATGCTATTGTTTTGTGTAATTGCCTTAATATGTGAAACAGTAATTTTTGAGTAATTATTAAATTTTAAAAGGAATTAAATCAACATGAAACTTTTTTTTTTTTTGGTTTCTCCAAAGAAATCATAGAGTTTAATAAAACATCAAAAGTATATGACAACAGATCGTTTACTACGTAAAGTTACGTATGCTAGAAAAAAATAAAGATTTGAGTGTCGATTTACTTTTCTTTGTATTTGATTTTATAGTATATAATACTGCATAAATAGTAGTTTAACTCTTATAAATTTTGTGTTTTAAAAGTAAGTCTAGGAATAAAACACTTTAGAATGTACATACAAAATGAACTCGTGAGTCTATCACGTTCACAATAACCGAGAATCAATATATTTACCAAATATATCACTTTAATAACATAGTGGGCTAAGCAACATATCAATATTTCATAGTAATAACACTCAAATTATCTTAATAAGATGTGGTGAATTAAAATGAAAAATCTTATCTTACGAAAATAAATAAATAAATAAGATGCTGAAACATGTTTGTAAATTATTACAATAAAAATTAATTAGATAATTTACACTATATATTGCTGAAACATGTTTGACAGTTGTAATTAATAGATGAGTGAAATTAATACCTTAAACAAACAATGAATTTTAAATATTTTATAAATGAAATAAAATGTAAGGAGACAACATATTAATTTATTTTAATTTAAAGTGGGGCTATAAACACAAAAAATTTACTATTAAAATAATGACAATTATTCAAAAATAAAATAATAGTTCAACATAAATAAGTTAATGAATAATTGACATGAAAAATGATAATAATGTAAAAAGAACTTAATTTCTACAATAATTGAGAATGATATTCTATTTAAAATGAGATTAAAAAATATAAAGATAATAAGAACTATATATATAAAAAATTTATTGAAATCATTAAATCGTACTATTATAATTTTGATTAAGTTGGCATAGATATTAGTTATAATAGTTTTGCCGTAAGATTACATAAACATATATTTTAGGATAATTTATAATTATATAAAATGTTAAGAGTCTAATTTCTAATTTTGTAAGATTGTGACTGAAATTCTAAGAATTTTAGAGTATGAAAATATGAAAACTGAAAGTTTGGGTAAAACGAGATTTAAAAAAAAAAAAAAAAAAAAAAACCCCTTTTGGGGGCAAATTTTACATTTTTTTAAATATCCAACCCTTATAAAAATACATAATATTCATGGGTCCTCAAAAATTTTGTGACGGGCAAGATCTAAGACTGCTACCTCCTGTCCCCCCGCCCCAGTGGTCCGCCCTTGGATGGAAACCCCTCTACGCCTGTTTCGCCAAGCATATAAAGATACGTTAAGTTGCAATCCACAACTGCTAGGGAGATGATAAAGAAGACAATATGCAAAACCAATACATATGAATTCACTTGTAATTAAATAGTTAGAAGACATTAATTACTAGATTAATTTTGAGTAATTTCTGAATAATTATTGTGGGTTGTGGTTTTAAGGATTTAGGAGATAATATGATTTGCATTATGAATTTCAGTTTTAGACACTTTATACTCCTAATTCTCAAATTTGTCCTACTTTAATCCCTTTTTTAATCCTGTCAAAAAAGTTAACGGAGGTTGAACATTAATCAAAGAAGTAACTAGTTTTCCTAATCAATCTTTAAACCTATTAATATTGACTAATTAATCTATTTGACCACCTAATCAACTTATTAACCTCCATCTATAAGAAATTGACTTTACTAAACCCTAATCGATTAGATCCACTCCAAACTAATACATATTTAAAGGCAAAAAAGCAATAAAGGCATGAAAAAGCAAGAAATCTAGAAAACCAGTACAAGAAAATGAAAGTAAAAATTAAGAAATCTAGAAAATGAGTACAAAAAAATGAAAGTAAACTAAGTACAATAAATATTAATGAAGAGTTACAAAGTTGAAGAATAGTTGTACAAACGTAAATGAGAACTAACCTAAGAAAATTCAAGAAGAAACCAAAAGTTCCTTCTAAATGAGGAAGAGAAAAGAAGAAAGAAAACTAAGGTGGCTTGGCCTAAAATTAGCCCTAAAAAATGTTGGCTATTTTTAAAGGTTTTTTGTTTTGTTTTTTTAATGCCCAACCTTAAACTAGTGGAGGTTCTAACGAACCGAACTACTCACAAACACGAATATTAGATAGGATTGTATATTAAACGAGCCAAATTATATAAATTTAATATATAATCGGAATATATCATCAAAGTTTAAATCTATATCAAATTTAGAGTAAGATGTGAAATGTGGTTCTTCTTATACAAAAATGTTTTCTTTGTAAATGTGGCAGTTCTTCTTAAATCTATGTAAAATAATTATCCCATTATGTTTTCTTTGTAAATGTGGCAGAGTAATGAAATTCGGGCATTTTTCTTGATTAAATCTGTACATTTAGCATAAATATTTTTATAATTTTTTTTTTATTAAACTCATGCACTATTTTAAACTAACAAACCAAATTTAAACTCAAGTTTGAGCTTTGTTCATTAAACTCAACAGTCGAACTCAAAGTTAAACTCGAACAATTTGTAAAATTAACGAATCGAACTCGAATGTTCAATTAATATACAAATTAACTCGAAACCCTTGACTAATATATGGACACAATTTGAACAACAAATATTTGACATAATTTGACTCGTTAAAAGCTCTAGCCAGTATATGAATGAATATGACCCGTGGTTTAAAGTACATGGAGAGTAAATGATGTGGACTTGAGAGCCCAATTCTTGAAGCCTGTATTGATCAAATTATTTTAAGCTCAAACTGGCCCAAAATCCTCTTGGCCCGTTATTAGTAATCTATAAATATTAGTATCACTATTGTCTTTCTCTTACTCTAAATTTACATTTTATTTCCCCACAGAGAGCTAACAATTTACATTGTTTATTTTCTCATATATAGACAGCAGACGAATTGCATAAGAAATGTCGGATCCATCGAACCTTTGATGGAGCTACCTTCTCGTATTGCCTATTCATCATGGATTCAAGTTATTAGAGGATAGGGAAAAAAAGGAGTTTTGAAAAAAAAAAAGGTTAGAAATTGTTAATATACCTTAAAATTGAATTCCTTCCAATTCAAGTAAATTGGACTATGTTAACATCGTTTTCTATAGGACAAAAGTGTGAATTAACTTATCTGTCTTCATGTTAATGTTCGAGGTATAAATAAATAAACGCGCTTATCACACATATAAATGCACAAGTATAAAATCTAAAAAGCTTGATATTTACATTACTCGATAATATTCTATGAACGATCATTTAAGTAGGAACTGACAAATTATCAAATTCATTTCAATCTTAAACACATAAAGCATGCTGATTATGTTAATTAATTCTTGAAAGTCTTATTATATTAAGCTTGCTGATTTCGTCTTATTGCTCAAGAATTATTCTCCTTAAGTTCGTTTTCTCAACACATGGACTTAATTAAAAGCTTCTGCCACCAATGTTGCAAGATGAAACGGAGCTGCAATGGTCCTACAAGCAATGGTCCTACAAAGCTTTAATTCTTTGCACTAACAACTTCATCTTTATCATCATTTGTTGAATAAAGTTAAGGTACATTTAGTCCGAAATATTGGCCCAGTTCAATCAATGTTTTGAAAACCGGATGGACATTCCGGTTCAATGTTCAATCGATTCACTAATTTAGGTTTATATATATTATATATATATATATATATATATTTCTATAGTGTGGTATAATTTAAAATGACCTAAAATATATTTATATAAAATCTGAAATAGAAGAAAAATACTAGATTTTTGGAGAACTATAATCCTAATAGCCAAAAATATTGATCAATTTTTTAGTAAAAAAAATGAAATTTGTACAAAAATAAGTATAAAAAAGATCAAAAAAATAATAACTTAATAGTTTAGGTTTTGGTGTGTTCAATATTTTGCCATTTTGGAGTTTATTTCACAATTTTTTAATTTTTTTCTTTATTTAAATCATTTTTTATTCTGAAATTTAAAAAATCACAAAAACCGATTGAACCGATTTTTTACCAGTCCTGTCCGATTTTTTTTACAGACCGGATATATGGTTGGACCGGACCAGTAACTCTTACGATTTACAATCCAACAGGTCGAACCGGCTAATCTGATTCAGAGTTTTCAAAACATTGAGTTCAATCACATTGTGCTTTCGAGTAATTCAATCGAATCCAAGATTTGATTGAGTCATGCCAATATCGCGTATCTCCTCTAATTTTTTTTTTCTTTATTTCATTATGAATCATTTCATTATATTTAAAATTTGTATTATATAATCTTTTAAAACACGTGTTATTATATTAGACTAATTTTTAAAATGCATTGAAATAGTCCATCAAAGGAAATGTAGAATTTTCTTATCATTTATTTATTCTATGAAGTATGAACTTTCTTTGGGTGTGAATAATTTTGTGACTTTATATGATTTCAAAACTAGCGTTCTTCTTCTTCCTTTCCACCCGTCCCCCTCATTTGTACCCAAAAAAAAAGAAAAAAAGAGAGAAAACCTTCTTCAACTTGTGTTTTAAACTCCCGGCTTTCCATTCGTTCATTAGCCCGTAACATGGCAAGGACAGTTCTTAAGTGGTGTCATAAATTTCTTAACTTATAATGAATTACATCACTTTAAATTAATTATAATTATGCAAATATAGGAATAGGATACAAGTTATTAGGAGTGTAAATTGGAAATCGTCCGATATATTCAAACGCAAAGCTACACCGAAACTATTTTCTTGGCATAATTAATTTGAAACAAGCTTCTAGAGAAAAAATGAAGACGCACCACTACAGATTTTCTATTTCTTGGTTTCATGCCAAAATGTCCAAGAACACAGCTGTAGAAAATGATTGTGGAAAGAAAAGCAAGTAAATAATTGATTGGTATGAAGTAGTAAAAAATAGTCCAAATTCAGAAGCACGTTGACGAATTGAAAAAACGACATATGAAGAAAGCAATATTGAATCACAAAATATTTGTCCTTTTTAACCGAAAGTTAATACAGGTCCTTGTAGATCAGTTGATACTTGGAACTAAAGCAAATAATTTCATTCAAGTTGTCATGACCAACTTTTAATAGTGACATTCAAGTAAAATCAAGAAACTGAATCTGACACGATTTAGGTGATAAAACACTTCACATATTATTTATTAGTTATGAGTCCAAATTAATAAAAGACGGATATCTATTATAAATACTCTTTTAAACCAAAAAAAAAAAAAAAATGAATCTTTTAAATTAGATTGAGTGCCTATAAGAAACCACCATTCAGTCTCTCCAATAACCAGAAATTTTAATGATCAATGGAGAGAAATATGGAATTGGAACCATGCAGAAACAAAAGAGGGATAGTAGTGTTGGTTCCATTGCCCCTACAGGGGCACATGACACCAATGCTTCAACTGGGCACTATTCTTTATTCCAAGGGATTCACCATTGTGGTTGCACACTCAGAATTCAGACCTCCCAATCCTTCGAACCATCCTGAGTTCATCTTTCAGCTGTTATCGGACAATTTATCAGGCTATGATGCCTGTTTCATGAATTTACTGAATCTCATATCGGATATAAATGCTAAATGTAGAGCACCCTTTGAGGAGTACATTGTTCGGCTGATGCAAGATCAGAAGCTGCAGCATGGTAACGAGGTTGCTTGTATCATCTATGATGGCTTATTGCATTTTGTTGATTCTGTGGCTACTTGTTTAAAGATTACAAGCATTGTTTTGCGGCCTAGCCCGGCTATTTACATGCTTTCTTATCGCCATATTCTTCAGCTTCATGCACAAAAGCTTAGTGTTCCCTTTCCAGGTAAATGCAAATTATTGACTTAATAATTGAAGGAAAAATAACTCCAGTGATCATAGTCTATCATCCGGCTTTGGTCTTCTGTTACACTCTTTTGTTTTAAACAGTGTAAAACAGTGAAAAGTGTAATAGAGGACCCAGAGTTGTCAGTCATTATCTAACGTTCAATCTTGGAATTTTTTGCAATTTACAGAATCCAGGCTAGAGGAACCTGTGCCTGAGCTTCATCCTTTGAGGTTTAAGGACTTACCCTATCCAATTACTTGTGAAATCCCAGAGAGGCTTCTGGATGTCTTTGCTTCTTCAATTGATATACGCTCTTCACTGGCGATCATTTGTAACATGGCAGATATTCTTGAGCATTCTGCCCTATTAGTGCTTCAGCAACATTACAAAGTTCCATTCTTCCCAATAGGACCTTTCCACAAAATGGCTACAGCCACCTCAACCAGCTTCCTCGAAGAGGACCGCAGTTGCATTGCCTGGCTCGACGCTGTAAAGCAAGCTTCTAATTCAGTGCTATACATTAGCTTAGGCAGCATTGCGTGCGTAGACTCTGTCTCTTATACAGAAACAGCTTGGGGACTTGCAAACAGTGGCATTCCATTTTTATGGGTAGTTAGATCAGATTCTGTTAATGAAAAACAACATTGGCATTTCCCAGAAGGTTTCAGAGCATTAGTAGGAGAAAGAGGCCTAATAGTAAAATGGGCACCCCAAAAGGAAGTTTTGGCACACAGGGCAGTGGGGGGATTTTGGAGCCACTGTGGTTGGAATTCAACATTTGAAAGCATCTGCGAAGGTGTTCCGATGATTTGCAGACCACATTTTGGAGACCAACTGATGAATGCAAGATACCTGACTTATGTATGGAAGGTAGGCCTTAATATTGAGAATGTGTTGGATAGAGAAAGCATGGAGACTACTATAAGAAGACTAATGCTTGGTATTGAAGGAAAAGAAATGAGGAAAAGAATATTAGATATAAAAGAAAAAGTAATCATTCTAGGAAGCTGGTATGCTAAAAGGCGGGTCTGCTTATGAGTCCTTGAATGACTTGACAGAGTTTATCACATCATTCTTGGCTAGGTAGTGACCATATCAAATTGATGCATCAGCAACCATATTATTTAAGCTACGTTTATGTATTCCCTCGTATAGTATAACCAATGTATTTTACTTCTTAAATAATGACATGGAAGTTGAAGAGGCGGACAGGTTTGTCTCGATTATTCAGCAGATCAATATTAACTTTTGTTGAGAGTTAAGACATTGAAATTGTAGATCTAGCAGTTGACAGGTAATAACTCAGCCGCCTCAGGGTTTATTATAATGTTATACATCTCAAGCTGGATCCAAAAAAAAAAAAAAGTACTAAATAGAAAATTGACTACTAGTATAAATAATACTCCGAGCAAGTGCAGCAATATCAAAGACCAGCAAGGCAGCATCCAAATCTGCAGCTGATATATTGTTTTCTCTGTCAAGTTCATTTGAAAGTGAGCCGGTGACCCTGTCACTTCCGGACAGCCTAAGGAAAGAAGAAACAGAGAGAAATTTGGAAAAGCTACAAGTACAAAGACGCAAACGGCTGGTGCTAGTTCCATATCCACTCTAAGGGCACATAAATCCTATGCTTGATCTAGCCAGCATCCTTCATTCTAAGGGATTTTACATTACAATAGCCCACACCAAATTCAACTCTCCTAATCCTGCCAACCACCCTGATTTTGTTTTCCTACCAATTCAAGATGGCATAGCCAATTGGGATGTCTCCCCACCAAATCTTGTGGATCTTGCATCTGCTACAAACACAAACTGTAAAGAACCATTCAGGGAATGCTTAAGTCAACTGATGCAGCAGGAGCAACGCCATCAGGTTGTGTCCATCATCTATGATTTTCTTATGCATTTTGCAGAAACAGTGGAAAATCAGTTGAATATTCCTAGCATCATTTTAAGGACCAGTAATGCTACCACGCTGCTGGCTTTTCGCACAATTCCACTGCTTAGAGAAGAGGGCTAGCATTCTTGTCATTCCTTACAAGGTATGAGATATCTAGAAACTTCAATAAACTGGAAAAAAAAAAAATCTAATCTTTCAGTTCAAAGTTATCATTAGAACAATAATAAAAAAAAAAACTAATCTTTATCGCAGATTCAAGGATCTCCCAGTATCCAGCATGGGCAACTTAGATACTTTTTTGCAACTGCTAGCAGTTGTATATATGCAATACAAGAACTTGTTCAGCCATCATTTGGAACACTATGGACTGTCTTGAAAATTCTTCATTGGCACGGCTTCAGGAACAGTACCATGTTCCATTCTTTCCAATAGGTCCGATGCACAAGATGGCTCCTGCAGAATCAAGTAAATTATTCAAGGATGAAAACAACTGTTTTGAGTGGCTTGAAAAGCATGTTCCAAACTCGGTGCTTTATGTAAGCTTAGGAAGCATAGCTAAATTGGATGAGAAAGAAATAACTGAGATGGCGTGGGGACTTAACTAATAGTTATCAACCGTTCCTCTGGGTGACACAAGTTTCCGGCCTGGCCTTGTTTCTGGCTCAGAAGCATTCTTGCCTGAAGGGTTCCAGGAACTTACCAGAGAAAGAGCATGCATAGCACAGGAGTAAGTATTGCGAAAAAATAAAGGGCGCGTTTTGCAGCTCCATCCATTACCATCGAAGACCACTAGTTGAATCAAACTATTTTTTCTTTGTAACTTGAAACACTAGAAGCCTAATCTAAAAAAAAGTCCAATTAATCCAATAGTCTTATACATACTTGAACCAAGTGCATAAAAGGAAGAAAAAATTATTCCTATTTTCTATCAATTTCTATATCCCAATTAACTGTTTTTTTTGGGTAACATAATTTTTGTGTCAGTTAGAAGGAAGTCTAGGGAATTGGTTACCTTTTTTCTGAGCATTTCTTTTGGAAGCCTGTAGAATGTATACAATGTGAAAGGAAATTCTCCCAATTTAGTTTGTTCAATATCCTCCAATTCCCATAATTTTCTCTTCCTTCACTACCTTCCTTAGAAACCTGTTGTTTTCCCCTTCAAAATCCCTTCCCCTTTCTCCCTTCTCATCAAATGTCTCCCATAAAATCATCATCAGAGATCATTTTCCTTTTATCAGAGATCCCATAAAATTACTGTAGTTAATTAAACTGTGACATTAACATTTGGTGAATTTAACGGACAATAAATTTAAGTATACCGCATGATATACGTACACTGTCTTAATTCTTATTTTAGTAGAAGAAAGCACATGCATTAAAATTATATTGAAGGATTAGATTTAGTGCATAAAATAATGTTAATCAATTTTAAATATGAAATTACAAACATTACATAAATTAATTCTAAGAACTAAGACCATAGTTAATCAATTAAAAGAAGTGTAACTTGAAAGAATGAATTAAACCTAATAGAAAAATTAGTTTTCATTTTGTTTTTCTTTTTTGAGAAATTTGGCATTGAATATAGGCCCATAAATTTCACTAAATTTAAGCAAGTATTTATATCTTCAGTTTTACTTTGGTTTGTCTTTATTGCAATATCACCAAGAGACTATGTATAATTTATAAGTCGTTAATATTTTATTTTTAGTTTTTTTTTTTTTTTTTGGTGTGTTAATCACAAATTTTTTTTCCCATGAAGTCTTATAAAAATCAACATCGTGCTTTTGTCATTTTGGTATTTATTATTGTGGTGTCACCTCAAATAGTTTTTAATAAATGATTATCATGATTTTCAACCTATGTTTTATTTTATTATATTTTTTTTTGAGACATAATATAGAAAACCTACTTTTTCTTAGGCTTAATTCTTTCTTTTTTTAAAAAAAAAAAAAAAGAAATAAAATTTTTGAAAAGTCAACTTGTCTTTTGTGTGGTTTTCATTTTCAAAATCTGTTGGTCTTGCCTAGAATCAATGGTTCTCATTGCATGTCTTATATTTCATATAGGTTATTTATAAATGATATTATTTCTACAAACTATCTTATTAAATCCATATATAATCACATAGAGTTTGGAGTTAATATTATTTTGGCCCTCGCACACATAAAGACTAAAAGTCTCAGTGTGAATTTCTATATTGAAAAAGTCTCAAATTGGTCGGCCAAACTGAAAAGGTATTCCAATATAACCCTCCAAACTAAAAGAGCATCATTTGGCCCTCCAAACTATAAAAGTATTTAAATATTGCCCTTTAAACTAAAAGACTCAATTGAACCTTTGAAATTAAAAAATAATTCTAACAAGTTCCTCATTTTAAATATATAATACGTGTGTGCACTAATATTTTTGGAATGTATAAATATTATTCTCTTTCTCAATCTTTCACTTTATTTTTTATGCGTAAGGCTCTTTTTTTTTATATATTTTTAAAAGAATATAATGAAAACAAGGATTTAAGTATCTATCTATAAATAAAAAATAGAGACAGATTTATGTACTAAAAAAAATAAGTTATTAGTTTTTTATTGTTTGAATGATCAATGTTTTGAAAATACAAAATGACTCCAGAAAATTGAATCGGAGGGTAATATTGAAACTTATTTTCCATTTAGAGGGTTTAACTAATATTTTTAGTTTGGAGGGCCACATTGGATCATTTGTTTTAATTTGGCAAACTAAGAATTTTTCATTTTAGAGGGCCATAGTGGAACAGTTTTTTTAGTTTGTGGGATCAAACTGAGAATTTTTTACTTTGGAGGGCTAAATTGAGATTTTTTTTTGCCTAATTTGAAAAGCCAAAATGACATTAACCTAAAGTTGGTGAACATTTTTTTTTAAAATAATATGTGAACGGAGAAAATGGATAGTTTTTTGAGTTTCCACATAACAATATTGACTAAAAGATAGTTTTATTACCCAAAAGTTTACATGATTTCATTTAGTCTTACCTTTTAATTTCATTGTAACCATTATAACTATTATTTTATTTCTTACTTTTTAAAATACTATTATGTATATTATGAATATACATGTTAAACCTTTTGAAAAAATAAAAAAATTGTAGTATTAATCTTGAAAGTTTGTATTAGCAATGATGTATTATGGCAACCATATTGATCTTTAGAACATTTTTAAGATGACATTAGTTATATTTGTTATATTAACTTGTCTTCGAATCTTGACTAACAATATCTTATGTTGAAGGAAAAATAGATTTTCATAATCTTAATAGACTACAATTTTTGGGCATGTTAATTCATTTAAATTAAAGGGTAATATCAATCATTGAATTGAAACATAATAAATCATTTTTCATAGGATATTAAATGGAGGAAGAAATAGTACAAAAACATGCCTTCAAAAATTCTATAGTAATAAAAGTTTTACAGGCTACCTAAGTTGGAAAATATTGCTAGAAAAATTGAACTGATATTATTTGGCTTGGAAAATATTGCTAGAAAAATTGAACTGATATTATTTGGCCCTTACTCTAATAGCAGTTCGCAACACACCATTTTGAATGCATGAAGTAAAAGCAAATTCAACTATTAATTACTTTATTTGAGAGCTTGAGAAGATAGTGTTCCTCTTCTCCAGTTCAGTTAAAAAAATAAGAGGGCCAAAAGGCATTTCCTTTTCAATAATGTATCTTTTTCATGCACCTACCAAGAAAACAAAATAGTTACATTGCAATTATTATTTCCATAGTTTTGCAATTGAGAGAGGCTAAATTCACACTCCTCCATTGTAAATTCATACTCTGTTATCTTAAAATGCATATGTATAAAAATTAAACTATTCTTTTGAAATTCGGATACTATGATTTTATTATGCACAGATTTTGTCGTTTCCATTGTTCTAGCTACTTTCAATAACTATCCTCATATTGCTTTTTTTTCCTCCTCCATATAATTGTGTGTATATTTTAAATATAAAGTTGCAATCATGTATTCCCTAGAAGCTTTTATTGTTTCACAGGGATCAATACTCTACCAAATTTATGAGATTTTTTTTGAATTATGGAAATTGTTTACCATGAATTTTGTTAGTATTATGAAAATTATTTATAATATATTTTGTCAGGTTAAATGGATATTTCCCAATCCAGTCTTATTTTGATATTTAAAAACTATTAGATTAATATGGAAATTCCCTCTTGCTGTGATATATTGTCTACGAAGTTTGTCTTGTCTTGAGTTTTTTATCTTCATAACCTTTTTGCTAATTAATTAAAATTTGTCTTTTGGAAGAAGTATACTCGTTGGACAATTTTTTATGTTGAAAATTAAACTTGATTTTGTAAATAATTTGTATGGAGGTTTTAGCTTTTAGTGGATTTTAGAGTTCAACCTTTATATGTGGATGATTTTTAAAAAGGGAAAAAAATACTTAAAAAGGAATAATAATTTCCCTTCATTCAACATCAAAAATAGGATGATTGAAACAATATAGTCCATAAATTATTAAGGCAATTGAATAGAAACCCAAGGACAAAAAAGAATTAAATATAAACATTATGCATGAATAATTTCGATAATTTCTTATTGAGATAAAATTACATACCTTCCTTGAGTACGTAATTTCCAATAATACAAGTTCAAATTGTGGAAATAATATAAATAGTATAATTCTAGTCCATAAACTTTTTGTAAAAAGTTCAAAAAAATTCTTTGATTGATTCTCATATCTCATTTCCAATGCCAAGTTTATCGTAATTAATGTTAAATGAACATTAAAGAGACGTTCTAGTGCCATGTTTATCCTGATTAATATTAAATGAACATTAATGTTAATGTTCCAATGCTTTTTATTGGAGTTATAATTGAACTTTATTAATGTTAGAGTTGTAAATGAACTCTATTATCTTTATTAATAAGGAAGCTTTAAATGACTAAATTTATTTTGACTGTTTTGCTGACATTTTGATAGTTTCATTATTTTGTATAACGGGGTAAAATAGTATGATCGAAAAAAAGGAAGAAACACACCTAGAGGGAAAAATAAACTAACACTTTTATTAGAATAGATAAATAGCTCATTTAATTTCTAACATAGTGGGCTATGGAACATGAATGGCCCACGAATCTTAGCAGACTGATGATAAGAGAGAATCCAAAATTAGTTCATGATTTCTTTGTTTCTTACCATAAACAAGTTATTAAAAGAATAGTAATCAATACTAATAATGTAATAAACACGCTAAATATGAGGTTTAATAGCCTTTCCATTTCATCAGGATTAGGATAACATTTACAATAACTTGTATATTAATCTACCATTCTAATACTAGTATTATTAAATGATGCCTTCTAAATCATTTTGTTATTGTATTTTATTTTTTTCTTAATTCTTTTATAATTATAGAAAATCAATTAAATACATGAAAAATCAAAATATGATACTAAGGGTATTTTATTCATTTCACTAAAATTTCTTGATATTTTAAAATTTTTAGAGAATGAATAATGTCAATAGAAAGCAAAGTATATATTTTTATAGTTTAAGGAGTAAAATGTAATTACAGATATAGTTTAGGGGGACAAAATATTATTACCCCTCTGAATTCAGGCACTATTTTTGGAAGGTTATGCCGTTACGGACCTTATGGCCCATGTGGCATGAAAAGCACCGTTTTAGATTGGGAGAAAAAGTATCTAACACCATTTTTCAATTATATTGCAACCTTGCTGCGGCTCAGCGAAGAACAATTGTTACGTGGAGACCTGTAATCCAATAGGCTTCTATTTTAGTATTATTGTACCAATATAGATAATAGTTAAAGAAAGACATACGAATAATATGCACATTATCGATCTTTTATGCATTTTTAATAAGCTACTTTCTCGTAGAAACATTCTTATGTTAGCCACCCAAATAGCAAAATTTCAGACTTGATTACCTTGGTAAGTACGCAGATGACTTGGTAAATTTCTAGGCATACCGGGATTGCCAACAAGATGAGCAAGTAGCATCCTATTGTCACCATATCTACAAACTATAAAATAAAAAACTATGAAAAATTGAACAAATTTAGATTAAAGCAGAAAACTCAATCGCACAGCTAATATAAACTTTCTCTTTTGCTGTTTTACATTTACATAATGAGTCCTATGTAGTACTTTTCCACCACACAAGACAGTGTAAATATATAGTTTGTGATATAAATAAAGTTGGTGGGTATGTGTTGTAATTTATAAAAAAAAAAAAAAATTCAGCGCACATGCGCGCACTGTAGTAGCGCATATGCGCTGAAGGCAGTAGCCAGAAATGTTCAGCGCACATGCGCTACTACAGTGTGCGCATGTGCGCGCGCCAGTGCTGTTGACCGTTTGAAATTGAAAAACGGGTAAAATTGAGAGAGTTGCAACTTTTGATTCAAGAGGGGTGTTCCATGTATTGAAAATGTGTATCCCAATGGAGTCCTCTGAACTTTCATCTCCATAAAAGAGAGTTATATCCACTAATTGAATATGGTTATTGATCATTAAAATCTGTCTCTTCTTATACATTGTTCTTGGGAAGATTTTTTAAATTTTGCTTTTAAAAGTTTTCAAGAATTTGTTGTATCCTATAGGTAGATTACTATTCACCCAAAAGCAAACTATTGAATATAGTAGGGGCAATCAAAATCTTAAAGAAAGTGATATACACGCCTCGAATTCTACAGGTTTTGATATTCCCAAATTCTAAAAGAAAAACACTTATTTCCTACTTCATTGTTGCCATTTCGTTTGCTCTATTTTTTAACAATCTTAAGATTTTGACTATGAGTAATCATGGAAACTAGTGGTGAGTTTGCTTTTAAAGTAGCGAATCAAGATTTCGTAAAATTGGATTGTCTTGATGGAACCGGAACAAATTTCAACCGGTGAAAAGACAAGATGATGTTTTTCGTCACTGCACTAAAAGTTGCTTATGTTTTGGACCCTGGATTGCCTGAAATTCCTGCACTAACTATTAGAGATTCAAAGGAACTCAAGGCACAACGGGAGAAAAGGAAGGAGGATGAGATTGTGTGTAGAGGTCACATTCTCAATACTCTGTCAGACCGTCTTTATGATCTTTTCACAACGGTTAAATTTCCAAAGGAAATTTGGGCTGCCTTGGTTCATAAATATGCTACACAAAAACAAGATGCGGACAAATTTCTTATTAAGAAATAGTTTTTTGAATTCCGTATTATTGACTCTTCTTCTATTTTGGATCAAGTTCATGACCTTCAAATTATTGTTTCAAAATTAAAAGATTTTGGTGTTGAAATTTCAGAATCATTGCAAGTGGGAGCAATTATTGCAAAATTATCTTCTAGTTGGAATGATTATCAAAAGAAAATGCATCAGCCTCTACTGAAATTTTAACAATTGATCAAGTTTTGAAACACATGAGAATCGAAGAAGATACTAGAAATCTTCATAAGAAAGATTTAGAATTTGTTTCAAAAGTGAATTTTGTTAATGAAAATAAGAGTCAAATTACAAGTTCTAAAAGAAAATTTTCTAAAAATACTAATTCTAATGACAAGTTCAAAAAGAACAGAATATATTATAATTGCGGCAAGAAAAGACTTTATAAAAATGAGTGTAATTCCAACAAGAAACAAAAGAAGAATAATGCCCCTAAAGCAAATCTTGTTGAAAAAGATGTTGAAATTGTTGCAATGATAACTAAGTTATAGTTGTCACATTGGTATGATTTCTGAATTAAATGTGGCAACTTCAACCAAATCAAATGATTGCTGGTATGACTCTGGTGCTACCGTGTACATTTGCAATGATAGGTCTCAATTCAAAACTTATGAAAATGTTCCTGATGGCTATGAATTGCTTATAGAAAATCATGCTTCAGCAAAAGTTCATGGCAAGGGAAGTATGGAGTTGCAATTCACTTCTGGCAAGAAGCTTGTGTTAATTAATGTATTTCATGTTTCAGAAATTAGAAAAAATCTTGTATCAGTCGATGTATTGAATAAGAAAGGGCTGAAAGTTGTATTAGAGTCAAACAAAGTTATTTTGTCCAAGAATGGTGTATTTGTAGGAAATGACTACTCTTGTGATGGCATGTTTAAATTTAGTATCAATAAAGACAATATTTCTGTTTATATTGTGGATTCTTCTTATTCTTTATGACATGGTAGATTAGGGCATGTTAATTATAAAATACTCCATTTTATGTCTAAACATGGGTGTTAATATCTATCAAAGATAATTTTGAGAAGAAATGTGAAACATGCGTTCAAGCAAAAATAACTAAGTTGCCCTTTCCAAAAGTTGAAAGAAATATACAATTATTAGAAATTGTGCATTCGGATGTTTGTGAATTAAATGGTTTTCTAACAAGAGGTGGTAATAGATATTTCATCACTTTCATTGATGATTGTTCAAGATATGTGCATGTTTATTTAATGAAAGTAAAGGATGAAGCATTTGATATGTTTAAATCTTATAAATCTCTTGTAAAAAATCAATTGGATAAGAAAATCAAAATGTTGAGGAGTGATAGATGTGGTGAATATTTTTCTACCGAATTCTCAATATTTTGTGAACAAAATGGTATTATACACAGAACAAGTGCTCCATACACTCCACAACAAAATGGTTTGGCTGAAAGAAAGAATAGAACTTTAGTAGATATGGTTAACACCATGATTCTAAATTCTGGCTTGCCAAGAAATTTGTGGGGAGAAGCTTTATGTTGGCTGTTTGTCATTTACATAATCGAATTTCGTGTCTCAAGACTAAAGTGTCACCATATGAAATATGGAAAGGGAGAAAATCAAACTTAACTTATCTTAAAATTTGGGGATGTATAGCCTATTATAGAGTCCCGAATATTAAAAGAGTAAAGTTGGGACTGAGAGCACTTAAAAGTGTGTTTGTTGGCTATGCTGAAAATTCTAAAGCCTATAGACTACTTGACATTGATTCTAATGTTATTATTGAATCAAGGGATGTTGAATTTTTTGAGAATAAATTTCTTAAAAATTCAAATATTGATTTGGATCCAATTAAAGTACAAGAACTGATTCTAAATGTTGATCATTTTTTTAGTAATAAAATGAAGAAAATTGATACTCCTTTTGAATTTAGAAGAAGTCAAAGACAAAGGAAAGAAAAATATTTGTCTTCTGATTTCATATCTTCACAAGCTATTATTTTTTTAGTTGAAGGCAATAGAGATCACTTGTTTAATAAGATTCTCAATCTTATAGAAGATGATCCTAAATCATTTGGTGAAACTATGTTATCAAGGGATGCAACATTTTGGAGAGAAACTGTAAATGATGAGATGGACTCAATATTATCAAATAATACTTGGGTTCTAGTGGATTTGCCTTCTGGTTATAAACCTATTGGTTGTAAATGGGTGTTTAAGAGAAAATATGCCACTAATGGATCCATATTGACATATAAAGCAAGACTTGTAGTTAAGGATTTTAGATAAAAGGAAGGAATTGATTATTTTAACACTTATGCACATGTTGCAAGGATTACATCCATTAGGATACTAATGTCATTAGCTTCCATTTATAACTTGTGTGTGTATCAATGAATGTTAAAACAGCCTTTTTAAATGGTGACTTGGATGAAGAAGTGTATATGGAACAACAGAAGGTATTACATTGCCAGAAAATGAACATAAAGTTTGTAAACTAATTAAATCTCTATACGGTTTAAAATAAGCACCCAAACAATGGCATGAAAATAGTTTGAATTAGCTTTACTCTCTAATGGATTTAGATATAATAATGCTGATAAGTGCATTTATTCAAAATTCATTAAAGAATATGGTGTGATTATTTATCTATATGTAGACGATATGCTAATTGTTAGTACTTCTTATAAAAGTGTACTAAGAAGTATCTGTCTTCTCAATTCAAAATGAAGGATTTGGGTGAAGTAGATAATATCTTAAAGTTAAAAGGCATAGTGGGGGTTATGCTTTATGTTGAGAAAATTTTGAATAAATATCAACATTTAAATGTGAAAGAAGCGAATACTCCTTTTGACCCAAACTTTAAATTAAGTGAGAATACTGGCAATCCTATTGCTCAACTTGAGTATGCAAGTGTAATAGGGAGTCTAATGTATGCAATGAGTTGCACAAGGCCAGATATTTCTTTTGCTGTGTGTAGATTGTCTAGATATACTAAAAATCCTGAACATGATCATTGGAAAGTAATTGGGAAAATCCATGGTTATCTCAAAATAACTAAAGATTTAGGACTCTTCTACAATAGTTTTCTAGTTGTGCTTGAAGGATATTCTGATGCTAGTTGGTTTACTAGTATTAGTGATAAAAACTCTACAAGCGGGTGGATTTTTATGTTAGGTGGAGGAGCAATTTTATGGGTTTCAAAGAAATAAACCGTAATTGCTGATTCCTCGATGGAAGCTAAATTCATAGCATTGGCCTCAGCTGGAAAAGAAGTGGAATGGTTGAGAGACTTGTTATTAGACATCAAGTTGTGGCCTCAACCAATGCCAACCATTGTTTTGGATTGTGATAGTGAAGCCACAATATCTAGAGTATTGAATAAAATATATAATGGTAAATCTAGACATATAAGTCTAAGGCATACTTATATTAGACAGTTGTTAAATAATGGCATCGTATCAGTGGTGTATGAAAGAACATACAATAATTTAGCGGATCCGTTGACTAAACCTCTTGCGAGAGATTTGGTGAAATCGACGTCATTTGGAATGGGATTAGTTTTGAAACCCTTTGTCTAAAACTACTAGCAATGGTAACCCAACCTTTATTCTAGTACTACCACTTGATTAAAAGGTTTAAAGGGTAAAAACAAGTTGATATTAAGTAGTTGTGAGCACTAAAATTATGTGTATACCATTCTATGTTATTAGTGTAAATGGTAACCCTTAAGTGGGAAGGACGAATATATAAATATTTATATTCTTAATGAAATCATCTTGCCATACTTTTAATCTTAAAAGCTTGAGAAGATTTCACCTATATGATCATAAGAAGTGGTGCCGCTTCTAACAAAAGTTTTGGGTTCTCTTTTGTACATGATCATGAATTAGGATAGAGCACTTGGGCGGTAACAGTGCTAAAGCTATTTTGTGAATATATGTATAAGGTTAACAAGTTCATGTGTGTGATAATTCTAGTATAATTTAAATCATGGTTTAAACAACAAATGTCACATTGATTTGATTAGGTCTAGTGAGTTATTTACACTACAGAAAAGTTTAAGACAATAGTCACTTTTCTTTATTATGATTTTAAAAGAGATAGTGAGTTGTATTTATATTACAAACTAATTGGGGGAATGTAAATATATAGTTTGTGATATAAATAAAATTGGTGGATATGTGTTGCAATTTTAAAAAAAAAAATAATTCAGCACACATGCGCTGAAGACAGTAGCTAGAAATGTTCAGCGCACATGCACTGCTACAGTGCGTGCATGTGCGCGCGCCACTACTGTTGACCGTTTGAAATTGAAAAATGGGTAAAATGGAGAGAGTTGCAACTTTTGGTTCAAGAGGGTGTTTCATAGATTGAAAATGTGTATCCCAATGGATTCCTCTGAACTTTCATCTCTATAAAAGAGAGTTATATCCACTAATTCAATATGGTTATTGATCATTAAAATCTGTCTCTTCTTATACATTGTTCTTAAGAAGATTTTTTAAATTTTGCTTTTAAAAGTTTTCAAGAATTTGTTGTATTCTAGAGGTAGATTGCTATTCATCCAAAAGCAAACTATCTTGATTGAATATAGTGGGGGCAATCAAAACCTTAAGGAAAGTGATATACACGCCTCGAATTCTACAGGTTTTGATATTTCCAAATTCTAAAAGAAAAACACTTATTTCCTACTTCATTCTTGCCATTTCGTTTGTGTATAAAGAAATTACATACGTATAATAATAAAAAAAATGAAAATGACATTTTTAGTTGCTTTATAAGTGGTAAGCACAATTACATCTACATGCAATTCAAGTGGAGGACTTCTACGTACTCTACAGCAAGAGTACCATAATATGATATCACAACAATGATATGATTTTGAATAGAAAAATTTGGTAAACCTATATATTCCCAACAAGTTTAATTAGTTTGCTCTTTTGAGCTTGAACTAGTTTTCCAGCTTTCAAAAAGTCTTTGACTATATTTGGAATTAATAAATATTACAGTTGGCCTCGATGATATTTTAATTAAGGTATGAAAATATTTAGAAAAGAAGGGCATAAGTTGGTTTACCAATCTTTTCAAATAAAATATTGAAAAGTAAAACGATACCTGACCAATAGAAGAACAGAATATCATCGAAGTATGAAAATATTTAGGAAAGAAGGGCATAAGTTGGCTTACCAATCTTTTCAATAAAATATTGACAAGTAAAAATATACATGACAAATAGAAAAAGAGTACTCTCATACCCATATTCAAAAATAAAGGGGATATATAAAATTGTGCGAATTACAGAAGTATTAAGCTAATGAGCCATACGATGAAATTTTGGGAGAGGGTAAAAGAAAGAAAGTTAAGAAACGAGACTAAAGTGTCAAATAGTCAGTTTAGTTTCATGCCATGAAGATCGACTATTGAAGTCATATATCTCTTAAGGAAACTTACCGAGAGATACCGTGATAAGGAAAAAGAATTTACATACAATTTTTATTGATCTTGAAAAGGTATACGATAGAGTCTCGAGAGAAGTTATGTGAAAAAATTTAGAAAAAAGATGAGTTAGAGTAGCATATATAGAATCAGTAAAGAGAGATGTATAGGGATGTGATTACAAGTGTGAAATACTAGGAGAGTTGACACGCGAGTTCCCTATAAATATATATTTACACCAAGGTTCAACTTTAAGTCTTTATCTACTTGTAATGGTCATAGATGAATTTACAAGACACATACAGAAGAAAATACGATTGTGTATGTTATTTGCAAATGACATTGTTTTAGTAGATGAAATAAAAGACGAGGTTTATGCTAAACTCGAGATTTGGAGAGAGACACTTGAGACAAAAGGGTTTAGAATTAGTAGATCAAAAACAGAATACATGAAATTTAAATTTAACAAGAATGCACATAGGAATAGAATGGAGGTTAGTATCGAAAATCAAGAGATATTCATAAGTGACAATTTTAAGTACTTAGGATCAGTTCTTCAGAGTGATGATGGTATAGATCGAAATGTTATACATCGGACCCAAGCAGGTTAGATCAAATAGAGAATAGTATCGGAAAAATTATAAGACTGCAAAATTCCTTTCTACGATTTAAGGGTAAATTTTATAAAACGACAATTAGGCCAGCGATGCTTTATGGGTCTGAATGTTGGGCAGTGAATTATACACATGAGCAGAAGATGAGAATAGTAGAAATGTAAATGTTCAGATAGATGTGTGGGTACACTAAGATAGACAAGATATACAATGAGCCTATTCGTGAGAAGATTGGAGCAACACTTATTGACGAGAATATGAAAGAAACATGCTTAAAGTGGTTATATCATGTGTTAAGACGTTCAGTAGAAGTGCCTGTCAGACAAGTACATTTTAAAGAGAGTAGTCAACATAAGAGGGGTAAGGAAAGACCGAAAATATTTTGTTGGGTAACTTGTAAGAAATATATAGTTGATATAGGAATTGAGTGTCATAGAGCGCTATGGTGTAACATGATTCATGTAACCGACCCTACTTAGTGGGATTAAGATTTGATTTGTTTGTTTGTTTAATTAATTAAGCATACTACTACGTTAACACTTATTAATGACATATTAGTCATACAAATACCTGAGATTTATGTAGAAGAATGGAGTGGCCGGCTTTTGCAGCAACAATTTACTATCAGTTATGGAGATGGAGGAACTCAACAAGCCTGTTTAAGAAGAAATTGGATGATCAATAAGTAGTGCAACATGTTTAATTTGAAAGATGTTCGAGGGGCTGCTTTTGGCCGGAGAAAGGTGAAACAAAACCAAGAGAATTGCAATTTTTGTGTGCAACTCTTTCACTGTTTTACATTTAGAGAATGAGTTTTATATAAAGAAATTACACACACATTTATACATAAATAATAATAATAATAATAATAATAATAATAATAATAAGATATTAACTGTTACTAGAGATACTCTCATTATAATTTCCTAATATTAATAATTATAATAATAATGTTAATGTCATTTCCATAATATGAATAATATTATTAATATTATTATAATATCTAATAATAACAATAATAACAATAATAATAATAATAATAATAATATAAAAATAATAATAATAACAACTAATAACAATAATAACAACAACAACAACAACAACAACAAGAATAATAATAATAATAATAAGAATAATAATAATAATAATAATAATAATAATAATAATAATAATAATAATAATAATAATAATAATAATAATAATAATAATAATATTGGTCATAAAATGGAAATGACATTTTCAGTTATTATAATTAGTGGTACAACTACGAGATGAGAGTATCTCTAGTAACAGTATAATATGACATTTTCACAACAATGATCTTAACTAGAAAGATTTGGTAAGCCTATATTAATTCCCAACAAGAAAAATAGAAAAATGTTCAAACTTACATTTAATGATAGAAATATGATCCAAGCGTTGGAAATGAATTACAGTATCCAATGAACAAATCAAAACACCCGAACAGAAGGGATATTGGAGAGGAAAAGGGACAAGATATTGTACAGAGAAGTTGGAAGAAATGCCAAAACATCAAGTATATATGTGTGATATGATTCCTAATGCTAAATAAATGTTGAAAAATGACTTTTTATCATCTTTGATTAGCTGTAGATGAAGGAATATATTTCTGATTCAAGATATCTATCATGCACTTGTCGAGGGTGAAGATGATACTTAATTTGAAGATCAGTATGACATTGGTCTTCAAATATCATTCTAACATACACAACATATACTACTGCACACATTCAAACACACTTAAACACACACTACCGACTTTTCAATAGAGCGGAAGCGAATTGATCAACGAGAAAGAGGCCCTACTCACTACAAACGAATACACCACAAGATTGAACTGCACTCATGCCTCTCCCGCATCAAGTTGACCGCCCTACCTACGTAGTGATTCTATCAATCATGTACGTAGGTAGGACCCTCCATTCTGATTGGTATATGATGAAAAAAGAAAGCCATTTGCAGTTCGCCTTTCTAAGTCAAGTAATGCGCCGAAGACTGGAGCTTCGTAACATATTGACGAAGACTACACACGTAGACAGTACTAATTAAACACCAAATTATGGCCCTAAAATCAAGTAAAACTTTATTTCTATAGATGATTTTTCTTCTAAAATCATTTGTTTTCTAATTTCAATTTTCTTTTCATATATCTAATCTCATGTTGTTATCTTCTAGCAAAACATGTTACCCTTTAAAAAAAATTAACCATAAAAAGGGAACTTAAATTAAAAATAATACTAACCTTCAAAATGGTCTGGCTTTAATTTGGGGTTTGAACTCTAATGAAGCAGAAAATGCGTGCGTTCACAGAGAGATCAGAGAGAAAGACACACACTAGTAGTAACTTCACACAGCTACATGCATTTTCTTGAAGGAGCTAGTGAGAATGTGAGATGATTGATTATGCACACCACAAAATGTAAGTGAAACAGGAGAGGTTTGGGATTAAATATCATGAAATAATAGTTAATTATTGATACAGTAATTTTTTCATATTTATTTAATTATTGATACAAATTTTGACTAAGGGTTCAATATTCCTATAAGATTCGTAACCAGCAGTTTTGTGCCATATATCTCCATCATGCCGCTTTTCTAGCCAAGTTTTACTATATTCAGTCACATGATAGTATTTTTTTCCAACTAGCATAAGTTTTACTACTTTTATAGTGTGTCAATTGCCAATTCTTTAATTTGTCTTTTCTTGTCTTCTTATTTTTTCTTGAGTATAAAATCTTTTTGGGTGACATATCATAAAGAGGGTATTGCTACTAAAGTATTTTAGGATTTTTAGTAGTCTCAACGGGCCTTCTAATACCGAATTTTAATTTTGAAATTAGTTATTTTCTTTTCTTAATTATATTTTGAAATTAGTTTTTTCTTTATTAGTTGGTGTTCCATATTCTAAAACTATGTATATGTTTGGCTATTTTGTATTTTACGCCTTAGGAATAGGAATATTGATATATTGCTTCGTTTCAGTACCAATCACACCTTCTATGTTTTAGGAAAATATTTAAGTAGATCGAGTCTAGACTCTCACTTATAAATCCTATAGTTAGGATTAAATTTTTTAAAATTTTACTTCCATCAGATAATGTCATTTGGAAATCAATAAGATTTAATCATGACTATATGTTGTACAAGTACGACTAAAGATTATATTTACCTAAATATTTCTTCTATGTAGCTAAATTCTTTTTTTGGGAGGGGGGGAATATTTGCAATATGCATGCTTGAACTATGATAATTTTGCATTACGGCAAGTCTTTATATAAATTAAAGATATTAGACTATGATAATCCTAATAAAATAATATATAGGTGTGAAGGATATGAATTATGAAATAAGTGATTGATTAACAATGAATTTGTTATTTTATTTATATTTAAAATCATTTCAAGAACTGACTTGTGGTATTGCACTCAAATTTTATGACTTGATTTGATGACGTGCTTTGTATTGAGATGAAGAAGCGAATTTCCGAATTTGTCCTAAAAAAATATGTCATGTGAATAGCATATGACTAATTTAGGTAAAAAATTACTCAGGATTTGATCCAGGAATCGAAATGTGAAGTTTTTCATTTGTGAGCGTTTAAAAGTCATTATTTCAAAAGTGTGTGAGGGATTAAATAAATATAAATGTGTAATGTGAGTGACTAACAAAATAATTTTTCCAAAAAAGAACATACTACAATTTACTATAATTTTATTCGGTGGTAATTTTAACAACCAACATGGAATTTAAGGTTAAGTATTGAATAAAATTGCTTTAAAGTTCTGAAACAGTGACGGGTTACAAATATAACATGCATGAGAGTAGTATACATCTACAAGACATGTTCCTCTCTAGTTCTCGTATATAGAAGAAATAATAATAAAAAATAAAACGTGTCACAAACTGCAAAGCATTATTGTATCTTAATTGAAAAATGGAATATGAAGATATGTTTCCAAAACGAAGAAGAAATGGGACGAGAATGGGAAGTTAGCAAAGTTAGGCAAGATTGGAATAGACATAGGAACATGTATTGATGTACCAGATCAACTAATGCTCCCAAGTTGATGTGCAGGTCGCTTTTTTAACTCAGTAGATAGAAGAAACTATTAAATAAATAAGGAGTATTATTTTGGTAAGTGTCATCGAGGAACTCTTGGCTGGGAGATCTTAAGAGAAGTTGCTAAAATAAAGGGAGGGAGGATCAACCTGTTTCTTTTCTTTGTCTTAAACTACCTTTTCTCTCATCCAAACTCCCAAAAAAGTCAACTGGTAAGCTATCTATCAGGGATCTCTTTCAGCATCACAACATCTGACGCTTCGAAACTATTCTCTCCAGGTCATGCAAGCGAGACCGTGCCCATGGTGATCCAATCAACTGCGTAAGTCGTAGCGCGCGCACTCTTCTTCTGTGAACCAAACTCTATCCAGATTTGCCACTCCTTTCTATGAATATCCCACTACTGAAAACTAAGCCTTTATAGCCAATTAACTAGTTGTAAACTATATAAAGTCAAAAGATATAAATATTGGATCAAAGGCCACAAAATAACATGGCTATGGTATGCCAATCTTCTTATAAATAATGATTGATTATACACCATATACCACTACCGTTCTTTAGTTATCTCAATCGCGTTAAAAATAATTTAGGTAAATTTGATTTTGAACCATATTTATATATCTCGCAATCAGGATTAAATAATATAAAATTTTACTTACATCAATAAATGTCATTTATTCTAAGAATAATTTTATTTTACACCTCTTAACTTATACATGATTCTTACTTTGCATTCTAAACTTTAGTTTTTGACACTTTACACCCTGAACTCTGAAATTCATCTCACTTCAACTCTTTTTTAACACTATATAAAACATTAATGGAATTTTTTCGCGTCAACGATAAATTCAGTAGAATGTACAACAATATTTTTGTGTGCAAAAATAAAAATTCAATTAACTTTTTTTATGGCATTTAAAAGGGAGTTAAAATAGGACAAATTCGAGAGTTGGGGATACAAAGTGTCCAAAACTGAAATTTGAGATGTAAAGTGAGAATTTGATATAAATTGAAGAGTGCAAAATAAAATTAAGACTTTATTCTTTTACAAAGTCTAAAAATATACTAAAAACCGAGTTCATACAAATATTTTTCGTCTCAATTAATTACTCAACGAAGTTCCTATTCATAGGATATGTATACGGTATACCTATTGTATATATCCATTCTACTAATTTAGTGATAAGCAACCATTTTGACTGGACTCCTACGTAAAGGTCGTCATTATTATTGTGGTCCTCGTCCATGATTTTGTGATATCTCTTTAAAACCAAATTTCTAGAATTGAGCGTAGTATGATTTTTTACTTTTGGCTTTGGTAAGAAGAAGATGGTGGAGTACTTTTCATATACTATTTCTAAAGTGGAAGCTTTTTGTTGGTATTAAATTAGTACTCTCTACACTTATATAAAAGGTATTAAACTTTAGAAATTATATAGTCATGAGATAATCATTTCCTTACCTTCAAAGATTTGTGCAATATAATTTTTAAAATACATGATGTTATACTATACCAGCCTTTAAAGTACAACGAGATGATCCCGTTACTGCGAAATTTTTCTAAACTTTATATCTATAATGGGATTAAACTCAAATCTAAGAATATTGTATTCACTTAATTAAATTCACACATTTAAGTTTAACTAGTTTGAGAACACGTGGGATATATGTCGCAAATTATTCGTTTCGGTAAATTATTTGTTTCGATACTAATTTGGAGAAAAAAAGTTTAGTTAAAGTATCATGAAATATATTTAAGTTGATTGTTGATCATTGTAAGTAATATAACTTTTTTTTTTTTTTTTCATAACAAAGGAAAAACTTAAATGCAAAGTTATAATAAGAATATTTTAGAATACAAGTCTTGAGGTTAAAAAAACAATATAAACGATATAAAGAAAAATCAGAAAGGTTAAGTTACTCATTTTTATAATACTGTTAAGTCTTGAATTTTTGAGATAGTCATATTATTTAATTTTCAATCATCAATTTATGCTTTTATCAATTAATTATAGACTATAAACAATTTTTTCATATATTTAGTTTTTGATTGCATAAATTAAAACATTAGTCAATGGCACGTTAGTTACGACACAAATTTTATAATCTTTTACCAAAATATCTTAAGGGTATATTTTTGTCCCACCATTACTATCTTAAATTCCGTGGGCTTGAATATTGGTTAACGGGTTAAGTCTAACAAAGATAACTAGGCTTATTAATGAACCGGGTTTAGATCCGAACTCAATTCAATTCAGACTTGTTTATTTGGGTTTGGATCTATAACAAATTTTAATTATTTGGATTCGATCCGGATCCGTTTAGCTAGTATAACAAACGAATCGGGTATGAATATTGTTGTTTCAACCTGATTAGAACCCAGATCCAATTAAAATATTTAATATATAATAAAGTTATTATATATTAGTATTATTATATATCTACGTATACATATAAATTTTTAGTCCCTGAACTTTTTATTATGAACTAATTTGGTCCCTGATTTCCTGATAGGTGATACGTGCCACGCAAAACTTAAAATTTGGCCAACCCGTATGTTTTCATTGACGGCATAATAATCATTCCGAGAAGGGACTAATCCTAAAAATCTAAAGACATCTAAATTTTTACATGAATTCTTGATCGGTAAAGAGTCGTTTCATTCCACTTCATCTTACATTAATCTAAATGAATAATGTCCCTTAATATGTATAGAAATTCATAACACTATCACATAGATTCATTCCATATAAGAATTTTCTTCTCAATCATCCCAAGTCAATTCGATATTCTCTGCAATTATGGTATAGGGAAAGATACGATCCACTGTGATCTACTAGAATTCAAAGCATAAAAGAGGATAATTGGGCTGAAATATTCTCGTGGGTGTGTGATTCCAACAAGAGGAGATTGATTAACGATCAAAATAGGGACTTTGCAACAAACGCTTCAACACCTTCAATAGAGACAATTAGGATTAATTAGTCTAATTCTGCCAAGATAATTAAATAGAACTATCAACATCCAAATATAGTAAGAGTAACATAATATGCCAAGATAATCCAATGTAACAATCAACCCGATTTTTCCTACCATCACTGGAATTAATTAGCATCAAATTTCAAATATTGTGAAATTAACATTTGATACTTCATCAACCGAAAAAAAAATAAAAAATATCAAGGAAGTAGAACATTAGGCACGGTAGGCTAAGGAACATGGCCCACGGGCCTCAGCAGAATGATAAGAGATAATCCAAAATTAATTCATGAGTTATTTTATTATTATTAAATAAGTTAAAAGAATACCACTCCAAGGCTACTTTGAGGTTTGAATTAGTTTAGCCATATAACTTAGTAACTGTACGGAATATACTAATGATTTTCTAAAGTAATAAAACTTTGAGAAATTCTAAGAAATCATTCTCTTATATTTTAAATATTTGTACGGTATAATTTCATGTACTTAAAAAATTTATACTGTACAAATTTTTAAAACTAAAAAAATGATTTCCTAAAAAAACTAAAGAATTCTCCTAAAACTTTAAAACAACATTATGACAGAAAAAAAAAAAAAATTCAATAATTTGGATTCCAACAATTTTCGATACACGAGACCTACTCTGAAAACGATTCCAATACGAACTAAGCTAGAGCTCTTTGGTCAAAAGAACAAATTAAAGACTCACTGATGAAATTAAATCAGGCTTACAACCCAAGCCCCCAAATATCAAAAGGGCAAAAAAAAAAAACCCAAAGTCTATATATCCACTTAAATTGATAAAAAATAAATAGATATCCACTCAAAACCCAATCCAAAACAAGGTATAAAGACCCAATAATTCTGGCATGGAGTTAATCCCACGCGCCACCGCGGGTGCACCAGACTTGGTGGAAGAATGAGTGGCAGCAATGGCAGACTTGGGCGGAGACGGAAGAGGGTGGACAATGACGGACATCTTCATCCCATTAGGACAGCCACCGGTCACGCAAATGTAGTAGTACCTTTCAGCTTTGTTAAATTTCCACTGCTGCAGTTCCCAACGGCACCTTCTATGGTGCAATTTTCGTAACCAGTCTTGTTCACCTCAAACACGTTGTATTGCGTTTTCTGAGTGTACCTAAATGCTGTCATACATAATCAATCCAAAAAAAAAAAAATTTTTTTTGTTAGAAATAATGTTGTTGAGTTATAGAGAATTTAATATATGCTTGCGTTGTGCGAAATGACTAGTCAGAAATGTTGAATATTACGAAACGTGGATGAATCCTTGCTTTTTGTAGCATCGAATGGACTAATCCATCTTAGAACGAGGATTTAATTCTTGTAAATTAACAAAAAAGAATGTAAAATGTACTAGAACTCTGGTGTTTTGCGGGGTGATTCGTCAGAACCGTAAAATGCTATAGAAAATGAGAGAATTAGTGTTTTTTTAGCATCGAACGGCCTATTTTATCTTAGAACGAGTCTTTTTAATTAACAAAAAAAAAAAAAAATGTAAAATGTACTAGGATGTAGTAGTATGTGCGAATGAGGTCACCAACGTAGAAAGTTTGATTGTTGGACCGAAGGGTGTAGTTTATGCCAGGATTCAAGCCTTTGTTGGCACCCACAATGTGGTCGGTGACCGCATTATGCAGAGACGGTGGTAGAGAGGAAGAGGAGGAGGGTGGTGGTGGTGGTGGTGGTGATAAGGTGGAAAAGGGGTGGTGAAGCTGCTGAGGTTCTAAATAATTGGTGCTAAGTCGTACTTTCTTTTGTTATTACTAGAGTTGATTTTCATCCAACTTTAGAGGTTAATTATGCTTTACAATCACAAATTTATACTGATTGTTAGCTCTATGAGTCATCTTTAATGCACATCAAACGGCACTTAATTTTGAGTATTTTACATCAAGTTATAGCCTATGAAAGATCAGTGCTTAATTAAACAGCCACAAAAATTTGCATTACGGGATTTCATTCCCATATTCCAAAAGCAGAATTACAAGCAATCCAATCACTTCCACATCATTTTATTTTCATAAAAAAAACTCATATATAAATATTTGTAAATATAACTGTACCGATTAATTTATAAAAATAGTTGAAAAATACTCACTCAATTATTGAAATACTAGGCCTTCCATCTTTCTTCTACTCATCATTAGTCTCTTCTCTATATGAATTATCAAAACCCATCATTATTGTATACTATTCATATAAACAATATAATATCAACTTAAACATCAAACATCATCTGAATCATATATAGTAATAAACTACTAGAAATCATCAATTCATCAACACCCACGGCTGCCTATCCATGCAAAACCGCACCTCTTTGAGGCATGATAATAATATTCCAAACAAATGGCAGCAAGGCTTTATAGCTTGTTGCTGTTATTTTGTGCAATCTTTTTTTTTTTCTCTCTCTCTAATACAAAGTGTATAAGAAGCAGTAGTAATCATTCTCGTATACGCATATATATATATATATATATATTTGATAATATATTATACAACAACCGATTCTGGCTATCAAATTGTATTAATACTTAATCTTGCATAAAAAAAAAAATTGAAGACAGTGGAAATTCACCTTGTAGCTTCCTTCAATCATTTATCCTTCGAATTTCAGTTTTCCTGCCTCCCCTTTTCTCAATCTGTCTCTCTCAGTATCTTTTTATTTCAATGGCAGAGATATGAAGGCAAGGGAGACAGTTTTAAATTCCAAAGGAGGGGTATTTATTATAGTATAGTATTAGGTTTTGCAAATTGTGACAAATGGCAAGCTTACTGTACACTTGTCCAAAATTATCCATGCAACTTTTTTTTTTCCCCTCTTTTCCAAAAGCAATAATTGCATTATAACGGTCAAACTTTTATACAATTTCACTTGGGCCATATCAAAGTTTAATATCATATTTGATCCCACAAACTTTTCAAAATTTAGCTAAATTTAATTTACAAGTTTGTAAAATCAATCAATTCCATAAAAATTTATTTAAAATATTAATTTATTAAAGAAAATTCGAACTTTAAAAATTCAGAATCTCACACCTGACTAGGGGTAAAAAAGAAAATACACTAATTTAAGAAATCTTATTTCTACTTGCCGCCCTCTGTCGCCGTCTCCACCACCATAAACACCACTCTTGCCAATTACCAAGTCCACACAGTATGATTACACCTTTCCCACCCCGGTAGTTGCTAAAATTTGTATGAATCTCCTACAAATTCAAAGGAGGAAAATGAATTTAAGGCCATTAAATTTGCTTCACTGAGAAGTTTAAGATTCCTTCCCGAAAGAAGTTTGTGGTGTGAGGAATGGCGATTGCCAATAGAGAGATGATCTCTTAAATTGGTATATTTTCTTTTTTACCCTTAGTTAGATAGGTCAAATGTTGAGAAAACTTAATTTTTAAGTGGCTCAGTTATTTAAGGATCAAATTAGGTATAAGTAAATAGTTAAAGGATTTAATTATTTAAAATTAAAGTTGAGAGACCATTACGGTTTAATAAAAAAGTTAAGAGACTATTTTGGTGCTTTTCGACGAGAAGGCGCTTAGTTCTCTAAATATGATACAAAGCCAATTAAAATGTATTCTATCATTATGAGGGAAAAATATCAATTTAGTTTTTTTATTTTTGGGATATCAATTAATTTGGTCCCTTATATATTATAATCAAGAGACCAATTATGTCCTTATCTTTACCAAAAAATTAACGAATCTAAAGCATGTGATGGAAATTATGGACAACTCAATGAAGCAAACTATGTGATAATCGCCGAAATATTAATGTACATTTGATGTGTTGTTAACAGTTCTATTATTTTGTCTACAATTTTCATTGTAAGTGGTTAACTTTTTTAAGGATGAGGGACCAAATTGGTTTAACCTACCATAAATATGTTGTTTGACTGTATTATTATTGTGTCTACAATTTTCATTATAAGTGGTTAACTTTTTAAAAAATGAGGGACCAAATTAGTTTTTGTGATGAATAAGAAATCAAATTAAGTGATCAAATTGGTTTAAACTATAGTAAATGTGTTGTTAACTGTTCTATTATTTTGTCTATAATTTTCGTTATAAATGATTAACATTTTTAAGATTGAGAGATCAAATTAATTTTTGTGATAAATAAAATATCAGACTAATTAATCAATGCACTAAATATAAGTGACCAAATTCAGTATATTTCTGATCTAGATGCTTATCCAGAAGAGTACAAGCATGATCTTTGCATGCCTAATATGGAAAATGAAATTAGTCCTTAGATGAGTTGTAAAAGTTTGGAAGTCTGAACCTTGTCTATTTCTACCGAAAAATTCTTACACAGATCGGGTTTATGACACTCCACATCACCCCACATCACTTAAATGGATGATATGGAGCAGAGTCCATGGCACTCTTGGTCCATGCTGCTCTACATCATCCATTTAAGTGACGTGGGGTGATGTGAAGCAACATGAACCAAGGAGTGCATGACACTATACCATAGATCCGGTCCAGGTAAAAATCTCCCATATTTCTACCAATATGAACAATTTGCTATGAAATTCGTTAACTTCATTTCGTTGATTTGTTTGGACTTTATATTTAAATTTTTGGAGTGCAACTTATCTCTTGATATCTACATGTTATATGAGCCCTATTTTACACCCTCAAATTTATACACGATTCTCACTTTATATTCTAATTTTATTTTGTGTTATAATTTTTTGGATATTTTATCTCACTAACTGTTCAATTTTTTTTACTTTAGTTTAAAATCTAATTCCATCAACAAAACTAATAAGACACTACTAATAAGACACTTGAACAATATGCCCTGTTAATAGACAAATTCAACTTACCGACAATAGAATCTTTTGGGTGAAATTGGGGTTAATTTTCGGCTTGATATTTAATATTTCTTTGCCCTTTTTTGTATTAATTGAGGTAGAATCGGATAATAATCCTTTTGAACTTTGTCTAAAGTCAAACTACCATCAGATATAGTTATAAAAACCGAATCCAAAACTAGTTTTAGTAAGAACTGAATATATGATAATTTATTAGATTTAGTTGACATGAATTACCTTTGCACAGAAGGATCACAATATACCTGTGAAAATATATGTTTAATTATCTAGTAGAGAAAGGTAAGACCAAACCATTAATTTTTGGATCTCCAGACACTGAAAAGAAAACAAGAAGGGGCTCATTGTTAATTCACCCTCCAAAGGGTAATTTAACGTCTGAGTTTAAGAGTTTGTTTTTGTTTCAAAGTTTATCAAGTGAAGGTTGGCTGGCTGGCTTAACTCTTCACGTGATTTACTAAACCATGGTATTATTTCGGATGAGGGGACCGCGAAGGGTACCGAAGATCTCAACCCAAATTAAGCCGAATTGTCAACCGAAATTCAACACACAGAATCAAATTATGATAGAGCATCTTATGTGCGTGGTCTTCTAATGCTTTTTTAACCTGCAAATCCAGCCATAAGAATGAAAAATACCAAGGAAAAAAAAACAAAAAAAAGCTATCAACAATAAATTTTGGAAATTAAGAAAATATATGCATGTCTCAAAATAATAGTGGACCTCTTTTTCCCAATCCCGCTGCAGCGTAAGAATAGCTAGAATTCCTGTTTGGATAGCAGTTCCCCCAAAGATCATTGCTGCCCAAATACCCTGATGATAGTCCAATCATAAAATTACTGGTAAAAAACTGTAAGATCAGATTATACATATTTATTTTTTTTGCTAACCCTTCTTTCTAAATATTTATTCATTAATAACCCTTTTTAAATACTTATTCTTTTTTTTTTTTTCAAAATTATTTGAGTTTCTCTTTTCAGTTATCATATATTGACTAATTACTTGTACCTCAACTCCGAAGTCAAATACCCAGCCCATAAAAATTCCAAGAGGGACACCAACAATGTAGTAGCATCCTAGATTAACATATGCGACCAATGACTGCCAGCCTGATCCAATGGCCACTCCTGCAAAATCAAATCAAAAATTAAAAATTTATGCTATATAAATATCTTGAACCGGTGAATTATATATATGAAAAATTCTTTTGCTAGTTTGACTAACAACGATGATTAGATCCACAAAGTAAGGACTCCCTAGTTTTTACATAGACTCCTCTACTTTATAGCAATAGGACGACTGTAGCAAAGAACGGCTAATATGGGTTAGTTCGGATGATAAGCAACAAACATCGCAATTACACAATCAAAAAATTTAAAATTTGACTTTCAACTGGCCTTCAATTCCTTGTCTAATGGGCGATGAAATATGCGCCGGTGACATACCTGACCCTAGAGACAGATGTACCCTTCTCCTAAACTTTTTCTTACACAAGAACCAAAAAACATAGTAGTAGTAGCAAAGAGACCCAAAATTTTTCTTTCTTTTTTTTTTTGGTAAATTTCTTCCAAATTGTTTAGAAAAGAAAAAAAAGGGAAAAAAAACGTTGCACCATGCATACTAGTAAAAATTTCAGAAAGGAAAATCGAGCTAGTAATTAATTATAAGTCATACCAGATAATACTGGTTGAATACTGTTGAGTAAAATGGTAACTGCCAAGAGGTACGACAGTTTATCGGCAGCAATTACGACATCCGGGCTAGAAGAAAAGATGAAGCCCAATTTGTCGTGGAATATTATTATAAGAATGCAGAAAATAATCCCAATAATAGTAGATTGCACCACGGCCACCTTTGCTGCAAATTTTGCTGCTTTTCCATTTCCTGCACCTAGCTCGTTACACAGAGCAACTCTCACTCTGCAAAATTTTACAACATATGCAAACCTAATTAACTTTTCAGAAGAGAATAAGCATCTAATTCATTGAGTTATATTTTTTCCATCACTAAGAAGGCGAATTAAGAAAATAAAGGAAGACAGTAAAGTACAATTTAGTTAATAAGATGTTTTCTTATCATATATTCGATAGGGAAAAGAGGTGTGTTTTTTCAAAAAGAGACCCGGGGGAGAGGGGGAGGGGGGAGAATGAAGGAAAATAAAGATGGTAAGAATTGCAATAAATAAATGAAGGAATAAGTGCAAAAGAAATTAATTACCCCGTAGCAGCTAAGAAGCCGAATGGAATCATCATTTGCCATCCACTGATGGTCATGCTGTCAAGCATACATTCCAATGATAGGCATAACCAACCAAATTAAAGAAAAAAGATACATACGTTAAGATTTTATTTTCTTGACATTTACTGCCTTATTAATTTAGTTTTGGATGAATCAATTTTTCTTGCAACGTGAGAGTAGATATAATATTTTTTTATATCTCAATCTTATTTAAACAATACACATACAACGTGCATCTATCGTATAAGAGAAAATTTAAAATTTGTTTTATACATTTTGAATATCGGAAGATGGAACTGCTTACCATACTGACAGTGCATCAACAGCTATTGTGACATTCTTGAGATTGCCAGTCATTAATAACAGAATTCTGTAGTACCAAAACTCTAAGCTGCCCACATGGTAAAATGATAACAAATTAACATGTTAATTAAAATCAGTACTTTAGCAAACAATTAAACAAAAAATGAAAAGGCACCACTACTCAATAATCTTTGTTGCAATTCATGGTATAGCTGACCTATCATAAGTAATGGATAAAATGCACATCTATTTTATCCATTAGCTAGTTTTACTTTTCTAATATAAACAACTTCGATGCATGTAATACAAATGTTTTAGGTTTAATCTGTAGTATGATTGTATGAAGACCAGAGTCTATGTAATGATTTCTTCTTAAGGCAGAACGTACAACTCTAGAAAATTATAAGTTAAATATAATTTAGAATAATTATGTAGAAATATAATGCTAGCTATAGCCTTCTAAAATGCATGAATCTTAATCATCATGTAGTGAAATCTTTAATTTTGCGTGGAATACAATAGAACAGGGTCTAGCTTTCTTTGACTAATTAAGGTCGAATTAACTTTGTGTGGATTCGGTTGAAAGGCCTCAATTTTGTGGACGTCGTGGTCAACCATATAGGTGACAATTTTTTCTTGTTACTTCGGACAATAATAACTTTCATTTAGAGGTAAACAAAAGAGCATCGTTTACCATTAAAAAATAAATTCAAAAAATATTTTTATAAATAAAAATCATTCATAATTCAAATAATCTTTTATATGAATGTTTTGCAAAAAATCAAAAGAAAGTGATATTTTATCGTTTAATTTCAAATAAATAAAATTCTATTTCATTTCCGAAAAATATAGTTTGATTAAGCAATATTATGTTTCAGCAAAACTTCAGAGAGAATTTCAAACTTCATTCATAGTAAATATAACATATAAATTCAATAATGATTTTTTTTTTTTTGAATAAATTGATTTTGGATATGTTAATCTGATTAGTGAGATAAAATTAAGGATTAATCCACTTTGCCCCTCTAAACTTGTCATCATTTATTATACTGTACTCTGAACTAATTTTTTGATCACTTTGGCCCCTAAAGTTTTTATTTCTTGACACTTTACCTCAAATTTTGATGGAGTTATAAAAGTAAGAGCATGTTCATGAGTTCTACGTATGCATTGTTAGTGTAATGTCAAGAGCCGTAATAAAATAAAAATATTATGTTAAATACCATTGTATATACTAATGACGTGCATAGAACCAGCGAATATTCCGTTACTTTTATATCTTCCGTCATAATTTAGGATGAAGTATCCAAAACAAAAATTTTAGGGGATAAAGTCATCAAAAAATTAGTTTGAAATGTAATGTGATAAACGGTGACAAGTTCAGGGGACTAACGCGAATTTAAAACCTTAAAACTAAACTTCGGTAAGTTTAAATTATTTTCTTAAGTTTTAATCAATCAAATATAAGTAAATAAACAAATAAATAGAGAAAATCCAGATTCTGATGTTTAAAATCTTGGGAATTATACCAAATCATGACCCCGGAGGCAGTGGAGAGTTTGAGAAATTCCCAAAGCCCAGAAAAAGCTTCCATGGAGAGCCCATTCCAAGTTAATGGACACCAACCACCTACAACATAAAAAAGCATCCCAAAAACAAAAATCCACGTAGTGATATCCAAAGCAACAGCTGCTCCAATCACACCAAGCTGAAAATAATTTACTAAAAGCCAGGTGACGAACACATGAATCACCAAATTCAACATTGCAATGCAAGCGACAACGTTAATTTTCAGCTGGCTCAGCAAGAATCTCTGCATTGAGCAATGAAAAGGGGTTCCCAAATGCATTGGAATGAACCAAATGGAAAGTAATCCAGATAGCTCAGCTACGTCTTCAGGTTGTCGGCATCCAAAGAGCTTGAGCATTGGTGTTGTGTAAAGGTATAGTGGTAATAATAAGATGGTTGTCAAGAAGAGTACGATCCATGATCTTTGCAAGTATATGCCTAACACATTGTACCTTTTTGCACCGAAAGCTTGTCCACAGAGGGTCTCTAATGCTGTAGCCATCCCTAACTGTGTCACATGACATAATTGAGGACAAATGGTTAGAAGAGATTTTAGATTCCCAAAATCTACATGTTTTTGGAATGAAAAGTGGAGTAATGCTTCCATGGGATTTTCTATCATGCGTCTTTATGTCAATTTCCTTGTGTCAATTTCATGTTTCACCTATTATATCTTCGCCATGTATATTTCAACATGTTAAATAGTTATAAATAAGGGTACACATGGTAAGCATTTAATAATGCAACAACATTAGTACAAGAGGTCGAGATAAAAGATCCAGAACATTCCTTCCCGAATGAGACAACTATAGCGCCATTTAAATCTTTAATAGCATTCACGTAAATGTTGTAGCATATAGCAGGATAAAACATAGAAGCATAGTTACTAAACTCAACTTGGCCATCAACCCGACGAAGGATCGGATCAGTGAGCTATCGGTTTAATCGAATCGCCAGTTGAGTCAGCGAGTTTCAAATAATAATATAAAATAATAAATTGAAATTTAAAATAAAAAATTGTCCAAAGTATAATATATTATGAAATCTCAAGATAAAGTCAATTTATGAAATAAAATTTTCACAAAAAAAGATAATCAAGTCTTATAGAAATTAGGGAAAATCGCTGAAATAATCCTTCAACTTTTCTACTTTAGCCGAAATAGTCCCTCATTTTTTTTTTGTAGCCAGAATGGTCCTTCAACTTTTATTTTTTAGCCAAAATAGTCATTTTATGTGAAATTTATCAAAAAAAAGTATAAAAAATTTATGATGGCTCCATAGATAAAAGGACTTTTTTGGCTAAAAAATAAAAGTTGAAGGACTATTCTGGCTAAAAAAAAGTTGAGGGACTATTCTGGCTAAAAGTCGTAAAAGTTAAAGGACTATTTTGGCTAAAGTGAAAAAGTTGAGGGACTATTTTGGCTATTTTCCCTAGAAATTAATATCGAAATATAAATTTGTCTTTTTTATTAATCAAGGTAAAAAACTAAGCAAACTACCACTAAGTATTATGAAACAAATTTTAAAAAATTCATGTAATATTTGAGGTTAAAAAAATGTATAAAAACAAATCCATCTGATCTTTCAATTTAACTACCGAATTTCACCAGATGCTACTAAATTTCTTTCTTGTCTGATCATTTTAATATATCAGTTTGGTCACATGACTGATTCACCGAGTTCGACGGTTCAATAACTATATATATACATTCAAGAGATTAATTGACAATAGGTAAAATATTTGCTAGTTCTAAAACAATAGGGGTATATTCCTTTGTCACGCATGATAATCTAATTAATCAATCATTACGCATGTAGAGTTTTGCTGGGAAAATGTATTTTCAAGTTAAAATTGAAGCTTTGAATGAAGATGGCTTTACCAGAAGGCCAAAGCTGAAGGCAAAAATGACGTTGTTAGCGATGGATATGGAAGCTAATTCAACATCACCAAGGTGGCCGGCAAAGACTTGGCTGACGAGGCTGTTGGAGTAATTGGCTATACGAGTGATGATGGCCGGGCCGGCAACTTGCCAAAGCTTCTTTAATTCAATCAACACCCTAGTCTTTAGCTCATTTTCTTGATCTTCTTCGTTCTTATGATTTTCTAGCAAATGTTGATAACTTCTTCATCCATGTTGAGGAGAAGCTACCACTGAAAGATTGAAAGCTTAATTTGTTGATTTCAAGGAAAATTATAAGCTCCTGGAAGTCGTATGGAGATTTGTGCTCTAAGCTGAAAATGTAGAAGTAGTAATATATAATTAATCAAGAGCTAAGCTTGGTAATTTGACAATGAATGAAGCGGTGTGTACTAGTTACAAGTCAACATGTGATGTGAAATTCTAGATTGAACCTCATTTTCTCTCAGATACAACTTCACGAGAGACAAAAGTAAGTTAAGATGACAGTTCACGGTGTTGGAATTTATTGCCTCAAAAATTCCATATATTTAATTCTTGAAATAATGTAGTGTGGTGCATGTCTGTGAATCGTTATACTTTTACTTTTAGTACATTTTTTCTTTTATTTTTGATCGGTTAGAATTCTTATTTATTTTTGTTTTCTAATTTTGTGTATAATTTTAAATCGATTTTTATGATTAATTACTTGTAAAATTCTGGTTTCTTTGGTGTTCGTACTAATATTTATTTCAGTTCACTTGATTTAAAGAGAGTGATTTATTCCTATATTTTCTCCCAAACTAGTCTTGTTACCTTCGAACTCTGGCTGATGTGCTATCTATAAATACCACCATTCAAGTCCTCCTTTAATATACAAAAATTTCCTCTCAGATAAATTAATTTCTCATATTCCTAGTATTGAATAATCTTATAGTAACTTGAAATCTTACTTGCGAGAGCATGTGACCAAGGCTGTCATTGAATTTTGGAGAGAGACCGCCCAGTGACCCGTTTACATCAATGAATTACAATCTCGGACGAAATCATTTTCACAAACAGTGATTACACGTCTTGCCTTGTTTCTATTACATATTTATTCATACAATGATTCAGATTGTTCATTGATCTTTGATCTCGGTTTCGATAAGTTTTCTTATCTCACTTCAATTTATTGGAGCATTATTTGAATATGTCTTACACATGAAATATGTTTCATTTTGACAGTCATTATTTGAAAATTTTATTTGAAATAAGTATTTTATTAATTTTTTGAATATGAATTATATGAGATAAAAAGTTTATTCAAAATAATATTTAAATAATTATTATAATTAATGTAATAATTTTTTAGAAGTGATGTATTTGAAATAAAAAAAATAGTTGAAAAATATGTTTTGAAATAAATATGAAATATTATTTACAAAATAATAAATATTTTTTTTTCCAAAAAGAGACATTATTTGTAAATAGTAATAAAAAAACCTTATTGGATAGCATATTGGAGGTTGTTTTACCTTTACTATATACAAGGACAAATATTTAAGTAAACTCGATATTTGTTTCCACTTATATATTCTGTAGTATAGATTAAATTTTATAAAATTTATAATATCAATTGATGTCAATAAAATCATTTAAAATTTGATCTTAACTATAAAATTTTCAGTAAAGTAAAAAACTTGACCTATTTAAATATTTTCCATGTACAAGTGCCAATGTCGCTGCTATATAAAAACTTACTTCTGCCTTTATTAAACTCCTGTACCGAACACTTGGCAACGCTTTGGGACTTGATTTTTAGCTGCATGTATGCTGCGTGTCAACCTGAAACACAACCAAATCACTCCTCTTTGCTGCTTCGGTCTGCTCACTCGGGGTTAAATTTTACTACAAATCTAATTTGGTCCTCTTTGTAGCGTTTGGAAAGAATTTTTGTCTTAGACTATTTCTAAAACACTTTATAGTCAACTATTTATTTCTTGATCACTCCTCCACATTAGGATTATATTTTTCTTTGTTAAATTACCTTTTAGTATATTGCTCACATTTCAAACCGACATAGTTTAACTAATGGTAGATATTATTGTCAGGATCACATGGATCATGTAGAATTATTCTTTTTTTTTTACTAGACTATAGAATTACTCATATACAGTCGAATAGATTTATTTTAAAGCAACATGTTTAAGAAAAATAATGAAATGAATATATCACTACAATAATAACTTATCTTTTGTGACTCATATTTTTTTGGGTCACAAATACACATATTTTTGTCACACTTACACAAAAGTTAAAACTTTCAAGTTAAAAATGATAATATGACCTAGCATATTTTAGAAAAGTAATAACTGGTCATTTGGATGAACAATCATTGCTTATATTACGTCCTTTTCAATTTTTCATTTAAACAACCTATAGTCTCTCGCCATTTACTAAGAAATAGTTCAACTGAATGTCTACACTGTAGTTTGTTAAACCCCTCGGATGTAAATGCAAACAAATTGTAGATATGGAGGAAAAACGCATAGAAATTCCATCCCAAAAATAAATAAATAAACTAACATTTGTTGTAAGTATCTTGAGTGTTGACCAAATCCCCTCGGATGTAATTAAACAAAAAATCGTGAATAGCATGTAGATCAAGTGACCTTTATATTTTTATGTTTGTCCGGCTACTTTCAAGCCGCCAAACACACGAGAGTTTACTAAATAAAGGTATGTGTCTCAATCCTGTATTATAATATGAGACAATGTGATCAAGAAGTTGTACGTTTTTATGTAAATCGGATGTATGACATAATATTATAAATCTTTCAATTCATGAGGTTCTATATTATTTTACTTGAGTAAAGTGAATAATGTAGAGTGATATAAAAATTTATAAACTAAAAAATTCATAATACTGTATTATAAATTGAGTTTATGTAAGAATTTTCGCTCTAAATGTAAACAACTACTTGCACATTGAGTAACTTTAGACATGATGAAAATTAAAAATTTAATTCTTTAGTATTTCCCTTATAATCGCTCCTTGTTTGTAACATATGACTACCATTGAATAGTGTTAGGATTGTAAATGAAATCAACTTACTTGATATTCGAATTGAAATCAATTAAATAAGAGTTTATAACATATTACTACCTTCCACCCCAGTTCCACCGTTCCCGCGACCTCCACAACCCCCTAATTCTTGCCACCACCTCAGCACTGCAACCTCTCCCTTTCCCATCTCCAACACCTCACCCCTTTCCCTCCACCCCAAATCTACCACCCTCACCACCTCTCCCAACCCTCTTCTTCCTGGCGACCTCCTCGTCCCTAGATCCAGCACTCTTCCCCCAAATCCATCACCTCCAACTCCGAGCACCATCCATCCCAACCCCTTCCCCCACCCAACAACCTGTAACTTTTTGTTTCAATGGATAGAGAATAAGACTGAATTATTAAAGGCCCAAAATTTTATATTTTCATTTAATCCCCAATTATTCTTTTTTAAGGTCTTTTGACAAATTTATCACTTCAAAAATCACTATTAATTTGTTGTGATGATCTAAATAGACGGAATGACCTTAAAATCTATATGTTTAATAGTTCAGTGAGCATTTGTGAGAAGAAAATAGTTAAGTGACCTCAATTGTAACAAGTCAATAGTTTTGTGACTATTTTGCAGTTTGCTCTACTAAATATTAATGACTTGAATTGATTTTTTTTTTCTGGAAAACTACCTATTACTTTTTTGAAATTAAAAAATAAATTTTAAAAAAAAATTGTTTTACATAACTATAAAAAAGTTAAAAATTATTTTTAAAAGCAATCATGCACTTGCCCTTTTAAAAGTATTTCATTCGTTTCAAAATAACTGTCATATTTGGTTAGTGTATATGAATTAAAAAAGTTGTTAAATTGCATCAATTTTACAAAAAGATAGTTCAAAGTGACCAAATTATCCTTTGTATTAATATCTCAATTACATAACCTCTCTTCATTACTGTTGCACTAAGGGTAAAATTTGAAAAAATATCATTTGTTGAATATTTCTTCAATTTTTTAAAGTGACAAATAATATGAAACATGACAAATTATTTAAAGTGATAGTTATTTTAAAATGGAGTGAATAATTGTTTTATTTAAAAAAATAAATTATAATTTTTCATAACGCTCACCTAACTTTGGTAAATTCTAAATGAGTTATATGTATGAGTCATTTACTAACCCCCATAATGACCAACCACTTCCCTATATCATATTAGCTCATCATCAATCAATATAAATGCCGTAATACTTTCTTTCTTTCTTTATTTTTTTCTCTCTTATTGAAGATGCGGACATCTTTGTTATATTTCATGTGATCGATTTGTTTTTTTTTTTGGTTGCCTTCTAATTATTTATAACTGATGAAAACAAAAATATTCAACTCGTACACCCTCCATTTCATTTATTTGTCAAGCATTAAATAATTTTTTTTTCATCTTTTGTCTTAGTAGGACAATATTTAGACACAAAGTACTGTTAGGATCGGAACCTCAAATATTTACTGAGAAAATTTCTTAATAAGCCCTTGAAAATAATAACAAATATAAATAAAGAGAAATATAACAATAAAAGGGATACAAAGATTTACGTGGTTCGGTCAAATCGACCTACGTCCACGGGCGAAGGGAAAACATCCACTAATTTAAGAGAATTACAAAGGGAAAACATCCACTAATTTAAGAGGATTACAAATTTGGAGAGATTTCCACAAAACGAACCATAGGCACCATTACAACAAAAGCACAAGAGAGCCCAAATAAGACAAAAGGCTGGATGGCCATAAAGGCCCTGAAAGCCCACTAAAACTCTCTTGGCTTGGTGCACTTAAAACCTTAATTAAGACCCTTAATTTATAACATTGGGTGGCAGAGAAATACTCTTCCCAAACCAATGTGGGACAAAAAAAAGATACAAGACATATTCAACAAATCTCCACCTTAACTTGTATCGCTTAACAAATCCTCGTAAAATGGCAAATCTTCACAAAACGAAATTCTCCACCTTCTCCATAAACATAAAAGTTCAATAGCCCAAATTCTCGATTCACAAATGGATCGACACAACTCCACATTCTCCAACAAAATCCCAAATTTATACTCAATGCAAGCCACTCTGGATCCACAAAATAGACCAAACAAAACTCTTCACAAATACCAAACGGATGACTCGAAAGCTTAAACATCCAATACACGAAGAAGAGTGTAACAAAACGGCCAATACCAAGAAGAAATTACTTGCCAACGAGTAACCCATAATTCAAAATTTCTCAACCCAAAACTTTGTTACCATCAAATCAGCTTAACTCGAGTCCTCGGCTCTGATACCAATTTGTTAGGATCGAAACCCCGGATATTTGTAAAAATTTCTTAATAAGCCATTGAAGATAATAACGAATATAAATAAAGAGAAATATAACAATAAAAGGGACACAAAAATTTACGTGGTTCGGTCAAATCGACCTACGTCCACGGGCGAAAGGGAGAGGATTACAAATTTGGAGAGATCTCCACAAAAAAGAGCCATAGATACCATTATAACAAAAGCACAAGATAACCCAAATAAGACAAAAGGCTGGATGGCCATAAAGGCCCTGAAAACCCACTAAAACTCTCTTGGGTTGGTGCACTTAAAACTTTAATTAAGACCCTTAATTTATAACATTGGGTGGAAGAGAAATACTCTTTACAAACCAATGTGGGACAAAACAAAAGATACAAGGCATACTCAACAAGTACTATTATTATTCCTATGTCATTCCATGAACTAAAGGAACATCATCATACATGAATGAAGATAAAATAGGAAAACTAGGAAAAATGCTGTTCATCGAATATTTTTAACCTTAGATGCGGGAGTAATTAATGCTGTGCACCAAGAGCACCACAAAGCGTATCCTGACTGCGGGCCTGCAGCAATGTAGCAAAAGAAAATGCAGCAATGCAAAAAATTCTTAAATGAATCAGTTTAAGACACTACACCTTAAATTTTATAGTCTAAATTAATATATATTATTCACACGTCACACAAGAGTTTTGTGTATTAATGTGGATCATAAAAAAAAAATTATGGAGCAACAAGGAGTATATCAATTTTAGTATCAATATAGTGGCAGTGACCCGGTCAGGCCAGGTCGGGCTAGAAGTCCGATGATTCAGGTCCATGATAACCTGTCAAAATGCGAGTTGTGGCGGGTTGCCAAGTCGGGCCGAAAGACGGAAGGGGTGGCTTGTAACCAGCCCCTGATCTAGGCCCCAAGTTAGACGAGGCGGGCTGGGGTAGTTGGCCCGCAGGCAAGCCCACGTGCTGGCCCATGAGCTGACCCACATGTTGGCATCTAAACTAACCCTCCAATTTAAGTTTTCACTTAAATTTTATAATTATTTTTTTGAGAAATTTAAATTTTTACTTGTTGATAATTTATATAATTTAAAATTATTACTTATTAATTATTATTTTAAAATTAATAACTTATTAATTTAAAATCATTTACTTACTATTCATTAGTAATTTATTTTATTATAACTTATTAATTGTTCAAATTACTGCTTAACACTAGTTAATAGTACTTTATTAATCTAAATTGGTACTTATATATTAGACCAAGTTATTAATAATTAAAATTCAAAGTTCAAACAAATACTCATTATTCGAAACTAAAGTTCTTAGTTAATATTTAACTACTAAAAAAAATGAAATTAGTTATTAGTACTTTATTATTCCAATTAGTACTTATTTCACCAAGTTATTTCTTGATTGTATAAGTCAATACTTATTATTATAACTTATTATTTGTTAATCATATAGTAAAAATATTTAATTATGAAAAAAAATCACCTTGAGATGGTAGGGGGTTTTGCAGACCCCTACCATGTATATTAATATTATAAAAACAGGTACAAGGAGGAAGCATTGAACCTTACCCCAAAATCATTACAAGTTATAGAACTAATTTAAGAATTTAAATAAAATTAATAATCTATTTACTCCAACATTACTCCCAAAAACTAACCGTTTTATAGCTGTTAGAAGGACAAAATTGTCATTAATAGCCCTTTAATAAAGAAAAAAAAATAAAAAAAGAGCAATTTCCAATGGGTGGCCCATAGGTCCCAACGGTCGACCAGACGGGTTGACTCGCGGGCTGAGTTTCGGGCCGGTTCAACGAGTTGAACTGTTTAGCGGGGCCGATTACGGTTAAATATACGGACTGGGCCGAGTCGTGTGGCTGGAACTCTCTGGCACAGGACCGACCCTATTCTCGGTTCTGGACTAGGGTCGGGTTGCTACAGTAATTTCGAGTCGGACCGGGCGGGCTGATTAAAAACGAGTCGGGCGGTCTGAGCTGATGGGTTGACCTAACCCAATTCCATCTCTATCAATACTTATATTAAAAAGTGAAGATAGTGAAAACTTTGACCCAACTATAATATAGTAGGAAATATTTAGATAGATTTGAATATTTGGTCTAATTTATAAATTATGTGCTGTGAATTAAATAACATGAAATAGATAATATCAATTGATATAAGTAAGATTACATAAAGTTTAATCTTGACCATATAATTTACAACTGAGACTTAAGTCTCTTGAAAGACTAGTTTTATTGAAATATTTTCCTAGTGTATTACGGAAAAAAAATAATATTTGAGGCGGGATTAATCATTCATGATAGAAAAGAACACCTCATATCGTCAAATCCACCTAATTAGACTTTGGATCACCCAACCATCTGAACAGTATTTCCGAAATCAACTCCAAATGGCTCATCTCATGCATTTGCGGCTTCCATTTCCTGCAACCCTAGCTGGTTAGCAGCTCTCACTCAGCAAAGTTTTTATTAATAAAAAATAGAACATTAATTTGATAAAAAGCAATGATGATTTTTTCAAATGTTTTCATGTAAAATAATGTTTTATAGTTTTTTTTTTTTTTTTTGTGTGTGTGAAATATATCACCAATTTCTCTTTGTGAAGTACTTGCTCTTCTATAGTCCTTAACTTTTGTACTAAAACTCAAATGATCTCTCAATTTTAATTTTATCTAATTTAGTCCTTCAACTATTTATTTATAGGCAATTTGATATCTAAGTGCCGTTAGTCACCAAAAAGTAGGGGTGTCATAGGTCGGGTTGCTAGGTTATCGTATCTATCATGTGAAATTCGTTTCTTATTGTATCGTATTCATATATGACTCGTTCGACTTCGTGTCATGTCTGATCGTTTACTATTGACAGAGAGTATTAGTCTATTAGATGAGATCCATTTGGATTAAAATTTCAAATTTTGATTATTTAATAGCTTAAGCAATTATTAATATTAACCTTGTTATCATAGTAATTTAAAATATATAATTAAAATTATTGATTTTTTTTGGATAATATTTAAAATAATTATTATGTTTGATTTAATAATCTAATATTAAATCTATTATTCACAATCTTAAAGTATATTATATCAAATTATAATAAAGAAAAAATTTCAACAAATTCTGTTCATACTTCTGAATGCATTAAGTGTCACTTAATTTCTATACAAAATTTTAAGTGAAAAGTCTATTACTTAATTTGCTGAATTCTTTACTAATATAACAAAACTCGCCCACAATTTTCTTTATTTCACATTCACACATTATTTACACACACTTACACACATTATATTCATTCTCTCACACATAAACATACACTTGCACACACTATATTCATTCTCTCTCATTGACAAACACACATTTTACATACCATATTCATTCTCTCTCACACATAAACACACACTTGAACACACTATATTCATTCTCTCTCATACATAAACACACACATTATATTCATTATTTCTCATACATAAACACATACTTACACACATTATATTCTTTTTTGCACATAAACACAAACTTGCAGACACTATATTGCTTTTCATATACAAAAATGGACACTTGCACTTATTATATTCATTATCTCTCACATATAAACACACACTTGTACATAATATTTCTCCCACACATACATATACCCCTCTCTCATACACACATACTCTATATTAAAAAATTGTTTATTTGTATTAAAAATATAACAATTAAAATAATCTACTATAAAAAATATAATATTATCATCAAAATATATAATATATACGAGGTAAAATATTTTAATTTAGTACTTAGATTCAGCTGATTATCAAACATACACAACTTTATGAATTCAGCAAATTAAGACTTCATCACTTAATTATCAGTGTTCAGAATTCAGATTTCAGATTTTAGTTTTATCAAACGCACCCATAGATAAGACAAATTAAGTAATAATATTTACAAATTTACTAATTAGATCTAAAAAAATAAAAATATTATTGTTAGGTATGCATTTAAAATGTTTATATTTTTATCGTATAAAATGATTAAAAAGAAACTATACAACTTAAATTTTAGTTAAAGCCCCTCAAGTTTTATTTTAAAAAATAATAACAGATATTACTATGTTTTGTACATACAATTATTTTTAAAATTCATGTCTATCATGTTCCATAGAAAATGAAGAATAAAACTTTTTTTTACTGAATGCAAATGAACATAATTTTTTGGTTACAAATGACAAACAAACATAATAATTTGGAAGCCTTTTTGTTTGGTATGTGATTTTAACTTAATTCTATTGGTTCAAATTGCCAACATACACAATAATTGAGAAGTATTTATTACATTTCATAATCATTTTGCATTTTTTCTAATCAAAGAATATAATTTTCAATAGTGTAAATGGGGTTTATAGATAGAATGGAACTAGACAGGGTAATAAAAAGAGGCATGAGTGAGATTAAGTGGAGTTAAAATCTTTTCAAGAAAAACTTTCCAAATGTGTATGAGAATAAAAAAAGAATATTTCTAACAATTGATTTTAGGCCTTACCACATAAAGCATATATACATGTAAAATGATAATGCCAAAAAGTAGATAAGACATAATAAGAGATAAATTAAAATTACTTTTAATATATTATGATTATATAATCACTTAAAAATTAAAATTACTTTTAACATATTATGATTATATAATCACTTAAAAATAATATATATTGACATTGAATATTTAATTTCTAATAAATATAAAGTTTCAAGAAAATAAAAAGAATATTAAAATTTCATTGTTATATACTTGTGATATAAAATTTTTTATAAATATTAATTGTATATAATTAGATTACAAGAATAATATTATTTAGATATAATAAGCTAAATGTCTTCCTATTTTTGTGAAAATTATTAGCTGTAACTTTTAAATATAGATGTAAAATGTATTTATTAACAACGGTATATAGTTAAAAGTTTTTCACGATCAATATATTAGTTTTTTCTTAACTTATTTTTAATGATTTATACTTATATTTATAGTACATTTTTAGTTTAATAAATCTTTTGGAAAAAATTATAACTATAGGTGTGAGTAAAATAAGGATTTTAAAGATAACTTTTAGATAATTAATTTGAATTTTATTATTAATTAAAATGTTCATTTTTTACCCGTGTATGCATGGGAAGATGAAGATATTAGATTTATAAAATAATAATTATTGAAATGATGAATGATTGAAAATTTTAATAATTAACCAAATAAGATAAACAAAAGTCAATAATTATATTAGTAAGTTATACAACACCATAAGCAAAAGAAAATAATTAAGGATATGGTTTTTGACGCATAATTAAAATTATTATGTTATTGGCTTATAGAAATTTGTTGAACATTAATTGTTATGAATGGGATGATAGTAATTAATCACAAATATTTTAAAAATTCATGTTTGCTTAATAAAATAATTTTTGAAGTAATCTGTAGTAAATTTCATGAAAAGAAAATTTCGAGTTAGACTATAGAATCAAAATATCATTAAGTATTTAACTCCATCAAATTACAAAAGATAAGAATGTCATATTTCTTTGGAATATAAAAATAAGTATTTAACAATATTTTTGGATGAAAATATTAATAAGTATTTATTTCCATTGAATTATGAAAAAAAAATGTCACCCTTCTTTGAAATATAAAAGAAAGTGTCACTTATTATGTAGATCAAAAAGGGAAAAAGTTTATAAGAATTGATTTTACGCTTCAACGTACATAGCATACTTTTTAAACAAAATAATATAAAAAACCTGTCTCTTATACTAAAAAATAGAGAATACTTAATATTTACATCCTTAGTTATGAATAACATCTATATTATTAATTAACACAATGTCGAAAAAAGATGAAAAGAAAAAATTAATTTTAAATTTGTTTCTCTTTTTATAGAATCGATTATCAATTGAAAGAAGTGCAAATATAGTCCATCAACTATTTTTAATATCTAACAGAGATCACCTAATTTTTAAAACTTTCCGTGTTTAAACTATTTTTTTATACTATGTAAGTCCCCCCTCCCAATTTTTTTTTGTAATTTTAAGAAGGCACCTCAAGTTTTTATTTATTTTTTCTAAGAGGATCTAAAGTTAATCTGCATCTACCCTTTTGATAACTCGAATCCTATGACTTATAGGTCATAAGGAAAGGTACCTCAACTTTTATTTACACCTTTTCATCCCTAAACTATTTTTGTAATCCATAAATGTCCTTCAAGTATTTTTTTTCTATCAAACTCAAAGTAGTTATCCAACTAATAAAATAAATTCAAATATGCTAAGGGACCAAAGACTTATATAAAAAAAATTGTAAAGAGACCTTTGTGGATGTATGCTGATACTTGATAAACAAAAAAGTTTACGAAACAAATTGAAAGAAATATGAGTTTAAAAAATAGTTGAGGACGAAAAAATTGAAAAATGATTTGAGGGATCTCCATGAGATTTTGAAAATAATTTAAGACTAAACTTGTAATTTTTCTCGAATCAATTTCTTGAAAAAAGTATTATCATGATATAATTGGGTCACAAGATTATGTTACTTGTCTTTCAATATATATGAATAACCCTTTAAATTAATATTATATACCTAATGGTTTTCTATGTAAATAAATAATTGTTTCCTAAATTATTATAAACACCATAATTTTATATTTGATATGTATTTTTAATAACCGATACTCATATAATAATCCAAAATATATGATTAGTTTTGTAACTCTTTTGAAAAAAAATTTAATTATAATAGATAGGTCTACCTAAAATGAAGGATTTTGAAAAAATAAGTAAAGAGTTAAGATAGAATATTTGCATAGTTAATTTAAATTATAAGAAAATTCTAATTGTTAATCAAGTAATTATTTTTTCACTTTTACTATTCATCATTCAGATTCCTACATATGGCACATGTTGATGTATTAGAGTTTCTCACTAAATGCTCCCTTTTGCTATAATATATGTATAGATTTTATTAATTAGTAAGAGGCAAAACAAATTTTATACTAATGAAGGACAAAACAAACTTTTCATGTTTTAATAAAGGCACAAAATTAAGTACTTTAAAAAGTAAGCATAATAAAACATGTAATAATTTGTAGGAAAATTTTACGGTCCCTTTTAGGGAATCATTCTATTATATTTTAAATGGTTATACAATACAATATCATGTGTTTTAAAAATTTCATACTGTATAAACTTTTAAATCAAGAGAATGCTTTCCTAAAAGAAATTGTAAAATTTTTTTTTTATATTTTTGGGTGCCATTGAGGTCACGTTCTCCCAATACCCCTACTGTAAATCCCCCAATTACTGTTTGATGGGATCATAGAATTTCAAAGTTTTAATTTAAGAAAACCAACCTTAAAATTCATTAGATTCGTCTTGTTTCTAGACGAAGGGAAAGTGCATTGCCAGGAATTTTCTCTTATCCGCTCAACTAATTAATTCTTCTGAAAGAAAGTCTAGATAGGATGAAGCGCAGCGCAGCCAAGTGTGCGGGTGCCCAACTTGATAAAGAAATTGTAGGACGTGGGCCCCAAATTTGCAGAATGCCACATTTCAGTCATAAAATTTGATGGTATTTCATGGCCCGTTTCTCTTTCACCCGGGAGAGTGAAAAAAGTTGAGTTGCTTTCTTGCACTTGGTCCAATTAACAAGGCAAACTTTTTCTTATTTATTACCATCCATAAAGCAAGGTACAATGCATTTGTGCAATTGTTATTGTTAATTTTATGGAATTGTTCTTGGAAATAGGTTGGCACCAGGGTTTATAGATTTCACTCCTTTCTTCAAAATCTCTCTTTACTTTGAAAGCTTTCAAGGTCCATATAATTACTTTACCATTAACTTAGTTAATTATGATAGATATGACGACAAACTATTTTTTTTTTTTATTTTTAAAAACAAGATACTCCACTATCTGTTTAAGCTTTTGAGTGTGTTAGAATCGAATTTTTGGATATTTACGAAAATTACTTAATAAACCCTTAAACATGATAACGAAGATAAATAAAAAGAAATATAGCAACAAAAGAACACAATTTACATAGTTCGATCTAATCGACTTACATCCATGGGTGAAAAGGAGAAATCCCAAGAGAAATACAAATTTGGTAAAAACTCTATAACAAAATAACCAAAAAAACCAATGAGAGTCATAATAGACAAAAAATCCTCGAAGACCTAATTCACTCTCACTAAAAAGTATATACAAATAAAACAAAATGAACTCTAGGCACTATCATAACAAAAGTACGAGATAGCCTAAAATATGACAAAAGGTTGGATGGTCATAAAGACTCTAAAATTAGGGATGGCAATAGCTGACATGGTTGGCCCGTCAACCCCCCAGCCTGGCATGTTACTGTAGCGGACTGGGTTAGGCCCGTAATCGTGCATTGGGCTGGGTCAGGGCCAGCTTTTCCCAACTCTTGACCTCACCCGGCCCACCTCAAGGGAAAAGCCCACCTTGATACGCCTCATCAACCTGTGGGTTGGCTCGTCAGCCCGTTGATCAGTCAACATTTTTTAATTAATTTTTTCAACATTTTAAATGATTTTTTTTTCTAATAACATATGTGTATTTTTCCCTCTTGGACTAATATATAATAGTTTGCAATAATAAGTAATGTAAAATGAACTACTAAATAATAATAACTTCAAATAATAAGTAACAACTTGGATTAGTTAGTTGTAATTTAGAATAAAGAAGTAATAACTATAACTACTAAATACTAACTTCAAATAAAATAAGTTATAATTGTAATAATAACTTGGAATATTATGTAATGACTTGGTTTAATAACTAACAATTTGTTTCCTTTTTTTCATGGTTATATATAACTAGAAATATTATATTAATAGGTAATGACAAATGATGCATTAATTAATAATAACTTGATATAATAGGTAATAACTTGGACCACTAAGTACTATTTTTGAGTAATAAATAATAATTTAGTGTATTAAATATTAATTCGAAATAAAATAAATAGTAATTTAGTCTAGTTTCAATTAACTGAAAGTGGGCTAATCTGAGGATCAGGCATCGGGCCAACCCGTGGGGCCTGTTTGAGGACCAACCCAAGCTCGACACACCCCACCTCATTGTGGGCCTGGCACAGGAGCCGGGCTTGGGCCAAATATTTCAAATTCCTGACTCAGCACGACCCACTATCATTGCTACCTAAAAGCCTACTAAAATCTTTGATTTGGTGTACTTAAAACATTAACTAAGGTCCGTAACTTATAATTTTGAATGAAGGAAAAAATACTCTTCCTAAATGAATATAGAATAAAATAAAAGATATAAGATATACTGATCAGAGTATTATATTGATTAATTAATTCGACATAATCAACAACATTATTTTATCAGGAATGGGCAAGACAACATAACAAGGAATTCATTGTTGGACCATTTGTAATGGTAACCATCAATCAAATACAAAAGTTTTGAGCTTGATTCTTACGCGTTGCTGTGGTGATGTGTTCTCCAAATTATCCAAAGAAAAAAAAGAACTATTAGTAGAATTAAGTTGAGCAAAGGTCATCAACAGGCCAATTAATAATGCAAGATTTCAAATTGCTTAATTTAGCAGTTAGCGGAATTAATCAAGAAAAATCAACTTAGGTCTTTTGATCTTCAACTTAGGCAACTATATAAACATTAAAAAAAAAAAAAAAACCATAAGAAAAGGAAAATGCAATGGCCTTTTTTTTCTATATATGAAAAATACTTAGGAAGACCTTGTATCCACTTGTAAATTTGTGAAATTTTATTTACATTATATTATTTATTTCATAATAAAATTTAATTTGTACTACAGAATCTATAAATAAAGTTAAAAATCCCTCTTCCTAAGAAGTATATTTTCCTTTTATAATTAGATATTATCGCATCATCAGAGACAGTCAAGCCAAGCAAACCGAGACACTTAAAAAGAAGAGACAACATCATCTTTCTGCAAGAGTGCTTGGACCGACCAAGGCAAGCTAAACACCCATGCATCCGCAGATAGTGAACTGGGTGATGACGAAGATCGAAAGAAAACGCCAAAAATTGGTTGAATGATTAATTACTCTGTCAACTTTTACATAAAAGACATAAATTTTTGGTCCACAATTTTCATCTAGCTGTATAATCTACGTATACTGTCTCGGTATTTTCAATCTTCTGTTAATGACTACCAAATCCACTTTCTATTTATCAGGACTTTCTTAAAAATGTCCTCAGATTTCAAGAAGGTTTTTCTTTTGAGCACATTTTGCCAATACAGTCCCCTATAATTTTGGTGCGGTATATATATATAAATATATAGTTTTTGATAGTATTAAACGCGTATTAAAAGCTTTAGAAGTGCGTGACAATATAGTTTTTTTAGTTCTGGAGATGCCATGCTGAATTAAACTGTTTTATATTTTAAAATATTTTCATTACGTCAACAAAACACTCAGAGAATTTTATAAAATAGTAAATTTTTTTAAAAAAATATTTTACATCCAACCAAACAGGTCCAAAAAGTTTACTGATCTTTATATTACAAAAAGTGTCATTAGAATCATAAAATTACAAAAAGAAAATATAAAAATTTACTGATCTTTATATTTTTAGTTGCGCGAAATTAATCATAAATTATTTTTTTCATAAAAGTCTACTGATCTACGGATAACGACCTTTTTGGAGGATCGTCCCACTGTGTTTATGGACCCCTGATTTCGGATCATGATATCGATGATATTGAAGAGAGCAAGAATCCGATAGAGTTGAAGAGAAAAGAATGAGTACAGATACAAGAGGAGTCCTAGCCAAGTTCAGCGGATCAAAGATAATGCTCTTGCTTTTTGAGATAGGCAAGAGACCAGGCTAGATTCAAACTTTGGAGATTATTGCGGAAGAATCCATGTTTATCTAGTTATGTGATGCATGGCAGAGGAGATATGGTACGGAAGTGTTAAAAGGTGTTAAAGTATAAATTTTTCATTGACTATCCAAAAAGAATTTGAACTAATTAATAAATTTTTAGTCCACTCCGTTTATCATTAATTGGTTTTAAGATAGAAACCATATTCTTTAACATAGTATAAGAGTGACCTCTCAAATGTTTTTCTATCCATCTACACGTCTTGGGTTCTATTTAGCCCCTTCCAACGGATTCTCTTACGTCTGACCCACGTTTAACAGGTTCCATATTCCACTCAAGTCACGTGTGAGAGGGGGTGTTAAAGTATAAATCCCACATTGACTGTCCAGTTTGTTCCAACGGGCTATTTTACGTCTGACCCACGTTAAGGGGTGTTAAAGTATAAATCCCACATTGACTGTCCAGTCTGTTCCAATGGGCTATCTTACGTCTGACCCACGTTTAATAGGTTCCATATCCGACTCAAGTAACGATTGCTGGGGGTGTGAGACGGGGTGTTAAAGGACTCAAGTTAAACCGGTTCCATGTCCGATTCAAGTCATGTGTGAGAGGGGATGTTAAAAGTGTTAAAAGTATAAATCTCACATCGACTAACCAAAATGATTCTGAACTAATTAATAAGTTTTTGGACCACTCCACTTATTATCAATTGATTTTGAGATGGATTTATCACCAATTGATTTTAAAATGAAAATATTTTCTTTAACAGAAAAAAAAAAAAAAAAACATCGGCGCCATTTCACATTATCTCTATCTGGAAAGCATGCATTCCCGACCATCCTTAGGTCAATATTCGAAATCTTGTTTACTCACTTCACAATGCGAAGTGAGTAATGTAAAATAAGTATGAGAGTTGTTAAAATGTTTGAAAATGAAGATATCATTACATTTTAATCATCTACTAGTCTAAAATACTCAATTTATAATACGAAATGAAGAGTAAATAATTTTTTCAGATGATTAGCAAAGAATTTTTCCCATATCTGTGAATTTGGGATAAGTTTGTGATGCTGCATTGAGAGAGTATTAATATCTAGATGAATGAAAAGTAAGAATTTCTTACTATTTTTTAATGATCGAATGCACACACTCCAATACGGGTGACTAACAGATGTATTTTTTCCAATATCGGATGCTTCGATAGATATTGAAGTAAAAAGTTTATCACATCCTCTGACAATGAAGTAAGCTAACGAAGATGCGGTCACGTACAACATTCCTGTATTGTATCACTAGAAAATTGATGGTAACCAGCAACAAAAGAAAATCTTTCATAGATAGTGTATATTTCCTAAAAGGGCTGGATTGCTCCCATTCAAAATTTATGCTTTTTGCAACGGGAATAATTAGAGACAATAATAAAGGATAAAACGTGACCTTTTCTTATTGACACAGAAATCACTGCAATCTGAGTTTATTTTGACTAGTGACAAAATTTACTTTGTCATTATTCCCAAATTAGAACTAATTAAAGAATAAAAATTATCTCAATTTCGACATAAGGAGCTAATGAATATACTAAACATTATTGAATTACTCTAAACTTAGCATTCATTCTGAAAGTACACAAACTTTTAGATAATCACATTTTATTAGTCTAATTATTTATTTTTTGAAGTATCTCAGATAATATTAGTAATTATTATTTGGTTCGAGTTATTACTCCACAGCTTGTGTTTTTACTTCAATTTAACTTCTAGATTTTGAGTAAACCAAACAACTCTTCATAAACGGTTTTTCCTTAGATGAATCAAAATATTTGTGTACTAAAATACAAAAAATGTAAGTCTAGTATAGGTGATATGTTGAGATCTACGTAAAGGCCCCAATTTTTATATCTTAATACACTGATACCTTGATGTATGGAAGGATGTACCCCTCATTACCTCTCCTTACTCACCCCCATTACTTTTCGTCCAAAATTAGAATATAACAGTGGTCTCCTATCAAAATCCTAACAACTGACAGATAAGACCAGATTATTAAATTACTCTAATTCTAGATGTGTAGACATTTCATGTGTTAAAAGTGTTAAAGTATAAAATCTCACATCAAAGAGGGGTGTTAAAGTGGGCTCTTTTTGATCAATCCTTTCCAACGGGTTCTTTTACGTCTGACTCGGCTCTCTTACTTCTGATGTAAGTGTGACAGGATTTCATGTCCAACTCAAGTCACGTATAAGAAGGGTGTTAAAAGTATAAATCACATGTCGACTAGCCCAACGACCCTGAACTAATTAATAAGTTTCTAGGTCACTCTACTTATCACCAATTAGTTTTAAGATGAAAACCCATATTCTTTAACACCATGAATATTCTTTGCTCAAAACCTAACTTTTTAAACACTAAACAACCAAAAAAAAATCCACCCTACCAGCCAATGAAGAATCAAATAGAAAGCAACAATCCCATGAAGAAATTACTCCTAATGATAAACTGTCTTTTACTAGCCCTTGTTGGCATTGGAGGCCCTTTAATTATGCGTCTTTATTTCCTCCATGGAGGAAAAAGAATACATTTTTAGTTTTTGTTATTCACTTTGTATTGCGGATTAAATATTAGAGGTCATTGAATGATTAAAAAACAAGAGGTGCTATTATTTTTTTTAGTCATTTCAATGACTGTTATATCCATTCCACATTGTAAAATGAATAGTCACAAAATGCGAAGTGAGTAGGCTAGATTTACTCAAGTGTATAGCTATCAACCTGGTTAGAAGCCAAGCAGTTGCCAAGACTTACTCAAGTGTATGACTATCAACCTGGTTAGAAACCGGGGCTTGGCCTATTATTTTCATACCCCTCACCATTGCTTACTTTCGTCGCCGCAAGTATGAATTGTCCAATCCGAAAATTTCCCACATTACACCAAGAATATTCGTGGCATTCGCCGTCATAGGAGCCCTAACGGGTCTCGACGATTTCTTTTACGCACAAGGTGTAGCAAAACTACCCGTTCCGACCTCGGCTTTAATCATCGCTACACGGCTCGCTTTCACTGCATTATTTGCTTTTATTCTCGTTAGGTAGCCAAAAATTTACGCCGTATTCGATAAATGCGGTTGTTTTGTTGACGATTGGTGCGGTGGTATTGGCACTCCATACTAGTAATGATCGACCGAAGGCTGTGACAAAAAGGGATTATTTTGTGGGGTTTTTTATGACACTTGCGGCCTCGACTTTGTATGGATTTGTTTTGCCTTTGCCTTTGATAGAGTTGGCTTATATGAAGGCAAACAAGGCAATTTGTTGTACGCTTGTTTTGGAGATTCAATTGGTTATGTGTTTCTTTGCTACTGCTTATTGCACCATTGGGATCCTCGTAAATAAAGATTTCCAGGTATTTGTAATTAATTTCATCTTGATATCTTTCTTCTTTCACATACACTCACGAAATAGAAGAATTGGATTTGTTGCCTAGGATATGATTAGAGTTTATATACTTTATTTCAAGAAGTTATTGTGGATTTTAATTTGTTGAGTTTTTTTTTTTCTTTTATTAATTATGTGACAAAATGTAATTAATGAATTCACAAAAAAAGAGAACGGGAAGAAAAAAAAAGGAAAATAGATTGATTGCCTCCAACCAAATGCAAATAGAGTAAGCAAGCACAATCATCACAAGCTACACATGGATTTGTTGCAAATTCTTGCTTGGGCTGGATTTTTGACTTATGTCATAAATTTTATAATCATAAAGAAGTTACATTATCATATGTGGTCTTTTCATGATCAAAAAGTCCATGTAGTGTAACATAGATCGGATCAAAAAAGAAATTTCCTATTACTTATACCGTAACATGGGCTAAATTAATCAGATTGGACAACTTTTGTGAAGTCTCTTTAGTCCATTAAGTTATTTGTGCATCCAAAATTTCAAACTTTTGTACTCATCATATAGAAATTAATTTGAGACTTCAACTCCACTAGAATATTATTTATGATATTAACCTTTTTAGATATGATGAATGCAAGAGAAAATGATAATTAAGTAAGGATAAATCTTTCATGCACCGTTAATGTATAAAAATTTATAGCATGTCTCTTGAATTTAGATGCATGACACAAGTACATTGTTTAAATTTTAAAATTTATTTTTGAAATTAAATATATTAATGTAATTATTACAAAAAGTAATTATCTAAATGGAACCATTACATAGTTTTTTCAAATGGATAAAATTGTATACACTATATGCTGTAAGAAATAGTACATTCACTGCATTTAGAAGCCCTTTATATAGACCACGGTTTTAGACTTTTAGTTGTCCATGGTGTACCCTGGCCCCTGTTTCCATATTGAGAAAAGAAGAAAGCCCATTCCATTGCATCTAATGACCACACATACAAAGTTTGATGAGCTGTTGAGCTGTCCTGACCCTAATAAGAGTAAGTAATTTCTCTCCAGTTCTTGATTTTGATTATTATGGGATGGAGAATTAGGGGGGCCTCCAAAACTCCTCTTGGTTTTGATATCACCACCATTTACTTATTTATTTATTTTGAAATGGAAGTTATTTGCATATTTCACAAGAAAATGCAATACATGCCCAAACAATAATTTGTATTTGCTTCAAATTCTATCATTAAAACAAATTCTCTCATTCAAATTATCTCACTCATTTGTAGGTAATGTCAAGGGCGGCAAAGAATTTTGAACTAGGTACAACCTGTCTCTTAAAATTCTATGTGGTGTATAGTTTGGACTGCCATAAGTTGGCAATGCTTTTTCTTGGAAGCAATTGGAGTCGTCTTTTGTGCATCATCTTTGCTATCCGGAATTATAATTGCCCTTATGCTCCCTGTGACAGAAACATTGGCTGTTATATTTTTTTCATGAGAATTTTAAAGTAGAAAAGGCTGTTGCTCTTGTCCTCTCTCGTTGGGGCTTTTTCTCCAATTTCTATGGTGAGATCAACTACAACAAGAAGATGAAGAGTTCAACCCATGATCAAAAAACAGATATCGCCGAGCAGCTTGTAATTAATATGAATCAATGCTGAATGCACTACCCCTTTGTGTACGTGTTATTAATTTCTATTTCTGTGCATGGTCCTTTCATTAAAATTTCAATGATGTACAATGTGGAGTTTAAATAAGGACTTGCCATCAATATAGGTCCACATGTCTTCGTTTAAATGCTAAGGTGGGTTGGTTCAAATGGTTAGGTCAGATGTAATGTCTTAAATTCGATTCTTATTGTCCTTATTTTTTGTTGGTAGATGATATGTAAGAACTATGGTAAGCCACTAAAATGTATATTGGTGGCCTGTCTTAATCTTAGAGAAAGAGGATAATTTATCCTACTAAATTTTTCTTACAAAAAAAAAAAAAAAAATTCATTATATTCTTTATGCCAACTATATATACATATTTTCTGGCATGTTAAAGCTTTTCATTTGGCCATTCCGTCCCTGCATGGCCTTTATTATTATTATTATTATTATGGTATTTGGATCTTCTCTATTTCTTTATTTTTTTATCTATATCTAAATAATAACAATTTAAGAAAATAATTTGAATATACCATTACTTTTATCTCATTGAATAGATGATCATATCCGAAATCTCAATATATTTGGAAAAAAAATTTACTATTGAAATATGTGTCATATTTGGACGGTACAAGAATTTTTAAAATCTGATGAAAACTAAAATTGCTCAATTGAGAGGTAAAGATTTATTATTTTCTTTTGATTTTTTTCAAAAAATTTATATAAAATATGATTTAAATCATGAAGGGTTTTGATTTTTAAAAATATTTTTAAATTTTTTTTAAAGGGTAAATGGAGGAGTTTTCATTTACCCCGAAATGAAGATGTATTAATCTGTGTATTGTCCATTTGTTTGACAAATTATTTGTTAATTTATTCATCTTACGTTTACCAGGTAATCATTTGGCAAAATTAAGAATTCTGTTTACCAACTTCTTACTGCAATTTTCCAAGAATTTCTACTTGAACTATGTCTTAATTCAGAATCGAAAGTATTCTTTTATTTCTTTCAGATTCACAATTAAGTGAGGAACTCAAAATTCACTTGTCGCCTTGGAATTAATTGGACAAACGTCCCTCGAGTCTGGCTTGATCATTTGGTTAAGAAATAGAGCTAAATCCTACAAGCTAACATTGTACGAGTGGCAATTCACGGTGTACTTCTGTTTTAAATAAATGAAATGAACGTGTTACTTTCACGGAAAAAATTTAGGTTTAATATCATTTTGGCCTTGTAAAATTTCAATATGGCCCTAAAAACAAAAAAGTTTCAACATGACCTCCAAACTGGCAACTCTTGTTCTGATATAGCCTTATAAATTGAACACGTCTGAATTTAGCCCTCTAAACTGAAACAAGTGTTTAAGTATGGCCTTGAACCTAAAAGTGTCTCATTTTGGTTATCCAAACTAAAAATTTATTTTAATATGATCCTCTGTTTTAAAAAAAACTCCTTAGAATCTTTATATTTTCCAACTATAAAATATTTTCATACCTCTTGAATATTTTGAGGCCAAATGATAAAAAGATATAATAGGTGAAGTACATAATAGGGATGTCCACAAATATTTGTTAAATGTGTAAGGAATATTATTCCACATGTTTCATTTATTAAATCAATAATATATACTCTTTTCTCTTTAATTTTACTTTATAAATAAGTATTTTTTCTCTGTTTCATAAGGTATACAAAGGATTTAGATTTTTGATAAATACAAAATTATATATACAGAGACACACACACATACATACTAGTTGATAACCCGTGCTATGCATGAGGAAATGAAAATATAAACTTAAATAATAATATTAGTAATGATTGTTTGAAACTTTTAATAATTACTAAATAAAGACAAACAAAACTACGCAATTATATTAGTGAGTTATACAACACTATAAGCTAAAAGAACATGATTGTTGGATGCATAATTAAAATTATTATATTATTGGCATATAAAAATTGTTAAACATTAATTGTTATGAATGCGGTTATATTACTTAATCACAAATGTTTTAAATATTCATATTTGTCTAACAAAATGATTTTTGAAATATTAATTACATAGTAAACTACATGAAAAGAAATTCTAAAAAAGTTAAACTGTGGAACAAAAATATCAGTAAGTATTTAATTTCATCAAATTACAAAAAAAAAGGGAATATAAACTAAATATTTAATAATATTTTTGGTTCAAAATATCAATAAATATTTAATTTCATAAAATTATAAAAAAATAAAAAATAAATAAAGTTATGACACTTATTTGAAATATAAAACTAAGTGTGACTTATTATGTAGATAAAATGGGAAAAAAAAGTTTCTAACAATTGATTTTATGCCTTAGTGTGCATATCATACATTTAAATAAAATGAAATGAAAAAATGCCAAAAAAATTGATCTACATTATATTTTCTTCCTTGGTTATGAATACAATCTATCAATGTTGGATAGTTGTTAATTATTAATGAATATAATGTCGGATGAAGAATAAATTAACTTTAAATTTTGTTTCCCTTTTATATAGTCAATTATCAATTGGGAGACTTGTAAATTTAGCTCATCAACTATTTTTAAAAGGGTTAATTACACTTCACCCCTTGATACTCAAATTCTACCTGGATTTTGCTTTCTGAACCAAAATAATGTACACTTTTCCCTCTTTGAAGATTCTTTAATATAAGTAATTATAAAAGGATGATGTAGAAATTTATTTTGATAAAAATGCCCTCCACAAATTTATGGACTATTTAATTTTCATTTATTTAATTTTTAATCATTCCATATTAATTTTTTAATTGTTCTATGAAGTAATTTAATTTTTATAGTAATTAAACATAATAAAAATAAAATTCACAACTAAGATATTTTAATATGGAAAATAAATATTATTAAAAAATTAGTAAGTAAATAGTTTATTTACTAATTTATTTTTAATGTTTAGTTAATGTAAAATAAAAATACATAAAAAATATTTATAAGAAAATAAAATAAGAGGGAAAGTAAACTTCTTCACAAATTTTTGAGGGTAGTTTTTTCAAAAACAAACTTCCCCATCATTCTTTTACACTACTTATATTAGAGAATCTTTCAGAGGAAGCAGAGTGTATATTCATTTTGGATTTATGGGGCAAAGTAAAACTAAGGTTTGAGTTCGTTAGGGTGTAGTGCAATTACTCTTTTTTAAAATCCACCGAAGGTTTTCCACTTTTTAAATTTTTTCATCTCTCAGCTACTTTTACATTATGGAATTCCCCTAAGTTTTTTCTATAATCTTAACAAGGTACCTCAAAAAAAATTCAAAGAGGATCTAAAGTAAATTTTCATATCACACCAAAGATTATTGGTATTGATATGATGAATGCATGCAACAAAACGAAAGTGTGACACCTGTAAAAATGGGAAAAGAATTATTAGCTAAAATTATTTTGGTAAAATATATCAATTGAAAGAATGGAATTATAAATGTAATTAATACGACGTTCAAAAGAGAAGTAATTTTATTGATGTTTATGCATCTTGCATTAGACACCAATAATGATTACAAAGTTGAAAGTCCGTTTGTGCGTATCCACATAACCATTTTTTTGTGTATGACAATTCGAACTAAACCTATAATTCACGTAATATTATAAACAGTCAATTTTAAGAAGTACAATTAATTACAAATGTCACAGCAAGAATGAGGTGCATACCGTTGTTGGATTGAAATTGTTTCTTCAATTGCATGACTGATATAGAATTTATTGCACTTGCAGTTGGATAAACATGGTCCTTATTCATAGAATATATTATATTTTAGTGTAAGTAGTGAAACAAAAAATTAATGTAACTTGTTTATGAGAATAACTAAATTCTTTGGCTATCAATCCACATGCATGCAAAATAATATTAGAATTTAAATTTTCAATTAACTGCTCTCCAACATCAGTGGTGAATTGATTCCAAGAGTGAGCCGCACTGATGTCATGCTGCATGGCAAAGTTAAAAATATATAAGTTAGATTATAAAAAAAATTATATATTCCAAATTTTAAAATGCTCATATACAAAGTATCTTTTGTCAAGTAACACAACATATTTTTTCCAATTAGTGGTATTCAAAATTGGAGAACTATCTATTACCGTTACTATCAGACTAATGACATCTGGAATATTATAAAATTAAATCTATGAATAAACATAAGAACCAAATTAAGTAAATTATAGATATATTGATTAGGAAAATACCGATAAGATGCATGTCTTGGTGATAAAGTCATCGTGAAATATTTATAAAGTGGAACACGATCACAAAAGTTAACCATTTCTACTATTTTAGTGTTGTTGGTAAGGTGCAATTGAAATTGATAGTTCATAATTTTGAACTTCTCATCAATTGGTAGAACTTGAACTCCTTTAAAACGATATACTTTTCCTTCTACTAATTGTTCGATATAGTAGTTGATATTTTCTTTATAGACAAAACCTTGAATAGCAACACCTTGTTAAAAAAAAAAATGTAAACTATGAAGAAGGTACAGTATACTAAACCATGATATACTCTGTTTAAGTAATATATAATAAACATTGAAGAAAATGCAGCATACCAAACCATTCTATACTATGTTTTAATAAAACAAAATAAAATATAAATAAAAATAACCGACTAACCAATTCATCGAGAAATACAAACTTTAACGCTTTGATATTGAAATCTTCACTTTCATGACCTCTTATTTGAATGAGTCTAATTAGTCGAATCTTGATATTCCACTTCTGTCTTGTAGGGTGCAAAAAGCAAAGGCGCATAGCATACAACTGCTCCATCTGTAATTAGTAAGATATAAAATTATTTTGTCCCAGACATAATTACTTAATGTTTGATAAAATTACACATTATTGAGATTATATAATTTCTTAATTGTGTTGCACTTGATAATCTACACTATACATGTAATAATAAAATTGCATTGGGAAAAAATTAAAAAAACAAAAATCTTGCATAAATTTAATATCCAAATAGTAAGTCATAAGAGATAAATTTCCTAAAAACAAACTTGTCATGGTATTACATCAAAAATTTCTCGATAAACAACATTTCTTGTGTAATCCCATGGATCTCCCTCTTTGTTTATAATAAAAAATTTTAAACCAGAGGCGGTGTAACATGTGAAACAGTAACATAAAGTTGACCATGAGAGAATACTGATTCGGTAAGTATACACCAACATTTTTAAGCATTTGGCCTTGACTTTGTTGATTGTCATTGCAAATACTAATTTCACTGGAAATTGCCTTCTTTTAATAGGATAATGAGTATTGGTGATTGAAGGTGTCAATGCAACTCGATAAATCACAACAATATCTCCCGCATTAGAGTCATAAAGCACTTGTGCCTCAATGACTTTGTCTCCCATTTTACGCACGATCAAACGTGTTCCATTACAGAGTCCTTTAGATTGATTCAAATTGCGAAGGAGAATTATGGGTACTCCTTTTTTGAGTTGCAAGCAATGATTTGGCAATCTTGGAAAGTTCAATGAGTGCAAATATTTATGAGGATTTAAATTTAACTCAATGTTATTACCTTCAATAGGACATAAGGTATCTGCACTCATATACTCATTGGGTTCACCAAGAAGCAGTGAGAGCATGATTAAGTTAATTTAAACTATCAACATTCACATTTGTAGGTGTTAAGATTGCTTGGTCTTGCAAATAGGAACTCTGTTTATACCGATGAGCTAAATCTAGATAAATAGCATCAACTAGTTGACGAACAGCTCTAGTACCATTTTTTATTAAATATTGTCCAGGTATTTATGTCCAATTGGCTTCCTTAAACTCATTGCGTAAAACGCTCAATATTTTTTCATTACCAAGACACAATACCAGCAAAAGTTCGCAATTCTTTAGCAATAGTTGTTGATTCACCATGGCCATATATACGCATATTTATATTCAAGTGTAAGATTTTACAATGTCTCCAAATGTCTGGTACTTGTAAAGCAGCTGATATGGTAGTTTGATGTCGACCTTTAGGTACAACAGGTAGAGTTTCAACTACAAATAATTTATCTCCAAAAACAAAATTATTAGAGATAGGATTTGATCTCTTCAAGATATCCCTAAAAATTCTGTCAACTGCTTCAAAATCATGCTTATGCATGGCATTGGTGCTTCATCCCATATTATAAGTGATGTTTTTTGAATTAACTTTGCTAAATCAGATTACTGGGCGATTGAACAACTTTAAATTTCATCCAAATTTATTGGAATTTTGAAACGGGAATGTGTAGTTCTACCGCCAAGTAATAGTAGAGCAGCAATTCTAGAAGATGGGACAGATAGCACAATTTTTCTTTGTGATAGAAATTTTGCAAACAAGATCCTCCATAAGTATGTCTTTTCCGTTCCTCCACTTCCATACACAAAGAACAATCCACCTGTATCAAAGGTAGAAGCGTGTATTATAGCATTGTAAACATGCAATTGATCATGATTAAGGTCAGAGTATGATTGAAAAGTTCCGACTCTGATTCGCAGTTATAAGCAAGTTCTTCTCTTATAAGTTGATTTGCAATCATGTTGACTGCTTGAATTGAAGGTAATGGCATTGGTGGAAATTGTTTGAGAGATCGTCCATTTCTGTTCAAGATACATTTTATTTCAACGCTTCAACAATCCCATATTCTACAATTCATTGTCTTTGAGGAGAAGAGTATTACCCTTCACTTGTAGCCTTAATTGGTATAACAAATCATCTATTAGAATTCTCCAATGATGTTCCCACAAATTCACAGGATTTGTTACTTCTGAGAACATTAGCATGGTACAGTACATATTCTGAAGAATTGATGTTGATGCCCAAGTAGATGCTTCTGTTAATACTTCATTCCACTCATTATCATCATTAAGAAGTCCAAGTGCCATACATGTGGACTTAAATGTTGAGTGCATAACACCACTTACTGTCCTCAAATCTTGAAAACTTTTTACTCCACAAACTTTATGCAATAACATGCGCAAGTAATAACGCTCACCAGAGTTTGGATGTGCAAAAGGTAGTCTTCCAATGCATTTATGGCTTTGTCTTGGAACCCATTTTTTCATATTTGGCTTCCATGTCCACTCCTTTGGAAAGTCAATATAAGTCAATCTTCTTGCACTGGTATAAATCTTGTAACTTTTTAAGCTTCATAATTTTACAAGAAGTTAACATGGTTTCCAAACATTGTCTCATGTCTAAAAAATATTATACAAATGATCATTCTCATTGAATAATATAACTTGTTCATTAGAAAGATTGTATTGTAATTGCTCAATTGATGGATAACGTTGTTGGATTTCAAACTCAAATATCCTCCAACATGATTCAATTGAGAATACATACTGACAATCTAAATATTGCTTGATCTCATCAACATGTCTGTGACGGAGTTGCCCATTATCATAAGACCGTTGACCATTATCATCAATCAAAACAGAAGCACAATTTGGCCCTTTGCTCATGTATTTGAATAGGTACTTTGTAATCTTTTCATGTGCAACCCACTCAATATTGATATGAGCGTCATCTCACACATTAGAGATCCCTATTATATAGGGTGACCCACCTATTATCAAAGGTGAACCCATTGATCATATCCTGAATTCCATTATCTCTTCTCCTGTATGATACAAAACCTTGTTCATCGATGGTCGATCTCATTACAAAATCTCTTTGGATAATGCTTTGAACACTTTCCGTCTATCATGCAGGGTGCATTTGGATATCCAGGGCCACATGGACCGTTTAACATACATTTAGTAACTATTTCAAAAGTTATTGGTCAGGCAACTCAGCACAAATGATATCATCTATATCATTCGGAATAATGGGCTTATTTTCTGGAGCTAAAGTCAAAATTATATGGGAATGAGGCCATCCTCACTTTTGAAATTTAATAACATGATTTTCTACAAACATCATTTAATTTTTATAAAAAAGGCATTAGTTATATAATTTTTGTAAACAAAATGATATGTTATATTAGGTAGTAAAAATAGTTTGGAAATAGTGCCTGTGATGACATTGCCAAAAAACTTTTTTGCCTTTAGGTCATTCATCATGTGTCTCAATCTTACAATGAAAACTCTTGCCACAATGTCTGGTCTATCTTCTACATGTTGACCTTTTATCAACTTAAGATCTTCCTTTATCTCTAACCAGTGATTGGATTGCATTTGAAAGTGATGAAAAGATCTGGAAGCCCAAGTGACCGACAAATTGCAATTGCATTTTGATAGTGTTGCATCATGTATCGTGGGCCTCCAGTAGAAGTTGATAGAAGCACAATCCTTCCCTACCGCAAATGCATCAACATCTCCAAAGACCACATCATCTTGTATGCCTTAGTACAACTCAGAGCGAAGATGAGGTTGATGAGTTATAAAGAAATTCAATCTATTTTGTTCAATAGCAACGCAACAGTCCACTACAAATTGTTGAAATAAATGACATGCACGTAAAAATATATGCATTCCATTTTTCTGAAATTGCAATCTGTAAGCATAAACCTCCCTCATTGAAACACATTCTTTTGAACCCTCAGATGAATTAGTAAATGGTATCCCTGTACGCCATCCATCTATGCCAAAAGGGAACAACAAAGGATACTGCAATGGCATACATGATGGATGTGTTTTATATATGTGTTTCAACATATCTTTTGATGTAGAAGAGACATAATATCGTGAAGTGTGACACTTCCCATTCATCTCCAACAACTAATACAACAACTTCATTTGTAATAGGCTAAATATATTGTCTTCTAATCTTGCATGTATTATTCTCACACACAAATCTACAACACTGTTATGCAATATTGTTCTGGCACTATGGAAACCTTAACATAGAGATTAATTGCATCTAACATATTCTATGACCCTTCAAGTATTGATGTGCTTATTCCTGTAGCATTATCATTAGTCCCGATAATTACTCGCAAGTGATTTTACACTTCATGGAGAGTTTCGTGTATGTAGAGTTGAGCATATTTGGCTATTTGACCAGGTTCTGGCAACAGGGAACCTATTATGTGATGATTTGCACCACTTATGCAAAATGAATAAGGCCTCCTAGTATTTGTGACAGAACGGTCAACCTATCCACCCATTGAAGTAAATCCTAGCATAGGTTGTATGCTCTAATTAATTCTTTGAATTGTGAATTTTTTAAAAGAGCATCCAACAACTACCTGTAATCAGGTGTAGGCGGCAATGGTGGTAAACTAACTTTTCCTTCTTGACAACACAATTGGAATTTTGGATTTGCTATTGTACTACACTTCACCCATTCTTCTAACCACATAAGAGCACCACAAAATCAACATTTCACTATTTTTCGACCAAGCACTAGTTTTTGCATTATAGGTCGTCGTCTAGCTCGACAATTGAAAATTGTTGAATCTGATAATATGAATAATAAGATATGAACCATAGAATGAAAATTGTATAAAATTGAATAATATGATTCAAGTATTGTAAGTTACTGGTTTAATTAATGTAAATGTCTAAATCATACATTAAGAATAACCAAATTGCATGAAATATAATTAAATGTAATAGAATATTCAGTATAATAAGAAAGAATCTGAGCTAAGGCTACAGATGGTTGTACAATGAAAATAGTTACGTTTGATGGTTTTATATATTTTACAATTTAATAATTTTGTTAGAAAATTTTGTAAATTAGTTGTTATTAGCTGTTGAATTTCAAATGTATGAGATACTATGATTACTATTTGGTACATATTATTTTAACCTTAATTACTTATAATTTAGAGTATTAACTCTTTATTGATGTGTTTGTAAGGTAAAATTTTGATGATTATTATTTAAAAATTGTTATGTAAAAGTTACACATGTAAAGTACTTTAAACCTTTACATGTAATCAATTTTATGAATTGTTATTATTTTGACAATATTGATGCATGACATTATGTATGTAGTTTCAATGGCATATACTCTTAAAGAATTTATAAATTTGATTAATTAGTTGGTTACACGTAATATTGCTATAATAATTGTTTCATAAAATGTGTTAAATTTTTAACTTACTTTTATCATTTGCAAAACTTTATAAAAAGTAAGAATTGAATTTAAACGCATAGTGGTATCTTTTATATTCTAACATTGACATTATCATCTCTCTTATTTTTTTGTGCAATCTTGACATAAGTATCGATTAACAATTTAAATTTTTGAAAAATTGTAATCATGGTTAATTAGAAACCATGTGTAATAGGTTTGATAGTAGTACTAGTTGTAAAAAATGATTAAGCAAATTATCAGAGATAATATTCACCAATACTACATTTTTTTCATGGCTTAAGAAAATAGTATTGAAATAAAATATTTATTAAATAAAAAGTTAAGCGTGTAAAGTACATTTAAAGCATTAGTTTTTGTTAATGGCTATTATTTCGACAATATTGATGTTTAATAAATGGTTCACTGATATACTAAGAACAAATAGGTTAGACCAGGATTTGAGTTATGTAATAGTTTTATAAAAGGTGTACAAATTTTTATATATTTTTTAATCAACTGTATAACTTTATAAAAAAGTGATTATTGAACTAAAAAGTATATTGATATAATCTATAAGCTAACATTGACATTATCATGGTTTCCTTAGTCTCTACCTTCGATTAACATTTTAAATTTAAAAAAAAATTAGTATAATAGTTAATTAGAAACCATAGCTATCAAAGTTTGATAATGATATGTAAAAGGCAATGGTTTAGCTATTTTTTGTGGATATTATTCACCTACACTATACATTTTTTTTTCATGGGTTAAAAAATAGTATCGAATAAAAATATTTCTTATATGAAAAGTTAAACGTGTAAAGTGCATTTAAAGCATTAATTTTTGTTAATGACTATTATTTCAATAATCTTTATGTGTTACATTTTTTTTATGTGACATTTACATATATAGTTTCAAGGGTTAAATACAGTAAACCCCCTTAAACTTTGGGCAATTTTGCACTAAATCCCCTAATATTATTTTTTTCTCACTTTACCCTTTTTAACTAACAGTCAAATGTAACTCTGCCATTAATTTTTTCGAAAAGACAAATTTACCCATAAAGATCAATTCCAGTAAACCCCCTTAAGGTTTAAGCGAAATTTCACTTCACCCCCTCAAGTAAGTTTTGTAGCATTTAATACATTGGGATAAAAATAAAATTCAATAATATTATCAATATTGTTAAAAATATAGAATATGCTCCAAATTAATTACTAATATTATAATTTTTAAATTATACTTTATTCAATATTTAAAATTTAAAATACGATGAAATAATTAATTTTAAAATATTTGGTGAATTATTAAAATATTTCATCTAAAAATTATTTGAATTTAAGTTTTTGTTTATATGATAAGTTCCTTCGTATAATTTAGGCATTAGTTAAATTATATTAACAAAGGAAAAAAGTAAGAAGAAATCATTTTAAATAAATATAAAGAAAAGCAAAAGGAAAATAAACTGATATAACTTAATAGATGGTTATAAATCATGTATATTTAAAAATTTTACTTTTACATGAAAATAAAATATAATAAAAAGACCAAAAAAATGCCATAAGTGCTAGGAAATTTTTATATTTAAATTTTTTTCACAAGTATTGTTAAAGAACCACTTGTATTGGTGGACATCATTATATTTGTAGTTGTTCTAACAATATTTTTATATTGATTAATGAATAAAGTAGGTTAATTGTTATATAAAACTTGAATTAGGGACTAAAATGACAAATAAAATAAACTTTAAGGGGGTTAATTTTATCTATTCTCGTAGTATCCGGGGGTAAAAATATCTTTTTTCTAAATTTTCGGAGAATGCGACATTGTATGATTGTAAGTTCTCTGTTCCAAACTGACTTTTTAAAAGTCAAATTGTTTATGGAAAGGGCAAAGTGAGAAAAAAAATAATGTTAAGGGGTTTAGTGCAAAACAGGCCAAACCTTAAGGAGATTTACTGTATTTAACCCTAGTTTTAATGACATATATTCTTGAAGAAATAATAAGTTTTTACAATTTTTTATTTGTATTTATATAGATAATATAACTAAAATTGTTGTATCATTGATCATTTCACATTTACAATTTATTTACATAAAAATGTATTTTTCCATTAAGAAACGATTTTTAAATTCCTGAGAGAAATTTTTCTATAAAAAGTGAGTATTAAACTTAAAAGCATATTGGTATTTTTTTTATAAGCTAATAGCTTATGTTATAATACTTTCTCTCATCTTTTTTGCACAATGTTGACTCAAGTATCTATTAGCATTTACATTTTTAAAAATTGACATAGAATCATAGTTAATTGGAAGTCATATCCAGCAGATTTAGTAGTGGTATTGGCTACAAAAGGCAATGATTTAGCTAATCTATTGGATATTATTTACCTACATAGCACATTTTTTAATGCTTTAAAAAATTAAAAAAATAAAAGTGCTATATAAAAGTTACACATTTAAAGTGCATTTAAAGCATTAGTTTTTGTTAATTGCTATTTTGCTGAAAATATTCATGTGTGACATTCACATATAGAGTTTCAATGGCATATACTTTTGAACAAATTATCAACTTTTTTATAATGTTTTATTTTTGATGCGTATAAATAGTTATGTGGTGGTTATTATAAAGCTGTGATTTTCCAAATATTATCAGTAAATGTTAATTTTACTATTTATGCATTTGTGTTTAGTCGAAATGAATTTTTCTTATAATTTATTGATTGAATTTCATAAGAAGTTATGTAATCGGACTCGTTTGGATTGAATGATTAATTTTTATGAATTGTCATTATTTCGACAATATTGATGTGTGACATTATTTATGTAGTTTCAATGGCATACACTTAAATAATTTATAAATTTGATTAATTAGTTGGTCACACCTAATAATTTCTATAATAATTGTTTCATAAAATGTGTTAAATTTTTAATTGATTTTTGCCAATGGTAAAAGTTAAAAAAATTATTAATTGAACTTAAAATCACATTGGTATGTTTTATAATCTAATGTTGACAGTACCTTTGTTTCTCTTAGTTTTTTACACAATCTTGACATAAGTATTTATTAACAATTTAAATATCTAAAAATTGTAATCATGGTTAATTATAAACTATATGTAACAGGTTTAATAGTGATATTGGTTGTAGAAACTGATTAAGCTAATTATCGGAGATATTATCACCAATACTCTACATTTTTTCATGGCTTAAGAAATTGGCATCATAAATAATAAAATGTTTATTAAATAAAAAGTTAAGTGTGTAAAGTGCATTTAAAGCATTAATATTGTTAATGGCTATTATTTTGATAATATTGATGTGTGAAATTTTTTATGTGTGACATTTACATATATAGTTTCAGTGACGTATAATATTGATGAAATTATCTTTTTTTACAATGTTTTATTTTTATTTATATAATAATATAACTAAAATTTGAATATCTTTTATTATTTCACATTTACAATTTATTGACATCAAAATATATTTTTCAATTAAACTGTGATTTTTAAATTCATGAGAGATATTTTTTTTTGGAAATCAATATGAATGGTTTTAGTGGTTACATTATAAAGTCATGGTATTCCCAATATTATCAGCAAATTTTAATTTTACTATTTACTCATTTGTGTTTAGTTGAAAGAATTTTTCTTTTTCTTTATTAAATTTGATTAGAAATTTTGCAGTTGGACCAGAAAGTATGGATTGAATGATTAATTCAAATATTGGTTAGCATGATTAGATAATAATCTAATTGATCAATTAGTTGGTTACACTTAATAATTCTCAAACTGATATACTATGAACAAATAGGTTAGACCAGGATTTGAGATATATAATAGTTTTATAAACGTTGTAGAAATATTTATTTATTTTTTTTTATCAATTGTATAACTTTGTAAAAAGTGATTATTGAATTTAAAAGCATATTGATATTTTTTTTTATAAGATAATATTGACATTATCATGGTTTCCTTACTTATTTGCTCTACCTTGATAGAAGTATTGATTTATATTTTAAATTTAAAAAAAAAAATTGGTATAATGGCTAATTACAAATCATAGCTAGCAAGCTTGATAACAATACTGATTGTAAAAGGCAACGGTTTAGCTATTTTTTGTGGATATCATTCACCTACACTATACATTTTTTTCATGGGATAAAAAATTGCATCAAATAAAAATATTTCTTATATAAAAAGTTAAACATGTAAAGTGCATTTAAAGCATTAATTTTTGTTAGTGACTATTATTTCAATAGTAAGAATAATGTTGATGTGTGGCATTTTTTTTATGTGTGACATTTACATATATAGTTTGAATGATGTATATTCTTGAAGAAATAATCATTTTTTACAATTTTTTATTTGAATTTGTATAGATAATATAACTAAAATTTGTGTATCATTGATCATTCCACATTACAATGTAATTGCATAAAAATGTATTTTTCCATTACATTACGATTTTTAAATTCATAAGAAATTATCAGTAAATGTTAATTTTACTATTTATTCATTTGTGTTTAGTTGAAATGAACTTTCTTATTATTTTTTGAATTTCATAAAGAATTATGTAATCGGACTCATTTGGGTTGAATGATTAATTTTAATATTGGTTGGATATCCTCTTATTTAATTAATTGGTCACACCTAATAATTTGCATATAATCATATATACGAACAAAATGGATTGGACAAAGAATTTGAGTTATATAATTGTTTTATAGAATAAGTTTTTCTTCTTTATTCTTATCAATTGTAAAACTCTAGTAAAAAGTGATTACTGAACTTAAAAACTTGTTGGTATTTTTTTCTTAAGCTAATATTGTCATTACAATACTTTCTCTTAATTTTTTTTGCACAATGTTGACAAAGGTATCAATTATTATTTTACATTTTAAAAATTAGAAACTATAGTTAACAGGTTTAGTAGTGGTATTGTTTGTAAAAGACAATGATTTAGCTAACTTTTGTGGTTATTATTTACCTACATAGCACGTTTTTTCGTGGCTTAAAAATAGCATTGAAATTAAAAAAAAAAAAAAAGCAAATCCATGAACAAATTTACATCAAAATATAATTAATATTTAAATAAATAGATATAAAAGATGCACATTAAGTAGCAGTGCTTATAAGATGGGTACTTTAACATACTATTTCTTGTTGCTTGAGCATTATATTGTTGTAAAGTATCGGCTCTATTTTCTTCAATGAATGTAGTATTGGCTTGCAAATGCTGCTGATTCTGGTGGTAGTTTGTTCAAACACCTAAATTCTCAAAATGATGACATGTATTTACTTGGACGGTGAAGCTCAATTACCAATTGCTGCAATACAAATTATATATTTTTATAAGAATAATGAATGCAAATAATATAATAGAATTGCAATCATATTTGAAGTTTTAATTAATATATGTTATTGTGCTCACAGTTTGGTGGGAGCATGTGTGGAGGTGTTGTAGGGACCAGTTCATTTTCAGTATCTTCATCTTGAATACTACGTAAATTTTCATTATCAAGTGAATTATACAGATTAGAATCAATTATTGTAAGAAACAAATAAAATAATACAAAAGATAAAAACTAATTATGTTTTAAAGGATAGATAGTTACAAAAATGTATTAATCAATAAAGAGAAGTTATTAGTACCATCACGATCACTTGAAGGTGAAACTATAATTCCCTCAATTTGTTGTACAACGTCTGGTGAATGTTGGATTCCATATTGAACCATTGATAAAGATTCATGCATACAAATATCTTCTTTGTCTGTATTACGAATATTTTTGATAATTCAAGTTATTAAGCAAGTTGCGATATTGGAATTTAAGAAGACACAAACATGTAAGAATTTTTTTTTTTTTTGAAAAAAAGAAAGAATAATTGATTATTATTATTATTATTATTGAAAGCAAATAACAAAACAGAGAAAATTGCCCCTTACTCCAGTGGCAAAAGTTTTGGAGCGACCACTTAAGAACCAATTTGGTATGGAAAAAAAGGTTAGGAATTAAAAATATCCAATTTAAACTTCTGCACATTTTTTGTTTTAGTAAAAAAGTTTAGAGACTAAAAAGTTGAATGCATACCATGATTTTTTGCACAATCTGTTATCGGAATCTCCTACAAGGGTTGAACATGTTGCACATTTGTATTGAGTGTGTCATTCTCACAAAGTGATTGGATTGTACGTTTACGTTTGTGTTGGCCCAGATTTCGTCAATCTAGGGTACTACAGCTCTCTAGAAACAAATATATATTTATTACAGAAAAGTTGCCATTGATTCAATCTAGAGAAAAAAATTAAATAAATTACCTTTGTTCTTGTGTTTGTAGAAGTTTGGAGGATTATTTTCTTTCCCTCTCTTTTCCATAAGTTTTTGTTTTCTTTCAATTCTTTCAATTTTACATCCAAGACTTCTTTGATAATTTTTTAGAGAGTTAAATTCCATTTTTGCAAAAAAAGTGAATAAGCTACAAAAAAAAAAAAAAAGAATAATCATTTACAAAAAAGTTAGAGAATACATATAGTTTTTATGCTTAGAGTTTATTGAGTGCTTTGTTTAATTACTACTATACCTTTTTTTTTTCTTTTTTTTCTCACTCTGAAATTAATTTATTCACCAATTGGAGAATGCTTTGAAGTTTAATCTTTGAGTATATTCCATAAACACTACTTGTAATTTTGCAATTTATCACAAAACTCCCTTACAGTTTAAAAACCTACAAAAATACCTTTTGTGGTTTGGTTTAAATGTCAAAAAAAATGTATCTATTAATGGAAGTTGGATGCCATACTGAAAATATTATTCCATAAAATTATGAAATTTTTGCTGAAACTATCCATAAGATTTTGAAACTTTAGGCATCATACATAATATTTTTTGAAATTACCCTTAATAAATAAAAAGTAGACATTATAAAACTACTTTAGGAATAAAAGGGAATTAAACAAAAGTTTAGGGTCAAACTCAAAATAAAAAAGTCATCTCCCTTTTCATCTACAATATCCACCCTTCCTTCCCCACCAGTCATAAGCATGAAAAATTCTTACATGAACCCAATTCATGGTAAGTAGGATGGATCCCTTGTCCATATTCATCCACATCACCCTGAAGTTTTATTTTTAACGAGTTAGAGTGATGTGGATGAATATGGACCATCCCACCTACTGTGGATCGGATCCATGTAAGAATTTTCTCATAACGACCATACCTAAAGTTCCTCCACCAACCCCATCAGTCAAATCCACCTACCCTCGCCACCCCAGCTCCTCCTGTCTCAATCCGTCACCACTTACCATTCCCAACCCCTTCTACAGGGGAGGTCCAAATCCACCTTTACCCATCCCCATCTGCTCTCCGACCAACCTAAATCATTTCCTTCACCACCTACTCCCCTTGATTTGCTTCCCTGTTACCTAGTCCCCACCCAGATCCATCACCAATTACGACTGGCTAGCCCCTCACCTATCCAGATCAACCACTACCCATCCTCGTCTCCCCCTTGACCACCCATATGCCCCTAATTTGCTTACCCCACCACACACCATTCCCCCTTCTCCTACTCCTTGTAGCCCCACTGTCTTGTTCCCCTTTCCCCTTACCCTTCCACCGTTCACCTCACCACCACCTATCTCTTCCTCCTGGTTTTGCTCACCTACAGCATCTAGATGAACTACCACCCACCCCCTTCTGTTCTTTGAACACCCTCATGTCCCTGATTTGCTTCTCCCGCTACCCATCCCTCCCCCTTTCGCTACCATCCACACCCCCACTGTTCTACTCCACCGTCTCCCCACCTTTCCACCGTTCACCTCGCCACCACCTGTTTTTTGATCACCCACGGTGTAAGAGTTATCCCCCCAGTTCTGCTCTCTCCCCACCCCCGATATCTCTTTCCCCCAAAGGGCCCAAACTCTTCCCCTTATGCACCTAGTTCCCCACCTTCCCTAACCCTCATTCGCCATTTTTTTTTATTTTAAATTTTTCCATTTATTATTATTATTATTTTAATTTTTTCTATGAAAATTCTCATTATTCTTTTTTTTTTTCTCTTTTTATCCCATTGTTTCTTCTGATTTTTTTATTCCATAAAAAAATAAATTTTTTCTTATTTTTCTTATTTTTTATTCTAATAATTTTTTTCATTTTTTTGATTTTTCCAATTTTTTTTCTAATTTTTGTTTCTATTTTTTCATAGTTTTTCCTATAAATTTTTATTTTTCCTTTTATTTTTTTTCATGAATAACTTTCTTGTATAATTTTACTTTTGATATTTTATGCATTTGTTAATATAAGAATGTAATTTTAAAATGAAATAAAAAAAATCCATATAATAAATAATAACTGTTAGACCTAGGCTGTTGAATTTTACCTAAAAAGTACCAAACAATGTACTACTACTTTGCAGCTTCTTGATAGAGTAATTGGTCCGGAGCATATAAAGTGAAGATACATGGTAAGCTCTGTACATATATCAAACATCTATATTAGAGATATAGCATCATCAATATTACATTATAATCATGTTCGATTACATTTATGAAATAAATTGGGGAAAAAAAAGTATTACTAGGCACATTCATAAGGTTAAGATAAATAATAATAATGATAACTGTATTGGATGGTTTAAAGTGTACATAACTAAAACATTGCCATCTACTATTGCCATCTATACTAAAGCAACATATACATGCACTACATTTACAAAATAACAGCGGTATTATGATAAGACAAAGCATTAAATTCATGTGCATTTAACTGTAAATTATGACTTCTTTTTTTTTATTTAGCCATTAATTGGTTTAAGCTTAAAGAAAATGGAAATATTGTATAATCTAGATGTGAAAAAGTTGCATACTTCAATAAGCTATGTGCGATAAACAATAAGAGGAATTAAAGATGATTTAATCTAATTGGCATAGGTATATAGTGGGAGCGAGAGGAGTAAAGGAGATTTAATGCTAATTAGTGTAGATAAATAGTGGGAGGAGTAAGGGAGATTTGATGCCAATTCGTTTAGTAGAGATGCAGAGCAATTGCAAAGTTCAGTATATTTTGTTTGGTAAAATAAAGATTGCTGACAAAATTAAATTAGACGATAGGTATCTCTTGTTTAAACAATTTAAATAGCCGATAGAAATAACATAAAGGTATTTTTTTTTTTTTTAAATACTAGTTGTAAGATATAATCAATAAATTAGATGATAGGTATTTGGTGTTCCAAAAAATTAAATGTAGTTGTAGATTAATTGTTTTAAAAAAAATCAAACATAGATTAACATAAAACTTAGAGATAATCATTGTTTGCAAATGGAGTTAGTTGTAACATATAAGTGATAAGATAATTAGATGATTTAGTTGTTAGTTTAAATGACGGTATAGGTACTCTTTTTTTAAAAAAAATGTTAATTATTTGATAGGATATCTGATTAGTAATTGAATAAAGATAGAGAAAGTAATTCAAAAAGGTTAAAAATGTTTTGTTAAAAGTTCATATTTTTTGAAAAGAAATTATATAAAAATAATAAGTAGAAGGAGAGCATGACAAATGTCATGCTCTCGTTGCTTGTTGATTAACAAACTCTTTGCTTTATGTATATATGTATGTATGTATGTATGTATGTATGTATGTATGTATAAAGAGAGAGAGAACTAAGACGGATGACCATATTAAAATAATTTTACTTATTTCAATTTAGAGGGTCAAACTGAGACTCGCTCAATTTAGAGGAATATGGGAACACTTTTGCCAATTTGGGGGGCCATATTAAAACTTTTTTAATTTGAAGGGCTACATAATTATTTTTTTCTCAATTTGGAAGCCAAAATGGCATCAACCCAAAAATTTATGTATTAAAAACAACAAGAGTTACAACAGACGGTTACAAAGAAGTAATTATACCGATAATTACTTGGCATATCAATTAAGTGTAATAAGACTGAGCATATATTGGTTATAGTTTTGAGTCATTAAGTAGGAAGAAAAATGTAGGTTTAAACAAAAATAAAAGTAGAAATGCCCACACCAATTTTTTGTGCGAATATAGTTTGGTCTTAATTTTTGCCCCGAAATCCTACTCTGATTATTCGAGTTTCACTTTCATGGTTGGAACATTGACTGTCCAATGAATTAGTACTCTCAAAAATAAAATAAGTAAAATAAAAACTCGGATGGCAAGTAGGTAAACAAGAAAAGAAATGTTTTTTTTTTTTTTTAAATTTTAAAAACTATGAAAATGTATAATTTTATTGATGTGTATTTACAACGATACATGGCTAGTCTATCAACAATAGACTTGGACACAAACTAGACATATATCTGAAATATATATCATTCATTGATATATATTCCTACTAAAATATACATCATTGATATATATCTAAAATAGACTATCAAGCTATAATTAAATTCTAACACTTCCACTCAAGTTGGAGCATGAAGATTTCGATTGCCCAACTTTTCAAACATTTTGGTGACACATCAAACCCAAGTACAAAATAAAAACAACTTAATATTGCTTTGACCGATGATGATAGGGTCCAAAAAAAAAAAGAAAAAGTGGCTTGAATTTTCATTGCAAGCTCAAGCTGATGTTAAAAAATATAACGACTTGAATTCTCATCATAAATAAGATGATACTCAGATCTAAAAGAATTAAACAGCTTGAATTCTCGTACTAATATGATCGGATCACACCTTGAATTCTTGACATAAATAAGATGATGACCGGATCTAAATTATTAAACGGTTTGAATTTTCGTCGCAAACATGACCAGACACGCCTTGATTTCTCAGTAGAAACAAGATGATGAATGAATCTAAATTACTAAACGGCTTGAATTCTCACTGTAAACATGATCGGATCACGCCTTGAATTCTCGCCGTGAATATGACTAGATCATATCGGAACAGTTGAATTCTCCACATAAATAAGATGATGACTGAAGCTAAATTACTAAACGAATTGAATTATTGCCGTAAAAATAGACCAGATTCCCATAAACATGGATAAGGATCCTTTCCATTTAGAGGGTAAATGTAGAATCTTTAAATGAGTGACACCTCATACATTAAGGTCTAGATTTTATCCACATCACTATTTTACTGTTTCTAACACTCAAAACTACGTAGTTTCAATTGTTATTTTATTTATATAATAAATTTAAGTCTAAGTATAAAAAAAATAAATACTTAAAAATATAGTATTATAATATTATTTTACTTCAATTTAATAACCTACTAAAATTTTTGTTATAAATTTTTATTTGTTGCAAGAAATCAATTATATATTTTTTTAATTAAATAGTATGAATCTTAATAAAATAATTTGATTAATTTTTTTAAATGACAATGATTTTTAAATTTAATTAATTATCAAGGAGAAGAAAATGAAAACTACATAGTTTTGGCATAAAAAAAATTTATAGAAATGATGATTTGGCAAATATCTCACCTTTGATTATACATTTAGATGATGTGTCATTCATCTAGAGGAGTAAATGGAAGATCCTCCATTTATCCTCTAAATGGAGAGAATCCTTGTCCCCATAAACATGGCATTATCTTAAAAAAAAAATTACACACATTGATTCTCGTCTTTAGAAAAAAAAGACAAACAAAAACAAAAAATTTGAGAAGTAGGAAAGTTACTACATGACGGCTTTGATACCATATGAAAATATATGACTTTATTCATGTGTATGTACAATTATACATGACCAGTTTATTTATAAACTTAGACACAAACTATATATATATATCGAAGATATGTATCCTATATCATTCATATTTCTATCTATATATATAACATATATAGTAATTATCTCAAATTCTAACAAAAACAATAAACAAACGATTTTTTCAATTGAAATCTGTGTTGAATGGCGGGTAGGTTTCTAGTGTCTATGTCAATTTGTCAAGCAGGGAATGTGTTACTGCAAGGCCCGTGCCAATATGCTGTCAATACGGACTTTGGCGCAATTGGTACAATAAACAAACGTTTTTTTAAATTGAAATTTGTGATTGTCTCTGTCAATTTGTCAAGCAACTGAAAGGCCAATATCAATCTCTTGTCAATATGGACTTTGGCACAATAGGTGTAATAAACAAACATTTTTTTCAATTGAAATCTGTGTTTGAATGGCGGGTAGGTGACTGCTGTCTGTATCAATTTATCAAGCAACTGAAAGGCTCGTGCCAATCTCTCATCAATATGGACTTAGGCGCAATAGGAAGGATTGATAGAGAAGTCTAAAAAATCAAAATAATATGGACTAAATTACAAAAGTAGGAAAATTTTTTATGTAGACCGATATTATAGAGCTCTTATTTTATTTTTTGTAAGGTCACATCATCTTATAAGGGGCTTATGAAGTGATGTGACTTTATATAGATCAAAGAATCAGTAAAATAGTATATGCATGTAAAAAGATTGTTGTTGTTTTTAAATTTATCAAACGATATATCGATATATATATATATATATATAGAAAAATGATATAGTATTCTATTAACTTAAAAACTCTTAAATAATTATGTAAATAAATTTTAATATTGCTTAAAAGAGTTGTCCAAGATTTTTTAGAACAATATAATTTTTACAAAATTTCTTGAACAATATAATTTTTACAAAAGTGTGGACATATCTGATACAAAATTAGAATCAACCATTTTGGGATTACTGGAGGAACTGCTAATAAAAATTGATTTCTCCCTCCTGACCTTCTTTCTGTCACACACTCTAATACGAAGGGAGCAAAAAAAAATTTCGTATGTTTCTGTACAACTCTAATAGGTGAAAGGAGGATTAATTTATATATATCTGGCTTTAATATGATACATCCATCAAGTAATCGAACAAATAAGTTTTACAATTATTAATGTAGAATCAACTACCTAAAATCGGGCCATTTGATTTTAGTCTTAATCTTAATTCCTTAATTATAGCTAAACCCTAGATATAATCTTACATTCTCCCATTTGGCCCAATGAGAACATAAGCATCAACGGCACAAATGTTAAGCACACATAATTAACGAAACCTTTCTTATCATGATCACCGTACTATAATAAATTGCAAATGTGAGTTATGGTGGTTGTATATTGTTTAAGTCACATACTTTCTTTCATACACTGCAACATTAACAACGCAATATAATAGGTCCTTCAGTGATATACCTATTAGATAATGGTCCACAATAATGTCTTATAAAGACTTTTATGTTGTAAATAATTTCAAACAAATTATGTATACACAATCATAGGAAATAGGAAATACACTACTTTATGTCAAAAACACATTACTTGAGTTCAAAGCATCTCAATATCATAAAATATTTTCATCAATGTAACCAAGCTATGCACATGTTCTTTGAATGTTTTCGATTGCAAGCCTTTAATTAGTGGATCTGCAATCATCAGATCAGTTGTAATATGTTCAATAGACACTCTTTATTTCTGAACAATTTCCTCCTTAACGGCAAAATATTTTAATTCCATATGTTTTGTACCTTTGGAATATTTGTCATTTTTGGAGAAAAATATTTCTGCAGAATTATCACAATAAATTTTCCATGGCTTGGTAATGGTGTTGACTATTCCAAATCTCGAAATAAAATTCCACAACAATAATGCATTAATTGTGGCTTCGAAACATGCCACAAACTCTACTTCCACAGTAGATATTGCAATGATAGACTGTTTAGCACTTTTTCATGATATGACTCCTTCAGCAAGTAGAAATAAATAGCCAAAAGTAGACTTTCTACTGTCAAGACATTCACTCAACTCTGAATCCGAGTATCCAATCACTTCTAATTTACTAGAACTCCTATACATGAGCATGTAATTCTTTGTTCCTTGTAGGTACCGTAAAACTTTCTTTGCAACCTTCCAGTGATCTATTCTAGGATTGCTTTGATATCTGCTCAGCATCCCTGCCGCAAATCTAATATCGGGTCTCATGCAAGTAGAGGTGCCATTGTATCTAGACATATCTAAAATTGCCCAAAACATAGGCATAAGGAATTGACTCCATTTCTCACCTTTCTACATCATTCTTTGGACATTTCATGAGATTGAATTTATCCCTTTTCTGTATAGGAGCAAATTCTGTTGAACAATTATGCATATTAAATCTCTTTAGAATTCTTTCGATATAGTTTTTCTGAGACAATCCCAACAATTTTTGTGATCTATCACAGAATATTTCAATTCTTATCATATAAGATGTCTCTCCCATATCTTTCATTTCAAAATTCTTTGAGAGAAAATTTTTTGTCTCTCACAATATGCCCAAATCATTTGCTGCAAGTAAGATATCGTCAACATAAAGAACTAAGAAAATAAACTTGCTCCCACTAATCTTCTGATATATGCATCGATCAACGATGTTTTCTTGAAAATCAAAAGATTTGATGGTATCATTGAACTTAATGTAACATTGTCGTGAAGCCTGTTTAAATCCATATATTGACTTCTTAAGTTTATCCTACATCATGTGATCTTTCCCTTTGACTGAAAAACTTTCAAGTCGATTCATATAAACTTCTTCCTCAAGCTCTCCATTAAGAAAGACTATTTTTTACATCCATTTAGTGTAACTCTAAACCATAATGAGCCACCAATACTATAATAATTCTTAAGGAGTCTTTCTTAGAGACTAGTGAAAAAGTTTATTTATAATTAATGCCATCCTTCTAAGTATAACCCTTGGCAACGAGTCTAGATTTATATGGTTCAATATTGCCATTCGATTCGTGCTTGGTCTTAAATACCCATTTGCACCCAGCTCATTTAGATCTGTTTGGCAATTCGACAAGATCTCAGACTTTGTTTTGTTCTATGGATTTCATCTCATCTTTCATGGCATCAAACCATTTGTCAAACTTAGCACCTTCTGTGGATTGTGAAAATAAAACTGGATCTTTACTGATTCCATTATCAAAACATGATTCTTGTAAATAAACCACATAATCATTAGAAATAGCCGAGTTTTCTCTCTCTTTGAGATCTCCTTAATGGCATTAATTGTGGTTCATTTTCATTAGACCTCAGTGAGTTAGTTTCTTCTAGGGGTGCTTCATTATTTAAGTGTTGTCCAATATTATTCGGATATTCATTAACTACTGGAACAACATTTGTACCAGTCGTAGATAAAGGAACATTTATAAGTGTAGAAAAACTGATTTTAATTTCTTGTTTATCCTTGTTTAGAAGCACTCCCACTAACTTCACCATTTTCAAGAAATCTAGCATTACTAATTTCTACAATTCTTGGATTATAGTTTAGAACAAAAAACTTGTATCTTTTAGATTTCTCTGGATAAACAATAAAGTATCCAGTTATCGTTCGAGAATCTAATTTTCTTTCATATGGATTATATAATCTTACTTTCGGTTGGCAACCCCAAACATGTAGGTGTCTTAAACTAGATTTCCTTCCAGTCCATAACTTGAAAGGAGTTTCAGAGACTGCCTTAATAGGAATCCTATTTACTATAAAAGATATGCGGCAGTTTTGAGTGTATGCATCCACAAGGATATAGGTAATGAGGAGGTACTCATCATACTCCTAACCATATCCATTAACGTCCGATTACGCCTTTCTGCCAAACCATTTTGTTGAGGTGTGCCTGGCATAGTATATTGTGCACATATGCCATGACTTTCGAGAAATTTTTCAGATGGACCTGGACATTGTCCTAATTCAATATATTTTTCATAGTATTCACCACCTCTATTGATCTTATTATTTTCACTTTTCTATCTAATTGCCTTTCAACCTCATTGATGTATACCTCTAGGGCCGATTGAGATTTTTTGTTTAGAAAATAGATGTGTCCATAACGTGAAAAATCATCTATGAAACTGATAAAATACTTTTCTCCATTAAAAGATGAAGCATCAAAAGGTCCACATATATCAGTGTGTATTATTTCAAAAAGTTGGGTACTTCTTGTGACACCTTTCTTAGTATGTATAGTTTGCTTTCCCTTAATGCAATATGGCAAATACACTAAGATCAGTAAAATCTAGGTTCGGTAGGATCCCATTCTTTACTAATATTTCTAAACTTTCTTTAGATATATGACTGAAACGTTTATACCACAAGTAAGCAGAATTTTCATTTAGCATGCTACTCTTTATTCCAACATTGCTATGAACAACAAGTAAGGATTTAGCAAAATTACCATCAAGTTTCAGTTTATATAAACTATCAATAAGAAATCCAGAACTAATAATATTACTATTCTTAAATAAATTGAAACAACCATATACAAAATTAATGTTAAACCCAGAAGCATCAAGTTTTGAAACAGAAATAAGGTTCCTAGAAACTGAAGGTACATATAGAGTCTGAAATAAGTCCAAATGATAGCTAGTATCCAAGACGAAACGATAAATCCCTATGCCTTCAATTAAAGCCTTCATACGGTTCCCCATATATAGGAAATCCTCATTTGGATTTGTAGTTTGGATCATAAGGAATCCCTGCATCATGTTGAACACATCGAGTAGTAGCACTAGAATCAAACCACCAAGTATTATTAGGAACTTTAATCAAATTCGATTTGAAACACAAAGAAACATAATAGATTTTACCTTTCTTTTCGAACCAAGCTTTAAGTTTGTGGCAATCTTTCTGATAATGTCCCACTTTCTTGCAAAAGTGACACTTATTTGCCATTTGTTCCTTTTTCTCAATATGAGAAACATTAGTAGACATATTTTTCTTCTTCTTCAACTTGTTGGTTTTCATCTTAGGTCCTTTGCCAGTTCCTTGACGCATAAGATTGACGGAATGACTTCCTTGACTCTTCAATCTTGCTTCTTCCTGAACAAGCTTACTGGCCAATTCATTAACATCCCACTTATCCTTAGTAGTGTTGTAATTGATTTGAAATGACCAATAATTTGGAGGTAGTGAATTCAGAATGAACTACATTAAAAAGGAGTTATCCACCGCTATCCCAAGGTCTTTAGTCTTGCTGCAATATTACTCATCTCGATCTTGACTCCATCAAATTTCATGGTCGTGAGTTGTGGCATTAGAGTACCAGGGAGTGATTTATCCGCAGAATGGAAACGTTCTTCCATAAATTTAAGATATTCTTTTGCACTTTTAATTTGTGGAATTGTTGTCTTAATATTGTTGGCATTAGTCATTCGGAAAAACTTAAAACTCAATCTATTTTGACCGTTCCCATGCCTTATGGTACAACTTCTCTTCCTCACTGCTTGAATCAGTGATAGCAGTAGGCTTATTTTTCAATAGTGCCAAGTCAAGGTCCAAAACACCTAAATAGAACTCAACTTGTTCACACTATTCAGAGAAGTTCAAACCATTAAATACGGCAATAGATGAAACATGTGAATGGAGTGAATAGATGCAAAATAAAATATATAAATGCTCAAAATATTGAATTTACTTTATGAATTTAGATGACCAAGCAATTAAGTATACCATAGCTCTCCTTTAGGTAGATATTATGATATACTATCATAAATTAAATGCTATTGCAAGCTTAATAAACAAATAAATATTTTCATCAAATATAAATGTTGTCTTTGGACATCCAGATATATCTAATAAAATATTAATTTTGTCTCCATAATTCTCACAATTCATAGAATAAACAATTCACCTTTGGGCAAATCTAAAAGTTCTAATGAGTAGTGAGAGTCAATTTATCCATTTTTTTCGTTATAAACATTTTATTAATAATATGGATATTAACAATTTTATAAGATCGATGTCCATGAAGACTTTCTAAATTAGCCACTTTGGTGGCTAACAAATTGTGCATCGCATGGACGTCAAATCAAATAAACATTCAATATTAAAATACTAGAATTTTCTTTATTTAATTAAGGCACATAGATATACCGTAAATAGGCCACAAAATAGCCTTTGTCAAACACTAAAGCATACTATCATCTAAATATACCTAAGCGTGAAAATTGACTTTACAGTAATTTTCTTTTTTAAATCTCTAAGCCACAATAGGACAAACCAAAACAGCTCTAAAATATGGTGATTGCCCATCCATTCAAAACAAGACAAACCATCAGTGATTAATGTCAACCAATTCATCAATTCACGATCCCTTCCATTTATGTTATTGTCGGTATTATAACTAACAAAAGTTATACATGATATTTACTTCGAAAATAATAATTTTGTACCAAACAAGGCCATTAATCAATCATCCATGAAAACAAAATCATACATGGATTTACTGAGGACAAAAAGTGCAATTATTTTATTAAAATTCTTGATTTCTTATGATTTTGCTGTAATTAATCTTAATGGACAAACAAATCAAGATAAAGAAAAATAACATTAACGATTTGTAAGTCATAAATTCCAACCCAATGGCTCTGATATCACATGTTAACTTAAAGACTCTTAAATAATTATACAAATTAATTTTAATATTGCGTAAAAGAGTTGTCCAAAATCTTCTAAAACAATATGATCTTTACAAAAGTGAAGACATACCATATGCAGAATTAGAATCAACCATTTTGTTGGGATTACCGGAGGAACTACAAATGAAAATTGATTTCTCCCTCCTGACCTTCTTTTTGTCACATACTCTAATATGATGCGAGCAAAAAATGTTTACGTATATTTCTGTATGACCCTAAGAGATGGAAGGATAATCAATTTATATGTAGCTGGTTTTAATCTGGTACGTCCATCAAATAACCGAACAGATAAATTTTACAGTTGTTAATGTAGAATTAACTACCTAAAATCGGATCACTTAATTTTAGCCTTAATCTTCATCCCTTAAATATAGCTAAAATTCTACATATTAATCTTAATCCAGATCCCTTTTTTCCCCCAAAGAAATGGTGGAAATGGATAACTAGAGTCTAGAATAATTAACTCCAACTAGGCATTGTTGGAATACCAAATTAACTTTAATATCATGACAACCAACGTTATCATAACCCGGATGCTTCATGTTTAATCATCAAGAATATAAATTAAATACTAAATGCGAAAGCGTACATGAATCCATAAGAACTTTGATGTGATTCTTGAATCTACGGATTTGATTCTTGAATATTGTGGTTATTGACCTTCTAAATTACTATGTATGTATTTTAAATAATAGGGTTCTCACTTTTCTGATGATGGGATGTCAAGAAAAGTAACACAACAATATAGAATTTGAGGACCATAACCTATATATATATAGATATACTTTCCTTATCCCCTTAGGTTTTGCCCATCATAAAACAGGAAATAAGATTTTAGGGTATCTACACATAAAAGCCCATACTAATTAGATGACTTAGGCCTATTTGTCTTAAATTATAACAGATCACTTTATATTGGGCCAATTAATTATGATAGCACATATTACACAATTAATATATATGTAAATATCCAAAACCCAACAGTCATGACTAATCAAGTAATCCTGTTGTGCAATAGGGTCCAATTTGGGCAAATATTAATTTGATGCAAAAGTGTAAACTCATCACTACATTTTTGACTAAAATAAAAATTGTGTTAGGCAGGGCAATAAAACTGTTGCCCAATCCATAACCATTTGGCTAAATATTAATTAAGTACAGTACTTTAACAAGTAATCTTATGTTACGATTAAATGATCTATAAGAAAGAGTGTTGGCAACATATCAAAACTAACTTCTAACCCATGCTTAATTAGTACGAAATAAAACTAATTTGTGTTTGGTGACTGTTATAGCCTAATTAAGCTAACAAACAAAAATCGTAAATATAAGCGAAGAGAGAGATAATATAGAAAACGTTAGAAAGTAAGATAGAAGCTTGTCAATTACAGATGTTCTCGTACTCCATATTGATTTCTCTGATATGGCACAGAAATGCATTCAAACACCAGTTAAATGGTTTAATATATATATTCTTTAAGGATTAATTTTCTTAAACATATAGAAAGTTTTTCATACTAACTGGTGTAAACAATGTCACGTAATCATTATTTACTGAAAATTGATGAGTTTTTTTTTTTTTTTTGATGATTTATAAATTTAGTTTAAAGGTTTCATCAAGGCAACCTTTTTTCTTCAATGAGTAGGTATTTCTAAAGCCTATAAGCTTTATCTAGGCAAACTTTCAAGAGTGGTGAATTTTTAAACTTTACAAAATGTTTTGTGAAATTTTTAAATTTTACAAAATATATTTAACAGATGACTTTCATGCTATGATGCAAATAATTTTAGTGGATTAATGTAAGCATATTTTTCTAATAAATTTGGAAGAAGGTGAATTAAGGTTGACAACGAAATTCAATTTAGGTAGTAAGAAACTTCTCCTATAACTTTTTTATCATAGTTTCGAGTCATTAAAAGATAAGAAGAGATGTGGGTTTTTTTAATTTAATTTTATTATTATTATTTTTTTAATAAAAAAAGGTATCAGGGAAGATTATGCCTTGTTAACGGAAAAATTGACAAAATAAAGCATTTTGAACGCACATGCACTGGCAAATATCATTTTAAACAAAGGCAAATTACTTCGGATTGTATTTGGATGGGTGGATTTGAATTGAAGGAAATATTTATGAAATGAATGAATTTGAATTGGATTAATTTGAAATTACATGAAATTTGGGTGAATTTCAAATGCATTCATTTAATCATTAAAATCATACTCTTATTTGTTGGTAGATTTCAAATCCACAACTAAATCAATTAATTTGTTCAGATAACTTATTATTGATTAGAATTTCATATCAAATCTACCCAAATCACTCCATCAAAACACAATGTCAAAGTTGATACAACTAGAATGAATCCGGTGTTTTAAATTTAGGGTACGTTTGGTTCAAAGTTTATCTCCAGATAATAGTTATGGGATGTGTTATTCTCATATTATAATCCCGTGTTCGGTCTGTCTCTTATAAGATATTGATGGTATATTTTGATAATAAATATCATTTATAATTTGTATTGAATTTTTATTAAAAATGATAGATAGAGGAGAACTGTAGATATTAAATTTTCTCTTACTATTACCCACTATTCTAAATTACTTTAAAACTTTCACATCTAAAATAGTTTTTAAATCATAACATAATGTTATGTTTAAAAATAAATAAACTAATAAAATATTAAAATATATATACATTAATTAACAAAGAGTGATAAAATTTGTAATAGTAATACTATGTTGAATTAAACTTGAAAAATTACTAGTACTTATAGTCACGAATTAATAAGAATTAATATAGCATCTTGATACAATTAATGCGTCTGAATTTATACAAGAAGGTCATGCATGCATGTGACATAAAAATATTCATACACGTATGTGTTTTTTCCTCTTTAATTTATATTACAAGAGGAGAGAAATTAATAAACGAGGTGGAATAGAAATTAATTTGAAAATAAAAAAATAAAGACCCACAAGAATATTTCAAATTGAGGACTTGATTCGCAATCGTGATGACTATTCTTTTTTAAAAAAAAAAAAGAGGACAATGACTCTCCATCTACCTATTAATAATTTGAATTCATGACCTAAGTTATAAGGAAAGTATAGTCTTAATTAGTGGTGAAGCTGCATTAAGTTGAGGTAAGTGGGCAATTGCCCCTCCCCCTCCCAACTTTGACAAAATTGTAAAATAAGTTTCAAATTTTTTTGAATTGTCTTCTATTCCACCCCCAAAGTTTCTTAAAATTAGTCTTTTTCCGTGCGTTACCCCTTAAAAAGTTACAATATTTTTAATTGACCCTTTATCACAAAATATTTATATATATTAAATAAAAAAAAAGATACTATTTGATCATTAAAAATTATTCATAATACATAATCAACATAATTAAATATTTATTATAGCTTGCTTCATCATAATTTTAATTAAATTCTAAATTATTAAATTTATCTAATCATATATTCATTAATTGTTGATATAATTTTTACCTTTACTTTATACTATATATTAGTACAAAAATTTCGCCCCTAACTACGAGGTCTTGGCTTAAGTTGTGAAAAAAAAAAATCTAATCTAATAAACAATATAAAATTCCACAAATTCTTTTTTTTTTTTTTTAAGTTCCACAAATAGATATTTCTGGTTTCTTAATTTATTATATCCTTGTTTTGGCTGTGCCTACCATGGACGGCTTGCTAATAAATACATGTGAGGCATGTGGGCAGTTGGTTATATTACTGAACCTTTAACTATGCATTAACTGAAGTTGCATCACATGATCAAGCTTCCACAATTTGGTACAAAGTACAAATTAACACAGATGATTCGATGAGTAAAATATTTTCGCTCTAATTACGCAACCGACATGATCATTCTTTTTCAAGTGGAAAAGTAATTAAGTATGAACCAATGTAATCAAATATATGCAATTATAGAAACCGATCTTTCCTATGCAATATGCATTAATGAAGGGATGTTAATCGATCAATTTTTGGTAAGTTGATTAAAATATTTTCATTTTTTGATTTTTGGTGAAAAAATCAAAACTAAATTTAAACTAAATTTTTCTGAACAGTTGGTTGGTTGACCAAATTTTATCTTCAAATTATCTTATTAATCAAAATTCACTAGTTAATAAATTAAGTATAAAATTAAAATCTGTCTCTACAAAATTAATAAAATAATAAACAATAGCCTAAAACTAAAATTAATAAACAATAACCTAAAACTAACAAAATTAAAATTAGAAACTAAAAGATAACAAATAAAAACAATATCAAACTATTGCATGTTCGATTATTCAATTAATGATATTTAATAGCTAAATTCGATCTATATAATCAATCTCCTTATTTAATTTATCTGAACATTAATTATCTAAATAACGACAATCAAATTAGTTTGTTTTGATCAATTAATTCAATTAACCCAAACTATAAACAACCCCTACGTTAATGTCATGTTTGCCCTGTTTATATTGCAAATCCTAGCTAGAATTATTAGCCTCAGAATCTCCAATATTTTTTAAACGCTTAACTAGTCTTTGACTTTTGGACTAGCCCGGTTTGTGCTACAAACTCCAATATATGTTTTTTATAAAAAAATCTTATTTTTAACACCATTCGCTATCCAAGATTCTCTCTCGAATTTAATGGCGAATTTAAAACTATTTTTTAGTGAGGACACAATGCAACACATATAAAAACAAAGACTAATAGTAGCATTATAGACGGTGTGATTTTCAAAGTTACATATACTTAATTATAATTCTATTGAAATAATGTTTATTTTAATAATTGAGTATTTAAAATTAGTGGTGGGGTCATATTAAAATTTAGACATGAAAGATAAGTATTTATTGGTGTATATAACTTGTTGAAAGGTTACAAAATATGTAAATAAACAAATGAAATTCATACTACAATTTATTTAAAAATAGCAAATAAATTCATTTTTCATTATTGGATTAATTGAACACTTTCATGATTATTAATGTCTAAATTAAATTTAAATATTTATCATAAAATAAACTATAGAGATTAATGAACAAGTATTAAACAATAATTAAAAAATAATACCAATATATAATATATATAAAACTCGAATTTTATTTGATTTTTATTATTAGCAACTACCTGTGTGATGTTTGGCTAATGAGAAATGAACTGAAGCTTTCTTATTCTAATATGTTATTTCATCTAAAATAAAGAATCTATTAGATGAAATAACATTATACTCCAATTGACCAATGCACTAATGGACAATATACTATATTTTGAAAAATGATTTTGCAATGTATATTAATTTTGCAAAGTTTTTTTTTTTAAAAAAATAAAAAATCATCCCTCCCACTATCTATCAGTGACTCGAATCGATGACTAATAATTCATAAGGGAAGCAACTTATCAATTATACTTTGTTGTCGTTAATGTTGCAAAGTTAATGATAAGTAAGATGCACATAGAAATATTTTGCAAATTACTATCTCAATAGTTTATTTTACAAAGAAATATTTTGCAAAGTAATATTTGAGCAGGACACAAAAAAAAATTTTGGCAAAACATTAGTTAGTCTTTTGAGAGATTTTGGGGCAGCGGGGACACATGCCCCCACTGGGATCTATGTAGATCTGCCCTGCCCGAATTTATAGATACCTTCTTTCTTGCATCTTTATGTTTTATGTATATTTATAATTAGTCCCACACTCAATTTGTGCATAGAATTCTATTTTGGGAGATAGAAATCTAATTTATAAAAGGGCTAAATCTATTTTGGCCGTTAAACTTATCCCTATTTATCACGTATATTGCATTTTGAACTAAGTTTTTGATCACTTTATCTTCTAAACTTTTTATTTCTCGACACTTGAACCCTTAATTTGGACAGAAGTTATAAAAGTAACATAATATTTGTGAGTTCTATGCACAAGTTTGTTAGTGTAATGTCATGGGCGTTAATAAAATAAAATATTATGTTAAATATCATAATATATACTAAATATATGTGTATAGATTTCGCGAATATTTTGTTACTTTATAGCTTCCATTATAATTTGGGGTGAAGTGTCGATTAACTAAATGTTCAAAAGGCAAAGTGATCAAAAACTTAATTTAAAGTGCAATGTAGTGAATAGTGATAAGTTTAAAAAGTAAAGTGTATTTAACCCGTTTATAAAATGATAATAAACCGTTTGTTGTTAATGAGGGTTCACAGGATTACAAAACACTTGCCAGACTGTAAAACTCCAGCAAAAACTCATATAGATAATCCAAATCAAAAGTTTTCAAAAAATAAACAAAAAAAATAAACAAAATACAAAATACAAAAAACAGAAATTATAAGCATGAATGCATCAAAGTTCCCCCTAATTCATTTTCATTACAGACAGCAAACCAATCATTCTGAAAAGATATCTCAATCTCCCTACAATTTTAATATAAGGCAACCCTCATCTCCTGTCATAAAATTTTTCAGTTAATCATAATTTATTCTTCTAGAACAAAAATTGAAACAACAACATTTTTATTGCACAAGATTGAATCAAAATCAAATTATTCTTTTTCTTGTTTTGTAGACAAACCTTTTTACACATATTCTTCTATCTAAAAATACTGAAGTGGAAAATATTAGTATTTAAGTAAATCCAGTTTTAACCCCATTTATATATCTTGTAATCATGATAATTAAATTTTATAAAATTTTGTTTACATTAACTAATATTATTTATTTTATATAATTTAATCTGATTTTATATAATTTAATCTGAATAGCAAGGATTTGCAAGTATAGTAAAAAATAGGACTCTACCTATTTTCTTATAAATACATCCTTGAGAGTTTTGCATCATCACTTGAGGAAAGAAAAGCATATGGAAGCTCAAGTCAACAACACTCTGAAAAAAGCCCTCCTTATTTCAACTGTTTTATTCTTGCTATAGGAAACTGTGGTGGCCCACTAATTCTACGTCTCTACTTCGTCAGAGGCGGCAAAAGATTGTGGCTATCGAGCTGGTTAGAAACCGCTGCATGGCCTATTATATTCATCCCATTAACCATTTCTTATTTCCGCCGCCGCAAAACTGAAGGGCCAAACACCAAATTAATATTAATGAAATATCCGATATTCATCTCCACCGCCTTCCTCGGCCTCCTCACCGGCTTAGACAACTACTTCTACGCCTACGGGCTGGCCCGCCTCCCTGTCTCCACCTCGACGATTATCAGCGCAACGCAGCTTGCTTTCACTGCTTTCTTTCTTGTTAAACAAAAGTTTACTGCATATTCGGTAAACGCCATCGTTTTGTCGACCATGGCGTCGGGGGTTTTGGCAATGCGGTCGGGGAGTGATCAGCCTAAGGGTGTGACTAGTAAGATGTATGTTTTAGGGTTTGTGATGACGGTTGCTGCGGCGGCTTTGTATGGCTTGGTTTTGCCGATGGTGGAGCTGATGTATATGAAGGCGAAGCAGGCGATTACTTATACTTTGGTGTTGGAAATTCAGTTGGTTTTGTGTTTTTTTGCCACTCATTTCTGCTCTGTTGGGATGCTTGTAGACAAGGATTTTCAGGTCACACACTCTTCTTTCTCTCTTCTTCTCTATCTATTAGTCTATTACTAAAGAAATGAAAAGAAAAAAAAAATTAACTACACAAATAAACACAAACTAATAATGCTGATGGATATCTTTTTGAAATGATTGCTTTTTTGGGAAAAAGTCCAGACTAGTTATGGACTCCACAATATGAAACTCTGTCAGTCTGTCGATAGTACTTGGATTATCTAAAAATGGGTAGCCCTAATTTTAGATAATCCAACGGGTGCTTTGCTTAGTAACAAGCACAGGACAATCCGCTTTTCTGTTGGTCGTGCCACCTTGAGTAGGGTGGACTTATTAAAAATAATTTGGTGTAGTATGACTACATAATTGCTCTAATAATAATAATTAATAATAATAATAATAATGATAGGATTATAGATACTATGATTTCAAGAGTTACAAATATTTAACAATATGCTAGTTATAACTCTATTGCATGAGTTTTAAATTTTTAACGGGATAGTGTCTAAAAAATAAAAGGTGGTTATACCTATTAAATAAGTATTAGAAAGTGTCATTAACTTATTGTCTTTCACCTTTCTATTTTCCTTGCTCTAGCTACTTTTTTGTATTTCCATGTCCAAACTTTTGAATATTTTTTGTCCAATTATGTCATTTCCAAACTTGTTAGATGAGCTCAAATAAATAAACAAATAAAAAGCGTAGACAAATTTATAAAAATAAATAAACAAATAAAGAATATTGTCAGGCTTAATTACTCATCTCAATGCTACATTATGCAGGGAATGCCAAAGGAGGCAAGAGCATATGAACTAGGAGAAGCTAAGTACTACGTTGTAATAACTTGGGGTGCCATCATTTGGCAATTCTTCTTCTTAGGAGCAATTGGAGTCATCTTTTGTGCTTCATTGCTATCTGGAATTGTGATAGCCCTTTTGTTGCCAGTCACTCAAATTCTAGCAGTTATTTTCTTCCACGAGAAATTCCAAGCAGAGAAGGGTGTTGCTCTTGTCCTCTCTCTTTGGGGATTTGTTTCGTATTTTTACAGAGAGATCAAGAATAACAAGCCCAAGGAGGATGTACAAGATCAGAAGAATAGTCAATCTCAAACAACAGAGATGACTCCACTTGCTGCCCCATGAAAGATTAAAAATCTTTTTATTGTTTTTAGTAAAAGTTAGGGAAATATGTATCCGAAATTGTTGCTCAATAATCATGTCCTTGAACTCCTTGTAGAACTTGTAATCATTCCCTATTTTATTTAATCATGTCGTGTTATACACATGTTCAATTCATGAATTTTAGACCTTATAATTAACACAATATCAAGTTATGTTTGATGTATTTAACCTTTTACTGTTGGCTATACCAAGGACATTTGGATAAATAATATTTTTCGTTTTGTATGACAACAAATTAATGTTATGCTTTCTATTGCCAAAATGATAGGAAACTTAATTACTTTGAATTTTGATATAATGACGAAAAGTTCTCTTAAATACTTATGTTTTTTAACAGGAAAATAATTTACAAGATCACAAATTTATTATCACTTGTCAAAATCAATTCACATGATAAAATCAATTAGGATCACCAACCTCTTATTCTAGATAATTTCTCAAATTTCGTTACATTTATTTGCGGAGTTTTCTAGTGATATATCTATATCTTTATCACATTGTCACTTCGTATAAATGCATTATTTCAAATATTGCAATTCGTGATTCGAAAGCTAAGCTTAAAAATTATAGTACATAATGGAAGAGATTAATGTAAACGATCAATAGCAAACAAATAAGACTCTGATTTACTCGAATAAAAATTTAGAATATTCTAAACAATCTAATTCATCTTCCCTTCTTACATAGTAGAATGTGTTTTGTTGTGTCATGAATACTAAATACTAACATGATTTGTTATCGTGTCATGCATGGTGTAGACATTTTGCACCCCCAACTTTTGGGTTCATCATACATCAATATAATTTTCAATACTGTCATTAAAATTAACATAATCTTTTAAGTGTGCACTCAAAATATTGTGACAACTTGGTGTATATCCTACTAAACTCGTTGTGCACGATCAATTATTTCATTCATTTTGATGATGGCATTAAAATTGAATTAAAGTAAGACGAATATAAAAGTTGGGGTTGTGCAAGATGTTCAAAACTGAAATTAAAAGTGCAAAATAGAATAAAGATAATGTAAAATTTGAGGTATAAAGTGTGATTAGTGATTATACAAATATTTTGTCCCCATTGTGACATATAATATAAGAGATTATAATTGTGTCACATAAATGCTGTTGGAATAGTTTTTAAGAACAATAGCTGGATATAATTCTATTAGAACAACCTGTCAAGTGTCAACCACTTCAATTTTGAGGCCCTTCTAATGAGGGGTATTCAAAATGACTCACTGATTTAAAAAACTGATGGAACCGGTTTATTCCAAATCCAAAAAAAGGGTATTCGAAACGAATCAAATAACCGATTCGGATACTAAACTGATCTACGTACAAACAGGTTCGGGTACCGATTCATACTTTGATGAACAGTCGGTTACCCAAACCCGTCCATAATCAAGGACATTTGTGCAATTTCACCTAATAGGGCAACAACCTAAAACTAAAGATTGTGTAATTTCGCCCCTTTTCAATTATTTTCTTTCACTCTTTGTTTTCCTCTTTAACTCTTTAGTTACTCTTCAGTCTTCACTTTAGATCTCTCACTCTTTTTTTCTTTTCTTCTCTTCTTTCACTCTTTAGATCTCGATCTCTCACTCTCGCTTTCACAATCTCACTCTTGTTTTCACTCTCGCTCTTACCAACTACTACACCTTAAAGTAATTTTTTTTTTAATAAATTCGTGATTAACTAACTGTAAATTTGGCATCTATTTATGAATAAATTTTTCTATTCATAGATTATTGATTTATTTTGTAGTTGTAAATTTGCCTAAAGTAGATTTTTTAGGCTAATATGCTTGACTAACTCCGCCTGTGTCTAGTTTTTCTTAGCATAGTTGGTCCCAATCCCAGGTAAAGGAGGAGGGTTACGTTAGGTCAACAGTCAGCGTAAAATTTGGTCAGTCTTATGAGATGAATCCACTACGATATTGCACTAATGCTATGGCATTTCCTATAAGCAACGCGTCGCATTGCTTAAGTGCGGCGAATAGTGGGCTCTCAAAGGCCGCTACATCTCCATAGGGGTCCGAGTATAAAAATATGTAAAGGTCCTCACAAAATAGGGAGAGGGTAGTAGAGAAGAAAAATATTTTGGAGAATAGGATTAAATAGGAACTTGGAATATTGGAACTCTTACTGGTAAATCAATGAAAGTGGTAGATAAAATAATTAGGAGAATAAATAATATTTTGTATTTACAAGAGACAAAATGGATAGGAGAAAAGACTAAACTATTGGATAATTCAAGATTTAAACTTTGGTACTCAAGAGTAAACAGGACTAGAAATAGGGTAAGTATTCTTGTAAATGAGTCGTTGAAGTACGAAGTAGTACAGGTGACTAGGAAAGGAAATATGATTATGTCCCTCAAACTAATTGTAGGATATGAAACTATTAATATCTTTAGTATCTATGGGCCTCAAGTAGGGTTAGATGAGTCCATTAAGGCTAAGTTTTTGGGAAGATTTAGATGAGATAATAGGTAATGTCCCCCAAGGTGAGCAAAGGCAGATCTTTTATAGGAGGTGATCTAAATGGACATGTTGGAAGAGATAATGAGGATTATGAAGAAGTGCATTGTGGATATGGTTTTGGGGGAAGAAATGAAGAAGGAAAATCAATCTTGGAGTTTCGAATGGCATTATCAATACTTTTTTCAAGAAAAGGAAGGAACATTTAGTTACCTTCAAAAGTGGTTCAACAAAGTCACAAATTAACTTTCTCTTCACAAAAAAGAAAGATAGAAAGGTTTGTAGAAATTGTAAAATCATACATGGAGAAAGTTTAACCTCACAACACAAGCTTTTGGTGGTGGACTTGAGACTTAAATATCACATTAGGTGAAGGAACCTACCTAGATCACCTAGAATTAAATGGAGGAATTTAAAGAAGGAAAAAGAAGAAATTTTTAGGAAAGAGTTGTTAGGACAAAGTATTTGGGACTTAAAAGGAAAATTTGACACTTTATGGAATGACGTGGCAACTAGAGTGAGAACAATGACGACTAAGAAGATAATTGGAGAGTCAAGAAGTTATGCCCCTATGAACGAGAAATCTTGGTGGTGAGATGAAGGTGTACAAGATAAAATCAAAGTTAAGAAAGCTAACTATAAGGCTCTATATAGTTGTAGAAATGGCGAAAATATTGAAAAATATAAACTTGCTAAAAATGAGACAAAAAAGGCTGTAAGTGAAACGAAAGATAAGACTTTCAAAAAAATTTACCAAAAATTAGAATCTAAGGAGAGGGAGCGAAATATTCATAAAATTGCTAAAGCAAAAGCCCATAGGACGAAGGACTTAACCCAAGTCAAGTACATCAAGGATGAAAATAATAAGGTGCTAATAAGAGTTGATAAAATTAAGGAAATGTGGGTGAGATGCTTTCATCAACTATTTAATGAAGGCAATGGAGACGATAACATTTTAGGAGAGTTAGATAAGTCTGAGGAGTATAGAAACGTAATGTATTATCAAATGATTCAAGATTCAGATGTGGACGAGCTTGGCTTTGAGGAAGATGAAGAAAGGTAAAGCAGTTGGCCCCGATGATATTCCAATTAAGGTATGAAAATGCTTAGGAACAAAGGACATAAGTTGGCTTACCAATCTTTTCAATAAAATATTGAAGAGTAAAAAGATGCATGACCAACAGAAGAAGAGTATTCTCATACCCATATTCAAGAACAAAGAGGATATACAAAATTGTGCGAATCACAGAGCTATTAAGCTAATGAGACATACGATGAAACTTTGGGAGAAGGTTAGGAAACGAGACCAAGGTGTCAAATAATCAATTTGGTTTCATACCAGGGAGATCGACTATTGAAGCCATACATTTCTTGAGAAGACTTATCAAGAGATACCGTGATAAGGAAAACATATACATATAATTTTTATTGATCTTGAAAAGACATACAATAGAATCCTTAGAGAAGTTATATAGAATCAACAAAGAAGATGTATAGAGATGTGGTTACAAAGAAAGGTTAACAAGTCAAGAGTTCCCTATAAATATAGGCTTATACCAAGGTACAAAACTAAATTCTTATCTATTTGCATTGGTCATAGATGAACTTACAAGTCACATACAGGAGGAAATTCCATGTTGTATGTTATTTGCAAATGACATTGTTTTAATAGATGAAACAAAAGACAAGATTAATGCTAAACTCGAGGTTTGGAGAAAGAAACTTGAGGCAAAAGGGTTTAGAATTAGTAGATCAAAAATAGAATACATGAAATTTAAGTTTAGCAAAAGTGCACGTAGAAATAGAATAAGGGCTACTATCGAAAATCAAGAGATACCCATAAGTAAAAAAATTTAGTATTTAGGATCAATTCTTCAGAGTGATGGTGGTATAGATCGAGATGTTACACATCGAGTACAAACGGGTTGGACTAAATGGAGAATGGCATCGGAAATATTATGTGACCACAAAATTCCTTAACGATTTAAGGGTAAATTTTATAGAACAGTAATTAGGCTAGCGATGCTTTAATCTGAGTGAATGTTAGGCAGTAAATTACACACATGAGCTAAAGATGAGAGTAGCAGAAATACGAATGTTAAGATGGATGTATGAGTACACTAAGATGGACAAGATATGCAATGAGCATATTCATGAGAAGATTGGAGAAACACGCTTAAGATGGTTAGGTCATGTGTTAAGACATCTAGTAGAAGTGCCTATTAGGCGAGTAGATTTTAAAGAGAGTAATCAAAATAAGAGGGGTAGGGAAAGACCGAAAAATATTTGGTGGGTAACTTGTAAGAAATATATAGTTCATTTAGGAATTGAGGAGGATATGATCCATAACAGAGTGCAATAGCGTAGCAGGATTCATGCAACCAACCCTACTTAGTGGGAATAAGGTTTGGTTTGGTATGTTTATTTGTTTGTTCATATGCATAACTGAGTTATACTTTTTTGTCTAAAGAGATATTTGATAATTTTAGGGAAAAGAGAAATTTCTCTAAAGTTTTAATTTTCAGTTTGGACAGTCATATGTACAAAACAAATTTTATAAAATTGATAATTTTATTTTAGTTAATTGTATTTCCTTGTGATTGACTAAAATTGGAATACAAGTACATAAATTGCCTATAATTTTGAAGTTAATTAGTCATAGATAGAAATATTATAGTCATATTTTGTACTTGAGTCTAAATTTGGGAAAAGTACTATAAGCTCTGTTTGGATTGCAAATAATTTGCATTATTTGCCGAATAATATTTAGTCAGAATATTTGATGTTTGAACAACAAATAATTATGCAAATAACATTTTACACTATTCATATTTTGTCTTATTCATTATTCACACAATTCATTATTTGCACTATGCATGTCTTATTCATTATTTACATTTTGAAAAATATTTAGTTAATAATTATGTATAAGAAGTGAAATTATTATTTTTTTTACACTATATACTTTCGCATAGGGACATCTTAATCTAGTAACTATTATAATAGTATATTTTTATCGTAACTAACGTTTGTAGCAATCTTTTGATAGTATGCATAATGAGTCTATGAACATTAATCTTGTGGATATAGAGATAATTCGCCTTTGTGCGTTCGTTTTGAACCATGAACATATATTTATTATTGGTTTAATTTATTTTGTTTGTTTACTCAATTCTATGCGAAATGTTTATATATATGTGTGTCTATGTGTGTGTGTGTGTGTGGTAGTTCTCTTAATGATAGTATCAAATAACTAGGTACAAATTGTTAATTATTTTTTATCATTGTTGATTTTGATACTTTTTTTTTTGTTCTTATGTAGGATTAATCTTTACCTCTTTAATTTTAAGGTCACAATCACTTTAATCTCTAACGTTATTTTTTTGCACTATAGTCATTGAACTAACGGTCAAAGCTAATAGTGTTAGATTTCGGCCTAAATGATATTTTTACCCTTAAATTATTGATATGAACAAATTTTCTCATAACACCTAAAATATCTTATTTTATTTCTATAAATAGAATTTGATGAAATTTAAAATATGTTGATTAATGATAAAAAAAATATTGAATCATGTCAACAAAATAAGAGAGAGGGAGAGAGAGAGAGAGAAAAAATAATAATCAAGTAAAAATGAGAAAAAATAAGAAAAATATAGAATAAGGGTATTTTTGTTAAAATGATATTGAATATTGAGCTAGATTTAACGGAATGATTTAAATACTAAAAAAATAATGTTAGGGATTAAAGTGATAGTTAGTATAAATATTAAGGGTGTAAAGTAAAATTAGCCCTTTTTATATATTTTTATACAAACAAGGGGAACGTTACAACTTCAGGTCTTCAAATGTAGTGTGATGAGGATAAGTGAAAATTTCTGTCATTTTTCTATTTGCATTATTTTTTATTTTTAAATGGGTCCACCAAATAATAGATACTATTCATTATTTCCAATCCAAATTGTTAATTCCAAATATTATTTCGTATCCAAAGAATTATTCTATTATTCCAAAAGTCAATGTTATTTTCAAAAATCACTAAAGTCAAAAGACAAATATTATTTACCAAATAACACTCTATTATTTGCAATCCAAACAGACCCATAATTTTGGTTTATCTGATGACTGCTGGTGCATCCATCATGAACCAGTAAATGGATATAGCACAAACACTAAACGACAACTTATGATTTTTCGTAGATAAAATTGACCTTGGTACGAACCTTTAATTTTTTGGAGTTTTCAGGGGAGGGGTTGTGTTTTGCTCTAATGTTAGTGGGTTAACGCATTCCTTTGGAAAATGATTTCTTCCTTTTCTTGTGTAGTTGTGTTCTTCTTATGTACTATACTATTGTGCATATAACACAATTTTCTGGGACAATCAAGTGATATACAAGAAATCCGACTAGTCAAATGAATTAATTTATAGAATGCTAACATTATTTTGTCCAAATGTAAGCTAATTGGTCATTTTTATTTGATTTAATTTGGCTGATCATGACTTGATTAATTACCTCTTTTGTCAAGGCTATCTCTTCATTCCTGTCAAGTTTCACTTTGGACTCTAATATATTACTGTATTAGTCAAGTTTGACTGTATATGGACTCTTAATTGATTATAATTTTTCCTCTTACTCAGACGTCAAATATAGGAGGCAATACAAACACCGTAATAGATAGTACATGTCAGGAGCTTTCAAGTTTAACTAATCCATCTGGACCATCTCAACCATCAAGCAAAGTAGGTAAAGGCAAAGCAGCTATTCCTCCTTTACCTCCTAAGGACTCCAAGGTTACTACTACTATTGGTGGTAAAATTGGATCTTGGGTATGGAAGTATTTTGAAAAAATTTCTTGTGAAGACAAAAATAATCAAAAGGCTACATGTAATCATTGTGGTGCTATTATTGGTTGTTCAAGTAAAAGTGGTTCTAGTGCTTTAAGTAGTTGTTATGGTAGGTGCAAGAACGTTCCATTCAATCAAATAGATAAAAAACAAAAAACCTTAGAGTTCAAAGATCGAGAGAGTGGAGTTGGAAAAGTCATCACCACACATATCTTTGATCCAAAACAATACAGGAAAGCACTTGTTAGGATGATAATATGATGGATGAGTTGCCTTTTAAATTTGTTGACAGAGAGAGATTTAAACAATTTTGTCAAGAATTACAGCCAAGGTCTAAACTTCCTTCACATCGAACTTTCACTAAAGATTTTTATGTTATGTTTTTGAATGAGAACAGAAATCTGAAGCATTTCTTTAAAAATTTGTCATAATGTGTTTGTCTCACTATAGATACATGGACCTCAAATCAAAATCTAAATTATGTGTCTCATTGCTCATTTTGTTGATGATAATTGGACTTTGCACAAAAAGATAATAAATTTTTGCCCTATTACCAGTCATGCAGGTAAGGTATTTGGTAGGACAGTGGAAAAATATTTGCTAGAATGGGGTATTGATAAGGTACTTACTGTAACTGTTGATAATGCAAGTTCTAATGATCTGGGGTAGTCATATTTAAAAGAAGGTTTAATAGTTGGAAAGGAACTATCTTAAATGGTGAATTCTTACATATGAGATGTGCTACATATATTTAAGTTTGACTGTGACAACTAAGAAGGTTGATTCCATTGTTAGAATCAGGTCTGCTATAAAATATGTGAGATCTTCACCAACTAGAGTTCAAAGGTTTAAATCTTGTATTGAGAAAGAAAAAATTGATAGTAAAAGTGGTGTTTGTCTTGATGTTGAAACTAGGTAAAACTCTACTTACTTGATGTTAGAATCAACTGTCAAATTTCAAAAAGTATTTGAATTACTAGAGACGGTAGACAACAAGTATGTAGAGGAATTAACTCCTAATGTAACAACTGTTAGAAATTGGGGGGAGAAATGATTGAAAGTGTGACTGATAAAAGGAATTCTAAAATTAAGGGATTGCCTAGTGAATTTGATTGAGATTATACTCGCAATTTGTTGCCTTTTCTTAAGGTTTTCTATGATACTACAATAAGACTATAAAGTTCAGTTTATGTTACTAGAAATCAGTACATAGTGGAAATTTATGTTATTGGGTTTTTACTTACTAGATTATTGGAAGGCAGTGATGAGAATTTAGCAGCCATAAGTCTGTAGAATGAAAAAAAAGCATGACAAATATTGGTCTAATGTTAACAAAATCAATGTGTTGTTGTATATTGATGTTGTTCTTGATCCACACTTTAAATTGTGATATGATCATTGGGTGATTGAGAAGACATATAATGCTAAAATTCTCGTTTGTTGAAAGAAAAAGTGAGTATGGTCTTGAAAAACATGTTTGATATTTACAATGCGAAATCACCTCCAAAGGTAGTAAATCCGACTCAAGTTGCTGAAGTAAGTAATAATAAAATTGGCAACTTGGCTAGGGTAGTAGATTACATAAATTCTATGCATTTTGATGAAGAAGATGAATGTGATGGTTTAGAGAATGAAACAGAATTGGATGTTTACTTGTTGGAAAGGCGTAAGGAACGTAATGATCCAACATTCAACATTTTAAAGTTCTGGAAAATAAATGCTCCAAGATACCCAGTGCTTTCTTTGATGGCATGAGATGTGCTTGCCATTTCAATTTCTATTGTTGCTTCATTATCTAGAAATCAACTTTAAGTGCAGGAGGTCTTGTTCTTGATCCCTTTTGCAACTCTTTGACTCCTAGGATAGTGGAACCTCTTATTTGTGTTTAAGATTGGTTTCGAACAAGCCATGAACCTCTTTATTTAAAAGAACCCTTAGAAGAATTTGAATAAATAGAATTTGGTACTCCCATTCTTGTTATATATTTCGTATTTGATGTGTGGTTTATTTTTAATTGACACTATAGATTCCTAATTATATTTTTGAAAACTTGCAGAACTATCAAGTTTAACTGATGAGCATCTCGTGGTCAACATTGAAGACTAAAGAAACAAGAATTTACTCTCTACTTGTAAGTTTATGTTCTTGTGTGGTTTGTTGTTGGAATATGACAATATGTAATTGAAGACTTTAAGTGTGGGTTGTGTTTTCTATTTTTTTTTTTTTTGGTTTGCAAGTAAGGGACAGTAAACTACAATTGTCGCGCCCCCCTTTTACCTCTCTTATACACACCTAGATGTGTATAAGACCGTGTATAAGAGACAGAAGGATTTGATGGCAATAATGTTTTGAGTTGTAAAATTGATCCTGGTTGACGTAACTCAAGAAAATGAGTTCGGGAATCCTGTTGTAAAATGGGAAGGTTTGGGATTGATTTGAATTTCCCTCGGCACCCACTTTACCCGGCGTTGGACCGGTTGCGTGATTTTATCGCGTTTCCCTTTTCAATTTTAGTATTCATTATTGCCGGCTTTGTAGCATACGTGTGCTTTGAGATAGTTTAAAAGTAATAAAATATGTACATGTTATCTTATGAGGAAACAAAAATAAATGGTAAATATTAACATTGACAGGTAGATTTAGCCCGGATCCAATTAAAAGTCGTACACATTGAGATTGTAGTGCCCTTTAACTCTTATACAAATCTAGATGAACGATAAGAACAGGATTTTATTTCTAGCCCACTTTTATATTATCTCATAGCAACGTATGCTACAAAGCCCTGGGCTAAATTGAATTTGATTCAAATATTTAACGTCTAATTGTGCAACTAATCCAAAATTTGAGGGCAAAAGAGTAAATTCGCATAATTTAACAAGTAAGATAAGGCATAAATATTATATTGAGACCAACAAACATTAAAATAAAGCACCAATCATCACAAAAGCAATTAATCAAAAATATGTGCAAAGATCAAAGTCTATTTACAATTTAATACTTATAAGGGCAAAACAGTAATTTCACAATCAAGGGTAATTAAAACGTATTAAAATGCCAAACAGAAAATCAAAGTAAAAACTTGGTGGTTATTGACATAAAACTATCAGATGTGTATAAGAGACAGGTCAAAATCGTGGTGAAAGAAGGCTGGTAGCCCATAAAAATCTGCACAAAAAAAAGGAAAGGTTAGAAAATCGCTGACGTGGCATCAAGCGGGCCATATCACGAAGGGCCTAAATGTAATTTAAAAAATATTCTCGGGCTAAACTAAAAAAAAAACTGAAATATGGAGGAGTAAAATGGAAATAAAATTTTCTAACCTTTCCTTTTTTTTGTGCAGATTTTTATGGGCTACCAGCCTTCTTTCACCACGATTTTGACTCAGAATATGAACGATTTTGCTTCGGGTTTGAAAAGGAAAGTTGTAGCTCTAGGAACGGTTTACAACTTTTATTCTTTGAGTTTAATCCAGTTCCTCTTCTATCGATTGCAATCTTTGGCTCAAAGTTGGTTGTCGGGAAAATTTTCCAAACTTGAAAATTTTTTCTGCAGATCCTCTGGACCAACAGCCTTTTTCTACCAGGTTTTTGACCCTATGCATGGACGATTTTGCTTTGGGTTTGAAAATAGAAGTTGTAACCCCAGGAACCCTCTACAATTTTTCTTCTTTGATTTTAGTCTAATTCCTCTCTGAACGTATGGAATTTTGGCTCAAAGTTGGATTTTTGGCAGATTTTTTTTAGGCTTAAGAAAATTTTCTCTGCAGAAAATTTTTTCCTCCCCTTTAGACTGATTTTTTGTTCTTTTAATGAATTGGATTGAGTGTAAAAATGGTCAAAGACCATTCCTTGTCATGTGGGGAGTATGGCCATCTGAAATTTTTGGTGAAAAATGGGTGAAAAACGCATAGAAAATATATACATAGCATTTCTGTCGAGTGTTGTGACGTGAGCGATGCGATCTTGTTCACGCTCAACTTTTTTTTTTTTTTTTTTTTTAAAAATTTAAACCAATTAATTAATTTAATTTCTAATTTAATTAATAATTAGTTAATTAATAATAATTTAATTAAATTTTTTTTTTTTAAAAAAAAAATCTAAAAATTCAATAATATTAGAACTCATTTTTAGTATTTCAAAAGTATAAAACGCATAAGAATAATTAAACATCATAACATAAATTAAGAAGGAATTAAAGGGTAAATTAAAAGAAACACAAAGTCTCTTATACACATCTAGACATTAAAAAGAAAAAATTAAAAGAAAATTGAGAGACAAATTAAAAGGAAAATAGGGTATAACTTAAGGGACAAAAATAGGTGTCTACAATCTCCCCAGTGTGGTTTGTCGAAGATGATCGAAGAAACTCTAGGCAAAGATTGTAGACACCGCATGACTGGATGATTCCAATCGTGCAACAAAATTTGCCACATGTCAACCTTAAGCTCATGAGGTCATGGAAGGGGAAATTCACCATCTTGACAAACACACTAGAGATTAGATCTATCTATTCATCCAGAGTGGCTTCTTTGTAAGTTTGTCAGGTAATGCAAACTTGAAATGAAAGCCAAAATTCGTTTATCGGCCAATGGAGAAATGCAAACTTGAAATTCGTTTATCAGGTTAATAGCATGGAAACCCGAAATTCGTTTATTGGGGATGAAAATGCGAACCTGACATTCGTTCATCAGATTAATGAAAATGGAAACATGCATTTATGATTAACAAACTTAAAATTCGTTTATCAGGTTGATGAAAATTGCAACCCGAAATTCGTATATCGGGGATGAAAATACAAACCTGAAATTCGTTTATTAGGTTAATGAAAATGAAAACCCAAAATTCGTTTATCGGGGATGAAAATGCAAACCTGAATTTTGTTTATCAGGTTAGTAAAAATGGAAATAAGAACCCGAAATTCGTTTATTGGGTGAAAAATGCAAACCTGGTTCAGAGATGAATTAGACTAAGAGAAAGATTTTCAATGAGAACCCGAAATTCGTTTATCGGGTGAAAATGCAAACCTGAAAATTTATCAGGTTGATGAAAATGAGACCCGATCATAGATGTGTATAAGAGACATGAAAATGGCCTTTGCCCAATTCGTTTATCAGGTTGAATAAAAAATGAAAATGAGAGGCCGAAATTCGTTTATCGGGAATGCAAATGTAAACCTGAAATTCGTTTATCAGGTTGATGAAAATGAAAACCCTAAATTCGTTTATCGGGGATAAAAATACCAACCTGACATTCGTTCATCAGGTTAATGAAAATGGAAATAAGAACCCAAAATTTATTTATCGGGTAAAAAATGTAAACCTGAAATTCGTTTATCAGGTTAAATAAAAATGAAAATGAGAACCCGAAATTCGTTTATCGAGTGAAAATGCAAACATGAAATTTGTTTATCAGGTTAATAGCATGGAAACCCGAAATTCTTTTATCGGGGATGAAAATGCAATAAGTATGATACATACACGGAGCCATGTCATTGGGCTTACCCATGAAATGAAGTGTAAAAGGCAACTAGTAATTAACCCTAATCATGACTGGATTGTAAAATGGGACATTAAGCCCACTTCCTAAACGGTAAATGACAGTATTATTTAAACTGAGAGGTTTGACTGGAAATTCAGTGCACCATCTCCCAAGTGGCGATTACCTGTGAGGTTGATTGCTTCATTAGGGGTTGGCGTGAATCACCCCTTTCAAATTGCGAAGAAAAACCGTTGGATATCAAGACAGCTCTCAGGATCAGTGTATCCCTTGTTGTTTATGAAGGATATTCAATCAATAAAAATTTGCCCCAGTGTCGTTGATTTTAGCATCCACTTTATTTTCGTGTACCTGCAGGTACTCAAAATAATGCGATATTGAGCAAAGAAAACTCGAATTGGTCAGTGTCATAACATACAAAATGTCAATCTTAGTGAACATTACTATAAGCAAGGTGACCGAGCTCGGTAAGAGCTGCCTACGTATCCCACCACGGGAATCAGGTCGAACGTAGTTCGATTAAACAGATGATTTTCACATATTTGACAACTAAGACATCAACAACAAGAAGAACAACTACAAACAAACAAAGAATGGCAATGTGTGAGTTAGATAGAAGTAGATGAATAAATAATACAGGCACATGGGAGCAATCTTAGTAAAAATCATGCCATCACCGTATTAACACCGCTTTGCCTTTCATTCTAAGTTATTTGGACCCGATCAGGCAATGCTTTGGATCCATAAAAATACGTAAAAGTTAAAGCGCCAATTTCTGTGTTGAGAGAACGACATAGAGGCAACCTTATACACATCTAATGTCAGTCAACACATTTTGATTGAACACTTTCCCAGACGTGGACTAAGAGAAGTCATCAATCACTGGAGGCTATCGATTTGCCCTTCCTCAAGACCTTTTCAGTTTTCGCTAAGGTTCCTCTCCTTTTATTTTTATTTTTATTTTTGCATTTTTCCGCACACTCTTTTTTTGCCTAGCCCGCCCCGTAGGGTTTTCAACCTAGCCTCTCTTTAGCTTTTGGTTTTTTTTTTTTTTTTAAAACAAACAAAGGTGCCCTTTAAAAGGCGGGTTTTCACCTAGGACCGAAACCGCACAAACTGCTCCCTTTAAGCCTATGCAGAACTTAGGATAGTTAGGGTCAAAATGGGTTAAATCGTGTGATTGGTAAAGATTGGATTATCTTAACAAAAACTTGTCCCAGTTTAAGATGGGCGCTTTGGTTGGAAAGAATATAGCTACAAGGGATGGAAGAGCGGGTTTGTGATATGAGAAAAAACTGGTTATGTCCCTTATCTAAAAGAATTGCCCCAGTTTTGGGTTGAGAGTCTTACTTGAATGCAACTGATCTTAAACTGGGGAAATAGATGAAAAAAAATTGCCCCAGTTTTATTATAACAAACTGAGTTTTGTTGGGTATTTGTTTTGGTCAGTATCTAGAATACTTTCTTTTTTTTTTGTTTTTTTTTTTTTTGTTTTTTTGTTTTTTTGCATTTTTTTTTTTTTGCCACCCAAAACAACAATTTTGCCAGAACGTTTTATATCTCTTCAGTTCCAATTTGTTTTTCAGAAAATGATAAGGACAAAGCACAATTGAAACGAAAGATAGGCAAATAAAGAGAAGAGATATAAAATGGTTTAGTCCGGATGTGGGTAAAAAGGGAAAGAAAACAACAGGTAGAATTCTATCCTACGTTCTGCAATGACTTAAAGGTTTACAGTCTACCAAATCAGATGAAAAACTTTTTGACCATGTCGGCATTTATCGGTTGAGGAAAACCTGTCCATCCATCTCCGTAAGGATAAGAGCTCCTCCGATAATACTTTGTGTACAATGAATGGACCCTGCCAGTTAGGAGCAAACTTGCCCTTTGAAACGTCCTGTATTGGCAATATACGTTTCAAAACTAGATCGCCAGCCTGAAAATGTTTGGGCTTGACTTTCTTGTTGTAAGCTGCCCCATTCATTTTTGGCCTGTAGATGGTGGAATTCTGATACTTAATCTTGAATTGGGCACAAAGGCCATCTACCATGTCATTGTTCAGATTCTTGGCATTGTCGGTAACCAATGTATCCGGGATCCCAAAGCGACAAATGATGTTCTTTCGGATGAACTCTGCCACTACTTTCTTTGTGACGTGCTATTGTAGGATTCAGCCTCGACCCACTTAGTGAAATATTCAATCGCTACTAGAATGAAGCGATGACCATTAGAAGCTGGCGGCTCGATCAATCCAATGACATCCATTCTCCAAATTGAACAAGGCCATGGAGTAGTAATGTTGTGCAATTCAGTTGGTGCTTCCCTTATCTCATTCCCGTGCATTTGGCACTTAACACACCTGCGGACAAACTCGATACAATCATGCTCCATAGTAAGCCAGAAATAGCCTGCTCTCATTATCTTCTTAGCTAATAAGTGTCCGTTCATATGTGGCCCACAAACGCCTCCATGAACATCCTCCACAATGTAAGTGGCCTCTTTCTTATCAACGCACCTCAGAAGACCCAGATCTGTCGCCCTTCGATAAAGCATATTGCCATTTAAAAAGAACTTGATCGACATTCGGCGTAGGAACTTCTTATCTGAAGTACTAGCTTATGGAGGGTAGTTGCCTTTGTCAAGAAACTCCTTGATGTCATGAAACCATTCCCGGTCTCATGGAGGCATTAGTGGGCCAGAGACATAGACCTGTCTCTTATACACATCTAGCTGAACAGGAAGGTCGAGCATGCCATATCACTGCAATATTCTCAAACTAGGTACTAGATAGTGTAGTAAGAGACAAATGAGTGATCTCAGGGTGCCTCAGAAGATGATCCGCTATCGCTTGTCCTTTGATAGCCTTTTGAGTAGTAAAGATGATATCGACTCGCTACCAACATCGCCATCTAGCCAAGCGTCCAAGAAGCATAGGCTTCTCTAGAGATAGCGAAGGGATCACACTGGAAATGAGATAACTGGTATGACCCAATAGATAATGCCTTAGCCGTTGCGAGATCCAAACCAATGCACAACATGTTCGTTCTAGAAAAGAATAATTGGCTTCATGGACTGTAAACTTCTTGCTTAGATAATAGATAGCCTGCTCCTTTCTGCCCGAATTGTCATGCTGCCCCAAGACACAACCCATGGATCCGTCCAAAATCGACAGATACATGATTAATGGCCTCCCTGGCTTTGGGGGGACCAACACAGGAGGGTTCAAAAGATAATCTTTGATTTTGTCAAAAGTCTGTTGACAGTCATGATCATTCCAAGAGAAAGGTGCATTTTTCTCAATAGTTTGAGCAAAGGTTCACAAGTATCTGTCAGCTGAGCAATGAAGCGACCGATGAAATTGATTTTACCCAAGAAGCTTTTTACATTCTTCTGAGTCTTTGGCATAGGCATATCACGGATAGTTTCGATCTTTGCTGGGTCTATCTCAATCCCCCGCTTACTGACAATGAAACCTAATAACTTTCCAGAAGGAGCTCCAAAGGCGCACTTTGCCGGGTTCAACTTCAGATTGTATTTCCTCACCTCTCAAATACCTTCTTAAGATTGGTCAAGTGATCCTCGGCCTTCTTGGATTTGATGATCATCTCATCGACATAGCCCTCAAGCCTTCGTGTAGAGTCGTGAAACAAGGTGGTCATAGTGCGTTGATATGTTGCACCAAAGATTCTTAAGTCCAAATGGCATAACTCTATAGCGAATGTCCCCAAGGAGTAATGAATGCTATCTTTTCCTGTCTTCCCGGTCCACTAGGATTTGGTGATACCTGACAAAACAATCGACAAAAGTCTCCATCTCATGGCGCGACTGTCTTGAATGATGTGAATGTTTGGCAATGAAAATCATCCTTGGGACTGGCAATATACTTTATCGAAGGACGACAGATCTGGGTCTTCTGAGGTGCGTTGATAAGAAAGAGGCACCATATTGGAAAGCCAAATAGGATACCGGGTTACAATGATGATTGTGGCATTAAACTGCTTGATGATTTGTTCTTTGATCTTTAAACTCATTTCCGGCTTAAACTTTCTTGACTTTTGCTTTACAGTGTGCATTTAGGATCGGTGGGAAGTTTGTGAACCACTACATCTGTTGAAATGCCGGCATATCATCATAAGACCAGGCAAAGATTCTAGTAGCGATTGAATATTTCACTAAGTGGGTCGAGGCTGAATCCTATAAGCACGTCACAAAGAAAGTAGTGGCAGAGTTCATCCGAAAGAACATCATTTGTCGCTTTGGGATCCAGATGTGTATAAGCTTTGGTTTTCCTTATGTCGCCCGAATTCATTTTCAATATCACACTCGTCCTCATCACTCTCGGATTGTGTAGCCAAATAACTTCAGTTTGATATCGAAATTGCACTCATCGGCCTCATAAATGGTAGTATCCGAAGGATCAAAAGCATTGATTTTGGGCCATCTGGGAGAAAATAAAGTATGAAATGAAAGAAAACAAAATGAGCTAAAACATCTTGAAGAAAAAGTTCTCATTAATCAAAGATTTGTACAAGTGATCCTAGAGAACATAAACTTAACATTCATTGGCCATCCTATAAAAATCATCTTTGTATGTATGTTTCATCTCCAAAAAGATGAATAAGATGAATCATGAAGGCAATATCATGATTGTACTTGCCTTACTAATTGAATTATTTTCAAGATTCATCTCCAAAACAAATGAACGAGATGAATCATGAATACAATGCTGTGCATGCACCTATTTCTTGACTAGATGGCATAAACAAAACAGCTTAAAACCGAATACGAAACATACATACAAAGATGAAATTAAAAGGAGCAAAACTAAAAATAATATCCTTTCAAATTTATCGAAACTCCCTGTGAATAGGGAGATCATCAGATGTCCAATTGTGCAGTTGGTCCATCTCAGCAAATGGCAGCTCAGTGTCATCCTCCTCCGCCTACTCTTGAATAATTACCCCCGCAAATAATTCGGCTATCCCTTGGATAAGGTCCTCCTTTTCAGCCTCATCTACATCAGGAGCCATAATGGCGGCAGAACGTGGAAAAGTAATCTTAAGGGATGGAATGACAATAGGCAATGCTCGACCTTCCTGTTCAGTCTCTTCACACCTCTAGATCCTGTATAATGTCGATCAAGGCATTTTAAATCCAGGAATGTATACTTCATCTGCGTTGGTAGATCAATAGGGTGTATTATGCCTTGCAAATTCATCCCCAAACCTTGGCCGATGCGATATTCTCCATGCAGCATTTCCTTTGCAATCATTACACTCGCCTTATGCTAATCAGACAACTTTCATTGATGACTACTTTCTAGGCCCTCGGCTGACAGAGACCACATCATAAGCTAGGAAAGGCACCGGAGTGTCGCTGCTGTGTATAAGAGATGAAAGACCATGGAGGCATAAACCTCTTCGACAAATACAGTCCATTACTTTCGGTGCGGCATAGAATTTAACTCTTTGATGTAAAGATGACGGAATAGCCCCAGCAGAATGGATCCAGGGACGTCCCAGCAGCAAATTATATACCCCAACAATTGGAAGAACCTGGCAAGTGACCTGATGAACAGATGGACCGACTTCTAAAATGAGGCATCTGAGAATATCGCATCGGCCAGTGGGCAGTGTGGGTATTATCAGTTAGCCTGATGTGTTACAGATCAGGTCATGAGAGCTCAGCTAATATCCAATCTCTTCAAAGGACAAATATTTAAAGCAGACCCATTATCAACCATGACCCTAGGCAAATGCCGCCCCTCACATCTAACCGAGATGAATAGAGCCTTGTTGTGGTCGCTCCCTTCAGAAGTTAAGTCATCATCAGAAAAACAAATTTAGTTTGATGCCAGCACACTGCCCACTAACCCAGCAAGTGGGAACGTGGGAATGTCACGAGACACACAGGCAAGCTTACAAAAGACTTCAAGAACAGCAATCCTGTAGCTCGGATGTTAACAATAAGTTGAGCATAGAAATTTGTGAGGGCATCTTATTCATTTGCTCCACTACCGAATATTCACTTTTTCGATCAATCTTAGAAAGTCCTCCACATCTTTGTCTCATTCTGACCTTAGGGGCCTGCATAGGCTCTTTACCTTTGCTGGATTGTCCGACCTCAAAGCTGTTGTTATTTGTGATTCGGCCCGACCTCGTGATGCAGATACTTCCTCCTCAGAAACTGGCTTTCCACCGACTATCACAGCTGAGGGTTATAATTCCACGGCACTGCATGTGTGCTCTCAATTGGCAATTGTGTTGGTAGTTCAATCATAACGGGATCTTGGGGTTCTACCTCAACGGATCCACGTCTATGTGATAAAAGGCTCAGATGGCTCCGAATCCAAATAAAACTGTTTGATCTGAGTCATTGTCACTTCTTTGATTGCTCATTCTTCCTCTTCGATCTCCGCTTCTATACAAACCATCCCAACATGAGGCTCATGCCGTGGCAGCGGATTAGTGTTTACTTCAGGAGCCCTTTGTTCCGGCCTCCTAATGACAATTTCTCGTGCATTGATCATGTTTTGCACCTTGTTCTTCAACGTCCAACAATTAGCCGTGGAATGTCCTGGGGCTCCAGAATGATAGGCACAGCGGGCGTTGGCGTCAAACCTATCCGGAACTCTCCTCGAATACTGAGGAGGAGCTATAGGATTCAATCTCCCTGCTGATCTCACACATGCTCATATAGTTGCTTATACACATCTAGATGTGTATAAGAGACAGTCGTTATACGATCCACAGGTCCGCTTGGTTGGGGTTTGGTGGAGGGAAGTTATTTGGTGGTTGGGTCTTTGACTGTTTGACACAACAACATTGGATTATGCCATAATATGGGAGCTGTGGATTAGGCACGGGCACTTGTACTTGTGTTTGGTATACGGGTTGAGGATAGTATTGAGGTGGTAGTGGAGGTGGTGCATAAAAGGGTTGTGGGTTAGGTCTTTGGTATTGATGGAAATTGCGTGGTGGTTGGCGGTTGGGTTGGTTGAAAATAAAAGTCACTTCCTCTTCCTTCTTGTCAAGCTTCTTGCTCAGGGGTTTCTTAGCCACAGACGTGCTCCTGCATGGATTCTATCCAAGTTTCACTTGTACAAATCCTGTGTTTATAGGGGCTTGAAAAGTGGGAAAAGAGACAGACCTATCTCTTGCTTACTATGAGATGTGAAAAGGATTTGCCAATAGACCTGGTCAACTTTTCATAGTAAGGAGGTTATTGTGCATCAATAAAAAGTTTGACCATCTCAGTCTCAATCATAGGTGGGCTCACTCAGCGGCTAACGCCTCCATCTTTTCACATACTCACGGTACTCCTCGAGGGCTTCTTCTTTAAGTTCATCGGTCCATCTGTTCATCAGGTCACTTGCGCCCGTTCTGCCAATCTGTTGGGGTATTACACATCTAGATACAGTAGAGGTGATAGCGGATTAATGCCAGCTTCCTCTCCTGGGGTATACTCCAACTCAAGAGGAGGTGGAGGTGGTGGTGGTGGAGTTGGATCTGTTAGTGGTGGCACTGAAGTTGGAGGAGGTTGCCATTTTGTGGTGGTGGGGGTAGCGGCATCCCCATGCCAGGATTAGGCATATAAGGAGGCAGCATATCCTGATTGGCGGGGTGAGGCAGATAAGTTTTCCTATACCATTGCATTTCTTGGTTCATACTGGCCATAGCAGCCATCATAGATTCCATCTGTTTACGCAACTCTGCTATCTCCGGGTTTTGATCCCCACTGGTCCCTTCCACATCTTTTGCCGATACGGTGCTCATACTGTCTTCAAATCAGAGTTTACGTGCACGCGAGCGTGTATAAATAGGGATGCGTTGGGCAGCTATTTTGACACTTAGCACCTACATATTAAAACATAATAAAAAAGAAAAAAAAGAAAAATTCAGATATAAAACAAACATAATCAGATCTGTCTCTTATAAACATCTAGATTGTATAAGGAAGATTGAGGCTAAGGACAAGGAAATAGTAGAAAAGGAGATAGCATCTAGATGTGTCTAAGGCAAGCTTATCGCCTTAGCTTGGGGAAGATGGTCTCGTATCTTCATTATTTGTTCCTTGTACCGCAAAAGCTTGCTACTTGCTGATTCAGCATAGACATTGTGCATTAGGCATCCCAGATCATCGGCCATCTCAGTGCATGCCCTCTTTCGGTTGTATTCCTGCTCTCGAATACAGGATTGCTGTTCTTGAAGTCTTTTGTAAGCTTGCCTGTGATTATCTAGAGCTATCTCCTTTTCTACTATTTCCTTGTCCTTAGCCTCCAATAGTGCGGTCAATCGAGCAACTTCTTCTGAAGGGTCTATTACGGCTTACGGTTGCCGGCTAAGCAAATGTTCCAGCCATGCATCATACTGAGGTGTGGTCGCTGAAATTCCACGCTGCTGTGGATCGTATAACGACTCCTGACATGCACGTCTGGATGCCCACGCTGACAAAATATTCGCCTTTTCTGGTATTGATTCAAGCCGCATTCCTTTGTCGAACATAATATTGAACCGATCAGTCACTGATTTTGGAGGTACTGTTTGAACCCTCCCAAACTGACGTAAGACCCGGAAAGGCTACATGTAGGGCACAATGCCTTCATTTCCTACCAAGGGTATGAACGGAAGGCTAGCACATCTAGTCATGGTTCATACCCAGGGTACCCACTCTGTCACTTATTTCCTACGTGATGTGTATAAGAGACAGTTGCAGGATGTACTTATCCTTGTCCTTCAGTAATTTCGCCCGGTTGATGCGTTGATTGTGACTTTGTACCCAATTCACTCTACCCCAGGAAAAATCATGACGATCGATCTTTCGTCGCCCTAAATGCTCCATGAACCAGGCTTGCAATAACAGGCTTGAACCCTTGAAAAATTTGACTCCATTCTGACAGTTTGTACAAGCTACCAATATTTCGGCTAGAATAGTAGGGATTATGGTAAGGTCTCGACCACCGACGCCAAGTATCAAATCGGTAACAGCTGTACCGTCCTAAATGCTATCCTCCCATCCGACCTCGAAAAAATATATGCACTGATCAGTGCTAGAGCAGTCCTGGACTCGCTTCTGGGCCCAGGAAGCCCAATCCTTGAAGTCCAGTCCGAGAAATCCTGCAATTTCCTCTAGTGTGGGCACCATTTCAAACTTCCCGAATCTTAACACAGCTGCCTTACTGTCCCACACTTGTACCAAAGCATCTATTATGGTTCGATCTAGCTCAATATCCCGCAGACATACTAGGTGACCCAAATAACCAGCTATCGCATTCAGTTCTGACAACTGCATGTTTCGTTCCCACTCCTGTAGCAAATAGGGCATTTTAGTCGCCTACCCAATTAGGGCCATCGCGGCTACTCATTCTGCATGAAATACATGTTAGCCTTACTCGATGGTAGCCTTAGAGCCTAACATCTAGATGTCACGCAATCTTGCAAATACACATGTAGGTCTATGTACGTAGGGATAGGTATGCAATTCTATGTACGGGTATCCGATAAGATATCCCTTCTACGGCTAATGATATGCAATAAGTAGCCTACGATGGCCCTACATCGGTGGGGTTAACCTACATGCACACAAGGGATAATAAAACTTTGGAAACATGTTGTAGGGATGGGTCTCCTATTAGGGCTTGACAACCATATGCCTTGACCCTACCTAAGGCTTATGCAATGCAAAAATTGAAATTTACTCTTTCTTGCGGGAAGTAGATACAAATTATAGGGCCAATATAAATCATACGAATCAGAAAAACTAATTGCTATTACATAGCAAAAATTGTAAGGCTATTACTATTACAAGCCAGATAAATGGGTGGGTCTTACCGCCTCGTGTCTAGTGTCCTAAACAAGGTCCACACAGTTCTGCCCTATGGTTTAAGCTATATGACCATGAGGCTAGGCTTACTAAAGCAATCTAGATACGGCTTGGTTCCCGGTCGTGACACAATGTGCCCAAAAATGGTATCAGGATTCCAATGGGCCTTATCGTCGGTGGTTGGGTGATCGCCACGGATACCGTTACGTGCACATTGTGTCACGACCGCATATCTGGGTAGATCATCTTAATTCCTACAGGGAATGTGGGAACGACACCCACAAAAATAGGACATGCAATAAATGAGACATGTGTTATGCTGTGTTCACTTGGAGGCGGTAAGATTCACACATTTTAGCGCGTTTGGCTTTAAAGGTTTGATGCATCCTAGCACCCCAAAAATTTCCCCCAAATTAACCACAACAGGTATAATAGCAAGATATATTAAAACATGTACAATAAAGCAAGAACAAATCACACCATAAGTAGACAGGATATGGCATGTAAAACGAGACCTAAGTCGAGCAAATTGGCACTCAAGACAGCAAACATAGTGACATACAGTAAAACAAGTGTAAAATAATTTGAAAAGAACAAAGAAAGTAACAGATAGCATGTGGCACATAAAACGAGACCTAAAATCCGTAAATCGGCACACAAGACAGCAAAAATGGTAAAATACGTTAAAACAAGTGCAAATTAATTGAAAAGAACAAATAAAGTAACATATAGCATATGGCACGCAAAACAAGGTATAGAGCCGATAACATAGCACACAAAATGGGTAAAAATTAGCCGGTTTATAATGAACGGGGTAAAATTGACGAGAAACGCGTTCAAATCGTCTCTCAATATTCACAATTAAAAGTCCCGGTGGAGTCGCCACTGTCGCGCCCCCTTTACCGAGCGCTACCGACCGCGGTGCCAGACCGGTGGGCTGTCTCTTATACACATCTAGATGTGTATAAGAGACAGGTGATTGAATGCAAAAATTTACTTACAATTTACAAATATAAATTACCTACTTACAATTACAAATTTAAATGAATCACCTATTTAATAGTAATAACGGGGCCTTCAATGCGACTATGAATTGTATATGCATAATCTAAACTAGTTATCTTTAGACAAGTAATTTAGATTTCGCCACCCAGTGTGTTGGTGCGCCCTGACACAAAAAATACATCAAAATTTAAAAAAGAAAATAAATTGTAGTTTAGATTGACTCTGGTCCACGAACTTATCAAGAATATAGAGTTCGGGAATCCTGTTGTAAAATGGGAAGGTTTGGGATTATTAGTTTTCGGCACCCACTTTAAGCGGCGTTTTTGTTTCGTCATTTTATCGCGTTTCCTTTTCATTTTAGTATTCATTATTGGCTTTGTAGCATACGTGTGCTTTGAGATAGTTTAAAAGTAATAAAATATGTACATGTTAATGAGGAAACAAAAATAAATGGTAAATATTAACATTGACAGGTAGATTTAGCCCGGGTCTAATTAAAAGTCGCACACATTGAGATTGTAGTGCCCTTTAACTTTCATTTGAATTCTACAGGGAAACGCTGTTATACACAAATAGCTGTGTCTCCAATAGCCGGGTAAGATTACCCTTGATACAATTATTAAGTCCTGGGCTAAGTAAAATTGAATTTGATTCAAATATTTAACGTCTAATTGTGCAACTAATCCAAAATTTGAGGGCAAAAGAGTAAATTCGCATAATTTAACAAGTAAGATAAGGCATAAATATTATATTGAGACCAACAAACATTAAAATAAAGCACCAATCATCACAAAAGCAATTAATCAAAAATATGTGCAAAGATCAAAGTCTATTTACAATTTAATACTTATAAGGGCAAAACAGTAATTTCACAATCAAGGGTAATTAAAACGTATTAAAATGCCAAACAAAATCAAAGTAAAAACTTGGTGGTTATTGACATAAAACATGTAATTTGGAAGAAATTTGAAGAGAAAAATAGTAATATTAAAGAAAAGTCCTTAAGGGCCTAAATGTAATTTTAAAAAATTATTTGAGGGATAAAAATGCAGAAATCCGAAATCTGGAGGGCCAAAAAGCAAATAAAAATTTTTCTGAAAATTTGGATTTTTTTTTTTTAAATGCCACGTCATCGATGACGTGGCTCCTACTACAAGGGACATTTTGACACCCAGAATATGAGGCCAATTTTGCTTCGGGTTAGATACACATCTAGATGTAGCTCCAGGAATGGTTTACAACTTTTATTCTTTGATTTTAATCCAGTTCCTCTTCATCGATTGAAATTTCTCAAGTTTGGTTGTCTGGAAAATTTTCCAGACTTGGAAATTTTTTCTGCAGATCCTCTGGACCAACAGCCTTTTTCTACCAGGTTTTTGACCCTATAAATGGACGATTTTGCTTTGGATTTGAAAAGAGAACTTGTAACCCCAGGAACCCTCTACAATTTTTCTTCTTTGAGTTTAGTCTAATTCCTCTCAAAGAGATCGTATGGAATTTTGGCTCAAAGTTGGCTTTTTGGCAGATTTTTTTTAGGCTTACGAAAATTCTCTCCAGAAAATTTTTTCCTCCCCTTTAGACTGATTTTTTGTGCTTTTAATGAATTGGATTGAGTGTAAAAATGGTCAAAGACCATTCCTTGTCATGTGGGGAGTATTGCCATCTGAAATTTTTGGTGAAAAATGGGTGAAAACGCAGAAAACGTGGCCAAAGCTCTGTCGGTAGTTGCTGCGTGAGCAAGATCTGCTGATCTTGTTCACGCCTTTGAAATACCACATGCCTGTCTCTTATACAATTAATTAGATGTGTATAATTAAAAAAAATTAATAATTAGTTCAATTAATAATAATTTAATTACATTTTTTTTTTTTATTCTAAAAATTCAATTATATAAGAGCTCATTTTTAGTATTTCAAAAGCATAAAACGCATAAGAATAATTAAACATCATAACATAAATTAAGAAGGAATTAAAGGGTAAATTAAAAGAAAATCAAAGAGCAGGTTAAAAAGACATTAAAAAGAAAAAATTAAAAGAAAATTGAGAGACAAATTTTCCTGAAAATAGGGTTTTTTCTTAAGGGACAAAAATAGGTGTCTACAGCAATGAACTTGCAATAGACTTGTATTTGCATGTTAATGTTGTAGACTTCTTGTAAACTACAATGGACTTGCGTTTTAATCTTAATATTTTGAAACTATTGAGTTAGTGAATTGGATAGGTATTGTGTTGCTGGAACAAAATTGAAAGTAAGTTTTTTTTTTTTGGGTCACACAAGATTGGGTATCCGCTAGTCTAGAACAGATTCAATCGAGTAACCGATTATCCGAAATATGTGGACCGGATACAGTTCAAAAAATTAACGAACCGGTAAGATCAGTTCGGATCACTCCACAGGCTCATAGATTAGATATTCGATCCATGAACAACCCTACTTTTAACACAAAAACTAATAACCTGGAATTTAATTTAAAATAAAGCGAAATATCATAAGGGAAAAAAAAAAAACTTTTCGTGTAAGTCGTGCTAAAGCATGGCTTTAAGGTGACAGCTACACCGTTTGAAAAACTATGAAAAAATAAAGAACAGCTAAACCACATGATAATAAAAATATTTTTATTGTAGAATTACAATATTTCTTTTGACTTCATGATGAATTTAGAAATAATGAGATAACAGTGACAAAATATCTCTAATTTTTGAAATTATGAGTATAAACCATAAAATATCAAAATTTGTACTCACATAGATACAAAATGTCTAACTTTTGAAGTCTAAATTAATAGATATAAACAGTAAACTACTCTTCTATTTTTGCAATCTCATGGTAGATGAACCGTATATATCATTCAACAATATCCGAGATCCTACTTTGTTTGGGTAACATATTTAATACGTCTGTTGGAAACAGGAGCGAAGCTAGGATCTCAAGGTCAGTGGGGGCAAAAACAATTTAACGTCAAGGCAAAAGTTTTGTTAATAATAAATAAAATATGTATGGATAAATTTGATAATTGATGTAAAATTTAATTAAATTCATAATAAAATAATTTATAATAAGTAGTCATTATGACAACTATGTATTATAAATATATTTTCATGATCAATTAGCATTGTTTGTATATGAAATATTTGTTTGTAATAAAGGTAGTTTTAAACGTATTTTAACTTTTTAGGGGTCAATATTTGTAAAAAGACCAATTTAAAGAAATTTAAGGAGGTGCAATTGTAATATAACTATAAAAAATTTTAAAACTTTTTAGACTATTCTACAATTTTTTCAAAGTTGAGGTGCCCCCCTTGTCCATGAAGTTTCGCCCCTGATTGGGAATGGCTTGTACTCCCACAGTCAAGTGACTCAATAATTCACTGAAAATAAAGGTCACTATCATTTTTTTTTATTTATTTTTTTTTGTTGTTAGGTGATCACTATCATTTAATGCTATTCAATCCTATCAAGAGTTTAATCGAGACAAGCAAAAAATTGAGTAAACTATTTCATTAAAACCAACTTGTATAAAATATGATAACACTAACTAAATAGAATGGGAAAATTGGCCTCTATAAATGCATGTCTTGAGCTGCACTTGGAGTTGGAGGAGAGGAAGCTAGCTAGCACTTACAGATCATAATTTTCCAAAAATGGGAAGTCAGCTTAGCAACACCACCAGAAGAGCACTCCTGGTGCTAAACTGTATACTACTAGCCGTAGGCAACTGCGGCGGTCCGCTGATCATGCGTCTCTATTTCGTTCACGGTGGCAATAGAATTTGGCTTTCAAGCTTTTTACAAACAGCCGGATGTCCTATTATTCTCGTCCCACTCGTCATTTCTTACATCTTCCGTCGCAAAAACCAAGACCCAACTTCCCAAACAACCACCAAGCTAACTTTAATGAATCTTCCGGTGTTTGTCGGGGCCTCGATCATCGGCCTCCTCACCGGAGCATGTAACTACCTGGCCGCCTTTGGGATCGGGCATTTACTGGTGTCTACCGTGACGCTTATTCTAGCGACGCAGCTTGCTTTCGTCGCGTATATATTCTCATTCTTTCTTGTTAGGCAAAAGTTTACGGCTTATTCGATAAACGCCGTCGTTTTGTTAATGCTTGGAGCGGGCGTTTTGGCGATGCATGCAGGGAATGATAGGCCTCCGGCCGAGAGCAAGAAGCTGTACTTTTTAGGGTTCGTATTGACTTTAGCGTCGTCGGCGTTGTACGGGTTGATTTTGCCGCTGATAGAGTTGACGTACAAGAAGGCAAAGCAGGGGATGAATTATACATTGGTTTTGGAAGTTCAGATGGTTCTCGGCTTGGTCGCAACGGTTTTCTGCACTGTCGGGATGATCGTAAACAATGATTTTAAGGTTTTCTTTCTCTCTTTGAAATTCTTACTAATTACTATAGTAGTACCACAATTTTATGGGAACAATAGGATCTGGTTACTTCAATTAGAAAATACTTAGTTAAATATGACTTTTAATTCCACTAGACTTTGTGGTGTGAATGAAATGTTATGAAATTTAATATGAGAAAATTTTATTTAAAATTTAATTTTAACCCCAAAGTCTGTATTCAAAATCCAAAACTAAATCTACGTTAGTATTTTTCTACTTCAATTAATATGCCACGTGATTCATTCATTTTTAGCTTCAGATCCAGGTTTGTGCATACTCTAAAAGTGGGAGGTTGTCTATTGGTCAATATAGTAGAGGGAAATTCTAGAGTTCATTATGTTATTATTCTTTTATAGGTTTGTATGGTATCGAAATAGGGAAATTCTATCATTTATTATTATTTTGTTGTATTTTGTAGGTTTGTAGATGATAGTATGGTGCCAGGGTAGGAATGTAGAATTATTTTATAGATTGCATTGGGAAAACTACAATTTATATCTAAAATAGTTAGTTAACTACAATGACTGAAAATTAATTTTTTGAAAATTGTAGATATTAGTAGTATGAGTTTATGTATTTAAGTGGTAAGAGTTTTATTATTAAACAAAAAGGCGATATTTAAGTAGAATAATAAGTATTGAGTTACTTGAAGATCATATGCAAATTTTGTCTTACCAAGCTTGTGGCAGATTTTCCTAGTGAAGTTAATGAAATATCCCATTTTTCATAACAAGAAAATAACAATAAATCAATAAGGGATAAAAAAAATTATTCTAATTTGGCATAATTTTTTTACGACTACACACTTAATATAATCTTGCAACATTAGTTAGATCTTTATATGAAGGTTTTCTCAATCCCGCATGGATGAATATACTTTATACAAGGTAATGAAACACGAGCACAATAATATTTCTTTATCGAGAAGTGTAAAACAGTCTATCTATTTTCCCAATATTCCAATCCAAAACTTAAATATTATGTGTGCAGGTAATTCCAAGGGAGGCAAGAGAATTCCAATTGGGAGAAACAAAATATTACATGGTTCTAGTGTGGAGTGGCATCATTTGGCAATTCTTTTTATTTGGCGCTACCGGAACTATCTTTTGTGCTTCATCATTGTTTTCAGGAGTCATGATTACAGTTCTACTCCCAAGGCCTAGTTTCACAACTTTTAGCTGTTCTTATTTTCCATGATAAATTCCATGCCGAAAAGGGTGTTTCACTGGCTCTCTCTCTTTGGGGATTTGTTTCCTACTTCTATGGTGAATGGAAGCAGATCAAGAAGAATGGTCAAGTTCAAGAAACAAAGATGTCTCGGTCTTACCCTCCAAATGTTGCCCCATAATTTTCTAAGTATTGTAAATAAAGATGTCACGGTCTTACCCTCCAAATGTTGCCCCATAATTTTCTATGTATTTTAAATAAAGATGTCTCGGTTTTACCCTCCAAATGTTGCCCCATAATTTTCTAAGTATTGTAAATAAATACAACTGCATTAATTAATGGATCCTTTTGTCACACAATGGAGAAAACAATTTATTACATCGGCAAGGATTTTCTATCATACTTTTTATCCCAATATCTATCACATTACTTAATGAATGACCAAAATTCTTCTACTAAAACTCATAACTACATTTAAAAGTAATTTTGACAGTTTGGACATTAACTATTGAGATGGGAATAGATAGGAATTTATCGCTATTATTTGGGGTTAATTACATCTTGAGATTTGACCAAATTATCAAACAGACCCTAAAGTTTGGCAAAATTACAAACACCCCTTATAAATGATAAAAATATTGATATCTAAATTTATAAAGTCGAGTTTTCAGAACAATGATATATATAACCGGCTTGTACAGCTTTAGAAAATAATGTAATAGTATTTGTTACTTATTTAATTTTATAAATTCAAATTAAATAATGTTTATGCTATAGAGAGGTTTTACGGTCTTGAAACTACTCTATTGACTTTAAAAATTCTATTTTCTACATAATTTTTTGATATTTGGTTGACAAAATAAAAATATTTTGAAATATAATTTTCTAATATTTTTTATCTTTAATTTTATAAATATAAGTTAAAAAAGACTTATAGTATTTGAAATAAATACTTCATAAGTAACTGTGATCAACAAAAAATTGATTTTTCTTAAAATTAAATAATTGGATAATATAATGTCGTGGTAGAATATAAATAATAATAGATCAATAGTTATAATGTTGTGGGACCTATAATGAAGAAAAAAACAAATAGACAAGAATTGAAAATAAAAATAAATTTGGAAAATGAAGTTATAAAAGTAAGTATTTAAAATTTAATATTACTTTAAAATTATCTGAAAAATAACCAATACTCCAAAATTTCGTAAGGTTGCATTTGGATTAAGATTTGGGAAAGGATTTGAATCTACCCATTTGTTGGAGTAATTTGTAAAGTTAAAATGAATATATTCCAAATTCACCCAAGTTAGAAATTATTTAAAATCATTCTTTTCACACTTTTTTATTTAGATAAATTTAAAATTCATTGGTTTTAACCCTAAAATCGTAAAATTATCAATGGTCATAAAATTATTAGATTATTGTATACAAGGTTATTGATTTTTTTTTTTTTAACAAATTTGGTCACTAAATTACTTTAAGTCTGTATCCAAAGTTACTTCTATTTTTTTCGTAGTTAAGTTAAACAAAAAAAAAATTTTAATTGACTTGTTCGATTTTCGACGTGACTTTAACTCAAAATCAAATTAACTAAGTAACTTCTCGACTCGACTTTGACTTCAACTTCCAAGTCAAACTACTAGTCAAATACCAATCTATAGATTGACTGATTTACCAGTCGAACAAGTCATTCGACTTTGCTGGTCAAATACCAGTCAAATAAGTCAAAAAATTAATTAATTATACATACATATATATATATATATACATATATATATATATATATATAAGAAGATCTACAATTATATTTCTTTTGATATTTTAACATATATTAAAATAATAAATTAATGTTATGTACATAATATTTTAACCATAATATTCTTAATTCTTAATAATTAAAAATGTTAATAACTTATAATATCATTTTCTCTTAATACTTAAATCTCTTTTCTTTGTATAATTGTTGGAGTTATCAAATGTAAATATAATACTTCATGATATTATACAATTTATGTACTTATATAGATTATTATAAGCATACAACTTATTAATGTAATGTTTTTCTTTTAAATACTAATTAAATGGATTATTAATTTCATTTTAATACATATAGATATTAGAGTTAAGTAATTATATATACTTAAATATTTATTGAAATATTTATATATAATACATCTATACATACATATATATATATATATATATATTCTGATATTCATATACTAAGATTTGTATAACTTATACTTGTAATAAAAATAGGGCTTATATAACGTCTAATTTATATACTTATTAGTTTAATATTTTTACTATCAACGAGTCTATTAAATGCATTACTGACTTACTTCTAGTATAGATAGAGTTGGGTAATCATATATATTCCTATATACTTATAGAATATATAAAAGTAAACAATGGTTGGTGATTGAATAAGATTTTATAACGTGAATTAGTTTTGGTAAATGGTTCTAAATTTATGACTTTGTAAATCATTTTTTATATTTATATATGATATATAGAGAGAGAGTGAGCAACACACACACATGTGTGTGTAAATTTGTACATATAATCAATTTGAAACTTGTATATATAATATATTATGAATTAAATTTTGGTACACACACATTATATAAAGACGATAGTGTAGAAATTGAAATAATTAAAAAATATGGTACTTGACAAAAAAATGCATAAATATAACATAAGAAAAATAAAACTATTTTATAAAAAAAATGAAAAATGAAAAACGACAAAGAAAGAAATGTGGGATGATATTAGAATTTGTAGAAAGATGTACTAAATTTTGGAATTTATGACATAGAATAAAAAAGTATTTATGTTCGACTTATTCGACTTACGGTCAAATAAATCGAATTTAAACGACTCGAATTTAATTGACTTTAGGTTTATATGACTTGATTTTGAATTTGATATTTTCAAGTAAAAAATTAAACAAGTCAAAAAGTCGAACGTCGGTTGAATGAACACTCCTACCAATAAGTGGGTGGATCAAATCCTTCTCCAAATCTATTAATCTATTCAAACACAGTTTATGTTATTTTCAATTAGAGGGAAGAAAATTTAAAAAAATTTACACATTAAAATATTTTCTAGTATTTGGTGTCAAGAAAATTTATAAAAAAAAAATATTTTGCTGGAAAATGTTTTCAACCTAGCCAAACATATCCTAAATTTGAGCTTTTCTCAACATGGAAAAAAAGTAAGGCATTCAAAAAACTCATTGATTTGATCAATTTTGACTAAGGGTGAAAACAAGCCAAGTAGTGTCTAAATAGTGCTTTGCTCGAGCTTGAATTCAAAAAAAAAAAAACTCAGAGCTTAGCTTGAATTCAACCTTATCGAATATAGTTTGCAAAGCTCAAGTTTGACTCCTTGGATTCCAAGAAATTTTGACCTCAATTCGAACTCATTCAAATTGAAGAAGTAAAGTCATAATTTTATTAAATATTACTTGTATTATAGTAATTATATATATTAAAAATAAAAACTGATTATATCTACAAGCTCGAGAAGTTTGACGAGACGTAGTCAAGAGTTAAAATTCGAACTCCAAACTCAGTTCGAATATACTGGAACTAGATCAATGCGAGTTCAAATCGAGTATTTAACCGAATTGCTCTTGAGCTATTAGCAAGAAAATTCAAGTTCATTGCCACCCCTAATTTCGACTAGTACAAATAGGATATTCGAAGTTAGAGGATTAAGTAGCAAGTCCGACTCAAAAAGTAACATACTTGGTTGGCTTAGCTCGAGTCCAACTCTAACTCAATCCAAACAGAGTCACAAGCTCTTAACCTAGTCGAGCTATAAGCTTGTTGCGATTTGCATTCGTTTCCCCACAAAGCCCCTCTATTTTTTGTATTTGTAGCAGAAGAGGTTTATCAGTAGCAGTTCGTAAGCAGATTTTTACTCAAAGAAGGTGAATATATAGCTCTCTTTTTATCGTGTAATTTATTATTGCAAAGTATTTTCTTATGTTTGTATGGTGAAATTTAATTTATTAAAAAAAAAACACAATAACAGCAACAACAAATTAACCAAATGAAGCGATTTGAAGGTGGTAGAGGAATTTCTCATCAGAAACAATTTGTAGTCATAAAACGACGTTAGTTAACAAGGCCCACAAGATTGATACTGATGATCTCAAAATTGTTGAATTCAACAACTGCTAGATTTCTCTAGATAATTTCATGGATCAAAAGTCCTTGTATTCCTTCTAGACTTTTCTATAACTTAGCTAACTAGTTTAGGAAAATTCTAAATACTACGACAAGTTACTAATTCATCTTATAAATAGGCTTAGGGGATTGTAAAGAAGAGCAAGGTAAGTCCTTGGTTCTTAAGCTCCGTTTGGTGTTTGAGTTGTAAAGTTTCCAACTCATCTTGTGTGTTTGAGTTAGTATAGTCCTTTGGTGTTTTTGATAAGTGTCCCATGTTTGTAATATTGTGATATGTTTAATCGAGTAATTATTGTGACATATTTGGTGTGATATTATTCAATTTATTTGGGTCTACCACTTGAGAAAACCAACAAGTGGTATGCCTTACAAAACGGGACGATCTAGAATCGTCATTTTCATTTGAAGTGATCTTTGTGCAGGTGGTTGGGTCAGGGACCGAATAAGTCGTTACTCTATCAGAATGAATGGTCGGCAACCGTCGAATGAGATACATGAAAAATCTTGTTGAGGCATAGTCTAGAACTATAAAATTATTGGTCTAGGACCATAGTTGCTTGGTTAGTGCAGGGCACACTAAAAGAAGATGGCAGATTTTGCCACGTCAATGATTGTTGTTGAGAAACTCAACAACAACAACTACGGGATTTGGAGTACCCGTATGAGATATTTTCTAATTGGACAAGGTTTGTGGGGCCTTGTTGGTGGTAATAAAACTACACCATCAAGTGATCCTAAAACCCTAGAAGAGTGGACACGAAAGTGTTAAAAGGCAATGTATGTATTGACAGTTGCTATGGAGGACGAGCAACTACAACGAATCAAGTTGGTGAAGACACCAAAGAAAGTGTGGGACACCTTGGCATTAGCAAATTATAAACTTTTGCAAAAAGGAATGAAGCAAAACTCTAGCGGCTTGAGAATGAGCTTTTCTCCATCGCACAATAGAATCTCACTATAAGTTAGTACTTTTCCAAAATGAAATCCTTATGTGAGAAAATTTCGAAATTAGATCTGGATAATGAGGTTAGTAAGGCACGAATGAGAAGAATTCTCATTCATGGCTTGAGACTGAAGTTCAAGGGTCTCATTACTGCAACCCGTGGATGGGCTATATAACCAACTCTAGAGGAGTTAAAAATTTTATTGGTGAATGAAGAAACTTTGGATGATAAAATGTTCAAAGTCACAAGTAAAAAGAAAGACCAAGCTCTCTTTGCTAAAAGAAGAGTACATAATCAAATAGGTGCAAGATTTAAAGACAGAGGTAAGAAAAGCAATGAGCAACCAAGGTGGAGAAGAAGGCAGTGGAAAAGTTCCCATCAAGGGGAAACAAACAAAATCGAGGTACAAGTAAAGATGATGACGATGAAGACTACGACACTGAGAGATCAAAGACGAAATGATCGATACTTCAATTGCAGAAAGAGAAGACACTTTACACATGATTGCTAGTATGAGCATGAAGAAAGAAATGTAGTAACATCTAAGAAATACGAGGATAAAAGTGATGAAGAGTGAGATTTCCAAAGTTTACTTGCACTTGAGAAAAAACTAGACTTCCACATTTAGCCTGTATTCGAGAAAGAATGGAATAACGAAGTATTTACTAAAATTGAAGAAGTCAAGGAGGATTGGTGCACAAATATAAGGCAACCCTCGTCTTCTGTCATAAAGGTTTTCACTTAATCATAATTTAATCTTCTAAGACAAAAATAGAAACTACAACATTGTCATAAAGGTTTTCACTTAATCATAATTTATTCTTCTAAGACAAAAATAGAAACTACAACATTTTTGTTGCACGAGATTGCATCAAAATCAAAAAATTATTTTTCTTGTTTTGTATACAAAAATTTCTGCACATATTCTTCTATATAAAAATGGAAAATTTTTAAGTAAGATTTTTGTCCCTACTATGTAGACCTTTTGGTCATGATCAAATCTTATGAAATCTTGTTTATTTCAGCCGATATTATTTATTTCATAGACATTGTGTTTAGATGGAGGGATTTAAGTAGATTTGATTTAAAATCCAAATCTATAATAAGTTATTCAAACAACTTAATTGATTTAGTCATGGATTTGAAATCCACCAACAAGTAGGAACATGATTTTAATGATTAAATAAATAGATTGAAATTCACTCAAATTTCATGTCATTTCAAATCCATCCAATCCAAATCCATTCATTTCAAATCCTTCCTTCAATTCAAATCCACCCATTCCAACACAACAATAGTTTAATTTATACAATAAGAATTTACAAGTGAAGTAAAAAAATCAATCCTACCTATTTTCTTATAAATACATCCTTAAGAGTTTTGCTTCGTCACTTGAGGAAAGAAAAGAAAAGAAAATGGAAGCTCAAGTCAACAGCACTCTGAAAGAAAAAAATCCCTCCACATTCTCAACTATTTTGTCTTGCTATAGGAAACTGTGATGGCCCACTAATTCTACATCTCTACTTTGTCAAGGAGGCAAAATATTATGGCTATTGAGCTAGTTAGAAACCGTTGCATGGCCTATTATATTCATCCCATTAACCATTTCCTATTTTCACCGCCGCAAAAAAGAAGGGCTGAACACCAAATTGATATTAATGAAATATCTGAATTCATCGCTACTGCCATCTTTGGCCTCTTCACTGGCTTAGACAACTACTTCTATGCTTACGGCGTGGCCTGCATCCCCGTCTTCATCTCGACGATTATCAGCAATGCAGTGCTTTCTCTGCTTTCTTTCTTGTTAAACAAAGGTTTACTTCATATTCAATAAACGTCATCATTTTGTTGACCATGGCATTAGGGGTTTTGGCTATTCCGTCTGGAAGTGATCGGCCTGAGGGTGAGATTAATAAGATGTATGTTTTAGGGTTCGTCATGACGGTGTGCGGCTGCGGCTTTGTACAGCTTGGTTTTGCCGATGGTGGAGCTGATGTTGGAGAATTTTTAAAATAACTATTGTTTCACCAAATGATGCCTTTATTTTCATATGAGTTGCATTGTTTCACTTGCATTGCTTCGTTGTATTGTTTCACCAAAGGGTGCTTTTCTTTTCAAATGAGTTGCATTGTTTCACCAAAGGATGCTTACTTTGAGTGAAAGAAAGTGTTCAAACAAATTAGAACCCTTCATTCTCTATAAATAAACATCACTCTCTTCATTTTAGCACCATCTTTTGATTACAATTTTGCAGATTTTTATTTGCTCATTTGAAACAAACTTATACTCACATATTCAAGTGTTCATGTTCTTATTGCGTAAAGGAAGTTGAATACTATTGTTTTTCTGTTGCTATCTTTGTCAAGTGGTTAGAATAAGTTTATTGAAAACTATTCTAGTGTATTCCATTGTATCCGAAAGGAAATTTGCCATATCTCTTTGCATCCCTAAAACAAAAAGGTTTTGGGAGAGGCAAATTAAGCCTAAAGGAAAGTGATTATACTATCACATCTTGGAATAATTATGCAAATCTTTGGGATAAAAGGCAGGCCACTCTTTCCACACCAACAATCTTTAGGCTTAATTTTTTGTGTTAAATTTTGTGGCAATGGCAACTTCAAAAATCAAGTGGTTATCCACTGATTTTACCAAGTTGTCAATGTTTGAAAGAGGAAACTTTCTTCGATGGCAAAAGAAGATGAAGATCCTTCTAACAACATTGCATGTTGTATATGTGCTCACAACTGAAAGGTTGAAAGGTCAAAGCAGACTGAAGGGGAGACTTTGGAACAAACTCGTGCAAGGCAGAAATGGGACAATGATGACTTCATTTGTAGGGGTCACATTTTGATTGGTATGTCAGATGGACTCTTTGACACATATCAAGATGCAATTTTCCGCAAAAGATCTTTGGGAAAGACTTGAGGCAAGACATATGCGAGAGGATGCAATAAACAGTAAGAAATTTCTTGTCTCCCGTTTTAATAATTATAAAATGGTAGATGGTATGCCTGTCATGAAACAACTATATGAAATAGAAAGACTGTTGAATAACTTCAAACAACACAAAATTAATATGGATGAAACTATTATAGTTTCTTCTATTGATAAATTGCCTCCTTCATGGAAAGACTTTAAAAGAATTCTCAAACACAAAAAGGATGACATAAGTCTTGAGAAATTGGTCATAAATATCGTTTAGAAGAAGAGTATCAAAATCAAGAAGATACTAAAGACAATGTTCAAAAGGGTGTCCATATAACGAAGGATGGCAAGACCAAGTCCCACAAGAAAAGAAGTCGCCATTCAAACAACTCAAACAAGAACAAGGTTGCCAACAAAAAGAAGAAAGGTAATTATTTTTTTTTGTGGCAAGGTTGGACACTACAAAGTTCAGTGTCGATTCTTCAAAAAGAAAGAGAAAGAGAAAGGTAATTCAAAGGACCTTGTTGCCATGATGTTCTGAACTCAACTAAGTAGATGATGATGACAAGGCATGGTGGATAGACTCTGGTGCTACTCGACATATATGTAAGAGCAAGGCTCTCTTCAAATCACTCAAAGAAAGTGATGGAACTATCATTTATATGGGAAATTCAACCACTCTTGAAGTCAAAGGCAAAGGATCCGTGAAACTAGAGTTTACATTCGAAAAAGTTTTAACTCTTCATAATGTTTATTATAGACCGAATTGTAAGAAAAATCTTGTTTCTGTAACCATGCTAAATAAACATGTTTTAAATCTGTGTTTGATGGTGACAAAGTTATTATATCCGAAGGGGGTACTTTTGTGGGAAAGGGTTATGTTTGTACTAATATGTTCAAACTTAATGTAATTTGTATGACAATAATAATAATAATATGTGTGGTTCTATTTATATTGTTGACTCTTTTGATTTATGGCACTATAGATTAGGTCATGTGAATTTTAGAAAATTAAATAATATGATGAAATATGAACTTAATACCACATGCAAGAAGAACTAATAATTCTTGTACTATATGCATGCTTACCAAGACAACCCGGAATCCATTGCTTAAAGTTGAAAGAAATTCTAAAGTATTAGAATTGATTTATTCTAATGTTTGTGACTTGCATGGATGGCCTATTATAGGAAATAAGAAATATTTTGTTACATTCATTGATGATTGTACTAAATTTTGTTATGTGTATTTGATTATTCAAAAGATGAAACATTGGAGAAGTTTAAAATCTTCAAAACTGAAATTGAACCCCAACAAGAGGCATTCATATAATGTCTAAGATCTGATAGAGGTGGAGAATACTATAATCCAAGTTATTTTGAGTCCACTAGCATTATACACCAAACCACAGCACCATATACTCCACAACAAAATGGAGTTGCTGAAAGAAAAAATAGAATGTTGGTGGAAATAGTGAATGCTATGTTTTCATTCTCCGATCTATCAAGTGATTTTTGGGGTGAAGCATTATTAACGGCTTGTCAATATTTTGAATAAAGTTTCAAGTAAAAGGAACAAGAAAACCCCCATATGAGCTCTGGAAGAAAAAGAAGCCTAATCTTAAATATTTTAAGGTATGGGGTTGTCGAGCAATAATAAAGGTTCCTGAACCCAAAAGAAAGAAATTGGGTGAAAGAGGAATTGAATGTATATTCCTGGGTTATGCTGAAAATAGTAAAGCATACAGATTCCTTGTGATAGAGTCAAATGGCTCTTATCCAATCAATACAATTATTGAGTCAAGGGATCACAATTTTCCAAGAACATAGATTCACATCCATTCCAAAAATTCAAAATGATGTTCACTTAGATGAACATACTCCAAGAAATAATGTATCTAATGATACATTAGGAGAGTTGGAACCAAGGAAAAGCAAAATCATTTGGACCGAATTTTATTATGTTCCTTGTAGAAGGAACAAGAGACTCAATAGAGAGTCATTCTCTACTATGTTATAATGTAGAAGGTGATCCTCAAACCTATGAAGGTAATCTATGAGACACAAGATGTGGCTGATTGGAAGGAAGCCATACAAGATGAAATGGACTCGTTAATGGCAAGTAAAACTTGAAAATTAGTTAATCTACCACCAAGTTCCAAGCCAATCGGCTGTAAGTGGATTTTCAAAAGGAAAATGAAAGTCGATGGAACCATAGACAAATTTAAAGCAAGATTGGTTGCTAAAGGGTCTACACAAAAAGGAGTGGACTATTTTGATACATATGCACCAGTGGCAAGAATAGCTACAATAAGAATGCTAATAGCACTAACCTCCATATATAGACTTGTGATTCATTAAATGGATGTCAAAACGGCATTCTTAAATGGTGAATTAGAGGAGGTGGTGTATATGAAGCAACTCGAAGGATTTGTGACTCCTGGACAAGAAAACAAAGTGTGTAAATTAGTTAAGTCTCTATATGGACTTAAACAAGCCCCTAAGCAGTGGCATCAAAAGTTTGATGAAGTAATTCTTGCTAATAGATTTAATCTCCATATAAACGAATCTGAGAAATGCGTATATGGCAAATCCATAATGGAAAAGGTGTCTTGATTTGTTTATATATAGATCATATGCTCATCTTTGGTATTGATTTGGAAGAGATAGAAACAACTAAAAAGTTTTTATATAGTAATTTTGATATGAAAAATATGGGAGAAACGGATGTGATCCTAGATATAAGAATAGTAAGAGGTGAAAATAGTCTTAGATTATCACAATCTCACTATATAGAGAAAGTGTTGAATAAATTCAAACACTTGGATTGTCATCCCGTAAGTACTCCTTTTGATCCCAATATCAAATTAGTACCAAACAAAGGTTGTCCTGTTGCACAACTTGAATATGCAAAAGCTATTGGATGCTTGATGTATGCCATGACTTGTACAAGACCTAACATTGCATATGCAGTGGGAAGGTTAGGTCGATATACAAGCAATCCAAATAGAGATCATTGGCAAGAAATCCATAGAATATTCAAATATTTGAAAGCTACTGGAAATGTATTAATGTTTATCATATAGTGGGAGGCCTTATGTTTTAGAAGCATTTTCAGATGCTAGTTGGATAAGTTATAATGAAGATCATGCTTCAACAAGTAGCCGACTTGTTGGTGGGGGTGCAATTTCTTGGGGATCAAAGAAACAAACATGTATTGCCGACTCTACCATGGCAAGAGAATTTGTAGCACTTGCTGTGATTGGCAAAGAAGGCGAATAGCTAAGGAATTTGTTATATGAAATTCCAATATGGCCTAAACCAATAGTGCCTATATCTACACATTGTGCTAGTCAATCGACTATGTCAAAGGCATATAGCCAAATGTATAATGGAAAGTCAAGACATATAGGCCTAAGACATAGTTATGTGAAAGACTTAATAGCAAGGGGTATGATCACAATAATTTTGTTAGGTCAGAACTTAATCTTGCAGATCCTTTGACAAAAGGACTGACAAGGGATATGATATGTAAAAATCAAAAGGGATAGGGTTAAGTCCGGTAACTAAGTCATTAATCACCAATGGTGGAACCTCAACTCACACTTGATTAACACCAAACCTTGGGTTCAATAAGTAAATCAAGTACACCATTAGTGTGATTGCAAGTGTTCGCATAAATACCATCCCAAGTTTGAGAACACTTGATACCATAAAAGAAATTGAAAGATTGAGTGTTTGCTCTTAATAGATCTATAACATACATTTACTGGAATGTTTATTATGGGGCATTTCTGATAGAATCTACCTATATGAGTATAAAGTGAGGTCGTTCAAAGAGTCTCAGACTTGACTCATAATTACTCAAGAAAATGACACAAGACACAAGACCATAAATGTGTCAAATGTTAATCAATGGCATAAGATAGCATTGAAGTTTGATGCGTATTCTTGTGCACACTTATTCGAATGAATACATGGTTCAAAGCTTGTCTACCATTCTATTTAGGATCAGTAAAACCACGGCCTACTAAGTAAAGGTTAAAATCATAAGATACCTTTACCGACATCTTAGTATTCTGAAATCATGAAATTTTCAGAATTACAAGAATGTGAGAGTATTTTCAAGGATTATTTTGAAAATAGTGGGGGAATGTTTGAGAATTTTCAAAATAATTATTGTTCACCAAAGGTGCCTTATTTCATATGAGTTGTATTGTTTCACTTGCATTACTTTAGTTGCATTGTTTCACCAAATAGTACTTTTCTTTTCATATGAGTTGCATTGTTTCAGTTGCATTGCTTCGGTTGCATTGTTTCACCAAAGAATGCTTACTTTGAGTGAAATAAGTGTTCAAACAAATAAGAACCCTTTATTCGCTATAAATAAACATCATTCTCTTCATTTTAACACCATCTTTTGATTACAATTTTGCAAATTTTTATTTGCTCATTTGAAACAAACTTATACTCACACATTCAAGTGTTCATGTTCTTATTGCGCAAAAGAACGTGAATACTAGTGTTTTTCTGTTACTATCTTTGTCAAATGGTTAGAATAAGCTTGTGCAAAACTATTATAGTGTCTATTCCATTGTATCTGAAAGAAAATTTGCCATATCTCTTTGCATCCAAACTAAAAAGTTTTGGGAGAGGCAAATTAAGCCTAAAGGAAAATGATTATAGTATCACACCTTAGAATAATTGCGCAAATCTTTGGGATAAATTAAGTTTAAAGGACAGTGGTTATACTATTCACCTTTCTATTTTCCTTGCTCTAGCTACTTTTTTATATTTCCATGTCCAAACTTTTGAAATTTTTTTGCCAAGTATGTCATTTCCAAACTTGTTGGACGAGCTCAAATAAATAAACAAATAAAAAGCGTAGACAAATTTACAAAAATAAATAAACAAATAAAGAATATTGTCAGGCTTATTTACTCATCTCAATGATACATTATGCAGGGAATGCCAAAGGAGGCAAGAGCATATGAACTAGGAGAAGCTAAGTACTACGTTGTAATAACTTGGGGTGCCATCATTTGGCAATTCTTCTTCTTAGGAGCAATTGGAGTCATCTTTTGTGCTAGTTCATCATTGCTATGTGGAATTGTGATAGCCCTTTTGTTGCCGGTCACTCAAATTCTAGCAGTTATTTTCTTCCACGAGAAATTCCAAGCAGAGAAGGGTGTTGCTCTTGTCCTCTCTCTTTGGGGATTTGTTTCGCATTTTTACGGAGAGATCAAGAATAACAAGCCCAAGGAGGATGTACAGGATCAGAATAGTCATTCTCAAACAACAGAGATGACTCCACTGGCTGCCCCATGAATTAATAATCCTTTTATTGTTTTTAGTAAAAGTTAGGGAAATTTGTATCCCAAATTGTTGCTAAATAATCATGTCAATGAACGGGATCCTTGTAGAACTTGTAATCATTCCTTATTGTGTTTAATCGTGTCGTGTTGTAATTGTATTCAATTTATGTAGTTTAACCTTATAATTAACACAATATCAAGTTATGTTTGGTGTATTTAACCTTTTACTATTGGCTATACCAAGGAAATTAATTTGGATAAATAATATTTGTGGTTTCTATATGACTACAAAATGTTCTGCTTTCTATTATAAAAGTTATAGGGACCTTAATTACTTTGAATTTTGATATAATGACACATAAAGTTTTCTTAAATACTTATGTTTTCTAATAGGAAAATAATTTTTAAGACCATAAATTCAAGATCATTTGTTAAAATCAATTCACGTGACAAAATTAGTTAGAATCACCAACCCCTGATTTAGATAATTTGTAAGATTCTATTATTTTTTTCGTGAATTTAAATACACATCTATGCCTTTTTTACATTATTAATTTGGATAAATGAACTGTTTCAAATATTGCAATTGTGATTCCTAAGTTAAACTTAAAAATTATACATAATAGAAGAAGTTAATGTGAATAATCCATAGAAAACAAATTGAACAAAGTCTTTAGGTACTCTATTTTACTTGAATAAAAATTTGGAATATTATAAAAAAAACCTAATTCACCCTCCTCTCATACCTAGTAGTATGTATTTTGCTGTGTCATGAATCCTATGCTAAAGATATTTATTATCGTGTCAAGGGAATTCTATGCATGGTGTAGACATTTTCTGATTGTACCTATAGATAGTAAAAGAATTGGACTAATTTTACTTTGCATTCTTTAACTTATCTTAATTTTTATTTTGTATCCTTAATTTTTGTTTTGCATCCTTAATTTTTGTTTTGGATATTTTGCACACTAACTTCTAAAACTATCACACATCAATGCAACTTTTAACACTGTCATCAAAGTTAATGAAATCTTTAAACGTGTACCCAAAATATTGTGGCAACATTAGTGTGCCTTGTTAACTCTCTAAAAGAGAATTATTTTCATACATGTTATATAGCTTGTATTTTAGTCTGTTTCTGAGGTATTTTGTTCAATAACTAGGGGTATCTTGGTAATTTTAGAGTTCTAGTGTTGAAATTAAACTTTTAATATTTAAATACACTTATTTATATATTTTAGAGTATTTTTATAGGTTTGGAATCAATCAGTTGTCAAACGGAACGTAAACGAAGTAAAATATTTTGTTTATTTTACCGGAAAATGGGATATTTTACCTTTGAAATTTTACCCAAAAAGGGGAGGCTAGAGAAACTTTTGGCCAAACCCTTTCCCTCTTTATTTATTTATGTTTATAGAAAACTAATTGAACATTAGATTTGACTTATAGATATACTCTCTGGATGGCTTTCCAGTTATTTTGCTTTTGGGGTGAAAATCTGAATATTATAATCCAAAAGAACATAAAAAAAAATAAAAAATTAGTTTTGCTAAACGTCAGATCAAAAACTAAGCATAAAAAAATATTCACGTCCTGTATCATATTGTCTCTTCATAAACATCAGATCGGAAACTAAACATCTTGAACATCAAATCGAAAATTAAAATTCTGCTCTTCTACCAAATTTTTGCTGCAGTGAATATTGAAAAAAAAAAAAAAAAAAACTGACAAACAAAACTAAGAACACGGAGATTTTGTATGGCCACCAAGTTTGGGAAAAAAAAAAAAAATGGATGAGATAGAACACAAAGGGATGAAGAGTATAGAAGAAAGGAGGGAAGGAGAGGTAAATGAATTGATGTACAGAGAAGAAATTAAGAAAGGAGGAAGCGAGAGCAACGGCACAAGAGATAGGATGGGAAAAAATCCTATGCCCTAAGAGTTGAAATTACAAACCTATCCCCAGACCAAATTAACCTTTGTTTTATCCATTTTGCCCTTGAAGTTTTGGCGGGAAATGGGAGGTTAGATAAAACTTTGGGCCAAATCCATTCCTTCTTTATCTATTTATGTTGATAATTCTACTAAAACAACCTGTCAAGTGTCAACCACTTCGGTTTTGAGGCCCTTCTAACAAGAAAACCAATAACCTGTTATTTGAAATTAAAAACAAAGCAAAATATCAGATGGGGAAAAAAAAAACTTTTCGTGTAAGTCTTGCTAAAACATGGCTTTAAGGTGACAGGTACACCCTTTGAAAAACTTTGACAGCTGAACTACGTGATAATAAAAATGCTTTTATTGTGGACTTCGAAATTATGAGTATCATTGCTCCTAAAAACCACAAAATATAAAAATTTGTACTCACACATATAGAAAAAAAAAGTCTAGCTTTTGAAGTCTAAATCAATAGATTAAAACAGAAAACTACTACAAGTTTTGCAATCTCATGCTAGATGAACCGTATATATATCATTCAACAATATCTGAGATCCTACTTTGTTTGGGCCGGCTAACATATTTAATATCACTATTTGAAAGGGCTTGCACTCCCGTAGTCAAGTGAATCAATACTTCACTGGAAATAAAGGTTAATATCATTTAATGCTATTCAATGCTTTTAATCGAGACAAGCAAAAAATTGAGTAAACTATTCAATTAAAACCAATGTGATACACCTTATGCATAGAAAAATTGGCCTCTATAAATGCATGTCTTGAGCTGCACAGAGGAATCTAGCTAGCACTTGCAGATCATAATTTTCCAAATATGGGAAGTCAGCTTAGCAACACCACCAGAAGAGCACTCCTGGTGCTATGCTGTATACTTCTAGCCGTAGGCAACTGCGGCGGTCCGCTGATCATGCGTCTCTATTTCGTTCACGGTGGCAATAGAATTTGGCTTTCAAGCTTTTTACAAACAGCCGGATGCCCTATTATTCTCGTCCCACTCGTCATTTCTTACATCTTCCGTCGCAAAAACCAAGACCCAACTTCCCAAACAACCACCAGGCTAACTTTCATGAATCTTCCGGTGTTTGTCGGGGCCTCGATCATCGGCCTCCTCACCGGAGCATGTAACTACCTGGCCGCCTTTGGGATCGGGCATTTACCGGTGTCTACCGTGACGCTTATTCTAGCGACGCAGCTTGCTTTCGTCGCGTTATTCGCATTCTTTCTTGTCAGGCAAAAGTTTACAGCTTATTCGATAAACGCCGTCGTTTTGTTAATGCTTGGAGCGGGCGTTTTGGCAATACATGCAGGGAATGATAGGCCTCCGGGTGAGAGCAAGAAGTTGTACGTTTTAGGGTTCGTGTTGACTTTAGCGTCGTCAGCGTTGTATCGGGTTGATTTTGCCGCTGATAGAGTTGACGTACAAGAAGGCAAAGCAGGGGATTAATTATACATTGGTTTTGGAAGTTCAGATGGTTCTCTGTTTGGTCGCAACGGTTTTCTGCACTGTAGGGATGATCATAAACAATGATTTTAAGGTTTTTCTCTTTTTCTTTTTTTTTCTCTCTCTTTGAATTTAGTACTAAAAACTATACTAGTACTACAATTTTATGGGAACAGTAGGTTGTGGTTAATTCAATTAATACATCCACGTGATTCATTCATTTTTTGCTTCAGATCCACGTTTGTGCATGTCTATTGATCAATATAGTTGAGGGAAATTCTAGAGTTCATTATGTTATTATTTTAGGAAAATATTTAAATAGATCTGATCTATGATCTCATTTATAAATCATGTAGTGTAAATTAAATATTATAAAATTTATGATATCAGTTGATGTAAACAAAATTTTATAAAATTTAATTTTAACCGAGAAATCTATAGATAAGTCCTAACAATAAACCGAATTTATGATAGTATTTTTCATTATTCTATTATAGGTTTGTAGATGGTACCGAAATAAAGAAATTCTATCGTTGATTATTATTTTATTATATTTTGTAGGTTTGTGGATTGTAGAATATTTTATAGATTATATTGGGAAAACTACAATTTATATCCAAATGAGTTAGTTAATTACAACGAATGAAAATTAATTTTTTGAGAATTGCAGATATTAGTAGTATGAGTTTATCTATTTAAGTGGTAAGAGTTTTATTATTAAATAAAGGAGATATTTAAGTAGAATAATAAGTATTGAGTTACCTTGTCATATTGCAAATATTGTCTTACCCAGCTTGTGGCAAATTTTCCCATTGAAGTTAATGAAATATCCCATTTTTCATAACAAGAAAATAACAATAAATCAATAAGGGATAAAAAAAATTATTCTAATTTGGCATAATTTTTTTACGACTACACACTTAATATAATCTTGCAACATTAGTTAGATCTTTATATGAGAGACAGGTTTTCTCAATCCCCACATGGATGAATATATTTTATACAAGGTAATGAAACACGAGCACAATAATATTTCTTTATCGAGAAGTGTAAAACAGTCTATCTATTTTCCCAATATTCCAATCCAAAACTTAAATATTATGTGTGCAGGTAATTCCAAGGGAGGCAAGAGAATTCCAATTGGGAGAAACAAAATATTACATGGTTCTAGTGTGGAGTGGCATCATTTGGCAATTCTTTTTATTTGGCGCTACCGGAATTATCTTTTGTGCTTCATCATTGTTTTCAGGAGTCATGATTACAGTTCTGCTGCCAATTTCACAACTTTTAGCTGTTATTATTTTCCATGATAAATTCCAAGCTGAAAAGGGTGTTTCACTGGCTCTCTCTCTTTGGGGATCCGTTTCCTACTTCTATGGTGAATGGAAGCAGATCAAGAAGAATGCTCGAGTTCAAGAACCAGAAATGTCTCAGTCCTACCTTCCAGATGTTGCCCCATAATTTTAAATCTATGTATTGTAAATAAACACAGCAGCATTAATCAATGGATCCTTTTGTCAATGAGGAAAACAATTTATTTTATTGGCAAAGGATGCTCTATCACACTTGCTATTTCAATCTTTATCCCATTATCTAATGAACAATTACGAATTCTTTACTACAACTCATAACTGTATTTAAAAGTAATCCTGACAGTTTATTAAATATTGGGGTAAAGAATAGAAAAGGAATTTATCATTATTATTTGGGGTTAATTATATTTACCTCTTTTGAGATTTAACCAAATTACCAAACAATTTCTAAAGTTTGGCAAAATTACAAACATCCCTTATAAATGATAAAACTATTGATATCTAAATTTATAAAGTCAATTTTTCAAAATAATGATATATATATATATATATAACCGCCTTGTATATCTCTCCCAACTCGTTAATCTTGGAGAAGTAAGAAAATGATGCCAACCTATTTTAAAATAGAACACATGATTCCACCTCTTATGTTGAGTCCACCTCGCATTTCCCTTTTTTATTTTTTGTTTTCCTTTTTAAATTGTCCTTCGACATTTTCTCTCCGTTTGGAGAAAAACTTTATTATAGAAAAGATTTATTAAGTGGCATATCAGGTGATATCTCTAAATCTTTGAAATTATACTATTTAAAGTAATAAGTTTAAAAATAAAATGAATTGGTAAACTATTATTTAAAATATTAAAATTTCATTGATTTGATAATACTACTTAATATATCGCTTAATAAAAACTTCCTATAATAAAGTTTTTACGTTTGGGGGTTGTTGAGTTGTTGGCTTTTGGATCCTATTTTTCAATTCCCTCGCTGACTTTCTTAGCAGTTCCTTCACTTAGGCGGCCAATAAGTCGATCGTAAGCAATAATATGATGCCTTAATAGTTGACATGCATGTCATTAATTGATTACACCAACCATTTTCAACTCCTTTTTATCGGCCTTTGCATGCAGAATAAATAAGCTGCATTTGTAATTTTAGTTATCACGTCACAATTGCAAGTAAAAGAAAATTGATCTAAAGAAAATTGATCTATCTTCAATAATGTACAACGTTGATTCAATCTACTATTATATTCATCTCAACATGTAGGCTTTTATTCTTTCTTTTTTCAGAATAGTAAAAAGTTTAGATGAATGATAGATTAAAGTCAAGGACAAATACAGACCATTAGCACGTTTTATTTGTTATAGTAATACTTATGGCTTGCTTACCAGCAAAGAATTTAACGTAACAAAAATCTAGATTGTGATCTTCATTGGATTTGAGCAGCCGTCTTGCTTAATATTTCAACCAACCCTTATTAACACAGACGTATATTTTTAATGCACATGTACGTGAATAAAGAGAAAATATAAATCTTCTTATGCATATGCATATGGTTTTCCTCAACCAAAACCTAACGATCACATAATCAATCCTAACAATTTGGTGGACCAAATTGGTCTTACATATAATTGGAATTCTTCTCGGTTAGCAAATACAGGTTTAGCTAATACATTAATCTGGCTCATTGCTGCACATTGTTACCAAATGTTAAAGTAATTGAATCCCTTATGGGGTCCCATTTGAATGGATGCATATGGAAATGAATTTTAGGAAGGATATTTTTAAATGAAAGAATTTGAAATAATATGAAATTTGATTGGATTTGAAATTTACTTATTTTAATCATTAAAACTTTCTCTCACTTGGTTGATTTTAAATTCTTCATTAAATTTGTTACTTGTTTCGATAATCTAACTCCACGTTTGATACGCATGAATGGTCTAGAATGGAAAGGTCATTCCAAGAAAAATGTAATTCTACTCATAATACGTAAGAATGCTTATTTTTATTATATGTCTGGTAACTCAATGCTAAATAGAATGCGCATTAATTTTTCAGTGTTTGGTATAATTATGTTAGATGTCAGAATAGAAAGATTTTTATATTACTTTGACTTATATGCCCCTAATTTTTTAAGAAATATAACAATTTTTTATTTTTTACCATCATTTCATGTTATATCATGTTTTTTTTTCCCCTATATAAGTAGTCATCTAGCAATGATTTAATTAAAAAACAAAAAAAAAATTGGAGAAAAGAGTTAAACAAAAAAAATGTAGGGTACATATATATGTAGATTACAAAAATTATTGAGGAGCAAAAAACTAAAGAAGTTTACAAAAAAGTTTGAGATATTTCTTGTGAGAAAAAATTAAAAATAATTAAAAATAAAAGTTTAATTTTATCTTATGTTGCACTCCTAAAATTTCTCAAATGTTTCTATTTCTTTACATTTCCCCCTTTCTCTAAAAATTTAAATTTCTTAAATCATACCATTAAAATAATAGTATATTCAAAATTAAGAATTTCACTTGAAACATAAAAATTTTTGAAATACAGTATATGAAGTGGACATAAAATTATAATTTTAAATTCATTTTTTTCAAATATTTGTTATATTAAAATTGAGTATTGTGTGGTTTCTTCAATTACAAATCGTCTATTTTATTATATTTTACAATTTTATTTTGTAAAAGATTAGGACAACCACTATTAGATTCCTAAAATGGCATGTAAAATTATACATTATATTAAAAAGTTATTTTAACTTTTACGATTACTAAACACCAACCAAAGCCATTGACCCTCCCCTAGAAGGCCACGGTCCATGGCTCCGTATTGATTTCATACGACGAAAGTCCCTAAGTATTTCATTGATCTCAAGAAAATCTCCACATGTTTTATTTAAACTTTTGCGTCATCAACTATTTTCGTAATCTCACAGAGGTCCCTCAAGTGTTTTTTTTTTTTTTTCTTTCTATCTAAATAGTCATCTAGCCGTGATTTAAAATATAACAAAAATTTGATGGACAAAAGAGTTAAATAAATAAAAAATTAGGTATATATGTGGATTACAAAAATACGTAAGGAACAAAAATTGAAAAAGTTTACAAAAAAGTTTGGGCTATTTCTTGTGATTAAAAAATAAGTTAAGAACGAAAACAATAAAAATATAATTTGAGGGATCTATCCATGAGATTTTAAAAATAGTTTAGGGGTCAAATTTTACAATTTTTCCTTACCAATTTTTTTTATAGAGTATTATAATTGATTTGCAAGAACGAAATTGCTCGTACATGTAATTATGTTACATCATTTTCAAATTTATTAAGAATAATCCTATATGTAAGGCATTTTCAAATAAATAAATATATTTTTTAACTTATTATAATAATATAACATTATATTTGACATGTATTGTAAATAATTGATATATATATAGTGATCCATAATATTTAGTGTTGTTAATTTTTTGGAAATACATCAATTTAAGAGGTAGGTTATATATTAATAATGTGAGAGTCTTGAATAAATAGCATATAGTAGTTATGGATAATATCTAAGTATTAATTTTTCTTTCTATATTACTTTCTCTTAAAATTATTTTTTCTTTATAAGTAGACCAAAACTTTCCATCCACTTTTTTTTATACATGTTTTTCTTTAAAATTCTCTTTATAATATAATTATTTCAAGAGAATAAAAATATAAAAATATGATAAAATTATTTATTATGAGATACACATAAGGGTGTACAAAAATCGTTAGTATAATCATAATGTAAATGTCTTGAATAAATATTAGTAGCTAAGCATAAGATCCATGTATTAATATAAATCAAATAGTTAACTTAAGTATTTCATTTTTACTTTTTACTATGTAATATGCATAATAGTTATAAGGATAAGATATAAGTAATTAATTTGAATTTAGATGGTACCTTATGTATTTTATCTTTTACTTTTACTGGTATGCCGATTTTCTAATATACTTGCCACTTGTTATCATGTAATAATTTTTCAATAAATATTCCCTTTGCTATACTGTATATATAGATTTTAGTCTGTGTCCAAAGTTGTTCTTGTTCATGACCAAAGATAATTCAATTTCACAAGACCAGATCAATCACCACATTCTTTTTTCTTTTAGAAAGGTTGGGGAAAGAGGCATCATAACTCCTAATTAAACAAAGCCGAATTGCTGAAAGGCTTTACAGAAAATTAATTTGAAATTAGAAATCGTAAGTCCAATTTAGACAAAATTAACCAATCATTAGAAATTCACCAAGAAAAATTCTATTTATTTCACAAGTTAAAACAATAAAATTACTTGTTTATTTATCATTAAATTTAAAAAATTCATGTGAAACAATAGTTTATTTGTCGAAAAATAATTGACAAATAAAATAAGAACAATAAAATCAATAAAAATTATAGTAACTAAAATTGAGTTTGGCAAAAAATTTATTTTTTTAGGATAATAGAAAGTCAGAAAATTAAATTAGTCTAAAATACATTTTAGGTTGCTTTAATTATTTCTTTTCATTACAAATCTTTAAGTGTCCTTTTGAATCTGTGGATTTTAATTAAAAAAAAAATCAAATGATTATAATTGAAATCATTGAATTTGAAATAAAATACAATTTAAATGAATTTCAAATTCTACCATCACTTGTGACATTTATGGGTGGATTTCAAATTCCAATCAAATTCACCTCAACATGTTTGATAACCTATAATATATTTAGATTTGAAATCTAATGCATTCACATCTAGGATGATTACATCTCTGTATTTAATGGGGGCATAATTAAAAATACATGATAAATATTCCAAAACATATACACATAACGGAAAATATGATCATAGACCCGGGTTTTAACCCCACTTGTAAACTCTACGGTCAAAGTTAAATCTTATAAAATCTTGCTTACATCAACTTATATCGTAGATTCCATAACATTTAATCCACACTACAGAGTGTCTCTTAAACCACATCTGCCTAAGATTTCCTTACACATAATAATAGGTTTCACCAAAGTTGGGCCACGCAGCCCAGTGGACCCGATGTATGCTAACTAGGCCTGAAGGGGTTATATGTATGGATGGAGAGAACGGACTTCTAAACTAAGACGAGTAAGTTCAATTCAATCCAAAATCTGTGTCTTGGCCCAATTGCAAAGTTGGCTCTATGAACTTCAATCTCACAATCCAAAACAAATTGTTGTTTCAACTGCTTATGAAAAGGCGAGTAGATTCTTTTTTAATATTGAAAAAAAAAAAAAAAACATTTTTAGAAAAGTAAGTTTTTTTTTTTTAATTTTTTAATGAGGGTCCATTTGGTTGGATGTAAAATGTTTAACCTAGGAAAATATTTTTCTTGGAAACATTTTACATGGAAAGTCCATTTTTTATACAACTTTTTGGTATTTGGTTGATAAAACAAAAATATTTTGAAATATAATTTCTTAATATTTCTTGTCTTTAATTTTATAAATATGAGTTAAAAAGACTTATAACTGAAATAAATACTTCACAAGTAACTGTGATCAACAAAAAAATTATTTTATTTAAAATTAAATGATAATATAATGTAGTGGTAGAATATGGATAATGATAATTATAATCCTCTGGAACCCAAAATGAAGAGAAAAACAAATAGACAATAATTGCAAATAAAATTAATTTTGGTAAATGAAGTTATAGAACTAAGTATTTGAAATTTAAGCTTGTCACTTTTGAATTTGTATTTGGATAGATGGATTTAGGAATGGGTTTAAATCCACTCATTTGTTGGAGGAATTTGTAAAGTTAAAATGAATAAATTTCAAATTCACCCAAGTTAGACGTTATTTGAAATCTTTGTTTTAACACTTTTTTATTTAGATAAATTTAAAAATCATTAGTTTTAACCCTAAAATTACTCCAATAAATGGGTAGACTAAATCTTTCTCCAAATCTATCAATCCAAATGCAGCTTAAGTTATTTTCAACCAAAGGGAAGAAAATTAAAATATTTTACATATAAAAATATTTTCTAGTGTTTGGGGCCAAGAAAATTTCTAAAAAATATTTTGTTGGAAGATGTTTTCAACCCAACCAAACATACCCTAAATTTTAGCTTTTCTCACATTAAAAAAAAAAAAAAGATTAAAATACATTAATAGTTACCAAACTATTAGGTTGTTGCATATAAAATCATTGAACTATTTATTTTTCAAATTTAGTCATCGAACTACTCTTAAGTATGTGTCTGAGTCACTGCTTCTATTTCTATAGTGACTGCAGACACACTTAAAGTAGTTTAGTGACGTCAGACAGTGACTGAATTTGCAGATGAGATGACTCCAGATACATACTTAATGTAGTTCAATAACCAAATTTACAGAATAAATAATTCAGTGACCTTGTATGTAACAACCTATTAATTTAGTGACTATTCGTGCATTTTGCTCAAAAAAAATACAATTAGGGTATCCAAAAACCCACTTGTATGATGATCATAGGGGGAAGGGACGGCCGTTCCCCCAAGATATTTAAAATAATGCTTTCTCTGATTAAAATTTTTTTAAATTATTATTATACTATTATAAAAATTAGATTTTGCCCCTTAAAAAATTTTAGAGAATATGAAAATGTATTCCTTATATATGTATTTATATAGTTTTATTCCCAAGAGTTTCGAAAATATATTATTTATCTTGATATTTTTTAAAAAAATTTCAATAACTTCCTTTAAAAAAATTGGATTTTACCCCGTGGAGAAAAATTTTATAAAAATTATAAATTATTTCTCCAAATATATATATATATATATATATATATTATGAAACTAAGTCAAAATTATTAAATTTGGTTATTAACTGAAGTAGAAATACAGAAAAGTAGAGAGATATTAGAGAACTATCAAATGTTTCAACTTTCTATTAGCTCTTCCAAATGAGATACCAAATGCCTCTACTTATAGGGTTACAATATAGGGGATTTATAAATATGATACATGAATCACGTGAATCGATAAGTCTTTTGAGAATCAATAAGCCTTCACAAAATTCAAAGAGATGAATACCACATTAACCAATGTATTTAGGAGATGAATGGACATGTATATTTCTAGAATTCATAAAAATTTATAACACTCTCTCTTGGATGTCCATTACACAGAGAATAGGTCTCGTTAAAAAACCTTCTAGAAAAAAACTCAGTGGGAAAAATGTCTAGTGAAGGAAAAAGTCTTATACACTATTCAAAGTGTTTAGCAATGTACTTACTCCCCCTGTTGATACACATTAAATTGAGATCTTTAAACCGACACATTCTAATTCTTTTGACCAATTTCAAATGTAGTAGTTGGTAGTGCCTTGGTAAATAAATTTTCCAAATTTTCACCTGAGCGGATTTGCTGCACATCAATTTCACCATTCTTTTGAAGATCACGTGTAAAGAAGAATTTTGGTGAAATATGCTTAGTTCTATCTCCCTTTATATATCCTCCATTTAATTGAGCAATGCAGGCAGCATTATTTTCGAACAATACTGTAGGAATTCTTCCTTGGAAGATAACACACATTTCTTCCGGATATAGTGAATAATTGACCTTAACCAGACACATTCTTAGCTTGCTTCATGAATCGCTATAACCTTAGCATGATTTGAAGAAGTGGCAGTTATAGATTGCTTTGTACAATACCATGATATAGCAGTACCACCACATGTGAATAAGTATCCAATTTGAGATCGTACTTTATGTGGATCGGATAAATATCCAGCATCTGCATACCAATATTAACTCTAGAGTAGATTTATTAGAATAGAACAAGCCAAGATTAGGTGTTCCTTGGAGATATCAAAAAATATATTTGACTCCATTCTAATGTTTACGTGTAGGAGAAGAACTAAATCTTGCTAAGACATTCACAGCGAATGATATATCATAAAATCTTGTATAATTAGCAAGATACATAAGTACCCCTATTGCACTGAGATATGGTACTTCAAGACCAAGTAGTTCTTCATTTGTTTCTCGTGGTCGGAAAGGATCTTTATCAACATCAAGTGATCGAATGACCATTGAAGTACTCAATAGATGTGTTTTATCCATATAGAACCGCTTTAAAACTTTAGCAGTATAATTTGATTGATGAATAAATATCCCACCTTCCAGATGTTCAATTCGTAAACTAAGGCAAAATTTAGTTTTTCCAAAATCCTTGATCTCAAATTCTCTTTTTAGATATTCAACTGATTTTGAAATCTCTTCAAGAGTTCGAATAAAATTCAAATCATCCACTATAAACAGCAATGATCACAAAATTCAATCCATTTTTCTTGATAAAAATACATGGACATATTATATCATTTGTATAGCTTTCTTTAATCAAACTTTCACTGATACGATTATACCACATACGTCCAGATTTTTGTCTCTTATACAAAGATCTTTGTAATATATGGAGTAAATTCCTCATTAATTTGAAAATTTTACTTCAGGTAATTTAAACCCTTCAAGGATTTTCATGTAAATATTATTGACTAATGTTCTATATAGATAAGCAGTGACTACATCCATCAATCGCATATCAAGCTTTTTATGTACTGCCAGCCTCACTAGATATCGCAATGTGATTGCATCCACTGTTGACCCAAAAAGCAACCTAAGAGGGGGTGAATTAGGTTATTTCTAAAATAAGATCTTAAAAAAAACCCTTTTTAATGTGCTTAATAGAAATGTAACAAATAAACACTTAAGCACAAATGAATATAATAAATATTCAACAATTAAAGATTAAAAAACAAATATAATTTTTATGATCAGATAGAGAAAGATAGTATCAAATCAAGCTCCCAAACTTCTCAAGTTTGGGGTATTTTCACTAGTAGTGCCTCTTCAAAGAAGGTGAGGTAATAACCTTCTTGTACACAAAGTAGACTCACCCTTGCACCAACTAAGTCCCTCTAGTTGAGTCAAAGGATTTTACACAACAATCCCACTTTTGTACACTGTTATCCCTCCACTCTTACACTTGATTAGTGCAGCAAGAATAGACTTGCTGAGTGATTATCCCCTCTAGTTGAGCCAAGAGAACTACACTACCCAAACTAATACAACACACAATATCTTAGCCTATTTCTTTCCAAATAACTCTTACAAGTGTTTGTATTGAATGCAGTAGTTCTACTCTCTGCGTTTTACATTTACAGATTTGGGGGTATTTATAGAAGCCCAAAAATTACTTCCAATAGCTCTCTAACGGCTATTTTTTGTTTCCTGAGAAACTAGCCGTTTGGTCTTTTAGACTGCCGATGCTGTGAGTGTGCGTCTGAACGAACTAGCCGTTGGACCTTTCGAATATCCGATGCATGGCCTTTGTGTCCGGTCTCTGAGGATATCCGTTCGGACGTCCAAGGATGTGTCCGATCCATGCAAGTCTTCTGAAAGTATGATCGGATGCTATTTTTCGTCCGAGACTTTAGGTCTTTTATGTCGGGCATTAGATTGTTCGAATTGTCTTCCTTTCAGACAATCATCAACGTCCATAGAGTTTTACTAGTTATTTTCTTGATTGTGTTCGGACAATCATTTATATCCGAAACTTCCTATTTTTCTGCATACTTATTTTCAAACTGTTAGTGCGATTTGGTCATCATCAGAACATGATTATCATAATTGGGGTTCAACATCCACTACTCTTATGAATCTGTATGTGGATAATCAAGACTATAAGATTTTGAGACTTACCCCTGCGCAACAAGTCACGCTTTATATCTCACAATCTCATTTTTCTCATTTCATTTTCGCACAAAATTTCATTTATACCCAAAGGGTTTTATACCTTCAGGTATTTGGGCTACAGGTCCAAAAATTTCGATTTTAGCAAGTGAATCCAATTCGGATTGAATGGCATATTCTATTTTGGCCAATCATTTCTATGCCGACATTCCTCAACCAATTTTGGTTCAAGATCCTTAATTTCTTTCATAATTTCAAGTGCTACATTATTTTATGCAAATGTACTATAAGAACAATGACTTAATTTCAACTCGGTCCCAATATTTCCTTATAGTGACAAAATTTATAGAAGTTTCATTTACACGCTCTTCTGGAGTATGAAACTTGTGCTCTTTAGGAGTTAGAATTTGCTCTTCAAGAGTTTGAATTTTGTCACTTCTTTTGGAATTCTATATTAATATTCGACTCCTCTAGTAGAACATTTTGATCATTTGATCCTCTTTTCTTTCGATAATTTTTATCTTTGGAACCAAGAGGTCGACCACGCTTCAAACGTGCTTTAAGCTCATTTGCTATAGCACTTGTAGATTTTTCTACTGGAACATCTAGTTTAATTGGTCCCAGCATTTTCTGCAGGAATATGCGATTTTGTAACTCTTTTAGAGTCAGCAAATACATCAGGTAATTGATTTACAATCTCTTGCAAATGTATTATCCTTGAACTTCTAATTCACAAGTTTTTGTACGAGAATCAAGAAAATTTAAGGACTATGTATTCCATGTGATTTTCTTTTTCGGTTGTTCATTTCCCCCCTAATGTTGGGAAATAAGTTTCATCAAAATGATAATTTGCAAATCTTGGAGTAAATACATCACTTGTCAAAGGTTCAAGATATCTAATAATAGAGGGTGAATCATACCCAATATATATTCCCAACCTTCTTTGGGGTCCCATCGTAGTACGTTGCGGTGTCGCTACAGGGACATATACCGCACATCCAAAAATTCTCAGATGAGAAATATTTGGCTCATAACCAAAAGTCAATTGAAAAGGGGAGTATTTATGGTAATTTGTCGGCCTTAAACATATAAGTACTGCTGTGTGCAAAATAGCATGTCCCCAAGCGGATATAGGACTTAGTTTTGTTCTCATTAACAATGGTCTAGCAATTAATTGCAATCGTTGATAAATTATTCGGTTAAACCATTTTGTATATGAACATAAGTTACAGGATGTTCAACACTAACGCCAATTGACATAAAATAGTCACCAAAAGTACGAGACGAATATTCACCAACATTCTCTAATCGAATATTCTTTATTGGATAATCAGGAAACTGTACTCTCAACTTGATAATTTGAGCAAGTAGTCTCGCAAACGCCAGGTTGCTAGTTGATAATAAACAAACATGCAACCATCTTGAAGATGCATCTATTAGCACCATAAAATACTTAAATGGTCCACATGATGGATGAATTGGTCCACATATATCACCATAAATTCTTTCTAAAAATGCAGGGGATTTAGTCCCACTTTAACTGGTGAAGGTCTTGTAATAAATTTTCCCTGAGAACAAGCAACACATATAAATTTATTTGAATTTAACACCTTTTGAATCTTCAATAAATGGCCATGCAAATCTTTCAATTATTTTTTTCATTATTATCTACCCAGGATGTCCTAGTTGATCATATAAATGACAAAATTATAAGAATCAGTAAACTTCTAATAATTCAAATAGTTTATTTCAATTGAAGTAATTTTAGTGTAATATGAACCAAAAATTTATTCATTCACTCTGTCTTTTATAGCACATTAATATGTAGCAATAAAAATAGGAATATGCAAATATTCAACATTTGAGTTCTCCATGATCTCAATATGATATCCATTTCGGCAGATATCGTTAAAACTTAATAAATTTTTTCGAGACTTAGTAAAGAACAATGCATTATTTATAACCAATTTTGTTCCTTCAAGGAGACATATATTTGCTCTACCAGAACCTTCGATTAATTTTGCACTACCACTTATGGTATTAACATTTGTTTCTCCCAATTTCAGGAGGAAAAAATAATTCTTATTTTTAAATATTGTATGTGTTATAGCACTATCAATAAGACATACATCTTCTTCGCCTTTCATTGATCTTTCCAAATGTTTGTCAATATCCATACCTTCTTCATGAAGGAAAATACAAAATATAATTAATTAAATAAAACAAAAGTACATTTCATAACAAAAGCACTGATTAACTAGAAAATATAGAGCAAACTTTAAACTAATCTATTTGACATTTTAACATGGGTTCACTTATTTTAGACATTTCCATCACCAATCAAATGATCAATTCTTCCTTCTAGATGTTCAAAGAAATCAGCCACATCAAAATGCGTTACATCAATATTAGCATCATCATCATTGCCAAAATCATCAATTGGCTTGGTGAAGTTCACATCAACACTTTTGTCTTTCTTTTTCAATGATACTTGATACAATTCAACCAAATATTTTGGAGCTCTACATGTTCGAGGCCAATACCCCTTATCACTGCACCGATAGCATAAATTATCAGAATCTTTCTCTTGTCTTTTTCCATTATTATTATCCCACTTCTAGTAAGAATGTTTGCCCTTATGACTTGATAAGCCATGGTTACGAGTATCATGATTATAATAGTCATATCGGCCAAGACCACAACCACGGCTACTGTCATGGCCATGACCACGGCCACAATCTCTTTCACGTTGATAATTGGAAGACTTTGTCACATTCGCTTCAAGGAATGGACTAGAACCAGTTGGTCGAATCTCATGACTTTTCATTAATAATTCATTATTTTGTTCAGTTACAAGAAGACATGAGATCAATTCAGAATACTTTTTGAATCCCGTCTCTCAATATTGCTGCTGCAGAAGCAAATTCGAGGCATGAAAAGTGGAGAAAAAATTTTCTAACATATCCTTGTAAGTAATAATTTTTCCACATAATAATTTCAATTGGGATGTGATTTTAAACATTGTAGAATTATATTCACTTATTAATTTGATATCTTGTAATCTCAAATGTCTCCAGTCATATCGGGATTTAGGAAGAACAACCAATTTCAGGTGGTTGTATTTTTCTTTTAAATTATTCCATAGATCAAGAGGATCTTTAACAGTAAGATATTCAGCTTTCAAACTTTCATCAAGATGATGACGAAGAAAAATCATTGCTTTGGCACGGTTTTGTGTAGAAACCTCATTTACTTCCATAATGGTGTCTCCAAGATCCATTGTATCAAGATGCATTTCAGCATCAAGAACCCATGATAAATAATTCTTTCCAGAAATGCCAAGAAGTACAAATTCAAATTTAGTAAGGTTAGCCATAAGAAAAGAATTTGATAAACAAACTTACCTAGATATTACTTGAACAATAAGATTTTTCAATTTACTATATTGCGCAAAGGCAGAGTCATGTTGATAACGTATTATGAAACTAAGCTGATAATGTATTATGAAACTAAGTCAAAATTATTAAATTTGGTTATTAACTGAAGTAGAAATATAGATAAGTAGAGAGATATTAGAGAATTATCAAATGTTTCAACTTTCTGTTAGCTCTTCCAAATGAGGTACCAAATACCTCTATTTATAGGATTACAATATAGAAGATTCATAAATATGATATATAAATTACGGGAATCGATAAACTTTTACGAGAATCAATAAGTTTTTACAAAATTCAAGAGGATGAATATCACATTAACCAATGTGTTTATGGAATGAATGGACATCCATATTTCTAGAATTTATAAGAATTCATAACAATATATATAATTTTTGGCCTCTAAAATGCAACTCTTGAATTTATCCCTAAATACGATCAATTTTAACTACTATAAATAAGATATTTGAATCTATTAATATTAGAGGGTTAAGTAGCTAATCTAACTCGAAAAGTAACCTACTTGGTAGGCCCAGCTCGAACCCCATTGGACTCGATCCAAACGGAGTCACAAGCTCTTAACCGAGTCGAGCTAGTGCTTCTTGTAAGTTGCAACAGTCGGTCCCCCAAAAGCTCTTATTTTTTGTATTTGTAGCAGAAGAGGTTTATCAATGGCAATTCGTGGGCAGATTTTTACTCAAAGGAGGTGAATATATATCTCTCTTTTTATCATGTAATATCAATGAGAAGTTTATTATGACAAACTATTTTTCTCATATTTATTATATGGTGAAATATACAAATTATAATAAAATAAAAAAAAAAACAGATTAACAAATGAAGTGATTTTGAGGTGGTGGAGGAATTTCTCATCAGAAATAATTTATAGTCCCAAAACGACGTCATTTAACAAGGCCCACAAGATTGATACTGATGATCTCAAGACTCGGATTTTAAAGCTTGTGTTCCCACGGCGGAGCGCCACCACTGTGCTGCAGAATTGGGTTGATGAAGGCGGCGGGAGGATATCTGTCTCGGAGCTTCGTAACATATCCAGACTGCTTCTGAAACGACGACGTTTCAAGCACACCTTAGAAGTAGGTATTTCCTGCTTAATTTATCCACTGCATTTTAGCCTCAAACTCAAAATCTTGATAATCAAACATAATTCAAAACTCAAAAGGGAATTTGAGATTTTTTTTTTTTTTGGGTTGTTGTTGATTATGATGATGTTCTGCTATTGTAGATTCGTGTAAAGATTATTGTTATCAATTTTTTGGTCTACCTGTTGTAGAAATCTGCCTAATTTTGCTTTATATTACTTCTATTATTATCTTGTTAATTATTGGAAGGTTACGGCTGTTGTTCTAGGGTGAATGCTATATTGGATCTCTTTTAATTTGTTAACTCGGGTTTTCAGGTTAATCCTACTTAATGCTTAACCACATTGCCACGCAATATCTCTGGAACTTAGATGGTTTGTTTCCGGAGTGGGAGTTGGCAGAATGCTACAACAAATCTCTCACCAAGGCAAAATTTTATCTTAATTGAGTAAATAACCTGAAATACAGTTTCTATATATTTTATGTGTCTGGTAAGTAGAATGGTTACTGAGAGTATTAGCATATCAGACTACAAGTTCTCTGTCGTCCCTTTTGTCATTTAGGGATATGGATGATAATTTTGTCAGTTATCCCATTTCTTTGCAGATATTAACATGGATGGAGGCTAGAGAAAGATCGCGAATGTCACCTTCTAGGAGATTATGCATTGCGGTTGGAATTGACAATCAAAATACATAGTTTAAGGGAAGCTGAAGAGTATTTTGAAAATTTGCCCAACACTGTTTCACAGAAAGCTGCCTGCCTTCCTCTTCTTCACTCTTATGCTAAAGAAAGGTCCACCGAGAAAGCTGAGGCCTTGATGCAGAAGATGAACAGCTTGGGGCTAATTGTGAACCCTCATCCATTTAATGAAATGATGAAGCTTTACATTGCCACATCTCAATACAAGAAAGTGCTCTCAGTCATTCTACAGATGAAACAAAACCAAATACCAAGAAATGTCCTATCCTACAACCTTTGGTTGAATGCTTGTGCAGAGCTGTCTGGAGTTGGATCAGCTGAAGAGGTTTTCAAAGAAATGATACGTGACAAAAATGTTGTGTTAGGATGGAGCTCTTTATCTACTTTGGCACATATTTACCAAAAGTCAGGACTATTTAACAAGGCCTTTTGGGCACTGAGAGAGGCAGAAAATAAACTATCTGCCTGTAATCGCCTTGGTTATTTGTTCCTGTTAACAATCTATGCTTCCTTGAATAGGAAGGATGAAGTTCTCCGACTTTGGAAAGCTTCCAAAGGGGTAAAGGGCAGAATCACATGTGCCAACTACATTTGTATCTTGTCATGTTTGGTGAAACTCGGAGGTATCAAAGAAGCTGAAAATATATTTCTTGAGTGGGAGTCACAGTGTAGGACATATGATATTAGGGTATCCAACATTCTTCTAGGTGCATACATGAGGAATGGACTAATGAAGAAAGCTGAATCTTTACTTAACCGCTTATTGGACAGAGGTGCATGTCCAAATTATAAAACTTGGGAGATTCTCATGGAGGGATGGGTAAGGAACAATGAAATGGATAAAGCTATAGATGCAATGAGAAGATGCCTATCGTTGTTGAAAGATTGTGAGTGGAGACCATCAGCTAGTATTGTGATTACAATTGCAGAGTACTTTGAGAAGATGGGAAAGATTGATTTGCAGATGCAATGCAGTATCTGGAGGTCATCAGAAGTTTGGGTCCTGCTAGTTTGCCTGTCTATAAATCGTTGCTAAGAATGCACGCCCACTCTCAAAGACCCACTGAAGACATCCTTGAACTAATGCACAAGGATGGAATTGATTTGGATGAAGAGGCTTCTGCCCTTATTCAGGGATTCAATGTGTGAGTTAGAGTGACAAAGATGTGCCATGGCAGGCTCTAAAAGGAGTCTTGCAGGTAGAATTTTCTACTTCAATTTTCTTCCTTGAAGCTGAAAACAGCTGGAAAAGATTGATGGTCAGTATTTGGTGTCAAACATACTCTTTGACAAATTTTGTTTCACAAAAGTTGGCATTCTCTTTCCTGCCAACTCAGGTAGAGTAGAATGTCTGTAGACAACCTGTGACTATGAGCAAGAGGTACTCTCTGAGATCAGAATGTGATGTTCACTTTTCTGAATCTTGGACAGAAAGCTGATGAAAGAGAAATATGTTTCATGTTATGTTACTTCTTCTTTGCCGGACAGCAAGACAAGAGTAAGTTTTGCTTTGTTTCGAGGAAATAAACATTTATAGCTTTCATGCAAAATTTTTTATATGAAGTTATGAATCCATCATACCATACAGATATCACTTTAATGGCTGAAGTGCTTTCCTGTCACTATAAGACACATATTTCAAATTTTTTACCTCTTTTTTTCCATTTGAGGTTGTCTGTTGATAGAATTAATTGAATCTTCTCCTATCATGCCAGAAATGTTATAGCAGGTTTTCCCTTCCTTTTTCTCATATTCTTTGTTCATGTGTTTCACTTCTGTCATGAGGATTTTCTGATAGAACTTGGGCTTTCCTTGACATCTCACCTGTTTATTGAGGTATAGATTATTTCAAACATCACTTCTTTTTCTAATTTGGACATAAGTTTTCTCCTCAACAATGTTTTTGCTTCATTTGTATGAATTTGTTTATGAATTTCACAATGAAGTGTAGTTTAGGTAGTAAGACGCTTCTCCTGTACCCTATTGGTCATGGTTCGAGTCACTAGAGGGTATGGAGAAGGATAGATGTTTTTATTTATTTAAAAAAAAAAAAAAAAAAAAACACTCACACTCTCACACTTGTGGCTACACTTTAAGGTTGCTTGGCCCATGCATCAGCTGAACTTGGCCATCTTTGCATTGTTAAGATATCTGCTGACGTGAAGCAGATGAGAGCCCTTTGAGTAGGAATTCACCAATTCAGAATCTTGGTTTGATGACATGTTAAGCAATAGTTTAACAAAACACGCATCTTATGAGAATCTTGTCAGCAATCTCTCTTTTATTTTTGTGGGGGGGTTGGGTTTTGGTGATGGGTTGAGCTTGATGTGTGTATCAGTTTCCAGCTTCCCAACACCAACTCAAGTACTCTCTCTCCTGGAAAATTTGAAGATCTGACGGTTTGATGAATTCACTTAAATATTATGATGGGAGCCCCTTAACATTGTTTCTTTTCTTCTTTTTTTTCTGTCCCCAATAAATGGAGAAAGAAGCTTAATGTTTTCTCATGCTGACATATAATATCACAGTTGATGAAAGGTGATAAGTCTGAGTTTCATAGATATGTTTTAGTAGCACTGCTTACATAACTACTATTTAACTGCTTGTTTCTCAAAGGAGTTATTTATTCTGCAATAGCTGATGCATCTTTAATCTAGTAGTAATTAATCCTTTCTTGCATAAATCATTTGCAGGGATTCAGTAAAATGTGAATTCAGTTGACAGGATTCCACTTCAATTTGATGCAGCAGCTGCCAAAATCTTGCGAAAATCTTTCTTGTGCTTGAAGAGTTTGTCATGATGCGGAATGCATTCCATTATATAATGGAATCTTCAAGGACATAATCAATCTATGCTGCAAGCATAGGCATAGTTTTGATCCCAATCCAACCCTGGCTGTAGCAACATCTGCACAACCTATTTTCCTGTCTCCTAAACAGCATTTCCCATCTGGTTCATGTTCCCTGGTTTTGAGATGTTTACGAGACCAGCTTCGTTTGCATTCTTTTCCTGCTCCTCCCCTACTTTTGAAAATGCACCCTTCATTGCAGGCGCACACTGGAAAGAAAAGGTTCAGGAAAACATAGAGCTTTATGAATTAAACAACTACAGTAAATTCAGGAAAGTTTCGTGTTTGCTTGGAAAAGAGAGAGGGGCTTATGTGGAAGATTCATAAGTATTTTTTATCTTGTAAGCTTGGAAATCTTGAACTGAGTTGAACCACTTCATCTCTGGATTTTTGTCTCCATCTCGCACATATGCACACTTAGCCATCTTACAGGGAAGTTAATTAAAAGTTTCTTCCACATCTACTTGCAGTAATATTTTTAGGTATAAAGCTTGCAGATTAAATGCAGATACAGAATACCCACCTGTGTCATGCTGGTTTTTCCTAGCCAAAACTTAATCGTTAAGAACTGCAGAATCATTTCTTTAACTTCTAAGCAACAAATTTTAGCTCAAAACTGTGATTTAGCCCTTTGATAACGATCTAAGTGGGCATTGCTTCCAAACTTCTTGTTCATACTCAAGTATTATGAACAATCTGCTATGGTTTCCCTTAATGGAGCAGAACTGGACTTTTTTTATAGACAGGATTACTCTGCAAGAGTAGGGGATTGTGTTCTCAAGATCTTCTTAGTAGTCGTATTCGATGCCTACTTAGCCCTGAGCGCAAAAGGACAAAAGGGCTTTATGTCTAACTTTAAGCTTCTACTTCCTATGGCTCCCCAATCAAACCAAATCAATTACTGTAGAGCTCTTTAGATCCAATACACGCATTAATAACTGAAACAAGAAAGATGGTGTATCTGAAAGTAAATAATATAATGTAAAATAAAACTTATCTGTTGTGATACAAGCTTCATCTACAAACTCATGGACAAAACTAAGCTATTCATAGCAATACACTGAGGGTTGCAGATCAAGCTCATTTACAGAAGTTCTACATCCTAAAACTATTACCAAAAATTCATCCATACAGTTGGTCCTACAGCTGGTAAAAATCATGATATTTGAGCCTAGCATATAGCGTCCTCACTGAGGAAAGTTTCAGCATATTTGCCAACTCTATGGAACTACAACAGAGATGTGAGTGCTTGTGAAACATTTCGGGTAATTCGATCATGTATTGGCTCCTGCAAGTAAACAATTGAGTAATATAATGATTTAATATGGTAAAACTTAAGATAACATAAAAAGTTTGTTTTTTAAACAAAAAAAAATATTTACCTTAGTTGCTGGTATCTCGAATCGTGATTTTGTTATTGTCTCAAACAAGAATATGTATCTGTCATTATGAGGAAACATCAGTAAGAAATGAACTATTTATGACATTATCAGCCAAAATATGGAAGGGTTTTGAAATGAATAACATACCGCCAAGCTAATTCGGAAACCAGTTCTTCCGGAGCATCAGGCAAGACCTAAGCAAGGGTAGTACCATCATTTGGTTCAGTGAATAATTCAATGGGCCTGCCATCCTAATGAAACAGAAAATAGTCCAGGTCCATTTAAAGGACTAACCTGATCTTCATATGGGTTGCAATGATCTTTGAACCACAACCTCAAGAACTCCTAAGAAAGTATTGGCATTAAAAATTGGAGTCAGCATGGTACAGCATGTCCAAGTTAAAGGACATAACAAAAGGAAACATAGTCACACTTGATTCTGGAGAAAAAGTACTTCCTTTCTCGTATTACTTAATGTTGATTTTGTTGTTGGTCCACCCCCCCCCCCTTATTCATTCTTTTTGTAAGAATGCTTTTGCTTTGAACATTTTTTGCCCATGATGTGTCATAAGATAAGAACAGTAGTGAACCTTGTCCACATTTTCTGGTTCAAGGCCGTTCCAGAAGCGTTCTTGATAAGAATGAGCAATCCAATATCTACTCGAGTCTGGCGTATGCACCTACGTTACAAAAGAAAAACAGGATGTAAGATAATGTCATATTATGTATGTGAATATGTGCATGTGTGTGCGCGCGCGAGTGAGAGGATACTTTACCATCATCAATTAAAAGGACGGTACCATCAGGTGCCTTTCCAAATTCATACTTGGTGTCTACCAATACTAGGCCATGGTCCATCGCCACGCGCTGCAGTTGTAAACATGGAGATATGGAATTAGAAAAGGACAGTCCATATACCATGGAAATCTACTTTAACACCCCCTTAAACACATTCCCATTTTTCAAATACTCCGTCTAAAAATATAACAAGGCTTAGACTTCCTAGAGTTTGCAATTGTTTAAACAAATAGCAGGGCATGATAAACAAGAGTTTCTGGTTATTGATAGATTCAATTGCTTCTATATCATCAATTAAGCACACAATGATATAAATATAACAATGCTACTTCATATTCTGACTAACAGTGGTTTGCAAATTGCAGATTATTACACGAAAGAAGAAGCACAAGCATATATCTGGCCACAATAAAAAACAACTAAAAAACCTGTGATCAAATATACTTCAAGCAAACATAAAGATTGATTACCTGACCATACTCTCAAACAACTTTAGTGCCCTATTACTTGCTTCCTCATAATCTGCTCGAGTCATTAAACCACGTTCAATTATCTGACATGGAAAATTTTCATCGTAAATATGTCATCTATGACCTAATTTTGAATATTTGAATATAACAAAAGCATTAAAGGTCATTAATGTGTTGCCCAATTTGAGGGCAAAAACAGAATGCTCTTTACTGTAATATCCCTACAATATGAAACGAGTGCATTGTACAGTTTTGATAGAACTTTCGGTTGGAGGATACTCGTGATCACAGTATTCCTACCTCATCTGGAGTTACGGGAACATCATGATCTGCAGCTTTAGTGGTTGGTGTGAGAATATTTGCAGGTAGCTTTTGGTTTTTCACCATGCCTGTCATATTTTCATAAAGACAATTCATAAAAAACAAAAGTTTTACACAGAAGATGAAACTAAAAGCAGTATAGTGCCGCACCATCAGGGAGTGCGTTCCCACAATAATTTCGAACTCCTTTCTTGCACAAGTGTTAGACTGTCCACAATGATGTATCGGTACTTCCAGTCACATAACCCCTAACTGAAAACAATTCCTTTAGTAACTGAATTAAGTTGTGGCATGATGAAGTAAGGAAATGATGTCAAAAACCAGCTTTTACATTCTGTTGGAGTCAGGGAGTACCATACAGTATATGTTGCTATACATGAACATAAATAGAAAACTAAAAACTGGCAAAGATGATACACTAAAAATAACTTGTGCAAGGTAAAAGGTAAAAATGGATAATGTCAAGTGAAAGTATCACTAATATTAACAAGAGATATAATCTCACCAACAAATTCAACGGGGAATACCGAACATTTCTTTGCAATGGTCACATTCTTGTCTGGTACAGATATAATTGCATTTGGAACAATGTGCCGAGTCTTATTAAACCACCACAAACTTGTCTCATTAAGCACCTGCCACAAACTTGTCTAGTTACTCTCACCCGACAAATAGCAACCATCACCACTTTCAACAAAATCCCAAATACGAATTTGAACTTTTTTCAGTATGTAAGTTCACAATAACAAAAAACCATGAAATAATATACCTGTCCCTTGAATGGAATTGAAGCAAGAATTCTGTCAAATGCACTTTGACGATCTGTTGTTACCAAAACAATATAATCCCCTCCATCATAAATGTCCCTGACCTTCAATGCCAGACGAATAAGCATTTTAGCATCAACTAAAACAAAAACTTGGTTTACTATGTATAATAGCGACTCTGTTATCCCCTCATTGGAGAATGCATGTTTCATGTTTGCCGTTGCGTGTTAGGTGTTCACTGGCTCGCATACTGATTCTCCCTAGTCAAGTCTCAACTATCCAACCCCTCCCCCCGGGCAAAAATTTCAGCATTTTAAAAATTGCCTTTCTTTTGCAGCATTCCTCAAAACAACAAACGGCTGATCAAATGTTTCAACAGTGCACATCTATCTTTACATTACTCTCAAAAAAATTGAGAAATTTCCAGTTTCTTCCCTTCAATGACATAACCTTTCTTATTCCCTTTTACATAAGATTCATCAATAAACAGAATTAATCATACAAAGAAAAAAAAAATTAAATCAGATATGCTTATAAACCTCATCTTGAGCATTCAATATATAAGTCCATCAAGATAACCAAAAAATCAAATTAACAAAAAAAGAAATGACTTTTGGGATGAGTTTTTTTTTTAATTATTTTTTAATACCTTGCCTGTAGTTTTGGATTTGAGAGCGGGGACAGTCAGATCAAGATGGGTTTCAGACAAACAATTGTCGAACGAGTTTTGGACAGCATTCATGACTTCGTTTCTTCTTTCACTGGTTTTTAAGGCCTCAAGAGAGAGCGGCAATTGATGGTGGCGGTGGGTTGATGACATCATTGAAGGAGGAGAAGGGAATTTGGTGGTGGATTTTGTTGGGATTATTATTCTACATGATGATGGTGATGAAGATGGTGGGTTTGGATGGTGGATTGATAAGCATTTTGGGAAGAGGGTTTTAGGAGGGTTCATCTATTATAAAGCTCCTCCTAGTCCTATAAAGCTGTGTGCCATTTTTTTCTTCGATTATTTTAAATGTTAGAGAGCCACAGAGTGAGTAAAGATGCTTCTTCTGTTGAGATTGTGACGGCAACTCTGAGTTTAGGGGTGACCAAGTATTAATTTAAAATTGATTTTGAATTTAATTTGGTTAATTTTTTTTTTTTTAAATAATTTTAGTCAAAATTATTTAATTAAATTTGTAAATTATATTAATAAATTTGAAAATAAAATTGATATTTTAAATTTGGTAAATAGATTATTAAATTTAATAGTGGAAAATACTATATATATATATATATATATATATATATATATATTAATTACAAAATTTTACATTTCACTTATTTTAAATTACCATTTTCACTAAAAGTCGGAACCTAGTCTTAACACGAAGCCCAAGACCGTATTGGAATCCCGTATTGGCTTATCACCGTATTGGAATCCCGTATTGGCTTGCAAATCGTATTAAAACTAAGTCCAGAAAGATGTGTATAAGAGACAGGTCTTGGGTTTCGTGTTAAGACTAGGTTCCGGCTTTTAGTGAAAATGGTAAGAAACTATTTAATTTATTTTGCTATGTTGCCGATTCTTCCCCTAAACGTCTTTCTCAACGGCTAAGCGGGTACTTTTCAAGACCAACAAAATAAACTAAATAACTTTATGACTGAAAATTTTTAAGAACCGAACCAAGATAAATGGTTATTAAAAAGTTTTGAAAGAAAGAAATTCAAAATAGTTTAAACATAGTTCAAATATTTAAGATAAGATAACCATCAACATATGATAATTAGCCTGACATATTATGTCAGGACTAAACAAATTAAAAGGGAAAGGGAAGAAGTTACCTCAGAAGAGGCTGATGAGGAATACCTCGGGGTCTTCTTCTGTTATTAAATTAAAAGTAATTACAAAGAAAAGTAGAGATGTACAATAGAGGGAGAGAAGAGTGGACTAAAGAAAAGAAAAACTAAAACTTGGCTCTTACCATTTTCACTAAAAGCCGGAACCTAGTCTTAACACGAAGCCCAAGACCGTATTGGAATCCCGTATTGGCTTATCACCGTATTGGAATCCCGTATTGGCTTGCAAATCGTATTAAAACTAAGTCCAGAATTTAGATCAAAGGCGGTTAGCCCAAGACCGGCCGCCACACTTAACCTCAAACATTTAAACTAGAGTCAAATTCTTTCTTTATAAAATTATTTTTAACAATCATAATCTCCGGTTTTTGGATATTTTACCTTTAAAATTTTCTGTCGATAAAAACTATTTAATTTATTTTGCTATGTTGCCGATTCTTCCCCTAAACGCCTTTCTCAACGGCTAAGCGGGTACTTTTCAAGGCCAACAAAATAAACTAAATAACTTTATGACTGAAAATTTTTAAGAACCGAACCAAGATAAATTTTTAATTTGTTTTAATTTTTTTAACTTTATTCATATATTTTATTATATTTTATATATTAAATCTTAAACTTCACATATTTAATAATTTTGAACGTGTTTTATTGATAAAATATTTTAATTTGCTTTAATTTTTAACTTTATATATACATATATTATATATTTTATATATTAAATCATGTACCTTTTAAACTAACCTATACTTTTATGGATTGACCTTATACTTTTAAATTATTCTATTAGTCTTTCGTATTACGTATTTATATTTATTTAGTTTCTCACTTTTAAAATGATGATTTTTAATCTCTCACAAATATAAGACATTGCATTTCGATCCTTGGACCAAATTTAAGCAATTTTTCACTTAAATTTTGTTATGTGTTATGCATTTAACATATTTTCCAGGGGCAAATTCGAAAACTCACATTTCCCTCCCAATACAAAAGCACAAGCATCAAATCGAATCATAAAATTTAGAAGAAAATTTGAGATTTATGAACATAATCTTGAAGAGGGTGAAGGAAGAGGCTAAGGATCAATTGTATAGTATAAAATTCCCAAATTGAAATGGATTGAAGGCTTCACTTATGTAGTTGTGGCAAGTCACGAAGAGCATGACACTATATGGAATGATTGATTAGCAACTCACCCTCTTATTTTATATGCTTAAAATTATTACAAGAATTGAATTGTATTAGAGACTTTTTCAAATTTTATAATTCAATCTGATGTTCGTGCTTTATATTGGGAGGAAAAAGTGCATTTCCGAATTTTTCTTTGAAAAATATGTCATGTGAATATCACAAAATTACTTCAAGCTAAAAAATTATCGGATTTGATAGGGATTGAAATGTAACGTTTTATATTTGTGAATAACTAAAATTCATTTGAAAATGAGTGACTAACTAATACAAATACATAATGTGAGAAACTAATAGAATAATGTTCCCTTAGTAAAATTAGCTAGTATAATAGCCTGTAACGTGTTTATTTTGATATGTTGACCCAAAAAATTCGGGGAGTCGACATTTATTACTAACTGTAAAAACATAGCACTTAGAGATGGCAATTTAATCCAAAAACATAGCACTTAGAGATGGCAATTTAATCCAAATCCATTTATAATAACCAAAATCATCCAAACTTGAATGGTTCTCAACGATACTAAAAAGTTGAATGGATATAAATGGTTTATCCATTTAAAGCCACTAGTATGATGGATTTTAATGGATAATTCATCTAACCTATATAAATCCATCTAACTATAATAAAATATCAATCCACACTCATATACATTCACACACTCTTACTCACACACACTTACACACGCTCATACTCACTCATATACGCACACTTACACACACTCATGCACACTTACACATATGCACATACACATACATATATACACATAGTTACGCATTCTCACACACACACTTATACACATTCTCACATACAAACACACTTACACACACTCACGCACACTTACACATATGCACACCCACATACATATATACACATACTTACACAAAATTCTCACACATACACTTATACACATATTCTCACATACAAACACACTCACATACACACACTCTTACCCACACACGCTTATGCACACTCACTACACGCACACTTATACTCACACATGCATACACACATTTATACATACTCATACACTTACACACACATACCCAATTACACCCACACCAACTTATACACACACTCTCTCACACATTTTCACACACACCCATACCCACTTACACACACTTATGCACATTTAGACATATACTTACACACATTCATATACATTTGCACATACACATACACATACAAGTCACACAGACTTGCACCTACTCACACACACTCAAACATACTAACACAAACACTCAAACACACGTACATACACATTTTAATTCACACTTACACGTATTTAAACACATTCACACACATGCAAACACTTTGACACACACACACATTTACACACACTCACACACTAACATATCCACCCACATACTCTAACATATACACGCATGTCTCACATACATACTTAAACACATTTACACACATACACTTGCATATACTTACATTTACACACTTACCCACACTTATATACACAAACACACTCTTACACACACTGACATATATTTATGCACACTCTTACATTACTCGCACGCATTATTACACACACAAACTCAAACACACTCATTCATACACACACACACTCTAATACACACTTATCACATTTAAACATACTCATACACTCTCTTACACACATGCACATATTTAGACACACACATTTACACACACTTGCATATACTCAAACTCACTCACACACTCCTACACACACACTCACACATACACACTTGCACACTTTCAAATTGTCTATGAGTGTGTGTAAATGTGTGAGTCTGAGTGAATGTGTATGTGCATGAATTTGTGTGAGTATGTGTATTTGTAAGTGTGTGTGACTGTGTGTAAATATATGCAAGTGTGTGTTAGTTTGTGTATGTGTATGTGCATGTGTGTGAGTGAATAGTGTTGTATATGTTAGTGTGTGTAAGTTTATTACTATGTGGGTATATGTGTGTTAGTATGTGTAAGTATACGTGAGATTGTGTGTGTTAGTGTGTGCAAGTATGTCTGAGTGTGTGTAAGTGCATGTGTGTGTTAATTTGTGTGAGTGTGATTGAGTGTGTGTAATTTTGTGTGAGAGTGTGTTTGTGTGCATTTGTATATTAGTGGTATAAGTATGTGTGAGTCTGTGTCAGTTTGTGTAAGTTTGTGTGAGAATATGTGTAAGTAAGTGCGACAATTTGTATAAGTATGTGTGTATGAAAGTGTGTATGTGCATGTGTTTGTTAGTATGTGTAAGTGTGTGTGAGAATATAATGGTATGTGTAAGTGTGTGTAAGAGAGTATTTGTGGCTGTGTGTATTTGTGAATATGTGAGAATGTATGTGAGTGTGTAAGTTACTATGTGTAAGTGTGTGTGTGAGAGTATGTATGTTAGTGTGTGTATGAGAGTGTGTGTATGTTTGTGTCCTGTCCGTGTGTGTGTGCACATGTATGTGTTAGTGTGTGTAAGTTTGTGTGAGACTGTGTGTTAATGTATGTAAGTGTGTGTGAGAGTTTGTGTTTAGTGTGCAAGTGTATATGTGAGAGTGTAAGTGTGCGTATGTGAGGATGAACAAAATTGTGTGTGTATGTGAGTGTAAGTGTGTATATGTGAGTATATATGTATGAGTGTATGTGTGTGAGTGTGTAAGTATGTGAGTGTAAATGTGTGTAAGAGATAATGGGAGATCGGAAACATTTGACAAAAAAAAAATTTAAAAGTTTTTTATATGGATAAATGGTTTATCCATTATCCATTTAAATCTATCTATATGGATAATATATTAGATAGTTTTAAATGAATTAGATGAATTTTATCAAAATCTATTTAACTAAAACTAGGAATCATCTATTTATCTATTTTGCCATCTTTAATGGCACTGAATTAGTGAACAAGGAAAAATATTATCTAGACGAGTGAATAGATTGACCTTAGAAACAACAACGATTAATTACTATTGCTATAAAACAAGCTCGTATTTTATCTTTGTTACCCTTTCTGAATAATGAGAAACAAATTGAAAGAACCGAGTCAACTGCTAGAACTACCGGTCTTAGAACCAGAAATAAATAGGTTTACTCTTTCTTCACTTGAATCATAATTTGAAATTTGCGAGTCAAGAATTTAATACTCATCAAGTATTCAATCCAATCTATATATAAAGATAATTATGTAATTTAACATATTATAATTTAATAATAATGATAGACCAATTCGAATATCCAATTATTAGAAATCGAGTACCCTATCTACATAGAACAAATAGACGAATTTTTTCCTTACCTAATATGGCCAAGTCGTGTAGGTTAATTTTTATTTAAAATAACATCATTTGCGATCCAATATAGTTAGTTTAATCGAATGAAATTATTTTGTTATCAATTGTTAGTTAATATGTATAAAATAAAGGAGATTTTTCAATTTTCCTAAATATTTTCGAACCCAATTTTCCTTATCATGTATGCACCAAGTTTCTCCTTCTGGTGGCCATTTGGTCAATGTCAATCTCCAAGACAGCATATAAATTTTCAAAAAAAGAAATCCTACACGCATTATTATATCCTTCTAAAATCCTTTGGGTAAATCACAAAAAATCTTACGTGATTTTGTTAATGTTCAGATTTTCTTATATAATTTGCAAATTTACAAGCCCTTTATAGTTTAGGTCTTTTTGTAAAGTTGATGGAAGTTAAAAACGTAACGAATTTATGTAAAAAGTTAAAAATACCCTTAAGTCTAGTATTCCTTGATTAGAGATGTTCATCTTGATTCGTCAACTCCAAAAATTCGTTGAATTTATCCATTTTAAATCGTAAAAATGAGGTACCCGAATTGGTTAATAAAATAGGATCGAGAATTTGAGATTCACTGGATACTCAACCCAGTCCATATACAGGGGTAACTATGTAATTTTTCATATTATGGCCCACTATTAGTAGATTTTTTTCTCCCCTTCCCATTTATAGAGGTATATATATATATATATATTAATCATTTTTTAATATTTTTTTTGAAGTTTTAACACTAAAAAAAGTGTAATATTAGACCGAATCGTGTATTTATAGAGGTATATATATATATATTAATCATTTTTTAATATTTTTTTTTGAAGTTTTAACACTAAAAAAAGTGTAATATTAGACCGAATCGTGTATTCGATTATTGAACCCGTTTGACCAGGTACTCTATGTATATAGATCGAGTATCAATCGCTTTTTCTCCCGATCAAATAATGACTATATGAATTGAGTATCCGGTTAATGAACATTTTACTCTCTTGAAAACACCCCGCTTAGAAAATGAGAGATTGTATTTATGTTGAAATTTGAATACGTAATTTTTAGTCTCTTACGAACCCTTAATAGAATATTTAACTATTCTATTTTAATTCAAAATTATAAAAAATGAATTATGCAAATTATAAGAATAATTTGAACATTAACCAAATTAAGGGTGTGTAACATCGTTTGAATTGAAAATATTTTCTTGAGGAAAATATTTTACATTAAAAAATCCATTTTTTATACAATTTTTCGGTGTTCAGTTGACAAAATAAAAATATTTTGAAATAAAAAATTTTAACGGTTTTATCTTTAATTTTATGAATACAAGTTAAAAAAACTTATAACAATAGTAATAAATACCTTACAAGTAATTGTGATTAATAAAAGATTGATTTTATTTAAAATTAAATGATAGTACAATATAGTAGTAAAATATGTATAATGATAGTTATATTATTGTATGATTGAGAAAAGAAACGAATGAAAAAGAATTGAAAAAGAAAATAGGTTTAGCAAAAGAAATTCTGAAAGTAAGTATTTGAGATTTGATGTTACTCTTGAATTATCCGAAAAATAATTTAAGATTTAATGTTACTCTTGAATTATCCGAAAAATAACTTACGCTCAAAAATTTAGTAATTTATTTTCAGTCAGAAGAAAAATTGAAAAAAATTTTATATCAGAATATTTGTTATTTTCTGTGTTTGGCACAAAAAAAATTTCTGGAACGAACACACCCTAATACGTGTTACTTATCATTTATCCAAGAAAAAATTTAGATAGATCCGATCTTTGACTCTATCTATAAACTTGTAGTCAGGATTAAAGTTTAAAAAATTTTACTTACATCAGCTGATGTTATAAATTTTTTAAAATTTAATTCACACCACAAAAATTAAAGAGAGGTCAAAAACTGGGTGTATTTTAAGTATTTGCCATTTACCCGGATCCTTTTCATGTTTCCAATTTCCACATTAGGAGTCCTCTTCAACAGGCATGGACCTTTCTAGAATTGAAGGATGGTATCAGTAGTCTACAAATATTGAACTTTTTTCACACAACATAAAAACCAAATTACCCACAGGCCACAAACGCGCACACACACACACACAGTTTCAATACAATCCCTTTCAGATTTACAAGGTTTTTGGTCTGATCCCATCTCTCGTTTGATACCATAAATCAAATCCCACTTATAAAAAATATAGGTCCCTTATTTTCTTTCTCATCTTTCGTTAACCCCATCTGGGTTTCGCCTCAAAATCCCGAAGGTTAGTCCTTGTTTCCCCATATTTCTTGTAAAGTTCGCACTTTTTTTGTGTTTCCTTCAAAAATTGAATCATGGGTTCTTTATAATTAATGTGAATGTTCATTGAGTGATTTTTTTTTTTTTTTACAATTTAATTTGCAGAATTTGAAGTTCCTGAGCATCTTTGATGGTTTTGTGAAGAGGGGTTTATAATCTTGTTTTGAATTTTTTGTACGTTGGACTTTATAATTAGGACTAATGAGGAAGAAGAGGAAAGGGAGTGAAATTTTAGGCCCAAAACAGAACGGGATTTTCGGTGAAAACCATGATCTGGAATCATCGGTATCGAATATAAGATTCCATTACTCGTTAGAGGATTATTTGAGGTTGAAAAAGAGGTGTAAGGAAGATAGTGATGATGATGATGGGGTGGGGAGTAGTGAAATTGTTGAGTCGTGTAAAAGCACCACCATACTAGGCTTGCTGGCATTGCTGCCACGGCTCCCCCATGTGGGACCTCGTCATTGGTGTTATCTGGGAGAGGCCTTAAACGGAAAATAGGGTGTATAGATGCCGCAACTCAAATGGGTAGGAAGAATAAGCTTGAAGATGATTATGTGTTGGGGGAGAAGATTGGGAGAGGGAAATTTGGATCAGTTTGGGTGTGTAGAAGTAAGGTTAATGGGGTAGATTTTGCATGTAAAACGCTGAAGAAAGGCGAGGAGAGTGTCCATAGAGAGGTGGAGATAATGCAGCATTTGTCGGGGCACTTTGGTGTGGTGACACTGGAAGCTGTTTATGAGGATGCTGAAAGTTTTCATTTGGTGATGGAATTGTGTTCTGGTGGGAGGTTGATTGATCAGATGACGAAGGAAGGCCCGTATTCTGAGCAACGGGCTGCTAATATATTTAAGGACTTGATGCTGGTAATCAAGTATTGCCATGAAATGGGTGTTGTGCATAGGGATATAAAGCCAGAAAATATTCTTCTAACTGCTTCTGGAAAGATAAAGCTTGCAGATTTTGGCTTGGCCATGAGGATTGCAAATGGTAACCATTATCCTTTGAAAGTAATTACTCAATTCTTTTCCATGCTCTAAGCAATTAAACTTAGATATTCTCGTAGGGTGCTTTTGATTTTTGGTTGGGATAATTTTCTCCGTTGGAACTTTTTGTTCGTCTTTTTTTATACACATCTAGATGTGCATATGATCTATTGCATATGGATGTGCTGATTCATTGGAGAAATTCTTAGTACTTGGCAAGCGGCTGCATATGTTTTCCTTCCATCAAATGTCTGTTGGATTTAAATCTTGAGAAACATAGTTAAACTGTTGATTGGATGTCATGGAACGGCTTGTTTGTTTTGTATTTGGAGATTAGCTCCTTGGAATGATATGTTGCTGAAATACAGAAGAACTTAAATCAAATTTTAGGTTATTCTTGTCCAAGTTGTGTGCATCAGCCTCGTGATGACTTTTAGTGGAGATAAATGGTGAGATCAAGTCATACATATTTGAGAACATCTGATGTGAGCTCCAAAAGTAATTAAGGAAAAATTTTCACTCTTGTTGGTCTATGAATATAGTGAATATCACTAGCTATCTTTGAGAATGATACCAAAGGAAAGGACATTGGACATGGAATTTCGATTGCCTGTTTTGTAATACCTACTAGAATTTTAACTTTCTTCTCTAATTCCTATGGATACCAGCTGATCAGAGGAATGATAGTAGAGAGAAAGGAAAAGGGGGCGATCGGGTGACTAGGGGAGGGGAAGGGGATTGCTAAGAGAACCTGGCAACAAGTAGGGAGCTGTGAAGCATTTGAAACGAAGATTGAACAGAGTGACCAACAATGTTTTGGGAGGAGAATTGATAAAATGGATAGTTGCAGAGCCACTGGCAAATATATTTATTGAAAATTTGGCATGTTGTTCTTTTTTATGTCCTATTCTTTTATTCTTTTTTAGGTTGAGAAGGGCATAATGGTAGTTGTACTGATAATACTATGTGAGTGAAAAGGAGAGTTAGTTTAACTTCGTCGAGTACTCTTTTATTGTTGTTCTGGTTTTGTTTGTATTATATTTTAGGCTTCTAATTCTCTTTTCATGCAACTAAACATTGTCGAGTCAAATTAGGAATATGGAAGTTAAGTTGAAAAATGAAACAGAAGGAAGGGTATGGGAGTCCCCAGAATGGGTGTCAGTTGTGGGGAGGCGGAGTGCTTCAGTGCTTTATTTCATGCTATGTTACCCAGACTCTCCATTCAACCCCATCGACGTGGGTGCGGGTGTGGATGTGGGATCCGTACATGATCTAGCAAGTTCAAAATGGGTATGTTGACTCCGTTGACTATGGAACTTGTTGCAAATAAAGAGAAGTGGGAAGGTCGAGGATGGATGAGGAGAATTGGAGAAGAAGACGAGGGAAGAGGGAGAAGAGATCTATTGTTGCAGATGAAAATAAAGAAAGAAAATGCCATGGTTGAAGATCTATAGTTTGAGGTGGATCGAAGTAGAAGAGATTGCTGCACTACTCGTGATTGGAGACTTCCATTAGCTTCTGATGGAGGTGGATGACATAAGAGTTGATAGATGGGAGATAGGGTTTAAACATTAGGGTGGGTTTTAAGTTGGGCCTTATTGTTATGTTTTAAAATTGAGCCCACTAATATCTTTATGTAGGCCTAAATGTATATAATTGAAATTAAGCCTTGTAATATCTTCTGTGGGCCTTAAATGGAATCACTAATATTGGGTCTAATTCTTTTTAACATGAATTGGATCTAATCTTATTAATTACCTAGTAACTCATTTTGATTTTGTTTTGTTTTTGTTTTTTTTTTTTTTGGTTTTGTTTTCTTTGGTTTTTTGTTTTTACCTTTTGCTATATTATTATTATTATTTTACTTGACTTTTACGCTAAAAAATATATTTATACTTTGAATGCATGTCATAAAATAATATAAATAATTTATGCCATTAAATTATATTTAATACTATATTCATATAAAATGTATCCGCATACCCGTATCCGACTCTTTGGCCGAGTCCCCTTATCCTTAAATTACGAAATTGGTGAATCCAACACCTAGATATGTACTCGTATCCGACACACGCACCCAAGTCCGGGTAACATAGACACTTTATGCATCACACTTCAAGATAAATATTCTAGTTTGACAATGTCCCGTGAAGAATCAATACTGTGGCCACTGTGATTGCTTTGCCTTTGTCTTACATATGCTGGGAATTTTGTTGCAGGTCAGAGATTAACTGGTTTGTCTGGAAGCCCAGCTTATGTTGCGCCTGAAGTTATTTTGGGTGATTACTCTCAGAAAGTGGATATATGGAGTGCTGGTGTCCTTTTACATGCTCTATTGGTAGGTGTTCTCCCTTTTCAAGGAGGCTCCTTGGAATCTGTGTTTGAGGCAATCAAGAATGGCGAGCTTGATTTCCATTCAGAAAAATGGCAATCGGTTAGCTCTAAACTTGCAAGGGATCTCTTAGAGCGCATTCTAGATCGGGATGTGGCAGCAAGGATAAGTGCTGATGAAGTGCTATGTAAGCTTCAATCTTAGTATTTAATGTCCAACTTGTTTTGGAGCTGTTGGCTATTTGCTATTCTTTGCTATTTTCACAAGGCTGCCTTTATCCTACTTGAGATTTTTGCCAAGCACCATTAGACTAACTAAATAGGATCATGTATCCCTAGTCACTTCTTGATCCTTGGCTCTACTCTCTTTCTAATTTGAATTACAGTATCTCACCAGTTATTTAACCACAAACTTTCAAATCTGCCTCCCTTGTATATTCAAGATATTTCATGCAATGACAGGTCATCCATGGATTTTATTCTATACTGAACGAACGTTGAAGACTGTATCTATCAAGTCAAAGGTTAGGCATCATTCAGGTGGAGGAGCATCTACCCCACTGTCAGTGGCTACATCGAGATTGTTGCTAGATGGAAATGAAAGAACTGGATACTCCCTATGAGGATACAGGTCCAGCTTCATCACCGGAAAGTCTTCCCAATGATTCAGCGGATCAAGAAGACCCTGGCTTAGTCGATGCACTGACTGTTGCAATTTCAAATGTAAGGATATCTGAACCTAAAAGGAGCAGGTTGTGTGGTCACGGTCCCAGCAGCCCGATACGGGAGCAAAACTCGTCTAACATGAAGGCTAGCAATCTCTGCAAAGCATTTTAACCCTCGTGCACATACACCTGGCGTACAAAACACTACCCTAATTATGTCTGATAATCGTCTGGATTGACTTCTAATGGTGTTCGTAGATTAACAATTTTCCTAACATGTTTTAAGTACTAATAAATTCATGTACATACTAACTGGATAATCTGTAAATAGACTAAGATCGTATGACCAGTTACTTCCTCTCATTGTTTTAGTATGCACTAGTAGCTTGATGAGGCGATGATGCCGGATCTGAAGAGCTTATAAAATTACATTTTCGAATCTTTAGTAATGAACATCTCTTGCGTCATCAAACATGGGAACTTTGTAAGTCTGCCCGGGACCTAATGTTGGTCACCCTTGAAATTCACGGATGTTTACCGCTAAACTTGTGACACGATGAAATTTACGGATGAAATATATGTTGGTAATTTGTTTGGGGTAATCCATCTTCCTCCTAAATTTTATTTGGCCAAAAAAAAAAAAAAAGAAAAAGAAAAAAGCAACCTACTTATATAAATCCTGACCCGTTGACCAATGAACCAAAAACCACTAAAAAAATAAAAAGTCATGGAGCAGTTATTTGTGAAGGTTTTTTCTCTGTCTACTTGTTTATTTGTGAAGGTTTTTTCTTTGTCTACTTGTTTAACTAACCACTATATGGTCTCAATCTCGAGATGAAGTTTGGTTCTTGAAAGTTGTACAATTCTGAAATTCGACCCCTATTTTATCCCACGATTTCGTTTCGAGTAATTAACCTGATGAAAATGGAGGAACGTGCCAAACATCACACCCAAAAACAAGCAAGAAAACCACTCAATCAAGTTCATCATATGCCTTCTCTTTTTATTCTCCCTACTCATTATCTTCCACATTCAATCATTCACTTCTGATTCATCCTCTTATTCAAGTTCGATTTCTAAAGCGTTTTTTCCTCTATGGAGACAAGGAGTTAGTTCCGTGAAAAAGCAATCTACGATCATGGATTCTACGGTTGACAAATTAAGGCAATCGGTAACTTTCTTGCCACTTAAGGACCTCAGATTTTCGGAAACTGCAATGACAGGAAATACATGGTTCATGAGTTCTTTGAACGATACTCATGATAAAAATGAAGCAGAATACATGTATTTCCCTTCAGAAGCATCTCAAGGCCGGCTGCTTTGTCTCAAGGGGCGTGACACGAAAGATGGCGTGAAAAACTCTTATGCATTGGCATGGAAAGAAAGTCTTCCTGATTCAGCTGTTCTCTTGGAAGGCCTTACATTTGTATCGGACACCTACTTCAATCACGATATACTTGTGGCATGGTGTATCTGCTGTGGCTCCTTTTGTGAGATGGTCTATGAAGAATGGCTGCTTAAGGCCAAGCCGATGGGTACTGTTCCATTGGGGAGAGCTAAGGTTCAAAACGGGATCTTGGCTCGAGAATCTGATGAAAGCAAGTTTTGGAGATGTCAAAGTCGAAGCATTCAATAAAGGAGATGGACCTTACTGCTTTGAGAAGGCTCTCGTAATGAGGCACGATACAGGAGAAATTGGAGTGGAGAACAAATTGAAGGTTTTTGACTTGTTGCGCTGCAAGGGAAGAAAGTTCTGTGGATTCAACCAAGTAAGAAGAAGGATAGATGTCAATGAAAGAGGTGCACCAATTATAAAGTTCACTCTGCTTATGAGAAGAGGTTCCAGGTCTTTCAAGAATGCAACAGCTGTGACAGAAATATTTGCAAAAGAATGTGCAATGGTAGAGGGATGCCGGTTGGATGTGGTTCAGTCAGAAGATCTAAGCTTCTGTGATCACAGGTATAAATAACATCCTCTCAACATTAGACTATATTGAGTGTTGACAGATAGGGAGCTAAGGCTAAACATAATCTTCACCCGCAAATTGTGAATAGTTTCGTGAAGTAAACACATTCAGAAAGATTGCCTGAACCTGGAGAAAATTCAGAAGAGGCTAATCCGGAAGAAGATCAGGGTTCGGCGCCTATAATAGGCTAGTCGGGCTTCCCTGAATAACTCGGTGTAGTTAGAATCTTAATAAAAAACAATAAAAAGTAAGTAGCGGACATTCAAAGTATGTTGATTATTGTTTGTTGTTCCAATTTTAGGTACGGGTAATGAGCAACAGTGACATTGTTGCATCTCCACACGGGGCTCAGTTGACAAACATGTTCTTCATGGATCGAAACAGCAGTGTTATGGAATTCTTCCCAAAAGGATGGTTGGAGTATGCAGGCCTAGGGCAATATGCTCACCACTGGATGGCCAATCAGTCCGGAATGAAACACCAGGGTGCGTCTGGTGGGATCACAATGGCAAGGATTGCCCGAACCCCAAAGATGAACTAGAATGCTTTCTTTTCCACAAAGATGGCCAAGTTGGTCACAACGAAACCTACTTCGCAGAATGGACCAAAAAGGTCCTTCACCAAGTGAGGCTCAATAAACTGGCAGAAGCTACCAAAGATCAGGCAAGTGTTCAGCAGCCTGCTCCAAATGTCTGTGCTTGCTAGTCAGGTGTGATTTTGCAAAAGATAGTGTGTTACGAGGTCAATCAAGCAAGCAAGAAGAAACATCAAATATCCAAGCAACTACCAAGAAATGATGGATCAATCCCCATGTTTAAGCAAACAACCGATGGCCTTCCAATTACATGGCATAAAGCATAAAATTAGATAGCAAAAGAATATTTGGTTACACATTAGTTCCTCCTTGATTGCTCAATCACTAAACAAAATTGACTGTAGAGTAAAATAATTCTATCACACAATAGTCTCTCATCAGGAAAGCCTACATACTTTTTTGTAATCTCTTTTTTCTTATCAGGTAGAGGGGCAATGGAAATGCTTTCCTAATAACTTTCTACCAAGTAGCTTAATTATCACAGATGATGATTTACATTGGGCATGTTGGTTACTCCAAGAATCACCAATAGATCCTTCATGGTTTTTAGCAAAGATGAAATAAGAATCTGTCCCAATGGCAATCTGTCCTCATCTTCGTGAGAACTTGGATAAGATGTAGACCACAAAGAACAGCAGTAGCGCAAAAAGAACAACATGCATAATGTGATTCGAGCCTTCCTTGATGATACTTTTGTTCAATCTCCTCATGTTGTTCTTCACCCCTGCTTGAGCTTTAATCAGTGTCATTTGCTGTATGGAGAAGACAAAAAATATGGAACCAATTAACTTGTGGCAATCTATTCCCTCTGAAAAAGGAAGGCAGGTTTGCACAATCTCTTACAAGTAAATTCAGAAGTCATTGCAGATAGGTAGTATACACAATACCATGCCTCCCAAAGAAAAATGTATAACATAACTAAAACAAACAACTAGTTTCAACTGGTTCTCATTTAAGGCAGATCTTCATACCTGCTACCACAAATTACTAGGGTTTGACTGCAAAAATGAACCACCAAACATGCTAGCACAGAGATTCAAAATACAGATTTACAAGAAGTAGAAGCTATTACTATGCCCTATCAAGAACGCCTTACTTTTATCACCAATTTACACAATGAAGATATTATTAGTATTCAATACGTCCATACAATTATGACTAAGGAGAAAGTAAGAAAGACAGGATGCAGATTAAAAAGTAAACAAGCTCTTCATAAGATGCAAACAAATTTTGCAAAATTTAGAAATTCTTATTCCCTCCCTACCGCTTACTTCTGCCTTCAACATTAGTAAGCTCGAGTTAATCCATTGTCTAGTGGATTCCTCAGAATCCATAAAGCCCAAGCATCAATTAGTTGATAAAATAATCTGATAGGTTTATAGACACAGCTAACTTCCTTACTGACAAAGACAAAGGGATCATCAAACAAGTGAAATTAAAGAAGTAACAATCAGGGTAGACATGACAATAAATTACTGAAACTATTCAACTTAACAGCCCTCAGCATACCAGCTGGTTGATAAAATCATTCTGAAACTTGGCTTCTGTCTCAATTTCTTGAGCTACCTGCAAACATTTTTTAAGAGTAAGAGCAGGAAAACTTAACAACAGTAAGTAATGCACATATAAAACCAAATACTGATGTAACTTATGAAGCATAGACAAAGTAATGCAAACTGAAAAAGGAAGATAGTTACAAACTACCATATGATGGTGATTGAAGGAAGCTCAACAACTATACCAATAAATTTAACCAGTTTTCCTCTCAACAAGTGGGAGAGGGCACCACTCAATAAATACTTCCTATGATCTCATTTCGTGCTCCAACCATTTGATATGCAAGAGAAACTTCCCAGAGTTTTATATGTCACTGGGGAAAGAGAAAAGATAAAGACATTTCCATCACTCACAAGTTAAAACTCTTCCCAAAAGAAAACATCAATGCTTGGCACAATAAGCCTCCATAGTAGATATGAATCCATTACTAATTAATATAAATTTCCTGTCTTCAAGAAAGATCTACAAATGACTCTAAGCACTCAAAAATGATTTACGTAATTGATTGCATCAGTAGCCTAGCTTCCAAACCCCTATAGGGTCTAATGAAAGATTGCCACTAACAAAGGTATCCTCAACTAATAAATCCACAACATCCAACCGTTGCATTTTCAATAAAATTCAATATTTTCACAAAGATGAAACTTTTTCCCGTCGACAAACCAATCACTCAAAAGGTTGACATACCACATAGAGTTTATTGCAATAGCCATTAAGTTCTAAATCTTAAATTAACATTCTACTGACCTTCAGCCGCATAAAATCAACAATATTGACTAAACAACATCCACAAGTTACCAAAGCAGAAGCAAAGACATGGCACATGGACAACAAACTTAGCTCCATTCAACATCGGCAGGTTTGACAGCGAGCGAAACTTAATTCACAGACTGCATTTTAAAGGCTCAAGAACTTAGCTTTCTTAAAATCCTACATTCCTCGAGACCTCATCCACTGAGTTTATTGAACTTGTCCTTCACTCATACATAATACCCGTCAGACGGGGACGGGGCAACAATCTTGAGGTCTGATTCTTTCATATTAATGTAATAATGTCAACAACATAACAACCATTAACTGATCTATTTTTAAATTATTAACAACAACGAGCACCCGAAACGACTAAAAAAATTGAAATACAACAAAGCAAATTTCACAAATTTTTCGCAAGATGAATATTTTCAAAAAAAAACTTACATTCCTAAGCTGATGAACTTGCTTGCGAAGACCGGTGATTTCTTCATCCAAGTCTCCGTGGATCGGATCAATCCTCAATTGAATTTCATCCGATCCTCCAACTTGTCTCGTACTTAAACCCTCTCTGCTTAATTTCATCGAAAATTTTATTATTTAGGCTCAAAAAAAATAAAAAAAAATATCTGCCAAAAAACTGGAATTCAAAATTAGGGCAAAAATAATAATAATTATTAGAGAATTTTTAATTAACTGATTAATTTGAAATTTGAAAGAGAAAATCACCTGGATCGATAGGGAGCGGCGCCGTAAAAATCACCGGGTCTGTGAGAACTCGATGCCATTACTTAGATCAAAATTGATTGAAAAAAAATTAAGGAAATTAGGAGAAGATGAGAGAGAGAGAGGGGATCTTCTGGAACGCGGAGGAATGAGAGAGCAGAGGGGAGTTGATGGAGGCTTTGACGTGGCCTGTCTGAATGGGGTGGATTAATGACGTAGTTGGAGGAGTGATCTACCGTTGGTTCTGAGTATTGGGTGGTAAATCAACGGTTAGAATTAGTTCACATGGTGTCAATATTTGCTGACATGTCAAACAATATTCTCCATTACAAACTAGTTACAATAAAGCATACCCTATATTTGTGTGTAATACAAAAATTATTTTCTACCAAAAAAACATTATTCATTAAGTGAACGACATTTTTTTAAATTTTACTTTACATTATTTAGTAAATCATAAAAATATTTTTAAACTACTCTGGAAATCAAAGCTATTAGACGAGTAATTTTTTGCTAATTATAAATATTCATGGTAGATAAAATAAATTTTAATTTTTTAAGCAAATAATTTTTTTAGGCAAGTGCCCCTATTGACCTAAAAATAGAAATGCATTTTAGTAGGAAAGTTTTATAGAATCTCACTAACGATAGATTTAATTCCCCCACTCACTCAAGAAAAATATTTTTTTTAATGCGAATTATTTGCAATTGGGAAGTAAAAATATAAATTTATCAAGAAAAAAAAGGAAGAAAATGAAAGTGTTAGTGTTCGTGACAACAAATTCAAAATTTCAGTCTTATTTTTGGAGTTTGATCAACCACATTACACATCGAGATCAAGTTTTATCTTGTTTGTTTGGCATTTGGAAAAAAAAAATTAACATAAAATGTCTTAGATTGTTAATGATTTGTGAGAAGGAAAAACATGTTCGGTAAGGGTCTAAAAAATTTACTATCATTTGTGCCCCACTGAAAATGTTTCTAACTTCGCCCCTTGTTATTTATAAATATAAACTTATGAAAAATTAAAAATTAATTAAGCTCTGAAAATTTGTGTACATAACAACAAAAGTAATGACGAAAAGAGTATTTATAGTATTATCATTTCATTTTCTATAAAATTTATTATCAACTAGTAATATCAGCAATAATTAGTATTAGTCAACTTTGAATAAGTATAGAGACCCTTCAACTTGATTTCGGTCAAACTATAATCGAACCATTCTCAGAGTTTGATTCTTAACCTCAATTCATATGCAAATTGACAATAACAAGAGGTCAAATAAGCTTCACTTTTTTTTCTCTTTTTTTTTTTATTTTAGATTTGTAATAATTGTAGACCTTTTTTTTTATTTTTTTATTTTTTAATGTACATAAGTAGTATAATATATCGCTAATAATACCAAAAATAATGTGATTGAATTTTTAAGAAAAACTAGCTTAATATAATAAATCCAAATAATCTTTTATTTGAATCATTTTTTTCCTTTCTAAAATAGTTTTATTCAAAAAATAGCTTTATTCGACATCATGTAAAAAAAGAACCACCCTTTAGTTTTACAATTATCTTATTGAATTGCCCATTGGTAAAAATTAAAGAAGGAAAATTATACGTTGTTTGTGTGCCAACCTTTTATACTTGTGATCGACCAAATTCTTTGTCCTAAAGAAAATATCTAATTTTGACTTGATTCGCAACTATAGATTACAAAAAAAAGTCAAATTATTATAAATATGAACTCATTAAAGACGTTATAGAATTAAAATTAGGTAATCAATTACGTAAAAACAAATTAGGTTCCCAACTTCTAGAATCCCTAATTATTATTGTATTGGAGGATTGCTAAAGCATGTGCCAACACGGCAACAAGTCAGGTTTTTTTTTTTTTTTTTTTTTCATATGTCGTAACTGTCGAATCTGGATTGGCCTGATAATTTACTACATTGTTAAATTGTCTTAAATTTTGTCACTTTAACTAATTTTACCGTCCCGATAAAATAAAAATAAAAAAAAAACATTTTTTATTGGATGGTGGATAATGAAACTCGAAAATTTATTTTATTTCGTGATTTTCGTAGTTGTGAAAGTTTAGAATAGTCCAATAATTTATTAAATTCTTAAATTGTCTAGTTTTGGTTACAGAATTTTTTATCTCACTCTCTATTTTATTTATGTCTCACTATTTAATCAACTGTCAAAATTTTATAAAATAATTTTAATAAAATAATTTTGACAATTTATTTGATAATGTGATATAGAATGTGAGAAAGTCTTTAGTGCTAACTTTGTTGGTTGAGCCAACCAAATCAAAGCATTAATAGCGAGACTGGAAAACTTCTTTTACACAAGGTGTTCAAACTTTGACAATCAAACCAACTCATTGTAAGCTTTACATTCGTATTTGGATTCGAATATTTGTAAGATTTAAAAAAATAAATTTATATTTGGATCCATCAAATCTTAGATCAGATTTAGATTCAAATTCGAATTCGAGTCTTATAATATTTTTTTAAAATTTTTATAATTTTTATACAAAAAATTTTTAATTTATAAATTTTTATAATTATAAAAAATATTTATTTCAAAATTTATATTTATACATAAATTCTATAATAACATATAATAGATGTTAATAATTTAATCAGGTCAAACTAGTAAAAAATAATTCGTTTATTATCAAGATCAAACAAGTTCATATCGAATTCGAATAATTAAAATTTTTTATGAATCCGAAACATCCGACCTATTCACAAGCCACCAACTAGGTTAGGTTAGTTTAGTTCACGTGCTTAAGCTTAAACTGTTAAATGTTAATATGTCAACTTCCACGTTTCGCCCACGCATATGCCTAATAGAGTCTACCTAATATTCCACGTTCCGCTGAAAGCTTTAGTTCTTCAAAGCCATCGATTTCACCGCGTCTGATGAAGCATCCTCCGTCCATCTATTTCCAAGACCAAATTTCGGACACGATCAGGACACTCCCAATTATTATAACAACTGTTGTTGTCGTTCATTGACACCATTTCTGACCTCTACTCTCCAAAACTAGCGGAAAAACTCGAAAAAACAACAGTAACTGAATTAATTAAGGATGGGCAGTGAAGGAATCATCATTAATCATCCGAGGAAACCAAGATTCCTATGCCTACATGGGTTCAGAACAAGTGGCGAAATTCTTAGGAAACAAGTGACTACCAAATGGCCTCAATCTGTGTTGGACAAACTGGATCTTGTTTACGTCGATGCTCCTTTTCCATGCCAGGGGAAATCTGAAGTTGAAGGGATATTTGATCCTCCTTATTATGAATGGTTTCAATTCAACAAGGTTAGTTTATCATATTTTTCACTCTAAATTTTGTTGTAATAATAATAATAGTTTTTTCATCATTTGAGTTGAGGTTGATGAATGATTTGAATTGTTCAGGAATTTACAGAGTATCAGAATTTTGATAAGTGCCTTGATTATATAGAGGTGACAAATTGCATTATTGAGCATGGCCCTTTTGATGGTCTTCTTGGTTTCTCACAGGTTTGTATATATTTATTTCTTGATTAATGCTTTTAATTGTTACTATTATTTAGATTAAGCACATACAAATACATGGTATTCTCCAATACGTGTGATATGGGTACATTATAATATTTCGAACGTGTTAGTGATACCAAAATACATGAATTGGTACATAACTCGCTGGGTTGCATAGCAAATTTGGTATCTATGGCTAATCCTAGTCATTAGTGTAATTTGTTTGATAATGCAAAAATGGTGAATTTGTGGATTTCTTGTTTACCTTTTTCATCCATCAAATATTTCATGTAATTGATTTAGAAATTGTGTTGGTATTAATATTGTTTGTTCGTTAATATGATGTCTAATTGAGGCCACTGAACATTTCAGGGAGCAATTTTATCAGCTGCATTGCCTGGACTTCAAGAGAAGGTAGGTTGTTAAAGTTAGGAGATCAAGTGTTTTCTGGACGCCACTCAAAAATTTTCAATTGTAGCCTGTGATTTGAACTCGTGGAGAAATGGTGTCATTTTTGGCAGGGTGTGGCTCTTACAAAGGTACCTAAGATAAGGTTCTTGATAATAATTGGAGGGGCAAAGTTTAAGAACCAGTCGGTGGTTGAAAAAGCATATGCATCACCAATTCAATGCCATTCTGTTCACTTCTTAGGTAGGTATTCTTGATGCTATTCTTAAATTAGCACGTATTCGAGCTTTATGATGACTATGCTTTTCTGTCTGATGATCCCAAATTGATGTTTTATAAGTTCAGGCACAAGAAAAATAAATTAGCAGTATAACTGTAACATTCATGGTCCGAAATTTTCAACTGATTTTAAGAGGATATCAAGTCAATTTAGTCTTCTAGGTCTCTTTTTAATCCAACTTACTACTAGTATTTGCTTTTGGGATGATGAGATGCGACCGGAACAATAAAGTTTGATCAGGGTTTCTTTTTTTTAGTGGTTGGATTTCTAAGTCAATAAAACTAGAATGACTGGATCGAAGAACTGCTTTTGAAGTACTATAGATTTCAATTTCATTACCAGTTACTTTCAATGTCTTGGGGAATAATTGGATACTTGTCATGAGTGACAGAGTCATATTTGAGATATGTCTCCCCTGCTTTGATCTGCCCGTGTACTCCTGCATGAACCTTTTACTTGCATTTTATACTGCTGTTGGTTACATTACATGCCATTTGTATTTGATGATCCATAATTTCTGCTGTTTTAACCTGGCCATCAAGTTCATGCATGAGCAATATATATGGTTGCAATTTCTGTTACACTCTGGTCGTGTCGTGTGATCCATCAACAGTGCATTATTGATTCAGTTTAGTTAGCAAAGACGTATTTTTGTCACTTGATCAATACTTGCTCATTGTGTATGTAACTCACAGTAGTAAACTCGAGCAAAAGCTATTCTATATATGATCGAATACAACCACATACCAAACATAACGGCAAATAAAAACAGATCAGGAAATTATTTGAGTACTGTCAATCAATTATCTCAAGACAATTGAAGAACAACTTTACTATTGCAGGTGAGCAAGATTTCCTGAAGCCATATGGGATTGAACTCATAGAATCATGTGTTGACCCCTTAGTTATTCATCATCCAAAAGGCCACACAATACCAAGATTTGGTAATTCTCGAAACAATCAATATATCTTCCAATTTATAGATTTTAAAATTTAAATGCGCTACCTACTTTTCATATTGTCTAGGACTAACAACTCAACACTATTCTTCTATATCTCAGATGACAAAGGTTTGGAGGAAATGCACAGCTTCCTTGACAGGTTACAGAAAGAGGTTACAAGTAACAGTGAACAAGACATATCTTCAGAGAAAACTTCTTAATTAGTATATGTGGTGAAAGCTTGCATTTCTTTGTAACTTCATTTCTTAGATTATGCAGCCATTTTGTGGCTGCACGGTTGCGACATTAATTATTGATATTTATAAAATTTCTCTTTAGATAGTCATATTATATCTGTCGAAATTCTCTGAGTGTTGCATCCACATTTGTAGTATAATTTTCTTGGGTACTACTAAAGACATTTTGTAGTTTGAAAAAACGGGAGTTAACAACCGCCCCAATCTCCTGTCCCTCAACCTGCATCGCAACCTGTTGTCAACCTCTTATCTCGAATCAATATCTGCGAGCAGTCTCCTTTAGAATCGGTACCTCAACATCATTGCATACAAAATAATCTAGAATACTTAAAATTCCCACCAAATGTATTAGAATGTATTAGAACTACTTCTGAACTCTAATATTTTCCTCACTGGATTTACTTTTACCGGTATTTTTTGATACAGAATGGACGGATTTTTGGTTAGACGCCAAATCGGATGTAACTTGAGAAGGATTAAAAGGAGAAGCAGAGAAGAGTCCCTCTTTTTTTTTTTTTTTCCCCCCCAAAGAATCACATACCTACAAAATACATGTCCTATATTTCTCAAAGACTTTGAGAAAGTCAATAGTGTAATCCAACAAGTGAATTTCTCACACTGGAATTCTGTCTTTCCTTCCAATCATTCTAATTCTGTTACTGACGTGTATCTTATGCATTTTCGTGACGTACATGAAGTCAGAAATTTTTCCCATACAATAGAGTTAATCTTTCTTACACTATTGATATACAAAAAAAAAAAAAATTAATACCATTGAGTGTAGATGCATATTGTTTGTGTAAAAATAATATGTGTGTATACATAGAGAGTTTTAAATAGGCGTGTAAATGGATAAAAATAAATAAGACACTTTATTGTTCAAACTTATTTAATTATTTTGATAAGTTTGATATTCTGTTCAAACTCGATTTGGCTATTTTTCTTATACACATTTTATCGCGTCGAATTTGAATAGTTTGAAACTTTTATATTAAATTTAAAATTTTTATCTTATCAAGTCGACATCAAATCTAATACAAAATAATTAACAAATGTTAAATTGCTTTCATACTTAACTTGATTATTAATAAACTAAATTCGAATAAATTCTTACTAAATCACGTTCGATTGGAACGTTGAATAATTTGAATTCATTTATATTCCTCCTGATAAACATACTATGTCAAGAAGGTTGATGCTCTATTGCTCCATCGCTGTAACTGCAAATCGACTTGGGCCAGCTTGCCCAACAAAGTAAGAACCTTCTGCCTTCGTCGTAATTGTTACTGTGGTCCTATGAATGAGCCCATTGTCTGCTCCACACAGCTATCACCGGGCCGAATTCTTATTTTACACCAAATGGATTGATGAGACTGTCAAAGCTTGTAGACTTCTAGAGCTTTCTGGGGTATTCAAACACGAGTCGACTTACTTTCTTAAGACTTAAGAGATGAGACAAGTTTTTCTTGACACGCGGAAAAACAAAACTTTTTAGTAGGATAGGACTTGGCTGCTGCCGGTATTAACAATGGAGTGTATCTTTTGCGTTCATATGGGGAAGGAATAACTTAAGTAACACGTAAACGCGAGAATCCAACTCTTTTCTAAGATGGAGAGCTCACGTACACTATATGAGCTTTTCATTGATTGCTATAATAATTACAATATGAACGTGAGAAAGTTTTTTAAAAATTTATATCAAAAAATTAACAACCTCAACAGTAATTTATAATAATAATAATTACTTTCTTCGTCTTATTGGTATTCTCGTAGTTTTTATTTTGATGTTACAAAGTTTGATACTATCTTCCAAAGCCAAACAGTCTTATAATGTCCCGAAATAATATTAGATAAATTTTTTATATATCAGAAGAAATGAGTAGAAGAATTTTGTTAAAAACAATGAAAAATTAAAATCTAAACTTTTTACTCATCTTAAACATGTTACTTCAATCTTATCTTTACCTCGTCATTCTACTAATAAGTTAGAAAATCTTGTAAAGTACTCTATTATTCCCCATGATGCCATAGTCGAACAGTATGTCCCACTAGTTATAAGCCATATAATATTTACAGAAAAATAAATTATATCAGAAGTATTAAATCTCTTATATCCACAACCCCACCAAAAGTCAAAGAGTCTTTTGTTCAGTCTTCCCGGTTTGACCAGTGTGATCTCTTCTCCACGAAAGAAGAACAGTATAAAACCATCACTATTTCTCAGAAATTTATTACCAGTTGGAAAGCAGAAGGATATACTTACCTTCATTTTGGAGCAATAAGACTTGTTTTATCATATCATGGAAGAAGAGATATTCAAGTCACTGCAAGAGTTACTCTCTTGGACACTAGATTTTTGGAATATCAAAATGAAGTAATTGGCACTATACTCCACCCTCAATTCGGGAGTGTTGTACTGATTTTCTTTCCAAAATTTTCTATTTCCCTGAAAGGATATCAATTTATCCACAGTTATTAAAGTCCAAGTCTAGATTATGAGAGCAGAGCAAGTTCCATTTGCCATCATGTCAACTTTGCACCACCAGCTTGTATATCAACTACAAAATCACGCTCTGGACCTACAAAATTGTAGCACTCTAGATATTCTTATGGTTCTTACAAATTTATGGGAAAAAGGTACCTACTATTGTCCAAATACCTATTTAAGACAATTAAGTAGATCGGACGTTATAAAACTCATGCCAACAGAATAGATCACCAATTATGAAACCCTCCACCAGTATCAGTTTCAACAGCCTGTAAAAAACAGTCCATGCACAATTCAAAAATTTGTCAAATGGAAAAACAAAGACAATTTTTGATATCCAACAAGAAGAAGGACCATCCGAACCAATTTTCAAACAACTATTGATATCCCAAGAAGAAACCAGGGATGAAAATGATGAGATCCCAATCCATTCATTCTATCCAAACAGATTATGGGCCTATGTTGACAAAATAGATGGATATTTTATTTGTGATGTTGATCCATCCATGTGTGACCCTGAATGTTCTTGAGATGAACGGGATTCAGAAGATGAAGACGAGTTTGCCGAAAGAAAAAGAAGAAAGAAGAAACAAATAGGAGGATCTAGCTGAAAAAGCTATAGATCTCAAGATTTAGATCCAGATCCACCAGAAGTTAAACTACTATCATGTTATAAGAATTTGTGCTTTGATTATTTATCAAAAAAGAAAGACAACTCAAGGATATGCAAAACAGAAGTAATCCCTCCAACCAATCCCATGCTACAACCCTGGCCATGTATGTTTTACTATGAGAATGATTTTCCACTGCTAGAAAGGCAGACAAATAGAGCCCCATCTCGGCCTTTTGTCTAGCTAGCTATGGATAACACAAAAAGGACCTTACAGCTAACCCAAGAAGAAGAAATGATGAACTAGCAAATAAAAAATATCATGGCCCAGAATAAAATTCTTACGAAGGTTGAATCTAAGGTAGACCTCGTGATAGAAAGAGTTGACAAAACAGATGCAAAGATAGATGAATTGACAAAGATCAATCAAGGTATACTTCAAAAAGTAGACTCTTTGGATGAAGATTTCAGAACTTCTTTGAAAGAAACTAGTTCGGATTTACATTCAACCAAAAAGAACAAGAAATTTGGGGTTTAAGAAACAAATAGCTCATAAAAAAAAAAGGGAAACTACTTTGGTTTCTCCTTTACAATTTTGCATCAAGTATATATTCTAGAAACTTGTGTCTCTGCCACAATTTCCTATCACCATGAATCTTGATATATTTAAAAGGATCTTCTACAAAGAAGGTGACCCAAAAAGGAAAACAAAAGAAGCCAATAATGAAGGAACCAAATGAAAAGAATTTCAAGCTTGATGATGACGACAATTTTCCAATAGCTCAATTAGCTATTTTTAACAGTCACCCATTCCAAGAAGACGCATCAACTGACCAATCAAAATTAGAAACCCATGAAGATGGATCTTCAAAAGAGAGTCAAATAATTTACAGATTGATGAATTTGAAGATATTTCCATAATGATGATAGCTGACAGAGTAAAATCCAACTCTAGAAGGATGAAAAATTCTGATGAATCTTATACAGAATCTGTTCCAAAAATAGAAACTAGAGATTCAACGACAACTCTAACAACCTCAACCAAGCTATTAAGTGGACCATGTTTTACATTTGATGATATCCATGTCAACAAAAGAAGAGGGAAATGATGCTCACCTTTGCGGTATGGCTAGACCTGCAACAAACAAAGGAAGGATCATATTTGCCTAATATCTTGAGAAAATTTGTTTCTCAATTCACTGACACTCTCAGAGATTGGTTTATAAGTTTGGAAGAATACATGCAAATGCAATTTTTTAGACATGCAAGCTCCGCCCTAGCCCTTGGGCAAATCTACCAAGAATTCATTGGAAATGAATCACTGATCCTTAAAAAATAACAGTAGCATTTCTTTGATATGAAATATTATTCTCTAAAAAAATACTTGGATTATCATTTCAAGAGAATGTCCGAATTATACTACCATCTTAACGGAGTAAATGATCCAAATTTCAAGCATGTATATGTCTAATCTTTACCTAAAGAGTTTCAGCTTGAACTTTTTAGGATGACACAAGCAAATAGCTGAAATATAGAAAGTTATGGATTAGCAGAAATCCATCAATTCACCCTCGCCGCATTAACCAAGTTTTGTGAACAAAAAAGATAACATGTTCAAACAGATGATGGGTCATAAAAAGAAATCCAAAAGATGTGTCGAAAAATAAGCCTTGAAATCAAATACAAGGAAGAGTCATGTTCTTGTGATAAAAAATACAAGAGAAGAAACAAAAGAAGGTTTGAGCTGTCCAAGAAGAATAAATCCTTGAGGTTTTTCAAAAGAAAGTTTGAAAAAGGAAAGAAGTCCAACAGATGTTTGCTATGTGGAGGAAAAAGGGTATGTTGTAAAAAATTATCCCAATAAAAAGGAAAAGTCTGCTAAACTTGTTTCTCAAGTTCTTCAAGTAACTAAATATGATTATGATATAGAACCCCCCTATTCTGAACGAGAAGAACAAATTTCTGATTTTGACCTTTTTGCCATTCAAGACTTTAGCTCAGAAGAAACAAGTTCATATAAAAACTCAAATGCTGAAGAAATCTTTCCTATCTATATGCTCAAAGCTCAAAAAAGAATCCTTGGAAGAAGATATTGTGGTTTCTCTCTATATAAAAGGTCAAAGTTTTTCCTTCAAAATATGGCAAACCTATTCCAGCAATAGGTTTCATACATACTGGTTCAATGAAATCTGTGATGAATCTTGCAATATTACCTTCAGACTTATGGACACCTCGTATAAAATGTTTCACACCAGCAGATTGAAAAATCTTTCATTCAAAATGGATTACAAAGAAAGAAATTAGAATTCAATTCTTCTCAGATTGCATCATATGGACAAAAATTCTAAGATGTGATCTATCAGATAAGGATGTACTTATTGGCTTTGATCTCTATTGAAAGTCTCGATTCCTCAGAGCCCTTCCTGAAGGAATAAAATGGAAAAGAAATTTTCAACCTTATATAAAGATTGAGAAAATGTTTGCCATCTCAAATGCTCCAAAAGATTTTCAAGAGATAGCTAAAGAATTATAGAATTTTTGTGCCGAATCTCATGGTGATTTTCATCATCCTTCTCCACTTTGGAAAAATTCAGTTTTCTTCATTCAATTGCCTTTCAAACTAAATGAAGACTTACATTAATCCAACTAAGGCAACACACCTAGGAATGACGCTAGAAGATTTGGCTCTGGCAAGGCCAGAGTGCAACCAACTTCTAAAGTTTGGCCTGATTGAACCCATAAAATCAAGTTGGGTTTGTCAAACATTCTATGTTAACAAAAGTTCAGAACAGATCCAAAAAAAGAAAAGGCTTGTAATTGATTATAAGCCTCTCAACAAGTTCCTGCAATATGATAAATTTTCATTAACCAAAATACAGATGCAGTTTTTCCATATTGCAGAAGCCCAGATAACCTTAATATTTGATCTAGATACAGGATTCTAGCAGCTCGACATTAATCTAAAAGATAAGTATAAGACAGTTTTCTGTATTCCTACAACCCAATATCAATAGATCATTATGCCATTTAGATTGAAGGTTGCCTTGTCAATCTTTCAAAAAGCAATTGTGAGAATATTTGAACCTTTGATGCACAGTGCATTAATATATTGATGATATCTTGCTATTCTCTAAAGACAGAAGGTAAGACACATCAGCAACTCCTACAAAAATTTTTGAGCCTAGTCAAGGACTATGAAATTATGTTGTCTGAGAAAAAAAGTTTTATTGGATAGCCCAATATTGAATTTTTGGATGTGAAATTCTCCAAAGGAAAATATCAACCAAGTCCTCATATTACCCAAGAACTTTTAAAATTTCCTAAAGAAAATCCTTCTGTAAAAGAAATACAACAATTTCTTGGAATTGTAAATTATATTAAGGATTTTCTTTCGAAAGCATCCAAATACATAAGACAGCTGTCAACATGTTGAGAAAGAAAGGTCCAACTTGGGGAAAACACTAAATGATGGCTGTCCAAAAGTTAAAACAAATTTGTCAGAATCCACCACTTTTAAAGATTCCCAACACAGGATATAGGATTTTGCAGAGAGATGCCAGTGATGAATATTGAGAAGCCATACTCATTGAAAAGATTGACAATAAATTACATTACTGTGGTCATACAAGTGGGCAATTTAAAGAAATAGAGAAACTATTACCATATGTCTACAAAGAAATTTTGGCTATAAAATATGGAATCAAAAAGTTTGAATTCCATCTTATCGGTCACAATTTTACTGTGAGGATGGAAAATTCATCTTTTTTCAAGAATAATGGATTTCAAAAATAAAATGATTCCAAAACCACAATTATTGAGGTTGAAGGACTGGTTTTCCAAATATCAATTCAATGTTCAACATATAAAAGGAGACTCCAATATGATTCCAGACATTTTTTCTAAACCAAAAAAAGAGTTCAACTTATTTCCAAATCCAAAGCCATTCCTATCATCTTCATAGCCTCTTCAGTTCCTCCTTTTAATTCTGCATTCAGAGCAAAACATTTTAAAACTTTTTCCTCCAAGAGACAGGCCTTTTGAGAATATTTATGATTTTAAGTTTTATGTTAGAAATTATATCCTCTCTTTTCTAGCTAAGTTTATGGTGATCAACCATACCAATTTCAACCAAGATCTTTTCTTTCTAGACCACCTTTTCAGCAACCGACCTATGGTCTAAATCAATATAAAGACTCAATTTCCTGAAGAATGTTTTATGGCATTTCTGGTACCTAGGAGTTCTTTATTATTTCCCAATCTAGTTTACTATTTCTGATCTGATAGCCTTCTTATCTGTGCCTAGCAACCAGATCTCATTACTATGGACTTTTCTAGAATAGTATTACACGACAGAACAATGGTATGAACTATGCATGGATCAAATCAATACACGTGAAAATGAACATATCAATACAATCTTCGTATTGCATCGTCCTTATGTTGAAGGACCAATGAATAATTCAAGACCTATGTCATTCTTATACAACTAGATGTTTAGACAGTCTTTTTCACAAAATATTTCAGAGATGGAAGAAAAATAGAAACTCCTTATGGAACACCTTTATTTCAAAAACTAAATTTCTTTTAAAATTTCATCAGGATATCTTTCATCTACCTCTATGAGTTCTTCAAAGAAACACAAAGCCACCCAAACTGATCCAAAATCAGATCAAGAAGAAATCCTACTCAATCAGTCGCATTTGTACATGTTCATTGATTCTCAAGATCCCAACTGTTCAGATGACCATTTTATAGATTGGGATGGGTATGGTCTCTATTAGGATGTCCCTCATTCTGAAGCATATTACCAGTATCATAATTCACCAAGATGAGATCATCCAATCTTGTGATGATTTGTTTGTTATTTTGTTTGTTTACAATAAAGGTGGGAATGTGTCCCCACAAGTTTTTTATGTAGATGTGGATGTATCCCCACATATCTTTAAAATAAGTATCAAGTCCAAATTTGAAGTACATATGTAATTTTATTTTAAGTCCGAGTTTGACGTCTATAGGTAATTTTATTTCAAGTTCAAATTTGAAATTTGTATGTAATTTTATTTTAAGTCTGTGTTTGGAGTTTGGATTTTTGGAATAAAGTCCGAAAGCCTCTATAAATAGGGTTCTCCTCTTATTTGTAAGGCATCCTTAGTTTTGAATAAATAATATCCTCGATCTTACATTCTTATGACTTTACGAGGCTTTAAAATTTTCTTTTCTTTGAAAGTTTCTGAAAGTTTTGAAAAACCTGTCTAATATGCTTCCCGCAAAGGTATAGAATATGCTCTATATTAAGAGGATCCCATACATCAGAAATATATTAGTTTAAGTTTTGAATTTGATCAATATGTTATGGTCTTCACAGTAAAGTTAATTAATGTAAAATAGTTTAGATCTTTTAATTCTTGAGCCATTCATGTCTATTAGAGACTTTAGGCATAAATGAATAAAAGATTCATTCTATTTCTTCTAACTTTACTTTATGAGGCTCCCGGGCAGCCTATGATAAAAAGTAGAAAATAAAATGTAATTTAGGTAGTAAGATGCTTTATTGTAATGTATTCGAGTCATTAAAATGTAAGGAAATGTTAATGTTTTTTTTTATTATTTATTTAAAGAATACTAAAAAAGTAAGAATTTCAAATATCAACTAATTAACCTTTTGAATTTAAGATTACTAGTTATTTTGGACATCATTATCTCTAAGACAATATACCACATGCAAAAGAATTACGGGCATTACCTATTTGAATAATATGACTAATAATCAACTAGCTCTAGTTCAGTTGATTACCTATATGAATAATATTACAAATAACCAACTAATTTTAGTTCAGTTGGTATTGGAGTCATCTCCAAGGCCATAGATCTTTGTTTGTGTATTTGTTTGAGCCAAAGTTTAAATAATAATAATAATTAATAATATTATAAATAAATAAGAAATTCTAAGTTAGTTGGTTTGAGCCAAAAAGGTAATCCCATTCTATTATTTAGTTCAGTTGATTACCTATTTGAATAATATTACAAATAACCAACTAGCTCTAGTTTAGTTGGTATTGGAGTCGTCTCCAAGCTATAAATTTTGTGTTTGATCCTTGATTTGAGTCAAAGTTAAAATAATAATAATAATAATTAATAATATTATAAATAAATAATGTCCTTGTTAAGAAAATTATTCTATTAATTTTAAACTTTTATATTGTATAAATTTTTAAAAAATATGTTATTATACTGTATAATTTTTTAAAATATAATAAAATAATTATATATACAACAAAACAGTTAAAATTTTTTATTGTCGGTCCAAAAGCAATTTGGAACTACACACCGCTATCAAACCATCGAGTTTGGAATATCGAGTTTGGAATAGCATTTACTAACTTAGCAAGCATGAAATGGCTGCCATTTGACCAGATGTGTGAATCATCATCAAAAAATAAATAGAACACGCCTCGCCTTCCACCCGTTTCTCTTCCGCGTCTTCTTTGTTCCTTCTGCCCGACGTTGGGTGGAACGGACACTATATAGATATGTATATAGATACAATCCTCTCCACGATCGCCAAGAATTTCAAATATCCAGAAAAAATTATCTGTCCATTCATTCAAATTATTTTTCATAATCAACCAAAACTTCTCGAATTTTCCCTCGTCTCCTACCCAATCAATAATTTTTGTTTTTTTTTGAAAAAAGAAAACGTTAGATAATGGATCCAACAACCCGAACCCGAAAACCTCGGAGCCTCTTAGCCCAAACACCCAGTTGTGAATATCATCCTCCCTCCACCGACTACGCTCCATACCCGAAACTCGACGCCCAAGACATAACTCCACCACCTCCTCCTCCTCCTCCGACTGCCGAGACCTGGATCCGTTCCAGTCGGGTCGGATCCCCCTCCGACTCATCAATCATCGCAGCCACCAACAGAACCGGCGTCGTTTAGTGCTGCTCCTAGATCTCCTGAAGGCCCCCCAGCCGCAGCTGCAGCAGCTCAACCGATCTCCGGCGCCACCGCTGCCACCTCCATGCCTCCTGAATCCAACCCCTACGTCTCTCCGGCTTCCGCCGGTGGACCTGGTTCTTCGGTGAAAAGTGAGTCGGTCTCGACTTCATTTTATCAGTTCTAATTTCTTTCTGTTTATTGTCTTGTGGGGATTTAGGGCTTTGTCCCAATGATTTTTTGTGATGGTAATTGAAAATTGCATTGACCATCGAAATTAGAATCTGGTTAATTCAAATTCTGCTGATTTATGGGCATAATTGTTGATTAAGTATTGCAACCTTTTTTTTTTTGATGGGGGGAAAATATGACAGATACGATGGACTCCGTAAAGGATGTGCTGGGGAAATTGGGGAAGAAGGCGGCAGAAACCACGAAAAAAGGCCAGGATTTGGCTGGGAATATGTGGCAGCATTGTGAGTCTCTTATTCATAATTGACTTGGATTCTTAATATTTTTATAATAAGTTCGTGTGCTTTATATTGGAGTTGATATTCCCTTCATATTGCTTGAGTAAGATGATAACGAGCTTAGTAAAGCGTGGACTTGGAGATGAAAATAATGGATATTCCCTTCATATTGCTTCGTGGTTCTTGATTAATACAAGTTCGTTTTCTTTTCCATGTATCAACCGATTCTTTGGCTTAAATGTTAGTTGAAAACATGAAAGCTTCCATCTTTTTATACTGGATCAAAGTTTAGAAAGTATAAAATTTGAATCGATTAGTGTGTTCCAGTCCATCATTTCAATTCTTCTCTCTTCAGACATCCCTTCCGGTCTTTAATATTCAATTGTTCATTTCATAAAGTTTCAAAACTGAAAGTTCATTTACTGATCTAAGACATTATAACAGCTTTCTAGCTCCAAGCTCAATGTTTGTTTTCCTACTCTGTTTTCTAATGGCTGGTAACAGAAAAGCATATAATATCATCATTATAATGTTGGCTCTCTCTGAGTATATTAGCTGTGGTCATCTGGTTGACCAACTGTTTGCATGCAATATGCATCGATATTATTTTGGTCATATAGCAAGTTACTTTAATGAAACTGATTTCTTTTTCTTTGGGATTAGTGAAAACTGGCCCAAGTATGGCTGATGCTGCTGTTGGAAGAATAGCTCAGGGAACAAAGATTTTGGCTGAAGGTGGTTATGAGAAAGTATTCAGACAAACTTTTGAGACTGCACCAGAAGAGAAACTTCTGAAATATCTATGCCTGTTACTTGTCTACATCTGCTGGTCCTGTCATGGGAGTTCTGTATTTGTCAAGTGCAAAACTAGCATTTTCTAGTGATAATCCCCTTTCATATAAAGTTGGTGAGGAGACTCAATGGAGCTATTATAAGGTATGTTTTGTTGTCTTTGCGATTGTTGTGTATGATGATGCTGGTGATTTTTGGTTTGCAGTGTCAGATGGGGGGTGGTTCAAATACTATGCAATTGTTATTGAAACATTTTAATAAGTTCACCAGTTTAGCTGATTAAGAACATTTGGTAAGGTTCACTATTTGATGCAGAAATCAGTCAATCTCATTTCACCATTTTGTTGTCTACAGGCTACCTAAGTTATCCGGACTCGGGTACGGGTGTCGGGTAGGGGTACATGTTTAGGTGTCAGATTCGTCAATTTCATAAATTGAGGATATGGGGACACTCTAAAAGAATCAGATATGGGTACGGGGGTCATCGTTTATGCCTGTATATGTTACTACAGTCAGCTTAATGTAGTAGCAATGTAATTTGATGATAAATCAATTTAACATTATTTTAAGACTCATTTTACAAAAATAAATATGTTTATGCGTAGCATTAAAGAATAGTGGTGCTCTGAGATAAAAAAAGATAATAGAAGGATAAAATTATAATAAGATTTAGTAATTTGATATACAATTCTTATATGTTTCTCCCACCTATTTGCTCTTCCTCTCTATCTTATCGGTCCTTTCATGTGAGAAGTCACAACCATGTTGAAATCAATGTTAGTTTTTGGCTTAGTAAAATGGTCAAAGTACCCAATTGAAAGTTGACTATATGGACACAAATCCCACACCCACACTTACACTTGTGTCGACACGGCAGGACACGGGTACTCTAGGGGTGAGAGGAGAGTCCATGTAACATAGCAGGCTACAGTTGACTTATAGGGTCATCTAAATATGCAAACTTATCTTAGAAGAGCCCTTGATTTTCTTCATAGTAGATCGACTTTGAAAGTTAACCTGTGTGTTGCAGAAGTTTTTAAGTTGGGGAAACCTTTCAAACTTGCATCCCTAAATTTCTTTTACATATTTTCTTTCTAGAGAGTTTTGTGTTAGTCTGTTGAGGAATTTCGATTACATCTTGTATTGTTTTATGTGCCGTTAGAATTGCATGCATCAAAGTTTTGTTCCACCTTTTAATCTACTTGGAGTGGTGCTACGTCATATAGGGTCTAATGTGTTAGCTTCTGACCTTTTTTGCTTCACTCAATTGTGTAGTTAATTATTTTCCGAAGTGTTTTTTCCTTAGGTCCTTCACTACTTAGTTTGGTTGTTAGATTAATTGGAGATTTATTTCTTCATTCAACTTATCAATGTGGTCATTGATGCTTCATATTTCCTTGTTTGTACTGTTTAGGTGGTTATCCCGTTGCATCAGCTGAAAGCAGTTAATCCTTCAACAAGCAAAACAAATCCAGCTGAAAAGTATGTCCAGATTATCTCTGTTGACAACCATGAGTTTTGGTTCATGGGATTCGTAAACTATGACAGTGCAGTCAAAAATCTGCAAGGTGCTTTGCAGGCTCCTTACTAGTAGTCAGCTTGAAGACTTTTCACCATGTTGTCAGCACGAGGACAGTTCACGGAGTTGCATCTTATTGGCTGCACTAGTGTATAAAGCTTTGGTCCATTCTGGTCATCCCAGCATAGAGTAGACTATACTGTATTCTTGTTTGGTGTGTTAAACTGATGCTGTGCATAATCAATCTCAGATTGTTCAATTGATTTTTATTTTTTCCTGTGAGACTTTCAAATAAATAAAGATAAGAATTGATCAAGTGTCTTTGAAATTGTATCGTGTGATTACTCTTTCATCTTCCTAACTTCTCTTGCTTCGTTAGGATTTATGGTTGAATCTTGCCAGCATCTTTACTTGGATGAACACTTAGGGCTGGCATATTAGGCTGGTTTCATCTTTCTGGTCATCTATCATATGTAGGCACGGGAGGGCATTGGGTTGAATGTAGGCCCTTTGTTTCAGGACCTTATTGATGTGAGGGAGGATGAAGCAACCCCCCCCCCCCCTTAGCATAATCCAAGCCTGAGCCCGGTCCAGCCCGAAAGTGGGCTGTCTGCTGGCCTACTGGGGCTTTAGTCTGGTCATCTTCATGAATGATCGTCTGAGTTAAAGATTGATGAGCAGTGGTCCATCACGTGACCCACAAAAACTCTCAAAAAGCCATGATAGGAAAGGCTTCTTATTAATATATTCATCAACAGTTGGGACCAGGCAATCCTAAGAGGACGATATGCCAGTTTAGAATTGTGGTAGGGAGTGAGTGGTTGATTATTTGCTTGATCTTTATGGAGCAAGGTCAATGTTGCACTATATACGTCCAAAAACTCGAGGTAGAAAGGCTATGGAATATGGTTAATTAGGCATGAAGGGCTTGAAGAATAATAAAATTACACTCACTCGATTGAGACTCATATTCTTGTGGAAATATAAAGTATTAGTAAAATTACCTTCTTTATGAAAGAAATTGTTCAAGCGTACTTCAAGAAAGACTTCGATAATATATGGACTACTGGAGGATAACTTTTAATGGTACATGTATGGTATACATTTTGTCTAAATAATATCTCAAATTCAGTTGTCTAAATATATATTGTTTTCCCATCTTCTTTTATGGGTATAAATGAATATAAATAAATTGGATATATTAGTGTTTAAACTTGTTTGATTATTTTAACGAATTTGAAATTTTATTCAAAGTTAGTTTTTTTAATCTTTTAAGCCGAATTAAAATGAGTTTTTATCGAGTCGAACTTCGAGTAGCTTGAGATTTTAATATGTAAATTTAAAAATGTTAACTTATCAAGGGAGTTCGAGCCTATTACAAAAAATTAACGAACGTTAATTTTTATTCTAATCTTAACTTAATTATTCTTATCTACCTGAATTTGATTTGAATATGAGTAATTTAAATTTATTTATAACTCTATTTCCTTTTGGTTATGTTAACAGCTTATAATTGGAAATCGTTTAAAAGCATGCTCTTGAGCCTTGTCTTGGGTTATTTTCATGTACCCAAAAAAGAAAAAAACAAGAATTATTTTCTAAATTTGGAATTGCCAATTACAAATTCAACTTGAACATCAAAAAATGGGGTGGTCCGAAGGCTCAAGAACATAATGACAAATTTCCTAGAATCTCCTACCTATATACATATGCCCATATAACCAACTTACTTTAGGTGAGTTGTCCATTAAACACTTTGTTTGGATACAAAGTCAGGTATATAAATTTTTACTTTATATTCTTAAGTATAAAAGTTAAATCTCTTAATTCTTGTCCCGTAGTCTTCTCTTTTTCCTTAATACTAGATAAAATTAAATAAGAATATCGTTATATGATATATATATATATATATATTATCTTTTATAGTATATATATATGCCAATACTTGACAAGAGCCTCTTATCCATTTCAAATAAAGCCTCATTCCATATTCGGTCAACTATTAAGAGTTGAAATACTATTCTATTTTACTTCGGTTTCAGATGAACTTAACTAAATTGTAAATGTAATACTTCAATCTCTATTCTGCAAAGCCCGTTTAGCAATCTTTATCCTCAAAGTTTTCAAATTTGTTTAGGACATTATACCCTCAAACTAAGAGCTCTAGTTATGAAAATATGACTACTTACATGTGCATTTATCTATTAACGAAGATGTTAAAGAAATGCTTGTGATGGGCAGGTAATCCTTGTGTTTCTAAGGCTGTGAGAAGGGCAAAGAAAACTACAAGGGTACACTTACCACTGGTGGTGTTGGGCAAATATTTAGGTAGATCCCATTTTTTACCACACTTGTAGATCTTGTTGTGTGGATTAAATATTAGAGAATCTATGACATCAGTTGATGTAAACAAGATTTTTTGATATTTAATCCTGACCACAGGATCTACAGGTGACGGTAAAGAGTAGGTCTACCTAAATATTTTCCCAGGTGTTGAAGTAAGGAAAATTTTTACATAGATTTAATTCATAACTCTATATATGTGTAACTTGTGATTACAATCAAAAATATTTTTATCACTCATTTTGCAAATTGACTCTATCTGTGGAATTTGTGATTAAAATAATCATAAATTCATTGTTATTTAAATGAGTGAATATTCTAAATTATTAAATGATTAAAAAGTAACGAGACTCTCTATTTTTCACTCATTTTAATAGTTGTGATATCTACCCAGTATTGGAGAGACGATTGTAATCATACACACTCCACATTATGAATTGAGTATCACATAAAATTATATAAAATAAGTAATATATGCTGATATATATATAAAGATTATGTAAGTACTCCTGTTTTACCTTTAAAATTCACATGTATGATCATGTAGGATGTTCATATAAAAATTTTCTAGGAAGTAATAGTAAGTGATGGTGGAGGAATTGCCCAAGCACAAGTATGTCTGATAACAAAAATATTTAAATAGATTTAATTTTTAATTTATTTATAAATTTTATAGTTAAAATTTAATTTTATAAAATTTGTATTTATATTAATTAATATTATATATTTTAATTTATATTATAAAATTTATAAATATAACCAAAAATCAAATGTATTCAAGTATTTGCCGTATGATAATTGAGAAAAGAAATGAACGTGAAAGAAATGCAAATGCAATCCGTTCGTTAAAAAAGAAGAAAAGGAACAATTATGCTGAAAGGCTGCAAAAGAATAGGGCGTGGGCAATCAAAGCAATAGCCTTTTTTCGTCTCGTCTACATCCATGCTCCCCACACTTTCTTTTTTTGTCAAAAAATTTTTATATAGATTAAATTTATGAAATATTGATATAAATTTTTTGGTCTAAAAATTTTTATATTATTCACTTAAAATTTAGTATTGTGAGGTAAATTGATATCCAATTTTCTCTTTTAAAAGATTTATGATAATATATTATAAATTCGATCTATATAAAAATTTTCTCTTTCCTCTCACGTCAGCTCTTACAGTTACACAACAAGACACAGCACTCACGCACACACAAGGACATCAGAAAATTGACGCAAATTATAAATAAACAAAAATAAAAAGAACCGAAAAAAGGCTTGCATTTCTATTTGCTCTAGATTATTGCAACTTACCAAAATATACGTACATAAAAATAAAAATGTGTGTTTTTTTATTTATCCCCCCCCCCACCCACCAAAAGGTTAGTGTTAGGGGTGTTAACACTTTAGTTTAATCAAACAAATCGATTGAACTAAATTCGATTAAATTTTGAGATTCGGTTCTTCGATTTTTGGTTAAATCAAAATAAAAACCAACTAAAAGTCCGAGAATTTGGTTTAGATATGTTAATTGATTTTTGTATACTGAACAATCAAATTACTAGCTGAAATTTTTATTTATATATATATATATATATATATATATATATTATTTCAGTACAGTACACTAAATATTAAAGCCTAAAATATTATATTGAACCCTAGTGTCGGTAAGAAAGTAAATAAACGGATACTACAGCGAAATTTAGAATTTTTACTTTCTTATCCTGAATTTCGCCTTGATTAATATATGTATAGTATAAGAAAAATATAAAGGCTGTACCTTTAAATTGTAGTAAAAATCTCCGATATGTTTAGAATGTCGATCCACAATGTGCACAAATACCTGACATCTAATGATATCCACACAATTAATTAAATTAAGATTTTTTATAAGATTGATTGATCCTGGAATGTTAACTGCTAAATTTTTCAAACGTATTTCAAAACTTTTTTGAAAACGTTTTATTCCTTTTCCCCGTGAAGAATACACGGCCAAACTTTTCTTTGGCTTTTTTCCGTGAACAATTCACAAGGACCATATGCATATAGATATCTTAATCTAAGTGATCTTGGAATAAGGGCATTATTAATATTAACTATTAAGTCACATTCGATATGTGCCAACAATCTCGTTGAAAGGTTTTAGTTTATCAATTAGGGAAAATAGCTGAAATAGTCTTTAAACTTTTTTACTTTAGTCAAAATAGTCCTTCAACTTTTTTTGTAGGCAGAATGGTCCTCCAGGTTTTGTTACCGACTTTTATTTTGTAGCCAAGATAGTCCTTTCATGTGAAATTTATAAAAAAAATTAAAAATTTTTTTATAGTGACTACACCATAAAATGACTTTTTTGGCTAAAAAATAAAAGTTAAAGGACTATTCTGGCTAAAAAAAAAAGTTGAAGGACTATTCTGGCTAAAAAGAAGGTTGAGGGACTATTCTGGCTAAAGTGCAAAAGTTGAGGGACTATTTTGGCGATTTTCCCTATCAATTATATATATATATATATATATGTGTGTGTGTGTGTGTGTGTGTGTGTGTGTGTGATAAAGGATAATGAAAGTAGTTCAATACAAATTCATATAATTTGAGAGGGTTCCAAAAAATTATATTTCCTATAATCATCACAACATTTAAAAATCAAAATTAGAGTCAAACAATAATTTAGTAGTAAATGCATTTTTTATTTTTTATTTAACTTTGTACTTACATTTTCAGCAAACTCATGAAAATGTTTCTTTAATTATTGAATTTAAATATATTGAAGCAGTAAAGAATGTGAATTGTGTGGGACGAGGAGAGAATTGGTGAAGGACTCTTTGAGTGAGAAATTTTTATTTTGGTCGGGAGCAATTATTGAACAGGTCCAGTAATTATTCTTTCAACCAATAGGAGCCTGTCATTTAAAATATAAGGTTCATTTTTTTGAATAGGATGACTCTCTTATTTTTTAGAAATATAAGTCTTCCACTCCAAATAGAAAGTTCTCATTGATTGAGGAGCAACTATTGGAGTATTTGCTCTTGACCGATATAAAATTTCTCGTTTGAGTGGGAGATAGAAATAGATATACCCAATTAATTTAATGGTAAGTTTTATTTATTTATTTATTTAATGGTCATATTGAGATAAGGGAGTGTGTAGAGAGTGGGTTGATCGGGTGTTAATGGGAATGTTAGAGAGTTATTAGGAATTAGAGAATTTTTAGAGAAGTGGGTAGTTAAGTTTTAGTAATTTTTTATATAGAAATTATATTAATTACACCAAAAAAAATTTACTACAAAACGGGCTGAAGCATTATATAAAGTACTAATAATTATATTGGGTTTGGGACTCCTTAATAAGAATAAAACCTCAGGAACTCTAATATCTCACATATTAGTCTTTAGGATTTATAATTTATTATAATTGAGTCTAAAATTTAATTTGTCTAATAAATTAATTTATAAGTATCTCATACTTATGAAAATTAATTTAATCCTGAATTAATTATCTTTAAGTGTGACACCCTTTAGATTTTCAATCATGTTGGTAATAAGTATAAATAATAATATTAAATTAAATAGGATTAGATAAATTAAACTTTAATTTATCATTAATTCACCTATTAATTAATTTATATTTATAGATCAAAATTGGCTTCTAACAAAGTATCATGACCACCCAAGTGTTGAAATGTGTCAAAGTGGTTCGACATCACCAATCTATGATTTAGTTCTCATATAATTATTATCTTTTCACTAACTTATATCCCGATTAATTCAAAAATACAGATATAATATGCCAACTCTTATCGAATTAATCAATTTACTTTTTTTCCAAAATACAACTCACTTGAAATAGAATTTAAGACACTCTTAATTCTACTTCTACTTTGCGCAAAGATTTTATAATCGTATTTCAAGAAGTGTCTATAGTGGGGTATACTCTCCCATTATAAAGAGTGGGTGGTGCATCCTCTATTGATTATATCTTATTTTATCATGATTTATATTATACCCGAATTTTATCGTATGTGTGACTCATTAAAAATAACGACTAATAGAGTCAAAGTATAATAACCCATAGTAAAGATAAACTCATGATTTCATGTCAAAGGATCATTACACTATTATCACAAAGAGACTAATCCACTAGCATTTGATTAGTAGCTTGTGTGGAATACTTTTAGCGGGTCATTTCCATGCACTTATTCTCAATAAGCATCCACATACACTTATTTGTTAATTTACTAATGTCAAACACTACAATTAGCGATATTTATGAATAAAATATAATTACATTAAATAACTATTTATGATTTTACATATAATTATATTTTATTCGAAAAGTATCATATTACAAAATATACATAAATATAAAAGTGTAATTTATTCCTAAAACAAATTAGTTTTAAGGCATACACCAACCGTGCCTACTACCAAATGAGTTAATTTTTTAAAAAAAATTAAATAACTAAAAATTTTAGTTAACCGATTAAATCAAAAACCAATACTGAAGAAAATTTTGATTAACCGGCCGATTATAAGAAACTTTAGATTGAATATAGTTTTAATTTTTTTATATCGAACACTAAAAAAATTGATTTTTTTTACCGAACTACTGAATAGTGACCAATGAACACCCCTAGTTAACAAGAAACCTAGAAACCTAACTAACAAGAAACCTAGAAACCTAATTAGAATAGGAAATAACAACTCTAAAGATAATTGTATTAGGAAACTAAATTAGTTAAATAACTAAATTATCAAAACCTAATAATAATATATTTCCTAATTGATATGGAGTTTGGTCTTTAATTATGCCACCAATGCCTCCCTTAAACCAAACTCTCCAAACTCTCCATGAGAGTAAGTCCACGCCATGCATGATTACGATGATAAAAAATTTTCGTGCAGTTTTCATACAACAAGAGAAGTTGGTCTTGGGGTACTCGTTTGACAATTAGGGTGTAATGAAATTGACTCTAATTGGACAGAGATCTAAAAAGAGGGATCCTGTCGTGACTTGTTGGCAAAAAAAACATACTCTGCGGAAGATAAATTTATTCAACACATATAAAAATATGTGGGAGAAGAGGAGTTACAAAATACGGACTCTCATATTGAGACCCACATAAACCCACGGTATAATAGCCTCACCATTAAACTAGAATCTATATATTCTAGACTCTCTCAACTCGACTCTTCTCAACTGAATCAACTAAACAAACCCTTTATTTATAGGGTAACAAATTTAACTATCAAGAAATCTAGAAATCTAATTAGAATAAGAAATAACAACTCTAAACATAATTGTATATCAATTAGGAAACTAAATTACTTAAATAACTAAATTACCAAAACCTAACAATAACATATTTCCTAATTGATATGGAGTTTGGTTTAATTATGCCATCAATGCCTCCCTTAAATCAAACTCTCCGTGAGGATAGTCCACGCCATACACGATTACGACGATCAAAAATTTTCATGCAATTTTTTCTACCACAATTTGGCATCGTAAATTTGATTTAATCTTCATCTTCAAAGTTTTTCAAACGATGCACGTATTTGGACTGATAAATTTTTGTCGTACACTTTTTTTCAATTTATCAACCTCCATGAATTTTGTGATAACTGGTATCAAAATTCTCAATTTTTGTAAATCAATCAGAATCTACTTCGTAGGATATTTTTTCCTCCATCACTGCTCAACACCAGTAAAAGGAATCACGACAAAATCCTTCTTTTCAGATCTCTGTCCAATTAGGGCCAATTTCGTTGCACCCTAATTGTCAAACGAGTACCCCAAGACCAACTTCTCTTGACACATCTTTGTCCAATTTTTTCGATGTTCGAGTACTCCAACAAAAATTTTTTTTAAATTTTTGACAAATATCTCAAAATCAAACTCTTGAACCTAGAGCTCTGATACCACTTGTTGGCAAAAAAAACATACTCTGCGGGAGATAAATTTATTCAATACATATAGAAATATGTGGGAGAAGAGGAGTTACAAAATAAGGACTCTCATATTGAGACCCGCATAAACCTACGGCATAATAGTCTTACCATTAGACTAGAATCTCTGTATTTTAAACTCTCTCAACTCGACTCTTCTCAACTAAATCAACTAAACAAACCCTCTATTTATAGGGTAACAAATTTAACTATCAAGAAATCTAGAAACCTAATTAGAATAAGAAATAACAACTCTAAACATAATTGTATTAGGAAACTAAATTACCAAAACCTAACAATAACATATTTTCTAATTGATATGGAATTTGGTTTAATTATCCTATCAATAGATCCACGTCATACACGATTAAGACGATAAAAATAATTTTATTAATCAACCTTCTTAGTGCAATTTCCTCAATCAACTCAAATAATGAATGCGGGTCAAAATTTTCAACCTCATAAAAATTTTCACAAATTATTTCTCCATCAACATACATATCTTCATCAAAATTAACTTTTCATTCCAATTCAAATTCTTATTTGCAATCATTATCATCATCCTCAAATTCCATTAAAATATAAAATAAATCTGTCCAAAAAAATTCAGGTGATTGAGCATTAACAATAACCCTTTTGAAAAAAAATTTGACCATTGATTTACACATAATTTTGAAAAGCAATTTTGCCTTCCACTTCGTAATTTCTTTTGGCAAAGGGTTGGATAATCTCAATTTTGTAGCATCACCTAAACCAGATCTTTTCAAATATTCTTCCATGATATTTGCCCATTCAAATCTTTCTTCACTACCCATAAATATGTACAAAATCTTAATTTTTTCACCATTAATAAATTCTCTACCCATCTTGACAATTCAAATATTAACACAAATTTACGTACCTTGAAATTTTTTCGTTTTTGAATTTCTTAACCTACCTTGCTCCTCAATTGCAAATTTGACACGACCTTTTTCTCATGATCGTTGTCCAACACCAACAATAATTTAACATGACAGGATCTCTCTTTTTAGATCACTGTCCCAATTAGGGTCAATTTCGTTACACCCTAATTGTCAAAACGAGTACTCCAAGACCAATTTCTTGTGGTCCAATTTCAAAATTCGAGTACCCAACACAATCTTCACGCCCAAGATATCAGCCTGGGACTCTTCTTTTTCTCTAATTTTTTTGACAAATACCCCAAGATCAAACTTTTGACCTAGAGCTCTGATACCAATTTAATAGACTTAAAAAAAATGCAGCGGAACACAAACCTGATATCACTTGCAGGAGCTAAAATATTTTTTAATTTTAAAAAGTCAAGAACCAAATAAACCAAAACACCAACACTAAAGTTGATTATTTTATTCTCATACAAAACTCAAATTTTGGTGACAAATTCTCAGTGATTTTGACACCGCACACTTGCGGATTTTCCTTTACTGATACAATTTGCACACACACACAGAAGAATATCGTGGGAAGTAGAAGAAATATTTGGGAGGATAAAAATAATCAACTTTAGTGTTGGTGTTTTGGTTTATTTGGTTCTTGACTTTTTTAAATTAAAAAATATTTTAGCTCCTGCAAGTGGTATCAAATTTGTGTTCCGCTGCGTTTTTTTTTTTAGTCTATCACTTAATTCATATTTATCCATATTATCCTGAAAAATTTTATTTTTAATGAATTAGAGTAATATGTATAAATATAAACTAAAGGATCCATCACATCTATCATAAATCGGATCCATGTAAAAAAAATTTCTATCCCACACTACTATATAAATGGTATCATACACATATAAATCCCTCTCATAACAACTTAGTTTCTTGCATGGTAAAAGGATACGATCGGTCATCTGAGTTGCTTCTATCAAAATTTGTAATTATGCAGATATCACATGTTAAATGTGATAAAATTACTATTATTTTTTTAAAAAATCATCCTGTTTATTTTTAATTTTTTGTACAAAATAATATTCAAATACTAATAATAGAATCCCTTAATGTAATTATACAACTTTCCTAAAACGTGTTACACCCCAATAACATCGTAAATAGTATTTTTGTAAAAAATTATATTCTACTCATTTCCTAATATAATATAAATATTATAAATTATTAAATAATAATAAAAAAATTTATTTTTTTAATTATTTTAACAATTATTATATTTATTTTATATTATATAGTGTCAATATTTACTCATAAGTTAAATCCTTCATTATTACGTCGTCTGGTATTGATATTTGCTTCTTCCATTCTTTTGCAAATTAAAATGGTTCCGTGCAGGCTCCGGCTGACACAAGGGACCTGAGTCCGACGTACGGTGTCAGCACGTCGCGTCAGACATCTTCTCATCCCCAGGGTCTGTGCTCACGTGTTTCCCTGACCTTTTTTTAAAAAAAATAAAAAAAGAAGAAAACAATCTTTGTAGTGTTTCTTACGTTATATTTTTGTATTTTTTAAAAAAATTTTTATATTTAAAATGATGGAAAAAACTTCCATAAACTCGATTTTTGACCTCCACCTGTAAATCTTGCGGTCAAAATTAAATCTTATATAATCTTACTTATATCAGTTTATGTCATAGATTCCATAACATTTAATCCACGCTACAAAGTTTACAAGTGGGCAAAAAACTAGATCTACCTAAGTCTTTCCCTAAAATTATATATTTTAATCTCTTACAAATTTAAAATACATCATTTTAATCTTTCAACCAATTACAACATATTTCGGCATAAAATATTCACATACGTATTTAATGTTATATTTTTCATAAGTAAAATTGACAATATATAAATTTTAAATATTAAACGACATTATTTAAAATCTTCTCCACCACCACCCAAAATTCTCACATACTATCGCCATCCCTATTCTAGTCCTTGCTGCTTTTCCTCTATCATCCGTACTCTAACTACTCTAATTCTTTATGTTTTTATAAACAATTTAGTATTAATTTCAGGTTATGTATTATTAATTTTGTCTTTATATATGTTACACTCGATATGTATATAAATATTTTAAATTAAAATATGTATGTAAAAATTATGCGTTTTAAATTTATGATACATTATAACTCATTATTTTAAATATTAGAGACTGAAAAATATAATATAAAATGTGAATACTATTCTTTTTTTTTTTACTTATAATTTTCGGGAAACTTCTGTTCGTTCACACTGCACAAAATTGAACTTCTTGTATGATTTGCCCCCAAGAAGAACAAGGGTTCTCATTTAATTGGTAGTACGAGGCATGATTGTACAGGATCTGGATATGCTAATTATCACATATGTGCACAATCTTAATTTTCAACAAACTTGTTTATTTTGGGGAAAAAAAACTAACTTGTTTTCAAGATAATAATTGATTGTGCAGTGTAGCTTGAAAATTAGTGTACTACTTCCATACTTTAATTTGAGCAGTATAAATTTGAAGGAAAATAAACAAGTCTCTCTCATCCTCTCATTTATACACAAACAAGAATTTTCGAATTTTATTGGGGATTATAGAATCTTATTATTAATCAGTTTAGAATTTCTTGAGTACCTATGTCAGGGGCGAAGCTACATTAATTTGAGGGTGGATAATTATCCCTTCCCCTCAACTTTGAAATTTTATAAAATAGGTAAGAAAAATTTTGAAATTTTTAATTTTATTCTATAGTTACACCCCCTAAAATTTATCATTCTTTTCTTTTTCTTTTACCTTGACCCCTAAAAATTTAAATTCCTTTAATCATATATTAAAAATGATGGTATATTCAAAATTCGGAATAAATATTACTTAAAACCATAAAGTTTTCAAAGTTTTTTTAAGTTTAATACATAAATGCACATACGGTTTTCATTTTGATTTCATTTTCAAATACATGTAGAAAATTGAACTCTCTGTGGTTTATTCAATTTTAAAATCGTTTACTCTATTATAGTTTTTTATTTCATAAAATGTTAGGACAACCTTTAAATATCCCTATAATTGAATGTAAAATAATTTGTTGTTTAAAAAATTATTTTTACTTTAAACGATTGTTAAATCCCTATCAAAATCTTACACATCTAACGTAAGAGTCCTAATTTCATCCCTGACCTATGTTAAATATTTTATAGTACTTAACAAGTTGGAATTAACTTTTAGTATAAGTAATCTTTTAATGAATAGAATGAGCAAAAATGAGCGAAGAGCAAGTCGGAGGAGGAGGGACGTAGATGCAGCTGCCATAAATGCCGACAAGTTCCCTCAAACCCTAACCTTCTTTGCAATTGCATGCCTTAGTCTTTTCTCTTATGTCCACATTTTCTTAACTTCTGATTCGACTCTTTTTCGGTTCTCTCCTATTGACCTGCCCCAGCCCGGCAGCCCCGGCCCTGGCCAATACATGCCCACTCTGGCCTATCACTCTATTATTGTAGTACTTTTTGAAATATATACTATCTCCTTTCTATTTATTTCATCACACTATGACTTATAATGATATTATCATTAAATAAATTAATTTTATAATGAAAAATTTATATAGATTTATTTGATTTTTAATGAAAAATTTTCAATAAAAGTGAAACTTATATAAAATATTAACACATGTAAATTTAAAATTTTGAAAATGTTAAAAAATGAGTTAATCTTTTATACACCGTCGGTGTAGAAATTTATTTACACTGTCAGATGTGGCTGCATGACACATGTACAAACTAAATATTTAAAATTTAAACAGTGCACAAGTAACATGCATCTACATTGATAGTGTAGAAATTTTTCTACATCGACATTACATGAAAAATTAATTTTAAAAAAATCTACACAAAATTGAACTTTAAAAACTTGATGCATTAACTCAAAAAGTCAAATGGCGACAACATAAATAAGATGGAAATAGTAATATATATGAAATAAAATATATAGTTGAAAATCACATTGGAGAAATAATTACAAAATAATATTCGATGAGGAACAAATAAAATTAACAATCCAGTTGGAACGTATAAACTACTTCTTATTGAGAAATATACAATCATTTCAGAATAATTATCCCCTAAATTTTATCCTATATATGTGACTGAAGTACAACACAAATGTGTATATATATTAACAATCTAGTTGGAAGAACTACTTCTTGTTGAGAAATAAACAATCATTTTAGAATAATTATCTCCTAAATTTTATCCTACATATGTGAGTGAAGTACAACACAAGTATATATATATATATATATTTCATATAAGACGTCATATAAGTATTTCATAGTAGGAAAATCAATTTTCTAAACTACAAACTCAAAAACAATTCGCATGAGAATATTATTATAATTAATTTTATATATTTAATTAAATTTATTTATTCTTATACAAATAATTTTTGGTGCTTATAAGGACCCCTTAAAGGTCTATGCATACCGTTTTATTGTTAAATGTGTTGGGATTCGAATTCACGTTCATCAAATGGACAATTAATCAATTACTAGTTGCACAAGAAATACCTAAATTTGTCAGATTACAGCTTTGTAAAGAAGGAAAAAAAAAATATAAAAGCTGAGAAAGGTCCAGCTTTGTCAGTTTAAGTAGACGTCATAGTATTGAGCAGAATCCCCAGACAGACACGCCAACATAATTTGCCATTCTCATGCTTACTAAAAGTAAATTCAGGGGTCCTTAAACTTTTACTTTCATAAGCAAAGCAAATAGAGAAAAAGGAGTGGATGCTCTCACAAGGGAGCAAAAGATTACCATTCCTTTTTTTTGTTTTTTTGGTTAAATACAATAACATTTTAAAAGTTTAGACTGTTTTATAATAAATTTATTAACGTTATTATTTTATTTTTTTACCTCTTTCTCATTAGTACACATCACTAATTTGATTATTAAAAAATTAAAAAAGATATTTTTACCTTTAAACACTACAAGAAAACATAAAAATTATCACTTAAAAAATTTATTGTATTTGTCATTATAGTTTCAAACTCAAGTTTTGTGTCAATTAACTCACTTTAGTTATTAATCAATATACTAAAATATCATCAAAAAACTAAAAACATAAAGATGACCACAACACCAATGATTTGGCAAATTTGAAATAACTTTAGTGCCCTAATTTCTCCCCCAATTTTTGCAAATTGAGAGTAGCCAGACTTGGAGCAAAATATCACGTATTATTAGTTTCATGTAGGATCCTTACATAGTTACTATAATGCCCATGAAACAGACGGCTTTTTTAAACAAAAATGTTGTGTGCAGCGGCTCACCTATGAATGGATAAAATTGGCTAAAAAATTAAAGTTGAAGGACTAAGATGGTTAAAATAAGAAACTATATTGACTAAAGTAAAAAAGTTGGAGGACTAAATTGACCATTTTTCCTTTTTTTAATACTTGTGTTGTGAACTAAAGTAACTCCATACATCTAAACTAAAACTCAAATTAAAATAACTTAGATGAAATATCTTTAATAATTTATCAAAAAATTTAAAATTAATTATTTTGCCATGTTGTTTGAATTTTAAATATTGAAAAAAAGCTTTAATTTGAGAAATAAAATATTAATTAATTTCAACCACGCTTATATATTTAAAATTGACAATGCTATTATATTACATTTTATTATTAGCCTAAAGCATTAAATAATATATAAGTTATATGAGGGACTAAAGTGAAATATCCTTTAAATTTTAAGGAAGTTTACTGCAATTAACCTTTAGGGATAAACTTGTCTTTTAAAAAGATTAACGGTGGAGTTACATCTGTTAGTCAAATGGGTAAAGTGAAAAAAATAATAATATTAAGAGATTTACTGTAAAATAACTAAAACCTTAAGCGGGTTTAATATATTTGACCCATTTTTTTTTTATTATGACACCCATTACTTTGTATAATTATTCATAATATTGTAAGGCAATAATAACTTTACAGGATTTGATGTTTGTAACATAAAAAGATAATATAATTAATTCAGAATTACGAGAAGTCACAACAACAAAAATATTGTAATATTTACCATTCCTTAATTTTTGAAGGCATCATTATGGCCGGGGCTACCTTACTAACTTATTCTACTCCAATTTGATTTATAAGAATGTCAACTGAGAAAAGGGGCTAGAATGTTAGATAGGAAGAACCACACAGCCCCTTAAATAGTTATTTTGGACTATAATTATTTATCTGATGATATATGAATATTATTTAAAATAAGCACGGACAATAAATTTATAAGATGCAATGTAATAATGTAAGTTAGATAAATGATAATTAAAAAAGTATTTAAATAATAATTATAAAATATTATTTTTATAATCTTAGAATTAATCCAAGGGAGGTAGAAAAATCCAGTCAAATCCATAGAAAATACATTTGATTTTTACCTTATTTGTAAACTATGTAATACGCATTAAATTTACGAATCTATCATATCAACTAAGATTAGGGCGTTCATCTTGACCCAAAAAAATTGCTGAACCGATCTTATTTGAAGCAGAAAAAGAGGGTATCCGAACCGCATTTTGAAAGCAGATCGGGTAGAAGGTCGGGTTATCCAAATTACCGAGGATCGGGTAGAGAGTCACATTTTTGTAACCCGCCAAATAACCAACCCGGTCCATTTCAGGAATAATTTTGTAAATTTGGTTAATAGAGTTTCATTAGAAGTTAATACTTACTAGAGTTATTGACAATTTTTCACCTTTTTTTTTTTCAATTCCTCGTCTTTCTTTCTTCTTCCTCCTCAATCATCTCTTCCCTTCTTCATTGCATCCTCAATCATTTCTCACACTCGCGTCTGTTGGGATATATTTTGTAATTTAATTGTTGTTGCTGCTTGCTAGTTTATTGCTATTGAGATGTAATATTGGAATATATTTTGTGACTTAAACTTAATTGTGAAATTAACTTGCCTAACTATCATTATTTAAATTTTTATATTTTGTTACTAGCAAGGTTTGGGTACCAAGTCAACCCGACCCTCTTATGCTGGTATCTGGCCTCCGGGTACCCGCTTTGTATGGATCGAGTAGAGAATCTAAATTTTCTTGACCTGGTCAATAAGAGTCAGATACTTATTTAGAGTTAACTCATAGATCAAATACCCGATCCACAAACACTCCTAACTAATATAAATAAGATTATATAATATTTTATTTTGACTACAAAATCTAAATGTAAAATTTAAAATCGGGTTTATTTTAATATTTTTCCAAACCCACTAATCAATTTATTCCTACACCCAAGTCACCAAAAAAAAAAAAAAAAAAAGACTGATGTAATATGTACACTTTTTAGTTTTTAGCAGTAGCCCTCAATTAATCTTTGTTTGTACAAGGGGTAGAATATGAGATTGAGAAAGAGAGAGAATTCAAGAATTGAAAACAAGCAATTTTTACATATCCCCCTCTTTCTTTCTTTCTTTCTTTTGCAGGCAGGTAATTGATGTCCACACCCTTCTCTCCCTCTTATCTTCTTCTCTGATCATCATCCCCATCACTAATCATTTCCCATACTTCCCTACTTTTTTCTTCTTTTTTTTTGGTATATTTATAAATATTTCAATTTTTTTTTGGGCATATTCTTCGCTGGAACTTGACCTTCCTCCCTCATGGATCTACATGAGCTGATCAAGAAAGCTCTATCCAAAATCATGTAGATCTTAAATTCCCTTTTGTTAGACTCCCCCAAGAAGGCTTTTCTAAATTTTACTAAAAAAACAAGAAAAAAAGAAAAAAAAATGGAGTTTGGTGAAAATGAGGAGCAAGAAGAAGAAATTGGGATGCATGAAAATTATCAAACACTTGGTATTTCAGCTGGAAAAGGCAGTGGTTGTACATATAGGTACAAAGAATGCCTGAAGAATCATGCTGTTGGCATAGGTGGGTATGCTGTAGATGGTTGCAGGGAGTTTATGGCAGCCGGAGAAGAAGGAACCCTAGAATCTCTCAAATGCGCGGCTTGTAATTGCCACCGGAACTTTCACAGGAAAGAAACCGACGGCGAAGGATTCGACCAGCCACATCCGAGTACCAATATTATATCATCATCTTCAGCATCAGCATCAGCATCATTCACAGTATCATCCATTTCCATCATATTCATATTCTGTTCGGACCCTGTCACATCCTTCGGGATACCTCCACCTCATCCCGCCGACTAACAGGCCTTTAGCGCTTCCCTCGACATCGAGGGAAGACGAAGATGTGTCGAATCCGAGTAGTAGCGGGGGAGGTGGAGGTAGCCTTGGTGGCACTGTCGCCGGGGGCTTGAAAAAGAGGCATAGGAGTAAGTTTACACAAGAACAGAAGGAGAAGATGTTGGGGTTTGCTGAAAGGGTTGGGTGGCGTATTCTGAAGCAAGATCAGGATTTAGTGCATCAGTTTTGTGCGGAGATTAATGTGAAACGCCATGTCCTCAAGGTTTGGATGCACAATAACAAACACACCCTTGGTAAAAAACCCTAATTTCCTTAATTTTGCTTCTTTTAATTTCCTAGTAAAAGAGTATGCTAAGATAAAAATATGCAACATTTTGAGCATTAGTATTAGTATGACATTCTATGACGAGGAAGAGGAGGAGAAAGAGGAGCTATGTACTAGCTCGTTTAAAAAGATCAGTTAAAGAATATTGGTCTTTATTGGTGTAACAGATTAACAAATTCTGATTGAGGGTTAAGAGATTTAGAGATTTCAGTTAGGGTTAATTAAGTCCTTAACCTTACTATTTTCTTTAATTTCTTTAATTTTTCTTCTGATCATTAATTTGGATTTTTTTTTTTTTTTTTGGTGACCATCTCTTTGTAGTGATGATGACTAATGATCAGTTTAAGACTAATGATTCCCTTTCTTGATATATTAACCTAGTTTCAATTTCATGTTACACTTGTCTTGGTATTTTTTTAGTACCATAATTAGTGTTGATGGTCTCTTGCTTATTTTGTTCTACATTTCTTGCTTAAAGCCTTCAAGAAAACACACAAACACATACAGACCCCATTAAATTAATTAAGGCACAAACAAGCACTGAAAGTGTCATTGTGATCATATGATGGAAAAGGAGGAGGCTGATGTAAAATAGTGATGAATTTCTGACTTTTTTGCTGAGTAAATTGGTCAGTACGTGTTTGGCATGCAAAAATACAAAGCTGCAGCTGTTTTAGCCACCGTCCCACATCTGTCATCTTCTCCTTCAATTCGGCTTTTACTTTTATTTCTTCCTAAAAGAGCTCGTGTTCGACCCACTTGAACATTAATTTCATTCAACCTTCTCACCTTTATTTATTTATTGTTTAACTCTATTCTTAGTAACTCGAATTTATAATTAAAATCGTTTTAATAATTAAACTGTAATTCGTTATTTACTTTTTATCTTTGTTTGCATTTACATTTGAGACATTTATAACTTCATGAAGCTACCATCATTAAAGCTGTAGACAGGTACTCTTCATATTACAGCTATATATGTATACGTGCACCAAAAAATTGAGAGTAACAGGACATATTTTTGTCCTCCTAGTATACCTCGGCTTCCATTAAATATATGCCTCTTCCCCTCTTACATTTCATGATTTTGAGTGTATGCGTTGGCACATCTTTCCTCGCTACAAAAACATGAACAAAATACCTAAAAACTTTTTGTTTTTAATTCAACTAGTCATCTATTAGAAGTGAGATTTGTTTTTTCTTGCCTAAAAGGACATGTTTTTTCTCAATGATTTAGTCTATTCCTAGGACTACTTCCTTGATGCTTCCCTATCATTAGGTATTGCATTAATTACACAGTAAATTTTTAGGTTGATCGACGAGGTGTATTAATTCATTATACATTTTGTGATTTTTATAAAACTATATTGGTATATGACCCTACATCTTCTTTAAGTTTTGGACTTTTAACAGTAGATGGACTGTGTGGTTTAATAACAATTACAAAGTATATGATAAAATTATATATCTTAATTTATTCAAGAATTTACCTTCTAACTCGATTGAACACACAAACCTTCTAACTCGACTGAACACACAAAATCAACTTGGCCATTTGTTTTATGTCGCATGGTCAATTTGTTTCCCATGCCTTTTTTCTTTTTTTTTTGTTGGTAATAAATAATTTAAAGGCCGGTAGAGCTGTGTTAGGTATATCCTTGCTATAATGACAGTGCCACCAACAAATTTTGTGACTATTTAAGATCGCCCATCATCTTACTACTGAGAGCTGCAAGAGTAGAATGTCTTATTTATGTTGGGTCATATTGTCTTTCTTACCGTCTGAGTTAACCAACTAGTGGTTCATAGTTTTTGTCGATCTTGATTAACATCTTGTGCGGTTAGCAGATTTTTATTAATCATGCTCTCCATGTATATCTTGCAAAGCATATTTTTTATAGAGATAATTTTTTTAATCTTTAATAGATTCTTGGAAAATCTCTATCTTTAGCATATCTAGTAGTGAAACTTCGAAAGTTGTGATATGCAATGAACGGACTATATAAAATATGGACAAGCTTCTTCAGCACATGTTACAGAAAATAGAAAGAAAGTAGAGGCTGGGGAGGAGTCTAGGTGAAGAGAATGTGTGGGAATAAACCGGAAATAATGGACATTATGAGATGGAGATGTTGGAGAAAGATTAGTCATCTTGCCAAGAAGCTGTCGGAAAAATAATATCAAGATCGATCTAATGTTGTTGATTTATTCTGTTCCGGTTGGAACATGTGGGCTCTCGATTTCTTTAAAACAATAAATCCCCGACAGACAAAACAGCTCATGTATATTTGTAATTGTCTCTACTGCTACATTGGTCTTGTCCATCCACATCTTAACTAGTTTGGATCATCAATTTCTCCTTGCTTTCAACTTGATTTTTTTTTTTTTCGTAGTAGAAAAAAGTTTATAAGAAATGTAGAATGCACATCTTTCTTTAGTATTAAGACATGTTATCAACGGATATTTTAACAGTTTATCGATATTTATAAATCGTCTACCAAATATGAGATTGAGATTGAGGATAATAAGGATTGAAGTTAGACCTTTAATGGCTTTCAACTTGACTATGATTATTAAATTTTTCTATGGTGTAATCTCAGTCAATTAAAACTGAATGTCGGCGAAGCTATCTTATTCTCCGACCCAACCAATGGATTATTTGTAGTTTCTCATTGATATTGTTTCACATCTTGGGCCGTTCACAGTTTTCTGCCAATCTTGCAAAGCTTATTTTTATGCAGAGACATAAATTTTTTAATCTTTAATAAATTATTGGAGAATCTATATCTGCGGCATATCTAGATGTAAATGTTTTCTACTACTATTACTACTGGTCTATTGGTCTTGTCCATCCGCAACTTAATTAATTTGGATCATCAATTTCTTCTTACTTTCAACTTTATTATTTTTGGGTAGAAAAAAAGAATTAAGAAAAAAGGTAGAATATTCATCTTTCTTCAAAATTAGAACAGACCATCTGTACATATTTTGGTGATTAATAGTGCTATTTATAAATCAGTTCACTAAAATAGTTAACTGAGATTAGTGAAAATCGAACTTGAACCTTTTGATGACTTTCAACTTGACGATGATCATTAAAGAATTTTATTGTTTAATATCAGCCAATTAAAACTTCTCCTTCATTAATTGTGCAACTAGACATATTAGTCTTTCATTTCTTGAAAGTTGAATCTAAGATGGCTAACAAGATTATTATTACCCGTACGTACCAATTCTTGTAATACTGAAATGCATCTGGATGCAAGGAGGAGAATATTTGCTAATTGATTTTGAGTTGAGGTTTTAATGATGAATTCAGGTGTAGTCTGCTGGAATTTATGCCTACTTTGGATACATGTTCAAACCATGCTGCTTTCTAGGCTTGTACCTTAACTTACAAGTCTACACAGTAGAATAATATCATTTCCTAAAGCGATTGTAGAATTTCCAATCTTCGAACTCAAAAACAACAACTAGTTTGAAGTCCCACTACATTTTGTTTAATATCTTAGGCATGCAATTTTTTTTGTCAAATTTTGGGAAGTCAATTTGGAATTTGGAATTTAAATCAGGCATGTCTTGATGATTTACTCAAAGCTTTGAACATGGGCCATTTTCCAAGTCTTGGGGAGTGCTTGATATTGGGCCTGAGATCTTGCAAATTAATTAATCGACAGTGCAGCCCAGTCTTGATAACTGCGTGGTTGGCCATTTCAGATCCACACATGCGATTGGAAAATTTTTATATGGACCAAGATATACGGTCTCACTATACACTTCGTAATCTATAATTACTCACACCCTCCAACTCGTAGATAAAGTATTTTAATTTTTAAAATTTTAAAAAAAATAATAAAGAATGCGAGTAATTATGAACATATAAATTTTTTTCCAATTATAGGGCATGATAGACGTCTCTAGATGGTAATTGACTTATGACCAGACAAGTGCAGCTCAAGTGATCAAGAAATATTGATAAATTTAAGGTGTCATGGATTTTTTTAGCAACCATATAACTCTAAAATATTAAATCACTCCATAGTGATTTGAATGATTTGACTTAAAAAAATTCATTCTACTCATAATGAATTTTTAGTCTACTTAAAAATTTCTCGTGAAATATAACGATAATGCACGTGTATAATACGTAATGACACGACTCATTCAAGAATTTAAATATCAGTAAATTACCTACATAATATAAAGTAGTTAAGACATCCTACCGAAATCTATAAATCATAAATTCTTGCTTCAGAATTTTTATTATTTACATTATTAACACAAAGTGTCCTTTTCTTGCATTCTCTCTCAACATTTTCACACTCAACATACATGATCCATAGATGCTACATTTTGTGAAAAGTTTTCAGATAGTTACCATGTATGAAGATAGCTGAGAATCATGTCCCATAATTTGTTGAGAGAGAGAGAGAGTTGAGTATAAATTGATGGTGATGGTGATTGGTAGTTACCGCCACTATTAAATAATAGGAATACTAACAATATATGTGGATGGCATGGTACCAGCCACTATTGAGTACGTGTATGGAGGGATAATCACAGGGTAGTCTTGGTTCTCAGCTACTGGGATAAGAAGACACACATCTCTAATGGCATGACTAGGTCTAGTTATATTGTTATTATGCACTGTTGATGCAAAATATTTAGTTAGGATTAAAGTCTTCTACTAATGTAATATTGTTTGAAATAAAAGTTTATTATTGTATGTAATATTTATGTTCGAATTACTTAAAAGAGAGAAAAGCATTTTGTTTTTCGAAGTAAATTTTGATATTCAAGTTAGTACTCCGATCAGGAGATAAATTTAACGAGAATACAGATCTTATGTAATTAGAAAGGTAGTTCATTAATCTGACGTATCAATTCTACATTTATAACTGCCAATTATTAGGTTAAATTGATTCGTAGATTGAATATTTAAGATTGAACCAATTTATCTCTAATTATAATAGTGATAAAATTATTAAAATATCTCGTGACAGATCCGAATCCAAAATCAGTATAATATTTTTATCATTATCATGCACTTGAATCATGGCATATTTTAAATATTTGGAGAGACAACTGTGATAAAGGATTCGGAATTATAACTTTGATGTAAACGTGCAAAAATCTTAGAACACGGTCTCTTCACAAACCGAATTTATATAAAAAAAACTTTTTGTGGTGCCAAAATTGGTACTTTCAACTTTATCCCTTTTCCACTTTTTTGGCTATCCATGGTATACATTTTTTTTCAGTTTTTGAAGATTGTCAATGGAGAAATTGAATCTCCATTCATCTCTTATCTCATCTAGAAACATAGATTATTAAACCCGACCCATATACAATTAACGAGTGAGGATGAATCATTCTTTTTACATATAACAATCGATTCACTTAAATATATTTTTTATTAATATATAATATATGTAAATTATTAAATACAAGATATATAGTGAAAATATTGATAAAAATATATTTTATTAAAAAAATTTAAGTATAAATATAACTTTTCAATATTTGCATAGTCTTTTTCACATGAAGAGTTAAAAAGGAATTAATACATAGAGTGGAGTTTGGAAAGTATATAAATAAAAAAGAGGCATATAACAATCAAAAACTTACATGATTAGTTTGTAAGGTATTTTATTACTATTTAAGAGGTTTTTGATTCAAAATTTGACAATTACAATAGATATTGATTTTTTTCTCAAATAAACAAACCTGCTAGATTTCTCCAAATTCAGCCGAGTTTCCGAATTTACCGATTGAACCATTGGATTGTACGAAATTTGACAAGTTTCTTCCTTGATTGATTATCAGAAGATCCAGTCCGGTCTCATAACCGGTTCACCGAATTTATCGGTTGAACCGTCAGATCGAAACGGATTCAATAACTATGCTCATAAAGATCAAGGGTTCCGTACAATGAACTCCAATTTCTATGTAATAGTATATATCTTCTATCCACAGCCTCATGGGATCATTGCCACCACCCAAACAAAGTAAAAGAAAAAGACAAAAAAACAAAAAAGAAAGAAAATGAACTACAAAACCCACTCCTCCCCTCTTCTCCCTCCCCCTCCCCCAAAAAAAAAAAAAAAAGTGGTAGTGTCATATTCCTATACAGTTACCTATGCGAAAAATTCTTTACCGAGGACTTCGCATGTTTCACATCCTTTGATTTATTGAAAATAAGGACAGGTTATTTTTAGTAGATCCATCTGTTAGCAGCAAAGAACGACTCCTAGCATGAAACCTCATTTAAGAGCTTATACCTTTTCACTCTATTTTTGAAAATGTGTTTTTTCATCCCACTATATGATATTTCCTCAGACTTTGTCCTCTTCGTGATACTCTCCCGCTGAATAGCATTACTACTTGTTGAAATCCTCTTTCTGGCTGCTAATATTGGCATTAATGATCTCTCTGGTGACTTTGGTTTCTTGATGATGGAGTGATTATTGACATTCAACTTCGAAGACCCTTTTTCATTCTTGATCATACTATTACTTCTTTGAAAATTATTACTGTTCCCAATATGCTTCTTCTTGGTCTTGATCACATCATCTTGAATACGATCACTTGTTGCACTTTTATTTGACATATAAGAATTGAATGAAATTTGGGTTTTGTCATCAGCTGTGTCTTCCTTGTCATTTAGGCACCAATTGCATACTGTATAAGACTCCCCTTTAGGATATATACTTTTGCTACAATACCTGCCAAGTTACATTGGAGAAAAATAAATAAATCAAAGTAAGCATCAGCTAACTCTGTATCAGCAATAGCTATAACGTTTATAGAGGTGCAAGGGACAAGTGCACACCAAAAAACAGATGGGAATTAAAATGAGAACTTTCAGTCGAATTCATGAAAAGGGTCAATAGAATTGGTACTAATTTACCTGTGTTGAGATCGGAATTGGCAAATTTTGCAATTGAAAAGCTCATAAGACAGACCAAAATCTCCACACATGCAGCACTCTTGTTGTTCATACTGGCTAAGCTGATGAGATTTTGTTGCAAGAACACCTCCTTTGCTTGTTATCATCATTTTGTTTCTAGTATATATTTTAGAAGACTTGGTAGATAGATAGTAGCCAGTAGATTAAAAGAGAAGGGTTTTATATACTTTTACATTAGTGTGTGTAGTGCGTGCATCAGTAGGCTGTCAGCCACATGAAAAATATGAAGTATTGAGTGATATATGCTAGCTATGTCGAATAATTGATATATCATTTTCGAGTGTGGACGTGTATGACAAGTTTCTTGTACTATTAAACTACAATAATTTGACAATTTGTTGCCCAAAGGGCACGGTGGTCCTCCTGACCGTATTCTTCAATTATATATTTATAATTCTTTATTTACATCATTATGTTCCTCTCTTAACATACAAGAAAATAGAAAAAGTAGTTTCACCTTAAAATAAAGTTGATTTAGACATAGTTTAAAATATTGATCTGTCCTCATAATCTGAATTAAATTATTCCTAAATTTCTAGCTAGATTACACTGTTTCAACACCTTGAGGCTTTTTTCTCCCCTCCTTTTCTGTTTTTTATTTTTTTTTATTTTTTTGTTTTTTTTTTTTGGGTGGGGGGTTGGGGAAGGGAGGGGAGGTAGAGGGAAGGGGTCCGAGGGGATTAGTACGTAATTAGTAACGACTTAACGATAGAGATGGAATCATTTGCAAAGATTAGTAAGTAATAGAAAAAGTAACAGATTCCTACGAGATTAAGGAGGCATATATGAACAAAATCACCACAAAATCTCATGCATTCAGTTGGTCGACGTTGCACGTAAAACTCTTTACATAATACTCATCATTTATTTATAAAAAAAATTTAAAAAAAAACTCTTTAATGGTATATGACATGCAAAATTGCCGTGAATTACCAAAATAACCTTCTCTACAATGAAGAGACAATAGTGATGCATGGATATTTAGGTAATTTCACAAGATTTTAAGGCACAACTTTCCTGAATCTAGGGAAGGCCATAAGGGTAATGTTTTTTTTCCCTTGTATTCAAATCCAAATTGCTGCGATTTTGGTTTGTTGTTGTCTAAAGCAAGGTCCGCTCGTTAAAGAAATAAGAACGTGTAAGAATTGAAACCATTTGCTCATGTTAGTTATCATTGCAAAATCCCCCATAAATTTTGTGGCGAAAATAAAACAAAAAATGTAAATTCGACTACAAGAAATTGATTTTTTTTAAAAAAAAAAAAAGACCAAGGAAGAGAAAGAAAGAATCAAGAATGAGAATTAGGGACAATAAGATCAAATTCTCATTCTAAGGTTGAGAACAAAAATTTTTTGAAGACCATTTTTAAGGAAAATACTTAGATATGTTTGGTTTACGGTTTCAGTAGTAATAGATTATAGATCTATATCTATGTAGTTTCTCTAATAGCTATGAGATCTACAAATGGGTCATAAATAAAATCTATCTAAATATTTTTTCATTTTCACTCGTTCATTCAGCACGTTCCCTTCTTTTTTTTTTGGTTAATTTGTCAAAGCAAGTCGTTAAAACATAGCAAGACATGCTTTCCTTATCTAAAGCTAAATTCCTCGTACCATGTTAGACAGATTAGACAAGCAGATGTGAATCCATGTAAACACGCATAAAGTACAGCAAAAAGAAATTACAAAGAAGGAAAAAAAAAACCCGTGCTCAAAGTCAATATATGACCTCATTCTTGATTAATTTGTCAAAGAATTTTAACCAAATAGAATTGATTCCACACATGAGTGATGATGTTGGTCAAGTGTGGAAAAGCTCAACTAATTCCACATTGGTTGGCTAATGATGGTGTGTACCACATTATTATTATTATTATTGTTGTTGTTGTTATTTTCTAAATCAACTACAAATTGAAAGAATTTAGCTAGTCAACACTTGAGAACAAACTTAATCCATTCATTTGCGAATTTCAAACAGAACGAGTTCAATTGTACCGTACGGAAGAAAACTTGGACGTCTAATCAAAATATCATCATGATTTCTCAACAAGAAAAAAATGCAAATTGGAAACATTAATTTATTTTTTCTTTAAAGTTCACTAGAATGGATGCATTTGATTTCCTCTGCAACATGCCATTCTTGCTAATGATGTCAATCATATCATTTTCAGGATTAGAGGCCATACATGGATTGGCCTACGACATTCATATTGAAGGGTTCATATTTGAGACTGAAATAATAGTCTCACATATTTTCCACACACCAAGCATACAATATAGTTCCACATTCTCAAAACTTAAATCGATCTCACATTTGACCCAACAATTTGTTCGCTTATTCTCAACTTCTATAGGCAACGGGTGCAAGTATTTCCTCCTAAACATTTACAAATAGGCATTAAGGACTAGAAGTCGAGGATCCAATAAAGCATTGCCACAAGATATAGCCTATCATGTACAGTTTTATTTTCACATGACCAAAAAATAAGGATACGCTTGCTGTGCTCATCAACTATACAGAAATTCGTTATGCACAAAGTGAACCAGATACATACATACATACACAACCTTAAGGTCAAAAAGAAAGACTCGAGAGACGACCATCAGTTGCCAACACGATTTGGAAATAAATTACCACAGTGGACAAAAAGACAACGCTTAACATTTTCAATCCACGAGCTTCAAATAGGGTTCTCATTTGGTATCCAAAATGAACTTCAAATTTACTATGACTACAATTCTTGTCCGCTGAATGAATGTTGCATGCTCCAAAGATTTACATCCATCTGAAAGCAACAAAATGCAAGAAAACAAGGATTATGAGAGCATGTTAGTAATTACCATGGCTGCAGAGTTGCACTTCAGTAAACAGTGCAATTGGACTTGTGAAATCATCGTTCAAAATATTTATGAGTAGGGCATGTATGAGTATATGCAGGAATGAAAGAGTGCATGACTTTTCAACTATTGTGAAGTACCATAAGTGCTTGTTACCCCTTGCACTTAAGCAGGACGCTGTTAGCTCTGTCTGCACTCGAATGGATGCAGGCCATCTTCTGCAAACTCATGCATCCGAAACCTTTCCAAAATTTCAAAGGGCCTGCCAAGTACCCCAGAGAATTTATTAGAAGACAACAAAAAAGGACCAATCAGAAATCTTGTGGAGAACACAACATTAAACAGCCTATAATAGTTGCAAAATGCAAAAGGACAGTAAAACATAAAGAATTCGCTAAAGATTTCTGACATTACATAGTATGAGGCTGCCTGCAGAAGACAGCAACACAGAGATACAAGACACAATACAAAGGCATGACAATTAAGATAAAACATAATTAATGGCTTGTGTTTGTGTACTTTTAACAGCAGAGCCTTCCATATTTCTGTATGACCATGTTTTTTTCTTTGGCACAGAAAGAGAGAGAGAGAGAGAGAGGCCTCACAAGATTGCCTCCCGACCACGACTTAAACTTCGCTGATTGTTTTCCATTGCATCAAGAACATCTGAAGTTTCTGGTCCAGCTGCTCCACCAGCTACAATAGAGGGGACTGAAGCACTAGGTGTCCAAATCTGCATCAACATATAACAGAATAAATCCCATGGCTACATGAAACAAATATCTCAGTTGTTCGTCATTCTAACCTTTATTGTGTTATCAATCCCACTGGTAGCCACAACACAATCAAATGGATGACACTGGATGCAATTCACAACTGTTGATCCATGAAGGGGAAGATTCAGGTCAAATAATTTTTATTCAAGAAACAAAGACACGGAATATAGAGCAGAAGAACTGTCAGTGGTCATCTACTTATACTCTGCTAAGTAACTATTACCAGTATCATCTCCATGTAGCATTTTTACTAATCTACCAGTTCTTTTCTCCCATATGAACCATCTGCCATCATCACTTCCACTCGCAATATATTCACCTGTTTCAGCAAAGAAAAGGCTAAGCCAAAAAAAATTCATCAAAAAGCACTGACCATGGAATCTATTCCTTGCTGTAAAATAAGATAGTAGCAGCTAATGGATATCAAATGCACTTGAGAAGCTCAAGCTTAAAAAACCTTTTCTTTGTACTCTCCAACAACGCTCCAATACCTTGCCGTTCATTATATTAAACCACTTCAACCAAATGAAGGGATACCAAACCAACCAAAACCAACATTGAGAACAGAAACTCTGCAAAGTGCATGCACAGGATTCGAAAAATGCACAATAAACAGAATCATGTACATAAAATGTGGACAGTTTAAAAAAAATCTCATTACCATGTTGTTTTTTAGCATGGCAAGAATTTTGATAATTAAGAGTAAAGCAGTCTGTGGAAAGTGGAATGAGACTGTAATCTAGTCTCAAACTTTAAAAAGGTTACGCCTTATCCAATTTAAAGATATATAGTATTCCCATACATCCACTTAAGTCATTTTAACACGATCTCAAAGAACGTCGAAGTTAAATTTGAAAAACTACCTTTTTGGCCAAGAAAACTGGCTTGTTTTATATCAGTTCCAACATTATAGTGGCCAACATATCTTTGCTTCATGTCTATGACGGTCTCAGGCTGCAAGATAAGCACAATGAATAAATTAAGGAGGGAGAAAACAACGATAACAAGTTCCATCAATAACAAGAGAATGTGACGGTAGGGATAACTATTCAATCAGATCTGGATCCAGACACGAGAATATTCCTGTTTAATCAATTTACTGTGTGCATGTGTCTGTGAGTTGATCAATTTCCTGAACGAAACATTTCCAACAATATTCACAAGCAAACAACGATATCATAAAGTGCACAAAACATAAATTGAAGAGGAACTTTTGACTCACACCAGTTTTTGCACAAAAAGTTTGTATGTATATGCACAAAAGAAAGGGAAGTGTTCTGAATAAACTATCACACTATTATACAAAGGCATATTTTCTAGGTAAAACAGGGAAATGCCAGATGCACAATAGGAGGTAATGATAAAACAATTAGTTACGACCTCATATGGTACTTTATCATTTTGACATGATGATGTAGGTGATTCACAAGAACCATTTGCTCGTCCAGTCTCCATATTTGAATCAGCTCTCCTGTGAATTCTTAAATTTAAACTCCCATGAAGAACATTGGACTCAACATCACGTCCTTCATCTTCTGGTAACGGTGCCTCAAAATCCAGCTCTAGTTCGTCATCATAATCAGAATCTTCTCTTTCAGACCTGGGACCATCTTGTGAAGCATCACTAGTAACCTCTGAACGATAAAGTATGTCACTCAATGATAGTAACCTTGCAGATCGAGGTTCAGAAATAGATCCTCCATTCGTAGTCTGGGTTGTTATTTTTCTCAGCTTCAGCTATCAAAGAAAAGCACACAACAGTTGCACACATAATTAGCTACAAGGAAATAGATCCTAGGATTATTAAATGAAGGATATAAGAAATACATGCATCCTCTCAAAAAAAAAAATGTTGCTGCCCAGCAGTATTACTGCAATAAAACCTTAAAACACTTCAAACACAATAGTGACATAACAGAAAACCTTAAAACACAGTAAATTTCAATATTTCTGCTAGTTAAAGTTCACGGGAAAAAGCTTGAGACCTTCACCAATTGATGTAAGAGCATATACTTGTAAGGCAGACAGCATGACAGAAAAGGTAGCTACAATTGAAATAAGGGTAAAATGCAAAAAACCCTATGTGGAAATATGCAACTTACAATTGAATAAGCATTTTACCCATCTTGTTTGGAATATGCAACTTGCCCTCCTGTTCTTTAGACTTTTTTATAAGATCAACAGAAACCACCTAAACTAACTTCGACTTGTGAAATGTCATATCTGCCGCTAACCAATTGAATTCTTTTGGGGTAAAACAAATTTTACAATGGGGTCAAATTGAAAACAAAAGAACCCCTAAACCCCTCCCCTCCCCCCACCAGTCTGCCACCATCTTCCTCTCTTCCATGGGGTGCTGGGGTGCTGTCTCTTATACACCCCTACCGCCACCAGCCTTCCACCTTCTTCCTCTTCCCCCACCCCAGCCCCCACCAAACCCCTCCATCACCAGCCTGCCACCCCCCTCCTCTCCTCCACCACAGCCCTGCTACCCCCTCTCCACCACCCAACCCATCACCCTCCTCTCCCCCACCCCAGCCACTGCCACCCTTGTAATACCAAAAGCAGGTCATTTACAATCAGTTTTCTGTCTTGTTCCCGTAGCCTTATCCTGTGAGCTCTTCATTTCCAATCTCATTCTTCAAATGCTTAGACAAAACAATCCCCCATTGTTTCTTGAATATAATTTATTTGAAAACCAATCCACCCACTACTAAAAAGCTAGAATTGACACCAGTTAGTGCGAAGAGCAAGGACTTTTTGCAAAGCAAGAAAAATTAGTAAATTTTCAGAAAATTAGCAAATGACTCCTATAGGTCTCCATTTTCCTTTGCATAAGAGCTCAAAACAGCAGAGGGAAAATGAATTTCATGGAGCAGTGCACCTAAATTTCTGACCATTTCTGTTCACGAGAGTTGAGACCCAAGATGAAATAAAATTGAAAACCAGGACATGGGTATATACAAGCTAACTACAGCTCAAACCCATAACAAAAGTATTCAACAATCAATTCTCTGACAATCAAGTAGCTCCGAGAGCTCTATGTAGGTGCCAACTGATGTCAGAAGCTGTATCACCAAAGCAAAATGAATGCCAAACAAAAATATTAAATTGATCACCACATACATTTGCAATAGATATTACCCAACAGGATTGAAAATGGTATCATTCAAAAAATTTCCAAAGAAGCTAACATGATAAGTTTGATATACAACCTACCAGGGTTATTAGTTAACTCAGAGACATTCTGTAAACTAAATCAATATAAAAAATTACTCTAAATTTTAAATCTTAAGAACCAGCTGATGTGAACCTCCAACCCTCACATATGCCCCCATGATAAAATTTCACAAAATAAATGCTGGGTATCTTGATTGCTAAATATATCTGCTGGCTACCTAGATCCCTCAAGACAGAAGCCAATCCATTTTAAAAACTTTTACGATTGTCAGGCAAGGCTGCCACCCCCTCCCCTTCACCACCCAGCCCTGCCATCCCCCTCTCCCAACCCTCGTCACTGCCACCATCACCCCAGACCCTCCGCACACAGATCCATGGCAGTGGATCTTATCATCCTGCGCTTGCAATCAAATCAAACTTGAGATTTGATCATCGTAGTTGTTCTCCACCTGGTTTTATAACTAATTGTATTTTTGTTTTGTGAACAAGTGGTTCAAAAATGCACACCGGAGGAAAGAGGATGGGACAGAGGGGGGAAGACAGACTTTAGACCATTAGAATGAAAGAAGGCAGTTAAAGTAGCCCATACAGATAAAGAGAATAATGAGATGGCTTGTCCAAGTGCCTGAAAGCAATATAATCAGTATTAAGCTCATTAGCTAGCTAAAATAGAATGAGAGGGTCAATAGTGAATTGGCTCTCCATTCCCTTCTAAATGGCCCCATTCCTCACCTCCACACCATGGTTCAAAGTCGCCGTCGCGGTGATGGTCGCGGATCGTATCGTTCCACATTGGTCTCGGTGTATCGGTCGCGTATTGGGATTATACAAAAAATTTTCTATAGAAAATGTCTAAAAATTTATGGAATAAACCCTTTTTAGAGAACCATTCTCTTAACTTTAAAAACTTGTGCAGTACAAGCTTTTAAAGCACATAGTGTTATACAAACATTTAAAATACAAAGGTATAATTTCCTAAAAAAGACCGTAGAATTTTGTATAAATATATAACATCATAATAGACACAATTATCAAACTAAATAATGTAACAACATATCGTGTTTGATCATTAGAGCATAATTGTATTAACCAATCAAACATTTTAGGACCCAAATAAATAAATCAAACTAGTTATAATATTAAAAAAAATAATAATAAGTACTGTACAGTATTTAACCTTATTCTTTAAAAATTTTAATATGGATTCTTTATTTTTTGATTAACTATTTCCAAAGTTATTATCATTTTGCCTTTTTATCCACCAAAAACAGAACTACACTTCTTCTCAAAATACATTTCCATTCAACCCCAAATTGTACCTGCAAACCCTTTGTTCTCTCCCTCTCACAGGAGATTTCACCAGCCAAATTAGCACAACCCATTTCCTTTTCTTTCCTTGCCACTGCAGATTTCACCAGCCACAACCCCTCTCTTCCTCTCCCTTCGAGGTGAAGCCTCACCCATCATCCCCTTCTCCTTCTTTTTCATATGCGAACAGCAAACCTCGTCGTCAACAACTTTTTTTAACCCACTCAAACTCTACTAAGGAATGAAAAGGGCTTGAAGATAGTGTATTTACAGGGACTGTATCCCATTTCAAAATCTAGATCCCATGGCTGTGGTCAACTGCAACTCAACTCGGACGGATCTTGTGAGTCGACTTGGGTAGACTCGTCCGAGTCTCTCCGATTTTTCAATACAGTGAGTTGAATCGGTAAAGATTTGGCCAAGTCAACCAAGTCAACGCCGGTTCCAATACTCCGGTATGATTTAGCGCGGTATCAGAACAGAATGATGAGTTCCGGTTACGACTCGGCCGAGTTTTTGAACCTGCTCCACACCCCACCCCCCACCCCACCCCCGCACTTTTAAGGGAGAGAGAAGGCAAAGAGGTAATGACAAAGCAATCTTTTTTGCCAGTAAAAGAACGAGACATGACCAAACAATACAAGCACAAAGAGGTCTCTCATGAACTTGTTAAACTAATGGCTATTTATATGAATCAATATTATGTTCATCAAAGCTGTAAATGCATCCTCTACCTGTAGCAATATGACTCTTTATAATCTCCACCTTTTCTAGAACTTCAGAATTGGATGGAGCTAATGATTGGGCAGCAAAAGCAAAGTCAAGAGCTTCTTTGTGCTTCCTCAACTGCAAGATGAGAACAAACCGACCTCCAAAATTACAGGCAAAGCTAGATACAAATGTTAAATTTTACACTTTGAAATATAAAATAAATGACAAAACAGAGGTTGCAATATTTGTGTCTGGATATTTTATGCATCAGCGGGTAATAAAAAATAGAACAAATTATCCTGATTTATCAAGCTTCTTGAAGCATCATGCATAAAGGACAGCATACTTAAAGCTACTAAACATTAAATCTCAGCTACGACAGAAAAGAGACTACTCACTACATCTTAAAGAGTTTCACAAAAGTTCCTTACAATGACTCCAGGAAAAAGTTTGCATCTGCTACAAGTCTACTGTTTCACATAGCAACCAGATATCACAATACAGAGTGCAACCATGACATGTAGGCCCAAGTTCAATCTTGGAATAACGAGTTTGTTATCTGACATGAATAAAAAAATTAAACCATAAACAGTGACATCGTTTAAACTCTTCCGGCTTAAAATTGACCAATGCCCATTGACAAAAATATTAGTTCTTGCCTGTAATAAAGCTTCAGACATACAAAGCAGTGCCCTCACAGAAGAAGAATTGATTTTCCTAGCTCGATAGCAATCTCTTATCGCCATGTGCACATCATTTTTCCATTTTCGCTGAAAAAAAGTAAACATCTATGTTTTAATCTAAGCAGCATCACATGGCAAGTTAAACAGTGAACTCTTGGACAAGAATTTGTGTAACCTTGAGCAACAAAGCTGCACGTATACATAAACACTCTAGCATTAACGAAGGTCCAATCTCACGACTACAGCCATCCAAAATTTCATTACAAGCCTCAATTCCATGGTAATAATTTGTTTCTTCCTTCAATGATTTCCTGGCAAACTGGAGCAGTTTTCTGCATTTGTCAAGCTGGAAAAACACAAAAATGGGAAAGAAAACAAGTCCCCATCAAGGTAATGACACGAGAAAACAAGACCATACAAACAGAAAAAATATGGAGAACACACAGAAGCACACCCTAGCAGCAACGTGGCCTTTCACACTAGATCCATTTGAATAAACACGAGGAACTGACTGCTGCAATTCAACTCCATTCAGTGTGGGAGTAAAGGTTGTAAGCTTTGTGACGTCTGCTAATGTGTACTGCATACTAATACCATTTTCTGCAAACAAACAATAGTGTCAGATATGTAGCATTTGTTTTTTCACATGATAGAATCAGACTGACAAAAGAAGCTCAAAAAAAGACTTCAATGCTTGTGGGGTTAAGCAGCAGACTGAAGGAAGTTTCTAATGCACATTTTTCAATTGGAATGCCCTTAGTAATTCACTGAACAAAGCTGTAGATGCATAATAATCTGCTTTACTAAAATAGATAGAACTGTTTCAGTCACGGCAGATTTAGTATATTGTCACCACTCATGGAACCATCTAACTACCACATAATCCAGTATCATTTGTGAAAAACACTTTGAACTATCAATAAGATAAGCTTGAATCAAATCCAGGTTTTTCTACATATCACATAATTCTATTGTCAAGACATTAGGTTTTTCTAATTATCGGCATGGTCTCATGGCAACTGCATTGAGTAGTTGAAGTAAATTTCAAGTAAAGGTAAAACTCAATTATCCTTCTAGATCCTCAAAACAAAAAACAAAAGGCACAATCCAAGGCATAAAAATTAGGGGTGGGCAAACAAACCCACGTGCTCCGCCCCGACCTGATCCAAAAAGGCGGGTACCAGACCCTCATTTTCCAACCAAGTCAACTGAGGGTCAGGTACCCACATTTCTGAGGGTCGGATATGGGTCAAGGTGTTCAAAACCCACGGTTACCCGATCCGACCCACATATATCATACCGTCTTCAAATTTTTTAGTAAACAAGTCATTCATTCAATTTAAAAATATTGATTTATAGTTGAATTTAATTTATCTAGCTTTTTTGGGTAGTGAGAAATATATACTACTTCTGTTTTTCGATTTTTTAAATTAAATTTTGTTTTTGGTTTTTTCTTGGATCAAGTTAATATTGGTTTTTTCTCCCTTTGTTTTAATGGATTTTATGTAGACCACTTGTTAGTCATAAAAACTAATCAAAATTTGGTCCTCAAAGTGATATTAGCTTGGTCTTGATTCTTTTTTTTTTTTTGGGTGAAAAATTAATAATGGTAGGGGTCCCAACCCTGTTCAACAGGAATCCACTTTGTGGATACCCGATGGTGTGAGGGACGGGTTAGGGTCAAAAAATGACTGACCTGATATATGATGGTCAGGTCAGCCAAATCCCTTGAGGGGCAGGTATCCGCCACGCGCCCACCCCTAATAAAAATGTTCCTAGTCCAGAGCACCATGTATAGCAACATTTTAGACCTTCAACACGCAACACAAGAAGAATACCTCCTCAGCAAGATCACTAAAAAATAGAAACTAAAAACTAAAAACACCTTTACAATCCTTCTCTTTTATTTGTATTGAAGGATTTGGCGGGATTTGAAATCCATCAATTTGTTAGGCTAATTTTTAGGGTTAAATCAATGAATTTTAATTTTACCCAAATAAAAAGTGTGGAATGAAGGATTTGAAATAACTTCTAATTTGGGTTGAATTTGAAATTCATTCATTTTAGCTTTATCAATCCCGCCAACAAGTGGGTGGATTTCAAATCCTTCACGAAATCTATCGATTTGAATGCAACGTAAAATTAACTCAAAAAAAATTTTAAGCATTGATTCAGAAAAATCGTAACGAAGTTTGTTCCACAACCGGTTTACGCATCACATTGAAAATAAAAACATAAATTCAAAGTTAAGTTTCCATACATACACATGAACATGTATACACAAGCACCAATAAAAACTATACCGGCATTTACATCCATCAGGTATACATGCTCCCCGCTGTAACTGAGAAGCACCTCCTCCGAATTGGGGCTAAATGTAACGTGAGTAAGATGTAAGCTATAACAACGTCCGTCCCTGGAATTATGAGTAAATCAGAATTTCTCAGTTATAGACCAATGACGCTCGTAACTCGAAAAAGAAAGCAATTCCATAGCTATTCCAGTAATTTGCGCCCCCACCCCCCCCCCACCCCCCCAAAAAAAATAAATAAATAAACAAATAAAATAAAAAATAAACGCAATCAAAATATTACTTTCATCTATGAATAGATTTAGAAACATCTAAACACAAGTTTATGATAATGCCAGTATTTGTTGAACACAAGCCAATTATCTAAGTTGCTTATGATCTTTTTTTTTTTAAAAAAAAAATACTAAGTCGCTTATGATCAACTTGAATTCTTTGCACTAGTTAAGTCATTCTGTCTCTTCAGGTAAAAACCAGTCTTCAATAAGAGTTTCTGCTTGTTAAAAAAAGCCAAATCAGAAGTATATTATTCAAATAGAGGTTGATTGTTAGAGCTCCTTTTAGAAAATTTATAGGAAAAAACTTTCCTAAGAATATGAACATTGATATCTGCATAGATAGTGGTCTTTATAAAGTTACATATATAAATAATCGATGGACTAAGATGGGAGAATATTATTTTTTGCATATTAAAAATTGAGCTAAATTTGAACTGCAAGCATTATAACTCAAATGCATTTGAAGAATCTCAAAAAAAAAAATTATACGAATGATCTTAGCATGAACACAAAGATATACAAAGGTAACTTGAACAATCTTATTTAGACACAGCAATGGTATTGTAAGCTTACAAAACAACATACACCTATTCATGACAAAGATGTGGATATGATGGTTTTACCAATAACCATAGCCAGCAAAACAGTCACCTACAAGATTCACCAAATACACAACAAAACTAGTTTTGCTTTTCTTATCATAGAACTTTGTTTTTCCCTTTCCCTTTTATTCCGTCATAATTTGTGCATTACCAGACCAAAGTTCTTCAATATAACGTGCAACTTTATGCCTCACTAGAAAAGTACAAGGGTCACCTTGAAGAAGCTTGTGAATGGTAGTTCAAATATGATGACTAACAATAGAAGAGAGAACAACAGAAAAGATTAAAATATACCTTGCTACAGCAAATGATCAACCAGAAATTTTGTTCAATATAACACAAGTGTCCGGTACAAATCTCTATCACAATCATAAACAGCAGTCCCAAGCACAATTACAGTGCATAAAAGCCGAGTACAGATCAGTTGTCTTAGCATTGCACCCATAAAATACTCGTACAAATGCATAGCGAGACTAATGAAGATATTAGACATTCAAAGTAAGCATTATCAATCAACACAAATAGGGCATTAGGACAAAGTTGCAGCAAAAAATTATTTGAAAAGGCCAGACTAACACGGTCAGAAAGGTGCATTGGACAAAAGTAGCTGACACAGGGAGGTGGTGACAGATTTTTCTGACTAGATGATAATGGTGGCAGCATTCTTCTGTCATATAGACGGGCAAATGAATCACTGCAATATTGTGGAGAGGATTAGTTCTAGTAGTAACATGTAAAAAAGGAAGTGCAGAATGTATTCACATTAACTAGCCAAGTTTACCTCCCACCAACAAGGAGCAAATGGGGCCTAGTAAAACTGATGTCACAAGACTTCAAGGCGAGAGATTGCTTCGGAGGATCAGCTAATGACTTCTTTGCCCCCCAACGTAAGTCAAGCTGCCATGAATGTCAAAAGATATGACAAATGTTAAGACTTGCAAAGAAATCAGTGTTATGCTATAGAGTAAAAAGTACACAAAACGAATGCAAGTAGAGGTAAAAATACTTGGTAAGATCAATAATTTAACGTTAGCGCACTAAATTCTCAAAGAAAAATGTGAAATGATACCAAATAAATAAACACAAGACTCAAATCTTGATCAATGAGAACAGAAACTAAATAAATAAATAAAAAAACCACCAAATTTAAAGTGAATTTAGAGAAAATCCTGTATGGAAAGGAATAAAAGACAACACTCTTAATGAATTAATCACAAAGTTTCAAGCAACCAAAGTTTTCGGGGGTGATAGAATGAAATGACTCATCCACATCCCCTAACCCAGTCAATCTCAGTAAACTTGTACAGATAATATTCCATCTCAAGCCAATATAATGAAAATGGAAACAAAGCCTCTGCTGGAAGGAAAACTCAGAGACCAGGTGCATGAGGGTTAGAACTAACTAGAATATTGCGACATTCTTGATGAGATGATCCTGCTGGGGGGCAGGAAGCACCTTCCCGAAAATCATGCTGCCTCAAAGTCCCATCTTCACTAGCACTCCACACAACATTTGGGTTTCCAACTTCTACCTGGCAACAAAATTGGAAATAAATAAAACAGCTGAGGCACAAGAATCTGAACTGATTCAATTTTTACTCACAAAATACATTAGACAAAATTGAAACTAAGACCCACGTCTTAAGAGGAGCACAGTTAGATCTTACAGCTAATTTTTTGACCCTCCTGCTGTGACATTGAAAAACTGCTGATGGATTAATCACATTATCATCAAGTCCTCCACCCCTTAATCGAGACAAATTAAAAATGTGACGAACCTGCAACACAAGAATATAATAAGAGAAAGTTACTACATCCACCCAACCATTTGTCAGCGGAATACTTTATACTTGTCAATAAATAATTACTTCAGCATCTCCTGCCCCAGAAACTACAAGCTCATCTGAAGTCTCAGGAACAAATTTTGTACAGAATATATTAGTAGAATGCCCAGTCTCAATAGAGTGCAAAAGCTTCCGGCTTGAATAACTCCAAATGTTAATCTGCGGTTGATAAAAGCATGCAAGAAATGAAATTTTTAAAAAATAATAATAAAGGAAAAAGTATCATAACTAAATACAATAGTTTCAATCACACAAAGAAAAGCCAGGCAGAAGGGAGACAAATAAACAAGAAGAATAGGACACCAAGAAACAAAATTACATTTAGGAAACAATCGCATCAGCTTACTCCGAAAAGGAAAAATCTTTGATCATGAGAAACATAATGCAACAGAAAAGGCAATAAATTTGGCCAACTTTTGCAAGTTTCCCTCAGAAGACTCAAATCATGAGCATTCAACACCTCTTATACATTTTTCTGTTTCTTCACAATTTTGATGTTTTTGAAGTCATTGTAGGAAAAGGAAGACCATGGAGAGGTTTCAAAATACATAGAAACTGCTATATAGAGTCAGCAGTGGAAAACACAGATTGAATAACTTTGTCATCCAAGAGTGTTCAACAAAAAGAGCAATATCATTCACATGAAAACCCCATTCCAGATAACACGCAAAAGTACTTTACCAGCTCTGAATCACTTTTACATTAATTTAGCAGACTAGACGAGTTACACCTTAGCTAATAAATCCAAAACATATATGTTCATTAGTAGCTTCAAATGGAAGATTTTTTTTGAAAATTCGACTTGAAAAACACAATTTACAAGAGGAAGTATTGCTCTGATACAAGTAATCTTATGACAGTACAATCATCATCATCATAATCACAAGTTAAATTAGTATTAATCCACAACCAGTCTCCTTAGAGGCAGCCAAACTAGACGTGGCTTAAATCCTTCAGGCATGCTGCGAAAATACCAGGTCACAGACCACTATCCAAATATCAAGCAGCAAACATGTGACTGAACAACTATTCTGCAATCTCTTTCTGCTACCTTAGCGGGTCCCATCATGTAGCCTCAAAATATTTAGTGTAATTCAAATCCTTTCTAGTGTGCTATCTCTGCTTTGATATATGCAGGAGGTTCAGTGAAAACTACAAGAAGAAACAGTCTAATGAACTATTAGACATTTGGACAAGCATTTAGTCCCTTCGCATTCAATATTTGACATTCAGAATCCACAGTTCAGAGGATCATCCAATTACTCCTCCCGTCATTCAAATACCCAAGGTAATCCTCCTGCTCAAGGCAAATGATAGCATCTCTCTACTTTATCAATATTCCTCTAAAGAAACACCAGAAGAGCATGACATCACACATCCACTCTTTTTCAGCCTAAATGCCAATCTTTGTCCGAAAATTCCTTTATGATACTTTTCGTATAAGGTGCACCATCACTGGCTAAAACTAATTTTCAACGCCATAAGGCTCATCATTGGCTGAAACTACTTTTCATTCGCATAGATAATCAAAATTAACTAACTTTAAATCCTACCTTTTAGAGGGGGGAGTAGGAAAGACTTTGTTGACATATACACTGTTACACATCAGACAAATACCTGTACAATAACACCTCCACCCCAATAACAGAACAATGCTTTTGCACCAAAAACATCAAAAACCAGCCTGGAATTCAGTAATTTCATGTGCCTTCTTAACACAAGATTTTGGGCTAAGTGATGCTAAGATGAGTCACATTCAATATATGACGCATATATGCCATTTTTCAGCCAATATCTCAATAAGATTACAAAGCAATTTTGAGGAAAATAAATTATTTTCAACAGTTATGTAAAACAATGCCCAAATATAGAACAGAGCATTCTCTAAAGAGTTATAATCACATGTAATACAATGCAAACATTCAAATCCACCTGTTTCCATTTTTCCTGACACAACTAGGGAGAACAGAGTCAACGCACACAGATAACTGTTAAAGAATAAACACGGGACCTCATAATATCAGCCATTCAAAAAGTGAACCTTCAGATAATTCCTGAGCTCATCCAGCAAAAAAAAATTTAAGATATGTCTCTGCTTAAATTTATTCATCTCAAAGTGCTTAACCTTGTCCTTGGATTAAAATTTAAATAAATAAATAAATAAAATTGTCCTTGGATTTCATTGTTATTTATGTTATGTATAACATAGTAAGTATCCCATTTAAACAAGAGTGGACTTACTATAGCATGAATCAAGGACAACATGTATTTATACAGAGAAAAAAAAATTGTGCAGCTTGCAAGATCATACCTGTGTATCATCAGATCCGGATACTAAAAGCGAGCCTCCTGAATTCCAAGCCACAGCATTAACACAACCCCGATGCCCCTGTTAGAAATTAAAAAATAAAAATAAAAATAAAAATAAAAGGAGTCAAGTTATAAACCCTCAAGACGAATAGAATACATCTGTAGACCAACAAAAATGTCTGGAGCTCACCAAAAAACCTACCCAAGACTGTTCTCATTTTAACTTAAAAGCATATATTGCCAAAAAAATCAACTTCAAATGAAATGAGCAATAACATTCAGGAAATTGAATTTTTAGAAAACAAGTGAAATTAGCATTCAGGAATCAGCAGCTGTAGCAATGGAAATAATCAAGAGAAAACATAAAGCTTGTCCAATTTTATGCAATATGCGACACAAACATAATGTGAAGAAGCATATATTTTTTGCTTTCTGAAAGTTTCAACCAGTATTAGGGTATCATGTCTTAACATTTACATACCTCTAATTCTCTCTCTAAGGACAGCCTTCGCACCATTGATGAGTGCACTTGCAAACTGTGAGTAACGTCCTATTAAGCATTGAATACATCATAAGAGTACACATATATATATATTTTTTTTGAAGGGGGGGAGGGGTAAAGGATAGCAAACCAATGCCCCCAAAAAAAAAAAAAAAAAAATCTTGAAAGGGGTAGGGGAAAAGTGAAAATTAAGCTCAGCAATGCATTCCAAAAAGACAAGGAAAGTTGAAAGACAACGTATATCAAACAAATGAAGAAAACATGCATGACCTTTATAAGCTGAATATGATTTACAATTTTACATACTTTTAAGAAACTCTATCAAACTTTGTGACATAAAAGAATATAGCTAAGTAGCTAGTATTTACTTCAAAATATCTGGTTACGCTACAGGAAAAGACCATGAATACGCGAGAACCCAAACACAGGGAAGAATCCGACAAGAGATCAAGCCTCATGCTTGGATGAAATTTAGAAGTTTTCACAAAGAAAGATAATCAGCAGCTCAGATAACAAATGACCCCTTCTCAGAAAGAAACATTAGGCGTAACATACCAGGTGTCTTCCTACATAGATTCTCTCGTAGCATGATCAAGATACTCCAAAAAAAGTAAGCCGGTAATTTCAAGTTGCTTATAAAATCATGGTCAATGTAGGACAAAGTGGTGGAACATAAGATAAGTCACCCGAATATCAGTGCACATTAAATTTGTAAACAAAATATTAATACCGTTTTGGTCCCTTATGTTTGCGGTGTACCCTTACCGTATTCTCAAAAATAATCTCCCTTACCGTATTCCCAAAATTAATCTAGTCACATGTTTCCAAAAGAGTTGACAAATGTAGAATGATTAACTACACTTGATCAAAAGCTAAATTCTAGAAAATGTGCTTTTATGGGTTCCACAAGCTATACCTACTTTAATAGTATCCTTAATAATTGTACAAGTAGAAAAATGTTTTAGTAATTTAAATCAATTGTCTTCATAAGGTAAGACAGGGAAGTCCCTGTCTTACATGGATGTATAATTCTCAATCATGTACATGGTAACTGCAAGTGATGTCAAAGGGGATTTGGAATGTGAACATGTATAAGTTTACTGGAAGAAAGATGTTGGAATCATCCCACGGGAATCAATGCAGATTAGTAAATCCCATGCAGGTGCATGGGACAAACCCAGCTAGTCATCCCTTACAAATTGAAATTTAATACAAAAAATTTGGGGTAAAAGCAGAAAAGAGTATACTTAAGGGGCTAACTTAAATTTTATAATTTTCTTAGTGTTTTCTCACTACAAAAGTTTAGTGTTGTTTCAGTTTTCATTGCTTCGCTGCTGCTTTCTTTCCATCCATCCAACTATCCATAACTAGCAACTTATCCTCACACAACACACCATCAAACACATAATACACGAGCGAAAATCTCTACACAATTTTCAGGTGTCAGATTTCAGTTTTCTTTCTAGCAATAATGATTGCAGCTACAAAATCCAGACTCTCTCACAGCCCACAAATACAAACCCATATCAGATTAGCCACAAATATGTCAAGGTTTAATAATTTCGTGTTTGGCATCTTTAGAAACATAAAATGAGCGAACACCAGAACCTATCAACTTTACAGCAAGGTTTTGATGTTCCAATCCCAAATAACTTATTTTTCACTAGCTATATAAAGTATATCGTACATAAGACATTTTTGCGAATGGATATGAACAGGATTGACTCCTGTGTAATTAGATCAATATCTTTCTTCCGTAAGCATTTTAAATATGCACATTCCAAACCTCCATTGACTTCACTTACAGCTATCATTTTTATGATTGACAGTTACACAGACTCTCAAGTCCTACCCTTACCAAATAATTGATTCATATAATTACTAAAATATTTTTGTCCTAATTAAAGAAAGAAACTGCTCTTGGAAGCATTAAAAATGATAACAATATGTCTAATTTAGCTTCTTGCTAAATGCTGTTAATTATCCTACACTAGTCCACCCTTTTGAAAACATGGAATAACTTAATTTGGTAATATCATGAGAGACCATATTAGTTTAGACCCCAAACATAAGGGACCAAAATGATTCAGTAAATTTTTTAGGTTTTTATTCACAAACTTAATGTGCTCTCTCCGATTTTCCATCAACTGTCACACATTAGCTATCTTTTTGAAATAGTTAAAGCACTAAAATGGTTTACCATGAAAAGTATGGGATCCAAATGGATAAGATCGAAAAGATAAGTAACCAACATGATCAGTTTCCTGAAGACAAAAAGCCCACAAACACTTAAAATTGAGGGTAATGCTACAACCCTGTTGGTATACACTATTCAATGTATAAAAATGTTCTTTACCGTAAAAATTGTATACCAACACAAATTGAATCTCAATTGAAGAAATGGTACGGAAAATTTTACCAGAATTTTCCTAAAGTCCATAATTCGTATGAATTAATCAAGTTCCTACAGCATGAGCAGTCATTTCCTGTACAAGAATATTTTCTTAACACTCCAATTAACTAGTCCATAATCAATTTTGTCAAAAATGCTCTACAAAATCGGACAATCAATTTCACTCCACATAATCTATCCTCCTAAAACTACTACTTATCAATTATGTTTTAATCCGAATTGCCAGCACTTTAATCAGACAGAGAGCCAATCAAAACAAGCAACGGACTCAGTAACCTAGACCTAATTATAATCCATCAAATTAAAACTCAATCATCGGAAAAGTATTCAAGTACAAAACTATGTCAACATTGCCACCTCCAATACAAAACATTTCAAAGCTAAAAAAAATAAATAAATAAACCAAAAAAAAAAATTTAAAAATGTAATTTCATACCTATTACTACAATAACGCACCAAACAACAAAAGAAACTTTTTTTAAAAATTAAAAAAAGCGGATATTTACAACAATAACGTAATTTGATGAATAACGATCATTAAAAAAAAAAAAAAGGAGAAATGATTGATGCCATACATGACGAAGGTGGAGAGTACGAGTATCGATCAAGTCGGTGATGTTGCCGTCGTGAAAATGCAGCGTCTCCATTTCCGGAGCCTTCCAGCAATTAAACTTTTTTTTGACAGAGCCTAATTATTTAATTAACAGCAAAATAATAATAATAATAATAATAAAGACTAGAGAACAAAAAATTCCCTGCAAACTTTTTTTTTTTTTTAATATCGAACACACAATCGGAAGTGGTGTGTTGATGATGATAATGATGATAAAAATGTTTATACTGACAGTCGAATCAAAATAAATAAATAAAAATGAAAACCAAACAGCTGGTGTGATTTAGTAAAAGGAGTGACTCGGTTCGGTTGGGTTGGATTGCGTAACATACGTTATATAAACATATATTTTGTCCGTTTTAAAATAATTGTTACTTTAATTGATATAAAGTTGCGTGAAAAAACTTTATTATAAACAAAATAATATAATTAAGTAGTATCTTTAAAATAATAATATTTTAAAATAATGATTATTTTTAGATTCGCTATTTGTTGGTACCAATTAAACATGTTATTTAGTAGAACCTTCAAATAATAAAGTTTTTTCACATTGCCTCAATATTACAAAAAAAAATAATTTAGAGTGATTAAATTATCCATTTACATTAATATTCTAATCACATAATTCTCCTTTCATTAATTTGACACTAAAACTAAAAATTAAAAAATATATATTATTTAATAAACTTTTTTAATTTTCTCTGCCAACTTTGTCAATTTCCGAGTTTCATTTTTTATGTTGTTTTTTTAATATTGCAAGTTTCACAATTATATTTTTAGAAAGGTAAATAAGTTCGTTAATTATAAATATTTAATTTGATCAAAAAAGCAATATAAGTGGCAAAAGAAATAGGACTCAGAGACTAGAGAGTGTTACCAACTTAGGTTAGGTCAAGTGATTGTCGAATACTTAGGTAGATTCGAACTTTGATTTCATTTGTAAACGCTGTGATGTAAATTAAATTTTTGAAAATTTATAACATCAGCTAATATAAATAATATTTTTTAAAGTTTAATTAAGTTTAATTCTGACAACAGGGTCTACAGGTAGGTAAGTGAACAGACTTGTCCATTATATTTCCTTGTTTTATTGTTTAGCCTGATTAAATGAATATTAGATAATTATTATTATTTGAAAAAGTTTTTAACAACTTTTTTAATAAAATTTATATGATATAAGAATTAATTAAAAAACGTAAATGATTGAAATAATTACAAAATATTATTTTAAAAATAAAAAAAAATTATCATTATTATTATTATTATTATTTGGGGGTAAAAAAGGAAAGTGTTATCTTTAACGGCCTTTTTCAATAGTTGGCGTTAAAGGAACACGAGTGCAAAGTGAATGCCTCGTGTACTCATCTCCTTTGTTTATGGCCCACGTAATATTCAATAATATCTAGGTGATTCGATCCGATTTCTGATTTATGTGTAACTTGTATTAATTTTTGTTCTTTAACGAAAAAAAAAGGGTTAATAACAATTTACCCCTAAACTAGGTAAGTAATAACACTTTGCCCATTGAACTAAAAAAAACTACAGTTTACCCCCAATCACATGATTCATCCTTCAAAAATTTTATAATATCATTTTAAATGACTTAAATACCCTTAGTACTATATTTTGATTTTTGTATTTAAATTTTGATAATGATGTGATAATTATTTAAAAATAATAAAAATAAATTATATAATATTTTAATATAATCTATATCTAATATATATCTTGGTCAAAATTTTAAATTTTGTTATTTCATATTATATTATTTCGAATTTGAACGTTTAATTATAATAGTAGAACAATTCTTAAATGGGCTACTAATTTTGAATTGAAAATTCTTCTTTAAAGATATTGTGTGACAATATACTTTTTTTAAATAAAATTTGTGATTTTTTTGATATCTCTTAGTATTTTACAATTTTAATATTTGGATGAACATGTGCAAATTGTAATGTCAAATATAATATAATTCGACATTTTATCACATTTTCACTCCCTAATTATTTTGTTATTATATTTTATTATAATAATAATTTTTATTGTAATATTAGTTTGTTATTATATTTTATTTTTCCTAATTCTTTTATATGTATTGAACATCTAAATTAAATGCATGAAAAATTAAAATATAATACTAAGGGTATTTTAGTCATTTAACTTAATATTATAAAATTTTTAAAGGATGAATCATGTGATTGGGGGGTAAAATGTAATTTTTTTAGTTCAAGGGGCAAAGTGTAATTACCTACCTAATTCGGGGGCAAAGTGTTATTAACCCAAAAAAAAAAAAAAAAGGTGTGGCTCCGTTGGTAAAGGAACGTCTCTGAGAAATTCCTGTTAATATTGGCCAACCTTTGCTAATGCTAAGGTTAGGAGTGTTTAAATTCAATCTGATCTGAACAGTTAATTCAGTTCAAATAAATTTGGAGGTAAATGTATTAAATTATGGGGTTTTGAATTATTCGGTTAAGTTATTCGAATTTTGTTGTGTTCGATTTGATTAAATTGAGTTTTATTTTTTAAAATTCAACCCAATCCAATAAAATTTATTTATATTTATATTTTTTTGTTGTTGTTCTAATTATTTCATCTAATTTATAATTTTTTTTCTTTTCATTCTTGAAGTAACATCTTATTTACCGTATTGTATTTTTTTCCTTTTTGTTTTGACCTAAGTATTTAATTTTTTTTATAAAACATATATTTTTAATGGATGATTTTAGAATCATCATAAATTTTTAATTTTTAATCCCAATAACCCGAGTAACCCGCATGATTAATACTTGAGTTGGATTTAATTGAATTGTTATATTAGTTAGGTTGGGTTACTTTTTAAGGGAGATTCTATAGATCCCTTTAGGGAATGGTTGCTTTAATTTAAAAGTAACCGTTAGATATGAGAAATAATTCTTAACCATCAGATGATGATAAGTTAAAAATAGGATACTATGTATCTTTTCACATGCAATTTATTTCCTATAAGTTTGAAAATGACAGAAACAGGTAGTTTTTCATCCCTATTTCTTTCAACCCTCCCCACTCAAACAACACCTTAATCACAATAAAATTATATACAAAACCTTGCTCCTATTCACATCTACATCCACATTAGGACTCTCATAAGGTAAGTAGGTAAGTTTTGCAGGTAAGTTTCCAGAGTAGCTGTTAGAAATCTTTATTCTTTGCAAACTGTAAAATTAAATTATTTCATGTATGCCCCATATTTTTAGCAAAATAAGTGAGATGCTCAAAAATAGGTAGGATGTCCAAATAAATTACATTTTTGTTTCATATGCTTACAAAAATAGACTTTTGATATAAATTTGTTTATGCATATTAGTCCTTGAATATTATACAGAATTATCTTTATATTTGTTTAATGACCAAAAATTATTTTACACATATAGGGATAATCCGGTAGCACTAATATTATTTTTATATAATGTGAAATCTTGGATGTCAGCGTGTTATGTCTCAAAATTGGAGAGTGATATTTAGTAGAATAAATTTTTAAATAGTGTTTATATGAGGAAATAATACACTAGTTATTTTGGTAGTACTATATTTCCATTCTATAAGTATATTTCTTTGGCTTGCATAGTACTATTTTGTTAATGTTATGATTATAATTTACGATTCAGTTTTTTTATTTATTATTTTTGAAATATTTTTTGTATTTGATTTTTATTTATTAACTTATTTAGCTGATACAGTGTACCAAATAGTACATTTTACCTATATGATAGTACTTTCATTTGGATCTTTAATAGTATCTCATTTCATATCTCAATAATACAATACATTTGCCTTTCTCGTATTATACTATATAAATATCTCATAATACTTTTTCTGTTCTTGAATAGTACTATTGTTGTAATACTCTTAGTTTTTTCAATTTTTATTTCTTTTTTATTTTGGGATTAAATTTCATATTAATGTAACAATTTAATTAAAGAAATTACATTTTTGTTTGACATGTTTATAAAAATAGACTTTTGATATAAATTTGCTTATGCATATTACATTTGTTTAATGACCAAAAATTATTTTACACATATAGGATATTCCTGTTAGAGGTGCCAATGGGTAGGGTTGTCAAGCTATCGTGTCATGTCAGGTGTGACCCATTTCTTATCGTATTCATGTCGTGTCATGTGGGGCCCGTTTCTTATCGTGTCTGAGTTAGAGTTATTCGGGTTCGTATCGTGTTCGTGTCTTACCCGTTTACTATTGACAGACAGTAATCAGTCTATTTGACAATTATATAACTTGCGATCTATTTTAGTTAAAATCTCAAATTTTGATTATTTAATAATTTCAACAATTATTAATACTAACATTGTTATTATAGTAATTTAAAACGCATAATTAAAATTATTGAAATTTTTTGGATAATATTTAAAATAATTTTTTTGTTTGATTTAATAATCTGATGTTAAATCTGTTATTCATAATTTTAAAGTATACTATATTAAATTATAATAAAGAAAAAATTTTAACAAAATATGTTCATACAGTAACTTAAAAGGTTATCGTATCAACCCATGAGTTGACCCAATCCAACCCGTTTAATTTCGTGTCATAAACGGGTTGACCCAATAATGACCTAATAAATTTTGGATCGTGTCATAATCAGTTAATGCGTATTGTATTCGTGTCGTATTATCAAATCGTATCAGAATTGTCAGCCCTAATTCTCGTAGCACTAATGTGATTTTTATATAATGTGAATTCTTAAATGTCAGTGTTATGATCCCGAGATTAGAGAGTAATATTTATTAGAATCAATTTTTAGATATTGTTTATATGAGGAAATTGTACACTATAGTTATTTTGGTAGTACAATATTTCGATTCTATAAGTATGTTTCTTTGGCTTGCATAGTACTATTTTGTTAATAATGTCACAATTATAATGTACAATTCAATTTTTTTCGATTTATTATATTTCAAATATTTTGTATATTTGATTTTTCATTGATTTACTTATTTAGTTGATAAAATGAACTAACTAGTACATTTTACTATACAATAGTACTTTTGTTTATATTCTTAATAGTATTTTATTTCATACCTCAACGATACAATACTTTCACGTTTCTTATATTATACTATATAAACATCTCATAATACTTTCTCTTATCTTGAATAGTACTATTGCTGTAATACTCTTAGTTTTTTCAATTTTTATTTCTTTTTTTTATTTTGGGATTAAATTTCATATTAATGTAACAATTTAATTAAGGAAATTATACTTTTATTTGATATGTTTATAAAAATAGACTTTTGATACAAATTTGCTTATGCATATTATATCCTTGAATATTATACAAAATTATCTTTACATTTGTTTAGTGACCAAAAATTATTTTTCACATATACGGATATTCCCGTAGCACTAATGTGATTTTTATATAATGTGAAGTTTTGGATGTCAATGTGTTATATTCCGAGATTAAAAAGTGATATTTAGTAGAATAAATTTTTAAATACTGTTTATATAAGGAAATAGTATACTATAGTTATTTTAGTAGTACTATATTTATATTCTATAAATATGTTTCTTTGGCTTGCATAGTACTATTTTGTTAATAATATCACAATTACAATGTATGATTCAAATTTTTTCTATTTATTATATTTTAAATATTTTTTAATGATTTACTTATTTAGTTGATAAGATGAACTAACTAGTACATTTTATTATACGATAGTACTTTTGTTTAGATCCTTAATAATATTTTATTTCATACCTCAATCTAATACAATATCTTCACCTTTGTCATATTATACTATATGAACATCTCATAGTACCTTCTATTATCTTGTATAGTATTATTGTTGTAATACTCTTCATTTTTTTAATTTTTATTTCTTTTTTATTTTGGGATTAAATTTTATAATTTAATTATAGAAATTACATTTTTGTTTGATATGCTTATAAAATAGACTTTTGATACAAATTTTCTTATGCATATTACATCCTTGAATGTTAAACAGAATTATCTTTATATTAGTTTAATGACCAAAAATTATTTTACATACATACAAATAATCCCATAGTACTAAGTGATTTTTTTAGATAATGTGAAGCCTTGGATGCCAGTGTGTGTATGTCATGGGATTGGAGAGTGATATTTAGTAGAATAAATTTATAAATACTGTTTACATGAGAAAATAGTACACTATAATTATTTAGGTAGTAATATATTTTAATTCTATAAGTATGTTTCTTTTACTTGCACAGTACTTCTTTGTTAATGTTCATGATTATAATATACGATTCAATTTTTTATTTGTTATTTTTGAAATATTTTTTTTACATTTGATTTTTTATTCACTTATTTAGTTGATACAATGTACCAATTAGTACATTTTACTATATGATAGTACCTTTTGTTTTTAGATTTTTAATAGTATTTCATTTAATAACTTAGTAATACAATACCATCACCTTTCTCATATTATGCTACATGAATATTTCATAATACTTTCTCTTATTTTGAATATTACTATTGTTATAGTTATTTTCATAATCGAAAAATATTCTTAGTTTTTTCAATTTCTAATTCTTTTTTTTTTTTAATTTTGAAATTGAATTTCATATTAATGTAACAATTACTTAAGGAAATCACATTTTTGTTTGATATGCTTATAAAATTAAACTTTTGATACAAATTTGCATACACATAGTATATCCTTTAATATTCTACATAAATATCTTAATATTTATTTGATGAACAAAAATTATTATTTTTTATACATATAGATAATAATCCCGTAGTAATAATATGATTTTTATACAATGTGTTATGTCCCTAGAATGGAGAGTGAAATTTTCTAGAATAAATTTTAAAATACTATTTATCTAAGAAAATTGTACACTATAGTTATTTAGATAATACTATATTTCCATTCTATAAGTATATTTCTTAACTTTGTATAGTATCATTTTGTTAATAATATTACAATTATAATGTGCGATTCAAATATTTTCCATTTATTATATTTTAAATATTTTCTATATTTGATTTTTTATTGATTTACTTATTTAGCTGATAAAATGGATTAAATAGTACATTTTGCTATACGATAGTATTTTTGTTTGGATCTTTAATAGTATTTCATTTCACATCTCAATGCTACATACTTTCCCCTTTCTCATATTATACTATATGAATTTCTCACAATACTTTCTCTTATCTTCAATAGTACTATTGTTTTGATTATTTCCATAATCGAAGAATACTCTTATTTTTTTTTTCAATTTTTATTTGTTATTTTTTTTTTTTTAAATTTTGGAATTGGACTTCATAAATGTAACAATTTAATTAAAGAAATTAAATTTTTGTTTGAGATGTTTATAAAAATAGGCTTTTTATACAAATTTGTGTACGCATAGTACATGCTTTAATGTTTTACGAAATTATCTTAATACTTGTTTGATGACCAAAAGTTATTTTGTGTACATATAAATAATCCCGTAGTACTAATGTGATTTTTATATGTAAGAAAGTATTTTTTTTATTTTTTTTTGTTTTTGTTAGAACATTTGATAGGTTCTATAATTTATTTTTATTTTTGTCGTAGTTGTAGATTTAGGTTCTTTAGGGAAAAATTAGTAAATTTTGTAGGTAACCTTTTATAACAAGTTACCAAGTATTTGATGGAAATATTATGATGTACTAATCCCTATGTTTGTTAAGTGAAGTGTCAGCTGTTCATTAAATATTTTTTGAGGGAATGGTACCCTCAAAATACTTAAAATGACCATAAAATTTCCCTACTTGACATTTTATATTCTTGATCAAAAAACTTGAAAACTCAAAATCACAAACCCACTAATATGAAAATCCAGCTCATAAACACCACTAAGGTTGAGTTTTTCAACTTTATTATTTAACTCTGTATCATTTGCTACTTTGGTGTACAAATAACATTAGTTGTGGGCATCTCATTGTAATTATCGCATCATTTATGGGCAGTTAATGTTATTAAATAAAATCTAACTGAATCTCAACAATATTTGATGTTGGTTCACTTTTAGCACTCACTTTGTTATTATTATTATTTTTTTCTTCCCTTTTAGAAGGAAGCACTAGCTTTGTTAATGAGTACTATGAATTTAAAATTGACATATAACTAGGGGAAAAGGTAGAACAACATTTTGGGCCGGGTTAATGATACTGGGGTCTGGGTAGGGCCCAATACTGATTGAATTCCCACATAGATCCTTGTTTAATTGTCAAAAGACTATTCCTTTTAATAATTGACCACCCAAACTCATAATACAATTATTTAGTATAGGTCATGGACTGGACTCTGAACTTCTCATTAAAGCTTTCTTCTTCTTTTTTTTAATTTTTTTTACACATTACACATGCCCACCTATGTTGAATTGATATAATTATCCGATTCCGCAGAATACATTTGAATTATCGAGAAGTACAATTAATGGGATAGAAACTAAAAATCAATTAAAATAAAACTCACATTAGTAAGATATACGAAACTAAAAGACTGCAAAAATAAAGATTTGAACTCACTTCAAATGTTTCGGGTAGCAATAGCCCATTGAGTTGTTACCCTTTTATATTTTCTCAAAAAATTATATATATTTTTGTAATAATTCATCTTGTACGACATACCTATCATGTTGCTCCATTCCATGGCATTTTTAGTGAATAACTAAAACTTTGAAATTCCAAAATTTTCCTTATTGCCTTTTGAGACCTTTTTTACGTTGCCATCTTGGCTAACTTAATCGCACTGCAAAGCGGGAGACGTATGTATCATCCCACTTCGGAGCCAGAGACAACATAGACAATTACAAAAGTTCAAGGGTAAAAAAGTTGTGGTAATAAAAGATTAAGTCATAATGACTCAAAGAACACCACGTTTATTTCTGTTTCGTATCATTTACATCAATATTCAATACTTCCGTTTGAATAGTTATTATTTAAAATAATAATCATAACAATTCCTGAAAACGTGATGTACATAGAATCAAAAAACATGTTACGGAAAAAATTATTATTATGTAAAAAATAATACTAGTAAACGAGTTATTTTAAGCAAAGTGGGTGAGATATTGACAAATATTAAAACGTTATTCTCAATCCTCAAAGAAGACGTGGTCAATTTTCTTGAAACCTAACGCATAAACATCATTATCAATTATTTTGATAAGTTCAACAAAGTCCTTAATATAGTATAATAAAACCATGTAAACATGCTTTTCTCAGGGTGCTCACAAATTCAACTCACACAACAAACCAAGAAAAAAGGCAAAGGAAAAACGAGCACAAACGAACCTTTTTAAATCCGCATGCAGATGAACAATAAATATTCTTCTCCTAAATAATGCAAACATGTGGTCCCCCCTCACCTTATTATGCCATCAAATTTGAAAAAAAAATAAAAATAAAAATCAGAAAATGAGGTCACAAAATAAAACAAAGGAATCAACAATATATGCACATCACTTTCTTATGGAAAAAATAAATGTTTGCATGCGACGTAATAACATTGGAGTAAAGACAACAATAACACCAAACAAGTTATTTAAAATATAAGAAAATTTTACTGTAATTTTTAGGAATCATTCTTTTGTACTTTAAGAACTTGTACAGTACAATACTATGTGTTTTAAAAAATTGTGCTGTACAAGTCCTTAAAACCAAGTGAATGGTTCCCTCAACGAAACTGTAGAATTTCCCTAAAATATTTATCATCCAATACGAGAAAAACTTTGTTACTTAGTCTGTAATGTGATATAATTATTTTAAGGAGTAGTTTTAGAAATCTCCCTTGAGGTTTATGCTATCCACAAAAAATGTCAGTTACTAAACTTTGAAAAATATCACAAAGCTCCCCTAACTTTATATTTTTTGTAACATGTCAATTCATTTCAAAAAGAATTATTAAATAATTCATTTTAGAATAACGAAACTAATGTTGTTCCCATTTTACTCCTTTATTGACCCACTATTTTGATTTAGTACCAAAATTTAACTAATTAAAATGGTTGGAAAAATAAATGCTATGCTAATTAATTTATTAAAAATAAAAATTAATTATTTTGTATCAAATTTTAATTATATATTTTTCTTTATTTACAAGACTTTGCAAATTCAAAAGTATATATTAATTCAATTACAATAGCGCCTGAAACTAAAATCTTTTCATATTCGTTGTATCTTTAATTAATTAAAAGATTTTAGTCCAGTAAAAAGACTTGGAATGCTAAATATGTAGTCAAATCCTCCTAAAATTGAATTTGCAAAGCATGGTAAAATAACAAAATATTGAATTTTAATTTCATATAAAATTAATTACCCAATTGCCATTTTTTAAGAGATTAAATTAGCATAGCATTCGCTTTTTTTCCCAACCATTCTAAATAATTATGTTCTGATACTAAGTTAAGTAATGGGTGAACAAAGGGAAAAATTTGGAATCAATTAGGTTCTTTATTCTAAAATGAATTGTTTAATAATTTATTTTTGAATTGAGTTGACATATTACAAGAAATAGAAAATTAAGAGAAGTTAGTGAAATTTGTGAAAGTTCAGAAATGTTGAGTGAAATTAACATAATACATAAGAAAGTTTTTCAAAATTATCTCTTATTTTAAACCGTTAAATAGGTAAAAAATAATTTGATCATTCTATAATATAATGTAATATGCAGCGAGTATTTTAAACCGTTAGAAGAATTGAAAACTAATTGACCACTACTTAAGACTCTTTGTGAGTAGCATAAACTTGCTCCCAATACAGAAAATAAACCATGGTAGTTGCAAAGCACACACAAATAGAGATTTATACATAATAGATATTTCCTAAAAGTCAAACAACTCCATATTACAGGAAGCATTAAAAGTAAAAATTACAACATCATACCAAACCCACCAGTCACAGAAAAGGGTTGCAATTTTGGCGATGACACGGGAACAACATAGGCTTTAATTGATTGATAAATGTATTGAGGAGGAGGTGGTCCTCCGTTGATGGATTAACAGTTCATAAAACACTTGATGGAGCAAGCCAAAGAGGCTATGGCAGGGCAGGGCAGGGCCGGGCATCACCACAGCAAATTTCTCTCCAGATAAGATATGAAAAAACCCACAAAATGTGATGGTGACAAGGTCACAAAAAGGGCAAGAAAGTGAGGGTTGGGACCCAAGTCACCCACCAGGCGTGCAATCTCACTTTCTTGGGGGCCTATTAAGGGTATTAAGTCTTACTTCTCATTCACACAGCTTGCTTCCCATGCTCCAAGAGCATTTTTGGCAGCGAGGGATGTCACTTTTTCTCATATCTGTAAAGATAAGAACTCATGATTATTTCCACCCTTTAATGGAGCATGTTACACAACAACGGCTTTTCGCAAATCTCCTTCAGCACGACAGAGACAACAAACACAGATTTCAAAAACCAAACTTACTGTTTTCAACTTGATCATTGAATTGTAAAACCTCAAAGAGTGGTGTTTAAGCTGCTGCTGCTCCTTTATGACTTCAATCTTCACTTGTAACAGTATCAAACATCTAATCTTATGCCCCAACACAACCCCACTTGATAGAACTGGATTCCGGTATGGTAGTCCTTTTATTCTTGAAATTCCATCAACAAACCTTTAACAGAAACTACTAATATTACTTCAGAAAACAAGCTAAACTGTCCAAGATACTGGTCTGGTTGCCAAGAACGAATTTTTAAAATGCATCAAGTCCCAGAGACTTGGCTTGGACTTTCAAGGATTTCAAGTAATGGATTGCTTCATCAATAACAACAATCGCATCCTTTCCCTTCCCACCAGGGATTATGCTCTGCAGAATGCCAACTCATTAGTCTCGCGTATTTTGTCTTTCCTCGATCTTTTTTTGCCAGATACAGCATTTGAATATTCAGAAACTGGATTATCAAAATTGCCACAACTAGATTCTGCATCATCCTCAATTCCAGAGATCTTATTGAGTTTCTCAGAGCTTGGAGGATTTACTGGAGGTGGTACATCATCATAATCTCCAGATAACAGTTTACGCCTCTTGGTTGGACTGGCAGAACTGGCAACTTCTTCACCTTCTTCCCCAAACCACTCCTGTATACCATGTTCAGTCATACTGCCAGGAGAATGACCAGTGCTAGTTACCTCATCGTCGTCTTCTGAATAATCATTTTCATCATCAGAGTAGAGCAAAGCATTCAGTTCTTCGGTGTCTTCATGCATCTCACTTTCTGCATCATCTCTATGGTTTTCTTCATGATGCACGTAACTTGTAAAAGGGGCGAAGTTAGAAAACATATCCTTTTTCTTTCCAAAATCTTCCATCACTGGATCATAGGCAGAAGGAAAGGGTTTTGCATTCCAAGAAGTCAGGCACTGCATAGGAGCCCCAACTCCAGAATTGTAAAGTAAGGTCGTTTGACCATCACACTGATCAAAAACTAGGAATTTCTTCTGTGTACAGCCACCAGTGCCTTCATAAGGAATACCAGTTCTACCACACTTTTCAATTGGTGCAGAAGCAAGCTTCTCCTTTTGCCAAGGGTTCACTCCAGGAGCAAAGGCATGCCCAAAATGAGGTTCACATAAAAACCAATTACATGGTTCATTCGGTTGGCTTGCCTTAGAGTGCGGCAAGCCAGAAAATGCCAACGAGGGAAAAGTCCCATTGATAGAGAGTTCATTCCAGTAAGGGTTCATATAAGCAGTTGTATTCTGCTTCCCAAAGTCTAGTGGAGAGTAATTAAGGCAGGGTGATTGCCGATCGGAACAATGGTGATGAATCCAAGGCCCAAAGTCCTTTTCCATTCAACCACAACAATCCCCTAAGAAACAAAACAAGACCAGTACCAAATAATCAAGATCATAAATTCAAGAAAATCCATTCCCATCAAATAAAAACTTAAAAACTCCCAAATACATACCAGTTTAAAGAACTTCAGTATTAGAAATAGCTGATTACTTCCGTATATTTGAGAAATGATGGAAAAACTAAAAAAGAGATCTTGCTTAATTTGAACACTTTAACAAGGTAAATGAAGCTACGTGACAGGCTTCAGCAAATGACGGAAATATTCAGCCTGCAACAATTCCAACAAATGGATTAGCTATTCACACATATGCACGGACAAGGCATCTTTATAGGCTAATAGTAATAAAAATTGACAAAATTCATTGGGAATCTTAATATGCAAAGCAAGGAGATATAAACAGACCTGGCAATCTTGAAGAGGTTGAAAGCATGCTATAACTCTAACTATTATGGTGGAACACCCAGCAACTCCATTTTCATGTTTCAATGCCCGGAATCTTGTTTGACTCGCTGCTTGGCACACCATAACTACTTCTTCCCTGTACCCTTTCACCCAATCAACGCCACAATCCTCCAGCAGAGAATAGTAAGAAAAAACAAACTATTGACAATTTCTTTTGCCTTCAATAAACACTACACCAAATCTTCCAACAGAAAACGATAGCAAAACTCAACTAATGGCAACCCTTTAACTCAAAGTAAACTAGTAATATATTACTGTAGCAAACGATCGAGGAAATTATCAGAGAAGAAAAAGATGGAGAAAAGCTCACAATTGAAGGAAGTTCAGCTGAATGACATAAAAGTTCAACTACAACTAGGAAATTACAGGAGAAGAAAAAGATGGAGAAAAGCTTGCAAAATATTAAAGGAAGTTCGGGTAAGCTCACAAAATATTAAAGGAAGTTCGGGTGAATTCCGTAAAGTTCAGCTACAACTATGATTCAATGCTCAGAAAGCTGGAGGGAAATTCAAGTACCAAAAGGAAGATTCAGCTAATCCTGCGGACATAGCAGGGAATGACAATAAAACGTGTAGATCCGTCATGGGAAGATAATAAGAAGCAGATTCTATAATAAATTGAGACAGAAAAATAAAGGTCTGGTCGATGAATGAATTGAGATGTTTTACTACAGAATCACACGGCAATACAAGTTCAAAGAGATGACTTTCCGAAACACATCAATAGAAAGACTATACCACCGCATACTGTTCTTCACTAAACTCGATCGCCACGGCTGTTTTTTCTATTCTACAACCTTCAATCAACCTGTTCATGTTTTCAGATAAGTCAGATACAGATCAGTAAACATGGACAACATCTACCATAAAAGAAAGTACAAAATACCAATCTTTTCACAGCTAAGAGAACAATTGAAAATTCCAATGCATAAGTCAGGATGAAAATGCAATCTGTACATAATTTCAGCCTAAAGAACAGCAACTAGATATAATCCACATATTTGCTAATAAAAGCTTCAAAATAATTTGTTCTATGTAATAAAAATGTAATCTTTATATTATTGTTCCAGCTAAAAGTAAACTTTTAAAAAAATCAATCTCAAACAAGAAAGAGATAACATTAGTCTTTAAATTGCTAAAGTAAATATTATTACCCTTAGCTTAAACAATTTTTAAAAAAAAGACCTTGCCATTCAAAAATCCCTTTTATAGAATTAAAGAAACATACTTATCATTTTTACCTTAAATCTAAGATGCAAGCATAAAAGTTACAAATCTTATAAGCAAAAAAGGTCACAACTTTAGCCCAAATCTACAAATCCACACAAAATAATGTCTCATTTTCACATCAAATCGCCAATTAACCAAAAACCCATAAAAAAATAATGTCAGAAAAATCACTGAAACCAACAAATATCCAAAGATTGCTTGAAAACAGGGGGAAAAAAACAATCTTGGAAACTTACTGTGATGGAAAAAAGGAAACCCAAGATCCGAATTGCTTGAACTTGAAGAACCCAGATAGAAAAAACCAAAGATTGAACCCACCAGCAGCTACTCCAAAGGCCAAAAGGCAAACAGCAAAGCAGAGAAGCATCGCAAAAGAAGGAGTGTGCGTTTTGTGTGTGTGAGAGAGAGAGGGAGATACTATTAGACAGTCAAATGTGAGGAGTGCACGGAGAGTGAGACTATATAGACAAAATAATTGACAAGGGCATGTCTTCTTTTGGTGCGTGAGTTTGGCTTCTTTCATACGTGTGTACCGCACGCTTGGGTGGTGTGGATTATTATGTATTACAATCATAATAAATTTGCACATTATTATTATTATTATTGGAAAATTCTACCTTTTTTTAATAAATCATTTTTTTGTACTTTAAATATTTGAACAATATAATATTATGTACTTTAAAATCTTATACTATACAAATTTTTAAATTTAAGAGAATAATTTTCTAAAAGAAACGGTAAAATTCCCCCTTTATTATTATTATTGTTGTTATTAATAACAGCATTCTCTTGATTCTTTGTTTAGACAATGTTATTTTTGAATTATTATTCTAAAAACTAATGTAATAATCTTTTTGATATGAGATTGTGAGAAAAAAAATAAATAATTGAAAAGCGTGTATGATATGAATGTAAAATATTATTTGGAGAATAATGAATAAAATTTACCATCCAAAAAAAATTTCTTTTGAATGGTTATTATTCTTAGAATATTATTTAGACAATATTATATGAATTTTTGGGATGAGATGTTTGTGAGATAAAAAGGTAGTTAGAAAGCGTATTACACAATGACTACATAATATTATTCGTAGAATCTATGCTATATATAAACTATAAGCATGAGATTTCGTGTCCTATTATCTTTTAAATTATCAAATATGCTCTATGTACTATATATAAAATACGAGTATGAGATTTACTATCCATCATATTTTGAATTGCCAAATATACCTTTATAATTACTCATAGTTTTATTCTCTTCCCACTACATATATTATTTTTTTAATTTTTGAAATAAAATTTTCATAATTTCTACTATCTTCCTTTTTTTAAAAAAAAATTCTTATTTAATTACACACCCATAAAGTGTGTCTTTCCCATTAGTAATGTAATAATTTGGCTATCAAACCAAACTTAATTAACTCCATGTTACCGAGAAAAATTTGTTATATAAATTTAAAATTACAACCTTCTCTATTTTTTTATTTTTGAAGTTCTTCACGCTCCGCATATAAATTATTCATGTGTCATTCTATTATTGTTAATATCGAATTGAAACTAGATAATTGACATTGAGGATCTAATTTAATATTGTTGTAGGAAAATGTTTAGGTAGATCCGGTCTTTGACCCCATCTGTAGATCCTGTGATCAGGATTAAATTTTAAAAATCTTACTTACATCAGTTGATGTCATAGATTCTCTAAAATTTAATCCATATCACATGGTTTACAAGTGGGTCAAATACCGAATCTACTAAGTATTTGTCATTGTTGTAACATTTTTTGTGCTTTTGAATTTTGTTTTTGTCCTATTTATAATAAGTCTTCATAAATTTCCTGTTGCCTTTTTATTATAATTTTTTTTAATATCTTTTGTTCATATATTTATCCAAAATTTCCACACCATAAAACGTAATAGTATATTGATATTGATTGTAATCGCAAATTCTTTGATTAAGTTAAGCGATGTATTTTTTTTAATTAGGGAATTTTTTATATTATGTTATGAATTCAGTTTATATAAAAAAATTTCGATTATAATATGAAAATAAAAATAAAAATAAAAATAAATACACTTTAGAAATTATGAGTGTTGGGTGGAAAATTGGTATAATTGCCTACTACTCATAAGGCTTCGTGAGGGGGAAGCGGGACCGGGGCGTGGGTGGACCCATGGCCCATGGGTGGTTGTATTATGATTCCCCACAAATGCCAATGACCAATCGAGTCTAGGTTCGTTCGTTGACGAGGCCCTCAAGTTTAGGTTTGGTTTGGTTTTGTTTGGGTATTTATTTTTTTTTTTGATAAAAAAAAATTTATTTTATTGTTTGGTGGATAATTGATGACCATTTGTTGTTCAATTTTTTTTTCTGTATAGATTATGTGATTCTATCGAATCTTCACTTCTCCTCAAATTATTTACAAAAGAACTACTCATATAAAGCATAATCTTCCGAAAATTGCACTTAATTATGCAACAAGAAAATGATGTACTTATTCTAAATTACCTGTTAATTCAAGACCAAAGTACGTCAACGACACATTTTCATGGGCTTAAGGATTGCTCCATTAAACAATATATTACTGATTTGAATAAGAACAAGACCTTTTATCATGTAATGTGTTAGAACTTTGCCTACTTTACGACATAAATGGTTTTTATTATTCTATGTTTTAAAATAATTATTACTTTAGACAATTTATTTTATTTCATATTATCTGTCGTTTTAAAAAATCAAGAAAGTATTAAATAATATTTTTTTTAACTTTTATTCTTAATGACACATTAATGAATGGAGACTTATGTAGTTCGGATATTAATGAAAAAGTATAATTTAGGCACTTTGAACTATCTTTTTATAGAATTGATGTAATTTAATAATTTTCTTAATCCGTGTACACAACTCAAGATGATCAGTTATTTTGAAATAAAGAGAGTGATATTTTTACTAGAGTTTCGGTCAAAGCAATTTATAAATTTAGTTGCTTAATGCTTCAAAATTTTCCACATTAAACACAATAAATTCATTATTTGAGACATCCTTTCAAAAACATTGCCACGGCTAAAAAATATAATTACTGTTTCCTTAGTTTATACCAGAGAATAAATTGGTCGTAAATTATGATATCTAAATATTTATTTGTCTCGAATTTGGACTGATTCAATAATTTTTGAATACAAATAACGGATTCAAAATGTTTAAATTAAATTATTAGTAACTTTTGACCCAAAGTATTACATATAATATAAATCTTTTCTCCTCATCAGATGGGGGATAGCGAATCATCACATTCACACTTTCTTAAGGTCTTGTGTCATTGTAAAACTCATATCCAACCATACTCAATTGTGCAGGACTCTAGAGATAAATTGTACGGGCTCTAGAGGTAACTCCCGCTCTTAAATCGACATAGCACCTTAATTCACGTACTTCCTTGCGTAGTTGCTACCCAATATTACTAGTCCATTCTACACGAGAATCGTGCTGATACCAACTGTAGTCTGTAACACTTTAAATCTGAATTAGACCAATAACTTTTGAACGTAAACAACAAAATCAAATTATTAATAATCCAAACTTTAAGATATTATATACTACAATACAAATATTTTCTCCCTCCGATATGAGATGAGGGACCATAATAGTTATTGTCTTTATTAAAATTGTCAACATGTGCTATTAAGGAACGTCCTACTATGGTTCAGTGTGCAATTTGCAAATATGAACACTGGTTTGCTGGTTCCTATTAGGTTTTTGTCGTTGCTCTACAGTTCTACTTGCTGGACTAAAATAAAAAGGAAAATTCGTGTGGCATTGCAATGGTGATTGCATTAGATTTGGCAATGAAGATAAAGAAAGGATATGCACCAATCTGAGGCCATAGTATTTTCCTCCGAATGGATCCAGTTGATACAAATAGCTTGTATACTAACTCTTCAGCTACTCCAAGTATAGAACCACAATATAAACTCAATGAGTTGGCCATCCATTTCTTGATTGGTTAATTTGGTTCCATTCCATCTTCTTAATTCTTTCTCTTCTGTACTAACTTCCTTTCATAGCTATCATTGTTTCTGTTCTTTCATTATTGTGTATTAGATCTCACCAAACATTTATGACCAATTCTTGGAAGCCAACTTGATTATCTAGCTGATTAATGTAATTAGACATACCTCAAATTGCAATCTTGTTTCTTCCCACCATTATTTTGCATATTAGGTGCATTTTATACTAACTAAACATTTATGGCTAAATTTTTTGTTGCAACTTGATTACATATATTTTTTATTATTTAGATTGTCCCTTTTGATTTGTACCACACGATAACTGAATAAATTATTTATTTAAAAAAAAATTTACGATCTCATAAAAAAATTATTTTAATTTATTTCATATACTTATACGTCATAAATTGTTAAAATATTACATATAGAATATCATATAAATACTTAAAATATAGCGAATGATTATGTCGGAGAAGTGATTTTTTCTAATCTTTAACCTATATACATGTAAATGTTCGTATTTAATAGATGCAATAAACGAATGAAATCAAAGTTAAAAAGGGTTGGTATCCTATGTTTAATCTGAAGACCAATGATTCGAAGCTTGACCATTCAAACTAAGAATCATATAAACAAAAATGTGGCCCACAAACCAGCTATGGTATATGGTATCTAAATCTTCATCCACCAGACCACCTCGCCCTTTGATATCTCAATTTATGATCCATCAATAATCTACTTTAGAAAATAAAAAATAAAAGAATTAACCTACTTTAGACTGGGGTTAAAATGGCCATAGCCCATTGCCTTGAATGGCCTGCATATGTTAAAAAAAAAAAAAAAGAGTACAATAATACTTTTCATTGATGTGATTTAACGGCCGTGTTTTAGGCACCAAGAAAGCCATCAATGGTTGCCCTGAATCCATGGAAAGAGACAGACACCATTGTACTAAACTTTATTCGTATTATGATATTAATTCAAGTATTTAATCACTACTGGTTACCTTTTCCCTTTACCTTTTTTCTTATTTTTCACCTTTTTAACTTTTTTATGACATTATGATAGCGAAATACGCAATTTAGTGGAAGATATATACATATTAGTATTATATTTCAGAAAGTAATTAATTAGACACGGTCTTTAGTTTATCTATAAATTCTAATTTTATAAAATCTTAATTAGACACGATCTTTAACTTACTTTAATTGATATCATATATTTTATAAAATTTAATACACACCAAAAGATTTAGTTATAAATAGAGTAAAAAATCAAGTTTATTTAAATTTTTGTCTTATATTTCATGTGTGAATCGAGTTTAACTTTTCATTTTTATTATTTTTATTTTACTTCGGGTGCATTTCGATGAGTTACCTCTCACTTTCATACTATATACTATAAGTAAGTAAAGATTAAGTTAATTACAATAATTTTTTTTTAGTTTGAAGGAGTTGCATCAACATTATTCCAGCTTATGTATATGGGTAGCAAAAAGATATCAAATCAAAGACTAAACAAAATTGCTCAGCTAAATTCTCGATTCAAATTTGACGTGCGTATTAAATTGCTTCGGTTGCTCAAACTTATTAACGAATTATATGAATGAAAATAGAGATTATTAAAATCTTGTTTGTTTGTAGGACGAAATTATCATAATGTAGTAGGTTTTTTGTTGACAATGATAGTCAAATATCAAAATTTGATTATTGCTCTAATCATATAAGGTTAATTAGAAGGGATAATTTCAGAAATCTTTCTTAAAGTTTAGGCTAATACCACTTAGTAACTTTTCATTGTCAAAAATCTCATTTACCACCCATCTCTTGTAAATAGGGCAAGAATTGACATGCAATGACAATTTTAACCTTTGTTCTTTAATAAAATAACAAAAAGATAGTTTCAAAAACCTCCCCTAAGGTTTCTAATAATTTCACTTGAGCACATTTTAGTCTTTTAACAAAATTTTTGTCAATTTATTTGCAAAAATATGTCTGAGTTAATGTGCTTGTTTATATTTGTTTGAATTTTTTTAATATGTCTAAACACACATTAGTTTTATAAAAATTGATATTTTGTATGGTTAATCACAAATTCATAAACTAAAAAAAATAAATATAATTTTTAATAAAGATTTTTGTCAACTTACTTAAAATATTTTTAAGAGCACATTATAAAATACTCTGTGTGTCAATTTCAATTAAAAAATAGAACGATTAGAAATAAACAGTATAGTATAACAAAAAATGTGGTTTGTAATTTATTTAGGAAATCACAAACTTGTAAAGCGAAAAAAAATTAAAATGTATTCTCTTAGTTACATTTTTTGTCAACTTAATTATGAAAATATGTGCAAGTTAATGTGTTCATATTCCAATTAAATAAAATTTAAAATATATAAAAACACACTATATACCATAATAAAAAATATAATTGGAATTTTTATTTGTGACAATTATATTGGAAAATCAAAAACTCATAATTCAAAAAAAATAAAATATATATATTTTTTTATAATATTAACCGAGGAAGAATATGAAAAATTGCATCACGATGTTATTTTTTAACAATCTCATTTAAATCCCTCAAATTTCATTTTTTTTTTTCAATGTTATACCAAATTGATTTTTCATACTAAGGTAACAATGGAATCAATATTGATTCTCTCACTCCTAAAATGATATTTTAATTATTGGGTTGAAATTGTTATAACATATATAAAGTTAGGGGAGGTTTGTGAGATTTTTAAAAATTCAAAAATGCTAAGTGATATTATATAAACCTCAGGGAAGATTTGTGAAATTATTCCTAATTAGAAACAGTTTTGTCACAGTTGTAGACTCATACATGTGATGTACTATTGTATCGTTTTTGTACAAATTAGTTTGGATTTAGTGGCTGCGAGATACTCTTGTATAGTAGTTAACAATGGAAGAGTAATACAATTGAAAACGATAATTTATTAGTCTATCTTAGAGAAATAATTCAGACTAATTATGCAACCTAACCAAATGGGACAGGCCATTCACTACCAAACAAAATTTCCTTAAAAAACAAAGGATGTGAACAAATTTTATAGTGGTTCAGCAATAAGAAAATCACAATGCTCTTATTTAATTAAGACAGATTTTTTTTTTTTTTTAATCTCACGATGAGATTAGTAAATCTTGTACCATAGTAATCATTCTTCCAAGGACCTTAATTAAGCTTTTATTAACATTTGAGGCGTTGCAAAAGTACAGGATTAAAGTGATATGGCGAGAGTGAAAATGGCTCGGCTTGAATAGAGTCATTATTCATTATTTTACAAATATTTTTTATTATATTTTTCAATTAACTTTTTATTTCCTCAAAATTAAGTTGCTACATTATTTATACAAATAATATTCTTAAGAATATCTTGAATAATATAGTTATCTAAATTGAACCAATATTATTTTTACCCTAACATACTTGGATTAGAAGTCATTAGTTTGGAATCTACCATATAGAGAAGTGAAGTGAATGTAATAACTTCTTCATGCAAATATAAAATATCTTAAAAAAAATAAATAAAATAAAAAGATAGTCAGTTGGGTACACGGTGTATGTTTAACGAGAGGGTTTCTCCACTAATAAAATACTAATTAAAGTGATGAACATAATTTAATCACCTGAAACAAAATCTTGCGTACAGATATGAAAGATCCTGCGGCAGGCAGGCAGGCAACCAGTTTTTTATTAGGACTAATACAAACTAAGGTTAATAAATATGCATATATTCATGCCTTATTGTTTGGAGTGGAGGGAACAATAAACACGCACTAATCAAGTTCACAACCCTTTTTAATTGCTTAATTTCGTAGAAAAATACTTAGTAGATACGATTTTTTATTCTACTTGTAAATTCTGTAATCAGAATTAAATTTTAAAGAATCTTGCTTACATCAGCTGATGTCATAGATTTTCTAAAGTTTAATCCATACCACAGAATTTATAAATGGGATCAAAAATATGACGAATTTACCTAAATATTTGCCAATTTCGTATCCCATTGGGTCTGCCCTTTTGGTGGCACTAGATGAGATGTAAAGCAAAGGATTCCTCCAGGCACATCTTAATTAGCAACCATTTTCTTACTATTTAATTACCACGCTAACTCTGCTTATGTGTTTGTTAAGAACATTAATCAGAATTTTTCTAAGTGTGCTGCTTTTTTTTAATTAGTATTGACAGTAATTTAATGCAAGTAAAGAAACAAAAACTTTGAAAGTGAAAATACTTTTCTCCACATGTAATGCATATTAATATACAACATCCTAATACAAAAATTTAAGCACAGAACTGGTTTTTTAATGGGATCGAAAAACTTTTTCTATTTTAAGTGATAAATAATAATTTGGCTGAAGTATTTTTTGCAATTTAGCCATGATATCATGCTAATCATATACTAGCTAGTATAGATGCATAATGCATTACTTACTTCCAAAAAGGAAACTTCGGCAGAAAATGGTAGTGTATGCATCTTTGAGAAATATTTCCCCACAAGGCACAAAAAAAAAAAAGAAGGTACATTCTTAGATGAACCAATGTGCTTGTACACCGAGATACAAAATATTGTGATTATATGGAACTTATATTTTTTGTATCTTGATAAATAAACACCTTAGTTTATACAAAAAATAAAAAAACACAAGATTAAATTAGAAAAGTAACACATTAATTAAAAGATCTATAGTAAAATTTAAAATCAAATCTATCTAAATATTTTTTTCATATAAAAATATATTACATGTTCACAAAGTTTAGGTGAAGGGCTTAACATTTTTTTCTAAAAGAAGTAATGTCCAATGGAGTTTTAGATTATTCAACTATATGATAAACAAATGCAATATGTATAACAACATTTGTGGCCGATATTGGTCATCCGCACCTTTAAAGGCATAAACACGACATGATGTGCTAAAGGTATGATAAACAATTGCAGCACACATGCAGACATCAAACATTCAATCTTTATGTCATGATCAAAAATCAATTCTTACATTGACATTTCAATCCCAGAATATGATGCCAGGATTCAACTTGTGGCAAATCATATATGGTTGGGACCTGGGGTGTCTTAATTCATGATTAATCAACTTCAACTAATAAAATTTTCTGGATTGAGACTTGAGAGCTTTAGTAATATTATTGCCATATGTTATGTGGCCGATAATATTTGCTGATCTACAATTGCTTTAGCAATTTTTGAGGTGAATATAGAGGATGAAACTACTTAGATTCTCCTTTTCGATAGCATTGAATAAGAAAAATATTTACGTAGACCTGATTTTAGAATTTATAGATCTTGTGATTAAAATTAAATATAATAAAATTTCTTGTTATTTATTTCATAAGATTTAATTTACATTACATAGTGTACAAGTGGAATCAAATATCAGATTTACCCAAGTATTTTCCTTGAACAAAGGAAAAAAATCCCTTTTTGGACAAAACCCGAAATTAATTTATACAGCTCATGTTATATTCTTCGTGTAATTGACACAAATGACCTTAAGCAAAATTGATCCATAGCAACAACAAAAGCAAGTTTTATTTAGGCATGATCTAACATTTATCTACATTATATTTTCATACACTATAGTAAAACATAGGGAATACCTTCAGATTAATCCTTCTAATGATTAGGCCAATGGAGTTTTAAAAAGAAAAAAAAATAAAATAATGTCTATTCATTTTTGTGTTTAGTGAAGGCAGCTTTGAATTTTTTTTTCTCTTTTCATTTTTCCGATTGAAGAAAACAATAGGAAAGTTGTTTGTTGCTTGTTAATGCCATTTGGAAAAAGGTGCAATCAAGATAAATATGAGTTTGGTGGGGGAGTGTGGGACATAAGACCATGGAGCCATTTGGTTGTGGATTCTCCAACAAAAACATCCACGCTTCGAAAGCTAGACAATACCCTCTCCACTCCACCTTGCCGCACTAAAAGGATTACTATTACTACTCATGCTCCTTTAAAATTAAGAGGAAAAAAAATTATTTATTTGTATAAAATGTGTTGACAAAGTAATAAAATCAGTTATTAAATTCATGAATGAATGAAGAAATTCAATTAATATTTAAAATTAGGTATTAATAATTTAATATGATTTTATTATGTATATTTTTTTTGATAAATAATATAGAAATTATGACTTTATAAATTATATTTCCAAATAAAAAAACTCCCACAAACCAATTTCTGTTCTTAAAAAAAAAAGGAATCCATGCTCTCACCTCCCTATATTTTATATTGCATACCACCCACTTTCATAGACTTTTATCGCATTACACTTCATTTTTAATTATTTATTTTACTAATCATGCTCTAACACATTAAAGAAAAAGTTCCACCAAGAAAGTGTCAACGATTCTCGTCACACTCATCATAACAAGCCCTCTTCCTTACTTTAAGGAAATGCTCAAAGGCATTGGGAAAATTGGCAGTTTCTCTCGTTGGTAAATATTGACTACTTATTTCGTAATATGAAATGGGTATGACACTCGTTAAAATGATTGAAAATAATCTTTAAAAATCTCATCATTTTTTAATCATTCAACGACTTACAATATTATAAAGTAAATAACAAAAAAAATTTCACCATCTCTATATAATTAGCTTTAATAAGATATGGAGAGTAGGATTGTGTTAGGTTTGAAATTCCATCATCAAACACGTGTGGTGGACATGGTTATGACGCCTCCGCGCCATTTAAGTATGCGGGTTGAGAGTTTTGAGGACCCTTTGCTGATGTGCATGAAAAGGAGATAATCCCTTTTCTTTGTATTATTTTCTTACGATTTTAAGCCGAAATTTCTGCTGGTTGATAATATAATATCAACATTTTTAAGACTATAACATTAGAAGTAAAAAAATTCAATATTGCCATGTTAATTATGTCTCACTAACAAGCACAAAATTTTTCGATCTCAATTTGTATACTAAATGTATATTTATAAGCTAGTACACATGTTAAATATCTAAAGTGTGGGACAATTAATTGGTATAAGAAACAAAATAGAAGATTTAAAATATAATATATTTTCACTTTCGTCTTTAGATTTTATATATGTCTCGAGGGGTAATGACGGCTGGTTATCCTTCCCTATATATGAGTCCTCGTTTTTAAAAAAAAAAAAAAAGATTTCATCATCTTGGAACAAGTTTGTTGCATGTTTACTTCCCTTGGAAGTCAAGGTAGCAGAATTAATGCTTCTTCTTATCATGTTTTCTTAGACTAGATGTGATACGTGAAGATACAACTTAACATCATTCTCTTTCCCCAATAAAAGATGTAAAATAACTCCCCAAAGCAATTGAAAATAAGGGGAGAGTCATAAGATTTAATTAATCAATTTAGAATTTCTTGAATAAATTAGTTTAGGATACGTGACTTGGATTGAACTTGAGTAATTTTCAGACTAAAATTGAGTGAATTGGGAATGTGTGCAAAGATTCAAGATGTTATTGGTTAGTTTAGGAACTCGACTAATAACTAGGATGTTTTTATTTATTTATTTATTTTTGCTTGGTAGTGCAATGATTCTAATCAGAAAATACATATGCAAGTTCCATTTGAAATTGTGATAATAGTTTCTGGAAATCATCAGGAGAAATTAGTTGCTCTACGTCAACCCAAGATAGTTGGATTCAACACTGCCATGCACTTGGTGGAACTACGTGATTCGAAGTCAATGTACTGGTTTTCTGCCATACACATGATCTAATACCCTTTTCATTCTTTTCAAAATCAAATAATGATGTTGTAGAAATAAAACAAAGGTTAATTTTTTATACATTATTGGTATGACAAAATTTTTATATCATCAAGTGTTGATGCATATAAGATGTGTAAAAATAACATTTAAAATTTAAACAATATACACATAACATACATAAAAAAATTTCCACATTAACGATACATGAAAGATTAATTCATAAAATAGTAATATGATTGAACAAAGTTCATTTTAAAACGGCAGAAGATTTAATTACAAGACATAAAATAGTCATGTCTTTTCCATTTTTTCGGTAACTAAGTAACGTATAAATTAACGACAGAGGAGGATCTATCATCGTTGAGTCCTATTGTAGATGATACAAAAGTATGGACCTCCCATCTTCAAGTTTGCAATGTTTGTTGGGTAGGTAGAAACAAGAATGAGTCTGCTCATTCGTTTGCTAAGTTAGCAAAGCTGTATGATGCTTCAATGGTATGGATTAATAATCCACCTTTGGTTGAACAACCTGTCCTTGAGGCAGAATTCGTTTAATAAAATTTTTACCCCAAAAAAAAAAAAAAAAAGTAACATACCACTCCGACCGTAATCTCATTTTTCTCTAACCGATTTATTTTTTAATCACATCATTAGTCTGAATTTTGTTACTTTTTTTTTTAAAAAAAAGAACACTGATGAACACAAATTAATTTATGTTGCAAGCCCATGTATAGATGATCACTTTGTTGTCCTCCAATGGCAAGCATCTCCATTCTTGGAAGAACCTTTTTAATTTTAATGACTAAAATATTACTTTCTCCGTCATATTTATTTGGCATGGTCAGCCTATGTTGTACACAATTTAAGAAAAGTTTATATTTGACTAACTGTAGAAGAGTTTTTCCATTATTATTCCTCAATTAAAATTTAAAATTAGGGTTAATAACACTTTGCCCGTCTCAACTATGTGGGTAATTACACTTTACCCCCTGAACTATATAAATATACACTTTGTCCCCCATTGACACTATTCATCTATTATTAATATTAAAATCATTAAGATAATCTAGTTAAATGACTAAAATACCCTTAGTACTATAGTTTGATTTTTTATGTATTTAAAAATTGAAATTTTATAGTAATGTGATAATTATTTAAAAATAAGTAAAAATAAATTATATAATATTTCAATATAATCTATATTAATATATTTCTTGGTCAAATTTTTTAAAATTTTGGATTTCAGTTTATATTATTTTGAATTTGAATGTTTTAGAACAATTCTCAAATAGGCTTATTTTCTATTGAAATTTTTTTAAAAAGTATTGTCTGAAAATATATTTTATTAAATTTTTTTGATTTTTGTTATGTCTCTTAGTATTTTATACTTTTAATATTTGGTTTAACCTGTGCAAATTTTGATATCGGATATAATATAATTCAACAGTATCTCACATTTTCACTCCCTAAAGTCAAAGATATCAATGTGTTATTATATTTTATTTTTTTCTAATTCTTTTATAACTATTAAAAATCAATTAAATACATGAAAAATCAAAATATAATACTAAGGGTATTTCAGTCATTTAATTAGATTTTCTTGGTATTTTAAAATTTTTTAAAGAGTGAATAATATGAATGGGGAGTAAAGTATATATTTCTATATTTTAGGGGGGTAAAGTGTAATTACTTACCTAGTTTAGGAGAGCAAAGTGTTATTAACCCTAAAATTTATTAGTTAGTTTTGGGGTTTCATAATTTGAAATCATTTAAGAGTAATTAATGTTAAAATATAACTTTAATGCTCTACTTTTGGAACTTGTATGATGGGTAAATTAAGTAAATTATCCTTTAAATTTATTTGCCATTATAAGAATTGACAAATAATTTAGAACAAATTAAAATAATAAAAAGGACAAATAAAATGAGATGGATGATGTAATACATTTTCTCATAAAGGCGAAGAATTCAAGTCATTGGAAGAGGTATGCCAACCATTCTTCTACGACAAACAAATCTAATAGCATTACGTTTCCTGCATATGTTTGTGAAGACATTAGAAATAGTTAATATTTGGGTTAATAACACTTTACCCCCGTGAACTATGTAGGTAATTACATTTTGCCCCCTGAACTAAAAAAATTACACTTTGCCCCTCAATCACATGATTGATCTTTTAAATTTTTTATAATATTAAGTTAAACAGACTGAAATACCCGTAGTATTGTATTTTGATTTTATATATATTTAATTTTGATGTTTAATACATATAAAAGAATTAAGAAAAAATAAAATATAATAACAAACTAATATTATAATAAAATTATTACTATAATAAAATATAGTAACAAAATAATTAGGGGGTGAAAATGTGATAAAATGTCGATTTATATTATATTTGACATTGCAATTTGCACATGTTCATCCAAATATTAAAATTGTAAAATGCTAAGAGACATACAAAAAATCACAAATTTTATAAAAAAATAATTGTCACATAATATCTTTATAAGAAGAAATTTTAATAGAAAATCAGCCCCTTTAGGAATCGTTCTACCATTATAATTAAACATTCAAATTCCAAATAATATAAAATGAAATAACAAAATTTAAAATTTTGACCAAGACATATATTAATATGAATTATATCAAAATATTATATAATTTATTTTTTATTATTTTTAAATAATTATCACATCATTATCAAATTTAAATACAAAAATCAAAATATAGTGCCAAGGGTATTTAAGTCATTTAACATGATATTATAAAATTTTTAAAGGATAAATCATATTATTTGGGGATAAAGTGAAATTTATTTAGTTTGAGGGGCAAAGTGTTATTACGTACTTAATTTAGGGGGTAAAGTTGTTATTAACCCTTAATAATTTACTCGGTGTAGGCACCATCGCTATAAACATATGTTATATATACAAAAATATTAGTTTTGAAATTTAAAAAATAAATACGTGATATATATTTATATTTAATGATATAAAAAAAAATTACACGATCAATACAATAAAGATTAATCATTTACCTTTATAGAAATCACGTGTGCCACCCACTATAATTTCTCGAAGAATACACTTCCACTCCAATTCAATATATGTGTGTGTTCCACCTCATTGAAAGGGTAAACTTAGTATGAAAAGGGTACCGTAATTCCACCGCTAAGCACGTTAATTTTTTACTTTGTTTCTTTTTATTTCTTAAAAAAGTTGAAATTGGCACCTAAACAGACTTTTTTTTTTTTAATAGTTGAACTTAAATGCAAATATTATGTCTAGTTTAGTTCTCCTTTTTAGGTTAAAAAAAAAAGTATATTAAAATTGGACCATAAAAGGGATTATGTGCCTAATTAGGCGGATTTCCCGGTAACATGCCATCTTGATCAATTTCAAGTAATTATAGCCTATAGATAATAAATTACTCTTGCACACACAAATACACTTTTTCTTTTATTGTTTTTGGCTTCTACTATTCTCTTTTTCTTCCAAAGTTTTCAAAAGTTATGGCATAGACATCATTAGGGTTGGTCATTTTTGAATTGTTCTTCATGAAAGCAGTGGAAAGGATTTTATTACTTGTTGAATATGTGTCATTTTTTAGTCTCTAGAAACTACCTTAATTAAAGTCAATTAATGAACCAATAGCTATTGCATAAATTTAATTTTGCATTAAAAGAAAAGAGCAAAATGCACTAATATTCACTAAATTATTAGGTTGTTGCATATAAAGTCACTGAATTATTTGTTTTGTAAATTAGTCACTGAACTACTTTAAATATGTTTCTGTAGTGATCAAATGGTCACTGAATAACCTTAAGTATGTGTTTGCTATCACCATAAAAATAAAAAGAGTAACTCCAGATATAGAGATACATTTAATGACCAAATTTATAAAATATATAGTTCAATGACCTTGTATAGTTCAGTGACTACATTTACAAAAATATATAATTCAATGACATTGTATGTAACAATCTAATAATTTAGTGATTATTAGTGCATTTTACTTTAAATTTAAAAAAAAAAAAAAAAAACTTTCAGACGCAAAAATCATGGGTGGTAGTTCTAGTGCGATCCGTACATCAGCTGGTGTGTCATGTTAAAGATGCATTAATCCAATCAAGTAATTAGGAGCAATTAATAATTATGTTTAGAATAATTAAATATTACTGTCAACAATAATAGCAATGGTTACCCACATTAAAAATCTGTTAAAGAAGTCTAAGGCCAATAATGCCCAATAATGTCCCAGTAATTAAGTCATGGAAAGTGCTTCTAGATTAATCATTGTTACTTATCAAAATTGTAAATTTGTTTGATAAAGAGATATATAGACATCAAAATTAGCAACCTAATTAACAATGGCTCTTCAAATGAATATCAATTTTTTTAATTTGTATTCTCGAATGTAAACAGAACAACTTCTAAGTGTTTGAAACACTTGTTTACTCTCAAGTCAAACTAGATGATTATTTGACTTGAGATTAAAATAAACTAGTAAAAGTTTCAATGCGTTTTCTCTCTGGATTGGAGTTGATTATAAAGTGAGTGATTTTATCTCCACTATTTTGGAAGGAAAAATAATAGCGTAGATTCGATTTTGAGTTTTATCTGTAAATTTTTAGTTAAAATAAAATTTTATTTACATGAACTAATATTATAAATTTTATAATATTTTTTCACATTACAAAATCTATAAACGAGGACTAATACTATATTTATCTAAGTATTTCCCTTTTGAAAGACTAGATTTAAGAGCAAAATTAATTCTTTTTACGGTCGTTGCTAGATATTAATTTTCAAATGGTATATAATATAATGGTAGAATATGACAAGAAATTTCAACTATTACACCTACTAAAAGAATTCCTCCAGCTTGAATTGCTAGGTGGACCAGCTTAAGAAGCACAGCCACGTTTTTTATTTGTGTAGAAAGTTTGCTCATCAGGTAAATAGTTTTCCAGCCTTCTTTTTCTTTCTATTTTTTTTTTTTTTGGTTTCTTATTTTTATTTGTTGTTTTGGTGTTTGGGTTTTAATTAAATTGTTTGGATCTTCTTTGGAAAGGTAAATATTTAGTTAAATCCGATTTTTGGTACTACTTGTAAATCTTATGGTGTATATTAAATTTTAGAGAATCTATGATATCAATTAATGTAAGTAAGATTTTTTAAAGTTTAATTCTGAGCACAAAATCTACAAATAGAATCAAAAATCAAATATACCTAAATATTTTTTCCAATAAAAATACTAACTAATTATAGTATTTTGACTATTTTCTTTATTCCCGCGTTATTCTAGAATCATCTGTTGGCAGCCCTCGAGTTATTCAATTTAATCCACAATATTTGACTTTGTTTCAATGCATTTTCTTGATTTGTGTACCTCCACAACGAAGTCAAACAAATGACACAAATTTGAAGCAAAAACTACCGCTGTTTTTGTCCGACTGTTTTCCAAAAAAATATATATATATATATCCTATAGCGGTCTAAACGCCCACTACAAAGTATGGATATCTATTCTTCAAAAGGGAGAAATAGTTATACCAAGTCTTGTGACATGTTGTACATAGGTATTTCATCTTTATTTTCTCATAAAGATTCTTTTTCTTCCTGAGAGTTCATAAAAGCTTTTGGTAATTCTAATTTTACTCAACTTGGTATTTCAAACCCCCCAAAAAAAAAAAAAAAAAAATTTGTATTTTAATCGTTATTGATCTTAAAGAGTGATACTCCATTGATCTCTTAAAGAGTCTAAATTTTTTTTTTTCTATTTTATCTTAAAGAGTGATACTCCATTGGTCTCTTCGCACAAAATATATAAAATTTAATATAGAATAAAATCACTTTCAATTATTGTGATTACAAGTATCAATATTATTTCTCTGTTCGTGTTCATTTGCCATCACAAGTGGTTTAGATTGTTCATTAATCTTTGTACCCGTTTCATTGAGTTCTCTTGTCTCTCTTGAATAATTATAACATCTCTTTTTTCTTTTTTAACTCAACAATCATCGCTACTACCTAGTCTACATCGCGTTAGGCGATGTTACCTAACTTATTATATTACCCAAATGAAAAACTATAAACTAAAGAAAAATACTATTGTTTTAATTAAAATGTCAATAACAACAAAATATAATTTATATGATAAGATACTTTTCTTATGACTTATTAATCTTAAATTCGAGTTACTAGTGAGTTTTAAAAAAATTAAAATTTTAATTATACCTCACTAAATATATATAGGTTCATATAAATTAATTTTGCATCAAAAAAGTCCAACTCCACATCCTCTGGGAAAAGGACAGAGTTGAAATTTACAAACTACGAACCCATTATTATAAGTATCCCTTCGAGATTATTATTATTATAATTATCATTACATAAAAATAATAGTACATTAAACTAAATCAAGACTGACTAAACACATGTTTCCCCAAATCAAACAATTAAAAAAGGCACTAACAAATGCCTAGAAAATCTTCGAATTCCGACCAGCAAATCTCAAGTAAAGCAAGCAACTTCGGACTTTAGTTTAGAAAAAGCTGTCACGCTTCTCATACATCTTTTTTAATAACACGCCGTTTCTCTTTATAAAACAGCAGCTTTGCGGAGCAAAGGACAATTATATCACTCTACATCTCTCACGTGTATATTCGTCTTGAATTTTCACCATTCATTTGCAATCAATTAAATTATATATTTTGTTTCTTTTTTTGGTATAGTCAATAAGTTAACTATTTCCCTTGAAGAGGAAATAAATCCGTATGTCAATAAATGAACAATGTTTAAATTATTCATTTTGGGTCGGTTTGGTTGGGTTGAAAATATTTTTAAATTTTTTTTTGGCACGAAATACTGAAAAATGTTTTAATGTGTGGAATATTTTTTAATTTCTTCCTCTAGCTGGTTGAACAATAATATGCGGAATTGATAAGTGGAATTTATTTTCTGAATTGATAGTAAACGTCAATACATACTTTTATAAGTTTAATTAATAAACTTTTTTTTTTCTTTTTTTTCCATTCAATTTATCTTCATTGTGCGTCCTGGAGTGATATTGCTATCCGTATGCATATTTTAATACTACATTATCTAATAATTTAATCTTAAATAAAATCAATATTATGTTAACCACAATACTTATAAAGTATTTATTACAACTTACATTGCAGTTGCACTTTGTCCTCCTTAATTCATTTAATAAGCACTTTATCTACTTATCCCTTACTTTTTCATGTTTTGAGACAAAATTACCCTTACTATTTTAATAATTTCGTTTTTCTTTTTTCTTTTTTCCTCTTATTACCAATTTATTTATTTTCACTTTCATATTTTTCCTTTTATCTTTTTACCCATTCATTCTTGCTATCGATAAATTATTATACTACCAGTAATCGGTTAGTTAAAAGTTTTATTTTTTTACACATGTTTATAAATAATTTATACAAGTAACATATATTTTAATAGTATAATATGGATTTTGTGAGTTTTACTAATACTATAATTAACAAATAAACAAACTATAAAAAGATAAAATAATTTGTAAAAAAAATTAAATTATATATTCTATGTATGCAAATAAATTTTTTTTGGTGCCATATCATTTGTGAGTTATATTTTGGTTAAATTTACCATAATTCCAAAAACCCTTATATTAGGCAACAGTAATATTTTCTTACTATATTTTTTCAATATTGCACCACAAATAAAAGGTTGTACATGTTTTTTCATTCTATAATTTTATTTGTATACTATAAATTTTTTAATTTCCTCTAACTCAAAAGTTTTATTTTCTATTTGTTAATCTTATTATTAATAGTTAAGCACAAACTTTATATTACAACAAGGTATATTTATTGTATTAAAGTATGATTAATTTATAAATTAAATTGTTTAAATACATGTTAAAAGTTAAAACTTTAATTAATAATACTTAAATTATTAAAAGTAATGCAATTTTTTAGTAGTAGCAAGTGAGAATAGTTTTTCTCTTTTTACACCTGTCTCTTAAGAATATAGATAAAATAAATAAAAGGGAAAAAGAAGGAAAAAAAAGAAAAATAATAACAATTAATATAATAGGGTTAATTTTATCTCAAAATATAAAAGAGTGGATAAAGTATTTATTAAATAAGTTGAGGGAGACAAATTATAATTAGAATGTGAGTTGAGGGTTTTCTGCATTACCTTAATCAAATCCTTCAAACCAAATGCAGCTGAAGTTCTTGCCCATAATGCATTAAAATTAAGGGTTAAATACAGTAAACTCTCTTAAGCTTTAGGTTTTTTTGGACAAAATTTTCTAACGTTATTTTTTTTCTCATTTTGCCCCATCCGTTAGTACATATCAGCAATTTGACTATTAAAAGTCAAGAAAGACATTTTTACCCTTAGACTACAAGAAAATTAAAATTAACCCCTTAAAGTTTATTATATTTGTCATACAATTTTAGACCTTAATTCAAGTTTTGTGTCAATTAACCTACTATAGTCATTAATTAATATAAAAATATTGTCAAAATAACTAAAAATATAATGATGCTCATCAACACCAGTGATTATTTAAAAATATGTGTGAAAAATTTTAAAAATTCCATAACACTATCGTTATTTTTCAATATTTTCATTATATTATATTTTTATGTAAAAATAAAAAAACCCATAATCATCTATTAAAATTATATCAGTCTATTTTCTTTTTACTTTTCTTTATGTTTATTTAAAGTGATTTTCTTCTTACTCTTTTCCTTTGTTAATATAATTTAACTAACACTAAATTATACGATGTAACTTTATAATATAAACAAAAAATCGAATTAAAATAATTTAGATGAAATATCTTTAATAATTCATCAAAAATTTTAAAATTAATTATTTCACTATAAATTTTAAATATTGAAAAAAGTATAATTCGAGAATTAGAATATTAATTAATTTGGAGCATATTTACAATATATATTTTTTAAAATATAGACAATATTATTGAATTTTATTTTTATCCCAATGTATTAAATGGTACAAAACTTATATGAGGGAATAAAGTAAAATAAGGCTAAAACTTTAAAGGGATTTACTACAATTGACCTTTATGGATAAATTTATCTTTTTAAAAAAATTAATAACGGAGTTATATTTTACCGTTAGTCAAAGGAATAAAATAAAAAAAAATAACATCAACGAATTAACTATAAAACAGTTCAAACTTTAAGGGGTTTAATATATTTAAGCCTAAAATTAACAGCCAAACCATGGAATGTTAACCAGGTGGCAAGAGAGAGAGGGGCACGTCTCGGTGACAGACCATTAGGCACTAGCACGGTGAAAAACAGTTAAAAATAAAAATAAAATGCAAACAATCATAAGCAGCTAAAAGAGGATCTTATTTTTACAGTACTCCGTGCAATGCGTATCACCGTCGGGATCTATATTTATTAACTGTAAAATCTACCGTACTTAAAAAATGTTATTAAGTAAAATCAATCTTATCATCCCATCTCTTTCTCCATTTTCCATAATTCCGCATGCACTGTATAACGCTTTGGCTCTTTTACCTATGTCTGTAAAAATTCAATGCCCTTCCCATAAACCCTACTCAATCAAACCCAAAAATAGATACTCCTACCGATCTAATTAAATATTTTAAATTAAAGAAAATTTTATTATTTTATTAAAAAATATTTTAATCGATATTTTAAAAATTTATACTACAGTTATATATTTTAAAAGTTTATATTATACAAATGTTCAAGTATAATTAAATTATAAATGAATTCAAATTATTTGATAGTTGAATATAATATGATTCGGTAAAATTTCGTTTGATTTTAGTCCTTCAATAATTAAGTCAACCTCGAACAAAATTTAGCGTTCGTTAATTTTTTTGTGTTTAATTTAAACTCAATTCGATAAGTTAAAAATTATATGCATATAAATTTTAAAATTTCACGCTCGACTTGAGTTGGAGTTAAACAGATAAAATTTCGTTTGTGTTTAACTTGATAAAATTTCATTTGAATTTAGCTAATACAAAATAAAAATTTAAACGAAATTTTAAATTCATTAAAACAATCATCCAAATTTGAATATTAAAAATATTCGATTTGTTTATATTCATTTACACCGTTAAATACAACAAGAAAACTCTTTAATGTGCATGTGAGTAGACTTTCAAACTTTCTTATATTAATAAAATATAATTTTAACACGTAAATAAATTTTGATATGTCATATCGAATTTGTAATGATGTAAATCATTTTAGAGAAATTTAGGAGGAATTATTTTATCTGTGTTTGAAAATTGAGGTACAGCGATGGGAATGTAACGGTCAAATGATAGTTTAATTGTTCTGTAGGAATGCACGCGGGAGTTAAAGATTTTCTGCGGATATGAATGCGATCAGTATTTAAAGCTACGGGTAACACGTGTCAATCGGATAGGGTGAACTTGAGTTAGTGGGGTCCATTTTCAGATGCATGTTGCGGACGCTGGTAAGCCGTTAGCCGTAAGCCGCGTGCTTTCCCCACTATCGCGTGTTTTAACTGTAGTTTTCACCTTTTCCTTTTCATCCGGATGGAATTTAATTTATTTGTTCAATTGGTCCTTCATATTGTTCATATTTTCTCCCACTGCCTCCGAACTCTAAAGAATTACACTAATACAAAGAATCTTTAACATCTCAAACATTTTTACTAACTTGGATTAGTAAAAATTCCTCTCTTCTTTGGTTTCACAAATTGTTCTTCACATATTATATACTTAGTGTATCTTTTGAACTTTGTAATTATGTATTTTTTTTTTTTTTTGGTATCATTCTTAAACTTAGTAGAATCTGGCACAACAAATTTTATTAAATTTGTATTATTAGAAAAAATTAAATTGATTATTATTGGCTTATTTCATCATCCAACTTTGGTTCATTATGGGACTCCAAGGTGTCTGAACATTAAAATTGCAACATTCTTTTATTCTTTATACTAAATAAATAACTTAGTATTTTTGATAGGAAAATAACTTAGTATTACTCTCTAGTACTTGTGATAGACCTCCTTCTTTGATTTCTTTTACAGTTCTAAAATTTTATGCTACGTATCTTTGAATTACTCCTTTTCAAAATTTCCGAAAGAAAAAAATTATTTACGTGCTATTTACATTATATTTTTCTCAATCAAATAAATGTGTACATATCTCTAGAATATGGAAGATATGGATTCTTGAAATTGACGGCAAAAGAGGAATTTATTGTACAGGCTAATTAAATCATATTTTTCTCAATCACATAAATTTTTACGTTTCTCTAGAGCACGGCCCATAGAAATCTCGCATTAACCAAGGGTCACTGAGGTTGGGTAGTGAAAGTATATAGCTGTCATAAAAATTTAAATTTCAATTATTGCCATCTTTAATTAATTGTTTGGTTGATGATATGTAAATAGTAATATTAGTAATTGAAATATATATCAACGATTTGTTCTTAGTCTTTCCAATCTTCAACAAAGAAAAATAACTTAACATCCTCGTAAATATTTTTTTATGATAAATATTTAAGTAGACTTGATTTTAGATATATTATAGGTAAGATTAAATGTTATAAAATTTTATTTATGTTAATTTATGTTATTTATTTTATAAGATTAAATTTACACTATTAGATGATTTATAAGAAAAGTAAAAAATCGAATGTATTTAAATTCTTCTTTTATTACGTAAAAAAGAAAAGGAAAATAAAGTTGTAAAAGAGGAATTGGACAACAGCTAAAACTGGAGTGCAACAAAAAGATCAGCAGCGTACGTATTTGCTGAGAAACAATTACGCATGGGGTCAACCCTGACTCGTAGCTGTAGAAAGACTAGAAAAGATGTACAGTACACTTCTCGTACATCCATTCCATGATCATCAAAATATTTAAGTAGTTTCGATCTTTAATTTGATCAGTAAATTCTGTTATCAGGATTAAATGTTAAAAAATTTTATTTACATAAGTTGATATCACTAGATAGATTTTTTAAAATTTAATTTATATTATAAAATTTATAAGTGAGATTAAAGATCGAATCTATTTAAATATTTATCCATATCAAATATAGCATAGGTGATACTCATAGGCTTGGCAGTTGAGCTTGTGCAGTAAATCAGCTCTTTAACCGATTCCTGTAAAAAACGTCAAACCTTTTCAGTGCAACAATCACAAGGATGATGGAACGACGACGGATCATGTTTACACTTTAACAACAATATTGCAGTCTGAGGAGTCCTATTCTCTCCAAAGTGCATTGGACCTAGGAGTATTCAAAAAAATCCAATAAATCGAAAAAGCGGTAACATCGGTCTATTTTAAACCGTAAATAAAACGTAACGAACAATTATTTATAGCATAGATGATAGGCTTGGCAGTTGGGCTTGTGCAGTAAATCAGCTTTTTAATTGAATTTTTTTTTTAATAGATCGATATTAATCACACAATTCAAATAAAAAAATTAACTTAGAATTTTTATAAAAATAATTTTCTTAAATGAGCTATATACATAAATAAAAATCATAAAATATATGATAAACCATACAACTTACTCTATCCAAGAATTTTTCCGTTCAACCGTAAGCATGGACTTCGATTCCTGTAAAAGACGTCAACCTTTTCAGTGCAACAATCACAAGAATGACGGAATCAAGACGGATCAGATTTACACTTTACAACATAGTGCAATTTTGAGAACTTCAATTCTATTTTTCCAGAAAATATTAACATAGACCCGATTTTAAATTTTACTTATAAATTTTATTTATATCACCGATATAATATATTTTATAAAATTTGATTCATATTACATTGTTTATAAACAAAATTAAAAAATCAAATTTATTTAAATATTTTTTCCTTTTCTCTTAAATGCATTGGACCTTTGTCTTTTTTTGGATCGTGAAAAAACTTACACGATCTAGTGTATGATGCCACTTCTAATTTTAAGGTGTAGATTAAAATTAATGTATTAGTGACATCGATTGATGAAAGAAAAAAAATTTATAGTAGTACTATTTCATTTACACCATAATATCAGGCAGAGTGATAAATCGAGTAAATATTTACCATTTCTATCAAGGTGAAATTCATTGTGGGTTCATTTTTCCGTGTATTTTGGTCAAGTATTAAACGAGGACAGAATTTAACGTGCAACACGTTTTTTTTAATGTATGCATCACACATTTCAATCACTCTATCGTAAAGAGTTCGATAATGAAGTATAATTTAGATAGTAAAATATTTTTTTTATGATTCATTAATTATGAATTCGAATCACTAACGAGTAGAAAATGAGTGATTTTTTCTTTTATTTTTAAAAAAAAGAAGAGTTCTATTTTCAACAAATAAATTCCTCCAATATCTCGACAAAATAAAGTGTTAGATATTTCAAAAGAAAAGTAGCAAATTCAAGATTTCTCGTTAAAATCAATACAATCAAAATTAAATTAATTTTATTCTTGATTTTAGATATTCAACTGGGTTTATTCTTTCTACCGTAGTGAGAATCTATCACTTTGCATTGATATATTATTTTTTAGAATAAATGAATTTCTTAAATAAATCTCCAAATTTCAAGGTCAATCCAACAAAACTTTCCATATTTTTTCTTGGTCAACCCAACTCATGCCACTTCTATTCATTGATTCATTCTGAAGTCCACCTCGTGAATCTTGCACAGCATTTTGCATGTACCTAGGCTGCACTGGTTCTTGTGTCTTAGCCTCCCTGCCCTATATAAAAGAGGAAAGAAAACTGCATGAAAAATGGAGAACATATAAAGGCACAAGGTAAAAAGTTTAGCACATTCAAGATTGACCATACTTCTGATTTTTCCCAACAGAAATAAAGGAAAAAAATAAAAGGATTTGTCGTTATATATATATATATATATATTAGAAATTTAAATGTATCTAACGTTTAATTTTTATTCCACGTGAAGCTCCTGGCTGGGCTGGACTCCCACGGTCAACCAAAAATGGAATAAATGCAAATTTAATCAAACAAAATAGTAGAAGTAAACTACTGTATGTTTTTCATGTTTGTTTTTGTGTATATGTGTATGTAATATGAGTTACATAATTTTGAGTAACTTCACATGCATGCATAATTCTTCACTATTGGGTAAGGCACATTTAAAGTGTATGTTAATTAAAGAAAGAATGTTTAAAAAAAAATGAAAGTCAAATTCTATTTATGGATTTTTTTTTAGTAGGTTAATAGTTTATATTTGACAAGTTAGTAAAGGACATGTTATGAGGGTAATAACGGAAGTAAATAAAATGACGGATATCAAAGTTTACTGTTGCTTTATATATAACAAGTGTGTGAGACACACACCTATATGTGTGCAGTTTTAAAAAATTAATAAGAAAAAAAATGCTTAAAAGGAACTTGTGTGTAAGTTGTTAGGAGTGGGAGGTTAATGGTAGTTTATAAAGTAACATATACCAATAAAAAAGGATGCTCAACCTTTATATATAGTATAGATAACTAGTGGAAAATGCACACTTCATGGGTTTTAAAAGGTGTAATTAAAACAAATGTACAATTCTTTTCTTTCTTTTTTTCTTTTTTTAAAAAAAGGAAGATAGTTGAAATTAGAAAAAAATTATTCAAAAAATTAAAAGGATAATGTATATAATGGGGAGGGAAGGAAGTTATGGACAGTTATAAAAGTACATCTGGCAATTTACAGATAACGGATACCAAATCTCATGCTTATGCTTTATATATAGTATATATATAGATTATTATGGTTTTTTTTCTTTTATGAAGTAGTTTATTATTGAGTTCTTCTTGTACTACTACTTACCCCTTTAAACATGTTTTGCCATACTTATTCACTTGAATTTTAAATGAATGTTTTCTATCACAAAATACGCTTTCCAATCACCTAAACGGCTAAACCTCACATACACGTTTATTTAAAAAAAATTTAGAGTAATATTTTTCTAAACTACTATAAAAAATGCTAATACTTCATATTGATATTGAAGAGTTACTTTCTTAAATAAGTCAAATAGTTGGGTACATTAATATTTAATTTGGATAAAAATGTTTTGGTATAAAAGAAAATGATGGAAACGAACAAGGCTAAATTGGTTAGTTGGGGGAGACAAAGCCTGAAAACTTTGTGGGTCAGATCCAATCCAATTACCACTGATCTACTAATCCTAAGCTTACAATGTGTCCAACATTTAAATTTAGGCTTCTACGTCGAAAACATCTATGCTATTCACCCTACATTTTAAGTGGGTGTTGCAGGCCGTTGGACGATTAAAAAGTAGTGAGACTTTTATACTTTTCAATCATATCAACGGCTGTCATACCCAATGTTTTGAAAATCGGACCGGGCATTGAATCGGTGGCCTGTCTAGTTCGCGGTTCAACCGGTCGGCCGGTTCACTAATTTAGGTTTTTTTTTACCAAAGTGTGATATAATTTAAAATGACCTAAAATATATTTATATAAAATCTAAAATAGAAGTGAAACACTATTTTTGGAAAATTATAGTTCTAATACCCAAAAATACTAATCAAATCTATGATTCTAATAAGAAAAATGAAATTTGTACAAAAATAAGTATAAAAAAGATAAAAAAATAATAATTTAATAGTTTAGACTATGGTGTGTTCAATGTTTTGCCATTTTGGAATTTATTTCACGATTTTAAATTTTTCTCTTTATTTAAATCATTTTTTATTCTGAAATTTAAAAAATCACTAAAATCGGTTCAACCGATTCTTTACCGGTTCCCGATTTTTTATCGATTCTGTCCAATTTTTTAGACAGACCGGATATATAGTTGTACCGGACCGGTGATTCTTCCGGTTTGCGGTCCGATTTTCAAAACATTGGTCATACCCACTCTATATTGCGAAGTGAGTGGCTAAAAAATTACTCCTTTACGTCTTACCTTGAAAATTTTTTGGTTCCTCACAATGATGGACCCACATATACTAGGCAGAACTAAAAAACTCAGCATTATTTCCTTGAGTTGGGCTAGATCGGCCCATAGTGGATCCTTCCATTTCCTCATTTTGTAATGGAAATGGACTGGACTAGCTGCAGTACCACAGGCCCTGCACGTACCCATTCATCAACGGACTAGATCATAAACCCATCTGTCAATCTATAAAAATTAAAAACGTTTTCCTTTTTTTGGTATAAAAGAAAAAGATGAAAAGTTATGTTTCATTGTCTTCGACATATTACTCATAATTATGTATAATTTTCTGTAATGTATTACTCCTAATTTGATTTAAGTACAGCCTATTTTAAATTGGCATAGAGTCATTCACAGATTAACAGAACTACCAAGAATTTTTTTTTAACTAACAGATGCCGATTAGAGTAAAAAAGGAAATCAAGCAAAACTAAAAAGGGTTGATATATATATTGTTGATAATTTTATATGCTTTGTTGAATTTCCTAAATAATGTATAAATATGCATTCTTTTCCAAGTTCAATGGATAGAGAGTTTTCCTCCCAAAAAAACAAAAAAGTGAAAAAAATGGGTAATGTGTCATGAGGTTTAAAATGTGACCTAACATGACCTCTATAATGAAATTAAAATGGTTTGGTGAATTGCAGGTTATTTTTCTGTTTAAAATGGATATGAATTAACATTAGTTATGTCCGATTTTTTCATGTCACATTTGTTATCCCTGATTAACTAAAACTCCAAAGTTTTTCTTTATCATTTAATGATGGCATAATTAAACCAGACTTCTTATCAATTAGGAAATATGTTATTGTTAGGTTTTAGTAATTTAGTTTTTTAAGTAATTTAGTTTTCTAATACAATTATATTTAGAGTTGTTATTTCCTATTCTAATTAGGTTTCTAAGTTTCTTGGTAGTTAAATTTGTTACCCTATAAATAGAGGGTTTGTTTAGTTTATTCAATTGAGAAGAGTTGAGTTGAGAGAGTCTAGAATAGAATGCTGGGTCTCAATATGAGAGTCCGATGTGTGTTATTTTGTAATTCCTCCTCTTCTCCCACATATTTTTTTATGTGTTGAATAAATTTATCTTCCGCTGCGTATTTTTTATGCTAACAAGTGGTATGCTTACAGAGCTCTAGGTTCAAGAGTTTGATACTGAGATATTTGTCAAAAATTGGAGAAAAAGTTTTTTGTTGGAGTACTCGAACATCAAAAAATTAGACCATGTGAGATTGGTCTTGGGGTACTCGTTTGACAAATAGGGTGTAATAAAATTGGCTTTAATTGGACAGAGATCTAAAAAGAGGGATTCTATCATGATTGTTTTTATTGGTGTTAAGCAGTGGTGGAGGAAAAAAATCCTACGAAGTAGATTGTGATTGATTTACAAAAATTGAGAATTTTTATATCAGTTATCATGAAATTCATAGAAGTTGATAAATTGAAGAAAAGTGTATGACGAAGAATTATCAGTCTAGATACGTGGATTGTTTGAAATTTTTTGAAAATGAAGATAAGTGATGAAGATTAAATCAAATTGACGATACCAAATTGTGGTAGAAAAAATTGTATGAAATTTTTTTATCATCTTAATCGTGCATGGCGTGGATCTACCCTCAATGAAAGTTTGGAGAGTTTTTGGTTTAAGGGAGGCATTGATGGCATAATTAAACCAAACTCCTTATCAATTAGGAAATATGTTATTGTTAGGTTTTAGTAATTTAGTTATTTAAGTAATTTAGTTTCCTAATACAATTATGTTTAGAGTTGTTATTTCCTATTCTAATTAGGTTTCTAAGTTTCTAGGTAGTTAAATTTGTTACCCTATAAATAGAGGGTTTGTTTAGTTTATTCAATTGAGAAGAGTTGAGTTGAGAGAGTCTAGAATAGAGAGATTCTAACCTAATGGTAAGGCTATTATGTTGTGGGTTTATGCAGATCTCAATATGAGAGTCCGATGTGCGTTATTTTGTAACTTCTCCTCTTTTCCCACATATTTTTATATGTATTGCATAAATTTATCTTCCGCTGCATATTTTTTATCCTAACATTTAAGAAAATAAAGAGCATAATTTATTTACTTATTTTCACTGATAAACTATGCTTTCCAAAAATCATAAAGTTCATTGATATTTCTATTATTTTTTTTCCATAAAATATTCCTAAGTCAGTTTTTTGGAAATTGTATGCCTGGATGTATATCTTTCTCCCTCTCTCTTTTATGGGTTATGAACGAACAATATTTGACATTTAAGAGGCAAAGATAGGACATCTTAAACATTTAAGAGAAGTTGGATTTGCATCTTACTGTCACCAATACCCGTTTGGATGGAGCGATTTGTATTCTTTGAGTCGTTAAATGCATCGGGATTATCTCGATATCGAGCGTAACCTACTGTATGTATTCTACTCTTAATTTTTTTATTATATATATATATATATATATATATATATATATATATATCGGTCCCTTTTAGGGAACCATTTCTTTGTACTTTAAATGATTGTACAGTACAACATTATGCGTTTTAAAAGCTTGTACTGCACAAATTTTTAAAGTTAAAGAAATGATTTCGTTAAAGAAATTGTAGAATTCTCCTACACACACATATATATACAAGAAAATAGAGTTTTAGTCACCAGACATACCAAGTTGTTACTAAAACACTTTAGCAACGACGATTCAGCTCGTCACCGTGCGTGGCTAAAGGTTCGATGCTAAACAGTGACGACAAATCAAAGTCGTCACTAATGGGTGTTTTTAGTGACGACTATCATTTGTCACAAGATAATGCCGAATATCCGTAGTTACAAAAGGCCCTAAAAAATGGTGACGAAATATGACACGTCAACAGTAAATGTTAAATTTTGTGACGATGGAAAGACGACACTAAGTATGTACACAATCAACGCATTTAGTGACGACATTTTATGACGACTTGTGATGACGATAGAGTTACTAAATATGCATTTGGTTCATGAAATTAGTGACGATAGGAGAGGAATGATTAAATATGTTTTCAATCAATACATTTAATGACGACAGAAAGTAGTCACTAAATATGTGTTTGATATACACATTTAATGACGATTCTTGAAACTTTTTTGTGACAAGTTGAGTTGGTCACAAGATTTTCAAACCTGTAATCGGTCAAGCGACGGCAATTTTTTTTGGAATTTTAATTATTAACAATTTTAAAACCAAAAAACAAATTGACATTTTACTAAAATTCAATTATAAAAGTAAACTTATAACCTGCAAAATAGGATTTCAATGTCATAATTATAGTCCAACAACATAATGATATGAAAAAGTACCAAATAACTATAATAGTTAAGTATTTATAAGTTTCAACACCTAGTAGATTAAAATATCCATGTCTTCAAATATAACTAATATAAATTCAACAGTACATAAGAGTCAGACAAGGCCCACAACTTCAAAAGTATGGGTAAGAAAAAAAGTTACACTTCTTCCCAAATAAACTTGTTTGCTGGTGAGTTTTACTGCAAAATGAATCATAAGGGAAAAAGAAAATATGTTAATTAGTAAATTTATTAGCTTGATTAAAGTATGACAATTGGACTTATTAAACATACACTAAATTCAATAAATATTTGTTGAATATGTTAGTAATGTCGATAGCTATCACAACAACTTATCTCCTTTAATTTTTCGTTAATGAATGATAGTTTAGCACCATAATATTTTTAGAATATACTCAATTATATGTAACAATTATAGTTTCTCATTTTGGTGGAAGATCATATAAAATTGCTGATAGCAATCCATACACAATCCAAAAAATATAAAAGTTAAATGGATGATAACTTACATTTTTTTTCGGACTACATCGCAACAAACAGACCAACTTTCTGAAGAAGTGAATCCGTCTTCCTATCGGTAGTCATTTGTTACTCTTTGAACTCTTTGATAAATTCTTGTTAAGCATTGACTTACTGGACCAAAACTGAAGCACATTTTTCAACTTCATTTGGTCTTTGTCTGTCTTTTTCAACTTCAGTACTATACCTTTCAAAGGCAAGAATCTGCCCCTTTGGTGCTGACCGACCCCGCACATGTCCAAATTTGCATTTAAACTCTTGCAAACAAATTTTATTTGGGGTTAATCTTGTCGTAGACCGTAAACTTTCTAATTTTTTCTATGTGTTTAGAAGTGAACGAAATACTTCGGTATGAGTCTTAACATGTTCGACGATAGCAATTAATCTTGTAATAATAACTCTAAGCACTCTCAGTATTTTATCAGCCTTATCATTAACCATCTTGCCCTTCTTCTTTGAGAAATGAGCCATCTTATAAGCATCAATGACAGAAACATTTTGGCCTTCAACCTTCCTCTGTGGCAATTTCAATACATATTTGTTAAGGCAAAAAATATACGAAATAAGATTTCATATAAAATAAGTCAATCTGTGTATACATTTTCGTCAATCATCCTTGCAATTAACTTTGTCTTAACAATAGTTGGAGTTTGACATCCTACACGATTTTTCTGATTTCTTGCACTTTGATCCTTAAAAAAAAAAAATGATTTGAAAGGTTGTATACAAGCAGAATTGTGTTATTACATAGTAACATGGTCATAATTTAAAACTAATGATCTTTTTTTGTCATAAAATCACTTCAAGATCTATTTAAGGTTAATGCCTTGATTAAGATGCAATCTGGAATCTCTTTTCTTAATTTAAATAAATTTACACAAATAGAAATCCTAGTCATACTTGATTCTACTGACTAGTTGAAATAATTCAAAATTTATGACTTTTAACAACAAGGACTTGCTCTTGCTACCACTTTTACAATATTAACTTATTAATCAAACAGAACAATCTCATATAAAATATAAAAACATGAGGAGGATAACTTGATTACCAAACACCTTCATTTGACTCGATCCTAGAGCTAATATTACAAGTTCCAAGACCAAAAATACAAATTAATGATACCATCCTATTTTATTCAGCTGTTTGCTCTTTGTTATAATCCACTTCAGCAAGCAAAGAATTTCAAGATTAAATACAAAATTTTACCAACATATTCAGCAAAATGTCATCAAAATTCTTTCTTTAAGAGAAATAAATGGACAAACTGGTATAATTTAATCCACGCCTCCTTCTCAAAACCCTCAAGAACATGCTTCGTTGCCGCATCTTTGATGGATACTTTTGAATTCTAGCGTTTATGTAGCTTATATTTAAATGACTTCATTTAAGAGGCAAGCTGCTGCTGAATGCGTTTCTTTACTTTTGGACTTTTTTCAACCTCATATTGTTGCTACATTTACAAAAATCATGAAAATTAAGTGAGTCGTCTTTGACTATTAAGATCAATATTATATAATACTTGAACTAATTACCAAAGAATCAATATCATGTAGTTGTTGTATATGTTGTCCTTCAACTCTGAACTCAATTTGGACCATGTTGGGTTACTCGAGGAGACAAATTTATGAAAACTACATCCACTCTCACTTATGAAATATTGAGCATCATCCCCACCGACCCTTCCAGATACTTCATCCATACAAATAGCCAAAGGTGAGTTTGTCCTCCTTCTATTGGCCAATTTGATAGTCTTGTAAGACCCCTATTTGTCAATACAACTGTTCATTTATTATAAGATATAAAAATAGTTAATATTGAAAAATACTTTAGGGGCTGACATAGAGAAAATCTATGTATAATACTTGCATTGTATAGAAATAAAATTCATGAATTTGATAAATCAGTACCAAAATCATACAATATTCTTGATGTGTTCATAACTCTAAGAACGAAAGAAAGCAAGGCCCAAAGCAAGAAATACTAGTATGGTGCGTTCTTGACTCCCTATTTTAAGTAAAAATAGAAATTGAGAAATCAAAAACAAAATACACCCACACCCGACGAAAGGAAAATTGGAACCCAACCCAAAGAAGAAAAAGAAAATATAGAAATAATTAAAATAGTTAAGTATAGATGAAGGAGATGTTTGCTTATCCAATAAACAAAAGGGCTAGATCACCTGGAGGAGATGTTTGCTCTTCCTCATTTTCTTCATTATTCTCATGGTGGTTGTGCTCATCTTCTTCATCATTCTCATGGTAGTTGTGCTCAACTTCTTCATCATCCTCATGGTGGCGGTGCAACCCAACTGTAAGTATGAAGGGCTGCTCGCCACAATGTATTTGGGCTATCAAATTCAAGAGATTGCCTTATTCCAGAACTTTTGCCTACATTTTTTTGTGAAGCTGACTGCTCTGTTTCATTTCCTAATTCATCCCTAAGATGAAACGTAGTGGTGACCTTGTTAGGTGTAAGGTATGCACTTCGTCTCAGAGAAGATTGCACAACTGGACTTTTTATCGGACATGGATCAACTCTACTCTTACTTGGTGGAGATCGAGCAACACTTGAATCTACCTCACTATTCACTCTTGCAGGTCGATTGACATTTGAAAATGTTGCTTTCTTGTTTAGTCCTTTTTTTCCAGGTCCAATCATCTATAATAAGTAATAAAGGGTCAAAACATCATTATTGGGAAGTTAGTTGTAAAAGCTAATGGAAAAGAACAGAAGATGAAATAGTATAGTAAAAAAATAAATTGATGACAATTTAAGTATACAAATTAAGATGTTGCACATAAACCAGTAAACAACCAAAAATTTTCAAAAAAATGCAAAGCACCTATTTGCAAAACACTAGTCATTATGGCCACAAGTCCTCGTGTTTATCGTTAGAAATTGATTGATTTTCATCAATGTCATCATCATGAACTGGAGAGACCCTTGATGAACCCTTCGTTGCATTGGTGTGAACTGAATTAGAAGGCAACATCTGCAAAGACAAAGTGCCCCTTGCAAGAGATGGCACGTCGAAGTTCAAATCAATGACTAGGTCTATGCTTGGTTTTTCTTCTTGATAAATTTCTTCATCTGGTCCTTCGTCGAGCCGTTGTGGAACATCATACGAGTTACGAGAACTAAACCTGTTGGCTCAAAAAGTAACCTAAGAGGGGGGTGAATTAGGTTGTTTTTAAAAACAAACCTTATAATATGCTTAATGGAAATTCAAACTTTATGCAACAAATGAACACTTAAGCACAAATAATCACATGTAGAGATTCAACAATTGCATCACAAATAACCAATAAAAAGATTAAGATTGAGAAATGCAAACCAAACTCCCAAGCTTCTCAAGCTTGGAGTACATTCTTTGAATTGAAGATAAGGACAAAGAACTTCTCTCAAGGCAACTACCAAGTTCTCAACTTGAAGTTCAGCCACTAAAAGTCTCTTCAAAGTAGGTGAGACAATAACCTTTTGTACATAAGTGAGGATCACTCTTGCTCACACTAATTTCCTTTAGCTGAGCCAAGAGTTTTACACTCACAACTTCCCTTTGTTACAATTGTTATCTCTCCACTCTTACACTTGAAGAACTTTTGCACTTCTAAACTCTTTTCACAAAATTCCCTACACTATTACAACACTTGTACTCACTATTTCTCCTAAATCGCTCAAGAATTACTTGTAATCAATGTAAAAGTCTCTTTCTATTTCATTCAGGCTTAGGGGTATTTATAGTTTCCCAAAATCTACTTCCAACAACATTCCAACGGCTATTTTCTGTTTACTGGAAAACTAGCCGTTGGACCTTTCGGACTGCCGATGCAGTGGGTGTGCGTCCGAATGAACTAGCCATTGGACCTTCCTGACGGCCGTTGCTAACCTTTGCGTATACACATCAACGCTGCATCCGTTCTCTGAGGATATTCATTCGGACGTCCGAGAATGAGTTTGAACCTGCGTCCGATCGAAGCAATGTCTTCTGAAAATATGATCGGAGGCTGTTTCTCGTCTGAAACTGCTTCAGGTTCTTTGTGTCAAAAGATTACCATCGTCCGAAGTTCTGTCTTTCGAACAGTCATTTGCATCCGGGAAGTCTTCTAGTTGTTTTGTTCGGATGATCATTTGCATCCGAACCTCCCTATTTTTCTATACACTTATTTTCAAACCATTAGTGCAATTTGGTCATCAATAAAATATGATTAACATAATTGGGGTTCAAAAATCTCCCCCTTTTTTATGATGACAAATCAATTGGACAATTTTAAAAACAACAAAAAAATATGAAGCATAAGTTAAGAAGTTTTGTCCATTTTTCTCCCCCCTTTTGACATCATCAAAACAGAAGAAAGAGAATGCAATTTAAGCTCCCTTTTTGTTTGTTTTTCCCCTTGAAATGTGAATATAATACAGTGAATGAGTACATGGAGAATAAGTCAAGTTATGCAAAATATTTCTTCCCTTCAAAAATATGTATTCAAGTAGAAATGAGGGAATTCATGCAAAGAATTAGGATCAAAACAATTTTCGCTCATTCCTCACCAAAAAGCATCATCAAATCAATGAAGCATGTGTGATGCAATTTTTTGCACAATAATCCATTTAAAAAACAATTTTGAATGCTCCCCCTTTCTTCTGCAGGTAGTGACTTATTATAGACAAAAAATTGGGGATACACATTCCCTGGCATTCTAAACAAATTCAATCACATAGATGAGTAACATTCAAGAGAACATAGTTCAACTTAATAAATGAAAGCACGTTCTTAAAACAAAATTTTAGATGTTACCCATTTTAATGTCATTTTAGCTCATATGCCTTGAACACCCTCCATTGATAACCTACCTTGAATTCTTTGGTGCTCTCCAAGCATACCTACATGCAAAGTTAAACAACAACTTTTGGTACCCAAACTTTATTGGGTCTTAGGCACCAATTGGATTAGTAACATGTTTAATCACCCAAGTAGAATTTATTCCCAATTTTTTATTTCTTTTAACATAACAATTTTTCTTTACATGGCCATGTTGATGACGATAATTACAAATAATATTCTTATTGCCGTAAAAAGAAGATTTAGATTTAACAAAGTACAAATCATTTTTTTTAAAGGTGATAAAATTTTTGTTCAAAAACATATTTCTAGTTCTTTTCTGTTCAAAAACATTTTCTTTCTTTTTTTTCAAAATATCATCAAGATCATCTAATCTCTTCTTCAAAGAAGCTTGTTCTTCCATGATCTTGGTTTTTCCAACAAATTTTTCTTTCAAAACATCATTTTCTTTTGTCAAAGAATTATTTTCATGCACAAGTTTTGAGTTGGAACTCAATAAAGCATTAACTTTAATTTTTAACTCTTTGTTCTTAGCATATGATACTTTCAAACATTCATGCATTTTAAAAATAAATGATTCAATATCATCATCTTCATTATGACAAGAATGAATCATCACAAGAATCACAACTTCAGGATACCTCATTATCGACAAGTGCCATAAAAGCCATTTGCGCCTCCTCATATTCTTCTTCAACCTCTTCATCCGAATTATAATCATCCCAAGTGATTTGAAAGTTGTTGAAGTGAAGCTTTCTTGAGTCTTTTCTCCTTTTTGATGAAGCTTTAAATGCTATGCTTCTTTTTCCTTTTGCTTCCTCATTTTGTACCTTGTATTTTATCTTCAATTCAAAGGAGGTTAGATAATTAATCAAAGACTCGATAGGTATAGAATTTAAATTTTTAGACTCCTCTATGACAATGGATTTAGGTTCCCATTCCGTAGGTAAAGCATTCAAAAATTTTCTATTCTTCTCACCCAAGGAATATTCTTTACCCAAACCTTTCAAATCCTTTACCATATCATTGAACCTACAATATATCTTGTCAATGTTCTCATGAGGTTCCATTTTGAAGGATTCATATTTAGCCACAAGAAGTGACTTCTTTTGCTCTCTTATATCTTCACTTCCTTCATGGATTTCTTTCAATTTGTCCCATATCTCCTTAGCCTATTTGCAACCTTTTACTTTGGAAAACTTATCTGCATCCAAGGCATTATATAAAATATTAATGGCTTTAGCATTTAAAGATAAATTTATTTTATCTTGTGCATTTAACTCAAATCTAGTTTTAAGTCTTAATTTATGAGTATTTTCATCAAGAATATTGGCCTCATAAGGACCTTCATAAATAATATACCACAAATCAATGTCAATAGATTGAACAAAAAATTTTATTCTATCCCTCCAATAAACAAAATTAATTCCATTAAATATGGGAGGTCTAGAAATGGAATGTCCCTCTAAAAATAAAATATTATTGGTTGCCATGATCTTTACTCTAACGCAATTTAAGTAAAATAAATAGACCAATGCTCTGATACCAATTGTTGGCCCAAAAAGCAACCTAAGAGGGGGTGAATTAGGTTGTTTTTAAAAACAAACCTTATTAATGTACTTAATAGAAATTCAAACTTTATGCAACAAATGAACACTTAAGCACAAATAATCACAAGTAGAGATTCAACAATTGAATCACAAAGAACCAATAAAAAGATTAAGATTGAGAAATGCAAGCCAAACTCCCAAGTTTCTCAAGCTTGGAGTACATTCACAAAGAGATTCTCTTAAGGCAACTATCAAGTTATCAATTTGAAGTTCAACCACTAAAAGTCTCTTCAAAGTAGATGAGACAATAACCTTTTGTACACAAGTGAGGATCACTCTTGCTCACACTAATTTCCTTTAGCTGAGTCAAGAGTTTTACACTCACAACCTCTCTTTGTTACAATTTTTATCTCTCCACTCTTACATGTGAAAAACTTTTGCACTTCTAAACTCTTTTCACAAAACTACCTATACTATTACAACACTTGTACTCACTATTTCTCTCAATAGCTCAAGAATTACTTGTAATCAATGTAGAAGTCTCTTTTCATTTAATTCAGGCTTATAGGGGTATTTATAGTTGTCCAAAATCTACTTCTAACAACTTTTCAATGGCTATTTTCTGTTTATCGAAAAACTAGCCGTTGGACCTTTTGGACGGCCTATGCAGTGGATGTGCGTCCGAACGAACTAGTCGTTGGACATTTCGGACGGCCACTGCTAACCTTTGCGTCCGACGCTGCGTCCATTCTCTATGAGTATTCGTTCGGACGTCCGAGGATGCGTCCGAACCTGCGTCCAATCGAAGCAATGTCTTCTGGAAATATGATCGGACGATGTTCTTCGTCCGAAACTGCTTCAAGTTCTTTGTGTTGAACGATTACCATCGTCCAAAGCTTTGTCTTTCGAAAAGTCATTTGCATCCAGAGAGTCTTTTAGTTGTTTTGTTCGGATGATCATTTGCATCCGGGGAGTCTTCTAGTTATTTTGTTTGGATGATCATTTGCGTCCGAGCCTCCCTGTATTTCTGCACACTTGTTTTCAAATCATTAGTGCGATTTGGTCATCATAGCAAAACATGATTAACATAATTGGGGTTCAACAAAACCTTAGTACAATATGCTAATTTCTGCCTAACCTAAGATCATTCAAATAAAAAACTTGGTGAATTTGGTCCGCTAGAATATAAGGCTGATCATTGTACCATGTTCTAGAAAAATTTACACTACAAATATCTCATTCTTTATCAATATGTAATCTACTCCTATCTCCATCGTTCCACCATTTACAGTTAAATATCAACATCTTTTTCTTTCCTACTAAGTATTCAATTTCAATAATATCCTCCAATATCCCCAAAAAAATCAACAATGTTATTTTCATACTCTTCTTTCACCACAGACCCGTTATTTTGATTTTTTCTACCATTTTCCCTACTTGTAATATGAAATCGGTAGTCATTTATCATGCAATCAGTGTACTGATTAACTCTATTATCTGGTCCCAATGCGAAAGATTTTATTTCATCCTTAAAGGTTTCAGAACAAGATAAAACCTACATATAGTAGAACAACAAATTATTGGATGAATAATTTATAAATTTTAAATTTTGTAATGAAATAAGGGATATTTTTTGTGTCATACACGTTGACGAAGCCATGAAGCAAATTGCTTATCATGACATTGATCCACATTGCATTACTTCCTACTACAAGCTTTTCTTCATACTCCCTAAATGAATGAAAGTATTATCATATGATCCATCGGCCTAAAAAAATACTATATTTTGATTCTAAAATTCTGAAGCGCATAATGTTTTAAATAAATTAGAAAAAAAACTTATTGTATGAGTTCTTCTAATTCATCACAATTGTTTAGTACAAATATATGAAGCATCTCTAGTTCAAGTGATTATAAAACATCTGCTTTAGGTCCACCAAATGAACAAAAAAAAAATAGATATTACACTTGATGCTTCTGTCAATTCATTATTGCGGTCAACCCTATTGAAAATTGTGTCAATATCATGCAAGTACATACTACAAAAGTTAGGCACTCCTTGTTTTTGTACCGCTCAGCAATGCAACCTTCTGATTGCGAACTTTATTATAGACATATCCTTTCAATGTCCCCATTTTCCTGTACATATGTAAAATATTTAGTTTTTAATTGCATATTTTGTGTGAAACATATAAAACTAATATGTCATCAGTTACCTCTCAAATGAAACATCCAACTGTATTGCGATGGACCAACAATTTTTCATTCATATGGTAAGTGAAATAAGATGCATCATTATGTCAAAGAAGGAAGGTGAAAAAATTCGTTCCAACTTGCACAAAATGAGAGCAATGTTCCTCTCCCCTTCCTTTAGAACATCTAAAATGGAAGTTTTTGAACATAACTTCTTGAAAAATTCACTAAGCTCAAATAAAATTCGTCGAACTTCTTTCGTCAAACATCCTCTAATTGCAATTGAGAGAATTCGTTGTATGAAAACACAAAAATCATGACTTTTCATTCCGGACAATTGGAACTCTTCATCTTTTATGCAGTGAGAGACATTTGAAGCAAAACCATCAGGAAATTTAATTGATGTCCTCATGAATTGAAGCAACATATTCTTTTCCTCCTTCGTTAGATGGTAGAAAGCCATCGGCATAGTGAAAGAATCTCCATTTGGTTTCAAGTGCAACTCATTTTTCAAATTCAACTGTATGAAATTCTTACGTGATTTTCACGTGTCCCTTGGACTTTCCATTAATATCCATTAGGGTGGCTAATAAACTCTCAGTAATATTTTTGACAACATGTATGATGTCTAGGTTGTGCCTTAATTTAATGTCTACCCAATAAGGAAGATCGAAAAATACACTTTTGCTGGTCCAATCTAATCCGTCGGCAGTGCACTTTCTCTTTCTTAGAAGCACTTGTTTTGAAGATTTACTTAAAGAGTTCATGGCATCATTCAACATTTGAACCTTATTTAAAATCTCATATCCAGATTTAGGCACAATAGGCTCCCGAATTTCTATTTTGCCATTAAAAATTTTCTTATCCTTTCTCCACTAATTTAGAGGGTAGAAATCTACGATGCCTCATACTAAACAAGCGTGCAAAATGTTCTTTGGTGCTCTACCAAGATACATTATATAAGTTGGAAAGTCATTTATAGTCCATAAAAGAGCAACATGTAACTTGAATTTTTCTTCCTTGTGTGCATCATAAGCCTCTACACCTTCTCATAACTCATTCAATTCATCAATTAAGGGTTAAAATACACACACATATATATACTTTCCTGGTGATTTAGGTCCTGGAATTAACATTGATATAATTATAAAAGCATCTCTCATGCACTTCCAAGGGAACAGGTTGTAAAGGACAAGAAAAACAGGCCATATACTATAAGCATTGCTAAGATTACCAAATGAGTTGAATCCATCAGTTGCAAGGTCTAACCTAACACTTCTTGGTTCATGAGCAAAGGAATGATGAACCCTATCAAAATGTTTTCACGCTTCACTATCAGTCGGACGCCTCATGATGTTATTATCATCAACACGCTTCTTCCTGTGCTATCTCGTATCATTCGCTATCTCATCATTCGACAAACAATCTCCGCAACCTTGGTTTCAGAGAAAGTAGCGAAGAACTTTTCTAGACACCTTGTGACCTTCTTCCTTAAAACGTGGCCTTTTGCATTTATCATTGAGCAAGTGGTATTGGATGCATATTCTTTACGAAAGAGAACATAATCATTCACACATGCATGAATTTTTTCATATTTGAACCCTAAATTTTGAATGATCTTTTTCCATTCATAGAAAGATTAGGCAAGAAACACTATTTGGAAGAGTTTTATGAAAATTTCAAGCAAAGCATCAAAAGATTTGATAGTCCAACCACTCATGGTCTTTAGGTGAAGTAGATAGATGATGAATGATAATTTAGAGAATGACTTGCACCCCAGGTAAAGGTCTTGTTTAGCATTATCTAATCATCTTAAAGATGCATCTGCTTTGAAATACGGATCACTTGAAGCACAACCAATATCCTGCCAACCCTCCCCATAATTGGCACCAGAAAGGTCATTTAACTTGTCATTTAGGTCATAAATCATCATCCTCATCTTCATCATGGAACCCTTCTTGTAGTATATGCTCCTTATTTGAATAATCTTGATATGACTTACCATGATATACCCATGTAACATAATCTTTACTAATCCCATGCACCATCAAATAAGTTCCACAATTCCTTTTGATTGATCACGAAAGTTATTGCAAGATTTGCAAGGACACAAAATTTTAGTGGACTCATCTTTATTAGAATATGCAAATTTTAAAAACCGCTCAACACCCAATGCTTATCGCTCGTCCCTTCTGTTGTCAATTGTCATCCAACTGTTGTCCATATCCTAAATATGATTTCTTAAAAAATAGACAACTCGCTTAAAATCAACCACTAAGTATGCAATATCAGCCACTAAACTAATTAGGAAAAAATTTAATTTCATTCCAACACTTCGAAACAAAAACAATTTTTATATAAGTTCAATAACTTCAAAATTTAAAAAGTCAAACATTAAATAACCAATAAAAACAAAAAATGGTACTTTCACATATTCAGATAGAAAATCGTCACTAAATTCTGTTAACACCTTTCCATGGACATCTTATTAATATAACACAAAAAAAGTTAACTAAATTCCCATCATCAATCCTATGTTTCATAGTCAAATAATCAATTAAGTGCTAAAAACTTTGTATAAATAGAAATGTAGTAAACAACACTTACAGTGTTATTTTGTGTAGAAGTTACTTGTCACAGATTTAATAGCTCTAGCAGTCACGAAGAGTTCCTCCAATAATGGTCATCATTATCTGTAATTAGTAATTTTACCAATACAAACCATAAATTGATGAAAAAAAATTCTAAAATATGATAACAATAAAGCTTTCCAGTAATCTAAAAGAAGAAACCTATAAGGTAAAACCTTCTCTTAATAAAAGTATTAAACTCAATTCACCAAGAAGGACGACGAGTAACCAAGAAAGTTGGCAAATGGCTTCACCATTTAGTTTATTACTAGTTGATATGATGGCGTGTTTGCATGAGGAAATAAATTTTAAGATATAAATACCCATTGACTTAAGTAGACGCAAAATGTTTGCAATTTGACTTTGTTGGATATTTGATATTTGCAAATGAGCTAATGCATGTTAACAACATCAACTAAAGATAGTATGTAACAATTCATTGAATTGCAAAACCACTTCAAGTTGAAGACAAAAGTAGACTCCTTTGCTCTTAAAGTGAAAGACATTTCTCCTCCCAACCTTCAACATAACATTCATTGGAGTTAATTCCTTCTTTGACCTAATTCATATATCATATTTACTCACTCAAATGGCAAATCTTTTAAGGAAAACTTATCCACAATTTAGCAGTAAAAAGACCAGAAATGGAAGAAAGCTTTTATACGGAAAGAACAAAAAAAGAAACAAATAAAAGAAATGGAAGAAAAGCTTTTTTACACAACATAACTCCTACGTTTAACATGTATGATTCAACACCTCAATTTGAAAGTATCACTCTAAACGCAAATATCATAATCTTTGACACATGCTAACTAATGTTTCATAAAATAATCAACAAGACATTAACACTCAAAAAGTCAATTTCAGCAAAGGTAATACTTAAAACATGGATAACTATAATACTTAATGAGGATCAGGGCAAGATCATCTAAGAACAAATTGAATATCAAATTTCACTGCTTTACAATGAAGTTCAACAAATTCAAATTTCTAATAAATAACCACATAAACCATACCCAAAATACTGTTCTACACAAGTTAATTTATTTAAACACTTAGATAGAACAGTAAAAGTAAAAACAAAACTACACAAGATTTCAGGTATACTATCAAGAATATGGGAAAAAGAAGGCAAACCATCTTGGAAAGCCTCGATTTTCTCTCAGTATTCTTCTTTCACCTGTTATTTACTCTCCTGAAATATAATATTAATACAAATTTTAGTCACTTCCATTTTTTTTTTTCAAAAAAAGCTAATTAATTCTTATTTTCATCCAAATCTTATAGATCTATGTAAAAATGAGCCAAAATAAATTAATAATAAATCATTCAAAAATTATCAAAATTAGATTAAAAACGTAAACTTCCAGAAATGGGAACATATAGAATATATATCTCCATTATTTCCTTTTCTTTTTTGGTTGCATGATTCAATACAAAAGCAAAATGTTAATTTCTAGAAAAAATTATGTGCAGACAATATTGAAATGGGGAAGAAAGGTTGGTGTAAAACTTGAAATTAATAGAAATCCAAGAATGTTTTACCTTGAAAGGTGCTTCGAAGCTGTGACGCCAGCTTGAAGAGGTGGTGTGAATCGGTAGTGGAGGATCGAGAGGGAAAAAAAGGAAAGAACAAAGACGAAAGGGATGGGGAAGAGGGCTGAGACAGATAGTGATGGAAGGGAGAGAAAGTAGGCGGGAGGCTGGCGATAGGCAAAAGGGAAGAAAGGGTATTTTTGGCGAAGAAATGGGGTGGAGTATGGAGCTTGAGGAGAAGCAAGGAAACAGAAAAGAAGGGGGTGGAAAATAGGGAAATAGAGAAATGGTAGTGGAGAATGGAAGACTGATAGGTGGGGAGAGCGAAGATGGAGGAGAACGTGGGGGAGAGGGAGGGAGGTAGAGGACCAGAAGTTGAAGGCGATGGCGAGAATGCGGTTAGATCAAGGGTTTCTGCATGTATTCTTTCAGTGCACAATTTTTTATTTTTTTAATAAAATAATAGTAGCTCGGGAGGACACTCTCGGGACCCTCCTCTGTAGTGGCGATATATTGTAGGACAAGACAGATGCTCTCAATATTTTTTACAGCTATAGCGATGGTGGTCTTCATTACATTTGCAGCAGCCTACCTAGGCTGCTTAAAAGATGCCAGCATGCATCATTCAGTTTGTGAGTTAATAAAACAAAAATATTAAGTTTATTATACTAAATACTTGCAAAAATAGTAAATAAGTAGTTATAAGACAACTAAATATTTATTGTTTGATAAAAATATGTGTTTGTGAGTTAATAAAATAAAATTATTATAATAATGATAGTACTAATTGTTAATGAAGTAATAAAACTTTGTTGGTAAAGATCATTGTATATGTAGAAGCTTGTTTATGTGAAATTAAGGAATAAGATACTTATTGTTATCTTTCTTAAAAAGTGTCAAATTAACAAGTCAAAAAGAACTCGTTGTTTTTAGATTAAACTGCGAACTTATAATTATTTTAAATTAATAGTTATGACTCAAATTAGAACATATTGTTCAATAATAATTTACTTACAAATTAATTAACAAACCAAAAAAAAAAATTTATAAAAATCATTCTAACATTAGTATAATTTATAATTCACTTCATGAGAAATAAATATTAGGCATTAATTAAATTTTTAGGGTAATTAGAATACTAGAGAGTCAAAGAAAATTGATTAAATACTAGTATCACATTATAAATTTATGACGCACCAGATTAAGTTTATATGGAAACCACTTAAAGATAATAATATCTATAGACTTCTAATTAGACTACCAAGTACCAAGTCCAATTAATTACATTGTGTATCCTAATTTGTTATCTAATGGGTCAATATATATGGTATCTTAATATTTTATCTAATTTGTTATCTACCCACTTGGGCTACAACATACAAACACAAGCTATCTAAATGGCATGTTTGTCTCATACATGCACAGGCTACTACATTGGCCTATTATGTGACAACAAATTGTTTGCGCCTTTTTTATATATAGTTGGATTTTCGAATTAGAATTAATTTCTTTGTTAGGTAAGTATCCAATAAAGTAGTCCAGTTAATTTTTTCCACATCATTTGGGCCATCATACTGATTATTACAAAATATTAATTAATTTCTTTAATCTTTAATTTATTGAATGGGGCCATCATATTAGGAGAAAGGCAAATTTTTTTCCCCTTCAATTACAAATGTTGGATTATAATTTATATTAATAATGTTTATAAATCTTTACAACTATGGAACTTAAAAATATATATGATAAACAATATAAATTTTTTATTTTTCTTTACCTCAATATTTATTTTATTATTTTCATTTAAAATAACACATCTAAATTCTTTCATTTTTTGTAATCCAAAATTAATATCTAGAAAAATAATTACACAAACTAGCTAACTTTTTCAATACAATTCAACTAAACCCGTATAGAAAAATTTTCAAACATTTGCTTTCTATATGTAAAGTCAATATTGACAGCTAAAACCAGTAACTAATACTAAAAATATCAGTGACGAAGGATAATTGTCACTAAATTCTAGAAATACTCTTAAAATATTAGTGACGATGAGACATCATCACTAATACTGAAAATATTAGTGACAACAAAATATCTTCATTAAATCTTAGATATTTCTGCACAATTTTCCTGCCTAATCTTTAGTGACAATGTAGTGACGATTTAGTGAAGACTTTTTGTATTTTGTCACTAAAAAGGCAAATCCTTCCGTTTTGCAGTGACCAAATCAAAAGTCGTCACTAATAACACCCTTTATTGACGAGATTGTGTCGTCACTGCGCTTTTTGTCATTAAAGCCTCATTTTCCTGTTGTGTGTGTATATATATATATATTTAATGTTTCAACATTTAATGCTGTGTGATTTTACTATCAATTTTTTTCTTTATTAAACCTCTGAACATATATAAATCGGTCATTCTAGTGTCCAAACTTGTTAGATTACTTTAATGAATTTGAAATACTATTTAAGTTTGGTTTGTTTATCTTGTGAACAGAATTCAAACGATCCTTTATCAAGTCAAACTTTAGTCGAATTCGAGTAATTTAAAATTTTTAACTTATTGAATTAAGTTCGAACCGAAGATAAAAAATTAACAAACACTCAATTATATTCAAGTTTGACTTGATTATTGATAAATCAAATTTAAACAACTTCATATCAAATCAAATTCGATTCAAGTATCGAATAGTTTATTCATTTACAACCCTAATCAAAGTATCAAACCTCCTTCCCCAAAACTTAAAAAAAGGGAGGAAAATAATAAATTGAAACAAGAGAAACCATCTTAGTTCTGACCCACCAAAGTCACCGGACTCACACCACACTGCTTTTGGTATCTTTCGAAAAACTCATCTACCTCTCTGCCCTTCCTAGGGTCCAGTGTAGTATTTATTAGAAAAACAAAAGGTCAAAAAAAGGAGCCAATACCTGACGTAGCATAGCTGTTCTCTCAGTCTCAGAGCACCCAATTTGCGTGACCAAATTAATGCAACCCTTGAACATTCGCCATCATTCTGAGCATTGATTGAAGAGACTTTTATTTTGGTCAGCATGTTCCCCATAGAACAGTACAAGTTCTCATATGCTTTGCATTTATGATTGTTCTTCAATTTGCCTGTTTCGAAGTTGTCTGCAATATGTATAGAGCAATTAACTCCAAGTACAATGTTAGGAATGGACAAAATTTGTTTAGACAGCTGTTATACGATAAGTTATTCGAAATATTATTTAAAATAATTCATGTAGTAATTTTTGGGATGTAATATACGCGAGATAACAACATGTTAAAATTTTATTATAAAATATTATTCGGACTTTAATAAATAGAAAAAATAAATCTAATATTTTTAAATCACATTTTATATTTATACTCTTTTAATCTCTCACGTTTAAAATAATATATTTTAGTCCCTCACAAATTCAAAATACACTATTTTTTGTCTTTCGACACAATTATGTGCATATTTTGACTTGAAATACTCACGTGTGTCGAATGTTACATTTTTCATAAGTAATATTAGTAATATACAAATTTTAAATATTAAATGATACTGTCTAATACATTTTTCACTACTACCCCAAAATTCTCACCTATCATTACCACCTTTATTTGTATCCCTTGCCATTTTTCCTTCTCTATCCTTATTTCCCAACTCTCTTCTTTTTGGTACAATTTAGTGTTTAAGGTTACATATTATCAATTTTATCCATAAATATGTTACATTCGATACGCATATTACTATTTTAAGCTAAAATATGCCCGTAATAGTGTTGAGCGACTAAAATAGTGCGTTTTAAATTTGTGAGGGACTAAAATGCATCATTTTGAATATGAGGAATTAAAAAAATATAAATGATATAAAATAGATGGACTATTAAGGTCATTTTTCCTAATAAATAATCAAAACTATCCAAATTGGGCTATACCAAACAATTGAATATAGTATTAGATATAAAAACAAATGTTGACAATTTCATTTCTTGATATATATATATTTGGTAGTAAAGAAGTTTTAGGAGGATAATTCCTTGATCTGTGATATTATATGTATCTCTGAACTTTTTGTTGGCTTAAAATCCAATCAATAATGGATTGAACAAATTATGTACACAATTTAGTGCTACCATTACATCTTGTAACCAGTTTATACACATATTATCACCTACCTATTATACTTAATTGACTGGTGATTAGTTGCAAGTCATAATCTAATTCTTTAATATACATAAGTTTATTGTGCACCCAAATGACTTGAAAGCTCCAAAATATTACCAACCCTACTCATAGGGAGAGGAAGACAACTAGCGGGATTGGCTCAATTGATAATTATTGGGATTGGCTCAATTGATAATTATTGGGATTGTATCATAAAAAAAAATTTAAAATAATTTGACTCTTATTAATATAATTTCTTATTAATGAATGATTTATAAGTAATACAACAAAAAAAAAAAAAAATTGACAGATAGAGGAAGAGATGCACTAAACTAGATGTGTACCACTTGTAGAAACTGGCCTAATCTGATTATTGAATTTATGAGCAAGATTGTTTTATAGATGTAAGTTTAACCTTGTCTTCTGGTACATCTCTTATAGCAGTATTTATTTTGTACATCGTTCAATAGTACTTGGATGTTTAGTGTCATTATAATTATGGCTCCAAGGACCTTGTCTTCTGGTACATCTCTTATGGCAGTATTTATTTTGTACATCGATCAATAGTATTTGGATGTTTAGTGTTATTATACTTATACGAATACCTTAATTATCAGGATGGCCTATAGTTCTCAGTTACATGCTGATTACTTTAAGATTTAATGTTAAACAAGGGAACTAGATTTACATTTTTTTTTTTTTATCTAAATGGTAGATGACACTTTAAAAAAACCAGCTTCTTCTAAAAGTAAATTTTCTATATCATCTATGTGTCCGTTTGGTTGGATGTAAAATATTTTCTTTACATAAAAAGTTCATTTTTCATATAATTTTTTAGTATTTGATTGACAGAATAAAAATATTTTGAAATATAATTTTTTAAGATTTTTCATTCTTAATTTTATGAATATGCGTTAAAAAAACTTATAATAATTGTAATGAATACTTCACAAATGATTGTGGCCAATAAATAATTTAATTCTCTTTAAAATTAAATCATAATATAATGTAATGGTAGAATAAGTATAATGATAGTTATATTATTGTAGGACCACAATGAAGAGAAAAAGTAATGGACAATAATTGAAGACGAAAATAAATTTAGTAAATGAATTTATAAAAGTAAATATTTGAGATTGAATGCCATTCTTGAACTATTCAGAAAATAATTTATACTAAAAATATTCATAAATTATTTTCAGTTAGGGAAGAAAAATTAAAAAAATATTTTAGATACTGAAAAATATTTTCCAATATTTAGTGCTAAGAAAATTTCTAAAAAATATTTTTCTAGAAAATACATGTTTTTCACCAGGGGTGTGGATTGCACCATTAACTAGTCTCTTCAGGAAATTCTTATCCCAATTATCACATTTAAATGAGAATTGGAAATATGCAAAAAGGGCAAGTCCTGGTAAATTGTTGTAGACGTATTTCATTTCTTTATCCACCTTTTTTGAAACACTAGAATCTAAGTCTCATGGGTGCCAAATGCTAATCACATTTTAGCCTAGTACCAATATGGTAGTCTGTAATTTTTATATTGGTCAAATAACCAAAGAAGTTACATGATAGTTATTTCGTATCACTGAAAATTAGGGTCATCAATTTTTTAGCCAAAATAATGATTAAGAGCTACTTTAACTCAGATGTTTATTAATAATCTATTACGAGGCATTCTAATACTTAATTAGATTATTTCATAAATCTCTCCTGAAATTTATACTAATATCACTTAATACTTTTAAATTTTTAAAAATATCACTTATTTTCCTTCTCTTGCCAATGGGTCCCTTTATGGTACTAAAATGCATGAAATGATATTTATATCCCAGATACCTTAGTTAAATTACGAAAGTGTAGTTTCAAAAATCACCGTAGAGGTTTTTGACAATTTTCACTTGAAACCTTTTTATTTTTTAATAATTTTTTATCAACTTATTTAAAAAAAAAATACGTACATGCATTAATTTGATTTTTTCTATATGTTTTAATTAAAATCTTCACCACATAAAAACACATAACTAGAGTTTTGTTTGGAGAATCACAAACTTGTAAAAAAAAAAAAAAATCTCTCAATAAAATTTTTGACTAGTAAATTTATAAAAATATTGCGCATATTAATGTATTTTTGGGCATCGATTTGAATAAAAATTTTGAATACGTAAAACACATCATATGATATAATAAATAAATATAACGAGTACTATTTTGTTTGTAAATCAAAACTCGAAATTGAAATATATATATTTTCAAAAAAATTAATAAATTTATTCACAAAAAAGTATGATTATATAATGTGCTAGTGTGTGTCGATACGAATAAAAATTTGAATTCGTAAAAAACTATCATATATTATGAAAAACAAATATGATTCAAATTTATTTGGGAAATCACAAACTCTTAAAAAATTAAATGAATTTTTTGATAAAGTTTTTAGCCAACTTATTTGCTAATAATTAGGAATGTATTAATGTGTTTGTATGTGTCATTTTGAACAAAAATTTAGAATATGTAAGTATACATAATATATAACAATAAAAAATGTTATTGGTATTTTATTTTGGAAATCATTAACTTATAAAATAAAAAATAATTAAAACATATTTTTTGACATTAATTGGTATAAATATATGTGTATAACAGACTATTATTATTTGTTAATAATTGTTTTATACCTTTTTTCCTTTTCTTCCAACCGTTTTAATGAATGAAAGTTTTGAAATAGGGGTGAAATTAGAAGTAAAATAGTCTCTTATTCAATTTTTCCACTTAAATTATTTTTTTAAAAGAATAGGCTAAAAATATTATAAAAAGTTTGAAATAGGGGAAGTAAGTGATATTTTTTAAAATTTAAAAATACCAAGTGAAATTAGTTTAAACCTCTGAGAAGGTTTCTGAAATTATCCCTACTTAATTTTGCACCAATGAGGGATCCCAAATGCAACAAAGGGTATAACCATTTCAAATGTAAATTATTTTTGTTAGCATACCAAGAAAACCCCCAACTACCATTCTTGCATTCCATCTCATGCTAGGAGAACATCACAAAGACAGATGTAAATCATGGAGGAAAAGATCAACTGCCTCAGATATTTTTAGCTTAAAAATAAAAGGGATCTGATTAGTGCTAAACAAATTTATTTGCTCATGGTCATGGGCTGTGTCAGTCAAGAATTTTGGGCATCGATTTCCCAAAAGTACCTACGAGTGACAGAAATGACTCTAATTCTTTACTAGCCAAGCACCAAGCCCCATAGTCCAAACCAGCAATCTACACCCAGTCAAAACATGGGGTGTTTACATGTGCAATCTTAAGTTAATCATCAGCTTAAATAAGATGTTAAAGATAAAACTAAAAATTATATATATTTTTTTTTACGTAGAAAAATAAAAATGAACTTGATAAATTATATCAATCTAAGAAGAATAATGCCATCCATAGTTACTTCAAGAAACCAAATAAAAATGTACAAAGCATTTAATAAACATTCATTGGTATATAATATGGCAATCCCAAAATTTTTCTTCCTAATCTCTCTCTCTCACTCATTCTCTCCCCCCACCATCTCTCTTTTTAGTTTGGTTCTATAAAATATCATAAATAAATACCAAATCCAGTCTTAAGAGATTTTCTATTGAAAACAAAAAATATTCTATAAATCATTTTCAACTATTTTGCAAAACCTTTTGCATTCTCTGGCTGTCAAGAAGTCTAGTAATTCAACAACTCAAAAACTCCTTCCATCCTGCAGGAACCTTAGGAATTCAACTCCATTTCCCACCCCCAAAGAAGCAAAATGTAATTTAAATGTCTTTACAACAGTATAATTCTTCTAAAAACTGTTCAATATTTCTCCCCAACTTTCTTCCAAAAAATATTCTTTTCCATTTGTTTTTTTTTTTTTTTTCTTTTTTATTGGTGCATTCCCAAAAACCACACCAAAGTTCACATTTTCAACCTATCAATTTCTAAAGGTCCACAAGAAGCCTTCTCCTCTTGGCTGTTGGACTACTATGAGAAGAGCTTGTACATGACCCAACTGCTGCTGCATCATCAGTTTTACAACTGAAACATGCAGCATCCAGCACACCAATGGGACTTTGGGGCACAGATGGAGCCGAAGCACTCGAAAAATCTCTTAATGATGACAACCCTTTGATCAATTCCACACACTTGATCACTTTGTCCTGAAAAATTGCACGAATAAAAACCGAAAAGATAATAACATCAGAGTAGGAAATGTTAAAGTCATTAAGCTAAAATGATAAGATGAAATGCAAAGTAGTATAGTGTATACATCATTTATGTTTCGTCTTCTACTTTTGGACCACGGTATTTACCTTTTGTACATGCTGAATTAGAGCAGATATTGCTGTCTCGGCATCTACTGCTTGAGCATTCTCCTGAAACAGAAATTGCCACTGCTGCAGCAATTTCAGATGGCCTGTATTCCAAGAATTCAATCCCTGCATTGAATTTCCACCAACCGAATTATTACCCTCTTTTTTTAGAGGTAAAGAACGTGACCGGATTAACCATCGATCAATATCTTTAGTGCATGAAAGTAGAGAAATGTAAGACCTTTAAATGTGCCTAATATGAGCTGTGTTGCTCTTGCAATTAAAGGGCTTGAATTACTTTCATCGCCGCTTATCTTCTTGAGGAAATAATCTATGAATGAGAATGGAGTGACTGCTTGCATTCTCCAATTCAACGCTTCCAAAACAATAATCTCCATTCTTTGAACTGTTTTCGCATCAAATAATTCAGAGTACTCACCTACCTGCCAACATATTTATTTGTGATCATAAACCGAAAAAACGTCAGAAAATAGAGAAACAGAATCTTATACCAGTAACATAGCAAAAATCATCGACATATTTTTCACCTGTATATTTAGGCTTAAAGGAACTACAGTCTCTTCCATTTTAGCTGCAAGAGCCAAACATGTCACAGCCACTAAGTGTATGATCCAGGTCTTCGCTCGCTGCCAAAATGGGAATGCAGTGACCAATTAAAGTTAAGTATATACTATATATACTAATCAATGTGTGATGCCATCAAATACCATAAAAACTAAATCAATGTGTAATGCGATCAAATTTATCACTCGATCTAGTATATACTTACAGGTAGTTCACAAGCAGAAAGGAATCTGTCCATGTAATTCAAAGCCAAATATAAACACAGTGGTCCAAAATTGAAATGGGCATGAACCTGTTACAGTAATATCACGACAAACATTAGAAACGATCCGAGACAAAGTAATCATCAAAGACATATAAACCGATCATCTTAATAGTTGGCAATTAACGGATGGATTCAATCAAAAACACTAGAATTCAACAAAAAAGAAAAGAATTACAGGGGATTCATTGAACATCTGAATGAGGACCATAAATGTTACTGAACAAGACAAGGAAAAAATGTAACTCCAAATTCAGACAGCTAAGAATTGGTTGAAAAAAGAAAAAAGTAACGTTTAATGAATAGAACTGATAGAAATCAGCATTAGCAAAAACAAAAGATCCCACCTAACACATATCAGGTTTCGTGTGAATAAATCAAAAGTAGGAGGATTTTATCACAAAAGAAAGCATCCCACTTTTTCAATAACAACATCATCATCATCTCCAGAAACAAGAAAAAGAACAGCTTAAACATCATCAAAACCAATTCAAGAAATGATAGTACAAACCGAAAATCCAAACAACAATCCACAATCATTTCAGCAAAATCTCATACCCTCTAATACATTTTTTTGATAAAGATCACTAAATAAGCCTATTAATAATCATTTAACTAATAAGAACAAATATATCAAAAATAAAAATTAATGGATCGAGAAAAAGGAAAAAAAAAAGGTGCTTTTTTGAGGATTTATTGGACCAACCTTTTTAATCCAATCAATAGCACCCTGTCTAGCATCCAAATCCAAGTCCCCATTTTTCAACCTCTTAAGGTAATCAGAAGCAGGCAAATGCTCACATTCCTTTTTGATCATCAAAGCCAAAACCTCTTCACTTGGTAATGGCAGACCAATCAAAATCTCCTCCCCTCCATAAAAACCCATGATTTGATTATCCATTTGATACTTTCCCTGATGCCATCTATCATCAAAATCCTCCATAACCACACCGTACTCAAAAACCTCATCACCATCATCACCAAATACACTACTGTTGTCCTCTGCACAGAGCAGGCTTGACATAGCACAGTCAAAACTTGGTGCCATTTTCCTCAAAAACTTGTCTTTTTTTCTTGATAATGACCAAAAAAACAAAAAAAAAGTAAATTTTGTTGAACTTTTCTTTTATCAGCTTTTTTTTTAATTTTTTAATAATCCCTTTGGTTACCTATAACAAAAGATTCAATCTTGATGGTATTTCTCAAATGCTTAAATGGCTATAACAGAAAAAGGGATGGAACAGTTTTTTTTTTTTTTTTGGTTGGTCTGATGAACAAATGTACAGAAGAAATGAATGAAAAGAAAAATAAACAAATAAAGAAATGAACTTGGGGAGGGAGAGAAAAGGACAGGGGGGGCGGAGGGAGGTGTTAATGGGATGGAGAAAATGGAGGCTGGGTTTTGGCAGGAAAGAATGAAATGAGGGAGCCAAAATATAGGCAAATGGGGTTGGAAAGTCAGCAAGATTTGGAGCGAAGTGTCGAGTAAAAGAGAGAGTGTGTGTGTGTGAGTCGTCCTAATAAGACTAGTATAATGGAGGTTGTACTCGTGGTTATATAATGCCTGAAATTAATGGAGTATGTTTATACAATCATCAATTAAGGGAAAATACTTATGGGACTTTGGATTTTTTTTTTTTAATAAAGAGACTAGGTATTCGTAAAAAATTTAAACCTAACGGATGTATATTGAATGCGACACAATCGCAGTTGATTAATTATCTTTAATTGTACGAATTATTTGTAAAACCCTAATCCGATGATGCTTTATTATCTTTCTTTTGCATTTTGTGGTAATATTATCTAGCTTATGAGCAATTAATTCACACTAAGTTTCTCAAATAATTTCTTGTGATGAATTTATAAACGTAAATAATTAAAATTCTACAAATTGATAATTGTATTGTCTCTCACAAATTTTTATTTCATTCAATTTTTATCTCTGACAGACTCTACACGTAAATTTTTATTTCTAAAAGAAAAACTTGAATTTTCTCATGTAAAGCTAAAGGGTTAATATTGGAAATCATAATTAATTACAAAGTGTGCAAAAAAAAAAAAAAAAAAAGATAAATGCTACACAAGTACGAATGTAAGACAAACATATTATGTTAACAAATCTTAATTTAATTTTTAATAATAAAGAATAAAGAATGGAGTACATGATATGCTACACACATATTTTGTAATATAGGAGTAATAAAATTTCATGTACATTCATATCCAAATCTAGGCCTATTAATTTGCAAAGAATTTTAGAGAATGTTTCTTGATTGCTTTTAAGTGCATATACATTATTGAATTTTGGTAAGAAGCAAATATTTTGGGTACAAAATTCTAATGGCTAAATAGACCACTAATTTCTGACTAAAAAAAGAGTGCCACAGAGGACAGACCAATGAGAGAATTTACAGCCTATAAATTGACTTTCTTTGAATAGTATATGGATCCCCAAAAGGCAAGAATGAATTAATACTGGACTTGTTTGGTATTTGACCGTAGTCCAGGGATATTTTTGTAAAATAATGAAAAGAAAGAGAACTACCAATCGGCAGCCATTTTGTCTTTTTATATGGGGTACTGACACGTGGGCTCTGATTTAGGATTGGGACACTCGTTAGTTGTCTGTGGTAAATCTGCTGCTTTTCTCAGAAAAAAAAAAATGCAATTATGAGTGTTCAATGTATTATTTTTTTTTTTTTTTTTGGGTAGTCCTTTGCAGTGCTCTTTATTATTTCCAACTACTTAAAGGAAAAAAAACAAAACAAAACAAAATATTTGTAAAATACTCCTACAAACTCCCGTGATATACATAAATCACTTTATAAAAGTTCTAGTATTAATACTATATTTGACATCCAAAAAATAAAAACATTTAATCCTAGCTGAGGGTGAGAAAAAAAAATGTTTTCTATTACCCATAAGAAGAATAAAAGAGCTCTTAAATTTATACCCAAAAAAAAAAAGAAAAAAAGAAAGAGCTCTTAAATAAGTAGTCAATAAATTTGTTATCTTGAAAACTTAATGAAGGAGAATTTCCCGAATGGATAGAACATATTGCACAAGAAGAAAGGAGGATAGTTACCCAATAATGTACATTTTTTGCCAATTAATGATATATAATAATGGTGTTTTGATTAAAAAAAAAAGAGGAAAACTTAATGGCTCCATAATTTGAATAATGCCCTTTTATAAAAATAATACTACTTTGTTATCCTTATTTGATTTACATTTTTAAAATATTTTTATAAAAGATCTACTATTACTACTATATTTGACATCCAAAAAAATAAAAACATTTAATCCTAGCTAAAGGTGAGAAAAAAGATATTTTCCTGTTACCGAGAAGAAGAATAAAAGAGCTCTTAAATAAGTAGTCAATAAATTTGTTATCCATTAGTTGTACATTTTGGTCCAACTAATAATATATTTTTGTTAAAAAATAGAACTTAATGACTCCGTTTTAATAGTGCGGCTTTATAAAAATAATACTTTGCGATCCTTATTTATTTACAAATATCAAATACAAAGATTTAATTTTTATATAGTGACTGTCCAAACAAAATCAATAGCGATAGAAAAATGCCTTAGAGTATTATTTGTCATATAGGGTATATACAAACCACATACGTAATTTATTTTTTAACGAATTTTCGAACTATGATAGTAGTACTTTTTTTTTTTTTGCAAGGAAGAAAAGGTTGCGCATAAAATGAATATGTATGATATTCCTATATATGATATCGTTTTACTTAATAAATTTCTTAAAAATGGTATTAATTAACTATTATCCTTACAATTAAAAGGATATAAATGGTCTAAGCATTATTCATTAGAATAGGATCGAATACATCTTTTGTTTATCAATGAGTGCATCTAGCAACGTCCTTCTTTTAGAACATCCACTCAAAAGTAGGAACAACATTATCTCTCTTTATGCTAATATTTTGTTAAATGGAAAAGGACACTTTTCATAATGCATGATACCATTAATTTGACACCAATTTGACTAATTAGTCCAATATAATCTCTCAAATTTGGTCATTTCCATCTTCAAATGCTTTCATTGCATGTGTAATTCTTATATATAATTGGGATTATTCATTTCATGGTGGAGGTAGAAATAGAAACTAGAATTATTTATATTGGACGAAAATGAATGCTGGGTTAAACTAAAAAGTGTCTATTTTACAGATTTACCGAAATCTATTGGAGTACATGACGTCTTATCCTTGACCTCATCATAATTGAATGTCACATGTTTTTAGTTCAATATCTCAACCAAACCAACTTACAATTCTAAGTAGAAATTCATAATCTAGTATTAATGTTTGGACAGAAAAAAAATTAATTTTCTTCAAATAATATATTATAATCATTTAATAAAACGTTTTTTAGTCACCTTTTCATCTCATATACATCATATAAAAAAATTATTACAGTTAGTCATGACTATGGTTTTGGAACCACCGGTTTCGGTTTCGGTTTCGATTTTGGAATTGACGATTTAGGCTAGTTTCCCGATTCCGGTCACGATTTCGATTTTGAATTTTTTTAAAGTAAAGATACATTTTGGATAATACTAAAAAAATTAATATAAGCTAAGATGAGAAACAAAAAGTTGCATTTTATTTATATTTCAATTGTAGACTTTGTTTTTGGGGGAAAAAAAAGTACACTATTGTATTAGATTCAATGAATTATTAAAAATTGAAGTAAATATACATTTTAGATAATCCAAACTAAAACATAATTTTAATAAAAATTAAATGTATCAATTACATTGGCGTATGTATTTATATATATATATATATTTCTTTTTTTAACTCGATTTCGAACCACCGATTTTTGGTAGTCCAATTTCAGATCCAGAACAGTGACCACCTCTAATTACAGTAATTATTTCAATCATAATCCAAATTATATCTCGAGTAATAGTTGTCCAAACAGAGCCAATGATTTGTATCAATATCAAGGGCATGATGCATGTTTGTATAATTGTATTTAACCCCCTCTATTATTCAAACCAAATTGTAATTTGCTGAGGCATCTGTCACGGCCTCAATATAAAGTTAGTAATTAAGACATAATTTTTTCAACAAAAAAAAAAAAAAAAAGATTTTTCTGGACAGAAAACAGTACTCTGATATATCCAATTTTTTTTTCTTTTTCTATTTAGGTGTTGAAAGCATATGAAATACGCTTCAAGTAGATAATGGAGTTACTGTTTACATGGTCATACGTATCATTTGTGATGACCCCAAATTAAAGCCTCAAATTAATGATGAAATATGAGAAAATCTCCAGAGTGTCATCTGCATTGGATGAAATTAAAGGGTAACTGACCAAAGCATCACGAAAAGAAATGGCCTTTTGCTTTTAATTACTTTTGGGAGCGTCTCATTTTGGGGCCTCTCCGAGTCCGAGCGGGATATCAAAAAGCAAAAAATATTTCCTATTATTCAGCGATGACTATTTGATTAGGACAGTTTTGATTCCAAACTCGGTGTTGGCTATGGATTATGTGGGATAAAAGTAATTAATTAAGGAATAATGATGGATATGGCATTAAGATGTGGATGGTTCAGTTTTGATGTCGAGTTTTAGAGACTAAAGCATTTTATGTAAAGGTAAATTACAAGGAATTCTTATCAATCAACCGCAATATGGTTGGGATTAAAGTAATAAATAAATAAATATTTGGTGTTAGGTAAGTATTAAGAGGTTGATTATTTTTATTTAAAGGGTTACCTTAATTATTTAAAATTTATAATCAAAGTTCGTTATGTATTTAATATAAAATACAAATTCTTTCTTCCAGCGCCATAGAAAAGGGGTTTTCTAGGCGGTGGAAGGATACTATGCTTATGGATATTTTTTATTTTTTGTACAAATTTGTTAGATTTTTAATTTTCTGTTTATTTTACACAAAAAGAAAAATTAAAAGGGGTGAATTGTAAATTCAAATCATAAGGAAAACCGAAGTATTAACCAAACCTCAAGGATGTTTACTGTAATTACATGTACTTTTGACAGTAAAAAATTGATGATTGTTACTATTTGCATGATTTAATTAAACACACAAGAACAAAAATTCTTCGGCATTTACTTCTGCCTTGAGAATTTATCTCATTGTACTTGGTAGTTCTGCTAATTCATGTACTTTGTCGTGGCAGGAGGGCCATCATAACCAAAGTCGTATCATGAAATAGATGTGTATCAATTTGACAGAGTCCAAAAAATCAGTAAAAAGTCGGTTGATTCGATAATTCCAGACAAAAATTGGTCTAAGTAAAGATCATTTGTTGATCTGTCTTAGAGTTTTCTAGCACCAACAATCATAATGATCTCAATGCATAACATGTTCAATTTGATTAATTATACTTGTTTACTTTGAATTGACCAAAAAAATTACCACCATTCTTGATTGTAATAATTAGTTAATTCAACGGTAAAATTAATTTTCAAGATTTGGACCACAATCTGATAGGGCAACAAGTTAGAATTAACTTAGGATGCTTCATGTTTTTTCACAAACAACATGGTCTCTATCAGACATGCTTATAAGGGATTCCCTAAAGAAACTTTAGGACACAAATTTCTAACCCTTTTTCCTCAAATTCTTTGAACTGTCTCTTTTCTAACTTTTCAATTCACCTTTTCATATCTCTCTCTTTTTTTTTTATTAAAAAAAATAAATTTTCTCACCTGATATTGTCTCTCTCCCCCTCTCTCTTTTTTTTTTTTTTAATTTTTCTTTTGCCTTTGGACCAAGTTGAGTAATAGGCCATATGGATTGTGTCAGGTTGTGCATGCAACGAGAGTCTCAACCTCAATGCCAAGGCCGATGGTTTCGTTCATCTATACTTTGATTTCATAAAATAAAAAAATAAAAAAAATCAAAATATTCTATCCATCTGTAAGTAGGGGTGTTCATGCTGATCCGCTGACCTGAAAAATTCACTAATCCGATCCAAATCGGAAAAATAGGATACCCAAACCGCATTCTGAAAGCGGATCGAGTAGAGAGCCGTGTTATTCAGGGTCGGGTAGCGGGTCACAAGCTGGGTACTCGACCTGGTCCATTTTAGGGGTAACTTTATAAATTTGATGAATAAAGTTTCATTAGAAGTAAAAATTTACTAGATTTATTGACAGCCTCTCACATCTTCATTTTTAGTTCCTTGTCTGTCCTTCCTCTTTTGCCTCAATCATCTCTACCTTTCCTCTTCCTTGCATCCTCATTTCTCACACTCGCGTCTGTTGAAATGTACATAATTTAATTATTGTTACTATTGGCCTGTTGTTACTTGTTAGTTTGTTGCTATTGGGATGTAATATTGGGATGTATTTTGTAACATAGATTTAATTGTTGTTGACTTAATTTTGAAATTAATTTGCTTAACTATCATTATTTAAATTTCTATGTTTTGTTACTAGTGAATATTGGGTATCCGGTCAACCCGACCCTCTTTTGAGAGTATCCGGTGGGTCGGATATCCACTTTGTATGGACCGGATAGAAAATCAGAATTTTTTTAATCCGATCAATAAGAGTCAGATATTTTTTTAAACTCATAGACCGGATATCCGATCATGAACTCCCCTATCTATAAGTAGTACTTTAAGTGGCTGAAATTTACACCTATCTATAAGTAGTACTTTAAGTGGCTGAAATTTACACTACTTGCTCTGGAGATATATATGCTTTGATTTCTTTTTGTTAATTTTGAACCCTTCATTTTTAACGAGTAAAATAAACAAAGAAAGAAGCACGAGTGAATAGTAAAGAGAGAGGCCCCCCTCTCTTGAAGACTTTTTAAGTTTGGTCTAAAACTAAAAGATGGTCTATTATTCCTACTGTTTGAGATCCGAGCTCTCCAGAGTGTCATTCACAGTTTCACACACCCCATGACCTATTCTTTAACCTATCGTTATTCTTCAAATGGTCTTTGGTTTTTTTTTTTTTAACTGCTCCAAAACCCAAGGTGTAACCTGTAATGTCATGCTACAATTTTGCATTTGACCATCACTCCCTTTCTGAGTCTTGATGTGTGTGGGTTTTGGGGATAAGGTGACGGTGCATGCGTCTTACTGTTTTTGTTTATCTCTCAAGTATGATCTTATACGTATGATTTATCTTGGTGTCGTTGCTTGAGTATATTTATATCTACAAAATATTTTGGCTAATTCTTTTCGATAAATCATATGTACGCACGCACACACTGACATATATATATATATATATATATAATATATATATACACGTAAATATAAACGTATATACATACACAAATACGTGATCAGATGAATACACTGTGGACCTTATATATGATTTTGGTGCTAATGTATGTTATATGAGAATTTTGTTTTTTTCGGAACTCTCTAGTTTCAAAATTTAAGTCACCAAACTAGCATTTTTAGGAAGGTAAAAATTTTTGTCTCAATTTATATAAGAGCAAGAATTGGAAGGCTTTTTCTTTTAAAAAAAAAATTCGAAAGTTTCGTTAAAAAATTTGACGAAATGTTCTTATATAAGTTCCCGTAGATGAATATTAGACACAACAACGGATTTGTTTAATTGCTAAACCAACCATCAAATTACTTCCATGAAAATTCAATATAGATGTTCTGGACAACTATAACACTATCTTTGCAGTAGAGTTTCTAAGTCTTTAGTACTACTTCCCTTTCAAAATAACTGTTAGTTTAGATAATTTAATGATATAATTAATCCAAATTCTTTATCAGTTAGGAAATATATAATGGTATTATTAGGTTTTGGTAACTTAGTTGTTAAAGGTATTGAGTGTTATTTAGTAGTTTCCTATTCTAATTAGGTTTCTAGATAGTTAAGTTTGTTACCCTATAAATAGAGGGTTTCTTTAATTTATTCAGTTGAGAAGAGTTGAGTTGAGATAGTCTAGAATAGAGAGATTCTAGCCTAATGTTAAGGCTATTATCTAGTAGGTTTATGCAAGTCTCAATATGAGAGTTCGATGTGCGTTATTTTGTAACTCATCCTCTTCTCCTACATATTTTTGTATGTGTTAAATAAATTTATCTTCCACTGTGTATTTTTTATGCTAACAAATGGTATCAGAGCTTGGTTGGGTTCTAGTAAACTACTGAGATCAAGTGGGTTGGTGACAATTTTCAATACAATAATTTAGTCGGTGTACAAGATTTACTCTTTGGGATTCAAGTTATATTTTTATATATGTGTTTTCTCTCCTAGTAAAGAACGGGTTTTCTTTCCATAAACATAAGGTTTGGTAATTAAGTCGAACCATGTTAAATGTTATATGTCACTCATATTTCATATTGTGATTTATTTTTCATTAAATTATTGTGTTCTTAATTTCTCATTAGTTGTGTTTTTTTTCGCATTTGATCCTAGCAAATTAGTACCAGGGCACTAGATTCAAGAGTTTGATTCTGGGATATTTGTCAAAAATTTGAGAAAAACTTTTTTGTTAGAGTACTCGAATATTGAAAAATTAGACCACATGAGATTGGTCTTAGGGTACTCGTTTCAGAATTAGAGAGCAACGAAATTGACCCTAATTGGACAGAAATTTAAAAAGAGGGATCCTGTCGTGATTGTTTTTGTTGGTGTTGAGCAGTGATGGAGGAAAAAAAAATCCTACCAAGTACATTGTGATTGATTTATGAATATTGAGAAATTTGATACTAATTATCATGAAATTCATGGAGGTTGATAAATAGAAGAAAAGTGTACGAGAAAGATTTATCTGTCCAAATACGTGGATCGTTATAATTAAAAAATTTTGAAGATGAAGATTAATTCAAATTGACGATGTCAAATTGTGGTTAAAAAAAATTTGCATAGAAATTTTAGGTCGTCTTGATCGTACATGACGTGGATCTATCCTCATCGACAATTTGGAGAATTTGGTTTAACGGAGGCATTGACGATATAATTAAACCAAATTCTTTATCAATTAGGAAATATTTAAGTTTTGATAATTTAGTTGTTAAAGGTATTAGGTGTTATTTAGTAGTTTCCTATTCTATTTAGATTTCTTAATAGTTAAGTTTGTTACCCTATAAATAAAGGGTTTGTTTAATTTATTCATTTGGAAAGAGTTGAGTTGAAAGAGTCTAGAATAGAGAGATTCTAGCCTAATGTTAAGGCTATTGTGCCGTGGGTTTATGCAGGTCTCAATATGAGAGTTCAATGTGCGTTATTTTGTAATTCCTCCCTTCTCCCACATATTTTTATATGTGTTGAATAAATTTATCTTCCACTGTGTATTTTTTATGGAACTAACAAAATTTATTTTGTGCCATATTATCTGCAACTTTAAAAAATTAAAGAAATGTTAAATGATATTTTTCTAACATTTACCCTTAGTACCACATTAATGAAGGAAGAATTATTTAGTTGGAATATTAATGTAAAAAAATAATTTAGTCATTTTGAACTATCTTTTCACAAAATTAATACAATTTAATAATATTTTAATTTGTGTGTACCAATTAAAAGTGACAGTTATTTTAAAAAGAATAAGTAATTGTTTAGGTGATCGAGACATCTGTGACAAAATTTAGTTTGGTACCCAGACTTTAAATATCATCATAATAAACGAAGAGTGCTTAGGTGAAACTTAAAGTATTTATGGCTAAGGGTAAAAAAACATTTTTAGTTCCAAAACTTTGGTAGAGTAACATTTTTGGTCCTAAAAGTTTCACGAAAAACAAATCACGTCCCTCATCTTGTAATTTTTAATTCTATTAGGACAATTGATATAAAAATAACATAATTTTTGGTTTACACACAAGTTTTCTATGCATCTACCCTAACAAACATTTAATTCCTTATCTAATAAATTTTAAAAAATTACCCTCTATCTTTACTTTCTCTTGGCTAAACCAACAAAAATTGCTTTTTTTCATAAATTTTAACAAAAATTTATGCTATTTTTTTTTATCAATTATCCTAATCTAATAAAAATTTGGAAGATGAGAGACGTAATTTATTTTTTATAAAATTTTGAGAATTAAAAATGTCACTGGACTAAACTTTGGAGATAAAAGTTTTTACCCTATTGGTAATGAGTAATTATTACTAGCTAGCATCTATTTGTATCAATGTTAGGAAGGGCGTACTTCACTTTGCACCGTTTAACTTGTACCTAATTATCACTTTACAATTCATACTTACTTGAATATATTTCACTTTGACTTCTTAAATTTATCTGATTTCAATTCAATTTTTAACACCAATAGTAAAGATAACAAATGTTTTAACCGTGCATACCACGCAACTAAAGTCAAATATTCGTCTACTCTTAAAACTTTTTAAAATTACTAAAAATTAGACAAAAGTAGAACGAATCTAAAAATTATAGGTGCAATGTGTAAAAAAAAATTTAGATTTAAGGGGTGTAAAGTAAGATTAATTATAAGTTAGAGGTGCAAAATAAAATTAGCCATGACTACTTCTATTAGTTTAATATATTCATAATATATACAAGTGCGTAAGTGGAATACATATATCGAGTATCTGTCAATTCTAATATTGGTGTTAAAAATTGTACTAAAGTAGGATAAATCTTAAATTTTAGAGTGTAATATGCTCAAAAAATAAGTATAAGGTATTAAGTGAAAATCGATTACAAGTTAAGAGATACAAAATGGAGTAAGGCCATGTTACGAATGACGACAATTTGGAGTTAAGAAAAATGAGAAGAAATTAAGCTTTTTATTGTTTTATTTTATTTTTTTTTTGAAGAAGAAGAGTTAGAAAGTTAATAGTGTATAATTTCTCCTCTACATGCTTAAATCTAGAGGTGTTCATATGGACCAAGTACCTGGTCCATGAGTTAAAAAAATTACCCGACTCTCACTGACTGACTGAGTCAAGAAAATTTTAACCTTCTATCCGGTCCACACAAAGTGGGTACCCGCTTTGTGAATTAAATAAATTGGGAACTTTCCACCTCTTCCTTATTTATTTTACTCCCCCATCTCAATTTTTTCTATCTATGTTGAAAAGATTTAATTAGATATGCCGTGTCAATCCAACACAATTTGATAATTTTTTATTTTTAACTGTCAATTGCATTTTTTTTGTTTTTTCTATTAATATCTTTTCGCAACATTTATATTGACAATAGTGTATCGAACAAATATAATTCATTGTGATAAGTGAAGTGTTCAATAAGATACTAAAGTGGATGATTGCCTTATTCCATATTAAAAATAATCGCAGAAAATTCTTTGATAACACGGATTCCTATTTGTCAATGATATTTCACGATCAAGATAATTGGCTGAATCCCGTAAAACCACTTCATAGATGTTCATTACTCATTCTTATAGACTTCTTTTTATAAGCAAATCGACTTCAATTCTTGAATAATCCACATCACTTCTGCTTCTATTGTAACACAAGATTCTCCTTTTCTGCGGAAGAGGCCCGTATCAATAATTATGATTTTACGTATAGATAATTCCCCAATATCTTGTTCATTCGCAATAAAATATTTTCTTTGTGACGGTAAAAAAAACATGCTTTTTGGAGGAGAGATACTATTTCACCAATCGAGTCACAAGTATTTCTAAAAATAGGGTCAGGTTGACTGGATACCCAATCCTCACTAGTAACAAAATATAAAAATTTAAATAATGATAGTTAAACAAATTAATTTCACAATTAAGTCAATAACAATTAAATCAAAGTTACAAAATACATCCCAATAGCAACAAACTAACAAGTAGCAACAGGCCAATAGCAACAACAATTAAATCGCAAAATACATTTCAGCAGACGCGAGTGTAAGAAATAAGGATGTGAGGAAGAGAAAGGGAAGAGATGATTGAGGCGGAATTGAGGAAGGAAAGACAAGGAACTGAAAAGAAAGAGATGAGAGATTGCTAATAAACCTAGTAAGTATTTACTTCTAATGAAACCTTATTAATCAAATTTATAAAATTATCCCTAAAATGGACCGGGTCGGGTACCTGGTAGGTCACAAAAATGTGACCAGCTACCCGACTCTCAACTTGAGTGACCCGACCCGCTTTCAGAATGCGATTCGGATACTCTCTTTTTTTTATTCAAATCGAGTCAATTTCCATAATTTTTTAGGTCAGTGGGTCACAATGAACACCCCTACTTAAATCACAAGAAACAATTTATAGTTGCTTGCCATTTACATGAGAAATTCTAATTCTTAATAAATTCAAAACATGGATTAACAATGATGGAAAATTCTTCATTATGCGCAAGCATCTAAAGACTACTTAATTAACAGATTATAATTGATGCAGAAACAAGCACAAGAATTCTTGCAAGTGCTCTTTTTTTTTTTCTGCGCTTTACCATCAGCATTGAAGTCATATGTGTTTCACTAACGAAGAAGTGAATACTAAAAAAGGCAAGAACTGGCTGCTAATTAGTACATGAGAAAATTTTAATAATCCGTCCATCCCATTTTATTTGGTATGGTCAATTCGACACACAGTTTAAAAAAAAATTGATATTTGACCAACTAGTAACAAACTTTTTCCATTATTATCCCTATATTCAAATTTAAAATTTGTTAGTTGGTGTTGGTGTTGGAGTTTCAAAATTTGAAATGGTTTATGAAAGTAGTCAATGTTCTAACATGACTTTAATATTATTTTTGGGGACTTGTATGAAGGGTAAAATAGATAAATTAACTTTTGTTTAATTGTCTTTTTAAGTAATGACAAATAATTTGGGACAAACAAAAATAAAAAGGGTAACTAATAAAATGGGACAGAGGGAGTATATTAATTAGACACTAATGACAAGATTTAATGTAAGGCCCATCTCACAGACTTAAACGGAAAGTGGGAGATAAATGAAATTGAATATAAGATCAGGGCTGTTCATAGGGTGTAAATGAATATAAACAAATTAGACATTTTAGTGTTTAAATTTATTTGATTATTTTAATGAATTTGAAATTCTATTCAAAGTTTATTTGTTATTTTTCAAATCGAATTCATATGAATTTTATTGATCCGAACTTGAATCGAATTCGAATAGTTTAGAATTTTTATATGAAACTTAAAATTTTTTACTTATCTAGTCGAATTCAAGTCGAATATAAAAAATTAACAAACACTAAATTTTGTCTTTAAACTTAACTTGATTATTGACAAATCAAGTTCGAATAAGCTCTTACCGAGCAAATTTTGATTCGTCTATCGAGGTGCTTGAATTTATTTACAGCCCTATAGGTCAATGACTACTTTTTTTTCTTAGCAAAACTATAAAAAAAAATATTTAAGAGAAAGGTAGGTTATCCTTCTTTCTTTAGTGTCAGAGTAAGTAATCGACGCATATTTCAGCAATTTAGAATGATATTTACCAATTAAATAGGGAATTAAGAGTAACGAAAGTCGAATCTCGAATCTTTTGATAATCTGATCGCCTTACTTAATATTTAAATGAACCCTTGTTGGCACTAATCAATAACAATTAATAACTTAATTCAAGCATTTTGGTCTAATTATTTAGGACAAAAAGTGTGATGCCCGATCTGACATCAAAAGTGAGAGAAAATATTGTATTATTTATAAAATCTTAGATCATGGAGTGCTAATAATTTAGTTTAAATATTTTGAATTTGTCATTTCCGTTCAAAAGTAATTGGGCCTGCCCAGGGTCTGGGTTGTTACAGTTGGTATCAAACAAATCTCGTGTGACCTCTGCACAGGGTGAGACTGTGTCAATAGTATTAAGCATGCTATGTAGTGTATGTAACATATTATTGAACCCCGACTTGGTCTTTGAAAAGACGCAAAGCATAAAAAAGGGATGAATTTGATGCCTCACGTTAGAAGTGGGAAGAAATATTGTATTATTTATAACACCTTGAGTTATAGATTACTACAATTGTGATTTAAATATTTTGAACCTATTGTTTTCGCTCAAAAGTTATTGGGTCAATCTAGATCCAGAGTGTTACAGCTATTATCAAAGCGAATCTCGTGTGCTCTCTGCACAGAGTAAGACTGTGTCAGCTGATATTGGACCATGCTACATAGTGTATGTGATATGGCATTGAGCCTTGACCATGGGTTTGTGAGGACACAAAGTCTGAATGAGGGGTGACTGCGACGCCTTATCTCATATTGAAAGTAAAAAGAAATATTGTATTATTTATGACACTTTAGATGATGGACAATTAATAACTTAAACATTTTGATATCTTGTTTCGTTCAAAAGTTACTGAACCAACTTAGGGCCTAAGATATTACAATTGGTATTAAAGCGAATTTCGTGTAATTTCTAAAAGGGTGAGACTGGACTAGTGGTATTAGACTGCGTTATGTGGTGTATGTGACATGTTATTAGGTCCCAACTTCGATTTTGCGAGGATGTGAAGCTTAAAGCTTAAAGGAGATATTTAAGATGATGCAATGTCCCATTTCACATCAAAAATAGAAAGAAATATTATATTATTTATAATACCGTACCTTCTGAATTACTAACAACTTAATTTAAATAATTTAAAATCGTTATTTTTGTTCAAAAATTATTGAATTATTTCAAACTCGGGGTGTCACAAAAAAATTTTAAATTAATTCAGTCACGGGGTGTTACATTTACACGTGGTATGGTAGGAAGAAAAAAGCAAAATATTTTGTCTGGCGGAAGGTCATAGGTAGTAGCCGTTATGCTATGTATTTTTGCAGGCACGTGCAAGTGCAAGGGCAACTGCAACTGGTCCAACACTGTGGTCCGCCACCACAACCGTCCCGAACATCCGCCATATCTTATGTGTCTGCACTGCACCACTAGGTCCAACCTCAATAAACAACTACATTAATCAAATGCACTACTAATAAATTACTATAATTTACTAATCCTAGTAACTCATTGGTGTTCACATTCTAGTAATGCATTATATTGACTTTAGTTTGAGTTGGCAATCTTTTTGTCTCAAATGAACTAAATTAATTTATACACACCCATAGTATGTGTGTATACTTTTTTTTTTTTTTTAAATGTTAGTGTACACATGTTTAATTAAACGACTTATTACTTCAATGGCACCAAAAATACAATTGTTGTAAAGCCTACTAAACAATGTACCATCGACACAATATGTAGAGTAGTTTCGTGTTAATTATTCTGTAATATGAAATTACTAACTCAACCGCATGATTGATGAAAATAAGGAGGTCTATCTATTTTCAAACAATCATACTATTGTGGTTAAGAACTCCTAACCCAGAATTTAATTTTCCAACATATAAACCATAATCCTAGATGAACTAGCATACGTGATATGTAACACATATTTAACACCTTGAATCTGAACAGGTTTAATAACTTTTGAGTGAAAACAATGTATTCAAAGTGTTTAAATTAAATTATCAGTAGTTCAAAATTTAAAATGTTATAAATAATACAATATCTTTTCTTCCACTTCTGATATGAGACGGGACATCATATTCACCCTTCCTTTAGACTCTACATCCTTGCAAATCCCAAGTTGGGACTCAATATCAAGTCACATATAGTGCCTAACACATCCCAATACCACTAACACAATTTCACCTCGTGTAGAATTCGTTCTGATACTAACTATAACATTCCAAATCCGGGTTGGCCTAAAATTTTTGAGAGGAAATAACGAATTCAAAATTTTTAATCCAAGTTGTTAGTAACTCGGAACCTGATATATTACAAATAATCTAATATTTCATCCCACTTTCGATGTAAGACGAAACATCACATGATAAATTTCATTTTTTATGTTGTGATTAAGATTTACTAAGCTAGTTCTAGTAGGGCATAAATCTAAAATTTACTAGCATTAGAGTTAGAAAAATTGCTGCATTTTTTTCTAAAATTTCATTTATTAATTATTATTATTATTTTTTAGGGGTTGGGGGTGGCATTAGGGACCACAAGCTTGGGCACTAAGATGGGGAGGAAAAGAAACAGAGATAACCGATGTGCAAAAAAGTAAGGAACTATTGTCCCTATTGGAAGGAAGTGTTTATGCTGAAGCCTACCTAAAATTTCCAATAGTCAAATCATCAAAAATGCTATGTCTACCTCTCTCTGATTAACAAAGTACTAATCACTATCGATTAAGTATTTTATGAAGTTATTTTGGCAGGGAGTATTCATCCACTTAGTACTAATTAGGGATGTGTGTACACGAGAGTTTCAAATCTTCAGATTCTGATGGTTGAGCTCTTTTATTTATTTATTTATTTTTGAAAATGTTAGCTGGAAATGAAAAGATTATAAATAGTTAGGGAGTAGAATGCCATTAATCAAGTACTTAGTAGCATCAATTCACCAACAGATTCAAGTGTTTCAGTGATTCTATATAAAATAATTAAATTCGTAAAAGAATGAACAAAATCTAACCAATTATGTAAAATTAGAAATTGATAATTTAATATGATTTTGATCCATATAAATTGGTGGCCACAATATTTTCTATCTCATTTTTTATTTTCAGTCCTTATGCCACTACCAATTGAACTGCCAAGATTCTTTTTATATATAATTAAAATTTTTAGTGAAGAAATTTTGACCTTTCATTATGTAAAAGAATGAGAAGTGTGATAGAAAATACAATAAAAAATTCTTAACAAAATTGATATTGACAAGTGATTCTGAATTAGCGACACTTTAAATTAGTTTCCTAAATTCTTTTGTGAAATTCACACCAAACGCCTAGAAAGTGGAAATGATATGTAAAGATTTATAGACAGTAGACAACAACAATGTACAAACAAAAGGCCCAATGTACTAAACAAACAGCCTATTTGGATTGTCAGCCTCAGCCAATTATACGGCTGGCATGGTTCAATGGCCTGGCTAGTGCCGATTAGTCATCTCAACTTGAAATGTCCAATTATTGATTTTTATGTGAACACTCCAATTAGACACCAATAATCAGTTTCCTACTTCGACTACCTATTCAAGTTTAAGGCCTGTAAAGGATTAAAGATCAACAAATTTACTTGACTAATTATTAAAGAAAAAATGAATAGGTTGTTCCAAAATGGTTCTTGAATTATGCAAATCTAGAATTTTTATTGACATCTATGGCTGTTAATTTTCTCGGCTCGGCTCGGCTCGGCTCAAGCCCAACAAAGTACCAGACAAGTTTGGGCCTTAATAGGGGAGTTAAGTTCTTCAGAACAAGAAGGATTGTAATGGTTTCAAGAGAATGCAGTGTGTGAGACTCCCAATATGCCTATCTTTTTGGGCTTACAGCCCATCTCCGTTGTGATTATGGCACTAGAAGGCTGGTCTTTGTCATTTCAGAATGAAGCCTACATAACCTAGTGTGGTGTGTTATATTAGCTTTAGGCCTAGACCTCGAGAGTAGGCCTATTTTAGTTTTGGGTGCACTTCTAAATCCGTACTATTACTAATATATTTGGATTTAAGCCCAGTCAGTAGTCACAGAGTATTCGGGTAATCCATTTTACTAGTAAACTAACACAATAGAAAATACTAAATCTGAATTTAGACTCTATCGGTAGATTTTATAGTTAAAATAAAATTTTATAAAATTTTACTTTTGTAAAATTTTAATTGTCATTTATTTTATATTATCTAATCCATACTTCAGAGTTAGTTTACAAGTGAAGTCATAGACCGAATCTAACTAATTCCCGTGAAGTAACATACCAATCTTTCTATCTTAACGGCTAACAAAAATCAAAATTCATCAAATCAATATTCGATCTATAATAAATCAAGATTGAATAAAAGCTTCTAAATTTTCATCATAATTAAATTAAGTGTTGATTTCACTTTATCCCTAAATTAGGTGAATAATTAAATTTTATTGTATAAACTAAATGAATATTATTTTACCCCTATTCACATAATTCATTCTTTAAAAATTTTAACACATCAAGAAAATCTAGCTAAATGATTAAAGTACCCTTAGCATTATATTTTGATTTTTCATATATTTAACATTTTAATATTAGATAGTTATAAAAGAATTATGAAAAAATAAACTACACTAACAAATTGATATTTTTGACTTTAAAGAGTGAAAATGTGAAAAAATATTAAATTAAATTATATTCGAGTTGCAATTTGCACAGTTTAAGTCAAATATTAAAAATGTAATATATAAAGAGACATAAAGAAATCACGAAAGTTTCATAGAAAATATACTGCCACGCAATACCATTATAGAAAAAATTTAAACATAAATAAATCCAGTTGGAAATTGTTTGACCACTATAGTTAGATATTCAAATTCAAAATAATACCAAATAAAATCCAAAAAATTCAAAATTTGACTAAGAAATATATATTGATATGGATTACATTAAAGTATTATATAATTTATTTTTTCTTATTTTTAAATAGTTATCACATCACTACAAAAATTTAAATATATAAAAAATAAAACATAATATCACGGGTATTTCAGTCATTTAACTATATTACTACCCCGGGACGTCTTTTTTTCTTATAGATTGAAATAAAGCATTCTTTTGAAATATAAGGAATAATTCATTCTCTTGATGGTTTTATTATTGTTAATAGATTAATAGTGTTAACGGGGCAAAGTATAATTCTTTTAGTTTAAGGGACACAACGTAATTATCACCTAATTTAAGGAGACAAAATGTTACTAGCCCTTAAATTAAACTTAAACAAGATTATAACTCGATTCACATTTTAATTTAAATGTCAAATCATCCATTCAATTTATAATAAACCAAAGTTGAATAAAACTTTACATCTTTAATATAAGTAAATGAAGGCCTCCACGCGAGAAGAATACAATACTAAAGAAATTTATAATGGTACATGACTCTTTCATTCCAATGTTAGAGGAAGTTTTGCATCTCTTCAAATGAAAGAGTTACAACTCCATTCGTTAAACCTGATCCTATAATGCGTGACTGTAAAGTGTCTATATATATATATATATATAGTATATGTGTCTATATATATATATATATATATTATATATATATATGCACATTTACCGCATTCAAGTTCATATTTTGTGCAAGGTTCTAAGCCAGTGCAGTGAAAGTGAACCAAAGGAAAATTCTTTGCAATAACAACTCACAAATAAAAGAAAATGGTACCCATTTTTTCTTGAAGAGTAAGTATTCTATTTTCCATATCACTTCTTCTTTTTTTTTGGGTTAAATTCCTCTTTTCTTCTTTATTGTTTCCTTGGCTTTGGTTTAATGAGTTACTAGTTTAACCGGTGAATCACTAAAAAAATATTTTTTATTAATGTATAGTAAATTCAGAGTAATAAATAAAAGACATATGGTAAAAATATTGATAAAAATGCTATATCAAACTTTTAATTGTTGTAAATGAATTCTAAAATATTTAATTTCTTTACAAACTATGGTGAAATAAGATTGAAATAATTAATTTTAAAATTCTTATGCTTATGTAGTTCTAAAGGTAAATACAATAATATATCTAAAACATAAGAAATTATTTTTTCACTACTACTTCTTGTCACGGTTATTTTGTAATGATTGTATATTTAATAATAATAATAATAAATGTTTAGGACAAAAATTTGTAATGTTAATGATTACATTTTTGTTAGAAAATATAATAATAGTAAATGCTTTTGGCAATTTATTTCTAAAAACAACATAAATAAATTTTGAAAAATGAAATGATTTTGAAAAATGAAATGATTTTAAAAATTATGTTTACAAAAGTAAAGAGAAAATGAAAGAATTCATACAATAAAAAGGATATAATATTAAAAATACTAAAAAAGACTAATAACTAGGGGGTAAACGAGTCACATCGAGCACGTATAGTGTTCTACTCGAATTCAAACTCAATTTTTTTTACAATACTCAAACTCAAGCTCGAGCTCGAAAATTTGAGATAGTTCGATCTCGGATGAGCTTCAAAATTTGAGGTAGTTCGAGCTCGATTCGAACTCGCTCGAAATAAGTAAAACGAGCTCGAACTCAAGTAGTTCGTCTTTTTCTTACAGGTAAAATATGTAATTTTCTAAAAAGTATGGATATTTTAATAATTTTATATATAATAAAAAAATTATATGGTATTCGAAAAGCTCAACAAGCATTCGAGTATAATATTCCTGTGCTCGAGATCGACTTGTCAATAGTTTCGAACTCGAGCTCGAGTCAAATTTTTGACCAAGCAGCTTGATTCGTTGCCAGTCTTACTTACAACAAGGGGTGGCTTGATGGTATTGTTGCTGTTGGGCGACAATATTTAACCCAAGTTCAAATCCTTAGGGCTAGAGTATGCAATCAAATTTTAGCCAAAAGCAAGTTGCTTTCAACCCGGCGGGTTGCCAGTTTATCTGGTTGAATCGTCGCGTAGTAAAAAAGTTTACGAATTACTTCCTTATACGAATAGATGTGTAACCCGACCCGATTTTAATAGATGTGCAACCCAACCTGATTCATATTCAGACCCGGATTCGATTAATATAACCGGATTCATATCCCGCTCAGGAGATTCAACCGGACTTGAGCGGGGGTTGCTGGCTTACCTTGTTGAGCCGTCGAGTCGTAAAAAAGTTCAAGAATTGCTTCCTTATATGAATAGATGTGCAACCCGACCTGATTTTATAGTCGATTTACTGATTTGACTACCAGATCGAACTAGGCCTGTAAACGGGTCGGATTTTGGGTCAGATCTAGCATATCCAGACCTAGATTTGATTAATATAACCGGATTCATATCCGAATTCGGATTCTGGCTAGAGTTTATAAAAGTAGATGTACACCCGAATCTTGTCGGATTCGGGTCTTAATATTCTTTTTATAACTTTTAAAATTATATATAGAACTATTTCAACTTATTGAATTTTCTCTTTTTTTAAAAAAAAAAATTTATAAAAAAAAATTTATTTTATAATTATTATTTATGTATGTATTATACATTAAATATTAATTACATTGGCAAGATTCGCAACATATATGTATATATATATAATGATACTAATATATAATAATTTTATTATATATTAAATATTTTAATTTGATCGGGTCGAAACACCAAAACCTACATCCAATCCGTTTACTATCATAACTAAATGAATCTGAATCAGATCCGAATAATCAAAATTTATCATAAATTCAGACACAAATAAACGAGTTCAAATCGGATCGAATTAATCTAAACCTGACCTATTAATAAGATTAAATCGGATCGAGTTTAATAAGTATGCTCTTAGGTTTCAATGTAATTGTTATATTAAACTAGTCCAGTATTAATTAAGATGGGAATATTACACCTCAATAAGGCTCATAAAGGCATACACCATCCCAATCCAAAATTCCCAAGCAATACCTTCCTTTTCTTTAAGAAACCAAAATCATGGTACCAAAACCCATTCCATCCCCTACTTCAATAGTAGGACAGGCAGTACAGCACAATCATCAGTGGTAGTACTTCCAAATAAAAATCCCAAAATTTGCAATATTATATGGCATTAAACCTCTCGTCTTTACTATCATCTTCAATAGTTCGTCGCCAAGTACCATTAATCAGGTGCTTTCTGTGTACTAGGTTTTGGTCTTTCGAATCTCTACCCATTCTCAAAGTGGGGCTGTGTTCAATCCCTCCCCTTTCCTCCAATCTCGAGGTAATTTCCCAATTCTACATTTTTATGCATTTTTGTTGCTGAATCTTGATTTCTTGGCACTTTTTGGTGAAATTAATTTGTGGGTTTTTCTTTTTTTCAGATCAAAACTTGGTATTAGAAGTGTTCAGAGTACTAATATAAGAATGGAAGCCAGCAACAAGACTGTTCCCAGTATTGTTGTCTATGTCACTGTTCCAAATAAAGAAGCTGGTTGGTATTTTTTTAAAAAAAAAATTTCGCTTTCTTTTGACTCTATTTTTGATTAATATGCTAGTTATAATAATTGTATAATTGACCATATTGGGATTTTAGTTCTTGGATTATTGAGCTTGAATGTGGCTATTGTCATGTGTTCTACTGTTAGTTTATTTTTGTGGGTTTTGGTAGATTTTGTCTCACATTGTATGCATAGGCTTCAATTTGTTTATGTGATTATGTGAACTAATTAATGTATATTTACTGATTTAAGTGTCAATACATATTTTAAGACGTCCTGTTGATATGCCTCTTGAACGCTACTCTATGTATATCTGCCACTTTAAGTGTTTGTACGAGTTTTCAGGACTTTCTGTCGATGTGCCTTGTGACTGCTCAAACAAAAAGTCATTATGCCTTTCGGGTTGTTTGCTAGAATCGGCTGATCAAAAGAGAAGATTTTGAAGCGGATAGAAAAATATTGGTTAGGTTGAGGGGATTAAAATATAAAATAAATAAATAAAAGCTACAGTCATTTATGTATTTAATCTTGTCAAAGTGATACGGGATCTTGAATGATAGGAGTCTGAAAATTAGCACAAAATAAATGATTCTCCTCTTGAGAATTGATCTTCTGATGATTTCTCCAATGACGACTATGCAACATTATTCTACCCTATAATCTACTCTATGTTCTAACACCCTATGACACTTATTAATGCAGAATACAGTGTTCCCTAGGGTTTTATAAGTTTGTAGTGAAAAATGCCCCTAAGAAGCCCTAAACTCTCAAAACATGTTTTCTCCTGTTTTTAATGGGGACATGGGGACGGCTGAGGTCTCCCAGGTGCAGCAGCGCCTGGCTTCCAGTTCCTTAGTTTTTATTTTCTTCTTTTATTTCCTCCTTTTGGCAAGGGACAGGGTGCTGAAGCTATGAACTTTTTGCATTTTTCATATCTAAATCGGTTTGATTGATTAAACTCGTAGAGAAGTGAAAGGACTTTGCTTCAACTAATGTAATGTCAAAAACCTTTTAAATGGTAAACCTGTGCCTGGGCTTATTGATGCAGGTAAGAAACTAGCTGAAAGCATAATAAAAGAAAAGCTTGCTGCATGCGTAAACCGAGTGCCAGGTGCGTGTTTGAATTTTTTCCTCCAGAACTTTGAACATACTTTTTCATTTCTTTTGTACATTTACTCCTTTTGGTGTTTGTTTTAGTTGCCGGAGTAATCACTTACCCTCCAATCATTCAAAATTATGCAGTCTGTATGATGTTTGATGGTAAAAGTCTAAGATTAATGTTTAGAGCAAGCATTTCAAATTTTTTACTGTAGCATGCAAAGTCCAATTGGTTGTACGAAGTATTCAGAAAACTGATTTGTACATTCTTGCAAGTTTTATGTCAACTTGAGATTGAACTTCAATAACATTTTATATGTCCAATCTCTGATGAAAATGCGAAATGAAAAGCAATGCTTTCATTGATGACATCACACTGATTGTTCTTCATTTAGAGCCCTTTTCATGGTCATAATGTGAGAAGTATTCCTTAGTTTATTCAGAAAGGGGAAGCGTGATACTCATTTGGGTGTAACTTTTTCCTCCTTCGTCTGGTTGATGTGTTATTGTACTGCACTATCTTCAGAACTGTTGTAGGTTTGATGGAAGTAAGTATGATGGATTTCATTTATCACACTAGTATTATTTAGGATCCATTAGTTTAGTATTTTAAAACTTTTTTTAATGTGAGAATCTTGCTGAATTTAAGCCATTTCTTTGCGGTTTGCAGGGGTAGAGTCTGTTTATGAGTGGAAAGGGGAGGTAAGATTTCTATTTCTCAAGTATGCATAAGGAATGATAAACATTGTACATAAAAATGGGCTGTGAAAAGAATTCTGGTTCTTAATATGTGCGAAAATATTTTTTTTTTATGTATATAGTTTTATCTTTGTATCATTGGTTGCAGATACAGACTGATTCTGAAGAATTGCTTATCATTAAAACTAGGGAATCACTTCTGGAAGCTCTGACAGAGCATGTCAAAGCAAATCACGAATATGAGTAAGCCCTTCGCTACTCAGATTCTTGTGTAGTCTAATACTTAAAATCCTTTAGTTGATTAAGAATTTTTAGGCTGACATACTGTAAGAGGCGTAGGTTATCTGGATGAAGTAACAGTAAAAGATAGTTTAAAACAATGTATTTGTGATCACCAAGATAACAACACTGTTAGGTCGTAATTTCCTCATAAAAAATAGTATTATTGTTCTCTACTATCTGATTCTTGTTGTTTGCCTGCTTGTGTTTTTCAAGGGTGCCAGAAGTGATCTCCTTGCCCATAACTGGTGGCAACCTCCAATATCTTGAATGGATAAAGAACACAACAAGAGACTGAACTGGTTAAAGCCATAACGAATACATGGGCATTGGATAGTTTGTTGCAATAAATTTGTTACGGTTGTGCATACTTTGTTAGCAGCGGAATGTTTTATGTTGAGAGATTTGATCGGGTCTTGTTTGCTCGAATCACTGCATGGTTTGAGGGGTTCATGGCCTTCCTACCAAACAAAAGAAAATTAGTACTAACTATGGCAAGAGCACTCCAATATTTACTAGTTCTAAAATGTTGTGTACTACCGGATTATGGTAACTCTTTGCCTCATAATTTGGTATTATCAGGTAATGCCAAAACAAATTCATTTATTGGACGTCAAATGATAAAACAAATGGGAAGAAATATGAAAGGCACAACGAAAGAACAAACTTGTATAAAATGTGATGTGTCGTGAAATAAAAAAGTTTTTCAAAAATACAGTATTGAGTAATGATTGCGAAATATATAATTTAAAAAATAATAAATAATGAGCAATAAGAACAGAAAAACTTATTCACCACCTGAGCATCTGAAGTCCAGAGAGTCGGCCTGTCCTTCATTTGTTGCATGATGAGGAGGGTTCTGTCCCAGTAAGATCATTCAAAGTGCCCAGCTCTGCCGTGGCTCCCTCAAGTGCCTGTACAAGCACCTAGTGTGTACTACCAAATTATTCTCATTCCGGCAGAATTTAACAGCAGGAAAGATGCAGGGGTTTACCTGTTTCAGCATACTACAAGCTATATCTGTAGCGTCAAGAATTTCATGTTGAAATAGTTAGAAATTCAATGCCAGCTCCAGCCTTATAGGATGAGTAGGGGGAAGAAAAGCCACTGCAATTTCCTTCAACAACAAGAGAAGCAATAACATGTTAGAGCTCTATTGAAAGACTTCAGCACCATATCATAGAACTGGAAATTCAATCTTGTTATACAGACTTTTAGCTTTTTATCTTTTTTTAATTTTTCTTTTTGGTCATCGGGTCGAATTCTTAAAGCTTGTTTAATTTTCTAACTTATGCTAGAGTTTTAAATTTGTTTTTAGTAATATTCGACATAAATTTTACTTTTGTTAAAAAAGAAATCTCATAATAATCAAATAAACACACACACACACATATATATATTATTCATTACGAAATTGATATGCTCGAAAGGAAAAAAATAAATAAATCAAAACAGAGGTGCATAAGAAATCAATAATATGTACAAAGGCTCAAGTGCATACAAAAATATTAATCAATTTGTTCACAATTTTTATCATTTTTTGAGAATTTAATTTTTTTAAAATGATATATTATTAGTGATGGGTGTTTAAATGTTTTTAATTATACCCTTTGAAATTCAAAACTTGAATTGTATAGCATTTGTCCATATAAAAATAGTTCATTCAATGCATTTATATAAAGTGATAAATATAAAATGATAAACAAAAATCAGTGATGTATCATTATATTCGTAAAATAAAGAACGAAATCTGATAAAAAAGAGATTGAATATTCAATAAAATTTTGACGCGTAGACTAATTTTGGAAAGTACTTTCCACAAAAATGAATGATAAAAATGAAAATGTCCTTAAAAAAAATGAAAATAGTAATAATTATATAAATATTTATTTTTTAAAAAAAAAGTATACCTGAACAACTACGTAAGTGTTGATAGTAGTATATAATCAGTACCCCTGTGACGATCAGAGATTAAGCCTCGCCCTTCATCTTCAAATAAAACACCTGAAGAGAAATTTCTGACAACGTGTCATTTGTGGAAACGATTGTGTACCGGTGCGGGTTTTAGAGGGATTTTTTTTAGGCACCTAAAAGAATACCCCTCTAAAACCATCACCTGTACACAATCGTTTTCATAGACGGCGCATTATCAGAAATTTCTCAAACACTTGAGACTCGCGACATTCAGCTGGAAGCCGTCAGCGACAGCTTTGCATTGAGCATATGCAAAAGCCACTTACAAATTTTATCTATTCTATCTTCTCTTCAATCTGTACTTCCCGATGAGTAAGACGCGACAGTCATCAGTCCTCGACTCTTTCTCCCGCTCGGTCAACGAAAGGGAGCGATCGCTTTCCTGAAAGCAGGTTGCACTCTTCCTCCTTGAGTTCGGCGGTGATTTAAACTATCTTGTCCATGTTCTATGACAGCAAATTGAAATAAGGCCAATTAAAAATAAGGATAGCACCAAGAAAAAGGTTGGAGACAATAAAATTTTATTAAACTTTTCCACACACACGCAAAGCAGCAGCAACACATATATATAGTACTTTATAAATTGACTTCCTAAACCAATTGAATATAGAAAATCTATTCGAACTAAAATTTGACCAACTCACAATTAAAAACAACTTAGGAAACTAAGTAACAACTCCTCTAATACTCTACTCCTAATTAAATTATACTTTAGTTTAATGTTAGTATTCCTACATTGCCTCCTTTAAACCAAAATCTTCAAATTTGACCATTCTAAGCATCTTCTTCAACTTCATGAACGACTTCACTTTCAGTGGTACCATGAAAATGTCTGCCACTTGATCTTCAGTCTTACAATAATCAATGATAATCTCTTTGTCTTGAACCAACTCACGAATGAAGTGATATTTAATATCAATATGCTTGTTTCGTCCATGAAATACCGGATTCTTTGACAATTCAATTGTCGATTTACTATCACAAAAAATTTTGGTAGGTCTGTCTTGCTTGTGTTGCAAAAATTCAAGCATCCTTTTCAACCATAGTGCTACACAATGTAGCACTACTTGCCGCCGCCATATATTCGGTTTCAACGGTGGACAATGCCACAACTTGTTGCTTCTTGGATGACTAAGAAAACACACCACTTTCCAAGTGAAAAGCATACCCGGAAGTACTTTTTCTTTGTATCATGTCACCAACCCAATCGCTATCTGTATACCAACAAGTTTGTCACAATTCATTCATTAGAATATGAATAAAAGATACCATCAGATTGTGTACCTTTAATATATCTCAAAATCCTCTTGGCTGCTTGCAAATGTGACTGACGCGGAGATTTCATAAATCTACTAATTAACCCAACACTATAAGTAATATCGGGTCTTGTAGAAATCAAGTATTTTAGACTCCCAACCAATCTTCTAAAATTTGTTGCATCCACAAACTCACCAGTGCCATCTTTTGTCAATTTCAGATTTTCTTCAACGGGAGTCATTATTGATTTAGTAATGTCCATCTTAAATCTCTTCAAAATATCACCAGCATACTTATTTTGTGAAATAAATATTCCACAATTTGTTTGAGTAACCAAGAAAATATGACATTAATCCCAAATCAATCATCTCAAAATGATTAATTATAGCCTCCCTAAACTCACAAATTAACTTGAGATTATTGCCAGTAAAAATTAAATCATCCACATATAAGCATACAATAAGAATATCACCATCAGGATTAAATTTAATATACAAGGTATGCTCATATGGACATCTAACAAAACCATGCTCAACAAAATAAAAATCAATACGAGTATACCAAGCTAGAGGAGCTTGCTTCAAACCATAAAGTGCCTTATTCAATTTATAGATTTTATTTTCTTGGCCTCTTTTGATGTAACCCGCAAGTTGCTCAACATATACCTCCTCTTCAAGGACACCATTTATAAAAGCAGACTTCACATCCATTTGATGAATTTTCTAAGAATTATTTGCAGCATGAGAAATAATCATCCTAACAGTATCAAATCTTGCAACCGTTGCAAAGATTTCAAAGTAGTCAACACTTACCTTTTGTTTGTATCCTTTGACTACCAATCTCGTTTTGAAGCGATTCACCTCTCTAGTTGGCTTGTATTTCGTTTTGTACACCCATTTGACTCCAATGCCCTTCTTTCCAGCTGGTAGATTTATCAACTCCCATGTGTTATTCTTCTTAATGGCTTGAATTTCATCATCCATTGCTTGGCTCCACAGACAAATGATTACCTTGAATAGCTTCCTCAAACGAAATTGGATCGCAATCTGCAAACAAAGCAAAATTTACAACATTCTTATCAGATAAATCATTGTCATTATTAACAACATAATCTTGCAAGCGGACTGGCAAATGTCGTTGTCGTTGTGGGCGACTAGATGACTCTCCAAGAGTAGATTGTGAACTAGATGGTTGTTCAATACTTTCTTCCTCCATAACTGTTGGCATTAATGGAAGTGCTGGTGAATAATCTGAATTTTTCTTGGATCAATCTCAAGATCCTTGCTCATCAAATGTGACATCCCTACTAACAATCATCTTCCCAATATTTGGATTGAACAACTTATATCCCTTTGTTTCATGACCATACCCAACAAACACACATTTTTCTGGTTTGTCATCCAACTTTTTTCTTATTGCATCTGGAACATGAGCAAAAGCAAGACAATTAAATACCTTTAAATGAGAAATATTTTGTTTCTTACCAATCCAAACCTGTTGCGATGATGTGTAGATTGTATAAGTCTTCCCATTATTACATCGTGCAGGACACCTATTAGATACATAAATTGCACAAAAAACAGTTTCTGCCCAAAAATCTTTAGGCAAATTTTTAGCATGCATCATGGATCTCACCATATCCATCACAGTTTGATTTTTTCGCTCAACCACACCATTTTGCTGAGGAGTGTATCTAGCAATCATTTGATGTCTAATACCATGTTTCTCTAAAAAATTATCACAGACAGTAAATTCAGTGTCTCGATTAGTTCTTAAAGTTTTAATCAAGTATCCACTTTACTTTTCTACATACACTTTAAAACTTTTAAATGTGTCACATGCATCAGATTTATTCTTCAAAAAATAAACCCAAATTTTTATGCTGAAATCATCAATAAAAGTAACAAAATATCAACTACCACCATTTGAAGGAATCTCAACTGAACACAAATTTGAATGAATTAATTCCAAAGGTTTCTTAGCCCTCCAAGCTTTGCCTTTAGGAAAAGAATCTCTATATTTCTTTTCCAAACATACAAAACTCATAGTATTTTATTTGAAAAATTAATGGTGGACAAACCATAAACCATTTTTCTCCTAACAAGAAAACTTAGACTATCAAAATTCAAATGACCAAAACGCATGTGCCACAACCAAGTATCATCAAAATTCACAGAACTAAAGCAAGGTAAATCACCACAATTTAGAGAAATAGGCCATAAGTCTTTGTGATTCATATTTACTTTTGCAATTAGTCCCAATCGATCATCAGAATTGGTTCCAACACCATATTTGAAACGCAAATCATAACCCTTTTCAGAAAGTTGTCCCAAACTTAACAAATTATGATAAAGACTTGGTACATAATGCACATCAGATATAAAATTAGCAGATCCATTCTTCAAAGTAATACCAATTTTTCCTTTACCAAGAACAGATACTTTTTTATTATTTCCAAATTTAACATAGGATATGAAAGATTTATCAAATTCAGAAAATATATCTTTAGTTTCACACATATGATTACTACACCCAAAAGTGTCAATGAACCAATTATTCTTTTTATTTTCTTCAGATCCAGAACTGAAAAATAAAATTGTCTCATCTTTTTTACCATTATTTTCAGCTACTTTAGCATGCACATCTCTATTATTAGATTTATTTGACCAACATTCAAATTTATAATGACCAAAATTTTGACAATTATGGCACTGAATTTTACGTCTATCAACATTATAATTTTGCTCATTATTTGGACCACGATTATTATCTCTTTGTTGATAATAAAAATTACCTCTACCACGGCCCCTAAAATTACCTCTACCTTCACGACCTCTTTCACGTCCTCGAAAATTTTGATTCCACTAGTTTAAATTTTTACCCTTCTCTTTTCCCTTGTTTGTCTTGTTTGTCTCTATTTGCAACGCCTTTTCAACCGTTTCTTTTTCTGCACCATCATCTAACTTTTCGTTAATTCTCTATTCATGAAGAATTAACTGTTGAACTCCAGTTATGATAATCATATTTTGATGATGACCAAATCATAAATGCTAATGGCTTACAAACAAGTGTGCAGAAAAATAGGAAGGATCGGATAAAAATGACCATCCGAACACAATCAAGAAAAATAACCAAAAGTTGAACAACACCTTTCGGACGATGAAGAGCGTCCGAAAGAAAGGATATCGGACGCAAGGAAGCGTTCGAAGTATGACCAAACAACACTGAGAAAGAACACATCTTTCGGATGTAGATAACTGTCCGAAGGAATCCGAAAGCATGATGATTGAACGTTGAAAACCGTCCGAGAAAAGGAATTCGAAAGTATGATGAACGGATGTTGAAGACTGTCTGAAGCCAAAAAAGATTGGACGTTCAAGACCGTCCGAAGAAAGGAGCTCGAAATGAAGTAACTTTTCTGTCAGAGATGTAGGACGCATATGACCGTCCAAAACACTGTTCATCAAGCTGTAGGACGTATGAACGGACGTCCGAACCCACCATCCGAACCCCTAACGGTTAGTTTTTAACAACTAATTTTTTGACCGTTAGAGCTCAAATTTCTATAAAGCACATCTTTCATCTATAAATAGCCCAAGGACTTCCAAATGATGTGTGGAACTACAACATTCAATACAAACACTTGTAAGAGCTATTTGGAGAGAAATAGGCTAAAATATTGTGGGTTGTATTGATTTGAGTAGTATAGTTCTCTTGGCTCAACTAGTGGGAATTAGTGTGAGCAAGAATAGACTAGTGAGTGATCTTCAAGTGTAAGAGTGGAGGGATAACAAGTGTACAAAAGTGAGGTTGTAGTGTAAAACCCTTTGGCTCAACTAGAGGAACTTAATTGGTACAAGTGTGAGCCTACTTTGTGTACAAGAAGGTTATTGCCTCACATTCTTTGAAGAGGCACTACTAGTGGATGTACTCCAAACTTGAGAAGTTTGAGAATTTGGTTTGATATTCTTTAAACTTTGATTGTTAAATATTTATCTTTGATCATTTGTGCTTAAGTATTCATTTGTTGCACAAAGTTTGTATTTTTATTAAGCACTCCAAAAGATTTTGATTTTTTGAGACAACCTAATTCACCCCCCTCTTAGGTTGCTTTGATGCCAACATTAACGATCCCTGCAAATTCTCAGGGCTCAAATTTGACAAATCTTTTGTCTTTTGGATCACCGCTACCACATGATCAAATTTCATGGGTAGTGTATTGAGAATTTTCTCAACAAACACTTCATCACTCAGATCATGGCCATTTAAAGCCATCTCATTCTTGATATCCGTCACCCCAAAAAAATAAGATTCAATCGTTTTCGATTTTTCCATGTTTATAAGTTCAAATTTTCTCTTCAATATCAACAAATTATTTTGCTAGATTCGGTCAACTCCAGGTATGTTTTTGCCAAAATATCCCATGCCTGCTTTGCAGTTTTGGCGTTTGCAATTTTGCCAAAAATTGACACATCAACTGCTTGATGAATTTGACACAAAGCCAAACTCACCCTCATTTTTATATTGGTGTTGGCGTTTTCTTCAATTTCTTGAAGGACATACTCATATAAAGTACTGCATGTGCTTGAAGATAGATCTCCATCTGAATTTTCCAAAAATTATAATCTTTTTTTTCTGTGAGTTTTGGAACTACACAGATGACATTATTATTATTTCTAACATGATTGCTCAACTAACCTTGCTCCTACACATATGACATTATTATTATTTTTTGACATGATTGCTCAAACTAACCTTGCTCTGATACCAATTTGACAGCAAATTGAAATAAGGCAAATTCAAAATAAGGATTGCACCAAGAAAAAGGTTGGAGACAACAAAATTTTATTAACTTTTCCACACACGCAAAGCAGCAGCAACACATATATATAGTATTTTATAAATTGACTTTCTAAACCAATTAAATATAAGAAACAACTCACAATTAAAAATAACTTAGGAAACTAAGTAATAACTCTTCTAATACTCTACTCCTAATTAAATTATACTTTAATTTAATTTCCTACATTCTGTGCCATTTCATCGTAAAGCTCTCATTTGAGAATGACCCGGTCGGCGCCGGGAGATGCGTTGGCCATTTGAAAACACTGCCTTGCTGGTTGCTGTTTACATTTTATACATTATTATCAGATGGATGGAGATTGAAAGAATGTTAGTTTAAGAACAATAATAACCAAATTTCAATTATTAAGCAGTTTTAAATAGCTGGATGAAGATTGGAAGAAGAATAATTTATGGCGGTCCGGTGATACTTGGAACACATTTAAACATATCCGAATAAAAAATTTGTCAGGAACATTTTTCTGTTATGATTACTTTTTAAATCATTTTATGTGATAAAATTTTATTAAATCACTAAATTCTTATTTTAAATATTTGGTCGTATTTATTTATTTATTTTGAATATTATAACACTTGTCACTTTATCACTTTGTACAGATACACTCATTTGTTTATAGGTATAGAAAAAAAGGAAGAAATAAAAATCAAAATTAATGATAATCATAAATGTTAGTTTGGTTGATTATTTATAAGAATAAAAGTATTAAAAAATATTTATTTTCACTTTGCGATCACTTGCAACTTAGTTCCAAATTGAATGGCTTATTAAGTATTAACCAAACAAAACCAAACAACCAAGCAAAAGAAAGTGATATAAAATCTTATAAATGTTGAGATTTATGATTCTCATTTTGATTTTATTTTTCAATTCTGAACCAAACATCTACTAACTTATTAAAACTAGTGACAATGATACACTCAATGTGTGTAATAAGAAAATTAATTTATTTAAAATTTATTTTGTGTAAATTAAATTAACATTATTTAAACAATATCTCCAAGTTTATATATATATATAGAGAGAGAGATTACATTTTAAAGGGTAAAAAACTTCAATTGCCCTAAACTCTTAGGTTAGCTTCATTTTGGCCCTGAACTATTATTTATTTCATTTTGGTTGTTTAACTCCTAAAAGTGTATAAATTGAGCCCTTTTATTAATTTCAGTCGTTAACATAAACAAATAAGGGTTAAATTTGTCATTTTAATCATTTTCATTACCAAAACAACATAATATTTGTCAATATTCCATTTTTAGGTTAAAGATATAAATTTTTATGCATCAGGTACAATATTTGAGCCTGTTTACAAACGCTCAGTAATTCCAATGGCCGAACTGCAAAATCCCAAAACCCCCCTTCTTCTTCCTCGTCCTCGCTCAACTTTCCCCATCAGGTCTCGCTTCGATCAATTCTCTCTCCAATATCCAGCTGGCAGCGAGGGAAAAAGGAGAGTGATGGAGGGGAGAAGGGAGGAGGAAGGTCTGACTTGGGGAAAGGGGGCAGGGAAGGTAGGGGAGAAAGTGAAGATGTAGGGGGGAAAGGAAGGGTGACTGACGGGGAGCGAGGGACGAGGAGAAGAGGGAGAGGAGGGTCTGAACAAATGGGAATACACATGATATATCAATTTGGCAGGAAACAGAAACATAAAATAAACTTGTCAAAGGAAAATCTGACAATGGGCATCAAGCAAATTCCAAGTGGCTTTTCAATTACTGGGTGATAAAACAAGATCCTAGTGAACATGATGCTGTTTTAGATCTGTAATGACAAACTGTGGCTTGCTAATTGCAAGAGATTTCAATAGTTTTCATTCACATTCAACAAATACCCGATATTCTGATAGTAAAAGGTAGACACGATGGAATACAAGCAAAAATGCCAAAAATTAACTCAAAATTTAAGGCGGCAGTAAATTGGCACTTTCACTTGGATTAGTTCCATCACAATTCATTCTATAATCCAAAAGACTAGGATTAGTCTGAATAAAAAAGATAAAAGTATCATATCATAGCTTGACACCTGCTTCTTAGATAACACTCCATTAGTCAGCACAAACAAATGACATTCGAAGCCCACCTCCAGGAGACGTTGAGGAACAGTTGGCCTAAGATTTAAGGCTCATCCAACTGATCCTGCATGAAGAACAATGTACACGTCAAGCAAAATTGTTAACTCTAGGCCTATGTAGTAGGGAACATGGAGAGAACTCATTCACTACCTGAGCATCAGAAGTCCAGAGAGTCACAGGTTGTCCCTCAATAGTTGCATGATGAGGGTGCTGTCCTTGTAAGATTCTTCACCCAAAGTGTCCAGCTCAGCTATGGCTTCCTCAAATGCCTGTTACAAGCAATTGGAATGTAAGGACCAATAAATCTCATTCTGGTAGAATATCTGGAAATGTCCAATCCCACCAGCCTTGAACTATGACTGCACCAGCACAAGTTATCAAACACCAGACAGAAAGCATAGAATCCAATAAAGAAACCAAAAACCTAAGATAGCACCCTGGCAAAGCCTTTCTCAATCAGCCAACCAGAAGTTTTTCTCTATTAAGAACATAAGAACAAGTTTGATCAATTCAATCAGCAGTAAAAGGATTAACATTCATCAAAAAATCAAGAGAACTAAACATGCTGATACCTGAAACAGAGTGAAAGGTATTCCTAGAGCAGGAAAATACACCATATACATAGTGTGCTCTCCTTGGTCAATGAATTTAGGGTATTTCTAGAGACTGGACCTTGCAATACTTAATTGCACCCTAAACATGGTTAAGTGGACGCATATTGACTTATCTGCTTTGATTTACAAAAGTTATCTTCCTTCAAGGGGTCTATCCTTAATCAAGAATATCCACAACAATGAAAATCAAAACAAGATAAAAATGAACAAAACATAGACATCTGTCAAGTTCAAACAGCTTCACATATGGCAAATGCAACACAAACCAGAAATACATGTAAATCTTATATATTATTCAGAAGACATCTTCAAGCTACTTTCCAACCAGTCCTGTAGATGTTGTACATAATATCAACCATGGAGTTCCAAATTATAACAGGATATAAATGGTAAATAGAAGCACATGATAATATAAATATGGTCATAAAGATGTGATAAAGACAGAATTTTGCTCAAAAGTTTTACTCTATCATGGGAAGCAAGATGCAGGAGTATACCTGTTTTGCCATACTACATGCTTTATCTGATGAGTTAAGAATTTCATAATAAAACACTGAGAAATTCAATGCGCCTGTATAGCCCCAGCCTTATAGGATGAGTAGGGGGAAGATCAGCCAGTGCAATTTCCTTCAACAACAAGAGAAGCAATACCATGTTAGAGTATTGAAAGATTTCAGCATCCATATCATAGAACTGGAAATGCAATCTTTTTAACATTCATATCATATTCAAGCAAGCTTTCACCTTGTTACTCAATCTACAGCACTCACCCAAACAATTAACCCATACATGAGGCAGCTCTTTCATACAAAACTAACCTGTACTCGAAATGTAAGATCATAAAGTCCAAAATTCTCAATCACAAAACACTAGAGCCTCCAATACATCCCTATTCTAGAGTTCATGCATCTCTACGAAATATGTACCATGAAAATCACAATTCATCTTCATTCAATAAAATAACTTCAAGATCTACAACTGTTTATCTATATCACATTTTTTATGGCAAAAAAAGAAAATAATGGGACTAATTCCTCATTTTTTTATTTGACTGTGGAAAGAAGTCCAATAAAAGTTATTTTAGACCCCAGAGTTACTTTGGCAAAATCATTCATCAGCACCAACATATAAAATTACTTCTGAGTGTATTTTGCTCTACGCTCATAGTGGAGATAAACACTCATCATGAGAAAATACAAAACAGTAGTCATACATGTGTTCAGCACAATAAAAAACCCCCAACAAGTATGCATAATCATATCCTGGTAAGGTCCTATCCCACTTTCATTAGCAGTCCAAAATTATTACCCATTCACTCTATACTTTTAAAATTGATCTTGTTGGACCAACATATCAATAGGAAATTACCTATTGGTACGATAACTTGATGTACATCTAAAACATTCAAAAAGCCAATGCCTACATAAGCATCCCTAAGCTATTTAGCTTTCTAAACGCAAATACAAACCATCAAGCAATTATTCTAAATCTTACTTGGAAAGCACAAATACACAGTCCAAAATGCACATAGGTATTATATTTGCATTAAAAAAAATCCAACTACAGTTCACCTTATCATACTGAAATAAAAAGAATCTCAAGATCATTCAAATCACAACTAAAACAGATTGATACGGCAACTCTACAAACACAGTCAGTAAATCCAAAAAATTCTAATGTCTCTTCAACACAAAAGATGTGTATAAAAGACAGTTACTAACTCAGCGATAAAGACGCATACAATTGCCCTAATTTCAAAGTTTCCAACAAATCTAATCTCAAAACCCCAAAATACACAACAAAAACAAATTAAACAATCATACATATAAAAATAATCACAAAAATTTACAGCCAGTCACTAGATTTTAGAATACACACTCAAACCCTAGAAATGTGCAAAGGCTGAAGTGTGTACAAAAATATTATACCTGAGCAGCCTTGTAAGCGTTCATCGTATCATCAGCAGCCTCCTTACGCTCATCTCCAACCTTAAACTCAGCCAAATAGCGATGATAATCTCCCTTCATCTTCAAATAAAACACCTTAGACTCACCGGAGGAAGCAGACGGCACCAGATTCGAGTCCAGAAGCTTCAAAATCCCCGCACAAATTTGACTCAGTTCACTCTCAACCTTAGATCTGTACTCCTTGACAAGCACGACGTGGTCTTCGTTCTTCCTCGACTCCTCCTTCTGCTCGATCGACGAAACGATCCTCCACGCGGCGCGTAGGGAGCCGATCACGTTCTTGTACGCCACCGAGAGCAGGTTGCGCTCCTCCACCGTGAGTTCGGTGGCAGGGGTGGCGCTGAGAACTAACTTGTTCATGAACTGTACCATCTCTTCGTAACGCTCGGCCTGCTCGGCTAGCTTCGCCATGTAGACGTACTGCTCTCGCGTTAGATTGTCCGGGACGCCGACGGCAAGTGCGGTAGCCATTTCCGGTGAAAAATAGAGAGAGGGAGAGAGAGAGAAAATGCGCGTTCGTAGAGAGAGAAAGTGGGGCAGTTAATGTGCAGTTTTTCTAATTCTGTGGTTGAATTTTAGATATTTATATTTTTGTGGTTAATAACGTGGAAATAGGACGACTGCTTCCTTGGGCGGGATGGAGGGCTGTTTAGGCCGTGTTTGGGAATCAGAATTTGGAATTTGGGTTTCGAATTGTTAGCCTTGACTCATTTTTTTTTTTTAACTCTTTAATTTTCAAAAAAAGAAAATAATTTATAAAATTACAAATTAAGAACTACTTGTCAAAGTCGTGATAAAATCATACTGAATTATAAATATTTGATTTTATATAAGGTCAGATTTTGTTACTTCTTTTCTGAATTTAGTAACACATCTATAGTATTGTCATTTTATATAGATATATTTTTTAAAAATACTTACACATTAGCTTTGCTAATAGATTTTATAGTAGAAATGTAAATAAAATTTCATAAAATATAGGAGTACCCTTTGTAAATCTTATAGTAGAAATGTAAATAAAATTTCATAAAATATAAGAATAATTAACGAGGCACATCACAAGGTTTACAAATAGAGTTTTACACTATTCATATTTGGTATATGTGATATATTTTTGGAAAAATAATATTTAAAATTTCATCTTACAGTAATATTTACACTCTGAATGACCAACTACATTGAATTTGAGAATTTTTTTTAACAAGAAGTCTAAAACTTCTCTAAATGACCAACTACATTGAATTTGAGGAATTTTTTAACAAGAAGTCTAAAACTTCTCTAAATGACCAACTACATTGAATTTGAGAATTTTTTTTTATACAGCTTATATTTCTGCAAACACATAACTATTTTAACCAGAAAAAAAAAAAAAAAGAAAAGATAGATAGTATGGTCAAATATATAGAGCTAAACGATGGTTTTAATAAAAGAAAATATTTATAAAAATACAAATTCATAGTCACATTTTAAAATTATATTATACAACAATATCTTATTGAATCATTAATATTTAACTTTAAATATTAAATCGAATTTCGTTTCTTCTTTTTCAAATCTAATTATACCTCCATATCTTATCATTTTGCCAATTTTTATATATGCACTCTTTAGAAAAGCCATTCGGAAACTCCGAAGCCATCATAACCAACATCTACTGCTGTTGTGGCGTTTTTTCCCTTGGCGAAACTAAAATAATAGTATAACTCCCTCAGTTGCTTGATCAATTTTGACAATAAAATGTTCTCTTCTTATTGGACATGGGGGTCCCAACTTGTGAAATATGCTTGCCGTCGTCCTACTGATTGAACTGCATGTTGTTTCCTCAATTACACTAGAACATTGAAAAACTTTATTATATTAATGGAAATATTTAGATACATCTAATTTTTAGTTTTACTTATAAATTTTATAGCGTGATGAAATTTTTAATATAAGTTAATGTAACTAAAATTTTATAAAATTTAATTTTGATCACAGGTCTACAGGTGAGATAAAAAATTAAATTTTTAGTAATATTTTTCTGATATGAAACTCCTACTAAGTTATATGTTTAAATGATATTTCTAAATTAATGATACTCTAATATTTTAAATAGCAGATTTATTTTTTAGATCCATCATTTTAAATAATAAAATTTTATTAGTTTAAAAATATCACTTGTACTATATGTCATTTAATAAGATTTTCTCATAATAAAGTTTCTGCTAGAACATTTAATGCGGACTGAAATTAGAGACGTGAAAACGTGAAAAACAACTTTTGGGCGTGTTTTGTTGGGTTGAAAATATTTTTCAAAATTTCTATTAGTGACAAATATTGAAAAAAAAAATTTGGACTTAAAATGTTTTTTAGTGCAAAATATTTTTCTATTTTTTCTCACTTTGTCTGAAAACAATTTATGGAATTATTGAATAAGTTATCTTTCGAATAGTTTGAAAGTGACATTAAATCTCAAATATTATTTATATAACTTCAATTACTAAATTTATTTTTGTTGTGTTTAAATAGGGGAATTTGGATAAATTTGATTTGAAATCCAAATTTATAATAAGTTATTCAAACAAATTAATTGATTTAGTTGTGAATTTGAAATTCACCAACAAATCGGAGTGTAATTTTAATGGTTAAATGAGTAAATTTAAAATTCACCTAAATTTCATGTCAATTCAAATCCTTCCTTCAATTCAAATTTACCCATCCAAACATAATCTTTTTGATTTTCAATTCTTGTCCGTTTACTTTCTCTTTATTGTGGATCTATAACTATCCTTATGCATTATCTTTTAATTTAATTTTAAACAAAATCAATTTTTCTTGATCAAAATTACTTATAAAGTATTTTTTACAATTATTATAATTTTTTTAAAGTCACATTGATAAAATCAAACAAATGAAAATATTAAATATTTTCATTTTGTCATCTAAACGTTAAAAAATTGTATGAAAAATGAATATTTTCAGGTAAAATATTTTCCAAAGAAAAAATTTTCATAAAGAAACATTTTACATCCAACCAAAGGGACCCTAAAGCCAAAAAGTAGAAAACAAAGGACAAACAAGAATGTCAATATAGCAAAAGCGTCCAATTCACCAAATCGCTTTCAATGAGTCTTCTACAGTCTACTCCTTACCTGACCACCCCACCATTAATGCGCTTGTCCACAATTTTTCCCCTGTCACTTTTGGGGTTCGAGGGTGGGTTTGGACCAGTGTTAATCGTGGTACGGATTGATACATGATTTGAATACGGGTACGAGTATTTGATATGAGACTTTTTTGGTACGTGATACGAAAAAAGAAGTTTAAGTGGGTTGCTTTCTTAGGATCGAAACGTTATTTAAAATTGTTATTTAACTTAGAATTGAATAGTTAAAAATTATAAATACTGATAATTAATAAATTTATCTACAATTTTCTAATCTTATTAAATAACTCTATTCTTATCTATAAAAAGAAGTTGACAAGTTTTGTTTCTATTATTTTCTCTTTCCTATATGACTCTTACTCTACTTAAAAGAAGTTGATAAGTACAAAATTTCTTGTTTCTATTATTTTTCTCTATCATTTTTTACTCTTACTCTCCCTCTCCCTCTCTCTCACAACTCTTTGGGAACGCTCTGCGTTTTAGATCACAAAAAATCCATGTTCCGGAACTAGACGATCCATGTTCCGAAACTATTGTATCCGAATGAAATTGTATAAGGAAAGCAGATTGCAAGAGAAAAGAGCAATCCATATAACGCTGGTTTGGACTTTGGAGGAGGGAATATGGTAAAGCCGACTCAGCAAAGTTAGTTCATATGATTTTTTGGGACAATATTTTCAGACAATCATCAGCTTAATGAAATGAGAGATCACATTTGCTCCCCTTTTCATTTTCAATCTCCAAGAAAACAAGTTGATATCTATAATAATACAAACAGTTACAACTTACGGGGCTCATGAAATTTTGCATCAGAACCACCAAAGAATTTGTTGTACAGAAAGACCTTTCAACCATCTTTGTCCATGCAAGCTTGCAATGCCCGACGGTGGGCAGTCAGCAGCTCCACTGGCATCCTGCTGGATCAAAAAGGATAGCCGTATGCATCTTTTGGATGTTGCTGAATTCGGTTTCACCAAATTGAATACTTCATGCCAAGCCCGTTGCATGTCAAAATCAGACCCTTATAACGATTAAGATACTCCTGTATTCATTGGAAAAGCTTTATTTGTTAAGCTCTAGAAACAAACTGAACATATTCCAGCAGAAGGAAGAAAACAAAAAGTCAATTTCAGAAGTAGCAAGGGGGAAGGGAGGTAGATCTTACGATTATGTTGTAGTCATATGCATGCATCATGCCAGACTGATCATATTCTTGACGTTTGATAGGATTGCTCAAAACTGCATCACATAAAGAGAACATTCAATGTCCATGATAAAATTGTTGTGGGATTAGTCTAAATTACAAAAAAGATTTACATTTTAGAGGCAGAAATCCATAGTAACATGAGCAGATACTGAATAACTGCAGAGGCTAAGAATAAATAATTACATATGAAATAGATGCAACAATGCAATACCATGTGGTCGGCTATGCTATTGACTGACCCCTTTTTTCTCTGGAGAAAGTTGCAATCAATAGGATTTCTCTAGACTCATGACAGGCTCAGAGATGGACGTGCGAATGTATGATTGAAGCTCTAATCTTATTCCATTTTTTCTCCTCTTCTTAAGCTAGAGTGGATGGGATTCAAAATATATGTGCACAGGGTCAAGAGTGACAATAAAATCTTGTTAATACAGAAACATTCGTTCAAAAGTTATCGAGAATTAGTACAATTAATCTAAAAAATCCTTTTCTCAACCAGTTTCAGAATGACATCCAAATGCGGTTTCTCCATCTAGCTTGTTTTAGGATTAATCATCAGTAACAGTAAAAGTTCTCACATTATTTTCTTTCCCTTAAGTTACTTCATTTTTCCTAATTTTAATTCTTCATCCTCTTGTAGGCCTGTAACTAGTAAGTGCTAAATCAATTTCCTTGTAATAAACTTATTTGTTTAACTATGCTCTGATCATTTTTCATTTTTGTCCCTCACAAACACACTTTTATATGGTCTCTAAACTTGATGGCATATTTTTTATATGCTGCACAGTTTCTAATGATTTTCAACGTGTGTTACTAATTTTATCATATGATATTTCACCACAAATAAATCTTAACATATGTAAAACTACAGTCTACATTGATTTCATTAGCTCATTTTGTTGTATTATGGAGTTCCAGAGCAGTAAACTGAAACTGTTTCGGTCCAACAGGTGTATGCAGCTCTAACATGATTGTGAGATATAGACCACCGTCAATTTCATCCAACCTTAATTTTACGAGTGTATCAATCATTTCTATATTTTATTGTTTGGATGAATCATAGTTCAACTTTTACGGAGGTCATATCCAATCGATTGTGTTGTGTACATAGTCATCCACTTTTTAGTGCACTCTTTAAAAATTGTACCATCAAGGGAAAACAAATGAACCAATGTGCAGAACCTCGCATCAATCTCCTTGTGGTCCAATTACCAGAAGTGGGATTGTTTTTAAAATTAATCGTGTACCAGGGTCATTTTTTTCACCAGGTCTCATCTATGAGTTTCGCATTTTGACAAGTACCGCATTTCCAAAATGCAGAATTACTATACTTTTTTTCTGGATTTTTCATATTATGGAATTTAAAGTCATTTTCGTAAAAAAAAAAATGTTGAATAGTAGTTTCGCATTTTGGAAATGCAAAACTACTGTTCAGTATTTTTTTCCAGATTATAGAATTGAATTTTTTAAAAATAAAATAAAATAAGCAGAAAAACTCGTTTCCAAAATGCACAAACTGCAAAAGCTAGATTCCCCACGAAATCTTGCTTTTTAGTTTGATCAAGGGTTACACTCTGATCGCTAAAGATGTGGAAATTGTGGTATGCCAAGGCATAATGTATCAAACTATCCGAACAACAACCATACATACTAAATCTCTAATGCCACCACATTTTGCAAAAATGATCTCATTCCACTTTGTGCATGCTCAAGTTTTTAAAATAACATGAATTCAGATTTCACTATGTTTGTGCGTTAATGTTAATATCGGCCTTCATTTGATATTATTTTGAATTTGAATGTCTAACTATAGTGGTAGAACAATTCTCAAATGGTCTTATTTTCCATTGAAAATTTTCTTTTAAGTATATTGTGTTTTTTGATTCGATGTCTCTTAGTATTTTATAATTTTAATATTTGGTTTAACCTGTGCAAAATGCAATGTCGGATATAATTTTAATCAATAGTTTATCACATTTTCACTCCTTAAATTTAAATATATCAATTTAATATTATAGTTTATTTTTCCTAATTATTTTATAACAATCGATTATCAAAATTCAATCCATGAAAAATTAAAATATAATACTAAGGGTATTTCAGTCATTTAACTATATTTTCTTGATGTTTTAAAATTTTTAAAAGATGAATAACATGAATGGGGGCAAAGTATAGATTCTTTTAGTTTAGGGGAATAAAGTGTAATTATCCACCCCACAGACAAGATTCTATGGGGATCTAGCTTTTGCAGTTTGTGCATTTTGGAAATGAGTTTTTTGCTTTTATATATATATTAATTCAATTCTACAATCTGGAAAAAAAATATGTTGAACAGTAGTTTCGCCGTTCAACATTTTTTTTTTTAAGAAAATGGCTTTAAATTCCATAATCCCAATGAAAAACCAAAAAAAAAAAAGGTATAGTAGTTCCACATCTTGAAAATGTGGAACTCATGAGTTTTGCATTTTCAAAATGTGAAACTCATAGATGGGACCTGGTAAAAAAAATGACCCCTGGTCTGCGATTAATTTTAAAAACAATCCTTCTTCTAGTAATTGGGCCCCGGACGAGGTTTTAAAGAATTTCCTGGCCTAACTAACTGGCTTCTGACCGATCTCTTCCATTCCTCGTGCAAACAACTTCCTTTTCAAACTATCCATCTCCTTAGAAAGCATTCGTACTACAAATAGCCCATTACTTTTTCATGAATATCTAGGACCCAACACAACTTCCCACAACTCCTTTACTAAGCCAATGAAAGTGTACATCTCTAGAGAACCTTAGAGTTTAATTTTTCTCAACTAACAAAGAAGTACAATGAAGTGGTAATGGCATCTAAAAATGATCCATAGCATGAACAAAATTGTATTTGAGAACTTGAAATTTCCATGTATCTACCCATTTTCTTAGCCACTATGAAAGTGTAAGACAAAGAAGTGATGTTAAAACTCCATCAGAAGCACACAATAAGTCAAAAGCAATTAAAAGAAGAAAATAATGAGATGGAAACAAGAGGGTACAAGAATAGGGTATGCATGAGTCTAGTCATGACATTCAGAGGATATGACCTCAATTCTGCTGCAAGCCCAATATGATATTTCAATAGTTGCCAAGAGACATCATCTGATGTTTTATATAGCTAGAGAAAATGTTCCTATAAAATCAAGGAGTAAAACAGAAAATAACTTCCACAAATTATAAGCAAAAAAGATTTTGATAAACCCAGAAAGTAATGGTTTCTCTTGTTCTTCACTGAATCACATCCACTGTTATAATGTACATAATTGTTTTGGCTTTGGATTTGCATTCAATTAAATGCATCAATGTAGACATGTTTTTCTGCAAACAAGTATAGTATATGCATAGGTTGATAAGTACATATGCTTTCCTGCACTTATATCATTTGATACTACCAGAAGAGGGGGGAGTCACATATAGGCAAGTTTCCAAATGTTAATAATATTCAACAGATTCCTACAGTAATCCGTTCATGTGTGCACTATGACATCAAACACCATTAATGTGCAACTCCCTCATGCACTTCCTCACAATCTTGGCCTTGCTATTGCACCCAAGAACAGGTTTCTAAGCTTATGTCCATCAGAATATTAGACAGGCTGAAAACTATTTTACCATCGAGGAACATGAGAGAGTACTTCCATGGATTCATTCATAGATTCTTCTAAATTTTCTTTCCTTTTCCTCATGATGTGTTCAGTATTCATAATCATGAGTATTACATCAAATTTTATCAAAGCAAACTAAAACACAAGCATCCTGCTGCCTCATTCCAAAAGATACTTCACTCTGAAATTCAACATAAAACAAGGAAAAACCTCCACATAATATTCCCCTTCTCTATGGTAAACATAAAATTATCACCTCAGATACAAATAACACCACTGATTAGAAAATCCAGAATCCAGCTTCCTCCACCTTTGCATCAACCATTAAATTGAATTCTTAAGCAACAATTTCAGCAAAATGACAAAATCCAACCGCCACAACTCATTAACAGAACCCACCACATGAAAATGCTATAACCTATCAATCTCATATAACCAAAACTACAAAGCATCCCTCAAGTTCGCGAATAAATAGCAAGCCCGGATAAAGAAAACTGAAATACATAAATTTCACACCCTTTTAAGGCCTAAACCTGTTGCAATTAAATAAATAAATGAATTGACCAACCACACAAATGGAAACTGAAAATTTTAGCAGCACTACGAGAAACAAATCCAAAAAAGACCCTTAAGAAACCAAATTTAAATCAAACCAGAAAAAGAAAAAAAAACTCGAATGGCTGCTGTAAACACAAGAAAAAAGAAGATAATTTACCTTGATAAGCCTCGTTTATCTCCTGAAATCTAGAAGTAGCAGAATCCTGGTCTTTTTGCTTATCCGGATGCAAAATAAGGGCCTTATTTCTATCCACATAAAAACCCAAAAAAGAAAAAAATCATTCTTTCATAAATATGAGCAAAAAACAAGCAAAACCCACCTCAAACTCAAGATAGATTTTTTAATCACAAAGAAAACTGTACCCTTTTTTAAGGAAAAAAAAGAAAAGAGAAAATGATAGAAGTAAGAGCAATTTAAAAAAAAAAAAGGGGGGGGGGGGCTAACCAAAGCTAAACGGATATAATTTGATCGAATAAGTTCTTCTGAGGCATCATAATCCACTTCCAATATCCTATAATAATCCTGCAACATATATCAATTTTGAATTAATTAAACATAGACCCTCAAAGTATCATTTTTTTTTTTTTAAATAAATGATTGTACCACAATAATAAATACCTATGGGCTTAGATAAAACTGACAAAAAATCAAAATTGAGATGGGATTCTTCTTCTGATTCTGATTCTAATTCTTCATTTTGATGCTGCTGTTTTTCTTGTTGCAAATTGTTATTATGGTTATCCCACTCATCCCACATCATTTGTACAATTTTTTTTCCTTTCTTTTTCTTAAATTCAAGAATTTCTCCAGAAATATGATTGGCTTTTATTCAGGTAGGAAAAGGGATGTCTTTCGGCAGAAGGATTTTTTTTTCTTTTTTGGGTGTTCTTGCAAGGTGATATATATCTGGTAGAAGATATTTATTTCAAGTTTTGAAGAAAGGAAGGAATTTGATGGGGATTTGGTATCTCTTTTTTGTATTGTATTCTATACTTATCAAAATGACAAAACGGTGCCTGTTATTGACTATTGTTTTCTTCCTTTCATTGTCTTTGGTAACAAAATTGAGAATTTCATTTTTGTAGCTGATAAAAACATGCAATCTAGTCAGCCTCTATCCATTCTCTTTTGTCTCACCCTCCTCTAAGCAAATCCAAAAAACCCTTTTACTAATATTAAAGATTAATGATTCTGCTTGAATTGTTATTATTTAATACACATATTATTTTAACTGTTATTTAGAATAGAAAAAATAGTTAGAATAGTTCCTCACTTATTTTTTTTACTTTAAACGAAATAGTTTTTGAATTTTTTTAGTCACTTCAAGTTTTTTTTAACCAAAATAGTCTTTTTGTGGTGAAATTATTACAAAAATCTCTTTCTTTTTTTGATAAATTTTACATACACCTCCTGTTGTTTTCTACATTGAACTAATTTAAAATTTTATAACCAACTTTTAAAAAAGAATACCTAATGGTTGACTAAGAGAATCTAGCCAATAAGGCTAATGCATGGCGATTGGTGTTTGGTGGGTAGCGGGAGACGCTTGAGTGGTTGAAGAGGTGGTTATAGAGTTAGGTAGGTAACAACTTTGGCTAGGAGGAGGGAAAGAGGGATGTATTAGGATTTTAATATATTTATTTTTTTGGTAAAGTATAAATGTTCCATTTGTTTTTTTTTTTTTTATCATTGTTCTGAAGTTTTCTTTTCTTTTTCACCCTTCAAATTAATTGCTTTCTTATTTTCTCATTTTAAACTATATGGGGATTATGTGAAAAATAAATAAACATTATGTCTCAGGGGGTGTATGTGAAATTTATCAAAAAAAAGAAGAAGATTTTTGTGGTGGTTCCAACATAAAAGGACCGTCTTGCCTAAAAAATAAAAGTTGAAAGACTATCCTTACTAAAAAAAAAAGGTTGAGGGACTAATTTGATTAAAATAAAAAGGTTGAAAGATTATTTTGGTGATTTTCTCTTTAAAATAATACTATAGTTACTTTTTAAAATGTGATGTATATAACTTTAGAGAAAATTGATGATTCTAGTTGCAATAAAGTATAGGGATATTATCCTCTTTCTACCCAATTAGAAATGTCGACCGATGTGTTATTAATGAATAATGGTATTGTTAATATTAACCCTAATTTTTCAATCAAATAAAATTTAGTTTAGTAATGTTACCATGAAGCATAACTATTATTTAAGATATTATTTAAAATTTAAAATTTCAATATTAGATAATTATAAGTGTGAAATTTGAGAGACTATCAAGTAGTATTAAATGAGATAAAATAATAAATGGACTTGTCAATTTTACTTTTAAATAATTGATATGTGATGATTACATTATTTCAAGTTAATATATGATTGCAATTGGGTCTAATAATTAAAATGATGTATTTAAATTTATAAGAGATAAAATTATATAATTTTAAGGTGGGGACTTAAAAATATACAAACGTTGATGGATTATTGGATTTGTTTTCACAACAAAATAAAAAATAAAAAATGGGGAAATTTTATTGATTGGGCCTGCATCTTGAAGTTCCTGGTAACTCAATTGGGCCCTCATGTAATACAGTTGTGGCTAATGAGAAATATCCGAGAAAGAGGGCTCATTTGTTTTGCAACTGCGGACTGTTTCGCTGTTTAGGCCTTTTGGGTTGGTCTAATTTCTAAAACTCTTTTATTGTACTGCATGCTTTGGGCCTGTGCGGGCTTAGCTGTCTGTAGAAACTGACGGAAAATTCTTATATAGATTTGATTCACGATAAGTAGGACTGATTTTTTTATTTATATTCATCTACATGAACACTCTTACTCATTAAAAGACGAGAATGAATATGGACCAAGGAATCCATCCCAGTGAACAGAGTCCATTTAAAAATTTTCCAACAAAGAGGAAGTTGACGAATGAAAATATCAAAATAGATTTATTGTTAATATTATGTTTACATCAAATAATGTGATTTATTCAATTGACAAAAAGTTCCTCCGCCAGCATTTAGATTCTGAAAATCTAACATGGCCAATTTACAAGTTTGATAATTATTGACAGATTTTGGAACATCAGCCACTTTTTTTCTATTTACATTTTTTTTTTCCAATTTCTATACTTAATGGGGAAAATATGTAGTAACTACTACTTAGGCGACTTGATACCAAATATGCATATTAAATAGTAAGATTAGTTTCCTATATTATTCAAATGAGATTGAATTGTAATAAGAAATTTATTGGCATACCCACGTATAGCAATGTAAAACAAGTTACAGGTGTTTCAATGGAATTTATTATCCCAACTATTTTGATTTGGGTACAAACCAAGTAGAGTGGCTCAATCAATTTCTGACTAATATATATATAAAGTTCGAGATCAAATTAAACATTATACAATTGATTTATATATTTTGTCAAATCGAATTCAAACATACTTGATTTTATATTAGTTGGATTGCAACCTTACCACAAAATAAATTTCTCATAAAACTGATATGGTCTTTTTGGCCATTGATAATAATACATTGCATGCCAAAACAGTTAGTAATACACTAGGGCCACCAAAAATCAGAACAAAGAATATCCCAGGAGCAGCAAACTACTACCACATTGCAGTTTTGCACCTTCCACAAAAGACAAACCACAAAATCTAAAACCAAAAACAGAAAACCATTTCCTCTTGCTAGTTGCCAACCTATCAACGCTGTCTGCTGTAACCATCCAGGTAAATATCCCCCCGCCCCTCACCACCTGCCCCACCAGAACAACCAACTAACCAATCAAAAATAACAAATTCTTTATCAAACAAAAGGAAAAAAAAAATATCATTTGTTCAACACTTCTTTAAAAAAATTACTAACAAATTAAGAGGAGATTGTTGGCCTAGCAACTAAAAAAAAAAGGTGAGAATCTAATTTGCAAATTTCATTCATTGAGTTTGAACTCATACTAGTAATATAAAGGAACAAAATACTTAAGCTTACTCTATCTATGAAATTAAAAAATATAAGCAAAATTTCATATGATAGAATATATACAAGAAATTTTTAAATATATCATATACATGATAGGTGTCATAAATTCATTTACTTGCATCAAAAACTTTATTTTATTAAGTTGAAATAATATAAATGAACGTGGATTACGAATACATGATACCTAATATATTAGGGAAAATATTTAGATAAATCCTATTTTTTATCTCACTTGTAGATCCTGTGGTCAGAAATAAATCTTAAACAAATTTACTTACATCAGTTGATGTTTTCTAAAATTTAATTCACATCATAAAATTTATAAATAAGACCAAATATCGAATCTACCTAATTATTTGCTATGCATTAGACTGACGTGTCTGTTCATCTAAAAGTTTTTGTAATACATACTACAGTGTCTATGGACAAAGAGTGTGGAATTCAAAACTTGGTTTAACCAACTTTTTTATGTGCGAAACATTTCTCCATTCTTCTCTGAACTCTTTTCTATAAAATTTTTTAGTATTCATTATATATTACAGTCCTTTCAATAATTAAAAATTAATAAAATTTATTTATTTTTCGATCCTTTCAATTAATTTCCACTAAACACTGAGTAGTGGTGACTGATTTCATTTTCCCAGCTAAAAAACTGAACCCAACCAAACCACAGTATTTATCAACCATTTCTTGAAAAATCTTCTGATCAATCAAATAATCATGGCTGCATCACTCTCACGCATATATTTCAACCCACCAAAATCCACTCAAACCTCACCTTCCCAAACCCCCACCCCATTCCAAAAACCCAATCTTTCCTTCCACCACCACCCCACCTCCACCAGATTCTCCGTCCAGGCGGTGGCGCGTGAGGTCCAACCGCCAAATATCACAAACTTACATTTGATGTCATCCCAAACACACCTCTAAATCTTTATCTTCAAAATCTGCAGTTACTCTGGAGAAGGATTCGAGGGCCTTATGGAAGAGGTACGTAGACTGGCTCTACCAGCACAAGGAGCTCGGGTTGTATTTGGATGTCAGCCGGGTCGGGTTTACCGATCAATTTGTGGAAGAAATGGAGCCCAGATTCCAGAAAGCCTTTAAGGATATGGAGGAGCTGGAAAAAGGGGCGATTGCTAACCCCGATGAAGGGAGAATGGTGGGTCATTATTGGTTGAGAAGTCCTCAGCTTGCTCCTAATAGTTTTCTTAGATTGCAGATTGACAATAGTTTGGATGCTGTTTGCCTCTTTGCAAATCATGTCATCAGTGGTAAGGTCAGTTGTATAAAGTTTCAATTTTTTTTTCCCTCAATATTTTTTTTGTCTGATTTCAGGTGAATTTTATGTAGATTATACTTTTGGTAAGTTTTGGTTTTTGAGCCATTTTTGTTGAAATGATTGCTGAATTTTGTATAGTATAGTTAAAGGGACCTTTAACTTGAAGGATTTTACGACGAATCGAAATAGGACACGACATGAATGGAGGTGGGAACTTTATGTGGTCATTTAGTTGTAATGTGCGTTTTTTTTTCTTTCTTTCTTTCTTTCTTTATGTTGAGTTGTGAATACACAAATAGAAGTGATATTCTTGCTGAAACACGTAATATCTGAACGTTAGGCGTGTCCTCCGAGCTCCCCCCATCGACCTCTTTTGTTGGGAACTCTGGAGGTAATTAAAAACCTTAATCCTGTAGAGTTAGTTGAAGTTTTGGGTTTTCCGTCTCTGTATTAGAACTTTAAAGTGATTTTTATTTTCTTCTTCTTTTAGTAGCTTGAGAGAATTTGGTGAAACTTGCAGCTTGCATGTTTCAGGTAAATGGTGGAATTTTAATGATTGGGAGTTTATTGTAACATGTTATTCAATGCCTCAAATAGATGGGCCATTTTTTGTTTTCACTTAAATGTGTCTCTGCATGTGGATAACTCACTCTAAAAAATATTTTAACTAAGAGCACTTTTAAGTTTCAACCTTTGTGATTTTTTTGGTACAAGGTCTATCCAGTAATTGTTGTACTGATCATTTGATACCCCAAATAAAGTTGGGAGCTATTACAGTTACCTTTTTTCTGGCTAATATTCTGAAGTTTAAACCGCAGGTAAAGCCTCCTGCTCCAGCTGAAAGATTTACACAAATACTTTCTGTTGGAATTGGTGGTTCGGCTCTTGGTCCTCAATTTGTTGCTGAGGCTCTGGCACCTGATAAGCCTCCTCTCAAGGTATTTGATAACTGTGTTTTAAACAATTGACTCTAATTTCCCCCCTTTTCTCAGGGTTTTATTTTTGGGTTTTGTGGGGATGGCGCGGGGCCAGGAGATGGTGTGAATGATTGTTGTCAATTGAGCAACCATCCTTATTGAAACAGTATGTCCTGATTCTAAACATGTATGTTTGTTGTTGGTCCAATAGGTGCTTTCTGGCATTATTCAATTAGTTTGAGTTTTGTTACTGGCATAGAAGTTTTCAATCAGATTTCTTTCTATTTATTTGGTGATTGGTCATGAAGTTATCTGGTTTTGGTACCGGACTTTATAATTCATTTCTTGTAGAAATGTTCCTTCAGTTTTTCAACTCATCTTTTTTCGGACCTCACCAAATTTTGTCATCCTTTTGGCAGATAAGATTCATAGACAATACGGATCCAGCTGGCATTGATCACCAAATTGCACAGCTCGGTCCTGAGCTAGCCTCCACACTTGTTATTGTGATTTCAAAGGTGCTCAATGAAGTCATCCTTCCTCTTTCTAGTTTAGTGTTATGTTCTATATGGCTTAGATGACTCATTTCTTTCCCTTTTCTTTTTTAAACTCAAGAGTGGTGGCACTCCGGAAACTAGAAATGGATTGCTGGAAGTACAGAAGGCCTTCCGTGAAGCTGGCCTGGAATTTGCAAAACAGGTATATGAGCTCAGGTTCTGCTTCTAGTCATTTTGCGTCCCGGAATGGAGATTTACAAAGTATTTCTCTACCTTATTGCTAACTGAAAAAGGAAGAAATTATGTGCATGGAGCACTAGCAACAAGTTTTGTGCCGTATGCTCGAAGCATGTTCCTACTTGCTAGTATACTTTCTCGTCATCATGGTTTTGGGCGTTTGTCACTGTTTTAAACTCAATTAGTTTTTGTGCACAATGAAATTTCTACTGGGAGGTGTTGCACAAGTATTCCACAATTCTCAAATTTTTTGTCCTGTGGTCACCTTTTTATGGAGGAGTATATAGCTGCAAACTTTTCCCACAACATAATGATACTTCGCGCACCAAATTTTTGTTTACAGGGTGTTGCCATTACGCAAGAGAACTCATTACTTGACAACACTGCAGAGAATTGAAGGTTGGTTAGTAGATTCCCCATGTTTGACTGGGTTGGCGGTCGAACTTCTGAAATGTCTGCTGTTGGATTGCTACCCCCCGCTGCACTGCAGGTTTGCTTTTAACTTTTCTCTATCTTTCCTTTGAATATTGCCACACTACAAACCAGTGCTTTCATACTTCAGAAGGACAGAAACAATTAACCATACTCATTATTGATTCCAGGGAATTGACATTAAGGGAATGCTTGCTGGTGCTGCATTGATGGATGAAGCTAATAGGACCACTGTGGTAAGTTCTAGAACTTAGATTGAACGAGGTTTGTTTCTTTTGTTTCTTTGCCAAACTTATATAAGTTTATAAGTATTTATCGTAAACACCATCAAAGATTTGAATTGTGAGTTATGGGGCATATGTTCTTTAATATTCAAGTGATGCTCCCTATTATATGTTTAATAGGTCAAGAATAACCCAGCTGCATTGCTAGCTCTATGTTGGTATTGGGCTACTGATGGCGTGGGGTCAAAGGTTTGAATGGTTTTGGCTTCATTAATTAGCATTACACCTCAAATTGGTTGTGCATTTCACAAAAATTGATTCCCAAGAGACAGATGTGTTTTACTTATAATGATGCCTACAGGATATGGTCGTCCTTCCTTACAAGGACAGTCTGTTACTGTTTAGCAGGTATCTGCAGCAGCTGGTCATGGAATCTCTTGGGAAAGAGTTTGATCTGGATGGAAATTGGGTTGGTGTGAAACTACTGATTTTGTATCTCGTCATGTAGTTTATCCACTGGTTTCAGAGCATCAACGCCTCATTTTTTCTATATAAAATTTGAGATAAATGTCAAACTTGATGGTGTGAGCAATCATATCTCCCCACCAAACAAGCCAATCTTTTCTTGATCTTTTATCCTAGAACATATGAGTCGAAAAAGCTTTTTCCTTCTTCTGTTTGATCTGGGCCAATTAATGCATCTTGTCAAACTTCCTGTGAATTAAAAGTTCTAAGTTTTCGGATGTGTTTCCTTAAATTTGCCTTTTGCTTCTTGATTGCTCAGGTGAATCAAGGGATCAGTGTCTATGGAAACAAAGGGAGCACAGATCAGCAGCATGCGTAGGTTTCACTCTGGTGCTGGTGGTCCATAATTTAAGATTTTGAGTAGCATTTCTTCAACTTGCTCATGATAAATCCTATATATTTTGATTTGCAGCTACATTCAACAGCTTAGGGAGGGTGTACATAATTTCTTTGTGACTTTCATTGAAGTATTACGTGACAGACCCCCTGGTCATGATTGGGAGCTCGAACCGGGGGTTACCTGTGGAGACTACCTGTTTGGAATGTTGCAGGTTGGTCCTCTTCCCTTCTCCATTGGAAAGTTATCAATGAAGGAGACTTTTTTAAATTGTGGATATGCTTTATTTTTTTGATGTAATGCAACTTGAAATGGATCTAATTCTTACAGGGAACGAGGTCAGCTCTATATGCGAATGAGAGAGAGTCTATTACTGTCACTGTTCAAGAAGTGACACCTAGATCTGTAGGGGCTCTAATAGCACTCTACGAAAGAGCTGTTGGGATATATGCTTCACTTGTTAACATTAATGCTTAGATAAGCCATCAACCTGGTAATGTATTTTTCTTTGATGAGAAATTTGGTTAGAAGAAACTGGAAATTCTCTCTTGACTGAAACCTTTTGTTCCGAATTCAGTATTCTGTGGAAGTATATATGATCAATTTTCAATCGTCTGATTTTTGTCCTGTCTTTTTTTTAATGGTCACTGACAGTTCTTGCATGCGATATTAGGTGTGGAAGCGGGCAAAAAAGCAGCAGGAGAAGTTCTAGCTCTTCAGAAGCGTGTCCTTGCTGTACTAAATGAAGCAAGGTACAATTAAACATTTCTATACCATGAAGGCCTAAAGAATTATACTTGCAGTGTCAGTTTTTTAAATTTATTTCATTGTGCTCACAATATTGGGAAAGAATTCTGATTTTTTTTGCTACCACTGTGAGATTTTCTAGATGATTGCAATTTCTTGATCTCTTGATTTTGAGACTGGACCACTTGGCTTTAGAAGTAAAGATTTGCTGGGTAGTCTTGGTTGGTCATTATTTCACAAGTATTTTCTTTCTGTTTTGTGTTTGGAATTTAAAGTCTGACTCTTTCAATAGAACATTACACAATATTAAATTACAGAATAGGCAGGCCTGCATTCAAAGATGTGCAGGAAGCCTAATGTTCAAGGGTTTGCTTGTTTGAGTGAATTAACACAAAAGAAATAACAGTGACAATAGTAGAAAAACTAGGACCATATCCCATCATGCTTTTGGAGGTTCCGCATGTGGCATCCGAATAGTTTATTGATTTATATATTTACCATTCTCTAAAAGGCTAATGAAAATATTTTATTTGACCTTTGTATTTCTGTTCTCTGGATTAGGTCGGCCACTAACTAGTAATTATGCTATCATTTTTCAGCTGTAAAGAGCCTGTTGAACCGTTAACACTCGAAGAAGTTGCAGACCGTTGCCATGCCCCAGAAGATGTATTCTCCTTTAAGTCTCTTATCAGTTGCTTCCCGTGGAAGCTAATATTTGTTGGTTTATCTTTGCATTTATCTTTGCAAGGATTTTGAGACGGTCCCTATCCAGCTAATATTTGTTGACTGTTTCTCCCCCTTTTCTTGGGCAGATTGAAATGATCTTTAAGATTATTGCTCATATGGCTGCCAATGACAGAGCCCTCATTGCGGAAGGCAGTTGTGGTTCACCTCGGAGCATCAAAGTATTCTTGGGCGAGTGTAATGTCGACGACTTGTATGCATAAACACATATATAAACGCATCATGTCTTCTTGTCTGTGCCTCACATAAAATAGGCCCCATCAAATTGGTTCTGACCACAAATTGTTCGATGGTTGTTGATTAGTGAAGATGCTCTACTGTCTACGTCAAGAAGTAAAAACATCTTTTTCAATGGAAACTAAAGATATGCTCAGAGACCCTTATGTTCATAGTTATATTTTAGTCATAAATGCCAAAAAGATTCTGGTGATTGTTTATATCGCTGGCTACTAAATGCAGGAGACGACTTTAACTTGGAGAAAGAATGAAGAGAAGGGAAAAAAATGTTAATCATACCAAATGAAGTTTTTGCATTTTTTGAATCTGCCAATGAATTTGTCCACATTAATTTTTGTGAATATGATATGAAGTCTGGCCTAAGTGTTGTATGAGCTCCTGATATTTTTGCTGTTTATCACATCACATCACAGAACAGATTTTTCCCAGTAGTTTGCCAGCTTGCAATTCTTGTCCATTTTTTCTACATATTCTGGAAGAGTTCAGCTTCTTTTATTTATTTAATTATTTTGCGAAAGACTTTTCGGACAATAGGTCATACACTTGATAATATCCTCACAGAAAAGGTTAACGGCGAGTTGGCTCAAATGATAAGTAAGGCGATTAACTCACATGAAAGGTTTAAAATTTAACTTTTCTTACCTTTAATCCGTTATTGGTAGGTAATGTATAAAAATCACTATAGATAATTAAAATATGCGTAGGTTGTCTGTTTTAGTCTGAACAAAGAGTATAAACTATCATTCCCTATACTACCAAAAAAAAAAAAAAAAACACCCAACAGAGTTATGGAAAGGCGTGCAATAAAGTTTGGCTAGAAAATGAAAAGCACGAAGAGGACACTCGATCATCACCTTTTTGGGTCGCCATATCTGAAGAAAATGACGGACTAAGAAAGCCAACCTGAATGTGGTCGTGTTCTTTGATTTTTATCGACTGTCTTATATTTGTTCCCCCCCCCCCCCCCCCCCCTCTTTTGTCTTATTGTCATATTGGCCTTTTGATGGTCAAATATCAAAGCTGACTGCTGCTTATTTATGCAAGTTCAAATTTGGTATTGAATTGAGTAAACATGTGGCTTGTTGGTAAAAATAGAGCCGAAGAGAGATAGCCAGTGCATAAGTTTGTCTCAGATGGAGAAATAAGTCTTGGTTAGACATTTTGCAATGCGAAATTGTTATAACAATGGTTGAAATAATTGAAAAGTAATAGTTTTATTATTTTTTAATTATCTAATAGTATGTAATATTTATTTTACACTTTGGAGTGAATAGGAAATAATTTTTTCAAATTGAGTTGCGATTAAAAGATGTGGATTATTACAATTTTTTTTAAAAAAAATTTAAACTAAATTTTATGTGGACCAAATTTGAATCACGTTTTAACTACAAACTGTATCTAAACCGCTAATTGACCTCTACAATTGTAGCTTGATCCGCCAAAGAGTTGAACTTCTATGACGATGGCCATTTCTGAATTTGAAGCTCAAATTTTATAATGATTGAGGAAGCTTTAATTTGAAAAATGATCAGACAAAATCATTCTCTAATATTTTTTAACTAGTGATGCCCACTTGAAACTTTCAAGCTTATACGGGGATGGTCTCATAATTATCACAAGAATAATTAAATAGGTATGTTTTGGTAGTATGATTACATAACAAGTTTATGTAAAAGGATCCATGCATCATAATTTAACAAACAAGTATATTCGTTAATTACCTTGAGAGTTCGAGATCGTAGTTTTAAATTTTGACTTCACATTTTATACCGTTATCTCAATTTATAAAAATAAATAATGTATACTGCAAGCAAGTAATTCGATTTTGTTTGACTTATTTAAACTTGTACATCAATTGTAATTTCTAATTACATCTATTAAATCTCTTTTTTTCTCTTTTGTCTTTTTTACTATAGCCAGTGATGAAAATATACAAATCTTTCTAATTGAGAGGGCTACATGGCAATTGGCATGTCACTTTCGGGCAATTGGAAATGGCAAATAATATAGCTGTGCTTAGTCATGGGATACCTTAGAAGAATTAATTGTTGTGCTAAAATAAATGTTGTCTTTGTCGATATGAGAAGAATATTTTTTCAAACAATCTTAATAGTCCGATATGGCTATGCTTTGTTGTTTTCTCTCTTTATCATTAGATCCATCCACTAGCTTCGAAAATGCCTGATTTTACTAAAAATTTTATACTACGACTTCCTTTTTTTTGTTTGGAAAAAAGAAAACAAACAACCTTGAAGTGGCAAAAAAAAAGTTTTTCTTATTATTTCGAGTAACAAAAATGTAAATTTACATCAATAACGTACGAATAATAGTTTCACGTATAATATATATATTTTTTAAAATGATAATATTTTATTAATTGATAAAGGATATATAAGTATTGAGATAACTATTTCCTTACAATTTTTACTTGGTAGCAACCTAGATTGGGAAAAAGTCTTCCTGTATAACCTCTTTAAACAGACTCTTAGCTGTTGAATTTATCATTTTTTTATGTCTGGATAGGATAGCTTTAAGATTAAGGTGATTAAAGAATTACTTTATATTTAAATTAAAGTTGCTTTATCTGTTTTAGGTCAAAGTTTTGTCAAATGCTAGCCTAGGTTGGACCAAAGCATCAATAATAAGAAATAATTTTGTTGTGTTTAAAGTTTGTGCAATATAATTTTTTAAACACATAAGATTATAAGAAAATTTTATCGTTTCTTTTAGAAAATCATTCTCTTATACTTTAAATACTTGTACAATTCAAGTATAACTTTAACGAACATTAAATCCTCTTTACAGAAACGATCTCGATTTAAATATGAGTAGTTCATTTCGTTTTTTAACCATATAAATTGTTTTTGGCAAATTTGCAAGTCTAATCTCGTTATTAGGGTTATGGATCAATTTGGCCCTTTTCTTTTAGAAAATTTCTACAATTTTATTGAGAAAATTATTATGTTATATTTTAAAATTTTGTATTGTACAAACTTTTTTAAAAAATAAAATAATTTCCTCAATAAAACTATAAGATTTCCTTTTCTCTTGCTGGTCGTTTGGCTAAACTAATTTAATTCCTTAACTTCTTATTTATTTAAATGAATAACACAAATTTCCTAATTGTTTATGTCATATGCAGAGTTGGATGTTAAGAGATAAACTTTGGAGAGAAACCAACACCATAAGAAAATCAGGATATTTCAATGAAGGAACAAACAATAACTGTTAATTACAGTTGGAAGGAATGAACCTTGTGATTATACAAAAAGTAATTAACATTAAGTTCGTTTGGCAATTATATTACTTGATTAGGGTAGTCCAATTAAAGTAACTTCTTCCTTGTCTAAATTTTATGAAGATATTTTACTATTATTCAAAGAGAATACAAATCTGCCCTCTAAACTATCACACAAACTATAGTCTATAGCCCTTATTGAATGGGAAGCATTTTTTTTTTCTTTTTTGGGAAAATGCAAAATATTTATAGCATTAGCTAAATTTAGATTTGAAAAAAAAAAAAAAAACAATTTGTTGATTACATGTAGAAATAGATCCAATTTGGCACAATAGATTATTCCTCAAATTTGTTGCGAACCTAATCTCTGATTAGTTACACCCACCATGTCACCCACTTCAGGAAAATTCTTACATAAACTGAAGGAAAAACCACTATATTAGTCCCTCATATTATGCATTTGTATTTATTTAATCCTTCACTTTTACAATGATAATTTTTTAGTCCTTTACATTACACATTTGTATTTATTTAGTCATTCACTTTTAAAATGATGATTTTTAGTCCCTGACAAATGTAAAATGTTGAATTTTGGTCCTTTAATCAATCAGATCCCAAACATTTTGGCCTAAATTTGTCACATATATAAAATGTTGAATTTTAGTCTCTGAATCAAATCTCGAGTATTTTTTGCTTAAATTTGTCATGTATTGTTTACATGTATACATATTTTTCGATGACAAATTTATAAATTCATCTTAGTAGAATGTTTTGTGAGTGCGAAAGATATGAAGTAAGTGATTGATTAGCAATTTGTTTGTATTTAAAATTATTTCAATATCTGACTTGTGGTATTTTTTTTTCAAAATTTATAATCCAATCCGATGCTCGAGCTTTGTGTTGGAAAGTATTTTTTTTCCAAAATTTATAATCCAATCCGATGCTCGAGTTTTGTGTTGGAAAGGAAAAACGTGTTCCTAAATTTTACTAAAAAAATATGTCACGTGAGCAACACACGATTAATTCAAACCAAAAGTGCTTGGGATTTAGTCTAGGTACCGAAATTCGACATTTTACATTTGTGATGGACTAAAAATGATCATTTTAAAAACGAAGGACTAAATTCTTAAATACAAATGGGTGATGTAATTGACTAAAAATCATCATTTTAAAAGTGAAGGACTAAATAAATACAAATGGATAATATGAATAACTAATATAATAGTTTTCCCTAAACTGAATTCATGACATAATATCATACATTCTTTAGTTTATGTTATTTCACATCATCCACTTTAGTGATGTGGGGTGATGTGGATTAATATAGATCAAAATATCTATAACACTATACCATAAATTTGATTCATGTAAGAATTTTTCTCACTTCACATCTAATAATAATAGAAGATTCTATAATCTTGTTGAGAAATTATTTTATTATAGTTTAGAAATTTATGCAATATAATATTGGCGAATTCTACAGTTCTTTTTAGAGGACTATTCTATTAATTTTAAAAGTTTGTACAATACAAACATTTGAAGCACATAACATTATATTGTACAAGTATTTAAAATACAAAGAAATAGTTTCCGAAAAAAAACTTTAAAATTTTCCAAACTTATAAATTAATTAACATTATTTGTTTGAATTCGATTTGATAAATTCAAAAAAAAATATAAAATTTATTTGTAAAAAGTGCAATATACTTCAATTTGACTTGGTAAAACTCATTTGAGTTCGTATAAACAAAAATATAAGTCAAATTTTAAAGGAATTATACAATTCTGTTAACGAAATCATTCTCTTAACTTTAAGAATATGTATACAGTACATATTTTTAAAACACATAATATTATACTATATAAGGTCTTAAAGTACAAGAGAATAGTTTTTTTTAATGAGATTATAAAATTTCCCTAAATTTTAATGTACTTTCAAATTTATCAAATTAGATACTCAATTAATAACGTTGGTCATTCGACTTGCTCGGTCCTATTTACATGTAGAATAATATAGGACTCAGGGTCTGTTTAATAACGCTAGATTTTAAATTATGAAATCTAAATTTTAAAGGAAAACCACTAAATTAATCCCTTACATTAATTGAATTGACAAAGTTTTATCTATTTGATATTTAATTGAATAGTATTCAAACAGGACCTAAAATTATAGTTTAAAAACTCAAAAAAAAAATTATAAATAAAATATATAACTTATAATTGATAAAGGACATATTTTTATTTTAATTATAAATAATATTATAAATATATATAACTTATAATTCTAATTTTTAATATTTAATTCGATAAAATTTAACTAACTTTTTAAAAACACTCTATTTAATAATTCAATTTCAAATTTTTAAACAAAGGCCTAAAACTCAAGTGAAAATCCAAGAATTTTGAAAGTACTGCCACCAAAATACAAATACAAACAAAAGTGCTAGCTGGAGTGGGCCCACCAAACCCATGTGACTGATTCTTGTAGTAGCGGGAAACCAGAGAGAGAGAATATGAGCCGAGGAAAGTAAACATGTTCCCACTACAACGTTCAACTGCTTTCTGTTTCACTCAAAACAAAACCTTTTAATTTAAGCTTAAAACCCGGACCCACTTCCCCCACCCTCCACTCCCAATATGCCACGTCGGCCACTACAGGTTACCTATACTTTATTACGTGCTCTTAATTCTCGGAAGAATTATCACTAAACCCTCTTTAATTTTCTCAAAATCAAACGTTAAACACTCTTACCTGTCCTTTTATTACAAAACAACATCAATCAAACGACGTCGTACATCACAAAACGCCTTTTTTTTTTGAAAAAAAAAAAAAAAAGAAAAAAGAAATTTGAAACAGCTTCCATTTTTTCTTTTTTCTCCTTAATTTAAAAAGCAAAGTCTCTGAACTCTGAACTCTGAACTCTATTCTATAGTGAAGAAGAGGAAGAGTGATATCCGGAAAAGGGCATTTTGGGAACTTTAATGAGCTTCTGAATCTTCTCTTCTTTTCTTTTCAATCCACATTTTCCTTTCTCGGTGGATTTTATTCTCTGGATCATTATTTGGTGAGGAAGAGGAAGTGAAAGATGTTCACTGAGGGACTTGATAATAATGCCCTTAAATGGGTTAGAGAGGTCAGTGATTCCTATTTTTCTTCTTCAATATTATCAAATTTTATTTTCTTTATAGTTGTACTTCATTCTTTGAATTTTTGCGTTTCTGGGATTTTCAAAAATTCAAATTCAGAATTTCATGTTCTGCCAAAATATCTTTTTTCTTTGTTTTTTTTTGGGTTTAAGTGTACATGATTTAGACCCAATGACGTATGAAGGATTCATACAGCGGATCCGATTTTTTAGACGCAATGAGTTCTTGTTGATTGTTAGTTTAAAAGAAGTTGATTAATTGTTACTAAATGAGTCAATCTGATTCTTGAGGAAACAAAAGCAACAGAGTTTAACTGGAAATTAGAGTAGTGATTTTATTAAAAGAAAAGAAAAGAAAAAAAACCTGTAAGAATCATGATTCATAAGCTGTTAAGGACAAAGAAAGTAAATGTGCATAGATATGGATAAGATTTTTAGATTAATTTTTTAATAAGATAATGTTGGTTTTGATTGATGCATTTATTTTTTTTGGAAAATTTCAGGGTTCTAATAATCATATAGGGCAGAAGTCCCTTTTTCAGTAACAAACCGTAGGCCTAAAATAGATCCTCTTTCGAGTTTAAGAAACGGAGGAAGGGGTGTCGGATTGCCTCCGCCGTCCTTCAGGAGTAGTCACTTATCGGGAGTCATTCCGATGTCCAGAGTCATCCCTGGGGATATAGATGGCAGCAGATCAGGTTCTGATAATGACATGAGCACAGATTCAGAGGAGGAGATCTATGGTGGAAGATATTCTCTTGACTCATCACCGCAGGATGATAGAGTTCCCAACAGCACCAATGCTCCAAAGTATCGCAATCCTGTGTTAAGGCGTGCTCCTCAGTATGCCAGTGATGCTATGTATTCAGATGATCTAACTTCATCAAGGGAAACACTAGGGAGAGGGCAGGAATATGCGGCAGATAGATTGATGAGGGGTGCTAACAGATTTTCTGTTGGAAACAGTGTTTATACAGAGGATGAATCTTCTGATTCTGCTGCAAGCTCTGAATTCTCCATCTACTCAAGCAGGGAGCAATAATCGGAGTGTCCCACCGACTAGGACTTATGTGTCACAGGGGTACACATCCAGTGCTTCTTCAAAATTGAAGATGGATGCTGCGAGACAGAAGGTACTTGTTATAGTTTGGTCGATTTTTAACCTTTTCATATTCCTTTCATATGCTGGAACTTTAGTTTATTTGCTTAGTAAATAAAGAATAAGAGTTAAAAAGTAGGTGCAGATCATTTTCCTTCATCTTCACATTTCCTTCTCCATACTAGTTATCTTCCTTAGTTGGTAGGGAGGAAACATTTTAGAGCTGTGATCTCCATGCCTCTAAGATGCCAAATATCCAGGAGAATTAAAAAGGAAAATTTTGGTAATCAAACTAGGATTTAAGAATACACATGTTCGCAACAAATTAGATCTAAATCCTTTCCGTTGCCTCTGTTGACCCTATCATGTCCTGATCCGATCCTTGAACATTTTAGAAACTCCAGACCGTCTCATCTCGTGGCTAAATCTACATGGTTATTCTTCACGATAGTTTTCCCTCTGTGAAATGAAAATTATTGAACTACAAGCTAAAAAAACCATAGTTTTTTGAACCATTTCTAAGGATTTCTACTGTCAATAACATTGGCATGAAGTTGATGGCTGATTATGAGATGCACTGGGATTCTAAATTTCACTGTTACTGGATATGTTTTGTACTTTGTTGCTCCTTTTCTATTTTATTGCAAGGATGGGTGCAGTTCCTCTGAACTGTATTTGTTAAACCAAATGCAATATAGTGTATTTGTTAGAGTACAAGTCCTTGTTCGCTTGAGGATCATTTATTTAATCAGACAATGAAATGTATTGTTAAACCAATTCTCTCTTTATAAATATGCTGGTTTGCTCAAGAATATTCTGTAGCAAATGAAGCCATCCAAATGAACTACCTGTATTTTAATGCAATTTTTCTGAGTACAAAAGCACTAATGCAATCCCAAAATGAACTTCTTATAATAGTTTGATTGGCCTATTTTTCCCAGGCCTACTTGATTAAATGGTTAAGTACTTCAACATAATGTATTTTACCTCTATTTGGGTGCTCGTCTAGTTTGAAATGGAAATTATCTCCACATGATCATCAAATTTTTTGATAGGTTTGAACTATTCTGATGGCCACATTATTTCATACCCTTGTACTGTTAGTCGACAAACTTCATCCTCTTACATGACATTTTCCCCAGATTGATGAGGTGATCTATTTTAATATGTAAAAGAAGTATTACGTGTTTTCACAATGACATACGTGAGATCAAGAAGTGCTTGGCAATCAAATGCCCTGATTCTTGTAAAGTGCTTTATGTATTTTATTTGTCTGCAAGGCATGAATTATTCTCAAGCATAGTCAAATATACCAATTAACGAGGTCCCCAGTCATATTAATTTCTAAATTGGATATGGAGCCGGTTGATTCTAAATAGAATATGTTCTTACTTATGATTGATATTACATTTATATTTTATTTGTTGCTGTAGAAATCAGAATTGGACATTCTCCTGACTATGCTAAATCTCTTTTCTGCAGGATGTAGCTTCTAGGAATTTGGATAACCAAAGGTTCTCTGATGAAGATGTTCCAAGTGCACCTCCATTTTGTGGTTCTGCTGGAGAAATTAAGATCGACAAGGAAACAAGTCCTGCTTCTAAAACGGAATATCCATCCTCGATGGCAGCTGAAAAAGATACCTTGAGAAGTAGGTCTCCAGGTATTGGTCAACAGAATAATTTGCCAAAAGATACTCGTGACTCGACTGTGAGGTTAGTTTTTCTTTGTGGTATTTGTTGGCATAGGCCTCAAGCTTTTTGTATCTGTAGTCATCAAATTAATCATTCCATTGCATAAAGATATCAGCTGGTCCTATTTTTCTTTAATAAAATAATATAATGTGAATCTTTTTTTCTAGGACTACTGCTGCTGCAGAAAGTGGTATTCCCTCGAATACATATCCGACTCGCCCTCCCAATTTTCATGCCATGTATGTTTAACTGAACAGAACAATGTCTGCGGTTACAAGTTATACACTCAGCTTTCTGTTTTTATCTTGACTTGTCCTATTACACAATTTCAGTGCACTAGGGCCATGGCATGCTGTGATTGCTTACGACGCATGTGTTCGGCTTTGCCTCCATGCCTGGGCTAGGGGTTGCACGGAAGCTCCCATGTTTTTGGAGAATGAATGTGCTTTGCTGCGAAATGCCTTCAAGTAAGTTCAGTAAAAGAGAATCAGGGAACTCCTTCGAGACGTAAAATTTTGTTTGCACTGGGTGGACATTGTTTATAAATGATTTTAGACATCTTGAATAAAACTGTTTCAATTGACTTTACCTCAACATTTTATGACAGTTTTCACTCCAAATCACTGTTTCTATTTCTGTGATACAGTTTGCAGCAAGTGCTATTACAGTCAGAGGAGGAATTAATGACAAAGCGATCTTCTGAGCTTCCTACTGAAGGTTCTGCTGCTAAACCTAAGAAAATGGTTGGAAAGATGAAGAGTGCAAGGTAGTTTTACATATTAGATTTCAATTTCTCAATGAGATTGTACGAGAAACTGTTTTGACATTCTACTCATTTCTGCAGTAAGGAAGGTGAAATTGGCCCTTGATCCACCTACAGGCTGCAGTTTTTCATTGGTGAAAGTACCAAAAGTAAAGATTGAATCTGTCCGCTACCACATATCCAACCTGCGGTCAGCCATTTCCTCTGGTTGGCAAGCTGTTCGTAAAGTCCGTTTTGCACCTCGTGTATCAAATGGTTCTTTTTCACGCCAAAGCTTGGCTTATGTTCAGGCTGGCACTCAATATATAAAGCAAGTTTCTGGACTACTGAAAGTTGGTGTAGCAACATTGCGCAGTAATTCATCAGCTTACGAAGTACAAGGTTCTGAGACACCTGTTTTCATTTGTGCAAGAGATTTTTGTTATCTGACAAGTCATAAGCATTGGTGTTTGACTGCCTATATACGTATATATAAAATGAAATGGCTAATACTATAATAGCATGGGTAATTCACCTATCACGTGTGGCATATATTTATTGCTGTTAAATATCATTTTAATGTGCGGTTCACTCAAGCAGCTCTTTGTGTTCTTTTTTGGCTTTAATCTAAAATTTCCGTGATTAGAAATTCACTTCTAATATGATTAATGGTTATTTAGATCAGGTTATGCTCGTATATCAAAATTAAGAAAAAGATAACAAACATGGTGTATTATTTTTCTTCTTTTATGACTGATAGTATGCTGTAAATTTATTGATACTTTATTGAGTCACTGGATAACTTACTTTAAAGATACTAACCTGTGTTCTATACATGTGATCAGAAACGTACTCTTGTTTACTGCGACTTAAGAGTTCTAGTGAAGAGGATGCTATCAGAATGCAGCCTGGATCTAGTGAAACCCATGTGTTGTATGTGTTTCTTAACTCTATCCCTTCATCTGGCATGTTAGTTGAGTATGTCATTGACAGCTTTACAGTTTTCCTGATGGCCTAGGTAAGATGATCTAATTGTTGAAGTCCAGGATTCCAAGGGGAAGCAATGTGGTCGAGTCCTTGCTCAAGTAGCTACTATTGCTGAAGATCCTGTAAGTTAGTCTATATTCATTACTGGATGTCTTTATTTTTGTTTTCACATTAGACCTCATTATGGAGGCTACTTGCAGGGTGAAAAGCTGAGATGGTGGTCTATTTATCATGAACCAGAGCATGAGCTGGTAGGAAGACTGCAACTTTATATTAACTACTCAGCGAGTATTGATGAGAACGGTCAACTTAAGGTAGGTTATTCATTTCTGAACATCTGTCAACTCCATCTTGATGGAATCTATGACCAACAAGTGATATATATTGGCATATATAAGCACCTATCCACATGCAGAAAAAGAGGAAGAATATGAACAAAAGAATGAACAGAAGGCTGTATGCATTTTCAAGTTCTTCTTTGGTCTGTTATTTGTGTTGGACCATATATAGTCAAAAGTACCTCATAACTGGACTAAGCTATCTGACACAGTATTTTATTTCCATAGTGTGGCTCAGTTGCAGAAACTGTGGCTTATGACCTGGTGTTGGAAGTTGCTATGAAAATTGAGCATTTTCAACAGAGAAATTTGGTTCTGCATGGTCCGTGGAAGTGGTTACTCACTGAATTTGCTTCATATTTTGGGGTTTCTGATGCATACACAAAACTAAGGTGCAGATATAATATTTCATAGGATGCTTTGAATTCAAGCTGATTGAGCTTTGAAATTTCTAGCTTCTTCTTGTCCTTTCATGGCTGATAAGGTTATGATAGTGCCTCTTTTATAGATGAGACTTATATTGATCAGCTATCTCCCTGGCCCTTATGAAATTGCAGGTATCTTTCTTATGTGATGGATGTGGCCACACCCACAGCTGACTGTCTTAAACTGGTGCATGATCTGCTTTATCCTGTATTGATGAAGGGCCATAGTAAAACTACATTGAGTCATCAGGAGGTAATCCAATCATTTGCTATGCAGCAGCATTCCAATTTCTTCTATCAGTCTTTATCCTGGTCCTTTACATTTTGTCAGACTCAGACTTGGTACAAAAATAACCTGCAATTTCTGATCTCTCTTTTTAATCCTGTTTTGCATTTTTGGCTGCTTGCTCCAGAATCGCATATTAGGGGAAATTGAGGATCAACTTGAACAGATCTTTGCTCTTGTTTTTGAAAATTACAAATCCCTGGATGAATCATTATCATCGGGGATAATGGATGTTTTTCGACCAGCTACTGGGCATGCAGCACCTGTGTTGAAGCCTGCTGTTGAACTATACAAACTTCTTCATGATATATTATCTCCAGAAGCACAGAATAAGCTCTATAGCTACTTCCAGGTTGGGGGAAATGATCCTTAAGATTCCCTGCTGTTATTTACTTGATAATTTTTCTCATAGTTTGTGGACTATGATAATCTGTACAGGCTGCTGCAAAAAAGAGATCAAGGAGGCACTTGACTGAGACTGATGAATATGTTAGTGGTAACAGTGATGGCATATTGATGGATGCTCTAACTATTTCTACTGCGTATCAAAAGATGAAAACTCTGTGCTTGAATGTCAAGAATGAAATTTTTACAGATATAGAGATCCACAATCAAGATATACTTCCCAGGTAAATTTGATTTAGACTTATGTTGGGTTGAACAAAAGCATAAGATAGTTGAAACAACCAACCGTATTTCTCTCTCTATTCACAGTTTCTTAGTCAAGGTTTTAATACTGTTGTAGAGTTATTGAATTGCCTTAATATGCTTGAATATGTCTTCTAGTTGGGAAAAGGGGAATAATGTCTATCTACCACATATTTGTAATATCTATACACATGTTTCACGTGGGTGTTGTAAATGTGGTATTGGAGATTAGGTGGAAATACAAATGACATAGCACAACTGTTGATTTTAAGCCTTGCATACGAGTAAAAGCCGTTGAACTGAAGAATTTGCAAAAGTCTTACCATCATTAGAACAGTAAATTTTCTTTTGCAAATTATGAGAGTGGATTGAATGTGTTCCCTTTATGGCTTTACTCTTGTAGGCCTATTATAATTCTGATTCTTTGTACCAAACATCTTGTTAAATTCCGTTGGAAATCATGACAAATGGGATCTCCTAGGACCAATCAATCCGTTTAAGATTCTGCAGAATTTTGATTACAGCTTGATTAGGAGTGCATTATCTTTTCTTCAGACCTGAACCTAAAGATGCTTTTTTTGGTGTCTGTCAAGTATTTCATTCAATTAACTAAAAGCTACTCAGCTGTCTTTCATGAACCAATTTTGTCCTTCTTTCTCCATCCTGTTTTAATTAAACACGCATTCATTTTGTTTAGCAGCATTTGCTAATGAATGTGCTACAGTTACTTCCAAAAACTTAGTTACTCCAAATCTGAGTAGTCACACCATGCTCCTGAGATTCATTCTATTTTTTGCCATGATAAGAAAAATTTGTTCGTTCACATGGGTGGCTTGATGACTTTGATGTCCACTATTCACTTAAAATTTACCAAACTGAAGCAGCTAAAAATTTCCTTCTTCCTGAATACATTTTAATTAAAAAGCCAAAATGAGGGGAAAATTTTGGAGCTCTTTTCAGCAGTGCTTCAGCTCACTGTATATTGATTTCTGATAATCTCCTTAGATTTATTGATTGTACTTTTTGACAAAAATCCAGTGACAGTAATTTGTACTCGTTGCATGAACAATAAAAATTATTTACTTTAAGCTTGTGAGGTTTGGAAATGCAATTTTATGGTTTTGCTGACTGTCTTCCCTTGTTTGCAGTTTCATAGACCTGCCAAACCTCTCTGCAGCTATATATAGTGCAGAACTTTGCAGTAGGCTGCGTGCCTTCCTTATTGCATGCCCGCCAACGAGCCCTTCACCTCCTGTAACTGAACTTGTGATTGCAACAGCAGATTTTCAGAGGGATCTTTCCAGCTGGAATATCAAGTATTGTGTTTTTCTTATATACATTTCTTATTGCAAATAGCCTTCTATTATGGTCAGACTGGATAATTGATGTAATTGCCCTCTTTCTTAGACCTGTTAAAGGAGGAGTCGATGCAAAGGAATTGTTTCATTTGTATATTGTTCTGTGGATACAAGATAAACGCCTCTCTTTACTTGAGTCATGCAAATTAGACAAGGTAAATATTTTCATGCAATTTTACTGTATTTCAGTTATGGCAAAGTTTCTGATTAGCTCATTGATATCTGCAATTAAAACAATGCCCAAAATTTAGGTGTGCAATAATAGTTCCAGGTCCTTTCATGTCTTCATTCATTTCTTGTGGGTGTTTAATTTGGTTTGTGCAGCAAACGTATGTTGCCATTGCTGGTAGAAGTTAATGCTTTTATAGCCAGAGGTATTGCCTTCCCAAGGCATGGGTTGCTTTTGTTAGCTAAGCACAGAGTGCTCAGGGAAGCAAAATAATGCAAATAAGCTGAAAATTGCTTCTTCCTTTTCTTGTAAATGAACTGTCCAAACCAGTTCTCTACTTGAAAGAGTTTCCAGATTTCATGTTGTATGTCTTGTCTGCTTTACCTTCTAATATTTGAAGTAACTTAAATGACTTGCAGGTGAAATGGTCTGGAGTTAGGACGCAGCACTCGACAACTCCATTCATCGATGACATGTATGATCGCCTCAAAGAGACTTTAAATGATTATGAGATCATCATTCGTCGCTGGCCAGAATACACACTTGTGTTGGAGAATGTATGCATTCATGAATTCATTTACCTTCAATCTTGGTTGCTTGTACTTAAAGCTCAAAGTATTACAAAAAACTATACTTCTATTTCGAAGAGAAACTGAAATCCTTTAATTGTTTGGAAAAGGCTGTTGCTGATGTTGAGAAGGCAATTGTTGAAGCTCTTGAAAAGCAATATGCTGATGTTTTGGCTCCATTAAAGGAAAACCTAGCACCTAAAAAATTTGGTCTCAAGTATGTGCAGAAGCTTGCGAGAAGAAATGTCTGTGCATATGTAGTACCTGATCAAGAGGTGAGTGTACTTCTCTGTCTTCAAGTTGTTTAATCCATGGTCCTGGTTTGTCCTAAAGATTTGTTTTTTCTTCTCCCAGCTTGGCATTCTTCTGAACTCATTGAAGAGAATGCTTGATGTTCTGCGTCCCAAGATAGAGCAGCAACTGAAGTCATGGAGTTCATGCATTCCCGATGGTGGTAACACAGCCCCTGGAGAACGTTTAAGTGAGGTGACGGTAATGCTTAGATCCAAGTTCAGAAACTATTTGCAAGCAGTTGTCGAGAAACTTGCAGAAAATGTGAGTCTTAAGTTCTGACTTAAGTTGAAAACATTCTTAGCAGGACATATGGTCTCCAATAACCTAAGGATAGTAGGAATATTAGGCCTGTGGAATAGCTTCTGAAAAATCTGTGAACACGATTCACTTAACAATATGTGGTAGAGTTGGTGATATTGACTGACAATGGGTAATGTTCTGTAGGCATTTTGCTAGATATTACAAATTTGATCTTCTCTTAACCTAACCTTCAAAAACACCACTTCTGATATTCTAGAACCATTGTGCATCTTACCATCTATACAGGCTAGAGTTTGACCATTTGCAGAAGAAATGCGTCGGATTCCTCAAAATACACGTAACTGAAAGATAATTTACTTCTCTTTTTTTTGTCGGCTTTTCCTCAGACAAAGTTACAGGGCAGCACAAAGCTGAAAAAGATTTTGCTGGATTCCAAGGATACTGTGATTGAATCAGATGTGAGGAGCAGGATGCAACCTCTCAAGGACCATCTGGCAAGCTCAATTAATCATCTTCACTCCATCTTTGAATCTCATGTTTTCATTGCATGCTGTCGAGGCTACTGGGATAAAATGGGACAGGTAAGCTGATTAATTGCACTGTTGCTTGCAATCTGCACTCGCATTGGAAAATTTTTCACCCTTCATGAATCTTTCTTTGGTTGTAGGATATCCTGACCTTCTTAGAGAGCAGGAAAGAGAACAGGGCGTGGTACAAGGGATCTGACGAATTGCTGTATCTGTAAGTAGGCATATCCTCTATATAATACTTGTTAGTGTCAGTTATGCAAGTATTCTGCAAGGTAAAACTGCGTCATCTTTCTTGATCCCTCAAGATTAGAAGATTAGCATGCACAGTAAATTGTGTTTTAGTGAGTAGGACTTGTCTCACTGCATGCAGGGGTTACTAATTTCATTTCTCATACTATTTTTATCTCAAGTAACTTGTCACCTTGGGTATGTGCAGGTTTTGGATGATACCTTCGCGTCACAGATACAGCAGCTTCTTGGGAATTCCCTTCAAGACAAAGACTTGGAACATCCACGGTCTATAGTTGAAGTGCGCTCGATGCTTTGTAAAGATACTCCAAGTAACAAGGGGGGCAACTCATTCTACTATTAGATGAAAGAGTTGTGAAGATGAGTTGTAGGAACATCAATGATCCACGTTGACTTTTTCTACTTCTGGTGGCTGGGAAATTCTTCAAATTGAAGATAAAAGAAAGCTAAAACTCACAAAATTTTCTATGGGGATGAAATCTTGATCATGTTGAGGCTTTATTTGACAAGTTTAGCAAGTTGTTTACATGAGCAGGCAACTCTGCTGCTCCAGATTCAGCAATCTGAACACAGTTTAGTAATCGCAATTTGCTTGCAAATATATAGAGTAGTTTAAAGGGTTATCTGATTGTTAAAGCGTTTGAGATATGCTTATTGGCCATTTTGTTTTTGTATACATATTCAACTTTCTTACATCAGTATATAGGATCTTACTGCAATTCAGGACAGATGCAGATATATTGACAAATAGTGCACTAAAATTTTATATTCATATTGACCCCTTGATTACTGCTAATTTGCTAGTGAACAGTCACCTTATTTCTAGTCCAACTTAAAAACTTGAAGCCTGAAGGAGCTGATGTTTCGCGTCTCCCAAGAGATCCATTTTAGAACTACAATTTTAGGATTCAAAGCAATTATCGCAGGCAGAGAATGCACATGCATATTTTTACAGGATCTTCGTAACTTAGTTTTGCCCAGCTACATGGAAATTGTCTATTTATTTGTTTCCTCATTCAGGGTATGTATGGGTTTTAAGTATCTACAGAACCCCATAAACCACCATCTTTGATTTGTAAACACAAGATGATAACATTAGTTTAAGGTAAAATTGTCCGGGCGATACCTCTGTTTACCAAATGGCAATTGAAAACGCTTTCAGCACATTTCTTTACTACTAAATAAATTGCTTATTTTTTCACAAAGCCAGTTAAACTGGTTGGGAAAATAATCACTAGATAATCAGTTCGAACTGTACAAGTTGAACAGTTTTCAAGACTACTTACAAGATGAAATAACAGTGAGCAATGAATTGCAACACACAGTGAATGGCATTTATGTTACACATTTTAAAGAATTGGTTAGTGCTTAAGCAGCAAAGCACAAGATTGATTCCCAAAGTGTGCCACACTGCTCAGAAAAGCTTCGATATGACACGGAAGGAAGTCAAGAAGTTATGCTCTTTCGGCAGCTGAGGCAACATTCATAATTGCGGGGTTTTGGTATATGCTGGTAAATAACACAAACAAAATGGTAAGAACATCAGCAGTGAGACAATAAGAAAGACAAGCAGAGCCCCCAAAAAAAAAAAAAAATAGAACAACAAAAAAAAGGACAAAGGAAGCTAATAAATACCAATTGCTTACCCAATGGCTGTAGCTCCCCAGGATGCCACATTGTAAATAACTTTGCTCCCATCCCATGCCTTCCGTAGCTTTCCCTTTTTCTTTTTTACAGAAAATGTCTTGCAAAGGGCTGAAAGAAAATTCTCAGAGAATTTAATACCTCTGCTTGTGCAGTGTCTAGCAACTGTTGGACCTCAATTAAAGGCCACAGTTTGAGAAACTAGTGAACGTTACTTGTTCCAAAGTTCATAAGATACTAGTCTCTTTTATCCAAAAGCAAGAGAAAGGACAAAATACAGGAGAAAAGAGCAATTTAGCATACCTTCCTGAAGTCGGTTCGGCGTCAATTACTCCTGCAAGTAAAAAACAGAAAATATTAATTTGGTCCCAAATGTGAAAAAGATTCTTTTTCCCCTTTGGGGAACTGCATCTGGATTGGGTTTCTCTTTCTTCTTTTCTGTAGTCGTTTTTACATGGAAACACAATTGAATAAAGATATTGAGCTATGCACTACTAAAGCATCTCTTAAACTTCTTTTTGCTAGAAATCTCTACCTTCATTTGCCATTCACAGTTCATATAGCAGGAAAAGGATGAGTGATAAAATTTGGAAAAAAGAATAACCTTCATGGAAAATCAAATGCCACATTCTGTTTCTTTCTTTTTCAAACGTGGTTTTAGTGCAAAAGGCATTGATACAGCTTAGCCTTTTGAATGGATTGTTATTTCATACTAAACTTCTAACAAATGGAAGTTGCATAAACTAATCTAAGAGAATGCGCATAGAATGCCACAAGTGAAGCCACGAATCCTCACATAGTTAGCAAAGTCAAAAGGGAAGACCCTTGTATAGGTACCAACAACCATGATAATCAATGGTAAAAGAAAATGCTACAATTTTACTAAGCAAAAGTGATCAATAACCACGAGAGATCATAACGAAAAATTAAAAAACAAGAGATCTAGAGGAGGAATTAACTGCATCAAACAAAACCAAGCAAACACATGAGGAGAACAAAATGGATAAAGATTTAGAGGCAAAATTAAGGAGCTATAACTACCTTGGTCTGTTCAAGGGACACCAAATATGCAGCCATGAAACATGCTATACCATCCACAATATCTTCTTGCCTAACTAAAACATAGTCTTCTTGGTCTAACTCGGAATTTCCACCTTCCCACAGATCATTCTCATTAACCATGTCCCACGAAGTACCTTCTTCTGCATCAAACAAATTAGATTTGACATCATCTTCATTTCATCAGCAAAATAGGAAAAAAGGAGTAAAACAAACAAATCTACAGAACTTAGTGTTGCTTCCTGTCAATGTCATTGACTTGAATTTTCAAATATGCCACAGATCTACCCCCGCGGGGTGTTGACATCTAGATGTGTATAAGAGACAAGCTAACTATGTCTATGCTATTGCTCACCAAATATCATGTATCCATTCCCAATGTGATGCATTCCAAAATATTCTCACACAACAACTCTTCAAAAGCATACCAGATATATTTTGTGGAACTGATGCCTGGGCATTCTCAAGCTTTTCAAGGAAATCAGCACATTCAACTCTTGATTTTATAAGATCGCACATCTGCACATGAGAAAGAATTGCTTGCATCAATTACATTGCCATTTTGACAATCATGAGAACAAGCACAATCAGATATAACTTGAACATTGTTTGCATTATAGGATCTCAAATCCCTAAGATGTTCATAAAGAGAGAGAGAGAGAGAGAGAGAGAGAGATAAGTCTTATAAAAAATTAAAAAAAAAGAAGAAGAAAAGCCTGGGCACCATAGATGCAACAACATCATGGGGTCATAGTGATTTTGTGTATGATAGATTCGAGCTACCTATCCTACATAAACACTTGGCAAGTATATTCATTATTACAAATTGTTTCTTTTTCTGATTACTAATATTTTGATTTATCCTCATCTCCAAACTTTTCTGAGTTTGCCACCCGCGTTCTATTTTCTCCTTTAGCTAAGTAAGCATAAGTTACACCATATCATTGTGTTAAATCACCATGTCTCTTTAAGTCAGATATCTTCCTCTACTTCTTGATCACCATCAATCTTCTAAAATTTCGCACAATTAACCTCACTTTTCCACAGTAAGGCTCCACAAACTCCAACCTACTAAAACCCTAGCTGAATCCCACTGAATTAAGTTCAAACTAGCTGAATCTCGCTAACTTAAGTTCAAACTAGCTGAATCTCGCTAACTTAAGTTCAAACTAGCTGAATCTCGCTAACTTAAGTTCAAACTAGCTGAATCTCGCTAACTTAAGTTCAAATACGCATACACACACAGAAGAATTTCTGAAGTTCAGAATCCCAGTAAAAAATTACAGCTACTTTTTAGTTCAACAAACATCTAACTTCAACAATAGAACACATAAATCAAAACCTAGTTCCTTTTTTACAAGATTCACCTGAAAATCAACAAAATCACAACTTTTATTCAAAATTAGTCCAAAAAAAAAAGAAGCTAAAAATCAACAAAATCAGAACTTTTCCTCAAAATTACCTCTGCGGTTTCGTCATCCCGGAAAGGCGCCGACGACGGGCTTCCGCCGCCGATATCATCGTCGTCGTCATCTCCTTCTTCGTATAAACAACCGGTAGTGCTGAGTAATTGGAGAGCTCTTTGGCACTCTCCGAGCACAGCTTCTAGGGTTTTCCTCTTGACCCGAACCCGATCTCGATCCGAACTCATCCTCACCTCCGATCAGAGGATCGCCTTTTTAACCGCCGCTGCCACCACCCTCTCCACCTCCATACCCCCTAATTAAAATAAATACCCACAAAAATTTATAAAAAAAAAGAGAGAGAGAAATTGATTAATTAAATAAATTTTTAAAATAGAAGACTATGTCCATCGCTTAGTCAAAAACTTAGTTTTGGACGACAGCGATGGAGTCTTACGGCTGCGTTTCGATAAGGCTGCGTTTGCGAGTTTAGGATTTGGACGGAAAAGAAGAGAAAGGGAAGGATTTGTCAACTTTCCATCATTTCAGAGTTGGAAAATATTTATTTAAAATTTTTTACTTATATAAGTTAATATTATAAATTTTTTAAAATTTAATTCACACTACAAAATTTATAAATAAGACAAAAAATCAAATTTACTTAAGTATTTGCTACGAAAGTTTTGTATGAGAAGAAAAAGAAGGGAAATGAATGGAAAGTAAGGCTGCACCAGTTTCAAAAAATCATCAGCCCAAACTGGACGGAAATGGAAGGAAAATAGAGGAAAAAATAACTATTAAATTTTTTTTAAATTTCATATTGGCCCCCAAAAGCTATAGAAAAAGAAATCTATTAACATACATATCCCAAATTAATCTATTTATTTCTTAAATTCCCGAAAAAGATTGTAATCCCTCCTATTCTCTTCTATTCCTTTCTCTTCTTCCTAACTTAAAGATTTCCCTTCTTTTCTCTTATCTCCTAAACTCCCAAACCCAATGGGTGAGTTTGGATGGAAGGAAATGGAAGAAAGAGTAGAGAAAGAGAGGAAAAGTTAAAGTTTTTAGGTTGTTCGGAAATTTTAATTGAAGGGAAAAGAAGGGAAATGGAGGGATGAAATTTTAAAAAAACTTTCCTTCTATAAGTGGAAGGAAATAGAAGGAAAAGTTTAGCTACTCTATAATTAATTATGAAATGTCATATATTTGTCCTTCAAAAATAATACTAAAATATCAAAAGTAAGGGGTATTTTAGTAAAATATTAACAATAATGAAATTTTCCTTCTAAAACTCCCAAAGCAACTTGAAAGAAATTTCCCTTCCATTTTCTTCTCTTCTCTTCTCTCCTTATTAAAAATGTTCCTTTTTTTCTCTTCCTTACTAAGCTCCCAAACTCGATGCAAATAATGGGTTTCTTTTACTTAGGTGTGATAAATGAGTCATACTTTAAAGATTGATAATGTACTACTATAATTTTAAAACGAAAAAAAAAAAAGAATTTTCTTTTAACAATTAAAACTGAAATACTAGTAACAAACTAAAACTATTTATACAAGTATATTTCTAAATAAAACAAAATAAGCACTTCCTTTTCTTTTTTTTTAGAAAAACACTAAGACCTTGTATGGAGTTGAGGTAGTTTATCACAAAGTACTTAATTCATTAGAGCTTTTAAAGAAAATGCTCTATAAATGATTAATTTTGCATACATACTTTATATATGTGATAATGTGTGATTTTGAATTTTTTAAAAGTATTTATATCTTCATGTAGTTGTAAACTAATGATAAAATAGTCAAAATTTTTAATATCTTTAATTGTTTTAAAAAGAAAAAGTTGATTCAAAAGCATTAATTTTTAGCTTGAGCTAAAAGAGTTTTTGAAATTAAAAAATCTACTTCTAATTTGTGAAATGATAGTAATCAAACGCTCAAAAAGTAATTTTATCATTTAAAAGTATATTTTTAGTAAAAAATACGGCAACTCCAAACCACCCCTAAGAAGGTAAATACTTAACTAGATCCGATTTTTGACCCCACTTGTAGACTCTGTGGTGTGGATTAAATCTTAGAGAATTTATGACATCAGCTGATGTAAGCAAAATTATTTAAAGTTTAATTTTAACCACAGAATTTACAATTAGAGTCAAATATCGTGTATACTTAAGTATTTTCCCACTAAGAATGATTTGATGAAAGTCTTTTCACATACACTATGACAATACCAAACAAGCCTTTGTTGCTCGGCCCATGGTGAAGTCATGAATACTGGTCCGCTTAAGTATTTTTGGATCCAAGTTCCGAAATGATGCTTGTGGCTGTGGACCTATCTTTTGACACTATAATCTATCTATTCTTAAGGCCCTCGACCCATTCATGCTAATCTTTCTGGATTAATTTCACACGAGTTTATCAACTTTTTTAAATTAAAAAATTATGTATTAGAAAATCAGATACAGAGATATAGAGTTGCTTTTGAGAATAGATTTTAACTTATTAAAGATGAAAACTAAAAATATTTTTTCAATTATTGTCCAAATATTCTTATAAAAAAGTGAATTTTTAATTTCAAAAAAATATAAGCAACTTAAAAAAAAAAAACCTGTTAAGAACAAATCCAATAGTAAATAGTTATCCTTCCGTTCCATATCTTTTATAGTTTTTCGAGTATATAATTAAGCAATTATAAAACCTGTACTAATTTAATCTAGTTTATATTAAAATTAATTTTAATCATCAAAATTAATATGCGATTAAATGTATGATAGTTTATAACAAAAAAAGATAAAAAATAAAAGTAAAAAATGAATATTATGCTTTAACTTTTTGAGCAGATGATAAATATTTTAGAAAAAACAAAAACGAGAATATTGACACTTTTAATGAATCGGATGGTAGTTTATTTCCTAATAAGTTTACTTTCCCTAGTGTGATTAAATCCTGTTTTGGTGGTATAGATGCTGAGAAGATTCATCCTTTGGTATTTAATCTTGGGTTGGAGTTTGATTTGTATATAGTTAGCGCATTAGTGCATTATTATTTCATATAAAATATTGAGATAAATTCGATTTTAAACCCTACCTACGTATAGACATTGTGATCATAATTTCGATTTTAAACCCTACGTATAAATCTTGTGATTATAATTAAATTTTATGAAATTTTATTTATATCAACTGATGTTATTTATATTTTATATAGTTTAATCTACCCACAAGATCTGTTAAAATAAAATATCAAATCTATTTGAATATTTATCTTATTTCATACTTCTCCACTTTTCACTTTTCTGCAGAGCACGTGCATGATGCTTGCTTAGGGCCAAGTTTTCTCATGCGTATCAAGTGCAAAGTCACACAACTGCTGGTGTTGCACCATTTTCATCCTTTGATAAACTTTCAATGCAAGTCCGGATTATTTTTCAGCCTTCGCCAAATTTGTGGGCCACACACTCCACGGACCACCGTCTTTCATGCTACATACAAAATTTTTTTTTTTTTTTTTTAAATATATGATTAGGTCAGATGTGGCTATATCAACTGAGGGCCACACTCCACGGACCACTGTCTTTCATGCTACATACAACTTTTTTTTTTATAAATAAAATATTAGGTCAGAAGAATCTGATGTGGCTATCTGAACTAAGAGAACCTAGTCGCTATAGAATATTCCTTTCGCCATATCTCGCTGGGCCAAAGCTCAACTTGGTCACTGCAGTTCCACCAATACTCCAATGGACCAAGCCCCACTCCTCACAAAACCACTGCAGTCCCACCAACACTCCAATGGACCAAGCCCCACTCCTCACAAAATCAGGCATTATAGGCCTACCACTAGCATATAATACTCCCAAATATTATTGGGAGCGCCTATGTGCTCAGTGATGTTCGAATTCTGGACATTCAAATGAAACTGATAATGCTTGACCACTGGACCACCGTGGTACATACAACTTATTTAAACCCTTGGTTAAAAACTACAAAATCTACAATTTGATGGGATGAAAAAGAATGAAAATTACATTTTTGTTGAAAAACAAGTGTTCACCACATAAAAAACCACTAAACTATAATCTATATATATATATATATAATTGAATACTATATGAATTCATGATTTTACTTGCATTTTAGGGATAATAAGTAAAATCACTAGTATACTACTGTATCACCAATTATTTATCCCAAGCAAAAATTCTTTTTTTTTAAGCCAAAGACCTCTCATATATTTTTGAAATTAAAGTTATGTAAGGAGAAAAGACATTATTGATATTCTACATCGGTAAGTACCTTCTATCTCAATTCCTATATCACTACTAAACGAACAGTTAAGATTTCTCGAACTAAAAGTCAAAATGCTTTATATTGAAAATAAATTTTAGCAATTTATTAAGTAGTGACGTAAGATAGGAAAATTAGGATTGAATGTGAGATGGAAAATTTTATTTTTCACGTGACGTAAGATCGGAAAATTAGGATTGAACGTGAGATGGAAAATTTTATGACATTTTTCACGGAAATCTCTTTGTCTATGGACATTGATTATTATTTTCAATTGTCCATAGTATCCTAACTTTTTCACTTTTGATGTATATAAAAAACCATTCAAGTACATATCTACCTCTAACAATTACTGTTGTATATGCTGGGAGTGTTAGCACATGAGGGCCAATGTGCTGTTTCAGAATTTAGTGAGCACATTTTTTAACTGGACAAAGACATGAATGATGAGCCCTTAGAAAAGTTTCAATACTTACATGAATACTTTGTGGATATTCGACTATCGATGGCATGCTTTACTTGCAATGATATTATTACACAAGTTTGAAATTTTTTGTAACGGAACAGTAGTTTAGTCATTGAGAGTGCTAGCTTTGTAGGGATATAAACTTTTTTCAGTTGATGTTAGCTCGATTAGCATAAAATTTGACACTTACATGTTAAAAATAAATAAATTATTCGATGTTTGATTCAAATTTGTTCGATAAAAGTTGTTTCAGTTTTAATAAGTGAACAAGTTAAACTTGAATGCGATCTCAAATTCTTTAAAATAAACAAAAAAAATTGAACTATTCAATTGGGTTATATCTATTTATTGCCCCAACTACACAAATCCTGCTTGCTAACAATTTTTTTTTTTACATTATTATTTAAGACAAAATTAAAAATCATAATGGAACTATGTCATGATAGTAGAAGGCCTGTAAACGGGTCAAATACCTTCCGGATCTATAAAAAGGATGTATATCTAGATGTTTATGATCGTATCAGATACAAACGAATTCAGTTTCAGATCTAGTTTTGATATTATTTTAGAAGTTTAAATTTTAACATAAAACTACAAATTTATATATATATTTGTAATTGGAAAGAGTAGAGATAGATTTAATTCATATTAATATTTATGCATATATTTTACATTAAAATATAAATTATATTAAAAATTTACACAGTATATATTATCGTATAGAATAATTAATATATAATTTATTAATATTAATATTTTAACATAATTAAATTCATCTATTGTAAAATAATTTACTCATTTATCTATATTCGAATAAATGAATCCAGAACTACTCGAATCCAGTGTAGAACTAAATCTAGACCTGTTTGTTTATAGGCCTGGGTGATAGTTAAGGGGAAAAACTCGTTTCCCTCCAATATATACGCTACCGTTGTAACCTGAAGAAAGAAAGAAAGAAAGAAAGACCAATCACCCAATCAACAATGCCATCTTACAAACGGAACGACGCCTTACGCGTTTGCCTTTGCTTGACCTTCGGGTTTCCGTTACCCGAAACCCCTATTTTTTTTATTTTTTTTTAAATTATAGTGAATATATGGCGGATTTTGTACTAAATAATCATCTAAGCATTTTTATTATTTTTCCCAAAAAATTTGATTAAAGAAAAGGAAAAAAGAAGAAGCTACATTTACTCTGATCCATATTTTCAAATCTTACCCTAATTGCTCATCCGATGGCGATCGTAGTGCAAATGCAAATTATGTGAAAAATTCTGAGGATTCTGAGGATAATGACTAATCGGAACACGGAACCTCCTCCTCCTCCTTCTCCGGTATGAATTAATCAACGGAACATTGTGATATTTACATTAATTTCTTTTTTGTTTTGGGATTTATTTTCTTAATTGTTGGTTTTTTTGAATAATATTGGTTGAATTTGTGTGTTTCAGGGGAATGGTACTGTAGGTGCTGTTCCGCCTCCATCTCCATCGCAGGCTCAGAATGATAATCCGGTTTCTCGCGGTAATAGCAAGGTATATTTGATTTTTCATACTTGTTGCACATTTTAATTTTTAAATCCTAGTCTAATTGGCAATGAATCATCAACTTTTAAGTGTATTGATTGCTTATGTACATCAGTGGTGTAAATTATTTGAATGATTTATATTTTGTCAACTAAAGTTTCTTTACCAACCTCAAGTGATTAATGAATGTTCGGTTGCACCAATAATTTGTTGGAAGGGTTTGAATATTTGTTTTTCTTGATGATTATTTTGTTTTCATATTTGGGAAGCCAATGTAATGAGTACCACCAGTGTAGCATTTTTTGGCTGTTATTAGTTGTACGATTCAATGCTTCACAAGCATTTTTTAGGTTGAGTAAGTTTCTTGTTGTTGGCATTCCAATTCATGCAAACTGATGGACAAGAGGAATTTCTGATCATTTGGACAGCTCAGGACAGTATGTTCTGAACTTGGTAAATGTTTTTATAAAGTTCAGAGGTTTGATAGTATTACTGGTGTTAAATATATGTGTTAATGTTTTATGATTATATTACTCTCAGTTGACTTGAGAATGTAATGAAAGTTAAATTTTGTCAGTTAAATGAGTTTTGTTTATATGCCTGCATTTGTTGCTATACTTGCATTGGTATTTATAGAGCTGATTTGTGAGGATATTCTATGTAATCCTCCACTCATGTTGATTGCAGGTCTACAAAAGTGGTCCTCTTTTTCTATCATCAAAAGGTATTGCAGTTGTCCTTCATCACCTTTTTTCTGGTTTGGACCATGAATAGATTCGAGATCTTCACAAAGATCTCGTCTTTCTTCTATTACATTTTGATCAATGTATTGTTGTCTCAAAAAAATTCAACTTTATTTTGTCTTGGTTTATGAAAGGCTAGTCAAATGCTACACATTTCATTGGAGTAGTTCATTGCATTTCTAAAGAACTGATACTGTTCAAGATTGGTACTTGCCAAGTTGAGCAGTCATTGTCATCTTTTACCTTGGAAGATTGTTTGAGATGCCACTATGTTGCTTGTTTTCTGAAGAACTTGTTCAGGCTTTCATGTCATGAACTTTCATTTTGAAGCTGTTGGATTTACTCTATATGCAGGAATTGGGTGGACATCATGGAAGAGGGGTAGATCAGTTAGAAGAGATGGTTTATTTTAACGCGTACATCATTGGTCTTCTATAGAAGTGATCCTGTGAGTTTGGATATCTCACTTTGCATTTTGGGACTGAGAGTTTTCACTAGAATTTTCTATGTTATTATATTACTGTTGCTTCTACCTTCCTTTTTCTTGAATGTAATAGAAAATATAATTCTTTTTATGTGTTTGAACGACTTAATATAGCTTCAGCTTTGGTTTTTTTTTTGAAGGTCATATTTTTATCTCTATTTTGATTTAGCATCAGTAATTTCTGACATCTACTTTATGTTGTATATAAACAAACAAACAAACCAAGCCTTAACCCCACTAAGTAGGGTCGGCTGCATGAATTCTGCTACGCCATTACGCTGTCATGGACCATATCCTTCTCAATTCCTAGATGGGCTATATCTTTCTTGCAAGTTACCCATCCCTACCCCTCTTATATTGACTACTCTCTCTAAAATCTACTCGTCTGACAGGCGCTTCTACTAGACGTCTTCTGTCAACACATGACCTAACCACCTTAAGCGTGTTTCTCTCATCTTCTCATCAATAGGTGCTACTCCAATCTTCTCACGAATATGCTCATTGTGTATCTTGTCCATCTTAGTGTACCCACACATCCATCTTAACATTCGCATTTCTGCTACTTTCATCTTCTGCTTATGTGTGTAATTCACTGCATAACATTCAAATCCATAAAGCATCGCTGGCCTAATTACCATTCTATAAAATTTGCCTTTAAGTCGTAAAGGAATTTTGCGGTCGCATAATATTCCCGATGTCATTCTCCATTTAGTCCAACCCGCTTGTATCCGATGTGTAACATCTCGATCTATATCACCATCATTCTGAAGAACTGGTCCTAAATACTTAAAATTGTCACTTATGGATATCTCTTGATCTCCGATACTAGCCCCTATTCTATTCCTACATGCACTCTTGCTAAACTTAAATTCCATGTATTATGTTTTTTATCTACTAATTCTAAACCCTTTTGCTTCAGTAGTCTCTCTCCAAATCTCGAGTTTAGCATTAGCCCTGTCTTTTGTTTCATTTACTAAAATAATATCATCTGCAAATAACATACACCATGGTATTTCCTCCTGTATATGCTTGTAAGTTCATCTATGACCAATGCAAATAGATAAGGACTTGGAGCTGAACCTTGGTGTAAACCTATGTTTATTGGGAACTCTCGTGTCAACCTTCCTGGTGTTCTCACACTTGTAACCACATCCCTGTACATCTCCTTTATTGATTCTATATATGCTACTCTAACTCCTCTTTTTTCTAGAACTCTCCACATAATTTCTCTAGGGACTTTATCGTATGCCTTTTCAAGATCAATAAAAATCATATGTGGATCCTTTTCCTTATCACGGTATCTCTCGGTAAGTCTCCTTAAGAGATGTATGTAGTATATGTTATAGGGAAATGATGCCAGTTGATCTGGAACCTGCTTTTCATTTTGGTCTAATAAAGTTCTGGTAGTATGGTTCAAAATCACCCCATTTACATTGTAACAATACAAGGCGCTCTTCTTTTCTTGTCATTTTGCTCGTTATACTTGTGTCTTCATCTTTTGAATAGAAGTCTGTAAAGGAATCCATATATTTAACCACATATACCATGAAAATTCCTACTTGATTCATGTAGCATAGATGCAATAGTAAACAGTTTATCTTTGTCTTTTAAATAAAATCTGTGAAGGATTAAATGGTTCACTATAAATATCATAAGTAGGTGACTTTATTTGTGTAGCCTAGATGCAAAAGGAAACAGCTTCTCTACATGTTTGGAGTAGGCTCCCTCCGAATCTGACCCATCTCTCAGACCCTTTAGGATGGGAGTCCTGTGCACTGCCTTTTTCTGAATACACTTCCAACATGTTGAATGTACTAATTTGATGCAATTGTAATGTTGCTAACTAAAGCCTACATGTTAGCCATACCTGAGAATCATCTTGTTAAGTGCTTGAATGTAGAGTTAACTATAGCTTAAGCTTGTCTCGTCTCTCAATACAAACAACATTCTTATGGAAATACCAGAGTCTAAGATAAAATTGCTTTAATTTCTGTTTTTCAGTATGCAGTTCCTCAGAAGGGGGCTGAAGTAAATTTGACCCTTGGTGGTATTGATCTTAACAGTTCAGGCAGGTTGGCTTGTTATAAGCATATTGTTTCATTTCTATGCATTTCTTCCTAAAGTTGCTATTATAGGGTACATTTTTTCACTGATGCTGCTCATCATGTTGATCTAATGTCTAGTGTGGTTGTCAAAGAGGATAAGAAACTCTTGACAGTTCTATTTCCTGACGGTCGAGATGGTCGAGATGGGCGAGCTTTTACTCTAAAGGTACCATCCTCCATTCTCTTTCTGACACAGACATAGATATTTCCTATTTCTGGGTTCCCTATTTATTTAGTTGGCATTTCAAATTTGTAGTACTTCTTTGCATTAAATCTTTGTCTTCAAATTCTTCTTCAGTCACTTATCTCATTGCTCTCAGAACTGATTAACTACAAAGTGTTCTAGTGCTGTTAAGCTGTTAATGCTTATTTGTTTCTGAATAATGTAGTAACTACTGCCCACCAAGAGCCTGTGCTAGTAAAAACTTATATACATCCAATGGTGGATAACTGTTTCATTGAACTGGAAAACAAGTAGGCTAACCTTTAGGAATTAACTGATTTCAAGACAAGATTCTGAAAACTGGTCGCTGTCTCTTTTAATCATTTGACATACCTTTTACATTAGAACACATTGAACAAAATTGTGTACTCTGAATACAAGAAGCGCTTCAAGGATGTAACATGACTCACATCTGTGTCGTTTAATGCCTCAAGCTCTTCCTTGACTATTTTCATTTTGTTTAATTTAAATTTTTTGTTTCTTGTTCATTTTTAACAATTTTGCCGTTAAATGAAGGCACTACAATCCGGCAGTCAATAAACTGTAGATACAATACCTAAAGAGATATGATACTAAACACTACTTTCTATGAGCATCAGTTTACGTGTCTCAACTTTAAAGGTCTACAGCTTTTAATGTCGAGAAGATCTATCTATTGTCACTGAACATGCAGTAGTTTGTCATAGCGAATAGAAACTGTTAAGCCAAGCTGTATGATGTTTTTACACTCTCCCTTCCTCTACCACTACTCGAATTGACAGAGAGAAAGAGAGCAGGACCTTGTTTTGTCTTATTACACTTTCATACATGTGTATTGGTCACCTCCTCTTTCAAGTGACATTCGTATAGAATATTTATCCATCAGTTCTCCAAAATTGTGCTATAATGTCCGGTTAAATGGTGGAGTTGATATCCTTAATGCCTTCATGAAGTACAGTTTTCCAAGAATAAGGAAGCAATTCCCGCGGGCTTGAGAATGCTCGGAGGTTTGTTGTTCTGGTACTATTTGTGGTATCAGAACTTTGTGTGACTTGACTTTTCATAGTGTACTCATTTGAACTTAAGCACTTCACTTGACTCATGACATATAGCCAAGCTGATTAACACCTGTTTATGGAGAATTAATAGGGAAAAAAAGCTCCCATTTTCACCAACACACAAACACATACATGAAAATGTGCATGTCTGTTCATGTAGATGTGTGTGTAAGGGATGGAAATTTGTCAGAACGTCAAGAGATTTTCAATGCAGAATTTAGAATAAGGTGTTGAAACTAATGGACTAGACTGTTGTGCCGTGGTTGAAAGAATCACATCCAGTATACAAGTATTGGGACTTAGACAAGTCACAACCCACCTTTTATAGCCCTAGTCATGTAAGTATGGTATACAAAACACTTAGCATTTTAGATTTGTGATTTAGTAGTCAACTGGGCCCGTTTTAGTGGTTACCTGCTGAGATCTCTTTGTACCACAGGCAGAGACATTAGAGGATCTCATTGAGTGGAAGGCTGCACTTGAAGAAGCTTTGGCAAATGCCCCAAGTGCTGCTCTTGTTATGGGTCAGAATGGCATACTAAAGAATGATCAGAGCAATGCAGTTGATGCTTCTTCAGAGCAAGGTAAGCTTCCTATCACTATGGTTGACCTTTGCATATATTCTCTGCCACAGAATATTTTTATTTTCCCAATATGTATAACTGTCTCAGCTGTATTCTTGATGTAGTTTGGAAGATTATTGCTTCATTGCTTGTGATCAAGTTTAAGATTGTTTGCTGGTCTTTTGTGATTCAGTTTCTATTTGATGAGTTTTTACTTTTAAGAGTGTTAGATGTCCAAACTTCAACTGTTTTTGTCATATATTTCTTCTCGTATCTACGATACTATGTGAAATAAATTTTCTCGTAATAATCTTCTTCTCGATCTTAGCTACTTTGTGCAATTCTTCTTTAGCAGTTGAAGCTTCTATTTCATGAAATTCTTTCCATTTACATCAGACCACAAAGAAATCAGATTTTTCCCATTGGCTTCTGAATTGCATATTTTCAACAGCAAATAAAATCAATGCATATTGTAGCATGATAACCAGTAACTAATAACACCTGTTTCCTTTTCCATTCCTCACAAATGTACAAGAAATATATAACTTAGAAGTTATGATTTGTCATTCCTTAATTAACTTTGGAAACAAATCCATTCTTTAGTCTTTTTAATTTGTTAATTTTTCCATACTTTTTTTCCATAGTTTAGTTGTATTTTTCTTTCAACATTTTATGAAAAAAATATTTTATGTATTGGAGAGATTATTCTACTGGATGGATAGCACTCTATTAAACTTCTTATGGTACACAGTGAATATAATTGTGATGCTTTTAGGTTGTTACAAGATTTCTGTTGGACGCTTGGATTACAATAATTTTCCTAGTTTAGATATTTTTGTCATGGATGTACATAATTCATGTCCTATCTACAGCTAAGGATAGACAACCAGTCAAATCTTTGGTCATTGGGCGACCAGTTTTACTTGCTTTGGAAGATATAGATGGAACTCCATCTTTCTTGGAGAAAGCCCTGAGGTTTCTGGAGGATCATGGTAAGATATCTTTCTGGTACTTTAGAGTTTCTCTTCATTTTCACTTAAATGCAACCATTTGAAAGTCCCGTAGCAGTTGAGGACTTTTTGTCTTCATATTGTTCTTGTCTAGTTACTTCCCTTTTGTAACAAGTGCATGTTTGATGGATTATTGAGTACTATTAATTGAATGATTCTCTTCCAGGAGTTAAAGTTGAAGGCATTTTACGGCAAGCTGCAGATGTTGACGATGTTGAACACCGAATTCATGAATATGAACAGGGTTTGTAAGCTTGCGCACTGCTCTTGATGATTGGTTCCAGCATTGGTTACAACTTGTTTTAGATTATGTATATTCCTGCACATGTAGAACTATATTGTCCTTGATCTCCTGAAAATGTCTAGTTTTTTGTTTTTTAATTCCAGGGAAAAATGAGTTTTCTCCAGAGGAAGATGCACATGTTATAGCTGACTGTATCAAGGTATCTCCTTCAGTTACAAAATAAAACGCAAAAAGTTTGTGTATTACATGTTTATGGCTGTACTTATCTATTGATAGTTTCTACACTGGAACGATATCCTCCAGTACATTCTCCGGGAGCTGCCATCTTCTCCAGTTCCTGCATCTTGCTGTAATGCCCTACTAGAAGCATATCGTAAGTAGTTGTCTTCGAAGTGTTTCTGCTCTTATCTTTTTCTCTTCTTCCTAACGTGTAGCTGTGAGGATCTACCAGTGAAAGGGGGAGAGGGTGACATATTTATAATTATAATACTGCATTATTAATCATTTCAAACTTGTTAATTGCACATATGCTCATGACTAAGTTTATTGGTTTAGTTATTGTAAATGACCACATTCTTCTCCTTAGAGATAACATCAACTTACTGTGAACTTGTCTTTTACTCCTATTTCTACTGGCACAGAGCCTGAATACTTTCAGAGAAGTCAAATCTATTTGTCTAATCACATCTTCCCTTCTATTCAAGTACAAAGGATTCCTTCATCCCATTTATTTTGTCACTTGCGGTGGTGCAAAATTTGTTAGGAAATCAATTTTATAGTTTGTCAAAAACCTAAATGCGGGATTAAGGCTTGATTTGTTTGTTTGTTTGTCAAAAACCTAAATGGCCCTCACATTAAAGCTCAAGGAGACAAAATTGTGTATTACTTTTAAGTGTTTCGTACATGTAGGGGTAGAGTTGGAATTTGCATGAAAAAATAATGACTTTTTTGGAAAGGTTATGTTATTCTTGAGACATACTAAAATAGCAAGTTTGCCAAAATAAATGGGATAGAGGGAGTACCTTTTTTTCCTGTATAAAATTTCTAGATGTTCAACAGTTGGATTTTTTGAAGAAAAATCCAACATCAAGAATACAAAATGGACAAGAAAAACTGTCAATTTCTGGTATATCTGTATTTCAATTATTCTTAAATCATATTTGATGCAATCTATTGATTCATGTTCGTTGTGCTTTTTTGTTTAATGGCTTTCAAGGGTTTGTATCTTACATTTAGTTGCTGAAACACCTATGTTTGCCGACATCTTTTATTCGTTTAGGAACTGACCGCAGCATGAGAGTCATGTGCAATGCGCACAGCCATATGTGAGACATTTCCAGAGCCCAATAGGCGCTTATTACAGAGGTAGCTGCAGATGATTGCATTTTGGGACATCTTTTTTATATATGCTGTAATACAAATTATTCTTGGATATATTTGACTATTTCTTCACATTTTTAAACATTCAAAATCTTGCTAATTTGTGAATCATATTTTAGCTTGAGAAACTTCAATTTGATTGTACCACTTATATTTGTGCTGGATCAACTACCCTAAATTTGAGAATTTCCTAATAAATAGTTACCAAGTATGTCTCAGAAATCAATTTGCTTTAGTTTTCTATTGTAACCTGGATGCTACCTCTTTTCAGATAATGTTCATTGTAATGGTTTTGCCTAGAAATCATCATAGTTTAGACTCTATTTTCCTTAACAATTGTTTTATTTCTTTGGTATAACGTTACACCTTTCTGATGTGGTTCTCATATTAGAACAGGGAATCCCAATTTATGTTTTTGGCTCTTTTGTAATGATGCGGTTCTCATATTAGAACATGGAATCCAAATTTATGTGTTAGACATGTAGATGTGGCATATAAATCAAGGTCCGCTTGTTTTTCATTTTTGTTTTTGTCCTTGAATACTAGCATTTTTACTTGAGTCTCATTGGATTAAAGCAAGAAGGTGATGTTCTTACCTTTTACTACAATTTTCTTTTGTTCTAATATTCTCTCAGTTGGCAAATAGTAAATTTTCAAAACTTAAAACTTGTGAGGATTAATTGAGCATGGTTTGACTAGTAAAAATTTGGTCTATATTGAAATTCATAGTATGTTGAAGTCATCAGTTACATTCAAATAACTTCCAAAATGCATGATTGGTTATCTTATTCATGTGCTGGTCTAAGTGAGTGTTTTGACCCTAGGTATTGTTTATCTTTCATCTTAACTTTTCATTTATGTCCTGTTTAACATTATGCTATGTAATTACTTCCCCCTTCATCCTCCCAAGGTCCACACTCTTCCAAGGTTATGCATAAACAGAAAATATTCGGCTTGCATTATGGGTAGCAATCTCTGTATCTCACTCTATCTATCTATCTATCTATCTATCTTTCTATCTCTATCTCTATATCTCTGCTTGAAGAATGGGGTTCATATTAGAAATGGTAGTATTAGTAAACATATATTAATTACCCACTTATCAGAGTTCATAATGTTATGGAAAGTTGTTTATTTTTATATCACGGAAGAGAAAAATGGTTCTATGTGGGAAAGAAAGAATAATTGAAGTATGTACAGAAGAACTGATAAGATCCACAGCTGTGTAAAATAGTGAGCTATCTATCTCCGATTTCTGCCATGTCATGTGAGCTGGAGCTTAAAATTGTAGGATAAGGAATTTCAGTTTTTATAGTCCTTGCAATTAGGATTTTTTGTCTATTTCCTATGACACATTTATCACAAATATGCATCTTTAAATTCTGCTGTTTGCATTTTAACAAGAAATTATGCACATACTTCTTTTGCCTTTCTGTCTCTTCACTAGAGACAGAATTCTTATCATGATGCAAACTGTGGCTTCTCACAAGGCCGAGAACCGAATGAGCATTTCAGCTGTTGCAGCCTGCATGGCACCTTTGCTTCTGCGGCCCCTTTTGGCTGGTGATTGTGAACTTGAACATAACTTTGACATGGGTGGTGATGGTTCTATTCAACTTCTGCAGGCAGCCGCTGCTGCGAACCATGCTCAAGCCATTGTTATCACTTTGCTTGAGGAGTACGATAACTTATTTGGGGTATGTTCAAATTTTTATATTTACTATTTCTATTCATGCACTATTAGATTTTTTCTTTTTCAATGATCCTGACACTAGTGAATTTAGTGGTCTGGATATCTGATAAGTCATTCGAGCTTCTCGGATTTTCTTGTGAAACAGCATCACTAAGTTTGACTTGTTTCGTACTGTCCCTTGTTATTATCTTTGGTATAGTCTACTCATGCTATTTTTTTTTTTTTTTTTCAATTGATACTTTATTGAGTCTTCAGAAAATTAAGCAAAAATTGATAGACCGTTCTTGCCATGAGGCACTAAATAAAACATCTTTCCTTGAAATCCCATTTGTCAGTTCTGAACTAGAGAAAGTGATCTTTATGATCTTGTATCATATAATATTTCCTATTTTTGTTGAACTGTCCAATAAGTCATTCGGGAATTATATTTACTTCAACTCTTTATATACAATCTGATGCATTGATACTTGTAGGCAGTCATTATAAGTTATAATTAATGCAAATAAAGACATTGAGATCAGTAGGTCATCAACTGCAGGAGTTGATTTTAAAATCTTACTAATGAGCCACATCTCAATTTACTCTCTTAGGCAGAATGTAACCTTTCTTTTATACTGAGGTACTTTCTCCATATTTTCTGGTCCATGTCTGCTGCTTACAATGTCCCTTCCAGCATCATTGGATCTTGTTCTTGAATACTGTTAATACATATTCAAGTCTAGGAATCTCAGAAACAAATTTTATAGTTAGTTTGCACCCGGATGATTTCTTAGAAACCAAAAACTTTACAGTTAGTTTGCACCCGAATGATTCTCTCAACAGTCGTCTTTTTCAAAATTTCCACATTCATCAGCCCATTAGGTTTCTTGTTGTTTATTATCTCTTTTGTCTACTTTATGTTTTTACTCTTTTCCTCTTTTGGTTTTTGAGTGCCATGGGACATTGATATCGTGATTCTGTCAGTCCATGTGTAAGTTGGATATGGTACCACTTTAACTAATTGCAGTATTTTAAACAGTCTTTATGTGCTTATTACAAAATAATTATAGTTATTTTAGGAAGTCTTTATGAGCTTATTAGACAATAATGTGAGATATCATGACACTGAACTCCCTTTAGGTTATAGTCTACAATCTAGATTAATAAGTTCACTGGGAAAAGGGGGGAAAAAAAAGTTCACTGGGAAAGTAAGATATAGCTAACGTCTATTAGGCTAGAAGGTTGTTCATTGGAAACTGAAGGTCATTTTTCTCAATGATTATTTAAAGTTAACTTTTTTTTTTTTTTTTTTTTTTTGGCTCCATGTAACTACGAGAAATTTTACAGGAAGGTTCTGTTTCACCTGGACCATACACAGATTCTGAAGAGAGCGGCAGTGAGACTGAAGAACTTACTGATGACGATGAGACCTATGAAGATGACTATACGACAGAGGGCACTGATTCGGATGTGGATGATGATAGTGATCATGCATCCAATGCATTAAGTACCGCAATCGATGGAACAGAAGAAAATAATAAAGTAAGTCCTGCTATTCTTGAAAGTGGCATCCATAAGACGAAACAATAAACAGATGGCTGCAGAGTTGGAGATAACCCAATCATTCGATATTCTACCCCAAGAATATCTTAGATGTCTGTTACTCTTGTCAACATGCCAGCTGAGCAATTAGGCTGGGAAGGAGCAGGGGAGCTTCCAGACTAATCCACCCTTTCCATATAGCATCTTCTAAAAGTTTAACACCTTGCCATGACTTTTCCTTGACTTTCTGCTGTATGCTAATCCTGTTTAGTTTTCAAGATCTCTTAACTCGGTTTATTAGTACTTTCAAGTGATAGCCATGGGTCTGAAATATTTCGGTTTTACTCCTTAAGCTATGACCCTGAGTACAAACACTTCCTTTCTTGTGTTTCCTTTATTCTGTTACATCTTTCTTTGCCTTGTTCCTAGCATCCTGCATAGTAATTTGCTTTATATTTCTCATCAAATCATTTTAAAATTTGAGGTTGTTCATGAATATTGTGTGCCATTAAGACATAATTGAAGCACAACGATATTTTGAATTCAGTGTTCTATTGATGATCCACCACCAGTTAAATCGTGGTGATGCTAAACTCATTGCATGCATGCAGTCTGTGGACCCAGCCACCACAAAATTGAAAATTAGGGTCTCTTCTATGTAGTGCTTAATGCTTTTTGCACAAATAGATTTTATTTCATTTTCTCAGATGCCAAGTCCCACCTTTGTTATTGACCATTAATTATCAGCTTCAATTTTTTGGTTATAGAGGATTGAAAGAATGCTGACACATATACATCTTCAGTTACAAATTCTCCTTTCTCTATCTTTTCCTTTTTAAGTGAAAAATATCTACATCGTACTAATGCTAACTGAAATTCAGCTGCAGGGATTGGAATGTTGTAACTCAGGTTCAAATTTTCCTGGAGTGGAAGATGTCCATGAACTGAATCAGAAATCATCACCAAGATTGCCTAAAACTTCAGGGTTTCACCAGGAGAGCATCAAAAGTAGCAAAGACATTCCAAGTCAGAGTAATGATGACTCTAAAGTTGAAGTTGCTGACTCTGGTGGTGGCCTATTAGTAGCTGAACCTGCTGCAACATCCACTTTTAACAAGTCATCCTCAAAATTTTCAAACGGACAACAATCTTACAGTGTTCGTCGAGCTGCTGCTTTGGGCCGTACTCCTGTGAGTGTAATAGTACTTTTTTAATTCATGATTCAGTTTTGACATGGACTCTTCTTTCGTCTTCTCAATTTTTTAAAAATTGCATGAATTTATGTTGTGGTGCATCCTCACTACAACAAGCTTTACATTTTGCAATGTCTCTTGTTAACTTCTTTTCCTTCCCATGCCAGTTTAAAGTTTTTCTTCTAGTAATTATTACTGGAATATTTCATGTCTTTTGTGTCTAGGCAAGGAAGAACCTCTCGATGGAATCCATTGATCTTCCACTTGAAGATGAGTAAGTGATGTATTTATGTTCATTCACTTTTAGATCATAAAATATCCTCCATGTTCATGTTAAAATTAAACAAAATTGTCAGACATCCTTTTATGTAAATATTGTAGTCTCTAGATTGTCTTAATCTTGTTCAAGTTATACCATGCCATATCATGATCCTTTCTTCAGTTAATGTTTAGATTATTAGTTCAATAGATGGAACTCTTTGCAATAGATTGATATTATGTATTACATTTGTTGTTGTTGGCATTTTCTCTAGAATGTATTTTAAATTCAAACACTTATTTCAAGCATTAAAATTTGAATTTTGTTTAGGGTTGAAATCACACCAAAGGCTTGAGGACACCAAAGATGACTTGCAAAATAGAATTGCAGAAGAGGTTCTTCTTTTCTTTATTCATATATTCTTTGAAGTATTATTTGTAATTTTTTGCCAATTATTTTATTTTCTTTTTATGTTATAATAGGCTAAAGAGAATGCACGTTTGAAAGCAAGTTTAGAGAAACGGAAGAATTCTTTGCACGAGCGTCACCTTGCCCTTGAGAGAGATGTATGTCATAAATGAAGAATCTAATTTTGTATATACCCTCCCTTTATATAATTTTAAGTATGTGGTACTTCTAAAATCAAATAAGAAGATATTCTAATGAAGTTCACTCTTCCCAGGTAGCAAGACTACAGGAGCAGCTGCAGAAGGAGAAGGATTTAAGGACAGCACTCGAAGCTGGACTTCAAACATCTCAAAGACAGTTAGCTGTCTCATCCACTATTGATGAAAAGGTCCTTATACCTCACAAAAAAATAAATAATCTTATTTATGAAGTAGATAATCATCAACTTCTTGATGTAACTTAGATGAAGGCTGAGATCGAGGAAATTGCTCAAGCAGAAGCCAATGTTATCAGTTTGAAACAGAAAGATGATGATATTGGACTGCAATTAAATCGACAACGTGAACAAAATTCGAGGTTGCAGCTTGATATAGGCAATCAACAACAGCAGAATCCCAAATAATAAAGCAAAATGGTAACTGCTTTTTCTTTTCTTTCCTCAAGTTCTAATTTCAGCCTTCTTCTATGTGAGTTTGGATGAGATTTGTTACCGGTCAAGTTTTATATTGTTGCTTTGATTTTTTGTTTTTTCTCTTGTAACAAATCCCATCCTCCGCACCTAAAAAAATGGAAAAGAGTTGGAGAAAAAGAAATTGCTGTAAGCTACTGTCTCCCTTCTGCTGAAGTGCAACCCGAGTCCACTCAGAGTATTCCATAATATTCCTGCCTCTAGTTGTATATATGTCCACTCAGTTGAAAGTATCTAGGTGCCATATCAGTGTAAGGAATTGTTTGTAGTAGTGGTTCTTACCTGTTTCGCCACCTCGTCTTGCGTACAGGAAGGATAAGCAGAAAAGGGTGGAAACTGCATCTACTCCACATTCTCATGAAAAGTCAACAAGAAGTAAGGTGTGCACTTAATGATGGTTTTGATATTTACAACAATCATTATTATATTTCTGAAAGCATATTATGCGGGAAAATATCAAAATTAGGAATTTTCTCGAGCTAAACTACCTCAACAGTCTGTGTAGCTTAGGGCATGTTTTCAGGTGCATAAAATCAGCTGATTATAACTTTTGTAAGCTAAAAGCTGTTTTTGGTTGCTTTTCTTTGCTTTTGACTTCTATTATATTACTAAGGGTAAAATGCAAATAACCCCCTGTGGTTAGTCGAATATGCACTTTACCCCCTTGTGGTTATTAAATGTGCATTTGACTCCTTTGTAGTTCAAATTTTTTTGCAAAATGGATGGAAACCGTTAAAACTAACACTGTTGTGTGAAATGTCGTGACTGAGATGTAGAGACATTAATGAAGAGAAATGCATGGAGGTGAGAATGTATGAAGGGAAATCATCTATACAAAATATAAATTCCCCTCTCTCCTGATCTGTCTCACCTGCACCCCTCCCCCAATCTCTCTTTCTCTCGTCACCATCCACATTCAACAATCACCACTCGATCCACGTCCAACATCAACCCATCTCCACACACCATTTTCTTCTTTCTCCTTGACCTATTACGCCTTTCCCTTCAGTACAAACAACAGAATAAGCATATTAGTACTATAATATTAAGCATCTTTAATCTTAAGACTGATTTAATGCACTAAGCTAAATGAGAACATATGAACGACATACAAAATCATATTGTTCTGAAAAAGCTCTCATGTTTTCAAATTGGTTTTCTATTTCAGAACAATATTGCTAAAGAGCAAAAGATTCGAGTGACCAAGTGAACAAATAAAAAAGCAATACTGAAAAATTAAACACCTCTCGACAAGAACATATTTTGTGATTGGGACATCAGATTGATCAAGGTTTCAGAAGCGGGGTTGGGGTGGGGGTGAGGTAGGGGCTAGATAGGGGGAGAGGAGGGGTTGGGGTGGTGGGGTGTGAGGTGTGAGCCTAGCGGGGTTGGGGTAGGGTGGGGTGTGGGGTGGTGGTGGTGGGGTGGCATAAGGCGGGGATGCTGTTATGGTGGCCAGTGGCTTGGGTAGGAAAGAAGAAGGTGGGAGGTGATGTGGAAGAGATGATTAGATGTTAGGGTTTTTTTAGGGGTAAAAGAGTCAATTCAAGCCTTATTTTATTATTATTTTTTTAAAAAAACAATCTCACTGGCGACATAGGAGCGTGACTATCGGAAATCCAATTAGTTTTGATGGAATTCATCCATTTTGCAAAAAAATTTGAATCACAAGGGGATCAAACGCACATTTAATAACTACAAGGGGATAAAGTGCATATTTGACTAACCACAGGAGGGTTATTTGCATTTTACCCTATTACTAAAGCTGAAAACAGTTGGTGTTGAGTAGCTGCTTTTAGGCCTTGTTCTCAACTGCCTGTAAAAAGATATAAGCTCCTCTTTTCTTTTCTTTTTTTAAATTGAAAAAAGCACTTTGGAAAGTAGGTTCAGAGTTGCTTTTGAAAACAACTTTTAGCTTTTACAAACATGAAAAACAAAAACAGTTTTTCAATTTTTGTCAACAAATTCTTTTGAAAAGGTTAATTTTCAATTTCAAAAAAGGGGTAAACAACTTACAATAAGTTGTTGAGAACAAGCCCTTAAGGTGCTTCGGAAACAGCTTTTGATTTTTCAAAACTTCTAAAACAAGAATGTGCTCTCAATTTCCTTAACAGCTTCTTAATACAGATTCCAATTGATTGTCCATAATCAGCTTCAAAAAGGCATAAGCAAATGAGATCTGGACCTTAGTAGTACAATGAACCTTCGGGATTTGTGTGTTGAATGTTTTGACACAGGCATTGCTGCGTTAATGGTCTTTAACTAAGTAACCAACATATTTCTAATGATACCTGTACCTTTTACTAAATTACACAACATATTTATAGCATTGGATTGTGCTGAAAAGCCACTGGGATAGTTATCAGTGTATGTAGATCAAGTTGGGAACAATCTTAGCCAACCAACATTCATGTTAGGGTTTTCCATTGAATGTTTGAAGTGATTAACTAAGAGTACCATAACATTTACTATTTGAGCCATTATCTCAAACACGTTTTTGTAATCCTGTTAAAATTCATGACCTTTTCCTTTTTTTTTATTTTTTATTTTTGTTTCTCTTTTGTTGAAATTAAAAAACGTGAATCAATAAGTTTTTTAAGATTACACTTGATCTTGATTTTGATATCCAATGATGTTATCCTAAGCATATGAATATGGTAGGGGTGTAGTAAGTGGTAACTATTGTGTGTTCCACTCATTGCATGGTTGATGTAATTAACGTAATAGATGAATCCGAAAGGATATCAAATATATGCCAAGTTGTTGATACTTGATAATCTATCCGTAATCATATTTAGACATGATCATATTTAAACATGAGGAATAAGTAATTATACTATTTTTAATGCAATTTATTGTTACAATTACTGATATGTGGGGAAAAAAGGAATATCCTATTATCATTTGAATGAATTGGATAATTTTTGCATGCTTGAACCGTAAGTACCTCCTATTCAAAATGAAGTTGCATTGATTCTCAACTTTTTCTGCTAGAAAAGCTTTACCTTATGAATGGTAGTTTCTAAATTTGTTGCTATTCTTGAGCTCTTTGTACTTTTCATTGCTATGCTCAAAATTACTTGAATAATTGCTTGATAGCATTAGGTCAATATATTAAGGTTGTGTTTGGATAGAGTACTTTGGATTTGGGTGGATTTGCATTTCAATTCAAATCCATCTTAAGTTATCCAAACAAGTTAAAGAATTTAGTTAGGAATTTGAATTCCATCTACTAGTGGAATGAGATTTTAATGGTTAAAATGTGTGGATTTAAAATCCACCCAAATTTCGTGTCATTTCAAATCCTTTCGACAAATCAAATCCACCCATCCAAATGCAACCTAAATTTAATTCTCTATACCACTAGAAGGTTAATACATGAAATGTCAGATATTTTCCTAATAATCAGCAATCACTTCTGAGCTCCATGTATGTCCAATCTTTGTGCTTTTGAGCATACCTACTTCAACTTTTTTATGCAAACTAGTGGGAAAGGCACACACCATGTGTGTGATTAAAAAAAAAAAATTAAGAAAAATATACTTGGAAGTGAATGCGGTAGTTATTGTTTATTAGTAGGCTAATGTGGTAATTTTATTTGTTACACGAGGGTAAATTTGGAAGTTCAAATAATGACATCACACCAAAAGGGGTCTCTGTCTCTTGCTTTATATATAGTATAGATGCTTCACAATTAACTTTTTTTTCCCTTTCATTAATGTCAATATTCATCTCAGTTTTTCCATTCTATCTTTATCTACAGATTAATGGGTTAAATCCTTCAATACTGAGCTAAAACTTTTTCTTGGCCATACTTCCAAAAGCATTTCAAGTCAGAGAGATGAAAGGAAAGCAAATTGTGATATGCTTAGGATATACTCAGCGTTACAGCTTTCTGGATATGATTGTAGCGTCTTATATTAGATCCCTGTTCTTAAACGTATCACTCTAAATTCTTTACCAAAGTGTTCATCTAGTCTGTTTCATAAGAGATATGGCTGGATCAATCCTGATTGCGATCCAAATTGTGACTGCAGTATCAACATAGATCGAATAAAAGGACTACATCATGAGGCTAACCCGGATCTTTATTTCTCCTGGTACAGAATGATATTTGCCTGGATAAGGGAGATATTGACGAGGATAAGAAGGAAGAATCTCTATTAGAATCTTGAATTCTACCAAGGAGAGTTCGCTTCAGAACCCGCAAACGGATCAAGTACAAAACCAGAATTCTGGTGGACTTTTGGCCACTACGCTCCCTTTTGAACAAGGGGTGGTCAGGCCTGCTTCAACCAATTCCAGAAAGTCCAGTTCTAGAAGTGAGGTGAGGATTAACTTCTCTTAAATACTTTCTCTCCTTGCATACATATTTTGTATACATTAATTAAACTATCAAACCTTGCTTACATCTCTTTCTCTCTCAACATTTTCTGGTGACAGGGAACTCACTCTACCTCTACCTCTTCTGCATTGTCAAAACTAACAAACCGACTCAACTTCTTAAAAGAACGACGTACACAAATTGCAAATGAGCTCCAAAATATGGACAAAAGCCGGAGTTCTGGTCTGCCTATCCAAAATCCTGAAAGAGGTAAAGGATCCGAAGCTCGCCAGTCCCTGCAGAATACAGAGAAATTGCAAGGATCTGAAGGTCAATCATCAGAAAACAATAAAGGAAATTGGATAGACACCACAATCAGGGAAGAAGACCAGATGCCCATCCAAACCTGGTCAGAGGAAAATCTGAAAGCTTTCCACCAGTTGACAAAGGCCGAGCAATGGTAACTCCAAGGACAAATTCTAGATGATGCACGGTTATGTCCAGAATTTGCTACTCAGGTTCATGTATTCAGCAACATGGGCTATCTTGTGGATTCATTGGGGTTTGAACTACTAGTTGTGATCAGTGACAGTCTTGGTAAGTATCCTTAACGGCCATACTCTGTGAAAGCCGCTGGTGGAAATAGACACTCCCCCAAGGCCCCTTATTGTACAGGATGACCATCTGATGAGCTGGTTTTAGCTTGTTCAGGGACCAAGACCAAGTGACTTTGCATTTTCTGCAAATGCGATTCCTGATTTTCTTGCTAGCTTAAGCTAAAGAAGCGTGTTGGACCTCGTAACGCCTTCCTCCTTTCAGGTTGCCAATTGGACCTTGAACTTTGCCTGGCAAACAAAAATGAAAGGAAAAGTTTTGTTTTGGACTTTGTTCTCTTTCTTTTATGTCATATTTCAATTGTAAAGACATGCAGATGTGTTAATTAATTTTCTTAACTCATGGGATCGTTTCCCTTCCTCCAATGTGCATATGTCATCTAACCAACCTTCTTTTGTTTTTAACATTGTTCTGGTATGCATTTCAGCTTTTCTTTCCAAGCAATCTCAGATGATGTGACACGAATCAACGAAATTCTAACCACTTAAGCTTTGAGATTTGAAGTTCGAAATAAAAAGAATTTCCCATTAAATTTAATAAATAGAATATTTTGGTATCATATTTCGTAGTCATACAAAATTGGCGTCAAGAATTAGAAATCCTTGAGAATTTTCCTAACTTGCTCTAGTGTGACAAACAACACGACAGTAAAAGGTCCCTGTCTGGAAATTGTGGGAATAAACCCTTTGTAAAGAGCCATTGGCCCCTCAGACCTAATTGTCTTCAGGGCACAATCTAGTGCACCACAATATGGTGGTGCCATCCCTGGCTGAACCTTCATATTCATCACCCTAGTCTTGATCACATCCACCGGATTCGAAGCCACCGCCGCCACGAACCCGGCGGCAAAGCTTGCCGTGACGTGGGTCCCAATCCCATCACTCATCGTTCCATGATCCAATATAGCTTCCTTGATTTGATCATAGGATGCAAGCTGTGATGCAGTAACAATCATAGCTCGGTTCACCGTAAGCGATGAACCGCGCCACAGGCTAGCAATCCCCTCTTCCCGGGACATTTTGGTAATTGCATCCACCACCCCTTTATAATTACGCCTTTCAAACACAGGAAGCCGTCCATCAGCTTGCATACGGACCATTGCCACGTCAGCGGGGTTTCCCACGGCGGCGCCAATACCTCCGGCGAGCAATCCAGCGGCGATTTTCCGGCTAAGCGGGAAATTCCCAGAATTGGGCTCCGACCATTTTTGCTTAAAAACCTCGTACAAACCCATCCTGGTGGTGCAATGAATACAAGGTTTGTCGGAGAACGGTGGCGGAGACGCCGGAAAACAGGGCGGAAACGCCTTCTGTTTGCAGAATCTTCATCCCTACCGAAATGGGTCCGGTTTTAACGACTTGTAATTGGGGCAGTTGGATAGCTGATAGTGCAGGAGAAGAAGAAGAAGAATGATGAAAGGCCAAAGCTGGCTGGAGATTGAAATGGAGGGGTTGTTCGCCTTGGAGTTGCATTCGGACTTTGATAAGGTCCAATGGGTGGGTAGAACAGCCAGCAACAATGCTAGCAATGCCACCCTCCATGAAACTTTTCAAACCCATGATTTTATTATTATTATTTTTAAGAAATATATTAGTATTATTATAACCAAAAAAAAAATGGATTGGAAGTTTGAGATGAGAATTTAGGAATGAGTTTTTAAGTAAGAAGAATGGATTTGTTTCGTTTCGTTTTGTTTTGTTTTGGAGGATGGATGGTATGAGGGAATGGGAGGAATTTATATATATATATCTCTAGAATATATGTGTGTGTAGGAGAAATGAAGGAGGAAAGTGAGAAGGAAGAAGAGAGGAAGAAAGAGCAGATCGGGTCTGTCTATTATACGGGGGTTTTGCGGGGCCCCAAAAGAGAGTAAATAAAGACACAAGCGCGGCTTTAGGTCAAGACTCTGTAAGTTCTAAAATGGACTGCAGTCTTGCGGAATGAATCTTCATAGGGAAAATCGCCAAAATAGTCCCTCAACTTTTGCACTTTGGCCAGAATAGTTCCTCAACTTTTTTTTTAGCCAGAATAGTCTTTCAACTTTTTTTTTAGCCAGAATAGTCCTTTAACTTTTATTTTTTAGCCAAAAAAGTCCTTTTATGGTGTAGTCACCATAATTTTTTTTTTTTTTAAAATTTCAGATAAAAGGACTATCTTGGCTAAAAAATAAAAGTTGGAGGACCATTCTGACTACAAAAAAAGTTGAGGGACTATTTTGGCTAGAGTACAAAAGTTGAGGGACTATTTCAGCGATTTTCCCATCTTCATACTTATGTGTTCTTAAAAAAAATTGACAGATTTGTTTCGCTAGGCTAAAATGAGTAAATGACAGATTTTATTTGTACATGGAACGAAAAAACTTTATTATAGGAACTACTTTTCAAATAACATATCGAGCAATATTTTCACGTCAACAAGATTTTAGCAATTTAAATAGTAATTTAGTAATTTATTTTATATTTCGTCTCATCACTTTAAATAGTAAAATTTCATTAATTTAAAAGTATTACTTGACATAAGATATTTTCATAATCAAGTTTCTCGTGTCTCTAATGTTGCACAATTAGTGGTTTAGATCCGATCCTGACTTCAATCTTTCACTTCTTTGGGAAAAAAAAAATAAAGATTATTTATATTTATCTTCCTGAGATTTGATTATATTATCAATCAAACCTTATAGTTTAATAAAATTACAATCTAACTCCCTATATATCTCCAAAATATCCTTCTCGACCCTTATATATTTTTTCCAAAAATCTATAATTTTTTTTATCCCAAAGGTCCGTTAACCTTCTCGAACTCTATATATTTTTCTATTTTTTCAACTAGTCAAAATGACGCTGTTTCATATAATTCTTCTAACCCAAATCCAAAACTCAAACCCCTCCCATCTCTTAGACCCAAATCCAAAACCCACAACCCAACTCCCAAACCCATACCAAAACAAAAACCTTTTCTTCCTCCTTTACCCTTGCGACTCACTGACCTTCTCCTCCTTCTCTTCCACTACCACCTTTTCCTCCAACCATCATATTAGACCCTTCATCCCTCTTCTCTCCTCCAATCCCTCCATCTCCCTCCTTTACCACCACTATCTTTCCCTTCAACCACCACATGAGACCTTTCATCCCTCCTCCAATTCCTCTACCTCCACCTTCCCATCCCTCTTCCTTATTTTCCTTCCCCTCCTTCCTCCTTCTTCCTCTTCTTCTTCAACCAAACCCTTAATCACCATTCTAGCCCCTTGATCTACCACTTACCCCTCTCTCCTAGCTGACCTATCTTCTTTTCTGCTTACCTTTTTTCATCTGTAATCTCGTGTTTTATTTTTCTTTTCTTTTTTTGTGTAAATTCTAATTGGCTCCATTTATGTGTGTGACTGTGATTAAATGTGTGAGAAGTATATGGATGGTTGATTGTTAGGAGGCTTCTTGAGTTAGGGGAGAGTGGTGATAGGTGGAGGCTTGATTTGTACTTAAGTGACTGTGATCAAATGTGCGGAGGCTATATGAAGGCTTTTGGGTTATGGAATAGCGGAGGATAGTAGTGATAGGAGGTTTATATAGGAGGTTTTAAGTGAAGATTTGCAAATTGTTAGTGATGCATGTGATAGGGTGTTGTGTTTGAGATTTTGCAGAATTAAGAGGTTACGATTGATAGTTCCCTTAAATTTTTTATTTGATATCAATTACCTTTTATGGATTGGCTACAAGTGGTGGTGGTTGTGGTTGTGGTTGTGGTAGTGGTAGTGGTGGTGGTGGTGGCGATGGAGATGGAAGTAGAGGAGATAGTATGTATAGATGTGGAGCGTAAATGAGTTTAGAGCTGAATTGATAAAAATAAGAAGTTAGCGAACTACTCTTGATTTTAGGGAAAAAAAATTATGGGACTAATTAAGCAATATGTGATAAAGGTAATTTAGTCTTTTTACAATATTTGTTAACGGAAGCTAGTTCGAGAGAAGAATTTGTAATTTCGTCAAATCACAGGATTCGATTATTAATATGGCCAAAGCTCAAGGAGCTAAATGTAATTAACCCAAAAATAAATAAATTTGAGGGTTAAAGCAAGTAATATTAACCGCCACCTTATTTGGATCATAGTTGTTAAAATCTCAATTTTACCCCTACAATTTATGAATTTATAAATTCAATTTCGATATTAGTGATAAATACCTTTTCGACGACTAGAATCTCATATTCCATGACTATATTTAGTATTTTGATAATTGGTCACTCAAATGATATATTTCATTAGTTTAGATTATTTGTATTAATCTATTTTAATTAACAATGAAACAACCAAAAGTATTTAATTTATGATGATGTAGAAGTTTTATATTATTGGTATGAAACTTTTATAATCCTGTTAGAATATCATATTGTTGCTTAAAAAAAGTACCATATTGTTTTGCTTTGAATGCTTGCACAGTTCAAGTCTTAAAGTATAATGGTACGTATGGTATCTTAACTGAACCATATAATTTTCTAATAGTTATAGTATCAAATAGAATTAAGTTAAGAAAACTTATTATTTGATTAATATTAAATTTTTACATTTCTTTGCCTTAGTTTACATGAAATATTATATTAAAAACAAATAAAAAGTTATATTTATATATTTTTGATAGAATTTTAAGATTTTGTAATCCTACTTATAATTTGATCATATAATCTTCAAAATGATTCAACATAGAATCCAAATTCTGAAAATCTTGATATGAACTTCACATTGGACTTAAAATTAAAAATTGATTATAGATCTAAGTACAGATGCACCAAATCCATTTATATTTTGCCTATGTTGAGTCATTGTGGGTAGTTACATTTATAAGGAGTTGGCTCTATTTATACCATTGGGCTTTAGCTTAGTAGTAAGTAGAGGTCTAAGGTCTTGAATTCGAATCCAATATGAGTCGAAATTTAATTTATCTATAAAAAATAATTTTAGTATGATATGACTAAGTCCTTCACCCAAAAAAGAAAAAAAGAAAAAGGACTTAGTAGTTAGTTAACTTAGGAGAAATTGATTTATAGGGGTAAAATATATCCATTAATTCATATCCATTCACATCGTTTTAATTCATTAAAATAATATTCTTCATGCTGATTCTCATATTTTTCCCTCTAAATTCTTTCCCTTCCATCCTTTTCTTTTCATCCAAACAAAATATAAATAATAATCCGAACAAAACACTTAAATAAACCAAACCACCATAATTCCAAACCAGATCAACATTGAATGTAAAAGCTTTGTCAACATTTGTATAGACTCCTTTTAATAGTATGTGTTAATATATATATATATATATATAGATATATATATATATGGAGGATTCTATGATCTCTCTTAAGGAATCATTCCCTTGTACTTTAAATGGTTGTACAATACAACACTATGTACTTTAAAAATTTGTACTGTATAAATTTTTAAAACTAAAAGAATTATTCCCTAAAAGAAACTGTAGAATTCTCCATATATATATATATATGCAGATGTTAATTTATATTTCACTGTGTGGGATTGAAATAGTTAAAGTAACTGCAAGAAGGATCACAAAAAATATGTAACTTATTTAGGAGGAGTAAGCTGTGTATTGCTGTTTAAATGTAATGGCCTGGGACCAGAGATTTTGTCCGCGTTTACAGTTTTAGCAAATACACTTGGACTAGGCATTATATTGACCCGACTCCAAGACTTTTGATCGTACTCGTAGAGGACTAAATCAAAAAAATAAAAAAATTGGTCTGTTGTAGACTTCAAAATCTCTGGATTATGAGTCAAATTTATGGAAGTTCTACTGTCACATTAAGAAATTATAGGCAAGACAAATATTTTTAAAAATTTGTACTGTATAAACTTTTTAAATATATATACTTATTAAAAAAATTCTACCGTACTATTGAGTTAATTATCTCGTTAACTTTAAATTTTTTTTAAATATATAATATTATACTGTATAATCCTTTAAAATATAACAGAATGATTCTCTCGGTGAAATTGTAAAATTTCCCTACTTGTTATATTATATAGTACTATACAAGTATCTAAATGGACATCGTATGCTAATGGTCATTATATTATACTTAATAATGGTCATTATGAATGACTTGTACGTAAAACATCACTACTAATTCTTGGTGATCATTCATTATGAAATTAATAATCAGCGTGACTGTTTTTTTCTTGTGAAAATAGTAATAGTAGTGTGGTCTATCAATTTAGTTGTTTCGAGTGTCCAAAATAGTTAATTCTTGCTTTAAAAGTCATATTCTATTTTCAAAGTTAAAAAGAAATGATGAAAAACGACTTAAAATTTTAAAAATATTTTCTTGTTGACTGAAAATCTACCTATAATCCAGTTGAAGTAGCTCAACTGGATTTATTTTAGAAATGACTTGATGATAGCGCATCTATAAATGCTTTGAATACTGTACTAGTTAAAGGTTACTGAAGTCCTCAACAAATTGTTTTTGTTACCTGTGTATATATTTCTCTTTTAAAAAATATTCATCTATACATATACTTTATGATCCATATGTAGTTTTTTTTAATTTTTAAGAAGGGTATCCCAACTAACACCGAACTAATTCACCTCCCTCTGCAGAGCTTGCCCAAAGATGCAGAGACGGTATCTCGTGGGATTCGAACCAAAGACTTACGAGATACTATCGCATGTGGTCCTCTGTTGAGTTACCCCACGAGGGGCATGTAGTAGTTATTATAACAATTGTTTTGCCAAAATAAATGGGAATTTCTTCATGAAATCTAATGTTAATAGAAAAATGAAATTTGATGTCTAAATTAAAGAAAAGAATTTTATGTTAAATGGGAAGTTTTCATATCTTCATGAAATCTAATGTTTTTAAAAAAAAATTATTAAACTTCAGTACTTCTATAAATTCTCAAAGTTATAATTGTATGTTAAATCTCTTATCTCATCATGAAAAGAAATTGGTGATCCACAACAAATAACCATTATTCTGTTTTCTTTATAGTTTTTGAAAATGATTAATTCTACAAACGAATTTTAATTTTGTAGGTTAACAAAAAAGTATTTTAGTTTTGCAGGTTAACAAAAAAGTTAGAAGCAAAAATCAGAGACGTCGCCTGAGAGATTCGAACTCTCGCGGGGAAACCCCATGTACTTAGCAGGCACACGCCTTAACCACTCGGCCAAAGAGACTTTTGTTTGTGGAGGCTTGCTTTTAACATGTTGACTTTGTCTTTTGCTTTCCATTTTGTTTTTTATTGTGTCTAAAACACTCAAATTTTAACTTTATATGCTCTCCTTCTCTTTTTTTATTGTGTGAAAAACAAATGAGATGATATGAAAGTTTTACAGTCTAATATCGTCTCATGATTGAGGAGGAGTTTGGTTTACATTCAAAAATCGATATTAGAATGGGAATTATAAATATAGATTTATGTTATTTTTTCTTAATTGTTTGGTTTGAATAATTATTACATCGATAAGTTATTACATTTGAAACTCATGTCACAAGTAGAGAATAAAAATTGACATGTTTTAGTATTTTCATTCCCATAGAATAATTTCCATAATAATAACTAAACAACAACTATAAATATATTATTAATCTTGATTCTCATTCCTTTCCTCCATATTCAAAAACTAAACACCTCCTAAATTTGTAGGTTGATAGGTTAAATTACAAGTCTACAAAACCAAACTGTATAGACTCTAATTGACGTTGTAAAATTACCCTGAATTATATTACTTCAAGTTCACATGCCAAAATGAACCCAATAAATAATGGTTTTTTCAGTCTTTTCACCTTATAAAAAAAAAGTGTATATTCCACATGATATGACGACGAAAGGGCATAAACACGATACGAAATTATTCATATATATAAACAAGACTCAAAAATTAATTATGTCGTTATTGTGTCAATCCATTAATGACATAAAAATTAAAGTTTCATGTTATGTGGTGTTAATTCTAAGTTTTGACACGTTAATTGTTAAATTATCAGGTAACCTGAAACTTATGACACTGCCTGCTTAACTTGACATGTTAACTCTGTTATAATTCTTGAATAATTATTGGGGCAAATTTGGTATTTGTAACAACTTTACACATATTATGCAGCTTAAATATGAGGATTTCACGCATAAATTTCATAAATTTATTGGTTAGCTGGATTAGGACAGGTTAAACAGGTTAGTGGGTTTGTGTGAGTTATCAATTGTAGGTTCGTTGTGGGTTTATCAAGTTAGTAGGTGAATTATAGACTTATAATAATTATATTATTATAATAATTGAATATTCTTTAATAATTATGTTCATGTAAAAATATTAATGCATCAATCGTGTTGTCGTGTCAACTGACTAACAAACAAGTCATAAAAAAACGACACGAATATTTAAACAGGTTGTGCTCGACTTTAAATTTTAGAAAAGTTCTATGATTCCGTGACAGAACTATCCATTATATTTTAAAGTTTTGTAGAACATAACATCATGTACTTTATAAACCTTTAAAGCCAACGAAATAATTCTCTTAATAAAATTATAGAATTCTCTTAAGTTTTAGTGAATTAACTAAAAAAATAATGATATCACACGACACAATACGATCTGTTGCCTCGGCTAAGAGCAGATTATATAAATCATTGCCTCAAAATATTGGGAATTTGACAAAATCTTCTTATTTTTTCTTTGAAATAGATAGAATCTAAAATTTTAAAAACCTTCTTAATATGAAATGTGAAAATATTGTTGTGCTTTGAATTATATGGTTCCATCAAGATATTATATTATTATATTTTAAATATTTGTACAATATAATATCACGTATTTTAAATACCTATAAAGTAAAACGCAATGATATAGTATTCTAATGAACCATAGAACTTTCCCAAAATCAAAATGTTTGTATACTATTGCATCTAATAGCAACGTTTGTTCACCTTTACCCGTGCATTAGAGACATTTTTGCATGACCAAACATTTTCTTAAAATCCAGGTTAATTTCCTCTTTCTTCTCCATGAAATTCTCTTTCATTCATAAAACCTTTATCCCCTTCACAATATTAATTAATTTCGATAACCCCCCAATATATGTATATTGTAAAAAGTAAAAGAAAATAAAAGTCACTTTCTTTGTCACCTCCTCATTAATTTCCTTCTAATCCATCGATGGCTATTACATTGATAGAGCTCTTACAAATGTATCGCTAGCTAGATGAAATTAACATGCATTTTCATTGCCAAATACAATGAGAATTCTATTTGGAAAATTTTCAAGAAAATAGATTTATAGAAGAAAATAGGAAAAAATGGAGGTGCAGAGAATACAAGAATTGTTATTGTTGTGCACAAGATTGCAAAGTAATCGTGTTTCCCTTGTGGGTGGGCCAACCACACTGCTGCCAGATTTTGCACCCGCTAAATAACCCCCATTTTTATCCCTTTTAACCCCTTATCTCTTTCCTATTTTTAGTTTTACCCACAAGCATTCTTAATATATATATATATATTTTTCAATTAGACCTACTGTTTATACCTTAATATATATCTCCAAATTTCAAAATTTAGTTGCCGATCTTGTTATTTCGTGTTTCCTTCCATTGAATGAATTACTTCAGCATGAGGTATAGAGCCATGGATTTTTTTCATGGCATTGAAAATAAAAGGCAAAAAGGAATTGAAAAGCCTATACATGGATGCCCTTAAAGCTCATGGGGACTTATATTTTGTTGTTATTTTTATGGTTGATGCAGATGGAAGATTCAGTTAAAATAGATCTGGCTGACAAGATTTGTTTTTGTACTTTACATAAGAAATTCAATGGAATGTCCGAAACTGGTCAAATCTAGCACTAGACTTGTCCATCATTTTGAAGTTAAATCTAGATTTTTTAAATAGTAAAGAGCTGTATAGATTTAGATTTTTAGATTTGTTGAGATATCGTTTTACATCTATTTATAATACGTAGATCTGATAGATTTATTTATCAAACTGTTTTTTAATCCGTTATAATCATTGTTTTCTTCAATTAATGAAATTTGATTGTGTGTATCTTTTTACATCTGTTTATAATAAGTAGATCTGATAGATTTATTTATTAGACTACTTTTTAATAAGTTATAATGATTGTTTACTTCAATTAATGAATGATTATAAAAATAAAAAAAAGCTACCTAGCTCTTGGGTTTTGAAATTTGTCACAAGGGTTTTGGTTTTGGCTTTCGTTACCATAATTAGAGATTTTACATCAGAAGTGAATGGAGTGTAGATTTCTAATACTTATGATCGGATAGCTAATCCCGATCTGATTAACGTAGAACTACAATCAACACTGCTACATGATTTGGCTAACGAATGGGTGACTATGCCCTCATTGTTAGCAATAATATTGTTGACGAAGAAAATATATTCGAAATCATTCTCAAGTTATTAGTAGCTACAAAATGGATATGGTTTCATATTTAGATTCAAAATGACAACGTTTGATCCCTAATGAAATATATGATTTCATGTTTATTCGTGATTTCCATGCATCATTATAATTTATTGAACGTACTCTCAAAAAAGATGGAATAGTAACGGTCCAACTTAGTCAAAATAACCCCAAGGTTTCTTCATTTTTGAAACCATCAAATTACAAAATTGTTTATCTAAGGAGATTTGATGATTCAATCATCATTGTTATAGGAAAATTGAATCAGCAAATAGTGGATAATTTACATTCAACAACCACAAGGAGGCGATTATTGGGGCTAACAACAAAAGTAAAGAAGAAAATTTTGAACAATCTTGAAGACGTGTTATTTGAACCACCAAGGGCTGCATCAGGAAAATCCAATAGTTATAAAAAATGAACTCGATTTTTACCAGACTTGATTGGCAATTCTCTTGAAACCTATCCTCGTCGAGTCATTATTGACGTGCTTCAGATGGTATGACGAGTAAAAGTAGTGTTCGTGCCTCAGGCGATGTTATCTGGTTTTCAAAAATTTATCCCACTAAAAATACAAAGTTTGAAATGTACAAGATTGAGACTGTGGTTGATAAACCATCAAGAAAAGAGATAGCACAAATGGGAATGTGATAAATTTATAATTGTGCTATATTTTATGTGTCATTTACCACATTTTTATGTGTTGTAAGAAATATTTGAGTTATTATTGAGTTTAATTTGGTTATTCTCAGTTTTTGTAGGGTTAAAGTGAAAAATGGCTGAAAAAGATGGGAAGAGATGAAAGAAAATGCTAAGGACGAAACAGGCACAAGTATGAAGTCATTTCGGACGGTGTTTCATATTTCAAGCGTAACTTTTGATTCTGAGCTCCAATTGAAGTGATTTGAGATGCATTGGAAAGCTAAGGCAGAGAGCTACAACTTTAGTGTTTTACACTTTTTCAAATTCCAAAAGCATCAAGGTAAAAATTGAAGCCGAAGGTGGAGCACAGTGGTAAGAGCCAACGCACATGCGTTGGAGCTATGCAGCGCATGTGTGCTGTGTCCAGAAGAAGAGTTCCAGGTTAAGTTAGCGAGCACATGCACGCTAAGCTTCCAGTGCATGTGCGTGGAAGGCAGCAGGATAGCGTGAATTAGAATTTTTGCATGTTCCTTCGCTCGGTTAGACTTCCTTTTCAGCCGATTTCACATTCTTATCCATAAATCCTTAATTGTAGCCCTAATATTTATTATAAATACCCCAAGAAGGGTGAGAAAAAGGGATCGACACTTTTATTTTTCTTTTGGCTAGGGTTTTTAGCAGTAGAAATTCTTCTTTATTCTTTCATGGCAATTTGTGCCTAAACCCTTTTCTTGGTAGAGGGAATTGAAGCCATGGTCAATTCTACTATATTGTGAGACTTCTTGTGCTTGAATTATTCAATTTTATCTCAAGTATTGATTATTTTTTTGTGATTAAATTTATGGTTATTTTTTTTAATTTGATTATTGCTGCAGAATAATAAGTTATTAGAATTAATCTACCGCTAGATTATTTTAGACGCATATGCTTAATTCAATATATGAAACAACTGAATTTGATAATTACACGATTAGTGTTATTGAATTTAGGGAATTTAATCATCTAATTGGCATAACCGCATGTGTTTATGTTTAATTAGCCTAATTGTTCTTGTTGATTTTAATGATTCTATTAATTAATCTTTGGCGCGTGTCTGGGTTAAATTAATAGTTAATTAATTGCATCGCATGTTAAAAATTAACCAACTTTATAAAGAAATAAGAATCAACTTTGAATTGGTATTCATTCAGGTTAATTCTTCAATTAGTGTTTGATATAAAATTGAATTATCTTGTGTGTCAAGGATCGACTAGTGAAATTGCCATGGTGGATATGACCAAAACCAAGACTTTTCTTATATTGAATTTTCTTCAATTATTTTCTTGTTTTACTTTTAGTTTAAAAGCATTCAAAAATTCCCCTTTCAATCCATTTAGCACAAGAATAAACTCCGTTCTCTTTGGGACGACCTGTACTCACCGCTACTACATTACAATTGAGAATTATTAATTTTGGATGCCTACGACAACATTGCAACTACGCATCGTATTATTTTGCACACCAGAATGTCTGATTGGCTAGGGAAGAATTTGAAAGGAAATGAATATGTTGTTAAGAAGGCAGAGGCTGAAGTGGTTAAAGAATTTATAATAAGCAAAGCCATAAAATTAGTTGATGAATTATTTTTGGAATGTAAGCATAGAGGTATAAAAAGAAGTGTTAAAAGAAGTAGGAGGGCGTATTGGGAATGCTTGGCATTATATAGAATGTTGAGAGATGAGGTTATTGCAGTGCCCCAGTGATGGGGTTAATTTACACTGAGATAAATAAAGTCTCAAATCAAAAATTATTTGTTGACTATTCCGTATTGTAGATTGAGTATTATAGGCTGTTGGATAATTGAAAAGTAGTGAATCTTTTCTTACTTTTTAGTCAGATTTCAATGACTGTCGTACCCACTTGACATTGTGGAGTGAGTAGCCAAACTTATTCGTCCCAAACAATGGCAATAAAAGAAAGAAAATGGTATAAAGAAAGAAAAGCATGCAGATAGAGAAGATTATTTAAAGGGTGACCATAACAAAATTATTTGGTAATTCTTATTAATTTATTGAATTATTTTGTTGTGTTCGTTATACTAGCTATGTTTGGATTGCTTTGAATTTATAGTAGTTTTGGAGTATTGTGAATTTGTGACTATGGGGTGTATCAAGAAAATTAGAGACAATCATTTTTTATGGGGTTAATGTTGAGACACAAATATAATTGGTTTGTATTTACTTTCATCTTTCTTTGATTGAAATATAATCTCTTTCTTGTTATGTAATTATGTATAGGAGGAACTCCATTTTGCAACTTCAAACTTAAGTTTGAATCTCACGTTGCACCATTTTTATTATTTTTGACTTTTTTAAAAGGATCTAGAGTGAATTTCTATTTCACATAGATTTCTTGGTGACTTAAATCTATGATATAAGTCATAAGGGAAGAATAATCTTATTATTTGAGTTACACTTCATTATCTGCCATCAATTTAATTTTGAATACATTATACTTTCAATTCTAATCAAATTTGTTCCATTTTAATCTAAATTTTAACATAGTTACTAAAATTAAAAGGATAGATGTATTGCGCTTGCAGTTCACACACCTATTTAGGAGTGCATCGTATTAGTGGAGGTAGTTAAGTTTAATTCCACTTTGCATATTGCACGAGAATCAATCACGAGAATCAATCAATCCATTTCACTTAGTCTAATTTTTAACAACATTCAGAATTTGATGGATTTTAGGTTAAATACTATTAATTGTTTTAGCAGTGTTAAAATTTGGATTGAAATTAAACGGATTGAAGGTTTGAGATACAATGTGTCCAAAATTAAAATTGATGTATATAATGTGAATAAGTTAAGAGGTGCAAAGTAATGTACTATTTTCAAGCAAAAAAAAAAAAATACTATTTTCAAAGAAATATAGATGGGAGATTTTTTAGTAGAGCTTAGAATTACTTATTAATGTATTCAGATAAATGAGAAATGTGTTATCAAACCGATTTAATACAAAATGTATTTAATAACTTAAATTTAAATACTTAATATAGTTATCAAATATCCCCTAAAGCAATACATTGACATGGTTGCTAGATATATTTTTATTGAGATTTATCAAATCGGTTTACAAGTTCCATCTTCACCTATTTCGAACATATATGATATTAAGTTTTTTTTTGTCTACAAAAAATGAAATAGTAGTTTAAAAGTCTACTTCCACTTATCTTACATCATTTTATTTCCTTTCTCGAAATTAAACCAAACACCATGACTAAATCTTGGGTACTTATTAGTACATAAATAATTCACGTATCATTTAAATTATAGGATGAAAAACAAAAATACACAATTCCCAATATATTCATGCCTTTTTGTTTTTAGTCACTTTCTTAATTTCAATTCATTCCTATTAATCAACATCTTCTTATTCCTCTCAATTTTATAACTAGTAATACTCTAACTATTGGCCTTAAATTACTTTGGCATTGGATGTGATCGTATGAGCCAATTTGGGAATTATTCAAGTCAACACATCTTAAAACAATGGCTTTCTTATTAATACAAATGTCAAGACCATAAGGGTTACCAAGGATAATATTCCTAGAGATGACTTGCATTGGGCAAATTAGTTTAGACATCTTTTTATTCCGTTGGGATACATGGAAAACACATTGATTGATGATTAGGGCTACAAATATTTGATTTAATTTATATTTGATTAAGTTAGCCACAACGAAAGCTAAGCATAAAAAATAATGAACTGTAATTTAGATAGTAAAACGTTTTTTTTTTTATAACTTGTTGGTCATGAATTCAAATTACTAGACGGACAGGAGAGGTTTTTTTTAAAATAATAATAATAATAATAATAATAAAGCATGAAATTAAGATTTTTTGGGTGAATATTTGAATGATTTTGCATAAAAAGATTGACAATTTGCTATCATGAAAGCTTACAGATTAAGAATAATTATTGAACGACTATTCCATGGTCATAGACATATTATTTTTTCAGATACAAAATAATGAAAAGGTAAGTTGACTATTTTGCTTATCTACAAAAAGCATATCATATTATTTACACAACGTTAATTACATTGAGTGGAGATACTTTATACGCATAAATCTCCCCCCGATTAAAGCATTCACTCATATTATGAAAGATAAAATTAATTTGAGAAAATATACATATGCTCAAAAGTTTAAACGTAACATAAAATATTTTAGCAAACAAGCTATTGTGATTGTATGATTCTCCAACTTTTTCTATATTTTATTAGTTATTTTTCATATAGAAAAATAGTGTACTTACATATTTGTCATACATTTTTAATAAACTTTAAAATAAGGAGAAAAAAAAAAGTCCCTTATAACCATTGAATTGTTTTTATTTTTAATCAACACACAACTATTCTCCAAGATGATTTAGATTTAGTCATTGCGTCTAATTTTACAATTAAATCAAATGGCGATAACGTATTTCAAATATAAGTTGTGACACATGTCTGTTAAAAGAAATTGTAAAAATTAACAAAGTAGCTAAAAATATATTTAGTGAGGGATTTAAAAATAAAAATAATTTAGTGATCAAAGTATAATACTATGTAAATAATTTAGTTATTTTGTCCTTAAAAATAAAGGGTTGATCGCAGTTTGTATCTCTAAACTATTTTGATCCCTTATTTTATATCACAAAATATATATTTTCGCATAACTACCTCTATCTCTAACTTATAATTTTTCACACATTGCATAGATGAACAATATTGACTCGTATATCCTCAATATTATTGCATGTGTAAACACAAATTTCGTGTTAAATTAATAACAAAAAATTGAACAACAAATTAAATTTTGTTGACAATCAAAAAATTAAGCACAATCTCTGTTTTTATTTTTACTAGCAAAATTTTATTGTATAATTTACAGTATGCTAATAAGAGTCATTAATAGTGTTCAATGGTGCAGGTGCAATGTGCGAAACATTAGAAGTCAGAATGGGGAAAATTAATATATTGAGGTACAAACTGCGAAACTATGATAGTTTAAGAGTATAAATTGCAATTAATCCTAAAATAATTTTAAAACCTGCCGTGGGAAAGCGGGCCTATATTTATTAGGACGAATTTGCATGATCTGAGGCCCAAAAGCCCTAACTCCCTTCGACTCTAACGCCACCAAACCACTATCCTCCGCCACCACCACCTCCGTCTTCTCTCCGCCTCCTTCTCGCGTCCGCCTCCGGCATCCGCACTCCGCCGCCTCTTCCAAGGAATCGACAACTTCTCGAGCTCTTTTCCCGCCGGCAAAGCTTCTCAATTGGATATCTATCTATCTATTTATCTTCCTCAAAAAACCAATAGATTGTCCTTCTCGTCTAGTAAAATCTACTAGTGGCAGTGGTTTAGTACTTTTAAATTATCCATATAATTTTTAATTTTTGTGATAGATTAGCATATGCATTCATTTATACATAGTTTTTTTTTTCCCTAGTAATAAGAGGAGTTTTTTATTTCTTTGGCTTTTCTGGTGATTTTAGAAGGAAATTTGGGAATTACGATGAAATTGTTGCTTATAATAGTTTACTAGAAGTCTTGAAAATAGTTATTCCTCTTAAATAGTAAGAATTGTTGTTATTATCATGGATGATTGACCTCCATTTACCTTTTTTTATTTTATTTGTTTTCCTTTTCAGTTCAGTTTAATATTTTAATTTTCATCCTAAAATCGATGCATGCTTAAGATGATTATTAGCGGTAGTGGTTAAGAGACTTCCTGAATTAAAAGGTTAGCTGATGTAGGGAAGCTTCGTTAGGTTGTCTAGATGAAAAATCCATTTGGTGGTTTGTTTGGGTGGTTGGGTAGAGGTTGGAGGTGCAAATGCACATTACTTGCTTGGAGCCTTCTGTGCTTCAGGTGCAAATTTGACTTATTTGAATAGCATTTAAAAGGTTGGATTGAATTTAGTTTTAGTATGAAATATGAGGAGAGGGTGCATAAAGGAGCTAGAGGATATACTCCTATGTGAGGAGTGATAGCATAATAAGGAGAACTGAGAAAGAGATGATAGTGATATAGGAAATATTAAAAGAATATCTAGTAGGACCAGAAAAAAACCAGTTTCATTCTTTTGAGGTTGTTGGGTAGGGAGGGGCAGATTGGTTATGGGATCCTAAATTAGGATGATAACATGATTCTCATGGCAGCGACCTAAAACAACGATCAACAAGAAGAAGACACAAATTCGACAGTAAAGAGGTAACTGAACTAAAAATTAAGAAAAGACAATTGCACTCACCTCATTCAGCTTTCCTAATTGTAACTTTTGTTGTGTAAGCCTGAGCTTCATTTAGTTCTAGGTTGTTAGAATACTTTTGGAGTGATGTGTGCCTATTGTATTAGGCTTCTTCATTAAGCATGACTCTTTCTAGTTTCAGCCAGCTGCAGTTTTGTATAAGTAGCATGCGTGGAACTTTTTATTGAATAGTTATATATGTGTGTTTGTGTGTACACTTCTTTTAGTACTGAAATTTGAAATGAAATGTCCATGAAAGTTTTGGAGTTCAGCGCTTTCTTTTCTCTTCCATAATTGGTTCGTGTATAAAGTGGGAATTGTCCTCCATTTTGTTTGATAAATTATATGGGAGGATTTAATCAAAGTTTTGCTTGGAGAATGATTTTTAATAGACTTACTACCAATTACATGTTGCAGGCAAAATGGCTTTACAAAACCGTTAGTCCTAAATGTGTGCAAGTCTAGTAATGGACGAATAGTCACGACTTCCTTCATTACCATACAGCTAGAGAGCTTAGGTTAATTCTTTTAGCTTTTTATGTGCGTTGGTTCCTTGAAGTCTCTGAAAAGTTTTGTGCAAATAAAATTTGTTGATTTGGCAAGAGCTAGCATGGAAATTTTTAAGTGAGAGAGTTTGTATTTTCTGAAAGTAGCAGAATTGTTAGATTTGTAAACGTCAATTTCCTACGCTGGACTTACTTTGCAGTAGTGTCATTTTCTTTCTTTGCCTTCGGCATGCATGGGTTTTTTCAAACATCTCAATTATAATTTTCTCGATGTATTACAAGTGGGTTTATGTAACGATTAAGGATTTCTTGTCCTTCTAATGTATTTCTTCTCCCCATTGATGAAATTTGTACTGTTTTAAAAAGAAAAAAGAAATGCAATAATCTTATCACCTGCCAGATTTTAAGTGAATAGATGGTGAACATATAAAAAAAAAAAAATGCTAGAGGAACATATTTGCCTATTTTTTCCCTACTTCCAATATGTCTTTTAGGAATGCTGATGGTTATATTAAAATTTTATCACTCTTGTTTTGTTTCTTCTTAATTTGCTAGTTACTGGCAGTTAGGTCAGATTTTTGACATTTATGGGAGGATCCTGCTAGCCAATATGTATTCTAAGCGTTCTTCTCAAGATGATGGTCCGGATTCTAAGCCGGTTCGCACAAGTGATAGGCTTCGGAGGAGGCCAAAATTGTATGGTCGGCCATATATGTACTATACTCCAACCATTATCCGTCCTAAGAGAAGGAAGGCTAAAACAAGGACTGCAGCTTCTCAGATTGCAAAGATGCTACGCCCGGGAAATCGTCCGTTAAGGACGTCAAATGCAAATGTATGTGCTTTTCTGCATTTCTTCTTTAATCGGTGATGATTTTAGTGTTATCTCGATAATTTATATGTGATAAATTTGTCTCTCTTTGTAATGATCTGCACTCTGTCAGCAACTGTCAAATGAGAACATAGTGATCGAAGGTGCGCCGGGCATGCGCCTAGGTGCACAGGCGCAGCTGTGTGCAACTTCTGTGCCTAGTTAAGCATGAACTAGGCGAGAATGAAAAGGCGCGCACCTTGAGAGCCGAGGCGCTAGGCGCTTCTGGCACGTGCCTGTCTGAAATTCAGTTGAGCCTAGTCAGATATTCTTTGGTTATCTACATTCTTAAAGACTCCTAAGATGATTTGTATTCTTCTTATGGGTTGGGAGGCGTACAACTTATCTTTTATATCCCATAGTTTGAACTGAAAACTTAAATTTGCTATTCAAATAGGACTCTTCTTATTTGTCATAAAAAAGAATTCAATTTCGGTTCAAGTTGGACTCTTATTCCCTGGCTATGGTACTTGTCTTCCTCCCCCTCTCTTCCAACATCTTTGTCTCTCCTCCCTTCTCTGCCTCCTTGTGTCTTCTTAAATTTTTTCTCTGGAAACAATGCTCACTCTTGATTCTCCATCTCCACCTCCTCTTACCTCTCTATTCTTTTTCTTCTTCTGAATCCAAATTATGAATGATCTATGCATATGCATATTTTTTCCATTTATTAGTCATATGCGCTTAATGTGAAAAAGCGCGCACCTGCGCCTTGCACTTAAGCCCTAGGGGACCTTGGCGTCTGGTTGCGCCTTGGGCCTCAAATAACTATGAATGAGAAGGAAGAAGCAAACTAAACTTTGTACCCTGATTTTTCTTTTGAATTATTCGCTTGCACAGTTATGGGCATCTTGGCTCAGGGAGCTTGATTTATATGATTGACACAAGTTCCTTAGTTTTTAAACTATTTGGAAAGAAATGGGAAGATAGTTCGACCTCCTACAAAGAATAGAATGTGCATTGCATCTTTTAAGATTCCCCTTCTTTCTTTGTTTTCGTTCATCTTTTCTCTTGTGTCTCTGTCAGTTCTCACATATGGTTGAAAAGGTTCTCCTTCTTCTTTATTTTGTTATAATCTTTAAGTGCCTGGGCAAGTTTCTTGGTTGCGTTCAGCTTCTACTATTGATTATCATGGCCAATTTTTGTAGGTTTTGATTGCTATCAATAGTGTTTTGTCCCCTTTCCCGATGCAAAGTTATCAAACACATTTAGTTATGTAAAAGAAGTGATATCGGAGATTCGTAATGAAATCTGTTTGATGTTGGTTAGAAGTTAATACAAAATTAATTAAGAATAAAGAAATATTAAGAAAAGCAAAACAGGTGTTTAACATAATTACTCAAGTTTTCCAGTTCTTTACTTTGTGATTGCATATGATGATTGATGGTCATGGGTTTAAGATTCTTATCATTTTGGTTATCCTGTTAGATCATTTAAGAGTTGGACTAGTGAGGTTAAGGCAGTGACTTTGTCCTTTATAATTTCTTGATTCTGTGTACACACCTAAATGATTGTTTATGGGGGTAAGGGTAAATATTGTTGTTGATGAAGGGATTCAAGTTCTGTTTTCAGTTATTTCATTTGTCTTGAGTTGATAGAATTTTCTTTATCATGCTATTGCAGTCAGTTATGAGCAACCTTCGCCGCTCTACTAGAAAGAGGAGGGTTTCTGTAAATCTAGAAGATTACACAGATAGCTCTGGCACAGAGGATAACGACCTTATGGTTAGTTTCTATCCTATCCTATTATGCAGTTCTTTTGGACAGTGTTTGGTTGCTTGGATAAGTGTGGGAAAGTGATAAGGTTCTTTAGTCTGCAGGAAACTCTTAGAAAATATTTCTGCACTTTCCTGCATTTTATCCTACAAATATGTAGAGTTTCACCTTTTTCAGCTCTCTTTCCTGCATCTTTCTTTTTGCACAAACTCCGTCTCTATTGAAACAAAGCCTTAGTCAATAATGTTAGCTTAAGTTTGATGCTTTTAAAGCCTCTAATTTTCCAATAATATGAGACCAGATGATTTTGATATATATATATATATTTTATAGAGTCCCAAGTATCGAACCAAGTTTCGGAGTTCAAGAAACCATATTGATCGTGACAATGCAAGTCAAGATGAATTGGTGCCTCGCCGTGAAGGATTGCGGCCTCGACGAGAAGGATTACGACCGCGTCATGCAAGAAGAGTTGCTAGGGTACGATTAAAATTGGAGTCTGATGATGAAGAAGATATGTCTGATGACAAAATTGGAGGAGATGAGCAAGAAAATGGAAATGATGCTGAGGATAATCTCATCTGATGATGGGCAACATGATACACATGAAGGTGATGGAGAAGATGACAGGTCCAAGATGAAGGGGAGGATGATGGTGATGATGAAGAGGGTGAAGAACAGGAAGGTAGAAGACGATATGATCTTCGTAATCGTGCAGAAGTTCGTAGGCTCTCCATTGAGGAGGGGAAACAAAGGCCAAGATCCCCTCGGAGGGTGCTTCAGCAAGGAATGGGGACCAAGGTTAGCAGAGATGTAAGAAGAGGCGGGTCTCGAGTTCATAAGCGGCATCGCATAACCAGAGCTGAAGACTCTGATGATTCCCTTCTTGTAGATGAGCTGGATCAAGGTCCTCCCATTCCTTGGGGAAGAGGTGGGAGCAGATCTGGACCACCTTGGCTGTTTGGGGGCCTAGACATGCCTGGGCCAGCCGCATGGGGTTTGAATGTTGCTGCATCTGGTTGGGGACATCAAAATGAAGCCCTTTCTAGTCTAACTTCTGGTATTCAAACTGCTGGGCCAAGCTCAAAGGGTGGAGCGGATATTGCCAGAACTCTTCAACCTTTACAAGTTGATGAGAGTGTAAGTTTCGAGGACATAGGTGGACTTTCTGAATATATTGATGCTTTAAAAGAAATGGTGTTTTTCCCTTTGCTCTATCCTGATTTTTTTGCAAGTTACAACATCACTCCTCCAAGGGGAGTCTTGTTATGTGGTCCTCCTGGCACTGGGAAAACACTGATTGCCAGAGCATTAGCTTGTGCTGCATCGAAGGCTGGGCAGAAAGTCAGCTTTTACATGCGAAAGGGTGCTGATGTGCTTAGCAAATGGGTTGGGGAGGCTGAAAGACAATTGAAACTTTTGTTTGAAGAAGCTCAAAAGAATCAACCTTCTATCATTTTCTTTGATGAGATAGATGGTCTTGCTCCTGTTAGGTCTAGCAAACAGGAGCAGATTCATAACTCCATTGTGTCAACGTTGCTTGCTTTGATGGATGGTCTTGATTCCAGGGGACAGGTAGTTTTGATTGGAGCAACAAACAGGGTTGATGCTATTGAAAGGCAATGGAGCCTTGCGACGGCCTGGTCGATTTGATCGTGAAGAACACAACTGTCCATTGCCTGGCTGTGAGGCGCGTGCTGAAATTTTGGACATCCACACCCGGAAGTGGAAGCAGCCTCCTTCGAAGGAGCTAAAATTGGAGCTTGCAGCTAGTTGTGTCGGATATTGTGGGGCTGACTTAAAGGCTTTGTGCACTGAAGCCGCAATTCGTGCTTTCCGTGAAAAATACCCTCAAGTTTACACCAGCGACGACAAGTTCTTAATAGATGTTGACTCAGTAAAGGTGGAGAAGTATCACTTTATAGAAGCCATGTCAACTATCACTCCTGCAGCTCACAGAGGCTCCATAGTGCATTCTCGGCCATTATCTTCAGTTGTTGCCCCATGTCTATCAGGAGAGCTCCGGAAAGTCATGAGTATTATCTCAGATATCTTCCCTGCTCTTGCAGTTTCATCAGAACTAACCAAGGTTTCCATGCTTTCATATGGCTCTGTAATTCCTCTTGCCCAAAGCTTTTCTACAGGCCTCGACTTCTGTTATATGGTCGTGAAGGTGTTGGGATGGTAATTACATTTGTGCTCATATTTATACCAATAATTAAATTAAGAGAAACTGCAAACTAAGTGTACTTACTGGTCTAGTTTTACAGGACCACCTAGGACCAGCAATTTTACATGAAATGGAAAAGTTCCCTGTTCATTCGCTTGGACTTCCGTCACTTCTTTCTGATCCTGGTGCGAAAACATCAGAAGAGGCACTTGTTCACATCTTTGGTGAAGCAAGGAGAACAATGCCATCAATTCTCTACCTTCCGCAATTCCATCTTTGGTGGGAAAATGTCGGTGCATTTTTGTTTTTTTTGGTTTAAAATTTTTCTTCTTGTGCTTCTCTCCAAAATATGATTTCGGCTTGCAAATATTTATGTAGCCCTAAACATTCTGTTCAGGCACATGAACAGCTTAGAGCTGTTCTCATGACACTGTTGGAAGAACTGCCTTCAGACTTACCCATTTTGTTAACATAATGGCAAGTTTGGAACTACCTTGAAGCCATTGGATGATCTTGGTGAAGACTCTTTTAATATATTTCCTGGGAATAATGTGTAAGTTTTTGAAATTCATGTCATATTTGGTTCTCTCTCTCTCTCTCACACACACACATACACACACACGGACGCACACAAACACATGCAGAGCAACCATATTTTTAGCTTTCCTCATCGCTGGCATTTGCTCACTCTGAAATTGAAGGTCAGTTATTTTGTTAATGCTCTCCAAAGTTTTGCTTGTGTTCTTTTCTTACATTCTAATCTGCTTCTAGCTTTACTTGTGGAATATTGACCATGGCAAAGGATCTTTATGCACTATGAATTTTTAATTTTAGTTTTATTCAAGAAGTAGTTGTTCTGCTTGCTCAATTATTTCTTGGATGTGCATTATGCATTAAATGCAGTTTTCAGCTTTTGTGTAGAATTATAATTTTGGTATTTGTCTTGTAATTTCCTTGTAACTAGCCAATATATTTAGATTTACGTAATGCTTTCCTCCAGACCAGATTCCCTCGCAAAAAAAATGTATGAACTCGTCTTGCTTTTTTTGGACAGTCTGCATTTGGATGCACCATCAACTGAAGATAGGTCTCTGTTTTTTGACCGCCTGATTAAAGCTGCTTTGTCAATTCAATCGGAGAATGTTGTCAACAAATCCCGTAGATCTGAGTCCCTTCCTGAACTTCCAAAGGCTCCGAAAGTGGCTTCTGGACCAAAGGCCTCTGAAATAAAGGCCAAAGCAGAAACTCAGGGACATGCTCTTCGCCGACTACGTATGTGTCTGCGAGACATTTGTAATAGGTGTGTGAGAACAGTCCTTTTCGTTGAATGCATGGATCATCTTTAGTTAGTGTGTTCGAATCATGTTTTCTAATTTTATGTGGGCTTTAGTTGCAGTATTTTTTGTGCTTAAAGTTACTTCTAGCAATCTACTTCTGGCATTGCATCCAAAAGTTGTTTGCAATGAAGTGACCTGCACTATCCTCTGCCTCTTCTCTGGCGATTCAGATAATAGAAATAGCATGTGGTTACCATTTACCCATGGATGTGGACAATAATGTCCAGAAGCATCTATAGGTCCCACATGCAGGAGTGCATGAGTATGATTTGTACTCTATTTGATGTGGAACTTCTTAAGTGCTATTTGATGGTGGATTGATTGAAAATCTTGAACAGCTTGGGATGCACCAAATCTTGCATGTGAAAAGCTTATATACAGTATAGACATAAGCTTCAGAATCTAACTTTGGGTTCTAACCTGCTAATAGATTTAAAAATCCTGTTAATGGTAATGCCAACTAAGAAGTGGAATAAAAAAGCATTAAAAGAATCTTTAAACCAAGAGTTTTTGTGGTAATTTTGTTTGTTTAACAGTTATTTCATATTTGTATGTCTACCTGTGTTGTTAAGCTCAAACGATGCTTATCTGCAGCCCCTGTTATGATACCCTTAAGTGCTTGAAGTGTGATGGTATTTCTTGTGGACAAAAATTGATCTTCCAATTGGTTTTCTTGTATACTGAATAGTCTCCCTTTATGCTGTTAGTTGATGAGATGCTTGTTGTTGCATTGAATTTAAAAAAAAAAAACCGCCTAATATTTTTGATTTATGTGCTGCTATTATGAGAAAGATATGTGTGTTCATGAGCTTGATGTTTGGCCTGCAGTAATGCCCTCCACTGAGAAAGGCAGATGAGAACCACTGTCTTTGGTGGTTCTCTTTATACATTTCTTCATCTCTCTCAATTTTTCTGTTATTGTGGTGCAGAATTCTCTATGATAAGCGTTTTAGTGTCTTCCATTATCCGGTCATGGACGAGGATGCACCAAACTATCGTTCAATCATCCAAAACCCTATGGACATGGCAACGTTGCTGCAGCATGTGGACAGTGGGAAGTACATAACTTGTAAAGCATTCTTGGAGGATTTTGACCTCATTTTGACAAATGCCAAGGTAGAACTTAGTAAACAAATTTTGCGTGTTCATTTGCATTTTCCATGTATTCACAGAATTAGTCAAATCAATTTCTTTTAAACAGGAATTGAGGTGAATTAAGTGGTTAAAAAGTGAATTTTGTCCATTCTTTTGAAAAGCCACTTGGTGAAGTTCTGAAAAACTTACCTTCGTTAAGGAGGGTGAATTACATTTCATCCCAATGTTTTGAAAATTTTCACTTTTTCATCCAAATCATAGGGTCACAATGCTCGTACCTATATAAACTCATACCTATATGTGATGTAATAGCAGCCTTATGACTTGTTCCAATGCTTGAAATACTAAAACAATTCTTCTGAACACTGGTAATAGGTTGCAATTTGGCTTCGTATTTGCTGATAAGTTACTCTTTTCACGCATTCTTATTAATGTATATCATGAAGAGGTGGACAGGACGACAAACAAACCAACTTTTAGTAGTTAGATGCCTAATAATAAGATTTAGGACAAATGAGATTTTCTTCACAAAGTTCAACAGACGAGATCAAAATTCCTGCTTCCTGGTGATGCATTGCTGTCACTTGTCTGCACAAGCCAGAACCTTTTAAATCTGTTTCTTGTTTTTGGTTGACTTGGTTTATTCTTTCTGATTTTGCAGTCTCTTAGAGTGCTATTCTAGGTTATAGGAATTATTCTTTGAGCATATAACTTCTGCTAAAAGTTATTCTGTCTGGGACAATGGCCAATTAATCTTGTTATCTGGCCTGTTCTCGGTTCCTTAAAATGAGCTGATTATAGTTGTTGTTTTAAGCTTAAAAAATTTGAGTTTTCCTTTTTGCTTTTAACTTGTGTGTTGGCTTACTGTATACTGAGAAAAGAGCTGCTTATGAAAAATCCCGAGACGTTCTCGAAAAGAACTTTTGGCATGGTTAATGACCTACTGCATGTAATACTGGGGTGTCTCAAGTATGTGGAATTTAGTTCGTTGTATTCTTTCTGTCCGAAACCTTGTGCTAGTTAAATCAACCAGGGATGCCTGGATGGAGTAGCTGCCTGCTTGATTGTTAGGATTTACCAGAATTAAACCATCCAAGAAAAAAAGTACAATACCCAAGATTTGGGTTTCAGGATGCAAATTGTGTTGCATTTGGTGCAATGGTAATCCAATTGTTTGTATCTGAGGCAGCAATGAGATTTTTTCTATACTTGATGCAGAAGTATAATGGAGATGATTACAATGGGGCGAGGATTGTAAGCAGAGCTTATGAACTTCGAGATGCAGTATGTCCAATTTCATGTTTCTGTATCTCTTTGAGAGCTTTAGTTCCTTGAATTTGTTTTAAAAAATAGTCCATTTTTAGGTGCATGGGATGCTCTCACAGATGGATCCTGCACTGGTTTCATTCTGTGAGAAAATCGCTGAGGAAGGGGGTCCATTGCCCATACCTGATAATTTGGTGTGCTTTGCTTTGCCTCAAACTCCCGTTGTTCAGATGACTGCTGTGACTAGAGCCAGTGCCCGCCTTCGAAATGTCCAGCCTGAAGTTAATCTAGATCAGAGCTATGAAGCACTGAAAAAACCTAAGAAACATGTTGAAACAATTGCTGTACAAGTAGGTATGTATCAAGAGCTTTAATTTCATGAAAATCTCATGTATGATCACTCCAAGGTTAAAGGAAGTCATGTTTCTCTACGTTCTGTGGTTCTTTTTGCTTGGTTTTCCTTTATATGAATTATATATTTGCAGAGTAGCATAGTTTATGATGTTGGACTTCTGAACAAAATACTAAATTGGATAAACCCAGGTTCAAAATAAGGGGCTCAGTTTTCAGCATAACTAGTGCTAGGAGTTGTCAAATCTAGATTTCTTTATCAAGGTACCTGATGGTGTGCTTATATCGATGTTTTGGCATGTGGCCGCCTGTTATATGGGGCGAACACTTTAGCCAGATCTTTCTGGTGTGATAGAATATAGTGAGGAGAAAATGAAAACTAAAATAAGTTGCAAGTTGCTATCAATACGAAAAACGGCTTTTAGCTTTTCCCTTGAAACCCAGTGAGACTTGAATATCTACAAATTTGTTGAATTTATAGGAACTTATGCTCCTTGCAAATACAGTAACTATAATTTCTTCAAACTATTAAACCTAGGGAATAAAAACATCCAATCATGACCAAGTAAAAAGACAATGGTGGCTTATGGTAACAAGCCATAATATTCTTATAGTAAACTCTCAATTCTATGTTTAGAACCTGAAATCTTTAACCTACAACTATAAATTTTGACACTGACTGATTTCTTGTAGTGTAGGGACTTTGATGGTTTGGTCAATTTGATATGAAATTTTCATAAGAAAACCGTATAACTATGATACAAATTATTTTCAGTTCCTTTACATACTATGAAATCTTAAGTTTATTCATAACCACTAGTGCTACAACCAAATCATTATTAACGTATTTTCTTTTTGTTACTTGAGGAATCTGTGGTTATTAGATAATATGGATGTTGGATGTGTGGGCATGTATTTTCATAGATATGTTGTCTAACATAGTAATCTAAAAATGTCAGCAACTGAATTCGTTCAAGTAGAAATAAGGCTAATCACACATCAAACCTTGTTCCAAATCGCTATTATTAATTAGCACACAAATTACCTTGACACAAATTCTAAGATAGATTAATGAAGGATGTGAAGTCGCTGCATCTGCCACTGCCTGATGTAATTAGTGATATTGGGGTAGCATAATAGTATTGTCTCGTCACCAATTAGTTTCTTAAGTACTTTTCTTAAGCTGTCTGTCTTGTGTGACGTATCCATGTGTATGCATTGTGAATTTTATGTCAAAGTTCCGTTTAACTCCTGGGGAATCATTTGCCGTACTAATATTTTGTGAGTATGGAAATCCTGTCTGTATTTCTTAACTTGGACCTTTTATGGTGTTAGCTTCAGCGACAGAGGAGGGTCCTCCAGATCCAGTACTATCAAAGTCATCTCAAGAATGTGAAGCTGATAGTTCGGATCAACAAGGGCTGGACAACTTGCCGGCAGATGGCAGTCAGCATGAAAGTTCGGATCTTACCAGTGGGTGCACTTCCCAGCAGGATGTTACAATGTTAGACGCAGAGTTGTCTGCGAAAGCTGAGACCGTTAAGCAGCTTTTTGTAGATCGCACAAAAGTCTGTGGCATTCCACAGCTAGAAAGATTATATACTCGGATTATCAAGGGTGTTTTCGAAACAAAAAATGGTGTAGACGGTGAAGATCTTCGGTCTTCAATTTTGAGGTTTTTGATGAAGTTTGCGGTGGATGAGTCAAATTTTTAATGTAACTTCATTTTTTAGTAGGAATTAATTCTTTTTACATTATGAGCTTGGCTTAAAATCAGGCAGAGTAAATGTTTACTGTTTAGGAAATTTTCCTCAGTTACACCTATATCATTGCTGCCTCTCTAACAGACAAACACTTGTAGGCTCAGGCATACAGTCTGGCGGACATTGTGGTTTTGAAGTTTTGTATGGCTTCTCTTATACAGTCCTCAGATATGCGAATAGGCGGCTTTTCTTGCAGCCCTCGGCAGATCATCACTGCCATGCATTAGGAAACAGGAGAGTTGTACGGGTTGTACATTTATATAAATCTGCATCACCACTCTGAATGATGATACGTGTACCACACAGCTGCTTTTCACTTGAACCATGAACACAATACTGCATGCTACACAACACACAAGGTAAATAGACACCGTCAACAACCAAAACATCTATCAAATACACCCCAGGAACTGAATGGGCCTTTCACTGGGTTTCTAATATACTCATGCCTCAATGCTGTATAAATGGGTTGGACAGATCGGGTTATAACTGTACCCGAGTCAATTAGGGTACCTGCTCCGGTGTTCGGGTCAATGCAAGGACTTCCGGGGCAACGGGTATTCGGGCCTTACTCACACAAATGTCCGTGAGGTTCACATAATTCAAAGTGAACCGGCACGGGTGTTTGAGAGGTGGGGTGATTTTGATGCTCTTGTCTTGAACCGTCGGGCCAAGTTTTAGAAAAGTTGGGTAAACAGGATGAGAAAGCCCCGGAGTTAAGTGACCCGGATTATGAGAGCAAGGACAAGACTGAGCCCCGACCCAAAGCCAACAAACCTTGGGGCGGTATTGACCCACCCAACACAGCATTGATGCATCCGAAAGCATAATTTGGAGCCCAGATCAGTACCTAATGTAAGAGAATCATGGGACAATGTGGCGAAAAACGATGAATCTCCACCGTAGGATTGGTTAAAGAAAACATGCACGGGCACCGGTGGCAGGACAAGAACGTCTACGGACTTGGTGAATTCCGGCAAGGAATAGTTGAATACCTCACAACTAGTGGACGTGTTTGGAATGGGGACTGAAGTGGCTTTAGGCTTCTTTTTGGACACTAAACTTGACAAGCAATGTTGGAAAAAAACACAAAAGATGGAAATACTAAGAAAAACACAAAAAAATAAATAAATAAATGCACTTACTAGTTAACAATAAAAGAAAAAAGAGTTTGTTAGTGATAAAAAAGAGTTAGAGACATGCTATGGTAAGCATTTTCTTCAGAATAGATTTCATCTGCTACCTTGCCTTAGTGTAAATAGCAATAATGACGTCTTATTCCCAAAATACAACGAACCACACAAAGGTCTTCTAATATGCACTCAAATAGAAGATCAAAAGTATTCTAAATTTCTCAACTGTTCTTGTAGGAATTTATAATAAATATATAACAAAAGTTAAGATGGAAGAGAAGAATAAAATTTCAAAATTAGAATGTAGGAATATTGGAATAATGAACACTTTAGGCTATAGGAGTTGGATATTTGTAGAGAACGAAAGAATATTAATATACTTTTTCCTAATAGACATGCACTTTTATGAAACACCTAATGAATGTGTTCTTCCATTCATAAATAGACATGACATTCCATTTGAAAGAACCATAGTGAACTTGTGCCTTGAATTAGGATCTTTTAGTCCGAACTTCAATTAATCATACACATCATATGAGATTTTTGTCGAGTTTATTAACAGGGACGTGCATTAACGGCCTTGCGCTAGTATCTTGATTTTTGAGTGCTCTAGAGAAAAAGATACCCAATCTCATATATTATGACTCTTATAACCACACTCAAATAAGTGAATTATTCAAGAATATGTGTAATGGAAGCATATCCTACATATAGTTTGTTACGAATTCATTTAAAATATAAACTCTTCCTTACCACTACATTAAGGGTGTATTCGTTTGGATTGAAAATATTTTTTTGGAAAATATTTTACATGAAAAAGTCTATTTTTCATACAATTTTTTGGTGTTCGGTTGACAAAATGAAAATATTTTGGAAATAAAATTTTTTAATAGTTTTATCTTTAATTTTATGAATACAAATTAAAAAAACTTATAACAATGGTAATAAATACTTTACAAGTAATTGTGATTAATAAAATATTGATTTTGTTCAAAATTAAATGATAGTACAATATAGTAGTAAAATATGTATAATGATAGTTATATTAGTGTGGAACCCATGATTGAGAGAAAAACGAATGAAAAAGAATTGAAAACGAAAATAAGTTTAGCAAACGAAATTCTAAAAGTAAGGGTGTGTTCGTTTGGATTGAAAATATTTTCAGAAAAATATTTTTCAGAAAATTTTTTGGTGCCAAACACCGAAAAATATTTTCCGATGGAAAATATTTTTCAATTTTCCTTCCTCTGGCTGAAAATAACTTACGAAATTACTGAGTCTAAGTAATTTTTCGAATAATTCAAAAGTGACATTAAACCTACAAATACTTACCTTTAAAATTTCGTTTGCTAAACTTATTTTCGTTTTTAATTCCTTTTCATTCGTTTTCTCTCAATTATGGGTCTTACACTAATATAACTATTATTATATTTATTTTACTACTATATTGTACTATCATTTAATTTTGAAAAAAATTAATTTTTTATTAATCACAATTACTTGTAGGGCTGTAAACGGGTCGGATCTTCCATAACAGACTATTAGAATGCAAATATTAAATGTTCGGATACAATATCTGTCTCCAAAAAGTATATCCGGATCCGGGTCCGGGTCTTAATAATTTTTTTAAAAATTATATGTGTAAAACTATTACAATTTATTAAATTTTCTTTTTTTTTTTAATTATACAAAAGTATTGAGTTCACAATTAATATTTATGCATGTATTTTATATTAAATATAAATCACATGGGTAATTTACACAACATATATGTATATATACATATAAAATAACACTAATATACAATAATTTTATTATATATTAAATATTTTAATCGGATCCGGGTCTTAATCGGATCGGAACACCAAGATCTAGATCCGACCCGTTTATTATAATAGCTAAACGGGTTCGGATCGATCCGGGTAATTGGAATTTGTCATAGATGTGTATAAGATACTGTACTTATATATAATAAGATCCGGGTCTAGACCCGACCCATTGACAGGCATAATTACTTGTAAGGTATTTATTACCATTGTTATAAGTTTTTTTAAAACTTGTATTCATAAAATTAAAGATAAAACGGTTAAAATTTTTTATTTTAAAATATTTTTATTTTGTCAACCGAACACCAGAAAATTGTATGAAAAATAGAGATTTTTTCATGTAAAATATTTTCCTCAAGAAAATATTTTCAGTCCAAACGAACACACCCTAAGTATTTGAGATTTAATGTCACTCTTGAATTATCTAAAAAATAATTTACGCTCAAAAATTCAGTAAGTTATTTTCTGCCGGAGGAAGAAAAATTGAAAAAATATTTTACATCGAAAAATATTTTCTGGTGTTTGGCACCAAAAAAATTTCTGAAAAATATTTTCAATCCAAACGAACACACCCTAAGTACCATAAAATCATGGTAGGACTAAAAATAAAGGTATAGTACTTCTCCAATCACTAAATGGTTTATTTTTACCATATTGAACCTTCATCTTGGGATCTCCAATCAAAAAGGTTGGGTTACTACTGTCAGTAATTTCTAATTTATGAGCTTCAATCCCATCCTTACTGAAAATTCATTGACTTGCTTTTTAGTTAGTCCCTTAGTTAATGGATACACAATATTTCTTGACGATGGAATATAATCCACAGCGATTACTTGCATTTTTAATACTTTTCTACATCAAGCGCAAATGTCTCTTTTGCTTGCATTTTGCAATAGCAGCTTGATTATCACAATGAAAACAAACTGCAGGAATTGACTTTTCAACAATGGGAATATCCATTACAAATTCTTAAACCATTTTGCCTATTATGTCGTAGCATCTAGTGCTATCATCTCGGATTTCATAGAGGATCGAAAAATACACGTTTGTTTGGAGGATTTTCATGCAACTACTACTCCACCTAATGTAAAAATATATCCAGTAGTGGCTTTGGTCTCATCTGAATCGAAGATCCAATTCGCATCACTATAGCCTTCGAGCACAGTGGGATAACCCAAATAACATATATCAAGTAATATGGTACCCTTTAGATATCTAAGTATCATTTCCAATACAATCTAATGACTCTTATCATGATTACTCGCATATCTACTTAATCTTCCCACAGCTTGTGCTATATCAGATCTTGTAATATTTGTGAGATACATGAAAGTACCTAAAATAATTTTGGAATATAATAATTAGGAAACAGCCTCTCGCATATTTTTTCTTAGTCTCATACAATCATACTTATTGAATTTCTTTAATATTTTTTCAATATAATGTGATTGTGTAATTGTAATACCCGTTGGATTTCGTAAAAATCTAATTCTCAAAATAATTTTAGCCTCTTCTAAATCTTTTATGTCAAAGTTATTTTGACAAGAAATCTTTAATTTCTTTAATAATTCTCATATTGCTACCAAAGATGAGAATATCATCTACATAAAAATATAATATAATACAACCAAAATCAATGATCTTATTGTAAATGCATTTTTTTAGAGTAATTAATTAGAAAACCATTTGACAAGATAACTTGATCAAATTCTCATGCTATTGTTTTGGGGTTTGTTTCAATCCATATAAAGATTTTATTAGCTTACAAACTTTATTTCCCAATTTGGGTATGACAAGTCCCTCCGGTTGTTCCATATATATTTCTTATTCTAACTCGCCATTTAGACAAAGGCAGTTTTAACATCCATTTGATGAATTTCTAACTTATACATGGATGCCAAAGCCAAAAAGATTCGTATTGTCGTCAATTTTGCTATAGGGGAATAGGTATCAAAATAGTCAAACCCTTCTTTTTGGGAATAACCTTTTGCAACTAGTCTGGCCTTGAATTTTTCTATAGACCCATCTAGTTTAAGTTTCTTTTTAAATATCTACTTGCAACCAATAGGTTTCTACCCTTTGGACAATTCGGCTAAGATCCAAATCTTATTATCAATTAAAGATTCTATTTTAAAATTTATTGTTTCTTTCCAAAACGTCGAATCAATAGATGATATGATTTCTTTATGTGTTTGATATAGATATGTATAAAAGTCACTTTCAAAATTTTTCTCTACTCTTACTCTTTTACTTCGCCTATGACCTTCCATATTATTTTTTCTTCTTCATCATACTCTGCCGAAATTGACGTGTAATCAGAATATTTATATTTATTTATTTTATTTTTTTAGGCAAAGTCAAATATCTTTAAAAAAATACAACATTTTTTGATTCTATGATAGTGTTTATATTTATATCAGAAATTTTGAATTTTATTACAAAAATCCTATAAGTAACACTATCTTGGGAATAACTTACAAGAGCTCCATTAATTGTTTTAGGTCCTAATTTATTCATTTTAATTTATGGAATTTTAACTTTCGTCAAACACATCCACATTTTAAATAATTTAAATTAGGTTTCCTCTCTTTCTATAATTCATATGGAGTTGTGTTTAACTTTTTATGAGGAACTCTATTTAAAATGTGACATGCAGACAAGAGTGTTTCATTCTATAGATTGTTAGGAAGTCCAGAACTCGATTACATACAATTTATCATATCTAATAAAGTTTATTTTTTCTCTCCGCTATGCCATTGATTAAGGAGTGTAAAAGGGAGACACTTGATGGATAATACTATCCTCATTATAAAAATTTGAGAATTTTATAGAAACATATTCTTCTTCCCTATTTGAACGAAATAAATATTTTAATTCTCTTTCCCTTTTGATTTTTTACTTCATTTTTGCATGAAGTAAACATAGTCAAAGTCTCATCTTTTGTTATTTACCCAAAAAAAAAAAAAAAAAGTCTCATCTTTTATTTGAATATGATTGATATAGCAATATTTAGTAAAATCATCTATGAAAATAATAAAGTATCTCTTACCATTCCTAGAACAAACTTATATGTTACGGACATAATTATGTATGAGATCTAAAATTGAAAGCCTCTAGTCACAGATATGAAAAACTTTTTTGGTAATTTAGATTACACACAAATTTAACATTTTTCATACAAGTTTATATCAAATTTAGGAATAAGATCTAAATGTAACATTCTCTTAATAGACATATTATTAACATGCCCTAAACGACCATGCCAAAAATTAGGAGAATGAACAATATTATAAAGAGAATAACTACTATTACTTTTATTATTATTACAAATAATATTTGACACATTTAATTTGAAAAGACCTTCAAGTACAAATAAGCATAACCTTTACCAATGAAATATTCATTCCTACTAAGTACAACTTTATTCAACTCAAATAATATTTTATATCCATCTCTAATAAGAAAAGAACCACTAATAAGATTTTTCCTAATATCGGGTACGTGTTGCATTCTATGAAGATACAAAGTTTGTTTCCGAAATTAGTAATAAATCTATTATTCCTTCTCCCATCACTTGTGTAATAGCAGCATTACTCATGTTTACAGATTTTCTATCAATGACCTGATATTGTGAGAACAAAGATCAGTTAATACAAATATGAATATTCGCACCGATATCAATCCACCAATCGGTAGATACACAAACTGTATTGACCATAAAAATGAGTGAAGCACACCTTTCGTCAATCTCATTTGTCACTACATTGACTTAAGAGTCCGGTGTCTCAGATGCTTTTTGGCCTTTGCGATGTCGACAAAGTCTGGCCATATGTCTAGGTTTTCTACAAACAAAACAACATCTCTTCCTTTTCTTGAAATTAACATCGGATGAATTTTTAGAAAAATTATCTTTCGAAAACTTTCTCTTTTTAGAACTTGAACTTTTCCCTTCAACAATGTTTACTTTTCCTCAAACTTAATGGACATTTTATCTTTATCTCTTTATTTTTCTTCAATTTGAAGAGAAACAATCAAACTATTTCCATGGTTAAAGTTTTACGTTTGTTTTTAGGAATAAAAGATTTCCATTTTGGAGGAAGTTTTTCAAGTAAAGCACCCATATGAATTTTTTCACACACTTCAATATTTTTATGATTTAATTCATGAATGAGATGTTAGAAAAGATTTGTTTATTTTATTATAGACTTATTATCATTCATTTTAAATCTAAATATTTTCCAATAATATAGTTATCAAGTCCTTTATCTTCTTTACCATATTTTTTTTCTAGTACACTCCACAATTTACATAAAATTTTTGTAGTATAATAAATATCGTAAATATTACTAGACAAAGCAGATAAAATACGACCATTACAATAGATAGTCTTTATCTATTTCATTTCTTGTTCCATTTTTGTCGGTTGAACTAGAATCAGAATTCTTATGTAAAGGATCAACAGGATTTGAGATGACAGAAAAAAGTCCTAAGGTTGTCAACCAATACCGCAATTGACTTTGCCATCTACGAAAATTTTATTCAGAAAATTTTTCTGATTTTGCAGAATTTTGTTCTTTCAAAGAAATCATCTTCTATTTTATTATTATTATTATTATTTTGAAAAAATGATTTTTATCTACTCTGAACTTGTTGAAAAAAACACTAAAGATGGAAATACTATGAAAAACATACAAAAATACAAATGCACTTATTAGTTAACAATAAAAGAAAGAAAGAGTTTATAAGTGATAAAAACCATTTGAGAGATGCAATGATAGGCACTAGATCTTTATAATAGATTTCCGCTACTCTCTTATACAAATATGTGCAATGATGACATGACGTTCTACTCTCAATATACAACGAACTACACAAAAATCTTCTAATGTGCACTCAAATAGAAAATCAAAGAACTATAAATTTCCCAACTATTCTTGTAGGAATTTAGAATAAATATATAACAAAAATTTGAAGGGAAGAAAAATAAAACTTTAAGATTAGAATGTAAGAATATTGGACTAATGAATACTTCAGGCTCCAAGAGTTGGATACTTATAGGGAATGAAAAAAAATACCAATGTACCTTTTTCTAGTAAACATGCATTTTCATGAAACACCCAATAGATGTGTTTTTATATTCATGAAACACCCAATGGATGTGTTCTTATATTCATGAATAGACATGAATATTAAAAATGTACCTACTCATTTATAAGTCATATGATTATTCATCAATAATTACATTCTAATGGTAGCATTCTAATAGTTGTGTTTTCTATATTGAATATTAAATCACTTTAAATTAAATCTAACAAACAACCCTTTGAGACTCTAGAAGCCGTGTTGAGAATGGTGTTTAGCCATGATGAGGCTGCCGGTGACGTCAGCAGCGGCTTGGTTAAAATTGAGGGGTCAAGGGTGAGCCTTTGGCATAAATGTGAATGAGTGAGAGGTCTGATTTTGATGAAGCACAAGGATTTGTTTTTGTTGTTGTTGATAAAAGAAGAAAATTAAAGAATAATAATGTAGCAACTGCTAAGTCCATTATTTGATCACTTGGCCTCGCCCAGAAAAAAAATACAACAACTTATTGAAGGATACAAGAATGGTGAGATGCCTTCTTTTTCAGATCTAGTATACAAAACGTCAATAATGTTTGTCATTTGTCACTTTTTATACAGAACTGTTACTGAAATGCCCGTAATAATCCCAAGACTTGTGAGCAATATATTTATCATTATGGTCACGCATTAAGCTGGGTGCACGATTCAAGCCCTTGCACACAAGCACAAAATGCACAACTTAATTAGGTTTACAAGTCACTCCTCGATAAAGAACTTAATCGATGATTCAATATGCTATATCATAGTAATGCAATCAAATAAATATGATATTGCCATCAACTCTTACCTCTGACTCCTTCTGACCCGGTCATGACCCTTTTCAGGACAATCTACTTAAGCATGTGTAATGCTTGGATTTCCATTTATAAAAGGGGCATATTATCTGGCATCCAGAATAAATATGTCCCACACAGAGTTGAGCTAGTGGTCTCCATTGATAAACATCACAAGGGGGATGTCTTTTTCGAATGACAAATAAGGTTAACAACATATCAATATCTCTGCACATTAAATTGACTCAAAATACATTCATGGTTACAATGAACGCTTTCAAAACCATCATCTCTATGCTCGAAAAAATTACAGAAAAAGTCTAAATCAGAAAGCCATGAATTTAATGAGACTCACCATCAACCAACCAAAGTAGTGGATAAACTGTTCAACATACATGTGCAAAATTACAAGAGAAGTAGGAAAAAAATGTCAACAGAACACACCAATAGCTCGCTTCAGTATACTTATCATACATATGGGAACAACAACAGAGGCAGAAATAGGTGAAACACTGTCTATTCATCTGTACTCCTGATACAGATGAATCACAAGAACTTTCCAACCTAAAATTTGACATACATCATGTAGTTGAAATGTGAATAATCCTCGTGTAATAAAATGTGAAGAGAGGAGACAGAAGGGGAGATAAACTTCCATAACAAAGATTACCATGTATGGAGAACTGCTCATTAAGAAGAGCCCTTTACAATCATGACTGGACATTGAGCACGGTTAGTGCAGTAATTACTCACACTTCCCAAAAACATCCTGCTCAAATAGAAAAGAACAGTCGTATTATTAATTAACACATATTATACAAAAAACATTACCATAAATATAGATCATGGTGGACATACTTCAAAAACTGAAAGAGTTCTAGGTTTAAGAACTTAAAGTGGGAATACGTGGTAAAAATCTTGTCCAGGGACTGTGGTAATTAGCATTCATTACAAAGGAATTTAATAGTTCATGCTATCATAACAGAGTTTGGATTGTTAACCAATGTTTACTTCCATAAATTTCATGAATTTTAGAGCGACGAGAAATATCAGAACAAGCTCAACTTTAATTAGATACAAGGAAAACGTGCAAATGATTGATATAGACTAGATTTTAAGCTCTCATGCAGCAACACACGTGTGCAGAGAAATGGCCATTCTGGCACAGAAAATATGACATCAGAGGATGATAACAAAAATATGTTGAAAGAGGAATGCACGGTAGTGGCTGAAAAATCCCATTTAAGCATCCACTAATCATGGCAGCTATTTTCTCTAGCAATAACTTCCAGCTGGAAGCAGTGTTACAAACTACCTTTTGGCTAATAAGTGACCTACAAACTGGCATCAATACACTATTAAACTCCACATGCCCCTTGCATAGAGTCAATGAAACCTCGAGAACTGTACAAAGAAGCAACCTATAATGTGATGAAACTAGAAACGTCCAGTCTAATTGTTGTATGGCCAGCATAACATACAAGAAATGAAGACCTAAAAATAACCAGACTTTATATTCCCAAAGAGAATCCACCAAAAATCTAAGGGTTTGAGCCTTAGTTTTATATATATATATATATATATATATATTTTAATAAAAGGATCTACATTGGATCTTCACCTACCATTTGGGCTACACTTTGTTGTTGATCCTTGGTCAATAGCTAAAAGATGCTAGTGAAAGAGCTAGCTCTCTTCAAATTATCCCATATGACACCATCTTCTGTAAGCATCAAAAAAAGGAGAGAGGAACTGATACTTGAATCCTTTCTCAAGCAACCAAAGCATCTTGGACATCATTTAAGTGCCACAAAGAAGAATTGTCTAGTGTTGGGAGATAGGATACTATGAATATCTTCAGTCAAGAATCTAATAATGCATATGATCAAACCAGAGGCAAATATTTGTAACTGCACAATAATACAACTGGTCTAGTAACTTATTTTATCATGAACTCTGTTGCTAACAGTATCAGCTCAAGAATAGCTTTAAGTTTGTCTATCTCATTTGCGACTCTCTCTTTATAACCATTACACATATAGAATATGTAGTTACTTACACATTATTTATAGAGACTTTCCCGAAATCAAGGAAAGATTCAAAATGGACTCCTACATAACTGCTTCACGTCAACTAATTTTGATCTGGTTGAATAAAAACACAGAAAAAAAAAAAGGAATTGCCATACGAACCTCTTTCTCCAAGTTAAATTGTTGGCTAATGGATGCTTGTAATATAAAATATACTTGTTTGACAGAGGCTTTCATTTGAATATTATTATCAAAAGCAAGTGACTTGCAGAAGCAAAATTACAAACTGTATTAGTTTACATTTAAGACTTTATATGTTTAATCAGATAGACCATTCATCTTTGGTCAGGTTAAGAACAGCTTGAAATTATGAATTTCCTTTTATTGAAGAAGAATAAGTCCATTTACCCAGTTGTGTCTAGCCTACTGGTAAAAACCAACTCAGGAATAAAGCTTGTTCAAGCCCATAGATGATTGAAACTAGCTCATTTTTTTTAATAAACCACGACAACCAAGCTTGACCTTCAAAGTTATCTCGGTTGTAAATACGCTTCATGCAATTACTGTTCAGACATTTACTTTTCTTTCTGCCTCCTATTCTACTTTCCTCTTAGTCCTCCTTTATCTGGCACGTTCTCCTCTTCCATCTTTACCTGAAAGAAATCCTAACATCGATACGGCAAAGAGGGAGAAACACAAGAGACATCCTATGCATAAAAACTTTCACACTGGACACCCATGCATAGCTGCAAACAGATGAAAGGTAGAGATACTAAACCAAACTGGCAAGCATCCTATTTCTATATTTCGTGGTATTCGTTATTTACGATGATTATGTCTTTGATACAATGAGGCCATATTCCTCGAATGATGAGAAGATCACCATTTAAGTTTTTGGTCTGTCCACAGATTTGATAAGTTGATATTCTCCAGGCTTTGGTTTTGAGTTGCTGCTAGCTTGAATTGACCTCAGTGAATATGATAACATGGATTTTCAGATGTAGAGGGCTGCTTTGGTGGGTTAGGGAGCTCAGAAGCATTGGTCAGGAAAAATTGCATAAACAATTGAAGCGGTTTAGTTGTACAAGTTGATCGAGCTAGCATGCCTCTCATTTAATGAACCAATTATCAAAAAAGTTCTTTTTTTCCTAGACTTGAATTTTACTTAAAGAGTGTTTGAGCATTATATGTGTTCAATACAGTTAAATCCTCCCTATAAAGGATACTAGATCTCCCACATGAAGGATCAGAATTGTCATTAAATCACTAATGCTGACCCCAACATTTAATAACTGTATAAACAAGCAAATATGCTTATCAAAAGAAACTGGCAACAGTGATTAAATGGTAATTAAAAGCATCATCCTAGAGACTTTGAAGCCACTAGGATAGAACAAGCTTTCATTAGGGTTATGAATTTAACGTGCAATTAAGACTACAAGATAACTTGCATAATTAACATCTCATGATTTGCTTTATCCCTAAGAAACGGAATATGATAAGATTAGAAGAATAAGTTATTACCTCTTAATGGGACCAAAAGCACGTGAGCCCATTACGAGCAAATCAGCATGCAACTCCTCAACAACTTCACAAATTTTCTCTTTTGGATCCCCAATAACTACCTTTTCTTCAACTTCCACCTGTTTTCATTCACAAAAAGAATTATCAACTCCCCCTGGTTAATAAAATCATTAACAAAATGACACATTTGCCATCCCCCCCCCCCCATTGGTTTTAGTATTTAGGTCTAATTTCACAATAACACCACGAAAACTTAGACGGACACGGTTTATTACCCTACTTGTAGATTGTTATAAATTAAATCTCATGAAATGACACCAGCTAATGGAAAAAAATTCATGATATTAAACTTAACTTACATCAGACAGTCCACATACGTCGGCCGTAGATAAGTATTTATTTTAGGGCAAATTCCACTTGCACCCCCTGCGGTTTCATCGTTTTCCACATTACCCCATATGGTTTAAAAATCTACAACAGCCCATCGTGCTTTGGGTATAAATGCCATTGTGGACGAAAAAGGCTTCTATGGACAGAAGTTTGACTGCCACATGCGGGAAATGCTGAAATTTTTGTCATTTTACATAATATCTTCCCAAACTACCCTTGATAAATTTTAATAGAGTGATATTGAATTGTTTTGGGGGCAAATGAAATTGAACTAAAATTTGGGATCGAATTAAAAAATAAAAATAAAATATCATCTCTTCCTCAACCAGCCATCCTCTTCCTCAACCAGCCATCCTCTTCCTCATTAGCCATAGCGACCACCTGCAAATCCTTGCCACCACCCCACCGCCCAACCCATCCCCCAAACCCAGATCTGCCACCTCCCTCAACCCCCACCCCTCCATTCCCGACCACCCCGTCAATCCCACCACCCACCAGCCCCCATCCCTTTACCCTGTCACCAACCCTCCATTCCCAACCACCCCACCCTGTCACCCCAATGAGCCCAACCATGAACTATACCCCTCAACAGGGGATTTCATTAGAAGGTGAGCCCAGGGTCACAGCTCTTAATTCCAGCAACCCAGATTCACCACCCCCACCCTCTGTTCCGCTTCCTCCACAACCCCAACCCACGATTTCCCTCTCCCCAGCCCCCAACTCCATCAATCTACCCTTCCCCTCCACCCCAACCCCTTTCCCAGCACCCCCAGCTAATCCCACCACCCCCTGAATCATTTTGTTTTGTTTTATTACCTTTTTTTATTTTTTCTGCTATATTTCTCAATTTTCTTTGTTTTCCTTTTTATTCCATCATTTTTTTTCTGTTCTTTTTTTCGTTTTTCTTTTATTCTGAATATTTTGTTCATTTTTTTTTTCTATTTCACAGTTTTTCCTTTTTATGAATTTTTTCCAGATTTTTTATTTTGTTTCTTTTTTATGGTATTTTGTTTTTTAGGGAAGATATAAAATTTTAAAAGACAACAAAACTAATAAGGGTATAACTAGCAACTTAAATGATTCCGTTAGTAAAACTATATTCCGTCCATAAGACAATTATACCGAACTACGTACAGGGGTTAACACCACCTAACCCACTCGAACAACGTAACACATACTAAAATAAACAAAAAAAGCCTTTTATTTACATAAAACAAGATATAAACAATAATAAAATACACGGGTAAATAAAAGGCTTTTTTTGTTTATTTTAGTATGTATTACGTTGTTCGAGTGGGTTAGGTGGGGTTAGGTGGGGTGGGGCGAAGGAAGGATAGAATTTCTCATAATCTTAATCAACCTTATTTTCCAACAATGAAATTTCACTATTTTTTTTCAAAAAAATTATGAAAATAAGGCATGACCAAAATTACCTCACTAATTCCAAAAAATAAATAACAATTAGTAATTAAAACCAGATTAAATAAGAAATTCAAAAAGTCAACACTCTAAACCCTAAACATTTATCAGAGATTTTTTTTTTGGGGAAAAAAAAAAAACTACTAACTTTTTTCTCAGAGCAAATCTGGAGAGCGTGCTTAAAAATCGCCTGAGTAATCCGTTTCTGATGAGCTTCAATCGCGGCAGTAAAAGCAGGCACCTCGAAATCACCTACAAATTTAATTTAATTACAAAATCATCAAATAAATAAATAAAATTTCAAACAGTTCTGGAATTTTTATTTTTTTTAAAACACTCCGTATATTTTCTGTACTTAACTGGGACCACCGAAGGGGATAGCACCGGGATTAAGGCCGGTAGCGATGGACGGCGGAGATTGAACATGGAGGATTATAAAAGATCCACTGTCGGATTTAAGCTTGAGATTATCGAGAGCCCATTTTAAACCGTCCATGCTCTCTTCGCTTCCATCAACGGCCACGATTACTTTCCCCAATTTCCCGCTCATCTCTTTTAGTAGGAGTAATACTTTTTCGAAGGGGAGCAGAGCAGTTTAGTTTGCAGTTGTTCTTGCTGCTACTTTTGTTGTACTTCCGATTGATTGATTGATTGATTGATTGATGACTGACGATCCTTTCCTTCCAGTTGTCTCCGCCGGAGGTGGGACTGACCTGTAAAAACGCAAAAGTTCAGGTGGGGTTTCGAGGTTTTTTGCAGGGAAAATGGGAAAAATATTCCTTCACATTTTTAAACTATTAAGTACTTTTTAAGTCCCTTATGTTTCAACTGAAGTACTATTTCGATCCCTCATAATTTACAAACGCTGCATTTTGAATTTTTTTTTATTTTTTATCCCAATTGTATTTTTCCTGTCTATTTTTCATTTGAGAAGTGCACAGACAACTAATTTTTGGAAGAGAAGGGTTAATAACAAAGTAGAGCAATTTTCTTCCAAAAACAAAACCATTTGTTATGATTAGTATCCTATTTACATGGCGATTTTCCTTTCCCTTCCTTAATGTATGTTTGTGTTTTAGTATGTTCTTAATTCAACTTATTTTAAAAATAATGTAATTTTTAGTCAAAACTTAATTTATATTTACGGTTTATGAGATTTGCGTCCAATTTATAAAATCAAATTAATTTCAGATTAAAATCAAGTAAGCCAAAATTCACAATATCTATCCCTAAAAATAATTATTTATTTTTAAAATATATAACTCTATTTCGATATTACTTAATGTGTGCAAAAATATACTCAAAAGCAAGGATTAGTAAACATCTAACAAGTAATATATTATAGGAAAGTTGTCTAATTTTCATTAGAACTATCATGTTGTACTTTTAAATTTGTACAGTGTAAGTTTTTAAAAGTCAAAATATTATAATCTAGAATTTATAATAGTACATTTTATATATTGTTACTTACCAAAAATTAACTATTTATATATACATATAATATTTGAGCCAAATCTTCACTGGGTTAAGTTTATTGTGACCCACGTCAACTTATAATGAAATCGGATTCGAATCCAAATTAAATTCACTTTAGTTGAAACTCAACCTACAATTTGTAGGTTCTAACAGGCTGAGTTCGGTCAAATAATCTTATAAGAAATGGATTTTGAAACCAAAATTGAATATTTCAAAATAAGGGAATAAAAATTTTCATTTTAAATTTAAGAAATTAAAAAAAAAGTTAGTACTAAAGTTTCCACATTTAGATGGGTCTTATTGTTTGCAATGGGTATTACCATTAGCGCTACTTATTCATGCTTTGTTTAACGCGGCAATGACAGCAGCTAAAATTGTACTACAACTAGTAGTCTACTCTAATTGTGGAAGCCAAATACGGACAATGGTCCAGTTGAGATTGGGCCTAAAACTCACGCACCGATTAGAATATGGAGGTTCGGCCCAGCTGCAGTTAACCTACCAAAATTAAATATTATGTTTTTATTTTTATTTTTATAAGAATTAAATGTTATGGTTCCTTCAAAAAAAAAAAAAATATTGTGGTGAGTTCGTTGTTAATGCAAACGGTTTTTGCAATATTAATTTCTTCTAATTTCTTTGAGAGAATTATTAACTTATCTTTGAGATAAAAAAAAAAAAGAACATTGTATTGTCAATAAAATTGTTGAAGAAATAGTAGGTTACAATGACATGCAACTTATATGGTAAAACTTTTTTTTCGTAACATATTGATTATAGATTCGAGTCACCAGAAGGTAAGGAGTAAAGTTGATTTAAAAAAAAAAAAAAAAAAAGATTCAATTCGAATATAATTTTCACATTTGTTGAAGGTAAAGAATTATCATCATATACAATTAAGGATCGACCCAACCTAGCGGAATTTAAAGGTTCTTCTTGTTCTGCAAAATATTGTGATTTTAAGGTTATTGCCTTAAATAACAATGATTGACTTTGTTTGGACTGCAAATAAGTTTATGTATTATCTGTCAAATAATATTTGATGAGCATAATAAGGTATTTGATCAGCAAATAATTTTTTAAATAATATTTTGTTCTATTCATTATTCACACAATCCGTTATTTGCACTATTCATATTCTATTTATTATTTATATTAGTTCTATTACTACACTCGATGTGTGTGTAGAATTGTACTAAAAATTTCTTAAATTGGACAAAAACCAAAATACAAATTAAAGTAGGGGTTTGTGTGTGTAATTTTATGGTGGGTTGGAGTTATTTGATAGTAGGAGTAGAAAGGGAGAAGTGGGAAGTGACAAATCTAAAAATAAGAGTGAAAAAGAAAAATATACCAAAAATCAAGGGTTACACAAACAAAACCTAATGCATTATATAAAGTAGTAATTCTAACAAATAGTTAGTTAATATTTATATATAACAACAAATCTTCATCAAGTGTAGTGTGACAATGCTAAGTAAAGAACCTTCATAACTGTAACTTTCTATTTGCATCATCGGTGTTGTAAACTTTTTGGTAATAATCGAAGCGGAGCTTCCCATTGCTCAAAATTGCAATGGCTATACTTCATAGGCTTAAGTTTGATTGATATAGACAAAAAACAAAAGTCATTTTTTTTGACATTTTGTTTTAAAAATTGCTACATTGTTCTTAAGTATGGTCCAATATTAAAATACCGAACAAATACACGTGAGTGATAGCATTCGACAATAATAATTTAAATTTTGTAACTTATTTGCTAGACCGAACTATTCAAAACTTGACATAAAAAAAAAAAAAGAAAAGGAAAAAGCAACAATGGTAAAACAGAAACCATTAGAGGAATTACAAAATCATCTATAATTGTTTAATTAGTTGTGTAATTATTATTTTTATCTCTAAATAGGTTTACCAGATAATGGGTATTCATTATTTTCAATCCAAATAATTAATTTGATTTTTTTTTTTTTTGTATTTAAACAATTATTCCATTATTTCAAAAATTAGTATTATTTTTAAAAACTACTAAAGTGAAAAGTCAAATATTATTAATTAAATAATACTTTATTAATTGCAATCCAAACGATATAGATAACACATTTGGAATTATTTATAACTTTACTAGTTTACTTTCATAATTTAGTATTTCTATTAATGTTTTTGATAATTGGAATTTATAAGACCACAATTCAATACTAATCGTCAAAATCAATTCGTGCGATAATATTATATTAAATTATCAACTCATTAATCTTAAATATTTGGTTAAATTTCATTTATTCGATCACGAGTCTAGTAATTTGTCATTATTTTGTTAAATGGTTTTAAATTTGTTGTCTATGTAATATTCTACTCGGGCATCAAGGGTAATTGTTCCAATTAGGAAACCAAATATATTAAACAGCTGCTTGCGAGTTAACACAGTGGGTGTTTGACTATAAGAAAAATGACGTTTAAAGAAAGATTTTTCATATATATTTAATTAGAGTAAATCTTTCATATATCGTCAGTGTAAAATTTTGTTTACACCATCCAGACGTAGATGCATGTTATACGTGTAAAAATAACATTTGAAATTTAAATAATGCACTCATGGTATGATTCACACCCGATAGTATAGAAAAATTTATACATTAACGATGTATAAAAGATTAATCCATTTAATAATATCCTTAATAGCAATTAATTCTTGAATCAGCCTTTTTTTTAAATTTTTTTATTCTGTGATCGTGATTGCATGCTTAGCCATTTATCATAGTAGTTTACTTCTTCTGACTGAGAAATGGAAACTGCTACATTTGCCTCAATTTTTTTTAATCCATAATTCTTGGATTTGCATGCTTTGGCCGACTATTTATTCGATATATTTTACGTGCTTACAGGCTAGCTGCATGACCACGTAATGATCGAGTGTTTATTGGTCAAAATGTGAAAATGATTTTTATGGCTTTATTTGCCACAGAAACATCAATTGATGGTCCATATTTTGTACTCAAATTTTGAGGTCTTAATTATTTGGATTATTATAGAAACAGTATAATCTATTTACATAAAGTAAAAAACGAATAACTTAATAATGTGTAGTTAAATTTGTGAAAGAAAAAACGAAATTCGACCATATTTTAATACATGGTGACTTAATATAATTTTGTTACGTAAAATTATCTTATAAGTGATTTTTCATTTTAATATTTCTTGCATTTTATCAAGATTTCTGCTACTGTTCATGACATAGTGAGTTGTGAGCCAACTCTAATGGTCATTCCGACCAAATTAGCAACTTGTTAGCTGACCATTCCACTAATTAATTGAGATGAATTCCCAACTTGAATACCTTATTCAATTGGACAAGAATGTTGTGTTATATAGTTGAGGTCTTTCTAACAATAGCTTCTACCCCTATTTTTTAATTAATTTTTTACGTACTACCTTTTTATTATTATACGTACAAAAAATAAAGAAGAAAATGCGAAGAAAGTCACTACGAGACTACAAGTTGATCAAGATTTCAAGATAATGGTTTTTATTTAGTCATAAGTTATAATTTAGTTATAAATCACTTGACCCTTAAACTTGACCTAAAGCCACATTAGATCTAAAAATTTTCAATTTCCACGGGCGTGACTATTCTCTTTGAGCCACTTTTCAATTTTTGTTTGAACCATCTTTTACTAGTCACGCAATTATTATCAACTGACTATAGTACAAAAAATTAGTTTCTTTCACCACGTTAGCATTAAAAAATATTAATATGAACTCGATTCTAAATTCTACTTGTAAAATTTAAAGTTAAAATTAAATCTTAATATAAAATCTTATTTATATTGACCTATGTCATAAATTATATACTATTTAATCAAATATTGGACCTATTTAAATATTTCCTTAATATAAAAATCACGGTCAGAAAATCCTCAACATCCCAATTAAATAAAGTCTTGGTTTTCATGATCTGATGCTAGAAAAGAATAGCATTTACTAATTACTTGCTGATTGGTTAGTATTTCCAATAATGTATAGAATCATGTTAATGTGCAGCAGAATAAAGAAGCAGAGTTGAGTGAAGCATAATTTTCAAATCTGCTGGCACTTGATTAATTTATGATTCGTACAAAGGTTGGATGTTTGGATCCTGCCAAATTACACCTCCCTTCCATCAGTCCGCTTCACATGTATTCCCAAGTAACCTTGTGATCCTTTTTGTTTCCTTTGCATTAAAAATAATGGAAACGTTTCTTTGCATTAATAATAATAGAAACCATAACAAGCATCTTACGACTCTTCAATTGCTATCTAAGAAATTTAAATAGATCGCTTATGGACGGATGAATTTGAAATAAGGTTGCATTTGGATGGATGAATTTGAATTGAAAAAAATATTTAGACGAATGGATTTAAATTGAACGAAATATTTTTGAAATAATATGAAATTTAAGTGAATTTTAAATTATTCTATTTAATCATTAAAATCACATTTTCAATTATTGGTAGATTTCGAATTCACAACTAAATCAATTAACTTGTTTGGATAACTTATTATGAATTAAAATTTCAAATCAAATCTATCCAAATCTCTCAATCCAAATATAATATAAATGCATTTGACATATATGAATTTAAAACACACTCAATAATGTATTTTAAATACCTAATTTAATTTCTTAATTTATTTAAATAATTTATAATAAATTCAGATTTAGAATCCATATCTACCATTCAAATGCAACGATCATGATAATTATAGCCTTGGACTTATTATTATTTTTCTACATTTGGGGGTGGGGACCTAAAAAAATCCATTCAAAGAGTTAAAATTCGTACCTTCTTTAATAGCTACTATATTATTATATTAGTATGTAGTACTGTGTGCTAAAGAAAATATTTAGGTAGATCTTGTATTTTACTTCACTTGTAGATATTATGGTATGAATTAAATGTTATGAAATCTATGACATAAGTTGATGTAAGTAAAATTTTATAAAATTTAATTTTGATCACAGAATTTACAGGTGAAATCAAAAATCAAATTTATGATATTATTTTCCGTGTGCTAAGAAATATATATGGACGCACGCCCCATTGATTCTAACGTGTCATAACTATTTTACTAATAAAGAAGCAAAGATGATGTTAAAATGTAGAGGATTATATCAAAACATTGCCAGAGATCATAGAAATGGGTACTTATTGCCAAAAAAGAAATGGGTACCAAATGGACGGTTGACAGTCTCCTAGACCTAAAGAAAATTATTGTGTCAAGGATCAAAATAGCCAACCCCCTCACATAATACTGTATATTAAAAAATTTTAAAATGAATATAATTCCCGATATTATATCATAATGTCATTATTTAAAATTAATTTCATTACTTATAAGTGATGTAATTAAAATTTAAATCATGAAATTTATTGCATAATGTCGTAAAAATATCATAGATCTATATTTTTTACTTTTAAATTTGAATATTGAACTTGAGTAATCTTTTAGTATTATTTCTTGGGTTCTACTTATATTTAATGGGAATTCTACGGTTCTTTTAGTAAATTATTTAGTTTAATTTTAAGAATTTATACAATATAATTTTTTTAAATACATAATATTATATTATTCAAACATTTAAAGTATTAAAAAATAATTCTTTAAAAAAACCATAGAATTCTCCTTTATTTAAACCCGTTCACACGTTCCATCTCCGGTTGGAATATTTTGTTGAACCAAGAATTCACGCCCCTCCACTCGAGTCATACCCTAAAAAAAATAAAAATAATTAGTAAATAAATAAATAAATTCCTTTCCTCCCTCAACTTTCCCTTTTTTGTTATTACTAAAAAAGAAGTTAATTGCAATACACACCCTTATATTATTAATGTTTTGCACTTCACACTGTAAACTTTTAGTTATAACAACTTGAAGCATTATAATATCAATATGTGACACATTATTTAAATTAGTTGATAACTAAAAAATTTTTATAGATATTTTTTAAAGAAAAAAATTAATGCTTCCAAATAGAAAAGGGTTTTCAAAGAAAAAAAAATTGATCTTAGTATGTCAAAATCTTTTGAGCCCAAAATGTACGAAAAATTATTTATTTATTATTGATTTAAATAAAACGTAATAGTAGTATTAATTTATTTAAGTACTTACAATTTATAGGGGGAACCAAGTATCATTAGTAATAGTTCAGGGGTATATTACAAATTTAGAATTAACCCTAAACACCTTTTTTTTTTTTTCTCCATTTTGGAAATCATTTCCTTTTTCTTCCCCCAAAATTTAGAAATAATTTATAATTTCCCCTCCTTTTACCCCATAAATTTCGATCGGGTCAGAAAAAAATCAGAGAATCTTCTTTCTTCACTCTTTCTCTTTCTTTCTCTCCCTCCCTCCCTCTGTGTTTTCCTCTTTCTTCTCACCCAATCTATACATACACTCTGTTGTGTATCTATATATCTAATTTCAGTAACTTTTCTACGCGGCGGGGCAGCTCTCGGAGATATCGCTATCCACCGCGTGATGACGCCATTTATGACGCAACTTATAATTTCCTGATTTAATTATTTCTGCTCAATCGCAGAAAGTGGGGATTGGATGATTGTGAAAGAATTATACACATCTGGATGTAATTCTTTTGATTTCCTCCCTTTTCGTAATTTATTTTTATTTTTATTATTATTTTTTTGGGTTTATATAAATGCTACTGGGAGGGGATCTAGGGTTTTTAGCTAGAGCAGTGGTGGCGTTTTTTGTGGTAATTTTTGTTCCGGTAGTGGGGTTTGTTCGCCGGAAATGGCGGAGGTCGGTGGCGAGAAGGGAGGAGATCAATCGGCTTTTGGTTTTGGCTTCAGAGGAAACTGCAAGAGTGGAGCTTGAGGTGGATTTTGGGTATGGCTATGATGGTTATAGGAGCTCTGTGGTGGAGATAGCGGCTGAAGAGGCGGAGTCGGTGACGGAGTCAGTGGCAGAAGTGGAGGTACCGGCGGAGGTTCGTGTTCAGGCGCCGCGGAGATTGCAGTACCAGTGTGAGGTGTGTGGTTCTCCAACTACCACACGGTGTGCTAGTTGTAAAGCCGTGCGTTTGTACTGGTATGGTGATTGAAAAACTCTCTCTCTCTCTCCTCTGTGTTAAAATTTTGTTCTTTTTATCTTTAATTTCGTAAGGATTTTGTTCTGATTGTGCTGAAAAGGGCTGAAGCATTTTTGGATTTTTCGTTTTTGTTCTAGACATTGGACTAAATTTGTGGGTGGAATTTGTTCGGTCCTAAATTGGTCTAGGATGATTTGGTATTTCCTGTTGTCTTGTTTATTGGGAGTTGGGGAAATGATTGGCAGGAATGGCAGTTGTTGGAGAAGTTTGCCCTGCAAAAAATTAAAAAAACTGATATTTTTATCACGTTTTAATTGTCAAAACAGAATGTATTGATGAAAAAATAACCAAGTGTTTTGAGAAATGGTTTCAAGGATTGCAGATGCCATTATTTGGCCAGTTTTAAGGGGTATAACAGTAGAAGTTGGTTTATTGTTCATTGAAATTTGTGTATGTGTATTGTCAGAATAGAAACTTGTATGTTGTTGTCTGACTTCATTGACTTAATTTGTCGTTTAGGCATTGATTTTGACCATTCTTGCTGTCGGTGTTCTTTTCAGTTTGTAGAAATGTGTTCTCATGATTGACAGTTTCATGGTCTTTGATTTGTTGAGTAATATTTGGTGTTGTCATTTAGAGTCATGAGATGGAAAAAGGGGATGCTCCAGCCTTCATTGGAGAGATTTTGCAAAGGCTGCTTCAGGCAAAACCAAATTCGATATCTGATGGATTTTCACTTGTATACATTGCTAAACATTATGTATTTGCTTTGAGATTATTATATTCTTTTTCAGTTTTGTTGGTTGAATTGTGGATTTCTTCAAATATTTTTTCATTGGAACGTTATACATTGTTTAAGTATGAAGTGCAGGTTGTCGGACATTTTAAGTATGGTATGTAATTATTCATGATCATTAAAAGGAGGTGTAATTTTGGGGAAAAATTCCTTCGATGAAGGATATTGCTTCCAATTTATTGCACATTCAGATTATCATTCAAGAATGTGTCCATGTCATAGTTTTGAAATTTTCTTTTCGAAAAAGCAATAACGAATCCGTGGCAGAGTTCATTAGAGATTATTTTGTCATGCATCACATACTTTTGGGTTGAACCCATATTTATCCAGCAGGTGGTACTTAAATTGTGACATTTCCTTTTTCCGCTGTCCTTTTTGCCTGAAACTCGTTTCTGTGGTAATTTCTGGCTGTTATTTTTACTTCTTTTGAGTTAGTTGACATCCAATTCCTCTTCCTAAAATTACTTCGGTTGCATATTGCATGTCTGGGCTTTGGACTTAATGTTCCACGAAATTAGTCGTTTCACACTTTGCCACATATTAGGCATATTATTGGCATTCAAAAAGTGGAAATTTTTTCAGGATGGCTTCATCTGGTATCTATGCACGGGCTTTTTTATATATCTGAAGGCTTGCATTTTGTCTAGGAATAGCTTTGTATGATATTGAGATGAAGGACCTTGTTTTAGTGGATATGACTAAATCATTGACTGGCATAAGCAACCACGGGGTGCATCTTGTGTATGGAATCCTAATAAGATGAACCATTTTGTTATGGTGTACCACATGCCTTTTCTTTTTTGTGGATATTGACATAATTTATAGTACGTGTAACTTGGCAAAGACATTGCGGTCTACTGCTCTCAGAAGTATTGACTTGTTAGTATGAAGCTGAATTAAGTCATATTATGTCTAAATTCCTTCGCATGTTTCCAGTTGTTTAATATCAAGCTTTTTCTGTTGCATGGTTGTTGCAGCATTTATGTGCATACTGCTACTTTTCTTGTGGAAGTTAATTGAAACTGCTACTGGTGCCGGTGGCGTGGGACCAGGATTCTTAGTTGTAAACTGAAGTTTCTGAAATAACACTACATATATCGTACAAATGGAATATATACTTGGTGGTTTTAATTATAAAAAACATTTTGGAGATGTTTAATGTGTTGATGATGCTTTATTGTACTATTGTTTGCATATTTAGCATTGATTCAGATATAATTTTGCATGTTTCAGCTCTGGTAAATGTCAAATAATTCATTGGAGACAAGGGCACAAGGATGAATGTCATCCATTTACATTCAGTGACGAAAGTCATGATATGGGAGGTACTTCTCCTCTGAAGCTGTTAAAGGCAAAACAGAACGAAATCCACAAGAATGGTGTTGAGATTGGGGGGAGACACTCTGTTAAGGCCGTTGACATATCTTCTGGAGAAACTTCAGATTCCAGTCTTTCAACATCATCAGATTGGGAGGAAAATAATGAAGTGGAGTGTTCTGCAAATAAAAAGGAAACAATCTCAAATTTTAAGTTGATACCTCCAATGTGCAATGAAGTTTCTGGATTGACTTCAAGTGGATCATCAATTGATGCATCTGCTAGTGCTTTTCATAAACATACATCTCACAGTCATCGATCTGTTCATATTCCTGGTAAGACTGAGATTGATTGTGTTAATGTGGATCAAACTAAGCCTTTTCCAGAGCTCTCCAATTTGGTCAATTGTGGACTTAATTGTGAGCCCAATTCTGTCGATGTGGATACTTTGCGTGGATCATCAACGTCATCAACTTCAAGTGTTGATGGCTGCCAAGAATCTTCTTTATCTGAGCCATCTACACCATCATCTGGGTTTTGGGATGGAACAATCAACCTTACTAGGTCAAGAGTTGATATTCTCGATGACACAGCTCATTCTTGTTGTGAAGAGGCTGTTCGCGTTGACCTCTTAAGTTCGCAATTGTCTTCATGTTGTTCCTCGGAATTGCTTGGAAGTGTTCTTCCACGGAGAGACATGCCTCGAACTTGTGACAAAGAAGTGTTATCAAATGATCCTCGTATTTCTATGTTTGAAGAGAAGAAGCCAACAAATGGCTCTTCATCACCCATAAAACTGAATAAAGAAGGTTTGGAGTCCAAAACGTCATCAGTGTTAAGTTTGGAAACACCTAATGATGCTGATGTCAGTGATTTCAGTACCAGAAAAGTGTTGAATTCCAGAGATTATACCTGACCTGGGGAGCTTGCAACGAGTAATGATGATAAGGCTGGTAGTTTGCCTTTCTCAAATCCTGAAAATGTAAATTGTAAGGTTTCTGGGCAAAGCAGTATCTCCCAGGAATCAAAATCTGTGGAATTAAAAACTTTGTCATCTAAAGCTTCTAGTGAGCACTTGTCTTCAAACTATGGAACGCGTACAGTTCACAATGTGAAATCTGTAAAAGCTGATAATGCACATGAGCCTCCAGCATGTTCCTTGGATTTTCTTGGTGGTCCACAGAATGCTCAGAATGGCTCCAAACCTTCAGTTTGGAAAGTTGTTGACCAACTCCGAGCTTCTAATTTAACAGGACCCCCTCCTTTAGGGGTTGATTCTGAGAATGTTGGAAAATACAATAGCAAGGTATCATCCCTTGCAGCATATGTGTTGCTTTCATACAATGTATAGATTAGAACTCTGGAAGATAGAACTGACTAAATATTTATTTATAGGGTCTTTTTCCATATGATATCTGTTTGTGAAGCTTTACAACTGGAACAAGGTTGAACTACTTCCTTGTGGACTTCTCAATTGTGGGAACAGGTAGTTTGCAATGGACTCTCCTTATACTTGATCTGCTACAATGTATAGTAGATATATTATACCATATCACAGGTTTGGTATTAGTAAGATATGTTAAGAATTTATGCTCATTATTTGAGGAAACATTCTTCTTTTCACGAAATTTATAGATAGCATTGAGGCATTGAGCACAATAATTTTAATAACCATCTAGTTGTTTTTGGACTTCCCCTGCAGCTGTTATGCTAATGTGGTCTTTCAATGCCTAGCATTCACCCCGCCTCTCACAGCTTATTTTCTGCAAGGACTACATTCCAAAGCATGTATGCTTCTTATTAAAGTCTTTCTTTCTTGACCATCATCTAGCAGCCTGAAATTTCATGTCTTCTCTTCTGTTTATATGCATAACTAAAGTCTAGGTCATGTCCACAGGCAAAAAAAGAGACTGGTGCTTCATCTTTGCTTGTGAGTTTGAGATTCTTGTTCTACAGGCAAAGGATGGAAACTCTCCTATCTCTCCTAGCCGGATAATATCCCAATTGCAAAACATAGGGAGTAATCTTGGAAATGGAAGAGAAGAAGATGCACATGAATTTCTCAGGTAAGCTGGCGTTTCAATAGTTGGAATGTGTTTACATGCCTTAACTATTCAGGCTTCTAATCTTACATAATTGATAATACTCTGCTGTGGCTAAATATTGTAAATGTAGGTATGCCATCGATACGATGCAATCTGGTTGTTTGAAGGAAGCCGGGATAAGTGCTTCAGGCTCTTTGGAAGAAACAACTCTCTTTGGACTTACTTTTGGGGGCTACCTCAGATCAAAGGTAATGCATGATCTTCTTGGGATGATGGGATTGCGAAATTTTTTCTTTTACAAGATCCAAAACCAGTTTTGAGCTGGGAATTTTATTCTATAATTGCAGATAGAGTGCATGAGGTGTGGAGGCAAATCTGAAATCAGCATGATAAAATGATGGATCTTACTGTTGAGATAGAAGGAGACATAGGAACCTTGGAAGAAGCTTTGCGACAGTTCACTCATACAGAGACATTAGATGGGGAAAACAAGTACCAGTGCAGCAGGTTGGTCAGCAGATTTGTTTTGGTTTATATGCTCAATTTTTTAGTAGAGAATGGCACATAAGGTACTTTTTTGTCATCCTTTGGATTGATTAGAGTAGGAATTGTTTGGGTTATTTTGTTCAGAAGAACCTTAGAAATAGATTATGTTCCTTAAATTGAACCTGATTCTTTTCAGAAAGATAAATAAAGTAATAAACATGTTTCTTTACATCTTGGTGGATTTACATACTTCTGAGAATGGTGGATCCTTTTTTGGCCACCTTATCTACATAAATAACATAGTTTTACCTGCAGTACACGCCCAACACCCCCATCTAAAAAAAAAAAAAAAAACAACACACACCCCAAAAAATGCAAGACATTAAGTTTGGTCACGATCCATCCATTCTGTATTGAGGATTTCGTATGCATTATCCTTTTGAATTTCAAAAACTTCCGTAGTTTCCATTTCATACCTCCATCAATATGTATGATAGTATGTGCTGTTACTGTAGCCTCCATTTGGGAAAGCTGAACATGTCATGAATATGCATTATCCTTTTGAATTTCAAAAACTTCCGTAGTTTCCATTTCATACCTCCATCAATATGTATGATAGTATGTGCTGTTACTGTAGCCTCCATTTGGGAAAGCTGAACATGTCATGAACACGGTTTATGTTAGTTTAAGTTGCCCACATGCGTTTCTATTGTCTATTCGAATGCTGTTCCACGCTATTGATATCTGAATCGCTGAGTCGTAGTTTATATGTGTATTAGATTTTGGACACTGAATTACATGTTGGACTAACATTGTGTTATAATCAGATGCAAATCGTATGAGAAAGCAAAAAAGAAGTTGAGAGTGCTTGAGGCACCCAACGTTTTGACTATTGCGTTAAAAAGATTTCATGGTATTTATCAGGAACACGATTAGCTTTGGTCTTCTAATTTATCTTTTCATAATGTTTCGTGATCATATGTTGTTATACAGTCAGGAAAATTTGGGAAGCTTAATAAGACAATAAGGTTCCCCGAGATTCTTAATTTGGCTCCTTATATGAGTGGAACGAGTGACAAGTCCCCGATATATCGCCTTTATGGAGTCGTTGTTCACTTGGATATCATGAATGCTGCATTTTCTGGTCACTATGTTTGTTACGTAAAAAATACTCAGAACAAGTGGTTCCAAATTGATGACAGCGTGGTATGTTCTGAACCTTAAAGTATATTCAGTTTATATTGATTGTGTTTGAGTGTGTTAAGTTGATTAATAATGTTCTCTGGATTTTCTTTGCTTCACATAGTTTACTTGGCAACTCAACAAAACAATTCTGTATGGGTATACCAAGTACTACGCTAAATGGGAAGATTGTGAGGGATTTTTACACTTATGGTTCTTTTGCACAATTTAAAAAATAAACTTGGGATTTGAGTCATTTGCTCAGTGGGTACCTTGTCCCTTTCTAACGTCTTGAGGTTTACTTAAATTTTGATTGTTCCTGTAGTTCTGGGACGCATGATATTTCTGTGATGATGATAGGGTTATAACTTATCCAAAGTTGTAAAACTTTTTATACTTGTTGAGAACCTGTTTTATTGATTTATTAGATTTGGTGTTTGCAACAGTCGAAGCTTGGGGTTCTTAGGGCCCCATATCTTGTTATTGTCTAGCTTATTCATGCTCATGTGTGCCTGGTTTCATTTTTAGGTTTTGGTGTCCAATTGTAGAGGTTTATTTTTATTTATTTATTTTGGGCCCCCGGGGGGGGGGGGTGCGCTTATTGCTGTAACTTTTGTTAAGTATCCCAATAATATGAAGCTCCTTAGAGATTTGTTCTATTTACTTGTTATGGATCTTCTATACGTTTTCTCAAGAGCATGTGTTAATTCAAACAATCTTCGATAGTAGGATGTAGGAAGTACTAAGTCTGTGGCAGCTTGATTTAAACTTGGGAACCCTCTGTTTCATTCAGGTAGATACAAGTAGGAAAAGTTGGAGTATGTGCACCCAAGTATTGTTTGTTTGATCCACTTTCTATCTGCATGTCGAGTCATGTTGAAGTTCAAGTATGTCGTTACCCCTCTCTCTCTTCAAAAAACTGAGAATCCATATTTGTATAATTATGCATTGCTTGGCATCTGAAGTTTTTGGCATACATTAATCTGCTAGTTTTTGAAGTTGATGTTAATATTATCATTTTGGTAGGTAAAAGCAGTGGAACTTGAAAGTGTCTTGACAAAGGGGGCATACATGCTTCTTTACACTAGGTAGATTATTCTGGGTCTCTATTTTCAGTTATGATTCCAGAACCGTTTTGAAAGATTTTCTAACTGTATAAACTTCTTTTAGGTGCTCACCGCGGGCCCCAAGACTAATAAGGAGTACACTTGTTCCTCGTGATCCAAGAAAAGCAAAGCATCCAGATTCTAAGCCAAGATACCATGCCAGGGGTCCGTGGGACATTTCTGCAAATGATTCTTCAAATAATCAGACCAGTGATGAATGCTTTTGTCCTAATAATTCAAGTTTTCAGCCATTTCGTACAATTTGGGAAGAGGACTCTTCAAGTGACAAATCATCCTCTCTCTTCTCAGAAGCCAATTCTTGCAGTACGGACAGCAGTAACAGAGATTCAATGTGTTCAGATGACCTTTTTGACCAGTTACTAGGAGTAGGAGACATGGGGTTGTGTTGGGGCAGCTCTTGGAGGAATTCCTCGGATTCTGAGACTTCATCTTCCTCATCATCTCCATCTCCCTTGTACTCGAGGCATTCACTGCACGACTTGGAAGCTTATGCTTCTAAATATCCCGAGGATACTGACCATTGTACTGATACTGCAGTACGAGCTGTGAATGATAGGCCTAGCCTTCCTGGCCATAGTGGAATGGAAGTTGCAGAAGGCAAGGGAAGTGCACCTTTTCTCTTCCCCGTTTTCGACTCAGACAAGGGAAGCACTCCTTTTTTGTGTCCCGACTCAACTAAACGGTGTAGAAAATTAGGTAGCAGTAGTTGTAGGGAGACCGCCTCCAGTAAATTAGGATGGATTAACCCTTTTGAGAACTTGAAATCTAGTGTAACGTTTAGACGATCTATGAGGGAAAGATTGGATTGAACATCTGCTTATCAAGAGGTTCGAGTTAAGTGGGCGGGGCAAATAAAGAGGTCCGTAGGCGGGGGTTAGGGAGTGACTGTATGTATTATACTCTCGTGCTGTTGGCTTCGTTCAAAAAAGAGCCATCATTTTGTCACTCTCTTCCCCTTGATATAAGCTATGTCTTTTCAGTCAAAAGTACATCTTCAATATTGTGTATACTGTATAGCAAGACCTGTTGGGATCCCCAATTGGAGAAGTCAGTCCCAGGACGAACCTTTCTGCCAAGTTTCATCTGAAATAAGGCTATTATCCGAATTGTCTTTCCAATAAAAAAGGAAAAAATTGATTTAAAAGAGGTGTATCCGAATTGTCTTTCCAATAATAAGGGGAAAAAATTGTTAAAAAGTGGTGTAAACTTTGTTTTTCCCCTTAAGTTAAAGATCTGGGATAAATAGAAGACGTCTCCTTTTCTTCTAATTAACTCGGAAAGACTGAGATGTCATGAAATGAATAATGATCAATATCGAGAAGATTGTGTCTTAATATTAGCCTACTAGATTCTTCTTTCCGCACAAGAACTCAAAAAAGGATCTTTAAACAACTAGTGATATTATGAGATATTTGACCTCCTTATATTGTTCTCATAGTGTAAATTGGTTAAGAATCTTTTATCTCATATTTTATATTATTTTTCGTCATATCACTTAATCTTGATATTTTGTGTTTCTTTTCGTCACATCACTTAATCTTGATATTTTGTGTTTCTTTTCGTCACATCACTTAATCTTAACATATCATTAAATAATATGACAAAAAATGATACAAAAAATGATATAAAAAATTGTGGATGTATATGGAAGTAAGATCTGATGCAGGATAAAAAGTCAAACCCCAGAGGTGGAAAAAAGAAAAAAGGTCTAGATGACATGTTCAACCACTAAAATGACCAAAATCCACCTCCCAAAGACCCTAACTACTACAAAAATCAATGGATAGAATGGACAAGACGGACTATAAGAAGGTGCATTTATTTGATTAAGAAATTTAGTGGCATACAACGTGCCAAATACTCCTCTCAATTCAGCACGCACCGCAGTTGCAACTTGCATGGATTTGTCAACTTTCTACAGTACATTAAGAAACACCATGCATCGATTATTTGAATAATGATATTTGTAGGCCATCAATCACTGTTTAGAAATGTATTATAGCATGTAGGTATGTAGATATTTAGAAGTGTATGGAGCGCAATAACCGATCGATCTTAGTATCAACCCAACCCCTCCCCAATAGCAAAATCCCTCTTTAATTTGCAATTAATGATGTGTTATGTTTGCCTTGCCAGTTTGATTTCCGTGGATTAATTTACGGATATATTTGTTCCACCATATTAGGAAGTGAATCTCATTATTTATATTTAATCATATCATTCATTAATTAAGGAGACATTTATTTAGTGAATATTATTTACAAAATTATATGATAGATCTCGTGATTCAAATTTTATCATGACGTTATTAAACTTGGACCACATAATTTGCAGGTCAAAACCTGAAACAAAAATGTAGTTACTATTGTTTAGGAAAAAAAATTTATTGTTGCATACGACATACTTGAAATCTCAATATGTCATTAGTGTGTACATAACTAATTAATTTATGGTCATCAAAAGTCATAAAGCAGTTGCAATTTTTGAAATAGTACTATAGTAGTGCTTCTTTTTCTTCCCCTTGTTTGTCTGGTGGCCTCTAGCTTGGCATGCAGAGAGTGCACTCGTATCAGAAAAATTTTGACAATTCAATAAATAATATTAGAACAAATGCGATAAAAAATAAAATAGAGAATCCTTGGGTAGATGTAATGATACATGAGCAAATGAAAGAGGCCGCCGCAACGGCGAGTTCCAGACCAAGCGGGAGGCTTTGTCCACCAAAGCACCAACATGCACAAATCCTAAACATAAATACACATGCTTCAATTTAAATTCCAAAGAATGTAGATGTCCACTTTGGTTTTCTAAATTTCTCTTTATTCCAAAAAAAAAAAAAAAACGGATAAACATACAATATTATAACATATAAAATTTTAAAATATAACAAGATAATTCTTTAAAGGGATTTGTAAAATTTTCTTTCCTTCCTATGTAGTGTACTCGTGTTCTTCTCCTTCCATCTCTTTTGAAGTAGATTATATGTTCTTCCTTTTGGCTAATAGATAGCCCAATACTCTTTTCCCTTTGCATGTGGCGTGAATTATGGAATGCTTAGATCTTTGCAATCATTACGTGTTCCTTTCCGTATTTGGTTCATATTTTCAGTAGTTTGTTCTTATTTTTAACTTTCCTTAGGACTAGCTATTTGCTACACTTAATTCTATNAAGCATGCAAACGAATGATTAATTGCAAGGCCAATGAATTAGTAGGTTATTATTTTTTTGTAAATTATGCTTTCTCCACATAACATGAAGTAATATAATAAATTATCACATGGTGCTGGAATATTTGATTTAATATAGAGTAGAAAAAATACGCATTCGAATTTTATGTTTTCTTTTATGAATATATTGACTAAGCGCATTTCGTTTTTTCTTTTATGAATATAATATTTCGAACTTCAGTGATGTTGTTATTGTGTGATCGTGTATAAATATAACACTAACAAAAGAAGGGTGGTGATATTTACACATCTTTTTTAACTTCTTGCACATTCTTATCACTCACTATTTATTTTACATCTTATTTCATTACTTAATAAATTATTAAAATTTATTTTCAATATATTACTTTTACATCTTATTTCATTACTTAATAAATTATTAAAATTTATTTTCAATATATTGAAGATTTTTGGTAGCAGATAAATTTTAACCATTCATTTAATAGTAAAATAAAAAATAAAATAGAAGATCGTTAACATGAAAAAAAGTCATAAATAAGGATGTATATCACTCTGTTCATATTGAATGATGATGATGCTATATCTCACAAGGGAAGCCCAGAACATAAATAATAAACCTTGAGAACGTTGAAAATGAATAGGGTTAATAACACTTTGCCTCCCATTCATTTGTTTATCAATATTAAAATTTTAAGATAATCTAGTTAAATGACTAAAATATCTTTAGTACTATATTTTAATTTTTTTTTTGTGTATTTAAATTTGGTTAGTGATGTGAAAATTAATTGAAAATAAGCAAAAACAAACTATATAATATTTTAATATAATCTATATCAATATATTTCTTGGTCAAATTTTTAAATTTTTTGTTTTATATTATTTTGAATTTGAATGTTTAACTATAGTGGTAGAACAATTCCAAAATATGCTTATTTTCTATTGAAAATTTTTCTTTAAAGATGTTTGTATGAAATTAGATTTTTAATAAAACTTTTTAAATTTTTTTGATGTCTCTTAATATTTTACACATTTAATATTTGGCTTAACCTATGCAAATTACAATGTTGGATATAATATAATTCAATAATTTCTCACAATTTTACTGTTTAAAGTCAAAGATATCAATGTTTTATTATATTTTATTTCTCTCCTAATTCTTTTATAATTATAAAAAATTAATTAAATACATGAAAATCAAAATATGATACTAAGGGTATTTCCGTCATTTAATTAATTATTTTTAATATTTAAAACTTTTAAGGAGTGAATAATATGAATGGCAGTACAGTGTATATTTTAATAATTTAAAAGAGCAAAGTGTAATTATTACAGAGTGTTATTAACGCAAATGAAAACTATTGAGTCAAGAAAAGGGGCTCAAGAAAATCAACACCGTTACCCCAACGAACCCTGCACGTCATACAGCTGATTTCTTGTCTAATCCATTGACCATTAATAAGTTCTAATTGTGTTATTAATTAAATTAAAAAACAAAAAAAAACAAAATTCGACTAAAAATTTAAAATAAAAAAATTAGACATTTAATAGAATTGTGACACATAAATTAATTTTAAAAAATATTTTAAAATGTGATTTTATAAAATATTTTTTATTTTCATATTGTATATTGGAAGAAATAGGGCTCATGACCTACTAAAAAAAAAACTACTACTAAAGCAGTTGTGCAGCATGCATGATGGATTTAAATATATGTACATCACAAACCCAGCTGCAAGTCAGGGAAAGATTCTTGCATGAATCCAGCATAGGACTTCACTTGTGAATTTTGTATTTTGAATAAGAGCCAAATATATTTAATGTTGTGTGTCAATATAAGAAAAGAGGATTGTGTTTTTGTGTTGTTTTTATTTTAACCACAATATTAGAATTTTCCACAAGCAAGTATACTACATTCAAGCAAGAACTACACTAATTAAAGACTTGAAAACTTAAAAGTGACAACTAATTGGAATATAAACTATCTCACAAGAAAATATGACCAAAGAAATTTGAAGAAAGGCAAAAGCTAGTGTTAAACCAACATTTTCTTTTCTCAATATCTTATATTATTACTACTACTACTTTTTTCTTTCTTGTGATTTTCTTTTGTTGTCTTGTTTGATTAAGTCAAAGTCTCAAATAGAAACGTATCAAGGGCCAAAGAAACAACCCAGAGTGACGAGTGATTAGAGTGCAAAAGAATTTTATTTTTTTTTGGAAAAGAGTGCAAAAGAGATGAAAAAAATGCAATATTTGTAAGCTTTTCATTCATTCTTCAGCATATTGGATAATGCAATCCCCTCTCTAGTCCAACACACACAGTAAAATATCACACACACACACTCTCTCTCTCTCCAGCATTCTGAAAAGAGAAACTGGTTAGGCACAATCCCAGCCACATTTTTCACTGCAACTCTTTGCAATTCTATCCAAACCAAAGAAGCAAATCAACAAGAGTTAGGGTGTGTTTGGTTAGATGTGACAAAATGTTTTTTTAAGAAAAATATTTTATTTGAAAAACATTTTACATGAGAAAGTCTAATTTTTATACAATTTTTCGGTATATGACAAAATGAAGATACCAGAAAGAGAAAAATTAAAAAATATATATTTACATTCAATATTTGACACTAAAAAAATTTCTAAAAAATATTTTTCTAAAAATATTTTGAACCTAACCAAACACACACTTAGTAGTAAATGTTGCCACTTGCAACTATATTGCAGAGAGAGCCCTTAGAAAAATTTTCCGCTCTTAACCGTTTCGCATCCACAGAAACTTCCATCTTCCCGAATCCCACCACCAAAATACTACGCTAGTATTCTTGGTTACATTCCTAAGACTCCATAGTTATCCAACAACAGATGTTACTACTATAGATCCTATGGACTAATATCCAATTAATTATACATTCCAAGGCTATCCAGTTAATAATAGAAGTATTTTTTTTGGATAAAAAAAGATTTAAAATGACACATTTTGTAATTTTAATATTAATATTATTTATATTTATTGGACAATAAATAAATGAGAATAATAAGAATCGAACACGAGATCTTACTGACCAATGAATGATTAAGAATAATGATAATCGAACCTATAAGTCCAAACCTATTCAATGCACAAGATCCCGAGGATTAATACCGTGTTAATTATGCATATACCACATGGTAGTAGCATTGAAATCTCAAAGCATATATGAAGATAAATATACACACATACTAGCATTTTATCATCCAAATGCCTCATTTTTTGAAACCAAAAAAAAAAAAAAAAAAAAAAAAAATTTAAAGTATTTGAAAGCAAAGGATTGTATAACTTAAAGAAAATCTATTTAGGCAGGAAGATAGAATGTTTGTGATATGTAATAAACAATTTACTACTCGTGAACCAAATTAAGGAAATGTTTGGTTTATAGGTATTATGAGAAGGAATGCGAATCAAGTTAATGATACTCATAAATGTTATTTAGTTAATTATAGTAGGTATTATTATATAATGAATGAAAGTATTAAAAAATGCTCACTTTTATTCTTCTTATGACATAGATTTCAAATTTATTAATTTATAAACGTTACGAAACTCATTTCTTATTCAAATTAAACAAATAAAGAAAAGTGAGATAAATCTAATAGTAAAGTTTATGATTTTTATTCTGTTTCCAATTTTCGAATGCGAACCAAACGATTTAAGAGTATCCATTTCCTTTTCATAACACTATTACAAGATCAAAACTTAAACCCAAAAAAAAAAAACCTAACCAATAAAGCTACAGCACACTAAAATATTACAAAACAAATATAATTAATTAAACTAGGAGGACCAGAAAGCAATTAATTTTTTCACAGTACCATGATCATCAGCACGGCGGTGGATGTTGAGCCGAAGGTTGTCTAGCAGTAGGAACCCATATCACATCAGAAGGCAATTGACAAGTATACAAAGAAACCCCACCACAAGATTCTACTCCTCCACCACCTCCGCCAGAAGCCGTAGGCGGCGACGCTTGAGGATGCTGCCCCTCACTTCCACCAGCAGCAGAAGCTGAGTTAGAATTCCTCTCATCTTCTTCCAACGGCAATCTATGAAAAGAAGGGCTATTAAAACTCGCCGCGATTATATAAACGGTGCCGGCAGTAAATAACGACCCTACAACTGCTCCTCCGACTACTTGCCCTTGCGGGCCGGCAAAAGAAATTGTAAACCCTGCGTTGGTTAATGCCGCTGAGTTGGAGGGATGAGAAAGAATTGTTGCAGAGAGCGATAAAATGTCGAAACAGCCGTGGAAAGTGGCTGTGGCTGATGGGGTGGCAGTGGTGGAAGGTTGGCGAAGAGTGATGTTGGAAACGGTGCCGGAGGCGTTGAATATGCATAATCCCGTGCTGCGTTTGACGCAGAAGGATTTGATGGTTTCGAGCATATCAACGCCACCCGGGATTTCGAGTATGTATGGGCTCATACAAGGCTCCGCCGCATCACGGGTGATGATGAAAGGAGCCCTGGGTCGGTCCCATATTTTTAGACCCAGGTGGTCGGCCGCGAGGGCGGCGGACCACCTCTATGGTTGCCCCGTCATTACCCGACGAAGGTGTCTGAAGAAATATTGTTTTGGTTTTGGGAGTGGGAGTGGTAGTGGTGGGGCTTCGATGACTGTCGCCTTCTTCAGAAGTTTGACATTTCTGAAGGTTGAAAGAGTGGTGGAGGAGGGTGGTGGGTTGGGATTGTGGTGGCGGTGGTGGTGGCTGGTGGTGGTGGAATTTTTGGGTTTGATGGAGCTTGGAAAATATTGGGTTGCATTGCTTATCCTTTTCCTCTTTTGCATAGTCTCTCTTCATTTTCCTAGTCTTGACTAGATTGGCATAACACAATACTACTATATATCCCTATATTAATTAGGAATAATTTTATAAATCTCTACTGAAATTTATACTAATATCACTTAATATTTTAAAATTTTAAAATTTTCACAAATTTCTTCTAAGTTTATATATGTTGTAATAATTTCATTTCAATTACTAATAAGGTGGTATTAAAATATCATTTTAGGAATGAGAAAATCAATTTTGATTCCATTTTTAATCCCATTATGAAAAATTAGTTTGGTATAATATTGAAAAAAAAAATGACATTTGAGGGTTTTAAATGACATTGTTAAAAAATAACATTGGGATACAATTTTTCATGTTTTTCCTTAATTAATATCATAAAAAAAATATTTTATATTTATGAATTATGAGATTTTAATTTTCCAAAATAAAAATACCAATTGCATTTTTTTATTATAGAACATGGTGTGTTTTTATATATTGTAAATTTTTATTTAGTTGGAACACAAACACATTAGTCTGCACATAATTTCATAAATAAATTGACAAAAAATTTAAATATATAAGAGAATACGTTTTAATTTTTTCGCTTTACGAGTTTGTGATTCTTAAACAAATTACAAACCACATTTTTTTATTATACTGTACAGTTTATTTCTATCATTCTATTTTTTTAATTGAAATTGAGACATAGAGTATTTTATAGTTACATGCTATTAAATTTTTTTTAAGTAAATTGACAAAGAATTCTTTTTAAAAAATTATATTTAATTGTTTTAGTTTATAAATTTATGATTAACCATACAAAATATCAATTTTTATAAAAATATTGTGTGTTTAGATATATTTTTAAAAAAATTCTAACAAATATAAATAAGCACATTAACTCATGCATATTTTTGTAAATAAGTTGATAAAAAATTTGTTAAAAGACTAAATGGTACCAAGTGAAGTTATTAGAAATCTTAGGGATGTTTTAGAAACTATTTTTTTGTTATTTTACTAAAGAACAAAGGGTACAATTGTCATTTCATATCACATTTCTGTGTACTTTCAAGAGATGAGAGGTAAGTGAGATTTTTAAAAGTTGAAAAGTGCTAAGTAATATCAACCTAACCTCAAAGGGAGGTTTTTGAAACTAAATAATGAAAGTATAATAAAATAAGCCCAGATCAATTCAAGGTATATATATTTTGGTGATAAAATATGATTATTATGTGTATTTGTTCGTTAAGAATTTTATGCCTTATTTTATATTTTAATTTCTTATCTCACTCTTTAAATATTTGATAGATATAATATGATTTATGAATATTATTATATTCAAGTATATGTTTCAAATATACAAATTATAAAACAGAAAATTAACACAAGATATAAAATAAAAAATTATCATGAGTATTCGTGTGTGAATAGTATTTACTGTACAATATGGTGGAATTTGTGGGGACAGGATAGGGAGGGTGAGGGGTGGGGAGGTGAGTGAGCTTGGAAACTAAGTAATGACCAAAGTCTCCACTACTAGCTACTTGTTACAAAGGGATAGGATAGGATAGGATAGGAGAAGAAGATGGGAAAGATTTGGAGTCCTTGAGGGAAGACTTTTTTTAGAGGCAGAGTGGGGAAAGAGAATGGTGAGACAGTAGGACTTGTAATTTGTAAAACACTAGTATAAAATATTTGTTCAGCCAAAGCTTTCACTGACTTTGTGTCTCATCTTTTATCATCAAGTTTGAAAGAGAATGATAAAAGAGAAAGGGGAAGTCATCTCAGCAACACCTCTCCTCCCAGTCCATCCGAGTAGATTGATAAAGACAAGATAATAGATATTTATATATAGAGTGAGATAGAAGTTTCGAATGATATACTTTAAATAATTTTTATATTATATAATTCTAAACGACAGAGTTTTTAGTATAATAAGATAGATTGAATTTATTTTATTTGTATTTTATTTTATTTTTTTTTGAGTGATTGGGGTAGCAGAATTTCTTGGTTTGCTTTGCTTCGCATACTCCTAGTGTTGATCCATTTGACAAATGTAAGGTATCTGTTATCAGCTATCATCAGCTACACTATCTCTATCCTTTAAAGTCGTGTGCCAGTCCCACCATATACATGGTGTCATCATAATTTTGACAAGCTCTCTCTTGTCTTGTTAGGGTGGCCAAAACAAATTCAAAATCTCATAGATCAGTTCCTTTGACAAGAAGGCACTGGGCTCCATAATTTACGAATTTTTTTTTATTATTTACTTTATAATGAAAAATAAATATTATAAGTAGTTGAATGTTAAAATATTTTTTTAGTAATATTAACATTATTATAAATACTTCACATCGTACAGTGAGCAGTTAAAATTTACTCAAGTCTTCAAGCTCTTGCTTAATTTGCTTCATTGTCTTTGACTTTGTTTTGTTCCCTTTTTGTTGTTGGCTTCTTTTGTACTCCTTTCGGTAAATAAAGGAGGTTTAGGAGACATCAATAGTCCTCCCAATTTATAAAATTGGCTTAACTAGTCCTTTCCATACCAAAGGCAATTAATCAAAGTAAAATTTATTTTCGTTATATGAATAACTACTATATATTTAAATGGTTCTTCGGTGATCAATAGGAAGTCCTCAATAAAGAACGAAGGCCAACTAAATTACAAAACATGACTCTCTAATTTTTAAAACAGCTGGCCATTCTTTCCAAATTTGGACTCATATTCATTATTAAGTAACTATTAAAGTAAAGTACTAAGATGCATCGATAATCAAGATTATTATTAACTCTAACAGTACTATAATGCATCGATGATCCAGATTTATGTAATTACAAGGAAAAAAAATACATTGTTAAATAAATATTAGTAGAAAATACAACTACTTAATTCTAAAATCGAATTTTTTTTTTTTTACCTTAATATTAGTTGAGGTTGAGGTTTCCTTTAAAAACCGGATATGACAAACTCATTTCTAGTAATCAATAATTGTAATTCAAAGGAGACCATCTGTAATAGGCCGGGCAGCAGAAACTGAATCATAACCTCCAGCCCGTTCAAGGCCCAAACTAGTCCAACTTGAACTAATCAACCTTGGGCCCAATAATGATGAACAACCCAAGGCCCTATTTTCAACCACACCTTTCAAAGCCTTTTTAAGCAACCCAACCTCCTCCTCCACTCCAACACCGTCTTTGCACCATTGCACCACCAACACCGCCTTGGTCCGCCCTCCGATGGTACACATCTCCGCCTGGTTGACCACCTTCCCTTTAGCCGACTTCACCGCCTCCGTCAAATCCATGTTCAACCTCGGCCTGTCCTCACAGCATATCATGGCTTTCACCATTGTTAATTTTCCTTGATCATCTCCTCCTTTGCAGTAACTCACAGTAACTTCGTCTTTTTCACTCGGTAAAAACAATGAAAGTTTTCCCTTTTTTTCAATATTGCAGCAGCCACCAATTTCGTCGTCATTTCCCATTTCTACATGTTCAGCCACCTTCTTTCTCAGCTCCTTTAGATACCGAACCGTTTCCATTAGCACCCTTGGTTTATCACTCTGCAAGAAATATTGCAAGTTGCAACAACCGTCTATTATTCGTTTGGACAGCTATTATTAAAGATAATAATTAGAATAATTAATTTACAAATTTTTAGAATGTAATATTTGTGCTTACAAAAGGAAAACAAAATGTGACATTTGTGAGAAAAAAATGTCTTAATCAATAATTACAAAATATTATTGTATGCTGTTGAGTTGTTGGGTACGATAGCTATATAAAAGTAAGAATATTCTTTGATAACAAAGTAATTTGAATATTTGTATTGTATAATATTATAGAGTATAAATGTTTAAAACACAAGTATTTTTTAATTTTGAAAAACGTGAAAAAAGAATGATAATAAATAAATGCAAGAAAGATAAGTCTCGATAACGAAGTTTTTGGACCAAGATTTCCTTATTAAAAACTTTTATAATTATTACTACTACTTCTAGCATGAATATATAATATGTGCATGTGATTATGGTTGATAATGCAAAATTAAATTCCCAAACAAAAAATACTCAGAAAGAACTTGTCTACCCCAACAGCACTTGGTCTAGATTTAGTTATGTTGCTCAACAATTAATACGTAAATACGTAAATTTTTTTTGGGTACAAAAATTTTAAAATATACAATTTTCAAGCACATTAAATCTTCTATCCTGTTGTTTATGTCAATCTTTTATTTCAAATATTGAATATTTTTAATTTGTCACGTATGATATATATTACAATCTAACTTATTAAATACTTTTAAAATAAAATACACGTGACGCATTCAACTAGAAAATCGATATTGACATAGATAGTGAGATCGATAAAAATCGTTAAAAAACTTACTTTAGGGAGATTGGGAAAGAGTTTGCGGAGAGTATTGTCTGGTTATTGATTCTTTTCCTACGATGGCGCTCTGCAAGGGCATGTTTGTTAGCAGCAGCAGCTTGTGATTGTTTTTCTAGGGGCTTGAGTCCCGAGCTCGAGCTTGAAACTCCTCCTCCTCCATCATCCTTTTTAGTGTAATGTAAAAGAGAGTTCATTTGTTGTTGTACAAGAATTCCGCCAACGTTGGAGAGATTTTCCACTCCATAGCACCCTTGAATTTGAAGCATTTTTAGTAGTACTAGTACTTTTTTCTGTAAAGCTTTCAAGAAGTTACAAAAAAGAATAGGTGAAAAATAAGAGTTGAATACTATATAAATAGGCTAAAGTAATAAATAGAAATAGGACTATTTATGGCTATTTATTAATTAAGGATATTATGGTTTGTGCATTAGTAGTACCTATAATTAATTGAAAGTGAAGATTTTTGAAGATCTCAAATGGTGAATGACATGATTTAGATTTACTGTGAAATTAACGAAAGGAATCCCAAGAAACTTACGTAAGAGAGATTTTGGAGAATTGATGATTGGTAAAAAGGTTATTGGTGCTTGTGGGTTAAAAGGAAAATGATTGCATGAGATGAGCCACTGTTTGCAGGAAATGAGACAGCAAAGAGGAATATATATAGGCTAACGTCATTACGTACAAAAGTTTACTTTTTAATTATTTAACGATTTAAAATATAGAATAAATACTACTTTTTTTTTCTAAATATAGAACTCTAGGGATTTCAAAGAAGAAATGCTAATTATTCAAGTTAGACAAACATCAAAAAATTTAAAATAAATTTAATCCATCATACTGTATTTTGATTCTAAACTAGTTATGCCACATGCAATTTAAATAAGTAATTATTATAATATCAACTTAAATAGGTGACTACTTCACAATATTATATATCCACCTATCCAAGAATTTTTAACAAACATCACACTAGTAGAATATCATAACCTTTTTAAGTTTACTAAAGAAAGAAACAAATTAATCTTTCATCAATCATGCATGGAATAAAAATTGTAACAAGAAGCCTGGTCACTTTTCTTTCATGATACTTAGAAAAGGTAGTAAGTAATATTCTTCATAATTAAAGTATAAGTGCATACACACATACCATGTAATGTTTACATTGTTAAGCATTCGTTTTGTTTAGGACTTGGTAATTAATTCTTCACTGTTACCGTTAGCCGGATTCGGATAGTTAATATTGATTTTGTAAAAAGCTAAAGAAAATTGCAAAATAATAATAATTTCCCATGCAAAATTCAGCTGTTAATTATTTCATAGACTTGGGAAATATTTGAAGTGATTATTGTTCATGATGCGCTTGCTTGATCTCACTCCCTCATTGGATCTGATTATATTCTAAGGATATAATATATAGTACCAGAATGATGCATTAACATTTAATTGGTGAAATAACAACACATTAAAATGCATTAAACATTATAAGGGTATTTTTTTTTACTAGTTAAATAGTCTTGGAAATGCACAGATAGGTAAATCAAGTCAGACTAACAGGATTGGTTCATATGATAGTTAAGACGTTTAGACTATCAAAACATTTTATTGTCCTCAATCCCTGTTTGATGGATAATCTATAAGTATCATTGTTACCCTGAAATATGCGTTAATAACTTGTCCTAATTTTGGAAAAAGAATGTATGATGGGTATCCACCGTCCTCCTAAATTTTTTTTTTTTTTAAATAAAAGAAAGGGTAAACCAACTCGGTGGCCCTGCCCACTTTGCGTACCAATAGGCATCTTTCTCTGACTTCTTGCATTAACTCGTTCACGTATCTCATGGTCTTAAAATAGATTTTCTTCATATATTCTGATCATTTTGACATCAAGAAACCAATTTAGCTGAAGAATAAGGCTGTTTGGTTTCTTGAATTTGAGTATAATATAGTCATAATCAAGAATATGAAATGTGTGAGACAATTTACAGTCTACTGTTACATTTCACAGCCTGCTGACAACCTCTTTTGCATCTTAACTGGCTATATTTTCCTCTGTAAAGTCACAATCCCCTCCTCCTTCCTTTCAGCTTCAAAATAAAAATGTAGAAACCTTTTTTCTTGTCACATTTCCAAGTTCAACTGATCTAGACTGCCTTATATATAGCGTAGTAAAGCATCACAGACGGTGATTTTAAAAATAAAAATATTTAAATAAATTTTAATTATAATTCTCTTGTTATTGAAATATTTATGAGATTATAATCCGTTATATTCTTATTTTTGCTACATGACTAGTACACTCCTTGATTGAAATACTTGGTCCCAATTAATTTAAATCCTTCCTCATGTGAGAAAATAAGAACAACATATTTTGCATACACTGCATTATACACATTTTTGATTTGTGATTTCATTTTGTTGAAGCTAATTTAACAAATTAAAGTAATTCAACCAGAAGGGTTTTTTTTTTTTAAATATACATTATGCTTCTTCTTTTTTTAAAATTAATAATTGCATCTCTCAATTGTCACCCCCTAAAGTTCTAACGTTAATTAGTTGCCAATTGAAGAAAAACCAGATGATGATCTAGGTTTTATTTTGAGTGGGACCCTGTGAACTTTGTCTTTAATTAATTTTGACAAGGAGAGATCATAATCTGATAGGCAGTGTTAAGACTGATAGAGTGGTACCATAGTACTATAGTCAGCATAGTAAAAATTAAAAATTTTCTGAAGACTTGTTTAGGAATTGGGAAGCAAATTTTTACTATTTTCAGATAAACAAAAAAAGGGTTCATGTTTGTATCCTCACTACAATAGGCATATTGGCAGGCTTAAATGGTACAAATGCTTGCACCAATTTTTGTCCACAGAGTACTACTCTTAAAGCTGCATTAGTGCTTGGGCAAATTTAGCCTTTGATTTTAGATAGGCCCCACAATGAAATTAACTAATCAGTTGGTTTTTCTCTTCTCTCCCAACAAGAAAACAGCATCACCTTTGTTTTTTTCTTTCTTTCTTTTTTGGTTTTTGTTTTTGTTTTTGTTTTGTTCTGAAGACTATGCCTTTGTCCTTTTGACCATATGAAGCAATCAATAAGCGAAGACATGTTCGAGGATTTGATGTAGTTTATCATCGTCTCATTAAGGGTGTAAACAAGATTAAGCAAGTTGAAAATTTTAATTTTTAAATTTGTTTGATTAGTTTATAAATGCGTTCAAATTCTATTTATGTATCTCTAAAGTCGAATTTTAATGAATTTTTATCGAATCGAATTCAATCTGAATTCAAAAACCTAATAAACACTAAATTTTATTTTCTTATCTTAATGAACGACAATTCAAGTCTAAACAAATTCTTACTAAATCAAATTCGATTAGAATATTGAGCAAGTTAGATCAACAAGTTTAGAATTAAAACCCTACGCCTCCCTCATTCTCATTCTGACTAACCTTTAGAAAGTTTGTCATTTCATCCACAACTTACAATCTTGAATTTAAATTTTCCTTTTTTACAAATTTGTTGCTTAAAATGGACTAGGATATTTGTGCCTTGAATTATCCCATGGAATTGTCACACTGTCTTAATTAAATATATAACTTCATTACATCCCAAAAGAGGGCAACAAACCAAATTAAGAAGCAAATTTAGCAGGAATAGGAAATATAAACAACCAAATTGAGAAGGTTTTTTTTAATGGAAAATTCTCTCATTTCTCTTCTTAAACTAGTCAGCAAGATTAAAGAAAAACTTTGACTCCCACAGATGCATAGCAATTGTAGAAAGTATGAATGTTTTGCCCCATAAAGTGGGCTGCCATGTATTCCATGAGAAAACATAGCAATGCCTTTTACTCAATGCTGCTTCACTTTGCTGTACTTTTTCAACTTTTCACTCCTTAAAATGCTGGGTAAACATGCATGATGTAGTATATGTACTATGTAGCAACAAATTGAGACCCTTATGTCTATCTGCACTTTAGTGTCTTCCCTTGAAGTTTAAAGAAAGAAATGAGAGTTGAAAAGCAAGAATGAATTGAGCCATTATAACCAACAAAACATTTAGACAAAACTGAGGAAAAAGAAACATGCAATGCAGAAGAGTACATAGGACGGAAACTGCATGCTACATCACTAGCTTCAACACCATCTGATCTTGAGATTTCAAGAAATTTTTATCCATCGAAGTCATTTTACTTTTTAATCTTCACATATCAAAAACCATTTTTACTGTTTAGTGGGACATTGGCTCATTAAGGTTTATTGTAAATTTGTGAGAGAATTTGGCTTCCCAACAGCACATTTTCAAGGATCAACTACATCCACATAAAATAAAGCATACAAGCTGAATTATCTGTAGCTCAATCACATTCTCTGAACAGATTCAGATATTCAAAAAACTAAAAATAAAAAAAGGTAACTTCTATATACCTCTTTGTAAAAACAAAGCACAATCTAAATTATCTGTAGCTCAGTCACATTTTACTGACCAAATTATAATATTCATAAGAAAAAATATACTTTCATATACTTCATCCAGCAGAAGCATAGTTGCTCAATATGCATCTTTGCTATCCATTAATCCTTTTGTTACACAACATAAATTTACCACTTGCATGTTGAAAAGTTCATAAGTTGGCTAGCTGAGAAAATTGATGGTGAGTTTTAGTTTCTCAAACAATGAAACCAACAAAATAGATGAGTTCTTACTCTTGCTAACTAGTAGTTTACAAGGTGAAACTTTTAAAGCCACTGTAGCAACAGCAAAGTTTCTGCAAAAGCTCCGAAATTTCATCACCTTATCATCGGTAATAAACAGACCATTTCAGCTACATGGTCGACCCAAGCACCATGAAAGCGAGCAACATTGTAGTTAGTCAATCCTCCAAATTGTAGAACCCCTCCCAAACCCAAATCTGCAAAGTTGATTTAAAGCAGAATTGGGGTCAGAGACGTGCACCAGTTCTGATGAATGGAGATCCAACAGGAGGGAGCAAGCCAAGAGCTCGCATTATTTTTAGTCTGCGTACACTCGGCTCTTTAGATTTTTCTTCCAAAGATGCTGACTGCTAATAGGAAAAAACTGTCAGTAAATGATACCCAGGAGAAGAAGGATGGCATAATGCTAAAAAGAAAAGCTAAGAAAAAATTGACCTACAATTGCATGTTTAGGAGCATTTGGATTTTTCTTCTTCCCCAAATCCTTGTGCTTTTTTTGCATCTTGACAGAATGTGCCCCCTTCAAGATGAAGATATGAACTATTTGATGAGCAAAAGAAAAGAGATGACTTTCATGAATAACTAGGGAGAACAAGGTTAAGCACACTCACAGAACTTGGCCTGGGTTTTGTCTGCGTTGCAATCCGTGCCTGACCTTTACTTTTTGATGGTCCAACTTCTTTCATTGCCTCTACTTTCTGAAAGAAAAATGATGATTTCATGTTTGTCTCTTGACGCAGATAAACAAGATCCGGTAACAAACTTGCAAATATAAATGTTAATCTACTCACAGAATTTGGGCTATTTGGCTTAAGTTTTTCAAGACCGCCACTTTCTTTTTGCTTCTTTTTCTTTCCTTGCTCGGAGTTAGAAGATGTGTTGATCCTTTTAACTGAGTTTGGTGGTGCAGTACCAGCAGAAGGCTTTTTTGTTGAGATTGTTGCTCCTATTAGGTGTTCTGCAGCCGGACTTTTTGATGGTGATTGTTGCAGGAACCTCTTTCCCTAATATCCCAAGTTTGTTTCAATTACATGATATAATGGATTCATTATAAAATGGAACCTAGAATTGCATATGACTCACAGAGTTCTTCTCTGGCTCCACTTTGGTTTCTTTTCTGCGCTTTGCTTCTTGAGTTGGCTGCATATAGTATATCAAGAAAGAGAAGGAAAAAATGTTACTAAGTCAAACTTGAGAAAATGAGGATGAAAAATGGTATAGAGAAGCATGTGCTCACAGATTTTATGCCATTAGACTCAGGTTTCTTCAGCTCCTCTTCCTTTTTCCTTTTTTTGCTTTTCTCTTCCTTATTTCTACCTGAATCCAAGTTTATTTCCCTCGACTTTTCCTTCACTAACTTCGTCTCTAGTTTTTTTGAATTGGATTTTACCTGATACACGAAATTACAGATGCACATTAATTAAACTAAGAATAATGATAACCGCCAGATTACAGGCCCATTCAGAAGCTCAAGAATCTACATAGTGAAGAAATCTCTTTATATCCATTTTCATATAGTTTTTTGAGGACTATGTTGTTCCATTAATCATAGTCTGCCGTGGCTTTTGGTTTCTTAAGTTCCATATCAGGCTTTGGTTTTCTCGGTTATGGTGATAGTATTAGGAACACATTTCCCTGATATCACAAGTTTGTCTCAGCTACATAATATAATGGATTCATTATATACTGGAACCTAGAATGGCAGTTTACTCACAGAGTTCTTGGCTGCGGCTCCACTTTGGTTTCTTTTCTGTGCTTTGCTTCTTGAGTTGGCTGCAGGTAGATAATATACCAAGACAGAGAAAAATCTCTTACCAAGTCAAACTTGAGAAAACGATAATGAATAAGCAGGTTTTATGCTATTTGACTTGGGTTTCTTCTGCTCCTCTTCTTTTTTCCTTTTTTGGCTTTTCTCTTCCTCATTTTTAACTGAATCCAAGTTTATTTCCTTTGACTTGTTTTTTAGTGACTTCGCATCTGGCTTTACCTGATACACAGATGCACATGCGAAACATAGCTCAAGAATGTACGAAGTGAAGAAATCTCATCTTTTCCATTTTCATGTAGTTTTTTGAGGGCTATGTTGCTCCATTTCTTTCCAGTATTGTCAATGTGATTTGTTAAAGCTTTCAGCATTCTAGTCTGCCTAAGCACTCTCAGTTGCACGACAATGCAATAGAAGAAAATGATTCTCTTTCTCTCTCTCTCTCTCTCTCTCTCTCTCTCTATATATATATATATATATATATATATCTTTATATCCATTTTCATATAGTTTTTTTGAGGACTATGCTGTTCCATTCATCATAGTCTGCCATGGATTTTGGTTTCTTAAGTTTCATATCAGGCTTTGGTTTTCTGGGTTCTGCAGCCGTACTTGTTCATGGTGATAGTATTAGGAAGAAATTTCCCTAATATCAAAAGTTTGTTTTAGCTACATAATATAATGGAACCTAGAATTGCAGTTTACTCACAGAGTTCTTCTCCCGCACCTCTCTGGTTTCTTTTCTGCGCTTTGCTTCTTGAGTTGGCTGCACATAATATACCAAGACAGGAAAAAAAAATCTTACCAAGTCAAACTTGAGAAAACAATGATGAAGAAGGGGAGGAGCTTGTACTCACAGGTTTTATGCTATTTGACTTGGGTTTCTTCTGCTCCTCTTCTTTTTTCCTTTTTCCGCTTTTCTCTTCCTCATTTGTAACCGAATCCAAGTTTATTTCCTTTGACTTGTTTTTTAGTGACTTCACTATCATCTGGCTTTACCTGATACACAGATGCACATGCACAATATAGCTCAAGAATGTATGAAGTGAAGAAATCTCATCATTTCCATTTCAATGTAGTTTTTTGAGGGCTATGTTGCTCCATTTCTTTCCAGAATTGTCAATGCAATTTTCAACATGAGGTAAAGCTTTCAGCATTCTAGTCTTCCTGAGCACTCTCAGTTGCATGATAACGCAATAGAAGAAAATGAGTCTCTCTCTTCCTCTCTCTCTCTCTGTGGTCAAGACAGAGGCAATGAACACAACCAATCACAGCATAACCCCCATGGCCCCACCACGGCCAAAGCCCTCCTCCTTAAAAAAATAACAAAAGAGGAAAGATAAGTTGAACTTACAGACGATGGGGATTTCATATTCTGGCCCTTGTTGATTATAGTTTGCTTTGACGTTCCGTTCTTAGATGCCTCAGCCCCACCAGGTCCTTCTCAAGAAACATGCAATTTGTGAAAAATAAGATTAAAATAATTAATCTATATTTGGAAATATGAATAAACGCTTTGAAGTACTTCCACCTAAATGAGCTCATTAAATGTAACTGTTCGATGTCCTAATAAATCTATTAACTCCACAAATACCATAACCCTCAGCATGAATGAGATTGGGGTACAGAGACGATTTAAAATGCTTAAATATTGCTGTCAAAATGACTGATCATGAATCAAGTAAAGAAAACAGAAAACTAGAAAGAGGATAATGAACTGGCAAGCTAACTACAGCCAGTACTATCTGTCGAACGCAACCTGAACTTAGGTAAAACCTTAAACCACAGATTTCAAACTGAACCATACCGGTTAGGAACTCCTTTGCAATTCGATAGTGCCAAAGACATCAGATGATGGCAAATTTATCAGGTCAAGTACAGGACATATCTGGAGCAAGCAATATCACTCTCCCAAAGCTTGTACTATTTGAACTGGTTAAATCTTATAGTACTTGTTTGCAGCAGTTCAACATTAACATTTGCTAGATACTTCTCAAACCATAAAAAATATAGTAAAGTGGAGATTAGGAGCAAAGGCATCATTGAAACATGGCCCTTAGAACACATTGAAAATGTACTGAGCAACCCATAGGAAGAGATACTCCTAATGGACCATCACTTTTACATACAAGTTAAATCTATGTATCAGATACTTTCTTCATTTAATGCACTATTACCCTTTCTATTATTTATGTGGGTAGATCCAGTTCCTTACATGCCAAGACATCCCTAATCTACCTGTCCAGGTTTATTCTGCCTACCAGTACTCTCTCTCTCTCTCTCTCTCCCCCTCTCTCCCTCTTTCAGCTGACAATTTTCATTTTGCTACTTTCGGTGCTTGAGTTCTCCCTCTAGGTAGCATCATCTCCTTTCTCTCAGCAACCTCACACATAAATGCTTGTATAATGTATATAGACTGTTAGCGAACTAAAACACGTGCACTTTACTCAACAACCAGAACACATTAACTGGTAGCATTATCCATCATTTAGAAATGCCAAGTTGAAATGTAGACTAATGAATTACATATAATATTATACAATGACACAGTAAACACAGCCTTTGAAAAGTAGCCATCATTAGAACACATATCGGACCACACAAAAGCAAATAGAAATAACCAAAGAACTCATCAAATGATTTTGAAAGCTTGTAAGTATTCTATTCCAGTTTTTTATATCTTCTTACCTGGGAGAAAATGCAAAACAGAAACATTGAAAATGCCTGTGTAACAAAACATGGGGACAGGTAGTAGCCAACCATATTTCTGGCACATAAAGTATGAAAAATGTTCTCTTTCTAGATAAATGTCAAAAATCTCAGACATCACAAAATAACAAGTATGCCTTATAAAATGGGACCCAGGAAAAATAAATGTTTTATATGTTCAAGTAAAAACTTGCATTCAATCACTCAACAAGCTGTTTTGAAATTTTTTGCGTCATAATCCATATTATGAATCACTATTTTCTGTTATACTTTCTCATGAACAAATATAGCCGCATTTTCTATTTTGATTGACAACCTTTATTTCTTGTTTGCTTTTCTTCAATTTATATTGAAACTGAAAGGAAACTGTACTTTTCCTTTCTTTAATTTGATCATTTCACATCTGATTCATCTAGTGCAAAGCAAAACAGAAAGAAATGATATGCTAAATCGGAAACAAACCTTTTGTTTTCATCTCTTTTTGCTTAGATGAACTCGAATCTGGGCGCTGGTGTTCCTGTAATGAATCAATTATTGGAAAGATTCACTGACAAGAGTTATTCAATCGTCCAGTCTACATGATACAAAAATAACCTCTATATATTGCCTTCCAGAAAAGAGAATGACACAAAAGAATTACCTGCTTCAGAGCTTCCCCAAGTATGGCAGTATGACTACTTGTGCATTCCTAGTATTTGAAGATTCAAACATAAAATTGAATGAAAACAAACACAGATACTAATGATTTCTCAGATAAACACCTGTAACATAGGCTACATTCCATACAGAAAACAGATGTTGAATAATTTGACAATGCATGTAGACTTGCATATCCACCTAATGTGCCTGAATGACTATCAAGATATGGTAATAACTCAGCATTGTACTAGTTCAGTACTAACAAACAATCAGCATAAATACGACAACAAACTCTGGAGTGACAACTAATAGATAATTACATTCATGAACCTCAGTTGCTCGAGCGTTGACAATCCAATTTAGTAACATAAGCTGGGAGTCGTTAACAATTGGAAATTAGTAATTAATCTAGCAAAAGAAAGGCACTATCAAGACCACTAAAAGGCCACATTTTAAATCATCCAAACTGAGTTACACATCTAGATGTGTATAAGAGACAGCCCTTCTGCTCGCCTATTCCGCCCCCGAAAAAAAAAAGTCTTAAATAAACAAAATAATCAAGATAACTTTTTAATTCATTTATTAGCATGCCATTAATGATGAATTAAGGGGCTTAAATCCAGAGTTTCTACATATCAGGAAAAGGGAATGGAAAAAGGGGAAATCACAGAACTTATTAGCATGCAGAATTTTCTTTTTATAAAGATTTTATATAACAACTAAGAAAACAATCAAGAATTGAACCAAGAAACATGAAAAATGAACCCAAAATAAAAAATGGATGTGGAAAAAAAATAAATAAAAAAAAATGGATAGATTTACTTACATGCAGAAGTGAAGAGAACCCAAAAAAGTTTGGTCTTTAAAAGATGAAAAATCAGAAATTTTCCGGCTAGTTGAAGCTCTCCAATGGAGACGAATGGGGGGAGTGTAAAGAAAGGTGGCCTTATTTTCTTAACAGCACTTGTACCCAAAATGGGAGCCTTCTTAAACCGCTCTAAATCGTCAGCATTATGGTTAAAATTCTTACATAAATTAAATTTATGGTATTGTAGTATAAATTCTTTAATTTATATTATTCATTTAAGTGATATAAAATAATATAAATTAAAAATTTGATAACATTATATTATAAATTCGATTTATATAAAAATTTATCTCATGGTAACGAATAAACGATTTTAAAATTCTGATATATGGTAGGCGTTAAAATCACTCACATGTATTTAATTCTTATTATTGCAGTCTCAATTTTATTAAATTTATCATTATTTGACTTTTATGATTTTTGTAGTTTAATTTTATATAATTTTTTTTTAATTTTTTTAAAAAATTTAAATTTGTATGTGTTAATATTTAATATAAATTTCACTTTTGTTAAATAAATTTTATTTAAAAACGAATAAAGTTATATAAATTATTAATTACAGAATTACTCTATTCGACCAAAATTAATTAAATTTCCTTAATAAGCCTCATGGTTATTATTGTTTGTGACCTATTTGTTCCTTTTCATACTTATTTTCTCCAAGTAACGTAATAAATAATATTTAGCTAATATTTTTCATTTAATTTTGCATATTATATTTGTTTCAATTATTTACTTTTATTATTATTATTTTTTTCTATATTTGCAAGCACATAAAGTGTGCCATGTGCACTAGTATACATCCTTTGTGAACTCATAAGGGATTAAATATATTTAAATATTTTTCTTCCAATAACACAATTAATAAAGTCATTTAAGAAACTTTAATATCTTGTTCTATTGGACTCTCCCAAAGAGGAAAAAATAAAAGAAAAGAAACAAAATAGTTAATTGCAAATTAGCAAACGATAGTGTGTTGACTCCTTCTATTGTTCAATTTGACCAATTTTCTCAAGTTTTTTAGTTTTTCCCTTTACTTCTATTGTTCAATTTGACCAATTTTCTCAAGTTTTTTAGTTTTTCCCTTTACGAGTAATCTCGAATTGGCTATGACTGTGTGGTGTAAGATGCATCTATTGTAATAAAAGTATAAATACACTTCTAACAAAATTAATTATTTAGACTAATATGTTCCTAATTAAATGAATTCGTTGTAAATTACAGCGAAAAAATATATATCTCAAAGACATATTTATTCATAAATAATTACGTGCAATGCTTTCTTTGAGAGTTTATTTATTCTTTCATTTCTCTCTACACGTCGAGAAATACACATTGATGCCTTAATTTTTATTTTTATTTTTCAAACGACAACAATATAAATTTCATTATATGAACAAATGAATACAAAATTCATGCCTTAATCAATTTGGTAAACTTTGAGAAGTTTAGGGTGATTATGGAATTGGAGGATAACGATGGGGGGCAAAGTGAGAAACATGTATCTGTTGAGGGGTAATATGTAATTAACTCAAAAGTAAACTAGCGTATAATAGGCTAAACTACGCCGTCCGCTCACGTTAATACTTCCTCACCTAACATATACCTCCTAAATAAAAATATAAAATGTGTCCTCCTTTTATTTTTTCGTCATTATTTTCTCGCCATTTATTTGTTAACTTAAACCCTTCTGCCAGGTTCTCTCCTCAAAGTCCCTTTCTGATTTTCTCAAACTGGGTTCTCCAATCCAAGGTAAAAACAAAAAAAAAACTCATAAAAACTCACTATTTTTTCTTTTTCTTTTTCTTTTTTCCCCTTTAGATTTCTTGTATTTACTTGCAGCATTTTATACTAAATTCTAGAGTTCCTTGACTTGCAAAATCTTTGTACTTGAAGGATTCTAAGATATGCACATGTTCACATATTTGTATAATCTTGCTGGTCTCCCTTTAGTGTTCAGATTGTCATATTGATTATCAAATAGAGATCTTGAAATTTTGTATACTTATTCAAACTGGCATAATATTCTCTATCCATAGGCAAGGATTTATTTTATTTATTTATTTTTTTTTTTGCCTTATTTTCATTTAATCTTAAGTTTGTTAACTTTTTTAATTATCCGTATTTAGAGTAAATAATAGGATGCTATGAATATATGAGAATCCTAAGCAGATTTTGCTCTTTTCCCTGTTTGCATAAAGATAAGAAATGGGATTGTCTGGATTGTGTAAGCTGTTACTTTCGTCGAACATGGTACTCTAGGTAGAGGTTATTATGCTATAATTCTTGAAAGCAAATTTGCGTTCATTTCATTGTAGTAGGATTCTACGGAGGGATACTGAAGAAATATAGTGCATTTGAAGCAAAAAGTGAATAGAATCTTACCAAGGAAGTTCAAAATTTGAATTTTTTTTTTCCCCCTTTTTTTTTTTTTCCTGTTCTTGGTTAAGAGACATCATTCGGCATCTTGCATTTCCTTTCTTGGGAGATTAGAACAAAAAAGTTTTGCTTCCCGGGTGCATCCCTTTAATGCCTTGCTGATTGAGTTTTGTGGAAAAGAGCATGTAGTTTGCCTTGTGTAATAATAATTGGATTTTTTTCAAGTAGCTTTAGGGATTTTTCTTTTAATTGGGCATTTATTTTTCTTCTTTTGGTCGAAAACATTTAGGAAAAGATTGAAAAGAGGTTGAGGAATTAAGCAGAAATGGTGGAATGGTGGTTGTCTATAGTTGGAGCTGCAGTACCGGCTGTAATTGCAGGGCAGGTTTTCAGGATGAAGAATAGGCGAGCAGAAGGGCAGAGATTAAAAAGTGCTCGAGGACGTGAGAAGAGCTCGGATGAAATATTTGTATGACTTGAGAGAGTTTGTACTTCGAAAAGGATGCTCAAGAAGGTTGGTGCATTTTCTAAAGATCCAACTCCTGATACCTGTGTGACTGTTTGCGGTGTTTCTGAGCTCGATGCTTGCGCTGATGCTTGTGCGCGAACTGTCTGTGTTAATCAACATCAGGTGCCCAATTGGAATGATATTTGTCTTAAGAGGTGTCAAAGTGAGTGCCTTAGGCTCTCAAATTCGCCTGCTATGTCTTCATAGTAATCTTAATTCTTAAATAGATGTGTATAAGAGTTCTCTTGGATTTGATATTCTGTTTCAGTTTCAATATCCATTATCGAATCAAGATTTAGACACTTGGTCGTGGATTCATTCTCAGTTTACCTTCTTGTTGGCAGTTACATATTTCTTCTGTTTAAAGTTTTTTTTTTTTTTCATCCATCTCTATCATACTGCATTAACTGAGATGTCCAGCTCATTTCAATGGATTTGAGCTTAGAAGTCTGGGTGATCTTATCTGAACCCTAGAAGCTTTGAGAATAAACTCGGTAGGTAGTAGCTCAAGTTGAGCATTCAAGAAATTTTGCCTTTTCCATTTCTAGTGGCGTATGAGGTGGATTGGCACCATATTTATGATTGAATTTCAAATGATGGAATGAAAAAATTTCTGGTTCTGCTTCATTTAGCAATGAGCTATTTGACACTATGGATCTTGTATTTCAAGATGGCATGATGAGTTTCTGATCCACCTGTGATGATTATTTAACATTCTAGATCTTGTATATTTCAACTGATGGCATTTAAAAATTCTGATTCTCCTTTTTAGTGATGACCGGGAAATTCATAGATGGGATGGATCCTTGATTCACATTCATCTACATTATTTTAACTTAATAAACTATACTTTTTCAGGGTGATGTAGAATTGTGAATAACTGTAGACCAAGGGGTCTATCACACCTACCGTAGATTAAGTCCATATAAGAATTTCCCAGTGATGACCTATTTGACACTCTAGATCTTTGTCGCGGTTGCGATGAATTCTTCAAATTCGTATGTATTTTCTTCTACCTACCTACGTTATCTGCAGTACGTTGATTAGGTTAGAGCTACCATTCTTGTGTATTTGTATTGGTCATAAATGAACTTACAAGGCACATATAGGAGAAAATACCATGGTGTATATTATTTGCAGATGATATTGTTTTAGTAAATGAAACAAAAGATGGGATTAATGAGAAACTCGAGGTTTAGAGAGAGACACTTGAGACAAAAGGGTTTAGAATTAGTAGATCGAAAATAGAATATATGGAATTTAAGTTTACTAAGGGTGCATGTAGGAATGGAATAGGGGTTAGTATCGGAGATAAAGAGATGCTTATAAGTGAAAATTTTGAGTATTTAGGATCAATTCTTCAGAATAATGGTGGTATAGATCGAGATGTTACACATCGGATACAAGCAGATTAGATTAAATGGAGAATGGCATCAGGAATATTATGCGATGTCAAAATTCCTTTACGATTTAAGAGTAAATTTTATAGAAGGGAACGACAATTAGGCCAGTAATGCTTTATGGGTCTGAGTGTTGGGTAATAAATTACATATATAAGCAAAAAATGAGAGTAGCAGAAATGCGAATGTTAAAATAGATGTGTGGATATACTAGGATGGACAAAATATGCAATGAGTATATTCGTGAGAAGATTGGAGTACTATCTATTGATGAGAAAATGAAAAAAACATGTTTAAAGTGATTAAGTCATGTGTTAAGACGGCAATAGAAACGCCTGTCCGACAAGTAAATTTTAGAGAAAGTAATCAATATAAGAGGGGTAAGGGAAAATCGAAAAAGATTTGGCAGATAACTTGTAAGAAAGATATAATCCATCTAAAAATTGATGAGAATATAGTTTATGACAAAACACAATAACACATTAGGATACATACAACCGACGTTACTTAGTGAGGTTAAATGTTGATTTTTTTGTTTGCCATCCTTACAAAATTAGTGATTCAGAGAGAATCTGCAGTCATATTTAGTCATGATAAGTGCCGCTTTAGTCACGAGGGCCTAGCAGTGAGTTAGTTCTTAGATTAGACTACCGGCCTCCAAGTAGCCGTTGACATTGTTGCCCCCATCTATGAAGTCCCAGGATATTATTTGCTAGTTTTTAGACCATCATAAATCGGCTGTCTCTCTACAGGATGCATTGTTAAGGCGCTATCACAGTCTAAGAAGATCTTCTCAATGTATGAGCAGCTTCGTCTGAGGTCGCTTGAAAGACATACTGAATAAATTGTTGAGGCGCCTATCACATTTCGAGAAGATCATCATCAATGTATATGAGCTGCTTCGTCTACGTTAGCTTGAGAGACATACTGTATCGAATCTCAGATTTACAAGGTGAATTACACTATATGGAGAAAAAAGAAGCAAGAAAAATGGCATTTGATTTCTTTGATGTTGGAACTTGGATTCATCCTTTGTTGCCCAATGTGTCATTTATTCTCTTATTCACAGCAAACAGACCAATATTCTCTTTTTCCATCTGTTCTTCTTCTTTTCTGTTCAAGTTTAATCATTCATCAAGTTCACCAGTGTAGATAGTTATTGGAGCTATTGCATAAAGACAGACACATAACATAACTATAGTTTCCTCTACTCCATCTGAAGGCCATTCCCAAGTCCCAAGTGAGAAAGCAATTCTAGCGCTTCTCTGGTTAGCTAAAAACTGGGCATTGCCTTCAGAACAAGTGCAGATGGAGAAAGCAAAGTGAGGCATCACGAAAAAGGTGATTCATTACATACTTGACCAATTTATTACTTTGCAGATCACAACACATTACCATTAAGTGCTGAATTCTTAAAGCTTCTGAACTTGCATGAATCATTTTAGAGAAAACGGAAGTAACATCCCAAAGAAGTTTACACTGTGAGGAACTTTATTTATAATGAACAGGTAATAAACTTCATCTAAAACCAAGAACAGATCTGTACAACAGATTCACAAAATGACACATGAAGACCCAATAAATAACCTAATCATCATGTAAATGGATACAGGAAGAAGAAACATAAAAACTAGATGACATTGTACCATATTGCCCACGATGCCGATTGTCACACATTACTACCATGGAAATCCAACTAGTAATAATGCAGTCCCAAGTCCCAACTCCCTATAATTCCAATTTGGAACACTTGAAGCAGTATGAATCAATTGCAAAGGAAATGCAGCACTATTGACTATCAGAAAATGAACTAACAGAGCATCAAAACCTAACACCACACAATCAACAGTCAGTCAAAAGATTATCCAATTTATCCCTGCCAAATGCAAAAGGTAGTACATTGACTTCACCCACAGGAGCCAGTTACAGCCTAAGAGATCAACAAAATATACAGAGATCAAACGTTTCTACAAACATAGGCAATACACTAACAAGAAGAACAGCTAGCAAATAACACATCATACTACAAATTCAGACATTAACATCAACTCCCTAATGTGAGGCGAATCCATCCGAAAGTTTCATCATATTAAAACTTACAAGCAGAGTCATCTGCTACCCCTGCAAAACTTAATCCCCTTTCATCCCATGTAATCAAATTCCACCATTCAACTCCATCACTACCAACCAATTTGTCATTCACACATTGATCACATTCTTCCTGGGCCGACCTCTCTTCTTAGCACCCGGATTCGACACGGTTGCTGCTGCCTTCGCACTTCGCTGCTCCTTCCTCACACTCTCCATTCCCCCACCTCCAACATTACCAGCATTATTATTATTATTCGCAGTAGTAGTAGTCTCCTCATTCCCCTGAAACATAGGGGGCATCCAATTCGGAAAGGTATCAGCAGCAGCAGCACCACCCCCTATTAAGGTCTAATTATTCCCACTATCCAAATCCCCATTCACAAAACCCATCGGGAAAAACCCCCAACAGCAGTAATACGCCTCTTTCCCCGGCACCGTGGGCGGCTTGTGCGAAATCTCCATCCCAGTAAACGCCCTCTCACAATTCTGACACCTCAAACAACACCCCTGGTATAACCTAGGATACTCAGTACAAATTATAACAGTACGGACACACCGTCCAAAACGACGTAGTATTAGGCCCCCTCCTCCTCTCCCCTCCTCTCATCCCACTACTCTCACTCAAATTACCCCTCCGGCCCGACCCGCTACCGAGCCCGTCCGAAGCCCGGGCACTGCTATTGCTATTAGTAGTAGTTTTTTCTCTAGGGCTTCTTCTCACCGGCAATTTCTGATTCGAGAGATCGTTCTTCTGCTGTCGCTGATGCTGTAAATCCCTCTGTCTCTTCATAGCAGCCAGATCGATCTTCGTAAAGACCGAGAACTCGTTGTCGTAAGCTGATTTCTTCGCGGGATCCGACAGAACGTTCCACGCATCGGCGACGAGGCGAAAACCGGAGTCAGCGAAGGCGAATTTGTTCTTATCGGGGTGGAGGAGGAGGGCGTACCGGCGGTACTGCTTCTTAATGAGCTCGAAGTCGTCGGTGCGGTTGTTGATTTGGAGAATTGAGTACCAGTCGTGTTTCTGGCCGATACGCCTCTCGGAAGCTAAAAGGACGTCGGCGACGGCTAAGATCTGCTCTGAGCCGTCGAGTAAGGGCTCGGTTTCTTGAGCTAAGGAAGCGAACTCTTTGCAGCCGGCGAAGTCCCGGCTTTGGAGGAGTTTCTCGGCGATTCCTAGTAAGCGTTCGGCTTCTGCTCTAGTGGTGGTGGTGTGATGTTCCATTTTCTGGATTTTCTTTTGTTTTGTTTTTGAGTATTTTCTTGGTTTGGTGTGGTGTGTCCGAATGAGAAGCTGTGGAGGCAAGTGCGGGTGGTAATTGGCAGTGCTAGGAAGGTTTAGTGGGCTACAGACTTTACAGTAACCGACTGGCTTACGTTGGCTCGGTTCACGATCCTACTTCGAGAATTTGTGATTCTTAAAATAAATTATATAAAGAAAAATATTAATATAAATTCGTTTTTGAATTCTACTTATAAATTTTATAATTAAAATTAAATTTTATTCTTTTTATTTTATTTTATAAATTAATTAGATTTTATTCAAGTTTCAAAAACGTAATATTAAATTTATATTTCAATATTAATTATTCTCACGAATTATTTCAAATTTTGAAATTACAAAATTAACTAACAAATTTTGTATTTTAATTAAAATACAATTATAAACATTAATTTTTCTTAAACTGCGTGTAAATTTAACTATGTCAAACAAAATGGAACGAAATGAGTAAAATTTTATTTACATCAATTAATGTTATAAATTTTATAATATTTATACCGCAATATTTAAATGTGGAACTAAAAATCATATCTATTTAAATATTTCCAATCGCACAAGTAACCTCATGTTAAATCACATCAGTGACGTCAGTCGATAACACATTGTATATATGACTTCTATAATAACCATGTAAGGGTGTAAATGAATATAAATAAATCGAACTCTCTAGTATTCTAACTTATTTGATTATTCCAATGAATTTGAAATTTTATTCAAATTCGACTTGTTCATATTTCGGGTCGAATTCAAACGATTTTATTAATTTTATCAAGACGAACTCGAATTGAGCTCGAGCAAATTTGAAATTTTTACATGTTAATTTAAAATTTTTAATTTATTGAGTCGAGTTCGAGTCAAATACAAAAAAATTAACGAACTTTAAATTTTGTTCAATTTTGGTTTGATTATTGATGAAGTAAACTCGAACAAATTCTTATAGCGTCGAGTTTAATTCGAGTATCAAATAATTTGATTTCACTTACAGACCTAACCACTAGATTCTACCCAAAAAAAAAATTACGAGGTTTGCAAGTGGACCATAAACTAAGTCTACTTAAATATTTCTCAATGTGTAATTATAAAGGATACTTAATTAGATGGGAAGTATTTAGGTAGAGATTTGGACGTTGCCCACTTATAAACCTTATAGTGTTGATTAAACCATAAAGAATAAATAATATTAGTGAATATAAACAATATTATATAAAATTTAATTATGACTATATAGGGTATAAGACTTGGTCTACTTAATTAATTTCCCAAGTAGACAATGTTTTTGTACTGTACTTGTATACTTTATGTTGTGGTTAAACAAGATAAATGACATTAGTTAATATAAGTCAAATTTATAAAATTTAATTTTGAGCCTAAAATCTACAAGTGGAACATAAAAGAATATTTACCTGAGTTTTTTTTTTTTCCTATTGTAAATAATGATTAATTGCCCAAATTGAGAAGGATTATATTAGAAATATTTTCAAAAAATAAATTTTTGTTTGAATTTCCAAATGAATAATTACTACCTTAATAGTCAATGAACATTTTTGGTATAATTTTATTTTGAAAAATCACACAATAACTCCTTATTTCTTTTATTTAACCATCCACTAATTCTTTGTATTTTTTCCTATTTCTACCACCTACATATTGAAAAATTAAATTAAAAATTTTTTTTTTTTTGGGTTGGAACACGTTTTTAAATGTTTTGATTGATTTTCGTCACGGACTCACAGCACACTCATTATATATGCTTAATGATATTTTAAAGGGTAATTTACCCCCAAAACCCCCCGGGTGCTGCGGCTTTCTTAACCACAACTAATATATTGAAGGTATTGTAGCTAAAAATCAAGGAAAATCGCCAAAATAATCCTTCAACTTTTTTACTTTAGTCGAAATAGTCCCTCAACTTTTTTTATAGCAGAATGGTCCTTCAACTTTTGTTTTTTAGCCAAGATAGTCCTTTTGTGGTGGAACCACCACAAAAATCTTTCTTTTTTGATAAATTCTACATAGACCGCGTGGTTTAGTTATTTTTCACATTGGATTAATTTAAAATTTTACAAAATTTTATGGCCAATTTTTTTTAAAAAAATGCCTAATGGCTGATTGATAGGATCTGGCAGTTGGTATCTCATGGGTGGGGGAGGCGCTTGGGTGGCTGAAGGGGTAGTTCTAGAATTGGGTGGGTGATAGTTTCGGCTAGAAAAAGGAGAAGACGGAAGAATTAGGGTTTTAAGATTTTTTTTGGTAAAAAATAAAGTTTCATTTTTTTAAAAAAATTGTTTTGAAATTTTTTTTTCAATCCCTTCAAATTAATTTCTTTCTTATTTTTCCCATTTTAAACTATATAAGGGTTATGTAGAAAATAAGTAAACTTAAGGGAATGTATGTGAAATTTATCAAAAAAAAGAAAAAGGTTTTTACGAGACTTCACCATAAAAGGATTTTTTTTGCTAAAAAATAAAAATTGAACGACTATTCTAGCTAAAAAAAAGTTGAGGGACTATTTTGGCGATTTTCCTAAAAATATCCAAACTAATCGATTTTGATAAAATTACTTACATACCCTCCAACTATTAATACATGGATCTCTTCGCCCTTTACCCCAAAACCAGCAGCCACCCTTCCTGTCCCCTCACCGCTCAAAACTCCTCCTACCATCCATGATACACCACAAAACCCAAAAAAAAAAAAAAAAAAAACACCAAAAATAAACATAGTCCCAACCCGTCAACACCAAAACTCAACATTCTTATTAGAACATCAAACAAACCTTGGAAAAAATAAATGCTATTTCTGGTCTTCTAAAGTGGACTATAAAGAAAACAAAGCCAAAAATTACTAAAAAATTACAACATAAATGGCCATGGCCAGTCTCAAAATCAACCCAAAAAACTGAAAAACCACCATAACGACTTTCCAACTAAAGCAAATCTTTCGCATAATAAAATCTACTAAAAAAAAGGTTAAAAAAACAAAATAAAGAAAAAAAGTTGTGAGAGTATGGGAGTGGCAGCAGGTGGTTGTGAGGATGGAAGAAAGAATGAGGGATTACAGGGGAAAGAGAAAGGCAGATGGGTGTTAGGAAGGAAGGGGAATGGCAGGGTGGGGTGAGGCTAAGGATGAGGATTGAAGTGGATGGGGAGGGCGAGGAACTGGTAGGGGGTTTTGGTATTGAAGTAATTTTTTTTAATAAGAAGGGTATTTTTGTCACAAAATAAAATATTTTAACAAAACATTATCATTTTTCGTTAGTCACTCGCATTTGAAGCGTGTGTAACTCAAACATCATCAATTTGGACGGTTTCGTCACTTTACCTTAAATAGTCTAAAATATATAATAGTTTGAGGTATATTTTTAAAATATTTAAGAGTTATGAGTTAGAAGGATCTGACATATGAGAGTTTACGGTAATTTATCCTATTTTAAAATGTGTTATGATGAACAAAGTGTATGTCTAAACAAAATTTTAGTGTCATTGTGTTTCGATGAAGTGATTTGACTGGATTTAATTTAAAATTTAAATTTATAATAAGTTTTCTAAATAAATAAATTTATTTATTTATGCATTTCAAATCCACTAACAAATAGGAGTGTGATTTTAATGACTAAATTAATGAATTTAAAATTCACCCAAATTTCATATCATTTCAAATTTACCAATTCAAATTCATTCATTTCATGATCGTTTCTCCAATTTAAATGCACTCATCCAAATACAACCTATGATTTTCATATTTAAAAAAGTCTCTAGTTACACTAAACTATGAATCCAAAATTTCAGAAAAGAATAAAGTTAAATTCAAATATCATCATTTCGCAACATCTCAATAAAAGGTACATGTTAATATGGTTTCATTGTATTAGGCCAAAAAAAAAAAAAATTCCCGACTTTTTGGCTGAAAACGCATCTGAAATACTCTCAATTAATAAATCAGTTTCCAAAAAAATGCCAAAGAAGATTGATCTAAATAGAGAAGGTTTATGATAGTTATTGAGTAACTAGTGGTATCCTAATAGTTGTGCAATAATCATTGAAAGAAAATCATTTGTATAGGGTAACTCACTTTATTATAAATTTTGTCTAAATAGGAGCGTTTTTGAGCAATTACTGAAATACCAAGTATTTGCTATTTCTTACCTTTTTAAGATGATAATCTTTTATTATTATTATTTCTTACCCTTTTTAAGATGATAATCTTTTATTTGATACCATACTGAAGTCTCTTTGTCATGTGAGAAGAACAATCTTTCAATGAAAGGTAAGTGAGGAAGAATAGTTAGTGATGAGCTGTTTAAACTAGGAATGGAAAATTCGCTGTCATATGAACAACCATCTTTAAAGTCCCATATTGCAATTTATGTTTAACTTTCTTTTTGCTATTTGTAACCGATAACTAATGTAAAGTAAAGAATTTGATTCAATGTCACATTTGTCAAATTATGAGTGATTTTTCCTCGAATACAAAAGTCATTGTTAGATTAAAGAACCGCCCTTGTTTTAATTCCACATCTCTCTTGTGACTAGGAGTGTAAACGAGTCGAATCGAATATGAAAGGTGCCTTACTCGAATTCGAATTCGAAATTTTTTCTGATACTCGAACTCGAACGAGCTTCAAAATTTTAGCTCGAGCTCGAAAATAAGTAAAACGAGCTCGAACTCGAGTAGTTCGACTTTTTTGTAAGTAAAAGATGTAATTTTTCTAAAAAATATGAATATTTTAGTAATTTTATATATAATAAAAAAATTTATATAATGTTCAAAAAACTCGACGAACATTCGAGCATATTATACATATGCTCGAGATCGGTTCGTCAAGAGTTTCGAATTCGAGCAAACTTGACTTCGAATTCGGTCAACTCGAGTAAAGATTTTGACCGAAAACGGTTCGTTTACGGCCTTACTTGTGACTAATCCTTGCAACACCATCCCATACCTCCAAGTTTCAAACCACTTGCCAAACCTCCTCCAGGCTATAACCATGGTTACTCAGCTTGTGTCTTTATATTTGCTAGCAATTATTAAATTTTCGAATTGTTAAATTTTATGGTCTCGTTAGAGTATTATATCGTTGTGTTTTAAAATCTGTATTGTACAAGTATTTAAAATATATAATATTATATTATACAAATATTCAAAGTACAATTATATGATACTTTAATCTTAACAGGACTATAGAATTTTGTCTAAAACTATAAGCACAGTTGTTGGAAACTTGGAATAACTTCTTGTCCTAACAATCACATTTTTCACTTTTGATGGCAATAATATTTGGAGGATTATTTAGATGGGAAAGTAGATTTCTTCCTAGGACTGGGATAAAGGAAGTAAACAATTGAAGATATGATAGACCTCAACAGGATTATAGAATTTTTCCTAAAATTATAAGGACAAATATTGGAAACTTGGAATATCTTCTTGTGCTAACAATCACAATTTTCTCTGTAGATGGCAATAATATTTTGAGGATTATTTAGATGGGAAAGTGGATTTCGTCCTATTAGAACTGGGATAAAGGAAAGCGATAATAAATAATTGAAGATATGATACCTTAACGGGAGTATAAATTTTTTTGTAAAACTATAAGGACAGTTGTTGGAAACTTGGAATATCTTCTTGTCCTAACAATCATATTTTTCACTTTAGTGGCAATAATATTGAGGATTTTTTAGATGGGAAAGTGGATTTGGTCCCGGGATAATTTCATGGGCTATTGAAAGACTTTTCTTTGACCAACGGACAGGATTACAGTGTTGGGTTATTGATGAACTTGCATTTCAAGTTAGCCCAGTTTAGAGTGGCTGCTGTTAATTAGTAGCCCATTGGAAGATGCACGCATACTTTTGCAGCCCATATAAAGAAATAAAAAAAACTCCAATTTTCAAAATAGAGGTCCAGTTAACAAATCAGCCCAATTTAGAGTGACTGCTCTTAATCAGTAGCCCATTGGAAGAGGCACACACACTTTTGCAGCCCATGAAGATAAATTAAAAAACTCAAAATTTCAATATAGAGGTCCAATTTCACAAATATCTTGATAAATAGCCCGTGGGAAAGTACACACTTACTTTTACAGCCCAGACAAATCGAATAAAAAAAGGTTCCCAATTGTCAAAATAAGGGTCCACATTTTAAAAAAAAAAGGAAAAATAGCTGTCCACTTGCACAAATATCTTGTGCTCCTCGTGGATTGCATTTTTTAAGAATTTTAGAAAAATGTTTACGTTGTTATTACAACATTTTATTATAAAGAATGTATATGTAATAAAAGATGTGAGGCAAAACTGTGTTACAAAAATTTATTAATATTTTTATATCTACTTAAATATTAGTTTAGTCAAATTGACAACAAATAGGAACTTACAGACTCAAATTATGGTGAATTGAAATATGTGGTTTGAATGCAACTTATACAATTTCTTGTGTTTGGATTTCAACGAAAAACAAGAACAAGGCAAAAATAAAAAGTCAAATCAATGCAAAGTAGATGTTTTATGCACATTTATTCTATTACTTTCAGTTATTTTAAGGACTTTTAATATTTAATATTTTTTTAATTGAATGATACAACTGAGAGAATATATATATATTTTTTTCATTCACATTATTTTTCTCCATTTCTCGTTTCCTTTAAACATTCGGGATACTATATTCATAAAGCTTTTCAGTCATTGTGCCTACATACCATTGTTAAACAACAAAATATCAATTTTATGAAGTTCAAAAAATATCTTTTAAGAATCAAACCGAAAAGGAGGTTGGACTAAAGCTATAAAAACAAATAAGCTGGTCTTTCCTTGTTTTCATTAATGTACGGGAAAGATTCCCCCTTTTTTCCCCCGTTTTCTTATGCAATAAAGTCAACTACTTTGAATTCAAAATTAAATTTCATAAAATTTTATTTACATCAATGTATGTCATAAATTCTATAATATTTAATTTACACCATAAAATTTACAAATGAGATCAAAAATAAAATCTATTTAAATATTTTCCAAAAATGAAAAGGTTCCTCGAAATTTCGAAGACAAATAAGGGCCATACGGTACCATGCAAAATATGCTTTTCTTTGCCCTGACCAATGGGCATTGCTTCTGATTGAAGTGATATGCTTTTCTTTGCCCTGACAAATAAGGGCCATACGGTACACTTTGCTTCAAAGGGTTCATTACACTTTGCCCCCTTGAACTAGGGAGTAATTACACTTTGTCTCCCTAAATTATAGAAATATATACTTTACTCCCTCTTCACATTATTTATATTTTAAAAATTTTAAAATATCAAGAAAATCTATTTTTTAAAAACTGTTAAATGACCAAAATACCCTTAATATCATATTTTGATTTTTACGTATTTAATTAATTTTTAATAGTTATAAAAGAATCAGGAAAAAATAAAATATAATAGTACATTGATATTTTTGATTTTAAGAAGTGAAAATATGAGAAATTATTAAATTATATTATATTCGATATCGCAATTTGAGGTTAAGTCAAATATTAAAAGTGTAAAATATTAAGAGACATAAAAAATAAAAAAAAATTATAAAAAATATATTTTCATACAATACCTTTAACAAAAAAATTTCAATAGAAAATAAACTCATTTGGGAATTGTTCTACTACTATAATTAAACATTTAAATTCAAAATAATATAAAATAAAATGTAAAAATTTTAAAGATTTGATCAAGAAATATATTGATATAGATTATATTGAAATAATATATAGTTTATTTTTGCTTATTTTTAATTAATTTTCATATCAATATCAAAATTTAAATACATAAAAAATCAAATTTTGGTATCAAGGTCTATTTAACTAGATTATCTTAATAATTTAATATTAGTAATAGATCAATAGTGTCAATAGGGGGCAAAGTATATATTCTTATAATTTAGGGGGTAAAGTGTAATTACCCACCTAGTTTAGGGAACAAAGTGTTATTAATCCTAATAATAATAATTGAGTTGAGAAAGCAATAAGGAAAATTTAGAAAACTTTTAGGTGGCAAAATAAATAATTTTAAATTTCCTATATAGAATTCTTAATTTTTTGAAAATGTTTTGAAAACGTAGGAAGGGCGGCCTCTCTTGCCTGATCCTCCACCATGGCCACTTCCTAAATTTTTTTTTTTTTTTTTTTCTTGAAAGACACACGAATACATATATAATTTTAAATTTTCTATATAGAATTTATAATTTTTAAAAAATGTTTTGAAAATGTAGGGAAGGTGACCTCTCTCGACTGATCCTCTACCATGGCCTCCTCCTAAACCTTTTTTTCTTAAAAACACACAAATATAGACCGACACACCCACACACACCCACACACTTGCCTATATTTCCTTTTGTCAATTCTATGCAAGAACATTTTTCCATCAACTTTTGTGTAGCTTTATAACATGGAATCAAGATGTTCTCTTACAAAGTTGTTCCTTTATAGGACATCACAATTCACATGCAAACAAAACAACTTTTTTTTTGGGGGGTTTTTGAAACACAACATGCAAACAAATTCAATTTATGAAAAATAAGATTCTTTTTTTTTTTTGGAGATTCTGACCTCCTTCTTTTATCAGTGACCTTTTTTTTTTTTTTTTTTTTTTTTTTTATGTTTTTCCTAAAGATTCTAGTTCTCTAGCTAGATCGATTACACATATTCACTAGATAATCAAATGCATATGCTGCATAGAAAATATCTTATTCTTAAGGATAGATTGGAAACAAATAACTACTTTAGTAAAGTTGATGTTAATTATATTTCTGTCTCTTATACACATCTAGCTTATGCCATTCCATCTTTTTATATTGTGGGTTGGTGCCTTTTTCATTGATGGAAACGCATTTTATAACATTCGATCAGACAGACAGCCATATTTATTTTATTTTATTTTTAACTAAAGGCAACTTTCTTAAAATCAGAATGCCAACTTTATTTACCTTGCACTTTCCAAAAAGAAAAGCTAGGGAAGGGGTTGAGTGAAAATACAAAACGAATTTGGACCACAAAAGTGAATTTTTCATATTTCGAAAAGGTGTATAATTGTGTTCAGTTTGTGAGATGGCATTCATTCATGCATGGCATTTAGACTTTTGAGTTATAAAATATCCTATTTATGCTGTCTTCACAACAGTGGTTATTTTATTTGTCAATTTTATGTTTAAAGCGTACATTTTCTCTGTAATTTTAGTTAAACTTTCTATTGAATTAGTTTATCCTCTTCATTTAAAACCAGATGATATTATGAAAATACTTTAGGATAAAATTATTTATCAAGAGTATAGTGTGTATTTGATCGTAGGTAGGATCGTAAAATCAATAATTAAATGCTATAAAAAATGAAAGCATACAACACTTTTTTTAAAGCATATAACATTTTATTTGTTTATAAGTTAATATTTAATGGAACTTATGCAAAGAAGTGTAAAAAATTTAATATTAATCAACTTTAATTATAGTATTTGATATTATATACTAATAATATAAATATTTTTTTAGCATCATATATAGATTTAATACATTTCTTAGTTTAAAATTGAAAATTTAATATAAATAGTATAAATTCATGAAATATAAAATTTGATGGAAGAATTACTGAAATAGTAACTTAAAAAATATAATCATCCCAAGATTGTAAAATAGTATCTCTTAAAAAAACATTTGGTATCCCCCATTCCATCAATGTGTCAATCTTTGTCTGATGATTCACTCATAGCTCAACACGTATATTTTAATTTATAAATATTATTATATCAAAGTAAACTTAACGAGTAATGAAAAAAATGAGATAAAAGATTCGGAGAAAGTCCTCTTTGTTTCTCTTATCGAAGTTACTCCCAAAGTCCCAAGTCGGAGTACCCATTGCCCTGCTCTCTGGCTTCCGTCAACCAATAAGAGCATAATGCTGCTCCCTTGAAGAAGTGGCATGCTCAACGGTCAATAACCGTGGCATGCATAGTCGAGTTGTTTCAGTAACTATAGTGTTAACCTAGGTTTTGGATGTCATAATTAGTTTGAGAGTGAATTTTATGTAATGTTTGCACGAAATGAGATTGAGTTATAAATACACAGATATTGGGTTTCGAACCTCGGTGTTACATAATTGCTATTATAGAGAATTTCATGTGGTCTTTACGGGATGACAATTGGGTCATGACTACACGGATATTGAACCCAAGATTTAATTGTGAGCATGCAAAGTTTTTAGAAAGAGTAATATATGCTCTGCTCCACAAAAAAAATGAGAAAGATATTATATTAAATATGATACTACAAGTTATATACTAAATTGATTTAACTGTTTTCAGCTTGTGATTTACGGTTAAAAATTATTAGTTAGCCCAAACTTGAAACAGTATATCTATAATTTTATTTTGTGTTCTTTCAAATAAACAAAACTAGTTATCACATGAAATATGTAATCATGATCATCATCGTCTACAAGATGCATAGCAATACATATCAGTCATTAATCAAGAATTCACGATCAAAATAATAGGTAATTAACACTAACGGTTTAGATACAGAATCAATCATCTCAAATGTAATGTATAAATCCCTTGGTCTTCAAAAGTAAAAAAATTAAGTAAGGCCTAAAATATCGAAACTGGAAATTTTACGTTGCATGGTGCAAAGTAATAAAAAAAAAAAAAAAAAATCTAATTTCCAAGTGATTGGTATTGGGAATGAATATCCCGGACAAGAATATACATGTATCTATCAATTCTAAGAAGTTCATAGCCTAGCTTTTGAAGAAGATACACATCAATGCATCTCAATTAGTTGAAGGTCTCGTGATTGATGCAAATGGATCCTCCACTTGGATAGCAATAAATATCTTGGTATCGTCCATGACAACCTTTTCTTCTATCAGACTACTGTTGACTGATCAGGATATTGAGAAAAAGTTTTAGATAAGTGCACAGTTAAAGTTTTTTTTGTTTTTTTTGGTCTTCATAGGTTAAAGTTGATGATATATGGTCCTTTTCTCAGATGCTTACCATCCAAGTTGAGGATCCATTTGCATAAAAATGAGACCCTACAACTTGAGGTGCATAACTATCTTCTTCTAAATTAAAGATATAGGCTCTTGGAATGAATATTTGAGATGATTTTTTTTCTTTTACCTAAACAGTTAATTTTAACTATTTTGATATTTGAAATAGCTTAATATTATTGGTGCAACTGTATAGACTATTGAAATACATTGATATGAATAAACGAAAATAGTAGAGTCAGGAGTCCCACATTGAGATATAAAATTTTTTTTAAGAGATTTTCAATACAAAGACATTGAAAATTGATTTTGAATTTATTAGTTAGGATACGATTTTCTTAATACTGTATATATACCTCAATCGGTTAGAGATAGATAGTTGTGTTGATATTGATTTCATTTCATGGGATAGTCTTGTTTATTTGAAAGAATTGATCGATCAAATGCACACACTTAGTTACTTTCAGTTGGCAATAGTAATTCAGGGGAGAATGTATATTGCTACTCTTTTGTCGGTCAAGGATCTCTCCATTTAAGAGTAAACGAAGGAGTTTTTATTTATTTTTAAAAATTAAAGTCATTCATAATTTAAATCATGTTTCATACAAATATTTTGTAAAAAATTAGAAAAAAATAATGAAATTTTACTGTTTGATTAAATTACATTCATTTCGTCAAAATTTAAAAAAAAATTTACACTGTCCAAATATAATAAAAAATTCTTATACACATCTATTTTTTTAAATAAATTAATTTTTGGATATGATTATGTATTCAATGAGATAAAATTACTAGTATGTTTAGATACCTTTTAGTTATTTAGATATAGATAAATGGATAATAAATGAAGGAAAACTAAATGGAGAGGGTCCAATTACTCTTTTTAGCATCTCTTTACTAAGAGTAATTTACCGAAATAGAACATCTTTTTATATATTTTTAGGAATTTCCAACTAAGAACCTTTGTAGACTAGTAGTCCTTTTACTCAAATACTTTATGAAACAGTAAGCTACATTGTCACATTAATTTCTCACTTATTCTGTTTCTAAGTTCTTTATTTTTTCTGCTTTGTACAAAAGAGGTAGATCAATAATCATCATTTTCTACTTAAGGACGATTGTATTCGGATGGACGTACGTGATTTCATGTAGTTTCAAGGTGCTTTTTTTTTTGGGATGTATTTCAAGGTGCTCTTAGAAATTTATAACTTCACTGAATTCTTGCAAAAATTGGGCCTTTATGCAATTAACATGGCTACCACATTAACAATCTTGTGTGTGTTTGAGAGATCTAGAGAGACACAGAGAAGGAGCGTACATACTGCTTATTAATTAGCATTTTGTTACATCTAGAAATGGCTTATAACAAAAGGTATTACATGTGACAAAATTTAATTGAAATGCCAAAACCAATAGATATTGGGTCAAAGGCTGAGTTGTTTGTAATCTCTATGAATTGTGTATATCCATATTTTCTTAATTCCCAAAAACTATGTGAAGTTTGTTTTTTGTTTTTTTGTTAATTACACTTTACTCCCTTCAACTTTAATGACACTACCACTTTAATTACTAACATTATCTTTTGGACACTAAAGTCCTTGGACTAACAGCCAACTCTAACATCGTTTAAAACTTTTACTAAATATAAAAGTATACCCTTTTATTAATTATACTTTATCCCCTTACAAGTTAAAAGAAGTTATTCTAATCAAGAGACGTGATGAAAATGTTATAATTGATTATCAGTTGCAAAGATATGTCCTTAAAAAGTTATGTCAATTACATTTTGTCATCTTCTATAATTTATCTCGACCAAAAACACTAAAAAAATATTGAATTATATTCTTAATCGTCTATTCATATCAATTTCTATATAAATTAAGTATAATCCTTATAAAATTTGATTCATTAAACAAAAATAAACAAAAAATAAAAATTAGAATAGGGGGGTAAAATGGTCAAAAATTTTAGTTGGTATAACGAAAGGATTAAAGTGCTTAAAAGACAACGTTATGAACTAAAATGTTAATAACGCTAAAGTTTAAGGAGGTAAAGTGTAGTTAACATTTAAAAAAAAAAAAACCACATCTCCACTTACCCCACAGGATCTGAAACCGTGACTAACCAAAGGTCATACGGAAACTGTCTTACCACATAAATTACACTTCTTTGTCAACTATATGAAGTTTTACATGATTAAGTTTCAATAAATACAATTTATTGAAATACTTTTCAGAATCAGAAAATTTTAGTTAAAATAAAATATTTTAGGGATCAAAAGTTTTTTTTTTTTTTTTTAGGAAATAAATAAAAGTATATATAGTTCCCTTGAATTACTTTTTCCAAAAATGATTTTTTATGCTCTTTAACCACTTTTTTTATTTCATAATCTATATAGTAATCTAAAAAAAAAAAAATACTACAAGAATGTTTTTCTAAAACCTCTATTTGGTTGATGGTTATATATCTTTCTCCTTTTGGAAAATTATAACCTAAAAATAAATCATACATATCTTTTTGGATGGTTTTTTTTTTTCATTAATCTTCAAATAATTTTCCACGACCATTTTGGCTCTCCGTGTTTCAATCACTTTTTTTAAACACTTTTTGAGAAACCAACATTAAATCTTAGTATAAAATTTGTATGTTTTGCTCTTTTTTCTTGACAAAATAAATTCTTTTAACATGATATGTAATTAAATTTTCTAAAAGCTCTTCTAAAATATACAACCGAACGACAACTTTAGTATCCTCATATTTTTTTTAATACTCCAACTATACTAACATTCAAAAAAAAACAAGAAACAAAAATTTTGTGAGAATCCCCATCATCCATTCCCTTACCCATATAATAAATTCCAAGCCAGATAGATCGAAAACATTTATTGCAATCCATGGTGATGAACACAGATGCATCAGCACTGTACATGATAGAGATAACCTAATCAAACACATTTGCTGAAAAAGGATTAGTGATTATGATGAAGAAGGGTACGAAAGAGGTAATTATGGCTATGATGGTGATACAAGTTGGCCTATCTGTACGGACATCCCATCGTCCACATAAAATGAAAAGAAAGCCACGCCCACAGTCTCCCCTCCCCACTCCTCATTAAAGAAAATAGTTAGTAGATAAATAATTGTGTTGTAGTTTTGAGGGGAACATTACTTCATTAAACTACGACTCAAATTCTTTCCACATGCCAAATTTTTTATCTCCACAAAAGACATATAAGGCTATATTTGGACAATAAAATTATCTTTTATTTTTTAAATAATATTTTATAATTTTTTTTAATTATCTTTTTTTTTCCTCGTATTATATCAAATTTAAAAAGTTAAGTTTATATAATATTTATTTTAAATAATACCTTAAATAATACGTGTTCAAATTAAATTTTCTCTTTCTCTCTCTCACGATAAATTTTTTTTTTTTAAATGACAACAATATATTAATTTTAACTTATCTAATTACATCTACTCCTAACAGAAACGAAAGGCCTATTGGAGTCGAGGAAAAAAAATTTAAGCTCCATCTTTAAAAATTTAAAATAAACATTTAAACTCTTACATACAAATAAAATATTTAATGATTTACTTAACTAAAGTAAGTTGGTTTCTCTCTCACACTCACACTCACACATTCAGTCTACATTTCACCCAGATATTTTTTCTCATCATACCTTTAGGCAAATGTGGCAAATTTAGTATAAAAGTAAGGATTGGTTTTGCTATAAAAGGGGAAGTAGTGGACTTTCCTTTATTGATTTGGGCTTCTGTTCCCAATTCTTATCACAGTTCTCTCTCTTCTCCCTTATTGGTGACTTCTTTTATTTATTTATTTATTTATTTATTTATTTGTGTGTGTTCTCTGTGTGTGGAGCTGAGTTGATCAACGGTGCACTCCAAACATCATCTGCAAATCTCATTCTCATTCTCATTCCAATTCCCAATGAAGGTACACCCCATCTTGCATGTTAATGAGCATCAATTGGTTAGAATTTTTTAGGGGTGTTTTTTTTTTTTTTTCCACCCAGATCTGTACTTGTATTCTTTCTTTAGGGTTTCTTTTTTCTCATTTATTCCCTTAAAATTTCAAAAGAATATATATATATATATATATTAAAATTAAACCGATCATCGCTTTTGTATAGGGTTTATAAATGTGTTTGTTCTTTTGCACTAAGACGACAGATAGGGAAGATGGCGCCGAGAGAAAAGATCAAAATCAAGAAAATCGACAACATTACCGCAAGACAGGTGACTTTCTCCAAGAGGAGACGAGGGCTTTTCAAGAAAGCTGAAGAACTTGCTATTTTATGCGATGCCGATATTGCCCTCATCATCTTCTCGGCCACTGGCAAGCTCTTCCAATTTTCTAGCTCAAGGTATAAATAATATAATTAATACTATAATATTTCAACCAATTTTTCTTCAGATTTTACGTGCTCTATATAACTTTATTATTACTACTATATACTAACATTACAACAACAAAAAAAAAAAAAAGAAAAAAAAAAAGCACAAGTTTATACTTTTTCTTCTCTTTGTACTACTATAAATAGAAAGAAAGAGAGTGAGTTATGATGAATTGATGATATCATCAAGATTTTTGTAGGAAGATCAAGATAGGCTCTTCTTCTGATTTCAGGTGACTAGACGAAATTAAAGCCATCATGTCAGAAATGAAAAAACTTTTGACCCCAAAAAGGAAAAAAAAATTCCTCGTGTCCGACATTACATCGTACTGTTCTCTCAAGTTTTTAATAGTATTAGTTAATAATGTTTAGGAATTGCTAAAATTAGAAACCCTAGTAAGATTCTTTTTAATCTTCAATGTTTTCTTTACCTCAGATAAATTCCACTATTTTTCTTTAGTTTATGATCGACCTAGCTCGCTCTTACTTTGTATGATGAATTAATTTAGTTGTATTAGTTCGATGCATTCTAATTAACGTGAGTAGTACTTAACACTAATGTTTAATAGAAAGGGTACAGTTTTTTTAGGCAGTTTAATTAATTCTTGAGTGTCTTGGAGGCACAAATCTCGAAAATGTTAACATTAATTAGTCTAATATCTCTCATCGATCTCCAGGAAGTATAATTATATTGCATCAAGAAATCAGAAGGGGTAGGTTTCATCATGTTCTCAAATTCTTGATTAATTTGTATCATAGAGTTAAAGTTTGAAGGATGCTAAATGGAAGTTTATGGTGTAGTAAATTTCTTTTTCATGCAATTAAAGTTAGTAAGTTATCATGACCATAGAATAATTAATTGGAAGTCAATCTCGATCTGATTTAAGTGGTTTGCAATGAACAGTTAAATTAATAAATGAACAAACTAGTCAAATCAATTAATCTTATCAAGACTCTTAAGCCTATAAACCACCTTTTTCTAAAAAGGAGTTGTAGTAATGTCTATATTAATGTCCAAATATTGAATGGATTTCTTTATTTGGGATGACTTCAAACAGTGCAATGAAACTAAAGATGAACATATGCAATTTGTATGGGATAGAATTCGGTTATTTTAAAACTTTCAACAATTAGGCAAACCAAGATATCAGATATCAAAGTTCCATGCAATAAGTATAAGAGTTTAATTCTTTAATTGAGCATGACAAATCATAATTGGGTTCCAAATATGTAGTATTCAGCTATGTTGCAATCTCAAATTGAATGAATTGTTTCAAATTGAATAAATTGTTCTTTCTTTTTCCCAAAGTTTTGGTCTTCAGAAGAAATGCATAGATGAAAAGGGTTGTTAGTCTATAAGTCTTGTCACTAATTTGAAGGGTTTAGGTTGTAGCTTTTATTGCTCAACATGTAGGTAACATGTAAATGCTTATGCATTAGACATGTTCACATACGTTCAAGATTGTCCAAAACTTCAACCATGCATTGACTTTGTAAAGGTGTTGAGAGTGTGAGTTGGTGACGGAGTACCTTGTGCAATTAATGTGAATGTCTCTGTTTAACACTTTACTTTCAACCTTTTGTTATAATTATGGTTCAGATACTCCATTAAGTAGGACTCTGACTTGATCGAGTCATTGTTATCATCATGGTTCAGATCTTCGACCAAGTACCAGTTGATTTAGCCGAGTCATATCGAAACAGTACTTTTTGTTCTAATATTGATATGTTGTATTGATTTATATACATCTTAAAATATAAAATAAAATTGTAGTATAAAGCTTATTTTTTGTTAGTTAATTCATTAAAACTAATCTACAAGCAACGACTGTAATTTTCACCTTGTTTTTTATGATTTTAGGCAAATTTATTATCTGATATCCATATGGTATTATCCCGATTAATGCAGAACAGTCATCACCATGAGCGCGACCGATTGCGACCTTAAACCATGGTTATGATACCATCTCCTCATAACTATTAAGAAATATTGCAAAGTGGCTCACGTATATATTCTTGTGGGGCAGATGGGGAATGTTCATTTGCTTTTTAGTTATTGCCAATTGGCTTCCAAAAAAACTAAAGTTGCCAATTGGCAATTGGCATACGTATTTGATAGTTGCATTTGAGTCCATGATCATTTGTCCTCCTTTTTGTATGATATAAATAATTGGAAAATGAAATATATTGTCGCCCTCAAAGAAATTTACTTTGTTTTCTTATGTATTCAAAATTAAGTTTGGACAAGTGCATTATTCGTTATTTTTTGAATTTATTAATTATCTCTTTATTTTACATACGTTACATATTAAATTTTTTTTTGAAATTATTTCAATAATATTTAAAATAATAATCGTCCAAATGAAACTACAAATATGTTGCATACCACAAAAAGCCTGGATTCACATTGCCCATTTTCTCATTTTATCATATAATAAAGGATATAAGATGGTATCTTCCTAGTATTGGAGCGTGGCCCTTTCCTTTCCTTTTAAATGCCTTTTCTACTTGACAATGAAGCACAGCTTAAATGGTAAGACGCTTCACTTATAAGTTATTGGTTATAGATTCAAGGCACTAAATTATTTAGTGAGTAGGGGAAGGTGGACATAAAAAATAAATAAATGTCTTTTCTACCTTGTGAATTACTAAATCATTTTTTTATTATTTAATTTTAATGTACTGAATTTCTAATATTTCTATGAAATACTCATGGAATTTTTGACAAAATACTTATGAAAGAACTTCATAAATTACTTGTATCTCCTGCCTTCCTATGCAGCATGGATGATATCCTTGGAAAGTACAAGTTACATTCAAGTAACCTTGAGATGACTGAGCGACCATCTCTTGAGCTTCAGGTGTTACATCTTTTTATATGGTTCATTTTTTATTTATTTTTTAATCTTGTTAAAAGTTTCCATGTTTTCGTATTACACATGGTTCTACATAATGCATTGCCAACATTGCTGGCTGTTTCATCATTACATCCATGGAAAATTTGTCTTGGTTGTCTTTTATTTCCACTAAAAATGATATAGCTGGAAGTTTTTCTATATTCAATCCATATCCCTCTATATATATAAGAGGAAAATACTATAACATAGACCCGATCTTGGCCTCGCCTGTAGATTTTGTTGTAAAAATTAAATATTATAAAATTTTTCTTACATTAGCTGATCTCATAGATTTCATTACATTTAATCTACACAACAGGTTTTACAAGTGAGGTCAAAGATCAGATCTACCTAAGTATTCCCTATATTGGAAACGGTTAAATTCACTTTGACCTCCTAAACTTGTCACTATTTATGATATTGTACTCCGAACAAATTTTTTGATCTCTTAGTCCCCTAAAATGTGTTTCTTGACACTTCATCCCAAAATAACCGAAGTTAGAAAAGTAACGAAATGTTAACATGCTCTATGCACGTGAGTAGGGACGGATTCAAAAGTTGGGACTTGAAGGGACAAGACTTGTATAATTTTATATTTGGGAGACAATTTTGTACTTTTTATAAAATTTTAGGGGGAAAAATATAATTTTTATTAGGGCAAAGACTTATTCTTGCTATATATCTCTAATGTTTAATCCAAAATAGTTCTTGTTTATTTTTAGATGGAGAATAGCTGCCATATTAGATTGAGCAAGGAGGTTGCTGATAGGACTCATCAGCTAAGGTATCAACTCGGGAAAAAATTAATTTGGTCCTTTATCTTTAAAATATTAATTAATTTGATTTTTTATTTATCAAAAAAACTAATTTAGTCTCTCAATTTTAAAAAATTAACCAATCTAAGGTTTCAGATAGAAATTATGGACAAACTACCAGAGATGTTGATAACACATCCACGGTAGATTAGCGGCTATATGATTATCACATGGTTTGCGCTATTAAATTGTCCTTAATTAATTTCTGCCATAGATCTTAGATTGGTTAAAAAAATAAAAGACTAGTTTAGTCTATTGTAATAAATAACTAAATTAGTTAATACCCTAAAGATAAGGAACTAAATTAATCTTTTTCCATACATTAAAATCTTGTTTGCTTTTTTTGAATCTTCTAGCTAGCTGTTAAAATGAAAGCATTTGATTGATCTCTTTCTAGATGTGGATAACAGGCAGATGAAGGGTGAGGATCTTCAAGGGCTTAATATAGATGAGCTGCAACAGTTAGAGAAAGTGCTTGAAGCAGGACTAACCCGTGTGATTCAGACCAAGGTTAATATTCCCCGTCTCTCCATTGTCATCACCTTTGAAGGAAGACAGTAAATTAATTTACCAAAGTTTTTGATAAATATGTCTTACATTGTTCTTTTCTTTGTTAGGGAGAACGCCTCATGAATGAGATCAGTGCCCTTCAACAGAAGGTTAATTAATTAGAAATGCTAAACTCTTGAAGTTTTTCATATTAATCCTTTTAATGCATTGAAATTCCTTCATGACAATTGTGGTGAATTTGTAGTTCCTATACTTTGCTTAGAATACTGGCCTTTAAATACTTGCAGAGTGCTGAGCTGGTTGAAGAAAACAAGCAACTGAAGCAAAAAGTAAGATATTACTATATGATACATGTTCATTTCTTGCCAAGTTGCCATGCAAAAATGTAAATATTATTCTCCGACGTTCTTAATTGCTTATGAAAAGTTGTAAATTAATTTTTTATTTAATGAAATATTTTTGAGAAAGCAAATCTATATTAAACAGTTAATTTTTCGAAACATGAAAAAGAAAAATATTTTTTTCAATTTTTGAAATTAATAGATTTGAAATGAGTGGATTTGATATTTACTCATTTCAACCATTCAAATTTTACTCTTATTTGTGCGCGAATTTCAAATTCACACTCACTTGTTTGGTTAAGCTAAGATGGATTTGAATTAGAAATCTAAATTTATATCCCTACATCCAAATACAACCTTGAAAAAGTTATTTTCTAATTTTTAAAAAGTTACTATAAATAGTTTTCTAAGGCAAATGATATTTGCACACCTTTAAAAGTTTCTTACACACTCCTATCCTTTTTGAGCATCAAAAAAGACTAAAAAGCATAAATTTAGATTACTATAATTTTCTATGTCCAATTTACTCTTATTTCATGATCAACCTATTACATCTTTTTTTCTTTGAGAATTGGGAATAATTTTATTTTCTTATTACTTTTTATATGGATTTTGCAGGTCCTATAGAAGTTCTTAATACAATTTATATGTTTTGAAATTTGGTTTAATGAATAAATTATATAAGACTTGTAAATTTTTTGTACTGACATCATATCTTTTTTTATTATAATCATGAATAATAATTTTAAATTTTTTATGAAGACAAGTTTTCATAATTAGGCTGCATTTTTGTTTTATAAAGACTGTTTTCTTTCTAGTTGCAATAATATTGAGAAATACTGTCTTTAACTTTTTTTAGTGTATCTATTGGTTTTCATACAATTCATTTTTTAATATTTTATTTCTAGTAAAAATAATGTTGTATGAAATCATGATATTCAAATAATCATAACAACCTACAACAACTATTTTATTATACCAGTATATGTATTAGTTATAAGCATGGATTATTTGATTGTACATCTTTTGTACGATATCGTAAATATATTTTTACTATTTTTGTAATTAATGAAATTTTGATAATTGCAATAATTTACTTTTAAAATATATAATGACTATTTTTTTAGTTGCAATAGTATCGAGTAAAATGAATATGAGAGCAAATATAAGAAATAAATTATTGTAGTTAGTGAGTTATAATAAAAGAGTAATTTTGATATAGGAAAATATGATAGTGTAAGAAATAGATTTTTTTGTCTTTTTAATTGATAAAAAAAAAATAAGAATGTGTAAGAGACTTTTAAAAGTGTATCATTTTCCTTCAATAAACTGTTGACTTGCTGAAAGTGATGGCCACACAGATGGTAATGATTTGTGAAGGGAAGAGGCCTGTGATTCCAGACTGGGACAACAACATGGTGGTTGAAGAAGGGCAACATTCTTCAGAGTCTAATAATACCATTGTCTACAGCTGCAATAGTGGACCTCCTCCAGAGGATGATTACTCAGATACTTCACTCAAACTAGGGTGCTTACATTAATCTTAATTTCTACCTCTTGAATATGGTCAATTCTGATTTCCACATCTTTTCTTTTTTCTTTTTTTGTTGGGTTCTTTATTTTTATTATTATTATTTTTTAATCCAGTTCTACCCTTTTCTCTACTAACTCAAACTTATGATTAATAGATTATACAGTGACTGTATTACTACTTAGGGAGTACTTGGGTAGATTTAATTTTTTATTTTATTTATAGATTTGGTGATGCAGATTAAACTTTATAAAATAAATTATATCAGTTGATGTAAGAAAAATTTCTTAAAATTTAATTTTGCTTAAAAAAACTTGCCAGAGGAATCTAAAATCGAATTTACCTTTATGCTATCTAAACTATATTTCATCGTCAGTTTCTTTATTTCTTGTAATCAATTGTTTTCCTCTTTTCAGGTTACCATTTAACTAGCTGATGATATTGGAATCTCATTGAATCAAGAACTCACTCAAGTTCAGTCTATCTGTATGTTTGTTACCCTAGATAGCGGTAACCCTATTAAAATATTAATTACTGCCCTAAATTAACCAATTTTACATCTTATGTTGTGGCCCGTTTGCCACATATGGTTCTGTATAACTATCTTCTGTGCTTCAAAAATAATATTAATTCAAAGTTCTCCACTAATGTCATGAAACACTATATATATTATTGCCATCAATGTATGGGTTTTCTTGTAAGTAAAATTTTCTTGTCAATTTGTAATTTGCTATTATTTTGATATGTGTTTAATTCTTAAACAGTGAGTTGCTTAATTAAATAAAAAAAATTGTTTACATTACGTAGTTTAAACTAGACGACAATATAATAGTAAAATGGGAAAAGTTTAGGTCGCATTATATTAGTTGTGATTAAGTTGGTAACAATTGCCTATCGTTTTCAAATTATTTTTTTCCTAGCGTGTGTTAGAAAATTTCCAGTTTTGACCACCTTTAAAAACATATTTCTTCTATAAATAGGCGGGATCTATACATGTGAAATGGATGAAAAAGTAAAAATTGAACGAGTTAAGCTTTTCATATGACCTTCACTAAAAAATCATAAAATGTAAGTAGAGATTAATTATAAATCTTTTTGGATAAAAAAAATACAGGGAAAAAAATTGCTGAGAAATCGAATGTACTAATAACTTTTGGGGTCACGTGAAGTTGTCCTTGCTATAGTGGCTAAAGTAATGCCTAATTAAAGTTTATACGGGTTAAACATGGCAAGGTCTCGTGCCATGTCAATTGCCAAAAATATATAGGAATAGGCAAAGCTTTTTCAAACTTATATGAACACAATATGTAGTATTGTACTATTAGATGTGTATAAGTACTCACTAGTCTAGATTAAATTTCATGACATTAATGACATGAGATGATATATATAAGAATGAGTAACGATAAAGTGTAATATAGATGGTAACACTATGCTTCTTTTATAATTGAGCTTAAAAATTAAGTCATCAAGAGAATAAGTAAAAATTCACATAGATCATCTTTAAAAAATAATAAAATAATCTACATTATAGTGGTCTTGATTAAAATTTCATGAAATTAATGATGACAGTTGTATGAAGGATTTTATAAAATTTAATTTACATTACAAAGTTTTAGGATAAGTCAGATAAAAATTGGTGCCTATAAATATTTTTTTCCAAACTACTACAAAGACCAGAAAACAAACGACCTCTTTTTGAAAAACAAGTAGCTAATATCACTTGTTCGACAAGACAACCCCATTTGGCACGTATTGGATGAATGAGAAATATTTAAATAGATTTGATTTTTTATTCTATGTATACATTTTATAGTGTGGATTAAATTTTATAAAATAAATTATATCAACTGATATAAATAATATTTATAATTCAATTCTGATCACAAAATCTACGGGTGGAGTTGGAGACCAGCTCTATATAAGTATTTTTCTTGGATAAATATTACTATTACTAGGTGGTATATAGTGCGAATGCACAATAGAAATGGTTGCCCAGTCATGCCCTATAAGAAGAAAAATAAAAAGTTTTATATATTAATAGGAATTCTATTAGGTGTCGCACCCCCTACAACTATTCTGGCCGGCACCTTTGGTACAGGCACCGTCGCCAATGTGGTGCTCGTGAAATAGGTGATTAAATACAAAAGTCTTATTTATCATTACAAATATAAATTACCTACTTACTATTACCAATATAAATGAATCACCTATTTACTATTACATAACGGTGCTTTAAATGCGGCTATGAATTGTACAAAAATAATCTAAGCTAGGGAACACAGGATTGGAGTCGCCACCCGGTGTGTTGGTGCGTCGGGACACAAAAATACATCAAAATTTAAAGAAGAAAAAATAAACCCTAGTTTAGATTGACTCCTGGTCCACGTAATTCAAAAAATATGAGTTCGGGAATCCTGTTGTAAAATGGGAAGGTTTGGGATAGATTTGAATTTCCCTCGGCGCCCACTTTACCCGGCGTTGGACCGGTTGCATGATTTTATCGCGTTTCCCTTTTCAATTTTAGTATTCATTATTGTCGACTTTGTAGCGTACGTGTGCTTAAAATAGTTTAAAAGTAATAAACTCCATATATGTACATATTAATGAGGAAATGAAAATAAATGGTAAATAAAAATATTGACGGGTAAATTTAGCCCGGGGTCCAATTTAAAGTTGCACACATTTAGCTTGTAGTGCCCTTTAACTCCAAAGGGGCAAAACAGTCGTTTGTCATGCACGTCAGAGTTTACTTCTAGCCCGATTTTATATTATTGATACAGTTATTAAGTCATGGACTAAATTGAGTTTGATTCAAATATTTAATGTTTAGTCGTGCAACTAAACAAAATTTGAGGACAGAAGAGTAAATTCACATCATTTAACAAGTAAGAAAAATCATAAATATTATACAAAGCACAAATCATTACAAAAGAAACTAATCGAAAAATATGTGCAAAATCAGAACCTATTTACAATTTAATACTCATAAGGGCAAAACGGTAATTTTATAATCAAAGGGTAATTAAACATATTAAAATGTTAAACAAAAATCAAATTAAAGTTTGGTGGTTATTGTCATTAAAAATCTAACTTAGAAAGAAATTTAAAAAAAAAAAAAAATGAAAATTAAGTCATAAATAATGTAAAAATAGTAAGATAAGCATTTTGTCATCAAAACAATCGATTCAAAAGCTCATTTAACTCACCTCAGCCTCAGGAATGTGGTGGAATTGGTTATGCTTGGCTTGGAGTGCGTTTGACACCGAATTTGCTTTCGGCACCTCCAAGCTTCCGGTTGATGAACCGGCCTTTTTCCACCACATTTTCCACCCACCAGATGAACGATTTTGCTTGAGATTTATGAATATAAGTTGTAGTCCCATGTACCCTCTACAACCTTTCTTCTTTGAGTTTAGTCTAATTCCTCTTCGATCGTTTGGAATTTTTGCTCAAAGTTGGCTGTCTGGAAAATTTTCCAGACTTAGAAAATCTCTTTTTTTCTCCAGATTTTCTTGGCCACCAGCCTGATTCTACCACGTTTTTGACCCTCAAAATGAATGATTTTGCTTAATATTTACAAATATAAGTTGTATTTCCAGGTAGCTCTGTACAACTTTTCTTCTTTGAGTTTAGTCTAATTACTTTTCGATCGTTTGGAAATTTTGCTCAAAGTTGGCTATCTGGAAAAATTTTCAGACTTAGAAAATCTTTCTTCTGCAGATTTTCTTGGCTACCAGCCTGATTCTACCACGTTTTTGACCCTCAAAATGAATGATTTTTCTTGATCTTTACAAATACAAGTTGTAGTTCCAGGTACTCTCTACAACTTTTCTTCTTTGAGTTTAGTTTAATTATTTTTTGATCGTTTAGAATTTTTGCTCAAAGTTGGCTGTCTGGAAAATTTTTCAGACTTACAAAAATTTCTCTCTTTTCTTTTCTGCAGAAATTTCGTCCCCCCACTTTAGACTGATTTTTTTGCTCTTTAAAGAGGTGGATTGAGTGTAAAAATGATCAAACACCATTCCTTGTCATGTTGGAAGTATGGGGCATCTGAAATTTGGTGAGAATGGGTGAAAAAACGCAAAGAAAAATGTGGCCAAAACAACTCTGTCGATACTGTTCACGCGCTGATTTTTTTTTTATTTAAATTTTTTTTTTGAAAAATCTAAAAACTTAATAATATTAAAACTCATTCTTTGTATTTCAAAAATGCATAAAATACATAATAATTAAACACCATAAGACAAATTAAGAGGGAATTAAAGGATAAATTAAGAGGAAATCAAAGAGCATGTTAAAAATAAATTAAAAGGGAAATTAAAAAGAAAATTGAGAGTCAAATTAAAAGGAAAATAGGGGAGAACTTAAAGGATAAAAATAAGTGTCTACATTAGGTATATTCAAGGATTGAAGAAGTACTTTCTAAGAAGTATCACATTTGGCATCTAAATTTGACATCGAGTGTTTGATCTAGTTTCAAAACTTAAATAATAATATCTAGTTTCGAAACAGTTACAAGGATTCATGAGTTGAGTCATACAAAAGATAATATTTATATGTCTTTTTTCTATTTAACCTGTATTGGATATACTTCTATATTGGAAGAAGTATAAATGGATCATATAAGTGACATTCAAAATTATAAATTGACATCCATTTTTTTCATGATATCTCTAAATGATAGACTGCAAACAATATTTGTTATACCAAGGAAATAATTTTTCCACTCCATTTCTTTTGAAAATTTGGACCGTAAAAGTGTCTTTAGATTCTGGAATGAAAACTAAGGTATCCTTCACTTGTATGCAATGTTCTTCAATGAAAGTATCCCAGTTATCGGTGAATGTATTCCCATGCATACCAATTTTTATCTTTTTTTCCCGTCCGTAGAGTTATAACTGGAATCTTGTCACCATTTAAGAAAAGATCTACAAATGGAGGAATTTTGAATTTTCATAAACACGTGTTAGCTAGTTTTGTATATAGAACAGGAGAAGTAACCTATAGTTATATGAAAAATGAACTGGGCAAATTATTACTCACAAAATTTTGTTGATTTTTTTCTTTTTTTGTATAGACTTCATAAAAGCAAAGTAACTCTGTAAGATCTTGTATAAAATTTAGCTTTATTGATATTATGAAACATCTTGATATAGAATCTTTTTATCAACATATTATGAAATCCAATGAAAAAGGTAGTTATTAAATTGGTCTATGAAATTTTACTGTATCTTATATGCTTAGTACATACCGTTTGAGTTGCCTGGAATTTGTGGCTGTGAAACATTTGATAATGGTATTGTCCATAGCTTATAGTTTTGCTTCTTTAACTCAGTGAAATGTATCATGTCAAATACTAAATTTCCATTGTGCCTCAACAACAATAAATCTTTTTTTTTTAATAATGTTTTCCACAGTGAATCCTTTCAATCCTTCTGCAAAAGAACCATCCTTGATTTAAATGTCCCAATTTGATTCACCAGATAGGATTGTAATTACATCTTTCGGGTGGTGCTCCAATAAGCAGCATAACTCCTTAGGCAAAGTTTGTGTATTCGATATACTTGCAATAACAATTAGTGAAAAAAATAAATAATTATGATGAAAATAAAGTTTGCTATCATGTTGATGAATTTGAATCATTGGTGACCTTTTCCTTGGTGCTAAACTTAAAGAGAAAACAACATTCGTGAAATTTCTGATTTATTAGCGGATAGTTGGACGAAGCTATGCTTTCAAGATGTTCCATTGAATTTAATAGTTGAAAACTGTAAATATTATGTTGTAATAGTAGTAGTATTGAATAAGATATAATGTTTATAACCTATTTTGAAGCAGTAATAGTAGTGAATAAGTTTAAAACTTTTAGAATCTGGAGTTTTGGATTAGTTAATGTGTCTGGGGTTGAAGTATTTGTAGCCTATTTTGCTTTCAATGTGTTGTTGTGTAGAGAGTAAATGTCTTCATAAATTGATTCATGTTTATATGTTATCAGAATTGTAATTGTAGAAATTGGTTGGAAAAGATAACTGAGTTGATAGATACTGTGATAGATATTCAACTTTATATAAGTGTTGTTGTTATAGTTTGACTTGTTAAACATCTTTTATTTAGTTTAGTTATATGAACAGATGTTTAGTAAAAGAGTACTAAAATTGTTTCTTAATCATTTGCTTGTATTTTAGAAATTGTTAAATGTGGACGGAGGCACTTTCATATTTGAATAAATATTAAGAAAGAATAGTTACAATGTATAAAAATAAATTTTTTCTCTATTTGTTGTAAAAGGTAAGCTGTTAAAATTATTATATTGTTTCAGTAAATAGATGCTACTATACGATTTCAATTGTGTACTAATTGTTTGAGAATATATTTGGCCAAATGATTCAAAACATGCAAGCATAACAGTTTAGCCTGCTATAGCTTAATGCAATAGTACACTGCTGATACATTTTCAGTTTTAATTAAGCAAAAGATTGCAATACTACCACAAACACATCCATAGCTGTGGTAAATTCTTTGACAAAAAGATCAGTAGATTACATAAACTTCCACATATTGCTGAATGGCTGCAAATAGTTTGGTCTAGTTAAAGTTGAAATGAAATTCGTGACAGATACACATCCAAGTGACTTTCGTTTTCTGATCTTATTAGAAACTTCACTGAATCTTTGATTTCTTCAAATGGCTCATAGTAGCTGTAAAAGAGTTGGCTTCTTCCATCTGCTCTGATTGTTCGAATTTATCAGCAAGTGAAAGGCGAACTTTGGATACAAGATTCTGTGTTTCTGGTAGCAATAAGAAGAAATAATCAATTGATTATTGTTTATATATTTTAATCTATTTTACAGAGATAGTCATGAACCAGAGTTTTTTTGGTTAGTGATAATACCTGGATTGTTTAATCGAATAAGCTCAGCTTGAGAGCTCAGTGTAGAACCTATGGACTTTCCCTGTTTAATAATCCAAGGGAAGATAATTCTTCATTTTCCTGAAAGTAGTGATTATTTGTATAGTGCTGTTTCTGATCATCACCCTTGATCTTCATTATTTTGATTTGAGCTATAAAAGTTTTCCCCTGTAGCTCTTGGTGAACCCTTTCTAGTGAATAGTTCCAAATTCTGCAATATAGATGAATTGAGAGGTAAGAAATCTGAATAGAGTGAGAATTGCAAGAGAAGAAAAGCACAACATTTTATAACTTTATACATTTCTAACTTGATTATAATGCTCCATGGCTTCTAGAGCTGTGAAAGTGAGCAGTTTTTTAACTTAATTACCAAAAATCGATGCAGTTATTCTACCATTTTGGTCATGCAAGTCTACATCAAAACGATATCTATGAAAAGGAAGCAACATCATGATTAATAATTTGTGAAATAACCTCAATAAGTTAGCCAAAGAAGGTGTTTAATAACATACATAGAACATTAGTATACCTTGGTTCTGCTAGGTGCTTTTGCTTGCAAGAATTACATGTGAAGGCAAACTTATATGTTGCTGATGTGGGCGTGTTTTAATTTTTACATGCCATTTACTAGTACTTTTGAAAGATATACTGGAAGGAGAAGTATACTTCTACCCAAGCTAACTACAATGATAAAAAAAAATTATCAGACAATTTATCTAAGTTTAAAAAGTACTTTTTTTGGACTTGGATAATGTATCACAATTACTCTAATGTTAAAATTGTTACCTTTTGTGTTACCATTAGATTCAATACTGTATAGTTTTGCTTTAGTTGGTAAGAGAGCTGAGGATTGTATTTTTTGTAAGTTTCTTGATCAACAATGTCTATAAGTTCCTTGCTATTCCTCATGGCCCAATAAAGAAAAGATTTAAATCAGGAATGTAAAGCATCCATTTTCATTAACCTGTAGAGAACACATCTGTGATACCAAAATGTTTATGGAACCAATTTTTCAATTCTCTTGCTTCCTGAATAGAGGGATCAACAAGTATCGCCGAATCAAATTTTGTAGTCAGTGAAATACCTAAGGAAAGTTTAGATTATTTAGTTAATAAGCTTTGATGATTTTAAAAATGTATAATGTAGGAACAGTAGTATTACCACTATAAGAGTTCACTTTCAGCCTTCTACAAATCAGAACAGGAAAGTTATGTAAAGTTTCAACTGTTCGGCAACCTTCGTTTTGAATGAACAGTATCATTCCACAAGGACGGCATAATTGGTTGAAATCTATTCATTAGACAAAATAATTTAGTTAAACTATAAAAAAATGATATAAACTTATTAAATCATGCACCTAAGTACTGGATAGTCCTTACTTTTCATCAACAATTACAAACTTTTGAACAAAAGATTCTTCAAAATCTTTATGAATTTGGTAAGTAGGTAGTGCATGAACCTCCATAGCCAAAACATCTAGATAGATAGCAAAGACATTTATATGAAACTGAATATCTAGTGGGCATATTCTCAAAAAATGCACTCATCAAAAGAATTCTTTTCAACATTCGCAAACTTAGCAAGTTCAATAAACTTTGTGTAATCAAACCGAGCGGCGATTATGTTTTCATGATCATGCATTTCTTCAATGACAGTGGGAGAACTAATGATCCATTGCATCTTGATTCCATCATGCTAGTATTGTTCTACAATTTCTCTAACATCAGCATTACAAATATGTATTTCTTATACAATTCATAAAGTCTAGGACTCATGCACTGGATGTTATCATTGAACATGATCCTTTCAACTTTGGTTCCCCATATACGTAGCAGAATAATTAAGCTTTTAGAAAAAGATAGAATAATTCTTTTGTATGTATATAAATGGAAAAACAAAAGGTAATAATTAACAATACAAATGATTAATAATGGAATAGCTACTGGACCTGGTATCTATGAAGACAAGTTTTTGATATCTTGTGGCTGTATTTCGAGATGAGCAAATCTGTTGTTTTTCTTGACTAGTGATAATTGACATCCACGATCTTATTCCAATTGTTATTTCATTGATTGGGAGAATATTGGCTATTCTGTAGTTTATAAAGAATAACAATAATTAATTTAAAAACTGTGTACAATAAGAAAGGAATAAGAAAGGATAGATAGTAGTACCAATCCAAAAAGTCAAAGATCTAATAAAAAAATCAAAAAGTTGCTACCTTAGCACATAAAGATTCAAGCATTTACCAATTTGAAAATATCTCAACAGAAATAGAAATTCAAACTTTATACACCAAATAAAAACTTAAGCATAAATGAATACAATAGACATTCAACAATTTAAGCTTAAAGAACAAATAAGAATATTGAGATTAAGAGAATCAAACCAAACTCCTTAACTTCTCAAACTTGGAGCTTACAACTACAAAGAGCTTCTTACAAGGCAACTACCAAGTTCACAACTTGAAGTTCATCGGCCACACAAGTCTCTTCAAAGTAGGTGAGACAATAAGTACACAAATGAGGATCACTCTTACTCACACTAATTTCCTTTAGTTGAGCCAAGAGTTTTACACTCACAACCTCTCTTTGTTACAATTGTTATCTCTCCACTCTTACACTTGTAGAACTCTTACACTTCTAAACTCTTTTCACACTACCTACACTATTACAACACTTGTACCCACTATTTCTCCCAAATAGCTCAAGAATTATTTGTAATCAATGTAGAAGTCTCTTAACCTCAATAGCTAGAACTTTTACTGACTCATCATTCTAAGCTCGTGATAAGGGCAAAACTGGTTTGTGCAAATATATTCCTACATAGTCGAGAGTTTGTCCTTGAGATTTGTTTATCGTCATTGCAAAACAAAGTTGAACAGAAAATTGTGCTCTTTTAAATGGAATCCCACTTTTTTTCATTATCAAAAGTTTGCAATGGTATCTTCAGAAGGAACTCTTCTTCCTTTGTGTTGTTTGATAACTATCTCTACATAAACATTGTGTTGTCCCAACTCTTTGCGTATAAGTCTTGTTCCGTTACAAAGCGCTTCAGTTGGAGACAAATTCCTTATAACGATAAGAGGATAGTTCTCTTTTAAGAGTAATTTATGAGGTGGCAGGCCTTTTGGATTTTGAGAGTTGAGAAAGTCTTTAGAGTCTTCTTGATATCGCTCATCAACTGTCCTATCTAAACTTGTATAACCATGTAGCTCTCCAGGAAATCTTTCAATCATCATTTCATTTAAATTATTGATAGAGCTATTTTTTGGTGCTAAGATACATCTATTGATCATTAGATAAAGATGATTTGAACAAAGCTCTAAGTCTAGAAATACAGATTCTATTAACCTGAATATACAATATATTAATTAGACTAAGAGTGTAAGTGTTCTGTCAGGTAAAATGCTTACGGACTACTTGATAGATATAACAATTAGGCGATAAACTATAAGTGAACAATATGAATATGAGCTTATTACCTGTCAAGAGAAGTTTATTGTTTTCACAGGGGATAAATATATTTTCAGGCAGAGATACCTGTCCATTATCGTCAACAGGTTTAGTACCTTCTCTTATTATTAGCAAAAACTCTGAAAATGTCGGATCTAATTAGCTCGCATATTTTCTTGCAGTATATGAGTAGAATTTTTTCCATTGTATTCCAAAAAGATCAATGAACAATGCTTGATTGAATCTGGGTTTCTATTGATGCATTATCAATAACAGGTAGTATTTGATGAAAATCATCACCACATACTAAAACCTTTTTTCCAAATAGCTTATCACAATCCATTATGTCTCTTAACAATTCATCAAATGCTTCAAGCGCTTCCGTTCTTGCCATTGAAGCTTCATCCTAAATTATAAACTTAGACTCAAAAATCAACTTGACAACACTACTTTGCTTACTTAATTGACAGGATTTGTTAGCTGATAAGTCTAGAGAAATCTTAAATTTGGAATGTGCAGTTCGTCCTCCTAGTAAAATAGAAGCAGGAACTCCAGAAATTGCTACTGCTATTGCTATGTAATCTTGCGATCTTAGAGTGGGAAGGAGTACTCGATAAAGAAATGTTTTGCCTGTTCCACCCGGACCATCTATGAAGAAATATTTCCCTTGATCACTAAGTGAAGCATTGTTAAAATCAAATCATAAGCATATTTCTGACTTGAATTTAGCCTTGAAGGTAATAGTAAGTCTTCTGAAGTTGTTTGAATATTTTTCTCGCTTTCACATTCCTTTGTAAGCTATATAGAATAAATAAGGTTGAGGTTCTCAAAGAACTAAATGGAATTCAATAATATTTTTATACATCTGTTCTAATGACTTGTTTATATCCAGTAAAACCTTTCTCCTTATTTGATCTTGATTGTAATTGTTATACATGCATGCTCGCTAAAAATCTATAGAGAGTTTTAACTCAAAATTTTCCCATATCTGTCTAGGATTGTTTGGTAAGTAGAAAACCAACATAATAGCAAATAGGAATCTTAATGATGAAGGCATTTGATAAGAAGTAGCCTCTTCAAGAGTGTTCTCAATATATGAATCTGATTGTAGTAGTCCTAGAGTGAAAACTGTTTCTTTATACGAAGCTAGCTTTATTCCGTTAACTGTTAATAAACCATCATATGATGGATATCGCAATGTATCTTTGTTCCTCATACATGATTGAGAAGCAATCTTAAGTATTATCGTTTACCTTCTTTTGGATTTATAGTGACTAATCTTCCTACCACTTTGTATCCCTATCTTTCTGTTCATGTCTTTGTTGAAGGATACCAAACAAAAGATTCTAGAAATTCTCGATACAAACACTTCAGATCCTCTGCTTTCTTGTTACTCTTGTTCATCTCAAAAAACTCGGTTACCATAGTTCTTGAGAAGTCAATTTTATTGATGAGATCAAGAAGGTCTGATTTTTTATTAAAAATGACCAATTGATGGTTGGAAATATGAACTTGTAGAGTATAAATTGACGGATACATCTCATTCAGATCAAAGCTATAAATTCTCCAAAAAGCTTCTGGTGCAAATATCCAGCTTCCTTCTTGAAACTGTTTTATTTCATCAATGCCAACTGCAATTTCTTCTGAAGTAACAACATAGAAGCTGATATAATCATGGACTTTATAGACATATTTATAAAGATACTTAACCTAAATTTAGTGTAGAGCAAATTTCTACATTTATATGGCAATCAAAGAGAGCAATGACAAATGAATTATAGAGAGCAATCCACCGAGTGTCCAAATCTCTTCCACGACCTCTTATAATTCTTCCATCATTTCTGTGGCTATAAAAATGATATCCATCTTGAGCATGAGTTGTATGCTCACTAAATTCACAAGGGTATCGATTCTTGCAAGGGCCATTCCTCATACAAACGTTATTCGGTTTCAGATGACCACATGGACCATAAACCATATGTTTCTTAACGAGCTTATACAAATGAGGAGATCTCTTGAGGTCTGGTATTTCTATACAAAAAAATTTGTTGTAGGCTTCAAGATTTAAGGGGCTTGAATTCTGAGTTTAGAATCAGTAGAAAATGGGCATGAGGCAAACTTCTCTTTTAGAATTCGATAACATAAATACATGCAGCCACATCTTTAGATATCTTTTTAGTCATCAATTTAGGCTTAAGCACTTTCGATTTTGATTCTAGCTCTAAAAACTCTTGATAGCAAACATGGTTTGTCTTGAAGTTCTTCCTTGTACTTTAGATTGTCTTATATTTCTTTCCACATTGGATTACATGTCATTGTAAGGAATATATCTAGTTTTCCATATTTCTGGACCAAGGTCATTGCATCAATGTATCTCTTCTTCATATCTTTTGGACCACCAATGAATGAGGCAGGTAAAATAATCTTCCGTCTAACTTTAACTCCTTTAGTTTCACCAATTGATGCACTATCTAGAACTCCTTGGAGTATTTCTATCCGGATTTCATTTTGTCTTTTCTTATGGAAATCTGGCCTTGCTGTTTCAATTTTTATGTAAACATCAACCACATATTAATAATCTGAGAGCATGTAACAACATTAACTGATCATTTTTGCAAATATGGAATTTATAACAGTAGTATTCTCTTGCAAAAATAGTACTTTTCATTTTTTTCCCCAGATATAGCAGCTGTTAAAGGATAGTAAAACAAAAAGAGTATCACATCTAAATGTGAAGAAATAATGAAATAAACAAAAGGTATGTATCTGAGTTTAAAGAGGTGGACTTGCCTATTGTTTTGGAATCTATTAGCTGCAAAGCAATTGGAATTAAAGAAGGATTTATATCCGATATTTTTTCAAAAATAGCAGATCCTTTTCTCTTTATGCCACTAACTGAGGAACACCAAATTTCATAGTGCCATTTGCTCTCACCACGAAGGAATAACAAAGAATACTGTAAAGGATCATAACAAGCAAAATAATGATGGATTCTATAACTTATATTGGAGTGCATGTAGAATTGAATATAAGTTCTTTTATCAATACATTGATAATCTAGCTCATTCTATATAACTGCAACTCATGAGATGGATGGTAGATTATATAATCGTTGATCCAATCTTGGGTTACAATTAGTACAATATTATAATGATGGATATTTGGGACTTCTCGAAGATATTTAAAGAACTTAGTATAAGGATTATCGGCATGAATATGCATAAGAGAAGTTTTAGAGTGTTTTCACATAACTTGGGTAAACCTTCTAACCTTTTTTGTATCTCTTCATCAATGTCGAAGAAGTAAAGTTGAATACCAGATGCTTTATCCCCTGAGGACCTCAAACCTCCTAAAAAGTGATAAACCTGACCCGGAACACGAAATGTATAGACTCCTTTGGTATTTTTCATGAGTTCATGATCATGTTTTACTCCAAGCAATATGAAACCTAAATTGTTATTATAAGTTCGAAGAACCTTTCTAAAATTCACACTCTCGTCATCATCACCAATGAATAACCTCTGAAGATCATAAGGTATGGGAGAAATCACAACAGATACTTCTCCTCCTGAACAACAAAAACCAGGGCGTTCTAAGTAGAACTTCTTAGCACTACAATATTGACAGTCAGGAATATTCGTAAGAATATAGAATTTGTCCGGGATGTCTTCTATTGGATAAGAGGCTATCTTTGTAGTTCGTCTCCTCTTTCCTAGAACATAGGCATAAATATAATTCCCTCTTTATACAAAGCAAAATGAAATAGCAAAATCAATATTAGGTATGTTCCGAAAAAAAGGATTTTGTTGATTCTCTTTAAAGGGAATCACATCATTAAAAAATAACAATAGTTAAGTTGCGTTATTAGATCGTTTTTGAGCTGCCGTAGGATGAGAGTTTCTGTACTTTGTTTTCCAAATCTAGAAGAATTCACAAAAGCTAGAGCATTCTCTGTTGGAGATGCGCCTACCTTTACACATTTTCTTTTTTTTTTTTTTCCTATAATGTAGTGGTAATATATTTACGCATCATAATGCTAGTAAAGGAAGAGAATTAATTAAGTGAAATGAGTCACTTTTTTCTGCTGAAAGTATAGAAAAAAAGTTAAACAGAACTGGTTGTTACCTGCAGCAAGTTCTTCCCCCCTAATGAAACTTGTTGAGTGGGCCTACAAGTTGATAATCCAGACTAACTAGAATCCTCAAATTGAAATCACTATCTAAAGGTATAGTCTTATCAGTCTCTGGACAACCACAATATCCAGAGGAGTTGACACCAATGATACGTGTCAAGTAGTCCTGGAAGTCAATGGTTCAAACCAACCAGAAGACATAACATTGAAAGCATTATCTGGAGGGCTAGTCTCACCAACACATGCAGGATTTAGAGAGGCTAACACATTCTCTAATAAGCATAGGATGCATGAAAATAGGTTCATATAGAGAGACATGAAAAATAGGTATTTAACTAGAGATGATCGAGATTATGTGTATAAAATACAAGGCAGAGGATCAATGAATTATTTAGTTGTCAAAGAAGCCTGTTGTATATGATGATCAGAAAGCAAATAGGATGAATTACAATACCAATTATAAATTCAGTTTAAACGTAAAGTGTGTGAAAAGTTCTATATGTTTAAAAATAGAGAAAATAGAGAGCTAAATAAAATTATATAGAAATGGTAGAAGCATAATACCTGCATGTTAAGTGGGTGTAAATGAAAATTTGAAATAGTTACAAAAGGAATGATGTAGGTTGAGTTATAAAAAAAGCTTCAAACTTAATGAGAGTAAAAAATGAAGAATGTGAAACATCAAGAAGGCTGGCATCATATTCATCATACTATAAAAACATGATTAGAAAAATGTAATTTCATGAATAATAATCAAGGAGAATAATAGATAGAGCAGAATGAGCACAAGTCAATGTATATTCAAAAGTGTTGTGAATTTTAGAACAAAGCAATGATAATACATGATTTGTCATGCATGAGGAATAAGGGTAAACATGACAAGAAAACTATTTGACAATGTAGTATATGGCAGGAAATTATTTGTCATTGACAAATAAGAAATAGAACTCTGAACAATCAGTTTAGAATAATGAATGAGAATGAAACATAAAAAAAAAAAAATAGTTATACCATTAGTACTAAGAGGTGGTACAACAATTGAAGAGGAAAAAGAAAGATATGACTGTTTACTAAACTTATCTCTTATACAAGAACTAGCTAAGTAGTTTTTACTACTATCTAATACATTTGTAAGTATCTAACACAACATTACAAGAAGAGGCATCATTTTGAAAACACAGCTTGTCACTTTCAGGATATCAGACTCCTGTTTCAACGTTACCAAGCAGTGTCTTAGAAACATATGTTTGGTGCTTTCTCTTATATGTCCTAGCCTAATTCACTACAGGATGCTGAGTATCACGAGGTTGCTCTTTTATTTTCTTTTCAAAGTATGATTGTCTGTGGCGCCGCAGAAGTTCTTTACTCTCTGGCATTTCAACATAGTGCTTGCGACACATTGCAATTTTGTCCATTTGATTATTAGGCAATATCCATAATTCCAACATAATCGGCAAAGAAGTTTAGTACTAAGGAAAGCGAGAAATGGTATGAAAGAAAAGTCTCTAAGCAAAACTCAACAAAAACCAACAATTATAAGTCATAATATTAGAATTAACCTTAGCGTTTCAACAATCAATGTTTAGTGTTGTAGACATAGCAAAACACGCAATAACAAAAGGCTTAACCATTAAAATCCATAGAAGTACAAAAGATAAATTTCAACAATTATAACAAAGATTACAAGCAAACTGTTAAAAAATCCAACGTGGATACAGTTCCACAATATTCCATTTATAGATCCACAAAATTGAAGTAAATAAAAAAATTCCTTTCTTATAAAATATAGGTGGTTTTGTTTGATTTCATTGATAGGTAAGTATGAAAAATATCATACATAATAAAAAGTTGCCTTAAGGATTTAAAAAAATAATAACAAGAAGTAAACGGGTACAATCTCAAGGGTGAAAAATTATAACAGTGAATTAAAAAGTATAAACAAATAACTTATAGGGTAAAAATCTGTAATAGTAAATAAGCATAAACAAGCTACATTATGGATAAAAAGCTATATAGAAAGTAAACAAGCATAAACAAAAAACACTAAGAATAACAACTATAATAGCAAGTAAAAGTATAAGAAAATAATAGAAAGAAGTGTGGTGCTAATCGAATGAGCTTGTCAACAATAAAGATCTGCAAAGTAAGCAAGTCACGACAAACAGCAAGACTAAACCTTTATTTTTTTAACAAGATGTGAAAAGAAAAAAAAAAAAGTTGAATCAACTCTAAAATGGATAATTCAAACAAACAGAAGGCATGCATGAATACAAGTCTACCAATAAAAAAAAAAAAAAAAAGGAACTAATAATAGAACACAATAGACATACCAAGAAGAAACAGAACAAAAGCTACCCCATCAAAAAACCAATACTATCAGCAACCTAGAATAAGAGTTAATTAGAGTGTCTAGCAAAATGTTAAATATCTAAAGCATAATAATTAGTAAAAATAATAAGTAAATGAAAAAAAGAAGAAGCTTAAACTAAGTGTTGAAGAACAACTAACTAGGAACAAGGAGAAGGATTAACAGTCAAGGGGGAAAAAAAAGACATGACAAGAGTTCAGAAGAAGAATAAAGTAAGGAAAAGAGAAGAATAAGAATGGAAATAGTAAAGGTAGAAGGCTAATAACATAAACGTTTTGAGAGATACCTTTAGTATTATCCAATGGAAAAAGGGAGGGAAGAGAACATCTACTCTTTTGTCATAGAGTAGCAATGTATCGAGAAAAAAACAAAAAGGCTTGTAAAAATATCAAGAAGTAAGAGTGACGGCAGTAAGGATTTACAAGTTCAACCTTTGTATTATTTTTTGTCTCCCAAAAAAATACTATTGAATAAGGATAGGATAATTTAGTAATTTCAAATGATGTATAAACAAGGCAGCAGGAAAAAGTTTAACAACCCAACATACGTCAATCACAACTATAAAAACCCAAAGAAAAAACGTTAACCTTCAATTTCTAAGTTTTTTTTTTTTTTTTTTAATCCCATGCTTCTCACGGGATATTAGAGAAGGATGACCAAAACTTTTGACAAATCTCCTTCCCACTTTGTTAATTATGTTAATAAATAAAGGAAATTTTACAATCTCGTTGAAGAACAATTTTGTTGATCTTAAAAACTTATACAACATAAATTTTTAAAACACATAGTGTTGTATTAATATAAATTTTTAAAGTACAACAGATGACTCCGTTATAAGACAATAAAATTTTCCTTAAATATAGATTGCTCAAGAAAATATAATAAATAAAAATAGATACTATCGGCACATACCTATTGAATACAAGCCAGTAAAATCACCAGTTGAGACCTACATATTATAAGGGCTGAAAAAGTTGGGCCGTAATTTTGAGATCTAACTTCTAAGTGGGTTGGATAGTTAGACGGAGAGTTAATCTAGCCCTTTTATATGGGTGTTCTCAGACTTATTAACACTATGTAACATGCAAAAATTTATAAGTTGAAGGTGTTTGATTGTCAAAATTAGTCATTTAAAATATAATGTGCAAAAGTTAGATAGTTTAGGAGTGCAAAGTGCAATTAACCAAATTTTATTTTTGTTAGATGGAGTAATTTCAAGTTTTTAATTTTTCAGTTCTCTAAAACTGCCTCGAGTCCGATTTCCTGTTTACAAGCATTAATCAGAACAGGACCAAAAAAAAGATCCAACAACAGTTTACAGAAGTAGTGTAGTTTTCTGATTTATAATAGTAAGATCAAGAAGATCCCATTGAATTCCTCTAATAAATTTAAGAACAGCAGGAGGTGGAATTAATATGAACAGCAAAAACCAGCAGAAATTGCAATCTCAGACTCGAAAATGGGCATTGGGAGGAGTGTTTGTTCTGATCCTACCAAATTTATTCCCCAGTCTCCTCACTCCGTTGGCCCGTGCTTATCCTTCCCTCTTCTCAGTACATCCTAGATCTTTTTTTTTTTTGGTTCACTTTTTATTGCATTTGGAGATTTCCTTTCCTTTTTTTTTTTTTTTTATTTCCTTGAAATTTTCTGTTTTTTAGTATCTGGGATTGTTCAAGATTGAATTTTTCTTGTTGGGGTTTTTTCAATAATTTTAGTTGCAATAGTACTAATTTCCATGAAATTTTATGTTTTTGGGGATTGTTCAACATTGGATTTTTCTTGGTGTTTTTTTTTTCTTCATAATTTTATAAGTTGCAATAGTACTAATTTCCATGAAATTTTCTGTTTTTTTAGTTTCTGGGATTGTTCAAGATTGGATTTTTCTTGTTTTTTTTTTTTCCATAATTTTAGTTGCAATTGTTTGCCTGCCCCCCGCCCCCCTTTTTCTTTTTCTTCTTTTTTAGGAGAGTTTTGTTAGGAAGCCATGAAATTGAGGGAATCGGAATTTTGTACTGAAAAGATTGTGTTATGATTGCTTATATTGTGATGAAGAACTAGGTTAAGGTCCTTGTTATCTGGATAATTTTGAATACTTTCTTTTCCCTCTCTAAGCTTAATGTGGAGTTTAATTTGGTTTAGTTTTAATTCATTGTTCGCTAGACTTGGAATTCTTGAAGACTATGGATTTTTCTTGCCGCCCTTTTTCCTTACATAACATAATGGTGTCTCATATTTGGGTCATTAGATAAATGCACTCTTCGATTTGGATTTCAACATATTTTGCGGGTACAAGCTTGCGACCAAAACCTTGGTGGTCGAACGGACGTTTACGTAAGTGCCTGGGTACATGTATTGTAACAGGGGCAGCTAGGTTCATTAGTCTGGATGCTTAGTTTATTTGGGGGTGTCACCACATTTTCAGTAGCAAGCTTGTTATGTGATCAGTTTGATCCCAATAATTGACAGATTTATAAGTTAATGATACTATGTCATATACGAGCAACTTTCTACCTGCAAATCTAGGCAACTAACCTTTGCCTTTTGATGTTTCATCTTACAAAAAGCATATGTTTGCAATTTTAGGAATGGAATGCTCCAAAACCTATGCATTTGGGATTGATGAATGGTGCTTTGCAACAACAAAATGTGAGTAGGTGCAAGTGTTTTTTTAGTGGTAGGTGCTAGGTAGGTGCGTGCTAAGTTTACAAAGTTCATGAAGCTTTGGTTGCGAAGCATTTTCTGGAACTTGGAAGTACTATTACTTTTGATCTTTTTTGTCATTCAACTTTCAGTCTGATGAACAAGAATCAGAACTATGGTCATACAGAATCCCTTGCCCAACCAAGGATGGAAGCATTGTGCTGACTCTCATACTACATCTCGTGAGCCTTTTAAATGTTTTAATTGTATTTTGTTGCCTCATTGACGTTTTTTGAATTAGGCTCATATACTTTCTCGGAGAAAGTGACCGGGTTTCTTTGTCTTCTGATTGCTTAGCCCAAAACTGTATTTATTTTTTGTAGCTTTTCCCAAGAAGTCCCAGGGTTACATTCAAGTGTTTCTTGATGGAGGACTCAATCAGCAAAGAATGGGGGTAAAGTGGCTTCAGTTACTGCCTCTGTAGTTTATAAAAGTTTAAGCTACCTGCGAATCACTTAAGAGATTTCCAATTCAGATATCAACATTTTATGTCTTTCAATACTTAGTTTTAATGTTTTCCTTTTCTCCCCTTTGAAGATTTGTGATGCAGTAGCTGTTGCTAAAATTTTAAATGCCACACTCGTGATTCCACACTTTGAAGTGAATCCTGTTTGGCAAGATTCAAGGTACTGTAATGCTTAAGATTCTGCATGTTGGTTCCTATACCTAAACAGACACTTATGACTCAAAATCCTATTTTCTGAAGTTCATTTGCAGATATTTTTGATGTTGACCACTTTATCGATGTTCTGAAAAATGAAGTCTCTATAGTTAAAGATCTTCCAAGTCAATATTCCTGGAGTACCAGAGAGTATTATGCAACAGGCATTCGAACTACTAGAATCAAAACAGCACCTATCCATGCATCTGACACTTGGTATCTGGAAAATGTTTTGCCTGTAATGCAGAGGTTTGTAGAAATCATCATCCCTGCATTGTTGGTAATACAAATATAGTGCCCAAGATGTCACCAAGTCTGGTTAAATGTCTATGCTTATCTCTTCTCTGTAATTTGTGTCATCACTTCACTTTATTGCTTTTTCTGTTATCCATTTCTGTACAATCCTATTAGTGTAAGTCTAAACACAAGAAAGCTGATAGAATCATTACAATTGTAAAAGAAAGCATTAATTAGAGCTATTTCAACAATTTCAGAGGAAAGAACCAGTATCCCAATTTAACAAGGCTTCTGTTTTAAGGAATCAGGGTACTTGTGCATTTTGTTTACCTGATGTAATGCTAAATGGAGAAAGATCAAGATGTACATATTGTTCTAAGTTCTAATAATTTAGGGGCTTCTTCTATTTCTTAGAACTGACCGATAAGGAGGAAATATGATGGTAAATTGGATAATCTTTATTAATCTAGATCAGGTGAATCTAAAGCTGTTGTTGCTGTTCTCTTTGGTCCTTGTTACATGGTTTGCCATGCAGATGACTGCTTCCTCATCTATGTGAACCATTTTGTTTAAAGTCTGTTACATTCTTTAACTTCTAAGATTTTCCCAATGAGGTAGTTTAATTCTATCATCATGTCGTTGGAAACTGTTCTTGTAAATATCTACATCTGCAATTTGATTTCTAGCACTGACTTTTCTTCAAAACAGAGGAATGTGGAGCAGACTTCCACAATATGATTCTTCCTATAAAAATGTTAATTTGATTTGTACCCTGGTTTTCTGTTTCAGTCATGGGATTGCTGCTATTTCCCCATTTTCTCATCGATTGGCCTTTGACAACCTGTCTTCAGAGATCCAGCACCTTCGCTGTAAGGTTAATTTTGAGGGTTTAGTTTTTGTTCCCCATATCAAGATGTTAGCAGAGACCCTCATCAATCGCCTGCGCTATGCTGCTAGTGGTGACAGAGCATTAGGTGTCTCTAACCGGCAGGAGAGACTGGATGATAAGCGAAGAGCTGGAAAGTATGTCGTGTTGCATCTTCGCTTTGACAAAGTATGGATCTTTCAGCTTTCTTTGCTTTAAATTGCTCCCATATAGTAATGAGAGAAAGATTTGCGTGTGTTTTGGGGTGGGAGGGGGTAGGTAGAATAAGAAGAGTGTTTGGTTCTTTGTGCTTACCTACTAAGTTCTAGCTATGTCTCTTGCCTGTCTTGAATGGAGGGAATCAGGCAATTCACGAAGCGATATCTGTATAATTAATACCTTTTCTGAAGCCATACCGCAAATCTTTTGTCTTCTGGTAAAAGGTCGGAATCAGTTCACGAATGACTTCCTTTTTTAAATACATTCCTTCCATCGGTCACATCTGGTCAATCTGTACATATAATCCACAAATATGAATTACAGTATGTGATGTTGTAACATTTCTGGATATGCAATCTGCTAACTGTGAAGTTTTATGGAGAATTCCACTGTGATGCCTATTTCTCCAACCTATTACCCTTTCAGAACCAGTACACGTTTGGGTGAAGATTGAATGCCATATGCTAAACTAGGAATTCTAGAATTTCTTATTGCTCAGTGTCCTAACCTGTCATGGACAGGATATGGCTGCTCACTCAGCTTGCGACTTTGGTGGGGGTAAAGCTGAGAAATTGGCGCTTGCAAAATACCGCCAGGTACTTTGGCAGGGAAGGGTACTCAATTCTCAGTACACTGATGAAGAACTAAGACATCAAGGGTCATTCTCGTTGCCCTCTGACTCCAGAGGAAATTGGGCTTCTGCTGGCTGCTTTGGGCTTCAATAACAGTACCAGACTGTATCTGGCATCGCACAAGGTTAATCATTCTCCACTATGCTACAAAATATGAAGGTTCCTGTTTTGAGAAATGAGTGTCCAATAATTTCTTTTTATCTTTCTGGTGTTATTCAGGTTTATGGTGGTGAAGCAAGGATCTCAACTCTTAGAAAGTTGTTCCCCTATTTGGAGGATAAGAAAAGCCTTGCTTCGGCTGAGGAACGAGCTAAGGTGGAAGGAAAAGCTACTCTATTAGCTGCTGTGGACTATTATGTGAGCATGCACAGTGACATTTTTATTTCTGCTTCACCCGGCAACATGCATAATGCACTGGTAAGAATCGAGACATTAGATTGAGTGGTTGAATCTAGGTTCTGTTATCACCCGTACTTGACAAGATAAATTGGATTATTCACGAGAGAGGAATTTATTTTGGACTTGTGATTCTGGAATCTCCCCTCAGGTAGGACACCGAGCATACAACAACTTGAAGACTATTAGGCCAAACATGGTGCTCTTGGGCAAGCTCTTCCTAAATAAAAGCTTGGAATGGTCAGATTTCCAGCAAACAGTTAAGAACGGCCACAAGAATAGACGAGGGCAACTCAGGTTAAGACAAGCTACGCAATCCATCTACACCTATCCTATTCCTGATTGCATGTGTCAAGCATAGTTGATTCTGATCCAAACGCAAATCCTTTCGGTCCTCTTATTTCATACTAGCTGGTAACCACAATAATTCTTAGTGCAACTCTCTCCTAGTGACTATGACCTGCAATGAGAAAGGCAAAAGACCGATTGATTCACTCTGACCACCATTGGTTATTTGCCTGCTGGTTCAAGAAATTGAATTGTGAGTATTCTTCTTAGCTCCAGATGTTGCTAGTGCCAACCAAACCAATTAGTCATGTGGATATTCAATTCTTCCACGGTAGTCTCTGTCTTCAATCCGAAATGCATCTTTCCCTTCATGACAGTGTAGGCCTCCTCTGCATGGAATGGGACAGCCATCCACAAATTAGACTTGCTTTCTAATTATTACTCGTATCAAAGTTTAGTGGTTTCTAATTTTTTGAAGAAAGAGGTATTCTGATATTCTTGCAGTTCTGGATTGCATTTTGTGTGCTGCAAGTTTTTTTTCCCCCCCTCTGGATTTCTATAACATTATAAAGAGAGATGCCTCCATTGATCAGTTTATTCTGATTCTGTAGTAGGTGATTGGCTGTAATTTAGTTAACGGCTACTCTGTAGAACCACAATTTGTTTCTCCATTTGCTGATTCCAAGATACATATTACTGAATGAAATTTGAAACAAACTGAATCTTAAAGCAAGTTGTTCATTATCTATTGAAGGGTGGAGTAATGAAAGTTTTCTCATCATGCATGCATGTTTCGAGCTAGCAAATAAATAAGCCCACCAGGTTGGCTGTGGCAACTGTTCGAAAAATAAGGGAAAGAATGTCTTGCAATCTACAGGCTTGTGTTTTCTGTCTTATTGTGAACAAAAGCATAAGAACTGGAGAATTGGAGGAAATTATTAGTAAAAATTATTCCTCCAAAATTGCCAGGAACTCTAATATGAAGAATTGTCAAGAAGAAAACATCCATATAAGGTTAATATAACATCCCTTTGACAAGGCTAATCAACGACTAAATATATTTTAAGGAGCAGAATAGCATAAAACAGAATGCTCTGCACAAGGGGCCACTCAAGGACAGGCATAAACTTGGCAAGAATATGAATCTGACTGATGCATTGGATTTAGTGCAACTTTTTCCATTCAATTTCTGATCAGGAATGGAACCAGTAATGGGAGTTGTTTCCCTCACTACTGGTTTTGGATCTTGGTATCCCCTGGACTGGTTAGAGCTGAAAGAAAATATTGAGACTTGTTATCATATTTTGCAAGTGCCACTGCTCTGTTTATCGATTGATATCAAGCTTGGCAGTCCAGTAGTCACAAGTTGACTAGCAACACATTCTGAACCTGTTGAGCCATATAAGCTGAATTTCTTGATGGAATTCTCCACTCCAAGAAACTCGTAGACGTCCTTGTCAAACACTGGTTTGATAGTTTGAAGCTTACGGAGACTCGGGTCCTGAAGTTGACAGTATCTAGATACACAGATGGCAACGGCCCTTCCAACTATATCATGAGATGTTCTAAAAGGAACATGTAGACAAACTCAATATTGTCAAAGTGGAGGAATCAAATAGCTATCAATAATTAAAGAACATATAGTATAACATTTGCATCAAACCAAAAGGTCAGTTGCAATTAAAGAGAGACATATTAACAGCACTTAGATTATTGTGATTGTTTCAGAAAATGTAAACCTTGTGTAGAAAGTGTTATTTTAAACGCGAGGACACGAGTCCTAGTGTTCAGAAAGTTGATGCTTAACTAGCTGTTGCCGATTCTTCAGAAGTAAAGTCTAAGCAAGGTACCACATCACACATGTATGATCCTCTTTCCTACGTTGGTAAATTGTAACATTGGACATCTCGTAGAAGAATAATTTTTCCCTTGGAGGACAAGAAATGATTAGAAACCTGGGACATGATTTACCTTTTTCACAAGGTAATCTGCGAGTGTGGTAGCATCAAGATGACCAGCTGGTAGGGCTTTTTGTATTTTCTGCTGATTAAAAGTAATGTTCTGTGCAAACTCTGATGAAACCTCAAGCATTCCAATTATTGTTTTGACACTGTCAAATACAGTTTCCTTATCTTCCTGTTTGGGGAGAAAATCAGATGAAATGTAAGATTGTCAAATTAAAGGTACTGGCAGGAATGAAGGTAAGGCAACATAGGCATCAACCTTTATAGAAGTCTGAGAACACTAAGACACCTAATAATAGAAAGCTCTATATGAGAGTTGGGGTCATACTATGCACAATGTAAACTAGCTGCTAGATAACCGAGGGATGAACAACTATTACCTGCAAATCCCGATTGTAGGCATGGGACGGAGTCCTTTGCACAATACAAGAAGTGAAACCAGATCTCCTATCACTCTTGCAGATTTTCCACGAACAAGTGCCATTGGATCTGGGTTTTTCTTTTGATGCATTATATTACTTCCAGTGGAAACCGAGTCACTTGGGATGAGAAATTCAAATTCTTCTGATGCCCACAATACCCATTCTTCCCCAAGCCAAGATAGATGAGTAACCATGATTGAATTTGCTGACAGGAGCTCCAACAAAATCTCTATCAGAAATTGCATCAATGCTATTTCAAACAATTGTGTCACCAATGGATCAAGATTACGCAGCGAGCACGAAAATCGTTCAAAATCAACTAAACCTGAGATCACCTACAGATTGTGCTCATTGTATTCTGATAACCAAAATAAACTGGGCAAGAGATGTGAGTCATATTTTCATTGAAGATTAATTACTTATTTTATCATTTCTGGAAACTATATTAAAACGTCAGCACTATCAAAATGACTACAGTTTAGCGCAACCCTACACTAGATAGTAGAAAAAGTAAAACCATTTCATAATCTTCGAGCATTTTAGCATGACAGTAGCCAGAGTTGTTTTTGCTAGAGTTAAATCCAGGGGAGTAATGATACAAAACAACAAGTCTTCCAGGAGAAAAAGTGTCCCAAAATATTTGCATCTGTGTCTATTCCAGGCTCTCTAGTGGATCAGGAAAATATCAATAATAGTATACTGAATGATTCACTTGGTGAGAGTCTTATAGTTCTACAGTCGGAAGCAAAAGAGAGTCTGAACAGGACCATTCTTCTCGGACACAAGAATTCGTTCGTGGAGAACGTCTCGGATGCTGTACGGCAGCTAGAACCGGAAGCTGATTGAGCTATACTTGTTTCTCAAAGGAGCAATGAATCCCAAAGCTTCAGAAGTCATAAACCTATCAATAGGCAGACCAGTACCAGCTAATGCACATGCACCCAGAGGGCAGAAATTCATCCTCACTTTACACTACGGTAAACGGCCCTCCAACATCACGTTCAAACTACAAACGGTCATTCACTCATGAGTAATATGAAGGACAGTGGAGTTGAATTATTAAGTTCTAAGAGATGAATATGACAGAGGAAACCCTTTCATCCACCAATCAAATTAAAATTATATAAAAAGAACTCTGAACTAACAATAGCAAATTTATAAGAAAAGAACAGGTGAAAAAAGAGAGAGAAAGAATATAGCACAAATGGAAATAACAAAATATGGAGGTCAAAACAAACAAAAACAAACAGAAACAAGGAAGATGGGGTTTTGTGGAGGTTAAGGACGTCTTTGGCTGGGGAGAAACTGGAAATGGGAGATGAAAATGATGAAGAAGAAGAGGGGACAAACAGTGCCTCCATTATCCGGCGGCCGGTAATTGGAAACAACTCACCGGGATCTTTATTGTGTGGGACAAAATTGGGTATTGCATTTAATTAATCAAATGAAATAATTAGTAGAATATTTTAAGCTATTTTAGTAGAAATAGCTAAATATTTTAAGTAGAAATATTTAAGCTATATTTTAAATCAATTATTTATAGCGAAGTTTGTTCATCAATTGTGAATTTAATTAGTTTATGTTATATTTTATAATAGTATTTATCTTACAATTATTTAAACCTACAGCTAAATAAAATGACAAAAATCATACAATGAACTAAATATAAGTATTTAAAATTAAAAGGCTGATGATGTAATATGATTTTGTAATGGTGTGATGGCTAAGTGTAAGTAATAAAATTACACTTCTCCTATAATATATGTCATGGGAATGAATTAACAAATAAGTAAGTGAGGATTTATAGTAGATATCTTTATGTAAAAATTAAAAAAAAATGTATTGAAGGAGTATCACTGTAATTGTTATTCAAATAAAATTTGGGAAAATTTTATTGTCTTATAAACTATCATACAGTTAGGTTTTGAATATTTGTAAACGACAATATCATGTGTATCAAATGTTTGTATCTTAATATCTTAAAAATATTAAAATCAAGACAACGGTATAATATTTAACCGCATCACATGATTTCCCTAAATTTTAATATTTAGTATAATTTATTTGATTGATAACCAAACGGTTAGTTGCAATAATGTTTAAAAAGGGGTTAGTTACACTTTGTCGCTCTGTAAAAATGATTGTGTCTCGATTGGCTAGTTCATAAAAATTTATATGGTTTTTTGCCCTTCCTAACTATTGTAATGGTTAAAGTGACTATTAGTAAAAAATTTAGGAGGAGGTGCAAAAATACTAAATTATTCTCAAATAATTTTAAGTTTAGTTGCTTGGTAAGAGGAATTCTTGGGAAAATTACTGAAATAGTCCTTTAATTTTTTTACTTTAGTCGAAATATTTCTTCAATTTTTTTTGTAGCTAAAATGGTCTTTCAATTTTTATTTTTTAGTCAAGATACTCTTTTTATGTGAAATTTATCAAAAAAAAGAAAAAAAAATTTTATGTTGACTCGACCATAAAAGGACTTTCTTGATTAAAAAATAAAAATTGAAGGATTATTCTAGATAAAAAAAAAGGTTGAGAGACTATTTTAACAATTTTTTTGAAATTCTTATATAAATGTAATTTATAATATAGTAATATGAATTTTTAGTTTCAGGTTATTAAACGACATTATTCAACAGTTTATTAAACGACATTATTCAACGGGAGATGTTGAAGTGATGTTAGTTGATGGGTATTAAATGATGTTAGCAAATGAAAAAATATTTAAATAAATTTAATTTTACTTGTAAATGTAATAATATAGATTTAACCTTATACAAGATTCAATTCTGAGTATAAAAATTTATAAGTAAAATTAAATGTAAAATATATTTAAATATTTTTTTAAATAAAATAATTTAATATTAAATCAAAGAATTTAAGGATGGTTGCCAAATAAGTTTATGGAAGTATTTCGTACTAGCCGACTTGGTACAAACCACCACCGTACAAGTAACCACCACCTCTTGTGTTTCTTTCTCCCCTAAAACACGTTTTTGTTTCTCTCACTCCCGTGTAAAACACATATCTTCAAATCCACGACAAAAATATGGAAAATAAAACTCCCCACCCAATATTAATCAAAGAGATTTGGGTTTAGTACAGGCTTTTATTTGACAATCTTTAAGATACATACTATACATGGAACATGTATCTATATATACGGAAACCTTATGCATTTTTTGTCTTTTAGTTGTCTTTGTTCATTGAATCTTGAATTCCGTTCGAAATTTGATTCAGAAGGAAAGTATGTGTCTTTCTGAAAAACCAATGTTTGGGATTCTTGTAAAGTTTCAATTTTTGGATTTAATTTTTATGGGTTTTTTTTTTTTGTTTTGTTTTTTTTTTTTTGGGGGTTGGCTTTTTATGCTGTAGTTCAGGGGTCCTGAAAAATTAATGTGCTCAATTCAGGAAAGATATTTAATGGCAGCTTTTTTTTTTTTTTTTTTTTTTTGAGGTATTTAGCTAGTAAAATTTGTAGAAAATATGTAACAATTGAATTTTGCTTAGTGTTTAGTAGCTTTTGGGGTCTTGTTTTTGTCAAATACTATTATGTAATATAATTAGGCTGAATTTTCTGGGTCAAATTTGATTCCTTTGTTCTCTTGACTTATTTTTTTATTGTTTTAGCTGTCATCTCATTACTTCTGTTGAAGTTGAATGTGTGATAACTTATCTGGATTGGTCATATGATATTTTCAAAAATTAGAAACGAGAAAAAAAGAGTAATATGCACCTTCCCGGAAATTGATGACACTCATATAGGTTCAATTGAATGAAAAACGACTAAAAATCTCCACTTTTCTTCACATGTTAATTGATGTTTTGCTGATGCATATGTTTTACATTATTGCATTTTTGTTTCGGTTGTTTCCTTGAAGGTGGTTGGTGTCATTTTTTTTAATGTAATTGTTACTATTATTGCAACAGGGATAAACAACCGTTGAATATTCTGCCTAGTTGTCCAGATTGTCAGGCCATAAAAGTACATTGTATGTACCTGCATTTTCTTTTCTCTATCGATCAGTCTGGATTTGCATTAAGTGCTCTTTGGTGTGAAGGGGTTCTTGTATTAGTGGTATCTATGGCTATAGCATTTACAAATCATGTCATGGTGGTTATGGAGTGGGAAGCAACATGTCTCATGCAGAGCCCAAAATCGCAACCGGGAATTCTTTAAATCTTTCACCTGATTTGGGATTGTGGGAATCAGATACCTTAAAATTTCCTTTTGTTCGTGGGGGAAATATAAGATCCTCCTCCGGACGAGTTAAAAGAAAATGGCATAGTCGGGAGGAGAGGAAAATTGACAAGGAGTATGATGTTGTTATTGTCCCATCAGATGGTGGATGCTATTCGGGGTCTGAGTCTGATGATTCGGATTGGTCAATTGGATGGTTGGAACCCCATGGCCCTGCCTTCCAAACAGATGATGATTCAGATGATAATTTTGCTGTGCTGGTTCGTTGTTATGGACGTGATGGGGAAGAACTGGATGACAATTCAAAGAACGTTGGAAACATCCCTGATCTGTATGCTGCAGGGTAAGATTGAGCTTCTAGTGATGTTGATCCCTAGATTGACAAACATGAAAATTTCCTCAGGAAACTTTGTCCGTCCTAATTTATTTGATTGTTCAAACTTATATATTGTCCTTCTGAACTACATGGGGTTACATAACAAGTAAACAATCTGATGTGAAACTTTTCTCGTGAGATTTGTGTTGGTCAGTAATGTTATTGGCATTGGAAAGTCATTAGTTATTTACCTGGAAAATTGAATATGCTATTAAATCTTATTTGGTTATGGAAGGTGCTTTTGCTTTCATTGCATATTTTAAGTTGGATTCACAAGATAAGCTAAATGAACTATTGCAGGATGTTTTGGGTAAGTTATGATTATGTTGATCATTTTGCAACCTTGTGCCTTACCGTAAGTGGACCTCCATGATAGTTTTGATAACATTCTAATTTTGACTACTTGCAGAAGCATTGAAACGCCTTGCCTTTGGATAGTATTCTTGTTCTTTGATCATTGTCTGCGTATAGTTACATAGAAAGTATGTGAACTTTTCATAGAAAAATCTATAAATGCATGAATATCAGCTGCTGTCATACTCCTTAAGCTAAAAATGAAATTAGGAGATTACTTGTTCTTTTAGTAATTGGAAGAACTATTTTAATTAACCAGTTTGCTGCAATATTTACTAATGCTACCAAAACAGGTCAGATCTTTTGAAATTTCAATCCCAGCTTTAGGTTCTTATGCCCTGATTCTCCTACCCTATCATGGAATTTGTCTCCTTTCTTGACTGCCCCTGCCACCTTTTAAGGACAAGTGACAAAATGAGAAATTTTGTGCTTTACTCGTGTATAATGTAGACTGGGGAGGACACAGGCAAAATTGAAAGTGAGCTGTAGCAGATTTATTTGTCTAGAACAATTTCAATTTCTGGGTACCTCAGCGCCCAGATCTCCCCCCAAATCCTCTTTTTTTAACTTTGACTTGTCACTTTCAAGTCTAAACAAATAATGACGTTCCTGGCTTTGTCAAACCTGTTTAACTACCACGTCAAGTAACTGCATCAGTCATCATTCCTGGATTTGCAAAAATGCTTAAATACCATGTCAGGTAACCACATCAACAATTAGATTAACTACAATGGTTGGTGAAGTACTATTAGCTAGCAAAGTTACAAAGTTGTCATTTAAAAGTTTGCTCAAGTTTTAATTAGCATTAAAGACTTCATTAATCTGGTTATTTTTTGATGAACTCTAAATACTTTCCTAACTCTATGAAACAGTATGAAAATCGGGAACCTCAGTATACCAATTAAAGGTTATTCATTATTTCATTTATCCTTAAAAGAATATAGTAGTAATGCTAGTAGAACTACAAATATTGTAGGTCTAAATAAATTTTAGCTTTATGCTTACTACTAGTAGTAGGGGGAATAGGGACCATGTGCAAGACCACATAGGCAAATTCTTGTGTGCACCAAGGTGTATAGTGCACCAAGAGACAAAGGGTATGGACCTTATATGGCCCCACAGACAAATGGGTCCCACAATGGGACCAGGGACGGATTTAGGGGGTGGGCGGGGGCCACCACCCCCTAAGATTCTAGAAATTATAAATTTTAGCCTTTAAAATTTTGAAAACTTAATTTGTATCCTTATAAAATTTATATTTCGCGCCCCTAAATTTTTGAGAGAAATATAAATTAGCCTTAATAAATATGTAGCTATTAAGTCTTGCCCCCTTAAGGTAGAATTCCTGCGTTCGCCCCTGAATGGACCTGCACCATTTGTGTACTTGGTGCGCATAAGAATTTAACGACCACATAGTTTACTCGGATAGGATCAGTGTTTTAATTGGATTTAAATAGTTTAAAGAATGCTAGAAAAGAACATAGTAGATTAGTCTCTAGGAGTCCTTTGAAAGTAATACATTAGAATTGCTGAATGGAGGATTCATGTTGCTACCTCCAAATAGTATAGGCTATTTCATGCATTGGTCTGAGCACAAACCAGAATGAATCAGGCCATTCTTGTTATCTATTTATCGCATCTGCAACTGATTTTGCAGGAGAGTTCTTTATGGTCTTATTATGTTGTTAATTTGCCTGAGACATGATTGAATTGCAAACTGCTGCATGATTTAAGAGGACATCATTTTATGTGATTTGCCTGTTATTCTGGAAAAGTTCTTGCGGTTTCTATTTGTGGCATCTTTGTCATTGTGAAAACTGTATTAATGAACTACCACAGATAATTACTAGTGACATCTCAAAATGTGTTTCATTTCCATTTTCATTTGTTCTTGTCTATCCCTAGTGCCTTGATCTTAAAATTCAATGCTTGACAGAGTCAAAGGAATTTACGTAAAATCCCAATGTAGAATTATGTGACCTTTCTTAATTTTATTGGCAGCTCATAACCTGGTTATTGATTTCTCTATTTGAATTGATGGAAACTAGTTTTGTTAATACACACATACTGAGTGAGACGGAGCCATTGTCTTATTTTAACACTTTGTTGAGATCGAGTGTTCTCATATTGGTGTTGTTGCAGCATTTTTTGTTTTTTTTTTTAAATATATTTTTTAATATATGAATGCAGGAAGCAAGAAGAATATGGAGCAGTGGCTTTCTTTTCTACAGAACAATTGATGTAAACAACACCATCTGTGTGAATCTATGCTGCTTTTTGTGTGATTTTGCCCTAGTGCATTAACATATCATAGGAATCAGCCCAAACATATGAACACTGAAAAAATAAAAATACAAAATGAAAATGAAAACTGTAAATAATGATACAATAAAGGAGAGTAATGTGGTAATATATTCATAGTGCGAGTAGTTGAGGAGTGAGTAAAAATTATTGGAGTGTAGGAGAAAAGGGGATGATTGTTTCCTTCTTATTCAGTTATTTTGGGGCAAAGATAAAATAAATTGAGGACTCTTTTTGTCTGGGAGATGATTATTCTTCATTTCTAGCCAGTGAATTGGCAAGGCCTGCAAATATGAGGGACTCAAAGGTGAAGGGTTTGCTTTGTTGATGTAAATAGTTGTGTAAATAATTTTGCTTGATAAGTCCATGCAATGGTCATTTGTATATAGATCAGATTGCACCTGAATATCAGGTTCCTGTAAACAATTGGACATTTCTTGGTTTTATTATGGCAAGTAATAATACTCTGTTCAATGGACATATTCTTGATCTGCTGTTCTGATACCTTTTTTTTTTTTTTTTTTTTTTAAATAATAATACCAACACTTCTACCTGTAGCAGAAATCTTTTATTTATCAACGTCGAGACTTGATATTTTATTAACAAAAATAACGTAATGTCCTAGATAACAAAAAAAGATGATTCTACAAAGGAAATCCAGTTTGCAAGAGACAATAACTATCTAATTTAAAAGTGAAGAGGATATTAAAAAGAATAATATGATCATAAAAATTATGACTGCGAAGTTTGAATAAGGTTGGCGGACTAATTTATCAAGTCTCGAACAGCAGAACTACCTAAAGTGAAGAGGATAGTAATGGGAATAATATCATAAGAAAAATTTGGCTGCAAAATTTGAATTACAAGGTTGGCTGATGAACTATCAAGTCTACAATAGCATGACACGAACAAACTTTTCCTCCAATACAAGAGGTTGATTAAACAAAAGATCCCCTGCTTACATTAGATCGCCTTTAAATTATTTACAAATTAATCAAAGAGGGCTGGACTATTCACTGATGAAAAGATCCGAGAAGTTACATTCACAAGCTCCATTTTTATTTTTTTATCGAACTTCTGCAAAATTACATACAAAAAGAAAGGGGAAAAAGATAGAAATGAGAACATCGAAGGCATTCACAGGTAATCAATTCAAACCAGCGAACCATTTTTTCACTTTGCCCCATTCTCAGCTCCTGCTTCTTGTTGCCTTGTTGCTTGTCCATCATTTCCACCCACATCCATGATTACCGAGCCTTCTTCTCTCTTTGCCATGTTTTTATTCTCAAAGATTTCCACATTCGCAGATTGATTATCAGTGGTGCATTTAACTGGCATACTCAAATCGTTATCCTTAGTCGTGGCGAGCTAGCTGTCAGACTTGGTTGAGGCCTCATTGCCATTCAGACCAAGATGACAATTGCTAGCTGCTATACGTGAGCTTGGTGAACGAATCTGACCTTCCCCAGCTTGTTTGATAAGAGCATTTGCTGAAGCAGAGACCTCACCTCCACTGGCGTGCTCTTTCGATGTTTCACCCAAATCAGATGCTTGACCTCCCTCAGCCTGATTACTACCTGAATTTCCTGAAACACCCGGATACTCTTGGAGTTGATCTGTTCCAGTATTGCCAGAAACAGTAGTCAGATCTCCTTTCATTTGTTCATTGGGTCTGTTGCATTTTGAACCCACTTGATCTTCTTGGAGAAGCTCTTTCTTGGAGTTGCTGGACCCAAATGTAGTAGAATCCTCTATAGCTTTTAGCTCAAGCCTCGAAATAGGGCCAGATGTTGGAGCACTGTTTACTTCAGATGGTCCACTTAATTCTTCAGGAGTGGCAACAGAGTCAGGTCGTTTTACAGGTGTCGCAGGGTGTTTTACGGACGTGCCTTGCACTTGCTGAGTCCCACCAGTTTGTGAAGAATTTACTAGGGCTGTTGAGTAAGTGGAAAGTGCTTTTGATGCTAAGCCAGTACGAATGAAGTGCACATTGCTGGGCAATGAATTAGTGTTTCCTGCCATAGAAGATTTGAGCACAGAACCTCCAGGCATGATATGGACGGCTTTCTTAGATTGTGCAGCCTTAAGTAGTGTTGCAGCATCTGAGGGGGTAGCAATGCGAGCTCCAGCAGCAACTGCTGCTGCTTTGACCATTGAATCAGGACTGAGAGAAGATTTTGTGGATGGTTTCTTGGTTGCAACTCGAGGTTTTGATGATCCAATCTGATGCCCTGAAGTGGACACAGAGTCGTGTTGAGTCAGAGCCAGGGATGACGCGATGACAGAAGAAGATTCAGTAGCAGGACGTTGTCCAAGTTTGCTGTGGGCAGCATTCGAATTTGTCCCTGCAATCCAATTTCAACCAAATATTAGTGCAAATTTTGTAGAAGTTGATGAGAAAATGCTGAACTTTAGCTGTGAGGATGACCTGGTGGGATGTTGAATTTCAGTGATTACGGAATGTTCAATCAAGAAAAGCATAATTCTTTTGATAGCATCTACCAACCAGTTGCGCACTTTTGCAACTGACTAACTATAAGATGCAGAAATTTTTTTTAAAGTATTTCGCTCGTAATTCTTTAAGTTAAAGAATTTTGCAAATATCAACACGAGATGACAACAGGAACTGGGCATTCTGCCTCCCTAACCTTCAAAATAGCTGTATCATTGCAAACAGATAACTGACAAGAGCAGCCAGGTTTCCAAACTCTATTGCATGGGAAGAAGCAATGCTGACGTGTCAGAAGGTAATCAAAGCCTCTATTCAGTTAAAAGAACTCAATCACCTCAAATAATTTATTATTGTCTGATACAGGACAGCAGGAGACGTGCTTCAAAACCTTAAAGCACCACTATTACTATCAGTCTAATTTTTTTGGCAGGCAGCTTACTACTACTCCATAACCATACAGTAGAAAATCTTCTCGTTTCAAATATTATAGGAGCAAATATTAACTAATGGCTTTTTTATAAGTACACACAATTGAAATTAACCACTAAATGTCAACAAAAGCTTTTTCTGCAACTTCACACACTCAATTGAAAGTAACCACTAAGCTTGGTTTGGGAGTTGAGATTTGGAGAGAAAAGAAGAGAAAGGGAAGGAAAGCATGATATTTTTCTTTGTTTGGGAGTTTTAAGTGGGAAGAAAGAAGGGATTTGGAGGGGAATGGAGGGATAAGAAACTTAAAAAAATTTCATTCCAAATGTGGAAGGAAATGGAAGGAAATGTTATTTGTTCTTTAATATTTTTTGTAATGCCAATTTTAGCCACTAAATATATAACAAAATCTGTAGTAAAATACTAAAACGGAGGCCTCCATCCAGGGAGGCCTCCACATGTCCCACTTAGGTTTTCTAAAGTATTTTTTTTAGGGGACAAAATTAAGGATTTCAAATGCATGAACTATGAGAAGTCGCAACTTTTCATATCAAACTTGGTTTTTTTCCTTCATTTAACGAAATGAGACTTCAAAAGCATGCAGGATTATGAGAAGTTACAACTTCTGAAATCAAATTTGGTGCTTTTGGATGGTGACAAGCCACAACTTCTCCTATTTTGGATATTATAACCATCAATTCTAACAATTTCAACAGAATCACATGCTTTACATCTATCTTTTCCTCTTTTATGCGGTATGTCAAAACTCTAAATTATACTCAAACTTCTTCCTCAACCTCCTCTGCTGCATAACATTTTTTATTTTGTGTGTTTTCTAATTGATTTCATATTTTTCTTAGATCATGATTGAACAACTGTGTGCTTTTTTAATAACTTTAGTTGAATATATTATAATAGTTATTTCAATCAACTGATCCATAGAATCATAACCATTTCAGTCAACTGATGCAAGAATTCCAAATATAGAATTACTTGATAGTTTTGTGACTTAGAAAAGTTTTTATCCTATTTATTATCTTCTTCTTTTTTTCCATATTTAATTTTTTGAACATTTTCTTCATAGTAGCTATGAATCACGATATTAATTTTGTTAATTTTTGTCAATTTACATTAAAAACAGGCAAATTTCCTGTGCTCTAAAATAAATTTATACCCGTGCATTACAATCTAGTATTTAACTAAAAGGATAAACATGAAAATGTATTCATTTTCCTCCCCAAACTCTCAAACAACATGGAAGGAAACTACAATCCCTTTTCTTCTCTTCTTTTCTTTCCCAACTAAAACTTTCTCTTCCTTTCTTTTCCATCCTAAACTCCCAAACTCACTGTCAATGTCCCACTTACAACCAACCAACCAACCAATATTACCATTTAAGTCACCCATGTCTCCATCCTATCTTTTTCCTTCCCAGCCAAATCTATACTCATCATTCACGATTATTGTAGGTGAGAAATGCATGTATCATTGTGGAGCAAGTTGAATAATTATTTCTTTTCCTCGTAATTTTGATCACACAATGTATGCCATGAATACTAGTACATGCAGATATTGTTACCTGACGTGATAGAAGTAGATGATTTCAAGATATCCCCCATAGGCATATTAAGAGCGAGGGACATAGCCCGTCTGGCAGCCAGTTGAGCCTCAGAAAGCTGTGAGCCTGTTGCTGGAGTCAAATTACCCTGTCGTTTCTTGATAATGGCCCACCTCTGCACATATTCATGATCAGGAAATTAGACTAACTGAATACGTAGAACAGCAACACCTGACAGAAATAACACTAAAAGTCGTTTACATGATTAGACACATTTTATTAGCTTGCATGCCTCACTGGGTAGACTATGTGTCTAAGTTTTCTCTTCACGAAACTCACAGAACTTTGTTTATGTAATATAGATCCAGTGTAGTTTTCCACACATGTAAACTACAGAATACCATTCCGTTGCCGGGATTTGAACCCGGGAAACCTGGGAAAACCCAGACATCCATGTCTAACCATACTAGATAACAACGGATTCCTATAGCATCAAAGTCATAACTTTATAGTTGACTAAAATTCCAATGGGAAAAAACCATATATAAAGAAACTAAAGCAGGTTGACTACTGATAAGAATCAATCACCACATATACAACATTGGGCTTAGAGGTCAACCATATCATCATGGGGCTGAGATAAAACCTACTAGCTACTATTTATTAACCCAAAATCAAACCCATGAAGAAAATTATTTTAAACAAACCTTGTTCACATCAGATGTTTTGCAGTCTGCACATTCTCTAAATTCCTTTGACCTATTTATTCATTTTCCTACACCATTAATTGATTCATTACATCATTCTCCATGAGTCAGAACTCAAAAAAAAATTTACAAATTAGTTTTTACTGTTGCCTCATAAAAGGCTTCCTGCGAGTAATGTCTGAAGTATTTAGAATCAAGGTCAATAATGGGCCTGCCATGCAACCGAGAAAGATCTCATATACTACCAAATTCCATCTCAATATTCCAGGAAGCCTTAAGAACACAACATGTAGCAATATGGCAAAAGAAACAATACTATCAGGAAACAGAAAACAAAAAGATAAAGAAAAAAGGACACACACAACGGCTTACAAGCATAGCTGCATATCTTTATCACTGTCATTGAACCTCGAAACAACTAATCTAGTAAGGTCTATAGACAATGATATTAGCTTCCACTTCTCAAAATTCTTCAAAGCAGGGGAAAAAAATAAGGCATCTCAAAAGTTTCATTACTTCAGAATTTGCCAGTGTGTTTGCCTAGTAGTTAATTTGTTCTACAACTTGCAGAAATTCTATGCAAACAATGTTTCACCACATTTTTGCAAATTCAAATGAATCTTTGGGGAAAAAAAGGAAAGAAAGAACTTCTTCCCAATTTTTTCTTCCTCTTTCTATTTGCAGCAGCTCCTCTTACTGATTTTTTTGTATTTGCATCTATTTAAGTTAATCTTACAGTAGTTCTAGGAATGACAATTCTCCTTAATGCCCAAGGACTGCAGTTAACTGACTGCCTTCTCAACTAAAGGCAACAGCAGAATTAAATTTGTCAACAGAGTAGAACAGACTTAATCTTCTGCCTGTGATTCAACTCAGTTTAGGATCGTCATACTTGTTTAAAAGAAAAGGTCTAATATGAGACAACTTTAGTTTAAGGTCAAGATTAGCGATGGAAATAACCCCAACAGAAAAACTCCAAAATTGTAAGTAAAATTTAAGTTACACTTTTTATTTGAGTAAACTCTTATGCATACTATTCCTCCACCATGTAAGACAGCACTCTCTTAGATCCAAGTGAATTTGGTAGATAAGGTTAAGACCAATAAAACACAGTTGGACCATAAGGAAACTTTGCAACTGAGATAAAGAACCTGAGATAGTTGTGTGGCTGTTCTATCACTCTTAAAGTCTCCTTTTAAGATATTTGCCCAATTTCCTTCACCAAACTTTTGCACAGCAGCAATAAGTTCCAGATCCTCTGCTGATAAGATGACCATGCTTTTCTTTTCCGTCGAGGCAAATTTGCATTTGTTGCCCCATTAGAATCCAATGCTTCAGAACTTCCATACAGAAGGCAGTGACTGTTTCTGTACAGAAATTGGCACGGTAATGTTTATCCCTTGTGTATTACAATGAGAATTCTCAGGAGCTTTGGACATCTGGCCTTTGGGTATATTAATAGTTAAGGGAGCTTCAACTGTTGAGCCATTGGGATCGCTTGGTCCAGATGCAATTAATACCTACCGAAGCAAAAGGTTAGCCAAAAGTCAGAAAGCATATACAAAATGGCATATAGAACTGTTGCAAGGTGCAATATATGCATTACAACTGTTGCAAGGCACTAGAGTTCAATCACAGATTTGAACTCAGTAGCGTATCTTATCAAGCCACAAACCTAAAAAATCTATTTACATTAATAAAAACAGACACCAATCCATTTTCTCCCTAATATAAGCCCAATAAGAATCCAATACTGCAAGCAACTGACCAGATCGTGAGTCATTCCTTTGTCCATGCAGCCACAATGACAGATAGCTAAGCAACTCAAGCAGCAGGAAGCAAGATCAACAAGACCAAATTAACAAATACTTACTCCCAGGCTTCAAAAGCTTGTTATGTCTATAAAGACTAAAATTGAAGTCCTTAAGGATACAGTGCCTTAAGTTATCCCATACAAGAAACACACTATACATTCTATTCTAAAATTCTTACCATTTTGGACATTTATGTTGCGACCATCTTTGTACAACTACATTCCAAATGTAAATAAATCAATTATGTTTACCCGCAAAATGTGAAAATTAGCTTTACATAGAAAACTGGCAAAAATCACCAACAGACATAATGGCCACTGTCCACACAAGAGAACATGAAATGCTCATATACGCACATACTACAAAATCCAGACATACAAGATACTGACAATTTTCAGCATAAAACTGCAACAACACGAAAGCACATTACATATTAGACACCAACTTTACCTTCACACAAGCTAATATTTAAGTTCATGGCAGCTTCCGCCAAAGCTTCATTACTCACAGCAGGAAAAGCTTCCAATTCACATTCTAAATCACTATCATCATCCTGCCAACACGCAATAATCACCAAGTCTTAACACACCTTTATTACCAACCAATCCAATTCAAATACACGAATCACCTCTATATCCCTCAGCCATATCAATAATAGCATTAGTATCCCCACAACAAATTATTTCCCTTTCCCCTAAATACAATGGCACACACGTGTATATATTAAGACACACACATACAAATAGTGTGTATATCCCTCGGCCATATAAATAAAAGCACATGCATCCCTACTAATATTTACATTTCCTCTAAATACGAGATGCATACAAATGGAAACACCACACACACACACACACACACCCCGACTCTAATTGAATAATGACATCGACTCTAGCAAGCAATTTAGTTAAACCCTAAATTTCAAGCATTTGTAATTAAATCACCTCAAAAACAATCCAAAATGCTAAATTACCAGAGGTCAAATTGTGAGCAGCATCATCGAATCTATCAAGCAAAGCGTGGCGATAAGCCAAATGCCGCCACAGCATTTGGTACTCCGTCGGGTCAGAAATTCCTGTGGCCGACTTTTTCACCAAAACATTCCAATCGATTTTTGCATCCTGTAACTGCGCCACCTCCTGCAGCAGCGTCAGCACCGTCGTCGCGGTGTACCTTCATTCACCAATTTCACAACAAATAATTTTTTTTTAAAATAAAAAAAAATCTGAAAAAAGAAAAAAGTACTGATTTTGAGATACCTTTGCAAAAGAGTGGAGATGTCTTCTTCGGTGACGATGTTTTTTCTCGGCTTCTTCGATTTCTCCCCCATTTTCGATACTTTTTCCTTCTGAATTTGCTGAAATTGGATATGGTACAACCCTAGAGAGAGAAAGAGAGGGGGTTTTACAGAGAAATTTAGGAGGGGGAGGATTCTAACTTCTAAGTTCTAAGACGAAGAAGACTTGGACGACGACGTTTTCGGGTGGACGGAGATGTTCTGAGTGGATACTGAAAGACAGTTGAAGATCGTAGAAGACACGCGCACTCCGAAGATTGTGACGCCAGAAGAAGTGGAGAATGGGAGCTTGGGTACACCGATGACTTGCGCGTGAGAGGTGAGGTTGAGACTCCTCCAGTTTGGGGCTCAAGGAATCTAATTGTAGTGAATGACGTTAAAGTCCTCGTTCTTAAGCTTGTTTTACCAATGCGCCACTCTCAAGTTTTATTATTATTTTTCCTTTAAAAAATTAAAGAGACGTTCTTTGGTACCAATAAAATGAAAATATTTAGATACACTTAATTTTTATCTCTACTTATAAACCTTGTTATGTGGATCAAGAGCGGATGTATTGGAGCTTGGGAGGCGGCTGCCCGCAAGAATTTATAAATTGTGCTTTGATTCCCTTAAAATTTTACAAAATTTTTATTATACTGTTAAATTAGATTTTGCCCCTCATAAAAGTATTCTTTAAATATATGATAATATAGCCTTGTCCTTCAAATGACACATTTGAAATTAACCTTTGAGATTTTTTAAGAAATTTAATTGCATTCGTATTAAAATTATATTTTACTCTCCTAATATTTTATAAAACATTATAGAGTAATCCCTCCAAAATATGTTAATATAATCTTACTTCTCAAAGTTCAATTTATGCATTTGTCTTTGGTATAAATTAAATAATATAGAATAATTGATATTAATTAATGTAAGGAAGACTAAATCCTAATCAAAGCTTATAGATGAGATTTAAAATCGGGTCTATCTAACTTCTTTTTTTTTGGAATAAAATACTTTAAATTGGGATTGCATTTATTTTTGGTCTTCATGCAACAAGAACGGATAACCTTATGAATGATCTTGTTTCTTACCCCCAACAAAAAATGAATTCTCTCGTATTTAAAAGGGTGTCAATTTGTGATATCAACCTATAACACCACACAAGTATGACATGAAATTAGTGGATTAAGGTTAAATTTTCATACTACGAGACACAATACGTGCGTTGAATGTTTTTGACACTTTCACTATATTGTGTACAATAAAGACGTGGATGCATATCTACTTGTAATGCCGAAAGTTCTAATGTTATATGAAGTTTAAGTATATCTTTCTCCCAATTTAAGCATAACTAGGAACTCAGAATTCCGAATGATAAGGACCAATATCAATTTTGTGCAGGCTGGGCAAGTTGGGTGTGCCATACCCATCAACACAAACGGCTGGGCAAGTTGGGTGTGCCATACCCATCAACACAAACGGCTGGGCAAGTCGGGTGTGCATCTCTTGTGATCACGGGACTGCATTTAGGGGTGTTCAAAATAACCCGCCGATTCAAAAAATCAATGAAATCGGTCTATTTTGAACAATAAAAGAAGGGTATCCGAACCGGGTCAAACAATCGGTTCGGATAGTAAACTGGTCCACATACAGACCGGTTAGGAAACCGGTTCACTCTTTAGTGAACAGCCAGTTATACGAACCGGTCCATAATCAAGGGCAAGTGTGTAATTTCATCAAATATGGCTTTAAATTTTTTTATTCATATGTTCATAGATTATTGACTTATTTTGTAGCTGTAAATTTGCTTAAAAGAATATTCGATAATTCAATTTTTTTTTTTTTTGTTGATAATTTATTTTGATAGTAAGTTCTTTTTTTTCTTCCTTTTATGTTCATATGCATGATTGAGTTATTTTTTTTTTTTTTGGTCTAAAGGGATATTTGATAAATTAAGAGAAAAATGATATTTGTCTAAATTATACTTTCAGTTTGGAAAAGAAATTTTATAAAATTGATAATTTTATTGTAGTTAGTTGTATTTGCTTGTAATACATTGCCTATAATTAGAAAAGAGATTTTATTTTATTTTATAAATACATAAAATTGACTTGATATAAACCTTTAATTTTTGAATTTTTTGAATTTTTTTTTTTTGTTGTCACACCAGTTCAGGCCGCGAGTCCCGAACCTCTTCAATCGAGTAACCAATCATCCGGTTACTCGAAATATGTGAACCGGATACGATTCAAAAAATTAGTGTTAACCGATAAGACCGATTTGGATCACTCCACATGCTCATAGACCGAATACCCGATCCATGAACACCCCTAACTGTCCTATCATCCAACACCCCACCATTCAATTATTGTCCAAATTTTGATGGCAAAGTTATGGATTTCAAATCCAAATTCATGTCCTTCATTATCTTGGTTTCATCAAGTCCAAAATAAATTTACATGCATATGAGAATCTCCAGAAAATTTTCTGTTATATTCATTAGAATCTGAAACCAAGAATTCCATGATAATCAAGGAACTAACAGAGGGCAAACCTGCGATGACTTGTTTCGGTACTTTATATTGGTAAAATAGGGTAACAAACAGGAAATTGGGTGATACATGGTTGGCAACTTGCCTTGTATCACCATCTAAACAAAGTGCAAATTATCAGCTTTATTCTAACTTTCCCTTTGTTTACATTACTAATGTTACAAAACCATGCAAAACAGCCCTACTACAACCACCACTTTGGCTCCACATGACAAAAATACTTAAACTCACTACCTAGTATGATGTGTATCAATGTTGAATTTAACAAAGAGATTACAGATATATATATTCTGTCCAATAAACCGGGAAACCCTGCAACCCAGCGGACAAAACTTTATAGTAGCTAGGGATGCAGGCCTGGGTTGAATTAAATGTTGGTCCATCACTAGTTGCTGGCACTGCAAATACTGCAAAGAAGGATCTTGAGATATGGAAGAAAAAAAGAATTGCCCGGCTGACCATAAAGCAAACAATTGGTAAAGAACTAAATATTATCACCACACATCCCTGAGATATCGCCCATCCATTTGTAGTTTCTTCACAATGGCCTCTGCTTTTGTGGAATCGACCTTTTCCTGAATTTACAGAAAGATAGATTACATGTATGAGTTTTTCTATATGACAGAGACAGAGAGAGACACACACACACACAGAGAGAGAGAGAGAGAGAGAGAGAGAGAGAGCATCTCCAACCTGGTCCTGGACAATGGTATGCAGAGTGCGATGCATGAACATCTTTTGCCATCCCCTTTGCATCCCCACAAACATAAAGATACCCCCCTTGCGATATCAAACTCCAAAATTCAGCAGCCTTCACAAGAGAAAACAAGATGGCTGTTAGAAAAGAGTGATTTCATCTCTTAACCATAGCCAAACCTGATAAGAACTAACAAACCTTCTCCATCATTTTATGTTGCACATACTCCTTTTGTGACCCCTCCCGAGAAAATGCAACAATCAGCTCCGAAATTACACCTTGATCCACAAAATTATTTAGCTCATCCTCATAAATGAAGTCCTAGAACCAAATATCATTTTTAGGAAATCATGCTAATGCGTCTTGAACAGTGGATTAACATAATTTATGAGATTGTGAGGATGAATAGAATAGTAATGATTACCATCCTGCGATTTCGGCACCCAAAGAACAGTAGAGCAGGACCAAGCTGTGCGCCCTCTTCTTTCAAGGCGAATCTTTCCTGTAAGGTACATCTGTTCAATAAGATTTTTCTTATTGGAGACCATAGGAACAAAAGAAATACACAAATTGACATTATCCTTACTTGTAAAAAGCCTCTAAATGGAGCCAAGCCAGTGCCAGGTCCCACCATGATGATTGGAATTGAAGGATCAGCTGGCAATTTGAAATTGGAAGATCTAATAAAAATAGGAGCCTTGCTGCAATTTTGGCTTCTCTCCAATGGAACTGCATTCTGTTTCAATTTGCAAATAATACTCAGCATAGCCATCTCCAACAACGAGATCATAAGCAACAATCACAGAAACCTATTTTACGCCTAAGTTTTTCAACTTACTTTCATCCAGGTTGAACATACTCCTTTGTGTGTACGGCCAGTTGGAGTTGGCCCGTAAACCAAGGCACAGGTTACATGAACTCTATTTGGAACAAATCTGCAGCACATTAATGAAATCAACCAATTGTCAGATTTACCGCAATTCAAGCTGCACTCCACTTTTATTGTTAAAAATCACCTGGGAGAAGATGAGATGGAATAATAACGTGCAGATTTCTGGTGGCAAACGAGGGGCTATTGCTGCGAAAAATACACCAAGAGGAGGTTTTGCTGAAGGAAACTCAGCCATAACCTCAAGAAGACTTCTCTGACTACTCACAACCCATTGTGAGTACTCATCCTAAAAACCAAAAGCACCATGTAAACAAAACTAACCAAAAACTCCCATCAAATGAAGGAAGCTACTTATAACACAGTAGTTAATAATTTGCTCTTTATAGTCAAGAAGTACAAAAGGCACAACATAAGCAAGACGAGGAAAAGTAAGAATGTGATGGTGCAACAAATGTCGAATGGAAAAGAAAGAACAGGGAAAACTTTTTCACCTTCCCCTGAGGTGATGATAAGAATTTTAGCCTTTCTGCTTCACTAGGTTCACTTGCATGAGCAGCTAAAGCAACCAATGCAGCCTGCAGATTTTCATAATTTAGAAATCGGGCCACAATTAGCCATTGTAACTCTCAAAAGTTAAAACAGGAAAGTTTAAGAAGATATCTTGTTAGTCTACAACAACTGCAAGAGAATAATATAACGCATACCTTTCGAGGAGGATTCAGAAGATCAGCATAGCGAGCAAGAGCAGTACGAAGAGAGCAAGGACCTAGAAAAGGAGGCGGCAAAGAACCTCCAAGTGACGTACCATCTTCTTTGTCAGCATGGATAGAAAATTGTAAATCTAAAGGTTGACCCAAAACTTTTGCTGCTGCTTCAACAGTTTCATCACAATTTTCAGCATAAACCCCCACGTGATCTCCAGTTTCATAACTGAAAAAGAAGTAATTGATTAGAAGTAGAAGATGGGTCTATAACAAGTATATGATTAATCTAAAGATGTACAGAGCATGTAAGAGAAAATTAGCAGAAAAAAGGTCAAGGGAAAAATGGTAACAATAAGTTCCATGGTCTTATTGTTTGTCCATAAAAGTTAAGAAATCAATATTGAAAATTTTGCCCATCACGAAATTTTTGAATAAAACAAAAAAGAAAAAAATAAATGAGGCTCTCCACAATCCACTATGAGCCCAAGTTGTAATCAGGTAAACATATAGCTGATCCAAGAAAACTAGGGAAATAATATTCATCTAGAAGGAACTGTGGATAAAAATTATTCACAAAAAGATTCAGATACTCTGATGTAAAAGCTAAGATGATTTATTTTCCTAATTATCAACTGAGGAAAAGAGGCTCTAGACAGTATTCTTCCCAATCTATTTACTTTCCAGATTCAGGGGAAAAAAAAGGTACTGCAAGCCTTTCCATTAATACAAAGACCAATAAAAAATCTTACGTGATTCCAGTGCCAGATATATCAAATTCCAGGTGGATGCATGACCGATCAGATTCGGGAGTGTGAAGCTCTCTTTGGATGGCAACATTAACTCTGCAGATTTTTTGGTTGAGGTTTTGGATGGGACAAAGAAAATGGTCAGTAAGCCACCAGAAACATGAAAGAGAAGAAAACATAAAATTACCAATCACATACATGCAAGGATGATGAATATCATATGACCAGGTGTTCCCATTAGCCATGCTGAATTGCTTATCCTCGTAAGATATAGCCCCAGAATCATGAAACACTACTCTGTATTCAAGAATTGCAGCAGTATATGGGGTAGACGCAGAGGTTGCATCATCCTCGTTTCTAAGTGTTTGGTCCAATTCAGGCCACAGTTGTTCTCTCCTAAACCATAATGATACTTACATAGTCAACATCACTACAGAAACTAAATAATGCTCTTCGATAGCTCCATTATCCATACAAAATTTTTAGATCCATAGAGGTAACATAAATCTACTAATTCCTGTAAAATTTCTAGTGATCAGAAGGATAATAACATACCAAGCAGCAAAATCATCCTCAATACATTGATCATCATCCCCAAGACCAATTGGAACAATCCGTTTTGCACCTAAATAATGAAAGATATAACTAAATTTTGTGCAACAAATACAAAAACATAAACACATATTCAGCAACCTCACTTGGGATATGAAGAATCTTCCACTCCCAATACACATCCCCCTCATCCCACAAAAAAGTAAATGTTATGTTTTGGACATCTCAATCTTCTATCCATATTGAATCACAATCAACAATGAGTCTTATATTAGTTAGCAGCATGCTGTTTTTTATTGTAGAGATTCCGAAGTCCTACTCGACAACTCGACTTAGGTCACTTGCTTTCCAGTTGATACTCTAGGTCTTCATTTGTTCTGAAAAAGCTCCTATCTTACATTAATGTTGCCTTTTTTTTTTTTTTTTTTTTTGGGTCTCTCATGTTTCTGGAAGGAAGAATGAATTTCTTACAGTTAATTCTTTACATATATAAGTCAGCACAAAATGGTCCACTGATGCATGGCAGATCTTGCTATCCTGATGTTTTCAAACTCAAAATAATGCAGGCAGAATGCAAGAAAAAAAAAAATTTTTTGAATAATTTTCTTTCCTACTACTAGAATATCTTTCAGGTTGATCATCAAATCATTCTAAACATGAGACTACCCTCATGAGAATAACTTGTTCAAAATATAATCAAGGAAAAGAGAGAGATCAACAGCCTAAATCAGGTTAGATCAAAACTCATAGCTGTAACAAATTACACAAGATAATAATGTTTGAGCAGAATGTATTCTGAAGACCATAAAAATTCCACTTACCTTGTTCACTTAGTTGTTCATCAATTACCTTCCCAATCTGTGAAAAAAGGTACTGTTAATAAAAGAAATCAAGGATCGAGAGATGATACAAAATTTTTTTGTTACTTTACCTTATTGAAATGCTCATATTGACGGTTACCTAGAGCAAACACACCATAAGTAAGTTGTTGAAGCCAGGGTTCCCTCTCTTTTAATCCCTAAAAGAATCATCAACACCATTCAAATAGTACTTTAAAAGACAAATAAGTGAATTAACATGATCATAATCAAATTCGTTTGATCTTGCAACCAACCTCACTAAACCATTTATAAAATCTTGCAGCATTATCAGTTGGCTCTCCATCTCCATAACTACAAGATCAATCTAAATATATTCAAGCCTTTATCATATATTTAAAAATACAACCATACTCCCCTGATATTCAAAATCACTGTAGCACCACAGCTAGCTAAAAGAACATAAATGACAAATAATAGAAATACACGGATTTATCTTACGTTGCCAGCATGAAGAATGCTAAGGTCTCTTTTTTCAGCTTTTCTTCATATTGATCATCATCTGCAGCGTAGTCATCCTAAGTCCAGCAAAAAAAAGAACATGATAAATCAATAAATATAAATCAAGAGCTAACTTCACAGGAAAAGTACAAATTTTTCTCAAGCATACCAAGTCAATGACTTTCACAACTGCCTTCTCGTACCTTGCCTTGATCTCTTCTGCCAATGCCTATCAATAGCAAATTATGAAAATTGTTCACAGGAAATCTGAGTATTACAATATATGTTGTACCCAACAAAGCAAAAAGGAAGGCAGATCAAAAGGCACTGGCTGAAATGTAAATACACATGAAATAAAATTCTTTAACAAGTACAAGGCAGAAGTTCCTGCATTTTGCATGACATTTGACAAGTAATGTGTTCTACATCACAAGAAGTTGAGTAATTGGGTTTCCAGGTCGGCAATCACCCTGCTCCAAGGACCATAGATGCATAAAGAATGCAGATTTATAACAATTTCCATGTTGCACCCAGTAACTAATAAAGAATTTCAACATTGCTGATCTATAAGCCAACGGCAATGAATTTAAGTAGTCAAACTTTTGATTTACTAGCTCAGCAGTGAGATAGATAAATATAGCCAAAGCCAGAAAAATTAAACATCCAATTGCATTTCAGACACTTCAGACATAGAAAGAAAGATAGATTCTATAAATGTCTTAGTGATTCTAATAGTAGAATAAACTAAAAATCAACTTGTTCAAACAATAATTAATAAAAGGAAAACATTCATTTTCTCTTTCCCCACTCAATAAAACAGAACATCACTAAACGGATAAATGGCTAGAGTAATCTTCACCGCGAAACCGTATGCATAATTATTGCTAATTCATACTAAATCAAAACTCCAAGAACCCTCCTATTGGCTATTTCTATGGCCAAAAAAAACATAAATGACAGCGAAAAAGCAATTCACTAATTCCAGAACAAAAATTTTAAAGTTCAAATATAATAATCAAACTCATAAATTCAAAAGAAAACAGCCAAAACTCCACAAATCAAACTCATAAAAATCCAAACTTTAATAATTCTAATAAGACAAAAAAATAGTAAAAATTCAAAATAGAGATCTTTAATACACTACTGTTACCTTAGCAAAACCCTCAGCAGTACCAGTCTGAGTACCGAAAAAAACGGTAACTTTAACTTTAGTAGGGTCCACATCAGCCTCATCCTCCTCCAGGACGGCCGGCACCGCCTTAGGAACGACGACCGGCTTAGTTTCTTTACTCCGATCAGTCGATCTCTTCCATAACAACAGTAATAAACCCACGATCGCCGCCAACGACGTCGTTAAAGCCAATAAAACTTGATTTCCATTTTCCCCCAGCGACACACCCAATAGTCTAGCGGACTCAATCGATCTTAATAGCTCCAATTTTGACTCCATTTTTTTGAGACCTCTCCGCTTAGAGATGACGTAGAGGTGGTTGGTGGCGGAGGAGGGTGGCGGAGAGGGGATTGAGGAGATTTTGACCAGGAGTTTATTGCGGCCGGGCTGGAAAGTGAGGTGAGGGAAAAAGGGGTCTTTTGAGAGAGAAAAGGGTCTTTTTCAATGGGGGGAGGAATTTATAAAAAAAGAAAAAAGTGGGATGAAAAGGATTGTTTTGGAAATATTTGGAAGTTATGTGGTCTAAATGTATGATTATAGAGAAAACGGTGGCAAGATATTTATTATTTGTTGAAATGGAAGTACCATTATGGCATTAAGGTATAATCAATATACACGAGTTGATGTCCATTCATTGTGTTGTTTTTTGGTATAAAAATCTTTCTTTGTACTTTTTAAATATATTTCTTAAATCACTAAACTCTGAAAACTTGTTATCATAAGATTATTTGTAAATATAATTTTACACTAGTAAATGAGTTAATAGATATTTGAATCTAACGCAATTTAATAAAAGTTCATTTGAGCTTGATTTGTGTATCAAATTAAATTTAAACAAAATTTTTGCATTAGTTAATATTTCGAATTTTGTTCAAACTCCATTTAATAACATTAAAACTTTAACCAAAAGGTACAAAAGTTAATTTACTCAAGTTTGGATGAATAAAAACTCATTTGAATTTGGTTGACAAATAAATAAATTAAACTTGAACAAATTTATAAGTTTGTTAAATTAATCAAATAAATTTAACCATTAAAATATTTGTCTTCTTTAAATATTGTAAATAATTAAATATTACTCAAGGTTAAGTTGCATTTTGTTTTCACTATTGATGATAAATTGTTAATGTAAGTTTTAATGTGTGTTTAGATTTCAAATTCAAAATAATTTTGCAGCTACAATTTGAAAGAAAGTTATGATTTAGGAGAGACTTACCTCATTTTCTTTGATGTAAATACAATATCAGAATAAGATTAATTTTACTTTATCCCTTTAATATTTAGAGTCGCTATCACTTTAGTTCTTAATATTATTTTTTAGGTAATTAAATTTTTCCGTTAAATGTAACTCAATTTTGTTGCTCTTTTTGATAAAAATACCCTTATAAATTTGTTTAAATAAAATGTTATATTTCTACAAATATTATTATCTATTTTTTCTTCACATTTTCATTGATTCATTTTTTTTTCTTTTCTCTCATTTTGTTGTATGATTCAACAATTTTTTTCTAAAAATTTAAGGATAAAACGGTTATTTTAGCTAAAAAATCTAATTCTATAGATTTGACTGTTAATCTAAAGATTTTAATACCTAAAAATAATGTTATGAACCAATAGTAATTCTAAATATTAATAGGATAAAGTGAAATTAACGCTATCAAATACGCACCTATGTGGCCATGTTACATACCTGCTATTAATAATTATTATTTTTTGGGGGCAAATGTGAAATATTCACTTGTGCAGCCCCTAATATTTTATTAAAGTAGTAGAAGTTTATTGTGCCTTTCAGGAATTATTCTTTTCCCTGTAGGTGAGAGAAGGACTGAGGGTGTGTTCGTTTGGACTGAAAATATTTTCTTGAGGAAAATGTTTTTCTTGGAAAATATTTTACATGAAAAAGTCTATTTTTCATACAATTTTCTGGTGTTCGGTTGACAAAATGAAAATATTTTGAAATAAAAAATTTTAACGGTTTTATCTTTAATTTTCTGGATACAAGTTAAAAAAACTTATAACAATGGTAATAAATACCTTACAAGTAATTGTGATTAATAAAAAATTGATTTTGTTCAAAATTAAATGATAGTACAATATAGTAGTAAAATATGCATAATGATAATTATAGGCCCAACGTGACCCATAACTGAAAGAAAAACGAATTAATTTTTCTAAAAACGAAAATAAGTTTAGCAAACGAAATTATAAAAGTAAATATATTGAGGTTTAAATGTACTCAATTATTTGGAAAATTTGTTACACTCGTCTCAAAAACATATAAGTCTATCTTCAATAGTAAGGAAGAGTGTAAAAATATTTTATATTGGAATTTATTTTCCGGTGTTTGGCACAAAAAAAATTTCTAAAAAATATTTTCCTGAAAATATTTTCAGTCCAAACGAACACACCCTGAATCTGGAATATTCTCATTGGCTCCAAAAAGATGATTTCTCATTTTTTTTATAATTTTTTTTTTTGCTCAGTTAATTTTTTATGATTATTATAGGAGTACGTGCATTGTACGTTTAGATATTCTAATTATTTGATTTTTGTTATTATGGATTAAAAAATAAGATATGTTTAGATATACTAACTATTTGATTTTTTTTATTTTATTTAATTTTCGCTTATATGATTTCTGTTTCAACATTTAAATAAATCAAAAAAAATTTTGTAGTTCGTATGAATTTATAGAAATATTTGCTCATAGGTGATTTTTATACATCTTTTTTAGGTATATTTTGTTGAAATATAAGGGATTTGTCTAGTCTAATAGTTCAAAGAATATTTTTATATTTTTTATAAAATCTAAATAACTGTGTCTTGTGAATAATACTGTCTTAATTTTTAAAAGAGAATCCATTTTCTCGATTGAGAATTATTGAAATATTCTACAATAAGTTCATTGGTACTCTATTTAACATTAAAAATAAAAAAGTTTAAAGTATCATCAAACTAGTGCACAATATATGATAGGATATATATTAAAGTTTATTATTCTATTTGTTATGTAAGTTTAGTAATCAAAGAAAATAGTGTAGTCTTGACAAATGTTGATAATTTATATAGTTTAGTGAAACCCTTTATTATCTCCAGTTATTCAAATTCTATCCTAACAATTTTAGATTTATCAAGCACATTGTATTTGATTATTCTTGAATCACTATACCTCTCTTGGTACCCGCTTGATGAAGGAACCATTCATGTACAAATACTAAATAACACTTACTAATTTAGGAAATAAAATCTCTTTTAAATATATATTTTGCACAATTATAGGAATTATATCATAAAGTGCAATAGCAAAAAAAATGAAAAATAATCTACCAGTATTTATCAATTTATGGCGTGAAATTTAATAACTAATTTATTATGTTAAAACTATCAATCTGTATAGTAGTGAATTAAAAGGTAGATATTCAATATTATAACTTTTATTTGATATAATAAGATCAACAACATATAACTACAATAGTTGTCAACTTTTATAATAGTAATTCAAAAGTAATAATAAACATTTAATATTTAGATTGTATTAGACAAAATATATTTTAGTTAAAATATAATTAATAATTGATTTGATATTTCTATTTTTTAGTATGTAATTTATATGGTTACTAATATTTAACATTAGATATTTACAAGTCCAAAGACAATAATAATAATTTTTTGTAAGCGGACAATACCTATCTATTAAGAATTTTAGTTATTATAATTTAAGAACTAATTTTTTATTATAAAAAAAGCATAACTTAGATTAAATATGTGTTAATCATTCAATGCATGAAAATGGAACTAAAAACAAAAGAAAGAATTGTAAGATAAGAATAATGTTCTTTTGAGAAAAATAAAAAAATGTGTAAATCACATTTTTCACCCCATTTCCTACTCATCTAATCGAAAAGATAGGTTTGACATGTTATATGTTTTTTATTACACCAAACAGGAACCAAATGCTTTTCATATTCTGAACAATGAACCTTTTTCATCATTATAAAGTCTAGACAACGAAATTAGAGACAAAAATAAATGGCATTGACAGAAGAAATGTGAAGATATTGATAATATCTATGAAAGATAATGTTTTTGTTAATTTAAGTTTAAATGAGTTTGAGACTTTTAACCAATTTTATGTCTCATTTGTTCTTTTATTTTGTTTCCTTTTTTGTATCAAAAATAGAAAAAGATTTCGAAATTATTCCCTCAAAAGATTCCAAAAGTTTTATATGTGATAAGTACTATTTTTTTAAAAAAGTTAATTTCTACTATTATTTAACTTAATTCCTAATATTAAAAAAAATTTATTTGCATACTTTCTTGTATAATTTCTAAAATTCATCCTTAAAAAATAAATATCAAATGCAACTCTCTATTCTATATAAAAATCTTATTTTAACAGTAAAGTAATCATTAAGATTGAAAACATATTTTAAATTTGTGTACTTTTAAAAGGTTAATAGTATTTTTTTGTAACAGAATACAGTTTGGAAGGCAAATTATAATAGATTTGGAAGGTCTAATTGATAATCTTTTAGTTTCGGAGGTCACGTTGGGCTATCCGTTAAGTTTTGAGGACAAAAATTGGGACTTTTTGAATTTAGAGGACTATGTTAGAATATTTTTTAATTTGGAGGGTCAAATCAAGACCACTTTAATTTAAAACGCCATATAGAGATTTTAACTTAGTTTGAATGACCAAAATAGTATTTAACTATTTGAAAATAAAATAACGTTATTTTTCTTATTTGCCTTTATTTGTCAAACGTCTTTCTTTTTCTTTTTATAGTTGTTAATAATAGTTTCTTTAGTTGCATATAAATGTTTTCTAGTATATTAATGTATCAACAATCTATATATGTTGATAATGCTTATATGCATATTTTATCTGATGAAAAAAAATTTTCATTAAGTTCTTTTTTATGATTGTGTTTAATATTCATGCTCAATTTCTAATCTAGCCCAAAATTCTACTCTATAAGAAAATTGAATTCAATCAAATTTAATTATAAATTAAGTTTCAAAATTTTAGTTTTTATTACATGTGTAATATTTTAGAATTTTTTTCTCTTTAAAGGTATAATAGTATAGGTGAAACATATAAATTTATTTGTCAAGTAAATTTTATATTTTTATTACTGCTTGATTTCTTAAACCCATCCCAAAGAAATATTTCCTACTCTTCTTTAATTTTTAAAATTCATTCATAATATTCTATTACATGAACGGAATTATTTCAATCAAATTTATTTCTTAATATGAAGCTTTAAAAGTAGATTTTAGTTATTCTTTTACTCTTTGAGGAGTATTTACATAAATAGCTTGAAAAAATTATGAAAAAGGGCATTTAAGTTGAGATCTTAACAAAGTCATTAAATTTTATAGTAAGAGTAATTTGGAAAAAAAATTTAAAACTAAATCAAATTTCTTCATTTATTATAGTATATATTCAATTATTTTTTTAATAACTTTATTTAATATTCATCTTTTATTTTTAAATCTATTGTAAAATTCTACTTTATGAGGAAATTTGCTTCAATCAAATTTAAATCTAAATATAAGTATAAAAAATTTAGTTTTATTTCCTGTATACCTTTTAGGATTTTTTTCCCCATTAAGGGTTCCAAAATATTATTGAAATATATAAATTTACTTTCAAGTAAATTTACTTTTTTTTATTATTGCTTGATTTCTAAAATTCATCCCAATAAATTTATTTCCTACTCTTTTTTTAATTTTCAAAACTCATTCTTAATATTCTATTACATAAGAAAACTTACTTAAATCAAATTTATTTCCAAATATGAAGGCTTAAAAGAAGGTTTTATTTTCATTTCTTCTTTACATTTCGAGAAGTATTTACATAAATAACCTAAATAATTATAAAGAAAAGCATTTAAGTTAGGGGACATAACAAAGTAAATAAATTTTATAGTAAGGATAACTTCAGAAAGAAAACCTAAATCACTAAATCATATTAGTTCTTTTAATATAGTACAGATATAGATTTACTTGTTGAATAAAGACGACATTAATTTAATTTTAAAGTAGTAAAATTTATTGTTTTCTAAATAAACATAAATAATGGAGTTGTAAGTTTACCTAAATTTATTGATTTGGTTAGGGAAAATTTTGTTATATATTTCAGTTATGTAAGAATGAGGAAGTTAAAGAAAGACTTTTTTGTTCGTTATAAATGTAGCATTTTTGGAAAAAAAAATAGAAATTTTCGAAATACACTTTTTATAATTTTTTTAATTTTTGAACGGAGTATATTTTATGTTACGCAAATTATCTCAAAAGAATAATACAATATTACTTTTTAAAAGCTCTTCTGAAAAAACGCACTAATACAAACAATGGCATTAATTATTTTTATTATGATTCATGCATTGTGATTCAAAATTATTTAACTAATTCAATTTTATTTTAGGAAATTAAATTTAAAAATCCTTATATAACGTTATTTCTCAATTACTCAACATCATATTTTAAATGCCAAAAATAAATGCTAACTCCACGAAAAACAACTTTGGATTAGCCAATTGAGCCTAAATTATTCATTCTTGATTCTTCTACTCATTGTATTAGTATAATTTACAACACTGCAAACTTAAAATTACTGTAAAAATTAATTTACATAAAATTATTAACCCTGATTTTAAATATTTAGTCAAATTTTATTTTATTTTATTTTATTTTTATAAATCTTTATCATTATTTATAGATGTATTGATAATATAATTAGTTCATTAACGGCGCTATAATTTGATATCACAGTCAATCAGAATCGTCATTAATGCGTATATATTTAATTAACTGCAAATAGCAATATAGTACAAACTTAGGACTTAAGATGGACGCATTGACTAAATACAACACATTATGCAACCATAACAAGGATTGCTAGCTGTTAATTACACAAGTTGTATAAATTTCCGTAAAGATGTAATACTAAACATTAATTAAATTAAACAATAGAAACGTACAAGAAACCAACATTAACACATGCAATAGACATAATATCACAGTCGAGCCGTGCAATTTCAGCCGATCAATCGGTTCGGGATTTTCCGTTTCACTGTTCATGTCAACTTCCTGTCTTATATGACTTTAAAATGTTTTACGTGGCTTTAAAAATATTAGTATATCCAAATACACATGATAAATATATAAAATATAAAACAGATAATTAGTATACACAATCCGGAATGGCATGACTCTACCTGTATTTTCAGCAAATACCCCATTCTCTTTTAAGTTCATATTTTAATTCCCCAAGTTGGTTTTCAGGCAGAACCAAATTTATTACTCTTCCCCCTTTCTCTTTGCCACTAGAAGGCCCTGGCAGCAGCCAAAATTGCACCTTCATCACCAACCCCGCTTAAAGAATAACTAGCAAAAATTGGTTGATGGCCCCTCAATTCCAGCTCATAAATCTTTATCTCTTCCAAATTTACAAATGTAAGGTGTGCACCATATAAAATAAAGTCATGTGACATCCCATCATAATTATCTTTCTCAGCCATTATTAATTCTTCAATCAAATTTGTTTCATCCACCTGTTTATTAGCAATTAACTTAGCCAATTCTGGTAAATCAGCATCTTCTGATACTTCAATTGTGCTAATTTTGACTTGAGAATTGCTTGGGAGTTCACATTTTTTGTCCCAAGAACCAGCATTTCTAGTACAACAAATTGTCACAATTTTTGGCTCCAATAACTTGCCTCTTACCTTAGCCAAAGATTTCCAAATTATTGCTGAGATAACTTCAAAGGGCTTTGCTAGATTAGCTGCTTGAGTCAAATGATTCAGATGTTTTGCAGTCAAATGGAAAGAATGGCATTGCATTTAGACCTGTTGTGATTGGAAATAAGCCAATGGCCATTAAGAGGGTCCAGTTGTACCCTTTGGAGATAAAGTGGTGCCTTGGCAATTGGAGAGAGGGGTTTGTTGGTCTTGTTATAGTTCTTGATGGTTGACACATCAAGATGCTGAGATACTTGACCTGTCAAGATTTGGCCCCAGATGTTGATGAAGTGTGAAGCTGAGAATGCATCTCCAAGAATATGAGCCCAGCTTAGCCCAATCGAGATTCCTCCACATTTGAACCATGTGAACTGAGCACACATCAAGATCACATTTGTTCATCAGTTATTAATTATTCCAGGATTACAGGAAGGTCTCTAAATCTTTAAATTATAATACATTTTAAAACTACAAATAGATGAAATATTATTTGTTCTTGAAAAAGTAAGTCTAAATTAATTGAGAAGAAAAATTGACTAAAAAAATGTCTCATTATAAAAAAATTCTACAATTTCGTAATAGGATCGTACCGTTATAATTTGAATGTTATTTATATAATATAATATTATATATTTTAAAAATTTATAATACAAATTTTCATAACACAATAATTTCTTCACGAAATAATAGAATTTTCCCTTATTCTACAATCGGCTCATCAAAATCAAATTGCATTATCAATATTTATTGAGGATCTGAATGATGTAATTTCATAAGCGTAATCGAACATGGAAATCGAGCAAAGTAATAAACCTTTTTGCCAACGCTCAACAACCACACAAGGTCAAGCCAAGCTGTACTATTTGGTGCGTTGAAGGAAGCTTTGAGTACCATTACCTAGCCATGTAATTGGTTTAAGATTGGCCACGTTGCCTACTCAACTTCTTTATAAGAGAAGTTATGACTCTTGTGAATGCTAACAACCAACTCAATTTAATCTATTATTTATGCTATATATAAAATATATTTATCCTTATTTACATAATTATTTTCAATTAATATTTTTATGTATAATTATTAATCACCCACTAATTATTTATAACTCTTTTATTTCCTATTTTCTGTTTTTTCTTTTTCATATTTTTATAAGTTTTTTTAAATTACACAGGCGTAAAATGTACATTTTTTTCACTAGTATATATAAAGAGAAAGTGACGATTGATCTCTGATCTCTCCTCAATTTATTTCTTTTTAAATTTTAAAAGATTAAAAACTTCCACCGTAAAATATAACAGTCATCAATCTTGATGACTAAGAGACAACTACCATATAATATTTTGCATCTAGAATAATTCATAAATATTTTTATTATTATCTAAATTATATAAAGTTAATTTTTTAAATATATTTTATGAATAAATTATTTTTTCTATAATACACGCATCAAGGTACCTTTCACTACTAGTTTCGTATAAAAGGAACCCCACAACTACTAGTACCGTGTCTCCAAAAAGAGAATTGAAACTGAATGACATTATTAATCTTAATCCAATAACGATTAAAATTTAAAAATCCATCATACTCACTATAAATATATGAAACTAATTTTAATCCATGTAATTATAAAGATTAGGATTAAAGTCTTAATTATGACATCAATACTATCCAAATCTATATGGGATTTGGGTGACTATTATGATTAAATATCAAACTCCCCAATAACTATTAGGATTAAAGTCTTATCTATGACATGAATACTATCCAAATGTGTATGGGATTTGGGTGAATATTATGATTAAAGGAAAGTAACCTCTCTCTCCTCTTTATATAAATAAAAGTATGTATTCTAACATTAGCCAACGTAGGAGTATTAATTATCAAGAAAAATTAGTACTTACTAAATTGTGGTATCTTATAAAATCTTTCTTTCTATCTGTCTATCTCTTAATAATTATCCATATGATGGACTCGAGACTTGGAGAGTATTTGTTGTTTGGACACCCACGTTGGGTTGGCACTAATGTTTGTATTTGCATTCATTATCATGATAGGTATTGAAGTGGGGGTTTCGCGGGGCGAACTCATGAAAATTGTTCATTCAAAACCTATGGACAAAGAAGAACAAAGGAATAATTTTGAATTATTCTTTACAATCTTTTTGTTGCTCTGTGCACTTGGCTATTTATTGACTGTATATTATTGAGAAGAAAGAGGAGATCTTCAAATCAAGACATCCCTTGATCATCATCATGTGCCCCGGATTATGATGCATTGATGCCAAAGCCAAAAGCCACAAAAATGATTTATTTTCTCCATTCTCTGACTTGTTAATTTGGAATATTTATGGTTTTTATTTATTTTTCTATTTTTTGCAATTTAAATATTCTGGAATAAAACACAATCAAAGATGTTATCATGAATGCAGGTATGTAATAATAAACTTATAGCAGTAGTAAGATTTATAATTTTTATTTCGATTTCGATTGTTAAATATAAACTAAACATCTCCTTACAATATTAAAGATGACACCAATGCATCAAAATGCTCATTTAAAAAAAAAAAAAAAAAAACTCACATCTCTTTCATACCGTTTAATGACCTAAACCCATGACTAATAGTAAGAAAACGTTTTTGCAACATCTAAAATGCACTTAATTGTCAAAAGGCTCGTATACCATCAAGATGCGTTTCAAAATACTATGATTTTAATTTATGATCTAGTCTAGGAAAATATAACATATTTTCAACATCCGGTCAGCCTTTTCCATTCTGTACTTAGTACACCAAAATTATGTACTGATATCAGTAACACCTAATCAAAAAATTAAAGGGTTGAGTAATACTACTACTACTAACTAAATTCTTGAGCCTAGGACCGTGGTGAAGAATCATGGTCCGCGACGTACAACTTAAGCAGTGTACTGTACCACCAAATTTCAGCACTGCAATACTCCGTGTTTCTATTAATATCAATCCGCAAACGTAAAATAAATGCGAGAGCGACATTCTCACCGTCAATCCCACGTAAATTTTCTCATTTTTTTTGTTCAGTAGAATACCATATTTTAGATTTTTTTTTAAATTTTTTTTGAGAGTTTGAAATTCAAATTACAAAGTGTTTAAAACTAAAATTTAAACTATTCTATTATAAATTAAGAATAGGATATAAATTGAAGAATACAAAAGAGAATTAGTCCAAAAAAAAATTTAGGAGAAGCATTTTACCTGGACAAAAACAAGTGGAGTAAATCCCAAATCAGGACCAAGAAATTGGCTATAAATCAGCTGATCATTAAGAGAATAATCATCGAAAGACAGCCATTCATCCAAGTTTTTACTGCTTTTAGCCTCGGCAATACGAACACCACTATCATTGCATTTGATGAACGGTCTACCATTATCTTCAGACCTTTCTAATCCTCCCTGATACTGAAGGGGAGTAGAGAGCTAAGCATTCGAACATCGGGTTTTTCAGGTCATGAACAGTTAAACCTCGTACTGCATCACTTGTAAAGAAGTATATTCCTTTAAGATAATGCAACTTCATGATCAAGTCCATGTTACTGAGTTCGTGGAACTTGTCCTCTCCGGTGATGCTCGCCGGGACCGCGGACGATAGCCTTACGTCGTAGACCAGGTTTTCGCCCGGCACTTTATTTCGACACCATCCTGATGAGAGAAGGAATTGAAGAAGAAAGTAGTGAGAAGATGGCAGTGCAAGATTTTGTGTGTGTCTGAAAGGAAGAAAAATGGTGCTAGATATAAATAGTCTTAAAGGAGGAGTTTATACAATTTATTTAGAAAGGAGCATTATGAAGGGCGAGGGGTATATGAATAAATAGGGAGGGGACATATAATAAATTGAACCATTTAAGTTTTAATAAAATTAAAATAAATTTATTTATTTATTTATTTTGATTGGAGTCGAATACGAGCTCTACAAGTCTTATAGATACTTTTGTACCACTTGAATTAAATCACCTTGGAGTCTACTTCTATGGTAAATATTTAGATAGATCCGATCTTTGGCGCCCACTTGTAAACCGTGAAGTGTGTATTAAACGTTAGACAATCTATGACATCAGTTGATGTAAGAAAGATTTTTTAAAATTTAATCATGACCACATAATCTACAAGTAGGGTCAAAAACTGAGCCTACCAAAGTATGTTTTACTAATTGTTCTTACTCCTGTACCACATTGCTAGAAAGGGAATAAAACTAAGAAAAGTGGAAAATATACTACTCCTATACATCTTCTAAGAATTGAGAAATAACAGTCAACCCCTTAACAAGTAATAAATGATCTCAGATTGAATGACTAAAAAAGTGAAAAATAAAGAAGAACAATGTTAAACTAAGAAAAGTGGAAAATAGAGAAGAAAAATGTAAAGAAAAGTTGTGTCCTTGAAGGTCTTTCCGAGAGTTAACATGGCCTTTAAACTTTAACAATTAAATGCTAATTTTTAATGTGAATGATGTTCTAGTTATAGAGTAGTTAGGTTAAAAAGGGGTGACTGTTTATTTTTCAAACCTCAGGGGTGTGATGATTATTTGGTAAGAATATAAGGGGTGTAGATGTAATTAATATTAAAATAACAAAACTAAAAAGTTAGGTGTTAAGGGCCATTCAGAGTTGATGGGAGTTGAAAGTTGTGGCAATAGATGCATTAGATTTTGGAGGTCATAATTATTGGCATTGAAAATACCCTTTCTTTTCTTGAGGGTCTTGTAATGTTGACCACAGTAATTAAGTAAATATGACATAGACCACTATGAGGACAACTGGACAAGTTTACAAGTTTTTTGGTACATTTTCTACGTCTTTCAATTTTATGTGATTGATGGATGTTGTTGCATCAGCAAAAGTCCTCTTAAAACACCAATTTCTACTAAAATTAGTTGAGGACCAGTTAACCACAAGCTACAATAGTTGGCATCTCATGTTGTTTCCGTTTCTTTGGTGTTTCACAATATTTTAGATGAGGGATATAAACCAAAATTCGATTTAAACATGTAGAAATCTCCCAAAAGAACTGTATAAAATTTGTAAAAAGAAAATGTAACATTTAAATAGTTTAAAAACTTTGCTGGTAATTAGCTTTTTCTTGGGATGATTCTTCTAGAGCGTGGGTGGTACAAAATTTAAAAAAATTCTCTAGTCACGTAATAAAATTTTACCATTGTATTCAGAATGTTTGTATAATAAAATATCATAAAATTTAAAGATTTAAATGTTACTAGTCTTCAAAGCACAGCTAAATTAATATTATAGAATTTTTCTAAAATTTATAACAAAATTATACAGTCAAACTTCCCTTAATTTTTTTTTACCCTACAGTCAACGAATTGTTAATTGTATAACATAATATGAACGTGAACTAAGTCTAACTAAAAACAACTGTCAATTTTTAATATTTGTAGCAAAAATAAATACCTTTCAAAATTTTTCTTGTGTATGAATTGGTTCCTTTTTGAAATTAATTAAATTACCTCCATGTGGGAGAGAAACTTATGAAAAAATCCACTAAAAGAGGCATAATATATAAATTCAAACCCAATCTTGACTTATATGCAAACAACTCTTTTTTAATTTTACTGTTACTATGAACAAACCTGACTCTTAACCAAATCTCTAATTCATGGTCCATTGTACTCACTTTTTTTAACTCTCTAATTTGACACCAAGAAGAGAACGACATTACAAGTTAACCCAAGACATTTAAATATTTTAATACTCGTGAATTATTGACACTAAGGGTTTGTTTGTTTGAATTAAAAATATTTTTTTGGAAAATATTTTACATGAAAAAGTCCATTTTTCATATAATTTTTCGGTATTCGGTTGACAAAATGAAAATATTTTGAAATAAATTTTTTTAATGGTTTTATCTTTAATTTTATAAATACAAGTTAAAAAAACTTATAACAAAGGTAATAAATATCTTACAAGTAATTGTGATTAATAAAAGATTGATTTTGTTCAAAATTAAATGATAGTACAATATAGTAGTAAAATATACATAATGATAGTTATATTAGTGTGGGACCCATGATTGAGAGAAAAACGATTGAAAAAGAATTGAAAACGAAAAATAAGTTTAGCAAACGAAATTTTAAAAGTAAGTATTTGAGATTTAATGTCACTCTTGAATTATTCGGAAAATAACTTACGTTCAAAAATTTTAAAAGTTATTTTCAGCCACAGAGAAAGGAAAATTGGAAAATATTTTACACTAGAAAATATTTTCCGATGTTTAACACCAAAAAAATTTCTGAAAAATATTTTCAATTCAAACGAACACACCCTATGTTTACCTCCATCCAAAGCATCAAGTAGGAAAACAAAAAATGTTGAACTAATTGTCAAACTGTTTTGGTTAAAAAAAACTCACGGGGACCTTTGAGAAATGAGTAATTTTCAGCAGCTAAGCCATACAAATCTTTGAACGTGGCCTTTCAAAAGAATTTGAAGGGAATTGCCTTAAAAAAAGAAAAGAAAAAGCAATGCCTTCCAAAGAATGGAACTAAAAAATAATTTATGGATGCTTTTACTTAGTGTGCATGACTAATTTCAACTAAGTACCGATTAATCATTTTGTTGACTAAGGCCTGTATGCTAACACATAGAAATCTGAATTTCGAATTCTGAAATTTAAATTTTTAAATTTTAAAATATTAATTGTTGAATTGGTATAATAAAAAGCAATGAACACTTTAGAAAAAAGAGTTTCTAGCCGAATCTTCTATCTACGCAATATCGGAAAGCAGTTTCAACAATTAGTTTTTGCTTTTCAAGACAAAGTTATGTCTATTTAATAATCAATTGAATTCAATATTTTAATTAAATATCTCACTTTATTTATATATATATATATGTTAGTTTATTATAAATAATTGTCATATGTGTGTGAAAGAGTGTGCGTTTAATTGTCAAGAAGAGCATAAGTGAGTGTGTGAAATTGTGTGAGAAAGAAATAGTGTGTATGAAACACTGTGAGGCCGTGTGTATATTATGAGTGTGTATAAGAGATGAGATGTGTATGTGTGTAAGAGATAATGTGTATATATAAGAGTGTGTATGTATTTTGAGATAGTGTATGTTTGTGTGTGTGTGAGGAAAAGTGAGAGAGTGTGTGTAAGTGAGTGTAAGGGAGAGTATATGTGTGCAAGATTGTGTTTTTCTACATTTTCTAAAATTCAGTTGATTAAGTGAAAACCTTTCTCACTTAAAATTCTAAACATAAATTAAGTACTCTCTCCGTCCCATTTTATTTTGTATGGTCAAACTGGTAATAATTTAAGAAAAATTATTGTTTGACCAACTAATAAGATAATTTTTCTATAATTTTCATTCAATTAAAAAACAAATTTGCTAGTTAATTTTGGAGTTTTAAATTTTGAAATGGGATGGGAGAGTAATTAATGCTGAAATATGAATTTAATGGTATGCTTTTTGAATTTGTATGAAGGGTAAAATAGGTAAAATATCCTTTATAATTTGTCATTTTAAGTAGTGACAAATAATTTGGAACAAATTAAAATAGAAAGGTAGCATATAAAATGGGACGGAAAGAGTACTACATTTGTTCCCTTTTAAATGTATTTTTAGGTAAAAGGTTTTTTTATATTTTAAATGTCACTTTAGAAGTTCAATAAAGCATTAATTTTTTTTTTAATTTTGCCTTTATCTCTTTCCAACTTCATTAATTACTCATCTTGTAATTAATGCCTTTGGGACACTTTTAATTTATTACTGGTCAAAAGAGTAATTTTAATTTATTAGTCAAAGGGCAATTTAGTCAAATAAAATTAACTTTACCTAAAATTTAAATTATTTGATAGCAATTTTAATTTTTGTTCTAAAAGTTAAAGTGACGCTTGAAACAGAATGAAGATAGTAATTAAGAATTTCTCATACACATTGAACGTATCAATTATACAGTTCAGCTTTTAATCTTATTCTTAGTCCTTATTTTGATAATGCATAGATAATAACTTTTATAAGCCTCTAATATGCGTTTCTTACCAGTCTTGATTCTAGACTTAAGAGTAACTTACTTTTTGTTAACTTTAATTTTATTAAAAAAAAAAAAAGTAGTAGCTGAGAATTTAATTATGTGATGTGTATGACAGCCAACTCCAATCCGTGAAAATTAATGGAGTTAGCAAGATATGCACTACTTAAAGAATAACACAAATTTTTTTTAAACGGTTCAATTCAAGATATAGTGACTGTAAATCTCATGATTCACATTAATGTACATTACTTATACGAGTGTGTATTAATGTGAACTATGGGGTCTGAACTGGATCCAACCAAGAATAGCACCCTCAACACTGCTAAGGACCAACTATTTGGGACAATTATCGAATTGGCTTAGATATTTAATACCGCGATCAGGCTACGCCACATGAAAGTTTTAAAAGTCAACTTTCATTATCTTCAATCTTTTGTTAGTGAACAATTTGTAAAAATCAATATAAACCGTTGAAATATGCGTCGGTGGCCTGTTCTAGCCCTAAAGAAATAGGGATAACCTACTCTCCTTCATTTGGGACAATTATAATCAAAAGTTCCATTTGGAAATTTTATTTTTAAAAAAAATAAATGGATATAATTACTAAATATATAAATTTAATATGTTGAGTTTTTTTTTTATGTAAATTTAATATAGTTTAAATATTTATTTAATATCTTTTGCTCTTTTCTTTATAATTAATTTCATATTTTATTTTTTATTTTTTACTCATTATTATTTGTTGTTTAGTATAATACTATACAAAATTTCATTTCTTCTCAAAAAAGTCAATTTTGCCATTTTTTAAAAAACTTTTTAACTAAAAATGTACCAAATGGACCGGATAAAGTGCTTACAATATTCATTCCACAATAAAAAGTGAGTGACAAAGAATTTTTCCATGATCGTTGTTTGAGCATTATCCTTTTTTATTATTTTTTTATTCATTTTTGGGGGTGAGAAAGAAGATCATTAGAGAGTTGATGAAAAACCAAAATTTTCATGATTATTTACTTAACTTTTTTAACATTTCTTTTCGGAACCAAAATTTACGTTTTGATATCAGAGCCTAAAATTTATTGTGTTACATGGAAGGAGTAATAAAATAAGATGTATATATTATAGATTAATTGTAAAATTTCTCCAATTATATATATATATATAGAGAGAAGAATTCTACAGTCCCTTTTAGAGAACCATTTCCCTGATTTTAAAAACTTATACAATATAAACTTATTTAAATCACATGATATTGTACTGTACAAACATTTAAAGTACAAGATAATAATTTTCTAAAAGAAACTGTAAAATTTTCATATATATATATATATATATATATATATATGTATATAATTGCAGAAACCTCCATGAGGTTTGCTCTAGTATCACTTAGGTCCCCCAACTTTTGAGAATAACACTTAGTTCCTTCTCTTGTTAATGGGCCCGTGATATGTAACTAAGCACACGAAATGACTTTTATACCCTAGTTCCTTTTGGTTTATTATAGAACCTACGTAATATTTATCAATGATGAAAAATCAGCCAAAAATTCAATAATAATCAAATTTCATCGTAGCTTTTATTTGCGAAACGGCCATGAATTTATGGCACCAATTTATGGAGCCTTTTCTGCAGCAGAAACCAAGTTTTTCGGACACAATTGTACGTAACAGTACATGCAATTAGCCTTTTGTGCAGTATATTTCTTCTTCTCTACTTCATTTTACAGCTAAGAAGAGATTACTCATGTGTTCTTTGATAAAGCAAGAAAAGCTGTGTTGGTATGAAGAGGGAGAAGAAAGTGTGGTGAATTTATGACTTGTATGGATCGTAAGTAACAAAACCTGTTAATGCTTTTCTTTATTGTCAACGCTGTAAATATTTTGTTTGTAAATATAAATAATTAGTGGGTGTAAGTTACAACTTAAAAAAAATAAAAATTCAGCGCACATATGCGTACTATAGTAACGCATGTGCACTGAAGGCAGTGGCCAAATAAGGTCAGCGCACATGAGCTACTACTGTGTGCGCATGTGCATGTGTCCCAGCAGATTTGACCGTTTGAAATTAAAAATCGGGTAAAATGGAAGTAGTTGCAACTTTTGATTCAAGAGGTGTGTTCCATAGATTGAAAAGCTGTAATCCAATGAATTTTTCTGCACTTCTATCTCTATAAAAGGGATTCATACCCACTAATTTAACATAACAATTATCATTAAAAAATCTATCTCTCCTTATACATTGTTCTTGGGAAGATATTATGATTTTTGCTGTTAAAATCTTCAAGAATTTGTTGCATCTTAGAGATAGACTGCTATTCACCCAAAAATAAACTATTGAATATAGTAGGGACAATCAAAATCTTAAGGATAGTGTTATACACGCCTCAAATTCTATAAGTTTTGATAACCCCAAATTTTACTAAAACCACTTGTTTCTACTCCATATTTGCCATTTTCTTCGCCAATCTTATGGTTTTGATTGTGAGTAATCATGGAAACAAATGGTGAGTCTGCCTTCAAGGTAATGAATCAAGATTTTGTCAAGTTGGATCGTCTTGATGGTACCGGAACAAATTTCAAACGGTGGAAAGACAAAATGATATTTTTTCTCACTGCGGTAAAAGTTACTTATGTCTTGGACCCTGCATTACCTGAAATTCCTGCCCCAACCATTGGTGATTCGGAGGAACTCAAGGCACAACGCGAGAAAAGAAAGAATGATGAGATCGTTTATAGATGCCACATTCTCAATACCCTTTCACTGTGACCATCTTTATGATCTTTTCACAGTGGTCAAATCTCCAAAAGAAATTTGGGCTGCCTTGAAATATAAATATGCTACACAAAAATAAGGTGTGAAAAAATTTCTTATTAAAAAATATTTTGAATTCCAAATTGTTGACTCTTCTTCTATTTTGGATTAAGTTTATAACCTTCAAATTATTGTTTCAAAGTTAAAATATATAAGTGTTGAAATTTCAGATTCATTGCAAGTGGGGGCAATTATTACAAAATTGCCTTCTAGTTGGATTGATTAACAAAAGAAAATACTTTATATTACTGAAAATTTAACAATTGATCAAGTTTTGAAACATATGAGAATTGAAGAAGATACTAGAAATTTTGATAAGAAAGATTTAGAACTTGTTTAAAAAATGAACTTTATTAATGAGATAAGAGTCAAATCACAAGTTCTAAAAGGAAGTTTTCTAAAAATACTAATTTTAAGGACAACTTTACGTATACATTTTGATATTAGTGAACAGGATTTAAATAGATTTTGATATTAGTAGTTTCGTTATACTTTTACGTATACATTTTGGTTTTTAGTGTAAAAAATATTATATAAACACTTATTTTTAAATAATTATTTATATTATTCATTATCCAAACAGTTAATTTTTTTTTTTGTTATTTACCAAGTAATTTAAACAATACCTCAAATAACGTGTCAAATTCAACCCATACTTCGACAAAAAAAAAACTCGGATGGTATGTGTAATTGTAATAACATTTCAACCTGGTCTAGTTTAGTTTGGGATTGCCTAAATTGGCGGGCATCCTCGTATGGGTATTATAAAATGGCATGCGACGTCTTGTCAAATTTGATTTGGCATCTTAGATATTAAAAAAAGGGAAAAAAATTTTAATAGTTTCTCACATTTTATTTTTGTATTAGTCTCTCACATTTAAAATAATACATTTTAATCCCTCACAAACTCAAAATGAACTATTTTGGTCTCTCAATACAATTACGGATATATTTTGGTTTGACAACATATAATACTCATACGCGTATCGAATGTTACATTTTTCATAGGCAAAATTGGCAACACATAAATTTTAAATGTTAAACTATACTACTTAAAATCACTTCCACCACCACCCGAAAATTCTCACCTACTATTACCACTTCTATTTCCTTCCCTCATCGCTTTTCCTCTTCCACCCCCACTCCAACAACCCCAATGTTCTTCTTTTTTGAGACAATTTAGTATTTAAAATTATGTATTATCAATTATGCACTCAAATATGTTACATTTGATACGCATGTGAGTATTTTAAGCCAAAATACACCGGTATGTGTATCAGGTGGCCAAAATAGTACATTTTGCATTTGTGAGGGATTAAAATATATTATTTTAAATGTGAATGATTAAAAAAGTAAAAATATAAAATGTGAAGAACTATTAAAGTAATTTTTCTTAAAAAAATAAAGACACACGATTCTTTCTTTTTTACTTTGTTTTCTCTTTTTAATAAAAAGAGAATTAATCTTTTGCAGTATTCATTATTTTCTAAATATTTGTTAACAAAGAGAGAGATTTTGATTTCATGTTATGGCAAGTCTAGGAATTGATAGTGAGAATATGGCCTCACATTTAACTACAAAAAATCTTTTGAACCCCAAAATAGAGAAAATATCTTTGGGTGTAGTATAAATTTGGTGCACTGAAGTATTCATGAAATACCGAATTGCACTTCTCTAAATATTGCATACCTTTCTCTTGGAGAAGATGAACAAAAAAAAAAAAACTTGGTACTTATGATGCCTTTCGTTTTATTAATTTTCCTTATTTCTTGTTCTCGCGTCTGTTATGGTAAAATTGTAGAAGAGGTTTGCAAGAAGACAGAATATCCCGACCTATGCATTCCATCTCTTAGATCAGATCCTCGGAGTGTTACTGCCGATTCAAAAGGTCTTGCTCGCATTTTGCTTGATCATGCATTTGTAAATGGCACTAAAACTTCTGCAAAAGTGAAGAAATTAGAAAGCGAGGCTAAGGAAATAATTCTCACAACGGTGCCTCGGGACATGTGTTTTAAATTAGTATGATTTAGCTATCACGAGATACATTCCAAATCAAATGATACAATCGAAGCAATAAATGAAGATATTGGTGCTTTGAATATTATTCTGGCTTGTGAAGATGCATTCGGCGAATTTCCACAACTTAAATCTCCTCTAACTGTTGAAAACAATTACTTGACGCATCTAAGTTCAATAACCATAAATAAAAATATTAGGAACACTAAAAATATGATCGGTATTTTTTCTTAATTAATGCTCTTAATAAAAGAAATATTTATTTCCCTTAATTATTTGAATTTATTTCCTTTAAATATGGTTGAAATTAAAAAAAAAGAAAAGAATCTGTTATTTATTTTTAATTATAAAAAGAGAATGAATAGCGTTTCTTCAACTATCAGATTCGAACATGTGGGACAGGAATCGTCTTACCAAAATCTGTTATTTTTTATCTTTCTTTCTTAGTAAAATATAAGAGATGATTTTCTGCGAATACAGTATGTATGATTTCTTAGTAATTGCTTTCATGTTTGTAAATCCTTTTATGGTTTGCCATATTGAATTCTGCAGTGATTTGGGGACCTGGGTCCGACGATCTTATGATTAAATGACACGTAGATCGAATACCGGAGTTGAGTGAGGGAAAAATAGTAAATACAAAGATTCGAGGGGCATCCAATAATTTTTGAAGGAAGGAAGAACGAAAGAAGGGAAATTGGCGTAGGTTACTTTCAACTTTTAAATTTAAACTAATGTTTGCGACTATTTTCAGTCAAACATATTAAAGGAAATCAATTACTCAGGAGGTGTTTGGTTCACATTCGGGAATCAGAATCGGAATGGGAATCATAAACCCCACATTGGTATGGGTTTATATCATTCCTCCTTACTTGTTTGGTTTAACATAGGAATGAGTTTCATTATCCTGAGTAGTTGATCAACTTGAAACCCATGCCACAAGTGGAGAATGAAAGTAAGTATATTCTAACACTTTCATTCCCATACAGAATGATTCCCATAGTGTTCAACCAAACACCATCTATGTGTATCATTAACTTTGATTCCCATTACCCCTCTCATACCCATAAACCAAACACCTCCTTAGTGTTTGGATAGATGGATTTGGAGAGAATTTGAAATTTATTTATTTATTAGAGTGATTTGTAAAGTTAAAATGGATTAATTTTAAATATATTTAAACTAAAAAGTTATTTGAAATTGTTTATTTTATACTTTTTAATTTAGGTTAATTTAGAATCCATCTATTTGAGATTAAATCCCCCTCCAACAAATCGATAATTTCAAATTCTTCTATAAATCCATCCATCCAAACACAATGTAAAGAAATCGGACAATTACTTTAACATTGAACTAAAAATTCAAAGAATGAAACAATCATGAGGTTTTAGTGGCCAAATTACAAAATCCACACCCATAATGTCACAAAATATAGTAGTAAATTATGATGTGGACGCATGAAATGGCATGTTAATTGTGTAGTTTTACTACGTGAATCCATTGCTAGAACTACAACAACATATAAATACAAGTGTTATTCCCTTCATTTTAAAATATATAATTATTTTCTTTGTTTCAAAATAATTATAAACAATTTATTTTGTTTCAAAATATTTATCGCGTTAGAAAATAAAAAAGGTATTAAATAATATTTTTTTAATTTTTATTGGTATTACTATTTTGTATAATACAAGAGGTTTTGGTGTAATTTTTTTATCTATCATCATCTTATTCTCTTTACAAATCATAACTACTTTGGTGTATTTTTTTATTTTTTCCTTAATAAAATCAAATAACTACTTTATATCATTTTTTCTCCCTTCAAATCATTATTTATTGTCTAAATACAATAATTTCTAGAGCTTTTATTTTTTTTAGTCATTTAATTTTATCAAAGTACACACCCTAGTTACTATATTAATGAAGGGAAGAACATTTATGGAACATTAATGTAAAAGTGTATTTTAATCCCTTTGAACTTTTTTTTTTTAGTAAATAAATTGATCCAATTAATACCTTTATTTGTCTGTGCATACTAACCAAACACAATAATTATTTTGAAATGGAGAAAGTATATTTTTTAAAAATTAATACAATTTGATAACTTTTGTAATTCTTGTGTACTAAGTAAATATCACAATCAAAATGAAACGGAGTGGCTATTTATTTTTGAGATTTTGTTACCAAAGAGATCTATTTCCATTTGAAGCCACATAAGACATCATCATTAACTAGCTTCCCACAAAGTTCAAGGGTATTTAGTGTGGTTTACCCTTTATAAGATTCTAAAGATGCAAACACAGCCAATTCTCTAGAGATGGTAGCTGCAAATAAGATGGTCTAGAATGGTGTGCCATTTATTGTTAATTATGTCTTATATTTTTTATTTTGTCTCACATGAATTTAAAAAGAGTATTTTCTCTTCCGCTCATGGTTATAAATTAAAAGCATTAGTTAAGGTTTTGAGTGTATCAAAATCAAGTGAGGTTTAGTGAATTTTCTGATCGTAAGTTTTATGACTATCCAGCAAATTGAATTTTGGAGCACCTTTAGTATATTATGACTCTCTTAGATTTTTTAGAATATTTTGAACTTGTGGCCTTTAGTCTATTATAACTCTCTTAAGTTTTTTTGGATATTTTGTGTTGGTAGAGGATTCTCCAAATTTGTATTTCTCTTGTTGAATTGGTGGATTTCTCACCTTTTGTGCTTGTGGAGAGTTCTCCAAATTTATATTTCTTTTGTTGAATTAGTAGATTTCTCAGCTTTCATTGGTGTAGTAGATTTCTCATCTTTTGCCTGTATAATGGATTTCTCACCTTTTGCCAGCAAACGTAGATTGAATTAAGTAAACCACGTAAATATTTATATTCCTTTCGTTACTATATTTTTCTTTATTAATTTTCATTATCGTGTTCAAAAGCTTGTTAAGGAATTTTCGCGTATTACTGGTGTTTCAATGCTAACATCTATAACACTTCCAAAATTTGAAAGATTAAAATAATATTGATACAAAATGGTCAATTCTGCCAATACACATCTGGCATGTGTTTCATCAGTTTTGTTCAGCACTGCCATCAGCCGGTTCAGAATTCGTCGCTGCATGGAATGATGCAGCCAGGTCTTCGGCGTAGCTTCTCCCAGCACCATACTTGCGCACACTGGAAGCCAGGATCTCATGGAGTCAGGAGTATCCCTACCTTGTATGAGTATCTCTTCTCCTCCAAATAACAGGTTTTAGTATTTCCCATGGGTCTTCTACCATTCATTTATTGCAAAACCGATCAAATTAAGCTCAGCTGTCTCGCTATCATGACAACCTATCAGTATCATACAACCTACTCTGCAAGCCCAACTTAACAGCATTTATACTCGGCTAGCCTCACACGCACGCGAACCTACCACTAATTCTCTTGTCATCACAAGTGTTAATTAATATAAAGTGTTGTAAGGTTCATTAGATTTTCCCATGTGAGATAGAAACTCTTTTGAAATACTCATTTATGCTAACAAAGGAAAGTACAAAAAGATCAAAACATTATTGCTTTCTGGTTAAGTTCTTATTTAAAAAGGGTTAAATTTTATTGCATGGTAGTAGCATAGGTTGAAGAGAATCAAGAAATTATTGACTTGTAACAATTTGTGTCAACGAAAAATGAAAATTTTTGGGTCATAGTTTGTTTCAAGGGCGAAATATGTTTTTCTTTTGTGTTAGTTGATCAAGAAGTGAAAAAGTTTGTCCGCGTGTTCTCTGAACATTGCTGATTATCCCTGTGTATTGAGAAAAATATCTCTAACACTCGCACCGTAATTAAAACTTAGATCGTACCCTTGTGTACTAGGATAATCAGCAAGCTTGAATAGTCTCGGATAAAGGGGTGTAGGGTATAATGGCTATCATTGATATGTGCTACTCAGAGGAACTGCTAGTGTTGATTTTATTTTCCCTGTGAACGCACTTAAATGGGTCATAGCCGTTTTCTCTTAATAGAATAGATCAAAATAGTACTACTGTGGGACATTATGTTCATATGGTTGTTAATGCATTGCAGATGTTGCAAGCTTTTATGTTTTCAAGAGCCAGCCGCTTGCAACAGTTGGCTCAGAAAACTATAATGGAACGCCCTTCTTCTGGACCTCGATTTAGGTCAATAGTAATTGAAAATAATGTTAGAAAATATGTTAACTTAATATAGTTTGAGGTGGTCTGTTCTTTTAATTTTGTGCTACAACATCATTATTGAATAATCCACATTGTGATAGATTTCTTAATCTATAAAAATGAATTTAATCTGTGCATAAATAATATCACAAAATATCAAATACGGAATAAAATCGAGAAACGTACCTCCGGCCATTGATGTTGTTGGGTCACTGTTAAATAAAAGAGAAATAGAAAAATAGAAAAATAGAAAAATAATTTTCTGGGTACTTCTAAATCTAGACAATTTGATACGATGGTGTATTTTTTGATAGAATGTCAGGCATTGGGACCCAAAATACTCTGTATACTTATAACGTTAAACGTAACAGTTGTAAGAATAAGTAGTTATCATAAGTGTAATAATTATCACAATGTGATAATTATCACAAGATATTTATTAAGTCAAATTGATAAATATCATAATTAAATATTGGATCAAATATTTGGAATTTCAAAAATAAAATCACATGGGATAATTACAAAAATTTCAACATTTCTCCCACTTGATCCACATATTTCATTCGATATACAAACTATCAAATCTCACAAGTAATATCCAGAATACATGAATGTGTTCATTAATGATAAGAAACAAGTATTGTCTTCCATGTATTACTATGCATTATGTCTCTTCAACACTAAACTTTTATGTGATAACATACCTTAATAAATAAGCCTTATGCTTATTATAGGTCCAACTTAAGTGTGTTTTCTCAAATAACTAAATAAGTATGCACAACTGAATATGAAAAACACAATTGAATAAGAGTTTCAATGGAAATATCAAATGTACGTACATGTAAAATGAGGTCACATCATGGAACCAAGCTTCCCATTCTAACTATATGATCCCTAAAAATCTTTGGTGGCATGCCTTTAGTCAAGAGATCGGCAATCATCAATTCAGTGTTAACGTGTTCATTGACCACTTTATTTTCTTTAACACGTTTTCGAATGGCTAAGTACTTGATGTCGATGTGTTAACTTCGATTACCACTCTTATTGTTCTTAGCCATAAAAACAGTAGCTGAATTGTCACAAAATAACATCAATGGCTTAGAAATAGAATCCACAATTCTAAGCCCAAACATGAAACTCTTCAGCCATACACCATGCGAAGTTGCCTCAAAACAAGAAACGAACTCAGCTTCCATAGTAGAAGTTGCAATCAAAGTTTGTTTAGCACTTCTCCAAGACACAACTCCACCGGCTAGCATAAAGACATAACCAGATGTCGATTTTCGAGAATCAATGCAGTTATACATAGTCTGAATTCGAGTAGTCAAACACCTCTAATTTATCAGTACGTCTGTACATAAGCATGTAATCTTTTGTTAAGCCTTGAAGGTACCTCATTACCTTCTTTGCAACTCTCCGGTGGTCCATACCTAGATTACTTCTGATATCTTCCCAACATTCCTACAGCAAATGCAATGTCAGGCCTTGTGCAGACCTGAGCATACATTAGGCTTCCTACAGCAGAAGCATATGGAATGTTTTTCATTTGTTCCCGCTCAAAGTCATTTTTCGGACATTGGTTCAAATTGAACCTGTCACCCTTCACAATAGGTGCCACACTTGGTGAACAATCTTTCATCCGAAACCTCTCTAAAACTTTGTTAATATAGGTTTCTTGAGACAAACCCAAAATGCACCGAGTTCTATCTCTATGGATCTTTATGCCAATGACATAAGATGCCTCACCCATGTCTTTCATATCAAAGTTTCTAGAGAGAAATTGTTTCACCTCATGTAGCAATCCTTTATCGTTACTTGCAAGTAAGATGTCGTCTACATACAGAACAAGAAAACAAATCTTACTCCCACTAACCTTCTGGTATATACATTGATCCATGATATTCTCTTCAAAATCAAATGAAGAGATCACACCATGAAATTTTAAATACCATTGACGGGAGGCTTGCTTCAATCCATATATAGAATTTTGAAGCTTGCAAACTAAATGCTCACCATTACTAGAGGAAAATCCTTCAGGTTATTTTATATAAATATCTTCCTCTAGATCTCATTTAGGAACGCCGTTTTCACATCCATTTGATGCAAATCCAAATCAAAATGGGCAACCAATGCCATAGTAATTCGAAGAGAATCTTTCTTAGATACAGGAGAAAAAGTTTTTGTATAATCGATTCCTTCTTTTTGAGTGAATCCTTTGGCAACAAGTCTCGCTTTATATCTTTCGATGTTGCCTAATGAGTCTTTCTTGGTTTTGAAAACCCATTTACATCCTATGGTTTTTGCACCACTAGGCAACTCGACAAGATCCCAGACTCCATTCAATGCCATCGATTCTATCTCCTCTTTCATGGCATTGTACCACAAGTTAGATTTATATTACATTTTATGGCTTGTGAAAATATTTCAGGATCATTTTCGATTCCAATATTATACTCAAACTCTTGCAGATATACCAGTCATCAGGAATTGCTATTTTTCTTACTCTAGTAGATATTCTCAATGTTGTTCCAACATTATCCTGAGGAATATGTTGTTCAACTGATTGTTCAACAATTTCAGGTATTGATTGAACAGGATCTACTGGATCATTATCAGCAGTTTGTGGAGTTTCAAGAATTGGTTGTTCAACACGTACTTGATCTCGGGGAGTGTCATGAATAACAATAGTCCGTCCATGACTAGAAGTGGAAGATTGTGGAACAGAATATTCTGTCTCAGATCTAATACCCAATGATCTATCGCTCCCACTAATTAGGTCATTCTCAAGAAACTTGTTTTTGACTCCACAATTCTTATACTATTAGATGGACAGTAAAATCTATATCCCTTAGACCTTTCAGCATATCTAATAAAATACCCACTAATGGTCCTTGTGTCTCAACTTCTTTTCTTGTGGGTTATAAACTCTCACTTTAGATGGGCATCCCCAAATGCGTACATGTTGTAAACTCGATTTTTAACCTTTAAATAATTCAAATAGTGTCTTTGGGACAGCTTTGGTTGGAACTCGATTTAATATGTACACAGCCATCTTGAGAGTTTCACTCCACAAAGATTCTGGAAGTTTTGAGCATGCTTGCATGCTCCGCACCATGTCCAATAATGTTCGATTTCTTCTTTCTACTACACCATTTTGACTCGGGGAACCAGGTGTAGTGTATTGGACAACAATCTCATGCTCAAGAAACTTTACAAAAGGACCAGGTGCTTGTCCATTTTTGGTGTATCTGCCATAGTACTCACCACCTCTATCAGATCTCACAATTTTAATTTATTTTTCACATTATTTCTCTACTTCTGCCTTAAACACCTTAAAAACGTCTAGTGCTTCATTTTTGTTATTAAACAAGTAGAGATACATTTATCGTGAGAAATCATCTATGAAGTTCGGTGATGAAATACTTTTGACAATATGTGTCCATATTCGGACAACATATGTCAGTATGTATGATTTCTAATAATTCTGAACTCCTCTTGGCTCCCTTTTTCGACATGTTGGTCTGCTTACCTTTTATGCAGGCCAAATAAGTCTCGAAATCAGTAAAATCTAGAGTACTAAGTACTCTATCATCCACTAATCTCTTGATTCTCTGAATGGAGATGTGTCCCAATCTCCGGGCCACAATATAGAGGAATCCTCATTCATAACACATCTTTTAATACCAGTATTATTTTAAACATGCAAATTATTTAATGTAGCATCGTTTTGCAAATTAATTTGAAAAAGACCATCAAACAAAGTACCATTCCCGATAAGGTCAGATTTATAAAATAAACTAAATCCAACATTTGAACAATATCAGGAATATCCCAAAGGTACAAGTTTTGACAATTAAATTAAATTTCTAGAAAATTTTGAACATAAAATGTCCTTTCCAAATCTAAAACAAAGACGTCTCTCCACTACTGAGAACTAAACTGCATGTCCCAATTGCTTTCACGTGAGACCGCATCTTACTTCCTGAATAGATGTACTCCTCACTTTCCATTGGCTTCTTTAGCTTTCGCAATCCCTGCAAGGAATTCGTAATATGGATTGTAGAACCAGAATCAATCCACCTGTGTTATGATTAACATCTATCATATTAGATTCATAACATACAAATGAGATTAGGTTACCTTTCTTCTCAAACCAGTTATGAAATTTGGGGCAATCCTTCTTCATGTGCCCCTTTTTCTTACAGACGAAACACTTGGATTCCTTCTTAATATCTCTTTGAGAAGAAATCTTTTCCTTTCTTTTCTTCTTGGCTTGGTTGTACTTGTTATTTCCTTAAGTTGCCAGATGCACACTCTCTCCAGTTTCCATATGCAACCTTCCTTCCTCTTGCACACACATGGTCATCAACTCATTGATGGACCATTTGTCCTTATATGTGTTGTAAGAGATCTTGAAAGGCCCATATTGCTGTGGTAGAGAGTTAAGAATATAGTGCACAAGAAAAGAATCAGACATTGTAACCTCAAGATTTTTTAGTTGAGCCGCTATGTCCCTTATGTGCATGATGTGTTCACGCACTCCTTTGATACTGGTGAGCTTCATGGTGGAGAATTTCATGATTAGGGTGCTTGCTAAAGCCTTATCTGAAGACTCAAACTGCTCATTAATGGCTTTCAATAGCTCTCGAACATTATTATACTGATCGACAGAACCCCGAATGCCAGTTGAGATGTCAGTCTTTATGAACATCACGCTGAGACGATTAAATCGCTCCCACGTTTCATAAAGCTCAACATCATTAGGTTGGCTATTCTCAGTAATTGGAGGTGGTTCGTCTTTCCTGATAGCATAATCAATGTCCATCCACCGTAGATGAAGAAGAATCCTCTCTTTCCACAACTTATAGTTGTCACCCTTGAGCTCGAGAATGTCACATTTCATATCATGAAAATTCATAGGTTGAATGAGATATTAAATTACACAAATAATTACATACACGCTTATATCAAAATTTGAGGTAAATTAACATTTATTATGTTTTCCCAATGCAAAACATAGTAATAATATGAATTACATGACATAGAAATTGCCTGTAGGCTAAATTTCTAATTCAAATAAATTCATATAAATTCATATAATCAAAATGACGAAACTATTAAATCATGTTCCTTTCCTTAATTCCTGTGGATAAATTAAGGAATATAATTTAATATTTCACCCCTTTAATCACACAATATACTATAACAAAAATTCCTGTGGGATAAAATTTATTATATTAGAAATGCTATAATTAACAATTAATATCTTATATTATAGGTGATCTCAAAATTACAGAATTACTGTACACATATATATATTTTAATTAAAGATGTTGCGGCTACTCTATAATTAAAAAATATATACACATATTTATACAGATCACAGACATTAATAGTTACAGAAAAGTCACAAACATATATATATATATATATATATATCTGTTCAAATAACAAACTGGAAGTATCATATATATAAATAATACATTCTACAACTAAACAATTTGAATAGTTCAATTGGTCAGACTGCCTAACTTTTAACCTGAAGGCATCTCTGAATTTTTTTTTTTTTAATCAGAATAAGACCCTAAGTAGTTTATAAAATTGTTGTGTTGCAAAATAACACAACCACAGCTGATGGCTTGATGGTTAGAACGCGTGACCTACGTCCACATGGTCACCAGTTCGAACCAAGGCAACCACTTTTTTTTTTTTTTTAATAATGAAAACTAGTTTATAGAATTGTTTTATTCAAAAATTTCCATCAAAAATTTCCATAAACCACAGAGTGGTCCAGTGGTCAGAACATGGGCCTGTGACCTTTTGGTCACAGGTTCGATTCTTCCCACGAAAAACTTCATAATGAAAATGAATTTGTTTAAAATATCTTATTCAAACAATCAACCACTGAAGTGGTCCGGTGGTCAGAACATGGGCCTATGACCTTTTGGTCACAGGCTTCGATTCTTCCCATGGAAAACTTCAATTTTCTTTTTTTCTTTTTTTTTTTTACATCTTCTTCTTCACCCGGTTGGACAAAAATGGGTATGTGTGACCCGGTTGCGCCGAATGCAACCCACACATATTCCCAGCCATTTGGGCATCAAAAAATTGCATTTTAATCACAAAAAACATGAAAATCTAATTTCCTAATGATTTCTAACTTTAGTTTTCAATAAAAACATCAAAATCATAAACCCATGTTCATGATCCATAATTCATATATAAAAATATATAGCCAAAACTCAGCAATAAATAACACCAATAGATGTTTTTAATTAAGGAAAAAAATCATAGAATCAATTTCAAATAAATTATAATTTAGATTTTCTCAATAACATGTCAACAGTAAACCCAAATCGACATATATATATATACAAATCAAGGCAGGGGCATAAAAACTCTGATACCAAATGATAGATTTCTTAATTTATAAAAATGAATTTAATCTGTGCATAAATAATATCACAAAGCATATCAAATGCGAAATAAAATCGAGAAACGTACCTCCAGCCATTGATGTTGTTGGGTCACTATTAAATAAAAGAGAAATAGAAAAATAGAAAAATAATTTTTTGGATACTTCTAAACCTAGACAATCTGATACGATGGTGTATTTTTGATAGAATGTCAGGCATAGGGACCCAAAATACTCTTTATACTTATAACATTTTTCCCCATCAGAAAACGTAAGTTGTAAGAATAAGTAGTTATCACAAGTGTAATAATTATCACAATGTGATAATTATCACAAGATATTTATTAAGTCAAATTGATAAATATCAGAATTAAATATTGGATCAAATATTTGAAATTTCAAAAATAAAATCACATGGGATAATTACAAAAATTTCAACACATTGTCGATCCTTTAATAATAGAGAACGCGAAAATTAAGTTCTACTAGTCCCATTCCATATGCTTCCTTCAATCGCCAAGCTATATACAAGTTCTTTACAATGTTTCAGATTGGTATTGCATCTCCTTGCTGAGAGTAACAGAGTGCTGAAGTAGATAATGTGCTTTTTACTTAATTCACAGAAGTTATCTGATGTTCATGATATCAGGCATCCCCTCTATATCAGTTTTATGGAGATCAATTTTAGATGGGATAGATTGGCATGAAACTGCATAAATCAGTACTCATGTAACAATTCTGGTATTCTAGTAGATGTGTAAATGTCTTTTCAAAGTAGTATTGGTATCATGTAGCACATCAGGGTGCTGTTTGTGTGAGAAAATTTGCATCCAAAGTACTTGTGCACTCATTTGTATATTGAACTCGGGCTGCCAAGGAGGCAGACTAAATGACATATCAATTTTCCTTGCATGTTTTGTCTCAGACACCAATTTATGTTGAATCACTCTGTTTTGTTTTTGGTTTCAGCGTGAAACAAGTTTGTGCAAAAATTTATTGCAAGAATATGCTCAAAAGATGAACAATGCGCGTTGAGACCATGGATCAAAGTCGCGGTCGCGGTTGCGATGACGGTATGAGCGGAATACATCGTTCCACATCGATTTCGGGGTGTCGGTCCCGTATCCAGCGATATGTTAATTTAAAGAACGAAAATATATTTAAAAAATACTTAAAAATTTTAAAATATAAATGACAATGATAAGTACAATAATTATATAAAATCAATGAACAATTATATTAAATTTAGTGATCTCAACTCTCAAGCAACATGAAATAACATAATTGTTATATTATTTGTAGTTAGTAAGCCAATCAAAAGTTTTCTTTATAGATATTGTAATTGTTTATTAAATTTTCTTTCTTATTATCTAAATAATGAAATCATTATTTTTGTGAATCACAATTCAAGATTCAACTAGATTTGATGTCCATCAAACATAATTAAATTTGATTAGAAACTAATTGAAGATAGACAATACTCCCATTCACTTTGAAAATCCTTTAGGGTCAAAATATAATATAGAATAAAATACTTGAGGATGAAAATAAGAAACTTAAAAACTATCGGGGCTGGCTGAGAGTGGACTTTATAACTTGGAGGTTCAAAGTCAAAATTTCACAACTTTTAATCTTCTCCCCATCGATCAACATCACCATATCAAACCCGGTCGCTGCCGCTGTTGCTGAAACATCCCAAATTCATTCCTCCAAAAACCATCACATACCCAACTAAATCTCCAGAACTTAAAAAATCTATTCCTACTTCACTGGAAAATGAAAAAAAAATAAGTTGAAAATCCAACTTCCCAGACACCCCAATAATTGCTTCTTCTTTGTGGGTTTGTTGGATTAATCATCTCAGTCAATCAAGAAGATCAAAAATTAGGGAACATACCAGCCGAATTTATGCTATTTTAACTGAAGTCTTAAAGATGAAACGGTTAGTTTTTATTCAAATTGGATCAATCGCAAGTCAACTCCGTAGAATCTGACGATTCTCACCGAATTGTTGAATTGCAGCACTGAATAGTACGATTCACGGCAAGTCGATCCGGTTCCGGCAACTTCGTAAGAAGAAAGCGGCAGATTTAGTAATCAATTCCCAGAGATCTAGAGACTGCAGCAGCACTCAAACCAAAGAAATTCACGAAGAAGAAACATGTCGCAGGTGAAGGTAAATATAATAGTGGTTCATATGATCAGCTGGGACTGGGAAGAGCTGATTCTAGTCTTGGCAAAGTGTCTGACTGTGGAGTTTCACCAGTTGTAAGTATGTTTCAATCAAATAGGTGGAATTGCCTTAATCCCCTATAGTAATGGGGATTCGAAATTGGAAGCCAATGATGATGGTTTGAATGACTTGGTTAGGGAAGCAAATGAAATTCGGGGAGTTGGGCAGTTGAATTCAACCAGTAAATAGCTCTATGTAGGCTACAAAATTCAGGAACCAGCTTGAATCATCCTATACTGGCTTTAGGCATATGTATGACCCTAGAAGCATAATCCTAATTTGTTTCTTGGATTGTCATTTGCAGGTGGTGAACAACAGACAGCTTCTTGGAATGTGAAGAATTTGAAAAATTGTGCTGACATTGGGAAGTAAATGTGGGAGGTGGATGTAGATATATGGAATGGTCGTGTTTTGCACATACGATTAAAGTCGTGTGTGCAGAACACGACCTTTCCCCATATAAATACCCCTCACCTGATTTTGGAGTACCATTTCTTCTCTTCTATTTTTCTCTTCACATCCAAACTTTGGAGCCTCTTTGCACATCTGAACTTTGGAGCCTCTCTGTAATTTTCCTTTTCAATTGTGCAAGTAGTTCTGTAATTGAAGAATTTATCAATGTCAGCAAGTAAACCTATGACTACTGAAAGGAACTAAACCTTTCTATCTAGTGAACTACAAAAGTATGTAAACAACTAGTGACAGATGTAACTAAGAACTTATCAAGTGCTAAGCCTCGAAACAGAGGAGAAAAAGAAAGCAGATGCTCACACACCTCTTGTCGGATGAATGGAGGACCAACTGACCCAGGTTTTCAGTAGCATTGGCGGGTTCTGGAGTCTCTGTAAAGGTTCACAAGAAATGTGCTTTATAATCCAAGGAAACCCTTCCCTTCTATTTCTATGATATATATATGCCCTATTTCTTTCCCCGACTAGCAGCATCTAGTTCGTTTGAAAGCTGTTCTATTTCAAATGAACAAGCTTCTTCCTTTTTTCAAGTATCAAGTAAATGAGCTCTCTGTCCCTAGGAACGTGATGCTTAGGTGTGAGGTTGAGATGACAGAAGAGGATAAGCAGCTGTAAACAGATAGAACATGCCACAACTGTCTTGGGCTATTGTCTTATAATAAAAAAGAGGATTCAAAGGGAAGAACCTCAAGAGCTGCAATCTTATGAATGTCAGAGCTTTGACTTCTCTTCTCTGTGCCCTACCTCCGGAGTCAGACCTCTTGTTGCTTTGGTAATAGAACTAACCTTCGGTTTCTAGAACTAGTTTGGCTTTCTTGTCTTCCTTGTCATGTACAACTTCTCTTAAAGGGCTAAGAAGGTAGTTCGTTCTGAACGTCAATTGAAGTCTACCTTTCGATTGCAACCAAGGCAGGAATGTCACGAATGGTGTTTAGCAACCTGGAGCAAATGTTTTATGACTCGTGAAGGTCGACGGGAGCTTTCTACTTGCGCTCTTTTTTCTCAATGGGAGATAGGTATTATATTACCTCTCATCTTCTTGTGAGCATGAAACCATCAAGAGTCAAAGTTGAGACAAGGCTAATCATGATGTCTTACTAAATGGATACCCTTTGTCTCTTGAATAAAGGAAGGGCAGCATAGCATTAGCTTTAATTGAACAAGCTCAACCTTGAAAAAGAAATGTGGTAGGCCGAAGAAGAGTTCAAGGCTTCAACTTGGCCACTGAAGAAGACGAAGACTGGGTGAAAGACTAGGCCAACTTACTGCATATGGGTACCGGGAAATTGAGTCCCTGATTGCCCATCACTATACTAAGCCACCATCTCTCCAGTGACTCTCATCTTAGGTTCTTATCGTCCCAGAGACGGACCATCATGATAAAAAAAATTCTATTTTTTGGGATTTATGTCTCAAACTCTAAGGCTACTTTTGAACCAACACTACAAACTAGAATAAAAGAGTTAAAAGATTACCAAAAAAGACCAAAGTGAGATAGTAAGTAGATATGTAGAAAACATCCAAATAACGAGATGAGAAAGCGAATGGATAGAAACAAAAAGAAAAGTAGAAAGCCAGACTTTCTCTCATAATGTGTTCTACGCTGTTGAAAGCTAGATCTACATGAGGTGTGTAATGCATAGCTAAAAAAATGCCAGTCACTATCTGAAGGACTAAACAAATTGGTTCTCCTTCGCCTACCCCCCCTATAGTAAATTAGTGGGTGGGGTGGTCAACTTAGAGGGCGCCTGTCTTCACTTCAGACGAGTCCTCTACAACCTGGCGGTTCTTCGGTCTCCACTTTTTCCCTTGCCTTCTCTTCCCTGTTAGCCTCATCTTCACGAATGAAGAAGAGTAATCATTTGTCGAATCTACATCAGCCGAAGCCTAACAATATTCAATATTTAGTTCCCTCATCCATTCACTAGCAATGAACGAAAGAGCTAGAAGCTCATTGGACTGATAAGTCACTAATTAAAAATCGAGAAATTATCACTTTAGTCTATTAAGGTACATCTTTATACTATTTAAATTTTTATTTTTTGATGTGTAATATTTTGCTGCACTATATTTTGATTTATTTTTGTATAATATGTTAATAACAAAATAGTATAAGACATTTGTTTAGTATGTTAGATATATTTGTTGTTATTATTCAAATGTAACTATAATTGTAATTATATTATTTTTATATAATGTTAGTTTATTGTTACATAATTTGTTAACTAATATATTAGTATAAATTTTTTTTTTTAGTTTTATATTACGAGTTGCATTTGTAACGTTACAATTTAAGTATTTGAACTTTAATGAATAATTTAGTTATGTATATGTGAATGTGTAATTATTACTAGTGAGAAAGACATAATAAATATGGGTGATAATTAAAAATAATAATTTATAGTAAGATACTGAAATACTGTTCAAATATCGAAATACAGATTGATTGGTTGAATTGGTTTACCAGTCGAATAAATCGTTCGACAGGGGATTTGTCGGTCAAATACCGGTCACATAAGTCAAACACACACACACATATATATTTATATGTGTATACACAATTACAATAATATATTAACATATTTGTGTACATAATATTTTAGATATTTAATGAAATATTTAATGAAATATGTATATAAATACAATTTATATATTTATATTAATATGAAATATGTAACACTTTTATAATATACTAATTAAATGAATTATAATGAAATGTAATAGAATTAAGTAAATATATATACTTAGATATTTAATGAAATATGTATATATAATATATCTAAACATACATATTATTAAAATATAGTTATATACTAAGATTTTTATAAGTTATAATTGTAATAAATATATATTTTACAGAATGTTTAATGTATATAATTGTATAATTATATTATATAACTTATTAGTATAATATTTTTGCTGTGAACAAATATATGAAATCTATTACTAACTTACTATTCATTTAGATAAAATTTGGTAATAATATATAGATTCCTGTATATTATAAGATATAATTTAATAGGGGTTGGAACGATATGGAAATTGTGGATAATATGTTAAATTTTTGTATTAGAATATAGAATGGAAAAAAATTAAATATTTGACTTGTTCAACTTTATAAGTCACAAAAATGATTAACAAAAAACACTTTATATTTAATAAAATAAGTTTAACGATTTTGGGATATTCATAAAATGGTCATAAAATATCCATCTGGAAATATAAACTAAAATTTAAAAAAAAATGAAACTTTTAGGGAAAATTAATTAAGCATTACATTCAAACAAATGTTAAATGTTATAAATTGATAATAATCCTCTAGATGAGAACTAACTATAGATAATTGGAACACACTAAAATTGATAAAAAATTATAAAATCGTAAAAGTGACTTATACTTTTACATATCTTCATCCGATATATTACCATCCGATGCATAATAAAGATTCGCTAGTAACATTGAAATTTCGGAGTTGGTCAATTGGTGGTTGATTATACTCCAGTCATCTGGTCTCGAACCAACTCTATAGTATGATATCAGCAAATGCGATTAAGCATGCAATTGTTTTCTTTCCGTATGAGTTGAATTGTTGCCTTGTATTGTCGTTGATTTCTTCTATTCAATAATAGGCTATAGCGTTTTGAGGTAGGAGCACCAAGACTCTGTAGAGTCTGTCCTAAGCAATCAGACTCTTGTTGGTGAAATGCTCATTCTCGCCAAACACCACAATAATATTTTCTTGGGTCAAACTCACGATAGTCACGATAATCATCATCTCGCTTTTGTAGCACCACATTTTACGTGTAAAATAATTTGTTGTGAATGACATTAATTTTTTGGTTGGTCGTATTTATAAACTTCCGATACTGATTGATCCCAACATAGTTAGTTGTAGACACGTGAATGTGCTTTGAATGATTGATTTTGACATGTCATTTTTTTTTTTGTTACTTAGTGTTACCTTGTCGTACAGTTTAGAGCTATGGAAGATTTTGAGGATTATCGTCTGATGCATATGTTGGGCCACGATATGATGAGTTATTACGTCTTCAATATCGGCATAAGTTTTCGAGTATATTGGCAGGTGAGCCAATGACGGAACCAATGAGGATTAGCCGCTATGAAGGAGATTGCTGGTCATATGATACACAGCACGAGGGTGTCTTACACTACATTAGATTAGCTAGATTCGAGAGATTATACCGTATAGGTAGTATTTCATATGATCATGCTTTGATTACAGCACTTGTTGAGAGGTAGAGATAGGAGACACATACATTCTATTTGCCAGTTGGTGAGGCTACTATTACATTACAAGATGTAGAGGTTTTGTTTGGATTTCGAGTAGACGATGATGTTGTCATTCCTGGTTCAGAAAAATATTCTGAGTCGGTATGGGCAAATATCTGTCATTCATTGTTAGGTTTTACACCACATTAGGGGAATATTAAGGGTAATAGAATTAAAGATAGTATTTAATATTCGTTTACATAATTTTTGTGCTTTACTATGATCTAACTTTGGGATAATTTCAGAAACCTCTCATGTGTTTCAAGCTAATTTCACTTACTACCCATTAATTTTAAAAAATATCACTAACTTCTCTTATTTCAATCTTTTTATAACATTTTAGCCCATTCTTTTAAAAAACTAATTTCAGTGGAGAGAGACTATTTTCCTTCCAATTTTACCCCTAGTTTAAAGTTTCTTTAATTAAAATGGTTGAATGAAAAAGAAAAAAAAAAGTACAATTTAATTATTAACAAATAACAGTAGATTGTAACTTTTCAAATCCTTCACCAATTAATGTCAAAAAGTATTTTTTTAATAATTTTTCATTTTACAACTTATTGATTTTCAAAATAAAATATCAATAATATTTTTTATTGTTATATATTATGTATACTTACGTATTATAAATTTTTGCTCAAAAAGACAGATACAAACATATAAATACGTTCCTAATTAAGGATACATAAATTAGCTAAAAACTTTATCAAAAATTTTGTTTCATTTTTTAAACGTTTGAGAGTGATATTTCCTAAACAAATTCTAATCATATTTGTTTTTTATAATATATGGTTATTTGTTTACGCGTTTAAATTTTTATTCGAATAGACACACAATAGCACATTACATAACCATATTTTTTTGTAAATATGTTTTTTAATTTTATTTTAAAATACATATTTCAATTTCGAGTTTAGGGGTGCTAAGTGATATTAAATAAACCTTAGGGGATTTTTATGAAATTATCCCTTAATATTTATTAATTCTTTCATTTATGCACTTCAAACTTCGTCCATAAAAATATTTCACTAGAATCAATACAAACTACAAGTAGATAATATTATGAATCTCTATATTATTTATTCAAATTTTGTGTACTAATTACAAATCTTAAACCCTAAATCTTAAATTCTGAAAACACTAAACATTAACCCTAAACCAAAAATACCCTAAACATTAAATGAGAATTTTTTTTTTTTTTTTTTTTATGGCCAAGGTGACCATATGTTTAACATATGACCTATCAAGGTCGTATGTTAATGGCATACGACCTTGGTCTTGGTCGTATGGCTTGGTCCTTGGTTGTATGTTTAACATACAGCCTTAGTTGTTCGTATGTTAAATATACGACTTTCTTAAATATTTCTATTTGTCAAAAAAAAAAATTATTTTGAGAAATTTTTTTGTTTTTTTCACAAAATAAGAAATTATCCTGTGAACAACTTTATTGTCAAGGAATATGGAAAGTGAAGTATTAGAATTCCATTATGGGATTATGAATTAACATCTTTAGTCTTTTAGTATAGGCAATTTAATGGAGGTTTCATCGAAACGAGTACATCCATTTAAGACAACAAAATATAATTTAAATCGTAAAACGTTTTCGTTGTACTAATAAATTTATCATGGTTTGAGGGCTTAAGGGAAAGGAAGGGATAAGGTGGGTTTAAAAAAGAAAAGGGAAGTACATCCGTTATACACATCAGATGGTTTTAACCAGGCTTACTTTGGTGAAAGATAAAGCACGAGTCATGAATAGGATTTTTAATATAAATTTTATCATTTTTGTGTGAGTTGCACCCCTTTTTTTTATTTTTTATTTGAAATAATGAAAGATGCAACTTTGACATTAAACTTTTTTCAGTCATCAATGAAGTAATTTGACTCGCAAACTTTCGCAACTTCCATTGTTTCTTTTTAGAAAAACATTGTTCAATATCAATGAAGTAGTTAAGTAATTTTCTTGTCATTAATCATTATGCTATCAAAATTGAGAAAAGTGATTATTATATTATTAATTGTAAAACAGAAAGAAAAAAACATTAAAACAAGTTTTTTTTCCCCTTCCAAAACTGGACCTATTTGTTGAGAAGGGAAAAGTCATTTGTACTTACAAGATCTTACAATATTTTTTTCATTTTCTTTTTGTCAAAACTCATAAGATAATTAATATTTACGGGCATTGATTAGATTAATTTGAGAGCTTAATTTTAAAGAAGTAAAAATCAATAAATATGTGGTTTTCAATTTTTTTTTCCATAAATTAAGGGAACTTATTTTGATATATAGCTTTCTGGACACAAGGGGTTAACATTGCAATTTGACAAGCATAATTTTTTCTTTACCTTCTATGATAAGTTTTTTTTTTTTTTTGACGCTATTGACTTCAACTCCTCCGCTATTAAAACGATTCTACCACCCCACTCTCCAGTCTCCACCACCCCACCGCAGTAAAAAACCTCCCTACCACCGCCGGTCACCGGATCCAATCTCGATTTCCGATAAGCAAGAAAAAAGTCGAAAGTAAAAGAAAATGCACGGAAGGCCGCGAAAACCTTCAAGCAAAGAAGAGCAAGAAGCTTCGGCAGTTAGAGGCGAAAAACTCCGTTCTCTCCAGTCTCAGTTCATCCAATTTCATCACAATCACACGTAATTCTTCTTCAAACCAAAAAAAAAAAATTAAATAAAAAAATCCTCTTTTTATTTAGTGTTATTATTATTTTTTTTATTTTTTTTTTGTTTTTTTTTTTTGCGGGGGGAAATTTGTAGGTATACGAAAGAAGCCCTAGAGGTTAATGCGAAGATTCTACTGGAAATGAATCCGGAGTTTATTACGGCTTGGAATTATCGAAAGCTCGCTGTTGAATATCATCTCAAGGAGGCTCAATCTGATGGCGATCAGATTGATTCGGAATCGATTGAATCCATTTTAGATGAAGAACTGAGAGTTGTAAGTCTTTGCACTGTATGAAATATTTTGTTAGTAGTTAATAATTCGGAATTTTTGTATTTGTAGTGATTTATTTATTTGTTTATTTGTTTTGAAATATCAGAAATTATCTTAAGTAGTACACTGTATTGCTCTGGTCTGGAAGCAATAAGAATCGAAGAGGCGAAATAAATGGATTGTTTTTTTTTTCTTTTTTCTTTTTTATCAATTAGGATGTGCCTGAAATAAGTGGACTGTATTTCTAAAAATGTAGGGGGGGAAAGAACAGCATTTGTGTGGTGATTTTGACTGAGGTAAATCAAAAGAAGGGGGGTCGAATTAAATTTCTAGCATTTTCTTTTATTTGAGTTTTGGTTATATGAGCTTCCAAGATTAGTGGAAGACTATGAAAGATGTGGTGGGAAATATGTATGAACAAAGATATGGAGGTTTTAGAAATTAATGAGAATATGGTATATGACAGAGCACAATAGTGCAGAAGATTCATACAGCCTAGGCCACCTAGTGGGAATAAGGCCTGGTTGTTATTGTTGTGGTCAAGTTTTGGTTATACAATACATTATGAAGAATACAGAACAATGTTAATTTTTATGTACATTTTGTTGTTGCAATTGCATTTTTTTTTTTTTTAAAAAAAAAAAAATCTAGGTGGAGAATGCATTGATGACGAACTTCAAGTCATATGGAGCTTGGCATCATAGGAAATGGGTCCTAAGCAAGGGCCATTCTTCAACAGATCGTGAATTGCACCTTCTGAAAAAGTTCCAGAAGTTAGACGCTCGAAATTTCCATGCATGGAATTACAGAAGGTGAACAGATTGATTTGTATACAACGTACTAATGATTGTAACAGAACTTCATCATCTCGAGTAATCGTAATCTGATTTGTACTTTTAGGTTCATAACAGCATTGAAGAACATACCTGATGAGAAGGAACTGCAATATACAACAGATATGATATATGACAATTTTAGCAACTATTCTGCTTGGCATAACCGTAGGTACGTTAAACCAAATGCAATCTGTTACTCTTATTATTGTTATTGACTATTGTTAATCTATTAGCATAAAGGAACAATCAATGAATGAGCATTCTTTACCAATTAAGTCTCAAATAAATTTGTTTCTATCCCAAAAGAAAAAGAGAGAGGACAAAAAGTTGGGGCTTAGTGGTCTATATTTGTACACAATATGTGCATGTCCAGATAGATTAGTAAAAGATACAAGCAATTTTCTGGATTCTGCAATGTGATGTATGTTAGTTGTTACCACACCCTGAAACCTGAAAATTCATGCACATTAGCAAGAAGATTTTCTCTTCTGTGCATGCATTGTACAAGTTTTATTCAAGTCTGATAAGAGCATTTGGTAATTTGATCATTAGTTGACCTGCACATCTGGTAGATCATGTTTTAGAACTTTTTATTTCTTCTTTTCTTGGCATTCCTAAATTTCTTTGTTTAAGTTGAGTATATTATGTCTGTCTTATGTTTGATGGAATTTTCTAAAACTTTTTGTTCAGATTTTGGTTTGTTTATTTGATTTTTTAGTGGTAATATACGTCTCTTTATTACTATATGTTTCCTATAATTGTTCTCTTCAATTTCTTGTCTCTATATTCCTCTGATGCTGTTGTATTCATATGTCTGACAAAAGGACTTCTGTGCAGTGTGCTGCTGTCTCATTTGCTAGAGAACAAGGTAGAAGGATACTACCCAAAAGAGAATGTTCTGACAGAGGAGTATGAGTTTGTTCGCAATGCTCTTTTCACAGATCCAGATGATCAAAGTGGCTGGTTTTATCATCTTTGGCTTCTGGATCAGACACTTAAACTTGAGCATTTATTGGTTTCTTCTTGGCCACCTAATGGTTCTGATCTGCTGATTGTGTATCAGACTGCTATGATATATTTCCAAGTTTATCATCAAAATCCAGAACTCTTCCACTTATTCTTTGTTTTAGTGAAGCAGTTGGAGGCATTAATTCTTCTACAGTAACTGTAGAATGTGAATACAATAATAGCAATCTCGTTTGGATACCAATTTCAGCAAATAAATCTGGATGGGCCAGTACATGGTTAGCATACCTAATATTTCCCTCAGAGGAAGTACATACTTCCAAGCATTATCAAGTGAACGTTAGCATTGCCCACTCTGAAGGCATCATTTCTTCAGCTGGTGTTTGCTGTAGCCATCCTTCCCATATAGCATTCACTGTTTGTTTACCACCAAGTACCACAGAACATGAGAAAGTGCCGGATATAGAGAGGATTTATTGGTTGGAGGAAAATTTCCCTGCAAATGAGTTACATTCTGAGGATCTGGGCTTGATTAACTCATTTCATCAGTTAAGAATCAGTGGGGATAACAAACCAAAAACATATGAAATGAATGCCAAGATCATAGCTGATGAGATAGCTTATTGTCGTGAATTGTTGTCAGAGATGGACTGGTATGCTTGATCTGTTCATGAATAACTTAGTAACTTTACAGAAGCTATACTTTATCAACTCCCCTCTTACGAACTCTTCTCCTTTGTTGTAGTAAAATCGGCAAGCTTACATTAGCAAGACTCTTAATGGCACATGATGCTTTGTTATCAGCATCTCATGGTGCACAGGGTCAAAACATGGTCCGCTACAAAGAAATTCTTGAACTTTACCATGATCTGATGAAGCTGGATCCTCCACATCTCCAATACTATAGGGATGATTACAGTTTGGTCTTTCTAAAGCAGGTGATGCTCTTCCTACCTTTGTTGTTGGTCATGTAAAGTGTGACAGAGTCTTGTTGATTGTAGCATTGGTTGCTTTTGGAAAAATTCAGATATTTATATTCGTTTGTGTATTCTTTTCAATTGGAAGAATGAACTTTTGAGGATTCATGTTTAGTTCTATATTTTCCTTTTTGCATTGTAATTTCTTTTTGCAGCTAATGCGTGGGTTTGCTTTTATTTTATGCTACAGGAGCTTACTAATAAGGAGTCTTTGCTGAAATACTGTTATCGATACAAAGATTCTACCTCTTCAAGGACTAATAACTCTTTATGCCTACGCCTAACTGATCTTTCATTGTCGCGAATAGGGTGTATAGAGCAATTGCTGTGGGTCCAAATGCTTGATCTTAGCAATAACGAGCTTCATTCAATTGAAGGTACCTATCATTATATGATTTATATTTCTAGCCATACTTTCTTTGTAGGATTATGTTGCTTCTTGGCCAGAATTTCTTGTATATTTGAACTTTGAAGTATTATTATCCTTTACTTTCTGGAATTGAGTTACTGTGTTCTATCTGTTACTCTTGCTAATAAAATATTGATATTTAAACTAGTAAGCATTTAACTAATTCTTACAATTGATGAAAATTACTCTGCTCTTATTACCTCAGATTCTTGTTTTGTACAGGCTTGGAGGCCCTGCAGCTTCTTTGCTGCTTAAATCTTAGTAAGAATAAATTTTGTAGTTTTTCTGCTCTGGAGCCTTTGAGATTGCTGAAGTCATTAAAAGTTTTAGATATCTCGTGCAATGAAATTGGAGCCCACTCAATCGACACAAGAAGATATTTGTGTGCATCTCCACTGTCCCATGCAGTTGGAAGTGATTGGAACAGCGAGGAATTTGCCGTTAGTGGTCCAGAGATGACAAATTATTGGGATGCTTTTTCAATTTTTAGGGGCATTGAACTTGAGACAGCTAGATATTGCTGGTAATCCAATTGCTGACCAATAAGAGTTTAAGTTGTTTCTTTGTAAGCTATTGCCAGCAATGAAATGGCTTGATGGTGAAAATTTGAGATGATTTCTAAGTGTCTCTGAAAAGTAGGTTTCATTTCTTCCTCATTTGTGGAGTTACTTGTATGAGATGGAATATGGTATCTGTTTCTGGGGCATACCATGCTTTGGTATGCCCAAAGCATGAATCTCCATTGTGAATTATTTTTAGTATGTGACAAATGGGAATACATCCTGATCATATTTTACGCTGAAATGTTTTCTTGAGCTGAATGATTCTTGAATATATTTTGTACATTTGCTCTACTGCATTTTTTGGCTTGCTTTTAATGATGATATTACTCTAAATCCTACCAGACGATTTTGTTTACAGCCAACCAATTTACAGCTAGAGCATCAGTAACTTTTTACTATTTATGTAAGCTGTGGACTAGTGATTGCATCATTGCAACTTTTTTCCTAGTTTATGTAAGCTTGTGGAGCAGAGGTAATTTGATGCTCACATTCAAGTTGTTCCTGGCTGGTTTTGTCTTCTGATTTATCTTTCACTATATTTTTAAGGATGGAGTATCACGAGTGAACAATACAGTAACAGGATAAGTTTGTCAAATCACCCATGACCATTAGATCTAGTTTGTCATAGCTAAAGAATACAATAATAAAATTGCATACCCTGTTCTATGCTCTTAGAATATTTAAATAGCAATTAGATGCTCAAATAGCTAAGAATATTTTGCTTTTGTAACACGAAAGTTGTATATCTAGTTGTAATGCTTGAGATTTCTATAAGAAAAGCGAAAGTTACTTGTGAGAATACAAATTTGATTGGTTTCACTTATTACGTGCTTCAATTATATCGTATTGAACTATATCAACAATTATGTACATATAAAGACTCCGTTAATTTATGTCCATTTAAGGTGATTAGTAATAAATATTGAAGGAATGTGTAAGAGGCGGAAAAATGTGTGCAAATATCATCACTTAATCTCAAATATAGAAGAATTTACTTTCCAGACTTTTCTGGTTTGTAGACTTACTTTCCTTTATTAAAGTTTTAAATTTTTAGTATTGAACGTGTCAGAATACACAAAAAATGAGTTTAATACCTATTTGATTATTAATATCATAAGTTTCGATACGTCTTTAATTTTTTTTTTTATCAAACTTTTTGGTTTAAGAATAAAATGTAATTATTGTATTAGAAGTGACATGATGTTTTGTTTTTCCTTAATGGTAACAAGATTTTTAAATATTTTGAAAATAAAAAGTATGTATTCAAAATGTCATAAAAATTACACTTTTTTTTTACTATATATTTGTTAAAAATTAAAAAAAAAAAATGAAGAAGAAGAAGATAACTCCATTAGGAAATAGAATTAAAGAAGATCATTAGTTGAATATTAATAGTTAGTTAGTATATAAAAATTAATTTGATGAGAATTTAATTAATATCAATAATAAAATGGTCAATTTCTTAAATACTAATGTGATTTAGTTTTCCTAGATTGCACCCGAGATTAAGAATGAAACTGAAAATTAAGTTGTCAAATAATAAAATAATATCGTGTTAGAAGTCATCCTATCACATGAAATTTTCTTTTCCATTAACGGTAACAAAATTTTAGAACTTTTGAAAATAAAAAAATGCATATCCAAATTGTCATTAAGAATCATATTTTTTTCTAACCATATATATGTTAAAAGAAAAGATAGCTGCAATGAGAAACATATAATAAGAAAAGACTATTAATTGAATAGCTGTCTCTTATACACATCTATATGTGTAATTTGATGCTAATTAAATAGTCAATTACTTTATTACTAATATAATTTATTTTCAATTTATTAGTATTTTTTTGCTGCCCATAATGCCCCATTAGTGTGTGGATATTTAGGATTTTAAAAAAGGGTATTTTGGGTAGGATTTTAAAAAAGGGTATTTTGGATACAATAAATGTCAAAAACACAAATGTAAGTAATACTTTTATATATAATAATATAATATAATATAATATATAGAAATTCTACGGTCCTTTTCAGGAAACCATTCATTTCTACTTTAAATATTTGTACAGTACAATACTATGTGTTTTAAAAACTTGTACTGTGCAAATTTTTAAAGCCAAGAAAATGATTTCCTAAAAAAGACTGTAGAATTTCTCTATAATATAATATAAGTTTAAGGAAAATACTGGTTTAAATATAACTTATTTTCAATTTATTAGTATTTTTTACCGTTGTTGTGTGGATATTTAAAATTTTAAAAAGGGTATTTTGGATTAAAAAAAAAAGAAAATTCTAGGATCACTTTTAGGAAATCATTCTTTGTATTTTAAAAATTTGTACAGTACAAAATTATGTGTTTTAAAAACTTATATTATATAAATTCTTAAAATTAAAGAAATAATTCTCTCAATAAAATTAAAGAATTTCCCAAAAAAAAAAAAAATGTCACCACACATGACAAGGGAGTTTTTCAGTTACCTAAGTTGCTTCACTTCAGCTATATTTCAAAACCATGGAACTGCAATGCACATCCCCCTCCTCACGGTTCCCACACGCATGTAGAATTATGGTTAAAACAATACTATTTAAGCCAGACAGTTCATTTGGTTCATATATCATAAAATCCAACTTTCCCTCCTCATAGTTTACAAACCTTAAACCTTTTCTTTCCTCATTTCTCTTGCCTTTTCCTTGTTCTTTCACTATGTTAATGGTGGTTGGGTTTCAGATGATCATCAGTTGCAAAAATAAAATAAAAAAGCATGTAAAACCTCCTCTTTTTTGAGCCTGTTTTGAGTCAAAGAAAGAGAGAGAATGGAGAGAAACCTCAAAAAAGAATCATGGAAGTTGCAAGAATTTTGCAGTTGATACTTCTTTGGTGTAAAATAAGAAGCACCCGTTTAGCCCTCGTGGGTGGAAACCACACCGCTGCCAGATTTTGCTCCCGCTAAAATCCCTTTTTCCTTTCCCCTCTGGCTTTGCTTTTTCTCTTTTACAAACAATCATCATGATTTCTTAAGATTTTCTCAACTTTGGTTGTTGCCAGCAAAAGGTTTTGCAGTATTGCACATTCAAGGCTTGACTAGTTGCAAAAAGAATAGAAGGGATTGATTTGTGTGGCTAAAAACATGGATTTGGCTCAAAGAAATAGAGCCAACGATGGAATGAAAGTGAAGGAATTGGATAATGTTGATACCCTTTTGATCATCAGCCAGCTGTCTTATTCTCGGGTTTTGCAGATCATACAAGATCAGTGTTTATTGTGATTATTTTGCTTATATTACCTTACGTTGGCTCTATAATCAGAGGTTCTTCAAATGCTATGAATGATTTTGATATGGATTTTGATCTGGCTAGTTTCAAGATATTGCCTATCCTTTTTCGTGATTTGGTTGATTAAGGCCTTCTCAAGAAAGGCCACAAAGGCCTAATTGTGGGATCTGGCATTAATGGTGATGAAGCTAGAATTGGATTTTAGGAGGAGAGAGAAAGTGGAATATTCGAGTAGCAAGTGTGTGTTTGATTATCGTTCTTCAAGATTTATTTATAGATTTACAGAGGTAAGGCTATCTCTATGCTCTCATATAATTTGGTAATTCAATCCAATTCCATTATGCAAGACAAGAATTTAATTCCAAACGAGATATTTGATTTTGTCTTCAGTTTTAGTTTCAATAACATGAAGTCTGTCGATCGCATTCTCAAGAAATCTGGCAATGTGATCACACACAATTGAGCAGCAATCCTTCAACAATGCTGCAAAGACAACGAAATTATAGAGTTGTGTATCTACGACGATTTCAGAATATCATGGTGGCAATGAGGAAATTTGGAATCAGCAATGGCTCAGCCAATTCCTCAAGAAAGCCGATGGCTTGTGGGATTACAAAAGAGAAGAGCAAAGGGGCACTGAAAGGGTTAGAAGATGCTTTGCTTGAGCCACCAAGAAGGACTCTATTGTAATCGAGTAATAGAATGAGAATGATCAAATTCCTTCCTGATTTATTAGATGACTCCCTTGCAACACATAAACGTCGCATATTCATTTCTGATGAGGAAAATGATGTGGAAAAATGGTTTAAAAAGAATTATCCAGCGAAAAACCAACATTTTGAGACGTATAAATTGAAAGTGGAAACTTATGCTTCACAGAAATTATCAAGAAGAAGTATGACATCTCCTCCATATTTGTCGATAACGGATTGGTTAAGGAATAATGTGAAGGAAGAGAGACTTTGTTGTGATGAAGGCAGAAGCACAAGTAGTAGAGGAGATGATAAAGGAGAAGATAATGTGCTTGGTAGATGAGTTGTTTCTTGAGTGCAAAAATCAGTGGCATGATGATGATGAAGCTGAACAAAGTGAAAACAAGAGGGCTTATTGGCAATGTTTGGCACTATATGGAAGTTTGAGAGATCAAGGGGCAGTTGTGCACCAATGGTGGAACTAATGTGTGCAGGTAGTAGGAACTTTTGAAGATATCTTGGATTTGTTGAGCATATTAGATTTCCATTGATGTTCCATTATGAAATCCAATTTGAATTCCAAGTTTTTTTTTTTTTTTATTCCAAAAAAAAAAAAGATTTTTTGAGTACATTATGTTACCATCTTAATGTAAACAACAAGAATGATAAAACTAGCAAAGAAAGTTGTGCACAACCCGAACTAATCCTTTGTTGTCCATGTTTGAGTGTCCTATTTCCTAAATTTTGATTATCAATTTATGTGTTTCCACATGCATAATTTCATGTAGGGGTTTTCAATATTTTGTTTGGAAATCACTTTTATATGAATATGAATTCCTGAAAAAATCCTGTCTTTTATCCAATGGTTACTGCATTTGTAATCTTGAACATTGCAATTTTGGGGCATTAAATTATATTGCTATTTTGAGTAGTGCAAAATCTGAAGTATTGACCTGGGATTTACTAAAAGCAGGCATGATCCTTTGTTAGATGATTATTGAATACGAGGTGAGTAGCACAAAATTGTTCTTTCATATGAATAAATATTGTGTACGCTACTTACCTGTTTTTTTATATGAATAAATATTGTGTAGAGGGTAAAATTGAAGTAAATGTGCAATTTTTATTTTCAATTACATTAAGTGTCATCAATTTTTATTCATGGTCTAAAGCGTGTGAAATTACGAAGTAAATAGGATAAACAATATTTTCATATGAGTAAATATTGTGCATGGTGTAAAATTTAAATAGACGTGTAATCTCTATTTTCAATTACATGAAGTGCTGTCGGTTTTTATTCATGATCTAAAGCATTTAAGATTTATATATATATATATATATATACATATATATAATATAATAGATGTGTTTAACAGACAAGTAAAGTAATTAAAAATTAAAGAAAATTACCATCCAAAAGGAGCCTTTATTTGTAAAGAAAATATAGTAAGAGAAAAGAGAAAAAGAAATACGTACTAACTCGGCTGCCGGTTCATCCGGTTTTTTAACATTGGTCTAAAGTATGAACCAGTAGAATCGGTTTCATCCCGGTTTTTCCTTTTTCTTTGTTTACTTTTAAAAAACTCCTAGCAGAACCCCAATCCTAAATCACGGCCCCTAACATCTCCGGCAATTAGAGATTTCCTCCGGTTAGTCCGTCGGCAACCTCAAGCCTCCTCGTGATCGCCGCTTTTCCATTATTATCTCACTCCCTTAAGCTCCTTTTTAACTCACGCTTACATCATTTAATTTCTGTATCAATATTAAAGCTTTATTGTGGAAGTTTGAACTCGTCAGAGCTTTGAAATTCTCTCAAATTTCAGGTTATAGTGATTGAAACTCGCTTGAAAATCAGATTATTATGCTAAAGGTATAACCTTTCTACTTTCGTGTAGTTATTTTATGAATTAATGTTTCCTACACGGTCTGTATAGTTTTTTTTTTAAAAAAATTATTTTTGTACATCATATTTGTTTGAATTACGCCACATAATCGTTGTTTAATTTCAAATGTTATTTTTTGTATATATGTGATGTATCAAATTTATTGCTGGTTTTTTTTTTTTTTTTTTCCCTCCAATTTGTTGCAATTCAAGGTTGTACTAGTGTATGTTATCATTAGCTGTCTGGCTTTGATTATAATTTTGCTGACTGAGGATTCAATTCCAGCATGAAGTCTTGCTGAATTTTTCAATTGAACTTGCTTTTTATATAAGAAATTAAAACTACTACGTAGTTCGATTGGGGAAAGTAGTAAAAGCAATAGAATAATAATTATTATTATTCCTTTTTTATAGCTATATAAGAAAAACCACCTCTCCCTCATCCCTTAGTGGTTCAAACCCATTACCTATTAGTGTCAGCTAAGCTGCACTTCGTTGTCAATAAATGAATTATGTAAGGAAAGATGAACTATAAATATATAGTATAAGCCGAAGAAAGTATTGTAAAAGGTAAGTATTAAGAATGATTTTGCAAGTCAAAATTTTATTCTCAACTAACCAAAACTGGGGACTGTCGTGATAAAGTCCATCAGTAGTTGTTTTCATCTCTTATATATGGCATTACCTATCTTATACTAGATGGGACCATACAGGTGTTGTTCATGATGCCTGAGATATTTTCTAGATGTAGTTGAACTTGTGCAACTTTTTGTATTGCTTGATACTCATCAGTTCTATAATGGAAATAGGGTTTTGTCGGCGAAGCAAAGTAGTCAGTCAAATGGCTTTAACCAACTTCATACTCACAGTGGCTGGTGTCAGTGCTGTGATTCTGCTGCTGAGGAGTGACGTCATGAAGCAATCAGCAACCATCTTCAGACGCAATGTCCGACAGATACGCCACTGGCTCGAGGAAGAGTCTGCTTCTGCTGCGAAGTATGTCTTCCTTATCTATCCCCGATATTTGCTATCATACTTCATGCTCTTGTGCTTATTCAGTGGGTTTTTTTATTCCCAAGAAAAAGCTTAAATCAAAAGATTTTCCATGTCTGTGTTGAATTTTATCAATTTCTCACACCAATGCTGTTACTATTTAGTTTTCTGATAACGTTTGCTCTCCAATTATAATCTGGAGAATCAGTTTTTTCCTTTCCTGGATTCAGTTTTGTCAAATTGTAACTAACATGAGTATAATAACATGAGTATAAATGTGATTTATAGTTTTCATTTTGAGGGAATTTAAAACCTGGTTTGATTTTGACATCTTTCATGTTAACAACCATAACTGTTGAATATAATAGTGAAAAATTTTTGGTTGTTGAACATTGGCAACAAATATTTTGTCTGAGTTGCTGCCATTCAATAATGTTTGAGCCAAAAGGCACAAAAATGGCCAAACAACTTTGGCTGAAATCTTATTGTGGAATGACTGATCTGTTTTGCAGAACACTAGATCAATAATCCATCTTAATTTAGTCGCCATTGGTAGCTAAATTCTGATGATTTATTCTTGTTGGCCGAAATGATTTCCTTTGCCGGGACCATACTTTTTTCTGCATTAGTTAGTGCTCTAAGTTAATTGTTTCAGATTAGCATGTGATTGCACTGATACCTCCAGGTAAGGAACTGAGAAGCTCATGTTAATAGCATCTGTTTTGGTTCCTCCCTCCTCTTCTTTTTCTCTCATTAAAACATTGTAATATTTTTCTTTCATTACACTTGTGCATCTGAAGGACACGTTAAAGCAATTGCTTGCTTATTTATCCATGTTAAAATGTTGAGAAAAGAATTGGCAGAAATATCTTGGATGAGATAGGAACTCCTTATGAAAGGGTGACAAAAGAAGGACAGGGGACAAACTTGTATGGTTGTGTTATCCACGTAATTCTTTGATGAAGTTGGTGGTAAGAGCAACTTTAGATCTGATGGTGAACTTTGTCACAAACTTTGATGCATTTAGAAAATATTCCTGCGTCACTTTCTTCTGTTTCAGTAACTGTATTTGTTAATGGAACCTGTTCTCTGATTTTAATTGGCAACTGGATAATTCTGTGATTGGTCTCATTTAGGGAGATGGAGAAGGCAAAGCCAAAGGAGATACCTGGAAAGGATATACCCAAGGAGGAAAAGCACTAGTTTTGTTCCTTGAAACCTGGGTTTATACAGGAAAGTGTACCTTGTAGCAGTTTTGCTTTCGCATTTGGTCCAACATGTATAAATCTCAGAGTGTCGATAGCGAGCTTGTGCTCTAGATTAGATTCTTTTATTGAAGCATCTATTCTGGTATTTCAAATGCAATTTGTAATATTGCGAGAAGTTAGGTTACCTTCTGGTGCAGGCTTTTATAATCGTGTGATTCTTGTCAAGTGTTTTACTTGAAAGCCTGAAAGGAAAAAAATAAATAAAAGGTTTCCTAGTTCAATAGTGGAAGAGTAAAGTGCAAGGGGAGTGCCTTGGAGGGGCAAATTTACAGCACGGACAGTTCACATCTCTCATTTTTCCTTTTTCCAGTCTTTATTGAAACTTGGGAAGATTGAGCAAACAAATGAACTTCTTCGTTCTTCCAGTTCTACCATGGATATTTTCTTTGCTTTTCCATCAGCTAAATTTTGCTGATGCTAGAACAGAGGTGTTGGAACCGGAGCAATATAACATAGAACTATGTTTTTCTAACATAAATAGGTTGAGCTGTGAGTACAACAATATTTTTAATTCTTCATATGGATCGGTTGACTATGCATAGAAAGGGAATGCTTCCACGGAGTAGCTTGAGTTTTTAATTTACCTGCACCTGACAACAGTTGTTATATGAGTTGTATAATGTCTGTTATACTAAATCAATCTCTATTCGAGTTTGAGTTTTATGTGTGATTGCAGTTTATATTACTTATTTGTTCAAGATACACATTGCATATTGCCCTACATTCTGAAGGTCATGTTTCCAATGAATAGCATAATTAAAATATCTGGCTGCAGTTGATTCCTTAGAATTGGAGAAGTAAAACTAGAATAGGGTCTCCAATTCTTTCCGATTTCTTTGCTTTAGTTCTTACTTTGAACTAGTATTTAATTGGAATTCATCTCAAATTTCAGATGGTTCAATTCCTAATAGTGAATTGGAATTGCACATTTGAGAAACAACGGTTGAACCTGAAAACGTGAACAAAAAGAGACTGAAAACTTGTTGAACAAAATACTTGGCAAATTGATAACCTATGTAAAAAACCATAATCGGTGTCTTCATATACAGTTACTGGTGCTGCTATACTAGGCCAACCGCTAGAGTCGCTAGACATGTTACCTTAAACTTATATTAGACTTGGTTTTTGTTGTATTAGGCCCTATTTAACCGCTAGAGTCGCTAGACATGTTACCGTAAACTTATATAGTTTAGACTTGGTTTTTATTGTATTAGGCCCTATTTCAAAAACAACCAATTATTTCTTGCCAGGCAAATAAACAAACAGGGAAGGGTCTTATATTCACAGTTGCAACACTGCGATGTTCACTGAAAGTATGCAACATTTTTGTCTCATGTTTAATATTTGCATGGCAGTTTCTTCGGGAGTGCACTTTTACATGTTGCTCTCCAGCAGTCTTGACAGTAATTCAGTTAGTAAGTGATTTTATCAACAAATAACTCGAGTTGCCTCCTTATTATTTAGTTTGGCATCCCGATGGCGATTAACAATAAATAACGCAAAAATACCATATGTGTTTACTAGAAAAACAATCACAATGAAGGTAAAAGAGAATAGATATTTAGTATCATATGTCCAAAAACCATATCAAGCATTGGCTGTTGCAACAAGTTACTAGTAACCTCCCAAATCCACTGTCATCATCATCTAAAAGAAGCATCATAAAGCTAAAGACTTAGTAGTTAAATGCTTTATACTAATTAGATCAAATGAAGTAGAAGATCATGCATAGTATCATGCAGCAAGACCAGCATCAGAGTTCTTGCGGCATTCAGACAGCATATCCATGTAGAACTGGCACTTGCTGATATCACTTCCGGAGGTGTTTAAACACTGGAAAAACAATCAGAATTTTATTAACACTTAATTCCAGAGAAAAACAGGGATGATAGACATGAGCTACCTAAATAAACAAAAAGGCCTCAAGTTCTTATGCTACAAATACAAGCACAACAGGTATACCAATCTTTAAAAAAAAATGACAATCCACAAATAACCAACAAACTAACTAATTCTATTCAACAGATTTACACCTAGACTGGTGGAGAGCAAAAAATGTCTCAAAAGTGCTATGAGGACTGACAGAAAAATAGACATGAAGGCACCTTTTTTCCACTGAAAAAAGGCAAGGCACAAGGTTTAAACAAAATGAGTCTACCACAAAAGCTGTGAAAGCAGAACTTACATCTTGGAAGGCCTTACGACATATGAACACCACATGCATCAGAACCCCCTAGACTGCTGTTGGTTGCCATGGTTGCTGAATCAGCAGCATGGGCTGTGGTGGCCACTGTTTCATGTTTGATGGTCCGAGGACCAAAAATAGCATCTACAGCCCTGTGCGCCATGGAAATACCAGCACCAAATGACAGGCCTGCAAGTCAAAAAGTAACTAAATGCATCTCAGGTTTACAACCCTGATAAATCCTGGAGTATACTAGAAACTACTGCCAACAAGCGACACTGACCATCAGCAATTGCTGAACCAATTCCTCCCATAAGAGATCCAGCTTGCCTAGGAGCAGGTGGAGGTGCCGGAGCAACTGTTGAAGAAAAAGTTTACATATCAGAAACAGAATAAAACATGGACTAATGACAGCATATGTCAAATGACAATTTATGGTGGTCATTGAACAACTTTAGTGGCCAAGAAAAAAGAAATAGGTCTTTCTTTGTTAATTGAGCTTGTTGGAACAATTTTAGAAGTTTGTCTAGAGACTGTATTGCACATTCACGCATCCTAGTTGTTTCCAATAACTAATGGAAGGAACCATTTGGATAGGTGGCTTCTTTACTACAAAGTAGGGAACCATGTTTTCCAAACGAAATCTTCCTATTAGTTATTGAGTAATTAGAACACCAAAACAAATTTTACCTATGTAAATATACTACTATACACCTAATAAAACTGTTAACATACAGATCAACTTTCAAAAATATTAAGCTCAAGAGATGTATAATATAAGCCACCCCAAAAAAAAAAAAAAATGTTGATACGAGGTAACAAGAATTAAAAAGACCACCAAAATAGAGCATATCTACTAAAAAGAAAGCCTAGTCAAACTTACCACCCAGTGATCAAATGAAACAACTCAAAATTCCAAATTTCAGCTAATCAAATAACCTGGTGCTAAAAAATCAAGTCATTCAAAACAGAGAAGTCCTACCTGGTGCTGGAGCAGGAGCCTTACGTGCAGCAGCAGGGCGAAATGAGGCTGACCTTCCTGTAAAAGGATAACAACATCGTCCAAGAAGAAGAGGTAACTATACATCTCGATGAAATTACCAACAATACTTTGATTGCCTAGATACTCGCACATCAAACTATTTCAGTATATTCCATTTGTCATCACAAGTAAAAAAATATAGATATATATATATAGCGGCAGTTAAGCATCCATATTATCAATATCTAAGAAGTCGCGTTTTCCATATATCAAACTACAATATAGCTTATTCTAGATCGACATCCAAAATCTTAGTGAATTTCTTACTTTCTCCAATATTCTACAATAAAATATGACTCAATTTGGACAACTAAGGTATTAACTTTTTTTAACGGGATATATGCGAGGAAAATGTAATTTGAAAACACCTTATAAAATATTATTTGTACAATAATAAAAAAAATGTTACCTATCCAAACAGCCTTAAACCTCCTGCTACTCAGTTAAACAACTTCAATCCATCTACAAAATTTCAAGATTTTTGAAAATAAATATAACTAGACTCCAAAATTCACAAATCAAAAGGTTTTCCAAAAATAAATAAAATAAAATTCTTCCAGCACTCAAAACCTTGAAATCAAGCAGAAATATACACAGATCTAAAAGAACGGACCAAAAAAATCAAAATCCTCTAGGTCTAAACTAGATATCCGTACAGTACAGATTACCTCTATATATATTAAAAACCAAATTAAACAGAACTAAAACAAACTTAACAGTCGCTGGCATTCAACACATCAAACATCATTAAGCATTACATTAATAAAACAAAATAAAAGATCACATGGAAAAACGGAGAAAAACGAACTAAAAACCCTAGCATCATAATCACAAAAATGAAGGAAAACGTAAACTCGAAAGGCCCAAGAAAGAAACAGAAATATTAAGCGTAGACGGTTTAGAGGAGTAGGTTACCTCCAGAACTGCGGCCACCAGATCTCCGGCGACCCATGATCGATTGCAGTGAAGAAGAAGAAGTGATTGAAATGGAAACGGGAATTTAAAATTTAGGTAAGAGCCATAGAAAAAAATGCATGCGATTAGTGTGAAGGATGGGTTTTTTCCGTATTTATAGTCTATACTAGGGTAGTTTGCTAGTGGGGTCCAGTTTTTGGCTTGGAGAACAAGATAATTGATTCGCATTGGGATTCTTTTCTCTGATTTAAAAAAAGTAGTAGTAATCAATTAAGCACAAGGGAGATGTTTTAGAAGTAGTTATGAGTGAAAATTTTATAATTATTAAGGGTAAAATAGGAATAATATATATCATACTAAATGAGATCTTTTGTTTTATATATAATTAAGTATACATGAAAAAATAACTTATTCAATACTTAAATCTAACTATACTTTAAATTTAATTAAAATTTATCTCTTTTTTTTTATTCGACTCGATAAATTAAAATTTTTAAATTTATATATAAAAATTTTAAATTACACTAATTTGATTCGATAAAACTAATTTGAATTATTATCAAAATATATACAAACTAAATTTGAACAAATTTTCAAATGTATTAAAATAATTAAACAAAATTGGAACACTATGGTATCCAACTTGTTTATGTTAATTTACATCCCTACTCCCTATCTTACTCCTACCCCACTATTGAATGAATTGCCAAGATTTCTCCGCTAAATATTATACTGAAAATGAATCGTTGGCAGTTCATTAATGGTGGGGATAGGCTGTTTGATAGAAAGTGAAATAAAAAATTGCGTGACGCCTGTTTTTACTTTCTTTGTATGGTTAGGCCCTATAACATAGAATTTATCATATTTTGCCCCTGAAAAAATCAATAATATGGAATTTATCATATTGTGCCCCTGTAAAAAAATTTATTTATTTTTTTGAAGGATGCCTTGTAAATACTTAATCACTCTATTTGTACAACCACTATTTCGAAACGTATTTGAAATAGTAAATTTTTTTGATACGGATGTATTTGAGATTTAAAAAAAAAATTGATTGAAAAATGTTACTATAAATTATAATTGCAAAATGAACCCCATCTAATAATTTGACCCTTCGAATAATACGGAGTAGTGCCCAAAAAAAAAGATTATTTTTACTATTAATTAGTGGCATTAAATAACTAGATGAACCTTGAATATTTAGTTGATGTACTATTATATAATTGTATAGCAAAAAAGATATCTTTTTGTTATTATTACCCCTTATTTGAGATAAAAGTGATGTGTATGTATTTATATATATATATATATATATATATATATATATATATATATATATATATATGATATGCAATTTGGAGAAGTAAGAAAAAATTGTTTGATGTAAAATAGGAAAAACTCGAACTGAAACAGAAAAAAATCCAAGCATACATAGGAAAAAATTTAAGAAATAGGTTCTTTATTATGAATTTGTTCACATATTCGTAAAATGTTTCCCTGTATCATTTTATAATAAACCATTAGCAATGTGATGCCTAACAGCCTAAAATTGAGATTTGTATTTAACTTCTGGAGTTTTCTTTAATTTGATTTGTTGTACGATAAACTTAATTAATTTTTGTTTCTCGTCATATGTCATGTACATGTTATTGTTTTCCTCCCATAGAAGGGTAATGGTAATATTCGAGGGAAAATGTTTCTTTTTCCGTCAAAATGATAAAATAGTCTCATAAACCAAATTTGGAGATTATTTTGAAAATTGTGCGGCATTTAAAAATCTGAATAGAAATTATTTTGACCTTGTTTTCGATTGGAAAAGTAAATTGTCATTCTAGTCCAAAGAGCTGGATGAGGACCATATGCTCTATGAGAAATTTTATCTCTGTCCTTAATTAATGGAAGTCCTTATTTAAAATCAAAACTCGTACTTTTTGAAAAATAAGAAATTATCATATTCAGAAAAATAAATTTCCTATTCTAAATTGATAACTTTCATTAGTTGAAGAACAACAATAAAGCACCAAAATAAAAATTTTCTGCTCTATGCCATTCTTTTCAAACTTCGTCATTATGCAAGCTTCAATGATGTTTTTACTTTGGCAGTGAACTGGGCGTTTTTTTGTTGGGTAGGAAAAGGATAAACATAAGAATAGTTACTAATGTCTGTAAGTATGAATCTATGACCATTGACAAAGATCAGAAGTGGTCAGAGTTACATGCAATAATTCAAGAAACTGTCTCATGAGTACCAAGAATAGTTTCTGATCAAATGATGTCTACAAAAGAACTAGATTAGTAAATGATTAAACGGGTCTAACAATTGAAACTAACTATACACTAGGTTTTGCTTAAAAGGACAAGTACATTACAAACAAATTAGATACGAGAAGTATAGTGCAGCTTATATTCAGGGTATCTTGAAAGTTGAAACAATTCCGTGATGCAAATAAGAGCACAAGAAATTTTATGACCAAGGCAACAACATGCAGACAATAAAGTTAGTTACAATAATCTTCTGAATGGCAAGTAATTCTCTACAAGTAATCTTACAAATTAAAAGAGCCGAAGAACAATTAAAAGATCTCGATTGAGATGAAAAATTGTACATTCCACATAGTACCTGTTGATCAAGTGGACTTCATTTCCTCTGTGAATAACAGCCACAATATATCTGAGTCCACTGGTTTATAGTTTCCACTTCACTATCCAGTCAGAGAACCGAAACCTGGCCGTCACTTAGTGCCTCCTCTGTAAATTAGCAAATAGTGTCGATGACAGCTTTTATGATATGTACAACTCAAATGTGTGAATAAATGAGGGACAAAGTAATGTGAGCAAGTAATAAAAGTTGTACAATCAAAATTTTACTTCTCCAAATCCAAAATAGGATGTCAGAATATGACAATCTCTCTCTGATGTCAGATGTAGTTCAAGTAGTGACTCATTTAAATGTTCATCAGTGAGCGGTATAATACCTTCAATCTGACCTTTCTACAGTTGGTGCAAAGTTACACCTCCTACAAAAGATGTCTAACGGTGGAGACCACTAGCTTGATTGTATCTAGGTGTCAATGCTGTTAAAACATGATCACAAATAGGGGTGTTCAAACCCAATCCAGTCCGAACCACCCGACCCGACCCAAATGAATTTGGGGCTAAATGGGTTGGGTTTTCGGGTTACTTGGGTCGAGTTACCCGACTTTAGTAGGGTTGGGTTTTATTAAAACCCAACCCAACCCAACCCGAATAACAAAAAATTCAATTATATTTTTTTTAAATTTCATTTTTATTCTAATTATTTCATCTACCTTATATTATTTTTCCCTTTTATTTTTTAAATATCATCTAATTTATCATATTGTTTACTTTTTTCCTTTTATTCTTGACACAACCATTTTAATTTTGACCAAACATATATTTTTAATGGATGGAATTATAATTATAGATTTTAAAAAAAAAAAATTATTAATTTAAATTTTTAACCCGAAAACCCGAGTAACCTGCCCAACTAATACTTGGGTTGGTTTGGGTTTTATTTTTTAACCCAAAAACCCGACCCATGAACAAGCCCTAATCACAAAGATGTATAGCTTCAGTGTGAATCAGTTTTCATTTGGCACAAAAAAGAAAGGGCAACAAAGGCCCTTTCAAATCATTATTAAAATTAGCCTGGCAATTGGCATCCAAGAATGATATTTCATGCTGACAAATCAAAGACCACGTTAATATTGAAGAATGAAGTTCAACTGCATAAATTATGTGCCCACAATGATGGTGCGTGTTGCAGTATTAAGACAAGTTGCCACTCAACACGTAACAATATACTTTATATATGTTTGAAGAGATTTCTATACTAGAAAAATGCACAAGAGAAAACCATCGCATAACATTTGATCCAACGTCAGAAAATCAAATAAGAAAAAACCTCTATTTCTAGTTGGTTTCAGAAGAAATGAAGATATAAATATTTATATCTTCACTTAAGCAAAACAGATTTCTAATAAAAAAATATAGGCAGTCAATTTTTATATTAACTTACCTTTTGTTTCTTGAGTTTTCTCTCACTGCTGCTGCCATTGCCACCTGCTGATCGCTCAAATCCACTATCATCTAAAGGCAAATTCTTTATCTCATCATATGAAGCTCTCTGTCAGATCAAGTAACCTAGCAGAAAAGGAGAAATCAAATTAGGCCTGTAGTACAAGGATGTCTTTAATTCATTCCCTGAAATGGTTCAACAGATAGCTAAAATCCATAACCATTAAATTGTTCTACTGAACTTACCCACTCCTTGGTTTCTTCATGCGTCTCATTTGCTTTTTATCAGCTTTTGTAAGAGGAGCACGTATGAAGAGCTCTTCTTCATGTCGTGCACGTTCTTCCATCTTTTCCATGTACTTCATGACTTCTGCACTTTCAGTTCCAATATCTTCTCTAACCTTCATTTTCGGATCAGTAGAAATTTAGCATACACAAAAAGATCGAATTTGTAAAACCAAAACCGGTAGCTTTCAACTTACCTCTTCAGGTCTTCCCTCGAGATCATTTATCAATTCTCTCACATAAGCACTCCGTCTAGCTTGCCGTAGGGTTTCTTTTTCCTTTCTCAGGGCATTTCTCTCCTCTCGAGACATAGCAGCTGTGCGACCTGCTAATTTTGGTGGTCGATATACTCCGTCCTGTAATTTATGGAGAAAATCATTAGAAAGGGGAACTCGCAAATTTCTTCACATTACGAAGTGTGACACGACCCATGGAAGCAAATCCCATATGAGGTTTGTACAATTCTTGAAATGTCTCTTTCAAGTATCCCATCCGGGAACCTCTCCATATTTTGTGCCTTTTTAATAAAATGAAGCTACTGCTCTCAGCACTCAAAATCTTTTTTTTTTTTCCCTTCACGGTTAAACACTTAAATATCATGTACCCACCTCTGGAGTTGCATCTGTTTTGCTAACAAGCATATCCGGATTTGGCCGGTACTTTAACCATTGCTCTTCTTCTTTAGCTGTTTCAATCTCCTCCTCGGTCATACGTTGATTCTCCACTATATTTCTGGTCACACCCATGAGTTTATCCAATTGATACTGAAGTTTTTTGTCAATCGGGCGAATCTGTAACAAACCAGAAGATGCAGAAAACCCAAAATTCAAAAAAAAACAAAAACCCAAATTAGTATCTACAAACAATGTCCACCCTCATTAAAGCTACAAGTTCAACTCATCAGCAATATAAACCAATAATCGACAATAATAAATACAAAATGAAACATATAACATTCGAGAGGAAAACACACGTACTTTCTCCAAAAACAATCTGATCTCCACAAGACTCCTTACAACAGGATGTCCATCAATAGATAAACCTTTTGCCTTACGAAGTAAATAGTATACAAGTGATTGACAATAGTTCAAAAGCAGTAAATATTTCGCGTCCAGGTAACTTATCCCATTTGTCGTGGGAAAATCATCTGCTTTCACCTAATATCCAAAACACACACCAATTAATAAAACCACCATAAATTTTACAATTCCAATAAAAATCTCAACATTTAGTTTTATTCAAATTATTTTTACCATCATTTTCACATTGAAAAAATAATAATTATTGAAAGAAACCATTTTTTACCTTTTTAGTAAGGGCTTCAATCTTCATACCTAAGTGTATCCAAACCCTCCGTCACCTCTTTCAACACCGCAACCAGCTGCGGCGCTTCTCTGAACCAAAAATTCAAGGGACAAAAATTAAATAATTATATGAAAATTTATCAAAAACTCAGCTGAATTAGCAAATATTATACTTAATATCTTATCATAATAAAAAAAAAACTCACTTGTTTATTCTGTCGTTGTTAACCGCTAATGATGATTCTGAATCCGCCATGCTTTGCAATTTCAGCAGCAATTTCGAATTCTTCTGATCAATTTCCGAACGGAAAATTTATGGTTAGGGTTTTTCTGTGAAATTGAAGGTCGAGTAACGAGCCTCGTTCTTCCTGTGTAATGGGTAAACCTTCTTTAAACCCTATATTGGTTTTTTCAGTTTTTGTCACCACCCCTCGACTTTTGTTAAATTGTTAAATATTGCCCACATGAGTTAGCTTTAAATTGTGATTAAGCCCCCGTTGACATTTGGATATGCCTAATTCCACCTTGCGTCTTTATACACATTGAACTTGTCCCGAATTTTCACTTTAAGGCATGATACACTCTAATTTTATTTTATTTCTTATGTCTGTTTCATTTTAGTCTAATTTTTAATATTATTATTAAAATTAATGGATATTTCAAATGTGGAGTGTGTACAGCCCGTAACTAAAGTGAAATATTCATCAAATTTTTCAATATTATTAAAAATTATACCAAAATGGGATGCATTTAAAAGTTAGAGTTGCAATGTGTCTAACTTTTAAAATTGGTGTGCAAAGTAAAAATTAGTCATAAGTTAAAGGATACAAAGTATAACTTGATTACCTCTACTCTATTAGTACCATATACCCCTAAACATATGCTTTGTATGTACCTATCTATCATCTATAAATTTTAATAATAGTATTAAAATTATATATTTAAATTAGATGAAATATGATGGTTAGGGCAATGTCCAAAATTGAAATTAAAGTGCGGGTTTGAACCTTTATATTTGAACATATGAGTAATTGTCTGATATATAAATTATTCTGATAATAACCCCCGACCTTGGCAGCATATTTAGTAAGCCATGTGCTTAAATGGGCTTTCATCTCTAACTAAAAAAATGAAACAAGCTAAAACATTTTTTTATAAATGTTAAAATAATAAATTTTGAAATAAGTAATTGGGGATGATTTTTCATAAGAGTTACCTTTTTTTTTTTTTTTTTTTGAGAAACTAAACGAGTAAGAAGGAATTTTTTATAAGAGTTACTTGAAAAAGTATTTTATTTGTGACTTGTGGAAATGAAATAGTTGCAGAAATTCACAACTCAATTATAAAGCTTAGTTGAACTTGATACAAAACTAGTGAATATTTTACTTAAATTCAGTATTAATTACATAGAATAACATGATGACATGAAATAGTGTAATTATACAAATATCACGTATTACAAAGATTTATATTTTAACTTAAAAAAACTATATGAAATATAAGCCATCAAAGACACGTGTGAGGTGAGTTTGGATGGAAGGAAATGGGAAAAAAAAAAAAAAAAAAAAAAAAAAAAGATTTGAAAGGGAGGGAAAGTTTTGATATTTTTTTTGTTTGGGAGTTTTAGTGGATGGAAAAGAATGGAAAATGGAGAGAAATGGAAGGATAAAAGTTAAAAAAAACTTTCCTTCCATAAGTAGGAATGGAAAGAAAAGTTATATTTCCTTATAACTAATTATGAAATATTATATTTGTCTTCCAAACATAATACAAAAATATTAAAAGAACGGACACTTTAGTAAAATACTAACATTAATAAAATTTTTCTTCCAAAACGTCCAAATAACTTAAAGAAAATTTCCCTTCCCTTCCCTTCCCTTCCCTCTTTATTAAAAATTTTCCCTTTCTTTTCTCTTCTTCTCAAACACAACGTTAATGCTATTGGTTATTCGACGTTCAGTAAATGAATGAAGTTGCAATCGTATCGGCATAAAGATGATGGTCTTCATCTGAAGCCTTCAGACCAGCCATAATACAATAGATATGCAAGATATTCAATAGCATCTAGCCTATCTATTGATATGGTTACTTCCAACCTCAAATCATTTGAAACTAAATTGCCACTTCTTTTTTTTTTCTTTATTATTGATGGAATGGTATTATCGGTTCATGTCAAATAAAGAAAGGAAGAGAACTATAAGAGAGAAAGATAGCAGCTGGATATGATTCCTAGAATTGTAATATTTGGTTGTGAAGTAAATAAACTTTTTTTTATTATATAAAGTATAAAACATTTTCAAGGTGTAACATATTCTAATTATTCCTTCCTTCTTCAAATGGTAAGTTTGAGTTTGGGAGTTTAGTAGATAAGGAAAAAGGAGGAGGAAAAAGCTAAAGTTATAACTTACAGGATAAAAGAAGAGAAAAGTGAGGGAAAGAATATTGTTTGAAAGTTTAAGAAAGAAATTAAATAATTTGAAATTTGTAAGAAAATAAAACTTTATTATTCATTATCCCAGTGATAATTTTTTTTTTTTTTTTTTATTGCTGAAGGAAACATTTGTTCACCATAATATTAAATTTCTTAGTCTCATTTCCATCATTTTTCTTTCTTTCATTTCCCTATAAAACTCTCAAATAACTGAAAAAATCTACATTCTCATTATTTTTCTTTTTTTTTCTATCATCGACTCCTAAACGCACTCTAAAATTCTATAAAAAAATAAAAAATTTGTTATAAAAAATTTTGATAATATTATTGCATGTTGAAAATTCTGGCTTGTTTATGACCTATAGTTTAAACTTATAGATCATGTATTAGTACTATAGCTTGTGGTATCTAATTCGGTATCTCTTTCTTTATTTATTTGATAATCTAAAATTCAATATTTTGGACAAAAATTTTCACTATTTATTTCCTTTTATTTTTTGTTAATTTTTTAAATATCTAAATAATTGAAATTTGGAAAAATAATATGAACATACTATTAGGTTTATATCACTGAATTGATTATCATACTTAAAATTCAATTTATTCTAAACAAATTTCACCATTAAATTATGTGTCACAATTGGACAATGTAAAAATTTTAATGAAATATATTATAATTGCTTAATCAAATTGTAAAACTTTATTATTTTATTATACTTTCTAAAATATTTATATAAAACGTAATTTAAATTATAAACATTTTTTATTCTTAAAATTATTTTTAAAGATAAACATAGGCTTATCCATTTACTTGTAAATGGAGATTATTCCTGCACAATATTTTTAGCGCCAAAAAATATATATATATAACAAAAGGTCGAAAAGATCACTATATTTTTAAAGTTTACAAGTTTTAGTCACTAAACTAATTTTGTGGCAAAAAATATCACTGAACTTCTAAAACTGTTATTTTTTGCTAATTCCGTTAAATTGTTATATTAGTTCCTTTGTTAGTGCGTCTCATGTGCCTCCCGCGTGACCCATTCAAGGATAAAATTGTCCAAAATAAGCATAAAGCCTTCCAATTACTTATTACTTTACCCTTCCCTCACTCGAACTTTCGTCAATAAGAAAAATACCATCTCCTTCTCTTATCAGTCATAGACCTTGATTTGAAAATCTATTGCGATGTACAATCCATAATTCCAAGATTTGATTCAAAATCTACTGCAATTTGGAAACCTGATTGAACAACTTTGTGGAGGTTTGGAAGCTCATCGAGGATACAACGGCGGTGAGCAAGATGAGCGAGGCAAGCTTGCTCCTAAGACTTGCCACATGGAAGAAATCCAAAGACATTGCGAAAAAATCCTCTACTCCATTGAGTGCGTGATAAGGAGGTGTCTGTACATTTTAGGCCTCGATGAACCAAATCTCACTGATAAGCCAACCTTTGAATAAGATCAGATCTTCAAGCCGATTGAGTTTCACACGTTGAAGGAGAGTCTTTTCAATCACGTGAATTTAGAGAATCGAAAATAATTAGACATAGGATTGGAACGAAGATGGCAAAATAGGGGTAGGCGGTTGGAGCTAGTGGATGGGCTAGTCGTTGACAGTTGTGGGTGGTGGGAGTTAGGAGTGGTGGAAAGACTGGTTGTGGGCAGTGGAAAGACATCCGGTGGCGGGGAAGGGTAAAGTAATAAGTGGAAAAAAGACTTTTTGTTGATGTTTGAATAATTGTGTATTGGGTCACGTGAGAGGCACATGATACACATTAACGGAGGAACCAATAAAATAATTTAACAGAATAGATAAAAAATTATATTTTAAAAAATTCAGTGATTTTTTTAGTCACAAAATTAATTTAGTGATTAAATCCTATAAACTTTAAAAATATCATGACCTCTTTGATCGTTTGTTTATAAAAAAAATGGGCTCAAATCCCAAAAGAAAAGGAAAGGAAAGGACAGGTTCGGCATTTAACACCAAAACACTCAAACAGAGACATGTCATGCACGTCGTCCCAAAAAAACCCAACACGGCATCACCATCTCCCCCGCACCGCACCCGATCCAACAATAACCCCACCCTGACCCGCTTCACACAATACCTTTTTCTCTCTCACAGTCTCTCTCATTAAGAGAGTATTATACTGAAAGAGAGTACACATATCTCGGATCGCATATACTCCCATTCCTACGTTCACTCTCTCTTCTCCAAAATTTCCCCTCTTTTTATTTAGGGATTTAATTTCTCCCTATACGCATATGAAGAAGATATGCTCGCAGATGATTCTGATTCCGATTCTGGTTTCGATCAATGCGTTGCATTATTAAGTTCGGCGATTTCGAAGATCGAACAATTTTCTGACGACTCCCACGACGACAATGGCCGCTTCTCCCGCCAAATTCTTGTTCGGATTCCTCTTCATCTCCATCATTCTATGGCTTATTTTCACGTATGTCATTAAATCACGCCATTTTTTATTTTTTAATATTAATTGATTTTTTTTTGGATTATTGATGTTCTTGAATTTGGTGATTTTTTGTTTTTAGTAGTTAGTGGTGTTCGGGTTGTTAAATCAAGGTCAATTTTGGTGTAAGTTGATGAAAAAGTCATGAAAATGACTGGTTATAGTTATAGAACTGTTTCTTTATGTGGACAGTTTGGTTATAATGTGCGAACTTTTCTGATCATTAAAGTTGGCGATTTAGATTTTCAGTAGGTAGAGGCATGGTTAAAGAATTTGCTAGTATTATCTGGAGCGAGTAGTAACTTCGCTAAAACCTTATGTACTCTTTACTAATTGGCACTCAATTCTCAGGATTACGTAGCAAATTAGATAACACTATGCTTAGAGGTGTTCAGGAGGATGCGCTTATGTTGAGGGTATTATTTTGGTTGTGGAGATTGATAAAATGATCATCAGATCAAGTGTTCATAGTTGTAGTTTTTATATATTTTATTCATTCAAGAGTGTTTTTTCTTTTTCATTTTCATTTTTTTTTTTATAAGTGCGGCAGCTTATTTGTATATGTAGTCTGTTACATTAATATTATTATAACTGTTACATCATTTTGAAGATTATTCCTTTATAAAGACAGTATTCATTTTTTAAATTAATTTCGTCTTTCTTTTACTTTGATTTCCTGCCTGCGGGATATTTAAGTTCAGAGGTTTTGATTCTCATTTTACTCCGTTTACTTTTGGCATCACTTATTTTGGACTTCCTTAGCTTAATTGACATTGACGAGACTCAAAATCGAAAGATCTGAGAAGGCATTTAGTAATCATTGGCTTCGAATTTGCTGATCTAACTATTTCACTACTATACTGTTTATCTGTTACCTTCCATGTTATATTGGTGTTGCAGCATAGTATTCACAAGTTTTACATAATGCATAACTTCAATAATCCTTAGGTTTCAAATTTAGGAGAAAGAAGTGTCAGAAGAATAAAAAGAAGAAAGATAATGAAGTGAATGGGGATGGACAAAACTGGAGAAGATATAGAAGGGTGAAGAAGTCGATGAGGTAAAGAGATTGTTAAATAGCATTTGGATGCTTCTCCAAGTGTGCAAGACACAGTTGAAGTGTTGGTTAGGCATCAAAGTTGTCAATGAAGAGATAGAAGGTTAAGATTGTTTTTACAGATCAAAGGTGTAAGAGTTGTTTCCAAAAGAAGAGACTATGGCTTCTTTTTTGGCTTGTAAAATGAGTGCAGTTGGACTGCCAAATCAGCTTTGAATTGCAACTTTTCTTTTCTTTCTGCCTCAGCAAACATGCTTGCTTTACCAATTTGAGTATTGTTTTATCCTTTTGATGTTGATGGACTGGTTAATCAGTATTGTTTTAAAGCATGTTCATGTGCTTTTTTTTTTTTTTAATGATAATGGTGCTTTCTTGTAAATGAGATCCATCTCCACCTTTACTAGAATTGGTGTTGCTTATGGTTGATAATATAGATCATCTGGCTACTTTTCATTTCGTGATTGTGTGATGATGGTGATATTTTGTGTCCTTCAAAGTCAAAATAAATTTAGTTGTAACTTGATTTCTGATTGCTGATCATGCATCTTGTTTCAGATTTGCTTCTAGGTTGTTGACTGGGATCCTAAGCCGAGTTCTCGGAGCATCTGTTCAATTCCGGGTTGCAGGATGGAAATGTTTGAGAGATATTGTTGTGAAGTTCAAAAAGGTTGGTTTCTTTTGTTTCCTTTTTCGTCATATAATTTTTTAATATTTCCAACTGTACTTTAGCATGTTATTGTAATTGTAATGGGAGGGTCTTTTATTTCTCAATAACTGAAAGATAGTCTTTTTTGACCAGGAACTCGATACGTCTTGTTAGAAAAGGAAATTTCTTGAAAATTATAGTGTTTTTTTTTTCTGTCTGTTCTGTTTGAGTGTGTGTTTTTTCATTTTTAAAGTGTTTCCTGCCATGCTTAGTGATAGAAGAATTGAGGTTGGATTGAACTTCGTTTTATACATATCTATCAAAACTGGGATTTCATCATTGTTCTTCTAATAAACCTGGAAATTTATAAATATCACCTTAATGGATTAGGGTATGCGGTTGTTAGGAAGCTATCTACCTGCAAAAAGTTATTTCATCTGTGGACTTGTGTAATGTCCCACATGAGGATAGAGTGATTGCTTTGTGTATAACTCCTGAGTTATCATGTGCCACTAATAACTTAAGCATTTTGGCCCTGTTGTTTGCACAGGGCCAAAAGTTATTGGGCTAGTCCATGGCTTGAAGCGTTACAAATGGTATCAGAGTGAACCTCGTGTTCCCTGCCTGCATAGGTGAGATTGGGCTAGTGGTATCGGGTCGCGGTTACACAGATATTGGACCCTACTTTGCGAGGATGCAAAGCCTAAAGGAGGGGTGAATGTAATGTCCCACAGCGAATGAGAATAGAGTGATTGCTTTGTATATAACTCTTGGTCATGTGCTACTAATAACTTGGCTTAACCATTTTGGCTCAGTTGTTTAGGGCCAAAAGTTTTTTGGCTAGCTCATGGCCGGGGGTGTTACAAGTTGTCCATTTATCCAGTGCTGAAGATTTCTTTAAAATAAAAAGTTAGAGTGAATAATTCAGTTTATTAAGAGGGGTAGGAGTAGACGAAAAAAGACTTGATGGATAACCTGTAAGAAGGATATAGATCATTTAGGAATCAATGTGGACATGATTCTTGATAGAGCATAACGGCGTAGAAGGATTCATGCCTCTGCAGCCAACAACACACACTTGGTGGGAGTAAGGCTGTTTATTAATTGTGGGTGTCAACACCTTCTTGCAAGAGTAACTGACAAGTACCTATTTGAGTTTTCATATCTACAAGGAGCCACATCTTTTTTCCTTGATTGCAGATATCAAGAACAGTATCATAGTTGAGTTATCTATCTGTCTCTATTAAGACACCTCCATGCATTTAACGTTTATTCTTTTGATCATATTGGTATGTTGCCATCATCCATAAAAAGTTATTCCATTACAACCATAGTTGTCAAAAGCGATTGCTTCGCTTGCTTAAATGAGAAGCAATGCAAAGTGACCCTTCATTGCTTTTTTACACTTGAAGTGATCGAGTGTGAAAAAGCGCAAAAAAACGACAAAGCGCTGTAAACTGAGGCTTTTTCATTTTTTCTTTTGAATTTTAATGATTGTTCTTTGTTGACCGTTGGATCAGTTATCTTATTTAGTTAGGACCATTGGATTTTTAAGGTGTATGATAAAAGCAGAAGTAAGGTAGATTTACTGGAGGAAAAAATTTAGATTAATAATTGATAAGTCATTCACCAAGAAACTTCATGACCAGGTCTCTCCCACCCAGTGTTGCATGGATTGTTATTTTCTCCTGTGATCTGCGTTCCAAAATGTTCGTTTCGAATCCGGGATCGTTTGCGACCCAGAACGCTATTTAGATCCAAGCGTTCCTAGAGAGTTGTGAGAGGGAGGAGAGTAAGAGTTAAGGAGGAATGAGGAAATATTAAAAACAGGAAGTTCAATACTTATCAAATTCATTTAACGTTTCTGTAGATTTCATTTAACGTTTTCTTTAAGAGAGAGTGACATTTCTGGAGAGTTTTAAGAGAGAGGGAGTAAGAGTCATATAGGAAAAAGGAAATAAAAAATAACAGACTCAAGAAGTTCAATACTTGTCAACTTCTTTTCTATGGATAGACATATAGTTATTTAGTGAGATTAGGAAGTTGTATCTAAATTTATTATTTATCAGCTTCAGCTTATACTTCTTCTTTTTAAAAAAAAATAATAATAATAAAACTATACTATGCAAGTGTTTCAAGATTTTGTTATTTTTATTATTATGTTTTATTTTCCTTTGAGATTATCAGATTACTCTATATTCTTAGTATTTTGATTTATGCAGCTAAATTATGCTTCATATAAAATTTTAATTACTTTATTCTAAGTCTAAATAGCGAATTTCGAACCCAAAATAGCGAACCATCTAAGCCTACTCCTTCGTATCACGTACAGGGGAAAGTTCCGTACCGCAAACCCTTACTCGTACCCCGTACCAGACCATACCACGATCCATGTAACACTGCTCCCACCCTCTCTCTTCACCCTATTTTTCACCTATCCTACATGCCCTGTCCCATATGGGAAGGAGGAGATATTGTATTATTTATAATACCTTGGTCGTGGGCTACTAACAACTTGCCTTAAGCATTTTGAACTCGTTGTTTTTGCTCAAAAGTTATTAGGCTAGCTTGATATCGGAGCGAACCTCTCGAAGGCATCTGTAGTCTTTGCATAGAGTGAGACTAGACCAGTGTTATTAAGCTGCGCTATGCGGTGTATGTGACATGTTATTGATGTTATTGGGTCCCAACTTGTGCTTTGCGAGGACGCAAAGCCTAAAAGAGGGTTGAATATGATGCCCCGTCCTATATCGGAAGTAGGAAGGGATATTGTATTGTTTATAACACCTTGGTCATGGGCTACTAACAACTTGCCTTGAGCATTGTTTCCGCTTAAAAGTTATTGGGCCAGCCCAGGTTCGGGGTGTTACAACGTGTCTCTCCCCCCCCCAAAAAAAAAAAACACCCCTCTTTTTTCCCCCCCTAGATTATGGTATTCATTCAATGGTCATAAGCTCTTCAGCTGCTTTTTTCTCCGTCTAATTTGCTTACAGTGTCTATTTATTGTTAAAGCTTTGATAATCAAGTTCGTTGTTTCCGAAAGACGAGACACAAGCAAAACAAGTTGAGAACTATGTGCTTTATCTTCAGTGACTGACCTTCATTCTTGTAACAAATGTTTAATGAAATGATAAGATTCATAAAAAAACTTTTGAATTTTAGTATTCAACATATGAATTATGGGAATGTCATCAATAAAGTCAAGTTTCTAGAGGCAAAAGCTGTGATATTGGCTAAAGATAAAGGTATGATCAACGTTATGTAATCAAATATTTAATGCATTAATTGCATTGTTTTATCATATGTGCTTGAATATTGATATTTTTGTTATTTCAAATGATTGCGTATATTATAATTATATCTATGTATGCTACAACTATGAATTATAAGAATTTTCTGTGCGATTTTTATAACATTGCGTTTGCATAAAAAAGCGTGCTCTTTGGTTTGTGCAAAAAAGCGTGCGCTTTACTTTGCGCTCTAGATCGCTTTTCGCTTTTAACTACTATGATTACAACATATTTGCGGTTAACTATGCCTTGACTTTGATTTGGTTCAAGATCATATTTAGTGAGTGTTTACAAAAATGTCCATGCCCGGCTTGTTTGTAGAAATAACTTTTTTTAGTTATCAGAAAGAGGGAAGAGAAATGGTTGGAGGTGCCTTTGCTGCGGCATTATGCAGGTCAAGGGCTCCTTTCCCTCCCTCTCTTCAAACTCCGTTTCGTATGTCCTGCATGCTTCTGCATATAATTTGTTTTCATTAGTTCTATGTCTCTGTTAGAATGATTAAGAGCTTTTATTTGGCTGCAGAATACGATAGTGCTGGATTGATTGACAATCATGTGGTTGCCCCTAAAACATTTAGTTTTGTTGACAGAGGAGTTAGGTAGATTTAGATATAGTTTGGTTCTTTTGTAATGATCATACATTAGTGATAATCCTGGCTTAAACCTAATCTTGGCATTATTCCAAGGAAGTGGCTGGTTTCATTTTTATCTCACAAGCTTCTAATAGGATGGTATTCATTCCAAGGAGTCTGAATAGATACCTTTAAGCTATTCTGAAGGTGCAACTTTCACAGATCTTATTACACTAATATCCCATTGAATCATATTTTTCGATCCATTGATCCTGACAATGAAATTTTCAGGGCGCTGTTGAATCTGTGTCCGTTGGTGAAATCAGACTCAGTTTAAGGCAGTCCTTGGTCAAACTTGGTGTGGGTATTTTTTCTAGGGATCCGAAGTTACAGATTTTAATATGTGACTTAGAAGTTGTGATGAGAGCTTCCACGAAAAGCACTCAGAAAAAGAAATCTCGGAAATCCCGTGCTTCAGGTAGAGGAAAGTGGATGGTTGTGGCTAATATGGCAAGATTTTTGTCGGTTGCTGTGACTGAACTGGTTGTAAAGGTATATCTAACAATAATTTTTCCTTTTGCTACTGTCTCAATTGGTTATTTTAGCATGTTATTTTACTTAAATGTTCAGATCAAGAAAGTGAATGGGGAGGAATAAGCACGGATATCATTTATTCCTGGGAATGTGTATTTTTATTTCATTGATTGGTATGGTTGGTAGGGAAGTAGATGAGCGATACATACTTTAGTTGCAGAGGAGAAAAAAAGTAGCCAATGATTTTGTAGAACACTTGCACCTTACCTTTGTTTCACATTTTCAGTTGTTTCTCGACTGAAAAAAGCAAATGGACAGTTACTTAATTGGCTTCTCTGGTTATGCTAAAGCTTAATGGGCTAAGAATATAGTCTTTTGGTCTTTCTGTGATGCCGGGATTACTATTAAAGTTGTTTAACCCTTAAAAAAGACCAAAATATTGGAACAAAAGAACACCTTTATGTTTGAATTTAGGCATTTTATGGTTTTAATAGGAGTAGGATACAAGTCATTTGACACTATTAGTAGTCAGAATTTTCTTTCACATGGTATTCTGGAAAAAATGGAGAAGTGTTTTATGTGCTTCAGCTTGAGGGTTGAATGAAGATACTTGTTCTTTTGAACTTTAAATTGTTCTGACAGCAGGTTCTGCTTGTCATTTACCTGTCTCTTTACCTTGCAAAAAAGGGGAATAAGGTGAATCTAGTTGCTGGAATATAAGATACCTAATTGGTTGGGCAAGTTAAGTGGGTTGCCTTTTTTTGAGGGGAAACAGTTTGTAATGCTGGTTGACCTGTACCCAGTATGATGGAATGCATAAACTGAAGTATATCATGGAGTTTATATAAAGTAATATTTGTGGTCAATAAAAGTGTATGAGAGATTGCTGGTCACATCCAGTGTGTAGATCTTAACACCATTTGGAGCATATATTTCTTTTTCTTGTCTGTATTGGTTGTACATTTCAATAGAATGATACAAAGAAGTTATAGGTTCTTTGTATTTAAATGTTATATGCTCTCAATCTAGATTCAGGCTTTCGACTTTGTTTTTTCTAAGCAAGATTAGATTTGTTAGTCAAAATTTTACAAAAACTGCCAATTGATGATGAAAAGCCCTTGATTGAGGATAACTGGTAAGACGTGGTGAATAAATTTAAAGATGAGTTTGGTCATTTAATGATTATGTGATTTGGAAGTTAAAAGTTAAAACTAAGTAGGCAGGAACTTGCTGAGCGTATATCATGGGGTTGTAATAGGATCAATTAATGGATAAATTATTCAGTTGCTTTTCTATATAATCTCTAGTTCACTCTTTTACAAGATTTGCACATATTTTCACTATTTATTACAAATAATTTAGGCACCAAAAGCTACAGTGGAGGTTAAAGAACTCAGACTGGAAATATCCAAGGATGGTGGATCCCAGCCAGCCCTGTTTGTGAAGCTGCATCTAATTCCTGTTTGGGTTTACTTGGGGGAATCACGCGCTACGTCTGATATCCATGGGGGATCTCTTCCTTCTAGCCAAGCATTTTTTGGTTTGACAGAAAGAACCTCTGCTCCTGTCAACTGTGAAGAATTTTCACTGTTGTGTGAATTTGGTCATGATAGGTAGGTGTTTATATCTATTTGTCTATTTCCGTCTTGATCTTTCAACAGATTTTATTTCTCTCCATTCTGTAGATGTGCTTCAGTTTCTTTTTCTGTAAGCTTAAAAAGCAGTTGCTCAGATGCTCGTAAAAGCTATTTTCCAAAACGGTTAATCAGCTACACTGTAGAAGCTATTGGTTTGTTCTGTACTTCTGTCAGTCTTTACTAATCCGTATTTGATTGCTTACATCTCTTTCCTCCCGTTTTTCTAGTAGGAAAGTTCCATGTGCCAATAGTGCTTTAACATCTAATGATCTTCTTAATTTGAGGCCTTCCACCTGAATATCTTAACAAATCTTCCCAGCTAACTGACTGATGCTTTTGATCAGCAATACCTAGCAATACACCTCTAAGAGATAATTAACATGCTGCTTAGTCATTTCTCATTGATTTAGTGCTTTGGTTTGGATAAAAGTGGAACAGTGTATTATCAATAGCTCCAGACCATGCATCTCTTTCTTTTAACATATTCAAAAATTTGTTGACTAACAGAAGTGCATACAAGAAGTATAAACAAAGCTTCCTATACCATGAATTTTAACAAAAAAGAAAAATTAAAAAAGAATCTAGGATCTGTGCTTCAGCGGATGGTTGCCTACTCTAGAAAAATAATTTTACATTTGAACTACAAGATCTAACCCGCAATTGTCGAAATTGGGTTTTCATTACTCACAAAAGCACTGGAATTTCTCACTCTCCAAAAACCGCCTTCGAAACTAAGGGGGCCAACTTTCATTTCCTTTTTCCTCCAAGCATTTGTTGTTGTCCTCCATCACAATTGCAACTCTCCCAGTTTTCTGCCATAGTCTGGTCAGCTTGAAACAAATTTAAAACAAAGCTCCAGCAATGCCGGGCCGTAGCAAGCTGTAATCAAATGGGATACTTATCCTTGGATTGAAAGAATAGCAGTGAATAACTAGTTCACCATGTCTGTTTTTGGTTAAAGAAAATGTCTGATATAGAATATATAGTAATCTTTAATTTTTTGTTTCATTTCGTTTTGTTATTGGTTGATACAGAAACCATCACCAGTTTTCTAGTCATTGAATACTTTAGTTTTGTGTGCAGTTTACTTCTAAGTCTGGCCACTAATTGATATATCGGCAGTTTTTGCTATTGGAGAAAAATGGCATGAGAAGAGTAAAAGGGCATAGAAAATGTAGAAGTCTAAAAATATATTTGTTTATTTGTTCGCTTTAATGAGATTTATCAATACAAATGCACTCCATAGTACTGAATTCTCTCTTAATCCACATTTTCTCAGGGAAGCAGGTATAGTGGTTAAGAATGTAGAAATTACCAGTGGAGAAATTTCTATGATCCTAAGTGAAGAACTTTTAGTTAAGAACAAAAGTTCGATTGATACAAGTGCTCAGGCTGGTCAAGTTGTAAAAGAGACTAATGAAGCAGGTGCCAGTAGAAAGCCAGACAAAAAACCAGCAATTTTGGCGATTACTAAGTTCACTTCTATCTTCCCAGAAAAGGTTGGTGACGTGGATTTTGCTGTGGTGGTTATCTTTTCTTAACTTTGTAATATTCTTACAGTATTAAATGTTCTTCACAATTTTAACTTGTGAAATGATAAGCATGGGATCCATTCTTTACACATTGTTCTGCTATCTTGCTTTATATCCAGGGATTTGCATTGTATCTTTTCAATAGGAAGCAGATATAGTTACTATATGACAAGTCTTAACATTTTTAGGCTTTCTTAATGTGATTTTGATAGGTTTTCTAATGTTTGCCAATTCTCTAGATGCACACTGGACAAACAAATTGAACAAATAAAGTATTAGCTGGAATCAGTATTAGCAATGTAGGAATGTTGCCAAGGTCATTGTTACTAATTATCCTTGACATAATTTTGTGGATCCTTGGAATACCATTATCTCAAAATCTTTTGTGAATACATGAGTACATTACTTAACAAGCATATTTTGGTGGCTTCTACTCTATGAGTTGATGTATGATAGTTGTGTCTCAAATATTACATGTAGACCTACCAGGAAGCAATTTGTGCATATTATCCACCCTCGTCGAGCTCTTCTTTCTTGCACCCCCATGCACTTGCACATAAACAGTTTTGCAGACTGAAGCTAAGCTTTGATGTTGTTGAACAAGTTGATTGTTGTGTCATGGTTTTTATATCTTCATACACATTTGCCAGTGAGACGCTGAGGCTAAAAAACGGTGTTCATTATATGCACTTTTGAGGCTTGGGGTCCTGGAACTGTTGTGAGCTGATATTCCTGATTGTGGTTTGTCTCAAATGTAGTTAAGTTTCCCCTTCAGAATTTCGTGCTCACCAGTTAAGAGTAAATGAGTTACTCTTTTACCCATACTGATCTGCGTGGATATTTTCTTAATTTCTTATCACCCATCTTATATCAGAATCAAGTGACTGTAATGCAGAATGCATAAAATAGTATCTGGTTTTCTTGTTTGCTTTTTATAATTTGAAACTGTATTTTGTAGATTGGCTTCATGTTACCCAAATTGGATGTGAAGTTCGTGCATCGGGGACAAGGTCTTGTAATAGAGAGTAACATCATGGGCATTCAACTGAAGAGCACCAAATCTCGAACTGTTGAAGATCTGAGTGAATCTACTAGGCTTGAGCAAGAATTGGAGTTCAGTGAGATTCATGTATGAGCAAAAACCTTGAAACATTTAAAAAGTCTTCTGAATGGTATATTTTGCAGAAGTGCTTTTATCAATCCTCATCTAATGATGAATTCTCTGATATACTGTAGCTTCTGAGAGATGCTGGTATTTCCATTGTCGAGATACTAAAACTTGATGTCGTTTCTTCAGCTTACATTCCGCTGCAGGTACTTGTATTGAATACTTAAAAATGCTGAATTTTGAACTTAATCACTGTATGCTAGGTGAGGAAGTGATGGCAGAGTTTTCACTATAGTCAGTTGTTTCATGTCAGTCCTTACCATGTTTTAGTACCTTTTGAATTTTTGAAGTTTACTTGTTTTGTATGCTTCACTTTACAGCCTTCCTCACCTATCAGATGTGAAATTGATATTAAGCTTGGAGGTACTCAATGCAACTTGATAGTGAGTAGGTTTGTTCCATGGATGCAACTGCGTTCTTCAAAACCAAAGAAAATGGTGCTTCGAGAGGAAGGTTGACTTCTCTTGAAAAGGAACGGTCGACTGAACAAAATACAATTATGTGGACCTGCACTGCTTCTGCCCCTGAGATGACTATTGTGCTTTACAATTTGAGTGGCTTGCCAGTCTACCATGTAAGAATCTTCTTTGAGAAGTGTTTTTTTTCCTCTCCATGAGCTTTGCATTAGAACATGAGATAAATGTTGATAAATATTTAAAAGACATTTGGTTCAATAAATTTAGTCAAACTTCACTAGACTCAAAACTACAGATTCTCAAGAATGAGTTTTATCATAACTAGTAGTATCAACTACTAATGGTTATATTCCATTTGTCAAGATTGCAGGGGTAGGTGTTCCTCTGTGCATCTCTTTGATATCATGAAAGGAAGAAACTTGCCTGTAGTTAGTATCCAGGAACTAAAACACAGTAGGCATGGTATAAAGATGAATGAGTATCTTTATGTGTTTACGTGGATTCCTCCAAAATCGCTTTGGATCTTCAGAAAATTGAATTCATCTAGACATGACCTTTGAGATTTCATTTTTTGTTGAGGGGATTGATTTGAAATAGCGTACCAAATTAGTTCTTTATGCTTCATATCAGTGTTTACGCAACAGCTATGGTATGCAGAGGGAGAAGTCTGGTGTTTTTTAAGTTAAACACGGCAGGTTCTAAATGTCCTGAATCTGTTCTGTACTTGGAAGGATTGTCGTCAACTAGTGGGTGGAAGTTAGAATCCTTTTGCAAAACTAATCTGCAAAGTTGTATTATGATTAAATGCAACAAGCTGAAGATCAGTTAATCTAACAATTTTAATAATCAAGAAACATTGGAGATCTCCGATACCTCTCTGATAAATCATTTTGTCTTTTTATATTGCATTAGATTGTTATAGATTTTTTTTTTTTTGGCATTTTCCATGGATCTTTTGAACTTCGATTCTGATCTACAGTGGCATCTTATTCTTTTACTTCTTTAATGCAGGGTTGCTCTCAATCATCACATGTGTTTGCTAACAACATATCAAGTAAGAGACAGCACTTCAGGCACTGCTGTTCATATGGAACTTGGTGAGCTTAATTTGCACATGTCTGATGAGTATCAAGTGTGCCTGAAAGAAAGCCTTTTTGGTGTGGAAACGAATACAGGTTCCCTGTTGCACATAGCAAAGGTTAGCCTGGACTTGGGCAAAAAGGATATGGATTCACCTGATGATGGTCACAAGTGTAAAATGGTTCTCTCCACTGATGTAACTGGTATGGGTGTCTACTTGACCTTTAGGCGCCTTGAGTCTTTGGTATCAGTTGCTTTTTCCTTCCAAGCTCTATTCAAAAGTTCATCGGCTTCTGGCAAGAAACCAGTTCATAACCGGGGTTCAAAATCATACAAGTCATCTGGGAAAGGGATTCAACTTGTAAAATTTAATCTTGAAAGGTGTTCTGTAAATTTCTGTGCAGAAGTGGGATTGGAGAACGCCATTGTTGATGATCCCAAACGTGTAAATTATGGATCACAAGGTGGTCGATTTGTAATTAGCGTCTCAGCTGGGCATGTCTCTGATGGTACACCTCGCACAGCAGATATTATGTCTACTATTTCAGATACGTTCAAAAAGTTGAAGTACTCTGTATCACTTGAGGTATTTCACCTGGGTTTTTGCCTGAACAAGGAGAAACAATCAATGCAGATGGATCTTGAAAGAGCCAGATCTATCTATCAGGAGTATTTGGATGACAGCATCCCCAGAACAAATGTTGTATTGCTTGACATACAAAATGCAAAAGTAGTCAGGCGATCCGGTGGTCTTAAGGAGATTGCTGTCTGTTCTCTCTTCAGTGCTACAGATATATCAATCAGATGGGAGCCTGATGTGCATATAGCATTATCTGAACTTGGGTTGCAATTGAAGTTACTTGTGCATAATCATAAGCTTCAAGTAGAAAAGAACAAAGAAAACATCTCTAGCATGACCGGTAATGAGCAGGAGAAAGACATTCCCATGGAACCTTTGCAAATGGATAAACAAAAGAAAAGAGAGTCTATTTTTGCCATTGACGTGGAAATGCTTAGTATATCTGCTGAGGCTGGAGATGGGGTTGAAACAACAGTCAAGGTTCAGTCAATCTTTTCTGAGAATGCTCGAATAGGTGTGCTTCTTGAAGGAATAATGCTTGATTTTAATGAAGCAAGAGTATTTAAAAGCAGCAGGATGCAAATTTCTCGTGTTCCTAACACCTCTAATAATGCATCAAATGGGAAAATGGAGACTGTCACTGTGTGGGATTGGGTAATCCAAGCCCTTGATGTGCATGTATGCATGCCATACCGGTTGCAATTGCGTGCAATTGATGATTCTGTTGAGGAAATGCTGAGGGCGCTGAAGCTTATTAATGCTGCTAAAGCTAAAATGCTCTTTCCAGTTAAAAAAGAGATTTCAAAACCTAAAAAGCCTAGTTCATCAAAAATCAGACGTGTAAAGTTTTGCATCCGTAGGCTAACTGCTGATATTGAGGAAGAGCCAATACAGGGTTGGCTTGATGAACATTATCAGCTGTTGAAAAGCGATCAGCAGCACACATGAGGCATGTGAATTAGCTGTTAGGTTGAACTTCCTTGATGAACTTATTTCGAAAGCTGGCCAAACACCTGAAAGAAATGATTCTATTAATGAGAGCAAGCTTCAGTTTGATGGAAATGAGATTAATGTGCAAGATCCTGAATCAATTCAGAAATTGCGAGATGAGATCTATAAGCAGTCATTCCGCTCATACTTTCGAGCATGTCAGAAACTTGCACCATCACCAGGATCTGGGGCCTGTAAGGAGGGTTTTCAAGCTGGCTTCAAGCTTAGCACTAGTAGAACTTCGGTCTTCTCTGTTACTGCAACAGAGTTTGACTTAAGCCTGACAAGAATTGATGGTGGTGATGCTGGGATGATTGAAGTTCTGCAGAAACTTGATCCAGTTTGTCATGCTCATAACATCCCATTTTCTCGTCTATATGGAAGCAACATAGTCTTGCATACTGGGTCCCTTGTTGTTCAGTTACGGAACTATTCTTGTCCCTTGTTTGCTGGAAGCTTCTTCTGGTAGGTGTGAAGGCCGTATTGTGTTAGCTCAACAGGTTTGCCCAATTTCTGCTTCACTCCTTTTCACATTCTAGTATGAATTGGTAAATATTTTTAAATAAAATAGAATAATACAAAATTAATTCTGTCTTTCTTCCGAAACTCTGGGCACAAGTGTGAGTTTATTTGATTGGCTGTTCTTTTGAGGCTGATGGGACTTCAATGTTGTCAGTCCTTGTGGGCGCAAATTTTCTTTGGCTTGATCACTTGATTTTTCAATTAATCTATCTTTTAGATTATTTATTTCTTGGTTTGAAGTTTCCCATTACATTTTGCTTCCAGAATTGTCTTATACATGATCTGGTTGACTGTTATCAAGTAAGCTGTTTAGCTGTTTCTAATAGCATATGTTGAAGAGTCAATAATTGCTGCTTTGACAAACAGAATAATTGTTTGGCTAACACCCCTTCTCTCTTCTCTAATTCTATTAAGGTATGTGTTCCTTTTGATTTCAGACAGCAACATGTTTTCAGCCCCAAATTCGCCAAAATGTTTATGTTGGGAGATGGAGGAAAGTTTGCATGCTTCGTTCAGCCAGTGGTACGACACCACCAATAAAAACATTTTGTGATTTGCCCATTCATTTCCAGAAAGCAGAAGTGTCATTTGGTGTCGGTTTTGAACCAGTTTTTGCTGATATCAGCTATGCTTTTACTGTGGCACTTCGTAGGGCCAATTTAAGCATTAGGAACCCTAATCCAGAAGTTCAGCCTCCCAAAAAAGAAAAAAGTTTACCTTGGTGGGACGAAATGAGAAATTATATTCATGGAAATACTACTTTATACTTGTCTGAGACCAAATGGAACATCCTTGCAACCACTGATCCCTATGAAAACTCTGACAAGCTTCAGATTTTTTCTGGTTATATGGAAATCCAGCAGTCAGATGGTCGTGTTTATGTCACTTCTAAGAATTTCAAGATTTTTTTGAGCAGCTTGGAGAGTTTGCTGAAAAATTCCAGGGGACTTAAAACATCCTACTGGCTTTTTTGGTGCTTTTATAGAAGCACCCATCTTTACTATTGAAGTCACAATGGATTGGGATTGTGTATAAGGAATCCACTGAATCATTATCTATTTGCACTTCCTATTGAAGGTGTACCTCGTGAAAAAGTTTATGATCCCTTTAGGTCTACTTCTCTGTCTTTGCGCTGGAATTTGTCACTCAGACCCTCTCTTCCCTCTTCTAGTCATGAGTCACAGTCCTCAGCAATGGGTGATCATGCTGTCCTGAATGGAGCTTCCTATGGTCCACTTCTGTCAGAGAATGCCTCAACTGATTCACCAATTGTCAATCTTGGTCCTCATGATTTAGCATGGATAATAAAATTTTGGAACTTGAACTACCTTCCTCCTCATAAATTGCGGACCTTTTCAAGATGGCCTCGTTTTGGTGTCCCTAGAGTTGCTAGATCGGGCAATTTGTCTATGGACAAGGTAATGACAGAATTTATGTTCCGAGTTGATGGGCAACTCCGACATGTATAAGACATATGCCTTTAGATGATGATGATCCAGCCAAGGGACTTATCTTTAATATGACGAAGCTAAAATATGAACTCTGTTTTAGTCGAGGTAAGCAAAAGTACACATTTGAAAGCAAACGAGACACTTTTGATCTTGTCTACCAAGGTCTTGACCTTCACATGCCAAAGGCTTATATAGACAAGGAACATTGCATAAGTGTTGCTAAAGTAGTTGAATTGACTAGGAAAACTTCACAATCTGCTTCAATGGACAAAATTCCAAACGATAAGACTAACAGTTTGCGTGGAAGCACAGAGAGGCACCGTGATGATGGATTTTTGTTATCATCCGATTACTTTACAATTAGAAGGCAAGCTCCAAAAGCTGACCCAGCAAGGTTATTGACTTGGCAAGACGCTGGCAGAAGAAATCTTGAGATGACATATGTCAGGTCTGAGTTTGAAAATGGGAGTGAAAGTGATGAGCATGCAAGATCTGATCCAGATAAAAGTGATGATGATGGATACAATGTTGTGATTGCTGACAATTGTCAGAGGATTTTTGTATATGGTCTTAAGCTTTTGTGGACTCTTGAGAATAGAGATGCTGTTTGGTCCTGGGTAGGTGGAATATCTAAGGCATTTGAACCTCCAAAGCCTTCTCCTTCTCGTCAATATGCCCAGAGGAAGTTGCTGGAGGAGAATAAGGTACCTGATGGCCCCGAAATGCCTCGTGATGATAAAAATAAGTCTGCATCTTTGAGTCCTGTTGGAAGTTCCTCATCACCACAGCATGCGGAGTTTTCAAAGTCACAATCATCCCCAGCCAATTCTTTCAAAGGGGAAAATCCTTTACCAGGTGCAATTGGTAAGTTGTATGCCCATCACGGGTACCTGATTTGATGACTTTCTGGGTTCTTGTACATTGCCATCATGTTAAAGCTATAAACTATGCTTACTCACTTAGCAGTGGCAGAAACCTTGGCCACCTAGCGAACTGTCATGTCTGAGAAGTAGTCTTGATTATGTTATTGGTAGCACAAGCCACATGCTACAGTACCCAGTTTAGTTTTAGTCATATCTTATGCTATGGATCTCATCAATGATGAAATAAAACTGAGACATTTGTTCTGCTATTATCATGTTAGTTTTGGCATCACACTTTAAATTTGTCATAGTAGACCAACACTATTTGCCTGAACAGTACTGTAATATATTTGTAGTATTGTGAATATCTGACTATATGAATTTGATTTGAAGTTCATGTTTATGCTTTATTAACAGTGAAGCACTTTGATGACTCTGAGGAGGATGGAACCCGTCATTTCATGGTTAATGTAATTGAGCCACAATTCAACCTTCACTCAGAAGAAGCCAATGTATGTTCTTCCGGAAGCTTGTTTCAGTTGGGATATATTCTGCAGTAGCTAATTAAAAAAATCTATATGCATTTGTACTTATCACATCTGTTATCCTTCGATTCCTTTATTCCTTGGCCGACAGTTATAACAGTGCTATGACATCATTGCAGCCTTTTATATCTCTATTTATTGTATGAGCTCGTTCAGCTTAAGAATTTTCCAAGCACCCTTTCTTATCGTAAGAATAACAGCTGTGACCTCTTTTCCCTCTTTGAAATCCCAGGTGTTTAAGGATCACTTTACTGTATCCTCAACTTAGCTAATACGCATCTTAAAATCATCAAGAATTAGTGCATGATAAGATTTCTCTTTACCTCTGTGAACTATAGGTTACCGGATTTTCATATATGTGCTTTTAATTAATAAACCCCACACCCACCTCCCACACCCACCTCTCCAATGGCGGACATCTTTGAATTTACCAGTGGTGCTTATGATTTTCACTATTCCATTAGGATAGATTTCTCCACTGAACTCAGAGGATTGAAGTTTAACGTGCTGTAAATTCTTACTGTCTAGTGTTCATTTTCCTTTGTTGGCAAAAGGAAACAAATGATCAATAGGAATGCTCCATTTACGACCCAGCTCTTTAATGCAATCTATTTTTTTTTTAGCTTATTTTACTTCCACTGGTGTTGCCAAGAAGTATTTTTTTTTTAAAGATCTTGTAGGATTTCTTCTCGTGTCAAGTTTGTTGCTAGTGTTCCCCCCCCTTCCTCTAAAATTACCATGATGTGTTTGTATTACTAAATTTTGAGAGAGTGATATTCACGCATTCAACGTCAAACTCTCTCAATCTCGGAACTGCCTTCACTCTCTCCTGGATTTCCTTTTGGCAGGGTAGGTTTCTGCTAGCTGCTGTTAGTGGGCGTGTTTTAGCTCGTTCATTCGATTCTGTTCTTCACATTGGTTATGACGTGATTGAACAAGCACTTGGTGGAGGAAATGTCCAGATTCCTGAGTCTCAGCCTGAAATGACATGGAATCGTATGGAGTTCTCTGTGATGTTGGAGCATGTGCAAGCTCATGTTGCTCCAACTGATGTAGATCCAGGGGCTGGACTGCAGTGGCTTCCAAAAATTCGTAGGAGCTCGCCCAAAGTAAAGCGCACTGGAGCTTTACTTGAAAGAGTTTTTATGCCTTGTAATATGTACTTCCGCTATACAAGGCACAAAGGTGGAACTACGGATTTGAAGGTGTGGCTTAAAGTTTTGTTTGTAATTGTGTTCTTCAGCACTAGTCCTACAGAATTAAAACGAGCTCATATGACACACTGAATCAATGCCATTTGGAAATTTTACATCCTTTTTTTATTTAAAAAAAAAAAAAAAAAATTTGTGTTGCTGCAGGTGAAGCCGCTGAAAGAACTTACTTTCAACTCTCATAATATAACTGCGACCATGACATCTCGACAGTTCCAGGTGATGCTCGATGTATTGACTAATCTTCTCTTTGCCAGGCTTCCAAAGTAAGGATGTCTCTCTCTCTCTCTGTCTCTCTGTCACACACACACACATTATTCATTGTTATTATTATTTTAAATTTCAGTTACTGCTTTCACATTCTGTATGGCTATTTTGTCCCAACTTTGATGTGTTTAATCAATGTCTTCCATGTATAACCAATTTAGTAAAACTAGTGATTGTGGCACCTTTCATGAATTTGCTTAAAAAGGGGGAATGGGTGGGTGTGCTTAATTTTCAAGGCTATGTTGAAACTATTTATCCTATCCTTAAATGTAAAGAGTTTTTGTGTTAAGGGTAGTTTTGGAAATCCACTTACACTGACATTACACCACTCTTTCCTTGTGCTTTATAAACAGAAAAGAAAATTATGTAGTAATTCTTAAATAGATATTAATATAGTTATAATGAAAATATATCATCTGTGAATTTCCAAAAGCAGGTATTTTGATGTTGAAATTAGTTGTACGCCAATTTCTTGATATTTTGCGCTTCTGAATCTTATAGTGGCATTTGTCATTCAGGCCTCGAAAAAGTAGCCTTTCATATGCAGCTGAAGATGACGATGTTGAAGAGGAGGCAGATGAAGTTGTTCCTGACGGGGTAGAAGAGGTAGAACTGGCAAGAATTGACCTTGAACAGAAAGTAGCGAGTACAGAAACTGATCCTGGATGACATCAGGAAACTGTCTCTTTATAGTGATGCTTCTGGAGATGTGCAGGCAGATAAGGAAGATGACTTGTGGATGATAATTGGTGGAAGGACCATACTGGTGAGTGATGAGCTTTCTGCTGCATTGTCAATTCCAGTCTTGGTCATTGGGCTTCTGTTCTATTTTGAATACGAAAATTTTTTTGCTCTTTGGCAAGTAGTTCTAGTATAAAGTTAAATGTGTTAACACTGTGCGTTGCAACTGCATATTCCATAGAACAGAATAATAGATGATTGTTATCTAATGTCTGCATGATTTGTTTGAAGCATTAAGTTTGTCCTCTCTACATAGGTGATAATATTCATGAAGCTACAAAATGCTTCTTTTATCTATTGAAGTTTCTGTTATTAAATGAAAGCAAGCTTAGTTATTAGCTTCATGCTGCTGTTTTCAAGTGCTCTGTATACATCTACTTGTTAGGTTGAGAACATCATGTCTGTCCAGTTGTAGTGACCTACTTGATGGTGCCTACTTCTGTCACTTTGAGAAGCGTACCCAATGCTACCTTTTACTACTCACCTGTTCGAGTCCATGTGCGATGTAAATCCCCTATAGTTTGATTGTTATCCATGAGCCTGTTCTCCTAGGGAGACTGAAGTATCTTGTCTACAGTCTTGTAACGGTAAATAGATAGCGTAACCTGTTTATGTAGATATCTCAAATTTGTGTGACAGCTTTTATTTATGCATGCCTTGTATGTAGAAATCATATTATTGGTAATAGAGAATTTTATTTGACAGGTAAATAGACTAAAGAAAGAACTATTAAATGCACAAAAATCAAGAAAGTCAGCCTCTACTTCTTTAAGGATGGCTCTGCAGAAAGCTGCACAGCTACGCCTAATGGAAAAAGAGAAGAATAAAAGTCCTTCTTGTGCCATGCGCATCTCTCTGCAAATTAATAAAGTGGTTTGGAGCATGCTTGTTGATGGTAAATCTTTTTAAATCTAGCAGAAGCTGAAATAAATGACATGGTGAGTCTTCAAAAACATCGAGTGGTTGTTTCAATCTTTGCTTTAATGGAGTGTACATATGAATAGTTTCCATCTTATATGTTGACATGATAAACACTTGAACAATTTGTATGCAGGTTGCAAGATTCTATTTATGGATGTAGTGTAGATTTAATCGTTCTGTTGAAAGGTTCATGACTGGGTTTGTTATGTTGATTTTTTTTTTTTTTAATTAAAGCTCATTTAATTCCTCGAAGTTGCTTATAACTGTCTCTCCCTCGTACATAAATGATCTCTGCTTGCCATCTGCTTTTTTCTATTTTGAGCAACTTCAAAGGCTACATATTTTGATCTATCATCAATACAAAACTCGCATGCAACAAGAAACACAGTAAAAAAGGGCAAGACTAAGTGAGCCTTCAAACACAATTTTATGATGATTAAACTGCATAGAAACACAGGCAAAAAGGCGGCAAAACTGAGCTAGCCTTCCAGTCTGACATTTGTTTCAATGATTAAACTGCATAGAATTCCACCACCAAAACCATTTGCTAGTTAAGTTTATATTAGGAGTGTGAACTGATTTTTCCATTTTTGTTGGTTAATTGGTTGGAATATTGCAAAGCCAAAACTAAATGGGTTCAGCATAAACCAAATGTGAAACTGATTTTGGATTAGATATGGTTGGCTTTGATTGAGACAAAATTTCAGGTCCTAAAATACTGGAAATTTTTTAAGGTAATAATCAAATAAAGAAGTACTTATGGAAAACTTGAGTGGCTCTGACCAACTTATTTGGGATTCCCTAATTGTATATTGTCAATGCATACCAGTTATTTGTTGAGTCTATACTGTTCTTGAAGCACAGTGAATTAGGCCAGTGGTGAATGGAGGGCCTAATAGTCTATTAATTGATCCAATCTGAACAGTAATTTTACAATGAAATGGTATTAGAGAATTTGGATTAGTACGTACCTAGGCATCATAGCATTTGCCTTCTGATTGGCAATATATAGAGATTTATAGCTTGAAACTTGATTATGTTTGTTTAGTGATCTAAAAGCAGGCACCTCGAGTTTCTGCATCTAGGTTTTCCTACAAGTTTGGAATTCTTTCCATCCATTTTAATCAACCGCTGTATTGTAGCTATTGAGATCCCTGGCCAGATTGTCTAGCACCTGAAAAATCCTGGAAGTTTCGTGCAGAAATTAGTTTTACTCTTTTGTGCTGTTTCATTCAAAATGACCTTTTCCCCATGGTAGATGTTACTCTTGTATTTTGTTTGTCAATTATTGTGGCATTATACTTCCACTTTTAAAGATTTTTTTGGTCCATTTGACCCCTTTTACTTATTTTTAATTATGTTATTGCAAAACATTGATGCCTTTTGCAGTGTAACAGGTTATTGCATGGCATGGATTTTTTCCATTCTGGAATCTCTTAACTTGGCTGAAATCTTTTGGATTGAATTTCCTGCGCAGATATATGATTTTGACAGGGATTACAAGGATGTTGATAGCGTTGCTCGGTTTACAACGAAGTATTTTGTTGTGAGGAACTGCCTGCCCAATGCCAAGTCAGACATGCTTCTTTCAGCATGGAATCCTCCTTCTGAGTGGGCAAAGTATGTCTCTTCCGTTAAAGAAGTTCTCTTTTTGCCAATATCTACTTTCTATTTAGAAAACCTATTCTTTGTCATTTAGAGTTAGACTTGAGATATTTTATGTTTTTACATCCTTTCTCTACTGGAACGGTGGTTGTTTATTTGGCATGAGGAGAATTTTCTTATCGTTTCGCACCCAGTTTGTCTATATGTTGCCATTTTCACCTTTCTACAACTGATAGTTCTAATTTGGGGAACCACCAATGATAATGAATTAGGAGATTATGGTTTGGTGAAATGGGAAATCATTTGGTTTGGGATCTCTGCATAAGTGTCACACTTCAACCTTCAAAATATTGGGCCAGTTGATGAAAGGAAGTTCATGCATGTCGCTTGTTTTGTTGAATCTACTTGTGTAATTGTGTGCAGTAAGTGTTTTCTGGGACTGAGTTGAGTTGGTTAACAATTATACTCTTAACGAGGTCAACAGAGTTCTTCTATTGCTCATTAGCAGTGGTGTGGATTCAGAACACTTGGACTCTGGTTTCATTTGAACTCCACAGCAGCAAAATCTACCTATGCTATTGAATGACACAGTTGAAAACACTCAGCTGGTTGGTCAAACTCAGCGTCTCTCTCTCTCGAACTTTAGAAGATTGAGCTTTGAAATATATTTTATGAGTATGCACTCCACTTGCTAGTCCTCAGATCTTATGCAACATGAGGGGGTGGCATCTATTTATCCATTAATTTGCAGAGACCTTATAATATGGATAATTGGTTTTAAACATTAGAAGCCCAGTCTAGAAGATCAAAACCTTAACATGTTCTTAGAATTTTTATCATGTTATTCTCATTGGAGTAAGTATTTCCTTGGATAGACTTTGGGTTAATTTGTTTGGGATTCTGGTCCTGTCGGTTATATGTTCTTTCTGGACAAACTTTATTTGCAGATTGCCGACTTTGGGTTTTTATAGTCCTCAACAAATACCAAATGAAAGCTAGTCAAAAGGAAAGTGTTTAATTCTCTTAGAAAACTCTTTGTTTGGTGGATTCTGCGTTCTTCCGACTCTTTAGGCTACCTTTTGTAATTGGTTGATTACGTTTCATGGAAGAGCTGCCTCCAAACTATAACATGATTGGAAAGTCCAGCCTGTGCTTATCTTTTAATAAATGATCCAAAGTGTAACTGAAATTATCCTGTAATATCTTGATGGATCCTGCTCATTAGGGTTACTGAATTTCATAGATTAAGAGAACACACAGGAAGGAGACAATTCAGTCAATGAGATGTGACGTGTTACTCATCTTTATACATGATAAGCCCGTTATTATTGACCAAAATAAGTTGAAGATGTTTAGCTGCTGCTGCAGACTTGCTTTTATTTACAAATTGATTTCTCATACCTTGTCATATGTCTAAACACCTCCAGTTTGCAATATCTAATCAGTGGGACACCTCTGCCTTTATGATTTACAGTATTGGCTTTCTTTTTTCTGCAGGAAAGTGATGCTTCGAGTAGATGCAAAGCAAGGAGCTCCGAAGGATGGAAACTCTCCTCTTGAACTGTTCCAGGTAATTGATGCCTTCTGTGCCCTGCAACTTTTGAAGTGAAGAATGACTCGATAACTTTTCTGGATATTAAATCAGAATGTTTAATATGGACCTTCTTGAGAGATCATCGGAGAGCCAAAGTATTGTACCATGTGGGGTTTGGTGATTTTGGATTATAATGTGTAGCCACTGATGCCATATTATGGGAAATGATCTAATTAGTATCTTAGCATTTCCTAGTTGCTTGTCAGTGGTTCTGGATAATCTAGTTCTAAGATTACTAAAATTCTTCTCAGGAAGAGAGCTGTTAACTGAGGTCTAAGATTACTAAAATTCTTCTCAGGAAGAGAGCTGTTAACTGAGGTCAACTTTTTACATTACTTGTAAACTTTTCTAACTTTCTTGTTTGTGTCTGGAACACCTTCCAATGACTTATTCAAGAAAGTCAAGGGCTTTGATGATGAATGAGTGGACATGAAGCTATAGAAGGCTTTGGGCTATCACTGTCAAATGGCACTTCTTCCATTGCATTTTACATGCCTATTTAATTAGGACCAGGAAGGGACCAATTACGAAGTATAAAAGAGAAATGCCATCTACTCCATATGCCAAGAAAGGAGTATGTGATCTCAAGAACTAAAAGATGCTAGTAAGACGTGCCTTAACAAAAAAGATACAATACAGGTTTCCAAAGGATTACGTGTACTCACAAACAATGATACACTCACAAACAATGTGTCCCTTGTGTATATGCAAGTTCTAGTTTTTGAGACTGTATAATCCAAGAACGACTGGGACTCCAAAGAGAGTTTTTCTTTGTAGCGTGTCTGGCAGTCCTTTTAGAATTTTCAATCATGGTTTTTTATTTAAGAAATAAAGAACTTAGTCATAAAGAACTTTATTTCAGGCATTGTTCAGTGAGCCAGACTTCTTTGACAGGTCGACATGTGACTAAAAGTTGATTTATGACTTTCGTCTATGATAAAGATTAAACTACCACAATTGTCATAAAGTGCTTAAAGTTCAACTAAAAGTAAATGGTACTGCAGATCTATCGTATACTTGTTTTAAGGATAAAGAGAATTAATTCACTTTGTCAAAAAATGCTTGGTTTCTCCTATGCATATGGGATTGTTTGTGTTTGTTTCAGATGTTTAATATCTTTCCTGGAACATTGATGTTCTCCAGAATATCAGGAACAGTATTATTGTTTTATTCAGTCATTATTCATAAATAAAGTTTACATTTGGAGTCACCAACGGCGTTCTCTGTGGCCTGTTGAGAACGTCACTGTTAATGATTTGATCATACTATGTGACAAAGATGCTTTTCTTTTCTGTAGGTGGAGATCTACCCCTTAAAGATTCACTTAACCGAGACAATGTACAGCTTTATGTATATGATGTGGGAGTATTTCTTCCCTGAAGAAGAACAAGACTCACAGAGGCGGCAGGTTAGTTTTAATGTCCATTGGCTTGGAAATGCTGTACATTCAATATCTATTCATAGAGAGGAAGATAAGTTTTTGCAATTTCTTGGTTATCATAGGAAGTTTGGAAGGTTTCTACTACTGCTGGTTCTAGACGAGTGAAGAAAGGCTTATCATCACAACAGGCAGCGGTATCAAACAGTCATTCAACAAAAGATTCTGAAGTATTCTCCAAATCAAGTACCTCAGCACTGCCAGCCACATCTGGAACCAGCCAGTCTTCTGTTCAAGTTGATTCTTCACAAGTGAGATTCTGGTCCTTGTATGTTTGACTCTCACTTTTTATTAGTCTTTGTATAGAACTTGTGAGGATGTCCAGTCCAGATATGTGGAATTTGATCAGGCTATTAGTATTCTATATGGTTTTGATTACATCAACTATAAGTTTTTATTTAGTTTTCCATTGCATGACCATCTGGATTCTGAATGTGCAATGCCATCAAAGTTGCAGAACCTGAAATCAAATAATGGCTGTGGTTCAACTCCAGAGCTTAGACGAACATCTTCCTTTGATAGAACGTGGGAGGAATCTGTGGCAGAATCTGTGGCTAATGAACTTGTATTGCAGGCTCATTCTCCAAGCGTCTCGTCTTTAAAAACAGGATCCTTTGCTTATGATGAACTCCCAGATGAACCAAACAAAAATAAATCCCGGGACTCCAAAAATGTAAAACCTGGTCGTTCCTCTCATGAAGAGAAAAAGGCGGGAAAGGCACAGGATGAAAAAAGATCTAGACCTCGAAGAATGAGGGAGTTCCACAATATCAAAATAAGTCAGGTCTGTTTGTTCTCGTGAATGAATTACTTGTCCTTTGTCGCAATCATATTTCTTTATATAATTCCTTTTTTTTTTTTTTGGTGGAGTAGGTTGAGCTGCTGGTTACTTATGAAGGATTAAGATTTGCTGTGAGTGCCATTTAAGGTTGCTGATGGATACATTCCATCAAGTTGAATTTACTGGCACTTGGAGGAGGTTATTCTCGCGGGTTAAGAAGCATATTATTTGGGGTGTCTTAAAGTCTGTCACAGGGATGCAGGTAATTATGGTTCTATCATTTACTTCTTGTTCAAAATATATGCTATAGTTACCACTATTGAATGCAGACCAACCCTATGAGTGTCATTAACTAGCACTTTCTTTGTCCCATGGACTGGCATGGATGTTTTAGTCCTCCTCCATTACTGAAATAAAAAAAAAAGATAAAAGTCGTGTTAATTCCTTATTGATGTACTATTGCCATTAAAAGAATTTGCTACCTGACTGGTGCCCTGTTTTTTTTTTTTTAAATTTTTCTCCGCTTGACCTGTCTGCTTTAATTGTTTGTGTACAGGGCAAGAAGTTTAAAGATAAAGCACAAAATCAGAAAGAAGCCACTGGTGCTAGCATACCTGATATTGATCTGAATTTTAGCGACAGTGTATGGAGGTTCAGTTGGGAAATCTAATCAGCATCCATTATCGTGGCCTAAACGTCCCACTGATGGTGCAGGTGATGGGTTTGTCACCTCCATAAGGGGTCTTTTCAATTCTCAGCGCCGCAAGGCCAAAGCCTTTGTTCTTCGAACAATGAGGGGTGAAGCAGATAATGAGTTGCATGGGGATTGGAGTGAAAGTGAAGCAGAGTTCTCTCCATTTGCAAGACAATTAACCATAACAAAAGCAAAGAGATTAATCAGAAAGCATACCAAAAAATTCCGCTCCAGGGGACAAAAAGGTTTGTATCTTATCTTAATTTCATCTTGTTTTCACCGAAATTCTTAAAGGATAGATGATTATGTGATCTTCCATTTTTTATCTTGCATTTAGACTTTAAACTAGTGGAAATAATAATCTAAGGCCAATCCTTTTCTCCCCTCAATAACCTAAGCAAAACTCCTTTTCTCCCCTGATTTAGACATCTAGTCTTTCATTACCCCTTTATTTTGCTGCTGTTCCATCATCCTCATTTTTTCACCATAACTAATTGGCTTTGGTCCCAAGGCTCTTGGAGAAAGAGGATTTTTATTTTTTCAAAAACTGGGGTTGGGGACTTGAGGGGTTTTGAACTTGCAAGTCTAGAGTCCAAGCCAACATCCTTAAGATCAACTGACTTGATAATTTGCAATATAATCCATCCTTGTTCCAACTTCCAACAGGTATATCTTCCCAGCATAGAGACTCACTTCCCTCATCACCAAGAGAAATGACAACATTTGAAAGTGATTCTTCAAGTGGATCCTCACCTTATGAGGATTTCAATGAATTAGCAGAGCTGAATTAGCTGGTTATACTCCCAATAGTGTGTGCATGATGGGACCAATGGTTTAACTGCACTATTCACAAGGTGATGACAATTTTGACCGATCTGACTTCATAACGACCTAGAGTATATACTACAAGCTTGCAGTTGCATATTCCTTGTCCAGAACCGTGATAGTTTCTAGTTTGCTAAAGTTCGTGAGGAGCAATTTAAAGGACTGCATTGACAAGATTAAAAATATGCCAGCTGACCATAATTTCCTTCTGCAAGAGACGTATTTTTTTTGCTTGGAAGGGGAATTACCCTTTTGCAACAGTGTTTCGCCTATTCACAAGCATTGTAAATTCCACGGTAGAATGATTAGATATGACCCTTCTGAGTCTATTATTTATGACTATTTTTCTAATCCCCAAGTAGACTGAAAAAGGTGGGTTGTGAAGATGTACATATTACGAAAGCAAATGAAATAAAACAAAGCCCTCATTATCATCTGCTTCCAGTGCATGCACTTCGGAGATGGAATGAAATTAGTTCTCTCTTAAGTGACAGACAATGGCGGAAAGCTGTTTGTTGAAACGCTTTTTGTTGAAACACAGAAAAACTGTAATTATAGCATCTAAATTATATTAACCTCTCGTCAGTCTATACAACACCAAAGCCTGTTGGGTTTCTGTTGTTACCTAACGTGAAAATGAAGTTCAGAGATTTTTTTTGGCTGACAAAATGACAAATTTGGTTTTCCATGTTCCTATTAAAATTTCCTGTGAACAAAACTCTGATGTAAAAGATTTTAGTCTTCTTATCCAATACATTTATTCATGTTTTAATTTTTCAATTTTGCTTCCATGTTCATGTGCTTTCGCCCGGCAAATTCAGGTATGAAGTAAATGGCAGTGAATTCAAATATACTACAAAGCAACATCACTTTACTTTACCATTCTCAACTTAACATTATTCGCAATAGTATGTATATTTATCTATTGCTTCTAACCTTTACCCAAAATTTTAATTTTTCAATTTTGCTTCCATGTTCATGTGCTTTTGCCTGGCAAATTTAGGTATGAATAATTTGCCCCACTCGTTAGATTCTTCTAGTATTCCCTCGTGATATTGGTAGGGTCTCTTATATGGCAGTGAATTCAAATATAATACAAAGCAACATCACTTTACCTTACCATTCTCAACTTTAACATTATTCGCAATAGCTTACGTATTCCTGTTTCGGGCATTGACTCATTGAGAGCAGACGAAGACTAAGAAGACTGGAGGATGTGAGATCAACTACTTAGAATACGCTACCCTCTGTCTTCGATTATGCTCGTTCTACTTTGAGGGAGAGATCGCTCCTTTAAGGAGACGGGATTCCACTATTTCACAATAGAGAGTCAGGCAGGTGGCCTAGCCCTAGCTAAGATTCCATGAAATAGCTGAAAGCAGAATCTTAATCAGACTGACCAAGAGCAGCCGATGACTTGCTATTGTCATGGGGCATTTGTAACCAACTAATCCAAACCAAGCCAAAAAAGATCCTAGCCGTCAAATGGAGTCCCCTCCATACTATTGCTTCTAACCTTTACCCAAAATTTTAATTTTTCAATTTTGCTTCCATGTTCATGTGCTTTTGCCTGGCAAATTTAGGTATGAATAATTTGCCCCACTCGTTAGATTCTTCTAGTATTCCCTCGTGATATTGGTAGGGGAAGTAACGCAATAGTATGTATATCTATCTATTGCTTCTAACCTAATATTATTTTACCCAAAATTTTAATTTTTCAATTTTGCTTCCATGTTCATGTGCTTTTGCCTGGCAAATTTAGGTATGAATAATTTGTCCCACTCGTTAGATTCTTCTAGTATTCCCTCGTGATATTGGTAGGGGAAGTAAATGGCAGTGAATTCAAATATAATACAAAGCAACATCACTTTACTTTACCATTCTCAACTTTAACATTATTCGCAATAGTATGTATATCTATCTATTGCTTCTAACCTTTACCCAAAATTTTAATTTTTCAATTTTGCTTCCATGTTCATGTGCTTTTGCCTGGCAAATTTAGGTATGAATAATTTGCTCCACTCGTTAGATTCTTTTAGTATTCCCTCGTGATCTTGGTAGGGGAAGTAAAAGGCAGTGAATTCAAATATAATACAAAGCAACATCACTTTACCTTACCATTCTAAAACTTAACATTATTGCAATAGTATGTATATCTATCTATTGCTTCTAACCTTTACCCAAAATTTTATTTTACATCCTTCTCAAATTAACATTATTCTCTATAGTACGTATATCTGTCCATTGCTTCAACCTCTACCCATAATAAGCCAAATATATGAACTAAGTGATTATTTGAACAGAGAGTTCATGCACATAAAACAAGAGTTCCACACTCGTACACAAATATTATTCCCATAATACAGACACCAACTCCTATGGACAACCGCCACCATATTACATTTACTTAGTTTTGAACAAAGCACCTCATCCAAGAGTTTATAGTCAACCGCCACCATACTACATCTACTTTGTTTTGAACAAAGCACCTCATCCAAGAGTTTATGATGACTATGGTGATGTTACATAAAGGAAAGTAACTGTAGATGATGAACAAGGATCTTGATGCAGCCAGTAAGCTGAACGAGTGACCTACTTGTAAAACGTGGCAGGAATATCTTCTTCTGTCTCTGAAGTATCTGTAAAATCATCCAGATCTTCCTACATAGGGCAACTCCCAAATAAGAAAATCATAAACTGCAGTAAAATTCAAAAATCCTAGTATGTATTCTTATAATTATTAAGGATAAAATAAATTTTAACTATAATTACGATATTATAAAAAGTATTCAATTGATTAACAATATTTTCAATTAAAGTATTATTTTTCACTTTATAAGAAAAATTTTACGCACAGAGTTCTATCGAATTTGAATTTATAAAAAACTAAAAATGAAAAGTGGATATAATATTTTAATTTATTTGTCCAAAAGCATATAAGCATGCTAGAAGAATAGTCGTTAAATTGAAAAGTGACAAATTCTTATAAAAATGGCATATAAAAATGATTTTGGATCGTCTCAACTCAATGTGGATTAAACCACGAATTTAAATTCAAAAAAAAATAAAAATAAATCAATTTAGTGATCAACCCTTATTTAAATAATCTAGATATATATAGGACTTTCTTAACATATAATATAACATACAAGTTTGTTAAGCCTAAAAATCATATTAGAAATGAAATCTGATGGAATCAAAGCACTTACCATGTTAGTATGTTACCTTAAAAAACGAAAAAAGACCAATTTAGTCCCTTGTCTTTGGTTATCGATTAATTTAGTCCCTTATCTATCATAAAAGACCAATTTGGTCCCTTATATTTAAAAAAATAATAATAATTAATCTAGGACTTGTGACGGAAATTGTTGACAAATTAATGAACCAAGAAACATGATAATCACATGCCCATTAACATGCCTTGATGTGTTGTCAAAGACTCTATTAATTAGTCCACAATTTCCGTCACAAACCTTAAATTAATTAATTTTTATGAGGACGAGAGACCAAATTGGTCATTTTGATAGATAAGAGATTAAATTGGTCGATACTCTAAAGATAAGGAACCAAATTAGTCTTTTTCCCATACTTAAATGTTACATATCAATTACTAATTTTGAGGAGAACATTTTGAAAAACTAGAGAGTTCATAATGTTGAAACACAAAATTTTACTAATTCGATTAAGCATCTTTAATACGTTTATATGACAAAGAAATTATATTATACCAACAAGCAGTATTTTTAAATGTTTAACAACTAAAATAAGCATGAAATAGACTTGGCTATTTCTTCTATGAAAGTTAAAAAATATTTAGCAATATTTAAGTTTGAATCTTCCTTAACTATATTTCCACGAGACTTCAAAATCTTTTATTATTCATAGAAGTACAATACATTTTGAAGTGAACATGGACAATTGCCCTTACATTTTGAAGTGAGCATGGACAATTGCCCTTTTAATTTTAAAATTTCCATAGAATAGCTTTATGAATTTTGAAATTTTAGTTTAATCCTACTATTGGACCCTCTTAATGTTATTAAAGTCAATTTGTTCCTCATATTGGCCCTAAATAGGTAAAATATGTATAATTGATATACTCAAAATGAATTAAGTGAAATTGAAAAATATATATCTTAAGAATCTTAACACATACATATAATTTGCATTAAATTTTATTTTTTAGGTATTATACCAATTTATATTATAAAAGTTAAAGAATAATGTACAGTTGACTCAATTTATAATTTTTTTTTTATTTTCCTCTTATATTTATTGTTTTTTAGTTTTGGAAAACCGTCATAATATTTCTATAATAGTCTAAGAAATTATTATATCATATAAGAAATTGTTGCTTTCATAATATTTTTTTATATCACGCATACCAAAGTGGTTGCACCCATGATCTCTAGACCTTCACTTCACCCGAATCCCGAATGTTAATAATATAAAGTATAAACACAGGCTAATGATTTTGACTCTCCATATTACTTTTTTACGAATTAAAATGGCTTGAATATCCATCTAAAGCTTACTTTATAAGATTGCCCTTCCATTTTTAAATTCTTTCACTTGTGTATTTGATAAAAGTTTTTAAGTATTTTATGAATAAAACTAATATTACATACATTACGACTCATGAGATTTTACTTTAGGTAATAATTACTAAAGCAATCAAATTCATTGTTGTTTAGTTAATTTTTGGATAGTTATGATATTTATAATAGAGAATTTTAGAACTAATGAAATAAATCTATTTCTTAAAAGCCTATTTACATATTTAAAAAATAGTTCTTAGGCATTTCAATTATTTTTCTAAAAATTACAATTTTTCACAAATATAGATGCAAAAAAAAGTTAATTGAAAACATAATTAATTTGCTTTTATGACTTTATTAGGCTTCTAGTAGTTTTGGCACTTAATTGGTTTGGGAATCTAAGTAGATGATGCTTAAGTCATTTGATTATCAAAAAGTAACGTTACAAAAATCTAATTGTGGAGTGTGAAAATTATTAATCTAAACAAATACTACAAATAGTATACTTCAGTTGACTTTTTTAATTAAATAAAAATACATAATACCCCTGCTTTTAATTGAATTTACAATCATCTCATGTATCCTATATTGTAAATGGAATGAAATATAAGGTAAGTTTGTCTTTTTCTATGATTAAAAACAATGAAAGTGCTGACATTAATAAATTTTGGAGTGCCATATTAGCTTTCTATATGACAACCAATGTAACTATTTCACCGGATATATGAAATTATTTGACATTTTATTTTGCGCTATCTTATGTGGGAAGATATCATAGTTAATCAATTGACTCAAATCTAGAACTTTTTAATCACCATATATTATATAAATTCAAGAGACATTATCCTCAAATGAATTAATAAATTTTTCTCAGAATTTGGTGTTGTATTTCCTAATCTATTGACTTATAAAGCTCAATAAATACATTCAAATTACATGAAAATTATATGATTTGTAACCAGCTTTTTAATTGCCAAGATCACCGAAATTTTTGTGCATTTTTGTTGTAATTTTCTAATATCAATTAACCTTTTTTTTTTTGGTTAATATTATTTTCTTGAAACTTTAAACTTAATTAGTTTAAAGTACGAGACTCCAGGTTCATTTATTCAAAAGAATTATTAGTATGACGAATTTTCTAAGTGTAACTGTGAGATATATGAGCATTATGATATAATTATTACTTCCACTTGAATTTTATAAAACAATTCAGCGATGATGGATTATAAATCTTCTAGTACTAATATTTATCGTTAGAGTTTAATTATCTTCTAGGAATGATAGCAAGTTTTGATAATATACAACCTTATGATATTTGCTTTAACTCACTCCAGCCACAAGTAAGGTTATATGCATGAATTATGATGACTATTAAGAAATATAATCTCTCTCCACCTTCTATATTGTATTATATTTAATTTTCTTTACTTTTGAGACATGTCTTTATATTTGTGAATTAGTGGCTATTTCATCTCACTAATTTTTTCTTTTTATTTTAAGTAAATTACGGTTCTACTTATTTGAGTCCATTTCATTTTTCCTATATTTCTACACCCATTAAAATTAGGGTTGGCAACTTGAGAGCTTTTGACCGAATTAGTAATTGACTCGTCAAGAGTTTAACTATGAGCCTGTCTCTAATTAGGGGTTCGTGTATATTATGCTCGATTTTGCTTGTCAAGCTTTTCGAGCAAAATATAATTTTTTTTATTATATATAAAATTACTAAAATGTCCAATACGTTTTAGAAAAATTACATCTTTTACTTAAGAAAAATACGAACTACTTGAGTTCGAACTCGTTTTACTTATTTCGACCTCGAGCTCGAACTACCTCAAATTTTTCGAGCTCGAGCTCAAATTTTGAAGCTCGTTCGAGCTCGAGCTCGAGTTCGAGTATTTTAAAAAATTTCGAGTTCAAGTTCGAGTCTGTCGATTATACACATTTACACCCCTAATTAAAATGCAGTCTCTCAAAAACATATTCATCAGCCACTATTTTGATATAATATATTTTAATTCACCATAAATATATATCTAATCAAATTATACCTTACAAGAACTATAACAATTTAATTTATTTTAATTCTAACATGAATTAATTAATTATTTCAAACATATACAACAATGTCAGAAGATTATAAATGGTGTAATAAGATGCCATTTGTTAGTAAATTATCATTTAAAAATCTCCTAATATTCCATAGATAGGTAGATTTCAAAATGCCAAAGATATATATAGTTGTAATATGTAAAAATTATTCTCCAATTAATCTTTTTTCCTATTTGTTTATTTCTAAAAGGCATTTCTTTTCTATTCTAGAAGGAAATTTACTTTAATCAAATTTAGTATCTAATATTAAATCTTGAAATTGTTTTATTTCCTATATTATTCTTTTAGGAGCATTCAACAACTAAATTTGATTTCCTATTTGTTTGATGTCGAAAAACTATCATATGAAAAAATTTCCTTTTTGTTATTTTTTAATTTCTAAACTCTATTCCGAAAAGACTATTTTAGAAGAAAATTTACCTTAATATAGTTTAATTCCGAAAATTATCTTTTATTCTTTTAGGAATACTTAACATAGTAGCCTCAGTAATGATAAAAAAGACATTTAGGTTTTGAGAATAAACTATAAAGTATTCATTAAATTTTGTACTGAGAGCAATTTCGGAAAGAAAATCTAAATTACTAAATTAAATTCACACATTTAATATAGTAGATAGATAGATAACGTACATTACCTGTCCTCATCAAGGTCACCTGAAGATGTCACAATCCCCACAGGCACGTGACTTGCAAGATCTTCACCAGATCCACGAAGATGCTGCAGAAAGGTAAGGCGTGACTACTTTAGACCACAAACAAAACCAAGGTGACAAGTTCATGAAAGATATTTTCACAAATGAGGTAATTTGGTGAAATATTTTGCTCAACAAAAATTCCAATTTATGCATGTCCACAAAACTAGAGACAAGCAATCATTGAACCACTTAAATCAAAATGCTTAAAAAAAAAAAAAAAAAAGCAATGTATTCAAGCACAGATAATGAATTTGTCTACTAGTAACTAGATTTGACACTTTTCAGAAAATCAAAATTGTAAATGCATACATGAGACTTCACTGCAGCAGAGCATTGACAGATTGCAGAAACATGTTAAAAATGAGAGCATACTCTTTCATCTGGCTTGGCAGAATGATTATCAGTTCCATCCGTTAAAGCCTTCGAAGAAGTTGCCTACATATAGTACAAATATCAGATCACACCATATACTAACTTTTTAAGTGCTCTTTAACAATTCAAACATGACATACATGTTCATCCTGGTTGCCAGAAGGATTTTCACCTTCAAGGACTGAAGGCTTGATGTCACTAGGTGTCCCCTGTACATACCATCAACATTGTGATACAATTAATACACCAGAATACGGCTCAAATAACATTCGCTTTCTGGAACAACTATCGCGCATATGAAGGCAATATGGTGATGTTTCAAAGTCAGGCACCAAGAGTTAGCTTCAAATGTCAAACTAAGCAGCCATGAAAAAAGAAATTCAGTCGGATTTGAAGATGTTGCTGTAAAAGAATTTCCTTGCGGTGATAGTGAAAACTTACTGGTTCCACAGGGTGTAAAGAACTACTCCTCACTCCCTTACTTAGATCTCTTAGTGTTCCCTGCTCAAGCAATACGATACTAACATGAGACACAAGCACTAGGAACCCCCAAAAAAAGTTTAAAACACAACAGATCCCAAAATCCAAGTTGTACTAAATTTAAGAGGAATAAGCAGGAACCAAAGACCCAAGTAAATTCAACATAAAAGCAATTAACGTCGGCAGAACTGTCAGGTGATATATGCGTCATTACTATAGCTCACTATGCCTTTGTTGTGTGCGTGAGAGAGAGAAAGGGGGGGGGGGGGCAATAACAATAAAAAATGTAGAGCAGAAAAATTAATGAGAAAACTTATTGTTAGCTTTCCTAGCATGTAAATATCTCAAGACAGAGACAACATGAGTCAAACATAAGATACAAACTTGTTAACAAATTCAAGCATCTTAATATTTGTTGCAACCTGACTCTGAAGATGTACCATGAACCTGTCCACAAATTAAACAACTCCATGAAGTTCAGAATGACTTCCAAATGTGTATCCACCTCTCTTAAGCCAAGGTCTCTAACAAAAGAAGTTGCACAAGGAGAATCTGCTTTTCTCTCAACTGAAAGGATAAGGAATCAATATACCTCTTTTATACCCATTCTTTCAAATCTCTTACTCACCTTTAACTAAATTAAACAGAAGACACTAGCAGTTCCCTCTGAATGACTTCTCACTTGATTAGATTCTAAAAAATCTACCTAGTACAACATATTAACAGCAATGTTTCCTTTGAACATCCAACTTGTTTGCAAAGAACAAGGGGAAAGGTACGTAAACCGAGCAAAATAACCAAATAGCAAAAATCAGGATTTGATTAAATCAGTGACATGTATATGAGCCACTACTTTTGGCTTCACTTACATCCATTTGGAAGTTCAAGAACAATGTTTAATCCAATAAATGATTACTTTAACCAAGAGAAGGAGGTAAGAAAGAACAAATCAAGTTCTACAGGTGCTTAACAAAGAGCAGAGGGAATTAAAAATAACTGAACAAATTTACAAAAACAAATAAATAAATAAGTGGACAAAAGATTGCAGGAACTCTCAATTTCCCGAAATTTTCAAGAATATGCACCTTTGGAATGAAAAGAAGTAGAATCCTAAAGAAGATTTCATGCACCTTGTTCGCCCACATGAGCCCGCATGCATTGCATAGAGTTCTTGGTCCTGCAGGACCACGGCGCATTGCAGGAGTACTATTCGCACTAACACCGCAATGGTGACATCTGCGAAGACTGTAAATTTGAAAAAAGCAGGAAGAAAACTTATTTTAATATACTGTTCCAAGAGGGGAAAAGAACCAAAATTTCCAAAAGATGAAGCAATAAAATCCTATGGAAATGGGAACTCACACAGTTTGTAGGCTAGATTTATCATCTCCTTGAAGGCTATTCTTTGCAGAAACCCAATTAGAAGACCCCGAACCTTCTTTCATTGATGCAAACTGACCATTCTTGCGGTGCATTCTGATAAGAGGATACATGGTCAAGTTATATCTGGGTACAAATCAAATAATCATTGACATCTATCTGCAGGAGCTAATGACATCATGGCAATTCCGATGCATAAATGTAAATGGTAAAGTGATGCCCGTGATCAAATTTCGAATCCAGTAGCCTCTGAGTTTAGGAGTTAATTCTGTAGTCCTATAGTTCAGGTTTGACCTCTATTCTCTAATCAAGCTGTCCTGGTTCCCAAATCACTATAGCTTTGGGCTGAATAAGGAAACAACTCCTTCTTTGGGCCCTTTTCCTTAAATAGTTCTCGACTAGTATTTGGATGCCCAGGTTCCCTTACAGAAATGCAAACTAACTTCTATAAGTAGAAGAAGCCCAAGAGGGAAGCAGCAGACACAAATGCACAAGTTTGCAGAGTGTTTAGTATTCTTTTTTTTTTTTTTTTTAAAAAGAAAAAGAAAAAAGAAAAAGAAGTAAGATACCAGACTACTGATTTGCAGAAGTGTTTTTTCTCCCCATCCAGTTTAAGCGTTCAAGTAACCAAATTTACTTACCAAAAAATATCCGAGTTACACCACCATAAAATATTAAACTTTAAAAGTTTAAAGCATGTCGATAATCTTAATTGAAAACAAAACAGATGTGCACTAAAACAATGACCAAGTACCAGGGCAACATGGCAGAAGTTAAAAGAAGAAATGAACTTCTTTGAGCAAAAAATTTAAAAAAATAAAAAAAAGAACCTTTGAGCAACTTCTTTGCGAACGCTGTACCGAATTTTCTTGTCGAAGCATCTTTCCTTGCGCTTCTCACGGAACCTGACCAAAGATGCTATTCTTCTTGAAAGATTTGACCGCTTCGGTGGATCAACCACACCCTAAAAGAGTTATTCCGGGCAATGCTTGAAAAAGAAGTATAAAATATATAGAAAGTGTTTGATGCTATCAACTGAAGAAGTACCTTGTTATTTGAATCAAAGATGGCATCAGTAGTAGGCACTGCAGTAGGTACATCACGTCCACCCAAAAGCAAGAGAACTGCTTGCACCTTATTTTCAGATCATATTAGCAACAAATGAGTCTCCCTCTAACCATGGGAAAATTTATTATAATTCATGATGCAAGTTATGTATTAGTTTATGATGCACAAAATATTGTCCATAAAGCTGAATATGCTAAATTTGGATATGTATCTACGCATTACAAATTTATACAGGAAGAAGTAACTTCCACTACATGAACGAGTATAAACTTTTAATCCCTGTTTTAATAAAAAATTTGAGGCAATAAATCTTGGACTATGATTAACCGTAATTTCTTTCCTCGAAGGTTTTTGACTTACATAAAACTACAAGCACCATTTGGACCTTATTATGAGAGTGAATAAGATGTATAGAAAAAAGAATGAACATTCGAGATCTTTGCAATGAGTCTATTCCAACACCCATTTCTTTGGTTAGTTCTGACAAGTTGACTTAAAAATGAAGGCTAGCAGGGGGCATGCACACCGAGATCATATCATGCCAATGAAGACCACAACAAAGATGAGGTCAAAGGCTCACAAAACGAAAGTTGGATCTATTAAGAGAGGAGATCATAGGGCTGAAAATCATAAAATTGATTGCATCATAATAAACGTTCCTTAGAAAAGAAGAAAGACCAGAAACACACTCAACAGTCCAGAATATATTGAACTGTGTCGCAGAAGCTCAAAGAATACCAACACATTGTTTCCAATACAACGCAAGTTTCCTACTTTATTAAAAATAATACAGAAAGTAACTAAATCATTGCTTGAAAATGAAAGTAATGTTTAAGCACAGCCAGAAAGGCATTGATCAAAAACAGAGATCTGCAAGTCCTTTTATCTTCCGTAGGTACTTTCTGATGAGCAAAATTTCCCTGTTTAGTAAATTTTGCTACTGGGAAATTGCATTCCAAAAGAACAACAAATGTTCTTAACCTAGCTATTTTAACACAATGTCTCCTAATTCAGCAAAAAAGCACTATTAATGAAGATACATTATCACACATTATATTCATGGATAGGAATAATAAACACATTCATTTCACAAGGTTTGGGCATATTTCAAAAATCGAAAACAAAGGGCAGCTTGATCCACCTAAATTTTCTTCTTAGAAAAAAAGGAGCTTAAATATAACACTCCTCCCCTCCCTTTCTCTTTGTTTCTTAGCCGATTCTTGCTTTGAAGCTTCACCATTAAATCCCTTAATAAGTAACAGACAAATAAAAACATCAGTACGTTACGATGAGGAAAACAAGTACAACAGCCTGCCATATTTGAAAAAAATAAAATAAAAAAAAAATAAAACGAACAAACACACAGTTTAGGTGTCTCTCCAAATGAAAGAAAAACAGCAACACGAATCCACTTTCCATAACCCCAAAAATAAAAAAATCATTAACACAATCCACCGTTACAATACACAAACAACACACACCAAAAAAAAAAAAAAAACCGCAGCAAAAATACTGATATTACACCAAAAAAAAAAAAAAAAATTCCAGAGAAACAAGTTATACCTTTTGAGGAGTGACAGCTGGAAAAACATACACTTCACCTTCAAAAGCGAGAGTGAGCTCACTAGTCCTCGTCGCCATCATCTCAGCACCTCCGGCGCGGTGGCTGTGGTGGTGCTGGTGGCGGCGGTTATAATCACTTACAGAGTTCAAACCAACCTCGTTGACGTCATTCAGAATTGACGTCATCTCCTTGGTCGTCGTCGGCGTCTTCCTCCTCCTGGTCCTCGTCATCATCGTCCACGTGGTCGTCGTCTCCGTCGTAGGGACGGACTTTCATTGCCTTCGGAATCGCCGCCATAAAAATTTATTAATTACTCAATCAAATATTATTAATTATTTATTAATTATTATGATTTGATAATTAAACGGTTAAATTGAAGCTCTTAATCATCATCGTCATCATCTCTTCCATTACTGTGCTTTCTCTCTCTTTCACACAGACACGCACTGATATACGTACACATACACATACGAGAAAATTAACATACGTAGTTTTGGGTTAATTGCAATTTGCACCCTCAAACTATTATGAATTTGTGATTTCACCTTAAACTATTAATTGCAGCAATTAAGTATCTTATATTATTAATCTAGTAGTAAATTTTAATAGCTATTTTTGATAAAAACAGTGTTAGTTAATTAGAGTATGTTATTAAACAAAATAAATTTTAGGTACTTCAAAAAGTCTTTTTAATAAAATAGTGGTTTGAAAAATATATCGATTTTTAATTACTCTAAGCGATATGTCATAAAATAATATCCGTCATACTCTTTTTTCTTTTTCTTTTTTTAATTAATCTACCCTAATCTTATTGTTGCATACTAAATTTGCCAACAAAATTTCTTTTCATTTTTTCCTAAATCCTTGTCATTAATTGTGACCTTATGTCACCTTTGTGGCTCCATATTTATTCTTCAAATATTAAACAACCATAAATAAGTGTATATGATAATCAACATGTGCACCTGGATACATTCTATTTAATTTGGAAATTTAAATAATTATATGAATATGATTTTTTTTTGTTCACTAAAATTTTAATAAAAGCAATATTAATAGTCATTAAAGCAATGAGTGTAGAATTAACAAGCCATGCAAACTTTATCCTTTCATGAGCACTATTAAAAAAAAAAAAATACTAGTCCCTAAAAGCGATAAAATTTTCGAAATGGATGCAGTATAATATTCTGAAGTACTTAAATAGATAGTGTTGGGGGCAAAGTACAAATCATTATAGTTTAGGAATGCATGTTGCAATTTAAGCTTTCCCTTTCTGTAATTTTTTTTAGATAGCGGATAATTTAATAAAAAGGATCCTCAAAAGGTAAAGAATTGCAGGAAACGCACCCTGGGGAGGAGAAATGATTAGAAATGTCGCCAGTGTATTATTTATGGTGCTGCCGAGGTGGTTTTCGCAGTAAGTTTCTCGGATGGTGTGGGACCCATTTACTATTATGTTTTATGATTGGGAAAGAGGTATGAGGTCGGTCGGTTGCATAAGATAACTGCCTTTTGGGATTATGGATAAATGGGGGTCATACCAAGATTTTGGATTAGATTTGAAAGTGGTCCTTCTATATATAAAAAATGTTAGGTAATTGTATGACTGTTTATGAATCGGGTCGGTTTTAAGTTAAAAAAAGTATTTGATTCTTAATAATGATTTTTTACCTAATTTATCTATTGGGTATCTTGCAAAAGAGGGTTGGATTGATCGGGTATCCGACTCTTACTAGTAACAAAATATAAAAGTTTAATTAATGATAGTTAAACAAGTTAATTTTACAATTAAATCAATAACATTTAAACCTAAGTAACAAAATACATCCCAATATTAATCCCAGTAGCAACAAACTAGCAAGTAATAACAATCCAATTGCAACAATAACTAAATCACAAAATACGTCTCAACAGACGCACGCGAGTGTGAGAAATGAGATTGCGAAGAAGAATAAGAGAAGATATGAGATGATTGAGGAGGAAAAAGAAAGGAAGATGAGGAACTGAAAAAGAAGATGTGACAAACTGCTAATAATCATAGTAAGTATTAACTTTTAATGAAACTTTATGAACTAAATTTACAAAATTACCCTTGAAATGGACTGGTTTGGATACTCGACAGTCAAAAAAATGTGACCCGCTACTCAACCCTAGTGACCCGACCCACTTTCAGAATGTGATTCGGATATTCTCTTTTTTTTATTCGGATTGGTTCAATAGATTTTTTGGATCAATGAGTTATGATGAATACCCCTAAATAATGGTTAGTACATAATAAATATAAGAGTGTATTTATATAAAATGAATTTTGAAATCGACTTGATATAAGTCAATGTTTGTTCCCAAAAATAATATGTGCAATTTTTAAAAATATACAAATATTTGAATTTTGAAATTGACGAACTTAATGGGGGGACGCGTAAGTTACACTCTCATTTAGGTGGCTGTCCTTTCACAATTCTTATGTTCAATTAAGGGGAAATTCTATGGTAAATTATTTTTTTATATATTGAATGTTTGTACAGTATAATATTATATGTTTAAAAAATTTATATTATATAAATTCTTAAAATTAAAAGAATAATTCTTTAAAAGGGATTGTAAATTCCCCTCAAGATCATTACCATGTTTAGAAAATTTTATATGGGATCACTATATAGAGGACGGTTAACTGCTCATATCTTACGTTGTCCTGATCATGGTTAGGATAACAATAAGATTTTTTAGAAAAATTAAAAAAACAAAGGTTACTTGAATTTTAAAATTACCAACCTAGACTGGTCACATAAGTCGCAACCCCATCTGGGTCCTAATCAGTTATTTTCTTTATCTTATTTTCGTTTCTTGTAAAAAATGACATTCGCTTTTAGTGGTCGAGTATTATAAATTATAATAGTAATTATGTAAGTCAATTGCAAAAGTAACTCCGTCTAATAGTCCATGAATCTCAATCATATGGTAGATTACAAGGGTAAATTAACAATTAAGACAACTTAACTGTTGTCTATGTTTGCATTAAAATGCGTTACAATAATATAAATGATTGTGCAATTTAATTACCAATTTATACAGCACCAAGGAGTTTGCGGTTTATTGAGCCCAGTCAGATACTAGAGCAACTCTCCATATCACACAATGTTAATAAATGATAGGAAAATTCAACTGTACATTTAGGAAATTATTTCGTTATACTTTAAACGTTTGCACAATACATTTCTATAATATACTTTAAAAATTTTTATTGTATAAAATTTTAAAACTAATAGAATGTTCCAACACTGTACAACTTCCCCGAAAGGTATACGTACAAGTCAACTGTACTTGGACAAATTGTATGGGACTTTGAATAAGCATCAGTAATGAGCCTAAAAGGATGGAGAAGTCATAATTCATCCCAATCCAATATGGATGCTTCAACATTATGGACTTTACTCCCCAATTGCCAAGCACAATAGCTTGGATTGCAAGCTTCAAGTGCCTGAAACAAACACCAGACACCAGACATTGCATGAGATCCAGATTCATTTGCATTTCCTAGGTTCACAGTTATTGTGCCTCATGCTGCATTTTATTCCAAGAATACTTGGTCATTATAGGGGTTTCGGTTGGTAAATTTTTGGGTCGAGTCTTCGGTCTATGATATGGACCCTTTACTTTTAGTCTTAAGACGTCATATCACACGTCTATGATATGGACCTTTTAGTCCTGAAGAGGTCACATCACTGCGTGTGAGAGATAGGGCATCTTCAAGACCAAGGGATACATACACCATTGCATGGACCGATTCAAGCCACAATATCCTGTATTAGGTTAGGATATGTCACCAGCAACACAGTATGAGTGACGGTATTCCCGAAGGGCTTCAAAAGGAAACCCCAACATCCTATTCATATACCTCAGCTGTAGCTAAATTTGAAGTAGTATTACCATCCTGTTTGTGAATACCAGAGCACGATGGGATACAGAATATGATAGTAGTAGCAAAAAAAACCAAGGCCATCATTACTTTCCTACAATTGTTGGAGAAATGGCATAATTCCTTTTCAATATTAGAGCATCACAAGGAACATAAATGGCTCAAATTTCCTCAAGTAATTGGATACCAAGTGTTGAGCTCCAACAACTGGAATACCAACAGCAAACCGATGATCAAAATAAGAAGGATAAAGAGAAAAAACGCACTAGGGAAGAAAGCCAAAGGAAAAGATGAAGTAGAAAAGCCACGGTATTAAACTATAACAAAGATAGTAATTGCATGCATGGTAGGAAGTTACTATTTTTATTTTTGTACAAGACTTAGGTAACTTGCAAGGTAAAATAATTGTAAGCGCTAAAGTAAAACATACTATTTTTTTTAAGCACAAAAGTTCCAATAGCATTGCAATATGCACACAAAACTTTTAGAAGTCAAACCTAGAAAACTGACCTGCAGAAGCAAAATAGTTAAATTGTTTGTATATTTTCCCTGTTATGCCAAATATTCAGGCTCAGCTGTGTGTTTGGAGACTTAGCTCACAAGCAAGGTATCCTAAGTTTCTAAACCATCAATGCTGCTATTTAAGAATATATGTCATTCTGATGAAGGTAAGCTGATATATTGACCAAGACTGTACAGTAATCAATTGAAAACCTTCTATTAGCTCGAGCAACAGAAGATCAATTAATGCCCCTGCTAACCCTGGCAAGGCATTAATTTTATCCCTCAGCTGCTAACCCTGAGCCAGTACTACAGTGCAGAATGAAACATCATTAGCATTTGCGCTGATGGGAGTTCCATAGTCAGAGTCACTGTCACCTCCACCCTACATACATGGTAAAGAGGGTAAGGAGACGTGATAAGGGAATATGTACATTATGCCAGAAGACCCGAAATCGGGGAAAAAAAGTAAAACAAGACACTGCCAAAAAGCTGGCTGCTCTGCTAAAACCACTAAAAAATACATACCTCTCCTGTAGCTGCGCGGATTCTCTTGGAAAGATCCCTCAAGTTTCCCTGCAGATTGCCATAGTTTGTAAGTTAGCTTTAGAGTATAAACCTTTAACACTTGCTACAGAAAGAATTCAAGGCAAACGCACATTTATGAGTACAATAAGTTAGTGAACTTTGAAGATGTTAAAAGGTGGGGGTCGGCAAAATTTTAATTCCCATCTAGAAGAATTCATTTCCTTTTAAAATTTGATATTACGAAAAGAATTGCTGCAGGCATTAAACCAGAAAAAGGAGAAGAAAAAAAGAGAGGGAAAAATAGTATTTGCCATGCCTTCTTTTGAGTACAAATTAATAGGTAGGAAACACAAGGAGGACACATGACAACCCCTTACAGAATAATCAAAAGATCCAGGTATCCAGTCCATCCTTTGAAGGAAGATAATGTCCATTTGTTTACAATCCAGGCCAAATTTTACTTAATCGAGCAAAACGTGGGCCAAATGCCTGTAAACTGAAATCAGTACCTTATTATATATAACCATGACAATTTAACCCAAAATGTTGCAAGATGAAGTTACTGTTCAATAAAATCTAGGTAGCAGTTCCCAAAACCTCTCCCAGCTGGTAGGGACATTAACCAATTAGCATGTGACAATAAGCGCAAGATGAAATCAGGAAGATATTTCCCACCTTCCAGCAAAACCACCCATTCAATGAGTACTCCATACTTAGGATCTCGATTTCCATGGAGGAGGATAAGGTTAGGAAGAAATTCGGACAGACTACCAATGGAGATGATGAAATTAAGTTTGAAAGGCAATGTTTAGGGGTACACCAACCTTGTTTGCCCAGTAAAGCCCACATGCATTGCAAAGAGTTCTAGGACCAGCTGGACCTCGCCGCATCATTGGAGTTGACTTCGAACTTGTACCACAATGTGTGCATCTAATAAGAAGACCATGACCATATCAAAATAGATAAGAAAGCAATGCTTAGCACTAAGGCAAAAGTGCAAAAAATAGATAACAAAGCCCAATGTCAAAGACTACAAGCAGTTAAGGAAATACAGCAAGTCCAAGAGAGGTATGAGGCTTTGCCAAATCCAGGCAAGCAGCAAGCCTGGAAAAATGTTGTATGCTTCAGAATGAAACAGAAAGCGAATTTTGTACTTGAGTTGGAACTCACGAGGTTTCTGGTGGGTTATCATTCTGCCCAGACTCCTCAGCAATATCACAAGCAACAGAGTCATCAGAATTTCTGGGGGCAAATTGACCCTTCTTGCGCTGCATCCTAATGAGAGATACTAGTCAGTGGAGAAATGACAAACAGTTGAAGTTGTATGCCATTTTAAGAGAACTATAGAACGTAGAATCTGTGTCATTAGCAGTTATAGGCGTATCATAAAATCATGCTAACTCAATGGCATACATAAGTTTCAGCAATAAGCGAAATATTTTTCCCTCTTATACCACCATTTATTGGTTAAATACACAACAAATTTACCTTACTGCTCTATCCAACACATTGTTGGTAGCACTTTCGCTAAGATATAGAAAGACACTCAAAACGTGCAAATTAACATGCTCGAATAAGCATATCCATCGGTACAAGAACGTGTTACAAGCTATTGGTTTGAATGAAACTTAAACATGATGGTGCCACAATGTTCAGTACTTACAATCCCAAGGAACATTTCTTGGAGAATTTGATGTGCACATAGCTTCATTAAGTGTAAAAGTGGAAACTAAACTCCATCTATCAACCTTTTTTACTGTTCATAAACAGTTAACTCCAAAATTGCAATCATTAATTTAATCTGTTGGGATTCAGGAAATATAGACTAATCTTACTTTTCTTGATTAGGAAGCAACGAGCAAAGAGATTGGGAATAATTGACCACAAAACGACAAGGGAAAACAAAGAAATGAGATCTATAACATAATTGAATAAAAATGGAAATACTAAATGGGACACACATAATCAGAGAACACGACAAGCAAAATCCATCTGTACAAAGCAATACGTCAGCCCTGATCTATACGCAGAACTAACTTCACATTCTGTCGACGATTCTTAATGGCTTCAAAAATAGCACTATAAGGATGTTCCATGAAAAATTACAACATGAATTTCCAAATGTGAAGAGCTTCTAAACTTTGCACGGAAAGTTCAAATGCATGAAAACCCTTCTTCTAGAGATATGTGCTTACCATAATTTTAACCAAACACTATCATTTTCACCAAATAGGTATGATAAGAAGATAACAAAGCAAATTACACGCTTCTCCCAGAACATTTCAAGTCGAAGAGATAATAAAAGCCGCTATCTTACTTCATTGCAACTTCTTGACGGACATTGTATCGGATTTTCTTCTCAAAACACCGTTCTTTCCTTTTCTGCCGGAACCTATTCAAAGATTCCACTCTCTTCGGATCATTGCACCGTCCACTATATTCCGTCAAACCCTAAAGCAAGAAGAAGTCGGATATTCAGGTTTAGCAACAAACGACTCAAAAGCAGTGAATGAACTAGCACAGCTGATTTATACCCTTGGATTCTGATATGCCACGTCTACAGCTTGAGTACTAGGAGTATACTCACATCCACCCAGAAGTGAGAGAACTGCATGAACCTGCACTTATACGATACCCGAAAAAAAAAAACAAAAAAAAGAACTTCCGAGTCAATCACCTAAGATCTCCTTAAAGCCATTTACAAAGTTGCCCTTAATTTGGGCCGCACATTATATTAGAAACTTCCTAAATCGGAAAAGACAATACAGTTCCCACAGAAATATCAATATCATAGAATACTAATGCCCTTGGATAGTATTTCCTTCACAATCGTTTTTATTGGATAAAATTGAATGCTAAAGTATCATTTATGCCGCAGTAATGAGTGAGCGAAAAGTTTTCGCTTTTTAAGGGAAGGGGTACAAAATACAAATGCCATCGTCTAATCCAGAATGATTAATGAACAAGAAATTTTCCATTATAAGCAAAACAGAACAAACTTCTAAGTCTAATACTTCATCATCTCTGAAAAATCAAAACAACCCACATCATAACATCAATAAAGGCCTTAATTTTCCACTACTTAAGCAGACTGGATGCCCTAAAATCCAAAATTCCCCATCAAAATCAGCAGATAAATAAAATAAAACAAGAACCTATTTTTCTGATAGCAATGAAGCTAAACCTGTTCAGGAATTAAAAATAATACAAAATAAATAAATTCCCACGTGATGAAACTACAAAAGCCCTCACCTTTTCAGCAGTAACACCATCAAACACGTACACCTGGCCTCGAAACGACAGCGTAAGCTGGTTCGAAACATCCCCCACCGCTGTGCGGCATTGCCATTCCCACCCCTTCTGGACCGTTACCACCACCGTAGACGGTGGTATCTTGCGGAACGGAAACCTCAATTCCATCCAAACCCCCAATTGCGCCTCCATCTTCAAAGCCCACAATCTCAGCGGCTTCAATCGACTCCCCTCCCCCTCCTCCACCAAACCCGGCGGCTTTTACGTCATCTCCACCGCCAGGGGCAGAGAATTGGCCGTGGCCGTTGCCGTTGTCCGGCCTCACCAACTGCACTGGAGTGTACATTTTGTCGGTTGATTATTTTTTTGGATTAAATTGAATTTAAATCATTAACCTTAAAAATAAAAAGAAAAGAAACCCTAACCCTAGAAAATATATATACAGAGAGGGTTGTATGTATAGGTGGCTTGATAGTAGATTAGTAGCAGAAGAAGAAAGCGGTGGAGAAAAAGAATTGTGGGGAGGGGTAGAAAAGGAAATGTGATAAATATTGGGGATATTTACGAACGGGAAAGAGTTAAATAAATGCGAGGGATGTGGGGTTAGTTTTTGTAGGGTAGTTTATTTGCAATTTACTACGTAATCCTTTTGGAATTAATTTCACTCAAGTCCTGCAAGATGTGCAAAATACCACTATACAACACACTAATGTACCGCTTGTGGGGCATTACTAAGGACGTAAACGAGCCAATCGAGAGAATAGTGCCCAACTCGAACTCGAACTCAAAATTTTTTTTGATACTCGAACTCGAACGAGTTTCAAAATTTGAACTCGAGCTCGAGTTCGAAAATTTTGACATAGTTCGAGCTCGCTCGAAAATAAGTAAAACGAGCTCGAACTCGAGTGGTTCGACTTTTTCGTAGGTAAAAGATGCAAATTTTATAAAAGTATGGATATTTTAGTAATTTTACATATAATAAAAAAATTAAAAAAAGATTGTATAATGAGAAAAAGTCATTGAGCACTCGAGCATATTATACATATGCTCGAGATTGACTCGTCAAGAGTTTCGAACTCGAGCTCGAGTCGAGTTTTGACCGAGCTACTCGTGAGCAGCTCGGTTCGTTTGCAGCCCTAGGCATTACACCCCAAAAGGGTGCTTATTCAGTTATTCTGTTCGCCGGGTATCATTTAGCCATGGGTAAATTACAATGAAACCCTTGCGATTTAACTATGTTCACGTCATTTTTATGATTTTCAAATTTATAATCTGTTATCTTATAATTTGGATTTTTTTTAAAATGAATCAAAAATAAAAAATTTAATAAATTTGTATAAAAAAATTCAAAATACCACTAAATCTAATACTCCTCTATTGTCGAAAAAACCCTTTCCTTGAAATGAAATAGTTGTATTTTATATTAAAATACATAATTAATCTTGTAATTTCTTGTTACCATTTAGCCATTCAATCTTGTAATTTCTTGTAATTTACATTTGATTCATAAAATAATGACAAATAAGTAGATAGTTCTCCAAAACAACCCATTTGAAACAAGTAGAAAAATTTCAACCCCTAACCGTCACTTAACTAAATGTTTAATTACGTTAGCGATTTTAACTAACTCAAACTATTAGATGGTAGATTGTAGGTTTAAAAATTATAAAAAGATAACGTAAATATTAACCATTTAGCCCCATTCAATCTTGTAATTTATTGTAATTTACTGATCATTTAGCCATTCAATCTTGTAATTTCTTGTAATTTACATTTAGCCATTCAATCTTAAGATCACTAATGACAAATAAGTAGATAGTTCGAGCATCCAAAACAACCCATTTGAAACAAGTTATGGAAGCTAAAGTAACATATGAAATTGGGTTTTTTTAAAGCATGCATCCAAAATAACACCATAAACAACTGGTGGTTTCAAGCTCTCGCAAGATTAGACTACAATTGCACGAGAAAAGATAACTTAAAGTGCTCCCATGAACCAACCTATTGTATGTTTTACATTTTCAAATTAGTTGATTGCTCTGTGCGAACCTCAGTTTCTCTTCCGTGTGAATTCTCCAATCTTCATCTCTTTCTCTTCTTAGTTTCTTTTTATTCCTTTACATTTTTTTTATTAATATGCAAGCTAATTTATTTCATGGTTTATTGTTGTTTATTTGTAGATCAAGATGAATTTGCAATGGACTACCATATTACATTAGAATTGACAAATCTGAGGTATATTTAAAGTTTTCACTAAAATTTATATATTTGTCAAAAAATATTTATAGCAATAAAGATATGAAAGAGAGATAATAGTTTTTGTATGTATTTGTTATAATCTTGCATAATAAAAATAATGGTTTCATATTTATTGGTTGTTTTGTTTTGATTATATCTTACTTTGGAATAAAATTTTGATAGAAAGTTGTGATTCTTTTGTGAATATAATTTGGCGAGACTTTAAAAATAAAAAAAAGTTCAGTGTTCAGTTATATGATATGTGTATTTTTTTTACACGTTCAAACTAAGATTTTGAAAAATAACTTGTTTATAGACATGTGATATTTGTATTTTTTAGTAGTTTGATTTGGTTGACTAACCGGGTGTTGATATTTTATTTATTTATTTGAACAATTCTTAAATTGAACAACATGTGAGATGTGTATTAGATACATTTTGAATTTGAACAATTATTTAATTTTAAACACACTTTTTATGGTTAATTATTTGATTACGTAATAGTGAAGTTAGGGGACAGTAATATTTAACAATGTAATTTCTAAATCACTTAGGTTTTTTGATAACAAATAAAATAATGGCATGACTTTTATTATAACATTATTGTTTTTGTATATATACTATTTGGGGTGTTTAAGAGAATATGATTTTTTTGAAAATTGATATGGTCGAATTGTATTTTATTTAATGATTTTGGTTATATTCACGTTAATAGTAAAATTTCATAGTTTATTTAACTATTTTATGGAGATTAAAGATACATTGATTTTTTTAATGTTAATAATTGAAATTCGTGAATAATTTGTAACAATCATAAACTATTTTATTTTGAAGTCATTGTTACCAATTTAGTATCATGACTTGTTATGCACAAGTATGGTTTAAATGTATTTAATTAATAATTGTTACTTGTTATAGGTCAAATTTATTCGATATATATGATTATACTATTACTTTGGATCCACATCCAGGGCCACTTGTGCGTAATTTGTTATACCTTCAAAATTCACATAGATCATCTATGTTATTTAGCGGTGTCGGCATTAATGATGTTATTAAAGTACGGCATTGCGAGAGAAAAATTTAAAAAATCCCTATGCATGAGAGGGTTTTTGAGTATAACTATATAGCGAGCAGTATATTTTAGTGAAATTTGTTGTACAAGTTCTGTATGATACGATCACTCTTTGATTACCTCTCCGATTCAGCAATGACGATATGAAACACATATATTTCACCTACTTGTTGGTAAGGCTATCATCACATTATAAAATGTGTAGGTTATTTATAGACTACGTATAAACGGACCACCTATAATCGGCACAAAATTTGGGAGTAACAATGATTGGAACAATTTTTTTTGTTGAATTGTTTGGATTTACACTTAACTATTATGTGTATGCACCTATCGTTAGAACGAGTGCTTTTCTAGATATTTTAAAAATACCTTTGGAGAATAGTTTTCAGATAAGGCTTATTTATAGCGTGTTAGGATATATTTAATGATTTTGATTGACGGTATATTGTTATCTGATGCGAGTTGCGGTAGGATATAGATGCATTTTATGTCCTTGTTGGAAGATTTATATGCATGCGGGACAGTACTCTTAGGATCACGCTATACTAATATTTCTATATCGATTCATGTAACAAAACCATATAATGCAAGCAACACACGACACTCTACTCAGATCAGTGGCCTTTAGTAATATTACAAGTATCTAACATATATGATACGTAATTAATTAATATATTTTGATACATGATTGACAACGATACTTATTTACATAGCGTATTTTGTGTTAGATTTAGGCATGGGAGAGCATGCTTATTCTTCATGCGGGGTCAATCAACTGGTTGACGATCTACCATGCACCTAATGGACCGTTAACCGATTGATCGACCCATCAGATGGGAAGAAGAATAGACATGCACTCCCATGCCCAAGCCTGACACATTACGTAATCTAAATAAGTATCGCTATCAACCATATTTCAAAATCAATACATTAATTAGTTATATACTATATATGTTAGACGCCTGTAATATTGCTAAAGCTCCACTAATTTGAGTAAGAGTGTCGTGTGCTGCTTGCATTATATAGTTTCACATACAGAAATGTTAGCACAACGTTATCCCAAGAGTATTGCCCACATGCATATAACTCTACCAATAAGGATATGACATACATCGATATCCTACTGTTACTCATATTAGATAACAACATACCACCGATCAAAATCATTAAATACACCCTAACACGGTGTAAATAAGCCTTATTTAGAAAACTATCCGCCAAAGATATTTTTAAGATATCAAGAAAAGCACTCATTCTAGTGGTATGTGCATGCACATCGTAGTCATCAAGTATAAATTCAAACAATTCAATAAAAAGATTCCTTCAATTATTGTTACTCCCAAATTCTATCTCGATTACAGGTGATCTGTCTATACGTAGTCCATAAATAACCTGTATATTTTGTAATGCGATGGTGGCCTCGCCAACAGGTAGGTGAAATGTGTGAGTCTCTTATCATCATTTCTCAATTAGAGAGGTAATCAGATAGTGATCGAATCGTACGGATTTTGTACAAAAAATTTCACCGAAATTCGCTATACAATTGTACTAAAAAACCTTCTCATGTATAGGAATTTTTCAAAATAGATTTCCCTCGCAGCACTGGGTTTTAATAACATCATTAATGCCGATACCGCTAAATAACATAGATGACCTATGCAAATCCTGAAGGATAGCAAATCACGTACAGGTGGCCCTAGATGTGGGTCCGGAGTAGTGGTATAATGATGTATATCGAATAAATTTGACCTATAACAAGTAAAAAAAAATATCAATTAAATATATTTAAATTATACTTGAGCACAATAAGCCATAATACTAAATTGGTCACAATGATTTCAAAATAAAATAATTTATGATCGTTACAAATTATTTAAAAATTTCTATTGTTAACATTAAAAAAATCAATGTATCTTTAATCTCCATAAAATAGTTATTTAAATTATGAAATTATACTATTAACGTTAAAAAATTAATGTATAATATAAGCACAGTCATTAAATAAAATACAATATGATCATATCAATTTAAAACAAAAATCACACTCTTAAACAAATAGTACATATACAAAATTAATAATGTTATAATAAAAGTGATTAATACATGTCATTATTTTATTTGTTATCAAAAAACCTAATTAATTTAGAAATTATATTGTTAAATATTATCTCCCCTAATTTCAACTATTACTTAATCAAACATTTAACCATAACAAAATGGGTTTAAAATTAAAATAATTGCTCAAATTTACAATCTAATTATTCCCACGTCTTATTCAACTCAAGAGTTTGTTCCAATAAATAAATAAAATGTCAACACCCTAGTTAGTCAATCAAATCAATACTACTACAAAAAATACAAATATCACATGTTTATGCACAGGTTATTTTCAAAATCTTATTATAAACGTGTAAAAAAAAATACACATATCATATAACTGAACACCGAATCTTTCTTTATTTTCAAATTCACGCCAAATTATATTCGCAAAAGAATCACAACTTTCCTTGCCAAAATTTTTTATTCCAAAATAAGATATAACCAAAATAAAACAATCAATAAATATGAAACCATTATTTTTATACAAGATTATAACAAATACATACAAAAATGATATCATATATTTTTTATATCTATATTACTATAAATATTTTTTAACAAATATATAAATTTTAGTAAAAATTTTAAATATATCTCAGATCTATCAAAAATTCAAATATAATATAATAGTCCACTACAAATTTAACTTGATATACAAATAAATAACATTAATTCATGAAATAAATTAGCTTTGCATGTAAATAAAAAAAAAAATTGTAAAAGAATAAGAAGAAACAAAGAAAAGGAGATGAAGACTAGAGAACTCATCTGGAGGAGAAACCGAGGATCGCACTTTGGAGTGGGGAAATGCGATAAAGAGGCGCAGTCCAAGGAAGAAAACCAGTGTGGAGGTCCACCGTCGGCCTTGGATCGGATGACCAATTCTTTGGACGCATGAAACTAATCTACTATTGAAGTAGTACTCCTTCTTCTGCTGCTGCTTGTGGACGTTTGGCGGTGGAGTAATGGAGAAATTGTAAATTTGTAGTTTGTGATATAAATATAATTGGTGGGTATGTGTCGCACAGAGAATTTAAAAATAAAAATAATTTCAGCCCTACTATAGCAGCGCATGTGCGTTGAAGGTAGTAGCTAGAATTGTTCAGCGCACATGCGCTGCTACAGTGCATCCATGTGCACACGGTACTGTAGCGATATTGTAGCAGACCGTTTGAAAATTGAAAACGGATAAAATGGAGAGAGTTGCAACTTTTGGTTCAAGAGAGGTGTTCCATGGATTGAAAAGGTGTATTCCAATGGATTCCTCTGACCTTCCATCTCTATAAATAGAGTTATATCCACCAATATATAACAACATTGAAAATTCAAATCTGTCTTTTTTTATACATTATTCTTGGGAAGATTTTTAAGTTTTGCTATTATAAATCTTCACAAATTTGTTGTATCCTAGAGGTAGATTGCTATTCACCCAAAAGCAAACTATTGAGTATAGTGGGGGCAATCAAAACCTTAAGGAAAGTGATATACACGCCTCGAATTCTACAGGTTTTGATATTCCCAAATTTCAAAGGAAAACAGGTGACCTTGTTTCTACTCTATTCTTGCCATTTCATTTCTTCTTTTCTTAACAATCTTAAGGTTTTGAATTTGAGTAATCATGGAAACAAGTGGTGAGTCTGCCTTTAAAATAATGAATCAAGATTTTATAAAATTGGATCGTCTTGATGGAACCATAACAAATTTCAACCAGTTGAAAGACAAGATAATGTTTTTCTTCACTACACTGAAAGTTGCTTATGTTTTGGACCCTGCATTGCCTGAAATTCCTACACCAACTATTGTAGATTCAAAGGAACTCAAGGCACAACGGGAGAAAAGGAAGGAGGATGAGATTGTGTGTAGAGGTCACATTCTTAATACACTGTCAGACCGTCTCTATGACCTTTTCACAGCGGTCAAATCTCCAAAGGAAATTTGGGCTGCCTTGGAACATAAACATGCTACACAAAAATAAGATGCAGACAAATTTCTTGTAAAGAAATATTTTGAATTATGTATTATTGACTCTTCTTCTATTTTGGATCATGCAGTTCATGATTTTCAAATTATTGTTTCAAAATTAAAAGATTTTGGTGTTGAAATTTCAGAATCATTGGAAGTAGGGGCAATTATTGCAAAATTGCCTTCTAGTTGGAATGATTATCAAAAGAAAATGTTTCATACTACTGAAATTTTAACAATTGATCAAGTTTTGAAACATATGAGAATCGAAGAAGATACTAGAAATCTTCATAAGAAGGATTTAGAATTTGTTTCAAAATTGAATTTTGTTAATGAAAATAAGAGTCAAATTACAAGTTTTAAAAGAAAGTTTTCTAAAACTACTAATTCTAAGGACAAGTTCAAAAAGAACAGAATATGTTATAATTGCGGCAAGAAAGGGCATTATAAAAATGAGTGTAATTCCAACAAGAAACAAAAGAAGAACAATGCCCCTAAAGCAAATATTGTTGAAAGAGATGCTGAAATTGTTGCAATGATAACTGATTGTCACATTGGTATGATTATTGAATTAAATGTGGCAATTTCAACCATGCCAATCAAATGATTGGTGGTATGACTCTGGTGCTACCGTGCACATTTACAATTATAAGTCTCAATTTAAGACTTATTAAGATGTTCCTGATGAATATGATGTGCTTATGGAAAATCATGCTTCAGCCAAAGTTCATGGCAAGGGAAGTGTGGAGTTACAATTCACTTCCGGCAAGAAACTTGTATTAATGAATGTACTTCATGTTCCAAAAATTAGGAAAAATATTGTATCAGCCGATGTATTGAATAAGAAAGGGTTGAAAGTTGTATTAGAGTCAAACAAAATTATCTTGTCCAAGAATGATGTATTTGTAAGAAAGTGATACTCTTGTGATGGCATGTTTAAACTTAGTATCAATAAAGACAATATTTCTGTTTATATTGTGGATTCTTCTTATTCTTTATGGCATGGTAGATTAGGACATGTTAATTATAAAATACTTTATTTTATGACTAAACATGGGTTAATATCTATCAAAAGTAATTTTGAGAAGAAATATGAAACATGGCGTTCAAGCAAAAATAACTAAGTTGCCATTTCTAAAATTTGAAAAAAATACACAATTATTAGAACTTGTGCATTCAGATGTTTGTGAATTAAATGGTTTTCTAACAAGAGGTGGTAATAGATATTTCATCACTTATACATTGATGATTGTTCAAGATATGTGCATGTTTATTTAATGAAAGTAAAGGATGAAACATTTGATATGTTTAAATTTTATAAATTTCTTGTGAAAAATTAATTGGAAAAGAAAATTAAAATGTTGAGGAGTGATAGAGGTGGTGAATATTTTTCTACCGAATTTTCAATATTTTGTGAACAAAATGGTATTATACACCAAACAAGTGCTCCATACATTCCACAACAAAATAGTTTGGTTGAAAGAAAGAATAGAACTTTAGTAGATATGGTTAACACCATGATTCTAAATTCTAGTTTGCCAAAAAATTTGTGGGGAGAAACTTTGTTGGTTGCTTGTCATTTACATAATCGAATTCCGTTTATTACAACTAGACTAAAGTGTCACCATATGAAATATGGAAAGGGAGAAAACCAAATTTAACTTATCTTAAAGTTTGGGGATGTATAGTCTATTATAGAGTCCCGGATATTAAAAGAGTAAAGTTGTGATCGAGAGCACTTAAAAGTGTGTTTGTTGGCTATGCTGAAAATTCTAAAGCCGATAGACTACTTGACATTGATTCTAATGTTATTATTGAATCAAGGGATGTTGAATTTCTTGAGAATAAATTTCTTAAAAATTCAAATGTTGATTTGGATCCAATTAAAGTACAAGAACCGATTCAAAACGTTGATTCCTCTTCTAGTAACAAAAGGAAGGAAATTGATACTCCTTTTGAACTTAGAAGAAGTCAAAGACAAATGAAAGAAAAACATTTATCTTCTGATTTCATATCTTCACAAGTTATTATTTTCTTAGTTGAAGGCAATAGAGATCACTTGTTTAATAAGATTCCAATCTTATTAATTGTAGAAGATGATCCTAAATCGTTCTTCTGGTGAAGTTATGTCATCAAGGGATGTAACATTTTGGAGAGAGGCCGTAAATGATGAGATGGACTCAATATTATCAAATAATACTTGGATTCTAGTGGATTTGCCTCATGGTTCTAAACCTATTAGTTGTAAATGGGTGTTTAAGATAAAATATGCCCCTAATGGATCCATATTGACATATAAAGTAAGACTTGTAGTTAAAGATTTTAGACAAAAGAAAAGAATTGATTATTTTGACACTTATGCACCTATTGTAAGGATTACATCCATTAGGGTACTAATGTCATTAGCTTCCATTTATAACTTGTGTGTGTATCAAACTTGGATGTTAAAACAGCCTTTTTAAATGGTGACTTGGATGAAGAAGTGTATATGGAACAACCAGAAGGTTGTACATTGCCAGAAAATGAACATAAAGTTTGTAAACTAGTTAAATCTCTATACGGTTTAAAACAAGCACCCAAACAATGGCATGAAAAATTTAAATCAGCTTTACTCTCTAATGGCAATTTAGATATAATAATGCTGATAAGTGCATTTATTTTAAATTCATTAAAAAATATGGTGTGATTATTTATCTATATGTAGACGATATGCTAATTATTAGTACTTCTTATAAAGGTGTACTTGAAACTAAGAAATATCTGTCTTCTCAGTTCAAAATGAAGGATTTGGGTGAAATAGATACTATCTTAGGGATTAAAATTAAAAGACATAGTGGGGGTTATGCTTTATGTCAAACACATTATGTTAAAAATTAATGAATTACTTTCATGTAAATGTGAAAGAAGCTTCTACAATAATTTTCCATTGTTCAACTTGAGTATGCAAGTTAATAGAGTCTAGGATGATTGCACAAGATATTTCTTTGTGTTTAGATTGGTTTACTGGACATGATCATTGGAAAGCAATTGGGAGAGTCTTTGGTTATCTTAAAAGAACTAAAGATTTAGGACTAGTGATAGTAAATACTAGTAAACCTATACATTCAGAATATTTTATGTTAGGTGAACAGGAGAAGCAATTTCATGGGTTTCAAAGAAATAAACTGTAATTGCTCATTTCACGATGGAAGTTGAATTCATAGCCTTGGCCTCAGTTGGTAAAGAAGCGGAATGGTTGAGAGACTTGTTATTAGACATCAAGTTGTGGCCTCAACCAATGCTAGCCAGTGTTTTGAATTGTGATAGTGAAGTCACAATGTCTAGAGTATTAAATAAAATATACAGTGGTAAATCTAGACATATAAGTCTAAGGCATACTTATATTAGACAGTTGTTAAATTATGGCGTCGTATCAGTGGTGTATGTAAGAACATACAATAATTTAGTGGATCTATTGACTAAATCTCTTGTGAGAGATTTGGTGAGATCGACGTCATTAGGAATGGGATTGAAACCCTTTATTTGAAACTACTAGCAATGGTAACCCAACCTTTATTCTAGAACTACCACTTGATTAAAAGGTTTAAAGGGTAAAAATAAGTTGTTAATAAGTAGTTGTGAGTACTAAAATCTTATGTGCATACCACTCCATGCTGTTAGTGTAAATGGTAACCCTTAAGTGGAAGGGTGAATATATAAATATTTATATTCTTAATGAAACTATTTTGCTGTGCTTTTAACCTTAAAAGTTTGGGAAGATTTCACCTATATGTTCATAAGAAGTGGTGCCGCTTCTAACAAAAATTTTGGGTTCTCTTTTGTACATGATCATGAATTATGATAGAGCATATGGCTGGTAATAGTGCTAAAGCTATTTTGTGAACATATGTATAAGGTTAACAAGTTCATGTGTGTGATAATTCTAATCTCTATATTTAAGTAACAAATGTCACCTTGATTTGATTAGGTCTAATGAGTTATTTACACTACAGAAAAGTTTAAGACAATAGTCACTTTTCTTTATGCATGATGTTAAGAGATAGTGAGTTGTATTTATATTACAAACTAAGTGGGAGAATGTAAATTTGTAGTTTGTGATATAAAAAGAATTGGTGGATATGTGTGCCATGCAATTTAAAAAATAAAAATAAAAATTTCAGCGCAGTAGCAGCGCATGTGCGCTGAAGACTGTAGCAGAACATGTGCTCTAGCACAATGCTACAGTGTGCGCATGTGACATCTACATGTTTGAAATTAAAAACGGGTAAAATAGAAAGAGTTGTAACTTTTGGTTCAAGAGAGGTGTTTCATGGATTGAAAATGTGTATTCCAATGATTCCTCTGACCTTCCATATCTATAAAAGAGAGTTTATCCATCAATTCATAACAACATTGAAAATTAAAATCTGTCTTTTCTTATATATTGTTCTTGGAAAGATTTTTAAGTTTTGCTATTATAAATCTTCAAGAATTTGTTGTATTCTAGAGGTAGATTGCTATTCACCCAAAGCAAACTATTGAGTATAGTGGGGCAATCAAAACCTTAAAAAAGTGATATACACGTCTCGAATTCTACAAATTTTGATATTCCCAAATTCCAAAGAAAAACACTTGTTTCTACTCCATTCTTGTCATTTTATTTCTTCCATTAGGATTAACAGAAATTGCCTGGAACTCAGCCGCCGCCGCCGCCGGAGATCTCAAGACTTGTGAATAAGAGTTTATGACTTCTGAGTAATAATACAATGATTTATGTATATGTCATCTATTTTCGAAAAATAACAAAAGGTACATACTATACAATTTTTCTATAATATATAGTATAATATGTTCCCACAATTTTACAACAAAAGCAATATTCATATTATAAATAATTCAAAACTAAAATATATCAAAGTTTTACCAAAAACAATTGAGATTTCGCACTTTTAAATTGTGAAAACTCTATTTTGAAAAAAAAATAAAAAAAATTGGTATATTTTGTAGTAAAATTGATTACACACTTTATAAATATGTAATTAATTTAGTATCGCATTTTAAAAATGAGATTATTACAGTTTTAGAATCCTTCCCAAAATAATTACATATATACGATAAATTTATAAAATCGTCCTATACTAAGTAATTAGCCAAATTAATCCTAAAATTACATGAATTATAAAGTAATTCATTAATTTTTAATCATCCTATATTGTTTTGACTAATGGTAGACTTTGACAGTTAATTGTATATAAAAAATTTTTATTAGACAAACCGAGACATTGTCAAATTTACAAGATAAAGTATGCTTAACCACAAAAATAGTACTTTTAAAGTGTAATTTCATATTTACAAAGCTTGATTTCAACTTTTTCACTGATTCTTCCATGCAATTTCAAATAGTTCCAATTTTAAAAAAAAAAAATAAAACAAATTAATTGATATTTTTTTCTGTTGAATTTTAAATAATCTAATTTTTAAAAAAATAAATAAATCAATTGATATTTTTCTATTAAAAAAAAATTAATACACTAAAACTAGTTACGTAAATTAGTTAAATATCGCATCTTCAGTTTCATAATCATAACACCTTCTTAAAACAATTATATTTACTCAAAAAATTTTAAAAAAAAGTCATATTTTAAGTAATTAGCCCATTCCTTGATTTCCATCACCATATGAATTTTAAGATACCTAAAATATAGCAGCCATGAGAACATCTGCCTTGTTCCGTCTATCCATCCACCGCCAATGCAGCACCTCAACCTCTTATCAGCCACCACCATCACCGGCGTCGCCCCGGCCGCCGCCACCACATCACCATCACATCAAAACTACTTAATAACTCCCTGTCACCAAACAAACCAATCACAACAAAGCACTACTCCAAACTATATAAGCTACCTAAAATCTCTATCATCCATCATCAAAAAACTCTCAAAAAATCCAAGAAACTACAATTCTCTGGCCGTTCTAGATTCATTTCTGAGCCAAACCCACTTCTATAATTCAGCAATTTCACTAATTTTGATTGATTATTTGTCCCAAATCAAGAAAATTCAAAGAGCACAGACTCTTCTTTTAAGCCTCAAATCCAAAGGCAAAGTTTCTGACTTTTTCTTGTACGGTTTAGTTTTTGATTTTTTAGCTAAAGATGGTAAAATAAATGATGTTGAGATTCTTTGGACAAGAGGATATCAATAATGGGTTTGATGTGAAATTTGATATATCTGATTATGTTATACTTTGTAAATTTGGTGGGGTGGATGAAATTAGGAGTGTTTGTGAGAACGTTTTAAAAAGTGGAAGAGTTTTGAGAGAAAAGAGCTATGTTGCTTTGATTGGAGCTTTGTGTAGAGTAAATGAAGGATTTTTAGCCAAAATGGTTGTCAAAGAAATGATTTTTAATGGTTTTGGAGTTGATGGTTTGAGTTATTTTGTGATGTTTCAGTGCTTTTGTATAAATGGTGATGTAGATGAAGCTGATTTGATTCTGGGGATATTGGTGGAGAGAAATTTTGATATTGATGTTTGTATTTATGGGAATTTTCTGTATGCACTTTGTAAATCGGGAAAATTTAGAGAAGCTGATAAATTGTTCAGAAAATTGATACAAAGGGATTCTTTGGGTGGATCAAAAGAAGTTCCAGTGTTAAAGAAGGGGAAAAGAGTAATATCTCAGTTGAATTGCACCGATGATGGTGCTATTCCTGTAGTGATGGCTTATGAGGCTTATTTTCGATCATTATGCAGTGTACGGAGACTTGATGAGGCTGAGGTTGTTTTGAAGAAACTGATGAACATGAGAACAGTGCCTGAAATTTGTGTTTATGGTTCATTTATCAAGGCTTTGTTTCGAGTTGGTCGGGGTGAAGATGCTATGAAATTCTACGACGTTGAGAGAAGAAAAGGGATAGTAAGGTCTGAAGAGATGGTGATTTTCATCATTAAAGGGCTATGCGAAAGCGGTAGAGTTGATGATGCTTTCAACATTCTCAAAGATGTGAGGAGTCGTGGGTCTTTCAACTGTGTAGATGTTTGTAATTGTATTCTTGATAGTTATTGGAATGAAGGAAGAGTGGCTGAGGCAGTGAATTTCTTTGAGAAATTGCAGGATGGTAGTTTTGGGCCGCTTGATTCATCAACTTATATGATCATGGCTCATGGATATTGTGTAGATGGTAACATTTCTATGGACACTTTGCATATATTTGAAGAAATGGTGAGTAGGAAACATTTGGTCAATGAAAATTTGTATGGCATGATTATTGGAGGACTCTGTGCTTCTGGGAGGTTAGAGGAAGCTCTTAACAACTTGAATAACATGATTGAACATGGATATTTAGCGTTTGGCAAGAGATGGAAGGATTTACTCCTTATAGAACTAGAGAAGACTGTTGATGGTGCTTGAGCTATCTTATGTAAATGACACTGAAATTCAGCCATGTTGAAAATATAGGTTATCAGAGTATTCTTTTCCACATTGACCTTAATCACGATCCAGGAAGTCCTTTGTGGGCTTAGCTTGTTATCGGTAAGCTTCAAGCTCTGAAAAAAAGTTGATTATCTTGTTGATAAAGGAAGACTGCTTTAGTTTTGGGGAATTTGATTAATTAGGGTGTCCTTGATAATTGTTTCTAGGATCATAATCAACATCTGGTTAGAAAAAATAGATGATTTGTGTACATGGTTCAAAGTCGATTAAAACGGTATTGATTGCGGTCGTGGTAACAACTCAGTCGCGGATCGGTTATCGGGATATCAATTTGTCCAAAATCATAAAACTAAGGTGAAAAATCATAAATAGTTGCTTGTAGATTAGTTTTAAGACATTAACTGGCTAAAAATAAATATTAGTCCAAATTGTAGAGTATATATAAATCAGAACAGTGTATCAGAACTGTTTTGGACACGGCGAGTGTTTGAACCATGCTTGTGTACATGCATCAAGTAGAACCTCAAGACAACTCTTGTTTTCTCAATGATAATAAAACTGCTAAGAGCTTTATTATCAGTGTTATGTAGAGATTGTTTGTCTTTTTGCCAATTACGAATTTTGAAATTCGGTTCTGCCATGACCTTCAATGGGATTTACATGTATAGGGAAAAAAGGTCTTTTTACCAAACATAGAAAAGCATTATCAGTAGAGTGGTGGACCCCTCCAATGACATTGTGATGAAGTTATTTGCAACTTTTTTTAAGGATCCCGGTTGAAAGTTGAATGAAAGAAAGTTTTTAGATAATGATTTAATAGACATGTACTCTAGGGCCTCCGTGGTACTTGACAAAAAAACCACACCATTCAGATTCAAGATAATATATTGTAATCAGTAGAAAATTACGAACATTTCTGTTGCAGTTGGATATTCTTTTTGCTGTATTTTCTATCGAATGAATTATTGCTTCGACTATCACACACAGCGGTCAAAACTGGCGATTGTGCCTATCCCTTTCCTTATATTAGACTTGATTGTGCCAATCTCTTTCCTTATATTAGACTTGAGATCCTACAGAAGGCAGGAGATATATTAGCATATAGCTTCTGAATAGTGAATGCTTCTCTTCTCCATGGAAAACAACAATAATGTTCTTCATGTAGTGGTATTCCCCTGGCTAGCCATGGGTCATCTTATACCCTTCTTGCAGCTATCCAAAGAGTTGGCTCAAAAGGGCCACAAAGTTTCATTCATTTCTACTCCAAGAAACCTCCATCCTCAAGGCTCCCCAAGATTCCCTCAGATTTAGCCTCTCTGCTTAATCTAGTTAGCATTCCCATACCTGAAAAAGTTGAAAACTTGCCAGACCAAGCTGAGTCTTCCATGGACATACCACATGAAAAAGAACAGTTCTTGAAGATAGCCTTTGACTTGCTTCAATCACCTATAGCCACCTTTCTTGAAACCACAAGGCCAAAACCAGATTGGATACTGTATGACTATGCCTCCCATTGGCTACCCGAAATTGCAGCCAAAAATGGCATCTCAAGCGCCTATTTTAGTCTCTTCACTGCAGCAACCATGGCTTTCATTGGACCTCCATCAATTCTGTTGAATGGAGGAGATGGTAGATCAACATCCGAGAGCTTCACAGTTCTGCCCAGATGGATACCATTTCCATCTAACATCGCTTATCGCCTTCACGAGGTGGCCAAGCATGTAGAGGATTCATCAGGCAATGAATCTGGAACTCCAGATGTCATCAGATTTGCTGCTTCGGTGGATTTGAGGGAAGTGACCTTGTAGTCTTTAGAACTTGTGTTGAATTTGAGCCAGAATGGTTTGATCTTGTTTGTGAACTTTACAAGAAACCAGTTATTTCATTAGGTGTTTTGCCTCCATCCCTGGATGATGATGGACTGGAAGCTGATGAAAAGTGGCTTAAAATTAGAGGTTGGTTAGGTAAACAAAATTCAAACAGAGTAATTTATGTAGCACTAGGAACTGAAGCAACACTCAGCCAAAAAGAAGTCCATGATTTGGCCATTGGTTTAGAGCAATCTGATTTGCCATTTTTTTGGGTACTAAGAACTCCACCAGGATCAAATAAAGATGTTTCAGAGATGCTTCCTGAAGGGTTCATCGACAGAATCAATGCCAACGACCGCGGCGTGGTTTACATGGATTGGGCTCCTCAGGTGAAGATACTGAGCCATCCAGCAGTTGGGGGGTTCCTAACTCATTGTGGCTGGAATTCAGTGATTGAGGCACTTGGTTTCGGCCTAGTTACACTGATATTATTTCCAGTGATGAATGATCAAGGGCTGAATGCTAGGCTGTTGGAAGGAAAGAAAGTTGGAGTGGAGATACCAAGAGAGGCAGAAAATGGCTTGTTCACAAGCACTGCAGTAGCTGAAACTTTGAGATATGCAATGGTGAGTAAAGAGGGAGAGTCAATAAGGTCTAATGCCAGGGAAATGAAAAGTTTGTTTGGCAAGGGGAATAGGAATCAAGGGTCTATAGACAGTTTTGTTCGTTGCTTAGAAGAGAAAAAAACATCTTATTCCCTATGAACTGTGCATGATGTCCTTAATTGCTTGATGAAGGACTCGAGTGTTCTGTTCTAGAATTGGCTTATAATTTACGAGGGCTATTAGTAAAACGATTCCAACTCTTCTGGCACAAATTTTAATGTCTTTTGAGTCACAGTATACAATTATAAGGATTTGAATTTTATTTCACTTCAGGAGCCATTTCTTATAAAATTTTTAAATTTTGATAAAATATAAATGTAATTTAATCAAATGGTAAAACGTCATTTTTTTTTCTAATTTTTTGAAAGGTACTTATACGATGATTTAGATTATCTGAACGGTTTTAATTTTTAAAGATATTTTTTTAAAATTTAATTTTTAAGAGTAAATAGAAACTCTTTCATTTACTCTATTTATCTCTAAATAGAGAGGATTCTTTTCCCAGTTATAACACAATGTATAAAACTTAAAAAGTACCACATCACAATCAAATACATATATGACACAGAAATTTGATTGAATGGCTCAAACTGCTCAATGCATAATTCTTTTTTGTTCTTCAGGAAGAAATAAGTGCAGAATACACCTAAATTAAGGGCTTCTGCGGTCAGAGAATGCATTGGAGTGAATTTTGACACTGCCACACAAGTGGATTGTCCCTATGGAGCAGCTATTGGTAAGAATTATCATGTATAAGTTCTTTCGGTCATAATCTTTCACTTCAGGCAATGGTCCATTAAGTGCAATCTTGCATAGGCTATAACAGGTGGTAAGCAACAACACGGCAATTTGGACAAAATCTAAGTGCTGGAAAGTATGCGATCTTGAAGTGATTCTCAAAGTGATGTTAATGCCACTCTCTTCTAACACATATAAACCCCCATTGGTTCATGAAATTTTAGCAAAGCTCTGGGGCCAGATTTTCAAGAGCAACATTGACTCGAACACGAACCACATTGGAAGCAAACAAAGCAGATCTCTAAAAGCTGTGTTATCTCAACAACTGTGTTGGTAGTTCAATCAAGATGATTTGATACTTCGGACAGGAATTTAGTTGAGGAAGCTGTCAAATAGTTTGTTAGCATTATCATTTTGTTCTATTTTATCATATACTGTTTTTCTCTCCTCAATTTTAAGCATCAACAAAAGAAACACAAAAATACTCATAGCAAGATACTACTAGTGTTCCTTTGGGTAATCTGGGTCCTGCCTTGAACTGTTGTAGGAACGCTTGTGAGAAAATACATTCTGTTACAGAAGCACGATACAGCAAGTACACCAGATATTTAATGGCTCAAACTGAACATAAAATCATACAACTTATATAGAAACTAAACACCATACTCTTGCAATGACTGATTTTGGTGAACCTTGATAAACATGATAAACAAATGAACATCTGAATCAATAACAGAATCAAAAGTGCTAAGCTCTAAGTGTGCAAACTATAGGTTTTGATGGGAGTAATGTTCGTTGTGCACATTATAGGCTTCGGTATGAAGTAAAATTCTTACTATTGGAGGTCATGAACCCCTCTATACACAAAAACTAAATGGGGTCAACAAGCAATTGTTGATCTAATTTGCTCAATTTTCAGCTCAGTGGTTTGGGGTATAACAAACAAAATTTACCTGTCCATAATACAGTATAGTTGTGACCTCCAATGTGAAGAATATTACTACTTACATTATGAGTTAAACACTGGTCACTTCAATTGCATCCAGGTGCAATAAAGGCGAAAATGCAGTTATCATTTTTTCACCAGGATTCTTCGAGAACATTGACTAGATACATATAAGCACTAGTCATTTTCTCCACCTGGTTTTTGTAACATCATGTACCCCAACTAATAAATTGGTAAGTAGACGAGGCACAATGGAACATTCAGGTGTCGCACTATCAGGTGGAAATTTAACATCTCCTGTGCCATTGAATTGCTGATCAAGTATTCTCGGTCCTCTTATCATGAACATTTCCCATAAGCTGATATCTTGGTATAGATGATTGGGACCTACTCTGGTCGTATAGTGCTCATTATCTGGAAGCTTGAAAGAATTGTGAAGTCAACTGAACTAGTAATCTAGAGCCCAAAACAGGAGAGGGGAAAAAAGGAATTAGAACGGAGAATAAATAATTAATTAATCACCACCAAGTGAAATCAAGGGGTTCCATGATCAACCAAAAGAATGCAACCAGACAACCTAAAATGAATAGGCAATCATGAATTTTTGAACCTGTAATATATAATTGAGAGCAACGAACCTCAAGAACTTCAACATCCTCCGATCATAGCCATATGTTCCAGTCCAACATTCTGTGACAATCAACACCAACTATCAAGCTGCAGAAAATTATGATTTCAAATTAGAGGAAGACTACTTTTTCGGAGCTGAGGATTGTCTATGGAATAGACAAGAAGACTTCCATCTTTGGTCCCAGCTAGAAAACATTCTTCTTGGGTCACGGTTAGTGAAGTTAGTACTTTTCCAATACCAGTGTATCTTCTAACTACTTCCAGCGTATACATGCTCCGTACAACTATATGTCCTTGGTCTCCAGAACAAACTAAAAACTGACCACAGCTACTCAACTCCACACAGTTCAGGCGACCATTGGATTCAGAGGAGGCAATGTGTTTCCCATTAATTGAATAGAGATGCAAACTCAGATCATCGTCAGCATAAAGAACAATCCATCCATGACGAGATACCACGAGCTTTGATATTGCACAGCCAGATGGATGCTGAAGAGATCTTACATATCGACCTTCCCGCAGAGTATGGAAAACACAGGTGCCATCATTTTTTGATCCACTAATAACTATATCAAGTTCGACACTTGCGTACAAACATGTGATTACATCATCATGTCCACACAAAATATGGAATGGAGTTTCAGCAACGACATAGTCTCTCCGAGAAATCTCAGCTTGTACATTTCTAACTCGCTTCTCAGTGGCCCTAGCACGATTTACTTCCCACACCATAACTGTCGTGTCAAAACTTCCAGTAACAAGAATACTTCCATCAGATGTCACTGCAACATTTTAAGAATTTCAATGAGACTGAATAATTGAATGAAGCCCCTAAAGTTCAGCAGTGAAAATTGAATCACTAACGCTTTGTTAGGGAGTTAGGGAATTGGGAAGAAAAAGAAGTGTTAGTTATTTATACAAGGACCACAAGAAACAAAGACAAGATTTTTACTTCGGGGAGCATATACAAGTTCGACAAGTTGAATCATCTTAAAGATAGCTCAAATACCGAATCCCCAGGTCTTCACATTTACACTATATATGTTCACATTCAGAATTAATTATAATTCAATTTTGAGTTTTACTAAATCCTATGTTGTAAGCACTAAAAAAACTTCATCTTGTTTCAGTTTTTCTAACTAGAAGATAGCACATGCTAGTGTCGGAGTCAATTTGAATAACACTTATGAAATATAGGCAGACACGATAAATTTACCTGCAAGACAGCTGACAATGTCTTTATGCTGCCTAATACTCTGCACCATTCTTCCATCAGCGAGGGATATTACCTGAAAACTGTTTTCCCAGGTGCCACATGAAACCAAAAAATTTTCAGATGGCATCTGCAATGTTGAAAAACAATGTGCGCCAAGTTCAAGATTTTCAGCCAAAGGACTCCCAATTTTACGTGGAGAAAGTACGTCAGAACCAACTCCAAAAAATGGATCCTGCAATAAGATGAGATGTCAAACCAAATTATATATATTTTGCAAAATGTCGTATTTCTTTGATTTCATTTAAGTCAGGACTTGAACCTGAGAGCCAGAGAAGGTGAAATACATTTCCACCAGACTGCAATTGGGTTGTCAACCACATCTTCACTGACATGGTTAGTCCCTGGGTCACGAGAACAATGCTGGAGTCGAAAACTTGAACATATAAAACAGCTGCTGCTGAATTACTTATACTTGAGACTATGGAAGTCAAGTTGATAGAACCAGGAGCAAATTGGAGAGGATGAGTAATTGGAATTGGTGGGCCTCTTCTAGGATGTTTCTTACGGAAAATTTGAATCGGAGTCTGACCAAAATTGGCAATCTGATCTTCTATGGCAGACCTTTGCAATTCATCGTCCATAGTATCGAGATCAACAGCACCTTCATAAGTTAGATAATAAAAGACATTCGCTGCCTGTGGAACATATTTAAAAAATCAGTAAGTGCAAATAATATTAAAACATAAACAACTAATGCACTTCAATTTTTAGTCAGGTGGATCTTGATCTCCCTATACCTCTACTGCTGGTTTACCACGCTGCTTGTAACCAAATACCAAATCAATCTCACCAGTGATGAAGGTTTGAGCTAACATATTCACTTTCAAGAGCCTCTCGGTTCTTACTTATGAATTCCTCAGCTGAGCCCTGTAAAGCAATTTAAAGTTATGATTTCTCAAGTGAAATGTATTCGGGTAAGTAACCAGTAAAAACCTTATCTGCCTCCCATTTTTATGTATACCTGTACATATTTCACTAATTATACAAAACTACTATTGATGCAGAATGGTTATCTTGCAACTCTTGTTTTGTTATGTTATTGTGGTTCTCGTCTCATAGTCAGGTAACTGAATACAAATAAAAGACTCCATGACCTGAAGTAGCTATTATTAACTCATACTCCCTTTTTGTTTGAATTTGGCATGAAATCATGTACTTGCCGCAATTTCAAAGAAAGAAAGATCAAATAACATGTAGACCCGTTATTGCAAATTAAAGTTACTCCACCTGGATTCCAACCTCTCGTCCTCTCCCCTTCCCCAGACCAGCTGTACTCTATGCTTCTTTCTCTGCGAATCTTACCCCCGTCTCCAATTGCAAATCACATCCTAATTGTGCAACTTTGTGTGGTCGCTTGTTGAAGATTTTATGCAATTTTTAGTGTTCTTGATGTAGGTCCATATGGAAGTTGTGTGGTCTCTGGTTTTCTTATAGTGTTGCAGTTGTGGCAGATATTAAAGTCTCACGACTTTTTCTTCTTATAGTACAAAAAAGTGTGGGGAGGTATAAAATAGGAGGTAAAATGGTGGTTCTAGAATATTAGGATACAACCATCCATTTTGATTCCAATTCCTATTTCAAAATGGGATCATTACTTAATGATTTTCGTTTTGAGCTGCATGCCCTCCAAAAATAAATGGGACTTAAAAATCTAATAACTTTCAATTTTTAGTTCAGTTAGAGGACAGTGTCACCAAATGCATATCTTGAGGCCTGGTACAACTTAGGTGTCAAATAGGCTTTTGGGTTACAGACAGACTTGAATCCTCATGGCAATGAAAGTCCATGGATTGCCCAATCAGTCTGATTACTGCAAGTATTAGTTTTCTAGTATTAAAATGTATAAAAGCTACAGAATCTTCATTCATAACATCCAAATTTTCATTTCTTCAAAAGCTCTAGCAGATTATTGAGCAAATCACTCGATCAATGAGAACTTATTACTTTCATACTGATATACAATATGTAAATATATGTCTGACTTACATACCTTGGCCCAAGTGGGGAGCAAAACATCACCTGAAGGTTCCCCATCTTGTCGTACCCCGAAATGATAGGAATTTGTATTAACAAGAAATTCTGGCATGTAAAAGAATTCAGGAATCAACTCCTTTACATCACTTGTATTCGAAAGACAGTTCCTGTATGTGCCATCGATGCTTTGAAAAAGTCGGTCCGCATGGTCGAATTTACCACCCTGACAAAGGATAGTGATATTAAAACTTGTGAAGCCTTGTGTATACAATTGTAATTAAGTGATGCAGTTGCAGAAAAAGTGTAGGTCTTCACAGGATACAGAAGAAATAACATCTAAAAAAACTTCTTGAACCTGGGTAAGCAGTTAAAAAACATGTGCAGTTAAATTAGTTTCTTATATAGGTTCTCACAAAGTACCTGTAGATTACGGTGAAGAGCAGTGAATGGCTCTAATCTAAGAAGATAAAAGAGTACGATTCCCATACTTGAGTAATGAGACCCATAGTAGAAACTGTAAGAAAGTACAGAAACATTAAACAAAATTGTTAAACCCAAGTCTTATGTTTTTGATTCACAAGCTATGAAATATTCTAAAAGAGTTTGTTAGTACCTGGGTATATCAGGGTCAGCGAAGCTTCGGTACCTATCTTCAAAACCTGTGGAGATGAGAGATGACTTAAAAAGCAGATTTCTTGTGGGAGACTAGATAGTCTCTGATTGTTGAAGACTATAATTAAATAATTATTGCCCCCAAAGATTATATTGCAGATAGGGTCCGGGTTAAGTTTTAAAAGGTCCGTGATAATTAATTAGAGCATGCAAAAGAAACCCCGTAAGTAAGTTCAGAACAAGCCCTTGTATCAAATGCACGGGCCAAATTGAGAGAGAGAGAGAGAGAGAGAACAAAACAAAGACATAAGGTAGTCTTACACATAAATAACCATTCCGTCATATTGTGATCTTTTAGACTCCGTTTGTAACTCAAGCTTTATGTGGGAAAGAAAATGAAAAGCATTTTCTTGCATTTGGTTTGTAAGGAAAACAAATAGAAAGTAAGTATTAATCAAAAGTAAAGAATCAATACTTGCATTTTAACATCAATGACTCTTCAATTAAGATATACTCAAAACGGTGATTACAAATTTAAAATTTTAAACTCAATGCTGATATAAGAGAACACCTGTAGCAATCTGAGTCCTTAGTTTCTTCTCTTCCTCCCTGATCCCCCCTTCCTTCACAAATTCAATGTACAATGTGGAAATTAGAGTGGTGATAATTTATTAAAGAGAAGAAAGTTTCACAAACCTCGAAGCGTTTCAAATCTAATGCTCCAACAGGCTTTTGAAAGATCTCTAAAGGTTGACGACTTGTTGAAATCAAGACACTCGGATGAATAATCAGCTAGTACCCAAGGAAATACAGGATACTGGGTCAAATCATTATAAGATCTTCCAGAAAGAGTGTTCAGAATCATCAAATACTCAAAATTTGTAATCTCTCTTCTCCTCCAGCTTTCTCTGGCAGTTTCAGCCATCTCCAGTGCTACACGTCTATCAACAAAGGAAATAGCTCCAGTCTTGTCCTTGTATCCCTTTGGAATTGTGGATTCATTTCTGGTTGCAACAATCAAGTTCCCAACATCTTTTGCATATTTTTGTGAGGTAAAATTCAAGAATACTGGAGCAACAGAATTGTTGAAGAAAATCTCAATCGCAGTGTATTGGAGCAAATATCGAGTCCAGTGAACAGCCTTAATCTAGAATCAGTAGCACATGTTAGAATCACAGAGAAGGCATGCTATAATAATAATATCCAACGGTACAATATTTACAGCTTCAACAAGACCTTAGAAATGCTCCATCTTCTGTGGCGCTTAACATCTTTGTAATGCTTTTGAAGAACGTCATCATGAACAGCATTTATGCAATCCAAGACACTTCCTCTTTCAGAACTCAAATCTGAATTGATGGGAAATCTATAGAAATTCTTGTTGTCAACTCTCCCCAACTGATCAAGATTTTTATTGTTTATGTTACCTGAGGAGTCAAAAATCTTAAAAACAGATGACCCTCCGGTACCATCAACTAAAAACTCTCCAAAGAAATGAAGATAGTTCTTCATCACAGCCAAACGTCCAGCTAATTTTCTCTTTGGTGTTACCAGAACACAGGGAACAGACATAAGGACCTGAAATATCAATTCAAGGTTAGAAATGAAGATGCAAACTTGCTATTCCACATAAGTTCATTTATCATACCTCATTGTTTTCTGATTCTGTTGTTGAATAGGAACAATCTTTTCTGTCCTGCACAATGTCCTTCATATCGCTAGTGTCTTTCACTACGACACTCAGGATACTGTCTGTCCGATAAATCTTCAGGTGTTGAGGCCGGCTTGCTAGATTCAGCATCATTTTCACCCATTTCTGAGATACCTTCATCTGTAATCTTGCGAATTCCTTTGAGTAAGAAACGCTTCATCTGCTCTGGAATATGTGCACCAAAACCAGTTTTGCCATCACCAACAGTAGAAAGTGCATCAGAGATTGGGAGGGTGCTGGAGGGATTGCACAGTTTTTTGTCAAAATGATAGTTACGTCTCAACTTCTGCCTCCGACGCCATGTATCCTCTGTTTTGTCAAGTTTCCAATGTGTTATAGTTTTGTTTGGGAATGGTTTAGCAGACCACGGACCTCTCTCATCAATTAGGGACCGAAATGTATGTATCCACTTTTCCTAATAAAGAAAAATTTTACACATCTAAGTAAGCTAAAAATGAGTAACCCTTTAGAAAAAGCAATTATTAAAAAAACAAGTTGGCACTCAGTCTGTTGGCCTACAGCAATGCTTTGCTCCCTTATACACTGCTGCTCCTCATCATAGGCAAGCTGGAAAGAAGCTCTTCTACTATCATCAAAAGCAAGAACGGAACTTAAAATACTCTCTATCTCATCTTCAAAAGCTTTCTTCTGATTAGAATCTGAAGCTAACATTTCATCCATTCTAAAGCGCATATCATCCAGTTGCGCGGTTCGATCTGTCGAACTTTTTATGTATTTTATTTCATCGGCAACCTAAAAATCCATGCCACAAAGTTGAAGATAAGATTCAGAACAATTGCAACAATATAACATAATTAGATTGCTATCATTTGTAATTCCTATTCGAGACATTTTTCTCATCATACAATATTATCTCAGATTATCCTTTCATCAAAATATGATATTAAAATTCAAATAGCTTTTAAGAAGTTGAAAACGAAATTCTTCTGGGTAAAACTGTGAAGTTCATTTTGCGGATCAGGATTCAGGAGCACAGTTGTTGAATGTGCAGATTAAGTTTACATGCTAGCGATGAGTTTTTGGCTCTGATGGAGAAGCTTCGCTAATTAAGGATGATTCATTATGGAAAATATGTAGTCAGTCCTCTGGATTGTCTTTTGTTCTCTCTCCTACGTTTGTTTATTATGCAACTTAATTGTGGGCAATTAAAAAAAAAAAAGGTTACTAAACAAGTTTCTTACCCATTACATTTACCACAAAACAGTGTTGGAAGGTTAATTATCAGAATCACAATGAAAACAGCAATAGCACAATTCATTATCATTTACCATATAATAATGTTTCTAAATACACTCTAAAAGTTCTTTGTTAATACCTTAAAAAGATTTTTTTTCCATTGATAAGTCTAAAAATTTGGGGATAATTTATTTACTATGAACCCTAATTTGATGTTTTGTAACCCTAATTTTATGTGTTTTGTGTGTGATTTAGGGTTATTAGATTAAAATTAGGTTTTGTGTGTTTTAATGTGTTTTGGTAATTTTTAGTGTTAAATTTGTGTTAGTAAAGTTAGTTTGTTTATGTTATGATTAGGAAAGGGTAATTTTGGAAGTCTAAAATTGGAGATTTGCATTCTTCAACAAATAAGTGAGAAAAAAAAAAAAAGGAGAAAGCCAGACTCAATCGAGCCTGGCCAAAGTCTGGCAGAGGAATTCCTTGCTGCAGCCATTCTTTATAGCAAAATGTAAATGCACAAATACAAGAAAGCTGTTATTTATGACCAAATGAATCTTATGGAGCAGAGTTATATTTTGGGGACACTTCACAACCTAGTATTATCAGTTGCTCACTTTCTAACTAGATAGTCAGCACCTGTAGTTAAATTGCACCCCATAGATGACTCATTTAGACAACTACTTTACCTTCTCCAAACAATAAAATCTAGACTATAGTTTGGTATTATCTCTAGCTATACTGGTTGTATCTCTGAACAAACTAGAAAACCTTTTCCATTAATTACTTGAACCTGCGTATGCACTTGTAACCGATCATAAAGTGCAATAATCCATTAATTTTCTTTAAGATGAGAAACGCTAGAAGATATAGTTAATGCAAATTAAGTTAGAATGACCAATGTAAAATCAAGTTTTGGGAGGTAGCAACCAATAAATCTTTTTCTATGGAGCAACTCTTGCATGGAACCTACACAATTATGTAAACGTTAAACCGATAGCATAAACTTATTTGAAAAATCTTAAAACAAAATCAGGCATGTACCGCAGCAATCACTCGATCTTTTTGAATTAAATTGTGGATGGTACTTGGTTCCTTTGGATTGCTACGCAAATCTGATGAGTCATCTCTGATCATGCTGGAAGCCAATACCAACTTACTGCAATTAATTGTTTCCCTAATCAAGTGAGAAATAATATGGATCCGAGCACCATCATCAGATATTCCATACTGGGATCTAACAACAAGCAAGGCCCTGAACACAAGCCAAGTAGTTGTCACAAGTTCGCTAAGAGCAAAAAAGGTCACTAAAAGTACCGAGCATTACTAACTTAGGCAAGACGATATACCACATAATTTGATAATTGACAAGACAAAACTAAAGTGTTTGGCATAGAAGTGTACCATATGAAAAGTTGCACTCTGTTCTTGCTTTGCTCATCATCAGCTGTCAGCAGACAAGGAAGAAGAGGGATGAACTGTTGGACACATCGAGATGCCCTTTCCAGGGAGGATTTACAGAGATAGAGAATCATAAGCCGGAAAACAATCCTTGGACACTTTTCCCCTCTTAATAGCATGGCCTTATCAACAGTTTTATTTGGCTTTCCACCTAGTGCATTACTAATTCCCCCAGATACAACAACTGCAGCCATTTCTGCAGCAGGGATATTTAGTGATTCCACCAAGCCACGGGCTCTCTGGCTGAAAGATGGGATTGATGTTGATGAAGATCTGGGCAATGCTTTGCTTGGGCCTTTGCCATTCATTACACTGACAATAATCCAAACATTGTCATATACATTCCACCACTCATCATCAGTTTTTTCATCTCCCATTGCATCATTTTGCTGTTGTATCCATGGGTTTCTGAAAACAAAATATTATGTTTAAAAATCAAACACTAAACCGCAGGCAACTTAATCAAAAGGATGAGTTGGCGAATGAAAAACTGTTACCAAATAACACAGCAGATAAGAAAAGTAAAAGTGAAAAGAAAGGGAAAGGGGGAGAAAACAGAAGAAGAGTTCAAAGGTACCTGGATAAGTCGTTACTGGGTTCTCCTTCAAGAGCTTCAGATAAAACAGAGTCAACATCTTTGTGATCTTCAATTTCCAGAAAGTCGGGAGAATATCCAGAGCTACTTGTTGGAAACTGAAAGTAAGGAAAGAGCAAAGAAAAGGAATTACTTTCTTCTTCTTCCCCCACCCACCACCACCCCCCCTCTTTTTTTTCTTTTGGGTGGGAGGCAAGTTAGATATGCAGATCTAGTAAAAATTATAGAAAATAATCTGGTGATTCACTCATCATGCCAGCAGCAAATATACAGCATTAAAGGTAAATTGTATCTTCACCATTTCAATAAGAAATTTAAGTTTGATTCATGGAAAAATGATGAAATTAAAATTAACTCAGAGTAAATCCAAGCAAAAATCAAGCATAGCAATTTGTATAAAACTCATAGGTTTCTTATCTATAACAGGAACTAATGACAAACCCTGCAATCTTCATGTGTACTTGTGCTCATAGGTGACACCAACAGGGAAACTAATAATGTGTCAAGAGTATAGTCATATTAGATACTTAAGTAATCCCTAGCAAAAAAAAAAAAAGATACTTAACTAATCATAAGTAATATCCAATGTGATGACCAATAACAAGTAAGGAGTAAGTTCACAATCCCTTCTCGCTTTAATCTGATAACCCCATGGCTAATTATAAATTGAGTAACTGATCACCCTAAATTTCCTCCTAATACACTGGGGGTGAGGGGGAGGTTACATCCGTGGCAGCACAGAAAAATCTCATGCAAGGACATGGAATAATAACTGCCATTAAAAAGAAAGAAAGAATGAATAACAGTCGCCAAATGACTCAGGAACAGCACATAAAGATGAAATCTAAAAACCCAAATACCGGAATCTTATGATCAACTTCAAAGATCAGCATCTCATCAAGAAGTTTTAGAAGATATAAAATGTTGTCTCGACATGGCTGTGAGACAATAATATTTTCTTCAGCTGATTTTAGCCTCTGAGTTATGTCAGTGTAAACATCACGAAGGAAGTAATGATATGAGATGCCGCCCTGCAGATAAAGGAATTTACTATTTGAAGTTATTTGCAACCTCAAATGAAAATAATGCAAATATTCTACTTAATCAGCATTATAAGAGACATACTTGTTCACATTGTATAAGCAGAAAATTCATTGTCTCCTCTAACTGTTGCCAGCCACCTTTAACGGAAATAATGTAGTGACACAGAACACAGCTGTATAAACTCCTCACAAAGGTTCGCTCATTCATCTCAATGTCACTGAGACATTGCGACTCCATTTGATAATTTTTCAACACATCAAGTTTCACAGAGGCGAGCAACCATGCATTCAGGATCAAACATCCATTTTCCTACATGAAAATTGGAAGTTATAAGAAGATAATACACTAAAAGATAGGATTATAGGTAAAGCTATGATATCCATACCATTAGAGCTTCAATATTTGAAGGATTTGAATCAAGAAGATCAAGTAGATCGCCAACTATTTTTATTCTTGCTGTTGCATCCTCAGAACCTGACAAAAATCTGAAAATGAGACCCAGGATTTGAGGAAGGAAGAACTGGGAATTACTTCTGCTTCTTTGCTGGTCAAGCAGGTTATGTTTCTGCAAAACCTGTAAACAGAAATTTTAAAGGGAGTTATTATTCACTCCATAGAGTTACTAATCCACTACATGGTCACAGAAAACAGATGACTGCAATAAAATGGCTCAAGGAAAAAAAAAAGAGGAGTCACCACTCATATGACAGCTATACCTGTTTAGGACTTGCACCTCCAAGAAGCACATCAAACAATGTTGCACATAGAACATCTGTCTGTGGAAATTTAAAGAGCCTGTCAGTGTGCAGTGATATCATTGAAAAGATAGGTTGCAACCTTAAACTGACTTTCTTATAGCCCTCTTGAAGGGATTTGGACCTTCCAACAGCAATATTAAAAAACTTCGATCCTTTCTTCTCCGGTGGAAGACCAACTAAAAGCCTTCCAATGAACTGCAAGCTGAGCAACCTAATGGGCTCAAACTCCCTGTGATGAAAAGTAAAACTTAAGAAAGTAACAGTGGCACTCATCTGCATGCTGATCAACAAAATTGTGTTTCTTCCAAATCCAGTATATATCTTCCATTATTTTAATCTTCATTAGTTTAATAATATTATTTCTAAAGTTCGTGCAACAAGCAAAATCCAGAAGCAAGAAAATTATCAAACAGTAATATTTACCTTCCAATCAAGAACATTGAAAATTTCAATTCAGACACACCACTAAAGCATGAAAGCCAGAGAGAGATAGATGATGGGGGAAGGGGTAACAAAGCTAAAGATTTTCTAGCAAAAGGCAAAGCTCCAAGTTAACGGGTAGCAAATATTGCTCAGCACTTTATCCAAATCTCTATGGATCTAAATGGAAATATCTATCATACTACTCATTTGCCACATTTCCAATAATTTTGGACAGAGAACTACTCAGGCATTTTCATGTCACTTTGATGCGACTGCTGCATGAAAAGGTCATCCACCTCTCCTCATTGGGTTCTCACATTTGGCGTGTATATGGGAATATCTTTTAAACATAAAAATGGTTCTTTTGTAAAAGGTATTAGGTTTTCTTCAAGGCGTATATTTCTAGTCTTCTATCCCACAATGAACTCTGCTCCTTATATGGAAAAGAATAGACATATTCTTTTTCAAATGAAACATGTTGAGATCTCTCAAACTCTTTTGGATGCTTGTTCAGCTTAATACTAGTAGAATAAATTGTTCAGGTACAAATAGTAGATATAACATACAACTGCAAGATTTTCTGAAATTAGCCAAATTCGAAAAAAAACAATGATCTCACAGTCACAAGAAAACTATGTGTAACAGAACTGATGATGATGCGCCATCGAAAAGCAAGAAAGATGAAATAGCAATGTCAGTAGCCAGTGCTAGGGAAAGAATAAGGCAAGGAAGCCTCTTTATTCTTAGGCGTAGATACGAGTGCTGAAGTGAGAGTAGCAGGAAAGAGGGCCGGGTGTCGTAAATGCATTGAAGATGAAGTCTAGAACTCTAGATTGAGTAGAATTCTCGAGTGGAAGGCCAATGACTTGGCTTAAATAAGAGGCTGTGTTTGGAAAAGAAGTGAAGACCAATACAGAAAGGAAGTAAGTTCCTGTGAATGTTCAAGTTGAGAAAGGGCCAACAATAGGCTGTAAGACCCGAAGCGAAGAAAGGGCTTAGAACTTCAATGAATTACAGAGCAATAATTTAAAGAAGTAGAAAACGACCATTTTGCAAGGGTCCTACCATCAACATGGAAACAAGACATTTCAGTGTGCATAAGGAGAAAAATCCAACTGCATAACCACATACACCATACCTTTGGCAATCAAGAAGATTGACAAAAATGTGACAGCCACCTAGCAAATTGAGTTGCTCCAGGAAGGAAGCAAGTAATGGTTTCTGGGAAACAGCACGAATGACCATATGTAAAACATCTTCAATGCATGCCATATCTTGACTGGTCTCAAAAAAAGCAACCAGGGCTTTTATGTCCGTCACTGAAATATGCTGCCTGCATATCTCAAGATAATACAAAATAATGTCAAAGGTTCTCCTATTTGTAAAACTAAAATTAATATTTTTTAAAGAGACACAAATTAAATGAAATAAACACTACAAGATGCAAGTAGGGTGAAAGAGAGCACTCTACCTGAGACTCATCTCACCAAGACTCAGTAAAAGGAGACGGATCTTGTGAACTTCTTCTCTGTTAGGTCTCTCTCCAATTACTCGGTTTGTTGCAGGATGAAGAAGTGGCTTACCTCCAATAGCAGAACGGCATTTTGCATTATCCCAATAAAATTTCCGTATTATGTCGAGCACGCGAGGCGGAGCCTACACAGGCTCTTTAGCAACCTTGGATCATTATCAAATTGCTGGATGAGAAACATATACACTTCTCGTTGCACCTTGTACACCGTGTAGACCCAGACAAGGGGGTTGAGAAATATATGGGAGATAGCATCTTCAACAAGCGCATCAGACAAGCCTAATAAAGAATCAAAAAATACAGACATGTAAGGCCAAATACTATAAATAATGAAGAATGAAGCCCACGATTCCATATATTATTTAGGACAATGGTAGCAAACATAGACTCAACAAAAGAATAATGAATTGAAGCTCAGAAATCTACACATGCTTTTTTTGGCAAGTAAAAGAAGAAGTAAAGAGTTCATATGATGTACCAGAATTTGAAACAACATTGAACAAATGCTTTAAAGCCGAGAGAGTTTCCAAATTAAGCTGCTGAGGAGGAACAGATTGCAGCAAAAACCCCAATATAGAAAATCCAGAAAGAAGAAGCATCTGTTGCTGATTGGCCAAATTCTCCATCCAAAACAGAAGCTACAAGCTCAATAATTTCAGCAGTTAGCCGTTCCTTTGTAATGGGTGTAAGTAAAGACTCTCCAAATTTCTCACTCTCTATATTTTCATAAAAATCAGATTGAGTGAAAAGCGGAAAGAATACAGACACACCACCAACACAATAAATGATATGTTGAAGCAACCGTCTGGAACAGAGCTGTGTCCCGCTCAGTACAGTAGCTCCACATGACTTGTCATCCAGCAAATGCTCCAGCAAGGGTGAAACATTAAATAATGTCCTACCATTACTTGCCTAAGAAAATATAAAACTTTAAGTTCTGTATAACCAAAGACAAATAAAAAACTTCCAGTAACATGATTCAAGAGAAGAAGAATAACCTGTGCATTAAGCCCAAATATTATTCTGGATGAGAGGCCATCTTTGGTGTCAAGAATTCCACCAGGTAAGGGATTATCCACAAAAACTGAGACTTCATTATCAAGAAAGGAATACATATAACTTGGACCTCCCAAGGAATAAATACCCTGCACTTGCTCAGAAGTAATGGCATCATTGAACAGGTAAACTGGACCTATCTGACCAAAAAAAGGGGATGAATCCTTGATGGAGAAAATTGCTTCATCTTCCTCGTATGGTGGGAGGTTGATTTTTGCACCAATAGAGCAACTAGTCAAAATTTCATTAACTTTTGCATATCTGACCAAAAAAATGATACACAGTAAGTTTAAAATTTATCTAGGTTTTGATCCTTCAATTGCAGTGTTGTTAGGAGGGCTGGGGAACCTCAAATGATCTGTTTAATTTAAATCTACATTTTCATCCTTGAAATACATAAAATTAAATTTCATATACAATTGCACAGCACCTGCACTTTTCTGAGCTCACAAGAACTCCATCAACAAAACATCTTAGTTGGCTTCCCCCTGAAAATGCTCTGCCAATGGTATGTGTCAAACACAAAAAGTGCCATTTCTTTCTTACAAGATTGACTTGCAGAGATACAGACTGGTGTTTTTGATTATTTGACTGCCAAAAAAAAAAGTTGAAACACATCATCAATATTCATATTGACAGAAATGCAAAAATAGTAACAACACCATTAAAAACTTGAGATTTACCTCATAAATCAACACGTCTTTGGCAAGAACGGCAAAGCACCCTCTTCCACTTTCTGTTAGAAAACTAAAAAGACCCATTGGCCCACTTCTAGGAAAGCTTTCTACTCTGAGCCAACAAGAAAAAGAAAATCCCTTATTCAAAGGCCACTGAACTGGCGTTCTGATCATGACCCCCTGCAAGGGAAAGAGAATGTGTATTATTCAAAGTAACAAGGTCAATTTTCTGAATTAAGATACAATAGAACATAGATCCATAGCAGCTAACACACACACATGTGTACACACAGAGAGAGAGAGAGAGAGAGAGATGGGAGGGTTGAGGTACACAGAGCTAGACAAAGGAACTGATAGCAGGAACTGCTTATGAGTATAATTTTCTTCCCTATTATTAGTGCAGTTTTGATCACACAAAAGAACAACAAACCCGGCAAAGAATAAATAAATAAATAAAATGTGGACAAAGAGGCATAAATATACACAGTTCTGAATGAACATAAAATAAATATAAATTGGCAACAAACATGAACACGAAGAATGTTAATATGCACAGAGCTCTAGAAGTTAGAGGACATAGGCCATGCGATACAAGCGTATAAGCACAAACAAATATGCAGTTAAAGCGGCTCTGTGATCACAAGTCTGAATGATAACATTACATATAGAATCCTAGTCAAACACATTTTTTCTGGTAAGTTGTGAATCCTAGAGCATATTTGTGAAGGTTCATTCAACCATTAAAGTGTCTATGATAAAGACCATACCAAACAATAATCTCCATTAAACCTTACTTATAACCATTACTAAAGTAATAACCATTTTAAAACTAACTACGGGGAAGGACAACCGCTCCTTACTGTAAAATCTGAGTTTAGACTTTCTTTACTGAGTTGCTGTTATACACAAAGTAAGGAAGTTCGTTTCTTTCTCAAACTTTCATGAATTAAACATTTAACTTCAAGTTTCCAAATCCATCCTGGACTAGTTTCTACTTCGTCAACCATTTTCCACTTGTATCTGATCATTACTCAATGGGTACCACCAGTGAACATAAAAATTGGAGTTGGCCAATAGCATTCTGAACAACCAATCCAGCATAATCACAACCATTACATAAACTGATTCATCCTTATTCTTTACACAGTTGTCGAACTTCTATTCTAGTCTATATTCTCCATTCTAGGTTTGCATAGAGTTCAACTGTAATGATAAGAGTTGAGTATTTTTTTGGAAAAATCAGTTCCAATTTTTTCCTTGCAGTCTAAAAGGGGTAAGGCATATTTACAAGAGGCAATCTAGGAAACTTAAAACTCTCTTCCAAGTATGTGACTGCATAATAAACCTGTAATAGGTTCTTAACTTTCACAGATGGAAGGGAAAATGCACAACTTTGCTACTATAATACGTATAAAACTAGTCCACTACCCTAACTTTGCTACAAAATGCACTAGGAAAAAAAATTGTTCCAGCAAATACATTCACCTTATTTCTAGGTTCACTACTATAATTACTAAATTCCACATATTATTTTCATAAAACATGTATCCTTGGGTTTCCCAAATACTAACACTCGTTTTAGCTGTTATGGACAAAGTAAACATGAAAGTTTATCAATGTTTATCTTATAAAAGAGCAAAAACATTTATCTCCATGTAAGTTATAAAATTGAATTCAAGGAGACCACTAGACTCACCGAATCAATCCCATTAAGATCAAAGAATGATGTAGGTCCTTTCTCATTTAGCATTGATAACATACTGGTTAACAATAATGAGCTGTACTGCTGCTTAGTTCCAATTTTCTCACTCCGGAGCAGAGCAAATATTTTTCGAATATCCTTTCCTGAAATGCTATGTCCACCCGTGACCTGGATTAGCTGTGCTATTTTCAAGACCACATTACCATTATCTTCTTGTGAAAACCAGTGGATCTAGAAGAAAGTTCAGGATTCCTGCTCTGACACATGTATCTCGATTTGAAATGGAATCTCTTAGCAGTATAAGGAAAACATTGAGCCCATTATGCCGCTCCGAGTCACTGCTCTGCCCAGTCATGAAATCAATAGGTAATGGCTCAGATTAAGATAAAAACAAAGGGCAATTTGACATTGGGAAAGCAATGACAGAGAGTCAGTTACTCAGGAACAAACTAACTGATGTGAAATACCAACCTTCTGAAGAACATTCAGATAAAGCAAGATCACATCTTCATTCTGCAAATAGAAAGTTAATTAACTATTATGAGCAATTACATCACAAATTGTTACCAGGAACATGCCTTACAGTTAACCGGTCATTGAAATCCCATAATTGGCCAGTTCATTAGCCAAAATAAGCCTAAGATCCACCTGGCAAAAGAACGGGGATATACTGAATAAATTGACAACTCACCTTTATCAGTGGACTTGCTTTAAGATCAAACTTTCCGTCAACCAGCATACTCTAGCAACTCAAGCAGAGCATCTAAAAGTGCTTCACTTGGCTGCCATTGGCAGAAGTCCAACAATAAGCTCTGCAATGTCTGGTAACCCTTGCCCACAAGAGCCCTAAAAGAAGCCTAATACAGTTTAAAATTCCAAATCAGCAACGGAAAGAAACGAGCATATAAATAATCAAAGGTACACATATTAGTTTATCCAGAGATAGCATGACTATGTGTACACCATCCAGTGAACTAACAATCGTTGCAAAGCAGGTAACTACATCAGATAATATATCAAGAACGAAAATGATTAATCATCACCTTGCAATCCTTGCAAGGCTGGTAACTAAATCAGGTAACATATCAAGAACAAATATGATTAGTCATCACCGTGCAATCCTTTCATTGTATTAAACATATGAAGCATACCAAGGGACAAATAAAACCTGAGATCTATTGGGCCACGAGCCTCCAAAGGGCAAAGCAAATTAAAATCCCAATTCAAAGCTTAAGCTTGATAATCATTACCTGGACCAAAACTCTCATTTAATGGACAAGTAACTGAGGTCCAAGATCCATTTGGGCAAGCCAAAAAAGAATAGGCCAACCAAGGCCAAGCAAACCAACAGACAGATTCAAGATCAAGCTCGATAAAGTTTAGACAAAACCCAAGTCCCTAGCAACTAACCTGGTCCTTAATCTAGAAGAAACTAGTAAATATTCAGGTCATAGCTTGTAAACTTAGACTTTTGTCCCTTTTCTTATTGAAGAGGGTAAAAAAAAGGGACTAGGGACATTACAAGAAAGACCATGTACATCAACTCAATCGGAGAAAAACAAATGGGTTAATCTAGAAGAAACTAGTAACATTCAGGTCATAGCTTGTAAACTTAGACTTTTGTCCCTTCTCTTATTGAAGAGAGTAAAAAAAGGGACTAGGGACATTACAAGAAAGACCATGTACATCAACTCAATGGGAGTAAAACAAATAGGCCAATACAAAGAGACAGCAGACCACTCCATGGTGTATACTAATGGCATACCAGCTGGCCCCAATATTATGTATTTATTTCCACCCCTAATTTGAGATGTAAATCTTCTTCAACAAAATATCAAATTAATTTGTTACTAGAACCATTAGCAATATTTTAACACTTTGTAATTCTTAGGAATATAGAAGAATTCTCTCTCCCTCCCCCAACACCCCCACCAAAAAAAAAAAAAGAAAAAAAAAAACTCCTTTATCTCTCATTACATGTTCATCTTTCCTATTTCTCACAACTGAGATAGCATAGTACAGAAGACTTTCAGCCATTTTTCTTAATTTCTATTTCAGCAATTTTGCGCAATTAGACTAACTTGATTCAAACAGATCTTACAAAGTGTACCCTCTTAAAATCACATCACAGCATTGTCAATATTGTCACTTAAAAACTTATCCACATGTTTTCAATCTTAGCGAACTAAAAAGGTAGCTCTTCTTGTCTTATCTATAAAGACATAATTTTCTTTAAATATGCAGACACAGAACAGATAAAATAGAGGAATCATCTCTTTCAATATGCAAAACAAAAAATTGAACAAACATAGCCGAAATAGATGTAAAATATAAGTATGGTCATGTCAGCAACTACTAGATTTGAGAAGGAAATAGAACATGTGATGATCAACCCCAGGACTGATTTGGATAACATTTACAGCATATTAGTAGGGTAATTGCTTTCACTATCAAGTTAATAGGATTGTTGTCTCGAGTGAGTTTCAATGTTTTAAAACTAACTAGAACAGCAAGGAAAATAGCAGGCACCTTTGAAGCATCATCCCCAGCTAGCAGGCAGGTAAGTGTCTGAAGAACATTGAGAACTAACTTCTCACCAGTTGCTGCATCAAGGTTTCCGTTCAATAATGATACAATATGCAAAAAGCACTCACCATCCCGGAACAAAGCCTGATATTGCTGATAACATAGCAATAAGATACAAGTCAACAATAAATACTACAAGGAAAAAAAATGAGGGATATGTGCAAAAGTAAAAAGTGTAGTATCCAAATTGCCTTGTTGCTTTAAATTAAGAAGAAACCCCTTGACTCCCAAGAACCCACATCCTCCAGGGCCATTTGAAACAATTGACTCTCCCACAGAATATATGTTCCAGCCCTCCACCTACATTACCAATGCCCGCACAGTCATATTCTCATTGCTATCACCAGCTATTACCTTCCTTTCTTCCACATCCAATAGAAACCTCCCAACTCTCAGTCGAGGGGACTTCTGACCAGACCTTGACAGTTCAGTCAGATCCACTGCCCAATATACCAAGCTTCAGAGGGCCATGAGAGCAAGGATCGAAGCCAGTACACAATCCATCTACATGACGATTGCAACATGAGTGATTGTTGTTTCTATAGTCTAGATACATCATACATAGCAAGGTAAGGTTTTAAAAGAAGAGCTGAAAATGTGGTTAAGGAGATGGTGCATACGGAAGCAAATGGTTAGGCGAGTGCCATGCTGGAGAGAATGGATGTAAATTTTTCTTTTTTCCCCGTATAATGGAGACGTTTGGTTCTGTATGCGGTTGGGGTTAACAGTAGACAGAAAACATTCATAGTGGTTGGGCGAGGTTCAAAAGGATGAACGAGGAAAAGACACTTCAAAGTAGCTCAGGGTACCTCATCAATGTCATATAAATGAGCAAGTAAATTCTAAGACCCAGGGCTGATCAAGTTCTAAATCATATACTAGAGGTTTGTGGCAATTCAGAATAGATAACAAAGTAATTTGGTCAATCCAAATTAATAAAATAAAAGAATGACAAGTCCTTTTATCATGACACCACATACTAGAAGAATAAATGCAATAAAGGACACACAGACATAAGCAACACTCATACAAGAACAAAAAGAGCAAAAATGAGTAATAGCAAAATCAGACTTGGTTCACCTGATTAACATACCATTTGATCCATCAAAAGTATATTTCTCATCCCAACTAATAAATCAACAGACAATTCTGCAAAATTTGTCTCTCGTTCCTTGACATGGGTAAATGTCTCAAGGTACTTGGAAGATAAATATAATTTAGCTTTCCGATCCTCCTCAGATGAAGGAACCATCTGTCACATATCATATTTCAACAGATGTAAGTCTCCATCTACTGCCTAACTGTAAGAGCAAAACATGACTGGAATCAAATAAATGTTTAACGAGCCAACAAAGTACCTGCATCAAATCAAGAATGTACTTGAGCATACGGTTTCTCAGACCTTCTTCCCAGAATAAATCAAACAAAGAATCGATACAAGCAGAGCTATGGAGTACATAATGTTTTGCATCATCAGTGACAAAATACTCCGCAAAAAGTTCCAGGGAGGTTTCCACACTTTTGAACCATAGTTGTGGACAGTTTTAGGTGAATTAGACATCTCATTGCTTTGGTCTGGAACCATTTCCCCAGAAATAGTTTCTGAAGAACTTGTACTCCAATGCCTTCTTGACTCTTGAGCCAGAATTGAAGCAACTTTCAGCACTCGAGGAATCGCATCAAGTGTCTTGAAAGAAGAAACAGTTTTCTCAGGTGAAAGCTGCATTACATGAAGAAGGCTCTTTGCAAGAACATTAGCAATATCAGGATTAGCAACGGATTGCTCGAGGGCATCCAGTAAAACTGAACATTCAGCCTGCCGGAAAATAAAAGGGATTTATTGAATGAAAACAAATTTTGGTGATGCAAACACGAACAAATCAAAGAAGCACAAAAGGAAAGCCAACTCAAAAATATGAACCACTTACTGTTGATTATAATAGCAAGAGAAAGGAGACAAATTTTCCAGCAAATTGAACAAATGGCATGCTTCAGGGAGGAAGTGATTACAACAATTAAAAACTCATTTTGGATTGTATATATGAAAGGAAGGAACAGAATATTCAAGAAGAACGCTGTCGTGAAGTGGACAATGTAGAGATGGCTTATATGACTCACCAAACTAACAAGCATTGATTTTGTTATGACAATCCATAAAATCTAAGAAGTGTCACCTTAAATATATAGACAGAGCAAGAGATTACAGTGATGGGAAAAGAAGGATATGATATTTTTACGAAATTCACAGTAATGTAAAGCACCTTTCATGGCAAATTCAGATGCTGAGTTCCATTCAAAATAAGGGGAACTGAGAGTGGACCTCGTATCTCATCTTATTTTGTTCATCTGACAGGCCTAACTCATATGTATCCTAATCAACCATAACATATGTAATTGAACAACTCCCTCTACAACAATAGTAAAACATCACAGGAGTCATAAAAGTTCTGATTCATTAACTTGTGGATCTAGAAATGGGCATACATATAGCCAAGCCTAGTAAAGCATGCATGTGACCTAACCGGAGTGCTGAAGTCGACGTAGAGACGGCATATATAGGAGTATATGCTATAATAATTAAAAAATCTACAGCTAACAGAGAAGCAGATTTGGTGGTAGAGAGAATGTTTCTGCCTGTCTGCTATTGATCTTTAGGTACAAATCTTGTATCTTATTTTCAGGGCTGTACATCCAATACAACATCTAAGTAAAATCCTCTTGGAATACCTATATTCACTTCTCCACCAAGCATGGAAGGTTTACATAGAGTATAGAGATTAATCTCTAACGTCAAACTAGTACAAATCCATCTAGCACCTAAAAGCAGGGAATAAAAAAGGCTGATACAACACAAAAATTGGTGCAAATCTATAAAAAATTAATAGCAGATGAAATGTTTAATGTAGGAGCCTCTCAGAGTTAGAAAACCAACCAAGTTGTGTGAGCTTCCAGTTAAAGTTGCTGCCAACTCCATGAATGAAATTGCTTCCACTTGGAGAACTTCAACTTCGTTACTCTTGACGTGACCGTCATTTGAAGTTAAACCTTAGAAGATAACTGTTCATTGCTCAGAATGGAAACTTCGGAATCTGAGAACTTATCACCAGAAAATTCCACCAAAGTTGGGCCAAAATAGAAAAAATTCTCAGAGAAAATAAAGTCCCACACTCCCTCAGCCCGGAACACGTCCAGTGTTGAAGGCAATAAAATAAGGACCTTCCGGAATGCCAAAAGAACATAATGCTGCAGCGTGAACACAAAAAACCTATAGAGGTGACACAAAAAGCACCAAAACGTTAGAAAAAATAAATATGCAAAAACAGACATATCTTCTTTTTCTCCCATTTTTCTTTATATGCCCCACAGTTGTAGCAGAAGCCAGCTGGTAGGTGAAAAAAGAGATGAAAATTTGAGGTACTCACACACACCTTAAGCGGCTAGGCAGCTCATTTTCGGTGGAACATGCCTTAATACATGGGAACACTGTAAGAAGCACCCTCAACAACCACTTCACTGAAAGTTCAAGATATGCTGACGAAACTGGCACAGTACTTCTACACAGTTGAAGGTTGGACATTTTGTGGTCTGACATCTTCTGAACCAAGAAGGAAAGAAGAAAGGACTGCACTCAAGTTTGTAACATAATGATTCCAACTTTGTGAATCAGGTGCATTGACTGCAGTTGGAGGAGAAAGCCTTGTTTCATTAACTACTTCCGAATTAACATCTTCACCGTCAGAAATAACTATTTTCAACTCCTGCTGCTTATACTCTTGAAGCATGAATGCAGACGAACAAAAGCTATTAGCAAACTTATGTATTCTTCCATTCTCAGACAGAAACTGCAAATTATTTAAATTTCCAAAGCTAATATCTAGTTAAGGGCATCATTGATTTTCTGAAGCACATATTAGAGCACTGAGAGGACAGCTTAAAGGCATAAAAGTAACCATAAAACCACTTATTTTCGCAACTTCATGTTTTATACGACAACTATTATCAAGCAAATTCCCTCCCCCCCAACAAAAAAAAAAAGAAACCCACAACAAGAACAACAACCAGTGACTAATTGGCACGGGTTTCTGCATTTCTAAAGCACTTATGTCTGTCCAGCATTTTTCAAATCATATACACGTGTTATACGTCAAAAGGATACACAGCCTCCCTGATTACCTCCAAGGAAAGAACATGCAGCTTGAAAATAGCCTGCAAGGGATTTTCGGTTCTGCAATCAGAATACCCATTACATCAGAGGCTGATGGGAATGATGAAAGAAGATAAAATAAAATCATATAACCAACATTAAATGTTGGATCACACAACACATACGAAACCGCACATACATCTGCAAATATAAACACACACGTCTAAAATGAAATTAGCAACCTAGTTCCATTTTGGCCATCCAATGGCAGACTGCCAAAAAAATTAAGGTCACACAGTCCAAAACCGAAATAGATGCTATAACAGGGCACGCAATCAGGTACACCATAACACAATTGAGGAAAACAGGAACAGATGGGACGGGGGAGAAGAAAAAGTCTCAATGGTTGAACTGGAGCCATTTACACTTGCAATACTTAGCTGGCATCAATAAGAAGTATATAGTAATTACTAACACATGAATACTGAATTATGACACTACAGGAATTCTTAACTCATATGTCCAGGACAAGGGCATAGGAGAGGGAGGGAAAACCATATCAAAAGTACTTAATATACATTTGAAAGTTCATCGGTTCAAGGGATTCTAAACCACACCCAGCAGTCAATGATTTCCATAATATGTAATTAGAAAACGGAGATAATAGAATTCTGTAGCTTTTACTAATCAGCTCGATCCAAAAAATATATCTGCTTCACACAATAACCAGTTAAAATTTCCAACTTTGCAAAAGGCAGCAAGAGAAATGGAAAACGTTTCTAGGATTACCAAAGAAAACACATTCTTTAGCAGAGTTTCATGCGTTACCCATTTACAATACCTTAAGGAAGTGCATTACATTGTGCCATGAACCTCAAGAAATTTCATGTGATGTAAATGCACACATTTTTTTTTTAATAAAAAGAATATTGGAAAACAAAACTTGGTGCCAAACAAAGATAAACTTTGGCTAACAAAAAGGTAGTAGAAATTCTGCCAATTGTACAGCTAATGGACAAGCTAAGATTTAGCAAGCTTTGCAGGTGAAAGATATGGACACAATTATCAATCAATTCAAAAGCATTACCTCACTGTTCTGGGAAATGACAAATTTTCTGGCCTTATAGCATTGTTTGATGAAACTCCAAATCCATCCAACAGAACTTCCAGTCCTCCTATACTACGAAAATGATTTTGACCCCGAGGATTGTCAGCTAACGACAACAGAAGAGTTCTGAGAGTTAAATACTGAAGTGATAGATCAGTCCACTGTTCTTTCATGATTAATCTCCTCAGCACACGCAATAGCTCTGCAACACAATTTGCACTGGAAATTTAAGAGAATGGAAAGAGGATCTTAATTTCTACCATAAAAACTTCACATTTCCATAGCTTTCGCTCATCTTACAAACCAGAAAAGATAATTCAGAAACACATATTAACAGGAAATACGCATCTACTGGCTGAAAAGAAAAATCTGTCCTTGATACAAAGTACGGCCTTTGATAGCCCTGGCTATCCAAAAATCGACATAGTTAACCATACAAGAGGAAGGATGGAAGAAACGTCTCGTCCTCTTTCAAGGGACTATTGTTTGGACAAAAAAGTTGTAGGACATGATGAAACCCCTCTTTGCCGTTATGGAGCTCTCAGGTACTTAAAGCACGTGCAAACCCACAGTTAGATTCCTGCTGCTGTCTTAACTTGCTTCCTTGAGCTAATAATTCAATAAACACAAGGTCTACAATAACTTCTAGAAGTCCTCTACCATCTTAACCATTGGAGAGATAATGATCTAAAAGGTAGCGTTTACTAATTAGCTTTTACCATCATTCATCAAATAGCAGCAACTATTTTCACACTTCAAAAAACATAAATTTACATGTTTGGCAGGTGGCAATATGTATTCTCATCGTCTTTCCTTTTTTCTATCTGGGCTGCTTAGAAAAAAAATCAAGTAAAACTGCAGCATAATCCTACAGCATCCTACACTAGTACTTGAAAGTTGCATACTTGAACGTCAACCTAAACTCATGGAACGTTCAAGAGAAAATGCTACGCATGATGATGAGATTCATCATAGGGTTTTGTTTTTAATAGCAGAAAAGATGATAAGAAATCAAAAGAAGAAGATGAAACATGACTCGATAGCATATAAGGAAATTATGAAGATCGGAATTACAAGTTTGACTGTTATAGTTGTAGGCTAGTAACCAAATAACCTAAAAACCACCCAGTAGCATCTTCAAGAGTTACACAACTTCCTACTCAACTCTCGGCCCACAAACCTTTTGTCTAAGGCTTACGGTAAGTAAACATCTACCAATTTGCATATCAATCAAGTATGATGTGTTGTCTTCTGAAGTGGATACCAGAAACAACAATATAACATCAAATTATGAGGTATAGCCACAAACTCCCAGACTATTTTTATGTGTTTTACAAGCTGATGAATTTGACTCTTGTATTGATACTTAAAAAGACTATAAACAAGAAATTGCGTACCTTACCTACTAACCAATTAAGGCCACCAGCTTCCATTACTGAAACAATGGCCCTATGATGCCACCCCAACAATGTTTCAGAATGAGGAGCCTTTACGCCAATAGAGGGCTGAGCTGATGTTGCACCAGTCCTTGGTTCATAAAATCCCCAGCTGCTGTTGATCAACTGACTCTTCTCATATTGACCAGAATACAAGTCAATAAAGCTATACAATACCAACACCACGTGAACTAGTATCTTCTGCAAAGTTATGGACTTCTCCACAAGAGAGGTTGGTAAACTTTCATCTGCTGAAAGAGCATTACTAATGGTCTTGAGTTGCACCACTGCAGCTGAAGTAAAAATATATCCCAAGGTTAAGTACATGTTCTGAATAATACGAGGGCATACAGCCAGATAAGGACAAAAACAAACAAACAAAAGGAAGCAGTTAATCAATAGAAGGACCAAGCACTAGGATAAATAGTTTCTTCTAATATTTGCATCTTAATGATGGCTAACATATGTAACCAGTCCTCTGAGATCAGATCTCAACTAAGTGGTTATCATCTGATGTGTATTTACACCCCCTATCTTCCCAAAATAAAATTAAAAAAAAAAAAAGAAAGAAAAAAAAAATTACTTCTTAAAGAAAAAGACTTAAACCCATTTATCAGGAGAGAAACAGGTTCACCAGGGGATCATTCCAACCTCAAGTAACGAACTTTTACAGAACAAAAGATGCATAATGGAGAACCACATGGCACACCAAAATGGCATTAGATACATAATAGATGTTTCTTCCAGGGTAAAACAAAAGGTCTATAAGGATAATTACACTGTACAATAAACAAATACTATTTGCCTGTTGAGAGAGTCAAAATTATAACACTCTATACTAGTGCTAATACAAAATTTTCATGAAGTTACAAATGTCTGCTCATCTGAATCCATGATGCAGCCAACAAAAAAGCTCAAGGAAGTATAAGTTTAAAGATTTTCATAACTTTTCTCATGCTACATTGATTGAAGGTTATATAGTTCCCAAGGGTATTTTAGTCTTTTCAATAATCGCAGGAGATTTTCAGTAGCCATGTTTCTTGAGTCTTAAATAGTTATTTAGTTGTCATAGATTTTAGGAGTCTAGCGGCAATAGGATAACTTCTAAAATTGTATTTCTTCCCTATTTAGAACAGGAAGTTGGAATTCTATTCCTAATATAATTGCATCTTTTAGTGAGTTTAGAGTTTATAAATAGCCCTGTTACTACGTTATTTTAGACCGAGCGATTTAATGTTAAGTTTTGGGTTACTTAATTTAGTTTCTTATTAGCCTACATTTCCTTATTTCCCTTCCTCTCTGTTTTTCCCTAAAGTTACTGTTCAGAGGCATTATTCATAGCCCAAGATCCTTCCTCTCACGCGAGCAAGTAGATCACCCCTATCTCGCCCTACATCAATCCATTTAAAGAGCTTCTCCTTCTTTTATTTTAATGAGATAAATTTACCATAGTTGTAGAATAGTGGGCTAAAGAACTTTGTTTGTCAGCATATTCAGCTAGAAAAAGAGCATATACAGATTAGCCTTTAAACAAAAATCCGGGATAAATCCATGTATCAGGATTCACATTGAAATGTATGTCTGTTATTTTGTAATGCGAAACGGCATGATTATAGCTATGACACAGAACAAAATACTAGTACACAATGATACAATAGGACAGGCAACATTTTTCAACAGCTTCATTTTCTATAGCACAGCAAGAAGATCAACTTGAATTTCAGAATAGATTTGAGAGCAATGAATAATATAAAACTAATAGAAAAAGCATAACTCATAATAATAAACATTATCATTAAGTTTCTCTAACATCACTTTCTTAGCATGAAGTTTAACAGGTCCATACAAGTATTTTTCTTAAGGGATATAAAACCAAATAAGTTAAAACAATTGCTCAAGTAAAAGATTCCTGCAGGGTTAGATATATATTGCTGGTTAGTCCCTTCCTTTTTCCCATACAACATAGTTAAACATTTCACTGGTTGGCTAAGCTTCACTCTCAGAGAATAACCCAAGTAGCCTTCGCTCAAAAAAATCTCCCCCCATCCCCCAACACAAAAAAATAAAAAAATAAAAAATAAATAAATAAATAAATAAACTATTAACAAAATCAGATGACCAAATTTTGATTTCATTGTGCAAAAGAAAATATGCTAAACTGACATTAAGGAAATTGAAGTTGTACCCAACAGAGATAAAAGTGGAAGAAAAGTAGCACAAGCCAATAGTTATACCTTTCATCAGTGCTGTAAGCTTTTGAACACCACCATAAAAACCAAAAACTCTGCAGTTATGCAATGACCGAGTAATAACAGCCAAAGCATCTAAAACAGGCAATGCTTCATATGTGATAATGCTTGTATGACTTCCTGACTTGTCTGTACTTGATTGGACAACTGAAATCATACAGAAGCAAATAAGTGACTCCATACTACACTTGGATTGTTTAGAATTCAACCAAAAGGATGAAGCAACTAAAGTTTGTAACAAAAGCAGTACATCACATAAGTTTCCAGAATAGACTAAAAAATCTAAATGAATTGCATAACACTGAAGAGTTAGCACACAAATTAGAGTAAAAGCTGTCAGAAATAGATCTACTCAAACAAGAAGTCTATCCCAGCTACACAATCTAAAAGATTCCCCTTCTCTGCATTGACAAAACAAAAGGTATCATTAAATCACTATAAGTTCCACCAAATTCTTGATAGAAAAGCATGCAAACCTATGGTTCCATAAAAAGTTTAACTATAAACAGAAGGTCATCAGGAGAAAGGATGCCTGCAAAATGCTCAGTGATAAAAAATCAAAAATTGGAGTAGAAGAAACTACTAAACTAAAAAATGCAAAGAAATTTCAAGTTGTAAAAGAACAGTAAGGAAAATATTGAAGAAAATAATGTCATTTTTATATCTTAACTAAGTAGAAACGAGAAAGAGAGAATGAAAATAGCACTGTTTGCCACAATAATGCACGAACTCATACAAATTCAACTGTTCAATTAAGATCATGGATCTGGAAGCTGGAAGAACTCATGAGTTTAGATACATTTTCAAATATTTAGCTCCAGATATAATATCATATCAATCTCCACTGATCAGATATAGAATCAACTTACATTCGATAACTATTGCAGTTATTTTTGTCACTTCTTCAGCTAAAACATGAATAATCTCAGAAGGATGGCCGTGGGAGCAACCAATCACCACATCACCTAGATGTTCTGAATAATCCACAGGTAAGGCAGAGGAGGGATCATCAGGAGATTGGCCCATATTAGGCGGTTCCCAGTTCCGGTACACAATCAAAAATTGCTTGAGAAAAACATTGAATAACTTCCTTTTTTCCACCTGCAAAATGTAAATTGGAGATGAGATTTCACTTCGATAAAGATTTAAGTCAGAAAAGATGCCAGAAGTCTGCAAGTAGATCCTCTAAGTTCAAAACCTAAAATAGAGAAGCAAGGCAATTGAGCAAAATCATGGTTCAGGAAGTTAAATTCATGCATAGGTCATGTGACCCTAAGTGGACATAACCTAAACAAGTGATGTACAAGGAAGGAAACCAACATAGATAATTTTTTAATTGGAAAATTGTCTAAACTGAACTCATATTCCAGGACAAAATGAAATTAGCACACATAATTACAAAGAATCAACAACAAAAGACAATAAATTTCAAACATGGGGCAAGAAGATCACTGGGTTAACTTAGACAGAAGCATTGATACTCAAGGGAAATGGTTCAATCCAAAGGTGAAAGTTGCAATTTGTAAGATGGGCAGATGGAATAGCAAGCATCTAAGCCAAATCTTAGGTTCAAAGGTTGTATGGTAGATCCACATCTAGAAACTAAAGCTAACTTGGTAGCACATTTCTTTCCTTTATTGCTGTTTGAGAATTCTTTAGGTGCACCAACATAAACGTGTGTATGCTGGTTGTGCCAGCAGTCTCAATTTTTGCTACTCTCATGGGCAGTAAATATGCAAGAATAAAAATTGAGAGTAGCAAAAAATGTTAATGTTAAGGTGGATGTGCAGGTGTACTAGAATAGATAAGATAAGAAATGAGTACATTCACATGAAAATTGGAGTAGTTCCAATAAATGAGAAGAGATGAGAGAAGCACACCAAAGGGGTTTGGTAAAGACGGCCTTTGCAAGAACCGAACCTACTTAGTGGGAATAATGTTTTTGTTGTAGAGATCAAATGTTTTGATATAATTTCACATGAATATATAATTCATATTTAGTTGTGTTTTCTACTTATCAACTAAATGATTAAGTTTTGTTTGAGACGAGAAAGTTAGCTCAATATTTCAAAACTGAATCCGGTATCTGTTTTAACCTTTAAGATGAAAAACAACAGAGGTTGAATTTGAGAAACCAAAGCCAAAGCTATGCATCCACCAAAAGTTTGGCATCACCATCACATAAGAAGGGAAATTATTTAAGTTGATCATGGAAAAATCTAAAAGTTCTATCTTAATAAATCTTAAATTTTGAATGTTTCCATATCATTCAAAGTACTGATACAAAGAGCGCAAACACATTCCAATCCATTAAAGCCAACAAGTCTTCAATAATATATGTATTCTTTTATTCAGATTACCATCAACCAGTTCGACTTGGATTCCATAAGTTTCACGAGATCATTTCGCTAGCTATATTTATTAATTGCCACTTTGTTCAAAAGCTTAAAGTATAAAAGAAGGTATCAATGTATATGCTTATATATACACTTTTAAAGGCCCTAGGCATGTTAGCCAACTCACATACTTGATATACCAAGCATGTGACAATGTAATTGAGGGTGGGGGTGAGATTCAAACTGGGAATTTTTTCTTTCTAAAAAACCATATTAATTCAAAATTCATGTGAAAGCTTAACCAGTAAGAGAGAAGGATTATCTCCTCATTTGCAAACTAAGAATTTTCAGACAATTTATTACACATTCTTTTGAATCCACGATGAACAGGAAAAAAATCATTTGAAATTTTTTGAATCACATTTGAAAATATGCAATAAGCATATTTGCGATAAGATTGGAGTAGCATCTATTGATGAGAAGATGAGAGAAACACGCTTAAGGTGGTTAGGTCATGTGTTAAAACGACCAGTAGAAGCGCTTGTTAGGCGAGTAGATTTTAAAGAGAGTAGTCAACAAAAGAGGGGTAGGAAAAGACCAAAAAAAGAATTGATAAGTAACTTGTAAGAAAGACATAGCCTATCTAGGAATTGAGGAGGATATGGTCCATGACAGAGCGCAATGACGTAGTAGAATTTATGCAGCCGATTCTACATAGTGGGAATAAGGCTTGGTTTGTTTGTTTTACCTAAAAAAAATTTTATAAAAAAAAAACCCTCATGTTTGTTAAGACAATAAAAGAGAAGGCAAAACACCAAATTCAAATGTCAATACTGCTTATGATCTGATTCAAAGACAAAGTACCGACACTCAATAACCAATCCGGTTATATAACAAGGTAATCCGTCAAATAGGGATTGATTACTTGATAATGGAGTCACACAGAATTACCTTTTGTATATTTCTTGCATGCGAGTTTTCTCATAGACAATAGTTATATTATCAACAAAATGGAAATTCTGTAAATAAAAACATTCAAGTTATTTTTCTTATAATCACCACAGAGCATACTTATAAAGGTTATCTCAAGTCAATAGAGATAAGTATCTCGACAATGTCTACAACATTAACTCCTAAACTATATCATCAAAAATATTATGGGTCCAAATTTGAGCAGAACATTTTAACGAAATGACATCAACAAAGCAAATTTTTTTTTTGGTGGGGTACACATTTTTTTTTTTTTAAGGGGGGGGCATGAAGAAGCTCCAATTTTGAATCTACCAAGGGACAACAGATGTCATAAAGCAACAAAGACGATAAATACCCATATACCTTATCAAAGGAATTTACGTATCTTTCCCAAAGGGTAGTTTCAGAATTGCCTCATCACCAACATCACTGAAAAGGGAAGATTTTAAATCAGTTATTGCCTATAAACATACAAGGTGGACTGAGAAACAAACTACTTCTAGTTAAATGAAAAATTAATGGGATCCGCAAGCAGAAAGATAAATCAAAGCATAAAATCAGGTTCAACGTAACGAAATGCATTGAAATTCTTTTTTGCTTTTGAAGGAGATAGTTTTTGTTTCTCGTAAAAAAAGCTCTCCTTCTAGCCCATTTATGTACTTATACATGCAGGGATTGATTCCTAACACCAGAATAATATATTAAACACCAGAAGACTCTTCATTTTCCGCACCAAATTCTGAAGGCCCTGCAATTTCTCTCTCCAAATGGTTCAAATAGAACAAGAGATGTTATTTTCTGTTTTTTCATTCCTATTAATCTTCCTCTAATCTCCAGATTGCCAAAAAGGAAGAGTTTTGACCATATAAAGTATTTCCTAAAGGAAGAGTTTTTATTCTGTTAAACGTACGTAAATTTCAGTGCATCCGAGTTTACAAGGAAAAATACGAGGAACAGAAACCTAACTCCACCAAGACTATAACTGCAAAATAGGGAGAAAAGTAGTTCACTACCAAACTAAAGTAGGATCCCCTGAACACAGAAAATCATTACTCGACCTTCATGTTCTGTAGTTCCCAGAAATTATAAAAAGACTTTGAAACAAATTAAATCACAAAGATTGAAATTTTCCCTGCATAATTATGTACAGATTTTTTTTAATCTAAACCATCATACCTATTAAATGAGAGTAACAGATGATTTGACTTAGTAACACATTAGCAGCAGAACAACCAATACACCAGTAATGGTGGTTCAAGGTGATGTGGTTTGTTTTGATAATACATCCTTTTCTTTCTTTCTTTTTTACATTGTCACATGCTGTGGTGCATCATGTAGGTGTGATTCAGTACTCACATGTCGATGCCCCCCAAGAGACCAGAACCAAATGCTACAGTAAAGAAAGTTTTCTTGGGCATCCGGGCAACCTTTATTTGAAAAATATGCAGATCATAAACAAGGGCCAAGGACCAGGAATCCAAAGAATTCTCTTCTTAAGACTATCCTTCCCAAGATGAGAAATGCCATATCATCCAATCATGAAGCAAGTAAGCCTAAGCTACAGTAACTGGTTTTGTATCTCAGGTTCTCACTTAATAAGAAGCTATTTATAGGGGAAAAAAGCCGAAAGATTAAATAACCAGAAAATCAAAAACTAGTTGTCAAGAGAAAGGATGATGGGATTTTGGACAATGCATATAACTTGAACTAAAAGTATATTCAGCACCTACAATAAAAGGAAATGAATTCTTTAAAGCCTACTCCTACCGCATCACATCCTGATTCTCCATTATTGACAACGTTATCCCTACTGTCAAAAGCATATCCTAATTCACTCAGAGCTATTATAAGATTAATGAAGACCACCCAACAGCATTCACTGTACGTTCCAAGCACAATTTTCTTGTCATAAATCGAGACAATATTAAAAAAAAAATCAAGACCTTAACTTTTCTTAAGTGAGCACCTAAAATTATCGCTCCTCTTAAACTGCCATTCAATCACAAAATCTGCCGAACCAACAACTCTCAAAACACCATGTAGCTCCTATTTTACGAATTTCATTTATTGAATCAAGTTAACACCACTTACAGACCATTACCGCATTGTTTACTGAGCACATCATTTATAACCAATCCACATTTGTAATTTCAACGAAAATAGACTGTGATCAGCAAATAATTAAGTACCTGAAACAAATAGTTGGCGAAGGGGGTGGAAAACCTCTCTGATTGTGACCCCGTACCGAAGTCTCCACTCCGGCCAGCCGAGGTCCTCCGAATAAGATCAGCCACACCCTTAACAATATTCATGCTTCCCAAGCCTCGGACTTCCCAAATAGATCAAGGTCGAGACTTTAACAGCCAAAAATCAATATTACAGCCCACCATCACTTTTTAATATTCCTATTCCCACAACAACAATCAAAAATAGCTTTAGTACCTGATCACATACTCAAACACCAACAAAATTTTGAAAAAAAAAAATCATAAAGATTTACCGAGAGAGTAAAAATAAATCAGAGTCCAATCAAAAAGAGTAACGAATCAAAAAAAAAAAAAATTGAAATGAAGGGAAAACAAGATTTACCTGATCGTGAAGATGAATTTATTAGTGAATTTGATTTAATTTCTTCTTCGTTTAATTTTTGCTAATTAGGGTTTTGGATATACAAGATCTGGGAAATGAAGCTTGGCAAGATTGAATTTAGGCTTTTTAATTTTTTAATTTTTTTTTAATAAGTTGTTGACGTTGAATTTACGTAAAGTAGGAAGATACTATCTATATATATATATATAAATCTTGTACGTATAGGGCCATCTGTAATTATTCGGAAGTTTACTTTTTCTAGAAAATTATGAAATTATGCATGTTTTGTAAATCATATTCTTTTTGAGTTCTAATTTAAAATAGAGTTTTTGCAAAGTGAAACTAGCATTCAATACATGTAAATGCGAGTTCTATAATCTCACATTTAATGAATGTTAGGTTAAGGGAAATTGGATTTTTTTTAAAAATAAAATTTTCATGATCTCGCATTCAACAAACGCGAGGTTATGGAGAATTTTCTTTTTGGATTTTTTTAAAAAAATTATTTTCATGACCAGGCATTCAACAAATGTAAGGCTATATGGATTTTTTTTTTTTTTTTAAACCACACCAACAAATATTGGGAAATCCAAAATGAACTCGCACCAACTTTTTTAAATGCCGCCAAAGTCATGGGAACCATAAATTTTTTGTCAAACATTGTATTTTTTTGTATTACAAAAAAAAAATGTTTGATTTTTTAATTATTTAATAAAAAGGCTTGACCCTACGGTAAAAATATGTTAAATTCTAAACCCTTATTCTAATACCATATACAAGAACACTAAATCATTATTTTCAAACTATAAACTCTAATTTTAAAGAAATATACACTAACTTTAAGGAAATATAACACAAATCTAAAAAAATGTTTAAACAAATGAAGTCTTGCAAAAAAACAAATTTATTAATTTATCATATTTTTTTATAAAATTTGACATAACCTCCCCTATTTTTTGAACATTCTCCCTGCCAACAATCATACCCAACAAGGGCAAAAAAACATCATGTATATGAGACAAGGACTAATAGTATAAATAAAATTCCAACAAAAAACTACTAATATAAAAAACACCCGATAACGGCAAATAACAATATACAAATAACATACATTAATCGCAAATGATTGTCAAAAGTAATAAAATATATCAATGTCTATGATTCTCAAATCTTCCCCCGTACCATATTCCCTAAGTTTAGCAATCTTTTTTGACTGACAGACATAAAATTGTGATTTGGCTCGCTCTTGAGTAGGGTGAGTAATTTGCGACTGCGAATCCATGTTTTGTTAATATTCATGTTCTTCATTTGAAATATTAGGACAAGTATGATTCGGATTTGGACCACTAGATGACAGTCCAAAAGAGAATGGTCCCACTGGAGTGCGCATCTTATTGGTGAAAGTATGTGTTAAATGTCACCTTCGAATTGCATATTAACATGATGGGATCCAACATCTATATAGGGTTGAGGCGATGGAACTCGACAATGGACCACCACCGTGTTCTCGCCACGGAACTCAATCTACTTTATGTGGATTCTGTGTTTGATGTGGATGTCGAATGTAATTAGGAACTAACGGAGGTCGAAAATCAAGACAATTAACTCGCCTACTGCATATAGTGACTTAGAAGTGAAATGTCTTATTTGTGCCGAAGAATTAGAGTCTGGATCATCGTCCTTAGTCAGGTGGTCCAAGGACACGTAATACAATCTAGCCATGGAGTTCATCTACCATAAAAGGTATTAAAATTAGTATTACTACTTAAGTCATTTGAAAATGAAAAGAGTAACAAAATGAATAACTACTTACTAGATAATCTACACGCACACTATCACCGTGATACCCCTCTAGAAAAGTAGGGCGATTACTCGGAATGAATATATAAATCCACCATTCTCGATCGGTACCATTGCACGTAATAATGTGATGCATGTGTAGTGTCTGCACATGAAAGACCAATTTCAACTACGTCTATTCTTATCTCCCAAGTGTCTATATAAACTCAGTGAGTCAACCCCCAATCAAATATTTTTTTTGTAATACTGAAAAAAAAAAAAAAATTCCTCATGAACTCGCATTTGTTGAATGCAAGGCTATGGAAATAATTTTTTTGTAATATTGCAAAAAAAAAAAAAATTCCTATGACCTCGCATTTGTTGCGTGCGAGTTCATGGAAATAATTCAAAAAACAAAATTCCCCATGACCTCGCATTTGTTGAATGTAAGGTCATGGAAATATTTAAAAAAAAAAACCCAAAAAAATTCCCCATAACCTCGAATTTGTTGATTGCGAGGTCATGGAAAAATTTTATTTTTAAAAAAATTCAATTCTGCACCTCGCACTCATTAAATGTTAGGTCATAGAACTCGCATTTATTGCATGCGAGTTTCACCTTGGATGACAAATTCACTTTTAAATCGACACCCAAAAAGAATAATTTCCAAAACAGGCACAATTTTAGAATTGTCTCTCATTTTTCTTAACTATTTCTTTTGGAAAAATATTTTTTAAAAATAAAAAATTTCCTTTTTCTTGTTCCATATCCAATCGTTTTGGGATGGGAAGTTTAATAAAATTCTGAAATGTCCTCTGGAACTTTTAATATATAATAATACTCTATCTCTTTAAAAAAGGATTTCTTAAATTGGCCTCTTCAATTTTTGTAATTTTCTCCATTTAAGTACTCGTTATTAGTTCCAATTATCCTGCAATAAATTTCTATTGCCCATTTAAGTGGTAATGTGGTTAATTGAATCAGCTTATTTAAAACATACAAAATAGAGAGTTTTAGTGCAAAAATAATGTGATGGAGTGTCACATTCCAATTTTTGTTCAATAATTTCAATCAATCTAGTTAGTCGAAAAAAAAAAAAAAAAAAAACACATCACTACTTGAACTTTATAACAAGAACGGAATTCAAATTATGAATTACCTAATTTATATTTTTTTTTAAATACCAAATAAGTGAAAACTAAATGAGAATCAACTAAATAGAATTTTGATTACTTGTGACCTAATATAGAATAAGAAATTCTTGTTCCTTGTTATCTTTATTGATTAATTGTTGTCCCAAAGCTATTATTTTTTTTTTCTAGATTTTAAGATAATACTTGTGTTCATGAATACTTTAACTCACTTTGCCCCGTTATTGTTTGAGTGGATCAATTGGTCCAGTAGATTTTTTTTACGTTTTCCAATATGATACAATCAACCCAAGTAACTTCAAAATAGATTTTTTGCCCAATCTACAAATTATTTGATTTAGTTATTGAAAGTATGTTTTTTCTTTCCTTGAATAATATGTTTTTATCTCGTGATGAAAATATATTCAATTTTTTGTAACAAGGTTGACTGTATTACATTAAAAAAAGTCGAAAAACTTAGTAGGGTGCATGTTGCAATAATGAGGGCAAAGTAAACTCCAAACTTGTATTGTTCGAGGGAGTATTTTGTGAACATAACATTATTTATACTGTAGTATGGTAGAGAACTAGAAACTCAATAACTCAAGCATAAGCCTTGGACTAGTCCAGTTGCTTTTGCTACGTCTGGCAACATTTTCCAGTAAAATTTTAATAGGTTTCAGATAATTTTCTATTCAATACTAAAGGATTAAGAAAAAAAAAAAGAGTAAAACCAATCCAAGATAAGCTTGAAAAAATTCTGTAAAAGACGTAGTAACACCAATGAAGCTAAACTGCAGTTTGAACCTAATAGAAACATCTTATACTCTATGTATGGGATATTTTTCTTTGCTTATTTCAGCTTTAACCCTTATATTTACTCTCTACTTTCATTCCCCTTTTTGCCACTACTAGAACTTCCCAAACTTCTTCTTTTCTTTCCTCTTTCTTCACTCTGTCCTCCCTACTTCCAGTTTCTCTAACTATTGACCGCCATTCACCAACCAAGTCGGACACCCCTCACCGAAGCAGAGTTTTTCCAAACTTTCAAGCCCTGCACACAGAAGAAAGTGGCTGGTACGTTCACTCCTTCCTCCCTCATTAGTACACCACAACCTCCCTTCCCCATAGATGACGTCGAAAGGCTACTTAACCCTTTTGACGAAACCCTCCTGGCCGCAGTCCCCCTGAAATTTCCTCCCAAGCCTGTCTCCGCCGATCCTCCTCACAATGACTATCCTAGCCTTCAAACTCTAAACCTCCTGAATTCCCTCGAACCCGAGGACATAAAAATTCTTAGGGATAGGTACCACTTCCTTAGGAATGTGCATATTAAATTTCCATCCCCCGAGCGCCGATGTCACTTGCCTCCTTCTGGTTACTATCAGTTTACTAGGAACAACTTGAGGTAGGGCTAAGGCTTCCAATAGCTCTCCTCCTTGTTCATCTCTCAGCTCATTGGGATATTAGTATATCCCAATTAACCCCAAATGCCATTCGGCTTATAGCTGAATTTTCGTTTCTTTGTAGAGTATACGACATTCCCCACCTTATCCTCAGACACCTTTAGGAAAATGCTAAAGCTGTCCCATATGAAGGGGTTCTTTTACATTTCTCCCCGAACTGCGGGCAAATAGCTCACATCGGGAAACCCTTCTTCCATCCACGACTGGAATAAGTCTTTATTCTTTGTCCGGTACCTCGACCCTCCCATGCCACGGGTACTTGGAACCTTTACAAAGAAAACCTGAAAACCAAAAATGTCTCTCCTCCCGACTCTATCGACACTAAGAGACTTGTCGAATCAAACCTCAGAATAGACTTCCACAACCAGCCTGCCATTCTTTCTAACAACATTTTAGCTTGGGCTGGTTTGTTTGTTTCCGACCTACAACATTCCTCCAAGCTACGATCCTCACAAAGTTTTTTTTTTTAATTGAAACTGATGGAATTGATACTGACACTAATTTTCTGGTTTCTTACAGAATTTGGAGCATTCTTGAGGGGACTAGTCTCCACTACTCCTGTAGCTGATGCGGACCCTGCTCACTCTACCGATGCGGACCCTTCAAGCCAAACCCTTATCATCCACTGTAGCCGGGTCCTCTTCTGCGACTACCAGAGAACCCTAGGAGGTCACGGGTGCTACGCCGACAGCACCTCTGGACCTTACCTCCGAGGTGCCAATGAGCTCGAGTGGCTCAAGTGACGATCAGGTCGTCACCCTGGCTCTACAGACCTCCGTCCGCCCCGAGCCCGAGGTGGTCTGGGTCACCAGGAAGCGTATACACATCTAGACGTGTATCTCCTCCTCCTTAGGGACCCCTAGCCCATCATCCTCGCCACCAAGGTTTGCTGGTACGAGCATCGTACTCAGGGGTTCTGGGGAGAGTTCCAGGAACCTCCCCCTATCCAAACAATACATTTCCTCTTATGGTAAAGTTTACTTGACTTAGTTCTTGAACACAAGCTAAACCCCCATCTCATTACTAATTTACTAACTTACTTCTTTTTGACTTATCTAGGAGGGAAAAAATACACTCCCGAAGAGGAAAGAAGGTCCACAGGGTCGTAAGACCTTCCGTGGTCCCAGATTTTCTATCGACCCTCTGCTGGTTCCTGCCTCCTCGGGGAGCACCCAATTCTGACCCACCCTGCCAATCGATATCAATGACCGAGCTCAGTTCGAGAGGGTGACTCAGGAACAAGCAAAGCTAGTCTCTTTGCCCCGGGACGTGAGCTATGTGAAAAGGCTCACTCCTCAGCAGAGACTAGACGAGCTGCATGTTAGTTTGATGAATGTAAGTATTTTTGTTCTTCTCCAAAGTTGTTGTTGTTGTTGTTTTGTTTTTTTAACTTTCTTACTTGTCCTTTTGCCAGGCCATCACAATTTTGCCAGCTGTTGCTGAGTGGGAATCCTCCTTCAACTCCACTGTCAATTCCATGAAACAAGAACTTGCTCACGCTAGATCTGTGTCAGACCAGAAGGTGGGGAGGCCGTGAAGGCCAATGAGATGAAGTGCAACATCCAGGCTAGCAAGAAATTAAATGGCTTTAAGATTTGGCCAGAAAGCTAAGGAAAACCAGATGAAGAACCACCATAGACCTAATATCAATAGCAATATGAGCATCTGCTGCACTTTTTGGGCAGAAAGATGAGTATCGCACTAATATCAATAACAATATGAGCATGCACTTTTTGGGGCAGAAGGATGAGTATCGCCTTGTCTAAAAGGTTCCTTTAATATTTTTTCCTCACCAATACAAAATCAACTGAATAAGTGGAATTTTTTTCCTCGCCAATACAAAATCAACTAAATAAGTGGAATTCAAATTATAGATTACCTAATTTATTGTTTTAAAAAAATACCAAATAAGTGAAAACTAAATGAGAATCAACTAAATAGAATTTTGATTACTTGTGACCTAATATAGATTAAGAAATTCTTGTTCTTTGTTATCTTTATTGATTAATTATTGTCCCAAAGCTTTTTGTTTTTCTTCTAGATTTTAAGATAATACTTGTGTTCATGAATACTTTAACAGTCTCTCACTTTGCCCCGTCATTGTTTGAGTGGATCAATTGGTCCAGTAGATTTTTTTCTACATTTTCACAATATGATACAATCAACCCAAGTAACTTCAATGTAGATTTTTTGCCCAATCTACAAATTATTTGATTTAGTTATTGAAAGCATGTTTTTTTCTTTCCTTGAATAATATGTTTTTATCTCGTGATGAAAATATATTCAATTTTTTGTGACAAGGTTGACTGTATTACATTCGAAAAATTTAGTAGGGTGCATGTTGCAATGATAAGGGCAAAGTAAAAAACTTTTATTGTTCGAGGGAGTATTTTGTGAACATAACATTATTTATACTGCAGTATGGTAGAGAACTGGAAACTCAAAGAACTCAAGCATGAGCCTTGGACCTGTCCAGTTGCTTTTGCTACGTCTGGCACCATTTTCCAGGAAATTTTAATAGGTGTAAGATAATTTGCTATTCGATACTAAATGATTAAGAAGAAAAAAAAAGAGTAAAAACAATCCAAGATAAGCTTGAAAAAATTCTGTAAAAGACGCAGTAACACCAATGAAGCTAAACTGCAGTTTGAAGCTAATAGAAGACATCCTCTATGTATGGCAGTATAGAAATTAAATGGCTTTAAAATTTGGCCAGAAAGCTAAGTAAAACCAGATGAAGAACCACTAATATCAATAACGATATGAGCATCTACTGCACTTTTTGGGGCAAAGGATTAATATCAATAACAATATGAGCATCTGATGCACTTTTTGGGCAGAAGGATGAGTATCGCCTTGTCCAAAAGGTTCCTTTAATATTTTTTTCCCGCCAATACAGAAATCCCAAACGTTTAAAATTTGGACGCAGCAGTAGTATCAGCAACAGAAATAGTGTTAGCAGCAGAAATAGTATTAGCAATAGGAGCATCTGACAATCTGACGGAGTAGCTTCTTTTGGAGCTGAATAACAAGCATCACCTTCTTTTGGAGCTGAAGAACAAGCATCACCTTCTTTTGGTGCTGAAGAACAAGAATTACCATGTATCAGAAGCAATATTTTGTATTTAGTATGAATAAATTTTTATTTTGTATTTAGTATGAATCTTCAAAATTTTAATATTTTTATTTAGAATATCAAAAAAAGCTGTTTGCATAGACACTACTAACATAGGCTCTATTAACATAGACACTACTAACATATCAATTTTTTTATTATAATATATATATTTTCTTCTAAATATACACTAATAACATAGTCAACTCTAACATATACAATAGTAAAATATATGTTTTTATTATTAAATAGATGTTTTTTATCTTAAATAGATTTATACATTTAATTCTTGCTGAGTTTTATAAAATTGGTGGGGTGCATAAGATTTAAGTATTTTGTATTTAGTATGAATAAATTTTTTATTTTGTATTTAGTATGAATAAAATTTTAATATTTTTATTTAGAATATCAAAAAAAGCTGTTTGCATAGACACTACTAACAGGCTCTATTAACATAGACACTACTAACATATCGATTTTTTTATTATAATATATATTTTTCCTTCTAAATATACACTAATAACATAGTCAACTCTAACATATACAATAGTAAAATGGATGTTTTTTATCTTAAATAGATTTATACATTTAATTCTTGCTGAGTTTTATACGCCAAAAGATTGTTGAGTTTTCTCGAATGGTAGGCCCAAAACCAGTGTTTTCAAACTCGAACCAGACCGATCGGTTCGACCGGTTAGATTGGGAACCGGACGTGACATCGGTCCGGTTGAGCTTAATAATCGGAAATGATTAAAACCAATCAAAACTGGTTAGAACCGATATAAACTGGTGAAAACCCGTTGGGAACGATTTTTGAAATTTCTTGCATTTGCTAATCAAATCCAACTTTAACCATAATCCAGCAAACTCCTTTCACAATCCCGTCAATTTTCAAATTTTTTTTAATCAAAATCCAGTCAAAACCAATAAAATAAATGAAATCATAATCATTGCTATTTTTTTCCCAATTAATAATATTCAAATCCTTAAATTTGGACATTTTCAGATCAAGAAATGAGAAGCAAGCTTAGGTTATCTTCATATTTGAGAATTTTCATATTTCAATGAAGCCCGCGGCGAAAGAAATGGAAGGAGGAGACGGAGAAAAAAAGGGAGAAGGAGAGGAGACGAGACAAGAGAGGAAAGGGAGAGGGGAAAGGAAGGCAGAGAAAAAGGATGACACATCTAGAGACAGAGGAGACAGAGACAGAGTGGAAGGAAAATAGGGGAGACAAAGAAGAGAAAGGATAAGGAGGAGAAGAGGGGGACAAAAGGGACGGGGAGGGGAAGGAAACTAGAAAGGGATGAAGGGGGAAGAGGAATAGGGAGGCAGCCGTAGAGGGGAAAAAGAGTTTTGTAATTGAAAGGGTTTTATAATTGAAAGCTTTGAAAAGTATAGAGAACAAATTGAAAGGGTCTTATAATTGAAAGCTTTGAAACGTATAGAGAACAAAAAAAAAAGTAAGTAAAGTATGGAAAAAAATGGTTAGGAAGCTAAAGGGCTGGGAATGCAAAGGTTTGTACCAACTAGCCTACAACACTGCATTATTTTAAATATTGAAATTATCGACACATCCAGTTAAACCGGTTAACTCGCAATTATGAAATCGAAAACTCTGTCGATTCATTCGCCGGTCTGGGTTTAAAAACATTGGCCCAAACAAATATCAAATAATATCACACCAAATATATTACCACAAATTACTCAAATATTATAAGTTTGGGATACTAGAATACCAAACAAGAAAACACTAAATTATAACTTCAACACTAAACTATAACAAGGGTTGAAGGTAGTAGGAGACTTACCTTCATAACAATCACACTAAGGCTATTTATATTACTCCATAGTTGGTTGTAAAAGTTTCTAGACTCTTGTGATATTTCCTAAACTAGGCTATTTAAATTTTTCTAGAAAAACCTACACAAAACTTGATGTTTCTAAAATTCTTTAGAAGTTATTGACTCTTAACAAATATTTTTGCAATTTCATGATCCATGTCTCGCAATACCCTGGTATGGAAGATAAATCAGTAAGAATGGACTTCTAGAGTTGGCTGATGAGCACAGTAGACAAAATTCTCAGTGCTAGCATTACTAAATATCCAAGCAACCTTAATAAAATATTTGTAGACAAGAAAATAAGTTCCTCGCTCTTTCCAAGATGCTTTAAAAGCTTTTCCTAGCTCTAACAAATTTTCTGGATTCACCCAAACCATGCTCATGGATACGAAAGAGAGAAAGACAAATACTACATTGACAATAGCAAGAATCAATGGTCTCTCAACAAAAAAGAGAGGTTGATTAATATAGACACAATCGTTTGGGCCATAGTAGATAAAGAAAACATTGGAAGTGCAAATCTTGCTCTAGTTTTGGCTGTAGTTGAAAAAAAAAAAAACAACAGTTTTTTTTAAGAAAATATAAATTGGTCCTAGTTCAAGGATGGTTTAATAGTAAAACAGCATCATCCAAAAAAAAGTTGTTTATAAAGATGTACAACCTCCCTATTCACCTTCTCATATTCTGTAAGTTTCACCCCATTATTGTTTGTCAAAGAGAGAATTTTATTATTTGCATGATGCACATTCATCTTTCTATGAGAAATATTCAATATTAGAGTCCCCTTCCAGCAACCATTTTACCCTAGCCTTATCCTTATAAAAGCTTTCTTTAGCATTTATCAACTCTTCATATTCTATAACCAGCTCTGTTTCAGTCTAACACTCCAAACCCTGGGCTAACCCAACAACTTTTGAGCAGAAACAACATGCTCAAAATATTTAAACCAAGTTGTAAGTAACCCATAAATCAAGGTGTTATAAACAATACAATATCCCCTCCCATTTTTGATGTAGGACGGGACATCACATTCACCCCTCATTTAGCCTTTGTGTCCTCGCAATGCCCAAGTTGGAGTCCAATAACATATCATATACACTGCGTAGCACAGTCTAATACTACTCCCATAGTCTCACCTTGTGTAGAGACCACACGAGATTCATTCTAATACCAATTGTAACACCCTGAGTTCTCGGCTGGCCCAACAACTTTTAAGCAGAAATAATGGGTTCAAAATGTTTAAGTCAATTTGTAAGTAGCTCATAACCCAAAAATGTCATAAACAATACAATATTTCCTCCCATTGCCGATGTGGATAGGGGTATCACATGTTTAGCTAGCTGGCTCTAAACATTACATAATTGTACCATCTTCTGATACACTCTACTTGATAAATCACTATAAACCTTTTATTTAGCTTCTTCATTTCAGTCTTCACAAGTTTTAGTTTTTGACACAACATATATACTGCATTTCCAACAATAATTTCAGACCAAACTATTTTCAGAATGTCCTTAAAACTAACATTCCCCATCTAAAACTTATGAAATTTAAAGGGTAAACTTTTCTTAATATGGACAAAAAGAAGACACTGATCAGATACTAAAGGGTGAAAACTTCAGCTTCCATGTTGACAAAAGATGACAACCATTCCCCATTAACCAAAATCCTGTCTAATTTGCTATAAATTCTCTCATCTTTATTCTTTTTGTTACACAAAGTTAAGAAAAAACCTTAGAAGGACAATCATCCACCTCAAGAACATCAATACATTCCTAGATTTTCAGTAATGTCTGTCAGATCTTTTTGGCTACTGCACAAGCAATGCAATTTTTTAAGCTTCATGTGCCATTTCCTCTGCCACCAACACATCACCCATCATTTTTCAGATTCTTTGGAAAGGATCCTATCCAGGTCAGATTCATCTTCAACCATATTATTCATCATAGCAAAATAATTATCCACAAGAATCTTCTTGCCAGTATAACAAACCATAGCTTCATCAGACACATAATTGTTTACCTCTTTATTGTTACTTTCCTGAATTTTAGCCACCACAAAATCATCCCTTACAACCTCCTTTACCTCAGAAGACTGGGACTCCATAGCCTTCTTAGGCTTCCATACAGTAGTCACCTTTGATTTTATAAGACAGTTCTTATCAATAAGACCAAATTTCCTACAATGCTTACAACAAGGTGGCAGCTATTCATAATCGACCCTCTGAACACTTGCACCACCAAATTCATTGACAAAAGGAATTAAACTAGGTAACACATGGTCCAATTTCATACCTCCATACAAAGGATATTCTTTCTCAACTAGCTGTACTCCCACTAGATCTACCTGTGTCAACTCCTCTACTACTAAGACCCACAATTTCCACTGAACCTCTTTGGTTTCCCAAAACAGGAAAATGATCAACATCATGTTCAAATTTAGAAAGGTCAATAATCAGATTTCCTGCATGTTTACCATCAGCCTATTATTCTTCACATTCCCAGTGTCCATCCTACAATTCATTTTTCCTTGATTACTATTTTTCAAAATAGAATAGGGATTCAGGAAAAAAAGTTTCCCAACTCTTTCAAAATCTAAACCTCCTAGTGCACCACTCCAAATTGAAGTCAATACAAGAAACAGCCAACTTGAAAAACAAACAACCTGCAACCTAGTAAGAAAATCAACAAGCAAACAAGGATAAGAGAAAGAATAACTTAGCTAAGGTAATCGAAATGAGTAACAAGCAGAAATCCTACGTAATATCCATGAAATGGAGCTCTCACACACACATACACACACGCATCTAGTCATCAAGAAATTAAAAAAAGAAAATAAAGGATCCAAATCAAAAACCTACCTATTGACAAAGATGTTGAAATTTTACTGTGGATTTGAGATAGTTTCTCGAGATGGACCTCAGTTATCACATCTTTTGCTGTCATCCCATGGATAATATCTTCAAATTCTGCTGCTATGATAGAGATTTCATTTGACATTTTCAAGTTATTTGCTTCTGCCATGATACGGAGTGAATTTTTTAACAACTTTTAGAGTTTAAAAAATGCGATCCTATACCACTACACTCCGCCCAAACATACATTAATCTTCCAAACGTCACCAAAAAAAAAAAAAAAAAAAGGCAAATGAACTGCTAATGACTAGGGGACAAAGAAAGGTTAAGAGAAAAAAAATGAGAATGGTAGAATGGAAACGAAATGGAAGTTGCAGGGAGGCATGAGGAAAGGGTGACGAAGCAAAAACTTTATTAGGAAGATTCTACCAAGTGGTAGTGGCTCACTAATTCATTTTATTTTTAGAACTAAATCCATCATTTTAAATAGTGAAATTTCAATAGTTTGGGGATACCAACTAGACATATTACTTAGTAGGACCTTTCCATAATAAAATTTCTTGTGATGAAGATTGCCGTTTGGGATTATTTGGGGGCAACCAACTCACATTAGGTAAGTTGGTCACCAAGCACTTTGCTTAGGTGTGAGGTTGGGAGCTCGAGTCCCCTTGCATTCTTAAGATAGAGGTTTGGTTCTATATCTCTTGGTCTAGTTGGGCCTCTCATTCCTCTTAAATTTAGATAGATAGAAGTATGTTAGATTGTTGTCATTTGAAAAAAAATAAGAGATTATTTGGAGGTATTTCAGGGAAGTCAGTGAAAAGATGGGGCTTTATAATTCATAAATAATTAGATAGACACTATTTTGAGTCCTATCTATAAACTTTGTGGCCACTATTTACTTACCTATGTCATTTATTTGATAAGATTTAATCCACGTTAAAGGATATATAAATGGGTCCAAACATCGAGAAACCTCTACATAAATATTTTCCTTTAGAATATTATGAATATATTATGGGTAAATCGATAATTTTCGATGTTTGATTGACAAAATAAAACTATTTTGAAATATAACTTTTTATGGTTTTTTATTTAATTTTATAAACATGAGTTAAAAAGACTTATAACAATTGTAATGAATACATTACAAGTGATTGTGATTAATAAAAATTTTGATTTTTTTCAAAATTAGATCATAATATAATATAGTGGTAAAATAAATATAATAATAGTTATATTATTGTGGAACCTACACTAAAGAGAAAAATGAATGGATAACAATTGAAAATGAAAATAAATTTAATAAATGAAGTTATAAAAATAAATATTTGAAATTTAATGTCATTCTTGAACTATTTGAAAAAATAACTTACACTCAAAACTTCTGTAAGTTATTTTTAGCCTGGGGAAAGAAAATTGAAAAATATTTTACATCAAAAAATATTTTCATATGTTTGGCACCAAGAAAATTTTTGAAAAATATATTTTCTGGAAAATATTTTTCAACCCAACTAAATAGACCCTGGTTATACAAAAAACAGGTTTAATGCACAAATTGAAAATTTAAACTAATTTGGTGATCATTCATGTACTTATTCAAATTATTTTATATGAAAATTCTATGGTCCTCCTAAGATACCTTACCATTGTATTATAAATAATTGCACAATATAACATCACATATTTTAAATATTTATACAATATAAGAATTAAAATAAGTGATATAGTATCCAACATGACCATAAAACTCCCTCTTTTATTTTGCTCATAACTAAATTGAAGTGACTCTTTTGCTTAGTTAAATTTGTTACTTATATGAATTTTTAAAAATTACTATGTTCAATGATCTTGAGTCACTATCCAAGGACAAAATAGTTTGGTGAAACGTAAATTTAGTACACAGTGTGTTTTTATATACTTTAAATTTTTATTTAACTAGAACACAAACACATTAACTTGCACATATTTTTTACAAATAAGTTGACATTAAAAATTTAAATAAGAGAATACATTTTAATTTTTTTCGCTTTACGGGTTTGTGATTTCTCAAATAAATTACAACCACATTTTTATTATACTATACGGTTTATTTTTAATCGTTCTATTTTTTATTGAAATTGAGACATAGAGTATTTCATAATGTGCTCTTAAAAATCTTTTAAGTAAGTTGACAAAAAATTCTTTATCAAAAATTATATTTAATTTTTTTTAGTTCATGAATTTGTGATTAACCATACAAAATATCAATTTTTATAAAACTATTGTGTGTTAGACATATTAAAAAATAATTCAAACAAATATAAACAAATACATTAACTCACATATATTTTTACAAATAAATTGACAAAAGATTTGTAAAAAGACTAATTGAAAATATTTTCAGGAAAATATTTTTCAGAAATTTTTTTTGTGCCAAACACCGAAAAATATTTTCCAATTTTCCTTCCTCTGACTGAAAATAACTTACGGAATTTTTGAGTGTAAGTTATTTTTCAGATAATTTAAGAGTGACATTAAACCTCAAATACTTACTTTTATAATTTCGTTTGCTAAACTTATTTTCGTTTTTAATTCTTTTTCATTCGTTTTTCTCTCAATTATGGGTCCACACACTAATATAACTATCATTATGCATATTTTACTACAAGATGTACTATCATTTCATTTTGAACAAAATCAATTTTTATTAATCACAATTACTTGTAAGGTATTTATTACCATTGGGATGCTGTCTCTTATACACATCTAGATGTGTATAAGAGACAGGAAAAAGCTACCGTTAAGATTTTTTAACACACAACATAGCCATTTTGTCAACCGAACACAGGAAAATTATAAAATAGATTTTTTCATGTAAAATATTTTCCGAGGAAAACAATTTCCTCAAGAAAATATTTTCAATCCAAACGAACACACCCTAAAGGGAAAAAATCTACGCCCCGTCTTCTAACCCTTAACTTTTTTTTCTTTTTTTTCAAATCTTTTGTTGGTTTTGAGTGTCATTTGTTTTTGGCTATGTTGTGTGTTAGTTCTTACTAGGTAGCTTTTTCATTGTGAACCATTTTTTTAAAATTATTTTTAAATAGGGGTCGCGTGAGCTTATTAATTTTAAGAGTACTTTTTTGTTGAATCTAGAATTTAGATGCTTTGCAATACCATGTTGAGATTTGGTTGTAGTCTGATCAATTTTATTTTTTTAAGAGACTCATTAGAGGTATGTACCTTTATTTGATTGTAAAAGTTAATTTTTGTTTTAATTCTATTCACAATCATCTTTTTTTATTAGTTTCTTTATCATTTTACGTCATTTATCCCATAATATCAGTATATATCCGCCCATATTTTTTTCTTTTTCAGGGCATTTAAAATTTTCAATTGATTTTGGGTTTGATTAGTTTTTGAAGAACGTGCAGTTATATCCTGTTTTCCTCAAGGCGCTGAAAATCGAGGTTCTCTTGCTTGGAACACATGGATTTTTAGAGATTTGTACATAGCATAATGCTGCATGGTGACTGCCCCACTGATCTGTTTCCACTTGGATCTATTATACATATGAAGGCAGTTGTAGCTCTCAAGCAAATTTTGAGCAGTGGAGGATTGATTCTTAAGTAGTTAATAGTGTTGGTTGATCTTTGATTCTCCCGGGTCGGAGTAATACTCTTTTTTTCTTTTTTTTTAAGTCCTATCTATTATCTATCTATCAATCTATTATTATATTATATTTTATTTTTTTACACCTATATATAAATGCGAGTTATTTCTCTTTTTTTGGTGTTTCTCCGCTTTAAGTATTTCTCTTATCTTTGTAATGCCTAAAATACCTGTCCTTAATGAAATATAATTCATAGAAAAATATAACTAAATTACTCATCTTCTAATCTAACTACCTTTTATTTTATTTTATGAAACTATCACCTATTTTTTAATTATACAATCCTAATCGAGATATATAATCTTTTTTTTTTGTCCCACCTAATACATCCTTAATTAAATTGTTATGTCTAATATACTCTTCATGAAGTATAATTAGCCTATCTAAAATACTCTCCTTTAAATATAATAAGATATATAAATATTATATATATTTTATAATATTACTATTATTTATTATATATATTTTAAACTGCTATAACGTAATACGTTAGATTTATATGAAAATTTGGGTATAAATATATTAAGACGGTAAAAATAAAACAAAAGTAATTTTATAATTATTATTTACATTCAATTTTTTTTCTTTCTTATGTTAGTACAAAATTTTGGCATAAATACATAAAAAGAAGGTATAAATTTTTACGAGTACAAAAATTATTTATACATGAGCAAAAAATAAATAAAAATATTATTTTATGACTATTATATATATTCAAATTATTTTATTTTTTATTCCTAATAAAAACTGTATTTTATAACTATTTAATATATTATTAATTCACAAATAATTATTTTCTTTTCTCTAACTATTTATTCAAGTACGCTCTTTCATGTTAGTTAATTAGACTCAATTTATATCTTTTCATATGCCAATAACATTTATAACTATTTTGAATAAAATTTTTGAAATATTATTTCTATTCATATTTAGTTAGAATTAAATGTTAATATGGTATTTGTCTATGAAAAGATATAAATTGAGTCTAATTAACCCTAATAAAAGAATTTTAACATACTTTATCTATAAAATGATGTTTGATACTTGATAATGATTTTATCTTTTAGTAATGATAAAGAATATATAGATACATTTAAAAAGTTCAATAATACGGAAAAAAAATCTTTATTTTTAAATAATCAAATCATTGGTGGTGTTGTTTTAACAAATTATAATTTGGTAACATAAATGTTAAATAGAAATTATTTTGGACCGAAAGATCAAAATGCCACCCTTCCTTTTGTAATAGTTAAAAAAAATACTACGATGGCTCCGTTGTCTTATATATTTATATTCATTTTTACTGCTTTTTTGTCTGTGATTCAGCAATCCCAAAGTTTCTTAGTAATCACATTTTGTGTCATCAATATGAATGAAGATGTCAAAGTTCAAAATTTCATCTCTATTAGAATATTAAAACAGATGTTATCATAAATTTAAGAAAATATAAAAAATGCCAATATATTTACTATATGTATATATATTTACACAATATGTTAATGATAATTAATTGTGATATAGATTTATATAATATCCCAATTAAAGTAACGTGTAATTTTGGACATGTTTAGAACTATATGTTTTTTTCTTTAGTATTGCATATATTTTATGGTAAGATAAAGGATTGTTTTATAAAAGAATAAGTTATCATTTTAATTTTTTATAATGATTTTAATATACTATGTGAATCTATCAATATATATAGAATATATTAGTTTAGTTAAATTTTAAATTTTTATAATAACTCTTGATGTATTCATTATGTACATTTTAATTAGATTCATTTTTTTTTTACTTTTTGAAATTATAATTAATTTTTGTAACTATTATCCATATATCATTTGATTTTATGTAAATATTTTTCGCTAATCAAAGAATATCAATACTTCATCTATAAAATGATGTTTGGTAGTTGGATAGTGATTTTGTATTTTAGTGAAGACAAAATATATACAAATATATTTAAACAGTTCAATACTATTGAAAATATTTTTATTTTTAATTGATCAAGTAATTGGTAGTGTCGCTATAAGAAATTATTATCTAAGCATATAAAAGAGAAATAGAAAAAAGATATAGATAATGTCATATGTGATAAAAACAAATAACATTAAACAAATAGCAAACAATAGTGAAAAAATTAAAAAAAATAAAGGTGAAAATAATTATGAAAAAAAGAGCAAAAATATTAAATATATATTTTAAAATATATATCTTTTGTATAAAAAATCAACAAACAAAATGTTTATATTTTGTACTCTATGTTATCATTCGGTGATTATTTATTTATTTTTTAAAAAATAAAAATATTCAATAAATCAGGAGTATTACACGTGCGAAGCACGTGTTTTTTTCTAGTGTGTATATACACACACAACACACTATTATATATATTCGAATTGTTTTTTCCAACTTTTATTTCTTCCATTTTTTGTAATACTTAAAATACATGTCTTTAATGAAATATAATTATCAATTTCCAATAGAAAACATATATAAGTGTTTCTCCCTTTTTTGTAATTTCTAAAATACCTACCCTGAAATATAATTTCCAATTCCTAATAGGAAACCATATTTAAGTGTTTCTCCTTTCTTTTTTTTTGTAATGCCTAAAATACCCATGCTTAATGAAATATAATTTCTAATTCTCAATAGGAAAACATAATTAAATTACTTATCATGTATTCTACCTATTTTCAAGATATGCCTAATATATCATTAATCATTAATTAGATAGTTTCATTCCTAACATATACTTAATAAATAATAATTGACATTAGTGTTAATAACTTTACCTACAATCCTATTAAAGATAATGTATTATTTTTCTCATTTTTGTCCTACCTAATATATTCTTAATTAAATATTTATGTTTAACATACTCTTTATGGAATATAATTGGCCTATCTAAAATACTATATCCATATTAATATAATAAGAATGTTTGTCTTTTATAATACTACTATTATTAATTATATATATTTCAAACTGCCACAACATAATTCTTTAGATTTATATGAAAATTTGGGCATAAATACATATTAAGATGGTAAAAATTTATTTGTATAAAAATAATTTATATTCAAGCAAAAAAATAATAAAATTAGTTTTTATGGATATTATATATTTTCAATTTGTTTTTTTCCTAAATTATTACAAAATTTGGCATAAGTATGTAATAAGAAGGTATAAATTTTTAAGAAGTAGAAAAATTTATGCTTGAACAAAGAATAAATAAAAATTTATTTTAATTGTTTTTATTTTTTTATTCCTAATAAAAATAGTCTTTTATAACTATTATATATATATAATAAATCCACAAATAATTATTTTCTTGCTCTAACTATTTATTCAAGTACACTCTTGTATGTTAGTTAATTAGACTTATTTTTGTTATTTTATATATGTTTTCATATGCCAATAACATCTATAGATATAACTATCTATTATAATTAATGTGATTAATCAGGTATTTGTTTTGATTATGATATGAAATTATTGTAGATTAGAATCAATGTATAATAAATAATTAGTTGTTCATCGTAGCAAATAAGTTCAATTTTTGGATTTTCAAATTTGTTAGTATTAATAGCTTCTTTCAATTATGGAATTAAGCTTACTTTTGCCCAAAAAAAGTTCAATCCCACTAACATTTAACATAAAATAAATAAAAGAAGAGAAAATGCCTCTGACGAACTTTATGCATTGTATTTTACTTGATTGAATTTGAATTCAATAATATATCTTTTTAATATCAAGTTTTCCTCTAACTTAAAAATCACAAAATTAATAATCATATAAATAAAATTTTTAATATTTATAAAAGTGAAAAAAATGGTAGAGTGTATATAACATATCTTCTTATCTCCTTTAATTTTTATTACGATGAATTTAGATTTCCTTTTCCTTTCCATACACGAAGAAAAGAAAATTAACCAACCAGAATTTATTTATTAATTTTATATTTCTTCAATAGTAATATTTGATCACAAAATCCTTATCTTTAATAAATTCTTTTGTAAAATATTGCGGTTTACAGTAATTATTGATGAGGTAGAAAATAAATTCAATCCATGATGCGATGCAATGTCTAAAATATTCTGAAATAATCATTCTAACACATACAAAATTTTATGCATAATTTGTAATGCTAATATTGAAAAAAATACTTAGGTAAGTATTAATAAAAACACAACACCAATTATGCAAATAAATCATACAATTAAATACTCTATATAGTTGCTAGTATATATTGAGTTTATATGTCAATTTTGAATACTGTAATGCCAATTATTATAGTATTTGACAAAAAATATTGGTTTACAGTAATTATTGATGAGTGAGAAAATTTTCAATCAATGGTACGATACCTGTCCAAAATAGTTTAGAATAATCATTGTAAGACATATAAGAATATTACGCATAAAGTATTGGAATGACAAAAATAAGTAGGTAAGTAATGTAAAAGACAACATAAATTATGCAAATAAAATAATACTATTAAATGTTCTAAAATAATTGCAGATATAAATTGTGTTACATGTCAACTTTGCAAACTATAATGCAATTTTACACTATTTAACAAAACAATAAAAATGTGGATTAAATATCTTTGTAAACAATATATGGAATCAATTTAAAAAGTACACAAAAAATAAAAATAAAATTCACACACTTTTATTAGTTTCAATTTTGTTTATATATTTAATAAATACAAATTTTTCTTTCATAGTAAAAGACTATATCAAAATACAATTTCGGAGTTAACCATGTTTAATACCATTTAAGACCAAGGGAAGAATTTAGAACATCAATAAAGTCCTCAAGTGAATGTTATCATAAGGATAAAAAATGTGAAAAATAACAATATATTATCTATTTTGATATATGATTACACATGCCCTTAATGAAATATAATAACCAATTCCCAATAGAAAACATATATAAGAGTTTCTACCACTTTTTTGTAATGTCTAAAATACATGCACTTAATGAAATATAATATCCAATTCCCAATAGGAAAACGTATTTAAGTGTTTCTCTATTTTTTTGTAAGGCCTAAAATACCCGCCCTTAATGAAATATATTCCAATTCCCAATAGCAAAACATAATTAAATTACTCATCATCTATTTTGCATATTTTTTAGGATACAACCACTATTTCAACATAAATACATAATATAATAAGATGGAAGATTTGATTTTGTATAATTTTTTTTTATTATAATTAAAATTTCAAAAAATAAAAAATGAATCATATAATTTATAATTCCCAATGGGAAAACATAATTAAATTACTCATCATCTATTCTACCTATCTTTTAGTATACATCCACTATTATGGCATAAATACATGATAAGATGGAAGAATTTTATTTGTATAAAAATATTTATCATAACTATAATTTCAAAAAATAAAAAATGAATCTAATTAAAATGTAAAGAACTTTTAATTAGATAAAAAATGTAATAACTTTTTATTTTCATCTTTTGATAATGATTTTAATATAATGTGTATTACCTATCCATATACGTTGTAGAGAATATATTTGTTTAATCTATTTACTTTGATATTTTTGTTCTTTACATTTCACTTAGGTTTCATTTTTCTTATTTTTTGAATTTTTAATTAATCGTTTCATATTTGTTTCCATATATTATTTGATCTCATGTAAATATTTTTCCCTAATAAAAGAATGAAACACGCTTCATCTATAAAATGATGTTTGATACTTAATAGTAATTTTATCTTTTAGTATTGATAAAAAAATATACAGTTACAAAAGTTCAATATTATAGAAAAATCTTTAATTTTAAATGATCAAGTCATTGGTGATGTCGTTATAACAAATTTTAACCTGGGAATCTAAAAGAGAAACAAAAACTATTTTAGATTGGAACTAACCACATTTTGTGCTATCAATATGAATGAAGAGTTCAAACTTCAAAATTAAAATAGAATACTGAAACTAATTATATTATCATAGGTTTAAGACAATGAAGTGTAGGTTAGCGGATAAGATTACACTTTGTCTATGATCTAGGTCATGGGTTTGAGTTACCAAGAGAGTAGCTAAAGATCCATTGTAGATCTTCTTTTAAAAAAATTTAAAAATACAAAAAATACCAATATATTCTCTATATGTATACACATTTACACAATATGTTAACTAAATTTAATTATACTAGAAATTTTTATTAAATTCCACTTAAACTAATGTATAGTTTTTGATATGTTTAGAATCACATGTTTTTTCATTAACAATACGTGTATTTTATAATAAAATAAATTATTACTATTATTAATATTCAGTGCATTTTAGAGCAGCATAAAAGATTAATTTATTATTTTAACTTTTTATAATAATTTTAATATACTATATACCTATCAATAATTTAGTTTAATTAGTTTTTAATTTTTATAATGATTTTTTATTCATTCTTTCTTATTTTTTGAAATTATAATTAATTAATTTTGTAATATATTATCCATATATCATTTGATTTCCTGTAAATATTTTTGGCTAATAAAAAAAATCTGTACTGCATCTGTAAATAATATTTGGTATTTGATAGTGATTTTATTTTTTAGTAATGATAAAGAATATATAAATACATTTAAACAGTTCAATACTATATATAAAAAATATCTTTATCTTCAATTGATCAAGTAATTGATGATGTCGCTATAGGAAATCATAATCTAATCACCTAGAAGAGAAACATAAATAAGATGCAAATATTATATGTTCTTCTCATAAAAGAAAAAGTGTGTTAATATTTGAAAAGAAATAGAATTGATGTATAATGTTGTGACAAATAAAAAATAATAGTGAAAAAAATTTTAAAAAAAAGAAAGGTAAAAATAATTACGAATAAAAGAGTAAAGATATGTAAATATATTTTAAAATATATAATTTTTTATAAAAATACTAACAGCTAAAATGTTTATACTTTGTATTCTACATTATCATTCACTGATTATTTATTTATAATTTAAAAAATTAAAAATTTAAATCAAATTAGAAGTGTTATACGTACGAAGTACGCATTTTTTCTACTATATATATATATATATATATATATGTATATGTGCATGTGTTGATTGTTTCAATAGGTACTACGTGTTGCTATCCCAATTTTGGGGCAGACAGATGATCCTACTTGAGCTCGTGCTAATGATGAGCCACATGTTTTTCCTAAGGTTGATGGTATGGTGATCTCCTCTTCTAGACTCTTTTTAAATTTAATTATTTAAATTTAAATTTTTTTTTGTACATATCAATGTTCTTTAATTTATTTGTCTAAAAATCTTTTAAAAAATAGTATTTTGTAACTAATAGAGGTAACTACCTAAATAACTACCCATCTAGGGCCATCTACCAATAGTTTGTTTTTATAATAGTCTAAAAATTTATTTGTTATTTTCAATATAATATGAAGTTATTTTATATAAAAAATAGTTTCTAAATAAATATAATTTTTATATTGCACAAACGTTTAATTTGCCACTAGTGACAATGAAGCCCACTATAGTAATTCACTATTTAGTCATCCTATATAAAGCTGAAGTCAGTTATGTAATTCTCAACGTTTTATATGTCATTTCACAAATTCACAAACAAACAAAAAAATCAAAAATACTTTTTACATGACAAAGCCATGCTTGAAGATGAACTCCTTTTTTTCTAATTGTTAGATAAGTACGATGGTACAAGTCAATTAAGTAAAATAATAGGGCGAGTCAAATCTAAAAGAATTTGAATTGACTTATTTTACTTTGGACTCGAATCAAAGTTATTTAAATCAACTCATCTACTCAAATATGACTTCGACTACCACGTCTTTTTTTTTTTTTTTCTTCACAAAAATGATAGCCGTCATTATATTCAATACTATAAACAAGTATACAAGAGGGAGCAACTGCTCAATTTAACAATTGTGACTTTTTTAACTGAGCCACAAGGGAAAAGAGTTATTCCACTTGACATCCTTTTTTCAAGCTATTAGCTATTCTTGACATCCTTTTTTCAAGCTATTAGATTCTTTTGACACGAGAAAAAAAAAAGATCGTAGAAAATAGTTTACTAAGAGGAATAATGTCAATCTACCAATCGAATGATGATATTTGATTAGATTAGTTTATTAACTAAATAAATTGTTTGACTATTACCATCAAATACCAGTCAATTCAGTTAAAGTCAATTCAGTTAATCGGTTAAATAAGTTAATCAATTGTATTTTAGTGCATTTTAACCATATATTGCAATCTTGATGAATATATGTGATTGTTTCCATTCTCTCAGTAAATTCAGTTAGTCGGTTAAATAAGTTAATCAATTGTATTTTTGTGCATTTTAACCATGTATTGCAATCTCGATGAATATATGTGATTGTTTCCATTCTCTCGAAGACACTTGCAGACTGTATCTCATTTTAGTTCGTGCAAAGTCCTTCGTGGAAATTTTTATAAGGATCAATTTTATAGTATAGTATCATAAATTTATCGATTAATCGTTAAATGAATTATTCTATATTATCTATTTAAATGATGTGAAATAATATAAATCGATAGATCTATGTTACTATATCCACGAAAGAATTTACGAGCCTTCCATGATGACTTTGAAGTCACCCATTTAGGTTTACCGACAACAATGCTAATTTCTCTGGCAAAGTTGTCGCTAAGAAATTAGGAATGACAATGGGACAGAACAGCCCAAAGGACGGCAGTTAAGGCATGGAGGTTGAGGCGGGCGAGGTGGGTTAGGATGGAAATCCTAGGCTCACAGGCGGGTGGGGGTAGGTTGACTCAGATCTGGTCCACAAGTTGATCACTTTTAATTAATTAAAATTGGGTTAAATTATTAATTATTTTATTTGAAATTAGTAATTAATAATCTTAGTTAATACTTATAATTCAAAGATAGTACTTAATAGTCTAAATTATTATTTATTACTATATACAGTTATTATTAATTAGTACTATTTTTTATTTAAAAAAATTCACCCCTCTCACTTACAGTCTAGTTGACTCGAATTTATGACAAATAAATCATATGACTTATTTGTCTTATCACCTAAGTTGTATTTCGTTGTCATTAGTACTAATTTTTCAATCCTTATCATATAAGTTATAGCTAAAAGAAACAAATCATTAGTTATTAAATCATGTTATTGCATAACATTCCAAATTACTAATTAGTATTTCGATTTATTACTTATTATTTATAAATTATTATTAATTAGTACTTTATTTTTCAATATTTATTAGTACAAGTGATTACATATTGCTATTTCAAGTTATTAGACAAAGTAAATATTAATTTTATTCTAAGTTAATATTTATTAGTATAAGATATTCCTGGTTTTATTCAAAGTTATTACTTATTATTTAATTTGTTACTTATTAGTCCAAGAAGAAAGTACATAAATGTTATAGTACTTCTTACAATAAGTCTAATTTAATTTTTGTTACTACAAATTATTATTTATTAGTCCTAGAAGAAAAATATATAAATATATTTAGAAAAAGTGGTAGATAAGTAATCATTTAAAATGTAAAAAAAAAAAAGTATAAAAAATTAAAAATATGGTCAAGTCAACTGGCCAACCTGTTGACTGATAGTTTTGTCCTGGTATCATGTGGGTCAAGCCATGGACCGGTAAAACCAAACCTAATCCGATCTTATGGTACGGGACAGACCTAACATAGGCCAATGTAGTAATTAGTGGGCATACCAAGCTAACGGGTTCACCTAACTCAGTGTCATTTTAGTTGTCGGAGTTCCCTCTATAAATATATAGTTTATGATATAAATAAAATTGGTGGGTATGTGTTACAATTTAAAAAAAAAAATGTTCATGCAGCGCATGTGCGCTGAACGCAATAGCCAGAAATGTTCAGCGCACATGCGCTGCAGTTGTGTCGGTTTGAAATTGAAAAATGGGTAAAATGGAGAGAGTTGCAACTTTTGGTTCAAGAGGGGTGTTCCATGGATTGAAAAGGTTGTATTCCAATGGATTCCTCTTATCTTCCATCTCTATAAAAGAGAGTTATACTTCCAGCAATTCAATAGAACATTGATCATTAAAAATCTGTCTCTTCTTATACATTGTTCTTGGAAGATTTTTAATTTTGCTATTAAAAATCTCCAAGAATTTGTTGTATTCTAGAGGTAAATTGCTATTCACCCAAAAATAAACTATTGAATATAGTGTGAGCAATCAAAACCTTAAGAAAAGTGATATACACGTATCGAATTTTATTAGTTTTGATATTCCTAAATTATAATAGAAAAACACTTGTTACTTCATTCTTGCCATTTTATTTCCTCTAATCTTAACACCCTCTTGATTGGGCAGTAAATTAGTTGTCTCGATACCCCTATATATCGTGGTTGCCTATTGACGTACCACTTATCGCGCTCATAGTAAAACTGGCTGCTGATTGATCCTTTAGCCACTCTTCCGAATTTTCTGGAGAATTGTATAGTTTATGCAAAGTGCTTTTGTGGCTGTAGCTGTAACAAGGTAATTCCACGTTGCATGAAGAGCTACTAACCCTGTAGGTTGTAATATCAAAAGCTTTAGGTTTCACAGGAGGAAATGCGTGAGCAGCCGATGAAGGGCTTTTTGCCAAAGTTGAAGAGTTTTTGGTACGACAGAACTTGAATAAAGGAGATGTAGTTGAAGTGTGAATCGTTTGGTCACGATGTTTACCTTGAGTTGGTAATTATTTTTGAGGGAAAATGGAGTTAGTTTTGAAACGCAAGGGCATGTATTAATTGTTTATATATAAGTAGGGGATGAAGGATGGCCGGCTGCTGGGAGTTTTTCTTAATATAGAATGCTAATTCCAAATCATTATGGATGCGTTTGGATTGCAAATAATAGAGTGTTATTTGGTAAATAATATTTGATTTTGATTTTAGTAATTTTTAAAAATAATGTTGATTTTTAAAATAATGAAATAATTATTAGGATATAAAATAATATTTTGAAATAGCCATTTGGATTGAAAATAATGAATACTTATTATTTGGTGGGCCCATTTGAAAGTAAAAAGCATCAATGCTAATAGAAATATATCAATTGTGAAGATTCTTCACTTAATTTGATGAAAACCTGAAATTGCAACTTTCCCTCATTGCTATCAAACTCCACACACATAAAAGGGTTAATTTCACTTTACTCCCTTAATGCTTATACCCACTATCATTTTAATACCTAACGTTATTTTTTAGACATTCAAATCCTTCTGTTAAATCCAACTTAACATTCATTATCCTTTTAACAAAAATATCCTTAGTCTTTCTTCTTCCTGGATTTTCTTCTTTTTTTTCTTCTCTCTTTTTGTTGATATGATTGAATAAATTTTTTTTTTATCATTCATCATCATATCTTAAATTTTATCAAACTCTATTTATAGAAAGAAAATAAGATATTCTAGGGGTGATGATAAAATTTATTAACACATCAATAATTTGAGGGTAAAAATGCCATTTAGGTAAAAAATCTAACACCGTTAGTTTTGACATTTAGCCCAACGACTAAAATGTTTAAAAATAACATTGGAGTCATGCTAAAGTGATTATGAAGGTAAAATAAAATTAACCCTACATAAAAACCAAAAAAAAAAAAAAATACCAAAATCAACTGCAATAAAAAAAAAAATGATCAACATTTTGTACCCAATTTGATAACATTTTTAAGAGAACTAACATATACATATATTAAAACATTTGAATTGACAACGAAGTATAGTTTAGATTGTAAGGTATTTTCCTATGAACTATTAGTCATGGGTTCAAGTCACTAAAAAGTAGATGAGAGGGTTGGGTTTAAAAAAAATAAAAATATTTGAGCAAACTTACGAAATAAGTCAAATTAACCAAAACTAAATACATATCCATAGAAGCAAAGCAAATGCACAAAGGTGAATTATCACTACATCCATAAGGTGAATGTTCATAGACTACTAACAAAAGATTGTAACAAACACAAATTACGATAAAAATATACGATTCTAAGAATTACTAGACATAAATTTAGACGTCCATATGCGAAAGTAAGGACTGCTAAAAAAAAAAAGAATTCCACTGCTTATACATAATTACTAACTGAATATTTTTTAAAATATAAATATGTTATATTTAGATGGGTGGATTTGAATTATAGGAAAGATTTGAAATGAATGGATTGAATGAGGTGGACTTGAAATTATATAAAATTTGAGTGAATTTAAAATCTACTCATTTAACCATTAAAATTACACATTAGTTGGTGGATTTTAAATTTCCAACTAAATCAATTAACTTGTTTTGATAACCTAACGATGGTTTTGGTTTTTAAATATAAGTCCACCCAAATCTTTCTATCCAAATACAACAATAATGAATAAGACATGAATAGTGCAAATAATATATTATATGAATAATGAATAAGACAAAATATGAATAGTGTAAAATATTATTTAGATAATTATCCACTGACCAAACAGCTTATTATTCTGACCACATATTATTTGGCAAATAATGCCTATTATTCGCAATCCAAACGGATCTATTTTTTCTACTAACCATATCAATATTAAGTGGAGTTAAGATATATGCAGAGGTTAATTTCAGTTTACCCCTTTAACGTTTAGGGTTACTATCACTTTAATTTTTAACATTATTTTTTAGACACTAAAGTTCTTGGACTAATGGTCAAAGCTAACGATGTTAAATTTTCAATCATAAATTGACAAGTTTACCCTCAAATTAGATGTGGGCAAATTTTTTCTTAAAACCCAAAATGTCTTATTTAATTTTCATAAATAGAGTTTGATGAAATTTAAAATATAGTGATAAATGATTAAAAAAAATGATTGAATCATGTCAATAAATGAAAGAGAGAAAAAAAATGATTCAAGTAAAAATGAGGAAAAAAAGAAGAAGAAGAGAGAATAAGCGTATTTTTGTCAAAGGGCAATGAATGTTGAGTTGGATTTAATGAAAAGAATTAAGTGTCTCACAAGTAACATTAAAAATTAAAGTGATAATAACTCTAAACGTTAAGTGGATAAAATAAAATTAACCTATATGCAGATCAACTCCTTAACCCGAACTTGAACTATCTTATGCCTTCAATAGTTGGTTGCCCCCTACATCCAATTTTTTGGCATATTTATTTGTGAGACATTCTATGCTGTTTAGGAATAGAGAAATTTTATTTTGGACATGACCAATCACTATAGGCATGTCTAGTAGTTAGTTTTAAATAAATAAGAGGCTCCTATTTGACGTGGAGAGTCCAAAATAGGGAGACATGATTTTTAAATGAGTGGGCTCTCAATGCTAAATGGGAACCCCTCGTCGGCCTAAAACCAACTACTAGGCATCTAACTATATATAAAGGAAGAGGTTTGGTATGGTGGTTTAGACTCTTTTTATATTTACTAAGTTTTTAATTTTTTGGTAATTACCAATGTTATTTAATTTAATTTATTTGTTTAAAAATATTTAAAATAGTAACTACCTAATTAATCACCCATCTATTAATAGTTTGATTTTGAAAAAAACCTAAAATGTACTTGCTAATGTTAAAATAATGTATAAATTAATTTCTTTCTTTAAATAAATATAATTTTTATGTTGCACACACATTGAATGTGTATTTTTCACTAGTGCCTAATAGTCTATTATGTTCAAAATAAAATTTTGCATAAGAGTGGGCCAGGACATTAACTCTAACTAGTTAATGCTAACGTGAACTTGCACGTGCTTGGAAGACATCTCGTTGTCGCCGCAATTAAAGACTCGTGCCCAAACTAAATTCTACCAAAACTGAAAGACGTCGTCTTCTGCCGTGGTTAAATTTTTTCGAGGGTTTTTCTTGTGTGACTGATAGTTGTAATACTTTAAAAAAAAAAAAAATTTGCATTACTCAACTTCGTACAAATTTCTGAACTTCAGCACTCTAGTATAGAGTAGTTCTTGACTGCAGGGTGAGTATGACAGCTGTTGAGATGACTGAAAAGTAAGGAAATTCCACCACTTTTCAATCATCTGAAAATTTGCAATACTCAGGGTGTGTTCGTTTGGATTGAAAATATTTTTTTGAGAAAAATATTTTATATGAAAAAATACCATTTTTCATACAATTTTTTGGTGTTCGGTTGACAAAATGAAAATATTTTGAAATAAAAAATTTTAGCGGTTTTATCTTTAATTTTATGAATACAAGTTAAAAAAAATTATAACAATGGTAATAAATACTTTACAAGTAATTGTGATTAATAAAAGATTGATTTTGTTTAAAATTAAATGATAGTACAATATAGTAGTAAAATATGAATAATGATAGTTATATTAGTGTGGTACCCATGATTGAGAGAAAAACGAATGAAAATGAATTGAAAATGAAAATACTATTTTAGCATGTGAAATTCTAAAAGTAAGTATTTCATATTTAATATCACTCTTGAATTATTCGGTAAATAACTTACGTTCAAAATTTCGTAAGTTATTTTCAGCCAGAGGAAGGAAAATTAGAAAATATTTTACACCGAAAAATATTTTCCAGTGTTTGGCACCAAAAAAATTTTGGAAAATATTTTCATTGTGAAGTGTGAAAGCAAAGAATTTTCTATATGGTATACATACTCCTTTGTAAGGTATATCAATATAATTTATGACAACTCCAATATGTATTTGCAATACTATTCTTGATATAAAATTGTTTGATTTGAATTCTCTTAGAATTTTTCAACAATAATTAAGAAGAAAATATGATTCAATTGTTTTTATTCTCTCTTTAATTAAGTGTTCTCTAATTTTTAAAACCAAAACAGGTATAGCATAAATTAATTAGAAATACTACCAGTATTAAAGGAAGTTATCCTATTTGAGTTCCTTATTATCAATCAATTGTAATACAAAGTTAATACTATTGGATTTTTTATTGATCAATTTTAAATGTGTGTGTGTTTTTTTTTCTATCACAGGCTAGATAGATAAGGAGATTAATTGTAGTTCTGATAGTAACATAATTTTGTGTTGGGATAATTCACTCAAAGTTCCATTTGAATTCGACAAGGATTGTTGGTATAATTAAATCAAATTCCTCATCAATGAGGAAATATGTCATTGTTGGGTTTGTTAGTTTAGTTGTTTAACATATTTAGTGTTATTTGCTAGTTTCTATTATGATTATATTTCGTAACCTAATTAGGTTCTTAGTAATCAAGTCTTGTGACTTGTAAATAGAGGGTGTGTCAAATTATTCTATTGAGAAAAGTTGAGTTGCATGTATAGTATAGCAAAATTTTAGAATAGAGATAAATGTTATTATACCGTGAGTTTAAATTGAGAGTTGGGATGTGCGTTATTTTATAATTTCTCTTTTTATCCCACATATATTTATATTTCATTGCGTGTTTTTATGTGCTAACAAAGATGAACAAAAGCAGGCTGAGGAAACTTTTGTTTCAAAATATTCCAGAACAAATGAGTGAAATTTAAAAGTATTCAACACCCTGTGAAGGTATGATTTTTTATGACACCGAAGATGCTCATGCATGTTATGAGACATACTCAAGACATAAAAGTTTTAGTGTACGTAAAAATCACACTCGATTTTTTCGTAAGATAAATCTTTGATTGAATAATAAGAGTAGTTTACATTTGTTCAAGAGAAGGGTATAAAAAAGGTTCTGAAAATAAAAAAGATACAATCAGTGTGGAGTGGAGCATGCAATTACAAGAGTACATTTGCCATCTCTAATGGCACTTAAAGATGTTGATCCTATTGATGCATCAATGGAGGTAGTTCTAGTTGATCGGCGCGGTGACTCGAGGCTCAGAGAGCTAGAAGATAAAGTTCAGGAGCTGTATTTTGCGCAGAAAATAATTTAATGTTAGCAGAGGAACTGGGCAAACTCGTTGCTGTCACTTGTTTATATTTCATTATAAGACTATTAAATTGTTGGATTTTACGGGGTTTTTTTCCGGTGGAACAAGGTGATCTTCATATGCGCTGGACATTTGCGAGCAAAAGATTACAAGATTTCCAGAAGTGCATAGGGCTTTGCTCCCAATTGGGAATCTATCCATGGGACTCTGCATGCATCGAGCTATTCTATTCAAGGTAATTTGTTATGTTCCTCTGACTTCATCTTACAGCACACGATGGAATGGGGGTGAAAATATACGTTTTATGTAGTGTAAAATTTGAAAGAAAAAAAAAAGATTTATTTTATTTTTTATCCTCACAAAATTTTGAACTTTTATTATTTTATTTTTAATTTCAATATTATACAATTTATTTGAGCTTATTCTCTCTCTCACACATGCACACACTCACTTTTATATAATTTCATTACACCACTACAATATTTTAAAACCCTATTAAACTCATTACCTATCGAGCACTACTTTTTCTTTTATCTCTAATTTTACTAAATTCCATTATGGGGAAGAAGAACATGCAATATAAAATATTTTCGAAGATAAAAAAAAAAAAAAAAATCATACCTTTGGGAAAGAAAAGAAGTCAACCAAATTCAACAGAAATATACATATTTTTCTCCACAATAATCATAGTAAGCATTGTTTGTTATAATTACAAATTATGTTATTGTTTCTTTACGTGATTTTAAATATATGAATTTATTATGCTTAGTTAGTAATAACTAATTTACTATAAATCATAAATAAATAACCAATTTTTTTGCTATTGTTTCATGAAATGGACTTACTTATTGATTTAATTTAGAAGTTATTGTTATTATTTTAAATAAGAAAATGTATTTTTTAATAAAATTTTTATTAGTTTGTTATTTTTCACCTAACATAATCACTTATATTTAACTAGTTACAAAGATAAATTTGTGAACTGATGTCAGAATATGAGAACATGTAGGGAACAATTCTATAAAGATGATATGTACGAATTTTGTAAATATATGGTCTGCTATTCGCTACTAAGACATTTTAATGTTTTGGTTATCTACCTATTTTTGTATTAAAATTGTGTTACTGATTCTTTTATAATCAAAATACTTGCACATAGTTATATATATTTACGTAATTAGTAATAAAGTATAGAAGTTAGAAAAATTCTAGGATCCCATTAAAGTATGATACCGTCGTACTTTGTATACTTACACAATATAATATCATTTAGTTTAAGAATATAATTATATATTAAAAGTTTTAAAATACAACGGTATAATATCTTTACTAAAAGTTATACATAAACTTTCCCCATTGACATCTGGCTACGGCCCTGTTCATACCAAGATAGAATTTTATAAAATTTCTTTTACCGCAGTTATCAACTCAAATTTTATTTCCCTTTGAATAGATTACGTGAAAATGTAGCGTTGATTACATTGTTGGCTTGTGTTTAATATTTGAACTTTACACTTGAATTTAACGTTTACTTCTTATTTTTCCTCCTGGGTCATAGTATAGTTCAAGTTTCATAAGCTTAGTTGGCTGTCAGTCTTGTGGTTAAAGTAAACAAGTAACCGGTTGCACACGCCCCAAGTTTTACTCGCTGGATGAGAAGGTAAAAGTAGGGAAAATTTTTTTTGTTATTCACTCTGTACCGTTAGATGATTATGATTAAAAAGTAAATAAATATTCTTATTTTTCAGTCATTTCAATAGTTATAATATTCATTTCGTATTATAATGAATAAGACGTACCCTCGTCACATTTATCTCTGGAGAGAGTGCTATTTTGCTGTATCAGCACGTGGAAAACAAAACCAGATGCAAAAAGAAATAAGGCATCATGATAATGGTGAAAGATAAAAAGTCATATTGTTCTTGATCTTAAGACATGATTGTGATATCACGCCAATGCATTGAACCTAAAAGAACAGAGCGGGTGTTTAGTTTCATACAACTGTCCGGAAGTTATCGCAGAGTAGGCAGCCTTAGGCTTAGGTGCTTGTCTTCAATACTGTGTAAAGATTTCTTTTTGCAAGTTGGATGGGACGCAGGCGACTTACTGACTTGAGTTATTGGGTTCCTAGTGCTTGTGGGACACACTGATAAACATATTATACAGGAAGCAAGATAGTGATCGGAAGTTAATTTTATGTGCAGAAATTGGCAGATTATGTAGGTTTGCCATGCAAGCTGGCTCGAGGCTGCAGGTATTGTGATGCAGACCATAGATCATCCTGTCTCTATAAAAATTGAGGATGACAAGAAGTTCTCAAGGTAATGCAATCTGTATTTTCTTTTAGTTTTTCATCAGATTTTATATTTGGAGGAAAGAGGGTAATGAGAGGAGGCCATATTTAAAGATGTAGTTCTCTTATTACATTGTTCTTGACTTTTGTGTATTAATGGGCTGGGAGAATCTAACAGGTTATTTCTTTTACTGGTAGCAAGTTGACTAGCTAACTGTTAAATGATCTTTTACATGTTATATTTATGCTTTGTTGGATTCCCCCTTTGTTTTGCTAGGACTTCCACTTTTCTAGAAACTCTTGTTTATTCTTAAAAGCTATACTTGGAAACCTTCTTGTTATACCGGTTTATAATGCTAATTCTGCTGTTTTTTTATCTTTATGGTAAAAAGCATTTACTTTGAAGCTTACTACACTCCTAGAAACTGTATGACATTTTTTTTACATGACCATATCACCATTTAGGCTAACAAGGAGTATAATATTGTTCAGAATATGTCCAGACTCTATGTCCTTTTTAGATCATGGATTCTTGTTGAAAATATGTTTTAATGTTTTGATAGGGAATTTGTAGTTGATCTAGTTGGGCAACCAGGAAATGTGCATGGTGCAGATCATGGTTCAAAAACTCGGCCGAGTAGGAACCGGAGTGGAGGCTACTGCTACGAGTCGGAACCGGGACATGTCGGAGACACCGGAACCGACATCGGAGCAGGAAGACTCGAACGATCCTCGGCGCATCGTGTGAGTGAAACGTTAAATCGTCCGAGTCAACTCGGTAATTTCTCAACTGAAGCCCTACTCGAAGATGATGAGGAAGGCAAAGAGTGCCAACTGCAAGAACCGTTGGCCGGTCATAGCTAATAGCTAATACACCTGCCATTGGAAAAGCCAATCCCTAAACGAAGTTCCGGATAAATGTCAGATAGCCAAGATCAAATGGCCCTGCAGAAAACGCCACACTGACTTCTTCGTATTCTAATGGAAGGAGATTTTCATCAGCTTTCTCCATTATAGCCAGGCCATGTTGATAATGATCAGAGACAGGAAAATCCCAAGAATTTTTCTTTTTCTATAAGTAATTAGAAAGATGATCAAATTAGATATAGAGAATGAATAATATTTTCTGCAAACTAATAAAGTTGACATTCCATCATGGCACCAAGTGATGGCATATGAGCCAAAATATGATCTCCACTAAATAAATCCATTCTTGCTAAGCTAATTTAATTTGACAACTAAATTAGTTGTGATGTTGTATAATTTTTAGTTTTCTTTTTAAAATTTTTTAGATTTCGTATATAATAAAATATGTATATCACCCGATACACGACCGATACACCTAAAACGATGTGGAACGATACGTTCTGTAACCGTTACCACGACCGCTACTTTGAACCAAGATGCAGATTCGTCAATTAACGAGGGATTTCTTTCCTCATTGCCTTCTCCCTTTCAGATTTCTCATCTAAAAGATTATCAACACCCTTACTTGGATGATCAAATATGTGGTCAAGTACAAGGTCAATCTTTAAGAACGTATGCGCTCCTAAAAACCTACCGTATTCAGGTACTTATTAGCATTGAACTTCTTGAACTTCCTGACAGATCAAGAATTGTTTGAGTCATTGATTTGGGTATCATACTAGAAAACATGAGGAGTATGGTACAAATCTTTCAGTGATTAATTTGTGCCATGATGTGTTGCTTTTTGTTTATTCTATTGTATTTGACCTGTTCCATGTCATAATGATAAAATATATTGCCTTTTTCAGTTTGACGCTTATTTTCCATGTCTTGCAGGCAGTGTGGAAGCGGGGCATGCAATAGAAGGCCTCAGCCTGCACCAAAATCCGAGGGATATGATGTACTGTCTGACTAATCAAGCCTCTGGAAGTGCAATGCCTGCACCTATTGATGTTGTTGCTGGAATAGCAGGGGATGAATGCTCTATATCCAGGGATGAAAATGTCGCTATCAGCCAGGGATGCAAAAATGAGATTGCCTTACCTGGAAATTTAGTTGTATGTGCTGCTGGCATGCAAATTGCAGCTAAATTGGTGTTGCCTGCTACGACAAGTCTGATGGAGGTTGAGAGCAGATCTAAGAAGTGCCGGAAGTACCCTGTTGGCGGCCATTCAAGATACTTGAATCCTGAACCTTCACTTGCAATGGATTGGCTTGGGATATCATGGGATGAATTACATATTAAGGAGCATGTTGTTGCTAGTACTTCCTTGCTGTTTTTCTCTAACATGGAAACCTTCAGAACTACTGTTAATTTTATTGTCTTTGTAGTAATTAATATGTTATCATTCCTTCCAGGTTCATTTGGGACAGTGCATCGAGCTGAGTGGCATGTGTTGAGATCAAACGCGGAATAAATACAATTAATGAGAAATCAAGAACACAACAATTTAACGAAAAACAAGTCACAACATGAAATATGAGTGACACACAAGATTTAACGTGGTTCGACTTAATTACCAAGCCTACGTCCACGGAGAACAAACCTATTTTTTATTATGAGAGAAAACACACATACAAAAATATAACTCCAAGCATGAATCCCAAACTTAACCCTTACATAACCTCTCTCACCCCAAGAACACTCTCACCTCAAGTATAGAACTACATGATTCCTAACTTGTATTTTCTCCTCTTGTGTTATGTCTTTGTAGTTAGTCAATCACCTATTTATAGGAAACATTATTTGGTTACCGCTCCAAGTAATAATAGAAAATAACTTGTCTCACAACCTAAACCCTATACAAATAAGAAATTACTTGGCAACTACTCCAAGTAAGTAAACTATTACGAAACTACTTACTCTCTACACAAAAGAAATTACCTAAAAGAAAATTAGCCAATTTCATAACAAATCTCCACCTTGGCGAATATTTCTTTTAGCAAACTCAAACCAACAAAAACTATAACCATTTGCCTGCCACCACCAATTCACATGGTGACTAGCTACACACACCAAATCAATACATTCTTGTTTCTAATTGATTCAACCGGTAAATGAACATGTGTAACTAACTGAGCCCAACCTTCAATCAACAGGCTAAAAAATTGTTCACGAGAGGGGCCTCAATTCTCCCTCCCCTTCAGCAGGATTGTCTTTCTCACCACCATTTGCAACTTGGAAGCAACCTTGGATCCCTTCGTTCCCAATCTATTGATGTAACCAAATGGTACAAATTACAATACTTCTTCTCTTTCAACAGGATTGTCCAGCCATGTATGGTTTCAAAACTCCACCTTCAACAAAAACTCGTAGCCTTAGAGTCTAACTGATTCAAAGAAAATTAGATTCTTTCATATTTTTTAGATATGCCACACCACCAAAAAAATAAACCACTCCATTTAATATTTTGATTTTCACTACTCCAATACCCATGACTTCAAATGTATACCCGTCACCCAAAAATAAAAACTTGTCTTCTTTACTTGAAGTGCATCAAAATATTCTAATCAGGAAAAAAACATTTAAACGCAACCAGAATCTAAAATCCAACATGGAAGAAATATCCAAATGGAGATCGTGAGAATATCTCCACTTGATGCATGATGTCCAAAATCAATATACATTTGACTCCACCATTTTTCTTGACCCTTGAATCACCTGCCTTAAATTCACCATCAAGTATCATTCCTTTTCGATTCTCTCCTCGAGCAATTAATGCATATTTTGTATCTCACCGTGGTTTGCCTTCTTTTAAGATATCAGATGATTGCACATTCTCGAGTACCAAAATATCTTTTTCGTATACCAGAGACGTTGTCACACTTTCGTAGAAATCAGGGATCCTGAGATAAGAAGTAAAATGTCCTAATCTTCCTCCTCGATTTTAACACAAAATGTTGAAGATAATCCAAAATTTCGCTGTGTCCATAACAAAGAGTCAAATCGAATCTATGCATCTTGATTTCAACTCTTTCCACTCATCATCCCTCATGCTTGTTGGCTTCACATCCTTTTCCTTCAATACCTTTTTGCCAAACCATGTTAAACAATGATGTTCTTTACTTTTCTAACCGAAAGAGTAAATCTTGTACACCTATTAAATTGTTGAATTGAAAATTGCCACCAAAAAGCATGAACACCCATTTAATCTCAATAGTTAACCATAACCCAACTAAGCTCTGATACCAATTTGTTGGGATCAAATGCAGATAAATACAACTAATGAGAAATTAAGAATACAACAATTTAATGAAACAAGCCACAACATGAAATATGAGTGACACACAAGATTTAATGTGGTTTGACTTAATTACCAAGCCTACTTCCCCGGAGAGAAAACCTATTTTTTATTATGAGAAAAAACACACATACAAGAATATAACTTGAATCCCAAACCCAACCCTTGTATAATCTCTCTCACCCCAATAACACTCTCACCTCAAGTATAGGACTACATGACTCTTAACTTGTATTTTTTCCTCTTGTATTATGTTTTTGTAGTTAGTCAATCACCTATTTATAGGAAACATTACTTGGTCACCACTTTAAGTAATAATAAGAAATAACTTGTCTCACAACGCAAACCCTATATAAATAAGAAATTACTTGGCAACTACTCCAAGTAAGTAAACTATTAGAAAACTATTTGCTCTCCACACAAAAGAAATTACCTAAAAGAAAATTAGCCAATTTCCTAACAACATGGATCGGTTAGTTGAAAATTTTCTAAAATTGTGCTCCTTTTCAAAATTGTTCTTTTTTTATGCCTATTGCAAATCATGTTTCCGGGCCAGTGGAACTCGCATTCGGAGAATGCGAGTTCCATGAGCTCCATTCCCCGAATGCTAGCTCAGTATTGTTTTTAAAAATATATATATATTTTCGCAGACCTCGCATTCGGAGAATGCGAGGTCAGTCAGGCCTTTTATTCTGCGAGGCCAAAGCTGGCCTCGCAGAATATTCCTCCCCAAAGTTTCTGCACAAACCTCTCCTCCTCCTCCTCCTCAAAATTTCTGCAGAAATTTGTCCTCCTCCTCCTCCTCCACCTTCTCCTCCTCGTCCTCCTCTGTTCCACCACCATCTATTTTTCCTCCCCTCTACAACAATTTCCACCTCCATTCCACCACCACCACCACCACCGCCACCCACCACCAAAAATATTTCAGGTAAATTTAATTTATTTATGGAGTTCAATAATTTTGATTAATACATTTTTTTAATTTTGTTTAAATAATTAATTTTGTTAATGTAAATGTTTTATAAATATATTTTGTGTTGGTAGTTTATATTTTTTATGTTTTTGTATTTTAGTTTAATGATATGCTGCTTTGATTATATCCCTTTTTTTTTGAATATTTAGAGAGAATGGTTTTTGGCTCGGGATATATCTTGTAGGTTTGATTTCTGTTGATTGCGGTGAAATTTGTGGTTATGTTGTCTGTTATACTGAAATTGTGGGATGTTATTGCATTTTTTGTAGTCCTTGTCGGGCATATATTACTCGTAACCCTTACCGGGTTATTGCATTGGTTGTAACCCTTGTCAGGCATATATTACTTATAAGTGTTATCGATTTGTTGTGTTGTTTGTAACCCTTATCGGGTATGACCGGCGTCAGAGAGAATCTTGAAGATATAGAGGATCTCTGTCAAATTTTTTTTAAAAAAGTCTAAACATATTCCGTATCCAAAAATGGGGTCTAAACATGTTCGATCCTTACAGGGAAATGGCATTTGATAGACCCCGTCATATTCTCCTTTATTGGGGAGGAGAAATAAACTATGAAGGCGGTACTATGTCCTACCGGCCAATGGTGAGCAAGAAACTATTCCGAATAAAGCAACGGATTAGTTTTGTTGAGTTAGTTGACAAGATATACGAATTCATGGAGGTTGATAAGGAGCAGATGAAATTGAATATTGTGTACAGACATATAGTTAGTCGTGGTGTTTACTCTGGCATTCTATTGACAGATGATGATGGTATGGATGGTATTTTTGATTTGTTTGATGTCGATCCAACTTTTTGTGCTGAATTATTTATCGAGACTGAAGAAATTCCGCACGTACATGTAAGCAACAATGTAGGGGTGTATGGTATGGGGCCAATGATGTCTCTCATGCATTCGACCATGGACGACCAGTCGCTGCAGTCCAATGCGCAGAGTCTCTTTGAACACTATCCGTGGTCGTTTGAGTTTTACAACCCAACTTGTTCATTTTCAATGTCAAACTCAATGCAATCTGATCAAGCTATTGGCGCGCAGTGTAATAGAGACACCACTGTATCTAGAAGGCTCAAGTACCATGCAATATCAACATATGGAGAAAGGTCTCGTAGATGAGGGTTTGACAGCGGATAGTGGTAATAGTGACTCGTCGTGACATGCATTAGACGAGGATTACGAGTCAGGGTCAGACTCTGAAGATATATCGGATGATGATTTTGACGAGGATTTAGGGACAAATAATGATTAATGTCATACACAAGAGGATGTTCCTGCTTATCAACCCAGGGGGATGGCTTTTTTCAATGATCTTGGTAACTACGGTGAGTACGATCCCATAGACCGCAGTGATAAAGATGGGCTGGTTTATTGGAATAAAGAAAAAAATAATATTCGATTGCACATGTACTTTGAAAGTAAGGAACAAGTTAGTAAGGCAGTTACAATGTGGTCTATAGCTGCTCAACAACGAGAATTCAAAATCATAGAGAGCCGAAAGAGAACATGGGCGGCTAAATGCAAGACTGCGTCTTCCGACAGATTAGCTGCCGGAGATTGTGATTGGAGTATTCGGGTACGTGGAAATGAATCTCTTACTGTGTGGAAGGTCACGAAATGGGTAAAAGATCACGTATGTCTCGGTGAAATATCTGGTAACAACAACAAAAATCTTACATCTACAGTCATTGCTAACCAAATTATGCACTTAATTGAAAATGATCCTGGGCACAAGGTCAAACAAATTCAGGCATATGTTAAGAACAATTTCAATGTTACATCACTTACAAGAAAGTTTGGTATGCTTGCAAGAAAGCGATTGTGCTTGCATATGGAAGTTGGGCATCTAATTTTCAACAATTACCCCAATACGTTACAGAAGTACTACGCTCCAATTCCCAAACTATGGTGCAATGGCTACATCATTCCAACAGTAGCGAGGTTGTGAAAATTTTCAAATACATATTTTGGACATTTATATGGCCATCAATTGATGCATTCCATATGTGTAGACCTGTCTTATGTGTTGATGGCACGCATCTACGAGGGGAGAATCGGGGTAAATTACTTAATGCCGTCGCTTTGGATGCTAACAATCAGATTTTACTTGTTGCTTATGCAATTGTTGATGAGAAAATAATACAAAGTTGGGGTTGGTTCATAGAGCAGTTGAGACACCATGTTGTACATGACTTGGAGACTGTTTGCACAATATCTGACCTGCATCGTGGCATTGTGCATGCTATGAGTGAGTCCCCTTTATAGTAGGAACCATTTGCATATCATAGATTCTGTCTGCGTCACATTCGGAGTAATTTTATGACCAAATACAAGAATGTAGAAGTGAAGAAGTTGTGTTGGTCTCCTGGTGTCAAGTTACAGAGGCGGAAATGGAATAAGCACCAACAAACGATACAGCTGCAACATCCAGAGACATGGAGATATCTGGCAGATATTGGGCTTGACCGTTGGTGCCTTGCTCACGATATCTGAAATCGTAGGTGGGGAATACATGGTACAAATTCTTCTAAGAGCTACAACAACGTGTTGCGCAGAGTTAGACTACTTCTGATAAAGGCTATAATTGATAGTACATTCCATCGTGCTTAAAACTATTTGTTGATAATATTGCACGGGGTGCACACTGTCGCACGTCAATTACACCAAAGAATTAGAAAAAAATTGTTGTCAGCAGACAAAAAAGGTGCAGGACACACAGTCATGGTTTTTGATCAGTCGACTAGTGTGTATCGAATTAAAATACCTCGTTGTGTGACTGGTCGTGGTAGAAATGTACAAACTGTCAATTATGTACAGCAGACATGTACCTGTGGTAAGTGGTAAATGTATAGGTTTCCATGTTCGCATGCTTTGGCAGTTTGGAGGCATAAGGGTGATTAACCAACCCGACTGCTTGCGGACCATTACACTACTCGCATATATCGAGACCAGTACAACGTTCGTAGATTTGTTCCACAATCTAATACAGATGAGTTGCCTCCTACAATTCATTGGCAGTTACGTGGTGATGACAATATGTCCGTTGAACGCCGGGCAGGTCGTGTACGTGCGAGGCGCATACGAAACGAGATGGATATTAGGGATCGCCGTGAACCTAGGAGATGTACGAATTATCATGAACCGGGACATAATCGCAGGAATTACCCTTCGCGACAACAATGATTTGTCTTTTTATTGTGTTGTCTACATACTCATTGTATTCTATGAATGTAGTTTGTTTTTAATGTATTCGTTTATCAAAAAATATTGTATTATCAAAAAATATTTGTCTGATCATTGATTACTATCAAAACATATTGTACAATCATTCATTCTTTTCATGATTATTTGTTTAGGTATGGATGATCAGTCGAGAGAGCTTGTTCATCCTGGACCATATATAGATGATATTATATCACCTACGACGCCGCATAGGGCTAGATATATTTTTGACTGTCTTATCGATGATTTCACACTACAGGTTAAGCGTTGTGATGGGACTTTTTGGGATCATCCACACATGCCTATACCGGCACGGGTATGGCATTATATTTATTTGGCAGGTTTCGAGGGCATCACATCTTTAGGACGTATTTCAGTGGATCATGCTTTGATCACCAGTCTTGTGGAGCGATGGCGACCAGAGACACATTCTTTTCATCTGCCCATTGGAGAGGCCACCATCACGTTACAGGATGTAGAGGTACTGTGGGGTTTACACATTAACGGCCCGCCCGTGACGGGTAGAGACACTGCTCATTCCGCAGATGGTTGGAGCCAATTATGCATGGAGTTATTGGGTTTCATGCCTGTCAGATCAGACATTGACGGTGGTCGTTTGAAAGTTGGATGTTTGTTCGTCGCATTAGATCGTCCGCTTCTCGATGATGCGACTGATGACATGTGTCGACAGATGGCATGTACACACTTACTTGTACTTATTGGAGGTATTTTATTTTCAGACAATTCAGGCAATAAAGTGCCACTACTGTATCTTCAGTTGCTCAGGGACTTGAAGACTGTGGGCACGTTATAGTTGGGGATCAGCAGTTTTAGGCACACTGTATCGCAGTTTGTGTGATGCCACTTCTGTGGAGTTAGAAATATTTGCGAACCAGTACATTAGTACAGGTATATTTCAGTACTTCATATTCATATATTTTATATTTGAGTACCTTATATTCATTTATTTGTATACAGTTATGGGCTTGGGAGTGCATACCGACACTGCATTCTATCCGGTTAGAGCCCGTACAGGAGCATCACGGAGCATATGGATCTCGGTACATATGTTTTGTTGATCTGTTTAATTAAACATGTTAACATTGGATTTGATATTTATTAATTTTTATTGCAGGTGGGATGTTGGATTTGATCTACGCAATGCTCCTCGTCATGTTTTATCTATTTTTCGAGACCAGTTACATATTTTGCAACCCAATGAGATACATCCGTCGATTACATTTCTTTTGTACATTGTCGTCCTCGAATTTCGTTTATTTACTAATTTTTTTTCGACTTCTTTGGTATTATCAGTTTATATGGTAGCCATTTTTTGATGAGCTGCTTGATATGCTTTCCAATTACTGCACTGCTGGTCGTGACAGATGGCGTGCAGTTACTTATTTGATATGTTGAGAGATCGTGGAATGTTATCTCCCTCATCGGGTTATGTGACAATTCGGTTTGCACCAACCCATACCAGATCAGAAATTGATTGGTAATCAAGTTGTATTTCATTTGATAGACCGCCGTGGTCGAGCGAACAATGATTGGGAATTGACCCACCGACAATATATAGATATTTAGGGCGCAAGAACGGATACAGTTGAGGTTGGTCTCCCATGTGTTGATACTACACATGCATCGGGTGATTACATGCAATGGTACCGAGCGAGGACGGTGATGTACATATCCAATTCTAGTCAACGCCCTACTTTTGCAGAAAGCTACCTCGGCGATGGTGCACGTGCAGATTATCTTGTAAGTAATTATTCATTTTTTCTTATTGTTTTTCTTTTTCAAATTACTTCAGTAAAACTAATTTCAACTTTCACTGTAGATGGATTCCATGGCTAGATTGTACTACATGTCATTGACAACATGACTGAGGACGATACTCCGGATAGTAGTACATGGGCACAGATCAGCCATTTCGCTTCTCAATCACTATGGATGCAGATACATCGAATCTACTCGTCTTGATCTTCGGCCTCCGTTAGTTCCTGTTTACGTTCGACATCCACACCAGGCACATGATCCACATAGAATAGAACGGGCAACACGGCGGTAGTCGTCGACGTCGTCGAGTTCCATCCCCTCGACCCCATGTAGATGCTGGATCCCCTAATGTTAACATACCATTCGAGGGTGACACTTCACACATACTTTCGCCAATGCGCACTCCGGTGGGACCATCATCTTTCCGACAGTCGTTCACTAGGCCTGATCCAGAACATACTGGTCCAACCGTTTCAGATGAAGAACATGAACACGAACAAAGCATACATTCGTAGGCAGAAATTGCTCACCATACTCAACAGCAAGACACTCCTTTATTTTAATCTATAATGTCCGTCGATCAAAAAGGGTGCCTAAACCTAGAGAGTGTGGTACGGGCGGGAGATTTGGAGATCATAGACATTGACATTTGTTATTACTTCTCGCAATTATGTGTGATTGATGTCCGTTATTTGTATATCATTGTTCGCCCTAGTCGGGTACTTTTTTATTGTTATTAGGTTTGTATTTATGTTTTTTAGCCCTTGTCGGGCTTTTATGGATGTTTGTTGCCCTTGTTGGGTTTGGTTGTTGGCAGGGAGAATGTTCATAAAATAGGTGAGATTATGTCAAAATTTTATCAAAAATATGATAAATTAATAAATTTGCGGGTTTACACATTTCATTCGCGTACTATTTCGTTAATATCATAGTTTATGGTTTAAAGATAATAGTTTACTATTCCTAAATATCGTACTATTTCGGTAATGTTATAGTTTATAATTTACGGTTTAGTATTTAAGTGATTTTATCTTACAGTCAAATCCTTCTTTAATTAACAAAAATATCAAACAGTTTTTTCTATTTTTGTAATAGTGCACAATTTCCCTTCGCAATATACATATTCAAATTTGCTAAACCCTAAAAAAAAAAAAAAATTATATTCAGACATTACATTCGGTGAATGCGAGGTCTGCGAAATTTTTTTTTTTTTTTTTTTAAAAACAATACTGAGCTCGCACTACCCCGGAAACATGATTTGCAATAGGTATAAAAAAAGAATAATTTTAAAAAAGAGCATAATTTTAAAAAAAATTTTAGAAAAAGTTATATACCGTCCAACTTTATTTGTCATTGAAGCCCTTTAAAGATTACTATGATGCTCATTATAATGAATATTGTTCTCCTTATATTGGGGGTATCCTTGTAACCAAGATATACGCAGGTTCTTTTGACTGTGGGCAACATATTTAGGTTTTCATTACATTATTTGTGGTGCATAGTGACTCAAAATTGAATTTGTTTGAAGATGATGCTTAGATGCCAATAGAAGATTCGTTGCTCTCCTTGGATTGGTTTTGTGCATGATATCATATGCTTGATGCATTAACCGATTACGTCTGTGGAAATCCCTATTCAAGCCGATATGAAGGTGTTATTAACAGTACAAAATATGAATGTGTCATGTATCACCAATTTTTACAGAATTTTCAGTGTAGTATTACCTCTGATTTTGCATACTGAATTCGAGTGGAACAACAATTTCCAAATTAAGCTAAAAATACTTTTTTGCTTGCAGGATGTTGCAGCCAAAGTCCTAACAGTCCAAGATATTCATGATGATCAGTTCACGGAGTTTCTGAGGGAGGTATGCTTTTTAGGCCTAACTGGCTGTGATTTCAAGTAATTTTGTGACCATTCCATTATTGTTGGGGGAATTAGAACATTTTCCACTTTCTTCATTGTTATGTTTGTTTAATCTTGAATCTTGATTTGTTGGAGATATATTATGGCCTAGAGATAATGGTTTAATAACAATATTCTGCTTCTCCTACAAAAGAATGAAAATAATAAAGAAAGGGACAATCCACAGCAGATGAAAAAGAAATATACAGTTGGAGCAGCTTGTTCTTTGGTTCATCTTCTGCAATTTCTTTGCAACACTCTATGAGGTATGAAGAATACTTCAAAGTTACAAAGTACAAACATAATTACTGCAGATACTTTTCTCATGCAGACAACTTTGTTATTTGGCAAACTGTGACAATCACAGTTGACTAAAAGTCCTTTCAACATGGATCACAATGCTTTTACTTCATTCTCTATTATATAATATTCTTGTTTCTAAGTGAATTTTGACTCCTTTGCTAGGGTTATGTTATGCCGTAATTAGTATATTACATGAGTTAATGGCATATATCGTAATCAATGATTGTATGGCTTTTTAAGGTTGCAATTGTGAAACATGTTCGCCATCCGAACGTTGTTCTCTTCATGGGGGCAGTTACATAGCGTCCATATTTGTCAATAGTGATAGAGATTTTTACCTAGGTAAGTTCTTCTTAGTTTCTGTAGAAAGTTAAGTCCTGTTTATTCACCACAGGAAATCAAAGGATGTACACTAATTTTTGTATACTGCGTGTAATGAAACAGAGGAAGTCTATATCGCTTGATACACAAGCCAGCAGCTGGAGAAATAATGGATCAGAGGGGACGGCTACGGATGGCTTTGGACGTGCTTAGTTTGGAGTTTAAATGTACCCATTATGCAGGTTACTGTTGTGTTGAGAACTTTCTAATGCCCATTACTTGCAGGCTAAGGGCATCAACTATCTTCATTGTTTGAGCCCCCCCAGTTGTTCATTGGGACCTTTAATCTCCAAATCTGTTGGTTGATAAAAATTGGACTGTCAAGGTACAAAGTTTTAATTCATTTGTTTGGTAAATTTTTCTTCACCCAACATCAAACTTACTTTAACTTCTTGCTTATGCTTATATGATTCATAAGAAAAATGTTTATAAAAACTGTTGGCTAACTAGTATTCCATGTTCATTCTGTCATTGTCTCCTGTAGTTTATATACCATTACAGGTTAAGCTTTACTTCAAACAATGAGATACACTCATGGTGTCAACTAGATTTACACAACATATTTAATGTACTTATCATTTAAGTGCAAAGATTATTTATATCTCTTGTCTATTCGACTACTTCCTGATTGTACCCTTCGAATCAAGTTTTAACCAGTTTCTTCTAATGTGTTTGTAATATTGTGCATATGTGCTTGTAAATTTCCAAGAACTTTCATGAGTGTTTGGTCACAGCAAAACATCTCTCTCACGAAGGAGTTATGTTTCCATTTTTTCATTTGTTGCACTACCAATTATCCACTAATTACCCAACAAAGTTATATCTCTGTTCAAGTGTTATATCTGCATTTGGTACCTTTTAGAAATTATTTGGACAAAGCGTATTCCTTTCCATCATCGACAGAAAGTCAACTGTTCCAATTAACATCTTGCAGGTTGAGCATTTTCTTCGCAGTGCATCAATCACCGTGTAACTCCCTTGCCTGAGTGGATGGCCCCTAAATTCCTTTGAGGAGAACCCTCAAATGAGAAGTCTGAGTGTTTACAGTTTTGGAGTCATCTTATGGGAGCTTGTGACTATACAACAGCCCTGGAGTGGACTTGGCCCAGCTCAGGTTCATTCTGATTGATGCTTGAAATCAGTATTTTAGCATTAATCTTGTTTAGTTCCTTTCTTTTATTTCCATCTATAATACAGCAGTAATACATAAAGTTCTCTGTGGAAAAGTTACATTGATAACATATGTCTAAAACAAGGAAGAAATAAGTTTCATAATGCCCTTATAATTGAGCAAAACTTCTGTGAGTTTCAGGTTTTTGGTGCTGTAGCTTTCCAGACTAGAAGACTTGTTATTCCACCAAATATATCCCCTATCCTCTCATCTTTAATGGAATCATGTTGGGCTGAGTGAGTGTTTTCTGCTGTTATAGAAGTATTGGTACTTCTAGTAGAATGCATTCTTAAAAATTATTCATTTATCCGATATTTTGTTCTTTTACTTTTGACAGTGATTCTACTCAGCGTCCATCCATTAAGAGCATTGTAGAGACACTAACAAGAAGTTGTTAAAGTCCCCATTGCAACTGATACAAATGGGAGGGCCATAAAGGGCCATCTCCAAATCTTGCTATCAGGCATTTTGACCATTTTTCAGTGATTTCAGACATTCAATTTTCCATTTTCATAAATAAACGAGTTATTTAAATTTGCATAGATAGAGATGGTTACAGAGAATAGTAAAAGCAACAACTGCAAATAGTTTCTTAGCTATAACACATCTGAAGAACTTGTTAAGTATTGCATATTGGAAGATGTATCAATCTATAACAAGGTAATTCTATAGTTCCAAAGCCACTCCTCATCCTGTTTTCATGCGAGTGATAAATAAATAGCAATGTACCATATGTTGTGTAACACCCCAGATCCTGGACTGGCCCAACAACTTTTGAGCGGAAACAACGGGTTCAAAATGTTTAATTCAAGTTGTAAGTAGCCCACAACTCAAGATGTTATAAACAATACAATATCCCCTCTCACTTTAGATGTGGGACGGGGCGTCACAATGGCTCACCCCTCCTTAAGACTTTGTGTCCTCATAAAGCCCAAGTTGGGCCCAATAACAAATCACATACATTGCGTAGCATAACCGAATACCACTGGCCCAGTCTTACCCCGTGCAAAGACCATACAAGATTTGCTCTGATACCAACTGTAACACCCCAAACCCTGGACTGGCCCAACAACTTTTGAGCGAAAACAATGGGCTTAAAATTCTTAAGCCAAGTTGTAAGTAGCTCACAAACTAATGTGTTATAAACAATACAATATCCCCTCCTACTTTAGATGTGGGACGGGGCGTCACATGTTGCATGTGCAAGTTTGCTGGATATATGAGTTAGAAGTAGATGTATCACCCAACTCTCTGTTATGTAACTTATAATATTATTCACTCAGATTCAGCTAATAGTTTCTTTAATATTTTTGTCTAGGTTGTATAATTGCTATTTTTACAAAACTAATTTATTTTGATTCGAATCCATAACTAACAGGTCATATGAAAAGTATCTTACTATCTAAGTGAATATGCGCTTAGTTGTCCTCTTTATAGAACTATATGTTGATTGATGACTTTCCATCTTTGTGGGGTCTAGAGAATAGTTGGCATTACTGCCAATGGCTGTAATTTTCTTCTTGTCATTTGCTTTACACATCTCCAATGCATGCTTTGTCTGATTTTATCATTTCGTGCACGAAAGCAATAACCAAGACAGCCCATGACTTGATGATTATGAGTCCATGTCATCTACTGAGAATTATTGCTCTTCGTTTGAAACATAAAGAAGTTTTGCCTGTAAATTCAAGGCCAGAAGCAATAGCTTTGCACCCCTAAAAAATGTAGACCAAACTGAAATAGCAGAGGCTAAACATTCTTTGTATACAACCTTTGGATATTTTAATATATCTTGATTCGAGATACCTGTTTAGGGTTTGTTTGGTTTTGTGGATATATCTCCAATTTGTATTACTCTTTTTGAATTAGTGAAATTCTCCTCGCCCGTGGACATAGTTCGAGTTGACCCAACCAGATGAAATCTTTGTGTGTCCCTTTTGTTTCTCTATTTCTCTTTATTTGTCTTCGTTATCATCGTTAAATGTTTGTTAAGAAATTTTACAAATTCTTGGACCTCCGATCTTTACAAACTGGTATCAGAGTTGAGGACCCAGTTAAGTTGAAGCAGAAGATTTGATAGTAACGAATTGTTTGTGTTAAGAAGTTTTGACGGTAATTGAGCTACGGTATAAATTTTGGGCTACTTGTTGACAAGCAATTCTTTTTCTTAAAGTTAAGCTATTTTGTTACTCTGTTCTTTGTATACTGGACATTTGAACTTCCAAGAGATCCATTTGGTATTTGTATGAAGAAATTTGTGGGACCTATTTTGTTAATATAAAGTTGGCTTGCGTAGAGTATAAATTTGAGACTTTGTTGGAGAAAGTGGAGTTAGTTGTTGATCCCATTAGTGGGTTAGCGTAAGCCTTTTGTAATATTTTACGCTTTTCTTGTTAGAGTGGTGTTAGCAATCCATTTTGTCCTTTCTTTTTGAGCCTGTTTTATATTTTCGTATAATACTTTTAGTGTTTGTGTGGTATTAACCAAGGGAATAAATTAGATCTTTTAGGGTTTTTAGTATATTATGGCTCTCTTAAATTTTTTGGAATATTTGGGTGTTTTATTATTGGGCTCTTTTGGGTTTGTGGAGGGTTTTCCAAATTTGTATTGGATTTAAATATACAGCTAAAGGTAGAGTCATGGAGGTTCGTGAAATTACTTTCGTAGTTATGAAAGCACAGATTTGGTAGTTTGTATATTTTGTAGGGTTCCACCATTACAGATGTTGATTCAGTGAACAAGTTTGAGTGTTATTTGGACTTGGTTTGTTCCTCCATTTGCTGATTTGGCCCATTGAGACTTTTGTGGATAAGGTGGAGAAAAATTTTTCATTTGAAAATTTTGAAAATTTTGTTTATATTTCAGATGAAAAGCCAATATAGAGATTTGTTGATTGATGACTTTCCATCTTTGTGGGGTCCGTAGATAAGACAGAATAGTTGGCATTACTGACAATGGCGATAATTTTTTTCTTGTCATTTTCTTCACATATCTCCAATGCATACTTTGTCTAATTTTATCATTTCGTGCATGGAAGCAATAACCAAGGCAGCCCATGACTTGATGAGAAAAATTCTTGTATGGATCAAGGTGTTTTGTTCCACCGTCTACCCTGTAGTCCATATTTATACACATCCTCCAATTTCTTTTAAAAAAATAAAATTTAAATTACATCATCTACAAGTTGATAGATTTGGATAAATATGGATCACAATGTATACGGTGGGACCATACACTATGGTCTATACAAAAATTTTCCGACTTGATGATTATGAGTCCATGTCATTTGTTGAGAATTATTGCTCTTCGTTTGGAACATAGAGAAGTTTTGCCTATAAATTCAAGGATAGAAGCAATAGCTTTGCATCCCTAAAAAATGTAGACCAAACTGAAGTAGTGAAGTCTAAGCCTTCTTTGTATACATCCTTTGGATGTTTATAATATATCTCGATTTGAGATATTTGTTTGGAGTTTATTTGATTTTGTGGAGGTATTACTAATTTGTATTACTTTTATTGAGTTAGTGAAATTCTCCTCTTTGTCCGTGAACGTAGGTCGAGTTGACCAAATCACGTAAATCTCTGTATTCCTTTTGTTTCCATATTTTTCTTTATTTGACTTCGTTATCGTCGTTAAGTGTTCGTTAAAAAAATTTGTAAATTCTCAGGCCTCCAATCCTAACACTATGCATTATTATGCTCATGGATAATTCATTTAGAATTTCTTATGCCTGTTCTTATTCATTGACCCAATAATACCATCATTTTCCATTCTCTGAGCATGGATAATAGGAATTGCAGAACAAATTGGGTCTCTTGACAATATTGGGGCAAGATATAGTTTACATTTTATTCGTGTATAAACATCTTGAATACATAATTTTCTAAGTTAACACGGTTTACCCAGGACTAGTTCTTCTCTTTTTTCCTATGTCCCCAATACTGTCTCTTATCTATCACAATTCACAAATCGACTTTCTTGAAACTAAAAAAATAAATCAAATTTTACCCCCCCAAAAAAAGAATATATCAAAAAAAAGTATTTTAAGGTTTGAAGGAACAAAATTTATCAAGAAGTGCATACAAAAAATTAAAATATTATAAAATGTTTAACATATTTACAATTTTCATACACTAGTCAACACTTGCTTTCATAATATACAAGAAGTGAAACTTGTAAATATGTCACAATTGCTTTCAACTGAGTTTGATTCAGTACTAGCTTTGTTTAAATGTGCAACATACAAGATGTGGTAGAACTTGCAAATATGTTACAATCGGTTCTAACTGAACAAAGTTATCGAGTTTGATTCTTTTTTTTAACAAAACATTTTTTTTTTTAAGAGATGCTAATAGTACTGTATTAATTTTTTTTTTTTTTTTGCCCTAAAAATTACCAGGTTCTTAGAGGAAATCCTAAGATACAAACAAGATATCCTGTCTAATCTAAGAACTCCCCTAGCAAGAAAAGTCCAGGCAAATTGGACGAATCGTACAATCTATTACACTTCTCATCACATCCTACGTTTGCCAGCAAATCTGCTAACTTATTCCCTTCCCTGAAAATATGTAAAGCTATGAAGTCTATAATGGAAAGATGCTGCTGAATGAGTTGAGCCAAACAACCTAACTGCCATGGTGATTTGACTTTCTTAGTTATCAGATTCAGGGCCATCATGGAGACAACTTCAATGACAACCTTCTGGAGCTCCAACTTTTGACATAACTGAATTCCTTCAAGTAATGCCATTAACTTTGCAAAGAGATTTGAGTGAATGCCATTATAGAAGGATGAGAAAGCAGCTACAAGTTTCCCATTCAAATCCCTTATTGCTCCTCCTCCTGCAGCTAAGCCAAGGTTCCCTCTTGATACTCTATCAGTATTAAGCTTGAAGTAGTTTACTGGAGATGCACTCCAGTTGACCAGTGTAATCTTTGTTCTCCTGTAATATGGCAACACCTGCATACCTAGTTGAAGTGAATTGATGTCCTCCTGACTTGAGCTGTAGAATGGAAAGGCCTGAGAAATGGATCTGAGCATCCCTTTAACTGATGAAATCATAGCAGCTGAGGTTATCTTCTTTCCATAAAAAAAACTAGCAACTCTAGCTTTCCAAATAGTCCAACAGATAACACTTGGGATCAATCTACAAAAATTACCATGAGCAGTAGTGTATGTTAAATTGAGCCACCATGCGTTTAGCAGCTGCTTCACTGTGCCCACTTCTAGATAAATGTGCAACTCTCATAAAGAAAATCCAAACTTCATTAACCAAAGAACAATCTTTAAAATGATGTTCAAAAGTCTCATCAGAAGTGCAAAATTGACATTTGGAATCCAGTGAAAACCCAATAGTTTGCAATTTATCACCTAGAGGTAAGGCATTATTGAGCAACTTCCACAAAAAAAAGAGGATACCTTCTTAGGCAGTTTGTGTGACCAAATCATCCTCCTGGAGAATAAGGGTGATGATTTACTTTTCAATTACCTGAATTGCTGATGAAGTTGTAAAACTACCGTCAGTAGTTTCCTTCCAAGCAAATTTATCATTGCCTTCTGTCAACAATAAAGATTTCCCTCTTAACAAATGCATTCAGAAATTGGGCCAAGCTACTGGAACAGTTCTTCATTCTAGCCTAGACCAGTCAAAGCTTCTGCAAGGGATAAATTAGCTACTGGTGCATCATACACAGAAGAATTTCCTTGCCTTATAAGGGATACCATATGCTCTTCTGTCAAGTCTTTAACCTTCATCATTCTCCTCCAAGTTGAAGAAGTTACTCCTTTTACTATCCCAACAGCTGGATGTAAAACTTTGTGTAAGTATCTTGAGGCCATAAATTGACTCCATAGAGAGGGATGAGTTTGAAAGTTCCACCAAAGCTTAACTGAAAAAGCTTTCTTAACAACCTGCAAGCTGGTAATGCCTAGTCCTCCTTCTATAGGCCGACAAACTTTTTTCCATGATATCCAATGCTAGATCCTCCTATTTCCAAAATCAGTCTCCCCCCAAAAGAAATTAGCAAAGCATTGCTCAATCTCCTTTAGTGTACATTTAGGTGGAGCTAAAACAGACAACAAATATAAAGGGATTGAGCTTAAAACATGCTCAATGAGAACAAGCTTGCCCCTTGGAGACAACATCTTCGAGTTGCATCCCACAATCTTCTATTTAACCTTCTCTAGCATATACTGAAAAACTTGTTTCTTCTTCCTTCCTTTGTGCAGTGGACAACCCAAACATGTAAAAGGTAAAGTCTTGTGAACAAAACTTGTGATCCTGGAAATGACTCTAATCCTTGTTAAAGCCATTTCTTTGGATACCATAAAGCTACTCTGTGAACCATTGACAAGCTGCCCAGAAATATTCTCAAAGTGATTGATAAACTTCATTAAGTTCTTCAAATTACTCATTTGCCCATTAGTAAAAATAATCACATCATCTGCATATGAAATATGTGTGATTGGAATGCAATTTTCCTTCTTATGTAAGATGTAACATACTCAACCAATCTACCTTCATGAAATTCTCTTTTTAATGCCTTGATAATACCTCAGCAGCTATAATAAAGAGAGAAGGAGAGAGGAGGTCACCTTGCCTCATCCTCCTAGAAGAATTGAAAAAAACCAGTTGGAACTCCATTCAATAGGACTGAATACCAACAAGTTCTAAGCTACTTGCCACCAAAGTAATCCAGTTATCTGAAAAACCAAATTGTTTCAAAATTGCATAGAGAAACTGCTAGGAAATCCTATCAAATGTCTTGGTCATGTCTAGCTTCAGAATAACATTACCTCCCCTTGTTTTCTTATCAATGAAATCCACCAATTCCTGAGCTAGAAGGATGTTTTCTGAAATGACCCTACCTTGGACAAATCCTCCTTGTTCAGGTGAAATAATCTTTGGCAACAACTTACCCATCTTGTTGCCAAAATTTTGGAGAAAACTTTACTAGCAAAAGTGCAAAGACTTATAGGCCTAAAATCCACAGAAGTACCATGCTGGATTTTTCACCTTTGGAATTAAGCACAAAGGGTACTAGTGATTGCCTTTGGCTAGGAACCAGGAAAGAAGAAATCCTCCACGGCCTTAAAAAGGTCATCTGCAATGATGTGCCAACAGGTTTTATAGAAAACCCCATTAAAGCCATCCACACCTATTGCACTATCGGAGCTTAGAGAGAACACCGCCTCCTTAACTTCCTCCATGGTTAGAGCAGTTACTAAGTTAGCATTATCTTCTTCAGTCACAATTCTTGGAATAAAATCCAGTGAGTCTTCAATAGGTTGAGTACAGTTAGCATCAAGGAGTTTCTGAAAGAATGAAACTAATTCCTGTTTGATCTTGTCCATTTCTTCAATCCAATCTCCATTAGCTCCCTTTATTCTCCTGATACTCAAATTATTCCTTTTGCTTGAAGAAGAAAATAGAAAAACTTGGTGTTGTTATCTCCTTCTTGCAACCACTTCACTCTTGCCTTCTGCCTCCAATAATTTCCTTATCATCAGCTAGGTGTTTAGTTAACTCCAAACATTAAGAAATCTAAAGAGTTTTGGACCATTATAACTATTAGGAGTTTTGGACCATTAAGGTATCCAGTTTGATTCGGGTACAGAATAATTTTGTTCACTTTTATTATTTTATTGGACTAGACAATTAGACCTTCAACTCGTAATTGCAAGAGCCATAGCCCTAGTATCATTAAAGACATACAACTATTCTTACCTAAAAAAAAAAAGACATAATACTAATTTAAAATTCTTTACGATATAATGTCATAAACGTTTTTGTTGAATATTATGACTTTTTATAAGTCAAAAAAATTATAATATTATATTATAAATTAAAAATTAATTATATAAAGTACATATGTATTTAGTTGGAGTACTCAAAAATCTTTGATAAAGAAATATAATTTATTTATTAAGACGCATGACTCATTAGTAGGGTTGGAGTTTGAGCCAACACATGATAGGAGTGAAAAAAAAAAGGTTAAAAGCGTAGACCTTACATTCCCAACACTTACTTTCTCACATTCAGCGCTTTTCTCCTCCTCATCCGAAATCAGCAAAGAAAAATCGACTTTAGAGATGGAATCAAAGATGTGGAGCGATCTTCTTCTCCAGGCCGCCGTCATCTTAATCAGTATCTTCACCTTCCTTTTTATGCAAAACATCCCTCAAAAATTCTTCTCCAAGCTTCGGCTGCTGCTGCGGCGCGACGGAGCCGATCTTCAAGCCAAGCGCCACTTCATCAAAGGAGCTCAGCTCTTGTCTCGAGCCAAATCATCCAAAGACCGTTCTTCAGTTTCCTCCTTGGCCAAGTCAGCCGAGGAGGAGGCCGATTTGGCCATTGCTCTCGACTCCAAAGACGCCGCGGCTCACATCCTCAAGTCGCTGGCTCTGGAGCTCCACAGGACTGAAGCCCGCCGCTATGGACTCGCTCGACTCGGCGCTTTTGCCGGCGTTGGCGCGGTCGCTGAGCGGGGATGAGAGAGGAGATGCTTTGTTTAAGGGAGAGCTGAGTTGAGACTCGCGGTGAATCGACGCGAGATGGTTGACTCGGCTGTTGAGGACCTGGTTGACTCGGCTGTTGATGACCTGGTTGAATCGGTGAGGCTGAAGGGTGATAATGTCATGGCCCATTGTTTGTTGGGCGAGGCTTATAAAAAGAAGGGAATGATTAAAGAGGCTAAGAAGGCTTATGAGGACGCACTCAAGGTCCAGCCCAGTAATACTGTGGCCCAAGAGGCACTGGGCCGCTTGGATTCGTAGCCCAAAACTTGGGCATTTGTTTGATTGTCTACTTTTTTTTCTTTTTTTTTTGGAATTGTATTACCTATGTACTATCTTTTTGTTTTTATTACCATATGAGAAAATTATTGCCAATGAAGTTTAACTTTTTTTAAGTCGAGACACATTAATTTCCTTAACTTTTTATTTTTGTAGAATTTAAGTAATTTCTTGCTACATTATTTATCTTAAATAGAATAATATTCGTATTTATTTATTTATTATGTTTGAAGTCCTATTATCACAAATGATGACGTGGACAGGCACCCTCCGAAGTTTAAAAATGGAGGTTGCCATTTGCCAACAGTAGTTGCCTATTGACCTGTAAGTGTACTAGAATAGTACTACTATCTCTGTACCTTTATTCTTCCCTCATTAGGTATTTTCGTCATTTCACCTCAATGTCGCTGTCGGAGTAAGATTTTTCCCATGGCAATTGACTTTGCCGAAACTCTTACCCTAAAAAAAAAATAGCACTCACGTGTCTAATCATATTAAGTCACTTGCAAATACCAAGTGATAACTTCATATTAAATCAAGGCTTAATAATACTTTATCCTCCTAAATTATGCAACTTAATTAAAAAAACTACATTTTGTATAAAATGATTTATCTTTTAAAAATTTTATAATATCAAATTAAATGACTGAAATATTTTTAGTATTATATTTTAATTTTGATGTTCGATAATTATAAAAGAATTTGAAAATATATATATATATATATAATAACAAAATCTAATATTGTAATAAAAATTATTATTATAGTAAAATATAATAAAAAAAATAATTAGGGAGTAAAAAAGTGATAAAATGTTGAATTATATTATTTTTGACATTGCAATTTGCACAAGTTTATATAAATATTAAAATTGTAAAATATTAAGATATATAAAAAAAATTACATTGTTTAAGATGAACTAGTTAATAATTAAACATTCAAATTCAAAATAATATAAAATGAAATAACAAAATTTAAAAATTTGACCAAGAAATATATTAATATGAATTATATTAAAATATTATATAAATTTTTTTTTTAATTTTTAAATAATTATCACGTAATTTTCAAAATTTAAATTCAAATATCAAAATATAATATAAAGGCTATTTAAATCATTTAACTATATTATCTTGTTAAATTTTAAAATTTTTAAAGATGAATAATGTAGATAGAAAACAAAGTACATTTTTTATAGTTCAAGAGACAGAATATAATTACGCACCTAATTCTAATTCAGGTGAAATAAAATGTTATTAACCCTTAAATCAACAACCTTAATTTTAAATTTAGATTAGTTTTTATTATTTCAAAATATCTTTCACAGATCTAGTAACACGTAAAGTACTAAAATAAAAATGACAGCATAGATGTACGCTAATAACTGACATGAGGTAAAAATTTCAATGTATAATGGTAATAAAAATTTCAATGTGTTTTCAACAAGATGGGTAGACCTCACCAAACCTCTACGACCAAAACCTGAGTCTTGCTCCGACCCCATGATAGGTTAGGTTAAACATTATTTGTTACTTGCACGCTTAGTTGCCTGTTGATCCTGTGTCTCTGTGTGTGTGTGTGTGAGAGAGAGAGAGAGCATTGACAAAATTTAAACTGCCAGAGGCATTTGGCATAACAAATATACTGTACAATATACAAACATGGATAACTAAGGCCTCCAACTGGCCTTTTCTCTAACAATATCCTTTCATAAAATATTTGTTTTGACATATATATACATATTTTGGTTGATCAGACATGATCACTCTTAACCAAATCCAAATCCTTCACTAGCTTCATGAATTGCAAGTAGCAGTCTCTCTTCTAAATGCTCTTTAGAAGGATATTCAGGTAGATCTAATTGGTTGAAACTGCATAAAACAAGACAAATTTCGTCAACTAAACACTCAAAACTAAACAGAAAGAGAAAATTATAAAGTCCTTTTTACATGTTAAAAGGTAAAAATTTAAATAGATAACCAAATGATTATATAATAACAGGTTACCATGTATGTGCTGAAGGCAAGTGATCAGGACTGCCATATGCTTTATGAATCTGAAATTTCTGGGAGCCCGAAATCCCTTGTAATGCGCTAAATCCTTCTAAAGGCACCTGTAGAGATGGAGAGTATTGGTCAAACTATTATATTTCCATCTCATCAGCATGAGATAATAAAATTTGCACCAGATTAGTTATCTTACCGAAAATTAAAGACACAAACAGTCATTTTCCTTTTTAACTTTTTCTTGTGTGCGCAACATTCATGTGCGTGTGCGTGTATTGAGATGTTGTCCAATATACATTTTTAACTTGCTAGAACATGTGAACTACCCTTTGGTTAGTTAACATCATGTGTTTAAAGCTGTCGGTGTAAATTTAGGAATTGAAAGAAGGGAAGACAATGTTAATAATCAAAACAACGCAATCCTTGACAACACAATTATCTTCCTCATTACCTAATTTTCCAGGTTCGTCATCACCCAATATGATACATCGCTCCTATTAAACCATACATAAATCAACAATCTCAAGAGCTGCTAAGAGTGATGCCAAACGAAACAGTGTTGGACGCAATAACTTTGTCATGCACTAGCTAGTTACCAGCTATAACTTAGAGAGAGAGAGAGAGAGAGAGAGAGAGAGAGATGAGGAAGTCTAAAAGCCTTGTTTCATAAAGCCAAACACAAGTCAATTGCAAGTTAGCTTGAAAGGACATCAGGAATCTTCATCTTCAGATGATGAAGGGGGGCAAGTCCTTCTACTTGTCAGATCCTATTCCTGTGTCACCTAAGTTACTAACAGGCTCCGGCCAATATAAGTGAATTTAAGAGAGAAAAAACTTTTATTCTGAAAGAGCCATAATGGCAACCAAGTTCACAAGTGAACCATAACACTTCTTTATTAGCAAGCACCTAGGAAAAGCATTAAATATTTCAATCAACAGTAATATTCAGTACAAAGCATTCTATATATACAGAATCAACTTATCTAAGGTGCTATATGATCTCAATGTTTCCTTGTGGAAGTTGGCACACTAGTGCCAGTAACTGCCTAATCATAGGGCATATGGTTTTATGAGAGAATTTTTCGTTTGATTCAGTAAAACACCATGATCATGGCATGGAATTGGGGTTCTTGAACAAGGGCTAGCAAGATTTGTTACAGAATTCCGTCAATTAAAGAACAGCAAAATATCACTTCAACCAATTTCTATAACTCACACACAAAGTAGGCTGTGAACAGAACCAGAAAGATGGAAAGGAGCACAAAAGTACTCCATGTGGTGACACGGAAAAAAACCAAAAAGGTCAAAGTACCTTGGAGGTTCCTGTGACAAATTGTAACAGCCGAGCTTTGTCTTCCTTGCTAAAACCTTGAACAACCTCCCAAAACCACTGAATGACAGGGGATGCCGCACTGTAGCCCGAGTATTCCGTATTTGCTCTCAAGTCATCCACTGAAGCATTAGCTCAAAAGTGAGAGAGAGGAGGGGTGAGAAACTGGGAGGGGACAAAAACAAATAACTGCTTCATCTTTCATCATCGTACTATGTTCCTTTTTCTTCATTTTACTTGTACTGGTAAGATTTTGTTTTTCAAATTTTCCTTTTAATCCTTTTTAGGGGACTGAGAGTTTTATTTTGCTTGGGAATGGGCACTGGGTTTTTTCCTTGCTTTCGAGGAGAAGGGTTTTTTTTTTGTTTTGTTTTGGGGGGGGGTATAAGTTGTGTTATGTTGGGGGAAAGATTAATATATATTCAATAAACATATAAGCAGAATGTAGGCTGAATGTAGAAGTAACTCACAGTCAATATCTGGCAGCCCACTTATCAGCAATTCCAGTTCCTTGTCATGAAAAATAGATATCAAGTCTCGAAGAATTAATTCATTGAATCCCTCCAAAAATGCATTTATTTGTGGACGAATAGCAGTATTTAATCGATGCTCTGCAACAAGATCTACATATTCGTGTTTATTTTCCTCAGTAACTCGGATGTTTCGACCACCAGGAATCAGTTCATAGTCAGTAACCTGCAGAATAAATTAAAATTAATCTAAATTGGAAAACAACCAAAATGAATTACTCAATTTACTACAGGTACAACAATTCATACTTCAGCCCGTTCATATAGGATCAGCTTTTCTTCATCAGCATCAATGCTGAATGTCAGATCAAGAATATCACTGATGTCGTTCTGCAGAAAGCATGCATGAATCAGTTTTCAACCACAACAATTGTTTGCAAGCAAACACAACGGCAGATAAAGGTTCAATTTGTAAGGAAAACCCATACCTCAAGCAACCATTTCAGATTCTTGAAGTAATCAGGGTCAATAGCTTCAATGTCGTGATACGTCACTTTAATCCCAAGGATGTGCTTGTAAAATGGCCGGGTAAAATGAACATCAAGAAGTTGACCATCAAAAAGAGCCTTCCCAACCTAATAATAGACAAGATGGTTAGGTTTGAAAATGTGAAATAACTCAATCCAACAGGCAAAAAGGAATAAAACTCACAACACGCCCAACAAATTTGAAGTATGAAAGGTGTTCCGTCTGGTAAACTGAGTTCGGATTAGGCTGGAATGTTGATTCATTGCCAACTGTTGTAAATAGTAGTGCTCCTTTATCAAAAATTACCCTCGACAACAACTGATACCATTCCCTCGTTAGTCCACCAGCATCTATTCCTTCCTCCCCTTGGAAGTGAACAGTCAACCTTCCTTTCAATTCATGTGCTGTTCTCATGCGAAGCTGATTGTACGAGTCTTCCAGAATGTAGAAGCTCTTCTCACAGAAATTCTTAAAGGGCTGTGATGATGATGATCATGCTGGTGTTTGATCTTGGATCTAAAGTGAGCACGCTTATTGTCAAAATCGATAAAGCGAGGAACCTTCAACATCAGCGAGAAAGACTTCTCAAGTAAACCAGGATTTTGCCGGATGAAAGCATTCAGAAGCTTTCGGTGCTTATCTGAGAACTTCACAAAAGCCATTTGCTTTTCATCAGCTTTTGATAAAGTCCCTGAGTTTTTATGTTGACTAGCAAAAGCAGAAGCCCCTTCAACATCAGAAACAGTAGCAAGACTAAAATCATGCCCTGCACCTGGCTCTTCAGGATGCAACTTCTCACACATCACAAAAAAGGATTCTATATATGGCAAGATGTTCTGACTGCCTGCAGGAAGTGGAGGCATCACACCAGATGGTTTAGATGTTGACAGAATGGATGAGTGTAACAAATCAGATGTTGAATCAGAATAGCACTCCATTTTGCTTATACAAGTGCTCAGCTCCAACCACAATGGCTCTAGTGCTGCATTGATTTCCCATACAAGAGAAACGGTAGTAGAGTGCTTTTCAGAAAGAATCTGCTGATCTTTCTCATTAAGTGCGGCAACAAGAGAGCTTAATGCTTGCAGAACCCTTAGAATTGCAGCTCCATCAGAGGAACTAGTACTAAGAAGCGCTTTCTCTACTTCCCCAAAAATACGCAACTCATGCATGGCAGACTTGATTAGACTTTGCACAGAACTAGCTAGCTCAGTAATGAACAGATGACAATGAACAGGAGCAATAGCCACCAATTTTTTTAGCACTTCTGCCACAAGAGTGTATGCATTATCTGACAAACTGAAGATAACGCAATATGTTAGTGGAAAGATAGACATCAGAGTTAAATTTCAACTTTAGCATGTGCTTATAGATATCATAAACCATTTAGTGGACGCATTTTATGAAATATATTACGTCACAGATGAATAAAAAAGCACCACTCAAATGATCAAGAGAATGCATCAAGTGATCTTTAAATCCTGTAAGTCAATAAAGTAAAAGACGTCATCAAGATTCAATTTCTCAAGTAGTAATTAATCAGAACTTCAATACTATGTACAGCCTGTGTGATGAGCTTTTTCTCTACCTTGAATGTGCCGATGATCATCAAAACTGAAACAAAAAGGCAAAAAACTTCTGTGGGTGTCGGTTATGTGTTAATACTTTAGGGGAACACCTTACTCCCTTTGATTACTATAGTCATATTTGAACTCAATCTTCAGAAATAAAACAAGAATCTGCGATTTTGCATTACATGAAGCCTATACAAAGAAGAAAGTTCAAGAAAAAGTAAATATCTTCAAATTGGTTCATTTTGAACAGCAATAGTCCACATACACCTCCTGAGGCCTCAGCAAGTTCCTACTACGAATTTGAAATATTTAGGAACTAACTACTGTACTGCTGACAAAAAGGTTATATATGGAACACAAAAACATTTCTGGGCTTGTTGCTCGACGGGGTTGCTTTTTGAAAATGGGTTTTAGATTTTCTAAACATGAAACACAAAAACATGTTTTCCCCTTTCTAAACAAATTTTAAAATTAACTTATATTTCAATTTCAAGAAATAAGCTTATAGAATTTCATAAGATGTTACAGAAAAGCCTTCATCTAATGATCTACGACATGCAAAAAGATGCAATAGCTTGGTCAGAAATTATTCCATACCCTTCTCTTGCAAGCAATGAACACAGAAGTCGAAGTTCTGCTTGTGGTAGATTAAGCAGAACATGGAGAGAGTCACCTTCTTTCTCGGCACCAGAGGATGAAGCCTTTAAAGAATTATCAACCTCATTTGAAGTCGCACCAGAACTGGTATTCATCTCAGCATCAGATGTGGAAATTTGAGGATCGGATAGTTGTACAGGACCAGATGACCCAGGCTCATCAGATGAATTTGATTCACTTTCAGCATTGTCAATGATCACATCTAATAAATTTAGAAGCTGAAGCAACTTCAACCAAAATGATATTAGAGTGCAACAATGGTTAAACATTTTTGGGAAATCTAGCAATGAGAGCACAAAAATGTGTCCAATTATCACCTGTTCAAGATGTGCTATACTTCGCAAATAAAGCGGTTGCTTCAAGAGTGACAAAAGCAAAGCAAGCGACACATCCCCTTCCTGTTGCTGCTGCTTTTGTAATTCATCCTCTTCAACAATCATCATGGCTTTTCCCTTTGGGCCAGAGGTCATAGATGCTTTCGCAACCGGCTGAGGCAGGCTAAGTTCAAGAAGAATCTTTGCAACGAAAGGATGATTTCGAGCCAAGTAGGTAAGGGTTTCTAGAACACGCCGAGACACCAAAGGAGGAACCCCTGTACACAAACGAAATTCAATATCACATGCTTGTGATCCAAAAAAAATGAACTCCTATATAAGCAAAAGCAAAACCCACCCGGATTTTGCTATTTTGTTTGGTTGTTTGTTTGTGATAGCTTAAATGAGCCATTAGATGTCTGATATGCAGCCAAAGAAACACAAATAAAAAGCGAGATGACATTTGATAAGGTAAGCTTCTCAAAGCCCAACATTCCCCCCCTCCCCCCTTTTTTCCCTGCGGTTCAGGAAATGGCAATATAAACATTGGAGCAAGTGATAGCTTAACCCGAATCTAGCACCAAATTTGGGTACATGAAGATCAAACATTTGAGTCCCAGATAACTAGAACTCAGGATTGACCACTGGATGTCACTGTATAGTAGTCTTACCATCAATAAACTGAGGACGAGAATATGTCACATGACTCTGGCAAGCATAGAGTCTATAAAGGGGCTCAGCAGCATTCAAAGAATTGTCTGGCTTTCTTATATCAAGCATTAACAAGTCCATCAAAATTTTGACCAAAGCTGATCTAGTTTCAGCATGAGAACAAAGGTTCAGAAGAAGCCTCTGCAGCTGGCCTTTATAAAGTGGCTGGAAAAGAATTACATCAGTCAATGCACAGTACACAACAGACTGATATATGGAGAAGAGAAAACCAAAACTTCAACTGAATACCTGAACTACACGAAGCAACCGGATCATCGCTTTCAGATCTTCTGTGTCAACCAAAGGCGAGCCTTCAGCCTCAACTGGCTTACTTCCTGCCGACCTTCGCGCAAGAACTCCACTAGCTCCGTCCAGACCTTCGCCGCGTCTAGAAGATTCACCCCTACGATTTCTTGGATACATCCCAAAAAGTGTACGATTATACCTACGTGCAAACCTTTCCCGCAGCATGTTCGCTTCCGCCACAAGGGCAGGAGTCAGATTAGCAAGAATAGCATCGGATGAAGTCAAAAGGACCTGAGGATGACAGCTAAAGAACATGAAGTAGAGGAAGAGAAGGGAGAGATATTCTCTAGAATATAATAAGAAATTGCCAAACCAAGATGAGGTCCTAAATCAATCCAATTAAGTAACTAATACAGTTAAAAAGAATCCTAGAATATACCTCTTCTCTTAATTCTGAAGGAAATGTTGCAATTATGATAGAGACAGTGTCCATTTCAACAGGTTGTCCTTCCAGTTCTTGTGCCTGATGCACCCTTTGGGCTTGTTGTTGTGCCAGGACTTCTTCACGAATATCTGGGGGAAGTGCAGCAAGAAATTCAGGATCAATATCTCCAGCATTCTGTGGCTCAGGATTTTGAGCCTGAGCTGCTTGACCCTGCTGAGCAGAAAGAACTTCAGCACGCAACTCCTCAGGCAATGCATCAAGAAAAGCAGGATCTATTGACCCAGAGTCAGCATCAGCATTACGTTGCTCTTCAGCTGCATCACCTTGCTCTGCTTCTTGACCGGGATTTTCAGAAACCTCAGTCACACTGTGAAGGGGAGTATCTCTTGCACTCAATGGCGTAGCATTTCCAAATGATACATTAGCTCTCCTTGTTCGATCCCCAGCACCTTGCCTATCTCCACCATCATCATGGCCGTCAGCACTACCTATTTCAACATCCAAACTCCGAAGACTCTCCCCCAGAGTTGCACCACTACCACTACTTTCTTGACTCACTGCTTCAACATCCCTAACAACAGCATCATTTTGCTCAAACTGCATCTCCACAGATTGAGGCAGTCTGCTTGAAGCATCACCTTCCTGAATGCTTTCATTTGCTGCAGGCACAGAATCAGGAACATGAGAGGTATTTATCACTGTGGAAGAGATAAGAGGCATGTTTCCACTATTGTCGTTGACATCATCTGCAACAGAGGGTCCAGTCGTTACCCCAGCTGATCCAGGGGAATGACTGAACTCTTCTGTACCTTGTGATGCCGCTGAAATATTATGATCAGTGCGTCTCTCAGGAGTTGGGCGCCTCAAATGGGAAACAAGCATATCTTCAAGACCCTGAGGAATTGCCGATGCACTTGATCCCCCACTTTGCTGGTTATCATTAGCCCACAAATTGATCCGGTGCCCATGACGTCCATTGCGAAGTGACCGAAAAAAGGAATCCAAATGAGATGATGTTCCCTCCAAGTTTCTATCAGCTTTATAGATCCTGTCTCTTATAAGCACCATGAGCATTCTCTGAGCAAGCAAGAAGATATAGATATCACATCTAAGTCACAATTACGAGAGAGAGAGAGAGAGAGAGAGAGAGAGAGAGATAAGCCACGCATTATATTCTAGAACTGAAAAGTTTGGACCATACAAAAAAGACACATCTAGGAGTAGATATACCTGATTGTCCCACAGAACCTGTTTGCAATGAGGAAGATGGTTCCACAAGAAGTGGATGCTGTGTATGAACAGTACTATCACTACTTCTACCCAACAAGTTGTAGATGGATGTTGTACGACCTTGACGTCTTGAGCCAAAAAAGTCAACAGGCATTACATGTAAAGTATCACTGGACAAGCTAGGTTCTCTCCCAAGAACTTCGATATGGTCAAAAACATTTATGCCATTCATTCCACCTCCCAACCTCAAGATTACACCATCCTCGTCGTCATCATCATCTTCCTCCTCTTCTTCCATCACCTCCTCATCAAACTCATCTTCATCAATTCAGATCATGGTCATCTTGATCTGTATCATGATGTGGTAAGTGATGCACTTCATCTTCTTCAAGAACATTGTGTTCATCATCCCCATCTTCATCAACCTCGTCTCCTTCATCACCTGACATCTCATCATCCTCATCCTCATCCTCATCCTCATCCTCCTCTTCCTCTTCTTCATCAAGATTCTCTTGCACATCCGGCTGAATTTCAAATCTTATTGCTACAGATTCAAGGCCATTTTCCACACTTCTTGTGTCCTGTGAATTTTCATGCATGTAATCATCTTCAGGAGCAGCAAAACCTCCACCAACATCCTGGTCATGTTCCATGTCATCTGTAACAGCTTCAGACCCACCATAACCCTGGACCACACTAAAAGAATCAACATTATTAGCAGGCACCGTATTTGCATTAGCTTGGGACATCATTTCCAGTGACTCTGACATATCACCAGAATTATCCATTTCTCTAGACCGAGGATGAGGAGGTTGTGCCAACTGCTCACCTCTCAGCCCTGCATTGGAATCAGCAGCATGGACGTGTTCCTTAGTCACCAATTCCAGAACTTTTACAAGCCCAGTAACCACCTTGGGAGAATCTGCATGATCTAGATCTAGTGCATGAAGAACTCTTGCTAGAGAACGAACAAGACCTACATCGACAAAAGTTACTGAGGCCTCAGCTGAAATGTATGAGCCTGTAGGGGTGCGAGCAGCCAATACATCATTCAAGAGATCAATGAAGGCTTGAATATCAATACCCGGTGCCCTAAATCCTTTAGATGAATCAACAAAATCATTGAAAACATAGCTCATTTCTGCAAAAATTCTTTTCCTTGCCTCTGCAGAACGAACACAAGATGCTACCAAAAACTGGTTGGCTCTGGTTGCTAGTTTATGCCTCCAATCAACATCTGTCTTTCTTTCCTTTCTAGAGATTTTCAAGTGCGGTAAAAATTTATGAAGAATATGGTGAAAAATTCCAGCACTAGAACCCCGTTCAGATGCAACCCCATGCATGCAGCTGCTAACTTCAGAATCTTTCCGGAGCAGAACATGAATAGATGAAGCATACATCAAAAGAATCTCTGTAAGAAGCTTCAAAATGAATACAATCTTTGCCATAGAAGCAGAAGACTCCTGTTCATTGCTTTCATTCTCATCAGATGAAGAGGCAATAGCTTTTCCTTTCCCTTTGAATCCAGAAATATCAATGTCCATATCTTGCAACGATGTTTTATCCTTTGTCAACAATTCTTCTTTAACTGGCGGATCTCTTATAGTAACTGCATCCAAGAGAAGCTCAATTACATTTACAAAACTATAAGGAGGTTTCCGGTGAACTTTCTTTGAACTTGTGTCAAGAAGCTTTCCCTGCCCGCTTCCAGGAGATAGCAAATTCATATGAGCCAAACTAACTTTGCCATCACTATTCAGTGGTTTGTCTTTCTCCTCTGGCTTCTCCTTCTCCTTCTCCTTTTCTCTTTCCTTAGTTTTATCCTTGTCACGCTCTTTAAGCTTGGAAATAAAACAACGTACGGCCTCTCACCAACCATCTCAATTTGGCAAACAGTCTGAGCAGCTTTCATGAATATCACTGGGTCCCGTTGAATGACAGAAATTAAATTTAAAACAAAATTGCGGGCAGTAAGCCTTCCACTGGGCTGCCGGTTGGCTGCAGTTGCAACACTGTGTCGTATTTCAGATTCCATAGCTTGCTGAAGGGTCTGGGGATCTTCAAGGACATGTCGGATAATAGTAGCAGCAATATTATCAAAACCAACAAACAGGCTAGTCGTTGGCAAGGAAAGCAATGAATGCAGACCCCCGGCATCAAGAAAACTAACAGCAACGGAGTGAGTTCTTGTGAGAGTAGAACATAGCTGCAGAACAGCATGCATTGTCTCAGAAGGGAGTTGCCTCTTAATGCTACCACACGCTATTTCAATTAGTCGATTCTGCTCCTGCACATCCAAGTGTTTGGCGGATAAGCCCAATGTTGTCTGCAACTTGTTTTGTCTATCCTCATTTATTACAATAGATGTCTGACTGCCAACCTCTTCCTTTAACAGTTCTGAAACATCAAGATTTGATTTCTGATCTACTTGAGCAAGGCGGTCAATGGCAACATATGCCGCTGTCACCCATTTAGGGACTTGAGATGCATCCTGGTCAAGTGAAACTGAATTCCAGTGTGAGAGGAGATCTGATGCAACTTTAACCAGACCATTCTTCGCAGCAACTTCCCGAGCAGCTGCATCTTCATTTAAAATCAGAGCAAGAACATGAAATACAGAAGACAGCGTGGTGCCGTTGCCACTGTCAGAGAAGTCACCACAAAGGTTCACTTGTTCAATAATAAATGATATAACATGGGACCTGTTATGGCCATCATTTTGCGAGCATATCATTACAAGAAGCCCCCTAACAGGAAAAGCCAGACAGTCTTTCATATGCAAAAGCCTCCTACAGGTTGATAACAAGTCATCAACAGGAGGAAGTTGCACCATTTCCTCCTCAACAGACTGAGTAACTAGATTCATTTGTAGCATCTTCCTGTGTCTCTGATTCAGAGTTCCCAAGGGACATCGCTAGTGCACGGGCAAGTTCATCATCTTCTTGGGTTTCCTCAGGATGTGAAAATAACCATTCCATTGCCAACTCCACACTATTTGAACCAACTTGTCTCAAAGCCTCTTCAGCCCTGGATCTGGAAAAACCCATTTCTACTATTGTTGCAATAGTTGATTCATTGGGGGGAGGGCCAGATACTCGAGTTGCATTGCTGGCAATGTTTTTCACTTCTACGCCCGAGTAAATGTGTCTGATGATGTTGATCAGTGTTGCAATGAAATCATAATTGCATTCCGTGAACTGTGGGTGAGTCCAAACAGGAAGAACAGCCTTCAGTATCATAGACTGCAGGAACTTTACAAATGTCTCAGCATCCCGAGGAAATGGAAGATCACTACTCACCAAAGGCTGAATAAGCAAGTGCTTCGTAAAAGGAGATAAAATGAAGGATGAGGTAGCTAAGCAGGTGGTCCATCAGTTTACCATAGCTGGCTAAGGGACCATATATCCACGAATGATCTACTTCCTCTATTCTATCCTGCCTCAAAGCCCCTTCATCAGTCTCCATTGGAGAAGCAGGAGCTCGGTTTACAGCATAAAGCAATTGACTGGTAGCTTCAAATGTGGTCAAAATGGATTGGATTACCCCTCGACCATACAAGCAATTCAGTATAACAGGATTATATGATTCAGGCTTGTCAAGTAGAATGCCATCAATAAAATCAACCACCTTTCCAAGATAGCGACACTTGGTTGACACAGATACCTCGGATCCACTAGGATTTACATGGCCTCCAAAGTTTACGTGATCCGATGTAATTAAAGCAAAGGTAGAACCAACCGACCTTGAAGAAGGAGACACATTTAGCATATCATCCCGCCTGCGAGATGGAAGAAGCATTACCTTTCCTAACTCTTGAAACAAATGGGTGATGTGAATTGAGAACGATCTCATCATATCGCCAGAGAAACAGGAATGGTAATAGGATTTCTGCCTGTCTTCATCTTTCCTATCACTGGAATCAGTACCATTAGCAGAACCAGACTGCTGGGATTGATGACTAACTCCTGGTCGCAGGTTTGAGAGACCATCAACAGCCAGCCGTTGCTGGAGACCAGATGTGCGAGTAAGATCACGATAGAGGTTTATCAGATCAAAAAACTGTGATTCAACACTCCATCCAGACATTCTTCTTCTAAGCAAGGGATCAAGAAATTGTCTGAAAGAGTTGACTCTTTGCTCTTCAGAATCAATCAAATCCACCTCCGTTTGTCTTGACTCATCAGCAGAGCCAGTAGCATCATCCTCAATATCAATCTTAGAGTCTTCAAGAAGAGCAATCTGCCATAGGACTTCACGATGGATACGCCCAATATCTTCCAAAACATCCTTGCTTCCATCTCCAAATTCAGTAAGCAATGCAGTTACCCAACGATTGTCTTTTGAGGCAGCCAGAAATAGAAGAAACTAATTCAACAATAAAGAGTGACGAAAAAATTCCATTATCTGGAGTCACTCTAGGGTCCAGTAGAAAGGATCCAGAAACATGGCCAAATCCAGTTAGAGCATTTTTCAGATTATCCTTGAGAGAAGAACAGAAGGCACGCGCTAAAGGTGTTGAATGATGTTGAGTGAAACTCTTGAAAACCATAGTGCTGTGTAATGCTATAGACATCCCTTCAGATGACTGTGCAACACTCGGCCTTAAAAGAAGTTTAAGTAGAGCTTCAATTCCTGACTTCTCTACAAACAACCTACATGTTTCTGAATTTTCCATTGTCCTGTGAACAAGTACCATCACATGAAAGATGCTTAGCTGGATGAACTGCTCATCAGAAACCCCTTCAGACGTTGAACCAGTAGCATCAATAAGGCAGCAAGGATCCATGTTTTCCTTGTCTTCAGAATCCGTTTCCATTGCAGTACTTCCATTAGATTTCCCTAATGACTCTACAGGCTTACCATCCCCAAGCACTTCTGCAATTCTATTAATAATTTCAATGATCAGATCAACACCAGAACCTCGCAATGTTGAAACATGGCGCAAAAGCTCTTCCATAGCATTTGCCAAAGGGACAATACCTTCATTCATAGCAACCACATACTTTTTGTCGGTGAATACGTCAACAAGAAAGCGCAGTGCTGAAGCTTCTCTCACTGCCTCTAAACCCTTGGCATTAAGACAAATTGCACCAAGACCATTTGGAACACATGTAAGAGCCTTTGAAGAAGGCAGTATACCAGCCACCACTGATGATAGAAAAGCATTAGGGAGACCCAATTCGTGCAAGGCAGGAAAACATGTGGGATCCTTGTGAATTATTTCACTCATAACCGTCACAGCAGAATAATATATATCACCTCCAAATTTTTCCATATTACCAAAAATTAGTGAGAGAGTGGCAGGTAAAGAACCATCATAGGCATTCTGGGACCTTGTCGAATTTGCTGGGGCATAAGTAGCAGAACCAAGTGCTTCATCTAGTTAATAGAACCCTGATGAGTCTTTTTTGAGAATATATGTGATCATTACTGTACCTGGAGCATTCACCAACAACCATTGAAGACACTTCTACGCCAGCTGAATCAATCACTCTATGTACTTCTATCTCCAATCTGTTGGCCAAAAGCTCAACCCCACCCAAATCTTTAAAAAGTGTCACTGCTGCATTGCTATAGTCCAAGAGTTTTTGAAGAGTTTTCACAGCTAAACAAACAAGATGCAAATGTGTTGGATCAGAATCCTCTAAAAGAGGTAAAAAAGCAGGCACCATACCAGAGCCTCTGATTACACTCCCAGAACTTGAAGAAGATATGACATGTAGCAAATAGAATTGAATGAGTGCTTCAACAAAGGTAACAGATGATGGATCATTGGAGTTATTTAATGATAAGATAGCTCTTTGAAGCACATTCAGAAGAATCATACGATTACCCCCTGCAAAACTGATGCTGGAACCACTCAAAATCCTTGCCCGCTCATGAGATATGGATGAATAAGCAGCTAATTGTGCCCCCAAAGCATTCATTGCAAGCGTTCTAATAGCACTGGATATGGTTTCTTCAGACCTCACAATCCTAATTAACTCATTTGTATATTCGGGCTCATTAGCAAAAAAAGAAACAAGTTCATCATGAGAATCACTGGATTGGACAAGCACAATGAAGGAAAGTAGACAAATCTTGCTGTACAGCCTGCAAAGTTTAGAAGAACGGAGTGCATGGGCATATCTAATCCTTGTCAGTAATGAGAATCTGTGCTCAGGAGGTACATTATACTGATCTATGCACAACTTCATGAGTGATAGATCATCCTCTTTTCTTAAATGGAGATCAGGCAAGTGAATAACACTCGTGCTAGAAGATACTGAGCTATCATAAATTCCCAAAGCACTTTGACTACTGGTACCATGCAATTCATAGTAAACGGTTGACCCCAAAATATACTGTGCTTTTCCAGAATCGTTTTCCACATCAGATGGAAACAAACATTGTATAACGCTTCCTCTTGGGTCCTTTCATTAACCGTAACACAAGAGTACAAACCCAAGCCTTCTTCCTTGCTTCCCCATCCCTGCGCAAGTGATAGGAGGGTGCGGTTTACAGACCCACATCCGACCAACTTTCCACTTGCGTGCAACTTAGATGGATTTATTTTCACTAACGCAGAAAGAGTCTCCAAAGTTGATATGAGAATTTCAGGATCAGTTGAAGCAAGTAAAAGCCTGAAATGCTGAAAAGAAACAAGAAACATTTAGATCAAAGTCACAGAGACTAGCAAAAGATATTATAATGCAAAGGCACATAAAAAGAGAGTCTCTAATAATCTCCTTTGAGTGAATAAATATAATGATGCCACAACAAAGGAGAATACTCATATCTTTTTGCAGTAAATATAATAAATTGCCTCCTTATTCAAAGCCTCTTACCTCTAAACCACTGAATGAACTCTTATTATGGCAATTTTCTAAAATGATTTGCATCACTCGCAAAATTTGAGTGTAGAACTGCTTGCTTCGGAAATGGACTAACATCTAAAATATTATCAGATAAGAGGAGATCATTCCTACAAGATATGTATGTCTTGAAGTATGTATCAAAATGAAGAAACAACGGTCTCCAATTATTAAAATTTCCCTGAAACAGAAGCAAGCTGCATTAGAAGCCAAGAGATAAAAAAACATCATCGAAAAAATAACTAGCAGCCACCTTGAGGAGATACAAGGGAAAAGAGTAAAAGAAAAAAGGAAATGAAAAAACCACCTTTCCATACTCCCACCGAAATCCTGAAAGAGGTATAGCTATATCTTGTAATGGGCTTTGGATCACCTTGTCAATAAAAGCCTTTAGTTTTGTAGGCTGCATAATAAGTACAGGACATCAAACTACAGATAGAAGTACAGGGAGATGATAAAAGTTAGCATTTCTCTAAAACTGCACCACTCCATAGGTATCCAAAAAGACGATTGCATAAGCGAACACACACACAGAGAGAGAGAGAGAGAGTCAAAGACATAACACATAAAACTATTGGGATTGTTAATCCTTTTTCTTCTGTTACTTCATTTTCTATTCTCTAAGAGTTAGTGGGATTTGGGTATGAATCATGCATAAAAACAAGTACCTTCTTGTCAAATGCTTTCCATCTGGACATGAAACAGAATACAACCCAATCTTTGTTTTTAGGATACTTCATCAATAAGCCCCATCCTCCTCCCCAACTACTAGGTTTTCATACCTACCTTTTTTCCACCCATTAGGTTTTAAAACCTTCCTTTTCCCCATCCATTTTGGACTAAAAAGGCTGAAGAAATAGAACCTAGTTGTTTTTATCTAGTATATTCCCCAAATACAAATAAGAACTTGTCAATTACAAATGAAATTTCGAAAACGAAAAGTACGGCTAAAAAAAATTCTTTTCACACTGAGAATAACATTAAAAGTCATCCTTAAACAAAAGGGATTAATTACACTTTACCGGCTTCAACTTTAACGTCACTAACACTTTATTCCCTATAATACGTTATCTTTTGAGCACTTACGTCCTTCCGTTATGCCAACTCATTTTCTTGACCATTTTATCCCTATTCTATTATAATCTTTATTTTTTTTGTTTATTTTTGTATGATGAATCAAATTTTCATAAAGATTAAGGCTTGATTCATGTAGAATTTAATACAAAGAAATTATTAGAAGTAGAATCTGGCTTTTTATAGCTTTTTGACTGGGATAAATTAAAAAAGATGACAAAAATCTATCCAACATTATTTTTTAAGCATAAAACTTTGCGACTGACGATCAATTATAATAGTTTCACGTCTCTTGATTAGAATGACTTATTTAATTTGAAACTTTGGATAAATAGAAAGATATATCCATGAGTCTAGATATTTTGAATTAATTTTTATTTTGAAATTATTTATGCTAAATCTGAATAAAAGGAAATTTTTTTTAAAGAAGAAAAAAAAAAAGAAAATGCATTATCTTTTGTTGTTGGTGGTGGTGGTGGTGGTTATTGGAGGGATGGAGTGCAAATTGAGATTTATATATATATATATATATATATATAGAGAGAGAGAGAGAGAGAATAAAATAGTCAAAACACTAAGTTGACATAACTGAGGGGGTTAACTGCTCAAAACATAATGTTAGGGATTGAACTGTTAATAATGCTAAAGTTTAAGAGGGTACAGTGCAATTAACCAAGCGGTACATTTGTCTATTTAGCCAAAATTTTAGACACCATTACGGTTGACCGTTAGTCTAGGGACTTGCTTAAGTGCTTAAAAGATAACGTTAGGACTAAAGTGTTAGTGATGCCAAAGTTGGAAGGGGTAAATTATCCAAAAAAAAGTATCCCTGCGTTTGCAATCACCCATGGCTTCTCATACACGGTTGACAGATATATTTTTGCTTTTCATTTACTCCTAGTAATCCACCTGGTGATTTGGCAACACCGTTACACTAGTTTGGGCGCATAAAATGATACAAATTACTACTACTTTTTACTTCTATCTTTCATTCTATCCTCTCCTCTGTAAATACAATGGTGAAAATACTAGGTTTTTAGACATGAGAGCTGTCGTTACCAAGCTTAAATAACAGGAAGATGTGCTATTATTTTCCATTATTTTTATAGCTTTCTCAAAATATATGATGTTTAAGACCAAATAATTCAGAAGCACAATGATATGATAACTGAAGTTTGTGCAATCAAAACAAAGGCACTAGGCCCCTGCTCATTCAAGGCTTAAATTCACATGTTCAAAATTCCAGGGACAAGTATCATAGTCTGAATGGAAGCAGGTTAATCCTAATGAGTTTCTAAAAAGGCGATAAGAAGTTACTGTGAACCAAGAATTCCCACACATCCTGAATTATGCAGCTCTCACTTTCCAGAACCCTCAAAAAAAAACAAAATGCAAACATACACATTGAGTTTGCACGTATTTGGCGATGCCAGAAACACCATTTGGTTGAAAAGCATGCTGATGAAACTTTAGCATAGAAGTTGAAATTACATAACAAGGAGAAATTAGGGTTAAAATCTCTAAATCGAAAAATTACCTTGTGCAAATAATTAAGTCCGCAAAGCATTAAAACATAGTACTTCCCATCTAGTAAATAAGCAGAATACTGGATGGAATTTCATCCTAAAATGCTTTCTCTACATGCTGTAGATGCATTTTAGATGATAACCCATTTTCAAAAGGTGCTTATATATTCATTCCTGACAGCAGTCAGTCATTGAACCAATTTCTCATGGTATCATCTTAGTGAGCATCGAAAACTATAGTTACCAGTAACATTTCAAAACTTAAAAAATTTTTGCTTATCAGTTCATTGGAAGGTAGTAAGATCAATGATGCATCCTTGGCAAAGAAAAACGAAAAAGTACCAAAATTTATATTTTCCTAATCCAGAACTAGTTGCATCCTTGTTGTACAATAACCAACCTTGCAGCACCCAAAGCGCATTCTAAAGAAGTTGATATTTGCTTAAGTAAGCATTCTGCTAAAAAATAAAAATCAGAAATACTCTCTGGGCTTGAATCCAAACTTAGACTCAGTGGCATACAATTTACTGCAAAATAAATATACATGATACCACAATGTTGATACCAACAAAAGCATGCATCATCATAGCGGTGTTAGAATACTCCCTCTAGAAAGTTTTTCAAGAAGCACATATTGCATAAATTAAAAAGTTTCAGGAAGAAAAAATAAAAACCTAATCAAATACTACTAGCATTCAAATGTTTTTAATATAAAATATTCCAAAATGCAGAAAGAATTGAGAAGCAAACTGCTTGGCCCAACAAAGTCAAACAGGGGCATTTACTTCAGGAAGAACAGAGCAACGGTACACATTTTTATAGTCTATTCACATGATATTCCACAGCACCTTGTCAGACATATACAAATGAGTTTATACATAAATATTATACAGTGCAACAAATCAATCTTTAATTGGGTAACCGGAAGAAAGTAAAATATCTAGCTCAAGACAAGGTCAAGCAATCAAATCCATTCTCAAGTCAACGTCTCGTTTTCGTACAAGATAGAGTTTAACCTTATCCAGATTAAAACTCAAACACATACCTCGAACCAAATTTCACAAGGCAATTAGTTTGAACATCGTGCAAATGCATACTCATGTGATATAAGTGCAAGTGAAGAAAGAGGATACCAAATTGACATGTTGGATATCCTCTTGCTATTAGCGCATCTTTGTCAGGAAGAACTTAAAGCTTGAGTCAAAGTGTCAAAGATCATCATATAATATAAGCCAATTTGCATCAAGTTATCCGCTGGTTCTAAACTAGCATTTGAATAGTCTGTTCAACATTTACCAAATCATTTGTCTATTAATTCCTCGTAGGAAAGCAGACTAGTTGATGTAGATCTGAAAATTCTGATGATATTTTATCTCTCTTTATTTCCTCTAAGTAGAGTCACTATCTTGCAAAGGATCGAGTATAATCAACAGATGTTGAAGATTACAACAAGTTACAAGAGCATAATGGACAGAAAATTGGAAAAAACAAGGGCCGTGAGCTAATCTTAGGGCACAATGAAATAAGCAACTCACTGCAAAGTACATTCCCCACAAAGAAACAGAAACTACAAATAGAGCATCAAGTTATCTAACCCATCCACACCCCCATGTAGCTCTTAAATACCAAGAAACGTGCAAATTGGTACAAAAAAGCATCAAGTTATCTAACCCATCCACACCCCCATGTAGCTCTTAAATACCAAGAAACGTGCAAATTGGTACAAAAAAGCATCAAGTTATCTAACCCATCCACACCCCTTCCTACACGGAAGACCTGAAAAACAAATATTACAGTTTTAAACCAAACAAAAGCTCCAATGTTGCTACATGTATTGAGCATCATACCACATAAAAGTTGGCATGCTTTTTGTCTAGCCCAGAAGAAGGCATTGTGAATTTGTCCCATATCTTAATATACCAAACCACGTGGCAGAAAACAATATACTACCAGAAAATGAAAAAAACAAAAAAAGGAAAAACAAAGTGCATTTTTAAGCTACGCAAACAATGGGAGCTTCTCCATATGCAGCCCCAATCATTCATTTTACAATCACTGCCATATAGAAAACATTTTGCAATAAATTAAGCAATCAAAAATACCAAAAAAAAACAAAAAAACAAAAACAAACCTAGGCATCACTCAATTAATTTACCAGAAACTAACAAGAAATAAACCCTAGGCACCACTTTAACAGTTAAACAAAATCAACACGCACAAACACATTTTTGTGTGTGTAATACTGTCAGTGTAAGAAAACTAAAGACTTACAGGCTCGGAGTCGAGTTTAACAGAGGGGCCGATGGCTCCGTCGCCGGACAGAAGTTGCCGTAGCCGCGACGGCAAGCTCGATCTCAAGCTCGCCATATCCAAACTCTACTTCCCTATAACTATTCACTGTATTCCACAACAACAACAACAAAAAAGCATAGATAACAACAATTAACATCAAGAAACCCAATTTTAAACTCAAAAATCGACAAATTAAATCAACAAAAAACCCTAAAATCGATCTTTAATTATTCCTCGGGCTATCTAAATACAATTGCCCACATATAATAGTATTTTTTTTTTATGAAAAAAAAAAAAGCATAAAGTTGCTGACCTGCATGAAAGTGGATGATTTGGACATCGATAAGGGTAATATACAGAGATTTTGGGAGAAATTTGGGGGGATTGATTTTCAATTTGAGAGAAAATAGCTTTAGGAAAAAGAAAAAAAAAAGGGTCCTAGTAGAGAGAAGGAATTTTCTCCTATTTTTTGTAACCCTTGGGGGAAGAGGACTGGAAGTGAATGAGTGGGCTGGGGCGGGGTTTTATAGAGTTCCCAATTTTTTTTGTGTGTACAAAGAGGGGGAAGGTTTTTGCTATTTAGTCCATTTTGCTCTAGGTTTGTTCTTAATGTTACCTAATGTAGATATTCAAGTCCACTTCTAGTTTTAATCTTTTTCTCTTTTTAAGAAAATGTAGTTTTCTTTTTTTTTAAATAAAAAGATTATATTTATAGGTGAAATAATAATTTGGAGATTTTATGGTATTGGAAGACAAAAGCCAAAACTCAACACTTTCTATGAGAGGGATTTGTTATTTTTGCGTTATTTTTGCGTTGTTTTGATCGTTAGATGATATATTTAGAATTTTGTATTCGAATTAAAATATTTGAAGTTTTCGGATTTTATAATAAGTGATGATGGGTTTAGTATTGACTAAGTGATTAGATATTTAATTTTTTACTAAATTTGTTAATTCGTGAATAAAGTTTTGATTTTGTTTACTACATAGGATGGTTGACATTGATGAATAATAAATATTTATAGTATAATTTGATATACATTAGAAATACTAGTAGTTTAAGTCAAATATTAATGTAAATTGTGTGTCACCTTTTATTATGAATGTATAATCCTTCAAAGGAATATTTCGTTTGAAATATATGTAAAGAAATATTACATATAAAACACTGATCAGAATTTGATAGAAAAGTTATAGACGTAATTTTATTTAATTTAAAAAACAAAAAATACGTCTAAAAGCCTAATACAAGGAATGCTAAAAAAGGATGATGAAACTATTTTCCACAAAAAGATCATTCATATCATTGCTTGCGAAAATCAAGAAAAGAATATAGATCATAGATATGTGATGAACCTCACCTCGCATGAGTTTTAATGTCAACATGATTGAGATGTTCACACACCATAATTTATGATTTTATAGTACTACTTGCAATTTTGACCCACCATACAAGGAGAGAGGAAACAAGAAACTATTAGCACACAATTTGCTAAGTGGACTTCCAAGCCAAGACAAGGAAGCTGTAGTTGTTATTCACGGAAATTCACGCAAGAAAAAAAGGAAAAGTATAGTCTTTGGTCATTACTTAACACCATACAATTAAGTTAACATCGTGATAATTAAGTAGGATGTCATAGGATGCATTGCATCTATGAGGAAACCAGTTGTCAGTCTTTCGTATCCAAGACTTTGCATTTGAAGCTGATAATCATAGCTCCCCTTATCGCTGGCTATATACTTAAATGTTGGGATTTATTTTCTTTTCAAGAACAATAAATGCCATAAAAGATCTAAAGGGATTTCACAATAATTAACAGGTTCATGAAAAAAGAGAATAGAAAAGAGGGGGGAAGCCTTGCTCTTTAGTCATTTTCAGAACTTTCTGGCTTCTCTGTGTTATATAGCCACAGATGCAACTAGTCTTTTTTTTGCACCGTTGTAAAGTAGGATAGCCAAGATCCACCGGCCAATCCGAAGCGAAATTACAAACGGACAGACAAAAGAATCCTCTATAATGTGAATGATACTTGCCGCGCATATTCCTTGATACCAAAAGCTCCTCGAGTTTTGTCAAAGAAAAAGAAAGCTTCTCTAGTCCCTCAAGTTTCTTCCACATTAAGCTTGTCGAGTCCCCCAAGTTTCTTCCACGTTATTTTTGAAGACTCGAGGAAAGGCAGTCATAAGACATATAATTTTCAGTGGCGTGCGTATTTGAGGATATTAGATACACCATGTGAGTTTGAGAATTATTCTTGGTATTATTACTGCAGCACAAGAAAGTATGCTGCCTAAAAACTGAGGTATGGTTGAACCAAGTTGCAGATTACACAAGTATATTCATGTTACCATCAGATAAACAGAAAACTAATAGCAACACGCTTCTGAAAGCTCAATTTCTCGTAAAAAGACCACAAGAGAGAGAGAGACCATTGGAGAAAACCCAGAAAGAGCTTACAAAGGTGAAAACTATGAAAGAGAGAGAGAGAAGTGAAAACAATCCAGATCCATACTATATCATCTAATGGTGTTTCTGTTCCTTCAAAAGATGATGTACGAATAAAGCATAGAGTAATATTCTTCTTTATCCCTCTCAATAGCGAAGAACATGCATGCTCAATTTACACGACTTCTCCATTGACCAAAAAACACAGAAAAGTATGTTGCTGAGTGGAGCCATACTCTCAAGAATGAAGAAAAAACTTAAGACTTCACAATATGTATACGTCAAATAGTCGAGAAATGCTCAGTTCCAGTCATCAAGTTCCAATAGGATACTAAAAAAGGTTCCAGTTTCATTACTCTCACTTACAAATACAACTACATGAATGAACTTCCATTTCTCTTCCACCAACTTCTCTCAAGTATCTCCTGTTGACATCAGCAACTAGTACTCACTGTGAGAGCAGCTTCGAATCACATGCCACTATCTTAACCCGGCCAACATTCTCTTGACCTTCATCACTCTTGAAAAGAGCATCTTGTAAGATGAAAGTCCAAACATTGTCACAGAATCTGTAGGTGTGAAGATGTCCCTGGGGGACAATGACAGGATAGGACGAATGAGTAATAATACTCGGAGCTAATTACTCTTAGACATGAAAGGAACAAGAAAAAGATGGATCCAGAATTTGGACCACTGTAAGTTAAGTAAATACAAGGATTAATCTAAGCCAATTATGAAGCTACCAAAAGGAATGAAACAAGCTTATTTCTGTTAACAATCATGTATAAGGAAGAACAAAAAGAGTATCAATGAAAAGCAGAAGTTTGCAAGGAAATAACATGAAATGCTTGCACAGCTTGAAACCAGAAGGCAGCTAGCCTCCAATAGCAGCAACCAATGAAGAGACAGATTCATAAGAGAAAAGTTGCCAAAGAACAAGGACTCTGCATCCGAGACTTACTCCTGTTTGAATGACACTTCAAAACCAGCCAAAATTTTGATTAGGGCAGCTAAAATACTCTATTCACACAATATTCTGAAGAATTGAAAATTTGGAAAAAGAGAATATAATATTTATAGCCGCGAATACAGTAGGCATGACTAACAATAACTTAATGATATATGAAAAGAATATCATGAGAAACATGAATTAGGGATATCAAAGAGTGTAGGATTACTCAAAAACTTGCAAACAGGGAACAGTATTTATTTCAGTTTTTTTTATTATTATTATTTTTAAGGACCAGGAGAACACAGATCACTGATTTTAATTGCGAACTGGCTAAATAATGCTAGGGAATTGGGTCAAGTATGTTTCACATGTTATGATCAGGCAAGAAGGCATTTATATGGCTTGTTTCATTATTGGAGACGGCAAGGTGAAAAGACAGGAAATGGAAGAGCTTGGAAATATGCTGCACTTGCTGTATCTTGGGCAGTATGGAATGAAAGGCATAGCAGAGCTTTTAAAGGCGTGGAGAAACCTGCATGGATTTGCACAGATTATTCCTAGTTCCTACATGATTAAAATCTTGGAAAAGCATATTTTCTGAACTTCAGCTGTTACTGTATATTTCGTATACCCTCTGGTAAATAACACTTCTAGTTTACTTGTCAAAGATTGAAGGATGGGAAACAAATAAAGAAAATAAGTTTCTATCCAAGATTGCATGGTCCACAACCAAAACAAGAGTTCACAACTGTTTTCAAGATAATACTTCAATGCATTACAGCATGGATAAACAAAATTAAATCTCCAAAATTAACCACTTATGAATTGACTAGATCATCAAAAGACATATGAACGTGCCTGTTTTTTATTGAGCAAAGAAGCCACCTTTAAAATATACTAAATTAGATGTGATTTTATATCTAATAATTCCTACAGGAAATATCAAGGGTTTTTTTTTGGAGTAAACAGAAAACCCAGCAGAAATACTCTTACTGTCACATTTATTTATAACCAAAAGGTATGTGATAGCACAGAGTACAATGGAAAATGCTAGCTGATGGCAGCTGTCTTACCATGTCAAATGGCAGAATATATAGGTAAGTTAAGAGCACCTTCTTTCTACTTTAAGCACAGGTAAAACCTTTTTGAAATTAAAAGAAATTAAAACTCAATTTTTGCCACGTAGACTACAACTGCCTGAACTACAAACAAATTATGCTGATTGAAGACTACAATTTCAGATTCAATATACTGAATCATAACCAAAACCAATATCTAGGCCATATCTAATGCAAAAAAGAAGATGGAACAGGACAAAACACATCTGCCCTTGACATCATATATCTGATTAACAAGAGAAAGTTGGGACCATTTCATATGCTCTCACCAAATAGAAAAGTTGCATTACTGCACTAATATGTTATATGGATATTCAAATAGATGACAAACAACAGCATCAGAACCTTGAAGCGGGAAAGGATGAATTTTGAATCAGATATCATTTCCGCAGATAGAAGTTAATTATTGGAACATATTTTCTGCCCGATAGGGCATTAGGATCTTGCATCTTGGATCACAATTAAAAATTCTTTTAAAAAAATGCATGTAACTTGACCTTAGTAATTTCTCATTCCTCCTCCTGTCCACATCAAATTAAATCTAGAAAAATCATTTAAAAAAGAATAGGAGCTCCAACTATATACTAGCCCAAGTTCCACAATAAACCATCTTAAGGAGAACCATCACCATTAAGCAATCCAGATATATGAGTATAAATTAAGAAGACATATATACAATTACTATCTGATCTGAGTATTCACTATTTCTAAACATGCATAATATTATTATCTCCACTTATAAGACATTTCCATTTCACCTGAATTATTTCACCATGAAAATCAATTATAGGCAGCGGTAGAATTTCACACAGAAAAATACTTATGCTGCAAGACAATCTAAAAACTTCAAAAAAATAAAATAAAAAATACCAAACTCATACGAAAAATTCCGCTCCAAAAAAATATATAAATCATATATATACCTTAATTGAAACTTTGCTCTTCACTTGAGTTTCGAGAGCTTCAGTCATCGACTGCCAGAGTTACCCCAAAAAAAAAATAATAATAATAAACACCAAAATTAACCAAAAAAAAAAAAAGAAAAAAGTTCTTGAATTGTAATCATGATCAAAGAAAATAGACCTTATCGAATTGAATGAGGACTTGAATGGCAAGCTCGGGACTGAGAGTGCCATTTTGAACCAAATCATCAAGCGTCTCCGTCAAGCACATTCCGATCGTCGATCTCCGGTAGAGCTCAAACGTCGCCATAATCTTGAAGCTTTTTCCTATAAAAGAAATGTAAATTGCATAAATTTCCAGTAATTAAACCAGAAAAATACAAGAAAAAAATCGTCAATTTTGCTTCTTTCCGTTTGATAATCGAATAAAATCGAAAGCATAACCACGAAGTGCGTGTACATGAGTGCGTGTTTTTGGTGTAGAGAGAAAAAAGAGTTACTATTGAAGGCAAACGAAGCACTGAAATTTCTGGTGTAGAGAGAGAAGTTGGAAGACGACGAAGTGGAGGGAGAGGAATTGGGGCCTTTTATACCCTAGAATTTGGAGATGGGGGCTTATATATGGGAGACTCCGATGGTTATCCGGATTGGAAGGTGAGAAAGGACGTTATTGTCCCTGGGGTTTTCCACAATTTATTTGCAAGGGATTTTCTTTTTCTAGTTTATTTTATAGCATTGTGGACAAGTATATGCTAATTTCCCAATTTTTATTAATTATTAGTAGTAATTTTGGCACATGTATCTTATAGAATATATTTATTAAATTATATGGTACATATGAATAATATTTTTTTCTTCAATTATAATTTGCAAAAAAAAAAGTAAATTAGTTGAATAATTTTGTTATGTTTTATTTTATTTTACTATATATAAAGGGAGAGTTTCAATTAGGCTTTTGCCTTTAATCTCTAATTAGGTTTTTTAATTTCAAAAAATAACTACCACCAACTAAAAAAAAAAAAAAAAAGAAGCTAAAACTATCAACTTCAATAAATTTTCACTTAAACTTGTTTAATTTTTTTTTTCTAATTTAATAATGTTTAATTAAGTATTTAATTAAAGTTACGTTTATAATTTTTATTTTAAATATCACACATGCCAAAAGGAAAATTTCTAAAAATATGCCTGTTTTCAAATTTGTTCTTTTTTTGTGCCTATTACAAAATGCAATTCCGGACCAGTGGAACTCGCATTCTCCGAATGCGAGTTCCAGAAAAAAAAAATTTAAAAAAAAAAAAAAAAAATTTCTTCTTGACCTCGCATTCAGAGAATGCCGAGGTCAAGAAGACCCCAAATACAAAAAAAAAAAATTTCCTCCTCAATTTGACTGACCTCGCATTCTGAGAATGCAAGGTCTTTAAATTTTTATTTTTTTTTTAACCTCGCATTTAAAAAATGCGTTGTAATGAATTTTTTTTTTTTTTGTTATTTGAGCAAATTTGACTATGTATATATATATATTTTTAGGATTTAGCAAATTTGACTATGTATATTGCGAATGGAAATCGTGCACTATTACAAAAATAGAAAAAATGAAGGATTTAGCAAATTTGACTATGTATATTGCGAATGGAAATTGTGCACTATTACAAAAATAGAAAAATGAAGGATTTGACTGTAAGATAAAATCATTTAAATACTAAACGGTAAATTATAAACTATAACATTAACGAAGTAGTACGATATTTGGGAATAGTAAACCATTATCTTTAAATCATAAACTATAACATTAACGAAATAGTATGCGAATGAAATGTGTAAACTCGCAAATTTATTAATTTATCGTATTTTTGATAAAATTTTGACATAATCTCTCATATTTTACGAACATTCTCCCTGCTAACAACCAAACTATGTACAGGAGGAGGAGGAGGAAATTTTTTTTTTTGTATTTGGGGATTTATCTTCTGCGAGGTCAAGAAATTTTTTTTTTTTTTTAAGGAATAAAATTTCTGGAACTCACATTCTCCGAATGCGAGTTCCACTGGTCCGGAATTGTATTTTGCAATAGGCACAAAAAAAGAACAAATTTAAAAACACGCATATTTTTAGAAATTTTCCCATGCCAAAATCACTAGTATTAATAATTGAGGAAAGAAGTTACATAATAAGTGTGAATCACTCACCAAAAAATAATTTTTTCTTTATACATAGTAAGGTAGATAAATTTTGAGCTTGTTACAATAAACTACTTTGTGGTTTGTTTACCTTGAGTATTAGTTTGTCCCCTTTAATTTTATTTTATAACATATAATCCCTTGTTGGACAAAAAAGAAAGGTTTTCGACAAATTGAAACTCATTCGACAATAGGGGTAATTATCCCGACCCATCGACTTGAAAAATCCGTTGATTCTATCTGATCTGATTTGAACAAAAAAAGAAAGTACGTGAACCGCATTCTGAAAGCGGGTCGAGTAGAGGGTCAGGTCACTCTGATTGAGAGTCGGGTAGCATCTGACCCGATCTATTTCAGGGGTAATTTTATACATTTGATTAATAGGATTTCATTATAAATTAATACACACTACTTTACTAGGGTTATTGGCAGCCTCTTACCTTTTCTTTTTTAGTTCATTGTTTTCTCTTCCTCTTCCTCTTCCTCTTCATCTTCCTCTTCCTCCTCAATCATCTCCTCCCTTCCTTTTCCTCACATCATCATTCCTCACACTCTCATCTCTTGAGATGTATTTTGTGATTTAATTGTTATTGCTATTGTCTTGTTGCTACTTGTTAGTTTGTTGCTATTGGGATGTAATATCGGGATGTATTTTGTTACTTCGACTTAATTGTTATAGATTTAATTGTAAAATTAACTTGTCTAACTATTATTATTTAAATTTTTTTGTTTTGTTATTAGTGAGGGTCGAGTATCCGATCAACCTGACCCTCTTTTGCGGGTACCCGATAGGCTGAGTATCCGCTTTGTATGGATCGGATAGAGAATCGGAATTTTCTTGACGGGTATTTAGTTAATGAGGGTCGAGTACTTTTTTTACCTCATGGACCGAGTACCCGATCCATGAACATCCCTATTCGACAAGGCCATTGCGTCATGCATAAAATCTAAACAAGTGACTAAACTAAAAAGTTAGTGATTTAATAAAATTTGATAACATAAAACAAAATAGATTATGATCTTGTAAATATTATATATTTCTTAATTTGTATGCTGTATACAACAAATGTTGAATATACAGGGGATGTAAAATAGCACCAAAATTATTAAAAAATAAATAAATAAATAAACAAACAATTTAAGTTTTATTCTCATTAAATAAGGTCAATTGTATAAATTATGTTATGTTATTATACTCTATCACTGACCATATATTATATAATTCCTAAATAATTATATATTTCTTACAAATTATCCACCAAATCTTTTTCTATTTTCTCTTAACCCTCTTATATTAACAACTTTCTCTAAATTTTACTTGTCTGACAAGTACTTCTACGAGTCGTATTAGCACTGATATTATGATGATTTAACAACTTTAAACGTATTTATCTCATTTTCTTATTAATAAGTGCTACTACAATCGTATCACGAATACACTCATTACGTATCTTATCTATTCTAATATGCCCACGCATCTATTTTAACATTCACATTTACGCTACATCTTGCCAATTTTTTTACGCAACTGTAGTCTCTATCCTTCATTTTTTAAGACGACTTAACTTGTTGAATAAAAACTAGACACCTCATGCAAAACTGCAGAAACGTGGCAAATCCTAATGTTTTTGCATTCCACAAGCTGCCAATTTCCACCTCAATTTTAATAAAGAACTAAACCATTCTACCTATCTATCTATCTATTTTGCACACAAGAGAAACACAAAAGCAAGTCCAAATAAAGAAGGAGAATTTGTTGATATGGAAGAAATACATTTAGCAGCCTCACAACCACAAGAATCCACTTCCAATAGAAAAAGGCGAGAAGGGTCGTCTTCAGTGGCTTCTAATATTAAGAGAGAATGAACCTTTCTTTCACAACTTCATTACAAGAAGGTTTCCGCTATATCAAAGCCATTTTTGTTGGTCAGGTAATTAATTATAGTATTACACTCACATAAAACGTTCTTAAAACAATTTCGTTATGCTTTAATGAGTTGTTTGTATATTTTTCTAAAAAGTATAAATATTTTTATAAATATTTTATATATATATATATATATATATATATATATATATTTGCTCAGAAAGTTCACTGAACATTCGAAGATAATACACGTATTCTCGTCAAGAGGTTTTAGTTTGAGTAAGTTCAATTCAAATTTGGTCAACTCTAAACTACTGGTGAGAAATTCAGTTCCTTTACATTCTAATTTCGTAGTTTGGGTTTAAATTCAATTCGTTTACATCCCTAGTTCGAGTTTCTAAAATGTGCGGTACAAATATTTAACTACAACAAAATTTTGTTTGGTCATAGAATTTTCCCTATCTTATTAATATGTGAAAAAGTAGTCTAATTGATTGTTGCGCATGCAATTATGCAGGCAAAGAAAATAACGGCAAAAAATGAGAAGGAGGCTACTGAAGCGGATTTGCTGGCCTCAAAAATGCAGGTTGATGCTGCTGATGAAGCTGAAAATACCAAGAAAAAGCTTGATAAATCCTATTAATATAACCGTTGCCTGCCCTTTTTATGTATATATATCAAATGGATATTATTCTACTTCCTTTTTAATTATATCATGTAGTATTATTTTTCGAGTCTTCAATTAATTAATGTATCTCAAGTTTATGCAAAATAGTTGTGTTAATGTTGATTGTATGGAAGGGAAAAGTCTTAAATTATTGGACTGATGCACTACACTATATATAGTATATATCCACTACACTATATACGTATATATTCTTATATATTCGAGGATTTCGTGGTTCATATTTAATCGTAGTTAAGTTTAAAATATTCATAAAGTGTCGTAGTTAAGTTTAAAATATTCATAAAATACATAGTGTCACAAATTGGATTTACGTATGAAAATATTCGGATGCATGCTTACAAATTCATTATAAACAAGTAGATGTGGAACAAAGTTTTATGCTTAGGGGGGAATATTACTTAATATTTGTAATTTTTCAGTCAAAAGTGATTCATAGAATGTTCAATTAAGCTGAAATTATTGATTAATTTCTCCCTAGATAAAACTAATAAATAACGTAATTAACATGCATCCTTTTAACTTCATCATATAGTTCTCCAATAAAACTTTCTACAGCTAAACAAATGTCCTTTAAATTTCTTAGGAATTTGCAAGTCATGGGAGACTTTCCAAACGAATGTAGTCGTACATTATCCCTTGGAAGGGGCTGCTGCTTTGGGATTGTGTCAAGAAAATGGTATTTTCCTCTTCTAAGATTTCAGAGCCTGGAATGTCAATACTGAATAGCCAATATAGACCATGAATTCCATGCCTCGCTATTGCATTGTCTGAACCAATCACTCCACTTGAAAACAAAGGGGGATTTGCTGTGCCATCATCTAAGCCGAACCTTCAGAAAGATATGTCAAGATTTAGTCTCAAAATTAGGCATGATTTTGAAGAGGAGATAAAGGGTCCATTTTATCCTATGTCCTCCTTATATATTCTCATCAAAAACTTTTTGCATTCACAATATATATAAACATATTAGCTCAGACAGTAAACTAGTCTATAAGATAGGTCCTGTATTCGATTCTCATTGCTGTTATATTATAATGCGTTGAAATATACATCAGTGACATTGAAATATACGTTTGTGGTCTGCCTTTTCTTGGAGTAAGAGACTACTCTCCTCCTAAATTTTATTATTACCCCAAAAAAAAAAAAATGGAGACATCAAAAAATAAACAATACCTGTAAGTCAGAATTGTGTGCAGATGCAAGTGCTATTCTCAGCTTATAGGTTTTGGTTTGATCAACATTGTCAATCTTGAACTTAATTTGCCAGGTTGTGCCCTTATAAGTGTTCTCACCTATTTTCCTACAGAAAAGTATGGACGTCAGACACATAAAATTGACCAATAGGATCACCAAACTTCTTGAGGACATATAAGATTTTTATTTTTTTTTGGGAAGAAAAGGGATCCGTTGCTGAAATTGCAATTATTCTAGTAATAGGTTTCTTGGAATTTGGAATAAAACGGCTGGAATGGATCACCTGGTAACTTGAGCAAAGAACCAGTCTTTCTTGTAGTCACTGACATTGACAGTATAGACCAAGTCTTCATTAGGATATAAATCTGCATATCTTTCCCATAATCCATACTGCCTGAACCTGCAAAAGGTGATAGATAATATTCAGTAATGGCTAGAATAACTAAGGAAATTATCTCAAGATATCAAGTTTTTCCAATAGGCTGCATGTATCACAATTCACAGGAAGTAAGTTTGCGTTACTCATTCTATTGCAGAGTGATCTCATAGCCGTTAGAGATGATGACTAAAAACAACGGGTATTATTACTTTTCAATCATCTCAACAGTTTATGATAGTAGCAAAGACTTTTTCTGTATCACGAGATTAAGCAAATGAAAATAACCATATGCAAACTATCTTATAAGGTACAGTGGCTCATGACTTGTTCAAGCAGCAAGGAGAGCTCACCTGTCTGGATGATTGACATAGAGTGGATTGATATACTTTGGATTTGGATCAGGAACATAGAATTCTGCAGCAGAGCGATCAGGAATGCCGATTTCCCACAATGTAGGACCATCTCTTGGGGGCTCAAAAACAAGTTCACCAACATCAGAGTTAGAGCCTGCATTAAGAAGTATGTCAAACCAACCAATTGTTCCATTTCAAATGTTTAAAATCCATTCAACTATTCGAAACCTGGTGTTATATTGATTCCAGAATCATATTTGTAGTCTCCAATAAATCCAGGCACCCAAGCATAAAGATTATATTCTCCAGGACGTATATGGCTAATGACAAATGAGCCGTTTTTATCTGCTTTTGTCCAAAATTGGTAGCCCTGGTGGAGTTAGCAAATATAGTACAACTATTATCACCTGATTTGAGATAAGAAAATATTGTCCAAATTTTAGATGGTTTCAAGAAAGAGACTAACTTGCCTTATTTTCTCTCTGCCAGGATCCAGCATTGCCGGGGGGTGCTAGTCCAACATATGCATCTACTGCTGGTAAACTTTCCTTGCTAACATACCTGTCTTGTACTAGCAATTTACCCCTAACTGTTCCCCTCTGGGCATTCTTGGGAAAATCCACAGAAGCTGGGAAGGTGTAAGGCCATGACTGTACTTCTTTATTCATCTGAAAATCAATTAGCTAGCTAAATCATGTATTAATGTGAATGATCACGCAATTTGCTGGGACGACACCTAACCTGCACTTTGGCATTATCCCACAGATCTTGTGCTGTTGCTTCCTCTGGTGCAGAATTGAGATAGATACAAACAGGTCCAAAGACCTTCTTCCAAACCTCACCATCTTCAAATTTCACAAGAAGATCTTCCCCAGCATAATGTGAAGTTACAAATATCTGATGGATCAGGATATATTACTACAATGAGAATTATCAATAAAACTTATCTTAGAAGATTCTTGAGCCAAATATTGTCTACTTTCGTAGACTTTTCTAGTGTTTATATTAGCAGTAAGCTCTATTTCCTGAACATACTGCAGTCTTTCACCAATTTTGGTGATGCAATGCAAGTATCTTTAGCAACTTACAGCTAGGGTGGTTGGATTGACATGGGATGTTAGGTCTTGTTTGGGTGGTCCTCCAGTTCGAAACTCGTTGCTGGGAGTGATTTGCCAGAAGCCAACAGGTGGATCGAAACATATCCATCCATGAACTCGATTATCTTTGTTATCGAGTGAGTATTGATACTTGTCATCCACCTGCATATAAGTCCATCAAAGGAATAACAGATATACAAAGCTTATTATTTCCTTAAGGAGAATGAGTATGACCAATCTCAGAAGTACCTCTCCTTTGAATTCTGGCTCTATTGGATCAATAAGAAGGACTGCTTCAGGATAGGCAAGAATAGTTCTTGACCTCTTGGTGGTAGTCTGTCATCTGGAAGGGGCATAAACCTTTGCCTATTATCAGCTACTGCAATGTAGTGAAACCTGGCACTCAAAAACCACCTCCTCTGTAGTTAATTTTCAATGCTTCCATTAATTAAGGTTGTTTTGTTTATCAAAAAATTGTTTCCAAGTATAACTTGGTGGTAATTTAGGAACCATATTCTTAAATTGTCATGTGTACCATGGTGTTCATTCAATTGAATTTAGGTTGTTTTAGCAATTCACTGAAATGAAGAATCTGTTTCATACTTGTCTTTTCTGAGCATGAAGGCAATCCTGGTTGTGTTAAGATTGAAACCAGGGAGATCCTGTAAGTGTTCAAAAATGGCATAGGAGTACAAACCAGGGAAGCCGCGGAGCACGACAAACCTACATTTAATTTACATGACAAACATCTTCCACTGTGATCATAATGAAACAGAATGATGGATTTATGTATGGAAGTTAGTGAACACAAGCAATATAAATACTACCTTCTATCTATAGATAAAGGAGCCTGTTCTCCTTGAACTGAAGGACTCCAGACTCTTGTGAATGAGAGCTCAACCTGATCCTCAGTTTGCACTATAACCTTTAAAGTTGTTCCTTCTATCCTGCACAACAATAACAAGTTCTTTTCTATCATATCAAATTGATAGAGCTTCGAGCTCTAATCTATACGATCCCTCTGATTTTTGGGTTTCGACTCTCTCACACAAAAGAAGACATACGTATCAAATTTGCCCCTTGTGCCTAGACTTCCTTTTACACTCCAGTTAAGGTCCCAGAACCTGATATTTTGTCAACAACAGACATTAGTCCTCCTTCATCCAGTTAGCATTCACTTACTAAAAGTTGAAACTTGCACCACAAATAAGAAAAATAGCACAGAAAACAGCAAGAGTTATGCATTTCTATTGCTTCTTCATCATAGAAATGCAAAATTTTCAACTAAATTATGCAAAAATGTGCTTAAATGTCATTGAATTTAAAAGTTAAGGTGAAATCTTGATCAATTAGATTATAAACATACATACCCTCCATTCAGATCTTGATTATGAAGTTCCAGCAAATTGTCTATTCCACCATACTGTATTCCTTTCAGAATTCCCCCTGGATTTGATAATGTGACTTGTACTATCCCATTATCTATGACAACCTGCAAAAATTCATTGAAATTCATTTAAGCATTACAAGAAAAGTTCCATTTCTAGCATATCAAATAAAAGATTAACAAGAAAGAAGAAAATTACATGATCAGCTTCAATATGCAACTGCACTCCTGTGGCAGCCATAGGTTCAATCAAGGTACTAGTTGGCTCTTTTGTCTTCTTCTTATCCGAATTTTTCTGTTTTTTTTTCGTACAAGAAAATAATCGAGAAAACATCATCACGTTTAACCTTAAACTATGTAAATCAAAATGGTTTATCAACTGTTTAACTTAAAAACATACCTGTGTACATGCAATCAGAGATTTTCAAGGATGGCAAGTGATTTCAGAGAACTCAAATTGTTGATTTGGGAATCCAGAAAATTTATTGATCTAAGAGAGGATGCATTAAAATGATATTTTCTCTGATTCCTGGGCAGTTCATGACAAAATAAAAAAATAAAAAATGCTGTTTGTTATATTTGTTGTAATTCAGCACAAGCCATCAAGCAAACAGAATTAAAACAGCACAATTTAAATTTCTAGTATTCTTTGAAACAGTAGAATAAATGTAGCTATTTAATTTTGTATGCCAAATTGATTCTTATCTTTAAAGTATGCATAACCCACAAATCCAAACTCATTCATGTAAAGCTTAACGTAGATAAGGATAATAAATGACTTCTCTCTCAAAAATGGTCTATTTCACTTCCTGATTTTAACAATATCTCACTCACTCAATACTTGTCACGTGTACACTAAGTTACAAGTATTAGAGTGCCCGTAGCAAGCTCACAAATAGTGGCATAGGGTGAGATAGAAGATCCATGGCTAATTCTACATCGGAAAATTTTATTATCTCAAGCATTGAAGGTTTGAATCCTCAAATCCCATTTACTGCTAAATCCTTTTCACTATTTTCTTGACGACCTTATGTATTAAAATTGAAAAAAAAAAAAAAAAAACACAGAGAAAATATACAAGCTAGCATTCATTAATATTCATGCACGCATGCTCTGATAAACTTTATTACTTTTCTCAATCTCAGCTGCATATCATAGTTCACGCATGGTTTACTTTCACTATCACTTAGGCATCCAAAGAAACATACACGAAACGGATAGCCATTGTACGTTACAAATGTTGGATATCGAGCCCAAAATTAAATTCTCAAATAGAGAAAATAATCAAATTGATAACACAAATTTCTACTTTAATACAACTATATTAATATTAAAGCAGTGACTCACAATGATAACACTCACAAACAATACAACTCTTTATTTGAACAAACACCGAAACTCTAATGGACAGTGAGACTTAAACACTCTGTTATAAACTCTAAAGCTCGAGTATAACTTGAACTCAAGACTCTTGGCTATGAATTGCACTTGAGACTTAGATGCATTACAACGGAAGAAAATGAACTCTATTTATAGTAGTGAAACTTCCGACATTCGTCACCATTTTTCCTCGTCACATTAAACGCTCAGCACGGGAGAGAATCTAATGAAATCATACAAATTTTGCTGAAGATTGAGGAGTGATCTTCCGCCCACATTTTGTACACTAAAGTTAAAAAGCTTTTGGCAATGTCAATAATCATATAAACCTATGACAAGAAAACTCCAAAAAATGATAACCCACATTTGTTGATTTTTCCTGACAAATGTGCTGCTATTCTCAATAACAAATTGTATAATACTATTCATACAAGAAGGCTTCTACAATCAGGCCTTATTGTTCATGCAGAAAAAAGCAGGAGGATAAAAGTGTGAGTTCACTCTGCTGCTGCTGCAGCATATTAGCATGGTTGCACAAAATATCAGCTACATTATCCCCTCAAGGCAGTTAAATGTATATGCGGGCAGGAGATTGACATATTGGTAATCTTTGATCAGATGGAGCGGCAACTAAAAGATACTAGAATTAATCAGTTTACAGAATAATGTTTCGAAATGAATAATAAAATGGTGCAAGAGTTTGAAATTCCGAGTATAAAGGCTCTCAGGAGTTTTATTAGGCAATGTAGAGAGATTCATTGGATGAGTTACATGATTGCTAGTCCTTACACATAATATTTGTAACAGAAACCTCAAAAATTTTATAACATTTGTACAAACTGCAAAGTTCAAAACAACATAGAAACTTTATTAACCATTTTCATTTATTTATTTGAAGATAGAATCAAATCAATAATTGATGTCAGCTTTTGTCTTCACAAGAACAGAAAGTATGGTATCAAGCTAGCTGGGGGGAGCTTCGAGACGTATATAGTCATACATGAAACCTTGAAAAGGACTATTATTTCTTGGTTGTGTTAAATAAATGGTGTTATCCCCTTTCACAAGTAGAGCACCTTGTGAAGATGTCCAAATTGTAGAGCCAGTAAAGGCCATGGATCCCATGTCTTGCTATTGAGTTATCCCTTCCAATCAATCCAGTGGAGAATAGTGGCCGGTTTGTGTTTGGATTGTTGACCCGAACCTACAAGATTAAATTTGGATCAGTCTGTGTAAACTTTAACCGCAAGTTTAAGTACCCGAATAAGAATTGCTATCCAGCAACCTTCTACCTGCAGTTCAGCAAATGATGCCGATGCAAGCGCAATACGCAACTTATAGATTCCTCCTTTATTAACATCATCAAGATTGAACTTGATCTGCCAGGTGGTCCCTTGAAAAGTATTGTCCTCTTTCTTCCTGCAACATGATGAGAGTTCATTAATTGAGAAGAATAATATTATATTCTGCGAGTCAATGTCAAATATCAGTAGAAAGCCAGAAGCAGGCAATCATTAGCTGCTAAGTTAAGAAAGGGAGGTTTTTTTTTTCCCTGATAAGTACAAAGTTACCAACATGATCAGAAATCTTTTTCTTGAGTAGTTTTTGCTTTACAGTTCAGAAAACATTAACATCTGGTGCAAGGCCTTGTTGTAAAACCTATCATGGCATAACAATAATCATTAGAATCACGAAAAACTGAATCACCTGGTGACCTGAGCATAAAACCAATCTTTCCTATAATCACTCTGGCCAACTGTATACACCAAGTCTCCTTTAGAATATATCTCTGAATACCTCTCCCACAGTCCATATTGCCTGAATCTGTTGCAAGAAAGAAACGCAAGATTATGCAATTCACTCTTAGCATATTGTGGTGTGACTAATCTCCAATCACATCACAACTGGTAAAAGCTACACATTGTCAAGTCAGTGGCTCTTCATGTTATTACTCTGATCATGTTAAATTCGGATTAAATTACTTCATATGAATCTGAAAGTGAGCTAACCTTTCAGGGCTATTGAGAAGGACTTTGTTCATGTACTTTGGGTTGGGATCAGGAACATAAAACTCTGCAGCAGAGCGATCTAAGGAATGCCTATTTCCCACAATGTCGGACCATCTCTTGGAGGCTCATGCACAATTTCACCAATATCTATATCACAACCTGTATGACATCTTGATTAGGCCAAACATACTGTTGACTGATTATTTATAGGTATGTCCAGAAAATCTTTTAACTTGGAAAGAAAACCTGGAGTTATGGTAATGAGTGCCTCATTTCGATAGTCTCCAACAAATCCAGGGACCCAAGCATAGAGATTGTAATCATTACTTCGTACATTTTTTAAGGAAAAGTAGCCTCCCTCATCTGCCTTGGTCCAAAATTGGTAGTCCTGATGAAAAGAAAATTCAAGTAACACAGCCAACTACACCTAAAATGAACACTCAATATAGAGTAGTAAATTTCAATCTTTTGGTCGAAGTTTTGTGATATTTTCATTATTCACATCCATATGTACAACTAGGAAGATGTAAATGGTGTATATGCCAGAAACACACAGCAGAAGAAAAGTAAAAACAAAATAAAGAGGTCTTATAAAGGGAACCAAAGCAAACAACCGTGCAGTGCTCAAGTGGAAGAGAAAAGTTTGGCTACAGCAGAAGATTTCATCAAATTAATACGAAGTATGAAAAATTTCTCATGCTTGTTCATTTCATGTTGTTTGGCTGATTTATTTACTTTTGCCATATCTGTTAGTAATATGTATAATCAAAGTGACCTTGCATTCCCTTTGCCAGGATCCAACTTCTCCTGGTGGAGCCAATCCCACATATGCACTGGATGCTAGTACATAGTCACTGCTGATATACCTTAGGACAGAGAATTCAAACTGTTTTAGTTATACATTAATGTTGGTAAAGATGTAATTTGATCTCATGCAACATAAAAAGCTGAGAAATGAACCAATGGCAACGTGCGAATCACAGGTCTCACCTGTCTTTCACCAATAGCCTACCTCTAACATTCCCCCGCTGATCACAAGATGGAAAATCCTCTGAGGCTGGAAAACTACATGGCCAGCTTTCAACTTCAGTCAGACGTCTGATAAAAAATATCATACTTGTACACATTATATCTTGCTTTCTCATGTTGAAATGTACATTAGTTGGTATAGTGAATGAGACAAATTGATTTTGCAGCCTAACCTGAATCTTTGCATCATCCCATAGTGTCAATGGATCCTCGTCGCCCATGACACAGTTAAGATAGATGAAAACCGGACCAAAAACTTTCTTCCACGGCTCACCTTGTTCAAACTTTGGCACCAGATCATCCCCAGCATAGTGAGAGCTAAGAAACATCTGAAAAGAATATCATCATTCAATGTTACCAAACAATGTCATAGCACAGTACAACATAATAATGTATTCGATTTTCAGGTTACATGCATTTTGCCAATGGTGATGCACTTGTTAACTTACAGCAAGAGTTGTGGGGCCAACATGGGAGGAAAGATTCTGCTTCAGGGGCCCACCAGATCGAAATTCATCACTGGGTGTAATTTGCCAGAACCCCAGAGGAGGGTCCATAGATATCCACTGTATCCATGAACTCTAAGATCTTTGTTATCACATGAGTACTGGTACTTGTCATCCACCTGCAAAGCATGATTTAGTATTTTTTTTTTTTTTTTAAATAATGTACAATCTTAATAGTTCCAGTGGTTCATGATATACAACATTAGTAAAAGGCCTTCTTGGAATAGTTCAAGTTCAGATATACAAAACCTGAAACTGCAATATAGATGTCTCAAATTTGAAAAAAGATACACAGGATTAAAAGCTTACCTCTCCTCTGAACTCAGGCTCCACAGGATTTACAAGGTTGACTGCTTCAGCGTAGGCAAGGGGTTGGCCTCTTCCAGGTAACCTGTCATCTGGTAGAGGCATAAATCTTCGTCGATTATCTGACACAGCCATATAGTGGAACCTATACACACCAAATACAGCATCGTCATATTTTAGACAATTTGACTTGGACAAGTCAGGGAATTTTAACACACGAAATTAAGTGCAATTTCATCATAGCATGCAATGTCTGAAAAAATTATTCTGCTATGCTCGAATATTGGTGCTGATATTTGGTTCTCATGCTTATTAGTGCTCCTTAAGACATGCACTTCAAAGGGTATCAGTATAACTGGCATATTCTTCCTCGAACACAAGTGATATAATATCGGAGAGTAGAAAATGTCTTATTAAAGAAAACAAAACTAGTAAAGATTAATGATGTTACATGGATCAGTTCCCCTATTTAACTTTTAGAGGTTGACAATGATTTATTTAAGAATGTAATACTGTTATGTTTTCAATGGATATGTTGAATATAATTATAGGATGGAGAAAATGTTCTTACTTGTCTTTTCTGAGCTTAAATGCTATCCTGGTTTCACCTAGGCTGAAAGCAGGCCAGTCCATTGATCCGAGATGTTCATATATAGCATAGGAGTAGAAGCCTGAGCAACCACGCAGTAGGATGAACCTAAACAATGATCATAGCGCAGTAATTAAAAACATTGACACACTTAAATCAATCATCATTTATATAATTCTTTGGAAATACTTCTGAAGCACCTTTTATCTATGTTTATTGGAGCCAGCTTTCCCTGGAGGGAGGTATCCCATGGTCTTGAGAATGACAACTCCACCTGTTCCTCAGTTTCCTTTACAACCTTGAATTCTGTTGCTTTGATCCTGCTTTCACATTTCGGTGGTTGGTAGATATGAGCCTTTTTAACAGAACATAAAGCATCAGCTTACTTAAAAATTATAAAACTAAGAACTTACACTTCAAATACTCCTGCTTTCCCACTTCCATTCCAAACAATGTCCCAGTACCTACAGTTTACACTACATGGTGAGTCTATGATAATATAATTAAACCCGAGACAGCTAACTTCATTTTTAGATATCAGGCTTATTAGCAGGACTTCTGTCTTCTTAACATTCACACACCAAGAAAAGTGGTTGTTATTTGTGTTACCCTCTGTTAGACTCGTCGTTCTGGATTTCAAGCAGATTGTCAAGGCCATTATAAGATATTCCAGTCACAAATTGTTTTCCATCTGGATTTGATAGTGTAACGTGCAATAGACCATTGTCCATCACCACCTGAAAAAATTACAATGTCTTGTTAATTCGTAATGCAAAATGGAAATGAATAAAAAAGAAAACAAATCAAAGCAGATATAAAAGCTTCATATATTGTTTCATTCCTATTTCATGAAACTATCCAACTCAAACCCAACAAAGAAGATATACTACTTTTTCTTCAGTGTGAAAACCATATTCATTTTTCTTTTCTTTCATTGAACAAAACATCAATTATTTCTACTATTGATAAACATTACTTTTCACCAGTAGATAAAGGTACATCTAAAGAAGAGAAAAACTACAAAAATCAATAGGACAACAATGATGGACAAACTTTCTTTTAGCGTAGTCATGATGAACTTATCGTGAATGAGCATGTAGATGTTGTTGGAACAAAATTAGCAAAAATATAAATGCGTACCGTAAAATCGCATAATTGGTACAAGAGATGGTTTCAAGGCGCGTTCAACACAATGTCGCTTTTGTTAATGCTTAATTTGCCTCTACTATAATTGTTGTGCAAAGAGTATTTGCAAATAACCTTTAGGATACAATGAAATTTAATGATCGATTTCATTTTGCACTAATGAAATCAATCCACTAAACACTCAAACCTTTGACAAATTTATCTTATTTTGTAGGAGAACTAAGAAGAAGGAGAAATAATAATAGTGTCTTACCCACCACATACATGCTAATGTATTTATAAATATTCAAATGTCTCTTCATTGTGAGACACACCTATTCATTCAATCATGGTTTAGCGAATAGACACATCTATTAAAATGAATAGACAGCACAACTATCAATTATGTATTTTATTTTGAAAATTCTCCAACAATCCTGCACTATTTTCAAAATAGTATGAGTTTGACAAATTTGGAAATTAGTGCATAGTAAAGGTATCTTTCGATTTGAACCTTTATTTAGTGAAACAAATTTCCAACAAGTCTGAATAGCATGATAGATGTCCAAATACTTTTTGAATTAGCAATCCTTATTGACAAGTTTTCTATTTCACACACTAACTTCTATATTTTGAGTAACTTAGCATCCGCTGACACTATTTTGGCCATATGTGTATCCTTTTAATGAGTACGATAAGAGTTAAAATCCTTAAACTCCTAGAAGCGGCCGCACTTCTTACTCACATAGGTGGATATCATCAAAAGAGTTACCATAGTTAACATTTTTTTGAATATTAGTCCATTAAAAGCATGTTGCTCATCCTCATTCAAACCTATAGTAACCAAGCACTTTACCTGGGATAGATATCAAAAATATTATAGTGCTTGCAATCACTCATATAGTATACTTTGTCTCATCGAACTTAAATTTTGACGTTGTATCAAGCGTTAAATTGAGATTCAACTACTGGTGATTTTATTATATGGGTTTTACTTTATCCCCTTTGATTCGCAAATCTTGTGTAAAATCTTTTGCCATTGATCAGTCCATTTTGTTATTAAATCCTGCGCCTAAAAGTAATAATGATCACTTTATATATTAAATAATAATTATTTGAAATAATTATCTTTTAATTTTGTGTACCTCAACTTACCATTATAAATTTGAATATATGCTCACATCTTATGTGTTTCCATATTACAATGGCCCGGAATTGGTTTACACACTAATAGAATTAAATTCCTTAACCATTCCGTTTTTATTGGTAGAAGCCAATTCTTTTAACTTCACCTTGGTGGAATCAATTATAAACATGTATTTCTTATATTTTTAGGAAATCACACCTCTACCAAGCATAAATATTAATTCATTAATTGATAAATGATCTTTCTATAAGATCAAACTTTCAACAATGTGTTTTATTTTGTTTAAAGTCATATACTTTTACTCACGTGTCTATAATTGAAATGACACATTTTTTTTTTTTGAATCTTCACTAATTGTCTTCTTTTAATTAAGGATACACCTTTCTAATTAAAAGTGACAATTTTTTATAAGTGTCACTTCATAAGAGGACTATAAAAATCTTTTCAAACAAAAAGACACAACTCATGTATTATTTTTAGCATGTTCTTCATATAGTACAAGAATATCAATAATCTAAATTTGCATTCAAATATTTTCTAAAAATCTTCCTTTATGAAGATTTTTTCCAAGAGAATTTTGGACACAAATTTCTTTAATTATGGTTCTCACACTCTTTAATTGGTTCAATAAGAAGTTTTGTTTTACTCATTTTAATACAAGTTAGCTTTCATTCCAGAGTCATTTTATTTAGTTAACCTTTAATCTAAGAATCACAAGAAAATCAATTCAAGAATTCCATATGAATTCTATATTCTTCGATCCAACATATTATTTTCATGAATGTATTTCCACATTCCAAATGAAAATTCTCTATATAACATATCAAACAAGTACATAATAGATTTTTACCAATTATATTATTATGTATACAATAATTAAATAATATTAATTTTATTACCTATGATTTTTTTTATTCATGGATCTTGCGTCCAACTGTTTATTCAATTATATTTTCTACGCAAGTAATATGTTCATAAATATTGAAAAATACTTGGACATACTTTTCAAAAATTGATGTATACACTATTATCCCATAATTAGTAAGAAATGGTTCTTTTGAATACTCTTTCCAATTATATAATTTTAATGTGTCTAAAAATGCTTTAGACATACCTTTTAGGTGTTATTCTCATCATGCATGGATATAAACTCCTGTGAGTGTTCAACTAGAAAATGATTTCATCAAATCTTCTCTAATTTTCTCCATTAACGTGCTATTACCATCTCTTTTATTTTCTCAAGGAACCAACTTCCAGGAACAAAATTTAAACCTTAGGATTGTCATAACAAAATTAACAAAAATATAAATGCGTACCGTCAAATCGCATAATTGGTAGAAGAGATGACTTCAAAACACGTTACAATGTCACCTTCCTTAAGGTTTAATTTGCCTCTACTATAATTGGTGTGCAAAAGAGTCTTACGAATAACCTTTAGTTATAGAGATACAATGAAACTTAATGATCGATTTCGTTTTGCACTAATAAAATCAATCCACTAAGCATTCAAACCTTTGACAAATTTATCTTATTTTGTAGGACAACTAAGAAGAAGAAGAAATAATAATAATGTCTTGTCTATCACATACATGTTAATGTATTTATAGATGTTCAAATATCTCTTCATTGTGAGACACACCTATTCATCCAACCATAGTTTAGTGAATAGATACATCCATTAAAATGAATAAACACCACAACTATCAATTACGTAAAATTACAACTCTTCTTATTTTGAAAATTCTCCAACAGATGTTAGTGCAGGTATTATAGCAAATTATTGTAAGAGACATCAGGTAGAGAACTTCAAGATGAGTATATGGATACTTCTATCTTAGGTACTATACTTCTCGAGCTTTTGTGTTTAGGCCAATGTCGTTAAATTTCACCATATGATCAAAGCATTTAGGTAGGTAACTAAGTGGAAAAGCAGCTTTCGTTAAAAGTTTTCCTGGCACAAAGGAGACAGAAACTTGGATAGGAGAGGTATTTACATAGCGATCTTGAATAGACAGGCTCACCCCTACAGGTGCCATGGATTGCAAGCCTTCTTTATGCTTCCTACCTTCTGCAGAAAAATAACTCATATCTAAGTTACAAGAAAGCAGTGGTGAAGCATGGTTAGCTCAGGTTTCACAAGGACTAAGAGGTGTCTTGGAAAGAAAATTGCAGTGTTTTTCTTACCTCAAGTTAATCTGACTAGAACAAATAGAGGTCTGATAACTAATAATATTTTCAAGCTAGAGTTGGCTTTTCTTCAACTAGAGACAAACAATTCTTTGCTTATATAGCTCTAGAATTATTATCTCTCGTGCACCACCAACAATTTGTTAGCAGATATAGCTTACAAGAAATGCTACGTAGAAAAGCCACAAGCAAACTAAAGGGATAATGGAGATTGATTGAGACAAGTCCTTTTTATAGTTGTTAAGAAGTCAAAAACTTTGGACAGTTTATAACTTTCTAAGTGTAGTTTTCTGCATCATTTTTCAGTGGGAAGGGTTGTTTGTTTCAAACTGCTCTCCATTTATATAGTAGTAGATATTTAGCCCAAAAAATTGGGATTTAAATTGTGTTGGGCATCCATAGAAAAGTGAACCAAACTAAGTTCTTTAGGCATCATTTCTGAATCAGCATATGTTTCCAAACCACAGGATGCATAGTCATATAAGAGAGGAGCGGAATAAAGGACCTCGAATGAAGATTTTTAATACTACTTATAAAAAGAGAATTATACTATTCGAGACTACTAATATTCAGCTTGAAATAACTCTTCATGCAAAACATATCTGGTATTGGTGTATTTAATGAAAAACTTCTTGATGTTCTTGCTTAATTAACTTACTGGCCAATTCAGTTTTGCAAATATCAAACACATTCTCGTCATTCAAGTAGTTAGAGAACTACGACCACCCCAAACGCCCCCAAAAAAAAAAAAAAAAAAATCTTTTCAACTTGATAGATGATAAAATTACGAAAGATAAAAACAAAGCAATAATCCTTATCTTGAAGTTAAAGACATGCAATCCAAGTGGAATATACTTGCCTGTATATATCCCTCACGTGCATATGGATTTAACAGCATTCTTGAACCGCCCGTCTTTGTTTTCTTTCAACTGTCAAACTAACTACTTCGTCATGTATTCACACCATGACTTCACAACCACCTCCACCAACCACCGCTCCGCCGCCCCACTCTATACACAAAACTCACTAATTTCTGAATTTTAACAAAATCCCGTTGGCTTTTGACTAAATTTTCTGAAGTCCAATGCCGCTTTCTCTTCTCAAATGAAAGACAAAGCATTCATCTTGATGTGTCATTAAATTTGTAAAAAAAAAATAAAAGAAGGATATAGTATGAATTTTAATAAGTGATTCTTAATTTATAACCATATAAATTTAAAGGGTATCTCCTAGACTCGTAGAAAGTCCTACATGGTGTAGTTGATGGTTTGCGCAGTCGAATAAGGAGCTAGTTGAACTAGCAGCTTTCCTTGAACTGTAGTAACGAAGAAGCCAAAAAGGATCAGTTCATGTTAGAGAAACCAAAAGATTCGATGATTTTCTTTTCCACAAGTTCTTGGGGTCAAAAATTGATGGAAAAAAGAAAAGAAAAAGAAAACCACAAAATACAAACTCAGAATATAGAGCAGAATATCCAAAGGTCACACCGTCGTCCTTCTGATCCCGGGGGTGCCAACGATAAATTCAGCATAATAAGCCAGTCACCAACAACTAGTTAAGTTGTTGGATGCTTAAGAAATCAATGTATAAACACAAAGCACTGCCCTTTGAGTTTATCAAATTGAAAAAATTGTTTTACTACCATCAATAATATCAAGAGCAGCAGTCTATTATATTTCGCTACTTTTATTTTTTCACGTCTTCACACCAATTTATTTTGTCATCGATTCCTACTTATATATATATCCATATTTACCAAGAATTAATGATGGAAATCACTTAATACATGGAATTCTTTGATCCGCAAAATCTGTTTATGCGCTAACAGAGTTACTCAAGCATATATAGCAGTATGTGATTGTCTTATAAGAACACATCTCAGTAAATGAAACTTGAAGAGGCCGAGTCCATATAAGAGCCGCCAATGCAATTGACATCATCACTAGTGCACTTGATTGTGTTCCGTTTTCCTCTGGAAGAAAAGCGAACCTAAAAGGACTGCAATGCCAGTAATTGCAATTGTAAACAGCAGGCGCTTTGTAGAAAACTCGTTTGGCTGCCTCCTTTGAGGACTGCGGTCTCTCTCAATTGGCCTTGTTGACCTTTAGACATATGAAAATCCAAGAGATTAGGTGAAGAAGACAGCATAAATTCAATGATGAGGTCTTAGCAAAGCCCAGAGAGCAATGACACGGGGGCAAAGAACCCAAGTAGAATGCCAAAATAAGAGCTCGTTCTGGAAGCTAGTTTTGGGTGAGGAGACAAATGCAACCATAACTGCAACTAGAAATTTTAAAACAAATAAAATAAAATAAAAATAGATAGTAGCATAAAGTTAAAACAGACTTTGTCTGCCTTTAAAGACTTCGATTAGATCAATGCACTGAAAACCTCATTCGGATCTTTGGTTTGGAGAGGCATTTGACAGTTAGCTAGCTGCAGGATAAAGATGAAAATTAAAAGGCTCAACAAAGAATGACTGTAGTTTGTTCAACCTGGAAGATTCTGAAACATTATCAGCAACTCCAGTGCATCTGCTCTCATGGCCAAGCCTTTCACGAAGTCTTATATATCGGTTGCACAAATGACATAATTCTGTCCGGTTTCCGCATACTTCCTGAAATATCAAAAGAAACACATTTATCTAAAGCAAATGCAATACTTGCATTATCCAGTATTGAATTCATCAATGAAAATTGTTACCTGATGCTCAAGTAAATCTATTGCAGGCAACGGAAATTCACAGAATTCGCAGGTTACTATCCTCCGGGGGCAGTTTTCACCTTTATGAATAGCCAAAGTGCTTCACGTTCCATTGTCTTGCTGCAAAGTGAACAAGACACCTGACTCAAAGAACAAGTTACTAAGCCACGGTCATCTTATATATAAAGCATTCAACTTAGAATAAAATCTAAAAATCAGTAATGCACCATCCACCAATTATTAACTAGTTGTCAAATATACACCTTATGCCTAAACCTGACATGTCAAATAAAATAAAATTTATCCCTTCCTAGCCCATTGAGGAAAGATAACCAAAAGGAAATGAAATTAAAGCAAAGAAAGGAGTGCAGCAGTGTCTCCTAACTTAACCTTTACTATACGATAGACCACTCATATTTTGTCAAAAATAAACACTTTGAAAAGATATAACTCTCATGCACAAGAGTTGCAAGCCTATCCTTCTCAAAAGAAGCTGGAGGCCTGCATCTCTGCCTCTATGCTGCATTTGAAATTCAAACAACATTTGTTCGGGAATGAAAATGATGAAATTGTCCATATTTTTAATGCTAATGACCTCATGGTAAATGCTCTCCATCATTTTTATCATGTTGATCTTTTTAAGTAGCAAAACAATTTGATGGATTCATAGTGTGTAACAATACATTGACAAAGGAAAGTGCAAGTACATGAACAAGATTGAGCAGAGGTCACTCTAATTTCATGATACTCGAGGGATATCTTCATGTTTATGACAGAAGGGAGGCCACGGTAATTGACCTCTATCATGTAAACAGAAATCAAAAGCAATAAAGTAACTTACTCGTTCAGCAGATATTATGCAAAAAGCATCTGGCATATATGGAATCTAACGTCTACAACCATAACAGACTTGTTGCATTACACTACTTTTATTTTCACAATTAGAAAAGGTCAAAATAATTGAAAAGGCAAAAGAGGGAACCAATTATTATTATTATTTTTTTGGCCGGGGGTGGGGATCATAAGAGCATCACATTAATAACCTAAAGAATAAATGTTTGTACCGGAGCATGAGTGCTTAAGAAGTGTTCCTCTGCAGATTTTCTGGGTCAATCATGTCACCACAGATTTTACACTTCTCCAAATTCCGGGAACAGTGAGCAAAATGCAAATCAATATTTGAAGAAGGAATCGCTCTGTCACTGCATGTGTAAAGATATATGTCAATTAGCAATGAGCACTACGAGAACACCACCAAGGGGATGCGGTCAGAGATGAATTATTTGCCAGAACAACATTAAACTAAAGCTGAATAAAGTCACTTCATTTTAGCAAGATCGGGAATTATACGAAAAACAACAAATTCAAATCCACAGTGAGCAACAAAATCTGAACAGTTAAACCAATCAAAGTTAGTACACACAACTAGAAACCGGCTTTGCAGGCTCTTCAGTTTCTGAATCCAAAGAACCCATCATGAACAGAAGCACTCTTGGAATAACTGCTGGCCTATAATCCTACACGGGATCACTGCATAAACAAACTAACAGAAAAATTTACGGAAAACATTCAAGGCCAAAATTGTTTATCAACTATACAAAAGCCTTATGCTCTATATCATATCCTATCCTATCCCTTCCTGTCCCTATCTGGGTCAGTAACAAATGTTCTCTTCTTCCTTTCTTCTCTAACGGGGGCCATCCTTTGAAGCCAGATACGTGTAATGCTCACGAAAAGTCATCATTTACAGCTCATAGACCAACACTATATGGAATGCCTGGTGAAAAAAATGGTACTTGACCATTACATATTTTAAGAATAGTAAAGACGGCATTCCCTAATTCGATGTAAAACCCTATCAACGGCACACTCCGAAAGGCTAATAAACTATTAAAACTCGAGAGTTCTCACCAGAGTATGCACATGGAAGGTCAAGAAATCAATTTTCAGAAGTCAAAAGGGTGTATACATAATGATCAGCCCTCACAGATAATATACAATAGCCTCTCAACTAAAATTACTTAAAACACTAAATTTATAATATTTTCCTTTAGCTAAATAATTTCATGATCACCACCACATCTCAATCCCAAATCAAAAAGAAATTTCTTTTTTCAAGTCATTTATGTCAAACACCTAAATTTTCAACAATTAATAACCCAATGTAATTGAATCCCTTTTTTTCTTAAAAAAAAAAAAAAAACCCACAAAAGAATTTAAAGAAAAAGAAAAACAGAATTCTTACCAGTGAGTGCAGATGCAGGTGGCCTCATCTGAAGCAACAGCCATTTTTTTTGCCCACTTCACAAGAATCCCACAAGTCCCCACAAAAAAAAGCAAAAAAACCCTTTTCTTATAAGAGCAGATTCCTGCAAGAAAAGGAAGAAAATTGAATCAAAATAAAATCTTTACAAAGAAAACAAAAAGGGGCATACAAATAAATAAACAAAAGAGTTAGGTAAACCAATTCTAATTACATCATTAATTATATGATAATAATAGCCCCCAAAATAGAATCCACCTTAAGTCTTATAATTAGTATATTTTAAGATTCTAAAACTTGGATTCAGTGAAACCCAAGTCGGATTTATTCTTAATTTTCTTGGCTTCTTTTCTCGATAGGATCTATGAGGGAGGACTTTTAGGTTCCGTGTTAGAATTAGAGAGCAGTGCACGAACGTACGACATAAAAATATGTGAAAAAATTGAATCAGGATTAATAACACTTTGCTCCTTGAACTAAAGAAGCAGTAACACTTTGGCCTCTAAATTAAAAGAATGTATACTTTACCCATCCATCTAATTGAATTTGTACCTTATATGTGATTACACGTTTTCAATTATCCCCTCACAAAGGTTTTCTCATAAATCGATTTGATACAAACTAAAAAATATATATATGTAGGCTAAAAAGTATGAAATTTTTATAGAAAATCTATTGACATACAAACACTTGTATTAAAGTTTTTATTGAAAATTTTCATCTGGAATGTTTATTCAAAAAATAGGAATGGTAAAATTTATCAAAAACTAAATAAATTAAAATTTTAAGGAAAAGGACATTATAGTCAAATTATCAATTTTTTCCCATATTTTGCATATAAATACATACGGGGTCACTAAGAAATAACAAATAAGTAACATGAACTGTCTAATCATTAAATTCACCGTATTGATAAAATTATCAAATACATAATTTTATGGAAAATTTTTATACGAATCGACTTTATAGTATAGTGTCAACCATAGTCCCTTTATCCCACATAAAAAGAAATCCACTAGTATTATGTTATTGATTATATTTATGTAAAAATTTTCCGTAATTTGTAGGGTAAAATTACTACGTTCTTTTAGGTTAGAGGCAAAGTGTTAATAACCCTCAAATATAGGAGGCAAAGTGTTAATATTTCCTAAAGTTTAGGGGCTGAAGTAGTGAAGTGTTAGTACCTCTCACTAAAGCTGATTTTTCCGTTCGTGGAATACACGCGCAATATTATTTGGACTACGAATTGGGTAAATGAGTTGGGCTGAACTTCTTTTGTTTTGGGTCTTGTTTTCTTAGGTCGCTTTTGGATCCTGACTAGTAAGCCCACAATATATTCACGAATACATCAAATTTTCTTATGATGGTGTTATACCACAATATTTCCTACATTATCCTTCCCCACCACTCGACATCATACATTTTATATTTTTTAACAATTTAAATTTCAAGAACTTATTTTATTTATATTAAAAAAAAAGAAAAATTCAAAGAACAAGACAATTTGATATGTTATACTATCTATATGTGATTATTTTTCACGATGTGCATTTATACTCTTTATTAATTGAACAGGTTGTGCTAAAATTATGAGCATCAAGAAATAAACAACAAAGGCCCATTATAATTAATGTAGAAATAGAAATTTGTTCAAGGTCCATATCCAACCATAATCCATAATATATTGGCTCAAAAATTCTTTTCTTTTTGCTAGGGGTGGCAGGTGATTAGCAAGGGGATTAGATTTCAGTATTTTGAGATGTACATATTTTTGCACTAAACATATTTAAGACATTAGAAAAACAATTATTTTTTTAAAAAAATTAAAATAAAAACCACGGTTTTGCACTAAACACGTCTAGGACAGCCGCATCCCCTTGGTGTTGTTCAGGTATCATAGGGATATAAAATTATTCCTCGTATGGCTTCACCAGATTACAATTGAATTGAGTTATATATGCAGGCCAAATATTCGTCATCGGATTGTGACAAATGTGTATGATTAGATTATAAGTCACTATATTGATGAGTATTTGATCCAATGAAGTTTAGACTTGAGATCGAAGCTTGCAAATTCTTGAACCTTTTTTGAGCCCGGGAGAATATGGAGGTTTCATGTGTTCGGAATTTTCTGTTTTACGGTATTTGTACTAATTTCTTATATCATATTTTGAATATTTGTCACTTGTACTCTGTTATTATAAGTATTACTATGTCATAATACATATGACAAACATACACGCTATGAAGGCAAAAAATTGATATAAAAAATGATATAGAAAATATTGTAACAGCTTTACGTCCCATATTATATACCGATACATAATTACCTATGTCTAGTGTATATATGTTTTTATACTATATAAAAGAATTGATTTTGTATTAAAAATATATGTAGTCGTATTGAGTATGAGGTGACACTTCTGATTTATACCATTTGTGTAATTAAATCCAATTCGCAATCATATAGTACTAAGGAACATGCATGAGTTAGCATCATCCCTTATCCTATGCTCAAAATTATTAACAGGAACACAATTTAAAATTATTTTTTAAAATTAATCTATTTAATAAAATTTTGTTAAATCACTAATATTTGATTAGTTATTTAATCAAATTTCTTTTATTCTTTTACAAATTTATTAACACGCTAGTATTATACCGGTAGATGTGTAGGTTGTCATTCATCATATGTTCAAGTAAGGAATAAACAATATATATATATATATATATATATATGGTGTTGAAGTAAAGTAATACTAGGTTGGAGAGAAGCATGGCAATAATTTAGAATGAATTTTGATGAGGTATTGTACGGATAATACATATATAGTTAATAGAAACAATTTCTGAAAGCTAATTAAAATAATGGGTGATGGCTTCCAACCCCAGAACATGCCTTCCCTAGATAGAGTGGAGAACTGCCGCTGCAATATGGCTTGTGGACTTTCCTATTTAGATCTATCTCTGAGGTGAAATAATGGTCCCTCTCTGATGATTCGATTTTTTATTAGGCCAATAAAGATATCGTGCCCTTTGGAGTTGTGCAAAAAGCACACTAGGCAACTCAAACAACTCAATAAAATTTCTTTCGAAAGAGGGGGAAAAAAAAGAAGTAAAAATAAAATTAGTTTTGCACAGGGTTTGCATCCCGTAAATTTGAATAATTATTATTTAGAATAAGTGGGGGCTCTTTTTTTATATATAGTATAGATATTATTTACAATTTTATTTTGGATAATTACTTTGGCAATTTTTGAAAAGTATTGCACGAAAAATAAAAAGATAGTTAGAAAACATGTTAAGAAAATTATTACAAAATATTATTCGTAGAATAGTGAATAATTTTGTATGTCCAAACAGCGCTTACCCCAAATATAATGTCTAAGTTGAAGTAATTAGTATTTAATCATAAAAAAAGTTGAATTAATTAGTAGCTTTCTTTTTTCTTTTTCTTTTTTCCTGCTTTCCAACAAATTTACAAGTAAATCTTGCTATTATTTCTTGTTCGGATTTAGAGGTAATTATATTTTGCAATTAATCATCTTACGGGGAAAGATGGTTCACAGTCTAATTAAACAATTGCTTTTATATCCAAAAATTTATATTATTTTTATAGTCAAGTTCTTACTTCAGTTTTACTATTTTGTATCAAATGTTTTTCCGTCTTGTTTTTAATGATACTTGAAATGTTCACCTAATAAAATAATAATATGTGTTCTATAATTGTTAGGTGGGTAATTCTGTAATATAGTAAGAATTCTGGTATATACGCATGAATCGGATACACTCGGTTGGCAAACCTCCTTAGTCTGACTCTATTAAAGTCAGAGGTTCCAATTATGAATCCAAGAATCTCTACTTATAAATACTAGACGATAACATGTAAACAACGAACAACCAATAATCATCAATTACCATATATCACTAAACTATTAAACAAACAATAAGTAAAGATATAATACAAAAATTATGGACTGTATTCACATATCTCTAGTTTACTCTCTCCTCTCTATGTTGCACCCGATGCATCATCAGTTTAATTTATGTTTTTGGAATGGGAAAATACTTAGGTAGATCGGTTTTTGACTCCACCTGTAAATCTTGTGGTTAGGATTAAATTTTAAAAAATCTTACTTACATCAGTTGATGTCATAGATTTTCTAAAATTTAATTCCATATCACAGACTCTACACTATCTAAATGTGTCTCTTGAATCTATCTAAGTATTTGCCTTCGGAAAGAAAGCCCAAAAAGCAATCAACTATTCAACATATGTTTGATTATTACAGAGCGGAATTTTTACTAAGCCGGTGTTATCTCGTTCTGCCTGACAATTTTCTTTAGTTTGATAGGTTTGCTTTGTCCTTCTTAGGTCACCAACTTTAGTGCATAATAATTTATTAAAAGAATTCAGAAATCCACTAACATTTCGGGTAGCCATTACTACTTTAATTGTACGTAATTAACAAGTTAATATTAATAAGTGAATATTAAATAGCATTAGTGGTATTAACATAAGCAAAAAAAGAAAAAAAAAAAGTTATTAGGATAACTGTATAAGCAACAAAGGTCCCATATGGATCGCATTATTTTGAGTATTATTTTGGTGCATTAATTGAGAAATTATTTGAGTGACAAATAATAAAAAATGTGAATAATTTGACTAAGTATTTGGATTGTGAATATAAGTGCAGATAATTTTTTGTGAATAAGTTTTTGGATAGTGTTTTTTGCACTAAAAGACAAAATATAAGCGAAAGTCGAACGAAATTACTAATATCAAAATATATAATTTCGTTCACTTTCTTTTTCACACCATCAAATCAAGTACTAAAAACCACACACAAACGTAATTGCCTTTTCGTCGTTTGAATTCCAAATCTTAAAAAATAATATATACTCATATATGTATGCTAACATATATTTATTTAATATAAAATAAAAAATATAATTTAAAAATTACTTAGTATTTTGTGTACTAAAAGACAAAATACGTAGATAAAATTTGAATAAAATTATTAATATCAAAATACATAATCCCATTCATTTTTTTTATACTATCAAATTAAGTATTAAAAACCACATTACCTGTTTGTCGTTTGAAATCCGAATCTTGAAAAATGAAATATGTCCATATGCGTATGCTAAATATGTATTTATTTAATACAAAATAAAAATATAATTTAAAATTTACAACTTTTCTGCCCATAATTTGGATTCTCCAACATAGGTTTGAAAATCCAAACCTTATATACCATTTTAAACTCTATTTTTTCACCTACATTTTGGACTCCTAAACCTAAATTCGGAAGTCCGAACCTTATATATTATTTTAAACTCTATTTTCCCATCTATATTTCGGACTTTACATTTCCATTTTTTCTTTGCCCAAAAAAAATTCAGACCAATGAATAGTAATGGATAGTATAAAAAAAATTTAATGCTAATATATGTGAATAGTATAATACGCGTATAGATAAATAGTAAAATAATTGATTGAATAGTAATGAATATTGAAAGAAAAACTTGAATCGTGCAAGTAATGAATAATGAAAGAAAATTTTAAATTGTATAACTAATGAATAGTATTTTTGAAAAAAAGTAAAAAATTGACCCAAAAATTTTTTACTAACCAAACAAATATTTCGTAAAAGTATAAATAGTAAAATAAAAAATGGTAAAAAATGAGGAAAAAAACAATCCAAACGAGGCATTCTGTACATATTCTAAGCCTACATACCTAAACGATTGGAACATGATATCTATGTGGAAACAAATTATTATTATTATTATTATTTTTGAATTTACATGTGGAACCAAATTATTAATTTGTCCCCTTTAGTGATTTGATGACGATCAAAGATAATAAAGTTTGAAATTCGATTAGCTCCATCTCAGTTGAATATATATATATATATTCCCACTATTTAATTTTGACATAAAAGACAGGCTTGTCCTATTGTTGTTTCTGGCGAATCCATAAACATCATTTGTCACTTTGAACAAATGCGGAACTGCATACAAATTAACCTTTGTATTTTTTTATAAGAAAAATAATGTATAAAATTATAAATTCAAGACACTTGTCAAAATTGATCTACATAAAAAAATTACATAAAATCACTAACACCTAATTTTAAATTATTGATCAAATTTTGTTTTTTCATTTTTTTAATGTAGTGATATATCATAACTTTATCGCTGTTTGTCTAGATGTATTTTCTTATCTATGGGTATATGCACTGAATCATACCAAAACAAACAAAACCCCCCTCCCCAAAAAAAAAAAAAACTAGTAATATTGTTGGAACTTAAAATATTGAGACATCATATATCAAAATCCATGTGGTTTTTAATTAATCGTATTTTGTATTAAGTAATTGCTTGATGACTTTAACCATATGAAATTTAAGGTTTTCTTTTTTCTGTTTTTTCAAACAATAAGATCATAGAGAAGTGAGAAACACAAGACATGAACTAATTAAACTATAACTTGCACAATTATTACTTCTCCGTTAGTGAGGTTTTTTAATTAATTATTCAATTATAATTATGGAGCCATCTAATCAAGCCTTTTTTCCCCTTAATTTTTGTATAATTAATGGTTCTTTCTCAGTCTGAACACTGAATTCATGCTGATAGTGACATACCCCCAAATGATTCAAATTCAATGAACCAAAACTTTGAGCATTCTTACATTTATAATTAGTAGCTCTAAACTATTACATATGCCAAATGACATTGTATCTACTTTGACATCCCACCAATTAAAAAATTAGAAAAGATGCAAAGGTAATAATCAAGAAAAATTTCACAATCATGTTGAAGGAATCATTCTGTGGTACTTTAAAAATTTGTATAGTATAATATTATGTGTTTTAAGAACTCCTACTGTACAAATCCTTAAACACAAATGAATGATTCCCTCAACGGAATTGTAAAATTTCCGAATAATAAAATGTGCATAGGAACTTTGGACCTTGAGCTCATTTGAATTACTAGGCAATAGTTTTGTTGTTTAATACTCAATTAGAGTATTCCAATGCCAATATTAACACAAACTCTATCTTTCCCCCCAACCCAATAAAAAAAATTCAACTTATAGTAATTGTTATATTATTTGCGTCAAAAAGGAAATAAAAAATTTGAAGAGATACAAGCTAATTAAGCTTAGCATTTTTCTTGAGGTAAAGTATTCTACATCCCATTGATTGTCTTATGTATAAGCTATCAATTTTAAATGGTTGTTTGAGAAACTTTCTATGAGTAGTTATGAGATCAATACAATGCACTGGTAAAAGGAAAAATGTATTTTAGGCATGTTCATGGCAAAAATTATTCTGAATATTAATTGCATAAAAGTGTATATCTTTGATGATATGTATGTAGCAAGACAGACAACCATAAGCTTATCATCTTTGATGCTCTTGTTTTGATTGTGCAACTTCAGCCAATCACATTTAGACTGGTAGTGTATTTAATTATTAATATATTCTATTAATTAACAATTAACAATAGTAAAGATGCTATCATTTTATGGACAGTACGATTTTATTAATCACAAAAGAAAGAAAATTTACGTAATATAAAAGGAAAATATTTTATAATAACCTTATCTGTATCATAATTTATTCTTTTGTAAAGACTTTTCAGTTGGAGAGAGAATTTTTATGACCGTTGACAATATGGTTGTTTCGAAAAAAAGAGAATGCACATATATTCATATAATCTTTTGTTTTTCCAATGCATTTTGGGTTATTATTCAATTATTTTTCACACTTTTCAGTACTCTTTACAAACATTTTTAGTATCCAAACTGGTCGTTGTCTACTTAGAGATCTCAATTCTCAAGTCGACCAAATGAGAAGCAACAAAGACCTGATGATGTGAAAGTATAAAATTTGGTGTACAAATCAAGAACTCAAGTACTACCGTATGTAATAGGAAAACACAAAAAATGGCTTAGTCAAATTGATATTTTACTTCAAAAGGAACATCCATTAAAGAAGCATAGCACTAGTAATTAAGGAAACAATCAAACTAGTACTATAGTACTTTGTTTAATTAGGCCACACTTGACTCAAAATATATATATTGAATTAAAAGTCGGAGTAAGTATTGATTATTCACTCTATAAGGTGGAGTGGGTATGACAGTCATTGAAATGATTGAAAAATAAGAGAATTTTAATACTTTTCAATCATTTAACGACCATATATGCAATACTTACTTCACAATACGAAGTGAACAACAAAATTTTTTTTCCAAAAAGTCGAGATTGAAGCCTTATTGTGGACAACATGACACTCTTGCCAAAGAAAGGAAATCCACCTTTTAGAAAAGTTAAATTTTCTAACTACAAGAAAAGTTATATTTTTTCTGTATGTAATGGCTCGCTAATTAAATAAAGCAATCCACTACTTACTTTGGTCCTTAAAATAGGTACCATTTAATATTAGAATTTTTTAATTTATTCTTGGCTTGTGTGCTCATATCATTTAGTTTATGATTGACACTTGTTCATCCTCATTAGTTGGAAGCAAGAAAGATTAAGTATTTTAATGTCTTCCCTTGATTTTCGGTGTGCTTAAACATTGGAGAACTTGATTGATGGATTTCAACGTATTAAGGGATCTTATTGGTTCAAGAAATTTATTTCACGTGGTTTCAACCACACGTTAAGATCCTAAACAGTGTAATAACCTTTAAATTATCAGACTATCGGAAAAGCTGTTGTAAAACTAAATCAAAATTATTAACATTGACTACAAAACTAACTAAAGTAGGAAATTTATAAGTGTAGATGAGAGAATAGTAAACAAAGAAATAGTAGAAAATTGTTCAATATCCTATATTATAAACTTTTCAAAACCCTCCAAAACCCTTTCAAAAGCTTTTCAAAAGACTTATACAAGACTTACAAATTAGGTATCAAGACCTCCTATTTATAAGGTTACAAGTTAGGGGATTCATAAATATGATACATGAATCACGGGAACCAATAAGCTTTCATGGGAATCAATAAGTTTTCACAAAATTCAAGAGGATAAATATCACATTAACCAATGTGTTTAGGAAGATGAGTGGACATCCACATTTATAAATTCATAACACTCCCCCTTGGATGTCCATGAGTCAAAGAATACGCGAAAAATTACTACCTCGTTAAAAACCTTTACTAGAAAAAATTCAGTGGAAAAAAATCATGGTAGAGGAAAAAAGAGTACAGTTATTTGCGTATTCCATGTTTATAGTACACTTTTGCATGCTGCCTCGTTAAAAACCTTGCCAGAAAAATTCATTGGAACAAAATCATAGTTAAGGGAAAAAGAGTACAGCGTGTACTAATCATCCCCCTCATAAAAGTATCACTTGATATCTTTGAGATGATGAATCACAATTTTACAAACAAACTTGTCAAATGTTGTTGCTGGTATCACCTTTGGATAAATACGCTGGATCATCGCATGAGTGAATTTCATTAGATGTCAGTTTCATCATTCTTCTAAAAATCATGAGAGAAGAAAATTTTCGGAGAAATATAGCCTCCCTTTAGCTAAGCAACATATTCAACAACGTCTTTATATAATGTCATTAGAAGTCTCACTTCTAATATTAAACACATATCTTCTGGATATTAGGTCAATCACTGTAGCCAAACGTATTCACTAGTTACTTCATATATTGCAATTATGTCAACAATGATTGCAAGAAGTAGTGACTAGAATTTTGATCGCGCTATGATATCAATTTCTTCATAACTCATTTGAAATCGAACTTTGTGTTGGATTAAATGAATATCCAACATATGCTTGATCATATTTACAATATTTTCGTATCGAAAGTCTCTTATAAATCGTACTAACGAATTTACAGTATATGTTAGTACTGAGTGTATGGTACTTCAAGACCAATAAGTTCTTTGTCATTCTCACGAGAACGAAAAATTATTATTCTTGATATCAATCAATCTCACAATCATTGGGATATTCAATGGATGTATTTTATTCAATTAGAATCATTCTAATACCTTTTTTGTATAAGTTCATTGATGAACAAAATTTTCATTCGATAAGTGCTCGAACTATAGATCTTTGTCAAGATCAAATTATTCTATTTGAATCTCTTCAGGAGTTCTAACGAACCTCTTCAGGAGTTCTAACGAACTTCTTTAGGAATTCTAATAATATTTATATTATTAACATATACAACAGTTATTACAAATTTTGATTTTGTGCCTTCATTGTGGAAACGTATAGACAAATTAGATCATTTTTATAACTTTTATTCAAGAAATACTCATTGAGACGATTATGTCATATTCGCCTAGATTGTTTTGAACTAATCCATACAAGAATTTTTACAATCTCATTAAATAATGTTCCCGAAAAACTTTACATGCTTCAGGCATGTTAAATCCTTCAGGGATCTTTATATAGATATCGATATCAAAATGAGTCATACAAAATATGCACAATATCTATTAAACGCATTTCAATTTTTATGAACTGCCACACAAATTAAATATCAAAACGTGATTACATCCACCACAAGAGAATAAATCTCTTTATCATCGATGCCAAATTTTTGCGAAAACTTTCGCTCAACAAGGTATGCTTTATATAGCACAATTTTATTCTTCTCATTTCGTTTTCGTACAAATATATTTGTATCCAACCGACTCTACCATTTAGGAATTTGGACTATAGGTCCAAAATTTTCACATTTTGAACGTAAATTTTCTTATTAACTGCATATTTCACTCATTTCTATGTCGATATTCTTCGACAAATATATACTCAAGTTCAAGATCCTCGATTTCTATTCAAAACATCAGTTGATATTATAAATAATAATATGTTGTCGAAAATAATCTCTTTTCGGTTCCATCATTTTTAGTAGTGACATAATTTATCGAGATCTCTTTTTCATCAGGTACCTGATCCACTTCTGGAGTTTTATGATTAGTTATATTTAGGGTCTCTTCAAGAGCACCCGCCTCTACTTTATGACCATATCTAATATTTGCTCCTTTCTTCTGACAAAGATTTTTATCATTTGGAACCGATTAGTCAACCACAATTTATGCGTGGTTAGCTATTATTTATATTGATGGCTGTCCTGCTAGGGCACCAATTGGAGCATTTCAGCTGGTATATGAGATTTTTCTCATTTTAGGTCAGTAATGAATCTGGCAGTTGATTCACAATATCTTGTAAATGAATTATCTTGTGATTTTTAATTTCACATACTCCGATTGATTACGATACATCAAAATATGATAATTCATTTTATTTAATTTTCTATTCAACTGTTTATCTTCTCTCCCTGATGTTGGGAAACATTTTCATGTCAATCGACAAATTATATCGTATATAAGTGTCCTATAATATTTTAAAATATTTAATCATAAAAGGGCAATTCACATCATACATATATTCTCAACTTTCTATTATGATCCATCTTTGTGCGTTGCGGTGGAATAATTAGAACATATTTCGCACAATAAAAAATCCATAGATTGGAAAATGAGGCTCCTGACCAAAAGTCAATTGTAATGGGGAGAATTTAAAATATTTTGTTGGACTGATGCGTATAAATGTTGCTGCAAGTAACATAACATGTTTTCATAAGTAATAGTCTAACTATTTTGGAGGCATTTTATAAACAATTTTATTAGACCATTTTGTGTATGAACACGTACTTTAGGACATTCATATAAATATTATCAAAGATATAAATTCACCAGTATTATCAAGACAAATTATTTCTTGATTTCATAATTTGAAAATTGTATTCTTAACCGAATTATTTAAGTTAGTAATCAAGCAAACTCCAGGTTACGAATCAATAATAAACACACATGTGACCATCTAGTAGATGCATTTATCAAATCATAAAATATCTAAATCGTACACATGAAGAGTGAGTGGGCCCATATATCTCACCCTTATTTCATTCCAAAAATATAAGGGATTCAATACCAATTTTAGCTGGTGATGATCTAATAATTAATTTCTTTGAGAACAAGCAACACAAGAAAATTCATTGAATTAAAGAATTTTCTGGTTCTCCAATATATTTCTATGTGAATTTTTAATAATTTTTAAGCATCATAAATGACTCGGGATGGTCTAACTGATCATTGCCAAACAATAAAAGTATTCGAATCAGTAAACTTCAAGTTTACTCTAACATGTGTTTCAATTGTATAGTACAAATCAAAAGAAAGATATGCAACTTTTCCATAGCACATTTCTTTTCTAATGTGTGTATTGCATAGATACTCAATAATTTTCTCATTTATAGTCTCAAAATGATATCATTTGCAACGGATATCTTTAATAAATTTCTTGAAAACTTAGTAAAGAAAGTACATTATTTATAACCAATTTTATTCTTTCAAGGAGACATGTATTTGCTTTACCGGAGCTTTCAATGAATTTTACAATAACATTTATATATTAACAATTATTTCTCCCAACTTCAGGTGGAAAAATATTTCTTACTTTTGAGTATCATATGTATTGTTACATTGCCTAGAGACATATTCTCATATCTCAAATACATTTAAATGTATATCCATACAATTCTCATTAAACAAAATAAATATAACAGCAAAAATAATATAAGAAAATAAATTAATGTAAAAAAACAAGACATGTAGAATTTTAAAATTGTAATGAAAATATATAAAATATCACGTTATTTTCTTTCTTAGTTATTTTTACCGTCAACCAAACAGTCAATACTTCCTTCAGGGAATAAACCAATAGCACAATAACTATGGTCAAAATCATTATAGAGAAAACTTGTTTTTATGATTTTCTCTTTATCTTCTAATGATTTTTGAGAAAATTCAAGAAGATTATTTAACGTACGACAGGTACGTGACCAATAGTCTTTCATAACATAATGATAACGTTTATTTTTCATATCATTCTTAATGTACGACTGACATCTTCTCTTTTATATTTTTATTAATCTACCACTTCTGGTGGTGTGTTGTAGTACTATAATCAGAGTAGTGTTAACTAATAACCATCATGAATATGTTGGTTTCGACTATCACCACATCCACAAGTACTTTTAAACTTTTGTCACATTCACTTCGAGGAACGGAGCATAATTAATTGAACGAGATTCATTTGAGTAATAACTCATTATTTTATTCAGCCATAAGAAGATATGAAAGTTAGAATATTTTCTAAAACTCTTTGACAGTATTGCTTCTTCTAGAGCATATTTGAGGCAAGAAAGTAGAGAATATTTTCTCTAATATGTATTCCACAAATGATCTATATAACTTTTCTCATAGATCTGTTGGATCTTTTAAATAGAAAAATTTTGAATCCTTTCGGGATATAACAAAGAAAATCATAGATTTTGTTTAGCCTTACTTGGATATAGCATTTTGCCTTTTCTAATTGTATCTTCAGGACACATGGAATTCGAATGAATTTTAACAGCCAAAATCCATTATAGATAGTTTATTATGCCAAGAGCCGATAATTCAAGTTTAGTATAATTTGACATGATGCGAACTTATTAAAATGAATTCTAATAATATTATGTTGATACAACTGAAAGTATAAAACAAAATATGGTTATAGAGATTATTCAAAAATTTTAAATCGTACCTTGGCTATAATAATTAAAGTTTCATATATCGCCGTCGTATTGAAAGTTCTACATATTTTTGTTGTATTGATTTAAAATTTCATCTCAATTGGTCAGAGTCTCATGCTGATAACGTATTGTAAAACTAAGTCAAGATTATTAACATTGACTAATATTCAAAACTAACTAAAGTAGAAAATTTATAAGTGTAAATGAGAGAATAGTAAACAGAGAAATAGTAAAAAAATTTTCAATATTCTATATTATAAACTTTTCAAAACCTTCCAAAACCCTTTCAAAAGACTTATACAAGACTTACAAATGAGGTATTAAGATCCCTTATTTATAGGGTTACAAGTTAGGGGATTCATAAATATGATACATGAATCACGGGAACCAATAAGTTTTCACAAAATTCAAGGGATAAATATCACATTAACCAATGTGTTTAGGAAGATGAATGGACATCAACCTTTATAGAATTCATAACAAAAGCTATTATATTATTGGTGCCCTTTGTTTCTTTTTTTGTTTTGTTTTTTGTCTTTAAATATTCCCACACAAGAGTTTACTTAGTCATCACTCATGATGTATTAGAAAAATAAATTTTTGAAATGAATATGTATATGGCAGAATTTCAACTTCTCAACCACTAACAAGAAATAACTATCTGATGCACAATTTACGGCCATTGAATACAATAATGAATACTAAACCTTAAAAAGTTGAGAATATTGAAATATTAAATTGCAAAGTGTATAAAATAGTTATTTAAGTTTGATAATTCATCATCAGCGAGTACTCGAATCGAAAGATATCATTTTATACATTTTACAAGTCAATCTAAAAAGACATATTTTATGGTATTTTCCTCTAAAACCAGCAAATTACAATGACCCTTTGCTTATTTGTTTATCTATTATCATTCTGGTTATCATTTATTAAATTCTATTATTTTGACAAATTAATTAATTTCATAAGAAGTATGTTAAGATGTCAAACAAGTAACCAATATAGAATAGGACGATTGATTAGAAATATACTCTTCTATGTGGTACCAAAAAAATTAGTGCCCAACACACATAAGGTTATGTCATCTGGTAAATATTCTAATTATTACGTGCTTAGGAGAATGTGAAGTGTCTTGAGTAGTTACGATCACTTATCCAATTGAAAAAGAAAAAAAAATTCATTAAATAGATAGTTAATTATGAGGATTTTTACTCAATTTTTTTAAAAGAAGAAAATGTAAATATGAAATACAATGTTAAGCCAAGATTAACTTGTATATATAAATAGTCAAATATTATGTATCTTTCTTTTATCTTGAATGATCTAATTTTATTTTCTTTATTTAACATAGAATTCACAATGACAATATAAAGCAATCTTAGAAATTACAATATCTTCTCTTTGAAGTTTCAACTATCAACACATATATAATACATTGTCAAATGATAAGGAAATATAATATACTTTCCCCGTTGCAATTCTTTTTTTACCCCTATGGTAAGTTCATATCCCCTCAAAAGACTGACTAGTTTTATGAAATTCTACACGACGTAGTAATATTATATTTTATATCAAATCATCTAAAGTTCCCAAAAATCCTTTAGAATTAATCTCCTTGAAAAGATATACACGACACCACGGAGGAATGTTCTGTAGCTGTTTGCCAATGATGTTAAGTTGATAAGTTCAACAAAGGCAGGTAGTACCTATTCTTGATTGACTAAATTTCATTTGGCTGCTAAAAAAAAAATGTGGGAATTTAACAAGTTTTCATCAAGTTGAATACTTGAACTTATTTCTTAGGGTAAAAAATACTTTTAATTCCCAAAGTTTAGCCCTTTGATATTTTTAGTTCCTAAAGTTTTACAAAAATAAATCATATCTTTTATCTTTCAAATTTTTACTCAATTAAGACAATTGACATAAAAATAGCATAATTTTGACTTCTATAACTCTATCCCAACAAAAAATTACCCTCTATCTTTTACTTTCTCTTGCCTAAACTAAATAAAAATATTTTTTCTCATAATTTTGAACAAAAAAGTATGTTATTTTTCTATTAATTGTACTAACTTAGTAGATATTTGTAAGATAAAGAACGTGATTTATTTTTTATGAAATTTTGAGGATAAAAAATGTCAATGGGTCAAACTTTGGAAACTAAAAATATTTTTACTCTTGTGTATTTCTTTAATAAGAAAGTGTTGTAGATTTGTATTAATTTTGGTAGGAAAGCTGTGTTTCCATTAAAAATTTATTTTCGGAATTGATATTACAGAATAACTCTCTAACAAACTGAGCACACGTGATATGCAATTAACAACTCATTAAGGGTAACTTTATAAATTAGTTAGCACTCATGGTGATCAGATGACTAATAAAGTCTGATCGAACATACGAACCATCAAAGTTTGATCAACTAGACCCTAGATCGTTTAGGGATTAAAAACCCTAACAAATACCTATAAATGTCTCTTTACACCTTCATTGTAAAAGAGACAACATATAATATACAAAATCAATTACACTCCTTGTCTCTCTACTACATCTATGTAAAGGAAACGAATTCATTAGGAACCTCGCTCCACTTAGAAATTTTTTTGCCACTAGAAGTCTAGATCCATTGCATTAGCAAGGCATGATTATTAATTATTATTAGGTTTCTTTATCTTTTGATTAAAACTAGTCATTTTGTAGGTCAGATTTAATTCAGGAGAAATGATTTTAGGATCCAACCCAAAGAGAATAATTTTTTTGGGCAAAATTGCATTGAAAGTAACGAACTTAATAACTTAAAGACAAGTAGGCTAGTGTCCTTTATAAATTGCGTACAATTCCTCCACAAAATTTGGGGTCTTGAATTTAAAAAGCTAAAATGAAATTTATGGATATTTTCGTTAGATGTACTCTTATAACCTCCTTAACCAAGATATTTGTTAGATGTACTCTTATAACGTCCTTGACCAAGATATTGTCTTGCATAATATCTAAGTTAATTGGGTTGAACCAGACGGTAAGTAGAACGACAAAATCATAAAAAAAGTTCAAGATTCAACTCTCATTATCACTAATCCCCTATCTAGTAGGCATGTAAGTACTACAATAAGCCATTAAGATATACGCGAGTGACTTGTCTTAATCCTGGAGAAAGAAGAGTAACTTACCCTCCCCTAAACTTCTCCTTACAAAAAAAACAAAAAAAAAAATGATGTCCAAATTCCTGGACAGCTATTCCGGTGGATATGTAAGCACATTTCATTTGTTCCTTTGTTTTTTCACTAGTTGCAGATTATATAGAGTAGTTATTCATCTATTTGCCAATTATATGAGACAGCTAGTATTTTGATGATTTCCATCATTTGGGAGAAATACTTAGACCTAACAAGGCTTTTCATGTTGTTATCAGGACATTTTTAGGACTGTACTATTTTGTTAAGTCTCTTCTTGTGATTTAGTAAAACTGCACAATATAGTTATTGTCCTTATCCTTATTATTCATTTGCTATTGTGTTCTGGGATTTATATACTTAATTAGAAAGCAACTTTTTCCATAACCTAATTATATTCATTTCTACACATGCGGTATCAACCATAATAATGTTATAACTTTGTGCAGGGCATGATAGGAATCAAAGTAAAATTATAGTAGTAAAATAAAATTTCTCAAAAGTTAAAGGATGCTGGTCCCCCAGCCTCGCGCATGTGAATCATGTATTCTTAAAGTATTTGCTATACCCAAGACTTTCCAAGGACAAACATGATAAAATATTACATAATAAGGACAAAGATTGTCTTCACATAGGGTAAATGGAGAAGTCTTCATTTATTTTAAAAAAAATTAATTTAAAAATATTTTTAAATAATTAAAATTGATCCATATGTTCTATATAAATACCTTCTAAAAAATTAGAAAAAATAATGATGTTTTATAGCTTGATTAAACTACTTTATATTTTATCAAAATTTAAAAATTTCTGTACCGTTCAAATGTGATATATAATTCAACGGTAAATTTTTTTCTGAATGAATTGATTTTTGAATATAATAATCTATTTAATGAGATAAAACTAATGACATGTTCAAATTATTTTCTTACCTTTTACTTAGTTAGATATAAATAAATAGACAATTAATAGAGAAATACTAAATGAAAAAGATCCAAAACCCCATAATAAAACATGGATGTTTAATTTGAAATTAGTCTTATTACTTTTCAATCATCAGCCACGGAGAGTTCGATTTTCACTTCTTCTTCACTTTCCTACTTTTCTTTGCAAGTGGATAACAATTTGCTATTTATAATTTCATATAAGGACTTGATATTGACACTCTCACGAATTTTTTTAATTATATGAAACGATAAAAACACCCTTCTCTTTCATTGTAATTGCAGCTAGTATAAGTCTTTTCATATTATTAATTAGAATGAAATGTAAGGGTCATATCAGTCTTTTCATATTATTAATTAGAAAAGTTAAGGAGATTGCTATTAACAAATTTATGAGTGCCCAAAACCAGTCCCTTTTGTAGATGCCAGTCCTTCAATGAAGTTTAATTGGCTGAATAATCCGCTAAACAAATACCAGCATAAGACCTTTACGCAACGAAATATTAAATGCTTAATTTTGATTAAGTTAGGTAAAATCACAATTCTCATTTCTTTTTTTTTTCTTTTTTTTTTAAATCGACAACTTCCTAACATAACTTATTCTATACAAGAGAGATCCAACTGAAATTATTAAGGGACCAAAGGAAGAGGACCTCCGAGACTAGACAAGGATACTTTAACACCTACTTAAATTTCTCTAAGAGTTGGAGTTTGAACTCTAAATTTTACAGTAAAAAATGCGAGAGATATATTTGGCCAACCACAATTCTCATTTCTGAATTGGTTGTTTCGTAGGGTGGAGGTGTCTGGTTAATGCAAGAGAGAGAAAGAAATCCCATTAAGGAAAGAGAGAGAAAGACATATTGAAATAGCATGAAAATTAGTAGTAGGATTTTGCACCTGCAGGCTTGGGCATATCATATCATATCATATTCTCCTAAATTAGTAACCTTAAAAACCCGAAAAATAGAAGCCAACCTTGTACCACTTTACTGTAGTTTTTCGCAAGTGGAAACTATCCCCCACGTGGTCTCCCACTTAGCGTATTGCACACTCGCCGACTGGCTGCTTGGAAAACTGGGTCAAGCTGCACGAACACCGAGGCTTCATTTACTGTACTACCCTTTCCATTATTTAAAGAGAATGGGGTTTGCTTCCTTTCCGATAATGTAGTACTACCGCATTAGAGAAACATCTAGCTGTTTAATCCTTATAAATAGTATGTATGCATTAATTTCCTAGCGAAAAAAATTTATGCATTAATTTGAATGAAAAATCATTTACAAAATCACTTGTCAAATACAATATATATAGTAAAATTATATTAAATAATTAGTCATTTAATTTTAAATATTTAGTTGAATTTTATTTATTTTTCACCGATCTAGTGACATATTAATCTAATTTGTTACTTTATATATTATATATATATATATATATATATATATATATATATATACTGAATTTGAACTTTCACCCATGATTTATGCTTTCCTATTCCTATCAGAATAAGGATAAAAGAATAAAGAAAAACCCTTATCTAGGGGAACTATTTGGCCAAAATAAATATAACAAATCTATAAATTCGTTTTGAAATATTTTTCTATATTAATAATCATTCCTATTAGGAATTTTTATGGTGATACATTATTCATATGTGGTTGATGAACGAAAACAAAGAAGGATAAGAAATATACTTTGCATAGGCATATATATGATATTCGATTTACCTCTTTTTTTTTTTTTTTTTTGTTTTACACGAGGAAAGAGATGAAAAGAGAAATATTAGTGTAATAAGAAGCAACAGTTTAGGGGAATAATCAGAACATTTACATATATAAATATTGCACAATAATAAACTTAAATTATATCCTTAATTAAAATTAATGGTTTACCATTTTTCCTTATCTTGCATGGAATCAAATTTTGCACTACACGTGTTTATATAATAACATAAGAGTTTTGTTGGAATCACCTAATTTCACTTACTTTGTAAGTGTATTGGTTTGACTATTCCGGCATTTTAGCTAAAAAAGTTGAAGTACTAAAGAAAATTTCATGTGGGATTATATAAATAAATTATCGAATCATTCAAAATTATATACAACTATAATGCTCTAAAAAATGTATAAATAAAGAAAAAAAAAATCATAGTACTAAGATGGATGTCAACAGTACTAGAATGTTAGCCAATGATCATACAAAGTTCTCTATAGCCATGCTAAAAAAAAATAATAATAATAATTCTTTAGCTAGTTGGTTTTGCATCCATCCTAAAAATATCAACATCTCGTCACAAACACTTTTTCTTGCTTATATTTTATTGGTGGGTGGTACACACTAAACATTATTCTAACTAGTTGTTTATATTATCATTATCAAATGCATACAAAAGAGTACGATAATCAACAGCAGATCAAGAAAGTTAATCAATCAAGAGGGCAAAACCGTCCAGCAACCCAAATCTCGAAAAGAGAAATTCCCAAAATGGGAAGTGAAACAGGTTCAAATACAAGGATACACGCGTCAGTCATCCACAAGAGTTGACAGCACTTTTTCACACACGAAACCCTTACTAAAACAATTAAAATTTCCACTCGCGTTGCTATTGGTCCACGTGTTAAAGATTGCCCCCTATTAGCGGTTTTTAAAAATAACAAAGCGGTTTTTTCAAAACAGCCCTCCCCATTTCTTGGTTTTTACATTTTTATACACACTTTCCTTATATAGCTTGGTGATGTGATTCTGGAAAACTGACCAAAACGCCGAGCCCTTTTGTCTCCATCAACATTACAGGTATAGAACCAATAAACCAATAAGTCCTTTTTTTTTTTTTTTTTTTCTCGAAAGATACCAATTAATTTCTTTTAATTTCAATTTCTTTTCTTCCTTCTTCCTATTAATTAATTTTCCTAATTTTGTATTTCTAAACGTTCAATTAAAGTCTCGAGCTAGAACCGTTATATATCTCAAGATACGATAATTTTTTTCGAGTTAGTAAAAATTATTTTGTTCGTATATACAGAGGACTACGTAAGAAGATCGAAGAAGGTGGTTGGAAAAAGTATGGGGAGAGGGAAGATAGTAATAAGAAGGATCGATAATTCGACGAGTAGGCAAGTGACTTTTTCCAAGAGAAGATAATGGATTGTTGAAGAAATCTAAGGAGTTAGCGATCCTATGCGACGCGGAGGTTGGAGTCATCATCTTCTCCAGCACTGCAAAGCTCTATGATTTCTCCAGCTCCAGGTCCTTTGATTTACCCTTCCATCATCTATGATTTCCTACATCAATATTAGTATTACACATTTTTGGTTAATTTTTTTTTTTTTTTTTTTTAGTACTATGCGTAATTTTTTTTAAAAAAAAAAATTTACTTTCTATTTATCTTTAGCATTTTGTTTAGATCTATGTATAATATTTTCAACTTCTGCTTCACCATATTTAATGTGAAATATACCGAAACTTTAATTTTTCATGGTTGTAATAATTGAAATAGAATATAGTTAGGTAAAATTATGTGAAAATTTTACATAATTTTTTTTTAATACCAAATTATACTTCATAATTTCTTGTTGCGTGATTTTGTGGTTTGATTTTCATCCAGAAGTACTGTGTGCTAGGACCATCTATAAATTAATCAAAAGGAGTTGATGCTTACATCATATCCATTGATTTGATTATGAACATGAATTTTTGGTAGGGTTTTGCCAGTCCTTAATTAATTAATTACGAATTAGCTACACACAATTTAAAACAAAAACACTTAATTGAATATGCTGAATCAGTAGCTTTGCTAATTACTATGAGCTCTTTAATTAGTTTAGTTACCATCAAATAAAAGCTGAGCCAGCTCAGAACATGAAGGAATTTATAATTAAGTACAATGTATGCCAATATTTGGTGATTTACGTATGAACTTCTTTGATGATAATAGATATAGTGATTATAAACTGCATAAAGGATTATTAGGCAGTTAATTTCTTTGTGTTCAAAGTTCCATGAAGATGGGAAAAAATTGCGATTCTTAAATAAAGATTTTCTGATTAATTAAGGAGCTAGAACTTAATTAGAACATGCAATTAAGGATATATAAATTGTACTAGTATTTTTTAGTGTCCCTCTAAACAATTTAGTACAATGCTGAAAGAAAAAAAAGAAAAGAAAGAGGAGTCTGGTTTATAAAGTTAAAAGACATTTGCACATGTCATTGGTAATATTATTTATATTTACTACATAATGGTAGTAGCAAAGCTTATATATAATGGTACTAAAGTTTGCTTTGTTAAAAGCTTTTACGTTGTATTTGGATTGATGGATTTGTGAAAGAATTTAAAATGTATTTATTTGTTGGAGAGATTTGTAAAGATAAAATGGATGAATTTCAAATCCACCCAAATTAGAAAGTTATTTGAAATACTTCATTTTACACTTTTTAGTTTTGGTGAATTTAAAATTCATCCATTTGAATCTTATAAATCCTTCCAAAAATGAGTAGATTTCAAATTTTTTCCCAAATCTATTGATCCAAACACAGCCTTAATTTATTTAGTCCTCGTATTCTAGAAAAGGAAAACAAATTCATCATAACACAAAATATAAAAAAGTGAAAAAAAATTCTAGAATGAGAGAAGAAAATAATTATACTAAGAGAAAAGTAAGAAGCTTGTATAAAATATCAACAACAAAAATTATAAAAGAGTTTGCTAGGGAAACTAATGTGTAGCTACCATGTAATAAAGGAATCTTGCCTAATTAAATGCCAAGCTTCAAATATGTGCATTGATTATGTTTCTCTATTTCTTTCAACAATGCTGCCTTGGTGGAGATTACAATATCTTTACTCTAGTATAAAAAATCGAGTAATTGCATTTATTTGGCATTAACATTTTCTACATATTTTATAGACCATCATGTTTGATATATGCCATGCCAAATTAATATTTACAATTTAAATCATTATATATATATATATATATATATATATATATGTAGCATGTATCTACTAATAGTGTAAAAAAAAATTTATATCACTGATATAAGAAAAATCATTTTCTTCTAGTAGAGGGGAAAAATCTTAGGATAATACATATTACTATAAAATAAATACATAGATAATAGTCAATAGGTATGCTTGAATTTGAAGGACTAATGTTCTTTTCTTGACAAATACTTAAGTAAACTTGATTTTAAACTCTATCGGTAGACTTTATAACTAAAATCATCCATTGATATTATTTATTCTATAAATTTTAATTCACATCAAAAAATTTATAAATAAAATAAAAAAATCGAATCTATCTTAACACTTTCCTCTTTTCTATATCAAGTTTAATTAGGTCCATCCGTCACATAGTCGTAATGGCATGCAATAAAATCTTTATTAGATTAGCCTAAAATGCTGGTCTCAGTATACCACATTTGAAGATTGTGGTTGCTTTCTTGATCTCATGAGCACTATAAAGAAAAGTAGTACGTGTGGTATTATTATAATTATACTTTCCCGAAGTATATGCCTTTTATGAACTCCAATAACTAGGATTAATTAAGTTCCCCAACCATATACAGAACGCATGACGAGCTTATCCATTTTCGTGAAAGGGAATTAACCAAAAGTTTTTTCCACATCCAATGAATAATTCTTCTCAACTCCACCAATAGTATTTTCCACTTTATATTAAATCTCACAATTCTGAATGAGGGCCAACAAGCAGCTATGGGGAAGAAGTTTGCAATATTTTTATAACAGAAAAATATTTGTGTTAGCCCGACAAAACCTTTGTTCGGATACTATTAAATGTATTTCACGTACCAAAAATTTAATTAGAATTTGATTTTCTTGAATCTCCTTGTCGTACAAGAGAAAAAAAGATAAAATTACAATTTTTTCGAAAAAGTTATAAATTTTAACGGGAGAGTTATAGATGGGTTAGGATTTTCTGATTATAGGGGGTGGGGTTAAAATGATTATGTAGCAAGTTTGATTAGTCACCTGAACAAATCCTTTGTCAAGCTCATCCCGTCTTACTTTAAACTGTTTTTACGGTAGAGACAGGTTGCTAACCATGTGATGCCTTTTTGGAAAGTCACCTAGTCATTTTATTTATAAAACATTTAAATTTAACTACTAACTAAGTGGCATCCCGTAGATATACAATTGTCAACTAGTAGTAACGGGCCTGAAGTAGGATCGAAATTGATTGGTGATTACTGATTATTTGGTTGAGTTATTAGTTGGGATGAATGATTTTAAAGCGATTTAACTAAAACTAGAATTTAAGAGACTAATAAAGTAATTTAAAGACTAATTAATGCACTAAAATAAAACTAATACTAAGGAAAGCATTTTTGAAGAGAGCAATTGAAGTAAAAAGACAACATTTTAGAAAGCAATTAATTAAAGAAAGTAAGTAAAAGGGCAAGCATCTTAAGTGAGCAATTAACTAATCTAGCTATTCATTAACACTAAGGAAGCAATTTTGGAGAAAGTTCATAAACTAATTTAACAATTATACTAAGGATTTAAGTAAAGAAAGTAATTAAATGTAAAGCCCATAAATTAATCTATTTTAATTATCTAATTTAACCTACAATTTACTACTAAAAAACACATTTTTAAAGAAGCATTCAAGAAACTATGTAAAAAAGGAGCATTTAATAAAATATTTAAATTTACTACCTACAATAATTACTACTTACAAGAGAGCATGTTTAAAAGAAATCAACAAACTAATCTACCACTTAATCTAAAAAAACACAAGTAATAAAATAATTAAATTAAACTACAATAAATTAAGACAAAGCAAATGACACTAAACATAAACTAAAGAGAACTTACATTAAAGGTCTTTAATTTACAATTAAGAAATTTGAAACTACACTAAATTATACCTAATCTAAAAAAATCCTCCCTAAGTAGGGAGGAAAATGAAGAACTAAAACTAGCCTATTTCTACTCTACTTCTATACTAATTGGTCTCCAAAGAGACTTAAAAGAAGTATTTATAATGTTACGGTTGGAGAAAAAAACATCGGCCACAATTTACTACGTCCCTTAAAAATATTAACCCCAGTCAATGAGCGCGGTCAAAATTCAAGCAATATTGACCCCGGTCAATAAGCATGGTCAAAGTTCGAGTAACAATTTTTCTATATCGATTCCGGTCAATAATTTTTCTTCTTCAAAATTTTGACTCTAGTCAACTATATTTTTTTCCTCAAAATTTGACTTAGTTTCATCATTCAATTATGGCTTGATCTGGTTCATTTCTTGTCCGATCGCCGTGTTGTTTTCTCTGATCAAACCCTATAAATAAAAATACTATTAATTATAAAAAAAATATTAAAATAACATTAAAAACACTAAATTAATACAACCACTATATTTAGAACACAAATGCAAAAACTAGCAAAAATGACACTTTAACCCTAAAAAATTTTGAAATTGAGACAAAAATATTTAAATTTAAGATACATATAACTCTAATTTTTTAAAACTATCACCATGTTTAGAACACATGGGTCCCATTATCTTGTTTCTTACAATGTTTTAACGGGGAAGGATCGAGTAAAATGACAAATGATTAATTTACCTAAATAATGGTGTTAATTAGGCTACATCTATAGTGGATTACAAGGAATGTGCTGAAGTAAAATCAATATGGTGTTTCAAACATGGAGAAAGATTACTCAAGTCAATACATGAATAATAACGAATTTTAACAACATAGAAATAATCAATTAAGCCTATTTTAAGTAATGGAATATATAGCATCTATTCTGCTAGTCCATCGAGCTTTTCATGATAAAATATCTTGGTTGAATTGTTTGTCACTGCAAAATGGTAGTATATATATGTTAGCAACAAAAGCAAACATACAATTGGTTTCCATTGTTACAACAACTGACAATTATGCATATCCCACTGTATTGGTTTTTCTTGTTACAATCATAACACAGCAGTGTACAAAAATATATACTTAGATTCAACTTACAAAATTATTAAGTTGAGTATCTTTATAAACTCGGTTAAATTTTACTAAGTCAAAAACTGAAAACTCAAAGCTATAAGCCATATATATGTTTTTGTGATCTCATCTACCACAAATAAACTTATACTAACTCTTAGTTTAAGTGGCTCCGTTTATATGGTTTTACAAGATCATTTTATGTTTTGCTCATCATCAAAATTTAAAGTCCTTTATTTTAAGTTTCAAGAATTTATCAACAATTAATCATATTTACAAGTTAACATTCGGAACTGTAAGCCATATATATGCATTTGTAAGTTTTTATAAGTTTTTATAAGTTTTTATAAGTTTTATAAGTTTTTACATGATCCTTTTATATTTTACTCATCATCAATTTAAACATTTTGAGGTTTTCTACACGATCTTTTTATATATTACTCATCATCAATTTAAAAAGTTTCAACAATTTTATTAACATTTTATCATATTGCAAGTTTTTGATACACTTGATTCTGAAAAAAAATTCATGATTTCTCAGTAAGTTAAATCTAAAATCAAAATTTATTGATTCAAGTATTATTTACTGAGTCGAGTAACTCTGTACACCTTTCAACGATTTTTTCTAAGTTTTTAAACAATGCCACAATTAAAATACAAAGGTTTGCAATGACATTGAGTAGATGTTAAAAAAGAATATTAGGTGCGTGTTTGTATATAATAACCAATCATATTTAGTGACAAAAACTAAAAAGGAAACTATTCTAAGAACCAAAAAAAAAATGTAAAATTAAATTACATGTGGATTATAATAAGATAAAGAGTAAATTACAGAAAAAATCACTCAATCATTAAGTTGTACCAGTTTTGATCATTGAATTATTTTTGTGGCTAAATAAGTCACTAAACTACCAAAAATATCGACTTTTGCCCCTTCCGTTAGTTTCTTCTGCTAAATTCTCCGTCTAGTTAAATACTTGACTTCCAGAAAGGATGAAATTGTCCATAAAAAACTTGGTACAAAACGATGTAACTTTGACTTTGATTCAATTGTCTTCTTCCTTTTCCCTTTTAGTTACTCTGTAATTTTTGGCCACCAGTTAATCGCTGTTGACCAGTATTGATCAACGGTTTGAAGTTCCCCAGGTAAGATTTTTTTTTTTTGACAAAATACATTTCAAACTCTATTTTTCGCGTACATTCCAAATTAAGCATCCAAATTTCCAAAATCCAACCACAAATTGACAAATTAACGGTCTACCTCTAATTTTTTATCTTCAATATCCTTTCTCCATTGTAATAATAATAAAAAAAAATTCCTATTTTCCATTTCAATCACTTTCCTTTATGAGGAATTCTACAGTCCCGTTGAGGGAACCGTTTCCTTGAATTTGAGGACTTGTACACTACAAATTTTTAAAGCACATAGTGTTGTACTGTACAACCTGTTAAAACACAAGAGAATGGTTCCCTAAAAGAATGGTAGAATTTTCCGTTATTTAAATAGGTTTCTAAACAACAAAATCTTCCCCAAATCCACCACCAACTTCATGAAATTTGCCACTAATTTCACAAATCCACAACAAGTGTCACCAAATTTAACATATAATTACACCAACATTTCAGATCAATTGTAAAAATGAAAAAGCAGCTTCAACAAATCCAATCAAAGAAGGGCAATTTGAGGATTGCGTTTGATACCAAATTTTCCCAACAACAAATTGTATCAAAGACTTTCAATTTGAGGATTGCGTTTGATACCAACTCTCCCAATAAGGCAAATAGAAAGTTTGAAGGTTGATACCAAAAAGAAAAAAAAAAAAAAAATCCAACCAAAGGCTGAAGGATTGGAAAAGAGAAAGGAGGATAGGTAGGGGTGGAGAATGGACATTGCAGTAGAGAAGAGAAGAAAGGAGGAGGGATAAAATTGACAATTCACCTTTTTCTTCCATTTAAACAGACTTAAATAATTCCAAATGTGTATATTTATTTAGTCATTCAAATTTAAAATGATACAACTTGTCCCTAATACATTCAAAGATAGTTGAGCATGCATTATAGGTCAAAATCTTTAAGGCTATAGTCATAGTGATTCTCCTATTCAACTACTTCGACCGTAGAAAACAATATATATTTAAGAATTCAATCACCCAAAACCTCCCAAGCCACCACACCAAAACCTCCCTTAATCACCATTCTACCCTTTCCTTACTATCATCATTTCCTCTTCTTTAACCCTTACCAGGCCTTTCCATCCCTTGCAACCCCTCCCAAGGTTGAAATGAGGAGGGGCTAGAGGAGTAAGTTTTGGGACGAGAAAATAATGGTTGCATGGGGTTGGAAAGCGTTAGAGATGATAGCTAAGTGTGTTTTAAGTTGATTCAGTTGTTTAGTGTTTAGAATTAGATATTCAATTTTCTCAAGAAAAACTAGACCGTGACGCGAACACAATTCCTTACTACCATCATTTCCTCTTCTTTAACCCTTACCAGGCCTTTCCATTCCTTGCAACCCCTCCCAAGGATGAGGAGGGATAGAGGAGTAAGTTTTGGGACGAGAAAATAATGGTTGCATGGGATTGGAAAGCGTTAGAGATGATAAATAAGTGTGTTTTAAGGTGATTCAGCTGTTTAGTGTTTAGAATTAGATATTCAATTTTCTCAAGAAAAACTAGACCGTGACGCGAACACAATTATTTCAAACCAAAATATATCTAAAATTGTATATAAGAACCAAGATAGTACGTTTCAATTTTGTGAGCGATTTTGGATGCGAGAAATGGAAAAAAGAACAAATATAAATTGTGAGTAACTATTTAAGCGGTATTAAATGGGAAGGAAAAGTAAGTTGTCAGTTTTTCCTCCAAAAAATATTGTAAGTTTCATGTATATTGACTATTTCAAACCAAAATATGACCGAAACTTTGTTTATGAACCAAATTGGTGCATTTTGAATTTGGAATAGATTTTTCTTACAGTATTTTGAACGTGAAGAACTAAAAAAAGTAAAAACGTAAAATAAAGGGACTATTAATTAATTCCCCCACAAGACAAAATATGTGCACAACGTTCCTACTAAATTATGAACTCATAAGCATTTAAACCTACATGGTTTGTTTTCACAAAGTGAACTTTCACACAAGTTAACTACTAGCTAGAATGGGAATCACCATATACGATGGCTTCACCAAAGCATATTCACTCGAGCATATTCTTGATTACTGAAATAAGCTTTTATTTAGTAAATATTGAGAGAATTTGTTGTTACAAGGGAAGTTTTAAAAGCATCTCTCAAATTAGTGACAAAATGTTTGATTAAGCGACTTCAACTTTCATGAAAATAGCACAAATTAGTGACAAAAAGAATAAAAATAAAGGGGAATCTATAATTTCTTTTAAGAAATCATTTTCTTAACTTTAAAATCTTGTACAGTATAAACTTTTAAAATATATGATATTATACCGTATAAATATTTGAAATACAAACGAATAATTTCTAAAAAAGACTCTAGAGCTTTCTAAAAATAATAACCCAACAACACTATATACCATACCAACAGATTTAGTAAGGGCTGATAGAAACTTTTAGAATTCCCTTTAAAAGCTATAACATAAACATATCAATTATGCAGTAATGAAGAAACTCTGAGATATAACATAGTAATTAGGATGATACATTTACTTTGTCTCTAGTTTCACTTTAAACAATCTTAGTAACAAGTTTGGGCAGCCAACAGACAACATTCAATTCTTTGTAAGATATATTGCCTCCTTTTAGAAATATATAATAACAAACAACTATATTGGTGTATTCATTCTTTGAGAAATCTTTGTCATTTTATCACTCATAACAGGTAACCCCTTTACAATAAAATATGGACTTATTTGTTAACAACTAAAATATATTGTACTCATATAACCCTTTACCCAAATATAAAAAAAAGTAAAAAAAAAATTAAGAAAAAGGATCAATCTCTTTCAACTTATGTTACCACTACTTAATTTGTTCATTTCTTTTCTAAAATCCATAAAATACCAAAATAAAAAAATAATAATAACCGTTATAAATAGCACAGAGATTTGATGGCATAATTAAACCAAACTCCTTATCAATTAGGAAATATGTTATTGTTAGGTTTCGATAATTTAGTTATTTAAGTAATTTAGTTTCCTAATATAATTATGTTTAGAGTTGTTATTTCTTATTCTAATTAGGTTTTTAGATTTCTTGGTAGTTAAATTTGTTACCCTATAAATAGAGGATTTGTTTAGTTTATTCAGTTGAGAAGAGTTGAGTTGAAAAAGTGTCTAGAATAGAGAGATTCTAGCCTAATAGTTTGATTTTGGGATATTTGTCAAAACTTGGAAAAAATTTTTTTGTTGGAGTACTCGAACATCGAAAAATTAGACCATGTGAAGTTGGTCTTGGAGTACTCGTTTGACAATTAGGGTTTAACGAAATTGACTCTAATTGGACAGAGATCTAAAAAGAGGGATCTTGTCGTAATTATTTTTATTGGTGTTGAGTAGTGATGGAGGAAAAAAAAATCCTACCAACTAGATTGTGATTGATTTACAAAAATTGAGAATTTTGATAACAGTTATCATGAAATTCATGGAGGTTAATAAATTAAAGAAAGTGTACGATGAAAATTTATCAGTCCAGATACGTAGATCGTTTGAAAAATTTTGAATATGAAAATTAAATCAAATTGACGATGCCAAATTGTGGTAGAAAAAAATTGCATGAAAATTTTTTATCGTCTTAATCGTGCATGGCTTGGATCTCTACCCTCATTGAGAGTTTGGAGAGTTTGGTTTAAAGGAGGCATTGATAGCATAATTAAACCAAACTCCTTATCAATTAGAAAATATATTATTGTTAAGTTTTGGTAATTTAGTTATTTAAGTAATTTAGTGTCCTAATACACTTATGTTTAGAGTTGTTATTTCCTATTCTAATTAAGTTTTTAGGTTTCTTGATAGTTAAATTTGTTACCCTATAAATAGAAGGTTTGTTTAGTTTATTCAGTTGAAAAGAGTTGAATTGAGAGAGTTTAGAATAAAGAGATTCTAGCCTAATAGTAAGGCCATTATACCGTGAGTTTATGCGAGTCTCAATACGATGTGCTTTATTTTGTAATTCCTCTTCTTCTCCCACATATTTTTATATGTGTTGAATAAATTTATCTTTCGTGACGTATTTTTTATGCTAACAAGATTTAATAATGGCAGAGCTCCTTTTTTTTTTTCTTTACTTTTTAGTTTTGCTGGTAACAAACATGATTCTTTTATTAGTTTGTATACTTGTAAGAAAAGATGTGATAAATCTTTTTAAAACACCAAGTTCTCATAAAATGATTGCATGCCCTATATGAACATTTTGATTAAGGAAAATAATTTACAAAATCACAAATTCAATATCATTGTCAAAACCATTCCACGTAACAAGATCATATTAAATCACCAATTCCTGATTTTAGTCACTCGGGTGAATTTCATTCCTTCTTTTCGAATATAGTGATAGATGAATTATTTTATCACTTTATCAGTATGTATAGATGCACTGTTTGATTAACTTTCAAGAATGGAGAAAAACCCAATAAATTTCTATTACACAAACTTTTCATACAAAATCATTTGGCAGCAAAGAAACAAAAATAAGTAAAGGGACATAAGAAATGTCAATTATAAATGTGTTTTCCAAGAGCAAACTTATGAGACAAACTGGAGTTATAGTCTACACTCAAGATGAAATGAAAAGTGATACTTTAAAATGTTCTAGCAGTATTTTTTCCAACAAGAAATGGTCACAGTAACCAGATAGGAGTCATAATGACAAAGTTACTGCTGCTTTTGAAGCAATTACTCTGACTTAATTTCATTTTCATTGTCAAAAATGGTTATTGTAGCCAGCACTTCTTTTGAAGCAATTATTCTGGGGCTTTAATTCATATTCAATGTCATCATCTTGAATGATGTTGCCTGTGATATGAATTGCAAATGAAAAGATGGACTAGTAAGATAACAGGAGAATAAAATTTCTTGATTCCAAGAACCATACCATGTTAGAGTTTACTCAAGAGTACAACCCTTGAACCTTCTTCATACAAACACCCCATGGCTTCCTAATGCTATCCAATCTTAAACTGCCAAGTTAGAAAAGATAATAGAAGAATGAAAAAACAACCAAACAAGTGAAGTGTCAGAAGTGGTTTAAAACATTTCATTCACATATAGAAAGTTGCCAGCACTACTTTATCTTACTGAACTGCTTGGGAATTGTAAACATGGACTAGAAATTTGATCAATGCCCTGCATAAAAGGATAATGAAAATTAAACACCATCATCAAATTAAAACAATAGGCAAATCTTGCATGTATATTGGGCATTGAAATGAAGCTGGTCATTGCTAAACAAAGAAAAGAAAAAAGTTGGTTCAGACATCAAATAAGCAGGTTATAACTCCTAAGTTCTAGTGGGGATGTTATATCTTCTTCTCACCAGGGAACGAATTTGATGTCCATGTGAGTTTCACCCATGCTTCCCTCTTTCGTGGCTTGCTACTTGTAAGACCTTCTAAACTGCTACTACTACATGCTTGACTTTCAATTCATGACTTTCAATTCATTTTTCACAATTGCGTTGGTTGCTCATTTTCGTTCCTATATTTACTTTTAGTAGGGCAACTCTACTAATTCTGCAATATCCTCAATTTGATTCTCATGATTTTGGCACCTAAATTGATTCTACACTTTTCACCCTTTACTTCTTACAAAGAAAACATCTCTAACACGGTATATTTACAGCATGAAGTCGGTGATTGAACTAGATACAACAAAGTAAAAGAAGAGCAACACCACTTAGCAAATCCGACTTCTGAAGTCAAGGTAATTACCAGTACTTAGCTTTTCCAGTAAGTTGAACTTGAAAATCCTACATTTTAGATCTTTATTCCTGTGATTGCTATAGCCAAGGTGACAAATAGAACAAAGGAAAAAAGAAAGGATTTCAAATGATGGAAGACAAAAAGGCTTCATGGCATGCTATTTACCTATAATCCTACACAGAAATAAATGCATGTAAACTATAAAATTGATGTGATATTTTGAGCATGCCAATGTGGATAAAGTTTGACCATAAATACACATCCTCCATCAACATCACAGGTTTCAAAAATGCAAAACTCCATGAGTATACTACGCCATAACTAAGAGTTCAGTGGCTTCTCAGAAATGAATATTAACGAGGCCTAGTTCCGTTTTACCAATAGAAGGGGAAAATTTGGAACAATTGAAAATAAATACATATGCTAAACAGCGAATGGTATCTTGTATTTAAGATACAAGTTAGTTTGCATTATTCAGTCATAGTTAAAATAATATATATTGTGGTCTTAGGTAGCTCAATGTCTATAAGCACTATAACTGTCTGCTTATGTTTTAGAGTCTCTCAAGTGTTTCCCTCTACACCTGCAAAATCTATGTGAAACTATTTCTGTGTTGTGAACATCAACAAGATCCCTGGACATTATTTTAACCCAAAAAAAAAAAAAAAAAAAAAAAAAATAGCTAGATGATCTGCTCACAATAGGACAAGTAAATTAGACAATCAGCTCAGCCTTCAGAAGAGTAGGCTTTCAAGGAAGTCAATTTTAAGGTGGAATAAGCCATATGCCATCTATTTCTAGGGTATCTGATGGATTGGGTAGAGGAAGCCCCTCTGACAGGGCAGAGAGATGAGCATAACCAAGAGAATGAGGCCCACTGTGACAAAGCATGGCCTTTTGTTGTAGAACTACAGCAGCAAGGTCCGGTATACAACATGCATGAGATGCATATGTTATTATGATGTATAAAACTAGTCTTTTCTCTGATGAGGGATGATTCAAAAGAACCAACATAGGTGCTAACCAAGTGGTGGACTCAAAACGTATCACAGGTGTTATAAAAAGTAGATATAACTTTTTGGGAAGAGAAGCCTTTAACTCAGAAATTTAAGCAAATCCCTGCAGCCTAAAATAAATGGTAACCTTCAATCCAGTTTTCAATTATTTTTAATCCTTGAAATTAATCATCCAGTCGATTATCTTGTATCTCTCTTTGTACGCATATAACCACAACAAACAGTTAATTATCACAAAAATAAATTTCTACAGCATCAGAATCATCCTAATAGCCCAAGCCAAAACTCACATTTCCAGCAGACAAGTTCTTTTTACCTGTTTTTTTCTTTACCACATGCTGAAAAGAAAAGAGTATAAACTTTATGTATGAAACAGTTGGGTTATCAGAAATTTCATATAGATCAAAGTGAAGAGCACCTATAATAGGATGGATGCGCACAGGGGATCTGCATTAACATTTCAAAACACCTTCATTGACGGGAACCTTAACAATCTGCTAATTGTGCAGCAAGTTTTCCAATAGATGCCACGAGAAAGTAAGCAGAGCCAAAGAGTCAATACTTAAGAATTGAATATATGTTAAAACTACAGCAAGAAAACATGAATCTGCTAAACCACTAAACCTCATAAAAGAGAACTAAAACACAGAAACTGTACCAAAGCTTGGAAAATATATCACCAATTAGAAGTTTATATCAACATCTTGAAGCCTAGTTTATTCCTTGGCTCTCCATATTTTCCATAATGAGAAGATAATCAGCCATTATTGTCAGAGAGACAACAATTTTCCCAATCCAAGACTAAACTGATATCTTTTCCTGCACCGTACAAGTGCGAGTTGAGGCCACACGAAGTAAAAAGATAAAAGATAAAACAAATCTTCTAGTCATTAAGCTTTCTTGTGATGACTGATAGAATCCTGTTAAAAGCCTTCAAAATTCAAGGAGATATGATCACAAAACAACAGGCTAGCAATTTACCCCAAACAATTAACATCCAACAACGGCAGACACATAAGCTCCAAAAAGCCACCATATACATTTTGGACCAGTAAGGTTGAACACTTAACTAAATTTGTACCGACTTTTATCCTTTTCATCCAACACTACAGAGATAAAGAAACTACATTCCAACTAAAAAAATACTCTTTATAGCATTCTTGGTTTATAGGAAAATGGGATTAAAAAAGGAAAGCTAAATGAGTAAATATAGTAGGCATTTATTTATTAAAAGTTAAATTTTATAGTCCGCCAGTGATATTATATCAAATCATTTTAATTAACCCGGAATTTCCATTTTGTTAATGGTGGGGACACTTTTCAGCAAATTATGAAAGAAAAGGAAGTGGAGATCCTTTTTCTCATCTTCTAAAAGGTCCAGACTTTGGTACACTGACACCAAAGAAACATTGTAAAACATGTCCAATATTTATTCTCGAAGGTCTACGATTCCGCCATGTAAAAGCAAACTCTCCAAATTTATGACCAACCTTTCCTTCAGTAATCTTACAACGAACATAAGATTTTCCATGGTAAATTCGTACAGAGCAATCAACAAATTCCAGAAAAATACAAGTCCAGGAAGAGGGAAAGTAATGTTAACCCCTGTTGTCCCCCTCAGGGGAAGAGATGCCCATCCCGACCCGCTCAGCTGCTTACCCAAGCATCTGCCCTTCCACCCCACTGGGGCACCCATCCCCAATGGTTCTCTCAATCGCCAAGGGCTAAGTGCCAGTCTGCAACTCCCATTATTGATATTATTGTATATAATCACAGAAACTCCTAAGAAAGGTTACGAGGTTAAGCCCCTAAAATAGGTTAGTTGGGCTTCCCTAGAAGTTCGATTTTTCGAGCATAACATGTGTACGATCCCTTCAAGGCCTAAAACAAAATTCTATACATCTCTTTCAGATATCCCACAACGCAAAGGAAGTCATGCCCATTATACAACTTTACCATGTTTTTGACCCCTGAAATGTGCCTGGTGGAATAACATGGTCCAAGAGAAAATAGAAAAATACCAACGAGACAACTTTGAATACAAGCTCACTACATCCTGTGTCTTAAATTCACTACATGGCATCTTAAAATAGAGGATTATGTTTATGCTGCATCTTGATAGTTTTACCACAACAGTATATCAACCTTTTTGTGTTGTTCAACCATACATATGGTATAAAGACTGCATATTTAAGGTTCTGTGACAACAACGATTCTAGTTTGGGATGTTCAACACCGTATATCATTTTCTTAACTATAAGCATTGGAAAACAGTGACAAATTCCAGCTTAAAGTAATAACAGAAAAAATGAATTACAGAATTACCACAAGCAGTTACTAACTGATACTTATGTACAATGAAATTGGTAACCTGACAGTTGATTGATAGTATACGATTAAATTCAGTACTAATCATGCTATGCTCTATACAGTTTTGGCAGAGGGAAGCGGCAATGCTAAGGCAACTAAGCTGCAAAACTTGCAAGAAAATCATCGGTATATCTTTTGTCCTTAGATATCAATTAATTCAAAGATGAGTACAAGTTTGTGAGACAACATCCTTCACTTAATGTAATGAAAATGAAAAAATTAAAAACCCTCTTCTTGCTAAAGTAAATTCCCAATAAATTATGATAATATCCTTTTTTCTTGTTTTCACTTTTTTCTTAGTAAATTGTCATTTCCATCCAATTGTGGAGATATTCCTTGAAAACTTAAAATTAAAATAAAAAAGAACTGACTGATAAAATGTAATTCACCAATAAGAATTTAGATTTCAATGGGAGAAAACAAATAGTAAACTCTATTGCTATCATTTTGTATTTATGCTACATCGTACCCAAATATACAATCAAATAGTCAATTTCATTTCATAATTCTTATTATTTGTCAGACATGAATTAAGTTTACACCACTCAATACTTGATTTTGTAAGAGACTTAAGCTCTAACCTGAACAAGCGTAAAGCTCTATTGAACTCACTTTTGGGCATGAAGTACAACTGCTGGCTATAGAAATTTTCAACAAAGATTTTCCATTTTGAAATGTGTATGCATACACACACACCTAGTACATTTTCCCCTAATAAGTAGAAGTTCGCAGGAAACTTAATCCTAAAACTCTTTTTAATATGACTTAGAGGACTAGACTTAAACTGAATGGCAGCATTCAAGGCCTACAGTATACTTCGATGAAAATGATCCAGGATCTTTCAAATATTAAGACTTGATCTAAACGTTATCCAACTCAGAAAAATGTCAACGTAGTACATACAATCAAAAAGCATATAACCAGAAAAGATAAATTTATTTCTTTGCAGTCTCTGGGCCTTTATCAGAAAAGAGCATTTCTCAAAACAATTTCCTGTCCTCCCTACAAAGAATAATGTGAAGAGAATAGGGTATTGGGCTAAAGAATTTTTTCAACAAGGCATTAGACATTCTTGTAGAATCTTTGTAGTCTACAGAAGGGTAATGATACTAAACTGTCAACCACTCAACCTGATAAATGAGCCAATCTGGCAATCTCAATACAAGTATAGGTGTGTCCGAATTTAAGCCAAGCAGACGAAAATTTCATCACTCTGTAGGAAATTCAGATGGGCATGCTCAAAAATTAAACGACAATTGCAAGTAGAAACCATAAAAACATAAAAAACATAAGCCAAGATTAGAACCGGAGGTAAGCTGAAGAACTGCAAGACCATAGACCAAAAGAATCTAACTTATAACAGAAATACTCCCTAACACTAATATTTGCATGCTCATCTATATCAATATGTTCTGATACCTTAAGATCACTGAAGGGATAGGGTTATCTTACAAAAGCATTTTCTAGTCACAGGCAAATGATGGGTGAAGAGCTTTCTGGTTTGAGTGTCAAAGATTTGCAGAACTTGGAGAATCAACTTGAAATGAGCCTCCGAGGTGTCCGTATGAGAAAGGTTTGAGCTTTCTTTTACTTTTGACTTATCAAAGTACATTGCCCTAGTCAAAGTAATAATAAAGTATACATCTGACATGACATATCTGTTCTCCCTCTTGTTGATGTAGGACCAAATTCTTATTGATGAAATACAAGAACTAAATCGAAAGGTCAAATCAGAAGAACTGTGACATCTAAATTCCTATTCCCCTTGCAAAAATATTGCAAGAGCTAAATCTCATTCACTTTGTTGCAGGGTAACCTCATCCACCAAGAAAATGTTGAACTGTATAAGAAGGTAAACCTAATTCGTGAAGAAAATTTGGAATTGTATAAGAAGGTATTTCATGAAGACAACAAAGCTCCAAAATTTCTTTATATAGATAAAGAGACTTTTACAAATTTCTAAGACCAAAATTACAAGATCTGTTACAATATGACCTTTAGTTGGAATTTTTTGCTATGCCAGGTTTACGGGACAAAGGAAGCAAATGGAACTAACAAAACTGCACTTCTCACAAACAGTTTAAGCATTGGAGAAGACCTTAATGGCCCTGTCCATGCTCCAGCTTTGCCAGCCACAGCAACAAAACAATGAGACCACAACAGGGGCAACAAAACTGGGGTAATTGTTTATCGGAGTTGAATTCTCTTTCATATTTACCAGTCATATATTACAGTGTCGATCCAATACTTATTCAATCTAAAAAATACTGCAGCAGATTACACCTCCATTAGTAAGAAGACAAGGCTGAGCTGATTGCTTACTAATGAAGGTCCACATGCATACAACATAGTGTTCAATTAGTAAGGACTAAGGAGTGGTACAAGAACAACATATTACTCAGAAAAAGACTTCAATTCATTGAAAGGATCTTGACAGATCTAAGGTAATTAATGCTATAGCTACCCATGTTAAGATGCCCAGAAATAAAAGAAAATATTGTTCATTGCACGTCTCAGATGTTCTTCTGATATCTTTCTATAGGGCATCATAATTGTTAAATGAATACAAGCAAGTAGCTCTACTCAATTTGAATCAGGATGTATCAAAAGTATGTGTAGATAGGTATCCTCTTTAAATAGGATAAGCCAATGAGACGAAATGTCATCAGAAGAAGAAAGTACAGAACGAAAAATGTCAAAGAATATCATGTGCAAAATAGTTGATCAATAATTGACTACATGTAATGTGCTTAAATTTCATGAACTTGAAATGAATCTACAGTATACTATGGGAAACATTTCAGCAGACAGTTTTCAGATCCACCCAAAACCATCTACTATATTGTACCAGCCCACTCATTTGCAGGCTGAATGAATCTAACAAACAAAGAGATAAGCATGTACGCAATAAAACTAACAAATAATTTTCATCAAAGAGCAAGATATAAACAATGCCTATAAAGACACTGATGGTATCCATATACTGCAATAAATAACTGCACATAGTCAGATCAGACCAACGATAAAACAACAGGAATATTGCTCGACCATATATCTAGTTGCTACAGGTGCTAGTCATTGCATTTAATTGCACATTAATAGGGTGTAATGGAGAACACCAGTTCTTGCACTAAAGGTGATTTAAGGAACCTGAAGATTGAATTGTCAAAGAATTTTGGTATATCATTTAAAATGTCAAAAACCACTTGAATCAGGACTTCATCCTCATTCAAGCTTGGAGGACATGCTTATCTAATCGTACGTATTTGTGGGTAATGCAATGTGAAGCCACCATAACTAACCATAGTCTCAAGAATCCAACGGCTTCAAATAAGCCCTTTATCTATGATATGGGATCCACACTATAAGAACTTGATTCACTAGATATAATTTACAACTCCAAGAACTGCAACATGTCCCTCTCATGAATAAAGAACAACAGGCTGGTAGCAGTAGAGGTTGACAATGATACGACACACTATGAAAAAGATGGAAATTGCTACCTTAGGGGAATAATTTGTACATGGGGTATTAATAATGTAATTAGATTTTCATCACCAAAAAAAATGGAAACCTGATGAAACTGAAAATTAACTACAGTATAGAATTAACAAAAAAACAGAAAAGAGACAACAGATATATTACAAACTTAAAGTTGCCTTAGATTTTACTCTTATCTAATCCACATTCTATGTGCCCTTAGATATCATAATATTCAGTACTTAGTTTAAGGTAAGAAGAAGGTCTGAAGGACTTCACCTCAACATAATTGAGGAGAAGTAGATTTAAGCATCTAAGGGGGACTTATGTGAAGAATTTCACGGATGTCTAGACTTTTGTAACATATTCAAGACCAAAGTTAGCAGACTAATACTAAATAAGTACTCATGCAAGACTGAGACAAAACTTTTTTCATGCTAAATGGTGATATGAGTAATCTCAAGGCTAAACAAACCCTCTTTCTAGAAATTGCAGGATTCCCAAAACTAACAAGGGATAATCGAGGGGCATTTCCACAATTTCCAGTCTACAGCAGAAGCAGATATCTTAGTTCCCTCGAAGGTACAATAAAGGATGAGGTTTCTACAGCCTGTTTAATTGAAGGTTTGCAAAGGGAAAATCTAGACACACACAAGACTCTTTCTGCTACACGATCTACGAATAGCTAGAACGCTAAATTGCTTCATCGAAATTTTAATAGAAAAGGCAAATTTATAGAGCAAGGCCAGTCAATATAATTCTTGTCCACTAAACAGACAAGATTTTCACAAGTCTCTTGTTGTAAGTGTTATAAGTTACATTGGCATTATACAATGCAAGTCATTTTCTTCTTCTTTTATTCTGCTGTCTGTTTACAGTAATTTTATCTGCCGAGAAACCAGTCCAACATGACTAACAATAGTAAGTTTCATTTAGTGAAAAATAAATGAAGCCTATAAGCATATAAATCTTAATTCAAAGAACTCCACCAAATCACCAATACGCTCACTATACCCAAGTTGAAGAAATTTCAATCAACTATCTCGAGTTACCCATGCTTTCTATTTTATTATGTCACACCTTTTAGCTTGCTAAAAAGTCGTGCTGAATTAAAAGGGAACATATACATTTAGGACAGAAAAACATTTAGTCCTGTATGACTAGATGATCTGTGCATAATCCTCATCCTCTGTGAAAAGAGATCTGTAATCCTCCGCATTATCCTAGGATGATCTCTGAGTTGCCTATCAAGAAAGTGTTATAATGGAACTTTTTCCATAAATGTTTTAATTTAAGTTTCCAACTTCTTTTGCTATATTCTTAGATTGTTAGGCTTTTTGACATTTCTTCGTATCAATGTCATTCATCACTTATAAAATTAAAAACTTAAAGTCAAAATGAACTAGCATAGTTAGCTAATCCAAATTATGCTCCATTATACTTGAGATGGGTACTTGTTTCCCAACATTATGCTATTAACATATCAAAGACATGGTTGGATCAAGTCACAAAATATCAAAAACACGATATAACACTTGCTCCTCAAAATTATATCAAAGCACATAATTAGGCGTATAGTAAGTTGTGGACAAAGTTTCATTTTTGAATTTGACGATCATTTTGCAGATTAACAAAAATGCCTAAGTATGATGCTAAGCTGGCTGCAGAAAAGGCCTACAATATCACAAGGAATGCTTATGAAAATTTGCATGCAAGAGATTATAGAGATGGATTAAAAGATATTCATGCGCTTATGGATTCTCCATTTCCTATGGTATTTGTTGAAAATATGAAGCAAGAGCAAGTGATAAATAAAAGTATCTCGTCAACAGAAAATAGAAAAAAAAAAAAAAAAATTTACATGAATAGTTCAACCATGGTTGAAGAAATAGGGCATAAGTTCGTTAATTAGGCCCGCATTCGCTGAATATGAAGTCTTGTGATTTTTTTCTTGGGAGAATTGCAGTTTTGGTCCTCAAGCTATGGGTAGTGCTCAAAAATAGGCCCCAATCTATGCGAAATTGTGGTTTCAGTCTCCAAACTTTCAATTATGCGCAAAAATAGTACAAATGACGAAAAAGTCCAAACACCTAACAGTTTTAGTCATGTGCATTGCACATGGCCGTTAACTCTAAAAAGGTTTTGACATAGTTCATGCAATTGTGTGCGAAATTAGTCCCAAATCTTTATGGATTTCAACCAAACACGTCTCCATTCTGGGATGGTTTGCCATATTATAAATGATTTAAACAAACGCCATTCAATCCATCTATTAGACAGTACATCATCTTAATACAATTTAGCAATTAATAATATCCAAAAAATGAACAAGAAGGCATTTGTATCATAATTGGCTACCCAAGACTGATTCAGTCATAATCGAGACTTTTTTCGACCTATTTGCCCTCATAGTAGGGTTTCCTGAAAACCTCTCAAAGAAGCCATCTGGCATTATGACTCCTGTATTTCTCTTATTTTTTACGCCTTCCGTCTAACGTAATTTTCAATTTCTTTATTTTATGCCTTTTTTTATCATAAAAAGTTGATTAATTTCCCTTTATTTTAAGCACTTGTAGAATAATTTTGATTTTGACCTTCACGTAATCCTACAATTGTAATTCATCAGTGTTTTTAAAGTGGCAGCAGTTATCTTTTTCTGATAAGATCAATTAAAGTGGCTATATTGGTTGTGAATGTGATTTGTAAATTAAACTAACAAAATTTGAACCGCAATTCCCTATTGCGAAGTATCTCTTATTTTCCTCAATTCATATCCACTATACTAGTCTATTATATAGATATCGAACTCCTTTATATTTCCCTTCTCTCTTTCAATATTTTTAACATTTTTTTAACATTAATAATACTAAAAAATGAACCAAAAGGCATTTGCATTAAGATGATGTTGTTGTACTATTTAATACATGGATTAAATGGTGTTTGTTTAAGTCATTTATGATCTAGCAAACCATTCTAGAATGGAGCTATTTAGCTAAAATTCATAAATATTGGGAATCAATTTCACACACAATTGCATGAACTTTGACAAAACCTTTTTATAGTTAACGGCCATGTGCACTGCAGATGACCAAAACTATTAAATATTTGGACCTTTTCATCATTTGTCCTATTTTCGTGCATAATTGATAGTTTGGAGACCAAAACCACAATTCCGCATAGATTAGGGACCAGTTTTGAGCACTACCCATAGTTTGAGGACCAAAACTGTAATTCTCCCTTTTTTCTTTTAAAATAAGGTTTGACGGTGCATTGAGTGAATGCAAGCTTAGTGAGCTCTCTTTCACTGAATGTTGTCTACAGCAATACGGAAAACCACTCCTTTCACATAATAAATTTTACATTCATTGTAATTTGAGAATTTTCTCATATTCAAGACCAACTTCAACAATTCCACTCATTTCATATTGCATATGTAACTATGAGTTTCAATAGAACTTTTAGTCAAATACAAATTTTGCCACTTCAAATTTCTTAATGAATGAATTCATATAAATACAACAATTATTCTTACTAGTTCTGAGTAAGCCCATGTTCTAGATGATTTAAGGGTTGTTCTCAACCACTCATTCTTTCAAAAGCTAGTTAGTGAAAATCTGTAGAAAATTTGAAAAGTAATAAAATGATTAGAAAGGCTAAAAGATATTGCGAAGCATTTGTCAAGGATACTTCTTATCATCTTTAAATAAGCTAAAAACAAAAACCAAAATAAGTTGAGAACACCTCAAAATTGCTTTAGATTACAGAATAGTAAAGTTAGCTTGTTTTAAACAATTGAAAAAAGCCCTTAGTGATTTTGACATAAGAATAATCAAGCTTTATATGAAAGAAATAATTTATGTAATAATTCAAATGAAGAGAAATCAAAACCATCAACATTCTTTATTAACTTGGACCAAATACGTTCCCAACTTAATTATACCCAACACTTCCACTGCCTTCTGCGCATGGTTCAAGAATCAACCTCCTCTACTAGGCTAAGTTACTGAAGCAAACGTGGTCTTGACATAAAATCTTTCTAACATATCTTAACAATTTTTGTTCTGGTTATTAACCAATTTGTCTTAATTGTTACACTTCCTGCTAGATTAACAGCAATCGAATACTCCATCCATCCATCCATCCTAAAATTAGTACATTTGTTTCTTTTACGAGTTTGGAGTCTTGAGGTGATGACCATTCTCTTTAAAACATAAGCTGTCACTCTTAACATAACTAGCAAATAGCTAATGGAGACAACATTAAATTTGAGAGAGCGAAACATCAATTACCAAGACTTTAACAAGACTTTAAGATAGTGATCCTTTCTTACAACAAAAATTGTGAATACCTAAATTACTAATTAACAGAAAACTAAACTTTTGTTCCATGGTCGCATAATCACTAAGGGTCTTTCATCACTTACTAAAAGAATGAGGACACCTGCAAGTAATCACTAAGGATCTTTTATCACTTATCAAAAGAATGAAGACACCTACTTAATCTCTTGCATAAAAAACTTCATTTCAAAATGAATGTAAAGAAGCATAATTCCTTCTGACAGTCAGATGACTACATAGTGACTACATAGGTATACACACACACACATATTGAATAGTCAGACTATATTGTTGGTAACAAGTCCAAAGGGCACTAACATGTAAGTTTAGGCAAGAGTTGATCGTTATAGACAACAATTTGCTCAATTGATGCATTCACTTTTTTCTGTTATATTGTCAAGGTATTTTTCAACAATTTTGAGCGCTCTATATTATTGGGAAACTAAATCTATCAACAACATTTTAACTCCCCTCAACACATCTGGAATTATGGCCTCTACACCGAACGCTGTTACTATAACAGTTAAACCATGTTTGTGTGCCTAAAAAAGATTTGCAAAGTGAACCAGGGTTCTTACCTAATGGATCTGACAACACTGATCAAGGGCTTATCTAAAGGAGACAGTTACAAAGATGAGAGATGCTATTCTACTTGTCGCCCAACCAAGAAAAATTAAGAAGGGAAAACATGAAAGAGGAGCTGAATGCTCTATTGAAAAAGGATCACTTTGAATGAAACGTAAGGAAGAGATTGATTACTGAATCTTGAACAATAATATGTTAATCGCTTCAAAATGTAGACTCGGATAAGAATTTAGAGATAGGTGGTAGGCAAGACACAAAGACCATTGTACAATTAGGAAAAATGGCAGGAAAAGACATAAGGGCCTTTAGCCAACGAAAGGAAATGGACGTTTGGCTTAAGTCTCAACTCTCAAGTGTCAATTTATTTACACGGGAGAAAGTAAGCAAGTAAAAAAGAACAAAAAATTGTTGTCTGAAGCTGGATATTATTGATAATAGAAGCACAAAAACAAGGACTTGAAAAGGTAAAAAAATATATATATATCATACATATATGGCAACTGTACGTGTGAGTGAAAATTTTAAACAGGTATATGCTCATCCGTATAAAATAGACGAAAAATACCACACAGGATGCAATTTAAACAGGTATATCCTAATCTGTACAAAATAAACTACAAATACCCCACGGAACAGGATGCAATTATCTGTAGAAAGACCAAGACATCAAGTAATGTTGAGCAAAAGAAACAACCAAAAACAAACAAAAGAAGACAAATATGGTATCCATGCAATAACAAACACGAAATCATCGTAGATTTAACCAAGCTAAAAAACTAAACAGGCCGGTGCTACTACCATTTCTACATTAATAACCAAGCAAGAATTAAGACTAATCTACTTTCTTGATCATATAAAACGAATTAGAATTATGAATAATGATCTATAAAACATACCTGAGGCTGAAACCCACAAAGAATCTGAGTATAGAGATGACAAAGATTGAGGTTTTATCAATGGTTTCTTGAATCTTCTGATCTGCAAAGAATTTTCCAGACGAAACATGAAAGCACTGGAATGACAAAAAAAAAAAAAAAAAAAAAAATTGTGATAACCAACTTGCACTGTATTTTATTCATAGACAACCATAATGGTCCTCAAAAAACACCCAAAAATTCAAACTTTTTCAGTAAAAAGGAAAAAAGTCTAAAACTCAATCTGGATTTCAAGGAAAGACACCATACAAATAAAAATAAAGCATAAAATATAAGACCATATTTTGGGTTTTTACCTTACCTCACGAAAAGCCATTAAAAGAAAAATACCACAATTTGTGGATTGTGATTTTAACCAAGGGAGAATGTAGGAGTGGTGATCAAGAATCTTGCAGAAAAGAAGTTTGGAGAGATGAGAGAAGAAAAGGAGGGAGAAAAAATCTAGTGGGTTGGGTGTTTCTTGAGGAGAGACAGGAAATCTAGTGATGAAAGAGAAAGGGAGAGATGAGAGAGAAACTGGGAAAAATATCTGGCGGTTGGAGAGGTGGGGTTTATATAGGCTGTCATCAGGCCTACGATTGGGTGGGTTAATAATCTAAATTAATTAAGTAAATATCCGATAGATTATTAAAAAATTAAAAAAATAATAATAATGGATCTTATGTGCATTTTAATATAGGACTCATAATTTTTATATTTTGATACATAAATACTTTGGTATACAAGAAAAAAAATCAAGATACACAATTCCATTAAGGTTGTATAAAGTTTTTAAAAAATTTGGTTGAATCAATATATATTGAATAAGAATGATTTTTAACAAATAGACCATACCGAAATAAATTGAATCGTTGAAATTAGTTTCGGTTTGCAACAATAAAATCGAGATAAATTGTCCGTGTATTTTTAAAATGTTTTTGATATTTTAAATAATATGTTATGATTATTGTGACAAATCCCTCATGAGTTTAATGCTCTATTCATAATTAAAGTAAATTTATTTCAAAAATTGATTTCCATGTTTTTTTTTACTTCAAAATTCAAATAATATATTTGTATAATATTATAAATGAAATGGTATTAAATGACTTCTTTTGATTAAAGATAATATAGTAACAAAAATAACTATGCTGTTAATAAAGATATAATTACTAAATGAGTATTTATTTTAATATATATACTTTTGTATATGCATGAAGGAGAACAGTGGAGATATTAATTCCTTCATAATTAATGGAATAATAAATAAATTCACTTTATCATTATTGGATAAAAAAATTTGATATCATTTTGAGATTTAAAAATAAAGATAAAATAAATTCATAATTAATTTTATTATATTATATTTTACTCAATATAAGTAAAGATAACAAATAATAATTGATAAACGAGTTTGCATATAAGTGTGTGCGCGCAATAAGTAAGCATTAATTTTTTTAGCGTAATGAATTGATTATAATTATGTCAATTCACCAATTAGTTTATACTTTTGTTTAAGTTATTGGACGATGATATTTGTAATATCTTTATTAGTTGTTGTCCAAATGTTTTCTAAGTATTTTTTTTTTTTTTTTTGTAAATAACCACCTCTCTCAATACTCATTAATGACTTAAATTCATTATCAATAGATAGTAGGAAAAATAGTTTACCAAATAAGTTGTACATTATCGTCAAATACTTTAAGTATTATTCCAAAATAAACTTAAATTAGACTATTATGAAATGTAATCGTATTGTAAGTAATACAATAACCATTCGAACCTATTAAAGAGACTCAAATCGATTGCAAACTGAGTGTAAGTTCTTTTATATAAAAAAAAGTTTGGTTTTGATTTGAAATTTTAAAAATTGATATAAGAAGTTTAATATAGTTTAAAAAGTTCTTAAAATTCAATTCAATTAATACCCTTAATACCAATTGTAAAAACTCAGGACATGAGTTGGCTCAATAACTTTAAGTATAAATAATGGGTTTAAAATTATTAAGCAAAGTTATTAATATTTCATGATTCATGGTGTTGTGTACAATCCGGTTTCCCCTCTCATTTTCTATATATGGAATGGGGCATATACCTCTGGCATACATTTAATTCAAAATTGTCAACTTATTTTATTTTAAAATACAAATTATAATTATTTAAAAATTAACGAATTGTATAAAATAAAAAAATTTAAATATTAGGGGCTAAGAATATAAAGTCAAAAATTTAACAAACGATCTAATTTTGACCATTTTTCACTTTTGTTAATTATATTTTTTTGGGCCAAAATTGTAATATTAGAGACCAAAATTATTTCGAAGATCAAAATTTGTCTCCTCGCTCAAACATTGGATAACATAATTCTATTTTGGAGAAATTTGACAATTTTTTGAAAAAATTATTCTCTTAATTTTAAAAATTTATATAATACAAATTTTTAAAATATATAATATTATACTGTATAAATATAATATTATACTGTAAAATATAAAATATAAAAAAATACTTTCCTAAAAGAAACGGTGAATTTTCCTACAATTTTTTCTGTGTATGTTAAATATATCTGACTTGATATACACAGTTCAAATAGTAAGAGAAGAAGAACCAAGCCGCCAAGGCCTAGGCTCACCCGCACCGCCAAGGAGACGTGTTCGAATCGAGGCCATTTGTTTATTTGTTAGGCAATCTAACTAGGCTACGTGTCAGCTGATTATCAAGCCATTCCTGTTTAGCATCAAACGTGGCTCGTTGTAAATTGAACACGTAGCCTAATTCACAAAGTTATTTACTTTTTTTTTAATTATGTTTATTTTCCACACAAGTAAATCCAATCCCCAAAGCATCACTTACATTTTAATGATTGAAAAATATTTAGGTAGATCTAATTTTTTACCCTAGTACATACTTGTAAATTTTATGATATAAATTAAATTTTAAAAAATTTATGACATCAGTTAATTTAAGTAAAAAAATTTAATATTTAATTTTGACCACAAAATTTATCAAAAATCAGATTTATCTAAATATTTTCATTAATGATTACGTATGGGATTGATTAAAACTAAAATACCCAAACTTCTTTCTGTAAAATCATACACTGAAATTATAAATTTATACTATTTATTATATTCTTAATTTACTATTGACTTATTATTTAAGTGTTTTTTTCGTTCATACTCTTTTTTTAACTACAAATATTAAAATTTAATCTTTAAACCTTTAATTTTAAGTACGACTTTATCATGTTTTTGATGACTAACAACCAAATAAGCTGTTGTTGATTCCATAGCATCACTTAGATAAACACAAAATTAAAAAATAAAATCAACAAATGGATCCCAAACAACCTATCAATTACTACGTGTCACATTAGAAAATTTTCCAATTAAAAAAATACCAAAAGTACCAGAGTCCATATTTAAGCAATGGTCAAACCAGTTGTACCTAAAGTACTACTTTCGGGTAATTTAAAAAATAATAATAAGGTTGGACTTTGTACTTTAAATCTTGAACAGATTTGAATTGCCTAAGTGACTCAATCTTTTAGCCTTATATTATTGGCTACACACTGCAAGCTGTCATATGAAGGTGAAAATTGTTTGTTATATTAGACCTACTTTTCTAATAAAAGAAAATTTTTCTTGTAACTATGCATGAAGATCATGCCTTTTTTTAAAAATAAATAAATAAAATCTACTCTTTCTTTTACCTTCTAAATTATAAAAATATATATATTTTTTACCACCTAAACTAAATTTTATTATCAAAAGATGATACCTAATTACTTACCAATAAGATAAAGCATATGCGTGTGAATCCAACATTAGATTTGACATAACCAAAAATAAGGAAACCTACAAAAGTGAAAACAATTAAGTACTACTATTAACGTCCGTGCATATATGTAAAGTAATAAATCATTATTAATGTGTCTCAAAAAAAAAGAAATCTCGTTAATTATCTAAAATGGGTTGGTGACGGTAAAAGAGAAGAGAAGGGATTGTATTCATGTTGGGGACTTCTCAAACTGATGCTTCCATGGACAAAATAATCAAGAAAAAGAAGTGCCCAAAACCATCATGTAATGCATGGAGGAAAAATGATGATCAATGGGCTCATGAAGATTATGATGAAGACTCTATACCTTTTGATTTTTCCACAAGATATGCAGCACCTAATTCTTCTACTAGTCTTCATCAAAGTAATAATTGATGATAAATACTTCAATTTATTACTGAAATTTCTGAACTAGGGCTCAATAAAGTCATTGTTTAGTGATTTTTTTTTTACTGGGGAAATCCCCCTATTTTCAGCCACAACCCTTGGATGGACAGAAAATTATGAATATTCTCCTATTTTCAGTCCATCATGTGGCATGGTTAAAAATTGCGATATTGATCGCAGTTGCGTTGATGACTATTTCACATCAATTGCGAAATGATATAAAATATAAATTTATTTAAAATCATAAAAATCAAAATAAAAATAATAAATAGTTGCTTGTGGATTAGATTTAAGGCACTGACTAAGCAAAAAAAAAAAGACTTATATTATAATTTTAATCTAAAATTTAAGATGTATATAAACCAATACAGCATATCGATATTGTATCAAATCGGAAAGAACCGTTCCGAGTACGACTCAACCAAGTCGACTCGAATTCGATCGAGTCTTTGAATCATGTCATGCAGTAGATATTCACTAATGAAAACTTTTATCTTTATCAGTCTCGCTGTTTAGTAATACTAGTCTCGGTTATCGAGTAATATATACCAACAATGAGCACCCAACATCTCATGTAAATGCAATCATTGACTTGAGAAAGAAATCATTTGCTTTTATCTACAAGAAATTTTATACTGCACATTGCTTGTAAATTCAAATAAAATGCAACTAAAAAACATAGTACTAATTAAAAGGAAATTTCATCTGCCTTCAAAATACATGACTTAGAGAGCCTATTAATTATTGAACTGGACATCCATCGACAATTATACCTTTGGCTGTAGGACAAGCAGCCAAATCACAATGCTCTCCGGCAGCCCCCCACCATTTAATTGCCAATAGACCTTCATATTGTAGACAGAAATACAACAGCACCCCCATGAAAGCCACCCCAGCATCCAATGCAGCTGACAGAACATAATTGTACCTCTGCCACCAATTCTTTCGGTACCGAAAAACGAAGAAATTAAAGATTATTCCGAAAACAAACCAGGCATTGTAGTTCACAGATGTAGCTGGTGGCATCATAGCAGTTGCTCCAAGAAGTACTGGGAAGTTGATGAGTTCGATCCATTTCTGGCTTGGGAACACTTTGTAGACCAACCAAACAAAAAGGGGCGCTAATGCACCTCCAAGAAAGCACCAGTTGAGTGCACTGTAGTTTCCTAGTGCCCCGAAGATTCGCTTTGGCCCGACTAGTCCCCACAACATTAATGGCTGAATGATGACTGATGCACTGTAGAAGACCGAGTCACCAGGACAGGTCCATGGACTATCTGGAGGAAGAAGCGCACTATTGCATATGTTCTCAATGTTTGTTAAGAGATACCATGCTACACCAATGTTGATTGTTCCGGCAACGATGGTTCCTAGGAACTGAAATTTTGATACAAAACAAGAGAAGTAAGCGGAAAAAAGGTTATCATTTCTCACAACAGTTGACAAATATGTTGTACTCCTTAGCATGCAATATTGTTAAATATCAAAATATATCATGTATTTGCACGCTAGGAATGTGGTACGTGGTATCAGTATGCACGAATTGGTATGCAATTTGCAGGGACGTTATCTTGCAAATCAGATATCTGTTGTTTTCACATTATATTATGTGCTTTTATATGAATTTAACTTGCTATCAAGTCAAAAAAAGAAAGGAAGTACCTGAACTATGAACATGGACCTTGGTGGAATCTTCATGTAGTGGCCTAGTTTAAAATCATTCAGGAAGGAAACAGCTTGGCTCATACTCATATAGCCAAATGTTTTGAAGCAGACATTGGCTACAGGCCTGCCAGGATATATTAAACCGAACACGTATTCTGTAATGACATTTAGACCTGGTGTCTGCCAGCAGAACATATGAATAAGGGAAAGGGCAATAAGAATACTTGTAATATATCAGGAGATTCATGGGAATGCAATTTCTTTATGCTTCTTGATAATGTTTCACAACCCACAAAACAATTCCTAGAAATCTAGATAGCAGTCTTAATTGTGTAAATAATTGGAAGCAAGGTGGAATGTAGTTCTGTTTGTTTGACCTGATTTGTCGTGGCTGTGATGATGCTTATTGGGAGGGTAAAGAATAGAGCAAGACCAGCTGCAAAAAGGAGTGCCCACCATGGCATTTGGACCTGATCATTCATGAAGATGCATAGTGCAAGTGAGAGAGCCAGTGACAGTGAAAGCATGAGGATGAACCACCAGGTGGGGATGTCCTTGTACTAGTCTTCCTCATAAGTTTCGTGTGGATGTCTGGTTTCTCTTTACTTGAAGCTTGAAACCGGGCTTTAATCTCCCTGTTCAATCAGTTTCCTTTGTTAGCACCAGACGCGCAAAACAAAAGACAATCAATGGCTTAATTCTTGCACAATAATACAATTCAATGTTCAATTTCTTCTAAAACACGACATACAGGCAATGTGAGAGATTATTTGTTTATACAATGTAATTGAAATGAAACAACTTACTTTCCATAAAATAAAGCAACATGAGTGATTGTAGCAAGCACAGTCGCGAAATTAAGGCCATAAGCAACAGCAAAGAACACGCTGAGATTAATACGTCCCTGCTTCTCGTAAGCTGGCAAGTCTAGCTCAAATTTTTCATTCACAATAGCCGATACATTATAAGCCTGCCCCCGAGAATCAAACAAATCCTCGGAGAATAATGGATATGTTTTGGCATTGTACAAGTTGAACTTCCAGTATGCTAGAGGGATTAAAATGTAGAGGATCGACTGCCACATAGCCCACAAATGTATTGACAACGGCAAAGAATGGAGACACGAGAGGACTTCCCAGATATGAAGCTACGACTGTCCAATCTAAGGCAAAAGATCCTATACCAAGTCCTTTCATTCCTGAACCGATTTGCTGGATTGTAACTGAGCGGGGAAATATCAGGCAGAGCACCGACACGCTAGTCAAGAATGGGATCAGAAAGGCAGGGAATAAGTACCAAGAGAAGCTGCAGATAAGTGCAATCAGAAAGAATTTCCCCCTGGACATGCGATTATTATCTTCCTCGTGGAGAGCCCTGCAATCAAGTAATAGAATAGTACTAGTAAATTACATGATCAATTTTTGTGACATTTTGGTCATGTCTTTAATTGTTTCTTTCTACACACACTTTATAGTGCGAAGTAGGTATGACAACCATTGAAATAATTAAAAAAGCAAGAGATTTCTATTACTTTACAATTATCTAACAATCAAAAATCGTCATTTTACATTATGTAAAGTGAATAACAAAGAATTTTTTTTTTATTTATCACTGTCTCGTAATATAAATTTAATGCGAAGAAATCGAGTTCATTTTAAAATTTATGCTTGTTCTTATAGTTAATTTATTTCTTAGGATACTTGCCCTTATGTGGTAGTATTTTTAAGTCGCTGTTACTCATCTTTCTTTTCTTAGGACAATAAAATTATGTGTTCCCCTAGCACATTGCAAAATTTCCTTATTTCTTAATCCAAAACAAAAGAAAATTGAAAAACAAACATAATCATTGGATCACATTCGTTTGTCAAGTAATGTGAGCACTAGGCAACTACAACAGTAGGGAAATGCAACTTCAACAGATATTTTTTAGTCTTACTATTACATGATACATTACCTGTTTTGATTGTTACATTATTTCAATAAGCTTTATTTCCAACTCTAGTTATTAGCAGCTCAATGGATGAAAAGATTAAATCAACAATTTTACATGGAACGTACCTAGAAGAAATAAATATTTCTATTTTATCTTTTGAGGCTATTATATAGTTACCTAGGAATAGCGAAAAGAGGTCTAGAAAATTACCTGAAAAGAGAGACTTGAACAAGGCTCGATGGCCACCACATATGTGCAGCATCTACAACATACTTTCTCATAATTCCAGCCCAGCCATATCCCAATACCTGCTTACAATATAAGGCTAATTAATCACATAAGCATGTAAATGCCTACACATATAGATATTATTAGGATTGATCTCTAATTCATACACCATAGCTACGTCACGTGTGAAAAATATAACATTTGTACACCTGTTGGTGTAAAAAATTAGGGTACGAAATATGAGTTCGGAGACGTGATAGATCATTTTTTTTTTAAAATAAATGTATATATACCTTCAGTCCAGGCAAATTTATATGTAATATGTATAAGGTTATCTAATAATCTAATAACTATAGTGTGCACGATTAGCAAAGACTAAATATCCATACACATGATATCTCGATAAAATCAAACAATAAAGATTGAGATAAAAAAAAATAAAAAAAAAAGGAGAAAAACCTGGGTTGTGATGACAAGAATCCAACTAGCCAAAAACGAAATCTTCCTATGATAAAAGGCCTTGACAATATCCACAATACTAACAGCATAAGCAGTTCCATTACCAAAGCTACTACCAGTGTTAGCAAAAATGGAGATTAATGCATGTTCTTTCATATTAAACGGCCCCGGATTCAACGAAAACTGCCTCGATCCGAACCCCGGGATTCGGAACTTCGTTTTCGGCAACACTTTGGCCAGAAAACGGCCTAATGGCAATGTAGCAACTTGTGCAGAAATCAGAGTTATTGTAAGTGGTTCGGTTCTATAACTGAAGAAAGTGTTGAGAAAAGAAAGTAAGCAACACGATAAAAGTCCAAGAAACCACATTCTAAAAGTCCAAACTGGAAGAGATGGATCGTCATGGTTTAATACTGTTAATCTCACTTGTTCTATAGGTGATTGTTCATCAGGGTCGATTTCTTCTCGTTCTTAAATTTCATCATCATCATGATGGCCTTTGTGTTTTGGATCATTAAAGGTTGGAGGATACTCCACCTTGATTTCTATGGATGCCATGAATGAAAGAGGAAAATCAAGAAAAATGTTTCCACAAGTTGATTAGAGGTATAGTTTAATTTTTGTGGTTTTGAGAGGGTTTATTCAAAGGTTTCCTCGAGTATTAGGTAATTTCCAAAAATTCTTATATACCTCGTTCACGGCTGGACATTGTGATCTAGACGAGATTCACACCATTATTTTTTTACGTTGAGTTCTATTTAGACTACAAAATTTATAGATGAGTTTGTAGACCAGGTACATTTGAGTATGAGTTGTTTTTCAAGTCTAATACCTATGCCTATGATTTCGAGAAGTATTAGTTGGCAAAAAGATTTGTTTTTACATTAGATTCCAAGAGTTTAGGAGTACTTTTGAGAGTGCTTACGTAGTAAGAAACCTGATAGGTTTGTTCTTATTGGATTCTTTAACTTGAGATTGTTGAAACTATCTTTATAAGTTTGAAATATAACAGCCTAATATTTCAAGAAATCAGTTTGGAACAAGATTTGCTTAATTTCTTCATCTTTTTTCTTAAATTTCTGATGTTTGTTGTTCTGCGACCTTCTGAACTCCTCAGTTTTGAATTTTGATGGTATGATGGTATCTTTAACATGTGTCACTAACATTACCTAGTGAGGATCATGTAATTCAAGAATTATTTTATTTGTCAAAATATTTTCACTTAATTAGTACACACTTTCATCAACATAAAATGCCTAGTTTTGCATAAATTGCTTTGCCAGTCATATAGATGTGATCCTTTATGTGACAATTAATTGTGTATTACATTTTGAAATTAGAAAACATAACCTAACTAAATGGCGGAAGGATCATTTCACAATATAACCGAATCTAAAAATCTAATTGGATACAAAATTAGAGTTTCAATTGAATTCAAAATATTCTACTACGAGTACTATCTAGAAAAACCAAAATTTAAACTTTAAGAGTTCTATTTTAAGTCAAAGCTAAATTAAAAGTCAAACATAACAAATTTTTTATTTGGGTCGAGTTTTGCTCATTTGATCATTTCCAACCTTGTCGGACAACATTCTTTACTTCGTGTTAGAGGCCTGTATTGTATTTAATAAAATAAAGTTCGTTAACAATATGAACAATGAGAAGATTTTGTACATTGTGACCATATGAAGAGTTTCCAAGTGAAAACTGAAGAAATATTTGTGGTGTAAAATGAAATTAATCTTATTTATATTTTGTATCCAAATTTCACACCCAAACTATAAATTGATGCCACCAGTACATCTATATAAAGTAAAAAGTAAAATAAATAAATAAATAAAATTCAATCAAATATCTAACTTTAGGGTTACTGATTTATTATAAATTTATAATTTTTACAACATAAAGTAAATTTAACAAGCTATCATGAATCCGTGACTTTCAAATCATTTCCTTTTCATTTTTAGGGAATTAACAAGTAGTAAGGAGAACCGGCTTTGAGCAATTTAAAACAGTAGACCATAGAAAATCCTCAATTGGAAAATACACACTCTATGGTCTGCCGCGTATAGATTCATGATCCGTGTTGTAACTGCTGTTAAAAGATGATCTAATGCAAAAGACACGAGAAAGATCTAAAAGTGTAGCACACTCCATTGCTGCATAAGGCATTTTAAGTTTTTCTATCCTACTCAAGACAAATTTTGATCCTAAATATTCTTGAAAACCTCCAAAGTTTTATACATAAATTTTCATGATGATGTAATCCAATTGAAAATAGCCCGTCTCCTGTAGATGAATACCACAGAAGCCTTATACATGATACACAGTTTAAGCCATCAATTCCTCCTCCCTGCATCTCCCGTTTAACACCTTCATCCGTAGAACTCTGTGGCGAAATAAATGTAAGCATAAAATGATGGGAACGATTTTGCATATGTAAATCAACAGGTAAATGGTATAAAACAAAGGAGCATTTAGCGTCACATGCATACATTGCATCAGACATGATGGGATCTTGATCAATATACATTATAAATGAAAATATAAAAAACATAGACATGTTTATAAATTGAAAAGAAAGTTTAATGAAATGACCTAATATAATGAGAGAGAGAGAAAAAAAAAATCAACATCTTGAGCAGCCTGCAAAAAAGATTGAGGTCCTATTATCCAATGCATTTGATCCATACAGTCAATAAAGATGCAGACTGACCGTAGAATGTGGGAGCCTCATTTAGTCCTTGTATTTCATTGTTTCTTTCTCAAAACCAATTGTGGGGAATTGTTTGGCATACACTTCAACCTCAGTTCGTAGCTTTGTAATCTCAGATTGCAAGTTAGCATCTTTCATAGCTGCCACAAAGTCCTTCAATTTTGTACCTGAACATCAAACCAAAGGCATTGCTATTTGAACAACCAGCCAGCTAATAAAGCTCTCTACAGGATCTCAAGAGAGATGAGCATCAACTAACTTAAGCACCTTTAGCCATTATCAGCTTTGATCTTTAGAGCCAGCTTCACAGCAGCATCAAAGAACTCTGCAACTTTAACAAAATCTTCTTCAGCAAACCCTCTAGAGGTGAGAGCCGGGGTTCCTAAATCACCATAAAGATAAGAGTTAACCATGAAGTGCCTATTCCACAGAGCAAGCCAAAGATGACCACTAGGGAGTGCCTTACCCATTCGAATGCCCCCAGGCACCATTGCAGATACATCCCCTGGGACAGTGTTCTTATTCGCTGCAATGTGTACTGATTCCAGAACTTTTTCAACTCTCGAACCATCAATACCCTGCAAAGAGAATCAGTTATTTGCACATTATTAAGCTTGAGAGAATAAACATGTTCAACTTTTTGACAATTAAATTTTGTTAATTATCGGAACCATGTGCAACAGGCAAAAAAATTCCAACTAAAAACTAATAGCCAGAGGAGGAGAAACCATGATAAAGTTCTCTTTCAAGACAAATAAAATAGAAGAAAATGAACTATCTTTTTTCTTCCAAAAGAGTGTGCAACAGCAAATAAATGTGGAAAACTGCAAATCTCGGGGAAAAGTTTTCTGTATCGGAAGCTTTTGCTTTACTATGTTCAAAAGATTACTTGAAAATGGTCACATACATCAAAGCAATAAACTTAAAAAGCATCTTTACATTGAAATCAAATCCCAAAAGTTCTCATTAAATCTGTTTTTAATTGCACATCTTTTACGGTGTAAAAAGATGGACCTAAGATGTTCCACAGAAAAGATAGAAAGAATAAAATAACAGAAGCCTCCAGGTTAGAAATCTCGGAAATTGGAATAGAAAGGATCAGTAGCAACAGAGAGATCTTGCAAGACGTTCAATTACCTTGTTCCTTAAATTGACCAAGACAAGATGGTTATCAGTTCCACCAGATACAAGTTCATAGCCAGTAGCTAACAGAGTCTACATCCATGAGGTAAAACGTAGTTAATTATCAGATCAAATACAGCAAGATGAACAATATTAAAGTGCGTATGAGAGAACAATTACTATTTCAGGATTTCAAAACAGTCTCCATTGTAGCCTGTAGGGGTGAAAAAAGCATGGTTTTGGTGTTACCTCTGCAAACTTCGAGCAATTACTCAGAACTTGCTCTTGATATGCCTTGTACTCTGGCGTCATGGCCTTCAATAAAATTTGTCAGTTCGCTAGTAAATGCATGTACATGAAGAACAAAGACTGCAAAGAAAGCACTCTGTAAAATTTGCAAAACAACTCCACCTGTTTCAATGCAACAGCCAAGGCACTTATGGTATGATTGTGAGGACCACCTTGAAGTCCAGGGAAGACAGCCTGATTGATTTTGTCTTCATAGTCATACATCACCTGGAAGATGGAAGTCAAAACTATTTAAAAAAGAATTCATCTGTCAACATCACTTCAAAGTTCCATTTTAAGCCATCAAAAGGTTTTATCTTGCCTTTTTTTTTTCTTTTATCCCTTGAGGGAAAATCCGGGTCAGGGGATTATAACACAGAACAAGATTCCATGAAGTAAAGTTCAACATTTAGGTTCTTTATATTTCTATTTCCCAATTGCAGTTCACTTCTTATAAAGAGGAGTTGAGACAGGCCTGCCTAAACCCAGAAGATACAGGATAAAACCTTGTTAACCCCTATGCGAGGTCCTTGTATACGTAATTCAATCCAACGGAAGAAAAGACAAAACTCACTTCTTTTCCTTGTTTGTCAATCTCTTTTACCCCCTTCCTGAAGAAGATCATTGCTCCACGTGGCCCACGAAGTGATTTGTGTGTTGTGGTTGTGACAACATCGGCAAATTCAAATGGAGATGGGATGACACCAGCAGCAACGAGCCCGCTAATGTGTGCCATGTCAGCCAACATCACAGCCTTTTGCTTGTTACACACCTATCAAATTCATGTAAACTATTTGTACAGGACTACAAAACATTCAAAAGTTCAGAAAAGTATGATGATGTTGATGTAAAATTACAATTTTAAAATCAGATACCTTGCGGATCCGTTTCTCATAATCATATAACCGTGCATAAGCACTTGCACCAGCAACAATCAGTTTAGGCCTAAATAGTGTTGCACTCTTCTCTAGCTGCAGTTGCACCCGATGACAATTAGTTTAGATTGTCAGGTTGGAACAATATTCAAAAAATAATGCAAACTAAACATAATCAAGATAAGTAATATGTGGAAAAATGCAGGCAAGCGCATATTTAATCAAAAGACCCCAAGACTTTATATTGGAAAAGGATTGAACATGATACTAATTCATGGATACATAGATGCCCATAACTTTTGACTAGTAGAAACTGCTTCTATCAGTTCTGGTACTCAAATTATGCATAATTAAGAACAAAAACAGACTAGAACTCTTCAATTGAAATGGTAAGTCATCAAATGACCTTCAGGCTTAAAGAATTTACAGTAGAGTACTTTGAACTCCCATATGGAAAGTAAGGACCTAGTTCAGGTTCCCAAAATTTTTAGACTCCCCAGTGTATAGGTATGGTACTGGAACAAATTTCAATGTCCCATCAGAATTTATGCTTTTTGCAAATTCTTCCTTCTTCATTCTCCTTCAGTTTGACGGTCAATTTGCAAAGGAAGAGAGGGAGAGGGAGGGAGGGGGAGAGAGACAGAGTGAGGTCAGGAAGGGAGATTGTCTTTTCCATAGAAGTTTGACATCTAAAAGCAATTAAATCCACATAGGCAACTTTTTGGATTCTGAAATTACTCTAATCAGCACTATCTTGCAGAGGCCAAACATTAGACACCTAAGAGTTAAAATCCATTTTTGGTCATGGTACAAAGCCCCAAATGGCACTGACAAGGAAAAATTGACAACAATCAAGTGTATAATCTAGGACTTAAATTATGGAATACATGTTGAAAAGTTTTGTAAAAGCAGACAACCTTACCTTCCATGTCTTACAGAATCAATATATACAAATACAGACACATAAACTGAGCAATTTATGAAAGGAAAACAATTACATTTATCCCTTTCTTCAGGTTCAATTTGTTTGTATCTGAAATTTGCATACTAGGCAAGAATAAGAAAAAAGACAAGTCTCAATTATAACAATAAGTTCAAGGGCATCAAGTATAAAAAATTGCTTCAAGTCCAGAAGAACGACCAAAGAGATAAAAAAAAGCACCTGGCCATAGTCAATATACCCTGTGCTCTCATCCAATCTGTAGGGCATTGTCTCGAAGAAAATTGAGACTGCAGAGATCTTCTTTGTATCAGTCTGCCAAACACCACAAGACACAGGAAAGGGTATATGAGTTTGGGGGGGGGGGATTGAATTGCCAAAATTCGACACTAACATTTGGACTTCCAAATTTTAAAAAGCTCAAGTGACCTGATAACCATGTGAAAGATGCCCACCATGAGGAAGATCAAGAGCCATTATCCTTTCATGAGGTTTCAGCAAAGCAGTATAAACTTGAAAATTTGCAGGTGATCCAGATAGTGACTGAACATTTACTGAACAAATGCAGATATGTAAACAACAAGACAAAAGGAAAACGGTAATCTACTGGGGCTGGTATCTAACAGAGTACCATGATATCATGGCTAAGGACAACCACTAGGAAAAAACTGGTGCTATGAAAGGGAGCTAAACATCATAAATAATCTAGAAAAGAAAATTTAACCATACTATTTCCACATTCCCAAGCAGAATTCAGATAAGTGGGCGAATTTACCTCCCCATTTTGCAGGATCCAGATTGAAAGCTTCTAAGGCTCGCTGCTGACACAATCTCTCAGCCATGTCAATGTACCTTCATGCGGACAAATCCAATGTCATATATCCTCTATAATGATAACATAATTAAATCAATGAAAGAAGCTTTTTGATACCCAAACGAAAGGCAACTTTAGGAGCAGTCTATTAACAGAACATGAGAATTTGCAGTGAAATGAATAAAAAAAGCAAATTTGCACATACTCATTTCCTCCATAGTATCTAGCGCCAGGGTATCCCTCACTATATTTATTCGTCATTATCGATCCAACTGCTTGCATCACCGTTGATGTTGATGTAAAATTCTCTGAAGGTATAAGCTCAAGTCCCTACTTTCATAAGCAGCAACTCAGTGATTACCCAAAAAGAAAAAACAAAAAAAGAGACATACTTGACAAGGCATTCTCATAAATTAGCAGCTCATGCAAAAGATGATTTTTTTTTCCCCCTTTTTTCTATAAAAAGGATCCCCACGAGGTGATTCAAACCCGTGACTGCACTTCTTCGTTGTCAAATTGAAGTTAATTGTGCATATAAAACGTCCTAAAAGTATTCAACTACTATTGAATTATACATGAAATCAACAACAAATGAAAAATCAAAAATTAAAAAAAAAAAAAAAGAAGGCATTATTATTGATGTATAAACCTTCCATTGCCTGGCTTTTTCGAGTTCGATGATGTCAGCAATTTCCGGATCAATTTCTGACAGTGGTGCATTCAATTGTTTTATCCACTGTTCATTAAAAATTTCCACAAATCATTCAAATACTGATCAATATGCTTAACAAACAAGATGCCTACCTAATACCAAAAACCTTTTTTTTTTCAAAAAAAAAAAAAAGAAGTTAAAGTTAGATATACTGATACCGTAATACGTGAATTTTCCTTTTCACGAACGGTTTGATTCGCCACAGAAAACTGCAAAAAAAAAAAAAAAAAAAGTACAAATTTAAGATGTAACAATTGATCAAACATCTAAGATGTATTAAAAGATTAGAACTAAATTGTATTAAACGGAAGGAAGGAAGGAAGGAAGGAATGAATTATGAACCATGCGATAGATGGAGGAGACATTGGAAGAGGAGAGAGGTCTAAGGGAGGAGGAAGAGAGTCTGCGAAGAGCAATCGCCATTGCCATTTCTGAGCTTCTCCGCCGCGTAATGCCAAACTTTGATTGTGGAGTGTTGGGGTTTAGGCTGTTTAGCGAGCCGAGGCGGGGGTTGGTTGGTTGGATCTCAGGGCCGCTGCAGCATTGAGGAGGTTGGTGATGTTACGTCATGTTCGTTTACATAAATTGTGAAAATAACGGAATTAACTTATTCCATACTCGAATTAACTAAATAACTTAATTGTTAATAATTAAGTAAAAATCAATATTTGTTAATTTTTTTTTTAACTATATTAGATGTCATTAAGTTTAGAATTATAGATTTAGAGCTTTTAATTCAATGCATCTATATGTATAGCTAGATGTGTCAAATAAAGAAATTTGATCACATATTTAAAATAATAAAAATTAATAATTTGATTTTAACACTTAAAAAATTAACCAAAGAAACTATAACAATAAAAAAAAATATTAAATGATTTAAAAAAAAGCACCACACCGACCGATGTACTCGCCAATTACTATTGGGGTTGGTGTGCGGTGGTGAACAAATAAAATTAATTCTATCAGATTATTTTTTTTATTTTAAAATAATTATCACTCTAAATAATATATTTTGTTTTATATTATTTGTTATTTTAAAAAATTAAAAGAGTATTAATAATATTTTTTTATTTTTTATTTTTAGTGACATTAATTAATAGATATAATTATATAATTGAAATATTAATAAAAAATAATAATTTATTTATTTTGAGTTATTTTTTTATAAAATTAATATAATTTAATAATTTTTTTAATCCATAAACTTATTAAAGGTGACAATTATTTTAGAATTAGAGGAATAATATTTTAAAAGAATAACAGACCATACCACTGCAAGATTCGTTGAGATTTGGGGAGTATTTTTGTTTGGGAGTATTATTTTATTGGGGGTTAAATAAGAGAGTTTGGTTTGGTGATGATTAAAGAAAATAAAAATAATAATGGGTAAGGCAGTGGTGGGGCCCACTAAATCGAACCAATTCCGCTTAATGACAAGGATGTACGGTTTGTGAATGTGCGTGCGAGGTCAGATGGATTTTCCAACCTTCGTTGTCGAAGGTGGTTGGTGAAAGGGTAGAGTCGTAAATTCAACTGGGCCACTTACTGTTCTTTCCCATCACGGTTGGACAATAAAAATCTGAATCTTTGGATCTGGTTGGCAAATTCCAAGTGTCACCAAAGCCCATTTCAAAACACAAACCTTGTAAATAGACAAACTTTAGTCCATTCAAAATTTTATCGGACCTTGTTAAGAAAAATATGTTACCCTGAGGCCCATGAGAGGTTGAGTATCGCCACTGTGTCTTTGGCCCATGATTAGGGCTATAAACGGGTCGGATCCGGGTCGGATCTAGCATATCCAGACCCGGATCCGATTAATATTACAATTTTCGGTTCCGAATCCGAACGGGTCTACAAAAGTAGATCCGGATCCGGGTCTTAATAATTTTTTTTAAATTATATGTAAAACTATTACAATTTATCGAATTTTCTTTTTTTTTTTAATTATATAAAAGTATTGAGTTCATAATTAATATTTATGCATGTATTTTATATTAAATATAAATTACATGACCAATTTACACAATATATATATATACATATAAAATAACACTAATATATAATAATTTTATTATATATCAAATATTTTAATCGGATCCGGGTCTTAATCGGATCGGAACACCCAAGATCCAGATCTGACCCGTTTATTATAATAGCAAAACGGATCCGGATCGGATCCGAGTAATCAAAATTTGTTATAGATCCAGACTCGGATATACGGGTCCGGATCGGGTCGAGTCCAGGTTTAGACCCGACCCATTGACAGGCCTAGTTATAACTAACCACACAAATCAAGTTGTGACTTTAATTGGAAATCAAATGTGTAAAGAGGCATTCAATAGATACTTTTAAACTTGAGGGACTAAATAGGACTTTGCCAAAGAGTTGAGGGACGATTTTTAGTAATGGACCCTCTTTGACATTGTGTTTTATGGGAGAGAAATATTGGCTTTTACCGTCAAATATTAGTACAAAAAGTGGGAGGCTTCTTGCTTTCTGCAGCATGTAATGAGTTGGGGAAAATACTTAGATAGATCCGATTTTTGATCCTATTTATAGACCATGTGGTTATAATTAAATCTTAAATAATCTTGCTTACATCAACTGATGTCATAAATTCTCTAAAGTTTAATGACCACACCACAAGATCTATAAATGGGATCAAAAATCGAGTCTACCTAACTATTTGCCAAGGAGTGAGTAGCATTAGAATTGTTAATGGATCGGATATGCGGTTCATTAGGTCAGTACTTGACCTATCAGGTTAAGAAAAAATGACCTAATATCAATATCATATGTATAGGGTAATCGATCATGTAAGTACTCACTACAAACAAGTAAAATAATTAGGTACTTGATTCGGTTTAATTTTTAATAAGTGACTATGATTCGATTTGATTTTTAATAATGACTATGATTTGTGGCTGTGTAAATAATTTTCATTTTCATTATTTAGACTCGTGCCAAGTTAATTGATCCATTAAGTTTGTTTACTACTATCCTTCCTATTTATGATTGACAATGGTTATAAGCGGAATAAACAATCAAGAAATTGAAGGTAATTTGAAGGAAAATAATTCCATGATTAATATATTCAATTAAAGGTGTGTAAGTATTCAGTTAATTGCATTCGTAACATTGATTTCGAATTTAATTTGGTTAATAAATTTGGTTAATTTAGAATTTGGTTAGAAATTGATTAATCAATTTATGAATACGATTAATAAATTCAAAAATGGTAAAGAAATTTTTTAATTCAGTTAACTAATTACCGAATTCAATAATTAAAAATAAAATTTTATTAAAATACTTTGATATATAAATAGTACGTCACTAAAAATAGAAATTTATTTATGCGACTAAAAATATATTATCAAGAATTACTATAATTAGTTTTATTTTTAAGTTAATTAGTACAATTATTATATTCTTGTACATTAATTCATACTTAGTTATATTATTAATTTAGTATTCATAAATCACATTAAATAATCTTACAATACATATTTTATTAATACTTGTAAGTTGCATGATATTATACTATTGTACGTAATTATACTGCTTATTATTCAATTAAGTTCTTATACATATCTAGTTTTATTTTACTTATTTTTTCTAAATCATTTATCAATAAAAATTCACACTAAAACATATCGAATTCAAAACTAAGTACCGAATTTGAATTTGGTTAATTTTCTACCAATTTGAGCTTAAAATTGAAATTGGTTAAAAGTTTTAGAACTCTTTTTCTGAATTTCCAATTGTGCAACTAAGAAATAGTAATTGGCTTGTTTAAAAACCAGTCCCAAATTAAAAAATAAAATAAAATACCACCATTCCCAAATAAATTGGGAACTTTTGTTCCTTTTACAGCGACATCATGGGACAAACATAAATTGATGGTAGTTTAATGCTTAATTGTAATCCTACATATCCTTTGCTTATGCAATTAGGGATTCAAAATTTGTTAATCCCTTTTAATGTTGTAATAAATAAAAAAAATATTTAGAAGCTTCTCAATACGTCTAGACGTGGATTTATCATATAAAATGCGTTTCCCAGTAGTTAGACAACTACTTCCACTACCTAGTAGTGCTCCTCCAATTGTCAACCTTAATAATAATTTATTTTATCTTAATTATCTTTTTCGGATAAAAAATCATTAATTAATAGGCAACTACCAACTAAAACATGCTAGCATTAATTTTAGCTAATCATAGGTAAGTATATGTCGTTAACCAGATGAACTGAAATCTGAAATAGATTCATTGTATCTAATATCTGTATATGTCTCTATCTCTCTTTTCTTTTCTTTTTAGTTTCATTTACTTAAAAGTTAGAGTAGAGTTTATTTTAAAAAATTATTCTCTTGATTTTAAAAGTTTATACAATATAAATTTTTAAATATATAATGTACTATATAAATATTTATTATAGTAGAAAATGGTTTTTTAAAGAAAGAACAGTAGAATTTTCTAAATTTAAAAGTGACAGTGATAAGTATGATGACTATAGAGCCTAATATTTAATTAATTTATTTTTTTAGTTGATCAATAAAAAAATAATTTTGTATCAACCCAATCTACTTTTGATGAAAATTTTGATAGAAAACCAATAATTTCAACCTAATCATCCCTGAAGTGTCAATTGTTTTAGAGGAATAAGCCACTCATCTTATATGAGGTTTAGAGGTCATATGTATGAGTTGTAAAGTTTTGAATAGTCAAGTTATGTTTTTCCATAACAGGGCAATTGGATTTGGACTAAATCAAAATATACACTTAACTATTGACTAACTATTGACTGTAAACAACAACATTGCGTGCACTGATTGGAGAGGCAAATCTCATCGCAAATTGTAGGAGAAATGTTAATTAGACAAGGATTAAGAAATTATTGAATTGTATTAATTTTTTTGTTAAAGAATATAAATTTTTATTTCAAAATAAATCAATAAGGGGGATATAACTCAGTAACTTATTAATTAGTACATGATTTTAGATTAATTGATGTTGGATATTTTTATATTTTTACATACTTGGATCGAAACAAAACAATAAATTAGTTTGACTTCTCACATACAACTGGAGGCCCAAATCTGAATAAGTATTTGTGAGATAAACTCTTAAACCAAAACTAATATAGAAAGAAATATTGGTATTGAGATAAAATTTTAAACCAAAACAACAAACATTGGCTCACATAAAAAGATAGCTTTAAATGATTAAGTTTTCCTTTTATACTAATGTTAAAAAATATGGATTTCCATCTCAAAATTAATTAGCAATGAGTGGTGTGGCTTTGAAAGTTGTTAATTAGTCCAGAATTTTTAAACTAATCGATGTGAAATATTTATATTTTGACACCCCATCTCGCGCTCAACTTGGGTTTAAATAAGGACAATAAACCAGTTTGGCCTCTCACACACGATTTTGAGGGTCCAAACCTGAATCACAAAAATGTTGACCGACATAAACTCATGAAATCTAGTCAATACCTAAATCAAGCCAAACATTGGCCGACATAAACAAATGAAATCAAGTCTAATGTGCATAAGGGTCTAAGTATGTGTAAATGTAAAAACACTTGACTTAGGTAAGTTATAATACCATATTAAAAAAAATGAGATTTTAGTTCAAAACTAATTGAAAATAAGTGAACTGACCGCAAAAATTTATTAATTAATTAAAAATCTTTAGATTAACCGATTTAGGATATTTATATTTTGACAATTAATATCCCCAATAATATAATCTCACTCCATTAATTCAGTACTAAAGTTAAAAGTTTTAAAAAATATATCATTTAATATTTAATTTTTTAAAGTATCATATAATTTAAAATAAGATAAATTATTTAAAATCACAGATAAAATAAAATTGATGGAGTACAATATATGGGTATGCTTAGACACCATTGGTTTCCGACAGCACCATACGGCAGACAAGTTACTATAGGATGATATCATTTGCACAGCGAAGTTTAAGAAAACAATAGACTTATATCATGTTATCATGACAAATGATATGTGTTTTTGTACAGTAATTAAATGACTCTTTATTGCCAAATCAAAAGGAGAGGAGAAATTTTATTATGGGACGATTCTATTAAATGACATATTTTTAAATTAATAAGATTTTACTATTTAAAATAGTGAATATAAAAATATCCAAATAAATTAATATATCATTATTTAAAATATTAGAATTTCATTAATTTGAGAATACTATTCAAAATTGCCACTTGATCGAAATTTCCTATAATAAAATTTTTCAAAGAAGAGTTGATTACATTTGTCTAAACAATGTCAACCATTAAAAATTCTTTATTCTTTATCTTCAAAAACTAGATCTGGTGGAAAATACGTTACTCGAATGGTTTTCTGTTATATTTTTCTTGAATTAAAATTTAATAAAAACAATTTCAAGAAACATGGAAAGAAAGAAATACTACTCATTACCATCAAGTATCAGCTAAATATAAACACTTTTTAAGTTCTGTGCGAATTTCCCTCAATTCATAGTGTAAAACTAAAATTGCACATATATCCTAATATAAAAAATGAAATTCGACCCAAATATTACCTAAATAGATTCAGTTTAGAAATCATGTAATCAAGATTGAACCATTGTATTCATTTTTTTAAAGCACCACATAGTTGGCTATGTAATTATCAACTACAATAACTTAAACTTTGAATAGCTTATACGCCATATGTATCTAAAGCATTAGGCAATCAATTTTTTGTTTATTTAGGAAAATTTTGTAATCAAAGTGAGGGTAGATTCCTAGTAACCTTACAAAATAAATAAATTTAACTATCCGTCCAACGTATTTTGTTATAGTTTAACTTTTACGGTCAAATATATCAATTTTATAATAAAAAATTTATATATACTTATTTGATATTTTATGAAATTTTTTAACAAAAATGAAATTTATGTCGAATATTATCACATAAAACTTAGAATTGATAAAGAAAAAAATTACAACATCAACAATTAAACCTTAAAGCTCGATTTGTTGATTACAAAATGTTAAATGTGATAAAATTATTAGAAAACAGATGACTTTTACCATAGTTGACATTTATAAAAAATTATTTTGGCAATAATATAACGCTCTTCTATTTAATTTTTTTGTCAAAATGTTCATTGCTCAAAATTTTTGTTTCTATTAGATATAATTTTTTTGAATAATTTTTTGAGTAAGTAGAGCATCGCCGTTAGAAACAAGAAAAAAACCAATGAGCAAAGAAACAAATAAGTCAAAAAGGCATCGCCATTTTATTTTCAGCATCTTATCGTTCTCACTTCCGGTCAAAAGTAACTATAGGCATCATTCCCATATTGAAGATTAATAAAAGAAAACAATAGACTTATGATACATTGACAAATGATATTTGTGTTATTGTAGGGTAATTAAACGAGTCTATTATTAGTTTCCAAATCAAAAACAAAGTTGATTACAATGTGAAAAACAATGTGAACCATTAAAAAATATTCTTTATCTTAACATTAAAGCAGGTGGATAATATGTTCTTCGAATTGTTTCCTATTAGATTCCTTTAGTTGCTTGTGGAATTTATTCTTACTTCAATTTATAATCTCCTGCGGTCCCTATCACTGAAATTTATAGTTAGGTAATTTATAAAGTCCTTTTTAACACTAAACATATTCTTTTTACTTTTTAGATATTTGAAGTTATCGGGAATCTGACTTAGTTCACGCTTAGTTAATAGTGAATTATTTTTTTCGCCCTCTACAAAATAAAAGATCCTAAATCCTAATACAGGCAGTTGGATAACAATTTTTCCTAGTAGTCGAAATTGTCCCTACGAGAGATGTAGTTGATGGGGTAGCTCTATGGGTTTTCTTTTCGAGAAATTTTACAATCTTTTTTAGAGAATTATTTTATTAATTTTAAAAATTTATATAATACAAACTTTTTAAGCACATATTGTTGTCCCAACATTGCTGTATTATACATATCTGGATCCTTATAAGGAACAATAGGTTTCCATTATTTTTTCTAGAGGTTTCATACTGGACAAAATGTATTGAACTAAATTCGTAAACACAATTTCAAAAAACTTTAAAAGAAATAAATTGTATATTTATTACCATCATTTACTCTCACTCATCAGCTAAATAAAAAATAAATAAAAGGTTCAAAAAGATTTTTTAAGTTTTTATGGTTATTTCCTTCACTCACTGTATAAAACTTTAAAGGTTATGTTTGAACAACTATTATTTAGAATATTATTTAAAAAATACTGTATAACTTTTTGAGGTGTAATATGTGTTTGATAAAAAATAGTTGAAAATGTGTGCAAGTAATAATCGAAAAATATTTAGAAAATAATTAATATTGTTACCATCCAAACAGAGCCAAAATTAAATTTATGATGTAAACGGTGTAAAATGCAACCAAAATATTACAGAAGTAGTTTGATCGTTCATTTTACAAATCATGCAATCAAGATTTAGTCACATCCTCAGTTGAACTTTCAATTTTTTGGTTCAGCACAACTACCATAATAGTAACAATTTACGGAACATAATAAACCTAATCTCTCTAAAGTGTACATATTTAATTAATTATAAGTGTATTTAGGGAAATTTTGTAATTAAAGCATAGTATTTTAAAATATTTATCATATAAAATATTTATTTTGTTTGTCACTTTGTATATATATATATTTTGGGAAAAATGTAACAATACTAACATTTTTGTTGCAAAATATACACTTATGACCAGCAACATTTTTATACGTAAGTACGACATTGAAAATAAATTACGTAAAGAAAAATGACTTATAAAATCACAAATTTATGATCGATTATCAAAATTAATTTACGTGATAAATTATATTCAATTATCAATCCTCTAATTATAGACATTTTATCAAATTTTGTTCCTTGTTTGATAGATCCACTAACATATAAGTAATTTTGTCACCTTCTCACTTTTTAACAAATGCACTGCTACTTAAATTTACACCCTTCCTGTTAAGAGTGTTCACTTCAATCTTTCGATTCAAAAAACTCATTGACATGGTCTATCTGTAATAGTAAAAATATGGAAGCTAAACCGATTAGTGTTTGAAAGTCGGGTATTAATATAAGCGGCCCGAGTAACGGGTTGAAAATCTACAATCCGATCCATATATAGGGCTAATTATGTAATTTTATATGTTATGACATGTTTAATACTAATATTAATAAAATTTTCTCCACCCTTTCTATTTGTATGGGTATTTGTGTAATTTTACCTATTATGACATAATATTAATGAATTTTTTTCTACAATTTTTTCATTAGCATAGGTATTTGTGTGATTTTTAGTCAAATTTTATTTTAAAAAAAAAATTTAAACTCTAAATTATTACAAATAAATTGGGTTAAGTACCAGAATGATCGAGTAAGGTGGATATTTTTTGGCTTAGTGTGACTAGGTTGGATTGATTTATTATGGAATGGACCGAATATTTGTCTATGAACACCTAATTAATTAATAGTCAAGATCTTCCCCTATCCCGGGTAATAATTTAAGATACTCTATCTAACTATATCTCTTATATTAAGAGGAGAGTATAGCAAACCCGACGAGGTTAAAGGAATAAGAGACATAACTTCTATTTATAAGAATGTAATCTCCAAACAAAATATTTAATAGCCAACTCACCTAAAGTGAGTTGGTTAATAGTCAAGATTCATCCTTTCACAAAAATTTTCCTTGTACTAGAATTTCTTTATTTTATTGTATTTTATATTATTTGGATAATTTTTTTGAGGAATAACTAAGAGGCACATGAGTTGGTTAATAGTCAAGATTCATCCTTTCAAAATTTTCATTGTACTAGAATTTCTTTATTTTATTGTATTTTATATTATTTGGATAATTTTTTTGAGGAATAACTAAGAGGCACAGGGTGTGTTCAGTTAGATTGAAAATATTTTTAGAAAATGCTAAATTAAGAAACCTGTCTCTTATACACATCTAGATGTATAAGAGACTAATTTACTTTTTTCTAAATAAAAATAACTTACAAAATTTCTGAATATAAATTATTTTTCGAATAATTCAAAAATGATATAAAAACCTCAAATATTTACTTTTATAATTTCATTTCCTAAACTTATTTCCGTCTTCAATTATTGTCCATTTGTTTTTCTCTTAATTATGGGTCCTGCAGTAATATAATTTTTATTATGCATATTTTATAACTGCATCACACTATCATTTAATTTTGAACAAAATCAACCTTTTATTAACATATAATTATTTGTAAAATATTTATTACTATTGTTATAATTTTTTTAGCTTTTATTTATAAAATTAAAATTAAAACCGTTAAAATTTTTATTTTAATGTAGTCAACTGAACACCAAAAATTGTATAAAAAATAGAATATAAATTATTTTCCAAAAAAAAATATTTTCTTCAAGAAAACATTTTAAATTTTTTTCTTAATCTAAAAATAAAAAAATAAAACCAGTGAGGAAAGAAACAAGTTAGTCAAAATGGCGTCGCCATTTTATTGAGCGGCTCATCTTTCTTCGCTCACAGTCACAGTCACAGTCACAGTCACAGTCACAGTCACTAATATAACGTCATCAGATCACCTTTCCGCCAATATCATCTTTCTTCGCTCACAGTCACAGTCACAGTCACAGTCACAGTCACTAATATAACGGTGACTGCCATCCAAACAGACAGACTTCATATTCCTTTCTCTCTCTCATTCTCTACTTTATCGAAACTAATCATCTTCTTTCTTTCATTTCTACTTTTCTTTTTTTTTTTTTTAATATTTTTTTTAGCAAAAGAATTACAGGATATTAAATTATTTAGAAAATTTATTCCAAGTAAAAAAAAAAAAAAAAAGAGAGAGAGCTTGCTTTTGAAGCTTTGATGTTCACCACTCTGCTCCGTTCGAGAAGAATCGGAATCAATAATGCTGGATAACTGAACCAGAAGAAGAAAGAAGAAGAAGAAAGGAATTTTTTTTCCAAAAAAAAAAAACAAAAAATGGTGGTGAGGAAGGTAGGGAAGTACGAAGTAGGGAGGACGATAGGAGAAGGAACATTCGCGAAGGTGAAGTTCGCACAAAATACGGAGACCGGAGAGAGCGTCGCCATGAAAATTCTCGATCGCTCCACCATCATCAAGCACAAGATGGTCGAGCAGGTATTTCTCTGTTTCCCTCTCACTCTTCTTTATTATTATTTTTTAATTTTTTTTAATAAATGTAAATTTAAATTTAAATTTGAAGTTTATTTATGTATGTAATTCTTGTCAAAAGGACTGAATTTTTGAGTTTTGAATTAAAGTGGAAGGCATCAATCAAATTTGTTTTGATTGTCTCCTTTGACTTTTCAAACTTGGAATATTTCCTATTTTCGGAGCTAAAATTTCAATTGAATTAAGCTGAATAATCGGAATGTAGCAAGTTGGACGTAGCTCTTCTAAGTTGAGCTAAAATAGTTTGGGTAATTAACTAACTCTTGTGAATCGCATGAAGAGTTTGGTGGCTGCTTAGTTTAGCATTGGTACAATTATGGAAAGCCGATGATCTGTTTTAGATCAAAATCGGCCTTTTGATTGTTGATGAAGCATTAATTATAACCGAATCCTCACTGAGCACTGTGGCTTTGTGTGTTTCTCTGTGCGGACAATCACCTACATGTTTCTTTTTGTGAAGTCCTGTTTGTAAATTTTGAATAATAAGCGTTTTAATTTCCTTTGTGCAGATCAAGAGAGAGATATCTATAATGAAGCTATTTGTCAGACATCCATATGTTGTCCGTCTACACGAGGCATGTGTTTAAAATGAAGACTTTATGCAATTTTAAGTTTTTATCTTATTACGAATCTGGGTTATTTGCTAGTCTTTGCTAACTCTAGTAGTTATGTCATAGGTTATAGCAAGCCGCACAAAGATCTACATCATCTTGGAATTTATTACAGGTGGTGAATTGTTTGATAAAATTGTAAGTTCTTTACCAAAGAAAGTGTAGCTTAAATGGATTGTCTTGTATGCTCTGAGCATTAATTCTTCTACTACTCTTAAAAAGGTCATAAGATTCAGGCATGTGTATGTAGGTTCAACATGGAAGGCTTAGTGAAGCTGAATCTCGAAGATACTTCCAGCAGCTTATAGATGGTGTGGATTATTGTCACAGTAAAGGTGTCTTCCATAGGGATCTAAAGGTACTTATCTGCTGACCCATATGGGATTCTGATTATTGTACCTTCTCTGAAATGCTTATGATACTTGCTATGTGGATTTTCATAGCCTGAAAATCTTTTACTAGATTCACAAGGGAATTTGAAGATCTCAGATTTTGGGCTTAGTGCGTTACCAGGACAAGTAAGATATTCGAAGTTGATATTTCCTCACCAAGATGTTTAGTGCAATATACTTGGCATTCTAAATGCAGTTTTTGTGCTCAGGGAGTCAGCCTTCTTAAGACAACTTGTGGAACTCCAAACTATGTGGCACCAGAGGTATTTCTTAGAACAGTTTCTTGGACGAACTCTAGCTTATAAGTTTGTAAAAGGGGCTTATATTGCTTACTTCTCCCAGTTGTAATAGAACATTTCCCATTTGCACATGATATGATTTTGCTTGTCTAGGTTTTGAGTCACAAGGGTTATGATGGTGCTGTGGCAGATATCTGGTCCATTGGCGTCATCCTTTATGTTCTGATCGCAGGTTATCTCCCGTTTGACGAGGTTGATCTTACTACACTATATGGCAAGGTATTGAATTTTTTTCCATATCTGCATTATTTTGTCATAATTCACGTGTAGATACCATGGGTTGGGTTACTTGACTCTAGATCAAATCACCTTTGAAGCTTGTTTCTGGTGATTTTGGTGTCAGGAAACTCATAAATGTCAAGGAAGTATGTTTCACATTACAGTTTTATGAAGGAAATATACCATGAATTCTTATTGGATATATGTGCTTTCTGCAGATTGAAAGAGCAGAATTCTCATGCCCATCTTGGTTTCCAGTTGGAGCAAGATCCTTAATTTCTCGAATTCTGGATCCCAATCCTGCAACGGTTAGTCAGACTAAAATGACTTTCTAAAACTGTAACTGTCGTACTCATATGTACTTTAATGTTATCCAGAGAAATCAATTAGTTTGACAGTTTGTAACTGTCGTACTCATATGTACTTTAATGTTATCCAGAGAAATCAATTAGTTTGACAGTTTAAGTCCGGGTTTGCTTTAGTTTTGGAGGCTAGTTTCTGAACTTTCTGTCATAAATTTTGAGCCACCAAAACCTCCAGATTCAGTGAAGGACGACGGGAACTCGCTTGCCTTGGTTGAAATTTGAAGTATGATATGAGGAAAGTTATAGATAGTAACAATCTTCTCACATGAACTTTTAATTATTAATGCTGTATTTTCAAAATTTGGAATGAGTAGGTTGAAGTCAAATGAATTGAAAATATAAATTCACTACCTCATAACTTGAAGGATGCTAAGTTACCTAGGGGTCTTTATGACCTTCAGTAGTTTCTAAATTGAAAACATATGTTGTTGTTTTCCGACAACAGGGAAATTTGTTCTGAACATTGCTTAGGTTAGGTACTTTTTTCTCTCTCTCTCTCTCATAATGTCTCTATATTTATATAGCGCATCAGAATGGAAGAGATCAGAAATGACGAGTGGTTTAAGAGGGGCTATGTTCCTGTCAAACTTGCTGAAAGCGAAGATGTTAATCTGGATGATGTCAATGCTGTTTTTGATGATGCAGAGGTTGGTAAGACTTAATTTGTGATAGCATTTTTATACTGCCTTTGGCTCATGTGAAAAAATTGAGAGGTATTAGTGCAGTCCATATTTCCTTGTTGCTTTAATCTTGTGGTCAGAAATAGGTTGATTGTATTTCCATCCATAGGTTTGGTGCTAAAAATTTGGAAGCAGTTAGTATTGCCATGCCTGTAAAACTGGTGACAAACTTTACGTTTGTCTGCTTAGTCTCTTTGTTTCTTCAACAGAATGCTAAGTAAAGTATTTTGTCAATATTTTTCTTTTTCTTCATTCTAATAATTTTTTTGCCAATCAGCTTTAGCTTGAGAGTTTTATAGCTTAGGTGATTGGGGTCTAAATATATTTCATGACTACTTAGTAAAACGCATTAGTGACTGCATGTTACATCAGTTAGAAAATTATGGAGAAATTACCTACACAAATGATCCACAATTGGTTTCCAAGCTAACTATTCAAAAGTCTTGTACTAGTTGTCACATCAGCTTTTGCCATGTACCGGTGTGGTTTTCATAAGTCTAATATTCATAAATGGATAAGTTGGATTTCTTTGACTATTAATGCTGTTTTCCTAGATTAATAGGGTAATGTTGTCCATGTGACCAATGGGGAGTAACTATTCCCATTTTAAAATCATTGTTTCTACTCTCTGCTGAGTTGTATTGCTGCAAAGTGTTATGGATGAAGAGCTTCTTTATGGTACTTTGTTCCTCAGATCTTCTTCATAATATTGTGTTGCAGGAAGAACAAAATAATGAGCAATGTGGGAATGAGGATATAGGGCCTTTGGTTCTTAATGCATTTGATCTAATAATTCTTTCTCAAGGATTGAACCTTTCGGCACTGTTTGACCGTAAGCAGGTACAAGCAAGTGCCAAATTGTCACCTCAACTCTGGATTTTAATTCAAATTTAGGTGTTCATTGTTCTTGCTGTTTAGTCTTGTAATTAGCATCATAATGGAGGCCCCTGTCCCTGTTCCATTTGCACATGACTATTATTTATCCCGTTAACATTTTCATTTATGATGTGTATAACCTTGTGGATACTGGATGCAGGATTTGGTCGAGCATCAAACACGCTTTGTTTCACAGAAACCGGCAAAGGTTGTTTTGTCTAGCATGGAAGTTGTTGCTCAGTCAATGGGCTTTAAGACCCATATTCGTAACTATAAGGTAGGATTCAGGATATGTTTCTACGTTTTTGTAAAACTAACATCCAGCCTCATGCCATATTACTTCCTATCCCAAATGCTTCCATGACCTGATCAGCCAACTAAACCTGTTTAAGTCACGGAGTACATGTATAATTTGAAAATTTAATTCGAAATTGTCTCAGATGAGGGTGGAAGGACTTTCAGCAAACAAAGGCTTCACATTTCTCAGTCTTTTTGGAGGTATGATTGCAGCCTTCTTAATCTGTACTTAGTTTTTAACGGACAGTTTTCAGTTATGTAGTCATTTCCTGCACAGATTTTTCAAGTTGCTCCTACATTTATTATGGTAGACATTCAGAAAGCGGCTGGAGATGCTAGTGACCATACCTTAAGGTCAGCTCGCAGAAATAGTTCTACATCATTGCTTTTATTAAACTTACTGCTTATCTCTTTTGTTTAATGTTCATCTCTTCATGTTTATTTTGTAGTAAGAGGAAATGAAAAGAAGACAATAGTACTTTGGCAGGTTTTGTATTTGAGTGGGGGTGAGTGTGTGTGAGAGAGAGAGGGAGGTGGTGGCGGGAACAGAATTTTCTTTTTTCACTGTATTAGATTCTTTGATTCATAAATTTTTAGAGGGACAGAGAAAAGTAAAAGAAAAATCTGGAGAAAAGAATATCCTTGGATCTGTTAACGGTTAATGTTAAATTTAAATCTGAAAAGTGTTCAATTATTGATGACAAAAAACAAATAACAGGAAATGCTTCCAAATTTTGGTAATTATTATTATTTTTTTAAAATTCTATTATCTTGCCTTTATTAGATATGTATTTCTCATTGTTTTTTTCTTGAAAACCAAAATACAAGAAAAGGATTTTCCTGGATTGTTCTCTTTTTTTGGTCTTAGCTCTCAACAGGATCTCAGAGGTCGAAATTGGAAGGTCTGCTTCTTGCTTTTTGTTCACTTGACTTTTTGGGTGGTTATACAGAGTATAGATAAGGGTGGGTGAGCAGAACTAATTATACCACATGGATGTTCTCCTGGTTTCTGTAAACTAGTGCCAAGACTTAATAAATGTATGATGATCCATTACAGTTTCCAATATTTATATATATTGATAAGCAGACAAAGGGAGTACCCCCTCCTCCTCCTCCTCCTCTTCCCTGTTTACTCTTTTCATATTGCATAAATATACTACACCTTAATTGAACGAACTTGAGCATTTGGTGATTGAAAAGGCTTGGTATTTACTCGGCTTTAGAAATCAATGGCCATCTATGGAAAACCAGACTTTGTGATTGTTCACTATTCATCTTGGTTTCAAACATAAAACGAATGGCTGGTATATTACAATAGGAAGTGTGACAAACTCATCAAAACGCTCTATAGGATTTCTTTGCTTTCTAACCAATTGGAACAAATATGGTTTGAGACTTGTACTAATATTTTGATGCTGACATGAACTTAAATTTTGTATGGTAGTAATGTAAAAAGTAAACTGAAAGAAAAATTATTTCTTGGATTATTGTTTGTTATGAAACTTGTACTGTTATTCAGTGCTTATACAAATAATTTTTGCAGTTCTACAAGAACTTTTGTAGCAATTTGGAGGATATCATTTGGAAACCATCTACTGACTCGTGCAAATCAAGGATTACCAAGACGAGGAGTAAAAAACGATGATTTGTTCTTGTATTACAACCTTAACCAGTGTGATATACAGTAGTTTATGTAATAGGTATTGTAATGAATGAATCCATCTCAAAGTTCAAAATTTGTATGCTTTCACTCACATCCTAATGTAATACTAGTTAGCTTTGAGCAATTTAGCACACTGGGGCTGGATTCCCCAGATTTTCGTGTGTTACTTGCGTAAACTGCTATTTAATCCTTGTCAACATTTATGTTGGCTGGCCGATTTCTAAGACTTGTCTAGCTTTGCTTGTTTCTAAATACCAAATCTTCGTACCATGTAAAAGTTGTACCACTTACATTACTTGAAGAAGATTAATGTTGTTGAAAAGTATTGTATTTAGATAAAACTTCTTCTAGTTAATGGATAAGAGACGCACTTTTGCAGTAACTTATAATGGCAAGGTACCTTATAATATGTATGTTTCGTTGCACCGATTTGTAATAGCATAATTTTCACACGCTTGTTAATCGATATTGTGGCCCCAAGAGGAGCCATTGCAGTCTGAAGTTGACAAGAATTCAAGGCAATAGGCACGTATCTTGTGCCATCGGGTAGATTTTTAGTTAAAGAAAGTGGTCACGGATTCGGATAAGGATAATGATACGCATTGAGTTGCAAGCCATTCACTCTAAATATTTTGTTTAGATGTAAAGGATTGAATTTTCGTTTACATTCTTAAAAATAGAGATTAAATATCTTATTCTTTGCTATTCCGTTAGACTTTCTCCTTTCCTTAAACTGTAGATTTAATTAAATAAGAATAAATTAAAATTTAGTCGTTGAAAAAAAAAAAATTCTCTCTTAAACATTATTGGGGCATTGTTCATAAGTACACGCAATTACTTTTTTATTTTTATGAGTTGGATTGTGTGTGAGAATTACTATCATCTCATCTCTCTTCTCATTTTCTTTCTCAGACCCCCAAAAAAAACCACACACACACAGAAAAATGGGAAAAAAGTACAAGTGAAAAGGCTTCAATGAAATGTAACCTAAGGTGTGCAATATTAATTCCACTAAATGCAAATAATTTTCGATTTGCTGGATAATGATCATATAATTTCATTTTTTACAAATAATTATTTCATATGGTCGAACGAGCACAATCCATCTAGTTTCACCATATGTGATCAAACAAGAACCTTTCTTCAACAGACAGTTTGAAGTGGCGTGTGGATTTTTATTGCATTCTGTCTGCCAAAAGTAAAAACCTAAACTCATTCATAGGCACTATTGTAGGTCAACTTCTAAGTTCCAATCAATAGATAGTATCAAATATGAGAAAATTTTACAATTTCATTAAGAAATTATTTTAATATATTTTAAATAATTATTCTTTACCGAAACGATCAATAAATCTATTGACATTTATTAAACAAATTCAAGCTAACAACTGTACTAATAATAAAATTACACTTATTTAATTCCACATTTTGAACATAATCCACTTCTCTTCAATTCTTGTCTGAATAGTGTGTATACACAAGACCAAACATACCACACAAGCTCCACCACATATATCATTGCATTACATAATAAATTCGCAATTTAGGAACCAAATTAAAAATTAAAAGTAAAAAAAAAAAGTACTACTACAATTAAGGTGGCTGTGAAGACTTGATTACAAATTTGCCCTCGGGATTCGTCGCGCCGACAGCTTGTCTAACATCCACTGATGGAGCCACCGTGGGCACCGCCTGATACGGCGGAGGATGGTGCATCACACTTAACACCACCTGACGCAGCATAGAAAAATTGCCTTCCTGCGCTGTCGTAGCTAACTTGCGCATGCCCCGTATCAGAACCAATAGGTGGCCGTACTAATCCTATTCCCTCCGAAGTGTAGGCCCCACCAATTATTGGTTGCTGAATCATCGAGGATGATGCAGGTGGGCCCATCGGATTGTAAACCGGCTGTTCCCGGTAAACCTCTGGTACAACCCTTTGCACTCCGTAGTATGGCTGACTTACTTGGCCGGTCATCGGTCTCATCGCCGGAGCTTGATAAACTCCCGCCGGAGTTTGAATTAAATACACCGGATTAGGAGGAGGCTCAGTCCCACCAACCCCGAGTCCAAGACCGGCTGGATAAGGCCCTCCTTGTCTTTCCGGCCAGTACGTCGCCGGAGTTGTCACCGGCGCACCCTGCTGCGGCGGAGGTTTTTGCTGATAAAAATCATCCACTTTTCTACTAAACAAGTCTTGCTCGTGGCTTGAAATTTGCATCCTTTGTAACTCGTGAATCTGCCGTTGAATCTCCGCCGCCGGTGGAAGTGGAACCACCGGCTCTCCAATCAAATGCCTTTCCATAACGGGCGATGGATCCTGCAACTTCGCCGGAGGTGGATGACCCTTTTCCAAACCAAACAAAAATTCAGAACTCCTCGTTTGCTCTTCCTCCACCCCAGCAACCGCCGCAGACGGCGGAGAAGAACCCTCCAAATTCTGACCAATCTGAGCAGCATTCAACGCATCAACAAACCATTGCCTCTCCGACTTAGAATCCTTCAACCCAAAACAACTAACCGACTGTGACGGTGACTGATTTTCACTCACCGGAAAAATAAACAACCGCAATCTAGCCGGCTTGGCAGAAGAGCGAAAAAGACGATCATATTCAAGCATCATAAGCTCCAAATCCTCATCATTCGTCACCGAAATCAACGCGTCTAGATCTTCACCGGGTAACTGATACTTAAAACAAACAGGGGATGCATCGGAAAGCGTCAAAAGACAGCTTGGACATGAAGAGGGAGAACTTGATGTTCCGATCAACTGCGAAGATTTTGGTGTCGCCGCCGACATAAGTAAGCTGGTTATCATGAGGACGTGGGTGGATTTTACCGCCGTAACTGCAGAGAAATTTAACTTTGTAGTTGTTTGTTGAGGAGGAAGAAGAAATGGGGGTTTCGTGATCCCATGATGAATTATCCAGGGACCTTGGTGAGGAATTTACAGAATCTGGGTAAGATGATGAATTATTACTGAATTGGTAGTTTTCCATTTTTTGTGGGGGTTTTTTTTTTTTCTTTTCGGGTAATTTCTTAGGGATGAGGATTAGGCAGCTACCATGAGAGGAGCAGATAGAAGGGTTGTTTTTCTTTGGAAGATGGTGGGAGTGGGACCTATCAAGGAATAATGGAGAGTGTATTATTGAGAAAAGTAGATACAGAAACACGAAGGAAGAAGATAATGATGAAGCGTGGAAGGAAGACTTTTAAAATTGTTTTCTTGGTTTGAAAAGATTGCTACTGTTTTCCAATTTTTCACAAATCAAATACTACTAGTTAAGAAAATTTTTGTATGGATCGAATTTACAGTATAATATTATAGATTTTTTTTGTCTATACTACTCCATATTATCCATAATGTGGAATAATATATACTAAATGATCCATAACACTATGTCATGGATCCGATCCATATAAGAATCTCCAAGTCATGAACAACAAAATTATTAGATTTAAGAATTTATTTCAATTTAATTCATTAATAATTAAATTAAATTATTCAATAAGACTTAATGTTTATTAATTTATTATATTTGATTTGAATTTAATTCGATTAAAATATTTAAAATTATAAATAAAAATTACTCGAATTCGATTCAAATTTAATTCGATAAAATTTCGTTTTAGTTTAACTTGACAGGTAAACAAGTAAAACTTAAATAAAATTATAAATTTATTAAAATAATTAAATAATTTTAAATACCAAAATATGTGATTTGTTTATATTTACATTTACATTCCTAATCATGAAAAACTTGATTGATATTTATTTGGCACCTTATAATTACTCACAAGTATGTTGGTCATTTTTCTCTAGTATATTATTGCCTCTTGTAACTAATTAATCACAAAAAATCTTAATTATACCAACAATAAAACTCCAAATCTACGATTTTGCATAAGGGACTGATAGGTTCTCTTACATATATAATATCAATCCGTTTATATAAAATGATTAAACAATAAAATTATATACGTATTACTAAATTTATTTAAAAAAATAACGAAATTTGACTAAATATTTAAAATTAGAAGTTAGTGAATGAATATGATTTTATAATTTAAACTAGTTTTGACTAATAATCTGAATTTATAATTTTATAAATCACTTTTCATAATTTAACCAGTTTGATCAGGGTTGATTAATTAATTTTGGCCGAGTATAACCAATTTTTTGAGTTATATTTTACTTGACATTTAACTGAACTACACAATTAATCGATTCCATGTTAGAAAACCATATAAGAGTTAAAAGCATACATTAGGTGCCAGCACACGAGAGAGATTAGTAAAATTTATGAGATTGGTGGAAGTTATAAAACTTATAGGGGTATTATTGAAAAATAAAAAATTCTTATACTAAGTTCGAATTATTAAAGTAGTAATGACCCATTTAATATAATTTCAAAAACATCACATAAAATCCATGTAGAAATTTTTATTTTAGGTACGAGTAGTCCAGTAATTATTTTTCAATTAATAGAAACTTATTCTTTTGAATACATAACCTATTTTTATCAATATAATAACCCTTTTATCTTTTCAGAATTACGAATAATTCACTTTAAATAAAAAATTCTTATTAGTTAAGTAACAACTAAGAGTCATGTTAAGTAATTAGACAAAAAATTTCTGGGACACTTCGGACACCTAATCATAGTCAACCAATTGACTATAAGAAATCAAACTTAGGGTGAATTGTAATATACACCCCTAAATTATCACTAATTTGAAATACATTTGTCATAAAAGTATCAATTTTAAAACTCTAATACTTTTGCCCCGTTACTTGTCGGGTTCAACCTGAGATCCGACCCTTAAAGTTGGACCCGACTTCATAAAACCTCTTTTCTCACAATCAGAGTCCGTACACGATATACAGTAGCTAGTCGAAGAAGGAGAAGATGGTGAAAGCCGTCGTCGGAGAAGAATCACGGCTAAAGTTAGTCGAAGATCGGCTGAGCCGAGCCGCTCTTCCTTCTCAGGTCGGTCTTGTGATCGGAAAATTGAGCAAAAGCTTAGACAAAGCCTTCGTGTTCGATTTAATTCCGACTCCTCTAAACGACGCCGGAGAGCCGCCGTCTTCCATAATTGATGATAGTAGTGCTAGTGGTAATAAGAAGAAAGGATCCAAAAGCAAGCCTCAGTCCTCCGACTCCTCGTCGGCGGCTTTATTTATCGATAAGGATTGGGTCTCCGAACACGCTCGTCAGGTTCATTCTCCTATTTTTCTTTAATTTGACTCGCTATTTGAATTCTTATTATTATTGTTTTAATTTTCTAGTACCAAAATTGCATAATTTTGTGGTTTTTTCCATGTTGTCTGGAATAATTCTATTGGTAAAGATGAGAGCGGTGAGTAGGAAATGAACAGAAAATGAGTAAATTAAGGGTAAGAGTACATTATTGGACGAAAATTGTTATCGTGTCAATGCTGGATGGGATCATCCAGATTTCTATGTTCGGCATGGGATTTAGGTATGAGTTTGAGCATACGATTGAGTTTTATGAGTTTTAGTGAGACCTGCTTGAGCTTCTATATCATCTCTGAAGAGATAGGAAGAGTTGGGCGAGATAAGTTGGGGGGCAGATATTGTCAAAATGATTGTTTGACCTTGAGGTGACTCTCAGGTGTGAGCTGCTTTGGTTTCAATTTTGTGAACCTGCATGACTTTCAGCCTATGATTCTATGAAAAGCTATGTTAGGAAAGTTGGATATATGGTTCAGAGGGAAAAATTGCTCAGAACCCCAAAGATTTAATTAATAATGAAGGTTTCTTTTTCCTCTTTTATGGAAACTTTCAGGTATCAAGAATGCTGCTTGGTGGCATGAAAGTTGTTGGTGTCTATATTTGGACCAATGACAGCTCTTTCAAGAATTCCACAATCACACTTTGCCAGGTCTGTATTCCGTTATAAGTTTTGCATATTTAAATCAACACCTGAAGTGATGTGCTTAGAAAATTATAGACTTCATGTTTTATGAATATTTGAACTATGTCTGTATACTGTGGCTAATCTTGTGCTGTTTCAGACTATAAAAGGAGTTGCCGATGCAGTGCCCTTTATGGACACTGATGTTGATGAGAGACTGCTCATTCACATCAGCTATAGTCCCAGGAGGTAACTTGCAAAAAGATTCAATTTGTTGTTACTTTCTCCAGATTTGATTGGATATTACAAGTGATAGCCTGCCTGAAAATTTTCGTATCAGGTGGACCTGTCGAAATTGTTTGCTGGCCTCTAATATTACATAGATTATCAACTAGTTTATGGCCTTGTGATTTTAAAATGGGAAAAGTGTTGACATCCTTGAAAGAATTTAGGTGCACATATAACTTTGATATAAGGTAATTTCTTCTGATTTTAGTTTTTCATATTCTAAGCCTCATGTAATTGGTGAAAGTATCTGGTGTTTGATCCCTCCTTGTGACAATCTTAGAGAAACAATTATCATTATTTCTCTTTGATTTCATGGGCTCCTTGTCTTTTTTAATTTGTATTTAGAGATATAATGAAAAGGCACTTCGGTTCATTCTCAGTGTGTATATGTGTGTGTGTGCGTGAGAGAGAGAGATCTATTTGTTTTTGCTACCTCAGTTTCATGTGAAGTTGAAGTTGGACTTGCATACTCTTTAATCTACCTTGTGCCTATGGAAAATGTAATTCTAGAAATAGGATACTGTTTCCAAGGCATATGTTTCTATCATAGTTCCACATCCCTGGTTACTCTTTGCTGGTGGAGGTACCATCATAACATCATAACATTGCATTATAGAGCATATACCATATCTTTTGCCCTATCATGTCAGTAATTCTTTGATTCATGATAAATATATAAAAAACCAAAACTTCCTTATACCTTTATGTCTATAAACTATAATATCTTGTAACAAAAGCCTTGACTGCTGATAGAAGTAATCTTAAAAATATGATTATTTGATTTACGAAGACAGTAACATCAAAATTTTACTATCTTCAATGACTTTGTATCGCCAATTATCACTATTTTTCTCGAACTTTGCCAAAAGTTTTCTCAAGTTTGATGATTTAGGGATGGTGAAGTATATTCTGCATTTTTTATAGCTCTTGGTATTGTTTTTCATTAGTTGAGCTGTATCTTCTCAGATTACCTGTTTGCGCTGAAAGTGGATCTATCACAAAAATGAGGGAAATTCTTCGTCATAGACTTTCAACTCATGCCAAAGAGCTTAAAGGCGCAAAATGTTTAATTGATGGAAAACTGGTAAGTACTAGTTAAATAATGGACAATTGCTGAAGCTAATCAAGTTATATACGTATTATTTTTGTACTTGATGTTAGACTTGTATATTGTAGTCATATATCTTAATTGGTGCTCTGTATCACGGTTGTGTAGAACTACGTGACAAGGAATAGCTATGTCCACTATGCCTGTAATATCAGTTTCTCATTCAAGTCTTAAATCATTTAAATGATAGATCATCAACTTTGGAGCATTTAAAGTTAATATGTGAGTGTGACGGCCTTTTATGCTGCTAAAAATTTGATGTCAAATGCTGTTATTAACAATGAATAGAATGCTGCAGATATTTGTATAATTGATGATAATATAAAATTGGTACTGATCCAGAGAAAAATATGTAAACGTGCATCAATTGTAAAATTAGGAAATAAATGAAGAAAAGGATACAGTTCTGACAAATACATCGTCAGATACATTATCATTTATTCTTCATTGGAAGCAGCATTATCCACTAGAAAATTGCATTGGAAATTGTTTGCCTGAGGAAGCTAGGCCTCATGTTATCCCAAACATATGCTATATACGTCACAGCTTTTGGCAGATAGTGATTGTTGCCTGTTGGTCTATGGTCCTAGGGAATAGAGAACCACACTTCTTAATATATCTTGAACCAGGCTATCGGAAGGGTGGTTTCTTTGCTATACACTTCTACTTCTATAATATTTGTGATATGTTTTAATAACCAATGCGTTATGCAGTCATGTGGTGATAATCACATAATAGTTGAGCACATTATTTTCAAACGTTGCAAGTATTTAGTAGCTTGAAAATTCCTCTATAATGGGATCAGACTTATTAATTTTATTGATGATCCTGTATATCGCTTATAAACCACGTGTGATTCAGTCAACAAGATGCTACAGTAATGGTACTTTAGACTGCAATATTTTTGGTTTCAATGCATATTCCTGATCTTGCGATACCACCAGTACGCCTGCAGAAGAAATAGTGTCAATTTTGCTGCTTCCATAACACATTTTCTGTATGGCAGCTATTCTGAGATAATGTCTATTAATTGGTTTATCTTTTAACTTTCTGAGTCAGTTAATTCTCTCTCTCTCTTTTCTTTATACCATGCATGTATGTTTAGGCAATTGAGGATGAGCTTTATGTACCAGATGGTTTACATGAAGTGGAATTTCTCCTACCTTTCATGCTAGATAAATCTTTGGAAGGTGTGTTCGACAGTTTTGTTGATTATTCAGTTAACCTATTTATTGCTGACTGTATTGATCTACTTTATTGAACTTTCCTAATCTTATGTCAGTTATTGACATGACATGATTCTTCTTTTATGAAGCATACAGCCAGAGAGGGGTGGCTGGTATCCTTGTCTTTCATGGTTCTGTTTGCTCTTTTGTCTATTTGAACCCCAAGGAACCAATTTCACAAGCTTTGGATGACATAAAGGTATTATAGTAATAATGTGGATATATGCTTCCCTCTTTCTTTTAATATTATGACTAATTATTTGCAGTTCTGCAAAGATGAATATCAATTTGTGTGCCAACCTAACGTACCTAGGCTGATAGATGGGTAGCATCATGTTTGGCCTTTAGGGAGACGAGTTTAACAGAACAATTATTAAGCTGATATGGTAATTTTCACCTATCAAAATGAAAAGTTGAGGATGCTAAAACATTCATTGTCATTTTGATTGATGTGAGATGGAGTCTCGGTAAAGAACCCACTTGATGTTTGATAATGATTACTTTTTCTTTTTTTACTTTGTGATAATTTTATTGATCATTTGTATCCTTTAAAGGTAATTGGTATTTCTTCTCGTCTATATTTGATATTTTGTAGCTATAACTTTCTTGAGAAGTATGATCCTAGATTTCTTTATGTGTTTAGGAAGACATTATTATGAGTTTGCATAGTAGATTGGACATCTTGAGTGATGAGGCAGACGGAGATTCAGAATCGATACTTGATGATCATCGGGAGGCAAGTTTATCAACTGGGAAACAAATTCCACAGCTTGACCTACAAATACACTCAAAGAGGTATATCAATTGTCCATCAATATTTTGTACTCATTATATATGTGAAAGAACAAGAATGCACAAATTTTTATTTGCTTTATTTACCCTGGATTAGTGTTTATTTTCCACTTTTATACTTCTTTCCTTATTGTTTTAATAAGTTATTTTGGACAACATAGGAAATTATCATAATCAAGAAAAAATATTGCAGACCTTGATGGACATATCAGTTATAAGTTGAACTGACATGGAACTTTTTAAATAAAAGGATTATGTTTGGCCAATGCATGAATTATCATGAAATTTTTTTTTTTTTTGAATGTCATGAAAGCTAGTTAGTACACTGAAAGTAAAAGTCTCATCTAATTCTTTTGAAAAAGATTAAAGAAATTGAAGATTAACTTTTTTGGAAAAGAAGAAAGGAAGATAGAGATAGAGTACAAAAAAGAACAAAAAGGATTAAAATGGAGGATATCTCATTTCTGCTCCAACTATATGTTAGAGACAAGGTTTATGGTGGTGATTCGAGCAACTAGTGGCATCCTCGTAGATGCTTAATAACCAATGGGAGGAACCCATTTGGATTGGGTGGCCCGCTTTACTAAAAATAGGGTGGCATGTTTCTCCAAATGGGAGCCTCCTATTGGTTATTGAGCAACTACTAGACATCTAGTAGTTGCTCAATGACCAACATAAATTTTGCCAAATGTTAGATGGTTGGGATTGGAGCAATTTATGATAAATAGTGCAATATTCTAGTCTGATTCTACATATTAGCTGAATTCCTAATTCACTGGAATCTTTTGATGTCATTCAAACAGACAATACTCAAGCCTGTTGTTTCCTCAAAGAGTGTTCGTTCCATGGCTGGCAGGCACCTACATTTGTGACTACATCCTGCCATTTGAAACAACTGAGGTCTGTTTCTGGAATGTGCTTCCCAATAATTGTTTAACTGTTCATACCTAAATAATAAAGAGAACAGTTGATAGAGTCTGTGCTTCTGTATGTGCATATATATGATTTAAAAAATCACCAACCGAATTGTGATAGCAAGAAATCTTACTATGTATCTATGTCTTTTTGATCAATTTATGTTTCATTTTGTTTTGTAATGATCCATATGTGTTTTTCAAACATCCCATCTGAGTTCATGACATTAATTGCTTCAGATCTTTGAGAATGGAACTGTCATAATTCAGAAAGATATTTGTGTCCATATGAATTCCACACATGATTGGCTTCATCTATCTTGAGCAGATTTTCTGAGATACATTATTGAAAGACTTTCTTAAAATGAAATAAGATCGTGGCTTAATGACACCCTTCTGGCTTGTTAGATTTACCCTGTTTCTTGTCCTGTTCATGCTATCCCAGGTTCTCAAAGATCACTGTGTTGAGCTGATGTCCATGGAAGCTCCAGAAGATGATTCAGCAATCTTGAAGCTTGAATCAGAAGCCCTTATTTTGACATCAACTGGGAAGTCTTTTTGGGATATTGCCGGTCACTCATCTTCGGATTCGAAGTCTGACAGGACAATTTATTCTCAAAGAATAGCAGGAAGGCAAGAAGCCCGGGAACAGAACGGAAGGGTGCCAAATTAGGTGACTTTAACATCGTTGCAGTTATTGTTGTTCTTATCATCTCGATGGTAGTGGGTTTGGTCTTGTTTGTTTTCAGATCATAGTACGGTTGAATTTCAACCCAGATGCTTCAAGGCTATCCATTGACATTTCTCTTGTGCTGTAGGCATTGCTACTATGCACCTGTTAAATTTTTGGAGAAGCAAGGTAGGATTATAACCTTGCCAAATAGCAAATATTAATGAGAGAATTTTCTTACCACAGTTTTGGAATCTTAATTTTAGGGGCTGTTGTAAAAGGGTAACAGAGCAGTAGGAGAATTGTAGTCTAATGTACTTGTTAATTTGTTTCCAGAAGATGATAATCTAAATGCAGTTTGTATGATCCCTTGATCCGGGATTCTTTCCTTTACATAATTGCAGTCGCAAAGTTATGAGCTCCCATTCCTTCTCGTGGCGGTAGGCGCTTGGTATATTTATTCTATTTAGTACATCTATACAAATCATCATTACATTTTCAAAAGAATGAACGAAATCCGTATATAAAATTAATTTTGTCACGTGAATTGGCTTTAGCAAGTGATAATAAATTTGTAATTTTTGCTCTTTGTATTACTGCTATATACTCTGTATAAATAAATTCTTTCTGCAATTGAAAAGGGCCATAGCCTTTTGATTTTATAGCAATTTGCACCAAAAAACAAGATGACTTGGGGAAAGAATTGACCTAAAGCATACGGAATACGCAGGAAATGAACGCATGCAGCAAGTATTACTACTGCATGTAGTCTTGACTTCGTTGGAATGGAGGTTAAAAGAAAAAATGGTTTTAGTATTCTCGAGTCATCAAAAGAAAAGATAGAGCCTGCATCCATGCACCAGGCCTTCATCTGTTTGTGAAATATGATTTCTTCTAAAATCAAGATTTCTGACTATCTGACATCACTACGAGTAGCCTATTAATAGAAGATCACTAGTTACTACTCCAGAGAATGACATCCTAATTATGACGATCTAATTTCATCTTGAAATATAAACTACTTAGCAGGCGCATCAGAATGCTTCTCACTTGCATCATCACTTGGAACATCAGGTCCACTTGGAACATCAGGTCCACTTGGAACTTTGCCAGGATAATTAGTTGTCTGATCCAATCATACTGCACGTTCAAAAATCGATGAATGAGGAAGATGAAAAAAAAAAATGGAAGAATATAATCCCTAGGTTCGAAAACAACATACCTTCTGTCGACAATAACCATGGAGCGAAGTTCACAATTGTTAAATCTGCATAGACACATGGAAACACCAATTCATAGTAGGACAAAAAATGAGAAGAAATGGTAAAAGCAGAGAACCAGATGGAATATATTTCTGCATGTGACTTTGGAAACTACAACTCTTTAAACAAATTTTTGACCATCGACTGCAACCCACAAGAAGAGAACCAGAGGGAAACTCAAGGCATAATTCTGTTTCTATGTAATACATAGTGTGATAAAGGGTAAATAACAGTGCAATACTAATATCATTGATCTCATGGCAACAAGTTCATCACAAAACTGAAGGAAATATTTTGTAGACACTTCTAAAGGGAATATAATTCTTTCTTCAATAATGCTAAATGTGAAATGTTTTGTACCAAAAATATTTACAAGTTAATGTCTCAAGAGCACCTTTTGGGTTAGTTCAGATCTTATCTGTCCGCCTAATGCAATGGGGTTTCGAAGTAACTACTCAATCCTTTGCCATACCATTAATCCAGTAGAAACAACCAGAGAAGCCTGTAAACTAAGACCAGTTACTGTAATAAAACACTGTCTACTTGACACTTCTGGTCAACAGGATTACTTTTACTTTGATGGCATACTTCAAAAACAAAGTTTTAATGGTAATAGTAATCAAAAGCACTTCTTATGTTAAGCAATTAGTGTGCCCATGAATACTTTGTTTTATCTCATCTCCAGAGATGCCTAAACAATCACACACTTCTACCTTCAATAAAATTGAGACAAATTTCTTGCTAATTCGTTCTGAAAATTCACAAGTGACCATTAAAGTTGCCTACAAATCTATAGTGAACTTACGGTCTGCATATTTCACTCTTGACGGATGGATGACAGTCATTTCCATATGCACTTAGCGTATGAATCAAGAATCCACTATGGGTAACAACTGCTATCTCCTTTTCCTTCCGTGTCCACAACCTGGACAATTTTAGAGATCAAAAGCTAAGAAAAGAAGAGAAACCAAGAAACAGGTTTTTACACAAATCTGGTTGTCAACTGTAAGTTTATATATCCCAAAGCTATATGTTCAATCTATTATAGAGATGAAAGTAAATGAAACCCAAGGACTTATACTAAAGAAAGCAGGAAATTCTGATATTCCATTTTATTCAGGTGACGTGAATGACTATCACCAATATAATTGTAAGTGAATAACATTTATACCAAAAGAGCTTTCCTAACATCATGCAGATTCAGAAATTGCTCTACAAAACTAAAAGGACTATGCTATAACTCTACGAAAAATACAATTATTTAGTCAATTCCAAGACAAGCTGCTCATTTTAAACATTTAAGAACTTGCCATTAATTAAATAAAAAAGAACTTTGCATTAAGCAACAAAATGTCATTGGAAACCTTCCTGTTGTCCATCACAAATATCCGTCTTTAGCAGAATCTAATATCTTCAGGTGAACACAATATCTCATTGGCATTGCTCTGACAAATTCAATATTTATTATCTTCAAAAAGAGTTGTTCTCTGATTCCTTTCCTTTCCTTATTCTCTCTTTCTACTCTTATCTATCTTTTTAGTCAATTTGAGGTTCAAGCCTTCATGCACCCTCACCTGGTTAAAAGAGAAACAAATCTTCCAAAATCTAAATTTTAAGAGTGGTACCACTAAAGAAACTCTCAGTTAGGTGTTGGTAAAGAATCAAGAACTCACCAGTTCAAGAATTTCATATCCCCCTAGCAGCAACTTCTTCATTTGGTTCTCGGATGTCAGTTTTCCACAAAATGTCAGCATCACTTTCAATCTGAAACAAAAAGTTAACATATCATGGCTAGCAGTGACTACCAAAAAGATAAATGAGCTGGTGAAAGTCTTTTCTTGGCATTGTTTAACAAGTGGGCAAACAAGGAACTACTTGCCAATGAAAAATCAATTGCAGGAAAAAGCATCTTATACTCGCTTATGCTTCTCCTCTTATCACACCAATGAACTCCCTGCAATTATGGAAAATGGAGAATATCAAGGAGCATCCTATATTCAGATGTCACCAGAGAGAGGCAAATAAGCTTGCAAGTAGAAATCTCCATGAATTCATATAGGAGTCATATTTTTTATATAATCAGTCGTCCATTCATATATGTGTGAGAGACAGAGAGAGGCATCTAACAAAGTTCATACTTTACTCAAATAACAGTTTTAAGTAATTAATAACTCTGCATCACATGATAAAATTGAGATACTTTAGTAAAAGCTATACCTCCACCATAAAGCAAAGGAACTCCACAGATTTCATGGTTATTTGTTTTCAAAACTCATGTGGAGCAGAAAGTTTAACATGACCAAAACTTCAGTAGATACAATCTTGGATACAGTAATTGAAACCTTAAGACAGAGTTGGAATTCCATGTTGAAGAGTAAAGAAAAAAGCCTCAAATCAAGTTCCCTAAAAATATTGAAGAAAACAAAAAATAAATCACCTGGCAGTGCGTTTTCCAATATAAGGTTCATATATAAGGACCAAGGCATAAGGATAATGTCTGATGAAATTTTCACAAATTACAAAAGTAACAAATAACATAAAAGTACTTGACATTTATTTGAATAGCAATCATAATGTGCAAACTCCATGGTCAGATAAGATTCATGATAGTGAAGTCTCATACGAAATGTTCTCGACAAAGTTCCACTGCTATGAAAGGAAGGCAATTTAGACTTGAAATTGCCGGTCGGATACTATTCCCAGCCCAGTTCATTTTCTGTCATAAGTGGAGGAACATCTATCCCATCTTTGTAACCTTCTCCCCCAAAAACTCCAACTGCCGTTTGTATAGTCCTACAAAACAACTGGCCACAATTAATGGTGCTTCACGAACATGTTCCATGGCCAGCCTACTAGATACCACCAGCAAGAGGTGTTAATATCCATTATTTTGAGATCTCTGAGTTGGTGGCACTTTTATGGTCTTTCTTTTCAAGTGAAAAGCTCCTACCTTTCTTGTTTCATCATCCAAGTTCATCCACTCAAATCTATAAGGAGTGAGTGCAAGGACCAATCATATTAACTCACAAACATCCCAGTGCAACATATAAACTCACAAACATCCCAGTGCAATATCGAGGAAAACTATAAGGAATTCAAGTTATGGACTCCACAGCTAAGAATATACAGCTCAATAGGTTTAGAAAAATCTGTACCTTAACAAAGGGGAAGTGATGACTAGTTCAATCCTCTTAGAGAGTCCAGTTGAGTGAGTATTTAAAATAACATGTTTACGAAGATTATCTACCTGTAACAAGGGTTCAAAAATCAACTATCCTAATTACTTCAATAAGAAGAAAACAAAATCTTTTACACATGAAGATTGGAAAAACATTTTAACTGATCAATGAAGAATTCCCAACAGTATTTAAGCACATTTTACAATTCGTAAACCTTCTAATCATGTACTTTCTAGCTGTTTTTACAAATTGATCAGACAAATGGAGAGCAATTACATCAAGCACATAAGTTTTTCTTTATCTTTTAAGATCATAACCAGAAATTTACAAATAGATTTCATTTCACAAATGTTTACCTGCTGCCAACCCAGAGGTGTAAGTTTGGCATCAAAAAGTTCTGGGGACATGTATGCACTGTGGTCCTTCTCTCCTGCAACATTGTGAAATCCTTGAGCATGCCTTACCTACATATTGGAAGGCAAAAACAAATTAATAACTGAAATTGTAATGAATATGGAATTGGTGTACCACCAATTGCCATTTCCCTACTACTACATATATCCGTGCATCAAGATGGAAATGAGCATATATCAATACATGTGTATGTTACAATTAAAATGATGAAGATCGCATTTTATGAACAATTTAAGAATAAAAAGTAGTATACATTAGAAGCACTGTCTAGAAATCCACAGGCTTATATGAACTCATGATACTAAAATGAGGAAGAAAAGGACAAACCAGGTGAATAGTTTTGCAGCGGTGCAAAGGATACACACCTTGACCAGCAGAACAATCCATATCTGCAATTGAATCAAAGATGAACAATAAACAACAGCTCTAACAGGAAGAGGAGTTCTCAAAATTGTACCGACATAAAAAGCAGAAACAAATCTTTTTACAATTCAATTTAACAACCCCCTCTCCCACTCTCCCAACCTCCCCAGCAAAGAGAAGGGTTGGAACACCGGGATTGAGATGCTAAACGTCCAAATGTTCAAGTAAAAAGCTGCTACACTTGCACATACTGCTAAATGAACAAGCTTTACATCTACACATTAGCATGATTTATGGAAATACACGAACTAAAAAGCAATGCTTATTTTTTCATCATGTCCACTTCAAACCATGCAAAAAATTAAAGTCTATGTGGAGCAAAAAGGAAACTTAAGGGAAGTATTAGCGCTTCATAGCTGGACAGATTACAAGGCAGTCAAGTTTCTTGACAATGAAGTGCAGCTCAAGCTTAAGTGGTGATACGCTTCCCACGTAACCTAATATTCATGATCATGTATTCGAGTAACCAACAAGTTTAAATATTTTCAGTTTTTTTTTTTTTTTTCAACAAATTTTTACAAGTACCTTATTATTATTATTATTATTTTCAATTTCACAATAGCAGAAAAGGCCATAAAGTACCAATCAAGGTAATAAGCAGATAAAGATATTCAATAACTGCAGCTCAACTTTGTAAAAGATCATGATTTAAAACAAATTTCTAACTAAAGCATTCCCAAAATTATCTCCACCACAGCAATATATCACTATCACTATTCATTCCAACAATAGATTAATCTGCACATTTTAAAACAAATAAATAAATTAGGAAAAAAAAACTTTAATTTCAAAATTATACCAAAGTATATTCCTTATTCCTTGATTCCTCAACCAAATCTCAAATATGCAAAAAAAAAAACCTCAAAATGGAAATTACTAAATAAAAAAGAAGAAGAGCAAATGTTACCGGGGAGAGCAGAGGAAATGAACGGTAGGATTTGTCCGAAAGACGAGGTGCGTGGAAGAAGCTGCTGATGGCGTTGTTTTTTTCTAGTTCGTATATTATAGTTAGAAATAGTGTTGTTGATGAATAGGATACGGGGCCTGTTAAGAGATCCGGAAAACATTATTAAACTAACGTACGACCGACCCATCCTGATCTTCTACTAACTACTTTTGATTCTTTTCTTGTACTTTCTGGATGTCGGGCTGTGTTGTACGGTAAGAAAGTAGTTTTGTACCTTTTGCTATTTTCTACACCGTCCACGTACGTAGTCATTATGCGTACGTGAAGATTTTTTTTTTAAAGATTTTAATCACCAAAAAAAAGAAAAAAAGAAAGAGAACAGAAAAAACAATTATAATCGTTGTTTACCTTTAACATTTATACTTTTTAATCTTTTACATTCAAAATCATGTATTTTATTCCATCATAAATTCAAAATGAGCATTTTAGTCTTTCATATATTCAAAATGTATTATTTTGATTTTTCGATACAATTACGATTATATGTTGGTATGAAATACTCACATGCGATTTTTTTATATGTAAAATTAGTAATACACAAATTTTATATAAACAATAATACTTAAAACCTCCTCCGCTACTCCAAAGTTCTTATCTTCCATCACCACTCATATTTTTCTCTCTCTTTGTTTTTTCTCCGCCAACCTTACTCTAACAGTTCTAATCTTCTTCATTTTAGGACAATTTAGTATATAAAATTATGTATTGTCAATTTTAAACTTAAATATGTTACATTCGATATGCATGTAAGTATTGCAGACCAATATATACTCGTAATTATATCGAAAGACCAAATTAGTTATGATATATTTTAAATTTGTAAATGACTAAAATTCATCATTTTAAATGTAAAGGACTATTCAGATTATTTTCCCAAAAGAATAGGCACATTTTTGGTAAAACTCTGGTGTTTCACATTTTTAATTGGGGAAATCGCTAAAATAGTATAACATTCAACATTTTTACTTTCGCCAAAATTGTCTGTCAACTTTTTATTAACCAAAATAATCCTTTAACTTTTATTTTTTAGTCAAAATAGTCATTTCGTGGTAGATCCCCCCGCAAAAACCTTTTTTTTTTTTTTTCAACACCAAGCAACCTCAGGGGTACAATAGGAAAATTGCATTGTAGGCCATCTAATAAAATCAAAGTAATCATACTTTGCTCAAAACATGAAATTTCATTCGGGTTTTATTTGGGGAGAAAATTAGGGCTGCAAATTCATCCAAAAAGTAGACGATTTGTTGAGAGATAAGGTTTAGAAGGGGTTGGATGGTTGAATACGCGTAGAATTATGGAATTTGACATCAATATTTTGTTGAAGGAGAATTTAGAGGGAAAAACATGCATTCTTCAACCAGATTTAAAGGAAGTGTTGAATACTACATTGGAGATGAAATTGTGTTTTGCAAATGTGCTGAAACCTGTGATGTTGTTACATCATGGACAGAACTAAATCCTTCTAGGAGGTTTCATAGCTGCCATAGATATGGGGTAATTTCCTTCATTTATTTTTTAGTATTATGAAATTTTGTGGTTAATGAATTAATTATATTACTTTATTTTTATTGTATGTAGAAACGTGGTGCATGTAATTTTTTCATATGGCATGATCCAACTATGCTTAAGCAAACCAATAACACAATGGCAAAATTGTTGAGGAATTTGAAGAATGCTAAAGCTAAAAACAAATTATTGAAATTGGAGTTGTCTAAGTTAAAAGCAAAAAGAAGAGTGCTATGGATTGTGCTTGGCTTAACTTGGTTGATGGTTGTTGTGATGTTGTTTGGCTATGCAAGCAAAGGACAAAGAGTTTCAGATGCATTTAAGAATGTTGGAATAGATCTTCTCGGTTAATTACGCGTTTAATTAGGAATTTGAAGTTTGTTGTATGAAGTACCATGAATTTGAAAGTTATTATGATCATGGTTTTTAGTTGTGATTGCAAAATGATGTTGTTATGTTATTATTTTTATTGGTTTTGCTCATTACTGGTTGGTTTATAGCTAGTATAAGTGATTATGCCTTGAAGTTGCTAAGTGCCAAAAAACAAGCCAAAGTATCCTTGAATGATGAACTTTTCCAGATAGCATTCTAGGTTAAAATTAACCAATTTTTGGGTTTTACAAGCTGTATATAGCTGCTAGAATTCTGGGCAGAATCATCCAATTTTCTGGACAGCATCATTGATAGAATTGGTTAATTAACTATCCAGAATACTAGCTGAAATTTTGCAGAAATATGTACATTTTTTTGGTCATATATCTAGGCATATTCTAGATACCTAACACCTGTAACAAAATATACTAGACTACCAACAACAAATATCAAAATAATCCAATCCCAAGATTATGCATAATGCCAACAACAATTGTGAATAATCTAAATTCAGAATTCATATTAAACAATTAAAGAGTTGTGATATTTTCGATTAACGTAAGGGCCATTGAATAGAAAATGCCACCATTTGCAAGCCATTAAACAAAGAGGGCTATCAAATACATTGAGCATATTATTATCCAACTACTGAGTACCCAATATTTGGATTATTTGCATCAACTAAAGACCAAAAAATACAAGGCCATAGACAAAAAGATCAAAAACAGAATTCACTCCATCTTCTGATATCATCATCCTCATAAAGGGCTACTGATCAGCAAGTATATTGGTATCTTCATCTTTATCTAAGATTCTATGTGCCTGAAACAAGAAACACGAGTCAGAATTCCTTTTTGAGATAAATGAACAAATATGAAAGAATAGGTGTGCAATTAACTATTTGCTTTATTCTTTTCCGTTTTCTTCTAGGTGGTGCATATATTAGAAACAACACAGAATCAGTCAACTTTTATGTTCCTTTAATCTTCTATTTACTGTGACATGCAAGTCTTCTTATTGTAGCCAATATTATGGCAGAAATAGCATCTAACACTTTTTTTTGGTTGCACATTTTGTTGTGGTACTATAATATCCTCTTGAGTAACTTGGGACTAACATGTATGCAGTTTTAATTAGTGTTAATCACACAATGATGTGTACATATTAATTAAGAAAACATCGCATTCATTTAAATATAATATAGTTTTAATAATATTATAAACTTATAGTCTTCTATATAAACTACAAATCCAAAATGAAGTACCAATTTGTAGTCTTAAAATGATTGTTTATGAGTCATGTTTATATATAGTCAGTATTAGTCACTGACACCTTATATGTATTAATGTAAATAATTATAGTATATAGGTAATAATGTGTATACAGTTATAATTAGTGTTAATTATACGATATATATATATATATAAAATATTGCATTCATTTAAATACTATAGTTTTAATTATATTATTTAGATTTAGATCTTCTATATAAACTACGAATTTAAAATGAAACACTAATTTGTAGTTTTAAAATGATTGTATATTAGTCATGCTTAAATATAATTCGTATAAGTCACACCTTATATATATTAATGTATATAGTTATCAACATATATGTAATAATGTGTATATAGTTATAATTAGTGTTAATCATACAGTGTTGTGTGTGTGTATATATTAATTAATTAAGAAAATATTGCATTCATTTAAATATACTGTAGTTTTAATAATATTATAAACTTATAGTCTTCTACATAAACTACAAATCCAAAATGAAATACTAATTTGTAGTTTTAAAACGATTGTATATTATACACATTACAATATTAGTATATATATAGTAACGTGTATGTAGTTATACTTTGTGTTAATCATACAATAGTGTGTATATATATAATTAGTGTTAATGATACAATAATATATAGACACACACACATATATATAAACTTACAAAGCAATTGTAAAAAGAAGAATGAATAAATTGAAGCACATTTAAGCATTTAAGTACTAGTCTATTATTAAAAAAATTGTTAGTCTATTAGAAAATTCAGACGTAAGTCCATAGTCCTTAGAAATTGTTGGCCCAAAAACAACTTAAGAGGGGGGGTAGTAAATTAGATTGTCTTAAGAAATAAACCTTTTGAAATGCTTAATGAAAATGCAAACTTTGTGCAACAAATGAACACTTAAGCACAAAGATCAAAGATAAATATTTAACAATTGAAACATAAAGAGCAAATAAAGAGATTGAGATAAGGAATATCAAACCAAACTCCCAAACTATTCAATCTTGGAGTACATCCACTAGTAGTGCCTCTTCAAAAAATGTGAGGCAATGACTTTCTTGTGCACAACGTAAGCTCACCCTTGCACCAACTAAGTCCTTCTAGTTGAACCAATGGATTTTGCATTATAACCTCACTTTTGTACACTTGTTATCCCTTCACTCTTACACTTGAAGATCACTTACTACTCTATCCTCTTACTTATACTAATTCCCTCTAGTTGAGCCAAGAGAACTATACTACCCAAACCAATACAACCCACAATATTTTGGCCTATTTCTCCCTAAATAACTCTTACAAGTGTTTGTATTGAATGTAGTAGTTTCACTCATCATTTGGATGTCCTTGGGTTATTTATAGATGAAAGATATGTTGAAATTTGAGGTTCAACGGTAAGAAAACTAGCTGTTAAAAACTAGCAGTTAAGGGTTCGGACAGTGATTCAGACGTCCGATCATGCATCCTACAGCTTTATGAACAGTGTCTTGGATGGTCATATGCGTCCTACAGCTTGATCAACAGTGTCTCGGACGGTCATATGCACCCTACAGCTTTCACAGAAAATTTCTTCATTTCGAGATCATTTCTTTTGATGGTCTTCAATGTTTGATTCTTTTGTCTTTCGGATTCCTTGTCTCGGATGGTCTTTTACGTTCGAAGCACTTTCTTCGGACAGTTATTTGAGTCCGAAAGATGTGTTCTTTTTCGGTGTTGTCTGGTCATGTTTCGGACGCTCCCTTGCATCCAAGCCCTTTCTTTCGGAAGCTCTTCATCGTCCGTAGGGTGTTGTTCAACTTTTGGTTATTTTTTTGATTGTATTCAGATGATCATTTTTGTTAGAACCTTCCTATTTTTCTGCATACTTGTTTTCAAGTCGTTAGTACGATTGATCATCATCAAAATATGATTATTATAATTGGGGTCCAACAGAAATTACTTAGACTACTTCAGCATTTTTCAAAGCCCTAGATAGCTAAATAGAACACCAAATCAAAATGCCTTTCTCTGTCAGCCACTTCAGTATTTCTTACTATTGATTTCTATTTTCTCTTTCTTTTACTGTCTTCTTGGGATTTTGAAGGTATGTTCTCAATTTCTCGTTTCTTAATTCTCAGTCCTAGTAAAAGTAGTAAGAAACTCTAAAAGTTTCCAACAAATTTAACCATTTTCAATTTGGGGTTTCTTCACTTTTCCCCTTTTAGCGGATGCATTTCTTCAATTTTCCCTTTTCAGTTTAAGATTTCTTAGTTATAGTGTGGTTTATTTATTTCATTTTCAGTTTTCCCTTTTTAGTAGATGAATTTCTTCATTTTACATGTTTTATTATCAATTTCAGGATAAACAGAAATAGCAAATAAAAGTTCACAGAATGTAAACACTATTGGAATGGCATCCAGCAACGATCTTATCCCTCCCACCATGAACATGGTCGGCACCAACTTAAAGAAACAAGGGCCATATAGAAAGAGAGCTGGATGTTAGAGTCACTTTAAAGATACGACAGATGAGAAGGAAACAAGAGAAACGCATGCATCCACTGTGGTAAGCTTTTATTTACTGATCCCAAGAACAATAGGACTAGTAGTATGAATTATCATGTGAAGGTTTGTGAAAAGAATCCAAATAACAAAAAGGTTCAAACATATGCTTAGGGAAAAAGAAAAAGATGGAGAGGTCTTACCTACACTTCTGAGTTAGAAGTTTGATCGAAGAATATATTAGAAAAAAGTTGCTGGAATGATAATTGTTGATGAATCCTTTTAAACATGTTGATGGAAATGGGTTCAAGGAATTCATGCTTGCTTGTTGTCCCCAATTTTTCATTCCATCTAGATGGTCAATTTCAAGGGACTGTTATGATATATACTTGAGTGAGAAGAAGATGCTAAAAGTTTTTATAAAGAATTCATCTTTATTGATTTGTCTCACAACATACATGTGGACATCTATTTAAAAAAATAAACTACATGTGTCTCACAGCTTACTTCATAGATGATAATTGGAATTTACATATGAGGATCTTAAATTTCAGTCCAATTACCAATCATAAAGGTAATGAGGTTGGAAAAGCTATCGAGAAATGTTTGCTTAAATGGAGCATAGACAATGTGTTCACTGTTACAGTTGATAATGCTAGTACTTATGATCATGCAATCCAATACTTGAGGAGAAAACTTGTTAATTGGGGAAAATCAATTTTAGAAGGAAAATGGATTCATATTAGGTTCATTTCTCACATAATGAATCTTATTGTTAATAATGGTTTGAAGCAACATGTAAATTCTGTTAATCTTATTTGGGCAGCTGTGAGATATGTGAGTCAATCAGCTGCTAGATTGAGAAGATTTAAAGAATGTGCTTTTAGTAAGAAGATTGATTGCAAGAAAATGTTATGTCTAGATGTCCCAACTAGGTGGAATTCCACTTTCACGATGTTAGACACTGTTCAAAGATTTGAGAAAGCATTTGTCAAGTATGAGGATGAAGATCCTTATTTTAGATTGCATCTTGACTATTTACTTACACATGAAGATTGGGAAAATGCAAGGCATTTGTGCTTCTTTCTAGAGACTTTTAACTTTGAAAGTTTTTGGTTCAAAGTATGTGACTTCTAACAACTTTTTTAGTGATATTAGCAATATTGATGGCATTCTAAAAGATATGATGGATAGTAGTGATTTTCGTTTGTGTGTTATGGCAAAATCAATGAAGGAAAAAAATTTGATAAATATTGGGAAAATATAGAAAAGATGAACATGTTGATTTTTGTTGCACCCATACTTGATCCTCGTGTAAAATTTGACTACACAGGGTTTGTTTTGAAAAAAAAATGTATGGTGAAGAGAATGGTGGGAAAATGGCTAAGATTGCAAGGGATTCCCTGTTGAATTGTTTGAAGCAGAGGATTAACTGTCCAGAAGAGTTAAATCTTGCTTCTAATTTGTCATCTTTGAATCCTACTAGAAGTAGTAATATATCAGATGGAGAAACTAAGAAGAGGATTCAAGAAAAATATGAAGTGGAATACAAAAAGAGGAAAATAGAACTTGGAGGAAAGGAGTCAAAATCAAAGTTAGATAAATACTTGTGTGAGGATCCAGAAGAAGAAAGTGACGCATTTGAAAATTTGTCATGGTGGAAAGTTAATAGTCCTAGATTCCCCATATTGTCCAAAGTAGCTCGTGATGTGTTGGCCGTTCCCGTTTCTACGGTTGCTTTAGAATCTGCTTTTAGTGCTGGTGGACGAGTTCTTGATGCATTTAGGAGTTCTTTGACTCCTAGGATAGTTCAAGCTTTAATTTGTGGTCAAGATTGGTTAAGATTATCATCCCTAGGAATCAGTTGAAAGAGAGTTTAGAAGAACTTGAAGAGTTGGAAGAAGGCATAATATTTTGCTGTATGTTAATTTTCCCATTTTAAGTGATGTTACAAACACATTACTCATATTTCTGTATTTTGGTATTCCACTCTAGGTTCCCTAAAGGAAGGATTGGAACCAACCATTATTGATATTTAACATATCAATGTTATGGTAATCAAGGCCATTGGAAGTTACAATGAAGTTTTTAAAGTTTGATTACTTTCTAATCATGTAACAGTTAATAATGCTAGTTCTTATTATCAGTTTTGTTCAGGTTGGAAAAATTGCTGTAAATTTCAAGTAGTTGGATTTTTTATAGCAGATTTGGATTATGCTTTAGAAGTAGTTGCATGAAGAGTTTTTTTTCACTTTTTTTTTTTTGCAGGTATGTAATTTTTTTCTGAGTTCAATCTACTTGTTGCATCATGCTGACAAGTACATATTGGACTTTCAAAGTCATCTAGAAACAGTCAAATGAACACCTTTTGCCTTTTTTTCTTTGTTATCAAGAAGAACTTTTTACTTTGAAAACAAGAAAAAAAATTGGGAGTAATATTCAAGATAGACTTGATTTATTTTAAACAAGCATCTTATGGGATTTTGTAGAAATTGCAGGGTGAAAGTTCATGGCCACTAAAATTTGTATGCATTTTAGTTTAAAACAAACTTTTTAGAAGGCTAGGAAGCTATAGTTGTATATATAGAAATGCAATTTACAAGAAAACATCATACGCCCCAAATTCTACAATGAGATGTTAGTCGTTGATAGTAACTTGTTTTCCCAGTTTACATGCAAATATTCATGGATTCTTGTGCATTTTCTTATGCTACTTATGTTGCTTTGAATTGCTTGTCACATACTGACTTTTGTAGTTGACATTAAGAGTGCTTAATTTTGGTCTTAAATTGTTATCTGGAGGTTGTGACTTGTGATCCTAATACTTGTGCAGCTATATTTGATGTCTTAATGTTTGTGTGAGTAATAATCTCCAGATTCAGCGATGAAGTTATGTTGGATTGTCCGACAACCATAATAGGGATGGGTTGGATTATGCTTTTTGGATGCTGTTGAGAGCCTGAGACATATTAACAATAATGCTTATTTCAATTATGATATATTTAGTTTTTTATGGTCTATGTTTGGATATTTTAGACTTAATATTTTACTTATGGTCTATGGTTGTCCTATGGTTGTGTAGTTTTTTAATGGACTATGGGTGGATATCTTAGACTGGATATTTTATTTAATATTTTGTAAACTATGGATGTATAGTTTACTAGATATATATACTATATATAAAGCAACAATCACAATTTTGTGTGATGTCATTTTATGTATTTCTTTTTTCGCCCTTATTATATGTGAGTAACTACGCATATACTTCCTTTCTACCCTCTGCACTCCAATCTTTATGTTATTTTTAATTTTTTTTTTTTGTTTTTACAATTTTTTTGTAACAATTTCACTACTTTTTTTTTTTTTTTTTTTGAAATTTTAGGTAAACTTTTTTTAAGTCACACCCATGGGGTGTGCAATTCCCACTATTTATAATTATAGATTATGGATATATGAATTTTCATAGACTACGGCTAGATGTTTTAGGACAGATATTTTACTTAATGAGTATGGATGGTCATAGAATGTATTTGTGCCCTTTGGATGTTATGTTACTAAATTTTAGTTATGTGATAATTGTGATTATGGATAGATGTGCTAACTTTTTTGCAAATTATTATTATTTTTTTTAGTTTTATCCACAAGAAATGAAATTATAGCTATTTTATTAATTGTTAGGTTTTGTTTTAAAAATGTAGTTTAGTTTTCGTGAAAGATTTTAGTCTAACGCTAATGAGCTCAACTAATGAATGCGGTTAATTGAATTCGAGATAGATGTGTAACCCGACTTTCGAATTCGAATTTAGTTAATAGAATTTTATTCCGAATTCAATTCAAAATTGAAATTGGTTAATAATTTTAGGACTCATTTCTAAATTTTAATCGAAATATTTGACTGATTAACTAATCGGTTAACCGATGCACATCCCTACTTGAGATACAGTTACAGACAGAAGATTTACTAGTTAAGCATTCAGTTTCATTACGCTGCAAAATGGTAGCATTACTGGTTAAGTATTAAATTCAGTGAAATCATACTAATAGGGCCCTCATTGTTTTCATTGGTATCTCTTATATCATTGTTCCCTTGTGCTAGGCAACCTTCATCATTGGTTTCTCTTGTGGCAACAATGACATCAACAGAAATTTAAGCTAAAATTACATGTAAAATGGGAACAATACATAAATTCAGCAACGGAACTTACTATTATGGTTTTGTTGAGCAGCAAGCATTTCAGGCTCTATGTTAGCTACCTCAACACGTGCCCGTGGGATTTCACCATTTTCATAATTTTGATAGATTCTCTGCAATTTCAACTTCATTACCAGGACATCTTCTGATATTGTGACCAATGACATGGCATCTACTACATTTGTTAGAGTTGATGAAAGGTCCTCTATCCATGGAACCAAGGAGCAAGTCATATTTTAGGAGTTTTTATGGGCATTTTCTAATAGTATATCCCTTTTAGTCGCACCCGAGCATGTCATGTGAGTTTCCAAACTTTGTCAATTTTTTAGTTGCCTTAGGATCAGTTTTTTGCTCATCTAGCTCATTTCTTCTAGCCTTCTTGGGTCTTATAGGAAGTTTCAGCTTTTTAGGAGCATGAATAGGGTCTTTCTTGGAATCAGGCCATGTATTAGATCTATTAATAGGATCCATAACTGGCGTATATGCTCTTACATAAGCATTCTTTGAGTAGCATTGGTTCACAAACCTTTCTGGTTCTTTTTCTATTACTTGAATGCAGCAAACAACATGGGAACATGATATTCCATTAAGTTCCCATAATCTGCAATCACAATATCCCATTTCTCCAAGTCAACCACAAAATTTTCACCATACATATGAGTAACTTCAAATTTGGAATCCCCAGAAAATCTAGCAATATTGACAGCTGCATCTTCCTTTGTTTTTTTCAACTTCTTCTGAATCTTATGACATAAAATTTTTATTCTTTTAGAGATCCACTCTCTCTTGATTCTATGTCTTTCTATGAGATAAATTCTAATATTTTCAAGCATTCCCAAAATTGATTTTTCCCTAACCTCTAATATGACACTGTTAAAACTCTCACACAAGTTGTTCAAAAATATATATGTCACATTTGAGTGTGGTTCTAAAATATGATCTTGTCCAATGATGTGGTGAAGTAGTTTCTATCAACCACTTGTGTGCTCCCTCATCATATTGTTTCAAGGACTCCGTCTCATTTTCAAACATTTTTATATATGTTGAACTTGTACAAGTCCAAACTTTTGACTTCATTGAATCACCAGGATGGAGTTTTTTAAAGATATTGTGCAAATGAATTGCTGACACAATGTCTATGTTCTATCCCTAGAAGAATGTCATGTATAACAGATCCTAAGCCTTGTACCCATAAATATATAATTAGCTAACATTAAGTGCGCACATTCACACACACACATATATAAGGATTTGGTGAAGTGTTTCCTATCAACCACTTGTGTGCTCTCTCATTATATTATTTTAAGGACTCCATCTCATTTTCAAACCTTTTTATATATGTTGACCTTGCACAAGCCCAAACTTTTGACTTCAATGAATCACCTGGATGTAGTTTTTTAAAGATATTATGCAAATGCCTGACACAATGTCTATGTTCTCACTACTAGGAAAAAGCCTTTTAGCAACGAAAATAGCAACGGATTTTTCTCAAAAATCCGCTACAAATGGGATTCCCAACGGATTTGGCAACGAAAAAAATCCATTGCTAAATACCTTGTCGCTAACAGGAACTGTTAGCAATGGAATTTTTCGTTGCAATTTAGCAACGGATTTTTTTCGTTGCTAACAATTAGGGGTTGTATGTTATAATTTTATCGTTGCCATTTAGAAACGGATTTAATTAGCAGCAAAAAATCCGTTGCAAATAAAATAAAACCCAAAAAATTCAAAAACCCAAAATCCTACTAACAACTAAATTGCCATTTCAATCCAATAAATTTCAATCAAGACCACAATATTCAGTAATACACTTCATTTATTCATTTGAATTAAAAAAATTTGATTAATGAGTACTAAACAGATTAATATGTAATTCAAAAAATATGCATCTAAAAGAGAACAAGCACGAAAAATGCAAAGTCTAAAACTCTCACTTAGTATTAAACCAGTGCTATTGCACAAATAAATGAATAAAAAATTAACCAGTGCCACAAGGTATAGAGACGTGGAATATTTTTCTTCCATAACAACTACAACCTCTAAGACAGCCACTAGCGAATCATCCCCAATCAAATGTAGTTTTATGCTTGAGGATGGAAGAGAAAAGGTCTAGGCTTCTACCAAATCAACTTTCATGTCAATAGTGCCAGCAACAGCAAGTGCTTTCTCATTTCCCTCCAATAACTCATTAACAATATTCTCAATCGATGATGCAGCAAGCTTAACCTGATCTTGTTTCAATATCATATCCTTGAAATACTTTGAACTACATATTCACGTTTTCTGCACTTCCGAAGAAGCCGCAATTCTTAATGCACAAACTAGGGCCCTCTGGAAGAGGTTGACATCCTGTCTTGCCACGGTCCATAAGGTAAAATTTCCTGCCATAAAAAAATATAAAATTTGAAAGACTAAAGAGGAAACATACTCCAGCACATTATTTTCAAAGAAATAACACTAAAAAGACAACCCAAAAAATCCCTTACTTCAGTCTACTTTTAACATATAAATACATTGATGCCAATTATAGTTACCAGAGAATCAGATTTGCAAATAACATAAAAAAATACAAAAAAATTATCTACAAGCATGCATAGACTAGCATCTAGGTACTTGTAAGATACCTTATTTAACAAATAGCAATTAAGAACATGGCTACTAAGCTTGTAAATTCGATTATGAAGCAGTCCATTGATTGGCGATCAACACTTATTTGCATGAACAATGTTACATCATTTTCTGTGTACTCTTAGGAGGAACTCACACATAAATCAAAATGAAGTAAAATAGTAGAAATATGGCATATGACTTGGCCTATCAGATAAATGCCTTACAAATTTACAGGTCATACTAGCAATTAAGGTGGGAGACCAACAACCTAAACTTAACAACAAATTCAAGAATTAGAAAACAACAAAATACTGTAGCATAACTAAAGTAAGTTCATAATGATATCAACACTATCATTAAAGCTCATCAACAGCTGATAATCACAATATTACCAAACCATAATACTAGAAGGCTAAACCAAAAACATCTTTATGCTAGAAAACCAAAAACATGACATCATGGTCTATTCTGCATAACTTCTTCATACATGCAAAGATGCTAGTTTTGTGGTATTATGCTCGTGATTTAAGTACAAATAGGTATTGAATTAGATTGAAATCAATCAACAAATTAGCAAGTTTACTGTCTAATTAGAATTAAGGAGGCCTAATCTACAAAAAGTCTTTACAAAAATAGAAGAAAAACAAAAATTATTCTTCATAAGCAAAAAAGGAATAAACTTTAATACAAATTAATAAAATAATAACAATACAGTTTTTAAATAATCCCAAAGCATCAATTACTCATACAAGCAAAAATCCCTAGATTTCCGAATAAAAAGTAGAAATAACTCACACAGTTATTTATTAATTACTCAACTTAAAGCTAAAAATCCAATATATTAAACCAATAAACACACATGACAAAACCCTAACCCCAAAACAAACCCACAAAGAAAAAAATAATAAAAAATCCTATAAAGCTGAACTCTTCCCTAATAAGCCCTCTGAATTAATCTCAAAAAAAGCTTAAACATCACAAATTTCATGAATTCACAAATCCATAATTTGCAACAATTATCATGCCTGCCACGGAAACAAATATTAAAAATTAATTTAGCAAACTAATAACACAACGAAGTATATGGAAAGAAGTCATACTACCGAAATATATAGTAAAGAAATATAGTACAACGAGAACCTAGGATGCAATATCATGCATTACAAGACTACGGTCTTGATGAACATCAAATAAACTTGGAGGCAAAATTATAGTATTAGATTCTTGTGACATAGCAATACTAACAAAATAACTTAAAAATTCTACATCTCAAACATGCAATGTACTTTTTCTACATTTAGAAAACAAAACTAACTTGTATGCCCAATTCCAGAAATTATATCATGTAAATTAGGAACACATAACCCCTAATCTATCGGCCATAGAATCCCCCCTCCTGAGCAAAAAATTTTTGCCAAACATTTTCTTAATGCATCACATTGTTTGCTATAAACAAAATTAACCAGTTCATAATTTTGAGAAACATAACAATAATAACTAAAAGAGAGAGAGAGAGAGGGAGATAAAGAGAGAGAGAGAGAGAGAAAGACAAACCTGTTCCTATATGCAAAACTATTACAGGAATCACACTCGTGCTCTCAATCCTAAATAACAAACAAGACACCAATTTTAATTTATCAAAAAGCAAGTAAAACATAAAAAGCATGTCTTTTTAGCAGTTAATTAAACCAAACTTGATAAATCACAATAAATACTTAAAAATAAAGTAAACCTGTATAATTTAAGCCCTCAAAAAAGGCATAAATAAATTACTGCAGTGAATAAATAATTAGCAAAGTGGAAAGTCAGAAAGCAAACCCCTAGTTGACACCAACAACTCAACAAGAAAGCCTTCAATTTCTTTTCTAAACTTGACAAATAACCCAAAAGGCATCAAATTGATATTGTAAAGCTCCTCATATGAAGTGGGCCCTTCTCCATTCGAATTCGAACCAGCCTCTATTTTAAGCCCTGAATTTGAATCAAGCAACAAAAGCTACAACCAATTTCTTGAATAACTTCTACATATCAAATAGATTTAAAATTAGTAGATAAATATTCATAAAAAACAAATGATACCTTTTTTTTGTCTTCTAATTTGTCTATAATACTCAGTGATTTGATAAGTAATTACTAAGCTGGGGGGTTTGTAAAATATTAGACCGATATAGATTTGATATTTTCCAAGGGGGCTTGTCCTCCTTAGGTATTGCTGATAGCAATAAACTTTGATTTCATCAAACTCCCTACAACTAATCCATCAATTGAAAGAATTGTTACTGGAAGCATACAATTACATAGAAAGATCATACAGATCTAAAAAGTTTGGATTCAGATTACCTGGGATTTCCAATTGGCTTTAGATTCTTTCTTTTGCTTACAATAGAAAAATCTTAGAGATCCACAACTTCAGAAAAAGAAAATTCTCCAAATTTAACTGAAAATAAAAATAGAAAAATAATCAAAATAACAAAACAGATAGCAAAATATAGATAACAAGCAGTTTCAAATATAAAAAAAATGGACAATAAAAGAAACATATGTAGAAATCGAAAACAAAATTTATTTTGATTATGATAAATTACCTTACATTTGGTAGGCGGCTTGAGGAGGTCCCAAGGTTCGAAGTTGTGGTGTCGGCATAAGAAGATGGTGCAAAATAGTGGTGTAGGCTTGGGAAGAAAGGAAACAGAGATTAAAGGGGGTGGGAGAGAGGGAAGTAGAGAGTCTAGGATTGGCGTGGAGGCTTGAGGAGGGAGAAAGGAAATGGGGATGAAAGGGATAGTAAAGGGGGAAGTAGAGACACTAGGGTTGAGGATGGAGGCATAACGATGAGGATGGTGCTGAAAGGGGGAGGAGCCATACAGAGAAAAGGATTGGCTTTTGATCGATTAGGTGAATGGCAATTTGAGAATGAGCTATTGGTTTGTGCTTATTCCTTTTCCTTTTGCAACAAAAATATCCTTGGATACCTTTTTTAAAAATATTTTTTAAGGTTTGCCATGTAAATATCAGCAATGGTTTTGAAATATATTTTTTCAAGAAATCCGTTGCTATTTCTGTTGCAATTTGCAATGGATTTTTTCCGTTGCTAAATTCTGTTACAAAAATGCTTTTTTCTAGTAATGCTATTATAGCTTTCCCTTGAAGAATGTCATGTATAGCAGATCCTAAGCCCTTTACCAATAAATATATAATCAGCTAACATTAAGCATATATATATATATATATATATATATCATTTGATATATATCATTTGAATATGCAAAAAAAAAAATCACAAATTTACCTTTTGTTTATCTTTGATAAATGTCCAGTTTTGCTGGTTATAAATTCAACAAATCAACCTGTAATTATTCAATGAACCGCTTCCAAGAGTTCTTGTTCTTTATTTCAACCATAGCATATGCAATAGGATAAATGCAGTTATTTCGATCTATCCCAACTGCTCTCAACAACACTCCAAGATGGGGCTTTCTCAAGTGACAACCATCCCTTCCAACTACATGCCTACATCCTTCTCTAAAGCCCATTTTTAATGCCTCAAAACATATATACATCTCTGAAATCTCTCTTTTCAAAATATCTCATCTACTTCTGTAATAATATCCAATGTAGAATCTGGATTTTATTCTAGATTAAAATTCAATACAATAGTCCCATAACTTAATGTATTGCTCCTTGTACTTTTCATATATTAGAACTTTAGCTTTCTGAAAAGTCTTGTACACTTGATGTCTAATGATGTTCACATTAAGCTCTTTACGAACCTTATCTTGAAATCCCCCTACTGCCACCCTTTTATTTAATCTAAAGAAATCCAAGTATCTTTTACTTAGGAAGCTTGAAGTCACATGCTTGTGATAAAGAGTCCTAACACATTGGTGTTCAGGACCCATTGTCTTAAGGACAAATGTATTACTATATGGCATTTTTGAAGCAAAGATAAACCAAGAGCAATAGCTGCTTTTACAGATAGCCCTTATCCTATTTCTATCTTTCTTTTTTCACATAAATTTCTTACCCCACTTGACTACATAATTATGTACTGCTTCTTTGAACTCATCCTTGCCACTAAATTGTAACCCAACATAGAAATTGGGATTCTCCATTTCTATTTTAGGTCTAAACCTTACAAATTTTGATGTCTTGTTGTCTAACATCTTCATCTGAAGAGCTATTAATGTTGTTTATCTCATCAGAGTTGAAAGAATCTGATTCGTCATTAACTAGAATTTTCTCTCCATAAAAAAACATTTACTATTAGAAAATTGGCAATTTTCTTATTGGCAATTTTCTTTTAGGTAATTTCTTTTGTGTGGGGAGTAAGTAGTTTCTTAATAGTTTACTTACATGGAGTAGTTGTCAAATAATTTCCTATGTGTATATGATTTAGGTTGTAAGACAAGTTATTTCCTATTATTACTTGGAAATGACTAAGTAATGTTTCCTATAAATAGGTGTGTTGGCTAACTACAAAGACACAACACAAGAAGGAATAATACAAGTTAGGAACATGTAGTCCTATACTTGTGGAAAGTGTGTTCTTGGGGGTAATAGAGGTTATACAAGGGTTGGGCTTGGGATTTAAGTTGTATTCTTGTATGTGTGTTTTCTCTCATAATAAAGAATGAGTTTTCTCTCCGTGGACGTATGAAGGGCTTGGTAAATAAGCCGAACCACGTTAAATCTTGTGTGTCACTCATATTTCATGTTGTAGCTTCTTTTTCATCCAATTGTTGTGTTCTTGATTTCTCATTAGTTGTGTTTATTCACCGTTTGATCCCAACAAATTGGTATCAGAACTTGGTTAGATTTTGATTAATTATTGAGATCAAGTGGGTTGGTGGCAATTTCTAATTCAACAATTTAATGGGTGTACAAGATTTACTCTTTCGGTTAGAAGAGTAAAGGGCATCCTTGTTCAACAAGGTTTGGCAGAAAGGTGTTGAAGGGAAATGATGGGCAACCAATAAGCATGAAGAATGATGAGTGGAAAGAGTTGGAATAGAGGTGCATAGATTCGATTTGACTCTTCATTATGAATACAACGGAATTTTGGATTATCTCCAAAAGTTTGTGTTGAAATCAAGGAGGAAGATTAGGCCCTTTTACTTCTTACCTCGGAATCCTTGATTCCTACGAAAGTGTAGTGACATCTTTGATATACGGGAAAGACACTTCGGTCCTCGAGAATGTACAATCATCTAATATCTCAATATAAAGAAAACCATAGTGAGATATAAGAAATTACGTTAATTGCTTGAGGACAGAATTGGAAATGGATGATACTGGACGGTAAATCTAAGGCAGGTGATTCAAAGGTTAAGGAAAATGGTGAAGTCCAATGTTGATTTTGGACATAATAAATCAAGTGGAGATGTTTTCACAATGTCCAAATGTTTGGATACTTCTTCCATGTTGAATTTTAGATTCTAGTTGTGTTTTACATATTTTCTCCTGGTTAGAATATTTTGATGCACTTCAAGTAAAGAAGACAAGTTTTTATCTTTGGGTGACGGCTATACATTTGAAGTCAGGGGTATTGGAGTAGCGAAAATCAAAATATTAAATGGAGTGGATCATTTTTGGGTGGTGTGGCAAATACGAAAGAATCTAAGTTTCTTTTAGTCAGTTAGACTCTAAGGCTACAAATTTTTCGTTGTTGAAGGTGGAGTCTTGGAACCACACATGGCTGGACAGTCCTGTTGAAAGAGAAGAAGTATTATGATTTGTACCATTTGGTTACCTCAATGGGTTGGAAGCCAAAGGATCCCAGATTGCTTCTAAATTGCAAATGGTGGTGAGAAGAAAATCCTATTAAAGGAGAGGGTGAATTGAGGCTCTTCTTGCGAGTCGATTGGAGGTTGGACTCAATTAGTTACACATGTTCATTTGTCGGTTGAATCAATGGGAGACAGAACTATATTGATTCGATGTGTGTAGCTAGTCACCATGTGAATTGGTGGTGGAAGGCAAATGGTTATATTTTTGGTTGGTTTGCGTTTGCTAAAAGAAATGTTCGCCAAGGTAGAGATTTGTTAGGAAATTGGCTAATTTTCTTTTAGGTAATTTCTTTTGTGTGGGGAGTAAGTAGTTTAATAGTTTACTTTTTTGGAGTAGTTGCTAAGTAATTTCCTATTTGTATAGGGTTTAGGTTGTAAGACAACTAGGTTATTTCCTATTATTACTTGGAGTGGTGACCAAGTAATGTTTCTTATAAATAGGTGAGTTGGCTAACTACAAAGACACAACACAAGAAGAAAAAATACAAGTTAGGAACCATCCAGTTCTATACTTGTGGTGAGTGTATTCTTGGGGGTGAGAGAGGTTATACAAGGGTTAGGATTGGGATTCAAGTTATTTTCTTGTATGTGTGTTTTCTCTCATAATAAAGAACGGGTAACTGAATGTGAACATAAGCTTGGTAATTAAGCCGAACCACATTAAATCTTGTGTGTCACTCATATTTCATGTTGTAGCTTCTTTTTTATTAAATTGTTGTGTTTTTTATTTCTCATTAGTTGTGTTTATTCCGCGTTTGATCCCAACATTTACAACAGTTGCAACAGTGGCCTTGACATGTGTATGCTCTTGTTTATGCTTATGTGGTTCATGTAGTTCATGTTCCTCTGTCCCTTATTCTACATGACCAACTTGTTCAGGATCTAGACAATAGTCATGCTAAAATCCTCATCAATATTTGCCACCAATTCATTGTATATCAGATCTTCATCATCCTTAGAAAATCATAATCACCATTACATGAATCCTTCGCTATCAGAGGATCTAGAATCTGCTTCGCCATCCTCATTATCTCCTTCTGTAAATTCAATATCTAAGAATGCAGTATTATTTTTCTTAAATAAAGTTCAACAATTCCATTTTGTTTCCCAATGGCTGCCATGTCCTCCACATCATCTTCTATCCCTATTTGTCTTCATCTAAACTTACCATCTACCACTGGAAATTTGTAAGTTAATCTTAATTCTGTTCTATACCCAAGATGACTAGCCATATGAACTGGAATTGAAAGTTTCATTTCAATAGGATTACAATCACCAAAATATTTCAAGCAACCTCCAACATACTTTTACTGTGTTTCTTCTATGAAAACTCCACCATGATGGACTTTAAGTGTAAAAAATCCATAATTTTGTTCAGGTTCTGTTTTCCATATAAAAACAATAAAAAATAACAAGAAGGCTTGTTAATTAGACAATACATATTCATGGATGGATACTTATGTTTGAAAATTTTGGAACATGAAAGCTACTACAAATATTATTTTTACTATAATTGGGGGACCACATGATCATAAAAAACACTTCTTATAACACAAAAAATTAGTTTAGGATCCAATACCCTACATCTTATGTTAAAAAAAAATATATCATCTTAAACTCCAACATTACAGACATAACCATACCTAATACACATCAACTACAAAAAGCCACACATAAAAGTCACAAAACATGACAAATTATTTAAGAAATAGTTAACCATTGAGGTTTGATTCTACTTACTATGATCTGCTCAAGAAACCCCATCACTCAAATTCTTCCTCTTATGCATTTTGATGGAAGATTTCACTCCTTGTTGATGATCTGGAATTATTTTTGGGTTGCATAGCTTGTTGATTTCTTGGATTTTTCAACAGATCTCCAACCCTAGTTGGTCTTTTCTTTCGCCAATTCCTAATTTTGATTTTGTCCTAATTGAACCAATACGGCTATTTTGTTTTCATATAGAAGAATAATGTGATTTTCTTATTTTGCCCCTGAGGTTGCCTGGTGTTGCAAGAAAAAGGAGAATTTTGTTGCAAGAAAAAGGAGAATTTTGTTGCTTCGCCACGAAAGGACTATTTTGGCTAAAAAAATAAAAGTCGAAGGACTATTTTGGCAAAAATAAAAAAAAAGTTGAGGGACTATTTTGGCAATTTTTTCTTTTTAATTTTGTCTTTTATATTTTATTTTTCTATTTTTTTTTAAATAAAAATAAGTTTTGGGGAATGTTATTCCATTCCAAAGTCTAGATAAAGCCACAAACTCCACTTGAGAGTTAAAGTATCCGCTACTAATAATTGATTATTGACAATTAAACCCGAATATTAAATTCTTTTGAATAAGATGATCGAACTTTATTAGCTAAACTAACATGGTTTAACTATTATACTAGTTATCATATCTAGAGTAACGTATTTTGAAATTTCATACTAATCGCTATTCTAATATTAAAAGTTCATCATATATCACGTGTCAATATGTTCAGTAGCTAAAATAAGTTATTTTTTAATTTTGTTTATACTATAAGAAATATCAAAAGTCTTTTACGACAATTAGATGTATGTCCTTTTTATGTTGTTTTATGTTCACCTCATAATTTTTTAATACATTAGTTTTTTGGGCGAAGAGAGTTTGGTTTTGAATCTAGATCAAAATGTTGTTAGTTTAAATATGTCATAAATTAAAGGGCATCATTTAAATTTAGGGGGCCAAAAAATTAACGAACTGTAAACATGGTGGACCATTGCTGCAATTTTTGGCCTCTTTTCTAAGACGGGGTTCTGATTTAAAACAACAAACAATGTGGGATTCGGGCCAATTTTGGTTTTGACTTAATGAGTCAAAGCCCAACACTTCAACGAATCACATACATCTTCAATATTGGGTCTCAAGTATTTCAGATATATTTCTCAAGCCCATAAGATTCTTTTATTCTTTAGATAACCTGGCGTAGGGTTGAATGTAATTCTGAGTATAAGGATGGAAGCCCAGTGGGTCTAGGTCAAGACTCATGTGTTTAAAGCAAAATTCAATCACAAGTAATTTAGATTTTCTAGATTCTTTACTTTCAACAATTTTAAGTTGACTTTTGCAATATAATGTAGGTAATCTTATATGAACAAGAACAATTATATCTATCATGAAATATTTGCCTTTGCATGCCAGACATTTGTGCAAAAGTAAAAGAATATGTACTTAACAACGAAATGTAATTTATGTGATAAAACGTTTCATTTATAATTTATTGATCATGAATTCGAGTGATTTTAGAGGATGAAAAAAAAATGAGTTTAAAACAAAAGAGAATATGTACTTGTACAAGTACAATGCTTTTTTTTGGACCAGACGAAAATTTAGATGCGAAGCCTAAACAACATGTAAACATTTTATTAAATCATTTAATTATTGTTTTAAATTTCAAATCCTGTCATTTCTTTTACTTCTTGTTGGGGTTAAATTAATTACCCAAGATTTTCCAAAGTTATAATATGTAACTGTCTTCCAGCAAGAGATAATCCCAATTAAATGCTTTAGATCGAATCTGTTGAACTAGTGCAACTACACGAGTAACACTTTCCTAAATGTACGTGGGTATCTCCATTTTCATAATTGAGGTAGCAAATGTTGTCCTTCTTACATAACAAACAAAGAATCTCCTGTGACATACAAATTAAACACTCCTTTTTAATTACTTGTACTTTTTTTTTTAAAAAAAAAAAGAAAAGAAAGAAAAAGAATTTGGCATAGGTTGAACTATGAGCATATGTTGCATGATTGTCAACTTGTCTGCCGTTGCATTGAGGGCATGTGGCATGTGGAACCGACAGACAAATTTATTGCACCTACGGCGGCTTAAATAGGAAGTCATTGCTGCAAGTCGTCAAACTTAAACTTTCTTTGAAATCTTAGGGAAATAATAATTCAACGAATGTGATAGATAGAGGGGCATTATACTGTTTGATCTTTTTTTACAATTTGACTAAATTAAAAAAGAAATTCTCATAATTTAAAGGTTGAAATAATTCAGTGATATCTTTATTATTTAGACGAGTAATCATTGGATGAACTGTATAATTCTTGCGTTTTTGTGGTTTACTTTAGTTTTGACACAGAACAAATGATGATTGTCCTTATAAATTTCTTCATCCATGTCTGATAGACGAGACATAATAGACTTCCCGTGTGATTTATGAGAGTAAGGATGAATACTCCTTCATGAGTAATCGTACCTGACTTGTCATTTCCTCTTAAATTCACAATGAATTTGATGTTTTCTTGATTAAGGTTCACTTTCAACTGTGCTTCGGAGATACTTTGTATAGCACCGACTACGACTTCCGAATAGATCAACTTGTTTGGCAACAACTCATCCTAAGGATGTCTTGTGTCTCACAAATTTTGTCCTAAAATATAATACTCAAAATCGAACTCCTCAAAATGCATTGAGCTTCTAAAAGCATAATACGTAGCCAAGTTTTTGTCCACCAATTCTAGTCTTTGGAAGAAACAAGTGGGGCTTGCTTGCTTGAATATTAAATGTATTTATTAGGATCAAATTGGATACTTAATCAACCCATAATCTCGATTTGACATGGAGTTTAATCTGTTCTTTTATAAGGTTCCCACACTGTGATTAATTTGACTTCAAAATGTAGTAAATCATTGCTCAAAGATGCCCCATTTGCATGGAAATACCCATAATTCAATCTCTATATGCATAATCATGGGAGAGGACTTCTAATTAGGTTTTCAACTTGCAAGATCATGTCAAATGCAGCCCTAAATATCTGATTGTCTGTGAAAGATCGTGTAGGTGCTGTTTGTATATCTCTATGTGAAGATATTAAACATTTTTTAATATCCCGGCAATATACAATTACAAATGAAATGCACGCATTCAACTAAGAAAAGAAAAAAAAAAAAAAGGTGTAATTTTGTTGGTAGTTGAGTAGCTTATCTCATAATTCACAAGTATTTAAAGTGTACTTTATTCCTATGCACTATTATCATCTCGTCCATAATAATACATACTAGCTGTCATTTGTGTGGAAGACAATAAAATGAAAATACCATTCAAACCAAATCCGCGACAAAAGCAATAAACGTAAGTCCTCGCATGTCAATTTACAATGTTCCTGTATTAAAATCATTTTGTAAATTTAGTTATATCTCAAGTAAAATTACTAAAAACTTATTGTTATTCAGTTATGTTGACGTGTTTCAATAATTTAGTATACGAAAAAAGTAAAATAAATATTATTCACAACCTATTAGAATCAAGATTTTATTATACTTAACTATTATGCACTTGATCGACATGAACAACATAATCGAAATTGCAATCTGGAAGGATTGAGTTTAGATTTCAGTGTAGTGCGACCATGGAACAGCCAACTAACTGATACTTCTACAACGTTATAAGGGTTTGATGACTCAATCTTCTACATTAATTTTGTGTTAGCTGTGGTCAACCTAGGAGACCATTTAGCGGATCAGAAATCGACTTTTAATGTGAGGACGTTCTGCAAAGTCCACGACTAGTATTCCTTGTCCCATAAACTATATATTTGTTCTGTTGAAGTCTAAAAGATTGCTTAAGAAACTAGGTTTAATTAGACAAAAAGCCATTGTTCCCAAGATACGTGAGCTATAGACTAATGCCCATTTAAGCATTAAATAATGTCATTATTGAATTGATGGGGTCCAATAACAAAGTAACACGAACAACCAAATTAGGGTTGGACGAACCATGAAAGAAGAAGTTGGAATGTTTCGAGATGGTCTTTGTAAGAAAAAAGTTTTCTTAGTCTGGACTTTGGAGTCAATACCATATCATCAAATTATCTGCAACCAGCAAACCGCCCCGTGTGCGCGAGTCGTTTTCGATGTTGGAATGATGAACAAAATTTGAAAGGGACGGTATTATTGATAAAACGATGTTCAATTATATAAATATAAAAAAATTTGTTTTTACCCATATCTATATAATATAATAAATTTAAATTATAGAATGAATTTAGATATTAATTAATAAGGTAACGTATGATATATAGAATAAACAACTTCTTTATGATTCGAATAAAAATATATGGAATTTGAAATCATATATTATTAGTCGTTTTAAACTAGTTCAAACCTTGTAAGATCTTTCCAGCCAACCAGCAGTCCTTGATCAACAAAAAGCATAAAAAAATTTGAGGCTTTGGCAATGTAATTCAAGACCCTTTAGGTTCTGTATATGCCACCGACAAAGGAACAAGTGGGATCATGCCATTTTATTTTTCAACCTAATACATCAAAATCAATCTTCCATAATTTGGAAATACAAATCCTTAGTGGACCACTTGTATTGCTCTAGAATTTTCTTTAACGATGTTGGATTGTTATTAATTACTAGTATTTCCATATATACTACATTAAATTTGCACATGAATCTTGACCAACCAAAGTTATAAAGTCCAAGGCTCAAAAACAAAAATTATTTTAAGTCTTCCAATCAGTATTGAGTCTTCTGTTATAATTTTTTTCTGTAATAATTATGTTATACTATGTAATGGGGTGATACGTGTCTCTCATTTAATATTTTCTTATATTAAAAATATACAAATCACCTCATGATATAACACAAATATAACAAAAAAAATATAACAGAAGATCCAAAATCCTTCCCGTCGCAGTTTACCCTAGTAACATGATTGGGAAGAAAACCACTGGCGGTTTACCACTTAATAGGTGTAGGTTTTCCTTTATATTCCTTGGTCGAATTAACACATGGCTCAAAGTGAAATGCATGAGTACCATTGCCACTCCTGCTTGTTTTATTGTCTTATTTAATATCCAAAAAATAACGACCAAATTATGGACGATTGATTATTGACGAAAAAAATTTTACGTACACTTAGCCCAAATAATTTTATTCCAAACTTGAAAAACATTAAACGTCACTACTTAATTAATTTTTTTGCTTTCTCTACCCGTGCTGTCTCTTTGACATATAATTTATAAATATTCCATATTCAGGGTTACCGACTCCGCATCATAGCGTGTGTGATTTCAGTTTTTGGATCTTTCAAACTCAAGAAATCCCTAATTTTATAGAATTGTTAAGATGAAATTATAATGCTGAGTCTGTAACACAGACAAACTTTCAATTTCCAGCTATCCTATTTAGCCTTGTTATTTGTGCTATGCAATGCATTGTATTTTTTTTTTAAATTTTTTTATATGAAATGAATTGAAGTAAGGGTGATGAAGAAAACACTATTATTTTTTAGCGACAATATAGCCTTTTATTGATTAGAAACTGTAAGCTTTATACGAGAAACCTAAACAAACAAACAAATCAAACATTATTCTTAAATAAGGTTAGTTGCATAAATTATATTACGCTATTACGCTCTAAATGAGTTATATATATATATATTATAAATTACCCACTAAATCTTTTTCCTTATATCAAAAGCCTAAACCACAAAATACATCTATTCACTACATGAATAGTCTGTCCATATAATTAACTACGAAAAAATGAAGAAAACAGTTAGTACTGGGTGTGTTCGTTTGGACTGAAAATATTTTCCAGAAATTTTTTTTGTGCCAAACACCGGAAAATATTTTTCGGTGTAAAATATTTTCCAATTTTCCTTCCTCTGGCTGAAAATAACTTACGAAAATTTTGAGCGTAAGTTATTTTTCGGATAATTCAAGAGTGACATTAAACCTCATATACTTACTTTTATAATTTCGTTTGCTAAACTTATTTTTGTTTTTAATTCTTTTTAATTCGTTTTTCTCTCAATTATGGGTCCCACGCAAATATAACTATCATTATGCATATTTTACTACTATATTGTACTATCATTTAATTTTGAATAAAATTAATTTTTTATTAATCACAATTACTTGTAAGGTATTTATTACCATTGTTATAAGTTTTTTTAAATTGCATCCATAAAATTAAAGATAAAACCGTTAAAATTTTTTATTTCAAAATATTTTCATTTTGTCAACCAAATATCGAAAAATTGTATGAAAAATAGATTTTTTCATGTAAAATATTTTCAAAGAAGAAAATATTTTCAATTCAAACGAACACACCCTAAGTAACGATCGTTCTCCCGTCTAATTATATATATATATTTAGTTTAGTTTACTTCAGTTACCTTAAAAAAAATTGTATATTTAGTTCATTCACTCAATAGGAAAGTAGTAGTAGTATTAATTATTTTTGTCCAAATTGATAGTTCGTTAAAAACTAATATTCCTTGCCGTCCATAATGAATTATGAAATGGCACCACGTACGGGCAGAACTCACAGATTTTACTGTTAATGTTGGATGATATCGGGCATCAGTCCAGCATTCGTCTGCTTGTTTAGGGCATTGCCTCGGTTCTCTCTCATCAAAAGACTAGTGAGGAGAAAGAAAAAAAAAAAATTCAGTACGTCTACTTTTAGCATTTCTATTTGCTCTTCACAAGCTCGAAGACATACCCAAAAGGCCAATGCCGAAGATTTCAGAAGGAAAAAGGTGAAAAATTATCATCTTAACTTTGCATCATTGGATTGAACTAGTCCACTATACTAGTCATACATGTCCGAGTAAAATTTTTTACATAAATCTGATCCATACTACAATATATAAATTTTTAATTCTAAAAAGTCGCATTACTAATAGATTCGATTTAAGTAACTATTTATCTATATAAAAAATATTATTAGATAGATCAAATTTAACAAGTTCACGATAAATTTCCGTGCATGCACTTCCATTTATTATTTTTGTTTCTCATTCACGTGTAAATTCATTTATACACTGGTAAATAGTTCTTGATTGACATGTAAAAGGCTGCGAGTACGCTTTTTACAGAAAATTGTTGGATCTGTTACGTAGTCAGTCAATGTACATGAATAAAACTGTAGCAGTTAAAACCTAGCTATACTTCATTCATTGTAAACTACTAACATACAAAATACTAATGGACAAAAAGTAGAGAGAGAGAGAGAGATGGAAGCGGTTTTAGACTAAGTGATCTTGTGGGCTGAGAAGAGATAGTAGTTTGGACTTTGGAGATCAAGAAAGTGAGGTACATAAATCTAGTTGTGGTGTTGAAATAATTATGAAATAATCCGCCGCGGTTTTCACATTTGTACTAAGAATTTCTTCACTTTTTTGTCTTTTTTCGTTAATAGTTTATTTTCTTCAAAATAGACTAGGTCAGTTGTGTTACAAATCACTAAGATTAGTGACTGATTATTCGTTTGAAAAAAAAAAGCTAGGTTAATTAATGATGGATCAGTCTTCACAGCTAGCTTAGTCAATTAATGAAAGATATAATCTCCATCCCCACAATGCATATGGGATTGGATCTTATTGGTGTTTTAAAAACAAAAACGATAACAGTCAGTTACACGTTAATTCTTATTATTTTGTATGTATGTGATGTATGATTGAAAGTTCAAAATTACAATTTGTAATACGCAATTTATATATGTGTATATTCTAAATGTATAGTTAATATTAACTAGTGGTGTGTTATAATTTTTAACAAGTCAAGTTTTTGATGTGTCTAAAAGATCTTATGTGATACTTGCAAGCGTACTGCACACATGATGATAATTCGAGTAAAACATGCTAATAATTGTCCTTGTTTCTCTTTTTCCCTTTAATAATTAGTCTCTTTCCTTTAGATTTTAAATTTTTTAACAAATCTGAAAATTAAGACAAATTTTTTTAAAAAAAATTAAGCTTGCTTTTGTTTCACTGCCTTAGACACTCGGGCATTTCTTACCGGCGTCCTCTTTCATGGCGATAACACTAGTTGGTTCAACTCTGATTGAATAGTAACAAGCTGTTATGATATTTGAGTTCATTAATAATCAAGAAAATCGATAAAAAAAAAAATGCAAACAAAATTGATAAAAAATCAAATAAAAAACAGTTATGTAATTTGAATCATTACTGATTGAGAAATAGATTAAAAATTCAAATTAAAAAAAAATAAAAAAATAAAAGCTTCAATCCAACCTTATTATTACTATACAATTCATTTCTTTAGCCATTAGCAAATAATTAACCAAGCTCATCAACCAATTACTACAATATCTATCTATCTATATATATATATATATATATATATATATATATATATATATATATATATATATATGTTCAACCCTAAAATTTTAATCTTTATCATTCCAGATCTAGTCTTCTTTGTGCATGCTTTTGATCCCCAAAAAATTTAGGGTTAATTACACTTTAGGCCACTGAACTCATACCCCAATTATATTTTGCCTCATATAACCCAAACAATATAGTTTATAAATATAAATAAATGATGTGAAAATTTATTTTTGACAAAACTACCCTCCAAAAATTGGGGAAAAAGTTATTTTTCATTTATTTAATTTTAATCATTCCATATTACCATATTTTTCAAAAATTGTCACATTTTTCTTAACTAATTTATACATTGTTTTCTTCATTTCTAAAGTAAGCACAAAAAGAAAATTTTTTATAAATATATTTCGTTGATTTTCGTTTGTATAGTAACTAAACATATTAAAATAAATTAATAAGTAAATATTTTCTTACTAATTTTTATTTTCAATATGTTTAGTTGCTATAAAAATAAAATTACTTCATGGAACAATTTTAAAAAAATTGACATGGAATCACTAATAATTAATACATGGAAACTAACAATATCCACAAATTTTTTGAGGGTATATTTAATTAGTGAAAACAAATTTCTCTTTATATATTCTCTAATATATTTACTCTTTTAGAAGGATCTTTCAGAAATATTGTTTTGGTTCATAGGGCAAAATGCAATTAGAGTTTAAGTTTAAAAGATAAAGTGTAATTAAACCAAAAATTTATATCCTCAAAGATTTTTGTTCAATCTCTTCCCATCCCCCATGGTCGTAGCAATGCTGCATGTCGGGGGTGCTACTATGTTAATTATGTTTAGAGTAATACATTGTTATTTTGATAGTATTATTTGACTCAACATGTTTTGATGTTTTTGGATTGGATCTATAGAAAACCAGGTAACTGAACATCTATAGTTTTGTACGATCTATATGCAATCTATGGGCGCTGTTTTTGTGCTCCCGGATTGTGAGGATATTTCCATTACATTTCTACACGTCAATGTAACTTAGATTAGGAACCAATTGACTATATTAGATTTTTCATGTGTTCAAGTGGAAATATTCTTCTCCAAAACACCTTTTTTTTTTTGGTACTTGTTAAAGCAGAATTCAATTAAAGGGCAATCCAACTGAGAGTAATTAGAGATCCCAAGGAACCTCAATTAATTCTGTCCTTTATTAGTTGCTTAGAGAACCACAATTAACGTTTTATTGATTCTTGATCGACGTTGGAAATTCATGAAATTTTGTTTACTTAACCCGCAAAAAAACGATCCATTAACTTAATTTCTGATTACCTCTTTTTCTCATTCTCAGAAGGATTTTACATATACAGAGAGAAACTTGAAAGCTTGCTTGATTGCATTTACAATAATACGTCCTTGGTTATACATACAAATATATATAGTCTTATTTATTTATTTTTGGTTACATCCATGCAGATTAGCCGAAGGAAAGTTTAGTGATCACTGATTATTACTTCATAAATCCTTAAGCTGAAAATACTAATTAATCATCGTTAGGAGGGGCAAACCTCAAGATTTTGAAATTTTCCTCTTGAAAAATATTTATTTTCAGTGCGCTTCTTTGAAAATTTGGATTTCTACACTATCATTTATATATACATATATTCACCCCTAATGCCTAGTTTTTGCATATCTTTTTCCCTCTTTCTTTGGATGTTACTAAGGTATATTTTCGTAATTTATAAGTAATTGTTGCAGATCGTTCACCAACACGAGACACAAAGAAAACACATGGTCTGACATATATACGTATCACTAGTTCCAATTACAATAAGCTGGCAACGGATATGAACAATTTGCCATAAGCCAATGCATTATGTTTCTTAATTAATTCACATTCTCTTGTAATATTTGACTGAAATCTTTTAGTTCACACTTGGCAACCCGAAAATCACTTGGCCAGAATTGAGCCTTGCCAAATTTTACTTATCCAATTGAACTAAAACGAACTGATAGCATATGGCTGAGATTCTCCCTAGCTATGGCCTGCATTTATATAAAGAACCAAAATATCATCCACAAAAATATAGTAATAATATGATATGATAACATAGGAATCCTACCTTTTTTTGGTAATAAAAAAATAGGGTTCGCCCTCGTTATAGGCTCCTAGGGTAGAAAACAACAAGCTATACTAGGATATCTTTTAATTTTTTTTCCTTAGTAATCTTCTTTTCAACCTTCTTGCCCTGAATTCTAAATGCTTGGCTGCAAATCAAGACAACTATAACCATATAATGGCTTGCAAGTCATTAATGTGGTACGTTGCTTTTGTGATGCGGGATCACACGTAAAAGGAGAGAAAGGTTAAGAAGCAATAAATTATCAATCCTTATATATAGATTAAATATTAAGTAAGTATATAATTCATTTTTGTTATTAGCTTATAATTATTTTAACGTAAGACAAACTAATTTGCGGTCCGAATAACTTTTTTATTTTAATCAAAACTGTGAAGCCTAATGAGATGATTATATTCATCGAACCATAAATTAATCTCGTTACTTAAAAAAATTAATCTTGTTTCGACAACATTCATCCTACATTGTCATGGATAAATAGTGAAATGATTTGGACATCTTCTTCGCTCCACTAATTAGTAATCGACTTTAGTAAACTAAAAGTTTACCTACCAAGAAAAATGATAGTAACAAACTAGGTTGATAATAATAGCCACCTTAATTAAGAGTACTTTGTTATCATGGTTCATCATAGTTAATAAAATTTAGGGTCTTAAGAATTCTATATAGAAAATGGATTAAGAAAAGACTGGATGGACAACTGCCCCGTGATGAAAATTACCAATCATAGTAGACCGATTAAGCCAAACAGTCCCAATTTTTAAATATTAGCCATAGGGTTTCCGTACGTATATTCTTGTACTTGATAAGACATATAACATCACCCAAAATATATTGATTAAGAAATAGTTTAGTTTCAGTAGCACATTAATTAGCACATTTAATTACGTCTTACGACTTCATATTCCATACATTTGCTATTTTAATTCCTACAGTTGGGCTAGGTGTAAAAGAGAGTGAAGTAGAGGTCATCAACCCTGACTATAATTGCTGTCTAAAGTTCACTTCATGTAGCCGCTTTTGTTTTTGTAAACATTAGATTTATTTTAACCAAGTTAACTAATTACTCTTTTTTTTTTTTTTTTTGGACTAATTATTCTTTTTCTTTCTATGAAAAAGTTAGAACTTGATTTGATCGCGAATGCATTACTTATTGTGCTTGACAATGAAGTGTATGACATTTTTTCGGTCACTTGTAGATCATATGTTCGAGTCAACAAAAATAGATATAGATTTATTTTTTATTTTTTAATAAAAGAGAGCATTCGTTATTGGAAACTTAGTAAAGGAAACTTAGTAACATATTTACAACATTTTTTCTTTTTTTTTTTTTGGGTAAAGCAAGTTATCGAATTCTCACTAAATTCTTTTAATACTTCTTGAAAAGAATAATTATCAAAAGCTAAGAGTATACAAATATTTGAATGGGATATAACATATATATATATATATATATATATATATATATATTTTAAAAAACAAGAGATAGGATAAATTCATGGCTGTTTAATGAGGAAAATACTTAGGTAGACTTGGTCTTTGACCCCACCTGTAGACTCTGTGATCAGGATTAAATTTTAAAAAATCTTGCTTACATCCGCTGATGTCATAGATTCTCTAAAATTTAATCCACAACACAGGGTCTACAAGTGAGGTCAAAAACCGTGTCTATCTAAGTATTTGCCTTTTAATGATTACAAAAGAGTTGACAAACCCTTGTAGGTTTAGTTAGTAATTAGAAAGGTGTTACAAAAGAAATGTTTGATCAAAAAAGGAATATAAAAAAACACACACACACACACACAAAAGAAGAAAGGAATAGAAAAGGCCCACAGACTCGCTGGATTGCAATTTTGAACTAAGCCAAAAATGTTAGTTGAAGCATAGAAATTTATAGGATTAATTTCAAATTACCCCTTAATGTTTCGGGTTATTATCATTTTAGTCCCTAACGTTATTTTTTAGACATTTAAATCATTCCGTTAAATTCAACTCAATTTTGCTACTTATTTTGATGAAAATACCCTTATAACTTTGTTTAAATAAAATATTATATTTCTACAAATATCATTATCTTTTTTCTTCTTATCCAACAATTTTTCATGAAAATTGAAGGGTAAAAAGTTTATTTTAGCTGAAAAATCTAACACAGTTAGTTTTGACTGTTTATCCAGGACTTAAGTGTCTAAAAAATAATATTAAGAACTAAAGTGACAGTAACTTTAAATGTTAAAGGGTGAAGTGAAATTCACCCAAAATTATATTGGGTCCCAACTCGGAAAAATTCTCCCACATCACACATAAGAAGTGAATGTGAGTCTGTGTGTGCGCGTTGGTTTTGTTTAGATTTCATGACAAGCCAAATATGAAATAACCAATAAAGTCTACAGGAGTTTATGGATACAAAGAACCTGACATGGTCTATGATGCTAATTCCATCCTTTTCGGTTCAGACAGAAATGTGGGTCAAAGTTTTCAGAGTTTCACATTAAATATTAACTCCGTTTGATCCAGCAGATTTCGGTGAAAATGACGTGAAATCACCCAGAGAGGGAAAGAACAAATGAAGCAATATGAAAAAGCAGATTCCATTTAGAGATGGCAGTGGGTCGGATTATGGGTCGGATTAACCCGTCGGCCTGACTCGCCTAGCCCATTTTCAATCGGCCCGCCCATATTACTGTAGTAATTCGGTCCTAACTCAGGACCGGGAATAGGACTGGACCAAGGAGTTTCAGCCTGCGGCCAGACCCGTATAATTAACCGTAACCGATCCCGGTCAACGGTTTAACCCGTTGAATCAGATAGAAAATCCAACAGGTTCAGCCTGCGGGTCAACCCATTGGAAATTATTTTTTTTAAAATTTTTTTCTCTAAAATTTAAAAGGCTATTAATAACAGTTTTACCCCTCCAACAACTATAAAACGGTTAGTTTTTGGGGGTAATGTTGGAAAAATTTTTATTATATGATTAACAAATAATAAGTTATAATAATAAGTATTGACTTATACAACCAGGAAATAACTTGGTCAAATAAGTACTAATTTGGAATAAAAAAGTACTAATAACTAATTTCGAATTTTGGTTTTTGAATATTAACTAAAAACTTTAGTTTCGAATAATAAGTATTAGTTTGGATTTTGAACTTTAGTTATTAATAACTTGGTCTAATATATAAGTACCAATTTGGATTAATAAAGTACTATTAACTAGTAAGTAGTAATTCAAACAATTAATAAGTTATAATTTAAAAAATTACTAATGAATAGTAAGTAAATGATTTTAAATTAATAAGTTATTAATTTTAAAATAATAATTAATAAGTAATAATTTTAAATTATATAACTTATTAACAAGTAAAATTTTAAATTTTTTGAAAAAATAATATTTAAAATTTAAGTAAGAACTTAAATTGGAGGGCCAGCACGTGGGCCACAGCCCTGCTAGATATACGGTTACAAGCCACCCCTTCCGGCTAGGCTTGTAAACGGGTCGGTCTCTTAGCATAGATCCAGACCCGGATCTGATTAATATAACTGGATCCGGATCTCCGACGGATCTACAAAAGTAGATACATATCTAGATTCGTCGGGTCTTGTTGGATCCGAATCCGGGTCTCAATAATTTTTTTATAACTTTTAAAATTATATATAAAACTATTTCAAATTATCGAATTTTTTTTATTTTTTTAATTATACAAAAGTATTGAGTTCATAATTAATATTTATGCATATATTGTACATTAAATATAAATTACACGGGCAATTTACACAATATATACGTATATATACATATAAAATAACACTAATATATAATAATTTTATTATATATTAAATATTTTAATCGGATCCGGGTATTAATTGGATCGGAACACCAAAATCCAGATTCGACTTGTTTATTATAATAGTTAAATATTATTATTGAGTCCGGATCGGATCCGAGTAATCGAAATTTACTATAGATTCAAACCCGAATAAACGGGTCCGGATCGGGTCGGGTCCGGGTCTAGACCCTACCCATTGACAGGCCTACTTCCAGTCCGGCCCACCAGCTTGCTCCAACCCGCCCCTTGACAGGTTATCATGAGTTTGAACCGACGGGGGCTTCCAACCCGACTTGACCCACCGCCACCTCTAATGCCATTATAGCATTGGCATGTTTGTGGTGTTAAAATTAATCAAACTATTAGTAAAACATACCATAATATATACATTAATCCATTTCATTAACAAACTATGTCGCGTTACGTTGAAATGCTGTGGAATGATCAGAATACCCCTACATTCTGAAGAAGGAAGAGAGGAATGAGGGTATTTTTTATTATTTCACTATATTTCCCCGATAACATTAACGTTTTTACTGTGACAACAAAATTTACTCAATAGTTACATGTTTGGTTCATAATGCACGAGGCCAGGAATTCATTCTTTTTACTTCTCTTCGTGAGTAGTTCTTTGTTCATTATTTTGTAATGCACAATGATTAACACCCTGGTTGGATCATTTATAAACTAAGGGTTCATTTGGAAAGCAAGGGATCCCTTGCTTTATTAATGATTTAACTCTTGTTATCAGTTACTAAATAATGCGAAATGACTAGTAAAGAATTTTTCACTCCTAGTCTCTCCCACTATAAAAAAAAAAGTCCAAATGGCTGCCTACCTTACTCGTGTTACTATATATATTCTTAAAGTCTTGTGCAACTTCATTTCATCAAGATTTGTCTTTGGAAGATTACTAGCTTTAAGCTTTTTCCTAAAAGTAAGGCAGAGAGAGAGTGTGTGTGTGTGAGAGATAGAGAAATGGAATACTATAGTGATGAACATAATTTCTTGGAGGAGTTATTAGCTCTTGGAAGTGAATTCCCTTGGGAAGCTTCTAATATTCCTATGGGGATGAATCATGACGAGTTTCACAACAATGAGTGGAGTAACAATCTTGTCGAATTTTTTTGGTGAAATAAACTCTATACCTAATATTCCTCCTCCAAATCCATCTTTTGAAGGTTATAGCAGTAATTCTTTACCAATTGATCAAACTCATCGAAGTTTGAACCATAATAATTCATCATCATTTGGTGAATATTATGGGCATTTTGGAAATGAGTTTTCACCTCCAGAGCTAACAGATTCATTCCCTTCTCAAGAAGATTTGTCCATTATGGATGAGGAAGATTATCAAGGTGGTTTATTAATTTCTGGAAATAATAATAACTGTCTTGAGAATTTGGAGGTCATGAGAGCAGCACCAATGTGTAAGGTGGAGCTGCTGCAGGAGCCATTTCAATCAGCTGAAACTTCAACACCATTGTTCAATATGGGGGTGGATTTTGCAGCTGAAAGAAAGAACAAATCAAAGAAGTTAAATGGAGAGCCCTCAAAGAACCTAATGGCTGAGAGAAGACGAAGGAAGCGCCTCAATGACCGGCTCTCAATGCTCAGATCAGACATTGTTCCTAAGATCAGCAAGGTAATATATATATATATATATATATATATATATATATATATATAAATGTATATGTATCACTTCATTTCTTGATTATTTTTCATGTTTATGAGTTTCATAGTAATCATGGTATTATGATTTTTCTCTAATTATACACAAGGAGAGGGGTGTAAAGGAAAGAAAACGGTCCACAGCCTCACCTGTGAAATATTAGGGTATAAACAAGATTCACAATCATTTATATATATATATATATATATATATATATATATATATATATATATATAAAATTATACATCATTTAACTCACGTTGTTCTTGTTTAAATCACAATGCCCAAAAGCAAAGTAATAGAATGAGTTTATGTAATAATTTTCCGAAAAAATAAGCGGATGGGTGTTAGGAGATGAGAATCGAACCATCATTCTAATACAAGATATAAAATCTCTTAATTATTGGGCTAAATTATTGGGCTAAATCAGGTCTCTAATCTCTACTACTAAGAAGAGTTGAATATATAATTTGAAGAGCTTTATGAATCCAAATGATTGCATATTTTGCTTTGATAGATGGACAGAACTTCTATACTTGGAGATACTATAGATTACATGAAAGAGCTGCTAGAAAGAATCAACAATTTACAAGAAGAAACATACGTCAAAGAATCTAACCAACCAAGCTTGATGAGCATCTTTAAGGATGTGAAGCCCAATGAACTTTTGGTGAGAAATTCACCTAAGGTAAATACTATTTAAGTTCATGTATATTCAGAGATTTTTACTTCACTTTTTATTGTGAAGTACTAAAATTACTAAATCTATTTACCTTAATTACTTTTCTTGGTAGTTTGACGTGGAAAGGAGGAATAATAATGATACCCGGATCGATATTAGCTGTTCAGGGAAGCCGGGTCTGCTGCTTTCAACCTTGACTACTCTAGAAGCACTAGGATTGGAGATTCAACAGTGTGTGATTAGTTGTTTTAATGATTTTACAGTGCAAGCTTCATTTGCTCTGAGGTAAATAATCTTTATTTAATTACCCTATAGCTAATTAATTTTGCTTTGGTTAATTTTGCAAAGTATCTCTCATCTTACTTCCTGTTGCACTCCCCATTCCATTAATATTGAACTATCAATATTTTTTTAAATATAATTATAAATTGTAATAGAAGAAACTTAACTGTTCATCAGCTAATAAGATAAGAAATAAAATAGAAAGTGGGATAGAGAATCTCTATTGGGTTATTAGTTGAAAATCCAATGTACTTATTTATTAGTTGAAAACCCAATGTACTTCATTAATTACCCTTAAAGCCAATATCATGATAATACTAATACAATTTAACTATTTTCTTTTTTGAATATTATCAGGAATTGGAGCAAAGAGGGATTTTAAGTACGGAAGATATCAAACAGGCACTATTTAGAAATGCTGGATACAGTGGAAGATGTCTTTAGCCACAAACAAATATTAAGAGGGAAAGTGAAAAATGTGGTGCTATTAAATTCGTTTGTAAATAGATGATTCTGAATCTGAATCTTGGACTTGTCACAAATTATTGATGAAAGGTTGGCAGTGAATTTTTGTGATTTTTATTATAAGTAGAAAATAAGTGAGTTTTTTTTTTTCCCTTGTATATACCGACAAATAATCGGTTGCTTTTTATCTTAGCCATCAGAAAAGTATGACTAGTCTAGTTAGTCTGGATTTCTATGTTTCAGGTCCACGCTGTGTTTCAATGATTTTGACTCCTTCAATTTTAAATAATTCAAATTTCTTGTATAGTATTATAAATATTTTAAGACGTCATCTTACATTTGAGATAATGTGAAGTACCTAATTATTTATGCCAAAAACAAAAAATAAAAAACTTGTACTACCATTCATTTACACGGGGTAAGTGAAATAAATTCTAAAAATAAGATTACTGTCTTCCTTGCACAAGTAGATCCATGATGAATTTGTTTGAGATTTTCAGATAATATGAGATGCTTTTCTTCTCTTAAAATTATGGTCTTAGATATTTTGAACTGTGAGCACTATCTTACTTTACATGAACTTGAACACGTATACTAGAAGTTTTTTATTTCGGATTGAAGCAGTTATTTGATATGCTTTGTAGTTGTTTGTGAATCAATAAAAGTATTGTTTGTGGAGTGAAAGGCTTATTTTTCAGAAAAATAAGAAGTATTATTTTTTGATGAGAGGATGATTTACTTCACATGAAAGAATGTCATTAGTTTAGAAGTAATTACTAGATATGTCAAATAGTTGCTTCAACTCAAAATAAAAATTTTCAACATATACCATTATTACGAAAAATAATAATAGAAACCCCATGAACCCAAAAAAACATAATAACATGATGAAGTAATAAATTTTTTTTAATTTTTAAAAAACCTAGTTATTAGAGTGCCTGTGAAAAGAAGTCCAATTTTTGGACTGACGACAATGGGAGTCGAACCTAGATCTTTTCGATAATATGTTTGCCCTAAATTAAACTCTGTTGACAGTTTAAAAAATAAAGATAAATAAATAAATAAAAGAAAAATAAGTGGTTCTTGTTCATGATATCGACGTGTAAGTTTCCATGTCTCCAACTTACCAATACATGCAGCTACCGCTTCTGTTATAATTTCTCGACATCCATTTTGCGGACAAGTTGCCTTCCGATGCTCATCTTTACCTATGTCCTCGTGTGCGAAATAATCCAAAACCCATTAATGTTGAACACAATACTAGTGTGGGAATGTTTTTCTGTATCCTTTTTCATCTGGTTTGATTATAATATGAAAAAAAGTTTTTATTATTAGATTGTTGAATAATTAAAAAAAATTAATGAATCTCATATTTTTTTAATCATTTCAACGATTTTAATATTTACTCTGAATGATAGATGAGTAGCATATAACAGTGTTTGTCACATACTAGAGCTTTGTTGCTAGGAAAATATATGGTTGCTAGAGCTATAATCAAGCTTTAATAAGTTAGACAATGCTATGTTCAATTTTGTTTCGTTAAACAGAGACAACCTTGTTTGTATTCGTCTCGAATTTGAGTCGATTTTAAAAAGTGATGATCAAGTTTGGCTTGAATGTTTAGTGATTTGTTTGAGAAAAGTTTGGCTTGACTCATTATTTTTAAGCTAAGTTCGAACATATTTATAATTCGTTTGTTTGTGATTGTCACCCTAATTTACTATTTTTTTATCCTAAAATTTTGCTTTATAAGAGTCTAGAATTCAATTATGATGTTTAGATGATATGATGAGGATACTTATTACAATTGTTTAGAAAGTGATTTTTAACTTGCAATTCAAAATATATACAAAAAAAATAAGAAAAAAGAGATTGAATAAGGGAAATAACTAATAAATAGAAAAAATAGAATATGCTTTATACAATTATATTGCCTACTTTTAATGTTCTATTTTATATTCACAAACTTATTAAATCGGACAGTATAAGGATCATATTTGCCAGCCTCAAATGTTGTACAAACTTAGATTAATAACTCAATAAACAAATTTGAACGAATTTATCTCAAACCGAATTCAAATTGAGTACCAAGCTACTTAAATACATTTACAGCCCTATAGCTGCTTGAAAAAGTTGAACTTAACTACTATTTCCTTGTAACTAAAAATATATAGCAGAGATTTTCTATTGGGCCTTGTGACAAAAATATTTATTTCGGTTGCCCTAATTTCTTTTTAAGCTCATCCAGTGAACCATACATCCTCTTTTGGGCTCGTAAGGTCAATTGCAAATTTTGGCCAGAGACTTGACTTTCTGGAAATTTAGAAATTAGTGCTCTAAAATGCTGCCACTATCTCTCACGTTTGAATCGGGAGTCGTAGGCCGCTTGGCCCCTTAATTACATGCATGGTTGAAGAATAAAATGGCTAGTAGGCCAGTTGATTGATGCTGCTGAAATTGACTTGAGCTAACCAAATAAAAGGATTTTTTATTTCCATCTGTGAAAAACAAAAGGAAAAACAGTAAACTAAAAAGATTTGTTACTATTTTTTTCCCCCATCTCCTTGAAGGTAATTCTAATTGCATTATCCTGAGTATGTTTCAGGAAAACCTCCCATTACCTTGGAATAATGCATTTATTCACCACATTTTTAATTACTCATTCCATTCCCTTTTAAGTGTCGTCTAAGGTTTGGATACATAAATTAATATTACTATTAAATAGAAGAAATTCTAGACAAAATTAATCTTGCATGATTAAATTATCTTTTTGACTAGTAATAAATTAAAATAATTCTAACATTAATGCTCTTCCTTACACTATTTTCTCTTTCCCAATCTCAAGTCCCTTCATCTTCAGTAATTAATAAAATTGGAAAGAAATAAGAATAAAATTGATAAAAAAAAATAATTAATATTTCATTAAACTTATAAAATGACACTTAAAATAAAATAATTTCTTTTTTCACTTTAAAAAAAAAACGAAAGTTCACGGGCTTTGATAACCCAATTTTATTCATGTTAATGCGCATCGTCGAAGTTCAAATCATGATTACGTATAATTGACGAGAAGAAAACATGCGTACGGAGGAAGATCAAAACCCTTGAATCAGGATTCTGCCAGTTTCAAGAGCCAAGAGTGGAATCACCTAATTTGATGATATAGGCGGCGAAAAACATTCTATACATGTTTTGTAAATAAAATCAAGCTATCCAAATACTTGAATTAAACTCGATGATGGGTAAGAATTTATTTAAATTTAGTTTGTGAGTAATTAAATTAAACATGAATAAAATTTAATAATCGTCAAATTTTTTAATTTGGTTTGAATTCAATTAGATAATCTTAAAGTTTTAGTGTTGAAACCTTATTTTACAAGATTATCTACGAAAAACTGTTCATGTATCAACATTCCAGTTGCTATAGCTGAGTAGAGATCAAGAGCTATTCATCTTTGCATGAACATGTTCAACTTAGAAAATGATTGTAAAAGTAAAATAGGCAACTACTCCACTATTTTCTGCCACGAAATAAATTGGTGAAACTAAACATTCTGATCATATGAGAATTTCAAACATTACAAATCTTCAGGGGGTCCAATGTATCTGTACTAGGCAAAATTGATATCATGAAGAGATTGAGCCTCGTTGGGATCCATAATAAGTATTCGGACATGACGTGCATCAATCCTCGTCATCCTATGGGACATTAATCATCCTACACTGTTAAAAAAAAGTACATCTATTATAAAAATTAATAAAATAATAATATTATTGATATGTCATTAATTTTTTTTACAAAAAATGAATAACGTCTGGCTAAGTATCTAATTTTAATTGGTTAAAAAAAAGTCTTTTTTTTTTTTTTTCATTTTGTCATAGAGTGAAAAATTAAGAAACCCTACCAAAGAAAACTAGCACGCGTACACAGAAATATACTCCCTTTGTTCCATCCTTCTTGTCACTTTTACCTGTTTTCTTGAAATTCACTTTTTATATATTTTTTTAATAATTTTGAAAATTCAAGTTTATAAATCCTAGCTGGCCCTTGCTGAGAACTTTAATACTTCGATCATATATATTTATGAAAAACCAAATAAATCGTATTAAATTATTGATAACAAAATATTTTAATTTGACCAAAAAATCAGGAAAGATGATAAAAAGAACGGGGCAAAAGAAATAGTAAGAATCCCTTGAAGTGTTTGTTCTCCGTAGTTAGCTAAATAAAGTTGGGAAATCCCGAAGGCCTCAATATATTAGTGTTGTCCCGTCTTAGAAAAAACTAATGATTGACAAAAACCATTAAATATTGCCTCACACTCTCATTTTTTTCCAGTCCACCAAATGGTACCATCCCACCAATGTCACACCATTAATGGGAGCATATCTAATCATGGACAAGGAAAGAAAGGGTACGGATAAATATACAGCCAATATCCTTCGGGTAATGATAATGCCACAGCATAAATCTTATTGCCACAGTAAATTTGATGCCAAAATCACCAAATTATCCCTATACTCTTATTCTCTTCATTAATGACCAAGTTATTTTAGTAATTTTGCAGTAAATTTTCTGTGGCAATAAGGTTTAGATTGCTGTGGCATTGTCATTGGCCATATCCTTAACCACAAAGTCCTTCCTGTCATCCTAACTAGCTAGGTATTACGGGCGGACGTAAAAGTTAAATATTGAGGAACAATATTTACAAAGCAAATAATTAAGTAGATCTGATTTTTTATTTCATTTGTAAATTCTGTGGTGTGAATTAAATTTTAAAGAATCTATAACATCAGTTGATGTAAGCAAGATTTTTTAAAATTTAATCTTGATCACAAGGGTCTACAGGTAGGACCAAAGATTTGGTCTACCTAAATATTTTCCTATTTATAATGTTATTTATTTAAAAACAACTTATATATCTTTTTATACAATTTTGAAAGGGTAAAGTATGATTTTTATAAGAGTAAAATTCAATTTCTAAATTTTTTTGAGAAAGAAAAATGACATTCCTGAATTCTTGAGGGTGCCCGCCCTAATGATTTGCTAGTGCTACGTACTAGGAGTTATAACGGTGTATATATATTTTTCACCTTCAAATATTCTAATTTTTTTTTGGGTGATACTACTCGAAACTTGTGAATCTTGTGATAGAAACAAGTCGCATAATTATTTTCTTATATCGTTTAAAATATTTAATTTTTATTTAAATCATACAATTTTAAAGTGAGACAGTAAATCGTATCCATATAAGTGTGTATGATAATACCACAAATCATTTCAGTATTGACACCCTTTTGATCTATATGTACAACTCAAACCACCAATACTACAACTACACGAAGCTTTGATATTTCTAAATTATGCAATAGTACGTGAAGAGATTTTAAATGGCAAATGAAGGATCTTCCAGGCCAGCTATAAGTTTTCCTTCAGGTCTAGCCCTTCTTATAATTTTGTTAATTTGCATTAGCGGCTTCTTTTATTGTTGCTACAACTGGAATAAGCTCCGAAGCCTTCTTCAACTTTCTTCCATGCCCCAAGACACTGAAGAAAATCATTCAGATTCGACTCCTACCCATTCTAATATTATTAAGGTACAAAAGCTCTCTCTATCTGTCTCAATTAATTATTAATTATTTTCTTCGAAAAATATTTTCTCTTTTTTTTTTTAAAAAAAAAAAAAACAAGGAAATTTATTTACAGAATCGTAAATTCATAGTCACTTATCAAAGTTACTCTACGTGGTAAGATCTTATCAGTTATCAAATCACGACTCTCCCAATTTTAGATTTTCGGCCAGATTTCTTTTATTATTTTTTGGATCTAGTGACACGTCTCTGTGACTTTTATTTATTTTGTATAGATATACTAAAAAAAAAGTACCTTTTTTTGCAATTCGAATATAGAAGTATGTTTATGTTCTTTCAAATTTTTATAGCAATTTCAAAATGTTTAATTCCAATTGATTCTCTTAAAATGTAACTTCATTTAATACATCCCTCGTGCATGCATGCATGTTTTTCCTTAGAAGCAGCCTGAGCAAAAGCATGCAGAAAGCTTGACAGTGGTGATGCCTGGAGATGAAACACCAAAATTTTTGGCATTTCCAGCTCCACACGAGGAATCACAAGTAGTAAATTTTGAAGAACTACTACAAAAATAGTACCAGTATGTTGTAGTGTAGTTTACTATGGAAAATTACTGAAGTATTTATTTTTCAATTTACTGGAGAGTGTAAAATTTGACTGTATATTGTATTTTCTTGAGATTAATTATTCTTTCGCTGCACTATGGAAGGAAAAAAAATTTATTACTCACTTTGCATACTCTAAACAGTTGGATAATTAAAAAAATAATAGTATTCTTTTACTTTTTAATTATTTAAACGGCTTTTATACTTACTGTGTAATGTAGACCAAGTAACCAAAACTTACTCTTATACAATGTAACAAACTCACAAAGTTATTAAAATATCACTAAATTCATAAAAAAAAAAAGAATAAAATTTGACCAAATATTTAAAATTATGAGTTGGTAATTAAATATAATTTTATCCTATGCTTTGAATTTGCAAATAATTTTGATTTTTTTAATTTGTAAATTATTTTTCTTATTCTTTCCTGTATAGGAATCCCACTAGAACCACGTTAGCTTTTCCAGTTGAGGTGATAGATTTCTGTACTTCTAGTGTAACTTGCACCAATTAAAGTTTGAAACTTGTCAGTCACAAAAGTCAGCAAAACATAATAGTGTGGCTAGATAATAGAGTGGGAATAGAATTATAGCCAATGCATCAAGGCAAGTCTCAAAAATTCCGTATTAAAATGACACTTAAATGCACCTTTCGTAAGCCAAGTCTTTAAATTGCACAAGTATCGTGAAGGGAAAATGAACGAACCGGAAATAGAGATGGATTCCCATAGTCGCAGGATTTTGTCTCGCTTCCTAATCTCGATATCACAATCTTTATGTTGGACCTATTTTAGTATAATAATATTTATAAATTAATAAACACGTATTAAATATTTAAATAATACGGGACGATACAACGTATTATGTTTTAAGAGGTTACTGGCAGATTCTGCTTGCTCTTTTCTATAAATTTCTTTATTTGTCTTTCCGATCCGGTCTGTCAGTCAAATAAAATTAATTACTTATCTTGGATGTCTTGCCTACGGAAATTGAATTTCAAAGGAAATTCCTCAAGACCGTGAAAACTCTCGTTTGGTGGGCATACTTTTGTATAAAAAAATATCGTATAACAATCTTTGAAATCGTGCTTCATTCTAAGTAGTTCGCGTAAAAGGCATAAGAAGGAAGTCAGCTGCTTCGGTACATATGATTGATATAGTCATACAAAAGGGGAGAAAAGTTCGACATGTTCGCACTTGATCTTGCTATCTTAAATTCCTATTTGTTGTTCATTAAGGGTAACAACCATGCATCAACAAGATGATCATTTCTCATGAGGGGAAGTGCTTATAGTTGAACAACATAATCCTAAAGAATAATTTAGGAAGTTTTATGCTAGGTTATTTTGATTCCATCAAGCTAAATATTTCTTTTGCATCCCTTAAAAGGTTCGAAGTTGGTTAAAATAAGTTCTTTATTAGTCATTTTGCAACACAATCATTGCATAATTTATAAAGAAGGGGTCCACTTAAAAAGTAGGAATCCCCTTACTAAATGAATGATTCACCCATTGTAGAGTAATTAACAAAGAATTTTTTCAAAAATAATAGTATTAAGCATCGATAACGAATTACAATTTAAGTAGAAAAATATTTTTCATATTACCTATTGATCATGTTTCGAATTACTACAGAAATAAAGGAGAGAGGTGGGTTTAAAAAAAAAAAAAAAAAAAAAGGCATCAGAAAGATTTGGGCTCAGTAAAGGCTGGTGAACCAAGTCCAGTTGGTGGTTCTAATCTTGCCTAATGATAGAAGTTTATACAGTCGCTAATGCAGTTGTGCATTTAAAAAGGAAGCAAATATTAAAGGCCCTAATATTTCTTAAAAACAAATAACTTTAGCCCAAACCTGATGCAGTAAGGAAAATACTTTACAAAGTAAATTTTCAAAGTCACTTACTAAAATCAGTCTACATAATAATGTTTTATTAAATCACAATTTTCTGATTTTAAATTTCGGTCAATTTTTTTTTTTTTTAATTTAGTGATACATCAGTAATTTTTATTTGTCATTTTATATATATACACTGCTAGCATAAAATTGGATTGGTGATGCACTTTCAAACTTGGCTCTTTTCTGTTCCAAATTTGTCCTACGAGATGAAGTATATATGTTTTACAAGAAACCCCAATTGTGTAATTTTATTCTGATTTGACCACTTAAAACTGTTAGACAAAAACAATCAACCATATTTTGTCCGCAATTTTTCTTTTCTTAGAATTTGTTGTGCATAAAAAGAAAAGGCAATTTCAGATGACATTAATTGAAAATAATTAGCTTCCGTTAAGCTCAAATCACTATATTTCTTCACGCTAGATATATAGATCGTAATATTACGATCAAATTATGCTTTCACCACCTCTAAAACACCACATATTCTTCTCTTTTGTTTTTTTTTTTAAATGATTAATTCTCAAAAAGGAAATCTATTCGATGTATTATTTGATATTCAAGCCCACAATTCAACTTAAAAAAAAATAATTAGATCATATTGTCAAGATTATATGTGTAGCATAAATAAATAAATAAATTTTGTAGAATATGTTATGTGAGGAATTTTATCGTCTCTTTTAAGGAATCATTCTCTTAAACTTAAAACCTTGTACAGTGTAAAATTTTAAAGCACATGATATTGTACTGTGCAAGTATTTAAAGTACAAGAAAGCGATTCCTTAAAAAAAACTATATAATTTTTCTATGTTATATATGTTCTTTCCATCAAAATTTAAGTTTTACATCAATAATGAGCATCACCTCAAACAAAATTTCTTGACCCACCAAATTAACTTATTAAGGACTATGTCTACGGTTTAGGTGATAAGACGATTTTATGTTATGAATTCGAGTCGTTAAGAGATAAGAGACGGAAAAAAATTAAACAAAAAAAAGGATGAAGCATGAAAATGAGATTTTGCACGCTTTAGATGTTATGTTTATCTTTAATGAAAGAAAACAGCTTTGATTAAAGGAAGCCTAACCTGGGATTTTGATGTAAAGGTCCAAAAATCCAAACCAACTAATCGCTAATTGCATATGGACTTAATTTTGACCAAATCACGTATAGTTTAGCTATCTGTGTTTCACACGTGAGGTGGGGGCCCGGAGCGAGGGCCCGAAGTACAACGATGGACCAACCTAGTTTGTATAGGCCTTGACCTAAAGATTCTAATTTCTAACCTGCATTCCTTCAACGAGACAGCCACATGCACAACATTAATTTTTTTAAGAAAATTATTATCGTGAATATTATTCTTAGAATATTATTTAGAATAATACTATAATAATTATTGAGATGTGATATATAAAATATAAAAAGGTTGTTGGAAAGCTTTTAAAAAAATAGTTACAAAATATTAATCGTAAAACAATGAATAATTATACCATCCAAATAACATTTGCCCTATGATTTATGATCTCGTTAATGTATCATATAAATTTATTTTGAATACTTGTATAGTACAATACTATTTACTTTGAATATTTGTATAATTTCTTAATAAGAATTAAAGTACAACTTATGATATTCTAATGACACCATAGAATTTTCCAATTTTTTATACTACTAGTAGTATTTTGATTAAATGCACTAACTAATGAAAAATATATTGGAAATTAACACAAAACTATTCTAACTATTATGCTTTTGGAGAAATTTTTATTTTAATTTATTTGAATATATATTACTTAGTTTAGTGACAATCAGACTTGATTCAATTTATAAAAGTCAAATGCCTTATCTAGATAAGGTCGAGTTCAAACAATATAAGAGTAAATTTAGGTATAAAATCCAACCCCTCGTGTAAGAGTTTTTCTGTTTTCAATTTCATCATTTGCATTGTTTCTGAAATACTCTATTCAACTAACTATTCCTTTACCCAAAATAATACTAATAATAATAAAATTTCTGAAAATTTTGACTCTAAAACGGCATGGTCGCGACGGTCCAATATTTTCAGTGTAAGTGTCACTTTCTATGCGCAAGTATACCAGCAAAAATTCAGGGACCAAGGACCTCAGATGCGGGGACTCCGAACGGTGGCAATATTCGAGAAATTTTTACATAAATCTAATTTACGGTATGATGGATAAAACTCTTAATTTATATTCATTTATATTATTTTAACTCATTAAAAATAAATTTTTTAAAATGATATGAATGAATATAGATCAAATATTCATCTCACCTACCGTATATCGAATCTATATAAGAATTTTCAGCAATATCCTATATATCAGCCTTTTCAAGTTTTCCTTATTTTGGGCCCAATTCTTCATTCAAAAACTTACATAGTTACATATTTACAAACAACATATTCATGTTTGAAATTATTTCGTTCTTTAAAATATTATAATATAAAATTTAAAAATATATAATATTATATTATAAAAATATTTAAAATATGATGGAATTACTATTTAGAGGGATCAGAATTTCATACTTCCAATGTGAGGCTCTTTGTTTTAATTTAAATATTTGCAGTGAAACTTTATTTACTTACTTATGACTAGACTTCATGATGAATGAGTAAATGAAAAAATGTCTTATTACTTGAACTGTATTCGTTGTATGTGTGAAGCTCACACTTTCATTAAGTAACTACGACGTATTTTAGCTTTTATGTTATTTAACAATCAATGAGTGTTTCTATTTAAAACAAATGACTCACTTTTTCTATAAAATAGAGAATCATTTTTTTTCACTTAATTACTCCATTTTATATTAAAAAAAAACTTTCACTAATTATTAAATAATTATTAAAATATCACTTAATTACCAAAATAAATTTTACCCGATATGAAAACGCTAATCCATAAACCAAATACAGACAACCAGAAGAGCAAGTAAACCAAACCAGTGCATAGGCCCCCTCCCTTATCCCCAAAAAAAAAAAAAAAGTGGGAATTGAAGATGACATAGGAATGACGTTTCGTAGAGTCATAGTATATTAGTATGATGCGGGTGAAGATATGTATGATTCTATGTCATGGCATGCTTAAAAGACCAAGCGTGCAATCACTTTCTTTGCTGGTGGCAGTTAATGATGATTAATGATCCTCCTTTCATTAAACAAAAATCTCCGGTCAATTATACATCAGCGCGTGATAACATCTCCCTTTGACCCAACTAGTTCCCTAAAAAATATTTAGCTAATTCGGTTTTTAACATCAATATTAAAATTTTATAAAATAAGTAATATGAATAAATATAAATTAAATTTTGTAAATTTTAATTTTAATTATGAAATTTATTCTATTATATTTTAAATATTTATACAGTATAATATCATATATTTTAAAAATTTATATTTTATAAAATTTTAAAATCAAAAGAATAATTTTTTTAAAAAAATAATTTATATTTTTAAATTTATAAATAAAATATAAAATCAGACCTAAATACATATTCTTTTGTATCAAAGTATGTCTCAAAGGCTTGAATAGGTGGATAAGAACGGTGTAATCACGCGGCATAGAGTGCGGGTGGGAGAAGTAGATTTCTGGGGAGTAGGGAAGGAGGTTATATGTCGCGTACGTATTGTAACCGGGCAAGGGAATTGTAAAAGCCGCTTTCCTGTCCCCCAACCGCATCATATGGCCACCCTCTTGTTTTCCCTTTGTCCCCTTCCTAATTTAATTACGACTACCTCACTAATTGCTGCCCGCGTAACCTTCACTCTAAATATGCATGTGCCCTCTATTTTTTCATTTTTTTTCTTTTTGGTAACTTTTGGTCAATTTGAGGAAATTTTTTTTTGTCACTCAGTCTATTATATTAAATATTACACTTAGTTAAATAATTAAAAATAATAATTTTTTTTATTTTTTAATTATATTAACGATTATCATATTGATTCCGTATTACGGAATGAGTAACTAAAACTTACTCTAATTTAAGAACTTAACTTTCAACTCTACCAATATTTTTTAAGGTCTTGTCTTAGCAAGTATGAGATATAAAAGTGGATGAAATTTTATTTAATAAATCATTAACAAATATTATTTAAGATAATGAAAAATCAAGCAATTCAAACGGAGTTAATTTTTTTTTAATCAAGAAAATTTTTTGGAAGGACTAGGATAGTAAGATGCACCACTACCAATATGGGGCAGATAACAATAAGAATAAAATGGATGACCTTTTGTTGAGTCGATTTATCTTACTTGCCTTTGAATCAAAACGGTTGATTGTATTAGTATCAGTAGCATTTATTATGGTATTATGGTAAAAATGTTTTTTTTTTTTTTTTTTTTTATTGTATTTGGTAAAAATGTTAACATTGACAATAAAGTAGTTGCCAGGTTCTAATTGGCTGTTTCTAGTTACAAAATACTTAGATAAATTAGATATTTTTTATTTTTAAACCTTGTAATCATGATTAAATATTATGAAATCTTATTTATAACATCATTTATTTTACATAATTTAATTTACATTGCAAGGTTACAAGTGGAGTAAAAAATCAAATTTACATAAATATCTGTCCAAGTAAAAATAACTACTTATAATTTTATCGAAAAATAAGTTTATTCCAAACATAATGGTTCCGTTTAGATAACTCGATTATTCTGGACATTATTTGTATTGGAAGGGAAATGCGAGTTTTCAAATTTTTCTTAAAAATTTGTCATTTAAACAGCACATGACAAATTCAGGTAAAAAACTAAAAAAATGTCCAAGATTTGATCCAAAGACCAAAATATGATGTTTTACATTTTAAAGGGACTAAAATTTTATATTTTAAAAGTGAATTAAATAAATATAAATGCGTAATGTGAGGGATTGATAAGGTGATTTTTCCTTATTTTTTAAATAAATTTTGAACCACCAACTTCAAAAAAATAATATTTATTCAGAACAACTTCATTAAATTTGAATAAGTCTATACTACTCTCTTCGTAATTAAATATTACAAACATTAAAACTTGAAATTTTTAAAAAGTAGAAAGTTTCGTTACTTTTCAAATGTATAATGACAAAAAATATTTATTCTCACATTATGGTGTGAATAATAAAAAAAAACACTTTTCCTTAATTATTATGTCAAGAGGTGTTTGAGCATATATTTTCTCAAAACTATTTCCTCGTCATAATTTTGAAAGTTAAACATACCTATAGAGATGCATGTTATTGCATATCTATGATATCTTGCCTTCAGCTACGTTACACAACAAAATGCTTTCGCTATGATATCCGAAAGTCAAATATTTTTTTATTGCTTTTACTACTTTTTCAGTATTTACTCCCAAAATTCTACTTGTTATAGAAATATAATCATGATGACTTGATGAATCTCATTTTTGCATTTGTAATTTTGGAATTTGTGGGGCCCTTTTCGTGACCTACAGGCTACAGCATTCACATGGGGTCCAAATATGTTTTTGCATGTGAATGATTATACTGTCTGTTTAAAGAATTATTTTTTTATATTTTAAATATTTATATATTATAATATTACGTATTTTAAATGTTTGTATTATACAAATTTTTAAAGTTAAGGGAATGAGTTTTAAAGAAAATGTAGAATTTCTTATATTTATATATATATATATGAGAATTTTACATTTTAAAAAAAAATTACATTATTTCCTTAACTTTAAAATTTTATACAGTATAAATATTAAAAGACATCACTCACTATATATATAAGAAATTCTATATTCTCTTTTAAAAAACTATTCATTTGATTTTAAAAGTTTATATAATATAAAATTTTAAAACAAATGATGTTATATTATATAAATATAATAAAATAATTCTCTAAAAGAAATTATATAATTTTATATATATATACATATATATATATATATATATAAAGGAGTAACGAGTGGGTTGAGAATTGTTAAATTGGGCCAAACAATGACTACTTTTATTTGTCTACCATAATTATTTTTGCTGGACAATTCTTTGGCTAAATCACAATTTTTGTGGTACGACACACCACACTCCTTGTTTTTTTAGCAACAATATAGTGAGTGATGTCTTTTAATCAAATTAAAGTAAGAAGAGTCTTATGGTGATGTGAAATTTCAGAATTAATGAAACTTTACCCGAAAAGCTTGAGACATTGAGTGGGCTAATCTATACTGAGTTTGGAAGGCAACCCATGAATTGAAGGGTCATAAATTTGGATGCATCCTAATCTTTTCATTGATTAGATGCTACACAAATTGACCAATCAGATGTAATACTCTAATACGAAGAAAGGAAATTGTTTCACATACTTATAAAATTATGTTGAATCACTCATTCTTGATTTTAAATATTTGATCGGATCTTATTTTATTTTTAATATTTGGTGACATATTAATAATTTTATTTCTTTGTCATTTTGTATAAATGTAATAATCTAATATGAAGAAATGAAAATGATTTAGAAAGTAGCAAATTGAAAGGATCAACAATTTTTTATTTTAGGTATTTAGTTGGATCTTATTTATTCTTTTTTAAATCTAGTAACATGTCATTCATTTTATCATTTTATTATTTTATATAGATGCATTCTATAAACTGAAAAAAAAAAAAAATCTACTTGTGGAGGTCAAATTCTATCCGTTTTGGCTTTTTCCTGAAGTAGATCCATCTTTATCAGGGCACACAAGGACGAAGGCAAAAACTTGTACAAATGTACTATTTATATTTAATTTAGAAGGGTCATGCTGTAACAATTGGAGAATTTTATATGCATTTTATCATAATGAAATTACAATTGAATACTTGTACGTATGAATTGAGGGATTATTTCAGATATTTTCACTGAAATTTATGTTAATATCATTTAATAACTACGAGGGATAATTTCAAAAATTGTGGACTAAATGGTGTTTTATGAGTACAAGAAAAAAAAAAAAATTTAGCTTGACTTCTAGTTAAGGGAATTTTAAATCAAATTTTTGTTTTCATTGCTGTAAAGGAAAGGGAGCTAAAGCAACCTTACTCGGTCGACATTTATTAACTAGACAATAGGGTTACTACAAAAAGCACCGGCATCTTTTTCTAATGGAAAATACTTAGATAGATCTGATTTTTATCTTTACTTATACATTTTGTGGTGTGAATTAAATGTTATGAAATTTATGACATAAGTTGATGTAAGCAAGATCACCTATATTTTATAAAATTTTATCTTTACCGCAAGATCTACAGGTGAGGTCAAAAATCGAATTTATAATAGTATTTTTCTTTTCGAACAAAAAAAAAGAAACAATAAGCTACTATAGAGCAAAATGCAAAATTATATAGTTGTTCCATTCCCTAATAAGCATCAAAAGTATTTTACTCAAATAATTAAAAGATTATATAGAGTATATATTTGATCATAGACAGAGTTACTTGAATGGGTTACCATGTTATATAAAACTTTGTGACAATTGTAAATTAGTATAGTTCTATTATAAGAAAATATTTAGATAGAATAAGATTTTATAAAATTTAATTCTGATCATAAAGTATATAAGTTAAATTCAAAATTAAATTTACGTAAATATTTTTCTGCATAGCATATAGAAAGAGCTATGGCTTCATTTGAATAGATTTTTAATTAATATATTTATTACTAATGTTTTAAATTATTATTAAAGATATTAAACTATTGATTACTTGATTTCGCTCATTGTTTTTCGTGAGGTGGTTAGATGTATTTAAATATTAATATATATCTATTTAAAATGATAAAATTATTAATATATTATTAAATTTATTAAAAAAACAAAATTCAACTAAACTTGATAACTCAATATAATTTTGACAATTAAATTAATTTTGATAAATTGGTTTGAGTTTGTGGTATTGTAAATTTTCCTTAATACTTATAAGTTGGGGAATTGAGTTTCACATAGGACAGCAAATAAGCTTTTGTAACTTTCTTCAGCCTAAATGGAAGGTCCTAGTGCCTCTCTCTCTCTCTCTCATCCTTGCTAACTCTGCAAATCACAATCCTCTTCTGTAATCCCAACTTTGCACCATCACAATCATCATCATCATCTTCTTCTTCTTCCACTTCTTCTATCCTCCTCCATTGAACTCTTTTCTTTATTCTTGAGCTTCCTTCTTCATAAACTAATTGATCTGCAAGGCTTCATTGACAGGTAAGTCCTTGTACTACTTTCTTTATCCTCCTCCTCAGCTTCATTATCCCAACTACACCCTTTTCTTTTACAGGTTTTTTTCATAGCAAAATTGTATATTTTGTGCATTTTGTTTTCTTCCCATCAGGTGTAAATCTATTATGCTTTCTGCTTTTTTTTTCCCTTCTTTAATTGATGAATTTACTGCAATTTTCCATGTGTACTGGTATTTTTATCTTTCTTTTTATGGGAATTTTCTATTTTGGATGTTTAGGTGGATTTTTTTTTTTTTTTTTTTTGAGGAATTCTTGAAGTTTAGTGGTTATCAGAATAGGTGAAATGGTAAAGTTTTGATCTTTACAAGTTATGCTTTTAGGGATTGTTATATTTTTGAAGGTTTTTCTTGCTAGAGAATAAAGAAACATTGGAATTTAGGAAATTGTGCAATTAAATTGTGTGAACAGCTTCCTTGAATCTTGATTAAAGATTGTATTTTTATTTTATGATTTTTGGTATTTATAAATAGGAGAGAAAGTTAAATGAGCATGTTTCCGAATTCATTCCTGGCAGGTTTTGAGAAAGCGAAAAAAAATTGGAGTTTAATTTTGAAATCTGATGACTCCACCACTTCTTGGTGTTGGGGAGGAAGAGGGTCAGAGCAATGTGACCTTGATGACTTCTTCTTCTTCCTTAGATAGTGAAATACAGAATGGATCAGTGTTCAAAGAGAGAAACTATATGGGATTGTCTGAATGTTCTTCTGTTGATAGCTCTACGATTTCAAACATATCTGAAGGAAGCAATGGCAGCTGCCTGAATTTGATGGCAACTGAGCTTAGGCTTGGGCTTCCTGGATCGCAGTCCCCCGAGAGGGATTCAGAACTTTGTCTTATGAGTTCTGCTAAACTTGATGAAAAGCCACTGTTCCCTTTGCGTCCTTTGAAGGATGGGAATTTCTCAAGTTCACAACGAACAATTACTTCGGGCAACAAAAGAGGGTTCTCTGATGCCATGGATGGATTCTCTGAGGTAATGAATTTGCATATTCTACTGAAAAGGAATTGGATTCGTCCCCTTTAATGGGGTGTGAAGAAGGGGCCTTACTTGGGAAGTATTCTATTTGTTTTACAGGGCAAATTTTCTGAAATTAATGTGATGTTATCTCCCAGACCTTCTCTACAGTCCGGCATGACACCAGTCTCTGTGAAAGAGACTAGTGGGACTCAAGCTGCCAAAGAGAGAGAGGTTGTGCCCCAAAGTACTGTTCAGGAGAGGCCTCACACTGTGAACGAGAACATCTCAAACCGAACTGGAGCTGTCAATAACAACAGCAGTGCCCCTGCTCCAAAGTAAGTTTTCAACATGACTTAAAAGTTGTTATAATTGGTAATCTTGGACTTGATAACTAGATTGTTTTGTCTATGATCTCCATTGATTGCAGGGCACAGGTTGTGGGCTGGCCACCTGTGAAATCATTTAGAAAGAACACCTTGACTTCTACCTCAAAAATTGCCGAAGAAGTTGATGGAAAATTGAAACCTGGTGCTCTTTTTGTTAAGGTCAGCCTGGATGGTGAGCTCCATATTTAAGGAAGGTATATCTTAGGACATACTCAACTTATCAGCAGCTGTCTTCTGCCCTTGAGAAGATGTTTAGTTGTTTTACTATTGGTGAGTGATTACTTCAAAGCTACGATTTTAAGTGCTGTATATAAGTGGTATCTGACACCAAGCATGCCATTGCTTGTGTATTTCTTGTACAGTTCCAGTTAATACCATCTCTGGTTTGATAACAGGTCAATATGGATCCCATGGAGCCGAAGGGAAGGAGGTGTTGAGTGAGAGCAAACTGAAGGATTTGCTGCATGGATCAGAATATGTTCTCACATATGAGGACAAGGATGGTGACTGGATGCTCGTGGGTGATGTCCCTTGGGAGTAAGATCTATATCCACAAATTTCTGATATTATTTGGATAATATACCTTGATAGCACCACCCAAATGCATATCAAGAGTGCCTTTTTACAGAGGATACTAATTCACACAGAAGTTCTTGCTCGAGTATGAGAAACTAGTAATTTATTTATTCAGAGGCAAGTGTGTTCTTGCCTTATTATTGTGAATTCCAAGGAATGATCTTCTTGGTGGCCAAAAACGACATGCTATATAATGTAGAATTGACAACATTGGATGTTCATTCAAGAACTGTTAGACAACTATAGAAGGGCAAAAAGATGAATTTCAAATCATTAAAATTTTATTTTCTGCGCTTTTTCCAAAATGATATTATTTAAACGGTTCCCATTTTCTAAAGATGTGATGGAGTTTGCACATGTAAAACTTGAACCTTTTTTCAATACTTAAAACGAGCTATTTTTAAGTGTCAAGGCTTCTGTAGAAACAAAATGAAGTGTCATCTCGCCAAACTTCCCTCTTATTTGTGATTAATCTGAGTTCTTACCCGTGAGCTTGGTAACTTCCATATAATTCTTATCCTTTTTGAAAAACCAGGCTACTTGTTTCTGCTCACATTTTAGTTGAGGTTTCCAGTGCATGAAAAGCGAGAAATATGACTTGCTCATTTTAATGATGTTCATGACGTGACTATATCCTGCAAAATGTGGATGAAGTCATGACCTGCTGCTATTGTTGTCAAAGCATAAATTTCATGAGTGCACAACACAGTATAAGCGTTTCACGCCCTTCAAATTTGTCACATTTCCCTCTGTCCCATTATGCGCAACCTAAAATTCGATAAATAGCTTTATTTTGTTTATGCTGTATGCCAAACATGGTCAACATCAACGGATACTCAGCTGTCTTTTCAAACGGGAAAGGAAAAGAAAAGAAGGAAAAGATCTTAGCTGTAACTAACAACCTTAATGAATGTAACTTGATAAAAATTCATTTTTTCTTTTTTTTTAAAATAAAACTTTCCTTGCTGGGTGATTAAGTTAAACACCACTGGCGGTCTTCATATGTTTGCTATAGGGGCTAATCTTGTCTAGAGTCACCATGGGAATTGAAGATTTTACGGTTTAAAATAGTTGTCCTATAAGGCAACGTATAACTTCTGTCTAATGTTCCCATGTACACATTTTGGTTTTTTGACAGAATGTTCATTGATACATGCAAGAGACTGAGAATCATGAAAAGTTCTGATGCAATTGGCCTAGGTTAGTTTCTAGTTTCTATAACTACTACTTACTATGAATACAAAAAAGGATGATTGTGTTCACTGCTCTTTCCAGTTCTCTTGTCATTGCTGAATTGTTGTTACTCGCAGAAAACTAACTTGTCAAGCTTGAGTTACTTTATTACTTCTAGTTGTATATAAATATGTTATTTTATATATGTAATTTATGTATTTAGATGCGTGTGGAGGATCATGACTCCATGAGTTTCATGTTAGTACATAGATTACCTTTTACTCGATGAGGCTCATACTTGGAGAGCAATGCTTGGTGTTACATTGAACATGTTACTCTTGAATTGAACTGTGTTATAATCTCTGCAGAAAGGCATCTTGAATTGTAAACTGGTTGCAATTGAACCTAGCTCTTAGCAATATTACCTTGCCATTTCTTGACCTGTTTTGCTAGATCATAGAATCTAAGTGTTTTCTTGGATCTCAGTTTCCTCTTTCGGCTCACAGAACCACATACCCCTCCCAACTAAAGAAAAGGAAAGAAATAAAAAGAAAAGAAGGGATAGATAAAAGGCAGAAATTATTGCATACTATATAAAGAATCCATTATGAAAGGTTTGTTGATGTTAAGGAAATAGATGCAAAAAGCAGAGATAAAATTGTGCAACTTAATTGAATGACATTGATAGTGTTTATTATCCAAATACAGATAAGTGAGGCATCATACTGTGTCTATACTTTTTGAGTGTGATCAAATAATCTTTTTCACCCGTTCAAGTCGTTGTGCCCTACTATATTAGGGCCTAAATTCTCTTGATAGATAGTTATCCTCGCTACTTGATTTTGCAGCATTGGTTAATTTTAGTTATGCCAAGTGATGAAAGCTTCCTGTGTTTGTGATTTGACCTATAATGCATGGTTCTTTTCTTTTCTTTTTTTTCCCCCCCTCCTATATTTGGGCTTTCTAGCTATTGTGAGAAGTCGGATTCACTCAAATAGGTTAATCTCTCATTAACTCGTCTTCAAATTTTGCAGCTCCTAGGGCTGTTGAGAAAAGTCGGAGCAGGAACTAGTCACTGTATCTGCATGACTGCTGCCATCCATCCAGTAATGCACAAGGAAAGGGGACACTGGAATGTAGTAAAGAAGGTCATGTGTACTACGTCCGTGAAGCCTAAGGTGTAATCAGATGGTTTTGGGCAGCATATCATGGGGTCGATGCTTATCTTGGTGTCTCCGTGTTTTCGTTTTCGCGTAATTAATGTCCTCAACTTTTTACTTAGTATTCCAACTCAAACATTTTACCTGTATGTTCTGCTACTAATGTGATGTCACATGTGCTGTGGGTTCCTGTTCCTGTTCCCATTATTAGTATGTAAAACTGTGTTGTTTGTTGAACATCTTTATTCATGTATCGTATTTATGCTTTTATGTGCGTAGTTATTACTCAATGACCAAGTTACTAGTGTCTTTGTTGCATGCACAAGTAGTCCATTTCATTGTTTATGGAGTCTTTTTAGTGTTTGAGCATTTGCCAATCTAGTTTAATTTTGAGCAGGTCATGTAGCTGATCCCTGTTGAGTGTAAACTCTGCTTAATTTCTGTCTCTAGTTTTGTGGAGATTGGGAACAACAGATTACAGTTCTCAGCATTCCTTATTGGAATCTTCTACGTGCATGTTAAGAGTGTTTTTTCGAAAAGCAAAAAGGATCATATGTTGAGGTTTAAATTAAGGGAAAATGAAAAATCTGTTTAAATAAATAACATGCTCTCCAAAAAAAATACTCCTTTCATTTCGAAAAATGTCAACTTTAGTAGGCGGACACGGAATAATGAAATTAATTAAATTATATTAATTTTTGTAAAAAGATAATTTAAAGTGATTAAATTATTTTTTTGTATTGATATCCTAATAACATAATTCTTTCTTTAATAATGTAGTGCCAAGGTTAAAAGTTAAAAAAGTATTATTTAATACTGGGTTTCGGTTCTTGATTTTTTAAGGTGATAAATAATATGATGAAAGAGATATAACAGTCTAATAATAATAGATGGTCTTATATAATCCTGAAAGCTGTAGGAGACAATAATTGGACTGTTATATTAAATAATTCTGTTTGTTTATTTTCATTTGTGTGGATATGTTTACCTGAAGCATCTTTAAGGGCTCTGGAGCTGACATTGATAGCTTTGCATTATTGTTCTCTCAAAATAATTTGGTTTGCTGCAGAGGGATCAACCCTCATGGCTAGCTAGTATTTGGAAATGGGAAATTCTTACTCTTATTTTTTACGTCACTTATAAATCAAGTAGTGTGAATTAAATTTTATGTAATAAATAATACGAGCTTAAATTGCACTTGTAAATCGGTATAAATTAAATTTAATATAAATAAAATTTTATAATATTAAATCAAAGATATGAGTTTGCCAAACTATTCTCCTTTGGAAAAAAGGTAAACAATATGTCAGCAGTGACATTCAAGAGCTTTCCGTGTATTTAGCCTAGTCAGTTATAGGGATTTCAGCTATAGTATTTATTTGATATCAGCAAACATCACCAAATTCATTGTAGTTTCTGCATGTGAACCCAAATTTGTTTTTAGTTATTTAGTTACTTTTTATTTTTTTAAGAGAAACACATGTAATTTGTATGCAATAATTTATCTAAATCTGAAGTCTGATGCAAAATAATTGTACTATTAGCAACAGATGGGAAGGAAATAGGACTGGCACAGTTATAAAACAACCATTTTTGTTGCCGGGAAAGAAGCCAACATTTCAATTGAGAACCCCAATTTACGAGACTAACTACTGCCGCTCAATTACTCAGTACATGCAATACTTTGTCATCTACCAAAGGCGACAAAAATTTCAGTTCTATGACCTCTGTTTCTTCCAATCTCTCTCTCTCTATATTTTAAAATTCTATTAAATCATCAATCTTAATTTTAGATATTTGATTTAATGACACGTTAGTAATTTTGAATTTGTGATCTTATATAAATATATCTTAAAAAAAAGATTGTGGGTACTCTAGAATTTCACTTTGTTTAATTAGCACTTCTTGAAAATATTCTTAGAAGATTCTTTTAACACGTTTCCAGTTATATTCTTATCACATACATACTTTTTCAAATAAATGTAATCTAGACAGAGCAAAACTTCAAAAAAAAAAAAAAAAGGGATAATCCAGTGAAATCAATGGAACCTTGACTCAATTTCACATATTTTACATGTACTAGGTATCTTGAACTAGTCCAAAAAATCAGTAGTTGTAGGTTGGATCCAGAAGATATGGTTTGCAAATTGCAACTTGGCTGTTGGCATATGGCATACTCCAGCACTAGTAGGGCTCTCTTTCATATGGAATGTCCAAGAAATTGCATGTGAGAGACATTTCTTAGACTATGTACTTTTTTAGAGCAAAGGGATCGATCTGTGATCCAGCTGTGTAAGGATTGTTATTTTAGTCATTAATTTTTTTTATATATATATAAATACTCTGTCACTTAATTTTTAAAATGTGTAGGTAAAGTTAACTTTTCTATTTTGATTCATCAAGTCAACATGTCTATTTTCATCTCAAAGGGCCCCTCCCAATACTCCTATTTCTCCTCCCAAAAAAAAAAGAGACGAGGAACTCAAATTGAAATATAAATTTGTTCGATGGAACCTTCGGCTCTACCTTAAATTTTAAAATATTTCACTTATAAATTTAATTAAGTAAACAGTATTCTCAAAAAATAAACTATAAAAGATATTTTGTGCTGGCATGTCAAATTTGTATTATGGTTCTTACATTAAATGAATAATTCATTTATTTGTAAGTTTAACTTTTGCATAATAAATGATGAATCCTATATCCAATATTTATCACCAGCGAGCTTAGAATTGACAACACAGTTGGGCTGCTGGTGGAAATTTCTGTTATACCAAATACTGCAATGGGCCATATTGTCCGGTTAAGTTCATCGACCAGTATAACTGTGGCCCAAATTCATTCAGCATAAGAGAGACCAGGATCCGGTCTTTTACTTTCTCTACCTTTTCTTATTTCTAAGGAAGGGAAAATTTTACCAACCCGTTATGAGAGAGGATTGTTGGATTTTGCACGTTTATAGTAGGGGTATTCATTTTGACCCGTTGTTTTAAAAACCTGTTTGATTCAGTTCATTTCAATTATTCGAGCCAATTAGTACTAAGGGCGTCGTAATAAAATTTGTGCATTGGAGGCAAAATTTATAATATAATTTGGGAATAATTTTTTGTCATTTTAATATCTCCTAATATAAATTTTCATTTTCTAATAGTCGAAATTTTTTAAAATTTCTAAGTTTACTTAAATAATGAGTTATTTAGAAGAAAACTAATATTAATAATAATTTGTTAAAATACCAAACACATTTTTTCCTTTTATTTTAAAGACGATTTATAGTAGATCTTTACATCCACTCCATTAGTATCTCGTACCCATAATCTAAATTATAAGGAAGTACAGTCTTAATATTTGAGTTGCATGAAAACTTATACACAACTTTTAATTCAAAATAATTATATTGGAATTTAACATATAATATTTATCATGCATCTCTTACTCTAAATGTATTCTTTTTAATATGATAATTAGCAAATTAAACAAACTTGTAGAAAATTCAACGGAGTCGTTGAGCAAACCATCCCTTTATGATTTAAGAGTTTGTACATACAACACCATATAGTTTAAAATTTGGACTGTACAAGCTCTTAAAACTAAGGGGATGATTTTCTCAACAGGACTGTAGAATTTCTCAAAACTTATATCTTCTTTCGAAATCACTTTTGTCGGATAACCAGTTCCTTTTACCTTCAGAACAGGGGGATCCTTTTGGTGACGATTCCACTAACCGAAGGATCCAAAGAGATGGGCGAGAACGGCCGGTACTCCAGCAGACCACTACGAAGCTTCCTACACCAGTATGGTGCATTATTTATTAAGTATTAGAAAGACTGGAAAAACAAAAATTAATTGTAAATTTTATCAATATCTAATTAATTCCCGGCTAATTAATTATTAAAGCAATAGCTTGTTAATTTGTAACTAACTTATTTTTCTATTAATTAAGTACAATTACTCGATGGCATGAAAGAAATACAACTCTTTTGATTAGTTCACGTCATATTTTACTTGCTAGTGGGGGACAAAAATATTAAAATTACTACATATTTTCAAATTTGTAAAAATTTCTACTCTTTAATACGATGTTAATAGGAAGACTACTAGGTCAGCTGCCCCCACTACCTCCAGTGTGTCTTTGCCACGGGTTAGTATTATAGGGTTGGGTAGCGAGTTGGGAATCTGCGACTTGGCCAATGTCCGACTCAATCCATTTATGGGGTTAATTTTATATTTTTACTCATTATAGTCTAATCCTCTTCCCATTTGTACGGACATTTGTAATTACTAGTCAATTTTATTACTTTTTTTTAAAAGTTGAACTAAAAAATGTCACGAATGTGTTGGGTCCCACACTGTAATATTTTGTTACTTTTATTGTAAAAAAATTCTATCAGTTTCATTAGAGTTCCACATCGTAATATTTTAAATATTTATAATTTACAACATTAAATGTTTGAATGTATATGTTTTACGATACAAATTTTATAACATAAAGACATAGTTGGACCGTAGAATGTCCCATTACTTTAAGTCTGGTCAAGAGGGCTATAAAGTAAATGAAGCAATCCTGGCAGATTCTCCGGCAGTCAAAATTCATGGTTTGTTTCTGTATCTCTACCCATTCTTTTTGCTAATAAATTACTCACAGTTTTTAAGAGAAAAAACACAATTCTGTGCAACAAAATTTCTGCAGCTCTGAAATTCTGACCGCAACATACATAAACATATAATAGTAACAGCAGCAGAAGTGGAGAAAGAATGGCATTGTTATAAAACAGCCATTTTGATGCCGGCAAAGAAGCCAACATCAAAATTGAAAATTCCAATTTACGAGATTAACTGCTACTCAGTACATTAACATAGTTGATGAAACACAGAGGATTCAGTTCTATGACTTCTGTCTGTCTCAATTTTTTTAGGTATAGATAACTTATTATTAAAGTGAATTGTTCAGCTATTAAGCAGGACTAACATGTTACATTAAAAATTTAAAATTTGACTCTCATTATTTTTTATCTCTTATTAACGTATCTCCGTCCTAAACATTTTTTTCCTACCAAAAGAAAATGGGCAACTCATTCATTTGTTTTCTTTAATTGGGGATGTGGGGTTGGAATAACTAATTTTAATTCATAAACATATTTTTAACAATGTTGTTAACTCTGATCACTAATTAATAAGTTGTGAGATGGGAATTTTTTTTCCCTAATGCATCTAATTATTATTATTATTTTTTTTGTACTATTGCATGGTCAGGCGAAAAAGTCTAATTCCAAATCATGCAAACACATATGTTCGATTTTAGAATCATATGTGACTTATCACTTGACTCAACCAAATCTTTTGGTTAATGCATCTAATTATGCTTCATTGGTTCTTGACCTTGCTATTTTGGTATTATAATCTAGCCGAACTTCCCACATTGCCTGTCATTTGTATCAGATAGTTTCCTGTAAACAAGTAGTAACAACTTACAAGTTTGTATCAACAACGAATTAATTGCAGTAGATTGTCGATTGTTCAAAAACATCATGTTATAAAGGTTTTCAGATTGTCGATTGTTCGAAAACATCATGTTATAAAGGTTTTCAGATTGTCGATTGTTCTAAAACATCTTGTTATAAACTATAAAGGTTTTCTTTCCTTTCCCCCTTTTTATAATTTGTTTGAGAAGGAGATAAACATTTTTTATTTTGATAGTTCAAAATTTCCAAACCTCTAGATCTTCTACTACCTATATACATAAAAAAAAATTTCTATTTTCTCAAAGAAAAAACCCATCATGTGCTTTGGGGTCAAATAACATTTGGCACCACATCACTTTTTTTTTTTCAAATAGAGAAATTAATTTATAGAGAAATTGTACAATTCTGTTAGAGTATCATACTTAAAAACTTAAATTTAAATTAACTTGTCTCTTTTTTTTTTTTTGATAATCAAATTTTATTAATTAAAGAAACAATCATTACAATTGATTAAAATACAGTTTGATCAATGATAATACTAAATCTACATATTAAAACAGATATAAAAAGATATCTCAATAAATCTAAAAATCTAAACTTACACAAATCTAAAAAATCTAGATTTAACTTCAAATGATTGGACAAATTAATGTCTCTATTTAAATAGTTAATCTTCCATTATTTTCTCAAATAATATTTTGTAATTCCTATTCAAACACATTTCTCAATCACTTTTTTATCTTACATATATCACATTTCAAATACTAATATCATTATCATTTTAATAATATTCAGAATAATATTCTAAAATAAATCCAAAAAAGTAACACGTATAAATATATTTATTTCTATACGAAGAGAATACAATCATTTGCAAGCAATATACATTTTGCTTTTTTGAAGATAATGTTAGAATATTTTTATTCGTGGAGTTTACTAATTGGAGGGACTCCAATCCATAATGTCAATTGATTGGAGGTTCTTCACGAGGAACTTGAATTCCAAAATCCAGGCCCCAACATCATAAATTTTCAAGTCTCTTACAACAAATATTGATCTTAATGAGGATTGGGGACGTGTTTCTAGATGAACCTCAAAAATTCTATGACTAATAATCAAGTTACATGGTAGACGTCTCCTAAGTGTCTCGTCAAGAAGTTATTAATTAGTCACATATTAAAAGCCTACACCAGCTAAAGAAAGTCGTACATATTTTTATTTAATCTTTACATTAATTAATTTAAAGTTGTTGTAGAATATACATGATGATTATGATTGATTTGTCCTTTAATGGAATCTTATAGAGACACTTGTGATAAGTTTTTGTTTCCATTTTCAGGGTCACATCCCTCACACAAATCCATGGACACATCGATAGTTAAATGATTGGGTTCAAAGCAACTTGCCCTATTTCACATGTACACGCAAAGAACCGAAATGGAATTTTTTTTTTATAAGTTTTTTTGCGTGAATTTGATTTATGGTATAATATTATAAATTTTTTAATTTAAAAAAATATTACATCACTCTCACATCATTTTAAGTAGATGATGTAAAATTTTCTAAATTAAAAAATTTATAATATTATACTATAAATTCGATTCATACAAAAATTTCTCGAACCGAAATATATACTTCAATTCTTGACTATTAGTCACAAGTTATATGCATGGCATGACTATAGATACGTTAAGGAATCATTTTGTTATATTGTAATATTTGTATAATATATATAATTTTTTTAAAAATATATAATATTATATTATTTAAATATTTAAAGTACGGCGATAAAGTTCAATTATGAAACCTAGAATTTTTCATAATTATATGTTTTAGTGTTTGTGTGATCATTACATACTGATCAGAACAAGTTTTTGGTTGAATAGATAAACTAACCCTAAAGAAATAAAAGAATTTTTCTTGAGTAAAATTTGGCTTTTTATTTGGAGGCTAATGATTGTGGCAGTAACTAAAGCCAAAATTCTTGTAACTTTCTCCATTGTTTAGCACTTGAGCAACTATACCTTCAAGTGCGTGATTGATTAATTAGTTAAATGTTTTTCTTCTATATTCCGCTATTTCTTAACAAATTTGAAAACAACTAAAGCCTAAAAAATCGGATCAACATATAATTACCACCACTTGCTAGAGGATAAAACGTGAAGGGGCCTTAGTCCAATTTTTTATTTTTAAAAAAAATCTATGTTCTTGATGAAAAAATGAAAATCTAAACTAAACCCTCAAGAGAATTTGATTTTCTCAAATGAAAAATCTAAACTAAACCTGTAACACTCCGGGTCCTGGCCCAACAACTTTTTGAGCGGAAGCAACGGGGTCAAAATGCATAAGCCAAGTTGTAAGTAGGCCAAAACTCAAGATATTATAAACAATATAATATCCCTCCCATAATATCCCCTCCCACTTTCGATGTGGGATAGGGCGTCACAATCACCCCTCCTTAAGGTTTTGCGTCGTCGCATTACGCAAACCCAAGTTGGGGCCAAATAACATATCACTACACGAGATTCGCTTAATATCCCCTCCCACTTTCGATGTGGGACAGGGCGTCACAATCACCCCTCCTTAAGGCTTTGCGTCGTCGCAAAACCCAAGTTGGGGCCCAATAACATATCACTACACGAGGTTCGCTCTGATATCAACTGTAACACCCCGAGCCCTGAACTGGCCCAACAACTTAAGGCTTTGCGTCGTCGCAAAACCCAAGTTGGGGCCCAATAACATATCACTACACGAGATTCGCTCTGATACCAACTGTAACACCCCAAGCCCTGAACTGGCCCAACAACTTTTTGAGCGGAAGCAACGGGTTCAAAATGCTTAAGCCAAGTTGTAAGTAGCTCACAACCCAATGTGTTATAAACAATACAATATCCGTTCCCACTTTCGATGTGGGACAGGGGCGTCACAAAACCCTCAAGAGAATTTGATTTTCTGGCAACAAAATATTTAATGCAACTATAGAATTTTCCCTTCACACACAGTTTACATCTATTCAATTTGCTAAAGTAGAGTAGATGTTTGGTTCTTATTTGAAAATTAGAATTGGAAAAAGAATCATAAACTCCACTATGAGTATGAATTTATGTCATTTCTCCTTATTTAGTTTGAGTAAGGAATGAGTTTTATTATATTGGTAAGTTAACAAATTTGAAATCCAAGTCACAAGTGGGGAATGAAAGTAAATATTTTCTAACACTTTCATTCCCATAAAATGATTCCTATAGTGATTAACCAAACAACATTTATGGGTCCATTCATTCCCCTCATACTTATAAATTAAACACCTCTTAAGCAGTCCTATTATGAGTCAAGTGCTTGAATTAATTCACCACTTTTAGTTTAAGCCTGTGCTTCTGAAAAGGTTTTTTTGCTACTCATTTCACAATGTGGTGTGAGTATTACAAACTGTTGAATGATTAAAAAATAGTGAAATTTCTCTACTTTTTAGTCATTTTAATAATTATCATACCCTCTTCGTTTTACGGTAGATTAGACTTACTCTTGCTCATGTGCTTTGTGTTACAAACAAAAAGATAACTACCAACAAATTACGAAGTGTGTTATACGTGCACAATCCGGGTGTTGGTTCGATGAACATATTGTGCATATAATCCTTCGAAAAGAGATACTTTGTGAAAAAAATTTTGCTATTCATTTTTGTAATACGGAATATATATTTTAAACTATTTAACGATTGGAAAGTTAAAAAACTTATAATTTTCAGTCATTTTAATAACTGTAATATTTACTCTACATTGCGAAGTGAATAGTATAAAATTACCTATATTTTCATGCATCCTGTCAATTTTAAATGTGACCATTAAGGCATTCTTAATTTGTAGTTATTAGTTCATGACAATAATTAATTAGTGGCAGCATTTGAACCACCAACCGGTGGGAGAAAGTTCATTTTCTTTCCGTAAGCTTACTCTTGATTACAAAACCAGCTGCATTGCACCCCTTTTTCTATTCATATTTCATACCATGTCATCTAATTTATGAGCAATATTATAATACTAACTTAGTTAATTTCTAGCATCAACCAACAAACTAATTGCCAAATCATTTGCTAATGACGGCTTAAGGACAGCGATCGAAGTATGATTATCATCAGCTCACTTTATATGTATTATGAACTTACGAATTACTTTCATTTTATTTGGAATTACTGATGAACGACAAAGAAATTAATTCGATTAACCCAATTAATTAAGAGTCTTAGACTAGAATAATTTACTAGCTACCCAACTAATCTACATTCTCCTCTATGTGCTATTATGTTTTGCTAATTAATTAAATAGAAACTCAATTTCTATGTACTTAATTAGTTTTAGTTAGTTGGAACTTTGAACCCAAATTACTGGTCAATCATGACCGGTTATGTTAACTAATATTGGAATGGATTTAGCTTAGTTTTCACAAAAATAAAAACACACACACACACACACACAACTTAAGAGGCCAAACATTAGAAAGACCAATATGTCGAAATTACCCCAAAGAAAAAAATTTGATGTTTTGGTGAAATTAGTACAAGATATAATATAGGAAAATTTTACAATACCATTGAAACAATCATTCCGTTGTATTTTATTAAAGACTTGTATGATACAACATCATTTGATTTAAAAATATATATTGTACAAATTTTTAAACCCAATAAAATAGTATCTCAACGAGATTGTAAAATTTGCATAGAATGTAGCATTCATTTGTTTGTTTGAGTGGCAAATATTGAACTAGGTCCCAAATATGAAGTTTCAGCTTGTATCGTCTAATTAGAGTTGTGTTTGCAACTTGCATGCATGGCATATGGGATATGGCCATATTCCTCAACTTGGCGTTAGCAGCACAAGTAGGGATCTCTTTACATATGGGCTGTCCAGTTAATGCCATGTGAGGCATTTATTGGACTCTAAATTAAAAGTTCATTAATTAATTAAATAATTACCCTTCGGATTTAATTTTCACTAATTTCTAGAAATTATCATCAAAACCATGTGATTCTCCATATATAACTAATTAATACCCCAAAGTGCCCGTTGATATATAAGAGCTGTGGAATCGGTAGGTTATTGATGTCACGGACTCCTTTCAGCTAATTATGTTATTGTTCTCAGTTGAATTACAACTTTAATTTTATCTCAGAAAATTTATACATATTAATATACCTTTGTGTTGGCTATGAAATAAGACAAAAGCAAAAACCTTGCAAACACTTTTCAATACTTTAACTCTCATTTTTATATTTTTAGATTGATTCCATCTCACTCTAATTTTTAGACATTCATCCGTTAATATAAAAACTCTTCCGTTAGAATAATAAATAATATATGTAGCTTTGAAAATCATAGTATCTGTGATGCTATTATTTCTCTTCTTCTCCTTTCTTCAAGTCAAAGATCAAACCTAAAGATATTCTTCGGTATCTTACTATGTAGTTTGTATTTTATACTTTTATTTTTTTAATTATATAGTCTTATTTTTAGATTCACGAAAATTATAAGCATACTCAACAATAATGGCGCCCAATAAAAGGCTACGTTATCTTAATTTATATGATAATCAATCATGGCAGGACAAATTAAAGTGTGAATCCAAGTAATAAAACTCTTGCCATTCATTGAGTGTGTTTATACTTAATTTTAAGTATGCCCTACTAATCAGGGGCGGATCTAGAAGTTAAACTTTGGGAGGCAAAAACTATAGATACATATTCTTAGAGAGATAATTTTATAATTTTTGTAAAATTTTACAGGGTAAAGTCTAATTTTTTAAAAAGGAGTTATTGAAAATTTTAAAAAAATATCAAGAAAAATAAAGTATTTTTTGAAACTCTTGGGGAATAAGATTGTATAAATATATACATAGGGAACACTTTTTTATATTATCTAAAAATTTTTAGGGGACAAAGTCTAATTTTTATAATAGTATAATAATAATTTAAAAAATTTTAAAGGAAGAAAAACATAATTTTAAAAATCTTGAGAGAGCGGCCGCTCCTCCCAACCCCTATGATCCTCCCCTGTCTACTACTAATTCCTTTTATAAGTATATGAAAAAGAAAAAAGAAACCATGTTCAATTAATGTGGTGGTGGGTAATTTGGATTTCTTGTGTAATTTTTATAATACTTGATTTTTTATTTTTTATTTTTTTGGAGGTATATACTACTTGATTTTGTTCTTGTATGTTACATGCACCTATAAAGATCGTAGAGACAGAAATGAGTGGTAGAGAATAGGATCCGATGGAGCATTGGCCTCTCCTCCTTCAAGTTCTGATCAGAAGAAAAAGATTTGGTTTTTTTGAAGTCATATTAGTATTATTTTTGGAGGGGTCCCCAATAATGAAAACTGAGATTTCACATTTAATAAAGATGGTCCATTATTTGATTGATTGTCATGCGTCCCAACATTCCCAGCCGCTGCTGCAATTGATATTCTGCACAAATTTTGCCCCAATAAATTACATTTGAAAGATTATTTGCCGAAGGAGAAATCTTATTTTGCCTCCTCCTTTGGAGAAAAGACACAATTTAGTTTTCAAGCGGCCAAAATTCTAGAAAATGATGGCTACTGATAAATTTCACATTTCTTATAGAAAAATAGGAAAATCACACATAGTACTGTAATATTCTAACAAGTTATATACTCTATTATCTCTAAATTTTAGGTATGGTATGGCTCTTAATTTTTGGACATTCAAGTCTTGAAATAAAAACTCTTTTTATAGATTTATAATCAACGTATAACTTTGAATATTACGCGTCTATGATGTTACTGTTTCTTTTTCGTATAATTTAAAGAAAACATGTCCTCATTATCACATTCCCATCCATAAAATTAAATGACTTTTTTATTTTTCAAGGAGAGAGAATATTGAATATTGACTTTCCTCAAGAGTTATCATAGAAAAATCAAATTAATGTGTAGGTTGTGGAGTAATTGATTATCAATTTTGGCTAAGTTTATTATGCTACAATAATGATGAATTACACTCTTAACTCATTTTTGTTACATTTTGCACATAAATTTATGATGAAAACAATTTGCAAGCAACCTAATTTCAACTTCGTCCAAATTTAGATGAATAGCGTTCGCCAAACTTGGCATGCTAATGTTAAGCCAAATTTCAACATGTTTCTAGGAGTCATATAATCCAAAATTAAAGAAGCTAAATTAAAATGTAGAAAATTTCTTACCAAATAGGTAAGATTTAAAATGTCTTAAGCAGGACAAGAAAAGAAAAGAAAAAAAGAAAAGAAAAGGTGTGAAGTATCTTTCCACAATCTAGGAGTAATTAAATATAGTGTATTTATACAAAATGATAAAGTGACAAAAGTTATTGACGTGTTATTAGATTGAGATCTAATATCAACGGTTTAATGATTTAATAAAATTTTATCGCGAAAACTAATTTTGATAAATAATCATAAATTTGTGATTTTATAAAATGTTCTCAATTAGATATACATTAGGGTCATAATTAGATCGATCAAATGATGTAATGCTTAATGGCTTGGAATGTTCCTTAAGAACAAGGAAGAAATTGCAAAACCTAAATAGTCAATTAGGAGGATGTTGACTAAACAGCGTCGTATGAGTCCACGTGGAAATTGGCTCTTTCCTTTCCTTGAATATGACGGATGTATATGTGATCCTACATGGATAATGCACATGGCATGTTACTTGCCACGACGTCGTACTAGTAGACAACAGAGTAATTACATCTGATTCGGGTCCCAACCCAAATAATTGGTTGGACCGGAATCGTTTGGATTCATGTATAATGTATTTCGTGATGTATTTTGATTTTAGACTCTATAATCTCACGCTATATGCAAAAAAATAAAATAAAATAAAATAAAATAAATACATTTTGTCCTTTTATGATGCATATTGCATAGCACTAAATTTGCATAATAATATTGTATAATTGTGTTGTACAATGACGGACACAGAAATTGTACTTTTGGGGAGGCAATATTATATTGATGTAATTTTGGAGGGTTGCTTTTATATTTTTTGTAAAATATTAGGGGAGTAATGTCTAATTTTTTTTTATGAGGTGTAATTAAAATCTAAGAAATTTTTAAGGGAAATATTATAATTTCGAATCTTTTGAGGTACAAAACTATATAAATATACATTGAAGAGATAATTTTATAATTTTTGAAAATTTTAAAAGGATAAAATACAATTATATAAAACGTAATAAAAATTTTATAAAATTTCAAGAAAATAAAATATAATTTTCAAACTCTTAAGGAGGTGGCCGTCCCTCCCCCGTCCCCCATTGCATCTGCTCGTGTTGTGGTTGTATGTAACAAAAGTGTGCTTGGCTGGATATACACAAATTTGTCTAACCCATCATGCCTATTCTCATAATAATATATTTATACAAAATAATAAAATTATGGATGCATCATTAATTCAAGGAAAGAAATAACGAAATTTAAATAAATATATCTAAAATCAGAGAGTTAATAATTCAATATAATTTTTGTCATATAGATTAATTTTGACGAATAATTTTAAATTTGTGATATTACATATAATTTACATGTCCTCTTCACAACTAGGGGATTTCTTAAATGTTTATATACATAGTATCCATGAATTCTTTCTTATACTAGTACCATTGCATGAGTATATATTTTTACTGGTGTGTGAAGCTATGATACTCGGAGAAAATTGGTTTGGCACTTAAGATGGGCTACTCAAATTTATACATTTTTTTATGGAAAAAAAAAAAAAAAAAAGAGTCTACAGAAATCATTAGATAGTAGACAAATGCATAGATCACTCCTACCATATTCTACAACAAATTACTAAATTCCTAATTAATGATTATTTACGTGTTGACCAATGGCAATGATGACATTCTCCTTCTTTGCTCTTCTTCTAAAATTTACTATTCAATTTTTTTGGGAAAAGATATGCCGATCTTCTTAGCTCTTGGCGACTGCTTTTGGCATGAGACACGGTCCAAATAAAAGTACTCATTTTCTCAAAAATCTTGGCCATATGATGATATTCATCTGCTAGACAAACAGCAACATGCCTCTAAATTTTGGATTGAATCAATTTGGAAGTAGTACTTTATTAATGATATTTATAGTACCTTGACGACAAAATCTTGTGAACGCGGAAACTATTTTCGAAAGGGGTAGGGAGGGGCAAAAAAAAAATATTAAAAATCATGTAAAATTGTTTGCAATATATAGGTGATTTTTCTCCATAGTGTGACTGCCTACTAAGCTCCCGGTTGCTTGGAATTAGATTATCAGATTCGTTTGTTATTTATCATTCTGCCTTATTTTTTATTTATCATTTATTAAAGAATGATGTAAACGACTTGTATATTTCAAAATATGTCTGTGTTTTTTTTTTTGTTGTTGTTAGTCTTGTAAGTGTGACACCTACTCACTGTGTAGGTGTGACAATACCTACTCCCTATGTAAATATGGTCTAAAGTTTAATGCAATGTGGCAGTTTCATTTAGTCAATTATTAGTTCATAATTGAAATTTAGCTTAAAGACTGATGTCTGAGTCCAAAGGAAAAAACGAACAGAGGGCGATGGAAAAGAATAGATAAAATCAAGAGGATAAGATATGGTATAGTAAGTGAATCTTAAGTCAATTGAAATGGCCAAAATCAAGAGTAAATGATTCTAGTAAGAGTGGGTTTAGGTTGCCTAACTTTCATTAATATAATGATTAGGTTAAAGATTGGATTATGCTTTTATGGGATTTACACGCTCCAAAGTTCAAAAAGTGCTTTTGATAATTTGACAAAATTGGTGTTCCAGAAGTCAGTCACGTATGCTTTCTTTGAGGGCAAAGATTTAGATAGATCTGATTTTTGACCTCACTTATAAATTTAGTGTGAATTAAATTTTAGAAAATCTATGACATCCGCTAATATAAACAAAATTTTTTAAAATTTAATTTTAACTACAGAATCTATAAATAAGTCAAAAACTGAATCTACCTAAATATTTTTGTTGGATTTAAAAAGACGTCAGTAACGAGGGAGAAAACAGCATAAGGCAAAAGGTTAATTACACTTTGACTCCTTGTAAAGTTGATCTAATGTTTCTGTTCACTTTTATAAAATAATTTGTATACATTTAGCATCCTTTGAATAACTTTTAAAGCCAACAATTAGTCAAATCATTAGAGTTGACAAAAATTATTAAAATACCCTCAAATAGATTTAGGATCAGTTATAGTTTATTCCCTGTATTATGCAAAATTATCATTTATCTCTTATAATTACTAAATAAATCCTAAGTTATAGTATTTCAATGAGTTCAACAGATAGTTTCAGTTTTAAATTTCAAAAAGCGATGCCATCTCATGCAACGGTTGAAAAAAATTGTTAGCGACTAAATCTAAACTTGAATTTTCACCAGGATCAAGATTATAGCAATAAAATCATTCGAAATTGATTGGATAGTTGCAATGTTTTGAAAATCGGACCGGATATTGAACCGGTGGCCTGTCCGGCTCGCGGTTCAACCGGTCGGTTCACTAATTTAGGTTTTTTTTTTTTTTTTACCAAAGTGTGATATAATTTAAAATAACCTAAATATATTAAGCGTATATAAAATCTAAAATAGAAGTGAAATACTATTTTTGGAGAATTATAGTCCTAATACCCAAAAATACTGATCAAATTTCTAATGAAAAAAAAGTGAAATTTATACAAAAATAAGTATAAAAAAGATGAAAAAAATAATAACTTAATAGTATAGGCTTTGGGGTGTTCAATGTTTTGCCATTGGAGTTTATTTCACGATTTTTTTAATTTTTTTTATTTAAATCATTTTTTATTCTGAAATTTAAAAAATCGATTTTTTACCGATTTTCAATTTTTCACCGATTCTGTCCGATTTTTTGGACAGACCGGATATATAGTTGGACCTGTCCGGTAGTTCTTCCAGTTCGCGATCTGACCGATCGAACCGACCAATCCGGTCCGGTTTTCAAAACATTGGATAATTGTGAATGGCAGAACACCACTCGTGATAACACTTATGGCATACACATACTTTAAATAGGCATAAATCCTAATAGGAGTGCATCAGTATGATTCTCAAGGATTATAGAATAAAACATAAAATAATAATTTTACCAATAAATAAGTAAACTAACTTGAATCCGACTAAATATGATCTATAAATCTTGAAATACGTTAATTTTAATCCTACAATTCTTGAATGGTCCATCAAATATCATAAAAGATGATGACAAATGAATTGACACATTAATTAACAAGCAAAACAACAAAGACCTCTCAAAGTAAAAAATTTCTTACCTGACATTTTATTTAACTTTACATAGGTAAAGTGAAAATTTTAAACATTGTAGAGTAAAATATAATTAATTTGTACCCTTATAGAGGGTAAACTCTAACCCTAAAGTTACATGAGATTAATTTAGTAATTTTGCTTTAATCTCTAATAATTTGACTAATATTTGGCATTAACAGTTAGTCAAAAGAGGCTAAATATATATATATAAATTTTTTTCAATAGAGAAATCAGGATATGAATAAGATTACAAGGGGCAAAGTATAATTAACTCTAAAAATAATGTCTATTTTTTTTTTTTTTTTTTTTTGTGATTTCTGTTTGCTACTTTACTGCATTTGTATGTTCACGAGTGAAGAAGTGATAAAATTATGAGCAAAATGCGGTAATACTAAATTATTTAATTGTTGTACATAAAATTACTAAATTATTTATTTTTTAAATTTGAATATTAATTATTTTAAATATGTATTTGTAGTCACTTTGTATACAAATTTAGTCGCCAAATTATTTAAAGTGTGTGTTTATAGTCATTATAGAAATCGAAGAAATAACTCTAGACACATATTTAAAGTATTTCAGTGATGAAATTTATAAAGAAATAATTGAATGTACTTGTATATAACAAACTTATAATTTGATGGTATATTTTGCACTTTGCTCCAAAAATTATAGACAATCGATTGATAGTGCGACTCCAGTCAAGTCTCACTGACTCTTCTTTCTTTGGAGGTACAAATCCCAGAAGAGCAGAACGCATCCAGATTAGATAGATATGCAGAATTTGTAGCTGCATTATTGATTGATTAGTGTTGGGGTAGCTTCGTCACTTAACTTTGACTTATTTGGATTTCTTGGATAAAATTACAATTATTTAAGAATGATTAGGCAGATGGGGATCTATTTTAGAATTTGCCACATACTTATAAGTGGGAGTATTGTAGTAAAAGAAACGTAGTAGAATGGCAACGAAATATAATTTTGATAGTAAAATATTTATTTATAACTTATTTATTATGAATTCGAATTATTAAGAATTAAGTTGAGAAATGAATTAAAAAAAAAGAAAAAATTTATTGAAAATGTTCTCCCTTAACTTTATTTTATACTATATAATCTCGGTATTATGGGAGAAATGTTGGCTTTAGAAATTTAAAGTTTTTTTTTTTTTTTGGCACTAAGGATTTTATTATGCAGAACAGGTGCAATTTACCTTTTAGAAGCAAGTTTTTTCAAGCTTAACATAAGTTAAAACCCATGAAATATATACGAGAATAAGTCGAGTAACTTGAAACAAATGAAACATGTTCCAATTTTAGTGAACTCTCAAACGTCATAACTTGAGATAAACTAAAACAAAGTAGCTTGAAAGGATCCGGTAAGTTTAAAACATACTAGAAGCTACGTTTGGATTGTTACCTTTTTTTTTTCTATTATTTTTTAAATTATATTTTGCATATCATTCTTTAAATACATTTTCTAACCACCTTTTATCTCACTTATAAATTAATAATACATCTTAAAAAGTTGTTAAAATACTTATTCTAAATAATAATTCAACACAGAAAATGTGGAATCATGAATGAACTTTTGCATATACAAACTTAATTGAGCCTATGAAAATATTTAGGGAAATTAAGTTTTTTAACTCTACTTATAAATTTTATGAAATAAATGACATTAATTGATATAATTATGGTTCCATAAGACTTAATTTTAATCATAAGGCATATAGATAGAATTTAAAACTAAATCCATTTAAGTATTTCTTTGAGCCTAATACATGAATAAATTTGCAAATACAGTACCAAATAATTTTCGAACTATTACCCTACCCTGAAGAGTACTTTATACTAGTTGTAGATATTTTGTGGTAATTTCCTTATTATCAGAGTATTAATTGTTGCCATTAATTTCAGATGAAGCTTGTCAATATCTTTAAAGTAACATCCTTAATATCCCTGCACGAGCAATTAATATATAATAATGTCTTGGTGGTATTGCATTTAACAAACCTAGATATACGTGAGAAATTCTTATACGAATCAGATTTATAATATAACGTTATGGATCTCTTGATTCATGTTAAACTACATCATTCAATAAAATAATATTAAAATGATGTTGGATGTGGCTTAATATGACTTAAGAAATTCATGACACTATACTATAGATTGAGTTTATATAAGAATTTTGGGCATGGATGCTAACTTCAAGAAATTTTGACATTCTACTAGTAATCCCTTTTTTTTTTTGTGTAAATATTTGTATTTCTCTATTTTAATTGTTATTTTGAGTTATGGTGCAAGTATTAATAAAATTTTATTAAATTGTACGTATTCAATTTTACCAAAAAAAGTTTTAAATGACTAAATTACTCTTTTACTTTAATATACTGCCACTACATAATGTCTTGAGGATAAAATTGAAAAAAAGTTATTATTAATTTTTTGAATTTTTAAATTGATAAATATTTTAGCAAAAACATATTTTTAAAATCAGAAATAAAATAAAAAAGGGAGTAGTAGGCTTTGTATTTTCTTCAATACTAGGTTAATACTAATAGCTGTCCACATTCATGCCCATGCACACACATAATTTTCAATTTCGAAGTCGCTTTTCAGTAGCTGTACTACTATATATCTGCATAAGGTACGTAGGGCAGGTTTTGATTTCTGTTCATTTTACGCACCTATACAATCGAGTCGAAGTAGACTATGGGTGTCATTATTATTATTATTATTATTATTATTTTGGTTGGGTATCATTAATTTGTTGAGATCATACCATGGTGATCTATAAATTTTTGTTTGGATCCGATCTATAAAACAGGACATGAATTTTAGGTCATAGTATTTAAGACATTACATTACTCACATGGGTAATATAATCTCTTCAGGACCAAGGGATCCAAGCATGGTTTAAAGATTCAGCCAAGTCCAGGTTATATTCAGAACAATCTTTGTCGATCCAATACCAATATGTTGTTTCGATTTATATACATCTTAAAACTGAAATTAAAATTACATTATAAGTCTTATTTTTGACCAATTAATGTTTTAAAATTAATTTACAAGTGATTATTTATAATTTTCACTTTAATTTTTATGATTCTGAACAATTTTATATTTGATATTAATCTGTGAACAATGTAAAATAATCATCTCTACTTTTGCAACCGATACTACAATTTTAAATCATAAGTCCAAGGCACATATATATCAAAGACCTTGTCCAAGAAAGAATTTTTCAGGACAATGCAATAGAATCTCAGAATTAATGGCCAAAATTGGGTAATAGATGCCATCTCGAACTCTATTATTTGTTACTTACGTTGTCATCCTCCATCATTGAGGAACCATGCATAAGTAAATTAAAGTTAGAGCTATTAAACAAATTCATTAATTCTCAAAACTTTGTGTTTTTAAACTTTCCAAGAGGGTTTCGTGTTGGAAAATTCTATCGAGAACTATTCCACTATAGTACAGTATTATATGGTTCAAATAGTTAAAAACAAATGAATGTTCCTAACAGGGGTGGAAGCAAAAATATTATTTTGGGGGCAAGAATACAAAAGATAGTTAGATATATATATATATATAAAAATCTCATTATACGTTGTGTACGTTCGTATGAGAAAATTTTTAATTATTTCGTAGTATTTAATTTAACTTATATTATTTTTAATATACTGTATCTGTAACTTGAACTCATAACTGTCGCGTCACACAATAAAATTTTTTGTGATTGCACTAAGACTCCCCTTTAGTGAATTTATTAAAGCTATGCAATGTAACCTACTAAATCATGAACGTAATGTAATATCAACTTGCTATTTTATTAGTCTCACAAATATCTTGTAAACTCAATCTTGAAATAAAGGTAATACAAGTTTATTAGTAAAAATAGATTGTTGTAAAAATTATCCAAAGACGACAAGCATATTTAATCCTATGCCGTATCAAATATTTATCTATTTTTGCTAAGAAAAATAAGCAAGACTCGTATCTAAAATTTGAATCAAGTAACCAAAATATTGAGTTATATAAAGCATATATTTAGCAAAGCTATGGAAATATTTTGTGAAAGATATCTCGATTAGGACAGACCTAAAAAAATTTTAGATAAATATCCAAAATGGTTGATAACGAAACAAAAAATAATAAAGTGTGAGGCTTAGGGGGGATGAATTCAATTTTTTACCAAATTTTAGTCCTTCATATGTAATTAACATACATACACCAAAGATTTTCAAACATCTTAGGGGAGGTTGCCTCCCACCTGTCCTGATGGTCTGCCATTGGTTCCTAATCAGACTGTACAACTTCCATTTAGTATAAATTTCAATTATGTAATATGTAGCTCTCTATTAATAAGAAAATTCTACAGTTCTTTTAGGAATAATTTTTTCCTACTTTAAGGACTTATACAGTACAATACTATATGTTTTAAAAATTTGTATTGTACAAATTCTTAAAACCAAGAAAATAGTTCTCTCAACGAGATTGTGGAATTCCCCTATTAATAATCTAAATGTTTTCATTATCATGGTTGTTTATGATTTTATGTCATCATTGGGACCGGGCTTCATAATCACCATTAAGTGAATTAGCTAAAATCATATTTAAGCTGACTTGAAATATATTAGTATCTTATACACGTTTAAAAAAAAATAAAATAAAATAAAATTAAGTGCATAGCAAATTAGTTGTCGTATCTATTCTTTATTTAAATTTTATTTTAAACCACGCAAATCATGTGATTGCAATATCTGTTTTAATTGTAAAATTGCTTTGTAATGCAGTATAAAGATTAAGGTGTACTTAAAAAGAAAGAAAGAAAAAAAAAGGATTAAGGTGTGCTAAACATTCAAGAAAGATAGTAAATTTTAGTTATTGACTACGTAATATATAATGAGTTGATAATTATTGAATTGATTAAAAAGTAAAAGAATTTATTACTTTTTAATTATTCCAACCCTAAATGATACTCACAGCAAAGAATTTTTCTTCAAGAAGGGTAGTACAGTATATATGTAGAGTGAAGAGAAGCAGATCTCAAGCCCTTTTCATATGCAGTAATCTTTTTAAAGACTAGTACAACATTGCAAAATAAAATAAGGGGAAATTTTATAAATTTTTTAAAAAATTATTCTCTTGATTTTAAAATTTATATAATATAAAATTTTAGAACATATAATATTTTACTATACAAATATTTAAAGTAGAAATGGGAGAGTAGAATTTCCCCCTTCATTTAATTCCATGCTCGTCTTGTTCTCTGCTACTGGATCTTACTGATCTTTTGTCTTGTATGTCAGCTTCTTCTTCTTCTTCGGATCCAAACCCATCATCAACAATCCCTCCATTAGTCCATTTTAAGTTGATTACTACTACTTTTTTCTTTATCTTGTGGTTGTAAGAAGAAACGTGCAGAAATGGGCACAGGTTGGAGAAGAGCTTTTTGCACAGCAATTTCAAGAGACACAGAAAAACTACAAGAAGACCAACATCATCAAAATCCTAGTCCAAGAAGTTGCGCAAGATTTGGCTTTTTATCCAGTGGAAGCAATCCATCATCAACTCCTCCTTTGCAGTCTCAAAGTCCCAAATTGCGCTGCCAAACTAATGCACCGGCTTCACCTTCTTCTAATATTAGCCCAAAACTCCATTCCAAAACCACAAGTAATACTCCAAAAGCTTCTACCAAGATCCCAAAACCACGTTTTGGCTCCAACCCTTCTTCTCCAAGATCCCCATTTTCAATCTTCAAGAACACCCTCCGCCTCACTCGTGTAAGTTAATTATCTCTTCTTGCCTTGTTCTCGACCGTTTATAAAAAGTTCTAAGTTACTTTTTTTTTTTAAATTTAAATTAAATACTTCTAATAAACAATAAATTCAGAGTTGGTTTTGAAAATCGCTTTTAGTTTATCTAAGTATAAAAAGCAAAGTATTTTTTCAATTTTTGTTTACAAAAAAATTATTAAGAATTTGCCCCAAAAAATGCTAATTTCATTGTCCATATTATACTTGCTGTAATAAAGTAATGAACCCTTTTTTTTTTTGGTTAATTGTTTTGGTTTTGTAGAATAGTTGCGGAGTTTGTATGCAGAGCGTAAAGAGTGGACAAGGGAAGGCTATTTACACAGCGGAATGCTCTCACACTTTTCACTTCCCTTGTATATCTGCCCATGTAACCAACCAATCCACACTTATTTGCCCTGTTTGCAATTCCTCATGGAAAGATGTTCCTCTATTAGCCCTCCACAAGCTTCAACAACACCAAGGAGTAGAACAACAAAAAGACGTAGAGATTGATGATCCCAAAAACCACCAACAAACTAAATCCCAATTACCTCAAAATTTCTCACCAAACCTTAAAAAGAACAAACAGTTTGTTGCATCATTCAAGAACATACAACGATGATGAGCCATTGCTTTCATCAATTCCTATTCCGGAAGAAGCAAATGAAGTTGAAGTTGAAGAGTTTCAAGGATTTTTTGTCAACCCAATTCCGAGTTATAATCATCTTCATGATAATCATCCTCACGCCGCTTTCGGATCATTTCGGCGTCAAGATTTTACTAGAAATGTGGAAGTGAGTTTATTGCCTGAAGCTGCGGTTGTTTCCTCCGCAGCTCGGACTTTTACTTTTGTTTTAAAAGTTAAAGCTCCACCTCCGCCACCGCCACCTCCAGCGCCGCCGAGTTTGGGGCATAATAGCAGCAAAAGCTCGGTGCATTTTAAGGAACCGGCCGCTTGTCGTGCGCCTATTGACTTGGTGACAGTTTTGGATGTGAGTGAAAATATGAGTGGCCCTAAGCTTCATATGTTGAAAAGAGCCATGCGGTTAGTTATTTCCTCGCTCGGCTCGGCTGACCGGCTATCTATTGTTTCCTTCTCCGGCTATTCCTAAGAGGCTAATGCCTTTGAGAAGAATGAATTCTCAAGGCCAGCGCTTGGCTCGTGGTGTTATTGATCAACTGGCTTGTAGCCAAGGGACTTGTGTTGGTGATGCTTTGAGGAAAGCTACAAAAGTTCTTGACGATAGGAGGGAGAGAAATGATGTTGCTAGTATTATGTTATTATCGGACGGTCGGGATGAAAAGGTTCAAACTAATAGTGATAATCAACAATTCAGATCGGCTCATATTTCGTCTTCACGGTTTGCTCATATTGAAATTCCAATTCATTTATCCGGGTTCGGTTTAAAAGCCGGCTACACTAGGGAGCCAGCCGAGGATGCCTTCGCCAGATGCGTTGGTCGTTTGTTGAGCGTTATTGTTCAAGATTTACGTATTCAGCTCGGCTTTTCATCTGGCTCTGACCCAGCTGAGATTACAGCCGTTTATTCGTGTAACGGACGGCCCGCGGCACTCGGCTCGGATTGCATTCGGCTCGGCGCTATGATCTTTACGCCGAGGAGGAAAAGGAATTACTGGTGGAAATGAGGGTTCCAGCATCGGCTTTCGGGTCCCACCACGTGTTATCAGTTACATGCTCTCACAAAGATCCGGCTACTCAAGAGTTGGTTTTTGGTAGAGAACAAGCTTTATTGGTGCCTAGGCCACAAGCCGTCAGATCATCATTGCCTAGAATCGAACGGTTGAGGAATCTTTTTATTACTACGCGAGCAATTGCCGAGTCTAGGCGATTAATTGAGCACAATGAGCTGACTAGCGCCATGCAATTATTATCCTCGGCTCGAGGTTTATTATTGCAGTCTAGGTGTGAATCGGCTTTTGAATATGTCAGAGGCTTGGAAGCTGAGCTAGCCGAGGTGCAGTGGAGGAGACAGGATGAAAAACAACAGCAGCAATTGATCCAACGGCAAAAAATTAACAAGATGGAAGTTGGGTTGTTTTTGGATGAGAACGGTGGGCCGCCGACTCCAACATCGGCTTGGAGAGGCTCAGCCGAGAAGCTGGCTAAAGTGGCTATAATGAAGAAATCTTTGAATAGAATCGGTGACTTGCACGGCTTTGAAAATGCTAGATTTTGATTTTATTTTATTTTTCTCTTTTTGTTTTCCTTATTTTAAAAAAAAAAAAAAAAAAAAAACTTTTGTTAAAACATAGAAATTTCCGATATAAAGTTGTTGGGAAGGAGGAAGGGGTGGGCCTTATGGTCCACGAGAATATAATAGCGACAATTGGTACCTGACGGCCCGGCCCTTTCTGCAGAGTGTGACCCCAAAGGCCCACTTCAGATTAATGAAGATGGATGGGCCCTAATTTGTCATAGGCTCTTGGAAATAGATAGAGGCCGCATTTGGGGGACAATTGAGCGGTCTTGATCTGTATGAAAAAGATTGTAAATGCATTTCCATTGCAAAATTCTAGATTTTTTTTTTTTAGTTTCCCTAATTTAGTTTTCTCTTTTCTTTATTTTTAAATTTTATTTTATTTTTCTGATTTAGGTACAAATCAACAGAGATTTAAGGTGAAATAAATATATAGATTATGTGCATCATTGGCTTGGAGATAAAGTATCAAAATATTCATTTGGATGATATTGCATTTGGGAGGTGGAACTCAATGATCTTCCCGTTTGATCTCGATCAAGAAACACATGTTGTGCTAAAATAGAGTTGCTCTACTATGCTGCAAACTTCACACAGCATTCCAAATCGTCCAATTTTTCGAAAAATAATGAATCCATCACACAATGGAGGATTCAATCATCTTTTGTAGATGTTTGTTTCTATTCCGGAATCGGAATCGTAATGAAAATTATAAATTTAATTATTAGTATGTGTGTCATTTTCTTAGTTTATTTTATTTTAACAAGGAATGAGTTTATTTGTATTGATAAGTTAATCAATTTAAAATTTAAGTCACAAGTAGAGAATTAAAGTAGATATTTTCTAATACTTGCATTCTCATATAACAATTTTCATAGTGATTAAACAAATAATATTTATTAGAACTATTCCTTTTCCTCATAACCAAGGGCGGATCATAGAAGGTGGGGAGTGTGGCGGTTGCCCTTCCAAGATTTTTAAAATTATGTTTTTTTCCCTTTAATTTTTTTAAAATTATTATTAAACTACTATAAAAATTAGATTTTGCCTCTCCAAAAATTTTAGAAAATATAAAAAATTGTTCCCTATGTATGTATTTATACAATCTTATTTCCTAAGAGTTTCAAAAATATTTTATTTTTCTCGATATTTTTTAAAAATTTCCATAACTCCCTTTAAAAAAATTAGATTTTACCTCGTAAAATTTTATAAAAATTATAAAACTACCTCTCTAAGAATATATATCTATAGTTTTTGCCCCCCAAAGTTCAACTTCTAGATCCGTCCTTACTCGTATCCATAAACTAAACACATCCTTAGTTTCTCCATTCCTCCTCGTCGCAGAATGAACAGCCAACACACAAGAAGTCAAATTCCAAACTTGAGTGATTGTCACCTAAATGAGAGCATGAACATTACACATGCAATTTCATTAGATAGAAAACTAGGCTACATTGATTACTCTGATAAACAATGATAAGAGTAGCAGAGCAATATTTAACTCTTTACACACTTTTATTAAATTGATACAAATGTAATTCTCTCTTCAAATAAAAAAACTATATAAGGAGATGATTATGAGCCAATCAATTCAAGGGAAGGTGGATAAATGATGTATATTATAGGCTCTTGTACAATGTACTTTCTGGTTTTGTGGGAATGGGGCAGTGCCATTAATAATTGGAGTGCAATTTCCTCAGCAATTTCTTTTTTGTGAAGCTAAGGAAATTCAGCAACTAATGCAAATTTTAGGAAAACATCTAATGAGAAATATTTAGATAGACTCAATTTTTAGTTTTATTGATAGATTCTGTGATGTGAATTAAATATTATATAATAAACGACATTAGTTTATATAAATAATATTTTATAACATTTAATTCTGACTATAAGGTATACAGAAAATATTCAAAATCGAATCGATCTAAATATTTTCCATATCCGATACCCAAAAAATAAATGAGAAGAAACATGGCAAAGCTTTGTATTTGCTGAATCCAGTCATGTCATAACATTGTACATTAATTTTTTTAGTTATTTATTTTCTATAGTCAATAGGGATAATCTTCCAAAAGAATTAAGAGTTTGAGGGATTAGACTTTGGATTAATCTTGAAACTTGACCAAAAGTCATACATAAAAGCATTTTCACGAGACCTTACCATGTGGGATGATTCTAAATTCCCATCAAATTTAAAGGACAGAGAGGCACAAAAAAACAGTGAACCTTCATTTGCGTACGTCAACCTATTTTGCTTGTGCTGATTTTGCTGTGCAACCGACAACCAATCAACATGAATGTTATCTATTTAAACAATCTAAATTTTGAACCAAAAAAAAAAAAAAAAATGGAAAGAATTGGAATTGCAAGAGGACAGCTGTTGATAGTAACTGAAGATCCCACCAAATAATATGTAGTAGTAATACACAGAATTATATAGTCACTGTCTTTGAATTTAATCATTCCTGTGTTGGCACCATCCTATGTTGTATAGTTTTGCTTTTATGTTGGTACGTTTCTTTTTTCTGCTATTAGGAAGTTAGAAAATACCAGTTAGAGCTGGCAATTGGATCCATTTGCTAAATGATTTTTGAAAGTGATTTTAACCAATTATACATGATGCCAGCTCTAATCCCCAGCCACCCCTCTAAAGGGCACCAAAACAGTGCTATGGATTATTCACGAAAATTTTTATATGGACGGACTTTATAACATAGTATTATGAATTCTTTGATTAAGATAAAAACACGACTTTATAACATAGTATCATGCATCATTTGATTCAAATAAAAATACATTAGCTAACATCAAGTTGTATTATCCAAAACAAGGGTTCATAAAAATTTCCCCTCTATTCACTTAGTCATTCATCCAAATTCCAAGTTTCAACAACTATGGCCAAGGTGTGTTTGTTTACAAAGAAAACCTGGCAAAGATGTCAGAATTTAACGTGAAAAACTTGCACACATCAGGATTTTAGTCAAACTTGTAAATTTTAAGATAAATTAAATTTTATCGAATAAATAACATTAATTAATATAATAATATTTCATACAATTTAATTTAATTTGTTAGTTCAACGGGTAGAGTTCAAAACCTTATATATCTATTTTTTTTTTTTTCGAAGTTCGAAGGGCCACCTTCGGTACAAAGACCAGAAATAATTTGATCACTTAAGATTGACGTCGGTACCTTTTTTTAGATGCTATTTGGTGGTTAGAACATCCCCAGCCTCCCCATAAAGGGACATCAAAAACAGTGCTAGGACAATGAGCAGATAAATTTGAGGGTCTCATTTGATTCCATACTAGTCATTACTCATTAGTCGTACGTCCAAATTAAGTTCATTAACTATGGCCATTGGGTGTCTGTTTTGCCAAGACAAACGAGCAAAGTTTAAATGGGGCCTCTCTACTACAAACTACAAAGAAGGTCACACCCATTCACTTGATGGCTTAGCCTTTCACAGCACCTTGAAGGTTGAAAGAGATCCATGTTTGCATTTATCCAAGCAACACATGTTTTTCTGGAGAAATAAAAAGGAAACGTACTTTGTTAAACATGATCTAAAACACACGTATATCTCATCATAAAAAGATTATACAACACTTAATTCTATTCCTATATTTCTTATTTGTATCTGTATTCTTTAATAGACAAACTTTAAACCGGCTATTCTGGTCCGAATTTATTAACACTTTCCATTGCATAACTATCATGATTGCATATAGTTTCGGGCAACAAGAATATATATCGATAGTGAAAGTGTGAAAGCAAGGAATTAAGAGCAATACCATCACAGAAAGGCCTACAAAATTGTGAGTAGCGAAAATCCAGCTTCAAGATGGAATCCCATGTAGCAGAACTATTCTTTCCCAGAGAGGGATCGAGAGAGATCATTTTGTAATATATCACATTAGTTTATGGCAAAGCAGAATGCATTTACTACCCAAATAATCCCAAAATTCATATCAAACGTCCAGCAACTATCCTATGGGAAATAAAAGGCATAACAAAAACAAGGCTATAAGTGGTCTTAAGAGAAAATTAAAATTAAAACAATTTGCAAATTAGTTACAAAGCCAGCATATTGTTTTCAAATATGTTGGCTAAACATCAGGTACAGACCCTCTGCTCTATAAATCAAGCTCACTTGATAATGACTAGGATGGTATTCTACAGTGTTCATATAAAAAAAACTCAATACAATTGAGAGATTCGCAATTGGAGATATGCCAAAGCATGGAACAACAAACATTAACTGTGAAAGATCCTGCAAAGAACCTGTCACTGTTTACCTATTCCAACGATAATATACAACAGCGCCCCACGAAAAAAATCTGAGTAGTTTCCCTCTTTATTGAGATTTATAGCCCTGAAAAAAGTATTGTAAAGGTTAAGCTGCTTACTTCTGAGTTTGCTCAACCTTAGCACGAATCTTTTGTTCCAACACAGATAATTTGCACAGTTTCAAGGCTAAACATTCTGTTTAAAGCATGCATGTTCTCAAGCGTCTCACTCAAAGTCCGGCTGTCACTACCATCACATCTGAGGTGCTGCATGGGACCATGGAGAAGCTTGTTAACTATACCCCGGCTAAGATCATCTACAGCCCTCCTCGTCTTCTTTGGAAGGTCATCACCCATTTTTAACAAGCATTTCTCCAGCTCTGCATTTCTGATTCGCTCAGCATATGCTCGCAGTTTCTTGATAGTGGGAACAGTCTCCAGAGAATCCCGCCAAGCTTCAAATTGTTTTGATTCCTCAGATATGATTGCTTGAGCTTCCATTGCTTTCCTTAGACGGTCCTCCTTATTAGCAGCCACAACCTCTTTAAGATCATCCACATTGTACACTCTTGCAGCCTCAGTCTCATTAACACATGCTCCCACATTCCTAGGAACAGATATATCCACGAAAAGCCTCAAACCCCCAACACTTGGATCAACAGGTGGTAGATTCATGACACATGCTCTTTGAAAAACAATGGAGTTTCTGATGCAGTACTAGTAAAAATTACATCGGCTTGGGCAGCACACTCCAGCATTTCATTAAGGGGCTTGTAGATTATTTCAACGTCCTTCATCTCCTCTCGAATGGCAGCAACTTTTTCTTCACTTCTGTTTACAACGACCATTTTTGTGCATCCTTTTGCCACCAAGTGCTTCATCACAAGCTTACCCATCTTTCCTGCTCCAATTACCAACATCCTAGCAGTAGCATGGGAGGATTCAGGAAGCTTCATTAAAGCCAATTCTACAGCAGCTGAACTGACAGAAACGGCGCCCGCTGCAATATTTGTTTCAGTTCTAACCCTTTTTCCAACAGTGATTGCATGCTTGAAAAGTCCACTGATGTTTCTTCCAAAACCCACAACCCCTTGACCAACTTTGACTACTTGTTTGACCTGAGCAAGAATTTGGCCTTCTCCTAGCACCAAGGAATCCAGTCCTGCTGATACTTCAAAGTACATATGCTGTGTAGCATCCTTGTTATAAAGTAGAAAACGATGCTTGGAGATCTCTAAAACAGGGATTCCACTAGTCTGTCAAAGAAATATACAACACCAGTTTGAATGTATAAGCACCAATGAATTGTTCAAGAACAAAATAAGATACATTGACGTTAGACAGAATGATAGCGAGATCAGTACAGACATCATGGCATGAGCCAAATTTCTCCTCCTCCCTCCCGCCCCATACCTGTTCCTTTTTTCGGCCTGGGAGGAGACACCAAGTTTCTCCAGGAAGAAGTTGTCAAAGCAAACCACCTATCCTACTACCTACCCAAAAATGCAAACAACCCAAAGGCGACGAGAAGATTATCGGATAATCTTCCCTGGATATTGATGCAATTTAATTTAGTGACCAGGCCATCCAGTTCTTAGTTTAAGAACCCCGCTAGACAGCTTATAACTCCTGCTCATACCATAGTGATAGTCATTCCATTCCCCGCACTCCCCCAACCACAACCCCCCCCCCCCCCCCAAAAAAAAAAAAAACAGAGCTTTACAGATAAAGTCAATATTTATCTAAATTCCATGTCCCAGTGGCAGCCCAATAGTACCTTTGACATCCATTCAGTTACTTCTTTCACGCCACGATGCTGAGAAAGAGCTACAACATATATTTCCATCCTGTTACAGGTACTAAGAACAGCAGCTTCTTCAATGTGATTCAAACCGCACAGCTCTCCAATGGCTCTAGGCCACTCGGCCTCAGGAATTGCAAGTTTTTCTCGCATTTCCACAGGTGCAGTGTGGATGCTGAGTCCAATGACAACAATACTGCTCCTTTCTTTTGTATATCCTGTGTGAAATCAAATATAGGGGGAAAAAAGAACATATTATTATGTGTCTGTTTGTCATCAAGGGAAAAAAAAAAAAAAAGATTATCAGTTTGTAAAGAACATTAATTTGATCCTGGATAAAATGAACACATAAGTAAACTGTCTTACTTCAATGAGCACTACAAAATACATGGGTACATCAGTCTTATCATTAAAACATTAGAAAAAGACCCTGATGTAATAGGAGAATATAATTTGTCAAAAAAGCGCTGCATACTCACTGATGTAAAAGTTCATCATATCAAGCAACTGACAATCTCAATATTGAAGTAATTAAGGGTAAGAGTTACGCTGCCGTCTTATAGCAAAACAAGGACTTCAGATGTCTTAGCATGCATGAAAACGCTAGGAACAAGAGCTGCATTCATTGCAAACTCAAGTTTTGCAATTATATACTCATGGACATATATACACTTTCCCAAGTGTGCAAAAGAAAGCCTTGACAAACATAAATGGCACTACTTACCATCAAAAGACCTTCATTCATAGCCATAACCGAACAATTAACGGACACATTCCTAATGACCTGCCATATAATGGTGTCCCCAATGGACTAAAGCTCCCCAGTTCATGAGTGTAAGGGAAGGAATATTGAATATGTACACAGCCTTACTCTGCCCTGCAGAGAGGCTGTTTCTACGACTCAATTTGAATCCATGGCCTTCCAATCACAAAGGCGCAACCTTTCTGTTGCACTAGGCCAACCCTTCATGACCTACTGTACACTATCTTGTGCAAAAAAATAAAACTTTCTCCGGTTATCGAAAAGTTCAAGGAAAAAGAACAAAATGATCAATGAGGTCCCAATTGTTGTTTTTATGGGCTTGTTCCTCACTAATGCCGGCGTAGTATGAGGATGGCGTCCTATTCCACAAGGCAACTACGACAGTCGTGCCACAGCCCACCCCTTTTAAAAAATCTAATTTACCAAAAAATAAAATAAATACTTCAGATTTTCTATTCTAATAGATTTACACCACTAACAATTAACTACGAATTTTGTTCAAGAAATTAACAGAAAATGCACTATAATTAAAATGCAAAATAAAAAACCAAAAAAAAAACAAAAAAAAACAGAGTACTTAAACGAATTGAGCAAAACCCATTATGATAATTGAACAAAAAATTGAAGAAAATAAATGAATTTCAAAAAAAAAAAATGATTAAAAAGAAGAGTACGAGTATTACTGTCAGCAGCTGAGGTCTTGAGCTGTTCAAGAGCCGACAAGCTGGAAGCCGAAGCCGACGAAGAAGAAGCCGCATTGGTGGTGAAGTCGACTTTATCGGAAGTCTCAATTGAAACATCGGAAGCAACTTCACACCTAAACCCCCTTTGAATTTGCAGGGAGCGTCTGGCGGCTGGAGCCGGCTTGAGAAACAGCCCAATTTGAGCCGGAGCTGATGCTGCAGCTGACGACGACGTCGTGTTGCTGACTAATAAAGTCTCCAGCTTCGCGGCAGCAAATGCGGTTGACACGGCCATTTTCGTTTTCGCCGGGAATTATTAGTCTGGCTCTCTACGACGTCGTCGCTCTAGAATTAGAATTGGAATTGGGGCGTGTTTGGTTTGGAGGAGATTGAGATTTGAGAGAGATAGGCTTTGATTGGTCTTTTTGTTTGTATTTTTCTGACAGTTAATTTTGGAGGGGAATCAAAGGCTATAATTGGTTTTCGTGGACTTTTTTTACTTTTTTTTTTTTTTTCTTTTTTTAAAAGGATATGAGCCACAATGGATTTCTTTGAGTTGTGATTGGCGGATGGCAAGCACGTTTTATCCACACTCGCTAACTCTGCACCACCATCTTGACTTTGAGATCTTCCATGTGGGCCACCACACTACTTTTTATAAGACTAACAATTAGTATAATACTAGTTGTACCGAAGTTGAGTATGATAATAATTGAAATAATTAAAAATTAGAATAATTAAAAATATTCATATTGTAATGAATAATGAATAACAAAGAATTTTTTTTTAATGATCAACTCCTGTCATTCAAATTGAATTGAATCATTAATTCTCAATTTCAAATATTCAATATTATTTCTTCTATTGTAAAATTAAGAATTTTTATTACTTTGTTAATTTATATAAATATACTGTTAATAAAAATCAAATTCATATTCGATCAATTTATTGGATAATTTTTACAATCACGAGTGAAATAGCATTCATTAAATTGTATAGAGTATAATAGTTAATTTTTTCATTATTGAATGAAGTAGTAACCACATATTGGATCTCAATTAAGAGGGCATAAATAGAAATTTTCAAATTTATATTGTATTATACGCTGAGCATGCCCATTATTCATTGTCAAATTAACACTCGAGCATCTACCATTATGGAAAACCATGATAATCCATGATGCTTTTAATTAAGTCTTATGTATAAATAAATTATCTTATTCAAGGTTAATTATGTTTAATGAAGTATGAAAATGGTGCTCCATTATGTTAATGCACTAAATTAAAATGTTTTTCTCGTGATAGATAATAGATTACATAAAGAGACTGATGGGAAGAACGTATAAATTGGTTGATTAATTTGGATATAGAGTCCTAAAATATTATAGACACAGAACCGTTTTCGTAAAAATATCTATTTTTTTTGCTGTTTCCTGTTTGCATTTTGTTTTTAAGATATGTTGAAGGAAATATTTGCAAAACGAAAGGGAATCGTAATGAATAAAATGATTAGGAGATATTTTGGTGTTGAAGAAAAAGATAAGATGGGATGAGAGGAATCGTCAAGAATTGTGAAGGAGAATGACTTGGTAAGATTTCGGGAGAGATTTCTCTGCCACAAATTTCATAAAGAATTCTTGGGAAAGATTTCTATCACTCTTTCACCTAATATGGACCATTTAGGTCTACGTGGTTTTGAGACTTCCACTTTTGCACCCTTACACTTACAGTTGTGTTAGAAGGGGATAATTAAATCCAATGGGAGAATTGTAAATTTAACACTGAAAGTAGATTTTTAATTTATCGATTAAAATACGATTTTTCTTACTTATTAGATTTTAGAAGGGGCAAAATCATTTATTCTTTTAACAAATTAAATGTGGACCTATTAGAGCAACTTATTTCGTAACTAAAATTCAGACAAGAATCCACCCAATTCGAGCAACTTATTTCGTAACTAGACGAGATATCATCTCGTCTAGATGTCAAAGAAGGTACCATACACTATAACCGACATTTTTGCCTTGCCTTCCAAGATTATAGATAGTTTACAAGGAAATTCTATGATTTTGTTGAAAAAATTATTTTGCTAGTTTTAAAATTTTAGATGGTATAATTTTTTAAAGTACATAATATTTATTATACAAGTTTTTAAAGTATAAAGATATAATTCCGTTACAAAAACGTAAAATTTTCTTTAGTTTATATACTAATGTTAGTTATAATAAATGTTGTAATAACAACTTAGAACTTCAGTATAATCTGTACTATGTATAAAGAGAAATGGAAGATTTTAGTGTCCGTCACTTTTTAATTTGCTAATTATATATACCCTCCTTGTTCTCTTTATTGTCTCTTAATTAACTACTCATAACTTTCCATAACTCTCTTCTACAATTCACTCTTCACTACTTATATTATTTTTTTAAAAAAAAATTTTGTTAACATTTTCATTACCTACTATTTTTTTTAATTTAAAAAAAATGTGTAAATTTTTTTATTAAATTGTACACTAATCTATATAGAGTATGTCTTTCTCACTAATTGCAATTAAGATGGAAACGCGTAACTTAACCATAACTTTGAGTACGAAGGCTAGACTTTAGCTTGAAAATACCTTCATTAGTACAAGCTTAGCATGCATTTCAAGATAATTGTACAACTTGCAGACGACATTTTCTCGTGCAATTAAACAATTTTACGCACCACAAAGTAGGAAAGTGATTGAGGTTTGTGCCACATAATGATTTTCAAAGGATTAATTTTAGTTGAGTTGAGAACTACATATATAGTTCCTTCAATATGCCAATTTAGCTCTAGAAAACTTTGTCTGGTTCATTTAGCCCAAAAACGACTAAGATTTTATGCTATTTAAAACCCTTATTCTTTTAAAGATGCCTCTTGAAAAAATTAAAATAAATAAATAAGTGAAGTGACGTCTTAACGTAGTCATATCTACTGAATAGTGAAAGAAGTTCGAAATTCAATGCATAAATGAAAGAAGAAGGAAAACGAAAATCTTAATTAGGTTCTCATTCGTAAATGAATTTCAAAAAATTTTATGATTTTATTTCTTTATTTTTAAAATACACAAAATTTTAAAGCATATATAAACATTTAAAACAAAATGCCATATTGAATTGCAAAATTCGTGAAGCATCAAGGGAAGTTGTCATGCATATGTATGGGCCCGAGAAAGATAGTAGGAGTCGATAAGGGGCTGGACTGTGTCATGCAAGTTGGTCAACCCACTAGAACAAATGCAATATTTAAGTTTGGCAAAAGCCCACTCTATAGGGGACTCAAGTCCAAATTGCAACTGAGCGACGTTCAGCTCTGAAATTCTACTGGGCCTCTTGATTCGTTAGACTATATAAAGACTCCTCCTTTTTTTCATCTGTCTTGGTCCTCGTCAGGGGCGTAACCAGAAATATTATTTAGTGGGGGCAAATGTCATATAATTCGCACATTAATTTTGTCTGAAGTATCGCAAAAATTTTACATTTATATTTTTAAAATAATAGTATTTACATATTAATAGATAATAAAGTTTACAAAATTATACAATAAAACTCATTATTTGAGTCATGTCTTTATTTGCTATAATTTTTGTCGGTTTACTTACTCTAATTATTTTAATCTTTTACATCTTAGGTATTAAATGATTCTTTATTTGTAATTTTCAATTATAATGCATTGCCGGAAATGTCTTTTCAAAACAAATAACTGTAACTTTTCAAAATTTTACAACAAGTAACTAAACAAATTAGAAATTTATGAATGAAAAAATACCTAAATAAACTTAAAATAAATATGTTGAATTGAAATTCCAATAAACTAGTCAAAATACAGACTGTAATTCACATGTTATATTTCAATTAAGAATATATTCTCTTAGCACGAGTAAATTAATTTAAACAAAATAAAAATAAAAAATAGTTTAGCAATTTCATTTTATTAATTGAAAATTATACAAACTAAAATAACAAAATGAGTGCTCGTTTTATTTTCTTCATTCATAACTTATAAATTATAAATGAAAATTAGATTACTTGAGTCTTGTGTATTATAATTAAAAATAAAATCAAAGATAGGAAACTACAAAATAATAGTAAATGAGTAAAAAAAAATTAAAAATAACTCTTAGATCGTAATTCTTTTATACTTATATTTGGTGTTATTGATAGTTGTATTTAATTGCAAATTTCAACACTAACATAAACATTAGAAATTAATTGCATTTGGTAGTTACGAGGTAGTACTTAAACTTCAATGACCAAAAAAAACATTACATGTTGTAATTTATTCAAATTAGTGGGGGCAAAATTTAAATTCAACTTCCAAAACATCTACTAAGTACTAACCATGCATTTTTCGCTAAAGAATTTAGGACGTTAATACAAAGAAACAGTTTTTTTTTTTTTTTAATCCACACTCCTCTTATCTCTAGTGATTTGAACTTATTCGTTGTCACAGAATCTCAAATCTCTCTCAATGCCAATAAATTTTTGTGTGCAAGTCGATTAGTGGTTCGGCTTCCCCCTTCTCCCTCACCTACCTTTTAGCATTCTGGGCTCTAAAAAAATAAAGAAAGCTGAAATCAAAAAGAAAGAAGAGAAATTGGGCATGTTTCCTTACAAAGCAACAGTTATTAATTCCTTAAACAACACAAATAACCCCCTTTCAGCATATTCTTCCAACTACGTTATTTCAAGGATTCACAATCCTGAATATATACTTTGCTAGTAGAATACTTTGATGTCTAGAGGATGTAGCCGTATCTTGTTGAGCGTAGTATCCAAGCTAAACAAAATTTAGCCAAAAAAACAAATTAAACAAGAAATATGGCCTAAACTCAGGCCATATAGATTTTGAATGTGACATTTGTAGAACACTAAATCTTTTTCTTTTTTTTCAAAAAAAATATATATATATATTTCCCTCTCTAATTCATAATTAAAATGTGATCAGAAAAATATTTTATTAATTAAGTTATATTTCGTTGTACGTAGAAAATTTAATCCATCTCTATTGATTTACTACTATGGATTCTTTTATGTTCGGTACAAATGGGGTGGAGGTATTTGAACCTTGCCCCACGTGTCCTCGCCAAATAAGTTGATATTGGCTGGTTGTTGACACTTTAACAAGAAAATTAAGGCTCTCACTGTCTCTTGTTAGGGCGTTCAAGAAAATCGGCTAATTTAAAAAATCGACGGAATTAACCTATTTTAAATTGTAAAAGAAATGTGTATTTGGTCAAACAATCAATTTGGATACTGAACTCTTTCACATATAGATATGTTCGGGTATAGGTTCATTTTTGGTGAACCGTTGGTTATCCGAACCGATCTATAGTTAAGGACAATTATGTAATTTCACCTAATATAGCTAAATTTTTCTATTGATATGTTTATAGATTATTGATTTATTTTGTAACTGTAAATTTGTTTAAAGGGATATTTGATAATTCAAATTTTTTTTTTTGATAATTTGTTGAAAGGGATATTTGATAATTTATTTTGATATCAAGTTTTTTTTTTTTCCTTTTAGTGTTCATATGCATGACTGCTATATATATATATATATATATATATATATATATTTGTCTAAAGGGATATTTGATAATTTAAGAAAAAAATGATATTTGTCTAAAATTATAATTTTCAGATTGGAAAAGAGATTTTATAAAATTGGTAATTTTATTTTAATTAGTTGTATTTCCTTGTGATAAATTCCTATAATTGAAAAAGAGATTTTGTTTTATTTTATAAGCACATAAAATTGACTTAGTACAAACTTTTAATTTTTGAAGTTTTTGGGGGAGTTTTTTATTTTTTCTTTGGTCACACCGAATCAAGTATCTGCAGGTCCCGAACCGCTTCAATCAATCGGTTACCCGAAATGTATAGATCAGATACGGTTCAAAAAATTAGTAAACCAGTAAAACTAATTCGGATCACTTCACAAACACATAAACCAAATACTCGATTTATAAACACCACTACCTCTTGCCAAACTCATTCTTGAATTGTTATTCTAGTCTTGAAAGTTTGTAACAAGTTTAAATGGAGGCAGGGATCGTTGCTCAAAATATCGGGCCTTAATCAGTTAATTTTCTTGACTTGTATTGAAAGTTGAAACTAGAAAGTCAATCTAATTAATACTAGTGTTTCCGCAATTCACCGGCACTTAGAGTCATTTCGTTTTGAATATTCTCCCTCACATTTTATATTAATTTTTTAAATACTATATATGTATAATTCGATTTATAAATATTATTATATTTAAACACAATGTCAAATATATAATATCTAAGATAAAAAATAATAAAATAGAAAATTTTGTGCCGATTTCACCAATCACTTTTTTTTTTTTTTGCCCCTTTGAAGGTTAACGTCTTTCATTCTAACAAAAAGTGTAAGGACTCACTCAATCATAACACTGTGCTACCATATAGTGGTAGGATTTCTCCCAAACAAGATCGTGCCTTGAGTCTATAGCTAATGAACTTATTTTATATATGGTGCGTTCATACAAAGTAATAAATAAAATTATTAATATAGAATAATTAAATTTTAAAAAAAATTCGATCGATAATTTAAATTTAGAGAAATCGTAATTTAATAAAATTTTATTACGTGAAGTAATTTTGACAAATATCTATAAATTTGTAATTTTATAAATGATTTTTTTCTTCTATATATTACAACTTGTATTACTTATACCAGTCAATTGAAATGAACATTAACCGAAGCATCCTCTAGACTAGAGAAGCACCATAAAGTCATTGGATACCCTTGTCTGGATTTGTTTTCCCACCATAACCTTTTGTATTGGAGTCGGATTTGTATGTTTCTTCATCTCTTATGCACGTGCCTTCTAGTACCTTACATTATTTACAGTGCCACCTACGCTACTGGGGGAGCCTCATTAGAGGGAGGATGGATCCATATAATTCAAAGTAATCGAGAAAGGTTAATTAAAAAAAATATATATATATATATCAATTAAAGAGACTATCATACAAATTCATTGATCTTTTCAATTAATATTTACTTTGAGTAGTTAATTCTCGTTTGGATTATTTGTCTAAGTCATTCGTGGCAAAATTTTTATAAATTCCTAACAATTAATTTAAATATTCGATCGAATTTCGTTTCATCTTTTTTAAATTTAATAATACATCAATAATTTTATTATTTTATCACTTTATATACATCTACTAAATTAATTAGACTATGGGATGTGGATCTAGTCTTTGGAAAGTTCCTTGACCCTTGATGCACTTTCTATGCCATTATCTATCATGGGCCAAGCCTCGATGTGCTTTTTCTCCAAACATTGAATGGAAAGTTTGAAACTTGGCCGACACCATAAACATTTCGAAATTTCAAACAAAATTTACAAAAACTTATATATTAGAAAAATTTTATGATTTTGTGAAGGTACTGTATCTTTATATTTTAAATGATTGTATAATTTAATATTATGTATTTTGAATGTTTGAATCAAGGCATACATAGGACTTGAATCTTAGGAGATAAGACTATATAGACGAGTTAGATCTCGAAAAAATAATACTATATAAACATATATTTACAGAGATAATTTTATAATTTTTGTAAAATTTTAGTTGTCAAGTAAAATTTGTATGAAGGTGTTATTAAAATTTTAAAAAATTCAAAGAAAAATAATATATAATTTCAAAATATTTGAGGATAAGACTATTTTAATATATATACTTGGGAAATAGTTATATACATTTTCTAAACTTTTAGGAGGGCAAAATTTAATTTTTTATTATTGTATAATACTACTTATTAAAATTTCAAGGGCTAAAAATAGAATTTTTACAATCTTGGGGAACGATTGCCCCTTTCCACCCCCAATATAGGTCCACCTGGGTTTGTATAGTGTTAGCTTTGAAATAAAACGATATGATATCTTAAAGCACCATAAAATTTTTATATATATTATGTGTACTTAGCTTTTTCAATGTGGATATTTGTTACTATTGAGATATTTTAAGAATAAGTGCTATAACAATTATTTAGAAATGAAAATGAAGCATGAATGTATTTTACTGCGTATGGAAGAAGAAAAATAATTAAAAAGAAAAAACTAAAGAAGTGTCTCGGGTTAAAAATGTTAATTGGTCAACTTGACTTTTTCCACTCAGAAAAATTCAAAGCATAAATACATATCATGAATATCTAGATGATAATTAACCAGCTCCTGCGTAGTTAACAAAGCTTGTTAAGAGATTTATTTCTTTTATAATATTACATAAATCTACCAATCATGAAATTAACACAATAAGATTATCAATTGATAACAATATAAAAAATGTTGATGATATTTACACATATTTTTGAATCTCTTACACGCCTATTTCACTATTTATTAACATAATCAACTTGTTAAACATCCTTTTTAATTTTTTTTGCACACCTTTTAAATGAACATTTTATACATTGTGCAAATAAATATTATCACCCTATAAAAAATCACAACTAATTGGGCAAATATTACGCAAATTACTAGATTAGACTCATATTAAATCAAACAAATTATATTATCCCTATACATCCGACTACTAAATTAATGCTAAGTTTGAAATGGATAAATTCTTGCACCGCGATCTCATAACATTAATTTGTTTACGTCATTAATTTTGTGAGACCATAATGTATTCACAATAATCCACAAAAGTATTTGCATACGAGACAAAAAAAACCATGAAAATATCTGAACTAGAAAAATAAAAGTTGTAGATGGAGAAGAATTAAATTATTTATGTTCCTCGCAACTTGAAAGGTGTGCCCGAATAAAGAGAAAAAGATAAAAAAGATGGTCGATAAAAAGTCATCCAGTTACACGTGTCTCATGCTACATTCCTCCGTCCACCGTCACGGGTGACCGTCGCTGCTTTTTCTTTCGTATTTTATGTCTATATTTGTCTTTCTGCGTTATCCTTAAAATATTGTCCTTTTTTCACTCTGTCATGACCAAGGGTGGCGTGCCCCATATATCTTTACTTCCTTGGAAAGAAAATTGTTAAATGGTTAGGTAAAATTGATTTATAAATTTTAATGGTGAAATAAATTAAATCAGTTGAGAGTTTATAAATTTAATTTTGACAATAAGAGTTAACGATAGACTTAAAATTGGTTATACTTAAATATTTTTAAAATTATTATCCTAATTTGTGAATTATTCTTACTCGTAACTATATTTAAAAAGAATTTTAATGGTCAATTAGATAGTAGCGTAGAGAGTGAGGTATAATTATTTTAGTGAATAAAATTTCTACCAAAAAATTCTAAACGTAAAAAGAAAGGGTTAATTTTACTTTACTCTTACCGTTTAAGATATTATCACTTTGGCATCTAACGTTATTTCTTAGACATTTAAATCCTTTCATTAAATTTAACTCAACATTCATTCTCATTGTGATAAAAATACTCTTATTCTCTATTCTTTGTTTTTTTTTTTTTTTTTACTTTTACTTGATTATTTCTTCCCTTTCTTAATTTGTTGACGTAATTTAATATTTTTTGTAATTATTCATCACCGTATTAAATTTCATCAAACTCTACAGATTTATAGAAAGAAAATAAAATGTTTTACTTGTCATGGGAAAGAGGATGGAAATATAATTTTAGGTAAAAAAAAAACTAATACTATTAGTTTTGACCATTAATTTAGGGAATTAAATATCTAAAAGATAATGTTAGTGAATAAAAAATGATAGTGAGTCTAAACGTCAAATAAGTAAAGTGAAATTAACCCAAAAGGAAATATAAAATCTTTTCTAAATCTAGGCGTTATGTAAAACTTAAAGAAATTCTTCCATTGATCGAATTTATGACATATTATTATAAATCTTTTTATTCATATCATCCTATCTTATTTTACATTATTATAAATGAATGATATGATATAATATGAATTAAAAATTCAATAACAACATGCCATAGACTAGTCTATCTGTCTATATAACAATTTTCCTAAGACTTGTAATCACATGTCAACGTGGTGCCAACGTGGCAATATCTAACTCTTGGAAATGGTAATCATCATTGTGATCATCACAATTATCGGAATGAAAATGAAAATGATGTATAGAAAATTGTCCTCCCCTCTTACCAAATAGAATTTCAGTCGTGGTTGTTTATAATTTTGTTAAGTAAAATTTCGTATCATTCTAGTCTTGGTAAAATATGTACCTTTATCCCTTCATTTTCTTTAAAAGAAGTTGTACAGTTGATATCAAAATATGTATTTTATTTATTTATTTATGGAGAAAAGGGGAATTTTATTAATTGATTATCAAGTACAGAGACTAGGATTCACATATCCCGACTGATGAAAGCTCTATTACATCAAGGTGCAAATATCTTCTTATATATAAAGGGAGAGTCCCAATTAGTATGGTGATCGGTCCCTTTATAAACTCTTTTTAAATATTTTAAGTTTTTTTTCCTATATATAAAGAGAGAGTTCCAATTAGTCTGGTGGTTGTTCCCTTTATGAACTCTTTTTAAATATTTGAAGTTTTTTTTAAAAAAAAAACAAAAACTACAACTCTTGCGTTCACACACTCACAACTACTAGTCAAATTTTTTTTTTTTTTTTTTTTTGTATTTCAAATACAAAAACTATCACAAGCAATTACTTGATTCATGCTTCTATTGCAGCCTCACTCATCAACTCACGTCTCTGCCAAGAATTTCATACAGAATAATTATGTATGCATTCTTCCTTCTTTCACAGCAATACTAATATTTTAGGAATTCAACCGCTACAAGATAAGTTCTTCCTGTTGTAATTTTGTTGCATTTTATTATTTTATTATTTATATCATTGAGTTTTTTTTTACAGTGATCTTGAAAATTATTAATTTTAGATGAGATGCACGCAGTGTGCCTGAATAACTAGTTCTAATAATGACTGAGGAGTTCCATTGTGATCAAAAAATAAATCAACATCATCCGACTCACTTCCTAGTTTAGCTAAATAATCTTATACAAAATTAGTCTCACGAAAAAAACATGACCGAGTGTGTGTTGATTTAAGCAATAAGTGCTTCAATATGTATTTTTAAATAGTGCCACAAGACAGTTCATCTCTTGGGGGAATAGAGATTATGCATCCAATCACAAAAAACCGAAGTTGAACATGAGAAAATTCTATTCTTAAATCTTAACTGTATTTTTGTTTTTCTTTTGTGACAGTGGTGGTGAATTTATTAAGAAAATATTAAGACATTGATCTGACCAACTGATATTATACATTTCTGTATCTCATAAATAAGGCATGAGAAAAAAAATTTGCCTACAGAAATTCATTTGAGAAATGAAGTGTTGCCATGCATAGGATGCATTTCTATGATTAGGTTTTATTCTCAACTGTTTATGAAAAAATTATAAATTATTTTTTTTAAATTAAAAAAAGTACGTTTAGAAAATTAGTTCCACAATTGTTTTTTATTTATAATTTTTAACTTTTTTAAATATAAAAATTACCGGATCATTGTAAAATTCAATTTAACTTAAGGATTCTGCGTACAATTCTCAGTGATCCTTAACTACATATACGTTTGATCATATATGCATTATCTTTATCTTATATAATTTTATGTATTACAATAAATAAAAAAAGGAGGGTTTTCAATGTGAGATTTAAAAACATATCTCTCCGTGGCACTAGTACTAAGTACACTATGGTTCGGGGCTTTAGCAGGTCTATTGATAGAGATTAATCGTTTTTTTCCGGATGCGTTAACATTCCCCTTTTTTTCATTCTAGTTATTGACATGGGAAGGGATGAAGAAGATTAAAGATACAATCAAATATTTGTGACTAACCCCTCATACTAAGTAGCAGTCAAAAATGGGTATCCATTTTTCATGATATTATGCATGGATCGGGTCTATCATGGCGAATTCTTCAGAAAAATTTGTGTCTTCCACAATGGAATCTGACTAGTCAGATTATACATTAGATAATGAACTATTGGTGTCTTGAGAAAGGTGACTTAATACTTCTGAACAAGTGCTTACATTGCGTAGTTCTTGATAAGAGACAGGTTTGATATATAGATGTGTGATCTGTATATGCATAATAAGAAGCCCCTAAAATAAAAAACAGGATACACATCTTCTCTTTGTTTCCCGGGTCTCTAGTGAGTTACAGACAGAGTTCGAAAAGGTCCCCCTCTTCAAACTCCGATTCGTATTTTTCATAGAGAAATCTCTGATCAAGGATAGAACAAGATCCGCTCTGCATCATATCTAAGGGATTCCTCGGTTCGGGCCGAAGAAGCAATGTCACTCGATCATTATCAAACTGACTGCAATCTTTTTCTGTCCGTGAAGATCCCACCAGAGCGCCTTCTACTTCTAATAGGCCAATGGATTGACGTAATTTTTCTACTGCGTGTACATTCCCATAATGATGGTGTTTTTCCAAAATCAAACTTTGTTGTTTGATTTCTTTTAATAAATTAAAGTATTTTATTAATTTCTTTTTTCTTTCTTGGTATATCCAGATAATAGGTAGGAGCATAAACTGAAACATTCTGGAGCTACAAAGATAGTTATGAAATCGTTAGCTCCTCGGTTCGGGCCAAAGAAGCAATGTCACTATTATAAATGTCTTCGAATAACAATCTATCATTATCTATATTCTTTTTTTCATCGGGTCCGGGTAGAGACCAAAGATCTTGAGCGGCTAATGTAGATAGTGTTAGTGGAGCACTCTCATTCAATATTCGAAAGCATATTTTGAAACTATATATATTTTGAAATTATTACTCTAATATAAATATAGAAATCCATTTTCAATCCAAATGAAAATTAAAGGACCATTTTAACCACCTAATCAAAAGTTTGGATCTCTTTAATTTTTAATATATGTATTAAATAATAAAAGGAGGGTTTTCAATGCGAGATTTAAAAACATATCTCTCCGTGACACCAGTACTAAGTACACTATGGTTCGGGGCTTTAGCAGGTATTCTAATAGATAGATCGTATGAAAACTTTTCTTAGTCCTTGTCAACATATTATTTCAAAAAAATTATTTTTCAATTTTATAAAAAATATAAATAAATTTCAATAAGTCATGGAGAACAAAGCTATCCTTTAAATATGCTACAAAGATTTAAAAGAAGAAGAAAAAAAAAGAAGAAGCTCATGATTCATCAGATGCACCTCATGATGTATCATATCAAGCTGAAGATAACTTTCTTTTTTCAACAATTAACACAAATTATGAATGAACCACATTTTATTGCCCAAATTAAGGATTGACTTATGACCTGTTCTCCCTCATATTCTAACTTTCTCCATTATAAAGATATAGGGTAATTTTTTAATATTTATTTGATAAGGAATTAAATAATATTTGTTAGGGTAGAAGTATAGAAATCGAAAATTATGTTATCTTTATGTCAATTGTTATAATAAAGTTGAAATTTAGAAGATGAGAGACGTGGTTTATTTTTATGTGAAACTTTGAAGATTAAAAATATTACTAGGCTAAACTTTAAATACTAAAAAGTATTTTTTATCCTTCATCTTTTTTCAGATTGAAATTAGAATGTCAAATGGATTACTCAATAGATCATGACGTGTCCAGCAGTTTACAAACACAGCACCGAACGTTTTCTTTGAGTGAAATAATCAATCGTAAGAAGACTGGTTCAATAAATACATCGTATAGTCTACAATCTTCATTCGTACAAACATTTAATTTTGTGACTGAGTGGGTCAAGAATAGACTTTAGAAAAATTCTACATAGAAAATTATTTTTTTATATTTTAAATAATTATATAATATAATATTATGTGTTTTAAAATTTTATACTGGACAAGTTTTTAAAGTTAAGGAAATGAATTTTTAAAATGAGATTGTAGAATTTTCCTAAACTTTATATATATATATATACACACACACAAAAGCAAAACAACTCATGCTATGCACGGGTAAACAAATATATTTAATTTATATAATAAAATAAGTTTGTGAGATGATGATGGCATGCAATTTTAAAATTTACATAAAACAAAAATAAACAAATTTAAATAAAAATATTTATAATAGTTGTAGATATTATGAACTTTTTACACTATTTAGTTTTTATTTATATAGTTAATAAAAGTAATTTTTATGATATCTACAGTTGTTGATATTGGCTTTTTTTTTACACTATTTTATTTTTTATATAAATTATATAACTAAAAATTACGTATTATTTCTCATTTCATGTAGTCATTCGTATTAAGTTGAAATGAGTTTTTCTTATTATTTTATCGAATTCTGATGAAAATACTTGAATTGAATGATTAATTAATTAAGTAATTGGTTAGTTATTCAATTGATTAATAAGTTAATTACGTCTAATAATTAGCTTATAATCATCTAGTTATACTGAATGATTTGGACCTAAATTTAAGGTTTGTATTGTTTTTTTATAAAATATATACAATTTTTTATTTTATTTATGTTAACGAATTGTAGTGTTTTATAAAAAGTGATTATCAAACTTAAAAAGCATATTGGCATTTTTAAGTTAAGTTGACATTATTATATATATATATATTTTTTTTACCACTTTGACATATATCAATTAACATTTTATATTTTAAAAATAATATCAACGTTAGTTGGAAACCCATAGTTAGAAGGTTTGCTAGTGGGGTGGCTTTAAAAATAATGGCATAGTTAATTTTAATGGATTTTTTTTTACTTACATAAAACATTTTTTTCCGTCAATTAAAAAAATAGCATCAAATCAAATTTTGAAAAACTTGGTGCAATATAAAATACAAAAAAATATAGATGTTGATATTATATGATGGAAGTCATGCTAATTTGTACTCTTTTCCTTCTAATATATTAGTTATATCTCTAAATCAACAAACAAAAAGTAATACAACTTATGGTGATGTCAATAATAAAATATACTATACATTAAAATTATTTTTTAATATATTACGATCACATAATCACTTAACAACAGTGACTGTTTACATTAAATAATTAATTACCAATAAATATAAAGTTGCAAGAAAATATAAAGAAAAAATTGATCTTACAATTTTTTTATCTTTTTGTGATATAATAAATTATTATTCTTTTGATAAATATTAATTAAATGTAATTAGGTTGCAATAATGATATTATTTAGATATAGTTAGACTAAATATCTTATTGCTTTTATTATAATATAAGTAATAGTTGGTTTTCATAATCTCTACAATTACATGACTTTATTTTTGTATCTAAATAATATAACTAAAAGTTGTGTATTATTTCTCATTTCATGTATCCATTTGTATTAAGTAGAAATTAATTTTTCTTATCATTTTATTGAATCCTGAGCAAAATGCTTGAATTGTATGATTAATTAAAAAATTGGTAAATTCAATTAGATATTCAATTGACTAATAAGTTTGTTACGTCTAATAATTAGTATAATTATCTAATTGTACTGAATGATTTAAACCTAGATATAGGTTTTTAATTGTTTTTTATAAAATGCATAATTTTTTTATTTATTTTGTTAATTAAATCATTTTATAAAAAATGATTATTGAGCTTAAAAGCATATTGAAATTTTTATAAACTAAGTTAAAATTATCATACTTTTTCTTCTTTTTTTTCTTGCACAATTTTGATATATATCAATTAACATTTTACATTTTAAAAAAAATAGGATCAGAGTTAGTTGGAAACTCATAGTTAGAAGATCTGATAGTAGTGTTGGTTCTAAAATAATGATATAATTATTTTTTTATGGATATTTTTCACTTATATTAAATAATTTTTTCCATCAATTAAAAAATAACATCAAATCAAAATTTGAAAATCTTGGTTCACTAAAAAATATAACAAATATAGATATTGATCTTACATGGTAAAAAGTCACACTAATTTTTATTAGCACTTTTTGCAACCAATATATATTATTTATATCTTTAAGTCAATAAACAAAAAGTAATACAATCAATAGTAACGTTAATAATAAGACATACTATTAAAATTATTTTTTAATGTATTACAATACATAATCACTTAAGAATAATGTCTATTGACATTGAGTAATTAATTATCAGTAAATATCAAGTTGCAAGAAAATGCAAAGAAGAAATTGATCTTACAACTTTTTTATCATTTTGTGATATAATAAATTATTGTTCTTTTTGATAAATATGAACATAATGTAATTTGATTGTAAGAATATTATCATTTATACATAATTTGGTTAAATATCTTCTTATTTTTATAAAAGTTATTATTTGTGTGTGTATATATATATCCAAAATTAATTTATTAACTATGATATATAAATAAAAGTTTTGCATAATTAATAAATATTTATTTTCTTAACTTATAGTTAATAATTGATACTTGTATGATGATTTATAGTACATATTAATTTTATAACACTCTTTTGAAAAAATATTTAATTATAAGCAGTGTGCATGATTGAAGATTTAAAAAAAATAAAGGCAGCTCCATTTGAATTTCATTGTTAATTAATTAGGTAGTTCATTTTTTTCATTGTTAATTAATTAGGTAGTTCATTTTTTAACTTTATTATTTACCATGTAAATTCTTTTTCCTAATAAAAAACTATTTGAAGATAAAGCTAAAATTTTGAATATTTCACCTTAGACTTAGGTTTTTTTACTTAGTTACTAATAGTAAAAAATGACTAATAGATAGGCATTTGTTATCGTGTAGTAATTTCTGAATAAGCACCCTCTTTGCTATATATATATAGATAGATAGATAGATAGATATGCCATTGTTATTATAGTCACGGGACGCGTTACTAAATTTAAAAGTATGTCTATACAAGATTATAAATTTTGCATTATTAGATTCGTAAAATAAGTAGTGAAATTTGACTAAATATCTAAAGTTTATATTCATCAAATTTTGTTATGTGAATTAATTTCAATGACAAGTGATATTATAAATAATATTTCTAAATTTAATCAATAAAAAATGCAAAAACTAATGTGTAGTTTGTCAACCCTCAAGGGTTGACATGGAATATGAGAATTATACACTATCTATTAATTTTCTATACTTTGCTGTTGGATACTTGAATGGTTGCCTCTTAAAAGTTGTTATGAGACACAACAACTTGAGAGTGGGGCAGCATACATTACAACTTTGCATTTACGCGACTTAATCCTTACCGAACAGAATGGCCATTCATGGTGCAATCCAGATTAGCAAAAACATATTCGAAATACCACTTTATAAGATTTTTTCATAATAAAGTTTCTTTCACAATTAGGAATAACAATCACCTTGGGAAAGAATCCGATTTAAGAATTTGTGATTGAAGAAAAATATTAATTTAGTTCTTTATTTTTATATATTGATTAATTTGATCTTTTATTTATTAAATAGATTAATTTAGTTTTTTATCTTAAAAAAATTAATCAATCTAAAGATTAATTAAGATAAAAATTATGAACAAATTAATGAATTAAGTAACAATAATCAAGCGGCCATTAATCTAAATAGATATATTGTCAACAATTCTGTTAGTTTATCTATAATTTTCTTCACGAACTTTGAAGTAATTAATTTTTTTAAGAATAAGAGACTAAATTATTTTTTTTAATAAATAAGGGATTAAATTAATCGACATTTTAAAAATAAAAGATCAAATTACTTTCTTTTTTTTTTATAATTTTATAGATTATTTTCTGTATTAATACACGAACAAGTTAAAATAAAATTTTCCATTTAAAAAAAAAAAAGACGTACAATTCACTTAGAACATTTATTATTCAAAATATTATTAAATAATAATATCATCCATCCAAAAAGAGCCGATCATAATCCGTTTTGCATTCAATTTAAATTTTGTGACCCCTTAATTTTTAAAATTTCTTTTTTGGGATAGTATCTTATCATCAATGCCAACCTTAGTTAGGCAGTAACCGTGGTTAATTTTCATAAGACCCATGCCATTAATAGGCCTTACCCGGTGGAGGCCCAATGACAACTATAAATTGCATAGCACGCAGTTGCCTACATTCACATCCTTCCATCATCACTTATACCCATTCCAAAATTTTCTATATTCATCACTAATTGAATTACTTGTACACCACCTTTTCTTTTTTTTTTTTTTTTTCTTCAAGTAAGTATTCATTTAATTATTGCATGATCACCATTTATGTATTTAAGGTGCAAGTAAAAAAGGTTTTTTTACAATTTTTTTTTTGTAGACAAATAAGTTAATTTGTTTGTAATTTATTTCAGGTAAATTAAAAAGGATGGCCTCAAATGGAGGATTCAGCTTTCCAAAAAGTCCTACAATTGCCAGAGGTCGAAACGGGCTGCCAAAGATTCATACGGAGAAAAAGAAGGAAGATGATGAGATCTGCCATGATGATAGTGCTCCTCCTGTCAAGGCTAAGACCCTTGATGAATTGCATTCCCTTCAGAGGAAGAAATCTGCCCCTACTACCCTATACTATTACCGGCACTCAGACCGCCTTCGGTACTATCATTTCCGATGAAGAACGCCAGATACAACAGCTCCAGTCCATTAGGTACAACTCTTTTTTTTTTTTTTTAAAGAATTTTTAAAGAATATAAGAGATTTATGAAAAATAAGAATTTAACATAATAGTTATTATCTACAAAAAATAGATTTTTTTTTCTATTTTTAGTAAATCGTGCAGTAATATAATATCATAAAAACCTCATCTAGATTTTTATGATGTTATAGCATTTACAAGTCACCGTTTAATACGGATTGCGTAATTGAGAGTTGCCGTAACGAGACGGATAGATGGTGATTTGTTTGATTTGTTTTTTTGGGTGATTTAGTGCGTCGTTGGCATCGTTGACGAGAGAAACAGGGCCAAAGGTGGTGAAAGGAGATCCCGCTAGGAGTGCGGAGACGCCGAGGGTGTCACATGTGACCCACCACCATTACACACCTGACTTCTCCATAAGTGATAGTGGTCTCAAGTTCACTCACATCCTCTACAATCTCTCTCCTGCTGGTAAATTTTTTTTTGGTTCTCTTCTTTAAGCCCTTTGACTAATTCAAGATCGTGATTTTTCAGCAATTGTAACAAATACTTGAGTTGAGGTTAATTCCCCCATCTGGTTAGATAATTATATTTGGGAAATTCTACCGTATCTTTTAGAATCATTTTCTTAGCGTGCTTGTTTAATACAGATTTTTTAAATATATTATATTATATTGTATAAACATTTAAAGGATTTGTTACTTAAAAAGTACAGTTAAATTTTTTCATACTATTCTACTTTATGCTTTGAATTATTTTATAATATAATATTAAAATATTTTAAATATTTATATAATATAAATATTAAAACACAATATTATAGTATCCTCACATTTTAGTCGACAGAGAAAAATTATTTAGTACTGCTGTCATTTCGCTATCTTTGTAAGAAAGTTCTAATATTTCATATTTTTATTTTTTAGTTCTTCATATTTAAAATAGTATAATCTATTTTAATCTCTTACGAATTTAAAACGCAGTATTTTAATTACTCGACGCAATTACAAATATATTTTGATATGAAATATTCACATGTGTATCGACATAGAAACACACAGTACTAAACAACATTATTTAAAACCTCATCTACTACCGTCCCAAATTTCTCACCCACCGTCACTATCCTTATTCCCCTCCATTGTTGCTTTTCTTCTGCCACTCCTACTCTAGAAGCCCCAACCCTCTGCTTTAAGAGACAATTTAGTATTTAAATTTATGAATTATTAATATTGCCATTAAATATGTTACATTTGATATGCATGTGAGTATTTTAGATTAAAATATATCCGTAATTGTGTCGAGACATCAAAATAATACACTTCAAATTTGTGAGGATTAAAATATATCATTTTAAAAATAAGAAATTAAAAAAATATAAATATAAAATGAGAACAACTATTATTGTCATTTTCCCAAAAAGTGAATACTTTCGTACCTAAACGGAAATTGTAGATTCTCCCTACAAATGCGGGAAAGAAGGTGTAACTTTCTTTATCAGTACAATTACAATTTTTTAAAATATCATAAACATGGAATTAATTAAGAATTTAAGAATTGTATTAATTGCTGTACCGTTTCGGTAGTTGGCAAATACTAAAATAGATCCGGTCTTTGGTTTCACTTATAGATTCTGTGGTGTGGATTAAACCTTAGAAAATTTATGATATCAGTTGATATAAGTAAAATTTTTTAAAATTTAATCTTAATTACAGAGTTTAAAGGTGGGATCAAAGACCAGATCTACCTATTTATTTTTTTTTGTAGTATTTTATGATGGGATTCTAGTCCTAGTATGGTAGTATATATCTTTTCATGGTTGTGGATTTGGGGCTCAGGTGAATCTCCAATTTAAGCTACATATTGATTTTTTTTGTTACAAAAAATTTTAATGTGGATATTTTTTTCTGTTGTGTCCCATATAAATATTGATAGACTCAATCTCCCTTTTTTGTCAGATGGACATTATTGGAATATATGATTAATGAGTTGTTTATAATTTTAAGAATAAAAATACTCCACCATATCACATGTAAAATACCATAGACTTTACTCTGTTGTTTTTTGCTAAAGTCACATGTTAAGTTAAAAATGAATTTGACCTCTGCTTTCTTTCTTATTTTAAGATCAAATGTTGTAGGTTGCAGATCTTGAATCTTGCTCTTAATTTTACAAATATTTTAAAGAAATTGTATATGTATATTCAACTCTAGAGACACTAGGAGTTAAGTCATTTTCGTGATCACAAAATATTAATAATTTGTTGATTATCTTATTTCAAACTTGTTATTTTACATTTATAAAATTTGTAAGAATAAAAGCATGTTACTTAATTCAATTTTTGTTTCTTCATTTACTATATCTTATATATTGTAGATTGTATAAAGGAGCTCTAATTGTTGAAAAAAAATGTTGTTATTTGATGAAACCATAGAATCGATCAAGGGTTTATTGAATTCATTATAAATTGCCTCAGAGAAAGTCAATAATCCTTTTTTCTTATTTTATTTAGAGCTTTATGAGCAAGCCATAAAGTATGAGAAGGGATCTTTCATAACAGAAAGTGGTGCTCTGGCCACACTTTCGGGAGCAAAAACAGGTCGCTCTCCAAGAGATAAACGTGTTGTGAGAGATGAAACCACTGAAGATGAGCTTTGGTGGGGAAAGTGAGTGCCCCATTTGCTCATTGATTGACTTTTTTAATGGAATAAATCTCTTAATGCTGATTTAGTGAATGTTACTTTTACTAATGGTGTCGTAATTATGTTCAACAGGGGTTCACCTAATATTGAAATGGATGAGCACACTTTCTTGGTTAATAGAGAAAGAGCCGTAGATTATCTGTGCTCCTTGGAGAAGGTAATTACTTTAGCAGTTTAATCATCCTTAAACAAATCATTAATCTGGTACTGGTATGAATCTTCCTAAGCAATGAATGACTTTATAACAGTGCTACGATTTGCTGTTAAACAATTGGCTTTTCAGATGCAAGTTCCAATTGTTTATGCGGACGCGGTAAAAGAGGCTTGTCGAGGGAAGGGGCTACTTGTTATTCTGAGAAAGATTAACATTCTTGATTATTTTAAGATTCTTTTTTTCCTTGAAAGTTTTAAAACTAATTTAAATTATTATCTGTGAAAATGAAGTTTGTGGAAAATAATGCTTCCTTTTAAAAGTTACGAAAAGTAAAATGCTTTATGCAAAAATACTTCTAGAATTCTCTTTTACCTACCTAAAACAAATCAAGAATAGAATTTTCAAATATCTTTAATAGTGAGTTGTCCACTTATGTTCAGACGAGATAATGGATAGAGTACCATCACCAGATTGCATGACATTTGCATAACTGTGCAATAGTTTGGTCATGGCTTTTTTTGTCTGGAGCTGTCCTTTTCAGTTTTCATGATATGGCCTAACCATTTTGATTTGATGGACTCATCTTGTGGCATACTCTATATAGTCATAAAGATAGCAAAGCTGGCTATGCTAAGAACTACAAACTTCTTAATTATATAGATTGAGTTTGTTGTGACGGCTAAGTGTGTGTGCTAGGCATCATCTATATTTGCAGTCTGTGAGGGTTGTAATTTCTGGGTTCCAAGTATGGAGACAGAACATCTACTACCAGTGATAACTCTTTCAAATTTATTTTTAAACTCACACTTGGGGAGGATACTTTGAAAACAGAAATCTTTCATGCAAATCATGTTTTTCTTTTCTAATGAAGACTTGATTAAGCTTTCCGATCATTAATTTAGGGAAACAGAAGACTGAAAGAACTCATGTGGCAAGAGGGTTACCAACTTGGTTTAAGCCAATTTGAATGTCACTTTAAGATGGTATCACCAACCAATACTGATAGTGGCTTCTTATAACAATTCCTGATATAGGTACTTCACAAAATCATAAATCGTCAAAAGATTATGCTTGGAATTTTCTTCTTGATGATGTAATTGAATTAAATTTACTTGATTAACTTAAAAAACTGAATCAAAATTGACTGCTTGGTAGCCTTTTGTGTATGACTAGTGAAAGTACCTACCCTAAACAACCAAACCTTTGCCTAATAGTAGTTCAGTGGTTTAGTAATGTCTGCATGCAATTGCAATAAGATTTATTTATTGCTGATGTTTGCATTCAGAAGATCCAAGTGTGCATATATATTGGTAATTATTGTTTGGTAACAGCTTGTTTTTCTTTGGTTTGTTGGTAATTCGGTGACATCTTGATTTATTTGTACTTTCCCTATACAATATACATTGTGGTGATAAACTACTAATTTATTTTCTACATTTGTATTTCAGGTTTATGTGAATGATCAATTCCTCAATTGGGATCCTAACCATCGTATCAAAGTTAGGATTGTTTCTGCAAGAGCCTACCACTCATTGTTCATGCACAATATGTAAGTTACTGAATCCAGCATGATGACTTTTAGTTTTCTTCTCCTACATTCCATTTTGTCATCTTTAATCAACTACTATTGATACTCTTGATGTGTTGACGTACATTTCAATGCAAAGAATTTGAGTTTAAAAGAAGCCTCGACTATAAAAGATAGGGCAGGCAAGAAGTAAATAATAACCTTAGTACATAAATTTACATGGGTGGGTGGCTGGTGTATCCGACCCACTCCTGAAGAGCTGGAGAATTTTGGTACTCCGGACTTCACAATATACAATGCCGGGCAATTCCCATGTAACCGTTTCACCCACTATATGACATCCTCCACTAGCATAGACATGAATCTTGATAGGAGGGAAATGGTCATCCTTGGCACTCAATATGCTGGGGAAATGAAGAAAGGTTTATTCAGTGTAATGCACTATCTCATGCCTAAGCGCGGAATCCTCTCCCTACACTCTGGCTGCAATATGGGAAAAGGCGGAGATGTAGCCCTTTTCTTTGGACTATCAGGTATTTAGAATGGGGATGATGACTTCTACAGGAGCCACAATGTGTCCTCTGATATATGCTTACAGTTTTATCTGCAAACCACTTTTGTTCTCAGAACAAAAGAGTTTCAGATTCTTTTATCTGCCTTAACATCATTTTGCTTTTTCTGTTCTCTTTGTTGTGTGTATTAGGTACTGGAAAGACAACACTCTCTACGGATCACAATAGATACTTAATTGGAGATGATGAGCACTGTTGGAGTGAGAATGGTGTGTCAAATATTGAGGGTGGCTGCTATGCCAAGTGCATTGACCTGTCAAGGGAAAAGGAGCCCGATATATGGAATGCCATTAAGTTTGGCACTGGTATTTTTCTGACTTTCTCATTGACAAATCTTTTATTTTCCCTCTACAGCATGAAGGATTATTAAAAAACTCTTCTTTGTTTCCTTTTAATTCTTTTTAGTGCTGGAAAATATTGTTTTTGATGAGCACAGTCGAGAGGTGGATTACGCAGATAAATCCGTAACAGGTGACACAAGAGTACTTGAAACTAATAAATAAGTTGAGAACACCTATTAAATTTATTTTAACTGAAGGTCTTTCCTTGCAAATGCTTTGACTGTTTTCAGAAAACACGAGGGCTGCATATCCAATAGAATACATCCCCAATGCAAAGATACCTTGTGTTGGTCCTCATCCGAAAAATGTCATTCTTCTCGCCTGTGATGCATTTGGTGTACTTCCACCTGTCAGCAAACTGAGCTTGGCCCAGACCATGTACCATTTCATCAGTGGCTACACAGCTCTGGTGTGTATTCTTGTACTAAATTTTCTCGTGAAGTCTCTTACAACTAGATAGAGTTACTACACATGGTTGGCAGGACTGTCTGAGCATCATTTTTTAATGATTGAAGTTCTGATAATCTACTTTGTAATGACTAAATAGGTTGCAGGAACAGAGGATGGTATAAAGGAGCCTACTGCAACATTTTCAGCATGCTTTGGTGCAGCGTTTATAATGCTTCACCCTACCAAGTATGCAGCAATGTTGGCCGAGAAAATGAAGCAGCATGGAGCAACTGGATGGCTTGTAAATACTGGCTGGTCAGGCGGAAGGTAAGCCATGCTTTTATAAAATTAGCCTAAAATGTGTATTAGCTATCTAACTGACAAGATATCGTGCATAATCTGATGTTTCTAAACTTCTGTTTATCTGCAGCTATGGATCAGGAAGCCGTATCAAATTAGCCTACACCAGGAAGATCATTGATGCCATACACTCGGGGACCCTTTTGGAAGCAAATTACGCCAAGACAAAGGTGTTTGGGCTGGACATTCCTACTGAAATTGAAGGAGTCCCTTCAGAAATACTGGATCCTGTGAACACAGTAAGTTGACGTATTTTTTTGAATTAATACATGATCACACGCATGCTGCTAGTAGTATAATTTTAATTTCTGGTCTTTTTCGTGAATCGTAGTGGTCAGACAAGAAGGCCTACAAGGATACTCTCCTGAAATTGGGTGGCCTGTTCAAGAAAAATTTTGAAGTATTCACAAACTATAAGATTGGAGCAGACAACAAGCTGACTGAAGAGATCCTGGCAGCTGGTCCAAATTTTTAATTTGGAAAAACTACCAATTGATGGTTGATGATGGGAGAAAAATAAAAGTGCATTTTCTTTGGGGTGATACCATGTTATTTATGTAACAGAGTAGGAAGCTTCACATTCCATACTAAGAATGCTGTTAAACTTGGTTTCCTCTCTTGTGCTGCACTTAGAGAGGCAGGTTCAGATTGCAACTTCATTCGCTTGTTTGATTGTGTAATCCCTCCAGGTAATGATGATGTCGAAAATTTAGTTGAACAAGAGCATAAATGTCCTCAAATTCCCCTAGCCTACGAAATTCCCAAATTTCATACTAGCGTGCAGATTCTGCTTTCAAAAACAACATGAGCAACTCTGGAGCACCCTCACATTATCAGCATCCTTTTGCACTCCAAAATTGTATATGCTGGAATTTAGATGGTTAACTGAGGACATGTAACATCTCAGTCATTTTCATCATGGTCTTGGGCGTGTAAACTCTCTGCCTGTATACAGATGGTGTCTGATATATATACATAGAACATGCATCAGCGTCTTAAATGAAGCTTAAAATGTTTTATCTGATGAACAGGAACAACAAGCTCCATCCGAACCCTGCATTTCTCCTTCGAAAACATGCTGAATGATGTTGACTGCTGTAAACAAATTCAGCTACTTCCAATGGCCGCCTTACACAAAGCTCTTTAGTGGGATAAAGTAAGATACACCATATTAGTTTTCATGCAGGTTCCACTGTAGATCGCTGTAAGATAATCTGAAACTTGCAGACTTACCGAACTTTTATAGCACCAAAACAGTCAATTAGTTGGGGGGCAAAGTTTACATCCGGCTTGACAAACCTAGGAAGTAGAGTGTATTAACTAAAGCTAAACGTAAAAGGGAATTCTCAATCATTTTTAGCATGTATATCGAATAGCATTTTTAGTATTCATATCAAATCTAAACGTAAAAGGGACTTCTCAATCAGTTTTCTCGTTTATCACTTTCAGCAGACATACCTCAGTTTTAACTATAATGACAAACAAACAAACAAGTTAAAGATTTTATTTCTACTAAATAGAGTTGGATGTATGAATCTTATTATGTTATTACGCTCTATCATGTATCATATTCTCCTTATATTTTTCTTACAAGTTATTCACCAATTTTTTCTAATCTTTTCCTACCCCTCTTATGTTGACTACTCTCTCTAAATTCTACCCGCCTGACAGGGGCATGTACCGGCCGTTTTAACACATAACTTAACCACTTTAAACGTGTTTCTCTTATCTTCTTTTCAATAGGTGTTATTCCAAATTTATCACGAATATGTTCATTGCGTATCTTATCCATTCTAGTGTATTCACACATCCATATTAACATTTACATTTCTACTACTCATCTTTCATTTATGTGTGTAATTCACTGGCCAATATTCATACCCATAAAATATCGCTGGCCTAATTATAATTCTATAAAATTTACCCTTAATAGTAAAGGAATTTTACGGTCGTATAATATTCACGATATCATTTTCCATTTAGTCCAATTCGCTTGTTTCCAATGTATAATATAACATCTTGATCTATACCACAATCACTCTGAAAAACTGAATCTAAATATTTAAAAATTTCACTTATTGGTATCTCTTGATTTCCGATACTAACCCCAATTATATTCCTGCGTGCATTCTTACTAAATTTAAATTCCATATCTTTTATTTTTGATCTATTTCTAAATTTTTTTTGTATCAAGTGCCTCTATTCGGATCTCGAATTTAGTATTAACTCCATCTTTTATTTCATTTATTAAAATTATGTCATCTGCAAACAACACATACCATGATATTTTTTACTGTATGTGTCTTGTAAGTTCATTTATGACCAATGCAAATAGATAAGGATTTAGAAATGAATTTTGGTGTAAACCTATATTTATAGGAGAACTCTCGTGTCAACTTTCTTGGTATTCTCACACTTGTAACCACATCCATATACAACTCCTTTATTGATTCTATGTATGTTACTCTGATTTCTCTTTTTTCTAAAACTCTTCACATAATTTCTCTAGAGACTTTTGAAAGTTGTATGCCTTTTCAAAATCAATAAAAATTATGTGCAAATCTTTTTTCTTATCACGGTATCTCTCGGTAAATCTCCTTAATATATATAACTTCAGTAGTCCATCTCTCTAGCATGAAACTGAATTGATTATCTGACACTTTAGTATCGTTTTTTAACTTTTCTTCTATCACCCTCTCCAAAATTTTATCATATGATTCATTAAGTTAATACCTTTGTAATTCGCACAATTTTGTATATCGCATTCATTTTTAAATATGGGTATAAGAGTACTCTTCTTCTGTTGATCGGACATCTTTCTACTTTTCAATAAAATATTGAAAAGATTGGTAACCCAACTTATGTCTTTCTTTTTTAAATATTTCTATACCTCAAATGGAATATCATCGGGGTCAATTGCTTTTTCTTTCTACATCGTTTTCAAAATTTTCTTGACCTCTGATTCCTAAATCTTTCGATAATATATTATATTTTTATACTTCTTAAACTTATCTGATTCTCCCAAAACGAACCTATCGTCTCAATTGCCTTCATTGAATAGTTGATGGAAGCATCTCTCTTATTTTTCCTTAATTTCCTCATCTCTTACTAACATCTTATTATTATTCATGTTTAATGTACTTGACTTGGGTTAAATCTTTTGTCCTACAGACTCTTATTTTAACAATTTTATAAATATCTCGCTCCCCCTCCTTAAATTTTAATTTACGATAAGAATTTTCAAAAATTTAAGGAATCATTCGCTTCACTTACAACTTTTTTTGCCTCTTCCTTAACAAGTTTATATTTCTGAATATTTTCTTTACTTCTATAACTATATAAAGTCTTATAGTTAACCCTCTTAATTTGGATTTTATCTTGTACCCTTTCATCCCACCACTCAGATTTCTCGTTCAAAGGAGCATAATCTCTTGACTTTCCCAATATTTCTTAGCTACTATTTTCATTTTAGTTGTTATTACATTCTATAAAGTGTTAAATTCTATTTGTAAACCCAAATATTTTGCCCTAACGAATCTTTCATATATCACTAAAAATTTATTCTTTTTCCTCCTTTAAATTCCTCTATTGAGATTCCAAGTAACCTAAGTAGGTTCCTTTGTCTAATGTGATTTTTAAATCTTAAGTCCACTACCAAAAACTTATATTGTGATGTTAAACTTTTCTCCAAGTATGACTTTACAATCTCTATAAATCCTTCTATCCTTCTTTCTTGTAAGGACAAAGTCAATTTGTGATTTTGTTGAACCACTTTTAAAAGTAACTAAATGTTTCTCCCTCTTGAAAAAAGTATTGATAATGCAAAAATTAAATGCCATTCTAAACTCCAAAATTGATTTTCCTTCTCAGTTTCTTCTCTCATAAGCAAAAATTAAATGCCATTCTAAACTCCAAAGTTGATTTTCCTTCTCCGTTTCTTCTCTCATAACTATATCCACCGTGCACTTCTTGATAATTATCATTATCTCTTCTCACATGTTCATTTAGGTAACCAACTACAAAAATTTACTCATCTTGAGAAACACTACCTAGTCATTTCATCTAAATCTTTCCAAAATTTGGCTTCAATGAATTTATCTAGACCTACTTGAAGTACATAAATACTAAAGACATTAATAGTTTTATGTTCTAAAATTAGTTTTAGAGACAAATATAACGACAAACATAGGTGAAATACAAGCTAACTGAAAATTCTTTTTTCCCTGGAGGCATTATAATGGGGCAGATATCCAAGCTTCTTGCTACCGATCTGTAATCTCTAGTCTTCACCTTGATGGTTTACCCGAATCATTTGATCACCAGGGGGCAGAAAGTGAAACAGATCATGCAGTTTTGAACAACTCCTGTAATTGCAGAAGTTCGACAGACAACTATCCAAATATCACAAATTTAACAATTTTTAGGAGCTGTGTTGAATGGAAATGTGAGAGATAGATCAAAAGGAATTTGGAAAAGACAACATATATTGCATGTTACAAGGGAAGGAAAAAAAAAAAATCTGAAAATACAAAATATGATGAAGCTTCTCAAGACACGTTCTGTTAGCATATATGATTAACTTGTCCATCTCCAAAGACTTTCATAAATATTTTAACTCTAGCTTGGCATTTATTTTCTCGTCCAAAATACAATTTATGTTATTAAACCTCACTAGAAGAGGCTGCATCATCTTTGTGTTTAATCATGCCAGAATCAACAAGTATAGGAATCTCTGCTGCAAGCCATGGTGCAAGGCCTAAACAGAGTGCATGCGCTATTCCGAACCTAGGACTGCAAGAACATACAGGAGTGTCAAAACAAGAGTGATCAAATCCACTACAATCAGCAAAGATCCACATCAGAGAATAGGAGGACATTATAGAAAACCCAAACAACATATTTTATATTAATTGTAAAAGCACAAATCAGATAACATTACAAGCCTAAAGCTTTTAAAAGCTGCAAACAGCACTCAACGAGTAGGACTCTCCCAGTTGCTCATTATAGTCGAGCGAAGCAAAATAGGACACTCACAGCAAAGCAGATATCATGCTTTACAGAGCTTCCGTGTTTCAGACGGAAGCTGGAAAGAAGTTCTACTAAAGTCTTCTCTATTTTTATTTCTCCTTTTATTCAACTTACCCTACATAAGCAAACACAGCAGTTAACTTAAATGACTACATAATCAGACATTTACTTCCTGACAAACCTTATATCTCAAAACCCTACAAAATCAACAAAATACGACCCACAATCAACACAACTACTCCCGTAATCAAACAACATGCTTAGCAACTTGAAGCCAAAACCACATTTCACTTATCTACCTCCGGTAACCAATCAAGAAACAACATTTATTCTCATTACATCCATCGAAAGCACAAGGGCACAACCAAAACAAACAAATATAATCCAAAATTAACACGACTACACCCGTAATCAATTAACATTGTAGTCAATTTCCTGAAAAACCATATTTACTCATATTTACCTCCCTAGAAAATAAAAATGCAGCAAGTAAAATCCATCAATTACCCAAAAAAAAAAAAAATCAAAATTGACATAAAAATTCAATTTTTTAACCAAAAAAAAAAAAGAAATAGAAAAAAAAAACTTACCAATTCTTCGCCCATAGCGGCTTGAAATGCACCGTCAAGCAAATCTTCCCACCTCTATACATCTACTCATCATAACAACCCAAAAAACAATCAAAAATTAAAAAAATAATAATAAAACAATAATAAAAAAATAAACTGATAAAAAAATAAAAAAAAACCTTGTGAGTTTTGCCATCCAATTGGGGGAGCTCAAGTTCGGGAGCAGTGGCGGGATAAGTCACCGGAATATCGAATTGGAGGTCGAATTCGTACTTGAGAAGATTATGAACGTACCAACACTTTCCGGTCCACCGGGTTCCTTCCGGGTTGGCAGCTGAGATCCGAAACCAATCGTTATCGTTCGATTTATTCATCGAAGTATAAGCTATCAACGCCTTGTATTCCTCCTTCAGCCGCTGCGTCCACGCCGCGCCGTCCCGGGGCCCCGCTTTTGTTGTCAGTAATGGGATCTGGGTTAGGGTTGATTTCGAACAATCGTCGGATCCCATCCCTCCATTTTTTTTTTCCCCCTCCGATTGACCAAATCGACTAAAACCCTAGTGTAAATTACGAGATTTTTTTTGAAAATTTATTTATTTATACTGGTAATTAGCGTTTTTTATACGCGAAAACTTTTTTTTGGGGCTTCGGACGAAATAGAAAAGATGGGTGGTGGGGATTGGGGACTGGAGAGGGAGGCTTATATAGTACTGAGATGAGAGTGGACAAATATTGAAGGCGTGGTTTTGGTTAGTGAAAGTAGACCCGCCTTTGAATTACTCCCTCTCATGCTTGGTTGCCATGTTTGGGGAAAAGTCAAAAATCTCATATTAGTCTATGGGAATACTTAGATCCCAAACTTTAACTTCACTTACAAATTATAAATTATGTTATGTGTAATACTTGTTAATATAAATAATATTTTATTAAATTTAATTTTAAAATCTAGTCTATTTAAATATTTTCTTTGACCGATGACTTATAAAGAGTGATTTATTGGTTTATGTATAAGGCAAGGATCATGCATTTTTTTTTTAATGTAAAGACTAAAACGGTAAGATTCTAACCAAAATATGGAATATATCACATGAATGCATTATAAATTCTAACATGAATATAATGACATTGTTTATGAGACTCTCGAACTATACAGAAGACTTTCTATATGTTAGGGTGCTTGGGGTTAAGGTGATGTAGAGAGAAAGATCAAAGATTCCACATTTATTGATAATTATAATCTATAAATCGAACTCAAATAGTTTAGAATTTTTACATGTAAACAAACAAACAAACAAAATAAATTTTATTCTCATTAAGTAGGATTAGTGACATGAATTTTGCTACATCATTGAATTCTGTCATGGATCATATATTCCTTAATTCTTAGATAGGCTACATTTTTCTTATAAATTACTCACTAAATCTTATTCAGTCTTTCCCTACCCCTTTTATGTTGACTACTCTCTCTAAATTATACTCGCCTGACGAGCGTTTCTACTGGTCATCTTAGCACATAGACCATAAGACCTAACCACCTTAAACGTGTTTCTCTCATTTTCTCATCAATAAGTGCTACTCTAATCTTATCACGAATATGCTCATTACATATTTTATCCATCTCAATGTACCCATATATCGATTTTAACATTCACATTTATACTACTCTCATCTTTTACTTGTATATGTAATTCAGTACCTAACATTCAGACCCATAAAAACATCGCTAGCCTAATGGTCATTCTATAAAATTTACCTTTAAGTCGTAAATTTTTTTTTGCAGTCGTATAATATTTCTTGATGTCATTCTCCATTTAATCCAACCCACTTGTAAAAGAATTTTACATGTAAATTTAAAAATTTTAACTTATCAAGTTAAGTTCAAAGAGAATACAAAAAATTAACGAACATTAAATTTTGTTAAAGATACTTGAAGAATCAAGCTCGAATAAAAATTTATTAAGTCGGGTTCAATTCAAATATTGAATTGTTTGAATTTATTTCCAACTCGAGCAAGGTCATAAAACTTGTCCTGTCAAAGCGGACAGTAATAATTTAGATTTCTTAAGCCACAAAATGGACCCAGTTAGATATCAACCATGTCGGCCCAAAACTCAAGCCTTATACGGACTCAAAATTTTTTAACCCAACCAATGAAGGAAGACCCATTTCTAAAACCGGGCCCCCGACAAGTAGGTCCCTTCATAATTAGCGGGCCGGGTGATTAGTCTCTGTCGCAGCTCGCCCCTCTTCTTCTCCGACAAAAACCTCCATCGTCCCCAGCACCTCTTTCAGGTGCTTTTTCACATTTTTACTTCTAGATGTGTATCTACTTAATTTCCGCTTCTTTATATTTTTAATTTGGACATTTTTTTATTTAAAATTATATAAGTCTGGTTAAATTGAAGGCGCCTCCATAATTTAATTTATTTTATTTTTCTCGTGGTTGCAAAATTAAAGCGAAAGATACCGATAATTTAGTAATTTTTTTTTCTCATTTTAGTGGGATAATGCATAAATTAACTCCATCGCACTTAAGTTTACTAGTGTAATTTTTTAGCAAATTGTATATATTAATATCTGGATTCAGTTAATTTAAATTATTAGTACTTGCTTTGCATCTAATTTCTGAAGATATATTTGAAGTTTAAACAATAATTAGGTCGCATGAATGTCAACCAGCTTATTTAAAAAAATTACATAAAATTACGTGGGTGTAGGAAAGATTAAATAGTTTGCTTTGTATAGTTCAATTGTTTATGATGATTAATTAGGTTGTATTTTTTAATTACATTTAAATTTTGTGAATTTGTATGATTTTTGGTTAGCTAATCTTTTACCCCAATTTTTTTTCTTATTTAACCTGTCTCTTATACAATCTATGTGTATAAGAGATCATCATAAAAATCTATCACTTATTACTTGAACGTGGGAAATATGGATTTTGTTTGACGGATTTTTTGGATTAGGAGGTATAGTTTTTGGTTTGGCCAATGTTTTAACAGTTGGAATCGCACTGTGCAACTAAAGATTGCTTTATATATATATATATATATATATCTTTCATATATATTTCATTATTGTTATTATTATTTTTTTTAAACTACGAAAGTTTTGGTGGATTTAGAAGTTGTTTGATCGATCAGTGGAGATGAGGATAGCAGTGGAAGGGTGTATGCATGGAGAATTGGACAATGTTTATGCAACTTTATTACATATGCAAGAAGTAGAGAATATAAAGATTGATCTTCTCATTTGTTGCGGTGATTTTCAGGTAGGGTTGTTTACTCTTCTGTTCATGTTATTGCAATGTGGAAGGTCACTAGGTCATTATGCTTGTTTTTTATCGACTTATTTGAGTTAAAAGTTTGGAGATGCACACATGCAACTGATGGGGTGGGGAGTCGAGCTCCAAACCCCGTCAGCCTTGGAGGGTCTTATTGGCCCTCCCGTGGACACCATCCCCCACAGCTGGTCATTTCCGGCTAAAGTTTACATGATCAAACAGAAAGAAACAGGTTTTGCATGCAAGCATTCAAGAAGTTAATGGCATCTCTCTGAAAACTCTGCTTTGCTAATACAACAGGGTAGGATAGTACTAATTTGATAGAGGATGCAGAAAAGGAAATAGTTCTCTTCAGAGTGCCAAAACTGAATTGAGTTCAATACCCATGGTTGTAATGGGATACAAATCAAGCAACTTATTAACTGGCAGAAGGTCTTTCAGGATGTTTAGGTAAAACGTATGATACTGTATGCCGTAAAATTGGCTGAAACAGCATCTGCTCCATACTTGTTCATTCAGATTGGGAACACTAATGGAAATTAAAACTGAAGAGACAACCTAGCAAATTTGGAGTCTACCTAGAAAGTTGCAGTTAAGAGCAGCAACTTGGGTAACTTTGCTTTCCAAAGAAAGTAAAACCTTGAGGGAAAACAAGAAGCATGAGGATGAAGAATTATTTAGCTCCAAATGTCCCTAAATTTTAAAACTTAAGGGAGCAGCTGAAAGCTCTCTATCTTGCAATGAACGTATATTTTAAAGTTCCCACTCTAGGGCAGTATCTATACTGGAGATCAAAATGGGAATAAGTTCAACTTTACTCATTTTGGACAGAGATATGTGGTCTCAATTGTCATTGATTTCTGTTAGTTTAATTCTATTAATCATGATAACATTGTTGACTACAGCAGAAATTTTGTGTGTCCAAACTGAATAGCCATGTTGTCTGGATGTTGTGGCTTGTACTTATTTTAATCTGATTTTTGTTTTTGTTCTTTGCTTTCTCTCCTAGCATTGGTGATGTTCTGTTCTCCATCTCCAGTTCCTATCATCTGTGTAGTATATACATTTAATTCATTTCTTCTAATGAGCAGGCTGTTAGGAATGAAAAAGATCTGGAAAGCTTAACTTGCCCCCCTAAGCACAGGAGCATGAGGTCTTTCTGGAAGTATTATTCTGGTGAAAAAGTTGCACCATTTCCCACTATATTTATTGGGGGGAATCATGAAGCATCCAACTACTTATGGGAACTGTAAGTTAGATAATTTCTTGTTCAGTTAATCATGAATCAACTCTTCCATGTTTGTGTCCTTACTTTTATGGGGTATATATTATGTGTTTGAACTAGTATTTCTTCTTCTATTTAATTTGCTTATGGTTTGATGATGAGTTCTCAGTTTGTACATGTTGACAAGGAACCTTTTGTTGGTCTTGAGCTTATTTATGGTGTAATGAATGATGTCCAATGTCCGAACAATTCTTTCTTATACTATAGTTCAATAAATGTTGTCTACCCTCACACCAAGCTTTTCTCATTATGGTTGGTAATTCTTTACCGAGACTGACTTTTTCACTTGGTATCATGGTTCAAAGTTGCGGTTGCGGTGACGGTCGTGGATCGTATCGTTCCACGTCGGTCTCGGTGTATCGATCGCACATCGGATTATATGAAAATTTTTCTCTGGAAAATGTCTAAAAATTATGGAATAAATATATAACATCATAATAAACACAATTATCAAAGTAAATAATGTAACAAGATATCATATTTGATGAGCATAATTACATTAAACACAATTAAACATTTTAGGACCCAAATAAAGAAATCAAACTAGTTATAAGTTTAGAAAATTTTATAGGCTCATAACAAAATCATTCTATTGCACTTAAATGATATTCTATTGTACTCCTCTCTAAAGTACACTAAACTGATACATTAACGGGAATGTAAAATTTCCTACTAATTTAAATTTAATTTTTAAATCAAATTAGTAATTGCATGAAGGTAATACGAATATGATTTTGCCAAACTAAGAAATATATGAATTATGTGAAGGTAATTTCACAAAAAGTACTAATGAATACTGAATAGTAATACTCATGCCAAAGTGAAGTAAAGTAGAAATATTGGGGCCATTTTACAAATTCCCAAAAATTTTGATTCTTTAGAGGAATTTTCCCTTACACTAATGCAAATTACGGATGAAGCCTGAAGAGAGGTTTTGACTGCCGTCAAAATGCCGTTGTCCATTTCTTCTGCAAGTCCAGAATCAACGAGCACAACCATTGAAGAGATCATCAAAAAGTAACAACAACAGAAAGAAGTGGTTGGGGTTGAAAAAGTCAAAAAACAGAAGAACAAGAAAAGAAATGGAAGAAATGCAAGCAATCGAATAAACAACTCTGGGGGTGACTGATTCTTACATCTTCCTCTGATTTGTTTTTGTTTTTGGCTAAAATTGTTGTTTCGGCTCATGAGTTGACTCGTTCGACTCGGGCGAGTCTCTGTGATTTCTTGACATGGTGAGCCGTTTTGCCGGAAATCGTCCGATTCCAACCGATTTGATGCCAATCCTGTATATCCGGTATATAGTGGTGCAGAATTGGACCAGAGGAGGGAGTTCCGGTTACGACTCGGCCGAGTCTTTGAACCATGCTTGGTATTGATTTGCCTTATCACCAGGGTTCTTATTAAACTTAGATTGCTAGTGAGCTTGTCGGTGTCAATGTTCATGACAATAAACCTGATTTAATCAAGTAATTGGCCACTGTCCTTATCAAGAACTTAGAATTAAGTAATCCTTACCCAGTATTCTCATAAAAAGATTGTGTATACTTCTTAGGCTGATATACAATGTACTGATTTACTTGACTCTCTGGTAGCAAACATGCTAATATTCAAGTTGTCTTCTCTGACAATTTGACATACTTAATACACCAAAAATTTGGCTGCCTTTTAATTTCATTATTAATAGAAATGTTATACATTTTACTGATTCTCTCCCCCCCCCTTTTAATTCTTGGTTGTATGCATGTCCCCATTGCTGCCATTGGGTGCATATTGTGCAATGGGGTGGTAGAAAAGACTTAGATGATTAATTTAGTGCTTTCCAAATCAAATGGAAAATAAAATGGATAGATTTCAACTGCAAGTGTGACTTAGTTGTTACTTGTCATTTGTTTGAGAGGGATTCTGATGACTAACTGATGAGAAAAATTTATCTGTTCCATTAGATACTATGGAGGATGGGCGGCACCTCATATATACTTCCTTGGGTTTGCTGGAGTGATCAAGTTTGGAAACATTCGTATTGGTATGGGCTGTCAGGAATTTATAAGAAATATAATTATCTCAAAGGTATTTTTTATGGCATGCACTTATTGCCTCATTTGTACTTCAGCTTTATGATACTTATGTGTGCATGAAATTACAGCTTGGTCTGGAATACCTCAATATATTTCCAATATTGAGTTATTTAAAGCATATTCATCGGGGATAATTTTACTTTTCAAAATAGCCTTCCAGTAATTAGAAATGGGTAGTGATCTTGATATATTAATGCTATCTGGTTGTTGAGTTATTAAGGTAGTAATATTAATGTTATGTGGTATGTGGCTGTTGACATGTTAATCAAGAATGGACATGTACAATATGAATGGCTTCAACTCTGCTTTGAAGATGGATTCCTCAATAATTTTTTCCCTGTTTTGTGTTGCAAATGCTTTGTTTAAAGCAATATAAATAGAATAACCTTTGGCATGAGCAGGGCATTGTGAAAAGCTTCCCTATAATGAGCAAGATATCCGGTCTGTTTATCATGTCATTTCGTGAATATGATGTTCACAAGCTCATGCAAATTGAGGAACCAATTGATATCTTCCTCTCACATGACTGGCCAGTTGGCATTACTGACCACGGGAACTTGAAAAGTCTTCTTCGTGACAAACCCTTTTTTGAGCAAGAGGTAGTCAATCTATGTTTATTCAACATATTTTGAAAGTTTTATGTGATTCAAAGTCTTTTATGTTGTTTCATATAGCAATATGATGCTTCTGAAAGTAGTTGGTTTATCTTTTCTATTACACTTGTTAATCTGGTAAGGATGACTATATGTGCTGCTTCTGATTTCTGCATGTAAGTGCATTTGTTTATGCATGAGGATATCCGGCTTTAGTGATACTTCTTTAATGTATTATGGTTTATCTGTAGATTATTATTCAGGAAAAATTTGTCTGGATGAGTTCTTAGACCATGCTTATTAACTTTTGTATATTTCTATTTTGCATGCCATGAATTTACTCTAGACATAAATTTTCTTCACAGATATAGAGAAGGAACTTTGGGAAGTAAACCGGCTGCAGATTTGCTGGATAGATTGAGACCCAGTTACTGGTTTTCGGGACACTTGCACTGCAAATTTGCTGCCCTAGTTCAACATGGGAAGGATGGCCCTATCACAAAATTTCTTGCGCTTGACAAGTGCGCCCCAAGAAGGAAGTTTTTGCAGGTATTTACTGGTAATACTGCTTGTTTATTAGAGAGACATTTGTTTTTATTATTTGAAGTTGATACAGCGATTTTTAGATTGTTGAAGTTGAATCCGGGCCAGGACCTTATGAGCTGCAGTATGATGAAGAGTGGCTGGCAATCACAAAGAAGTTTAACTCTTTTCTCCCTTTAACAGTTAAGCGTGCAGATATTAGGTGTGTATGTCTTGTCTCTGTATTTTCTTAGTTGACATTCTTTCACCATAATTTGCTGGTAATTCTTATTTTTTGGTTATAGTGGTGTAACGCTTGACATGCAAGAATGCCGTCAATTCGTGAGCAAGATAAACTGCAGGCAAGAGGGGCCAAACCTTTCGATTTTGTGCAGACAGTTCCATGTCATGATCCTTCCGGTTCTGCTGCTATTAGCTTCTTTTCTGGTGATGATCCACAAAATGGCTACATTTTTTAAAACCATTTTTTCCTTGAAACATACATGTGACTCCAGACTCCATATCGGAGGCCTCTAGCTTCAATTAATGACTAGGATGAACTTTATGTCCATTTGGTTCTTTAAGGCTAGGTTTTGGTGAGAGTAATCTTTTGCTTTAAAGATCTCTGTATCTGCCACGGACATTTTACTGCATGATAATTAGCAGTTGATGATATATCTATTTCCCTTTCTCCTGCAGGACATTGTCGGAATCCACAAACTGAAGGTTTCTTACAGTTTCTTGGACTTGAATATCTTCTTGACAACACATTTAAGTCTAGGGAGCCAGCAGGTAGTCCAGCCTCTTTTACTCCTAGAGGTACATTATTGCATTCTTTGCACAATTTTCAGGGTGCGTTAGTTGTGCCCCCATGATATTGTAGTACCGATAAGCTTCTTTGAGTATGGTGCTTTAAATTTGCAACCTATGTTGTGAAATCTATAGTGCCGCTAGCATATGCTGAACCCTATGTCAATTCTGAAAAATAAGTAACTAACAATTTGGAAGTATAAAGTAACAAAGTGAAAGAAGTACTGACTTTTAAATAATGACTGGAACCTTTGAGAAGTTTTCCAAATGTTCAGGTTCAGCAGCCAAAGGGAATTTTGTTATTAGTTGAATTAAATAGCTGACAAGTTCGTTGAATTGAATCAGTCTCTGTTTCCAGGAAAGGACTTCTATTCTTCTGATCAAGTTTTTAAAAAATCAGGTCTCATACCAATTTTTTCAGCTTGAAAGCAGTTTTCATACCAATATAATTCTAATAATTTCTTTAAATAATAAAAGAACTATAAAAAGGGGGAAATAGAAGTACTCCAAAAGCCTATAGATGTTCTATGTCCTTACTTCTCAGCCATATACCAAACTTTGAGGTCGATGGCAATGACTCAAGATGTCATCTTTGTCTTGGCTGACTCAACAGGAAGGTTTTTGCTATTATTGTTTGGATCCAAGGATGATATGGATGGCTGCAGATTTTTACAGTGTTCTGTTTTAGGGCCGTAATGAATATCTATTTAGTGTTTCCGAGTAATTTAAAACTTTAACCAACCTGTATGTTTCTAAAGCATAAGTGAGTACTTTTGTCTAGGACTTTAGAGCTAACTAAGCTGATGTGGTTGCCATGGGTTTCAGTTGTTCTAGCTTCACAGTTGCAACCATGTCTTCCATTTTGTGGTGTTGCCTCATCCTTAACAAGTTTTCCATAAATAAGTGCAGGGTCCTTTGAATATGATAGTGAAGATATTCCCATTGATGATGTGTATGATGAGGAAGAATTGAAAGAAGATGAGACACAAATGTAGAAGGGAAACTTCCTGTAACACTTGGTAATGACTGTCACCTACATCGATTACTTCATATTCTAGTTATCTGCAGTTGTTACAACAATTCAGAATGATAATACTCAATAATAAATGTTCATAATAAAGTATTCAGGTGAGATTTCTGAGATTTTCTACATTTCCATTTTGCTTCATTTAGTTACTGATCTTTGTTGCCAACCTAATTTGGCTCTATTCTGCTGGATAACAACATAAGAGAGGATTCAGCTGTGGTTTCTCAGGTTTTCAGTGTTTTCCACCCTGGATAATTTAGTTGGTGATAGCTTTGTGAGGTTAATCTGGTCTATTATGCTGGAGAACAGCATGCACAAGACTCTCTCTCTCTCTCTCTCTCTCTCTCTCTCACTCACTCTCACCCCTCCCTGTCTCTCCCTCCCTCCCTCCCTCAATGCAAGTGTGCACGCCAGGCTCCTTAGAAGTATTATCCTTGAGGCTTCAAGACTCTAGACTTTAATTGTTCAAATAGTAAGCTAAATGCAAGCACTAGAGCCTGATGATTCAATAAATTTTGTGGAATATGTCATATCAAATTCTTACTACTGGAATGCCTACACAAAAAAGTATACTGATTTGTCCATTTGACACGAGTGCAATGACTTAAGCAGTGCTGGTCTTGATGATTGTTTTCACTTCTTTAGAAGTTTGATCAGTTGCCTTCCCCATTTGTAAGTATTACAAACGTCTTAATTCTGAGCCTGCACTATAAAAGTATTGAACAGATATAGCAAGAAGAATGGCAATCATGTTGCTATTTTGGTGCTAAATGGTGGATTTGCCTCTGCTAGGGAAGACGAGTTATGATTAAGATATTTTGGGAAACTGAGATATTCTGCAATCTTAATTTTGTTATGCTGGATTTGCTTTCTTGTTTCTGTGTAAGCTGGAAGAGTAATAATATCTTCTGTTTGTTTTATTTCGATTAATTTTACATTGAAATAATGTCCATTTGCTTGCTTGAATTGGTTTACATGCTTAACTCAATTTCCACGTACTTGTAATTTCAGTCTGACATAATATAGTGGTCGTATTGCGTGGCCGCATTATTTGCAGATACTGTACAGCGTGATGGACATTGATGTATACTTTTGTAGGTGATGGATAGATATGATGTTCTTGTCATCTTCTAGTGTTTGCATGCACACTTGACAGCCACTCTAATCTGCCAATTGTTGTGTGTGATTGTTTAGAAGCTTATTGATTTTTCTGGTGTAGCCATTAGTCTAGAGTAATGGTACTACGACCAAATCTATCAGTTGTCAAAATATGACTACTATTAGCTCTCGTGAATTTCTGAAGCCATTTTTGACTTGGTGTCCTAGTGGTCATCATCAACTTATCATCAATAAAGCTGCCTATCCATCCATATGCAATTTCTGTTGTCGATGCTGACCTTTTGCGAACCCCACAAAAAACTAGCAATATGGCTCGGAGAAGTATAGTATCTTCCTCAATAATTTTAAAGGAAAAACTTGTATTGTGTTTGTGGCTTTTCAGACCCCCTTTTTTTTTTTTTTTTTTTGCCTTTTTGTCTGCTCTCTTGCACCCCCTATTCGTTAATTTTTCCAATTTAAGTAAGCTTCTGATTCCAATAGTCAAAAACCACAACATAAAGAGACAATTGGTCAAAAACTCTTTAAGTAGTATAAAATCATAGAAATGTCGATCCACTAACTTTTGGAGATGTTGCTAAGCATAATCAAATCGAATTAAGAAACCCATTGAGTTAATCCTCTAATTGTTTTGCATTACAGAACCAGCATCATATTAACATATGCTTTCAATTAAGTAATTTAAGTTAAACTCGAATATACAAGTGTAATTGTGTGTGCTTCTCTTTTTTATCAGCTTTTCATTTGTGGATACAAAAGTGGTGGCTCATCTTCTCTTATTCATGACCAGTTCTTATCCTAGTTTTTGTCAGTTCACTAGTTTTTTTTTTTTTGCTTAAATAAAATATGTTGAGATGGCCTTTTGCATTAAAGAAATACTCCACAAAATGTGGGCCAAATCGGGTTTTGTAAGATACCAATTCCAGGAGGAGCGCTGTTGATTTATTTGGGAAAAAAAAAAATTGATTTAAGGAGTTCTATATTTTGTATTATCATTGACTAATAAAGAACTTGAAAAACAAAAAGGAAAGAAGATTATGGAAAAGAAATGGGGACAAGAACTGCAATATAAATTTGTCAAACTCCTCGAGCCCTAAAGCAAATGTTTGCTGCCTCCAAAAGAGAACAATTCTTTACCCTAAACTCTCAAGAGGTCCCCAAGGCCAACTCTTCTATGTATATAATTATGTACTTGATGAAAAGACATGGGTGGAATGGAATCGCCCTCTTATTGCACGCATCTCTATCTATTATGGTCCACATCCCACCATGTGAAAGATTTAGGGAAACTTATCTTTCTTCCTCTGGGAAATAAGGCCTCACTACTATTACTACCACAGTACCACAGGATTGGAATCTTTGAAATGGGCTGCAAAGATGATCCAATTTTTGAATAAGATAATTCTTATCTTCTTCAGATCAATTCTCATCAATGTTTATCTTATAGCAAGCTAGTTGGCCAACAGACGCTAGCTTAGTGCTATGGTTAAAGCCAAGAAAATTCTAAATTGGATCGATTCACGACGGTATATCGTGAATCTTATATTTCATATTTAGTTACATCACTCAAACGAGTGAGGTGATTAAATCTAGATAATAATGTAATCTAGATAATAATGTACAAAACATAATATTCTGTATCCGTTTCGTCTAAGAATGATCGGTTAATATCTATTTACACGAACTCTAGTAAACTTAAAGATCAATATTAACCATGACGCATCCATCTTGCAATCAAAATCTAGCACCCCTAATACTCTTTCCTTGTTATGGTTCAAAAAGTAAATTATGTGAAATTCTTTGATGTTTACATTGTTCGTTTTGGTATTCTTGACATTCTTAATGTTAACTTTTTTCCAAAATGTAGGATGTCTTAAGTTGAACTCTTTCATTATTCATATGCTAAAGTAATTAGAACCCTATTTCCGAAATGCAAGAAAATGTATGTCTCTAAAATCTAATTATCCCCTTTTACCTCTTGAAGACAAAAAAAAGGGGGTTCAATGTATATTTTTAATATGGTAACATATGCTGAGCTACTATATGCATAAAACTGACCCCTAAGACATGTGCGATTCATGAATCTACAACATATATAGTCAAGAAGTATCTTCTCAACCATGCAATGCAATAGGTTAGATCAATAATTCTACCACCACTTTGGATTTGCTAGGTAGTAATCAATGGTCGATGTGGGTCCTAGACCAGGAGAAACTCCAAATGACTTGGTACACTTTAGGCTTTTAGCCTTATGATTAAAAAAAAAAAAAAAAAAGTGTGCCTTTCGGCAACGAGAGGCATCAACCATATGAGCTGGTCTTGGGACAAGTTTCTTTGCCTATATGAAGGTGGTCTCAACACCTATTATAGTAAGCATTTTATCACATAATTGTGGGTTTGGAACTTCCACTTCCACTGCCCAAACTTCACGCATTGTTTTGCTTTGATTTCTACACACCTTCAGAAAAAAAAAAAATTTTTTTTGTTACTTTTTGGTTAATGGAGGAATAGGATATAATGAGGGCACTTTGGCTATCATTCTTGAAGAGACTTTGATTGTGACAAGACATTAATGTGGAAATAAGGCATAAATGCTCATTGCAATGCTGGGTATTGTTGAAGCAATTCTGCATTAAAACAATTTGATTAAAAAAAGTAATATCAATTTCAAATCATCTCTCCCTTTAATTAAATGATTCTTTAATTCATAGTAGCCCCTTTAATTTTTATGTCTTTTTTTATTTTTCACGAGGAACATAATTAATTGATGATACTATAGGTGGACTACTAATTTAAGGAAAGGTATTTAATTTAGGGTTTATGCATGTCATCCCTTGTCTAATTGACCTGCACTAGTGGAATAAGAATAGAACTTCTTGTGCTGGGGACACGTGGCCACTGATTATTCGATTCCATGTCTAAATGATGTGCTGGGCACTGAAGGTATCATGTTGATGTAATAAAGTCTTGATTGCTCATTTTATAAATTATATCACATGATGATTGAGAATTAAAAAAATCTTTCTGTTTTTTGATTTATTAAAAAATAGTGGTTAGAGATTTCGAGTTTTTAGCAAAATTGTTTTTCAAGATTCATGATTGATATAACCATGACAATTATCATTGGAATCGCGGGAAATTCCACATCTTTTTCTGCAATATCACATTATATATCTGTTTGAATATGATTATGAATTTAAAAAATACAACCTACCAAAGTGTAAATTACTATTAACTTCAATGTGACAAAGTGTGATTAAAAAACGAAGGTAATTAGAGTTTATTTTTGGAAGTAATGTGTATATAAAATAAATGAAAAATATTTTATTGAGAACTCCGCATTCACAACCCTTGATTTATTTACTAAAAATAGGGGACCTCTCACCTCTCCCTATTTTTAATAGATCTATCCATTGGAGTTGCTTACACTGTATTAGGAAGTGAACAACAAAGAACAACTCAAAAATTGAGGCAAAATAACTAGTAAAAAATAACTCGAAATGAATACATGGAACAATTTATAATTGATCCTTATTTATAGAGATAAAGTATAATCAAGCCTATTTTGATAACCATGAATATACACATGCATAATTTTTTTTTAAGATAAATGAACACAAAGTTGTGAAACAAATTAATTTGGTTGTGAACTTAATGATTATCAAACTTAAAAGCTGTGGAGGAAAATGCAAGTCGCCATCAGAAAAAGAAATTACTAAAAGAAAGAAAAGACTAGTGCATTTATGCAACAAAAGTCTGCCCTCATGGCCTACTTGGTAACCCCATGATAAGGAAAAGAGAGAAGGGAGAGGGTCGACCTAACTTGCTTGAGGGAGTGATCTTCAAAGTATTGTATCCCTTAATTAGCAGAAATGCCATTTATATATCCCCACAAAAAAGTATTTGCATGATGGAGATATTACGTGGCGAAAATATCTTGGTGTGTAAATTGAATTGGTCATCTTATCTTATGACTATGTTTGTTCGCATTTGAGAATTCGAATTTAAATAAAAATTATAAATTTTATTAGTAATATAATTTTATATGATTTTTCTTATTTTGTTTAGTTTGAATAAGAAATGGTTTCATTGAGTTAATTAATTTTATACTCATAGTGATTAATCAAATAATATTCATGAGTGGTGTTGTTTAAACAACCATTATTCTTGAAATATTATTTGTAAAAAATACTATAATAACTTTTTTGATGAAATATATGTAAGATAAAAATATGATTGAAAAATGTGTATGAAATATTTATAAAATATTATTTACAAAAAATAAATATTATTGATTATCCAAACAATAACATCAACCTTAATTCTTATTCATTTCTGACGTACTCATAAACCAAATACGTCATCAGTAGTGCCGTGCTGAACTGCTGATGGGAGTAAAGTGTGCAAATTTGAGCGAAGCTGATTAAGTTTGCCTCAAAATTCTGTGTAGGTTTGTGCATCTTTTCCTCAAAAAATAGTGGTAAGATGAAATTGAAGTAACTTTGGCAGGCTTTTAGTTTTAATTGATTTTTTTTTTTTATATATAATATAAAGTTTAGGAAAAAGCTTGGCCTCGATAGCGCTGGATTTTTTTTTTATTATTATTCTTCAAATAATATTTTGTAATAATTTCATTTATGTTTTTAATCACTTTTTATTTCACATATATTCTATAAAAAAAAAAATTGTTACGGTATTTGTCCAAATAATATTTCAAAAATAAGAACTGTCCAAATGGATGTTATTCTATTTCTCTAGAGTTAAGGTGATCAAGGTAGGTCATCGGTACATATTTTATTAGCGTACATTGATATTTACAAATTAATTACTCGCTAAATAAAGAACTGAGAGCAATAAGAGTTAAATTTGTAATTTTTTCATTTTGATGATCTCTTCCACATGCTTACTATGTAAACCAATCTCCGCTAACCTCCTCCAAGATTAAAAAAAATCACCACCAACATATATTTCAACGATTTATAGTAATATTTATTAAAAAATTTCCATCAAATATCAAATAAGGGAATGAGAAGAATGAACGTTGGCAATGTTACTTTTTCTTGTTATATAGAATAGAGTGCTTTCATTGAAAAGAGGACGCTGTCCCTGCAAACAACACACTAATGTGGAAGGATTAGAAATGCTTGTCGAGGATGAGAAATGATTGTCTTTATGCATCAGGGCTTAAGAAGTACTACCTCTACCTATCCAAATTGAAGGACAGCAGTACCAATGTTGGACAATTGTCACACTGTTTCCAGTTTGCATACTTTGGCTCTTGATTCTTGAAGCATGTAACTATGTAAGATGGATAAAGATTACAAAAACTTGCATCATGAGTCCTACCTTAGGTCTACATGCTGTACTAATTATTGGTGACACGAATTAGGTTCTATATATATTTGTTTCGGATTTTTACATATTATTATTTGTGCCAATTTTGTATCTCATATGTCGAATACTTACCATATATACTCTAATTTTATATATTTTATTATATCAAAAAAATATATGTATCAAACATACATAATATGATATAAGAGATTATAATAATCAACGAAACAAAAGATCATGTAATTCATGTGTTGGGTCCCTTCACCCTGCACCAAGAAGAATGAACTCATTTACGAGCTCTAATTAAATCATCCCTCTTTCTTCTTCTTGTTGGTTTAAAAATGATTGGTTAATTAGCAATCTAAAGATTAATTTGTAACAAACTAAAGTGGGTTGAATTGTAAATATCTGTTTATGTAATTAGAAACAACCATTCTCATATTATCCAAAATACATAAAAAAAAAAGAAGAAGAAAGAATCATCATATTCTCTAGAATATTTTAATGTGTTATTCATGTTATCATCAAAATAATTATGTAAAATATTTTAAAATTGAGAAATAGTAGTATCACATACATTACTTATAATTTTAGAATTTTATTGGAATGATTTTTTATTTTAATCGATGGGTATTTAAAAATTAAGGAATATAATCGTATCTAAAATGTAAAGGAAGATATAAACATTTAAGGAGTTTGTTGTTAAAAGATTACCGATGTGATATTCATATTTTCCTTTAAAGTTTGTGCATTGCATGGATTCTTGTATTTTAAAGGAGACAATTAGAGTGCGATTTCGCCATCTCTGCAAGTGACCTTCTCCACATTAACTGGAGTGCAATCAATGGGTAAATTTTTATAGTGGGATTTTGCCATCTCATTGCAATTAGTGAAGAAGAAATTATGAAAATAAAAAGAGACAGAAGAAATTTATATACTTCAATTTTATCTTCAGTTGTTAGGGGGATCTTAGAAAATTGGCAAGAGCTACGCAATAACAAATAATCTTTGTGTGTCTTTCATTTTAATTATATTCTCTTCATTATTGTATTTATGCATTTGTTGAAAAATTTTGACAAATTCTCGAAATTCCGATCCTAACATAAAAAGGATGTCGCTTTGTTGGCAACTTTCCATTTCAACATTCTCATTCCCTACCATCAGCGAACATCTCCTTCTTTCCACTCTCTTTTTCTGTTTCGTCTTTCTCAGTCCATCTGACCAACAGTCCTCTTGCTTAGCTTATCCTACATCATGAATAAATAACATGTTTTATTTTTTATTTTTTTATTTTTTTCTATTGGTCCACACTCTCCTTTCTACAAATATATATTCCCTTCTTGGCAGTTTAGCCAATATTTGTGAGGGAATTCCAGACTGCTAACAATTAGAGTCTTTAGATATGTATTTTTTTTTTTTTTGAGTAAACAAAATTGATGTCTGGAAGTACAAAATATTTTTCAAACTTCAATAATCATTGACCTATGATTAGATCTGTAAAACAAGAAACAAAATTTGATCTAATATCTAAAATTAGTAATTAGTGATTTAAAATAATTTTATCACGTATATTAATTTTGACAAATAATTCGAAGTTTGTGGTCTAAAAAATAGTTTTCCTTTAGACTTTGAGCTTTGCTATACTTGAAAACTACTACTTCTTACACCGACAAAAAAAAAAAAATGCAAAAAAAATCTTAACAATTACTATAAAGGAATTCATTTTTCTTTTTCTCTTTTGAGGAATTTATATGGGTCATGTTACATGGATTGGTATTGGATAGTGGTCTTGATTGTTATATAAAAATATATATATTTTTCATTGATTATTTTATAGAGAAAAAAATGGTAGATGATTTAAAGAGATAACCATTTCTGGTTAAAGTCCACAAGGTGGCTGGGTGCATAAGAATAAAATACATGTACACAACAATACACAGAAAAGGTGGAGATAAAAAGTTGGTTCGAGCACTAACTAAAAAGATGGTAAATTAAAGGGGAAAAATGTGCTAAAAGAAATGATAACCTAATTAAGTTTTCGCACTTAACAAGTTATAAGGAAAAAATCCTGTCTCTTAATATTTAAAATGTCTAAGAGAAAAAAAGAAAAAAAAAAAAGAAAAAAAAAAGGTATGCCTAATTCTGGAAACACATTATTAATTGCATGTAGTTGTACGTAGTGTACTATGAAAAACCAATTAATACCTTAAAAATATTTACCCAGAAAAAAACTTATTGTTTGCGCAAGTGAATAAGCTCTACCAAAAGTGAAAGCTAGAGAGATTACTAAAACATGCATGCATATGAACATACAAAAGGTTATGTTGTATACATATTAATTTGGTGCAGAAGAGAAAAAAGTGTAAGTGTTGAGATCTTTGTCCAATTATCTGAAGAATTTTATATATATATATTTTATATAAATTTTTGTGAATGATCCAACGACTGTACGCAGATAGAACTAGAGATAGAGTAATAAATTGGTACTAATGTTTTGGTAGGTGGTTTGTGTTGGTTTTGTGAGAACAAGAGGGGAGCCTGAGATGGTGGGGTGGAGGGTTGCCGGAAACTGCTATGCAGAGGCACTGCTCCATTTTTGTCATCTGAGAAGTAGACAGAGGCAATAATGGCTGGATTTTGTTTCTTGAGTTAGAAGCAGGGGACCCGCCTCCCCCACCCCTGTCTAACGCTCTCTTCAGAAGATACTTCTCTTGATGTGCCAATTATCACTGCATGCTTTGTTTGGATGCATCAATCATCATGCACTTACCCTCTCTCCCTCGTACACAAACATTTTATCAGGTTAAGGTTTCAATTTGTTAGATAAAATAAAAAAATCATTTATAACACCGTAATTGAATAACAAATTTATATGACAAAATTTTATTAGATCGTGAATTCCTAATTTAAATATTTGGTTAGATTTTATTTTTTTGTTTTTTTTCTTGTCGTATGATTCTGAATTTATGATATTATATTTATGGATTGTTGTAAGATTTCTTAGTGCATAAGCTTTTTCCAACAATGATACTTTTTATTTTGATTTTAATACAAACAATAGGAGGATAAATGGACTTTTAGACCATTATTTTTAAGAACAAAAAACTATTTCATTGTTGTCTTCATACCACAATGCAGTCCTATGTACTGTCAGTGGTGAATGATGCAAACTTTGTCATAAACTATATTTAATTGTGCCCAATGGAATGAAAAAATGTGGTTGGTATAATGTGGATTACACCAACTTAAATACACCTAAATCTCTTTTTTTTTTTTTTTCAAATGGTATACATCATACATCATTGTATCAGTCAAGACATAGGGGGCAAAATTCATGTTTAGTCTTTATCAAGTTGCTGATGAACAAGGGCAATAAGGACTTAGAATCGGGAGATAACTTGATCAAAACGCAACCCAAACATAATTTATTAGATTATGCTGTAATTAACGACTTCCTCCCGTTGTTTTACACGGAAATCGATTATAGCACGATAATAATAACCTAGAACAATTTTATCCAAGTATGATTATCATAAGTTTACAACATTGACGAAATGCAGTCAAGTGGTAAGACGTTTTCTCGTAATTTATTAATCATGTATTTGAGTCGTTAAGAGGTAGGCGAAATGTAAATTTTTTGAAAAAAAAAAGCTTATAACATTAAAATAATCCACCAAGAACTACTTCGCACCAATTAATACATATCAATATGGTTTTTTTCTCATAAAAAAGTAGCACCTGTTTTATTACATGGCGTTAGAAGTATTAATTTGAGAATCAAAACTGCATTTACATGATATTAAATTTCATTAAATATTAGAGATCATCATCAATCAAAAATATTGTAGTAATGCCTTTCTTGCAACTTTAACTTTTGGATGGACAAAGAAGAAAATTTCATACTTTTAGTCAAGATCAGTAATGTCTTTCGAAGTTAGTTTGCATTGGAAAGTAGAGAGTTTTAGAGGGACAAGAACGAATAGGAAAAGCACAAACTAAAAGCAATAATATAGACCTATTTTTTTATTTTTTTTTATTTTTTTATTTTAAAAAAAGTGGTAGGATTAATGCACCACCTTGTTGATTAAAATTATTCCAATTTGCCTTTTTAGGTAGTCAATGTTGTGGCCTTCTATGGAATGGAACAACAACAAAGTCAGGCGGATCCTTTCTCTCTGCCGTCTCTAAAAACAACCGACACCTTAACATTCGCCAAGTTCCAAAAGCCCAAACTCCCCTTTTTTCACTTGTTTACCACCCAGATCAAAAGCACCATTTCTGTATTCTACACTAATTCTTGTGTTTTATTGAAGTGTTTGGTTTGAATTCGAAAATTAGAGTCAGAATGAGAATTATAAACTTCGCTATCAAAACGAGTTTATATAATTATCTATTATTAATGAGTTTATATCTTTATCTACTATTTGTTTAGTTTGAGTAAAAAATATACTTCATTTTGTTAGTCAATTAATCAATTTAAAATTCAAATAATAAGTAAAGAACGAATATAGACATTTCTAATTCTTTTAATCTCATATAACGTTTCTCATAATGCTCAACAAATTAATATTTATGGGTATTATTAACTTTGAATCATATTCCTTGCTCTCGTATCCATATATATATATATATATATATATATATATACTAGAAAAGAACACGTGCTTTGCACGTGTAATACTCCTAATTTATTGATTTTTTTTTTAAAATAAATAAATAATCAGTGAATGATAACATAGAATACAACATGTAACATTTTCTGAATTTGTTGATTATTTATACAAACGGTATATATTTTAAAATATATTTAATATCTTTACTATTTTTTTTTTTTGTAATTATATTCACTTTTTTTTTTAAAAAAAAAAATATACTATCGTTTGTTATTTGTTTAATGTCATTCGTTTTACAACATATGACATTATTTGCAACTTGTTTCTATTTCTCTTATATATACTTAGATAATGATTTCTTATAGCGGCACCACCAATTAGTTGATTAGTTAAAAATAAAGATATTTTCTATTGTATTGAACTTTTTAAATATATTTGTATATGTTTTGTCATTACTAAAAAATAAAATTATTATCAAGTACCAAACATCATTTTATAGATGAAGTATTGATATTTTTTATTAACAAAAAATATTTACATGAAATCAAATGTTATATGGATAATATTTACAAAAAGTAATATAATTTCAAAAAGTAAAAAAAAAAAAGAAGAAGAATTTGATTAAAATGTAAAGAACGAATATATTAAGAATTATTATAAAAATTCTTTAAAATCTAATTAAACTAATATATTCTGCATATTATTGATAGATTCACATAGTATATTAAAATCATTATATAAAATTAAAATGATAACTTGTTCTTTTATATGTTGCTATGAAATGCACCGAATGTTAATAAAAACAATCCTTTATTTTACTATAAAATACATGTAATAATAATGAAAAAAATATATATAGTTCTAAAGACTTCCAAATTACATGTTACTTTACTTGGGATGTTATATAAATTTCTATCACAATTAATTATCATTAAAAATATTGTGTAAATGTGTATAAATATAGTAAATATATCGGTATTTTTCATATTTCTTAAACTTATGACACCATCTGTTTTAGTATTCTATTGAAACGTGGAAGTTTGATCTCTTTGATCATATTGATGACACAAAATGTGATTAATTTCAGTCCAAAATAATTTATACTTCACATTTAGGTCCCAAAGTATAATTTGTTATTTGATCATTTAAAAATAAAGATTTTTTCCATTATAATATTGAATTTTTTAGATGTATCCATATATTCTTTATCATTACTAAAAGATAAAATCATTATAAAATATTAAACACCATTTTATAGATAAAGCGTGTTAAAATTATTTTATTAGGAAAAATATTTACATGAGATCAAATAATACATGGTAATAACTTCAACATGATTGATTAAAATTCCAAAAAATAAGAAAAAAATGAACTTAATTAAAGTGTAAATAGCAAAGATATCAAATTAAACAAATTAAACAAATATATTCTCTATAATATGGATAGGTACCACGTAATATATTAAGATCGTTATCAAAAGATAAAAATAAAAGGTTGTTCTTTTATCTTGCTTTAAATGTAGAAAACATTAATGAAAAAAAATTCTTTATCTTACTCTAAAATATACGGAACTATACTGAAAAACTCATACTTCTAAATATATCCAAAATAACAAATAATTTTTATATAATTTGTATTGTAATTAATTTTTTAACATATGTGTAAATATGTATCAATAATATAAAATATATTGGTATTGTTCCATATTTCTTAACCTTATGATAATATTCACTTCAGGATTTCATCAATATTCTAAACTCTTCTCTTCATCCTAAATGGTATCAACCATGGTTAGTTCCAAAATTATATTTTGATATAGTGTTTTACTGTGAAATTAAAATTTGTATTTATGAAATATATAAAAAATTAAAGCTTACAAAAGTGTGTGAATTTTATTTTCATTTTTTGCATACATTTCTAATTAATTTCTTGTATTGTTCACGAAGATATTTAATCTACATTTTTATTGTTTTGTTAAATAGTGTAAAAATTGCATAGTACTTTCCAAAGTTGACGCGTAATGCAATGTATATTTGCAATTATTTTAGAATATTTAATATTATGATTTTATTTGCATAATTCATGTTATTTTTTACATTACTTACCTACTTATTTTTTCTATATGTCATTCTAACAATTTATGTGTAGTATTCTTATAGGTCTTACAATGATTATTCTAGACTGACATCTATTTTGTTAATACATCGTACAATTGGTTGATCTTTTTTTTACCTCATCAATAGTTAATCCAAACTAATATTATTTTATTAAATACTATAACAATTAGTATTGTAGTTTCCAAAATTAACATTTAAACTCAATAAATACCAGTAAATACTAATTAGATTATTTAATACTATGCTTTATTTGTATAATATGTACTGTTTCTATATTAATTACTTATTTAAGTTTCAATATTAGCATCACAATTATGCGTAAAATTCTTGTACGTGTTACAATGATTATTTTGAAATTTTTAAGCATTGTTTTGTATCACAGGTTGAATTAATTTTCTATCTCATTAATAGTTACTTAAACCAATATTTTACAAAATGATGTTCTTAAAGATAAGGATTTTGTAATCAAATATTACTATTAAAGATATATAAAATTAACAAATACTTTTATGTTAATTAAAAATTGTGAATTTCTATTTCTCACAGAGTTTTAGTTTCATTGGAAGGGCAAACACTAATCTAAATTAATGGTAACAAAAAAAATTTAAATGAGATAAGAAAATAATGGTATATACTCCATTTTTTCACTTTTATAAATACTAAATTTTTATTTGTATGGTTATTAATTTTGTGATTTTTAAGGTGGAGGAAAACTTTGATATTAAAAAGGCAAATGTAAGTTTAAAGTTAAAGAATCTATTAACACTAATAAATTTGAAAGTCGATCCAAACAATTTAACTTATCTACTACGATGAACAACAAATTGGTTATTATACATTGATTCTAAACCGCAACAACTTCATGTTGTAACTAAAACAAATACATGATTAATCACATTATATTGAGTAAAAAATTATATATTTTTATTCAAAATAGTTATATTGTTATTGGCATATGTAAATATATAAATTGAGTGTAATTAACGAACATGCAAGAGCATACTTGAATAAATAGTTAAAGAAAAGAAAATAATTATTTGTGAATTAATAATATATAAAATAGTTATAAAAGGATGTTTTTTTATTAGGAATAAAAAATAAAACAATTTGAATATATATAATAGTGATAAAATAATATTTTTATTTATTTTTTGCTCATCTATAAATAATTTTTTCTACTCTTAAAAATTTATACCATCTTTTTATATCTTTATGCCCAAATTTTGTACTAACATAAAGAAGAAAAAATTTGAATTTACATGATAGTTATAAAAACTACTTTTATTTTATTTTTCATCAAATATAAATTTTTTATACAAATAAAAATTTTACCATCTTAATATATTTATGTCTAAATTTTCATATAAATCTAAAGAATTATGTTATAGTAGTTTAAAATATATATAATAAATAATAGTAGTATTATAAAAGATCCATAATCTTATTATTAAATGTAGAGTATTTTAGATAGGTTAATTATACTTCATGAAGGGCATATTAGACATAACTATTTAATTAAGAGTGTATTCGGTGGGAAAAAAAATAAAAAAAAATAAAAGATTATATATCTCGATTAGGATTGTATGATATAAAAATAGGTAGTAGTTTCCTAAAAATAGGTAGTTAGATTAGAAGAGGGATAATTTGGTTATATTTTTTTATGAATTATATTTTATTAAGAGTTGGTATTTTAGATATTACGAAAAAGGGAGAAACACTTAAAAATGAGAGAAACAACTCACATTTATATATAGGTAATAGATAATAGATAGAGAACCAAATAGTTTCTGATTAATTTAACATGAAAAACCCTGTTGAACTAAAATACTAGTAGACAAATAAGCAAAATTATGATCAAGACTGCAAACTCTATATGGTACATGCAGGAGTTAAGTAAGTAGCAAGTAAAAATGAAACAAACAATTTTCACATCAACTCTTCAAGGAGTGGAGCTTGGGGGGAAAAAAAAAAAGGATGGTTAATTATAATAAGTCTAAATTTACTGCACAATGTGGTTAGGCATGAGAGGGTCAGTTTCAAGTGAAGCTGACTTCACCAACTCATAATTAGTGCACAAAATCTGTTCAAGATTACAGTTCCTTTATGATTGGTGGTGAACTCTTCTTGTGATGATGAGACCGGCAATATAACACCACCACCCGCTGAAGCTGAAAAAGTTGCTGTAGATTTTGTTAGCTGTTTAGCTCTTTCCACTTGTACTATCCAATCTGATGTGCAAAGAACATATAGCATCAGAATTGCACACGAGACCTGAGCTGCAAGCAAGCCAATCCACAGCCCAGCAAACCCCATCTTCAACACAAAACCCATCAATATTGCCACTGGCATTCCTACAAAATAAAACGACCCCAAATTGATATTTGCTCCGATTGTAGGCCTAGCACTCCCTCTCAACACCCCACAACCGGTTGTTTGCGGGCAATTTCCAAGCTCACACAAGCCAACTATCGGCAATGCTACCGATGTTAGATCAAGAATTTCGGAATCTTTTGTGAAAAATCGGCCCCAATGGTGCCTCATTGAGGTCGTGAATATCATTGCAAGAAGGCCTAATGCGAAGGCGCAAATGAGGGAAGATATTATCATGGAAAAGCGGGCTTTGGCAGGCCGGTTGGCTCCGAGTTCGTTTCCAACTCTTGTGGAGACGCCTAGGCTGAGAGCCGAGGGGAAAACGTAGACCAGTGAGGTCGTTTGGATTAGGATTCCCATTGAGGCAACGGTAGCTTTGGGGTTGTGGAGGAGCCCACAAAGCATTATCATGAACTCGTACCACCACCACTCAAGACAGACGGATACACAAGTGGGCACGGCTAGCGCTAGCAAAGAAGACCAACCGCGCAAACAATCCATGCTAGGGGCCACCCAAGAATCCTTATAAATGCCGGAAAAATAGACGAAGGTGATAAGCATAAGGAATAGGTTTAGATTAGTCCAAACCATTGCCAATGCTACTCCTGCTATTCCCATGTTGAAATACCTTACAAAAAGAAAATTGAGTGGAACATGAAGGATTACTGAGATTGCTGAACAATAAGTTAAGGGCAATGTGATGGTTTGAGCCCTCAAATAGATTCTCATATCAAGGGTGGAGGAGGGAAAGAAAGAATAGGTCAGGAATCGCGAAAACAATGAAAGTATGTGACATTGATGAGATTTCTTCATCTTGGCCACACCATAAGAGGATTCTTCTCATGTTAAGCCATGTAAAAGAGATAGGAATTGAAGTGGAGAGAAGGAGGAGGACAGTTCTTTGAAGGGTTACGCCTAAAAGCTTCATTTGTTTGGCTCCATATGCTTGTCCACAAATTGGTTCCATGCCCATTGCTAAGCCTGAAATCACTGAATAACCAGTGATGTTTGCAAAGCCTATTGCAAGAGAACCCCCTGCTAGTTCAAGCTCCCCAAGATAGCCAAGAAATAGCATGGAAATCATGGCTCTTGAATATAGTATTAGCCCTGTCATTGCTGTTGGCCCTGATATCTTCCCTATTGCTTTTATCTCTTCAAGAGCCTAAAATAATAAATATAGGTACAATGCAAGAAATGAGACACACAAAATTAATGTTTTAAGAAGTTAAATTTTGAAGATTATTTAGTTTATTATTCTTATTATTATTATTATTTTTACCTCAGTAGTGGTTGGCCATCTATGAAGTAGATCATCATCATCATCATGATTATAATCATGAGGAGTGTAGTTAAGATCCATATTTATACGGGGTTTTGTGAAATGGTTTTTCTTGTTATTGGAGACAAATGAGGATGGGGAAGATGGCTTTTGGTTGCACATAGGTAATGATAAGGATAGTAGAAGTATGTGAAGAAGCTTGAAGGCTTCTTAATTGGTTGGAGTCTTGGAGAGATGTAAATATATAATTATTGTAAGGCTTTCTCAATTAAAAAGAAAAAGAAAATCCTGTTTGTTTTGGGATTTTGGTGTGGTGTTTGTTTTGCCGTGAATGGGAGTTTTGAATGCAAGTGATGAGGGGGATATTAGCAGAGTATATATATATATACATGGAGAAATTGGGACCTACTCTTTGCTTCCCCCAAACGTGTCAGTATGCAGATGAAGAGACTCATCATCAATATGTGTATATAAATGAAAGGAATGCTGTGAAATCCGACTACAACTAAAAGGGTATTACAGAACTCTTCAGAGAGAGAAGGGTTGCGGGACTACCTATCTTTTCATCCAATCTCCCTACTATAGTACTCTACTTTTCAATTATCTCAATAATTGTTTTATCCGTTTCGTATTATGAAATGAATAGTCAAGACTTACTCTCACAAGACTAAGTGAGTAGCATAGAATCCTCTCCTTTTTATCGAGGTGTGCAAATTACTTTGTTTATTTGATATGCTTTTAGTTAGAACATATGCCAAATGATGGAGTATGGACTTGGTTTTAAAGTGTGTTTGGGGGAAATGTCGTTTTATAGAAAAGGGCCCAGTGTAAGTGTTGTAGAGCTATTAGCTATACTATAAATTAATGAACACCTTATCTAGTAGTAAACTGTCATTAATGGAGAACTCAACAATATATAATGGAAATGGTTTGTCGTTATAGTTATAATAAATTAATAAATGATTGGTTGTAAGTGTCTAAGAATTCATTTCTTTAAACCGTCCAACATAAGCATCAACTCATGTTTTTCAACAAGAAACATGGTTTTTATATGCCATATCATGAAGTGCGCTCCTTGGCATGTGTCAAGGAGGGTTTTGTTAATCACTTCGTAGGATAATCATCTTTTAAACCTTCTCTCATTTTTATTTTTATTTTTTATTTTTTTTGGGTTTTTTAACATTAACATATCCCATCTTTTCTTCTCTAACAATATTAATAAAATAAAAAATGATTATCTTTGGATTGGCAAGTGGATTGAAAGGATTGACAAGAGCAATCCAATTCAATTCCCCTTCTAGTTGTGTTGAAATGACACGGCATATTGGCATAGAATTTGACAGGGCAGCCAAGTGTGACCATGGAATTGTTGGCATGTTGTAAAGCAACCAACCATGCATTGTAATAACTTCTTTCACAGCCACAGCCCCATGTGATGCATCATACTCCCGAGCATGACTTCTGTTGTCTTCGACTGCTTTCAACAAAGCCAAACACACCTCGGCTACTTGCCCATTTTGAGAGGTACAAGTTAATGCAATTTCCCTTTTTACAGGCCCCATTTTGTTTTGGCTCCCTATATTTGTTGTTAATAATGATAAACCAATCAATGGGGCAAACAATGAGTAGAGAAACTTGAAGTAGAATAGGAGTTCTTGTTTCCTGCCAAGAAACGGCCGTGTTTGCCTGTTTGGATTAAAGATCTTTTCTAAACCATCAACTATATTAAGTCTAATCAACAAATTTTGCCAGTTTTTTGGTCTCGTCTTTGTAATGATGAAGGGACCTTCATGTGAAACCCCGAAATTTTAGAATAATTTAATTTAAACAAAAGCAAATTTTCTAAAATAATTAGGAAATATAAGGAAATAAAAAGAATAATACTTTTGTTAATAAAAGCCAAACTAATTAGGAATATAATTAATGTCTTTGTCAATCATGGAGATTAGTCCCAAAATTGTAGGGATTATAAATACGAATAGACTTGACGCTTAATCCATCATAAATACATTTTTGTATATTAATTAGATATTATAGTTGTTGGATATAATGTTGTAGAACAAATCCAATCGAGTAAGTAGAATTCGCTAAAGAATATTGAAAACTATAAATTGACTCTTGTTAGGGTTAACAAGTTGTATTTTTAAAATTTAAAATTATTATGTATTGTACAATTTAAATTATTATTTAAAGCTAGTTACTCTTGTTATTGTAATATATATTTTCAATTTATCAATACATAGATATAATTTGTATTTGTAAGGTATTATATACGACGGTCCGATTTCACATATACGAAAAATGATAAGTGCAAGTGGGCGTGACACTTCATAACTGCATTGTTGTAGGAAAGCTTACATCAATCTTTAATGGACCTAGGTTATGACGAACGCGGTTGGTGTCCTGTTGCCAGTTAGTACTAGATAATGAGACTTGGAAATTTCTAATGTATTGTGTTTTATCCGTGCCCTTTTGCCTTTTGTTTGAGATCTCTGTCTTTGATAATCAAGACATTAGTAGTTAAAAACTCTTCCAAAACAGGGGATTCCTGTGTCCACTCTACAATGTTTGTTGGTCCCTTGGCTACAAACACAACACAGAGGTACCAACAGTAACACGACGAGGGAATTTGAAAACGCCAAAAGTGCAAAATCTTGTGGATCTTTTTATTTTCGCAATTAAAAAGTTTATCCTCATGCACTTCTTGTATGTATGAGGCTGGGTGGGTGAGAGTGAGATGGGGTGGTGATGGTTATTTTTTTTTTGGGGGGAGAGGTGAGTGGGGGTGTGGGTTTGACAGTTCGTGGCTATATTGAAAACCGGCAGATGGAAGAACGGAAGCATATTTTGAAAGACAAGCTACAATTGCAGCCATTTAATTTGTAACCCTTTTCTCACAACAGTGATAATAATGTCTGAAACCAAGAACAGCACTCTGATTTTTCTGTCACTGTATTTTTCACACACACACAGAGGTTTGCAGTCACATTCAGAGCAACTATATCAAGAATCAGCAGCCTCCCTTTTGTTCCTTTGCAAGAAAAATAATAGTAATTTCCTTTGAATCAAACTTATATCTCTATGTCAGACTACATGTGTCTCCAGCTCAGTAATGCGTGCAGCTATTGAAAGAGAAAGATATGCACAGATAGCTCTTTGTTCTTTACCCTGCACGGTGCAGCAGAACTTTTTGGAGGTAATTGTACTGTTTCTAAATATTGTTGCATTCTTCTGTTTCATTTTCTGTCCTGTTAGTTACATAATAGCAATGAAAGTTCAAACAGAACCAATTTAAGGACCAGTGTGGAATTGCCATCCTAACTAGGAAGTGGGGTTCACTACGATGCTGATTCCATCACATTGTAGCTAGGAAAAATTGACAAAGTTCTAGGATCAAGAAATGTGAATGAAACGGATCTGATTCACATGTACGGGATATGAAATTTGATACCCATCGTTTTTTTGAGTTATATTCTTAAACAGAATCACTAACAGAGCTCAACCCACATTAATACGACAACTTTAAGAGTAAACAACTTGTTAAAACACCAAAAAGTATTCTCTCGTTATTTTAAGTTATTTTTCTGTTTTTGTGAAGTCACAGGAGAAATTCTTTCCAACAATTACTATTATGTTACAGGAACAAATTCATCATTTTAAGTTTGTTGCTTAGCAAATATGGAGGCTACTATTTTCTCTCATTTCCTCTCTCTCTCTCGCCCCCAAAAAAAAAAAAAAAACCTAGTAAGTTGTTTACTCAATTAACTTTATTGAAGTATTCAGTGTATTTACAAGAGGAGAATTCGTAATCCAGGAGACTTGATGAAAACAGATTATTCTTACAAAAAGTATTCGGAGTTTATTCCAGACAAACTTAACTCTCACTGTGCGTTGTGTTTCGTTTTATGGCAACTCGTAAAACGACATTTTCGTGCTTGCATCATTTCAAGAAAAGCATTGCATATGTTTCTGGTGCACTAGCAAGAAGCACTACCGAGGCTCCAAAGGCAAAACACCCTTTGATAGATACCCTTAAGTGCAATAAATACAGGAATTTATTCGAAGGTTCGGATGCAAGAAAGGAAAAGACAGAATAATGCAAAAGGGAACCTTCACAAAAATCAAAGCCCTATGGAATACAAGTTTCTAAAATTACACTACAAAAAGAATACGAGTATCAAGTTATCAACACATCAATGTTGAGGTCACGATCAGGGCATCATTCCATGAACTGTTAGCCACCTACCATATACCTCGGGAAATTCATTTAACAATTTTACTCACCACTGCTTGAGATCGATAGATTCCAGCATACTATCATAACCACATCGCTAGCAAGCAGTGGAAATTCTCTAGGGAAAAAAAAATTATGCACAATATTTTGCTTTAGTAAATATACCCCCATAGAAAACAGCTTGTAGATCTAAAACAGTCTCAAATGTTGATTGATCCTATAGAATTTGCAATATCCTGCATGGAGATATTTACTGCAAAAGTACCTTATTTCTAGAGCGGATTATAGTACTCCGTCTGATAGAGACTTGGGCAGATTTCAGCAATCCCGAGATGATAACATTTGTGTCAGAGAGGAATGCTCATTCAAGTGTCAAATTCACCGATATCCAATCACAAGAAATTCCACAACAGTCTGCTACCTTTCCAGTAGGTCTTTAATCCAAAAGGAATTCATTTACATATCATCAAGGTCCACATATTAAACTCACAAGGAAAACGAGTAGTTCGTCCTTTATACTATACTACTTCTCAATGCTTAGCAAATGTTACATACACCGACGACAGCCCAAATATTTCAATATCAAGGTATTCTAATTGTTTCAGAAAATCCAACCAAAAGAAAATTCTTAAAAACCAAGAAGCTTAATACAAACCAGGAACAGAATGTCTTTCTTTGCTCCAAACAATAGCCAACCATATATTTCCGTGATAGGATTATTTACTACATACAGTTTTAGCCTGCATAACATCTGTATTTTTTTTTTTGGGACACCCTGTATTTGGAAATGTTACTGCAAAAAAAAAAAAAAAGAAAAAAAAGCAAAATTGTTGTTGTCCAGTCATCTTGCTTGTTATTATCCTCAACTAATCTCATACTAAAAGCAGAATCTGTATTTGGAAATGTTACTGCACAAAACAAAAACAAAAAAAAAAAAAAGCAAAATTGTGTTGTCCATTCATCTTGCTTCTTATTATCCTGAACAAATATCATACCCTTCAGAATCAAGAAGTGCCTTTAAGAAAGCCTGATGGTACTGAGGTTTAAGGATTACTGGTCGCAAGGAATAACAGGGAGGCATGGAGAAATTCAGCAATTGCAACAAGAAAGAAAATACCACATTTTAAAACAGAAATATGTATAACGTGAATAAGCATATCATTATTTGCCCTCTAGTTGTTATTACCGAGCTACTGCAGAACTTACAAGATTCGCGGTAATATTTTATGCGTAATAGGTTTCTTTTGAAATGAAACAGAAAACCAGCGGAAACAAATTGTACATCATTTTTTCCCTTTCAATATTAAAATGATGGGAGAAACTAGAGACTCAATTTTTCATAAATAAGGAAAGTAGAAGTAAATTGAATTTATTGAAGGTAATATCAGCCAAAGGTATTTACAAATTTTGAGGTATATCGAACTCATTCTCATGCCATCATATTATGCAAAAATTGGATACAATAAAATACCTCATTGTGGAGCCAGTATGCTAATCCTTTGATTGATAGATAGGCATGCTACAAACCACAACAAAGCCAAGGTGCTTGGGATTCATCTGCACCATACAGGTGATCTTCCATAAGACTATCTGATGATGGATAGCAGAGAAAATACTTCATCAGCCAAATTGCCTAAAAATAAGTGCAAAATCAGGGAAAGAAAATCTCATCTTTGGATTGCAAAATTTATTTAATGCACTCTAAAAGATTAAATTTTCTTCTAGCAACAATTTTTCTCAAATTGAGAGTTCTGATAATGTTCGCAACCTACTAGTTCATCACTTGCAGCTAGGGGTTAATGCATTGATGCTCATGGGTTGGGTCAATTTGAGAGTTTTGATAATTGTTCGCTAGCCACCGGTTGAGCTTCATGGTTGGGTTTTCGGGCTAAAAAAATTTAAAACCTAGCGCAGAACCCAACTAATATAGAAACTGAGTAAACCCAACCCAAGTATTACTTGGGTGGATTATTCAGGTTCTCGGTCTGGGGTTTAAAAATCCCAACTGATAAGAAAATGGAGAAAAAAAAAAGAAGAAGAGATCATCCATTACAAAATGTTTGGCAAAATTGAAAAGGGAAAAAAAATAAAGAATATGTTAGTAGAAGAAATGTTTGGCCAAGAATAAAAAGGGAAAAAAATTTAAGTGGGATGAAATTGTTAGAAGAAGGATGCAAATGGAAAAAAAAAAAAAAAAATTATAAGTAAATTGTTGAACCCAACCCAAATAACCCGAAACCCAATAATCCAACCTATTTAACCCCAAATTCAGTTGGATTGGGCTTGAAAACCCCTGCTTGCAGCATTGCCTAGTGATGACAAAGTACTTTTGCAAATGGAAGAAGAAGCAAATAAGAAGGGAAACAAAAAGTAAAGGGAGGACATGCACTTCCATCATTCCATGATTATTTTAACAGTTAGTCCCACAAAGGTTGTTTATAAATATTGTTCATTTACTGAAGTTTGTGAAAAACTTCTTAAATTTGCGTTTACCTATCTGCTCATATCTCCTCAGCAGAGGATTCTTGATTTTTCCACCCTTGTTCGAGGAATAGCCAAAATGGCTATGAGTCCACTAGCAAATGCTGAAACCGCTCCTACTGCCAAGGCTGGTGAGTTGCCGCCGCCAAATAGCTCATCCCACGGTCCGCTTCCAAGAGAGACCAAAATCTATTCTCACAAACAGAAGATAAATCATCAAGATAGCAAAGTAGTTTTAATTGGCTGAAGATCAGTAGATACTAGCAAAATTTTCTCCCAACATAACTCCCTGCATTTAGGTAAATCACTGAGTTAAATAGAAATTGCATATACATACCTACTTGAATGAGCATTCCCCTACATAGAGAGGTATGTTAATATGTTCATTTCCAGCTTAATTCCTCCTTAGAGGATATGACACAGGACAAGTGGGTTAGCAGAAGTAGGTACAATGAAGATGGCATGTCATCTACAAGTTTACATGGTTGTATACTGAAATGTTGTTTCTCCTTGTCCATGCTTGGTTTCAGATAACTTTTCAATTAAAGATTGATGGATCAAATTGCAATGGAACTTTCAGACAAGGATTTCTTGTTCTCAACTGTACTACATAAATGAACACTTGTTTCCCAATCAAGTTTTACATGACATAATGTTCATGTTCTCAACAACCCAATTATTGTAACCAGAATCTCATCCAAACTTGAGCATATGCTAGTTTTGAACACATTAAAAGCCAGTGCATTAATCAAAACCAACTAACCATCAAATGGAGTAGTCCTAAGAGGACCAGACATACCTGTGGGACCACAATTGCCAGATTGAGAACACCCATTGACAACCCTGCATGATTGATATTAATGCAAAACTCAAAGATTCTTGCCTTTTCCATCAGTAAATGTCAAAAAGTGAAAAAACACATACCCTGGCCAAGCCCTAAAGCTTCAATCCGAGAGGATATCAAGGCATAGGGAACACTGTAGGTTATCTGCAAAGCATATAACAGAGTCAGGTTCTTTTATGAACTGCTCAAAACACAGATTTGTAAGTACTTTCAAAGGGAATATCAGCATGAACATTAATTTCTACGTCCTTTTTGATATGTAAATTCTCTGATTTACTTAAACCATATAAGCAATCCTGAACATACCATCAGAGTTTCACAGTAATTAGTTTTCTTCTATTTTTTTCAGCAGAATAAATTACAACTGAAACCTATTCTCCGGTAACACAGTTCAAAAGGTAAAGAAACATACTGCAAGCGGAATTCCAAGAACGGAAAACACTACTAGTGCAGCGATCACAACACCATCTGGAGGGAGATGGTCACCAATGTCCATATGAGTTCTGGCTGCAGTAATTGATTCATAAGCATTGCAACAAAACAGAGGGACATTATAATGTTCGAAACTCCCCATGTAAAACCAGCCCCCCATTTCCGGCAGAGCTTCTCCATGAGCACTGAAGTTATTCCAAGGACCACTGAATTCAACATTAGACCGAGAGCACCCATTCTGACTCCAAAACTGTAATTCCGGCCATCATTTGGCTCCCCATCATAAATTTCTCGCCCCATCCAATCAGTATCAAAAAGAAGAAATGGAAACCATCCAATCCAAGTCAAAGCAATAGCAAGCAAGATGATCCAGATGACACCAGTGAAATATTTAAAAGTTCCAAACATTTCCCAGAGGAAAGCTTCCTGTTCATGGCTTGAGTGTTCAAATCTTTCTTCTACAGAAGCAGGTGAACTATGGAGAGTATCCAGCGGCTGCTCGTGGACCGCTGATATGCTTATGGATGTCGTAATTGCAATAAAAATAACGTCAATAAGGAAGGCAGCCTTAAGATTAGCGCAGTTGATGTCGTACCCATGCAGAACTGAGTGTAAAGGGTAAAATTTTGAACCAACCATTATAAGCTCCAGTGGCATAGCCAAGGATATTACCAACTGCCATCCATAGTGAAAAGTATGCATTTGCTACTCGAGTCCTCCTATGATCCTCTTCTAATATTAAATAATCAAATGAAAAATGTTAATTTCCGATTGGCTATGAATGCAAGTTATCACCTCCTTCCCAAAAACAAAAAACAAAAACAAACCAAGCCTTACTCCCACTAAGTAGGGTCGGCTGCATGAATCCTGTTACGCCATTACACTCTGTCATGAACTATACTCTCCTTAATTCCTAGATGGCCTATATCATTTTTACAAGTTACCTACCAAGTCTTTTTCTGTCTTCTCCTACCCCCTTATGTTGACTACTCTCCCTAAAATCTATTCGCCTGACAGGCGCATCTACTGACCATCTTAACACATGACCTAACCACCTTACCTAATTGCTTCCTTCCCAACGGGAAAAAAATTAAAATAAAAAAGCACAGATCATGAGGTTGCTGAAAGTAATGGCATGAGTTTTCGTTTATCCTTCTAAAAAGATAAAAACACATACAAAGTATATAATTCTAATAAATAAGCAAGACAATATCGTCAAATTGATCACATGATTCTATGAAGGCATTCAACACTAATTTCTAAATCAATTTCCTTTAATGAATCAATGTACATCTGATGCCACAATCGTCAAACGTTCACTTTTCCACTAATAACCACTATCAATTAGGGAACCACACTTTTATGCCTAACATCTCACCTTAATTCTCATCGGTTGAATTCCAGTATGAGCTACTACTCGCTGATTTGCACTTTCACAATGCAAAAGTGGGAAAAAGATGTAGTACTTAAGCATAGCACTCTAAATCACAAGAGGGGTTCTTCTCTATGAACTCGGGAAAGACACTAAAACTTCTATCTAGCAAGTGGTGAGTTGGTAGAATTGCACATTCATATTCTTGAAGACTCAAAAGTATATCCTTAATAGCTATTGTAAGAAATTAGAATATCTATGTCTTTGTATACCAGACATATCAAAAAAAATTCTGTACAGTCATTACAATTTACAATTCAAATACAATGTTGATCATGCTGCAGGAGGACTAATTAAATTATTGCAATAATTAATTTTCAACTTAGTGAATTGCATTCCACGTGAAGTAGGTCAAACAGTTTATCAACAATATGAGATGAAAAAATTGTTCACTTGTAATTACAGCGGTTTACATTGAAGCGCATTCTAAACTTTTTTTACATTGCTTCTTAGTTTTTCTAAGCAAACTTACTTAAACTAAAAAAAACATCCCCAGGCCCGGCCACTTCCCATTTGAAGAAAAGATAGAAGAAAAGGACAAGCTAAACTTCTCTTTTGATTTTTCATTGTACTTGAATTTCAGAGTAGGCGCACAATAATTTTCAAACTTCAAAGGAAGAATGTGCTGAGGGATCCACCAGTACCATATATTTATATTTTTTTAAAGCTATAAGAGCATTACAGTCCATCATGTCATTACTTAATAAGCATCTAAAACATCACTATCCCTCGTAGGCTCGACTCTACTCATTAATACTGAATAAACTCCATAATTACTCCAGGTGACTTCCATAATTTTACCTTTCCCTTTCCCTCACAATAAAAGTTCACCCACAAATTCTACCGCCTAGAATTCTAAAGTACAGGCCTGTGATATCCTAAACCAAATGGGACTGAAAAATTATCCAAAAGTTTATACTACCACACTAACCAAAAAATAAAGTAACAAACAAAAGAAAATATTATTGCCACCTTTCCAAGGAAAATACAACTATTCAAAAAATAAATAATTAATTAACCAGTACATTTATTGCATTTATTTCGGGTAAACATTCAGTGCATGCTACACCATATCCTCCACTGGAAAATTCCTAATTATCAGCAAAAGTATTTGAAAATTAACTATGCATGCAAATTAAATAAAACATAAATTAACGTATAGTATACGTATTGATTAGCTATAGAAATACGTAAGACTGCATAAAATCCGTATATGCTGACATACCAGTGAGATCAGCGAGAAGAGCTCTACAAGGACCTGTATCATATTATTCGCAACATCGAGGAGCCAAAAACCTACAACAAAAGCCGCAATAGCTCGTAGCTTGATTTCGCCGCGATCGCCGAAAACCCAGCCGATGTCGGTGGAAAATCCGATAATGATAACGGCGACAACAATCGAAGCCGCGCCGGCAAAAATAAACGGTCTTCGACGACCGATGCGACTTTTGCACCGGTCGCTCATGTGACCAACAAGTGGTTGAACGAAAAAACCGGAAATCGGTCCGCATAACCAAATTATACTCGCCCAAGCGTGAGGAATCCCCAGCTCTTGCACGTAGGGAGTTAGTAATGATAATTGTAGCGCCCAACCGAATTGTATTCCGCACGCCACCGAGGAGACTCGGAGGAGAAACCGCAAGGGAACTCGTTGGTGTGGTCGAACCGGATGACGGGTTATTCTCGGTTTGTTTTTATTATGCTCGCTTTCGACTTCCGGCATCGGCATTCGAGTTAATAAATCTTAAAAAGAGATATGGAATATTGAGCCAGTGAAGAGTGAAGGGTGAAGAGGTTGGCGTGCAGGGGTGCGGAAAATGGACTATTAGTTAAAAGATTTGGATAAAATTTGCTCTTCTATTTCAAGGAAATTACGAAATAACCAGTAGTCTTACACAAACCATGGTAATATTGGGGGTATAGGCGAGAGTACCACTAGTGAAGTTAATGCATATTACTGATATAAGAAAATGATATTGTGATTTTTAGTTAAATTGATAGAACATTATGAAAATTAATTTGGTATTTTTATAAAAACTTAGTTCGCGGCCAGACTTTCTGGTCCAAAAGTAACATTACTCAAATTAGAGTGTTCATCTTGATCCGTTAATTTAAAAATCTTGTTTAATCGATTTACTTTGAATTGTAAAATACAGTAGTCGAATCGATCAATAAAATTGAATTGAGTATTATTTTTTTCGGGTTGGAATTTTATTTGTAACCTGATAGGTACTTATTTCGGTCCATATACGGAGTAACTCTATGATTTTACATATTATGACCTAATATTAATGATTTTTTTCTTCCCCTCTTCCCTTCCATATGGGTAAATGTGTAATTACTAGTCATTTTTATACATTTTTTAAAGTTTTGGCACTAAAAAATATATAATATTAGACTAGATCGAGTGTCCAGTTATCTAACCCGCTTAACTGGGTATTCGGTTGATTTGATACCCTATGCATGTGGATTGGAAATTGAATCACTTTTTTTAAACCAATATAACTGAGTTAATTCGAATAATAACCCTATGAATTGAGTACCCTCCTCATGAACATCCCTAGCAAAACTGAAGTAATGCAAACTATTTATGGCTCTTGCTTAAACAAGAAGATCGACAATTCCACATGTGCTGCAACGGACTTGGTCTATGGACATTTACAAATAGAAAATGAATGGTGTAAGGGTTGTAATAAAGGGTGAAGATTGAGGGTAACGATTATTGGGAGTTGGGGTTAGTTTGGGGAGAGGAAATATTATTTGGGGAGTTTGGAGAATAGGAGTTTTTGGGAGTTGACTAGCAGGTGAATTTTGTCTGTGGACAGTTGTTTGGATTATCGTAAAAGATCTTTAATAACATGATGAGGCCAAACGTGCGACAAAAGCGAATTCTATTCCGATGACTGTTAGTTGTTACTTGTAAGAACTAGTAGTACTAACAAGTCTCAAGAAAATTACTTTGATTAATCTTTTAAGTTTTAACTACATTTTAGTTGGAGATAATCGTTTCTTGTTATCTAGTATTATAAGAATATAAATTTAATTTTACCTTTAACCTCTCTGTTTGTTCAATTCGTTAAATGATAGCCAACATGTTAACGTATTTCAAAGTAGGCTTTGCAGTATCTTTCTTTCTGAGCATAATTAATCAATTTATTATAGGACTGGGATCTGCTGGATCTGAAGTTGTCCATGAAATGGACAGCCAAAAACGAATTGTCTTGAGCAAACTTATAAATAAACAAAATGTATTCATTTGCAAATTTTACCTTCATTCCAAAATTGTGTCGATGTTGCATGAAAAATACTTGATGTGGTCATTGCATCTTGTGATTAACATTTAATATACATGCGATATCAAATAACATTGATATATCTTACATAATGTTACGATTTATGTTCAAAATAATAGATCAAGTTTATCGAGTATTTTTTAAGATTCAAGACTACGAGACTGAGCATGTATTGAAGAATTGTAATTCCGTGGAGTGATGAAAGGTGAAGGGTATCATTCTAAAAAAGAAAAAAAGTGTAAGGTAACTAAAGGTATACCTTTTCATGAATACAAGCCTAATTAAAAGGTGTTGATTAGTGCTAATTAAAGGAACAACATCAAACAAACCACACAATTTTATAGTAATATTTAAAGCTTACTTCTATTATTAGAGGTGGCAGTGTGTGATTGAAGCATGCTTTAAAACTTTTTACTATAGGACGTTCAGTCGACTCGCAAAGCACTTCTGTACTGTGATAGTTTCATTTGTGCTTTTGTTTCTTTATCGATTCTATGAATCTCTGGTTTGTTTGTTTGTCATTCGTTTGCAGTTGCCACGGCAATAAATTAGCTCAACTGCAATTTGCGTTGAACAAAAACTTCGCTCGGCACAATTTTGTCGTTATTTTTTGGCCTATTTTTAGTTAGTTCCAAGTGTTTGACTGGATTAATTAAATCTTCCCTTGTGGAGCTACAGACTACAGTTATATATACTACCATTGAAGGAAGATATTATAGAGATATATATTTATAAAGGGTTCTTTCCAAATTTTAGAGGCGTAAAATATAAATTTTATAAAAATATAAATAAAATTTTTAAAATTACTGATGAGTAAAAATTATAATTTATGAAATCTTGGGGCAGCCGCTCCTATTCGCCTCTCCCTACATGCCACTGTTTAAATGGCTTGTCAACTAAACACATTTATCCTTAGTTTGGGCTTCAATTTTTGCTCAATTCCTACTGAATTTCAGTTGAGGATACATAGTTTTTTCTGCTTACATTCTTGTTTCCTTTGGATGAATAAAAACTCTCAAATTACTTAAAGACTGTGTTTGAATCAATGAATTTGGAAAAAGATTTAAAATTTATCTATTTATTGGAAAAATTTATAAAGTCATATTGATAAATTTCAAATCTACCAAAATTAAGAAGTATGAAATGAATAATTTCAAATAATTTTTTAATTTTGATGAATTTAAAATTCATCAATTTTGACCTTACTAATCCCTTTAAAAAATAGGTAAATTTTAAATATTTTTCCAAATCTATTAATCCAAATACAACATAAATTCCCAATTACGTGTGACAAAAGTTTGAGTTCTTTAAGAGACATGATGAAAATATTCATATGAGCCTCTACATACCCTTATTAAGTAAACAGCGGCACATTTGCCTAAATGAGGTTTGCTTTCTTTGTTTTTCTACAAAAAGATCCCCAAACAGATTTCTAAATGTATAATTTCTATCTTAAAATTTTATCGCGGATTCTTTCACATCCCCTTGTATTTAGTCATCTTTCTTAATTAAATTTTGTTTTTTTATAAAAAAATAATAACAATACATAGGCATCGTCTTTTATTTTATTTCATATATTAATTTATTGTCACATTCTTTAAATACAAGCAAAATTATTTTATTATATGAAAAAATATTTATAATTTCAAGTACACGTAATGTATACTTTAATATATTAAAAAATACTTATAACATAAAAAATGGGATACACGATTCGAATTAAAAAAGAACGTTATTGGGCAAGGACAGATTGCGCATTGAGTAGCACAAGTGTCCTGAACACTTGAAAGACTAAATGCGCATTCTTCCATTGACCGAGATTGATGTGCACTAAAATACATAAAATGTAAATTCTAAATAAATTTCAATATAAACTTTATATGAGTATCATATTTTATGTGTTTTTAGTATACATGAACCTCACATGTAACTTATATTATATGTTTATTAGTGTACATGAACCCTTGATCAGTGTTGCTTTTATATTCGGATTACCATGTTAAAATTCATCTAGGCTGGGGACAGCATTAGTTATTGCTTAGACAAAAGGCCCATTGGGAATGGACAGAAAAGTAAAGACTACACTTCCAAGGAAATTAGCCCGTTCCACGTAAAATTGCTACACATTTTGTTCTCCAGCTAGCCCAAAGCAATTCTCTGGGGTCTGAACACGGAGATGCGTGACATTGCCCCAACACATTGAGATTTGAGAAACGTAGCCGATGATGTTGGCTCAAATGGTAAGTTTAATAATTAAGTTACATGAAAGGTTTAAGTTCTGATTTTTGCTGTTTTTAGTCCCTTTTTAGTGGACGATTTTTAAGAACCACATCAAGACGTTGAATTATGTCCCGATGACTTGCCTGACCTTGGAGAAAGAAAGGTAACCTATCCATAAAAAAAATAAAAAATTAAACTCCACTTTTAGAAGTTAGAGATATCACTTTTGAGATTTTGGTGCTCGGACTGATTTTTCCAAAAACAGTTTTTGAAAAAAAAGGTTATCTTTGCTGTGGCATATCTTCTTTATTATTAGTAGAATGTGTTGTGCCAAATTTCATTGAATAAGAAATTAGCAACAATTAATTGCCTTATATGCATAATGATTTTACATTCTTGCCCAATAAAAATGTTAGTTTGAAGTTGCTATTAGCAATTTTGTTTCCTTTTCTCTCACACAACAAAAAAGGAAATTGAGATAATGGTTTTTTCCAAGTGATTGATCTTAACAACTACTTTACCAAACATGAAAATACCTGGAGCAATACAGACTGTATCCGTTACTTTCCAACTTAATTAGAGATGAAAAAGTAGTTCAAAGAAAAACTTAACAATAATATTATATATAGACCTCAATCATGCTTTTATGCTTGGTACAAGACCAACACTGCCCTCAATAATTCTGTTAAGACTCCTTTTCTGTTGGCATTCGTGTCTCATTCAAGAGCTCATAAACTAGACATTCGAATCAACCTCTCACCCAGTGAAGCACGCATTAAGAAGCTAAAAATAGCTTAAAAGAAGTTCAAAAAGTAGTTTTTTCCCCTACTTTTCTTGCATTATATTTTATGTGTTTCTTCTTCAGTACATATTTAATTTAAATAATTGGCAACTTATAATGTTATTTTATTCATTCATAATTAGTACTAGTAATACTAATCACTAGAAATATAGAAGTGATAAGGTGATAAAACTATTCATATGTCAATGATTTGAGGAAGAATGATTGAAATTTGAGTAATTATTTAAAATTAAAAGTTAATAACTAAATATGATTTTATCACGTTGATTAATTTTGACAAATAATCTTAAATTTGTGAGTGTTTGTAAATCAATTTCCTTATGAAGCGGTCAAATGTAGTGTTTTGGAGCAACACAATGACCAGCAATTACGCGGACTCGTAATGGGATGGGGACTAAATTGGACCGAGAGGGGACTACTTAAACTGTTATAGTGTTGAAAATCTAAAAGAACCCTAGTCCTAATAGGGCTTTAATAAATAGCTTGATTAACCTATGCCACTTGTTATTTCTAATTAAAATGTAGCAGTCAAATTCTGACTGTCTGGACGCATGGAGGAGCAAGAACTTTATCACGTATGGACCATTTTGGCAATTAATGGGATATGACTCAAAATGCACTGAGAGAACGGTAGTCTTAGCAGCTTCCGGTTTTTTTTTTTTTTTTTTTTAATTTTTCTTAAAAAAATATAATGAATAACATTTTATATTAATATGTTTATATGCAATAGTCTCTCGTGTTGATATTATATTATTATTGTCTCACTTTAATGGACAAATTTCACCTTATATTATTATTATTATTCTCTCACTTTAATGGTGTTTGCAAAGTTTATATAAATTAGGAGGTGTTTAGTTTATGGATATGAGGGGAAAGAATAAAAATTAAAATTCATGATACTCATAGATATTATTTGATTAATTACTAGTGAATCATATGAGAACGAAAGTGTTAGAAAATATTAACAACTCAACATTTTCATTCTTCACTATGGGTTTCAAATTTATTAACTTAACAACATTCTTTATTCAAATCAAGCAAATAAAAAGGAATTACATAAATTCATACCAATAATAAAATTCATAATTTTAATTTTAATTCTCAAATGCAAACCAAACACCTCCTTACCCTCTATAATAATGTTTTCTTCCTTCTGGTGCCCATAGCAATAATTTTTTTTGTGGACTTCCGAAAATTTGTTTCATGTAGCTTTCCGAAAATTTGTTTCATGTAGCTTTCCGAAAATTTGTTTCATGTAGCTTGGCAAAGAAATTTTGAGTCATGGGTACAGGACCCTTTACACGTAAGACCTATGGATCCTCATTTTGGAGGACCCTTTACACGTAAGACCTATTACTCATGTAATTTGGGATCCTCATTTTGGTCGATCAGCTGTAGAAACTTTTACTCGAGGGTGCTCTTGGCTCAGTGAATATCGCCTATTCTAGTGTTTATCAGTGGTGGTATACAATCAGTTATACTCACTAATGAAGACTTATACTGGAGTTCTTTTCCTATTATTTATTTCTTCCATATTTTTAATAACAGGTTGGTTATACCTACAACCGAAGTGGAAACTGAGCGTTTCGTGGTTCAAAAATGTCGAAAATAAGGAAGGAACATTATTGAAAATTAAAGTTTATTTTCTAGGAGTAGTAAAAATTTAGTACTCCATGATTTCAAATAGAACTTGAGGTGAGATAATGCATTAAAAATTTTTGGACAATTTTTTTCCCCAAAGGAAGAAAAAAAAAGGTTCCTTTTTTTCCCCTAGCTAGACATAACATTTGAGTACATGCATGCAAGACAACGAAATACAGTTTAGGTAATAAAACGTTTATTTATAATTTATTTATTATGAATTCAAATCACTAAAAAGTGATAGGAGAAAAAAGTGAGTTTTTCTGAAGTTTAAAAAAAAAAAAAAAAAAATTAGTTGCGTGCAATATTTCTCCCTTTAGGATGTTGGAGCCCATAAGGACCAAAAGGCCCATGGAAACTCCGTCACTCAGCATTGAATTGAGTGGCTGCATTTATTGAGCCTGGTAGCCGGGTCCCGCCCAATTTGTTTACCAAATTGAGAGCTGATCGACTTTAGATGTCCTTAAGAATCTGTTGACTCCATGCATTCAGTTTGACCATTGACTACAAGAATGTTTGGAGCCGGGACGATTTTTTTATTTATTTATCTATTTATTTATTTTTGTCTGAATGAGTGAATTGTATGAATTAATGTATAAGAATATAAATAAAATTATTTTACCCCACTAATTCTAAAATAAGCATCTTTATTTATTTATCTCTGTAAGGGATAGATGGATATCCACGACAGATGAGAAGAAAAAAAATCTTGGCAATTGATAACATGTAAACTTCTAGTTATAGGTAGGAGATGGTAATTAATTAAGCTTTTTTTTTTAATTAAAAAAAAAAAATTAGGCGAATTTGTTGATAATACAATTTACTATCTGTTTGATATCAAACAATATATAGTTCCAGCTTCTCCGTTGATCGGCGATCTTCATTATCCCTTCTTCCAACCCACCAACAACAGATGTGATCCATTAAAGAATTAAGCACTTAAATTCCGTTAAACAAATACCAACACAAAACATTAAAGCAGACAATTTAATTACTGCTCACTGCTTAACATCTCATGTTGTACAGAGAATGTCGGTTAGTTTAAATGTCTATTCAACTACTAGGCAACATATGATTAATTATCTAACACTTATAATTAAAAATTATGTACATATTTAATATATTAATTTTTCAATTAACTACAAAGATGTGCTAGGGGGCTGTGGTTGAATGACCATAACATCTTCTATTCTGTTTTATGCGTTAATTTTCTATTTTACTCTTTGTAAACTCATCACAAACACTCTTAACGGGTATAATAAATACTTGTCGGTCTAAAGTTTGTGCGTGACTAATAACTTTAAGTGTTTTATTGTGTTTGAGATAAAAAATGAGATAGAATTTAAAACGGATTGAATGTCCTATTATTTACAACCTCAAAAATTGAAAAAAAAGAAGAAGAAATAGATAAGGTAAAAGAAATACTTAAATATGTTCTAGAAACAGATATTTTATCCAACTTTAAAACTTAAATATGTTGAAGAAACTTCTCATACTTTATAGTGGAGTATCTCTTAAGTGAGGAAGCTTATGCCCTCAAGCAAACTTACCCACTATTATTCTCTTCATCTTTTTTTTTTTTTTTTCATTGCTTTCATAATTGCCAATTAGCCATGCAACCCATGCCCCGCCATTAATAACTTGCAACCTAATAAGACAGATAAAAGATCGTTGGTATCATCACTGGCATTAACATCGTCCGAGAAATTGATACAATCAAAGAAAAATTGACAATTCCTCTACGGGATTAATAATAGAAAAGGGTAATTAAAGAAAAAATAACTTTAGTAGTTCTAGTTATCTATCACTAACGTATTAATCCTATTATTTTGTAGATGATTAACAATATTTGTGGTAGCTTTTATACTATTATATGGTGAGTTGGTACCAAAAAAAAAAATCCTATGTAGAGTGATTCGATCCTAATATTGGCCACCTGTCAAAAACCAACGGATTTCACCTTAAAATATTTTTCTGACCTTTCACCAATATATATATTTGTTTCATTTATATACACATTTGTGTAACGTGTTTAAAAATTGAGGGAGAGTTAAATAATGAAAGCAGCAACCTTCAACTTTGTTCTTGTCAATTTTTTAATTGCCTGTAGGGATAAATGATGCGATAATCTTCTGATTTAATCAAAAGAAATCTCATGAAATTATCAATAGATAGTTGGTAGGTATCTAGTTCTTTCATAGATTCTTGTATCTTCAGCTTTTATATAGAAAGGGGAAATGGTTGAATATCCAAGTCCAAAACCAAAATGTGAACGCACAAAACCGGTGTACCCGCTTACCAATAATTGGTACCCACAGGTTTCCACATAGTGTGACAATTAGCGGCAGACACACAATGAAATATAGTTCTATTTAGAAAGTAAAGTTTGTGTGACAAAATTTTTTTCAGATATTATTAGATGTGTTTAACATATTATTAATTTTGATTTTTTTTTTAAATTTTCTCATTTTACAAAAAAAAATGGTAATAATTTTTTTAGTATACTTATAAATTTTTTCGAAAGAGTTATAGGCGGATTATACTCTTTTAATTATAAGAGATGTAATCAAAATGATTATGTAATAAATTTTAATTAGTTATTCAAACAAACTATTTGTCAAATTTATCTTGGTTTATGTTCTATTAACAAATTCTTATATGCACAACGTATACCCTAGTCTTGCTAAGTGGTCTTTCTTTGAAAAAGCTATAAATTTTCCCACCATTCCCACTAAGCCCCCTGAGTGTTGTAGAGTTCCAAACCAACCCTAATCATTTCTTACCAATCTAAACCTGTAAACGGGTCGGATTCGAATCGGATCTAGCATATTTAAATTTGGATCCGATTAATATAATCAGATCTGAATTTTCGACAGGTCTACAAAAGTATATAGGCTATACCCGATCCGTCGGATCTTGTCAGATCTGGATCCGGGTCTTACTAATTTTTTATAACTTTTAAAATTATATATAAAACTATTACAACTTATCAAATTTTTTCTTTTCTTTTTAATTATACAAAAGTATTGAGTTCATAATTAATATTTATGCATGTATTCTACATTAAATATAAATTACATGGACAATTTACACAATATATATGTGTATATACATATAAAATAATACTAATATAGAATAATTTTATTATATATTAAATATTTTAATCGAATCCGAATTTTAATCAGGTCGGAACACCAAGATTCAGATCCGACCCATTTATTATAATAGTTAAACGTATCCAAATCAGATCCGAATAATCAGAATTTATTATAGATCAAGATCCGAATAAATGAATTCGAATTAGGTCAGATCCGAATCTAGACCCGCCTATACCAAACTATCCATATCGATAGGAGCAACTCGTCCAAGTCAAGCCCCGGGCACCATCGATGCAAGAACATTGCTAGGGCCCCTATATTGATTGCCATTGCCCCTTCTCAAAGCATTAGTAAACTCACATGGATCCCACAATTAAAATCCAAATAAGAATTTGCCTTCATTTTTGTTTTGTTTTGGAATAAAAAATATGAAGGTGCAGGATCGGCGTGCCACCGTCCATGACGTTAATTGGTATTCTTTTTGTGTATTTTTTCTTTCTTGCTTATCGCCTCGATCGATCGATCCTGTGGGCTTTTTGTCTTGCTTGGAAATGTATTGCTGAAGTGACCTGGCTCTGTGTGTGATGTCTTCTCATGAGAAAAAACGTGGAACTATCTATTATTGAATTGACACCGCCTTTTTGAATTGTTGTTGTGCTCAATTGGCTATTTTTTTTGTAGCCCATAATTTGTTGTCTTAATGCCTTTTATATTGTTCTTTCTAGAAGGCGTTATTGTTTCAAATCCGTTTGAATCAACTTTATATTTCTTTAAATTTCAATATAGGATCCAACCTACGTCGTAGTATAAAATTAATGCATTGGCAGATTTGGCTCTTGGAATATAGTAAATTAATTTCTTTTAGTTTTGCAAGATTTGCAAGTAATTTCAAAAAAAAAAAAATCAAAACAAAATGGAGCTCCGAGTGATAATCAGTGCAACGTTTGTTCTATGATTTAAGTCATGATTCGAGTTATTAAAGAAATAAATAAAATTCATTATAAATACTCTCTAAAAGAAATTATTGGATTAATCATACTTTTCAACTGTTCACTATTCCAATCAAGTAGTGAAATCTTCTACTCAGAACGCCTAGTCCTATATATGGACAATATACCTCATGTTTATTTATCAATTTCCCTTTGATGGAAAAAAAAAAAAAAATCGCAAGAAAGAAGTGAAATTTATATGTCACATGCAATGAACAAGTTTGGTGCATATGGTGGTTGACAATTATTGAAAATATTATTTAGAATATTATTAAAATAATTATTACAATAACTTTTTGAAAATAATATACTCACTTTGTTTCATTTTAATAGTTATCTTTTGAGTTATTTTCTTTGTTTTATTTTTAGTGTCACTTTAATTTTTAACACAAAAATTAAAATTGTAATTAAATAGAATAAATTTTAAGTAAAATTGATCATATATGACTAAATTATCCTTTTGATTAGTAATAAATTAAAAGAACTTTAACATTAATTACAAGTTGAGTAATTAATGGAAAGAGATAAGGACAAAATTAGTAAAAATAATTAATACTTCATTAGATTTCTAAAGTAACACTTAAAATGGAACAAAATTTTTTTGTTAAATTGATACTTAAAAGAGAACGAGGGAGTAGTGCACAAGAATTAAAAATTCATTAATTTGTATTAATTTTATAAAAAGATAATTCAAAATGACTAAATTACACTTTTATATTAAATTCTTTAACTACATAATCCTTTTTTTCCATTAATATAGTACCAAAAGTTGAAAAAATATACTATCATTTAATATTTTCTTGAATTCCTAAAACAACAAATAATTTGGAATAAAACAAATTGTCTAAAAAGTCATATAAAGTGGAACGAAATGAGCATGTGAGATAAAAGATAGTTGGTAAACGTATTTATTGAATTATTATAAAATACTCCCTCTATTATAAAATAATTATCGTATTTAGTTGGTGCACACAAATTAAGGAACTCATCAAATTGCATCAAGTTTACTATCAAAAAAAAAAGTTCAAAATGATTAAAATACCCTTTTACATTAATATCCAAAACTACATAATATTCCTTCAATTAATATGGCAATAAGAGCAAAAATTGAAAAAAAAAATCAATTTAATACTTTCTTAATTTCTTGACGTAATACATATTTTGAAATAAAACAAATTAGCTAATACAATAATTATTTTAAAATGAAAAGAATATTATTTTAAAATAAAAAAAAAATTAAAAAGTCAAAGTAGGCCCATTTTTTTCGTCTTTATTTTGAAGTTAGAATTGACGTTAACTACCTTCAAGCCACTACATGACTCGATTCACATAACCAAGACTACTAGAACTTGAAAGCAACAAGTAGAGAAATTTCTTTTAAATCGTGACAAAAATAGTTCTGCACGTTTGGCCTTGGAATTGGCGTGGAAAATAATGAGCCGAAGGATCTTTCCACTAACCTGCAAATTATTAGCCACTGGCCCACTCCTACGGTCGGTTTTACCTTTTCGTTTTCCTAGCCTCACTGCATCTATCCCCCGTGGCTTCACACGCTGCAATAAATTCTCCATTCATAGTATTTATCTTTTTCTTTTCATAATTTATTTAATTTTAATACTAAATTTTTTAACAAAAACTGAAGTTAATGTCAAATATTATTATATGAAAATTTGAATTATTTAAAAAGTTTTAACGAAAATCTGGATCAAATTTGAGTGGACATATTAACCAAAAGTTACTTTGGATTAATTGTTATATCACCCTTATCACTGTGTTGCACTTTGCATCTTAAATTATTAATTTTAGTATTTTATACTATTAATATTTGCTATATTACTCAAATTGCTTAAAATTTAATTAGTATATTCATAACTATTGATGGGTGAAAAGCTTTTAATAGCTCTAATTTACATTTAACCAGAAAAATATTCTTATTTATGTATTGGTATTAAAATCTTTTTATTAAAAAAAAACCTATAAAAATTCACTAATTTCAACTAATTTGAATAATATGTCAAATATTAATAATATAAAATGTTAAAATTTATTTTTTAAGGTGCAAAAATGCAAAACAGTAATACTTCATGGATGCATCTTACAGAACAAAAAAATTGTATTTTAGATATTTATAGTACTATTAAGAAATTAATTTTTTATATTTTAAATATTTATATTATATAAACTTTTAAAATTTGAGAGAATGGTTGAGAATTCCTCCGAAATATAAAAGAAAATATAATGGAAAGCAACTTTGGTCGTTTGGGCGAACAAGTCAAAGTCGGAGGCTGCTGACTGTCCTCTCAGTCTTCACTATCCGACATTGATTGGAATGGCGGTTTCCAAGTTGCGATCTCGTCAGCCCCAACTCGAAGGGGATAGGATTTATCCTCTCGATTTATATTTTCCTAATTTGTTTGAAAGATGAATCCACTAAACACTGAGAGCCGGTGGTGCAGAAATTTTTATTGTTTTTATTGTGTGACCTCTAAATTAAGTGATTCGAACTCTATAAGATAATTATAATAAAGCACATCGAACAACTAGTAAAATTTATCAATGCTAAATCTAATCAATGTGATGATGAAAAGAGGTTCTATGATGTCTTTTTTTTTTTGGGATAAGAACAATTCGCGTAAAATCTAAATGATGTAAAAGATTGTCTTGGGATGAACAAAAGTATTGAAGATTTACTGGTAAGAAGATAAAAGACTTTATCTGCAGGATTTGTAGTGTATAATTAATTATCTCAATTACTTTAAAACTGAGATATACTTCAAATCATCACTCACGTGTATCTTGACTTTTCTCAGTTGGATAGATGTATAAATGAACTTTTATCACGATAAAATCTACGGATGGCAGTAACATCCATCTATGTTCATAAAATAAAATAAAATAAAAAAAAGATGAATTATCCTGGATGTCAATAAAATTCTTAAGAAAAATTTAAAATTATTTTTTAACTCTAAAGTTCTTCAATTATCAAATTGAATTTCACACTGTCGAAATTTAACTTAAAGCATATATATATATATATTTGGTTTGGTAATTGGCTGTCGCCTAAACAATATTTACTTGATGTTCTTAACTTCATGAAACTGTCAATAAATTGCCAAGACTATAAAGTTGAAGATCTCGTTGTAATCTAACCAAAACTATCAAATTGGAGACAGCGATGTAAATTTAATCGTGACAATTGCTTAGTTCTAATAAAATATTAAGCAATAGGACTAGTTCAAAACGTCTAGAATGTTTGGGACCTCATTGAATATTGTGATAATTCAAGGATCACACTAATAAATTTTTGCTAAAATCTTGAGGACCTTTTACATATTTTATCCAAGGGTTACACTAAACTCCTTTCACAGTCTTTAGACTCTTTTATAATAAACTATCTAACATTACTTTTTTTTACTTTATCTCATATGTTACTACACATCGATAATTTTATTATTAAAAAGTTAAGAAAGATATTTTTACTTCTAGAGATTATAAGAAAGTATAACATTAACCCCTTAAACTTTATTATATTTGTCATTTTAGTCCCAATTTTAGTTTTGTGTCAATTAACCACTTTAGTCATTAATGAATATAAAATATTATTAAAACATCTAAAAATATAATGGTACTGTTGAGTAACAAGGTGAGATGGTAAATTGAAAAAAGTACTTGTGAAAAAAATGAAATCAAAGATTCTTTATAAGAGCCAGTATTTTTCGATTTTTTCATTATATTTTATTTTTATGTAAAAATAAATTTTTAAATATAAGAAACTCATAATTATCTATTAAAATTATATCAGTATATTTTCTTTTTATTTTTCTTTGTGTTTATTTAAAGTGATTTTCTTGTTACGGTTTTTTTTTTCCCTTTGTTAATATAATTAAACTGGGATTACATCAATTATACGAAGTAACTTTATACATATAAACAAAAAATTAAAATTAAAATAATTTAGATGAAATACCTTCAATAATTCATCAAAAATTTTAAAATTAATTATTTCACCGTATTTTTATATTGTAAATATTGAAGAAAGCATAATTTAAGAATTAGAATATTAATTAATTTGGAGCATATTTATATTTTTAACAATATAAACAACATTATTGAATTTTATTTTTATTCCAATAATGATACAAAATTTACATGAGGGGGCAAAGTGAAATCTTACTTAAACCTTAAGAGAGTTTACTGCAATTAACCTTTAGATAAATTTGTCTTTTTAAACCTTTAACGACAGAATTACATTTGACTGTTAATCAAAAGGATAAAGTGAAAAAAAAAATAATAATGTTGAGAAATTTAGTACTAAGCAACCCAATTTACTATATTTAATCATTTATCCAATTCAAAAATGGACGACTTCTTTGCATATGTGGTTGACAGAACAATTAAGTACTGTCAGCTAAAGAAAATAAAGTACAAATATCTCATATTGATCACCTAAGAGATTTTAGACCAATTAATAAAGTTCATGAGTCATTCCATTCATCATTAATTAACTTTTGAGATGGAAGCCTATGGTATTAAAATTAGTTTCAAATATTTTTCCATCCACGCATGACTCGGATCCTTTGCTTATTGGACTTGGCCTGATGTTTCTTGTCTTGTTTATGGTATTATGTTTGACTTTAAGAGTATTAATCAAATAAATACAAGTATTTAAATGACTTGGGTTAAGCCTTTAATTCCTTGTTTCAACTCTCTTATGTGTGAAAATGGGTGTTTGGATGGAAGGACTGGAATAGATTTGATTTAAAACCCTAATTTATAATTAGTAACATTTTAAATCTGTCTCTTAATTTTGTCTAGATGTTTATAAGAGACAGGGGTGAATTTGAAATGATATGAAATTGAGTAAATTTTAAAATTACTCATTTTCACTAAAATTACATTAACATGTCTTATAGAACTCAATCAATTCACTTAAATTTCTATAACATCACACCCGGCTACATCTGACTTGTTACCGGAGGACACTATGTAAAAGTATAGTTTGGAGGCCAATATTATATTTTATATCAATTTTTTTTTAAGAATTCTATAATCTCTTTAAATATTATATTATTATATTTTAAAAATTTATATAATATAATATTATATATTTTAAAAAATTTTACCATACAAATCTTTCAAATTAATAGAATAATTCTCTAAACAATATTATAAAATTTCCTAAAATTAAAGGGGTGAACTCTAATTTTCAAATGGATATAACTGAAATTTTAAATTTAGTAATTAAAAACATTACAATTTTTAAATTTGTTTGATGCTAGTACATACATGTAACATTTAGTTACTATCCCAAGGACTGTCATTCAATTATCTGTTTCTTCAACAGAGAGATTAGCTTCCAAACTGAAGTTCAGCCATTTGATGATCCTAAATTAAGAAATTACTGCAACTTTGTAGTGACATCTAAAACCAATAGACAGATAAAACCCAAATTATTAAAAAAAAAAAAAAAATTTGGTCAAACATCCGATTCATACTTCATTCTGTCGTAACTAACAAAAGCTGACTGCACTAGTTTAATTATATAATCTCCCACTTTTTATTTAAAATTCATATTTATTTTACAAACAAAATTATAAAAAATGAAAAACAAAAAATACATCATTGTCAAAGGAAAAAGACAAGCACCACAGTGAATGTGAACACCCCACAGGCTGCCATCTGTTAAAATGCAACCCCTCTTCAAAGTTCTTCCTTTCACTCAAAGACGTCTTCTCTAATAATCCAAGAAAACCAAACCTCCAACAACTCACCGTCCGATCAACATGTCGGCGGGACATTTTCTCTCGCCAATTCTCCTCTTCCTCTCTATTCTCTCAGTAGCCACATCAGATGATGAGCTTCAAACTCTCCTAACCATCAAAACGTCCTTCAAAAGCTCAAACACTTTGGTGTTCAGCCCATATACCTGGGATGCCAAGATTAATCCCACTTGCAACTTACTGGAATCACATGTGATCCCACCACGAATCTTGTTAAGGAAATTGAACTCTCCTATCAGAATCTCACCGGCCAAGTTCCTTTTGATGCAATATGCCAGCTGAAATCATTGGAAAGGCTTTCTTTAGGGTTCAACTCTTTGTCTGGACCAGTCACAGAGGATTTAAACAAGTGTGTCAATCTGAAATATTTGGATTTGGGCAACAACAACTTTTATGGTTCGGTCCCGGATATTTCGAGACTTAACCAATTAATGTACTTCTACATTAATATGAGTGGATTTTCGGGTACTTTTCCCTGGAAATCCCTCGAAAACATGACGAAACTTGTTGAATTTAGCGTGGGTGATAACCCTTTTAATAGGAGTCAATTTCCTAACGAGGTACTAAAGTGTACGAATTTACATGTGCTTTATTTAACCAATTGTAGCATCGAAGGGATAATTCCACCGGGAATTAGCAATTGTGCTCTGACAGAGCTAAGGGACTTGGAATTGTCACAGAATTATATTTCTGGTGGAATTCCAGTGGAGATTACTAAGCTACAGAATCTCTGGCAGCTTGAACTTTATGCTAATGAATTAACCGGACCATTGCCAGTTGGGTTCGGAAATTTAACCAATCTCCAGCGTTTTGATGCTTCAACAAATAATCTTTCTGGGGACCTTTCAGAAATAAAGCTTTTGACAAAATTAACAAGCTTACAGCTCTTTGAGAATGAGTTCACTGGAGAATTGCCTGCAGAGCTGGGGGAATTCAAGAATCTTGTGAACTTTTCAATCTACACAAACAAGTTGACAGGTCAAATTCCTCAGAATCTTGGCTCTTTTTCTGACTTCGATTTCATTGATGCATCTGAGAATTTCTTCACTGGTACAATCCCACCTAATATGTGCAAAAAAGGGACCATGACAAAGCTTTTGCTGCTCCAAAACAACCTTACTGGAGGAATCCCTGAAACCTATGCAAATTGTACACTTTGAGCTTAACTCGTTTAAGAGTCAGCAAGAATTTGCTTTCTGGGGTTGTTCCTAAAGGTATATGGGGTCTACCTAATGTGGAAATGATTGATTTGGCAATGAATCAATTGGTAGGTCCTGTTACTTCTGATATTGGAAATGCCAATTCTTTAGCTCAATTGCTTCTTTCTGATAACCAGTTTTCTGGTGAATTGCCATCAGAAATTTCCAAGGCTTCTAAACTGAATTCTCTTGATTTAAGTAACAATCAATTTTCTGGTGGAATTCCATCTTCAATTGGGGATTTAAAGAAGCTGAACAATTTGTATCTCCAAAACAACAAGTTTTCGGGTTCGATACCGGATTCTTTAGGCTCTTGTGACTCCCTTAATGTTGTTAATTTGTCAACATAATTCCTTCACAGGTAACATTCCAGTGTCTATTGGATCTTTACCAACTCTGACTTTTTTGAACTTGTCCAACAATCAACTCTCTGGACTAATTCCGGGGAGTTTGTCTTCCTCTCAAGCTTAGCCTTCTTGATCTTTCGGATAATCAGTTGAGCGGTCCAATACCCCAGTCTCTTTCGATTGAGGCCTATAATGGTAGTTTTGCTGGAAATGATGGCCTCTGTGGTCAGAATTTCAAGAACTTCAGTCCCTGTTCGGCGGATTCTAGAGGTTCGAGGGAGCTCAGAAAGCTTCTAATTTGGTTTTTGGTGCTGGGAATTTTAGCCATTATTGTTTCACTTTCATGTTTCTTGTATCTAAGAAAGAAGGAGGGCTTAAAGGATAACAATCGCTCTTGGAAGGAAGATTCGTGGGATGTAAAGTCATTCCACGTTTTGAGCTTTACAGAAGATGAGATTCTCGATGGAATCAATCAGGACAATTTGATAGGAAAAGGTGGTTCGGGAAACGTGTACAAAATTCCACTTGAAAATGGTAAAGAATTGGCAGTAAAGCATATTTGGAATTTGGATTCTGGTGGTAGAAAAAAGGTAAAAAGTACTACTCCTATGCTGGACTTGAAAGCGTGGGGGAAAATCATCCGAATTCGATGCTGAGGTTCAAACATTGAGTTCTATAAGACATGTTAATGTGGTGAAGTTGTACTGTAGCATAACTAGCGAGGATTCTAGCTTGTTGGTGTACGAATATATGCCGAATGGGAGCTTATGGGATCGATTGCATTCGTGTAAGAAGTTGGCTCTTGATTGGAATACTAGGTATGAGATTGCTTTGGGTGCAGCAAAAGGAATGGAGTATCTGCATCATGGTTGTGATCGACCTGTCCTTCATCGTGATGTCAAGTCGAGTAATATTTTGTTAGATGAGCTTCTGAAGCCAAGAATTGCTGATTTTGGACTAGCAAAGATTGTTCTGTCCAATACAACTAAAGATTCCAGTCATGTAATTGCAGGAACACATGGTTATATTGCCCCAGGTGATTAAATTTTCGCGTTGTTTTCTTACAGATTAATAACTGCTTTTTCTTGGCTTCAAACTGATTGTTTCCATTAATGCAGAAGCTACGGTTACACTCACAAAGTGAATGAAAGGAGTGATGTCTACAGCTTTGGAGTTGTACTATTGGAGCTTGTAACGGGGAAAAGGCCGATTGAGCCCGAGTTTGGGGAGAACAAGGATATAGTTAACTGGGTAAGCAGCCAGTTGAAGGGCAAAGAATCTGTGCTAAGCATTGTGGACTCAGCTATCTTGGAAGGTTACGAGGAAGATGCTTTGAAAGTGTTGAAAATAGCCATTCTCTGCACAGCCAGACAACCCAATCAAAGGCCTACCATGAGGACTGTGGTTAAAATGTTAGAAGATGCTGAACCTTGTAAACTAGTTGGGATTATCTTCAGTAAAAATGATGGTATCATGACTAAGGAATTGAAGGAGAATGTGAAGCTATAACTCGAGGCCCCAAGAAAGTTGGGTTTAACTCAACCCAAAACGACACACCAATATTCAAATTTGGAAAATTTTTATATGAACAAGAAGTTTCGGACTAGCATTGAAGGTGGAAATCTCTGATAAGGAGTGTTTCGAACTGAACATTGTATCATATTAACTAGAGTCCTTGGTATTACTATAGTATAGTAGTATTTAGTTAATTAAAGTTTGGAAAAACTTCCAAATGCTTGCTTTCTTGTACAAATAGAATGTGTGATTAGGGGACTGAAGACAGCCCTCTTTTGAATTAAAACACACTTGGTTCAAAATGCAAATGCCTACCGGTTAACAGCTTTTTTTTTAATAAATTTTGGGAGAAATGCTAACAGCGTTGATATTAATCAGGATCACAAACCATGATTTACTTAAAAAAAAAAAAAAATTGAAAGAAAGAATTACATACACTGATGCAGCATTAGTAAGGGTGTTCATCGGCCAGTTTTTCGATAATTCAGTTCAATTTTTTTGGTGCAAAAAAATCAAAATCAAAATCAAAATCAAATTCAAACCAAACTTTCTTTGATTGTGACAATAACTAAACTCTTTTTCGATTTATTCAATTAATTGAAGTTCACTAGTTAATGCAATTAAAAATTAAGTATAAAATTAAATACAAAACTAATCAAATTAATAAACAAAAATCAAAAACTACTAAAACTAAGACTTAACAAACTAAAAAAAATAATATTCAAGCATTGAATATATGAATAGAAAATGCAATTGGGTAATTTGGGTTACTAATTTGTTAAAACTAAATTTAATAAAACTAAAAAATCGATTATTCGTTTATTGATTTTTATTAACCAAATCCAACCCATATAACCAATTTTTTTTATTTGACTTATCCGAATATTGATTATCAAAAAATTAAAAATCAAACTAATTTGATTCAATTGATTTGTTCAATTAAATCAAATTATGAACACTCTTAATCATTGGAATGGAAGCACTTGGACCACCGTTATTTTACATGTGCAAAAAATCAAAATACCTACTGAAGAAAATAAGATCTCCAATTATGATTAAAAAGCAACATAAGAAATTAAGCAATTGTGATAAGATAGTTGCATATGAAAGCAGAAGAATGAGCAGGTGAGAGAACCCTTATAGTCAGCATTTTTGGCAAGCCTAAGTGCCGTTTTGGGAACGGAACCATGATAACTAATTATGGGTTAATTCTAAATGAAGTTTGGTAATTAAAGCACGTTAGACAAATTAACTTTGTCATTAAAGGAGGCTAACCAAATTCTGTTTAATCTTCACAGCGCAACTTACAAAAAAAAAACCAATTACTCATTCTAATCGCCTTGATTTTGTAACGAAAAAAATTTAACAAACCACATTATGGTATTCTAAAACAATTCAATTGATTATTTACAATTAGGCATTATTTTTCACTTTATAAGAAAAAAAAATTTTGCGCTCAGAGTTCTGTCGACTTTGAATTTATAAGAGAGTAAAAATTGGAAAATGGATAATATTTTAATTTATTTGTCCAAAAGCATAATAAATTAAAAAGTGAGAAATTCTTCTAACAGTGGCATATAAAAATGATTTTGGATCATCTCAACTCAATGTGGATTAAACCACGTGTTTAAACTCGCCAAAGAAAAAATAAATCAATCTAGTGATCAACTCCTATTTGGATGATATATATATATATAACTTTCTTAACATATAGTATAACATACAAGTTTTGTTAAATTTAAAAATCATATGAGAAATGAAATCTTATGGAATGAAAGTACTTACATGTTAGTATGTTACCCAAAAAAACATAATACTTAAATATTGCATATCAATAAATAATAATCATTTGTTTATGTTTTGTAGTTCAAGACAATGAATATAAATCTCAATTGCTAATTTTGAGGAAGCATTTTGAAAAACTTGAGAGTTCATAATCTTGAAATACAAAATTTTATTAATTAGATTAAGCATCTTTAATATATTTATATGACAAAAAATTATACTATACCAACGAGCAGTGTTTTTAAATGTTTAACTACCAAAATAAGCATGAAATAGACTTGACTATTTCTTCCATGAAAGTTAAAAAATAATTAGCAATATCTAAGTTTGTATCTTCCTTAATTATTATTTTCACGATTATTGAGATTTTGAAATGTTTTATTATTCATGGAAGTACGATATATTTTGAAGTAAGTATGGACAACAGCCCTTTTAGTTTAAAAATTTTCATAGAATATCTTTAAGGATTTTGAAATTTTAGTTTTATCCTACTATTGGACCCTTTGAATGTTGTTAAAGTCAATTTGTTCCTCATATTGGCCCTAAATAAGTAAAATATATACAATTCACATACTCAAAATGAATTAAGTAAAATTATATATATCTTATGAAGCTTAATACATACATATAATTTGCATTCAAAATTTATTTGTTCAAGTATTATAACAATTCATATTGCAAAAGTTGTATAATGTACAGTTGGCTCAATTTATAATTTTCTATTTTCCTATTATATTTATTGTTTTTTAGTTTTGGAAAACCATCATAATATTTTCTACAATTGTCTATGAAATTATTATATTATATAAAAATTGTTGCCTACATAATATCTTTTTATATCACGCTTACCAAAGTAGTTGACACCTATAATCTCTAAACCCTTCACTTCACTAGAATGTTAATAATATAAAGTATAAACATAGTTAATGATTTTGACTCTCCATATTACTTTTTCATAAATTAAAATAATTTAAATATCCATCTAAAGCTTACTTTACAAGATTACCCTTCTATTTTTAAATTTTTTCACTTGTGTATTTGGTAAATTTTTTTAAGTATTTTATGAATAATACTAATATTACATAAACTACGACTCATGAGATTTACTAAGGTATTAATTAGTAAAGCAATCAATTTGTTGCATGTTTAGTTAATTTTTGGATAGTTATGATATTTATAAGAATTTTAGAACTAATGGAAATAAAATATTCGAAAAAAGCCTATTTTACTATTTTTAAAAAATAGTTCTTAAGCTTTTCAATTATTTTTCTAAAAATATCAAATTTTCACGAATAAAATGCCAAAAAAGTAAATTAAAAACATAATTAATTTGCTTCCATGACTTATTAGGCTTCTAATAGTTTAGGCACTTAATTGGTTTGGGAGTCTAAGTTGACGACGTTTAAGACATTTTGATTATCAAAAAGTAATGATGGAGTGCCTAAAACTAATTGTGGAATGTCAAAATTATTTATCTAAACAAATACTACAAATAATACACTCTAGTTGACTTTTTTAATTAAATAAAACTACATATTATCCTTGCTTTTAATTGAATTTAAAATCATCTCATATCTCCTATATTATAAACGAAATGAAATATAAGGCATGTTTGTCTTTTCATATAATTAAAAAAAATGAAGAAAAAATGTCCTTAATAAATTTAGGAGTGCCATAGTAGCTTTCTATATGATAACAATGTAGCTATTTCATCGAATACATGAAATTATTTGACAACTTATTTTGCTCTATCTTATGTGGGAATGTATTATGTTAATCAGTTAAATAATCTAGTTCTTTCTGAATCATCATGTATTATATAAATTCAAGGCTGACTCAACACTCAAGTGAACTAATAAATTTTTCTTGGTAATAATTTGGTGTTATATTTCATAATCTATTAACTTTTAAAACTCAACAAATACATACAAATTGCATGAAAATCATATGATTTGTATCCAGCTTTTTAATTGCCACACTGCTGAAATTTTTGTACATTTTTTGTTACAATTTTCTAATATCAATTGAACTTTTTATTTTTTGGTTAATATTCTTTTCTTGAAATTTCAAACTTAATTAGTTTAAAGTATGCGACTCCCTGTTCATTGATTGAAAAGAATTATTAGTATGATAAATTTTCTTAGGTGTGACTGTGAGATATATGAGTATAATAATGTAATTATTAATTCTAATTGAATTTTACAAAACAAATGCTAAAATATAAATCTTCTAGTACTAATATTTATTGTTAGAGTTCAACTTATCTTCTAGGAATCATGCCAAGTTTTGATAATATACAATTTTACGATATTGCTTTACCTCACCCTAGCCACAAATAAGGTTATATGTATGAATTATGATGACTATTAAGAAAATATAATCTCTCTCCATCTTCTATCTTAATTATATTTATTTATTTTTTGTTTTTTTAACTTTCGAGATACACTTTATATTTGTGAATTAGTAGGTACTTCATCTCATTAATTTTTTTTCTTTTTATTTTATGTATACATTTTATTTTAAATTAATTAAAGTTCTACATATTTGAGTCCGTTTTGTTTTTCCAATATTTCCACACCAATTAAAATGAGCCTCTTAAAAACATTCATCAAAAATATTTGGTTATAATAGTATATTTTAATTCACCATAAATATATATCTAATAAAATTATACCTTGTAAGAACAATAAAAATTTAGTTTATTTTAATTCTAACATGAATTAATTAATTATTTCAAACATATACAACAATGTCGTAAGATATACATGGTGTGATAAAATACCATTTGTTAGTAAATTCTCATTTAAAATTTTATAATATTCAGGTAGATTTCAAAATGCCAATGATATATATAGTTGAATTGTAAAAATTATGTCTCCAATTAATCTTTTTTCCTATTGTATATTGTCTAAAAGGCATTTCTTTCCTATTCTAGAAGGAAATTTAACTTTAATCAAATTTAGTATCTACTATTAAATCTTGAATTTGTTTTATTTCCTATATTATTCTTTTAGGAGTATTCAACAACTAAATTTTATTTCCTATTTGTTTAATGTTGAAAAACTATCATATGAAATTTCCTTTTTGTTAATTTTTAATTTCTTAACCCTATTCCGGACTATTTTAGAAGAAAATTTACTTAAAATAGTTTAGTTCTTAATATGAAATCTCAAAATTGGTATTATTTCCTCTTTTATTCTTTTATGAAAATTTTATATAAGTAGCCTCAGTAATAATAAAAAAAACATTCAAGTTTTGAGAATAACATAGTCATTAAATTTTGTATTGAGGATAATTTAAAAAAATATATATATAAATTTCTACATTAAAACTCACACATTTAGTATAGTATAGAGATAGATGGATATAGAAATTGCAGCTAAAGAATAATTGTCTACTAATTCTTGAGGTTGACAAGATTTTGAAGTTAAGTATGCTTCATTGACTTCAAGAGAGCATTTTAGTTGGTGAGTACAGACGCTTTCAAATTTCTTGTGTACACAGGCCCAAGAAAATCCAAAACATTTTTAAATTGGCCCAACAGGATTAACATGGGCTTAAAATAGTTAATATACACTACTTGACAAGTAATTACTTACTCGAATTAGATACAGAACAAGGCATGGCCCAATTACTTAAGGCAAAAAAAAAAAAATGTACTACAACAAAGGAAAAGAGAAATATAGGTATATATGAGAATTCTACAGCCTTTTTTAGTAATCATTCCCTTAATTTTAAAATTTTGTACAGTACAAGTTCTTAATGCATATAGTATTATACTGTACAAGTATCTAAAATACAAAGTTTATGGAAAATTCGGACTGTCAAATTTTCCATATATATATAACTTTATTATAGGAAGGATATAACTTTATTATAGGAAGGTCCTACCAAGTATCATGTCAAGTGGTATCGAAGGGTATCAAAACTCAAACCAATGAAATTCTAACATTTTTAAGTAGTGGCTCATCAATTCATTTTATTTTTAAGCCTACAACATTAAATAGTAAAATCTCATTAGTTTGAAGATACCACTTAACATAACACTTGGTAAGATCTTCTCATAACAAAGTTTATATATATATATATATTACATAAACAACATGTTATGGTAACATTGACGTCCATATGGACTGTCAAATATTACGCTACATTTTTTTTTTTGAAGCGATTGCATCACCTTTGAAGTAAGAAGGTTTATACAAACACTAACAAACTAGCAGTGGCCCAAGTCGATAATACAGACATTTTAGTATATATTAGTGATTTTGCACATTTTATGTTTGTGTCATTTGAAAAAAATATTATAAATATAATTTTAATTAAATAATTGAATATTGTTAAATTAGAAAAAATTTTAAATAAATTGTATAAGAGATAATTTTTTTGTAAGTAATTAAAGAATTGAGTAGTTTTAAACTTTTTTTCTTCTTTTTCTTTTATGCTTGCGATAGTTAGATGGTAAAATGGAGTTTTTTTTAAAATTTAAAATTAACTAATTAAGAACCTAAAAATCTAAGAATCTGTCTCCATACCAAATATGGATCTGTCCTTTGGTTTCCTAATTAGTTAATTTAAAATTTCAAAAAATAACTACTATCTATTAAAATAAAAAAAGAAATAACTACCATCAATAATTAAAAAAAAGTTTAAAACTACCCAACTATTTAATTACTTATAAAAAATTATCTCTTAAATTTATTTAAAAAATCTTTCTAATTTAAAAATACTGAATTATTTAATTAATATTATATTATATAATTTTTCTTTTAAATAACACACATAGATTGTGTCAAAATTACTAATTTTTATAAGTCTTGGGGTGGGCAACTTGTAAATATCCAAAAGTAAATGTTACTGAAACAAAAGAAGGTGTTGTGCATAAAATTACAAAAGGCCCTAACAACTAAAACTGAAAATCTTCCGTACAATTCTTGAAGAAATTCCAATACAGACAACTAAAACTGAAAACCTTCCGTATAATTCTTGAAGAGTTTGCAATCCAAACTGTATTTTTTTTTTTTTGTAAAAAAAAATTATACGGAAGGTTACAGATCGGCCTACTAAACGAAGAAAACAACAATCAAATTTTAAATACTTAAATTTTTTAATAATTTGATAATCTTATTTACTATCTGATTTAAATTACTGTTTATTTATCATACAAACCAAACCCAGGTTGGTACAAACAAACCCCCAAAACGTCTTTAAATTAATCTGGCTCCAAGCACAAGAACCATTCCCCAAATTAACGAACAAAAGCTCGTTCATGAGTTCTCATCCTCCGAACAATATTTGATAAAGCTCTTCCGCCCCTGAAACAAAAATTTCAAGCAATTAATATTCTATTAAGAAATTCAAGAATAAAATTAATGATTAAAGTTATCTATCTAACGGATTCTACGCCATAAAATCTTTTTTTTTATTTCTTATTTTACTACTTAATGAACTGCCAAAATTCAATTTTCAATATAGTTATAATTTTTAATATAGAAATTTTAGAATAAAATAAAAAATAAGATAGAAGATTCTTAGCCAATTTCGACCTGGAAATAAAGAATTCCATATTCGCACGCCATCAGCTATTGCTCCGAGCAGAATTGCAAAGTTCTGCGGACGTCCCTATCCATATCCCCTCGTCGTATTAGATTGGCCGAGGACCGGAACATTTATATCCCTCGGGATTGTAAAAAGTTTTGGTAAGTTAACCTGAGGGTTCGGAAAGTTCCTTCCGCATCATTTCTCAAAACATCGTACACAACATTTTCACGTGTCTCTGCCTACGCAAAAAGATGGTTTAAAGATATGTTAACTTCTCCAGCATATTTATTTTTTTTCAAAGATCTTCTGCACCACAATTCCAACGAGGGTTGGTCTTATTTCTCATGTCCGTTGGAGTTTTCCATTTGGTTTCCGATGAGTTTCTACTCATCGAATCGAACCTTTGCATAAACCTTCATTTCCCCGAATGTTCGGACGTTGTGGAGATTGCTGGCGGAAATTAGTGTGACTTGGAAACTCCTGTAGTCCCCCATTGTGGATGATAATATAATTTTGGGAGGGATCAAATGTTAATAATGTAGGAGTAAAATAAAATCTTCTTGTTACTAGTACCATACTTGGTTTAAATTCTGGCTGGCAGCAAAAACTACAATGTATAAATAGGAGAATGGATGTGAAAATTTTCAATACAAAACAAAACAATTTGAATTTGGACAAGTGGTACCACTGGATCAGTAGTATTGGGCTGTGTTACATGGTGTATGTGACATGTTATTGGACCCCAATTTGGACTTTGCGAGGACATAAAGTCTAAAGGAGGGGTAATTATGACACCTCATCTTACATCTATTATGAGAGGGGATATTGTATTTTTATAATACTTTAGATTTTGAACTACTAACAACTTGATTTAAATATTTTGTGCCGGTAGTTTCTGCTCAAAATTTATCCTTGGCCTAGCCAAGGGCTCAAAGTGTTACAATTGATATCAGAGCGAATCTCGTGTGGTCTTTTCATGGGATGAGACTGGACCAATGGTGTTGGGTCGCTCTGTGAAGTGTATGTAACATGTTATTGATATTATTGGGCCCCTGTTGGGTAGAATATTGATTAGGTTTTTAAAAATAATGAACAAGTAATAAAAACCTTAATTATCCTAATCAACTCATACACACTCGCAAGTATACAAGGTGAGTTTGTATATAGTATGAGGAAATATCGTTTCCACAAGGACTATTGGAACCATTATTAGGTTCACAAGCCTATTTAGTAGTTAGACGAAATAATCAAGGATTTTTTAACTAAACTTAAACTAAAATTAATCACAAAAAATCAAAATAAAGGCAAGGATGTAAAATTCTAACATATGAAAAGGAATTAAATATAATCGGCTAAAAACCCAAATTTAATCTATCATATCAAGAATAAGAATTTAAATTAATCTACTTTATAAAAATAATTAAAAACGATCCAATAAAACCCTAACTACTAAACTATGGAAGCAATTAAGAATTTAAAAGTAATAAAACAAGAACAATAATTAAATAAGAAGAAAGCAATAAGAACAAAAATTAAATGCATAAAAATAAATCAAACTCTGTAATTGCAACAAAAACAAATGTTGATGATCAACTGAATCTTAAATTCTTGACATGAGAATGAAATTCTAGCTCGATTTATTTTAGAAAATCTACCCTATGACTAAATTATCTATCTAACAATGAAAAACTAAAAAAACTAAGAATGGCTGATGATTATGATGATTTCTTCCCCTTCTCTTGGTGTATTAATAGATAATTTTAGGGTTTTGGGGCTTTGAAATGATAAGCACACAATTTCCATGCAAACGGGCCCATGGGATGACTTTTCTTGCAAAATAAGCAACTTTATAAGACCTATCCGTCAATCGGCGCCTGGGCGCTGCACTTTTGCCACGCCTGAACGTGCTTGGCAAAACCACCAAAAAATGGAGTTTTTGGAGCTAGCGCCTAGGCGCTCCAATTCTGTCTCGCCTAGGCGCTAGGGGTAGAAATAACTTCATTTTCCTTATCAATTTTGACCATGATGCAGGCCGAATTTGAAAAAAATCAAAACATGAAAGTTGTAGCTCTATGTCTTAGTTTCCAAAACATCTTGAATCACCTCAATTGGAGGTCGGACAAGAAAGTTATGCTCAATCTACTAGTGTTAGATCACTCCTCACCGATGTATGTAACTTTCAATTTTGCAATCCTTCCCCACTTTTGCGATCAATTTGGACTCTTTCTTCACTCAAACCCTACAAAACTCAAAATAAACCATTTTAGCGCATAATTACTTAATTCTTGCTCAAATTACATTAAAACAGAGGAAAACAACACATAAAATATGCGACATTTACAAGCTTATCAGTCCCAACTTGGGCATTTCGAGAACGCAAAGCCTAAAGAAGGCATGATTGTGATGCCTTATCTCACATCGATTGCTGGGAGCGGATATTGTATTGTTTGTAACACTTTAAGTTATGAGCTACTAATAACTTGGTTTAAATATTTTTGTTTATTCCATCCACGAGTCATCCCTGGATTGCTAATACCATCTCTCCATAGTTTTATTTTATCGCTTGCACAAGTGATTAATTTAGTTAGTTGGGATAACAATCCCATATTAAAAAAACCAACCAAAAATGAAACATCATGAGATTAACTATGCAATCCCACATCATCCCATAAACCAAACGAATCCTTTGGGTATTACTTTTAACTATTGAATCAGAATTGAATCTAATTCTAAGGGGCCCAATTCGATAACTTCAATTCCTTTCTTGGGCCTAATATTTCTAATTCTGATTCTATGCCAATCCAGGTCGAGGTGAGATCTTAGATGGGTTAACTTAAGAAAACGGTCTTGAATAAAAAAATGTAGAATAGAATTAGTCCTTTTCTTCTCTATCATGGTAGACCTCTGCAATCACCACCTCTGCCTCGTCTTAAATCGACACTCCCAGCATTTTTCTGCAATTCAAATCGTCCTAACACAAATCTCTGAGACTCAGAAATCTAGACAGGTGCCAAAGCACCCTTACTTGGTCAGGAGGGTCCTCTCTCCTTCCAGCTGTTAATAGTGCCCAGTTGGGCCTCTCCTTGTATCCCCTTATAGGATAGGTTAGGTTAGCGTATTTTTTCTTTGACAAAAAAAATAAAAAAAATAAAAAAAATCTCCCAGACTCAAAAATGGTCTCATTAGATCTAAGGTTCCAATTCATATCGAACTAGCGAATCTAGAGTTCCGAAACCTTTTAGTTTGTTCACAGGTACGATTCTTCATTATCAGTCATAACTAAAGAGTTTATTCAGCAATGGAAGTTTGCTTGGAGTATATGCATTAATAAATTAGCAAATTGAAAAAAAAAAATCTGTACTTTTTTTTATATATATATATTTACCATCCTTCCATTCTCTCTATCAATTCTACATTATTTGTTTTAATTTTCAAGTCCTGTATAATTTCTTGGCAGGCAAGTTTTTTTTTACTTTATTCTTGTTGTTCTTTTTTTTTTTTTGGGTTTTTTTTTTTTTTTAAAATTGTGGGTTATGTTTGTTTAAAGATTTAAGGGGAAGTTTGTTCAAGCGGCTTGTGTATCTTGATGTGAATATTTTATGAGGACAAGATATGATCTTTTTCTGTAATTTGTTAAAATTTCTATGGGGAAGTTGTATTTTTTGTTTATAAACTTTAGAAAGGTAGGTAAACACTAAATTTTCGTTTTAGTCAATTAATGGAAGTGACCAGCATGGCAATTATGGTGAAGGCTCTCTTTTTGGAATTTGGGAGTATTAGAAAATTCATAACAAGAAATGCAAAAACTTTGGCAGCTATTTTATTCATCATAACTTCTTGTTCACCAAATCAGGATCCTTGAAGATTTAGTTGAAGTTGATTCCACAAGATTCCCAAAAATGGTTATTGGTTTCTAGTGTTTTATGTTCTTAGTTTTCCATGCTTGTTGATTTAGTGAGATCTTCCCCTTAATTATAACTTTGTTTTGTAATATTTGAAATTGATTAAACATTTGGAATGTAAATAATGAATAGTTATTATTTAGAGAAACTATTTATATACAATAATATTCCAAAATAAATATTAAACATTGAAAATTCATTTTGTTTAAAGTATATTAAAATTTTGGACTACATTTAAGTTTTTGGCAGTAAGTAATAGGGGTGTTTAAAGAAACCCGATAAAATGAAAAATCGATCAATTGGTCTATTCTGAACCGTAAAATAAGGGTAATTGAACCAGTTATTTATATCAGTTCGGATAATGGTTCGAATATCTAAGGGACCGATTTGGGTAGCTGTTCACATTTTTTTGAACTGGCGGTTATCCAAATCAATCCATATGTAGGGGTATCTATGTAATTTTACAAAATAGGTATAATGTCAAAGGACTTTTATATAATTTTACAATAATTTCTCGGCTCTATTTCTATATACAAGGACATTTGTGTGATTAATAGTTGAAATTTTTTCTTTAATTGTAAAAATTGATGAAGAAAATAAGTACAAAATTGTAGGTTCGGGTACTCGCAGCTTCGAACTAATTCTAACAGGTAACCGGTTGGTCGGTTACCCTATTAACATGGACCGGAAACAGTTCAACTTTTTTGAACCAATTTAACTGGTTCGGATATTTCTATGGTTATATGGACCAGGTAATTAGTTCATGAACACTCCCAGTAAATGACTATGGGTGATGTAATGTTCAATAGTCCATTGGGTTATATAGCGTGTAGTTCCAAAGTTTTCTTTCATAGGTTCGCTAGGTTTGACCTATTTTTTTAATCATTTTTGGGTATTATATACACTCGAATCTTAGCCATGACCAGTTTTTGATTCAACCGTTTGAATTGATCTGTTTGGTCAGAGTTGCAAAACATTAGAATTTGATGTCCGATCAAAGACATTTTGAATTCATAGTCATTAATTATCCACTATTTTAAACAATTGATAGATATAGTTTGGTCTTTCTCATCATTTGACAATCCGAATATCATAATATATCATAACCTTTTAGTCTAGTATACTGTGTTATATTTTATTTTAATTTTTAATTTTAAAAGGCTAACGTTCATTCTCATTATTAATTTATGTGATTAAATAAACGTGGACGTTCAAATAATTAGCTAGTTAAATTGTTCAATTTTGTTATTAAAAAACTCTAAAGTATATGATCAATTGAAAAAAAGCTCAATATCGCTTAATTTGGGAATTGAGAAAAAATGAATTGTAAAGAATTTGGAGGATGTAAATAACGAATAGTGTAAATAATGAATAAAACAAAGCATGAATAGTGTGAATATTATTTGGTAAAGTTATTTGCTGAACAAATAGCCTTTATCATTGACCAACTAATATTTGGCAAATAATGCCTATTATTTGTAATCTAAATGGAGTGAGTTCAGGTTTGTGTTTATGTATGAGAGAGAATGAATATAATGTATGCAAATGTGTATTTATGTGTGAGAGAGAGTGAACACACTGTATGCAAGTGTGTAGTTGTGAGTACGTTTGTTTATGTGAAAGAGTGTATGAAAGTGAAATGAAAAATTGGGTGAAGTTTGCTATACTTATCACTTAAAATTCAGCAAATTATGTGATTGACTTTTCATTTAAAATTTTATATAGAATTTAAGTGATACTTAATATATTAAGAAGAAGAAGAATTTGTTACTAAACACATTTAATATAAAAAACATTTGATGAATTAAGTTTAAACATTTAATGGGTTATCAAAACACTCATCTATCCAACTGGGAAAAGTCAAGATTGCAGTGAGTGATGATTTGAAGAATACATCAACGTTAAAGTAATTGAGATAATTAATTCTACATTATATTTTAGTGGTTTCAACTTTCAAGCTATATGTACAACCTGTTAGAAAGTAAATCATGCAATATATAGTGGGATTTAAAATTTTTACTTTCTATCACGGATAACCTTGAACAATTTATGCGTAGTAAAAAAGAAGTATAGAGATTATATCTTAAAACTGCGGTCAAGTCTATAATCTGTTAGAGACATCGATCCACAAGTTACATAAATGTCTGGCCTCTAATGATATTCACACAAATAATTATTTCGGGATCCTCACAAGAGTGATTTGTCCAAACCATAGACTGGTAGCTCCTTAATATTTTTCAAACGTTTTTCCCTTTTCTTTTCCCCGTGAAACTATTCACTACTCTTAGACTTTTGGGGGGGCTTGGGATTGTCTCATATATATATATATATATATATATATATATATATGTATACATATAATATTAACCCCAGGAACTTATATGTTATTACACATTGGCCCATGACATTTATGACTTATTATAATTAAGTTTCAAAAGTTAATTTATCTCATAAATTAACCCATAAGGGTCTCGTATTATCATTATAAACAATTTAATCCCAGAGTAATTATCTTAAATGTTGTGACCCTTTGGATTCCCATTCACTCTGGTAATAAGTATATATTATAATCCTAAACTAATTAGGATTAGATAAAATAGATGTGTAATCAAAAAATAATTTGGATTAGATAAAATAAAGACTTTAATTTGTCTCTAATTCACTAATTAATTAATTTGTATTATGGATGGATAATAATTAGTATAAGTGGCTTCTAGCAAAGCATCATGATCACCCAAGTATTGAGATATGTTAAGTGGTTTGACTTCACCTATTTGTGATTTAGTTACCGTATAATTATTATCCTTTCATCATACTGTATCCTAATTAGTTCAAGAGTACAAATACCAACTCTTATTGTACTAATCAATTTACTTCTTTCCAAATTATAACTCACTTGAAATAGAATTTAAGACACTCTTAATTTTATTTTCAATTTGTGCAAAGACTTCTGAATCGTTTTTCAAGAAGTGACCATATTGAGATATATATTCTCTCATTCTAAGGAGTTATCTTTTTATGATTCACCCTATATCTGAAATCTACAGTATATGCGACTCCTTAAAAGTAACAACTAATAGAGTCAAAGGATAGAAATCCACAATCAAAATAAACTCTTGACTACAAAATCTCAGGTCCAAGGATCATCACACTATTATCACAAAGAGATTAATTTACTGGCATTCGATGATAATCTGTGTGGAAAACTCATAGCAAGCCAATCCGATGTATTTATTCTCAATAAGCATCCATATACAACCATGTGCTAATCTACTCGTGTCAAACATTATAATTAGTGAATAAAATATAACTATTTAGAGAAACACATCATCATAACTATTTATGATTTTTCATACACACACACATATATATGTATACATATATATATGTATATATATATATATACACACACACACACACATATATATATATATATATGTATATCTATATATAGATGTATATATATTTGTAAATATATATCTACGTGTGTGTGTGTGTGTATATATATATGTGTATATATCAAACACTATAATTAGTAATATTTATGAATAAAATATAACTATTTAGAGAAACACATCATCATAATTATTTATGATTTTTCATACACACACACACACACACATCTATACCATATATATGTATACATATATTATTTTTGTAGAATTTAGAATTTTATCTCTCTGTTGAGATGAAATTCTAAATTCTACAAAAACAATTACAGAAATTAAATACATATGTTTGTGTAGCACTCAGAGATGCTAGATTTAATAGATTTAATGATTCATTATTAGTTCTAATAGAATCTTCTTTATGTAATGGACCAATATATTTTGATAGTTTTCCAAATTTCTCAGTCTCTCTATCTTTACTTCATTTCTATCAATGATTTTCTCTGATCAAATGATAGTGCATAACACATGTTTGGATCGCTGATGAGACTTGGGTTCCTTTAATTTTGCAATAGCTTAATTGTTATCACAATACAAGAGTATAGGATCACTAGTGGAAGGAACCACTCCAAATTCAACCACAAACTTCTTGATTCAAACGCTTCTTTTACTGCTTTTGAAGCTGCAATATATTCAGTTTTTGTTGTAGAATTAGTCATGATATCTTGTTTAGGACTCTTCCAACTGATTGCACCACTACACATGTTAAGAGTAAATGAGTATCTAGATTGTGATTTACTATCATCCTTGTTAGATTGAAAGCTAGTATCTATGTATCTGCGAACTGTCAATTCTTGCTCACCATAAATCAAGAATAAATCTTTAGTCCTTCTTAAGTATTTAAGAATATTCTTGACTATTATCCAGTGGCCACTCCTTATGTTAGATTGAAACATGCTTGTAACACTTAAAACATAGAAGACATCGAGTCTAGTATATAACACATCATACGTTATAAATCCTATAGCCGAAGAATGTGGGATCTTATTCATGCTATCTCTTTCGACACTTGTCTTAGGATATATGTCTTTAAAAGATACACACCATGAGATATTTGTAGATAACCCTTCTTTGATTGGTCTATGCTAAACCTCTTTAGCATCTTGTCTATGTGCGTTGATTGTGTAAGACCAAACCACCTCTTAGATCTATCTCTATAGCTCTTTATTCCCAAAATATAGGTTGCCTCTCCTAAATCTGTCATGAGAAACGGATATTCGTGGACAACCATACCTTTACATTTTGAAGTATAGGTATGTCATTTCCTATCAACATTATGTCATCTACATAAAGTATCAGAAAACAATGGCACTTCAGGAAAACAATGGCACTTCGAGAAAACAATGGCACTTCGACTAACCTTCTTGTATATGCAAGGTTCATCCTCATTTTTGATAAAATAAAACTCTTTGATTGCCTCATCAAAGCGGATGTTCCAACTCCAAGAATCTTGCTTTATTCCATAAATAGACCTTTATAGTTTGTATACTTTATTGGGATCTGTGGATACAAACCCCTGAGGTTGCATCATATATTCCTCTTCCTGCAAATTTCTATTAAGAAATGCATTTTTTACATTCATTTGCTAAATCTCATAATCAAAATATGCTCTGCTATAGCAAGTAAAATTCGAATGGAATTCGGTATTGCAACTGGTAAGAAGGTTTCATCAAAGTCAACTCCTTGTCTTTGTATATAACCCTTTGCTACCAATTGCACGTCTATATGTAATCACATTACTATTCATGCTTAGTCTTTCTCTTAAAGACCCGTTTGCATCCTATAGGTTTAATCTCTTCAGGTAGATTGACTAAGGTCCAAACCTTATTGTCATATATGGAATCCATCTCAAATTTCATGATTTGTAACCACTTCTGAGAGCCTTTATCAGATAGTGCTTTTTCATAAGATGTAGATTCATCATTCTTAATGCAATACATCATTATGCTCACTTACAAGAAATTCATCTCATTGAGGCACGATGTATCCTAGTAGTCCTACAAAAAAATTGGGTATCATTAATTTCATTTTCTATCACATCATCATGTGATTGAATCTCTTGTTCCACTTGATGATCAATGCCAAATGTGTTTTTCAAACTTCTTCAAGATCTTTTTTGCTCCCACTTGTCTTTTCATATAAATTCTCTTATACAGATCTAGATGTGTATAAGAGACAAACATATTTTGCTCAACGGGATTATAGAAGTAGTATCCATATGTCTCATTCTTTAAATACCCCATAGATAGGCATTTGTCTAACTTAGTTTCAATTTTGTTAGACACTATCATCTTCACATAAGTAGGCCATTCCCAAACTTTCAAATATGAAGGATTAGGTTTCTTTCCAAACCATATTTCATACGAAATGGAATCAAAAACTTTTGATAGAACACAGTTTAGTAAATGGGAGGCAGTATTAAGAGTATAGGCCTAAAATGATTTGGGGAGGTATACAAGACTCATCATCGATTGAACCATATCTAATAGAGTTTGATTATATCTCTTAGATACACCATCTAGTTGTTGTGTATAAAGAGAAGTCCATTGAGGTAGAATCTCTTTCTCCTTAAGATAATCATGAAACTCTTGGATTAGGTATTTTCATCTCGATCAGATCGAAATATTTTTAATACTTTTACCAAGTTATTTTTCAACTTCATTCCTAAATTTCTTGAAATTTTCAAAGGGTACAGACATATACTTCATCAATTATACAAAACTATATCTCAATCAAAATATATCATCATCCGTAAAGGTGATGAAGTATGAAAAATTTGCTCTAGAATGGATTGACATAGGACTACAAATATCAGTATATATTAGCCCTAAATTTCATTAGATCTATCACCCTTACCTGTGAATGGTGATTTGGTCTTTTTACTAAGTAAACAAGATTCACATATTCATATGGTTCGTAATCAAATAATCCCAAAAAGTTTTCTAAATTTTAATCAAATTAAAAAAAGAGAGTTTCTAAATATTAATAATTAATTTTAAACAACATTTGTCAAATTAATTGGTACTTTCAAAAACCTAATTTAAGAAAATCTTGTAAATGAAAATATAAATTAAGTGCCACTAAAAGTAATTTAACTCATTAATCACTTTAGTGACAAAATTCAAATTGTCACTAAAAATGACAAAAACAACAAATCAGGATTTGGAGATGTCATCAGCTGACGTCATCTGCTGCGTCATCTGATGTGATGTGATGTGTTCTCATGAGAAAAAAGTGGGATTATGTCATTGAATTGACACCATTGGCCTTATTGAATTATTGTTGTGCTTAATTAGCTATTTTTCTATGCCATCATTTCTTGTCTTAATGCCTTTTGCATTTTTCATTTTAGGGCTTGTGATTGTTTCAAATTTTATTTGTGAAATATACATAACTTTTCATTTCTTTAAATTTCACTTCATGATCCTACCTACGTCGTCTAAAATTGCATTGGCAGACGTGCAATTAATTTCAAAAGAAAAATAAAAAGAAAAGGGAGTTTCTATTGATCATTAGTTCATGATGTAAAAAGTCTTGTGCCACTATACCAATCAAGTAGTGAAATCTTATATATGAATAATACTTTGTGTATCTAAAATTTTTGTTTGAAACTAATCTATAGAACAATAGATGGATTCCTTACTCTTAAAGATGCAACATGACTTACATAGATGATATTATTTTTTTTAGAACCAAGAAATTCATAACACAGGTCAAGCATCTATTCCGAACAAAAATTTTCATTATTCTAGTACACCAGAATAACTTGTTTATTTATCAATTTTTGTTAGAAGTAAAATAAAATTCACAAGAAATTAAAGAAGTGAAATTTATATGTCAAATGCAATGAACAAGGTTGATGCAAATGATATTTTCCATCTTTATCTTCAAGTTAGAATTGACGTTAAATAGCTTCAAGGCACTGTATGACTTGATTCGGATAACCAAGACCAGAAAGAAAGGAACAAGTGAAGAAATTTCTTTTAAATCATGACAAAATTAGGGTTAAATATATAATTATATATATAACACTCTATCTTTGTTAAATTTTTGGTAATGTGATTCGGACAAATTATCTATCGAGCGGTAAAAAATAGTTCTGCACGTCTGGCCTTGGAATTGGGGTGGAACTTGATGACGCTCTTACTCATCTTTTCGCTTTGTTAACCGTATTACATCCATCCTCTCTCCCTCCTCCCGGCAGGTGGCTTCACATGCAGTAATAAATTCTCCATTCATCGTATTTATCTTTTTGTTTTCATAATTTATTTAATTTTAATACTAAAATTTTCAACAAAAAGTGAAGTTTATGACAAATATTATTACATGAAAAATTGACTTATTTAAAAAGTTTTAAAGAACATCTAGATCAATTTCGAGTTTTAAAAGCTGAACATATTTATATAACCAAAGGATATCAATTGTATTTTAAATATTACTTTGGGTTAATTGGTATATGCACCCCTAAATTATTATTGTGTTGCACTTTGCACTTTAAATTATTAATTTTAGTACTTTAGTACCTCACACTATCAATTTTATCACATTACTCAAATTGGTTGGTTGAAAATTAGTGTATGTTATAGCTATTTCTAGCTGAAAAGATTTTAATATCTCTCATTTATATTTAATTACTGAAATACTCTTATTCATGTATTAATATTAAAGTCTTTTATTTTTTTTTTAAAAAAAAAGCTATCAAAATTCATTAATTTTGAACTAATTTTTGTAAAATGCAAAAAATTAATAGTATAAAGTTTATTCGCTAACTAAAGTACTAAACTTGATAATTTAAGGTACAAAATGCAAAATAGTGATAGTTCAGGAGTGCATATTACAATTACCCTATTACTCTCAAAAAAATAAATTTGTATTTGGATATTGGTATTAATTTGGCCTATACGGAGGAAGCACGCTCCGTATGAGAGCGTGAGGAGATTGGAATGGTACTTTTAAAGGATGAAAGTAATGACGAAAAATAACGCCCTGTTTGGTATCAAGAAACAAGTGAGGAAAAGAAAGTAATTCGTTTAGAAATACTTTAGTGTGTTTGGTTAGGTGGGAAAATGTTAAGGAAAGTCATTTTTACCTAAAATTTCTTTCCTCACCAAAATGGGAGGAAAGCTTAGAAAGTGATAAAAAAGAGATCCACATGCGGACCCCAAACGGGTTGACATGCTAAGCGGATCCTTTTAATAAAACCTTAAAACTAAAATTACCAAACGATCTCTGATAATATAATGTGCTCAAGATTTTTTAGTGTAACTTGGTCCGTCAATGAAATAACTCAAGATTGATGAGGGACACAAATGTTACAACTTTTTTTGATGGATATCAATAAAGTTGATTGACATGGCTCATCAATGCCTTTTACAATTAAAGAGTTATTTTTGTTCGAGATATTTTGCATATGATCTTATTGTAGTTTAATATTATGGTATTAAAGTAATTTAATGTATATAATAGAAAGTGTGTTGATACAAATATATGATTCTAATTAAATTTTCATTTGATATCTCTTTTTTTGGTCAAACTTCATTTAATATCTTATATTTTATGAGTCAATTCAAATAATACATTTTGATTACAATCCAAAATAAAGTAACTAAAAATCAGGTATTCAAGAAAGCAATCAAATAAAAATATTTTATAAACTCATTTTAATAGATTAGAATATTTAATTTGTTAATTTTCAAAATAAAAAGAATAAAAGAAAGATACATTCCATTTTTATTTATTTTTCAAAATCCATGAACCAAACACAATAATCACTTTCTTACTAGAAATTTTTTTCCTTTCTTTACTACTTTCCACCAGTAACCAAACTTGGTAGGGAATTTAGCATTTCTAAGGAATTTAATTTCTTTTCCCTTTCCCCTCCTCTTCTCGGTGAATTCCTGGAACCAAACGGGCCCTTGCAGAAAAAAAAAAAGTGCATATACAAAAAAAGAAAAGAGAAGTAAAAAAAGAAAATATTACATTAAGAACATGTTATGGTAACATTGACATCCATATGGAATGTCAAATATTATCCTATTTTTATAAGAAGCAAATGCATCTCCATTAAAAACAACAAGGTTATTACATACACTAATGGATTAGCTGTAGTCCAAGTTGATAATACAGACATTTTCCCACGTCTTGGTATGAGCAACTCATAAATATCTACAAGTAAATGTAGCTGAACAAAAGAAGGTCTAACAACTGAAGCTGAAAACCTTCCGTACAATTTTCGAAGAAATTCTAATACAAACACTAAAACTGAAAACCTTGCGTATAATTCTTGAGAGAGTTTCATTCAAAACATATTTTTTTTTTTTTAAAAAAAATGTTTATACGGAAGGTTACAGATTGACCCACTAAACGAAGACAACGACAATCAAACTTCAAATAATTAATTTTTTTGATAATTTAACAACCTTACTTACCATGTAATTTATTTATCATACAAATCAAACCCAGGTTGGTACAAACAAACCCCTGAAACTTCTTTAAATTAATCTAGCTCCAAGCTCAAGAACCATTCCCCAAATTAACGAATTTCAATTCTGTCTCTCGGTCATGAGTTCTCATCCTCCGAACACCAGTTGATAAAGCTCTTCCGCGTCTGAAACAAAAATTTCAAGCAATTAATGTTCTGTTTTGAAATTCAAAAAAAAAAAAAAAAAACAATTTATGATTAAAGTTATGTATCAAACGGATTCTATGTCACAAAATCTTTTATTTCACTTCTTATTTCACAAATTAATGAACTGCCAAAATTCATTTTCAATATAGTATAATTTTTAATAGAAGAATGGCGTACTTATAATAAGATAGGAAATAAAATTGAAGATCTTTAGCGAATTTTGACTTGGAGAATTCCATATTTGCACGCCATCAGCTATTGCTCCGAGCACAATTACAAAGTTCTGCGGACGTCCCAGTCCATATCCCCTCGTCGTATTAGACTGGCGGCGGCCCAGAGGATCCCTCGGCGTATTGGATTGACTGAGGACCGGAACATTTATATTCCTCGGTGACTCCCCAAAACGGTAAGATAAATTGAGAGTTCCGTAAATTCCTTCCGCATCATTTCTCAAGACATCGTAGACAACATTTTCACGTGCGAGTGCCTCCGCAAAAAGTCGGTTTAAAGGTATGCTAACTTCTCCAACATATTTATCTGGGAAAATAGTTCTTTTGCACCACAATTTGATGGAGTGTGTCCTCGGGGATTATGTATCGAATCTGGTAATTCCAACGAGGGTTGGTCAGATTTCTCTTGTCCACTGGAGTTTTCCATTTGGTTTCCGATGGGTTTCATTACTCATCGAAACCCTTGCATAAACCTTCATTTTCCCTACTTTTCGGACGTTGCCGAGATTACTGGCGGAAATTAGTGTGACTTGGAAACTCCTGTAGTCCCCCATTGTGGATGATAATATAATTTTGGCAGGGATCAAATGTTAATAATGTAGGAGTAAAATAAAATCTTGTTGCTACTAGTACTATACTTGGGTTTAAATTCTGGATGGCATAAAAACTACAATGTATAAATAGGCGAATGGATGTGAAAATTTTCAATACAAAACAAAACAATTTGAATTTGGACCAGTAGTACCACTCGATTAGTAGTATTGGGCCGTGTTATACAGTGTATGTGACATGTTATTGGACCCCAATTTAAATTTTGCGAGGATGTAAAGTCTAAAAGAGGGGTGGTTATGACACCCCATCCTACATCGATTATGACAGAGGATATTGTATTTTTATGACACTTTAGATTCTGAACTACTAACAACTTAGTTTAAATATTTTGTGCCCATAGTTTCAACTCAAAATTTATTGGGCTAGCCAAGGGTTCGAAGTGTTACAATTGATATTAGAGTGAATCTCGTGCAATCTTTTCATGGGGTGAGACTAGACGAATGGTGTTGGGCGCTATGCAGTGTATGTGACATGTTATTGCTATTATTGGGCTCCTGTTGGGTAGAATATTGATTAGGTTTTTTAAAATAATGAGCAAGTAATAAAAACCTTAATTATCCTAATCAACTCCCACACACTCGCAAGTGTATAAGGTGAGTTTGTATATAGTATGAGTAAAGATCGTTCCCACAAGGATTATTGGAACAATTTTTAGGTTCACAAGCCTATGTAGTAATTAGACGAAATAATCAAAGGTTTTTGACTAAACTTAAACTAAAATTAATTACGAAAAATTAAAATAAAGGCAATGATGTAAAATTCTAACATATGAAAAGGAATTAAATATAATCGTCTAAAAACCCTAATTTAATCTATCCTATTTGTAAGAATTTAATCAAGAACAAGAATTTAAATTAATCTACTTTATAAAATAATTAAAAACGATCCAATAAAACCCTAACTACTAAACTACGGAATCAATTAAGAATTTAAAGACAATAAAACAAGAACAATAATTAAATAAGAAGAAAGCAATAAGAACAAAAATTAAATGCATAAAAATAAATCAAACTCTGTAATTGCAACAAAAATAAATGTTGATGATCGCTGAATCTTGAATTCTTGACATGAGAATGAATTTCTAGTTCAAACAATTCAAAAAATCTACCCTATGACTAAATTATCGATCTAACAATGAAGAACTAAAAAAACTAAGAATGGTTGATGATTATGATGATTTCCTCCGCTTCTCTTGTTGTATTATCTAGATATTTTTAGGGTTTTGGGGCTCTAAAATGATAAGCACACAATTTCCCATGCAAACGGGCCCATGGAATGACTTTTCTTGCAAAATAAGCAACTTTATAAGACCTATCCGTCAATCGGCGCCTGGGCGTTGCACTTTCGTCACGCCTTGGCAAAACCAAAAAATGGAGTTTCTGGAGCTGGAGCCTAGGCGCTGCAATTCTGTAACGCCTGGGCGCTAGGGGTAGAAATAACTTCAATTTCCTCCTCAATTTTGACCATAATGTAGGTCAAATTTGGAAAAAATCAAAACATGAAAGTTGTAACACTATGTCTTAGTTTCCAAAACATCTTGAATCACCTCAATTAGAGGTGGACAAGAAAAGGTTAATATCAATCTACTAATTACTGTGTCAAATCATTTCCTTGTAGATATTTACTTCCAATTTTGTAATGACATAAATTGTTTGCGATCAATTTTTTTCTTCTTCACTTAAACCCTACAAAACTAAAATAAACCATTTTAGCTCATAATTCTTGCTCAAATTATATTAAAATAGAGGTAAAAAACACATAAAATATGCGACATTTACAAGCTTATCAGTCCCAACTTGGGCATTTGTAGAAGAGACAGCCTAAAGAAGGCGTGATGTGACGCATCTTCTCACATCGATCGTGGGAAGGGATATTTTATAGTTTGTAACACCTTAAGTTCTGAGCTACTAATAACTTGGTTTTTGATTTTTTGTTATTCCATCCACAAGTTATCCCAGGATTACTAATACCAATCCCTATAATTTTATTTTATCCCTTGCACATGTGATTAATTTAGTTAGTTGGGATAACAATCCCATATTAGAAAAACCAACCAAAAATAAAAAATCATGAGATTACTACGCAATCCCACATCATCCTATAAACCAAACGAATCCTTTGGGTATTACTTTTAACTATTGAATCAGAATTGAATCTAATTCTAAGGGGCCCAATTCGATAACTTCAATTCTTTTCTTGGGCCTAATATTTCTAATTCTGATTCTGTGCCAATCCGGGTCGAGGTGAGATCTTAGATGGGTTAACTTAAGAAAATGGGTCTTGAATAAAAGAGCGTAAAACATAAATAGTCCTTTTCTTCTCTACCTTGGTAGACCTCTACAATTACCACCTTTGCCTTCGTCCTTCACTCCTAGCATTTTTCTACAATTCAAATCATCCTAACACAAATCTTTGAGACTCAGAAATCTAGATAGGTGCCAAAGCACTCTTACTTGGTCTAGAGGGTCCTCTCTCATTCCAGCTGTTAATAGTGCCCAGTTGGGCCTCTCCTTGTATCCCCTTGTAGGGTAGGTTAGGTTAGCGTATTTTTTCTTTGACAAAAAAAAAAAAAAAACAAAGAAATCTCCCAGACTCAAAAATGGTCTCATTAGATCTAAGGTTCGATTCATATCGAACCAGCAAATCTAGAGTTTTGAAACCTTTTAGTTTGTTCTCAGGTACGATTCTTCATTATCAATAATAACTAAAGAGTTTATTCAGTAGTGGAAGTTTGCTTGGAGTATATGCATTAATAAATTAGCAAATTGAAATAAAAAATGTACTTTTTAAAAAAAATATATATTTACCATTCTTCCATTCTATCTATCGATTCTACTTTATTTGTTTTAATTTTCAAGTCTTGTATAATTTCTTGGTGCAAGTTTTAGTTTTAGTTTATTCTTGTTGTTCTTTTTTTTTTTTGGGTTGTTTTAGTTTTTTTTTTCCTTTGGCATGATTTCATGCATCGGCGAGGCTGCGTGCAGGCCTGGCCCCAAACAGCCTGCACGTTGGCTAGGCAGACTACCCGTCGGCAAGGCAGTGTGCAAGTTTGGCAAACGGAGGTGGGCTACCTTGAGCCATTGGCGTGCAAAGTGTTCCAAACCATACCTTGGTGTCTCGGAAGTCCTTAGAGAAGATTTGGCATCGATTGGAGTAGATTCAATGGGGTCTCGAGTGGCCAGAACGGTTGTACTGATTTTCAATATATTGGTGTCTATTGCTATCACTTGGGATTTTTTTTCCAAGCCTTATATAGGGAAGGTATGCTCACTCCATTTCCTGAGTGGCGGTTGGGCTTGGCCACCAGGCAGGTTGGGTGGCTGGTGGGGAGTGCTGGGAACCCTCCCCCATGTCTTAGGAGTGCTAGACATGGTCGTGTTGGCTTCGGGGACGGATGTTGGCAAATGTTGGTGTTGGACAGCCCACGGGCACGATCGAGTTGGGAAACGTTGGCAGTGTTGCACAGTAGGCAAGTGCATAGACCGTTGGTTAGCTGAGCATGGAAGATTGAGTTCCTTAGCATTGGCTAGTTGCGTTGGCATCTTGGCAAGGTCTGTACAAGGCGTGGACCGTGTGCTTAAGGCTGGAAATCTGCTGGGCAAGCCCCGGGTGGTTACCCGGTTACAGCAGCCCCAATAGCACTGTGGGGAGACACTGGGTGGACAGTTAGGCTGCCATAACGTCCCACGACCCGTGTCTCTTGTTAGTGCTATTAGTGGCCAACGATTAGGCCTTGTCAACCATCCCCTATGCCCCTTTGAATAGCCGGTAGTCAGCAACCAAGGCAGAGGATGTGAGGACATTAGAGAGAGACCTTGGCTTTGTGCTGCACACCGGGTGTTTGAGAAAAGTCCCTGTTGTATATTTTGTGCGGAAGTGATACAAAGGTTGGCCGTTTTGGCTGTAATCGGCTTGTTGTGTGTTTCATTTTTCTTATGTTTTCATTGTTGCCTAATGTGCTGTGTGCAATCCTAAGTGAGTTGGCTGACTAGCTAGTATGCTAGGCCATCACAATTCCGTTTGCTTGAGTTGCGCTACGTGTTTGTAGAACTGTTTTGTGACGAAGGTAGGTATTTCGGTTTGGTCAGTTAATGGAAGTGACCAGCATGGCAATTATGGTGAAGGCTCTCTTTTTGGAATTTTGGTAGTATTAGAAAATTCATAACTAGAAATGCAAAAAATTTGGTAGCTATTTTATTCATCATAACTTCTTGCTCACCAAATCAGGATCCTTGAAGATTCAGTTGAAGTTGATTCCATAAGATTCCCAAAAATGGTTATTGGTTTCTAGTGTTTTATGTTCTTAGTTTGCCATGCTTTCTGAGATCTACTTTGTTTTGTAATATTTAGATTGATTAAACACATTGGAATGTAAATAATGAATAGTTATTATTTAGAGAAACTATTTATATACTGGGAATAATATTCCAAAATAAATATTAAACATTGAAAATTCATTTTGTTTAAAGTATATTAAAATTTTGGACTACATTTAAGTTTTTGGCGGTAAATAATAGGGGTGTTCAAAGAAACCCGATAAAATGAAATAATCGACAGTACCGATGTAGATTCTTAGATAAATAACCGTAATTGAACCGTTATATATATGTCGGTTCAGATAACGGTTTGAATATCTAAGGGATCGATTTGGGTAGCGGTTTACATTTTTTTGAACTGGCGGTTATCCAAATCGATCCATATGTAGGGGTATTTTTGTAATTTTACAAAATAGGTCTAATGTCAAAGGACTTTTATATAATTTTTCAATAATTTCTCGGCTCTATTTCTATATACAAGGACATTTATGTCATTAGTAGTTGAAATTTTTTCTTTTATTGAAAAATTGATGACGAAGTACAAAATTGTAGGTTCGGGTACTCGTAGCTCCGAACTAATTCTAACAGGTAACTGGTTGGTCGGTTACCCTATTAATATGGACCGGATACGGTTCAAATTTTTTGAACCGGTTTAACTGGTTCGAATATTTCTAGGGTTATATGGACCGGGTAACCAGTTCATGAACACTCCTAGTAAATGACTATGGGATGATGTGATGTTCAATAGTCCATTGGATTATATACCGCGTAGTTCTAAAGTTTTCTTTCACAGGTTCGCTAGGCTTGACCTATTTTTTTAATCATTTTTGGGTATTATATACACTCGAATCATAGCCATGACCAGTTTTCAATTCAAGCGTTTGAATTGATCTGTCTGGTATGAGTTTCAAAACACTAGAATTCGATGTCCGATCAAAGACATTTTGAATTCATAGTCATTAATTAGCCACTATTTTAAACAATTGATAGATATAGTTTGGTCTTTCTCATCATTTGACAATCCGAATATCATAATATATCATAACCTTTTAGTCTATTATACTATGTTGTATTTTATTTTAATTTTTAATTTTAAAAGGCTAACGTTCATTCTGTATTATAACTTTATGTGATTAAATAAACGTGGACGTTCAAATAATTAGCTGGTTAAATTGTTCAATTTTGTTATTAAAAATATCTAAAGAATATGATCAATTGAAAAAAAGATCAATATCGCTTAATTTGGGAATCTGAGAAAAAATGAATAGTAAAGAATTTGGAGGATGTAAATAAAATCTAGTGTAAATAATGAATAAAACAAAATATGAATAGTGTGAAATATTATTTGGTAAAGTTATTTGCTGACCAAATAGCCTTTATCATTGACCAAATAATATTTGGCAAATAATGCCTATTATTTGTAATCTAAACGGAGTGAGTTCAAGTTTGTGTTTATGTGTAGGAGAGAATGAATGTCTAGTATACAAGTCTGTGTATATGTATGAGAGACAGTGAACATACTGTATGCAAGTGTGTGATTGTGAGTATGTTTGTTTATGTGAAAGAGTGTATGAAAGTGAAAAGAAAAATTGGGTGAAGTTTGCTATACTTTTCACATTTTTAAAATTCAGCAAATTATGTGATTGACTTTTCATTTAAAATTTTATATAGAATTTAAGTGATACTTAATATATTAAGAAGTGGAAAAATTTTGTTACTAAACACATTTAATGCAAAAAGTATTTGATGAATTAAGTTTAAACATTTAATGGGTTATCAAACACTCATCTATCCAACTGGGAAAAGTCAAGATTGCAGTGAGTGATGATTTGAAGTATATATCAGTGTTAAAGTAATTGAGATAATTAATTCTACATTATATTTTAGTGGTTTCAACTTTCAAGCTATATGTACAAACTGTAAGAAAGTAAATCATGCAATATATAGTAAAATTTAAAATTTTTACTTTCTATCATGGATAACCTTGAACAATTTATGCGTAGTAAAAGAGGAGTATAGAGATTATACCTTAAAACTGTTGTCAAATCTATAATCTGTTAGAGACATCGATCCATAAGTTGTACAAATATCCGGCCTCTAATGATATTCACACAAATAATTATTTCGGGATCCTCACAAGATTGTGGTGGCTCCTCAATATTTTTCAAACGTTTTTTTCTTTTCTTTTCCCCGTGAAACTATTCACGACTCTTAGACTTTTGGGGGGGCTTGGGATTGTCTCATATATATATATATATATATATATGTGTATATATATATATATATATGTGTGTGTATATATATATATATATATATATATGTATATAATATTAACCCTAGGAACTTATGTGTTGTTACGCATTGGCCCATGACATTTATGACTTATTATAATTAAGTTTCAAAAGTTAATTTATCTCATAAATTAACCCATAAGGGTCTCGTACTTATCATATAAACAATTTAATCCCAGAGTAATTATCTTAAATTGTGTGACCCTTTAGGTTCCCATTCATGTTGGTAATAAGTATATATTATAATCTTAAACTAATTAGGATTAGATGAAATATAATCAAAAAATAATTTGGATTAGATAAATTAAACAATTTTGATTTATCATTAATTCACTAATTATTGTATTAATTTACACTTATAGATCTAGATTGGCTTCTAGCAAAGCATCATGATCACCCAAGTATTGAGATATGTTAATTCATTCGACTTCACCTATTTCTGATTTAGTTACCGTATAATTATTATCCTTTCATCATACTATATCCTAATTAGTTGAAGATTACAAATACCAACACTTATTATACTAATCAATTTACTTCTTTCCAAAATACAACTCACTTGAAATAGAATTTAAGACGCTCTTAATTCTATTTTCACTTTGCGCAAAAATTTCTAAATCGTATTTCAAGAGATGACCATACTGAGATATATACTCTCTCATTATAAGGAGTTATCTATTTATGATTCACTCTATATCCGCACTCTACAGTATATGTGACTCCTTAAGAGTAACAACTAATAGAGCCCAATTATAGAAATCCACAATCAAAATAAACAGTTGATCTCAAGTCCAAGGATCATCACACTACTATCACAAAGAGATTAATTCACTGGTATTCGATGATATCCATTTGTGTGGAATACTCATGGCAGGTCAATTCAAGGCATTTATTCTCAATAAACATCCATATACAACCATGTACTAATCTACTCGTGTCAAACACTATAATTAGTAATATATACGAATAAAATATAACTATTTAGAGAAACACATCATCATAACTATTTATGATTTCTCATATATATATATATATATATATATATGTATACATATATATATGTATATATATATATATATGTATACATATATATGTACATATATTTATGTATACATATATTGTTTTTGTAGAATTTAGAATTTCATCTTTCTGTTGAGATGAAATTCTAAATTCTACAAAAATAATTACAGAAATTAAATACATCTGTTTATGTAGCACTCAGAGATGCTAGATTTAATAGATTTAATGATTCATTATTAGGACTAATAGAATCTTCTTTATGCAATTGACCAATATATTTTGATAGTTTTCCAAATTTCCCAGTCTCTCTAACTGATAGAAATTTAGTTGATATATAGATAACATTAAATATACAAACTAAAGGTTATGATATGAAACTTGGTACTGAAAACATATGTGTTACATATAGAATATATTATAAACTGATGAATACTTTGAGTCATGGAGCATCCGAAATAAAGATAGATAAAAGTGGTCATAGTAGAAAAGGTACAACACCTATTATAGAAACAAATCTCACTAGATCTAATTTAGAATTACCCACTATAATAGATTGGAATGAAGTAAATATTCCAAATCAATGGATATTTGAAAAACAAAAATTACAAATCCAACAATTCCAAAACCTATATCATTAGCCCAAATAGAAGAAAGTTCATCTGGATCAGTATTTATAGTGTTTTCAAAAAGACATTCAACATCTTTAATTTCAGATAATTCCTTGGATAATCCTTATATATCTAGGCCAAGTTCATCCACATCCATTAGAAAAGATGAAGATATTCCTTTAAAATTTGTAGGTCTTCAAGAGAAAAATCAAACTATGCAAATGTGTATAGAGTACATAAATTTTGAAAAAGAGACAGTTGTTGGATCAGAAATAGGATATCATGTAGAACATCCATAATCTACAACATCATATGGAGTTTCCGTTATAATAAAAGATATATTATCTGTGAAGAATTAAAAGAAATTTCAAAATAAGCAGTGAAAGATTTTAATCAAGAAATATATAATAATTTTAGAAAATTGGTTTTTAAAAATTATTCCAAACAACAAAAGGAAATTCAAAATAATTTTTATGATTTTGTAAGAAGAACTACATGTTATATAGAATTTTTTAAATGGTTTTATATTGAATATAGAGTTTCATTAATAGATCAAGAAAAGGATATTTTAGTCTTAGAAAATACATATACTGATTATGTATTAAACGAAAAAGATTCTACTGGCAATTATAAAACTCATAGATCCATACATCCATCTTTATCAAATGCTATAAGATTAGGTAATGAAGGAGGTTTAGCCACGGCTTTTATTCATCAAGATCGTGCCAATCTAGGAAAGTATAACACAACAAAATAATTTTATGTCTTTAAGTTTACATACTATATCAAAACAATTAGAAGAAGTATGCACACAGGCACATAATTTCAAAAATATAGAAAATAAAATTGATAACATTATTAATAAAATTAATATTAATACACAATACTTTAATTATGGAAAACTACCAGACAAAGATGAAAATATGTTTTGTATTCCAGTTATATCATCTACTAATAATATAATACCATCTATTATTAGACCAACAGAAGCACCCTTACCATCAGGAGCATTTAATACAGATAAAGAAGAATGCCTTTTAAAACTTGAAAAAACTTTAGGAGAATTAAAAATAAATACATTAACTGAAGAACAAAATTCAGATCAAGAACAAGTAAAATTAAATTTAACAGAAGAATCTGATGAAGATATGTATGAAGAAATGAAAGAAAATAAGAATATAGAAGATTTAATAGAAATGTTTGAAAATAGTAATAATTTGAAAGACAATTATTTGCAATAAAAAGAAAATATAATAATATGAAAATCCTAAACAAATCGGAGGAGAATATCCTAAAAGAGATAGCTATTATCAAAGACCTCGTCCTCAAGATTTAGAATTAGAAACAAGTGTTCAAATGGACAACTTAAATCATAGTTCAATATATGAATGGAAAATTGATGGTCGTAGTCCACATCAAACAATGACAGTATTAAAAAAGATAATGATGTATATTAATCAACATAAAGCTAAAGGAACTAAAGAATAAGATGATGTTTATATAGTAATAAATGGATTTATAGGTGTATTAGATGGATGGCGGAATAATTATTTAACATCTTAACAGAGAAATGAAATTCTAAATTCTTCAAAAACAATTACAGAAATTAAGCATGAAGGCATATCCACTAGTCAACATATTACCACTATTCCCAATATGGCTTTATCTTTAATTACTAGTATTTTTTGTCTCTGTCTCTTATACACATTTAGATGTGTATAACAGTATTAAAAAAGAATTTTTAATGAATTTAATAAGATGTCCAGAATTATGGATCGTATTGATTGTAGTTCACATTTCTGGAAAGAAAAATTTATTTTTGGATTACCAATTTATTTGCACAAAGAATTTTTACTACATTAAAAAATTATCATGGTGGTCATACTATTCCTGATGATAGAATTTCTTATGGAGATATTATATCAGTTTGCATAGAAGAAGGATTAAAATTATTTAATGATATAAAATTAAAAGCACAAATAAAGCAAAATAAACAAAGAACAGAATTAGGTGATTTTTGTGCACAATTTGTTGTCAAAGAACCAGGTGTCGCACCCTCCCACAACCCGCAGTCTGGCCGGCACCTTTGGGACCGGCACCGTCACCAATGTGGCGCTCGTGGAATAGGTGATTAAATGCTTAAATCCTATTTACTATTTACAAACATAAATTACCTACTTACTATTACCAATTTAAATGAATCACTTATTTACTATTAAATAACGGGGCTTTTAAATGCGACTATGAATTGTACAAAAATAATCTAAGCTAGGGAACACAGGATTGGAGTCGCCACCCATTGTGTTGGTGCGCCGGGACATAAAAATACATCAAAATTTAAAGAAAAAATAAACCCTAGTCTAGATTGACTCCTGGTCGACGTAATTCAAAAAACATGAGTTCGGGAATCCTGTTGTAAAATGGGACAGGTTTTTGATAGATTTGAATTTCCCTCGGCACCCACTTTACCAGGCGTTGGACCAGTTGCATGATTTTATCTCGTTTCCCTTTTCAATTTTAGTATTCATTATTACTGACTTTGTAGCGTACGTGTGCTTGAGATAGTTTAAAAGTAATAAAATATGTACATATTAATGAGGAAATGAAAATAAATGGTAAATAATAGCATTGGCAGGTAAATTTAGCCTGGGGTCCAATTTAAAGTCGCACACATTTAGCTTGTAGTGCCCTTTAACTCCCAAGGGGCAAAACAGTCGTTTGTGATGCACGCCAGAGTTTACTTCTAGCCCGATTTTATATTATTGATACAGTTATTAAGTCATGGACTAGTAATTAAGTTTGATTCAAATATTTAATGTCCAGTCGTGCAACTAAACAAGATTTGTGAAAAGAGTAAATTCACATCATTTAACAAGTAAGAAAAAGCATAAATATTATATCGAGACCAACAAACATAAAAAATAAAGCACAAATCATCACAAAAGAAACTAATCAAAAAATATGTGCAAAATCAGAGCATATTTACAATTTAATACTCATAAGGGCAAAAAGGTAATTTCACAATCAAAGGGTAATTAAACATACTAAAATGTCAAACAAAAATCAAATTAAAGTTTGGTGGTTATTGTCATTAAAAATGTAATTTAGAAGAAATTTAAAAAATAATAAATAAAAAAAAATGAAAATTAAGTCATAAATAATGTAAAAATAGTAAGATAAGCATTTTGTCACCAAAACAATCGATTCAAAAGCTCATTTAACTCACCTCAACCTCAAGAATGTGGTAGATGTGGTTATGCTTGGCTTGGAGTGCGTTTGAGCCAAATTTGCTTTCGGCACCTCCAAGCTTCCGGTTGATGAACCGACCTTCTTCCACCACGTTTTTCACCCACCAGATGAACGATTTTGCTTGATCTTTACAATCTAGATGTTGTAGTCCCAGGTACCCTATACTCAACTCTTTTTTGAGTTTAGTCTAATTCCTCATTGATAGCTTGAAATATTGGCTCAAAGTTGGCTGTCTGGAAAATTTTCCAGACCTAGAAAAATCTCTTTTTTTTCTTCAGATTTTCTTGGCCACCAGCCTGATTATGCCACGTTTTTTACCCTCAAAATGAATGATTTTGCTTGATATTTACAATGATAAGTTGTAGTTCCAGGTACCCTCTATAACTTTTCTTGTTTGAGTTTAGTCTAATTGCTTTTCGATCGTTTGGAATTTTCGCTCAAAGTTGGCTGTCTGAAAAATTTTCCAGACTTAGAAAATTTCTCTTTTTTTCTATAGATTGTCTAAGCCACCAGCCTGATTCTACCACATTTTTGACCCTCCAAATGAATGAATTTGCTTGAGCTTTTCATCAAAGAGAAGTTGTAGTTCCAGGTACTCTCTACAACTTTTCTTCTTTGAGTTTAGTCTAATTACTTTTCTATCGTTTGAAATTTTCGGTCAAAGTTGGCTGTTTGGAAAATTTTCCAGGCTTGGGAAAAATTTCTCTCTTTTCTTTTCTGCAGAAATTTCGTCCCCTCCTCTTTAGACTGATTTTTTTGCTCTTTAAAGAGGTGGATTGAGTGTAAAAATGGTCAAAGACCATTCTTTGTCATGTTGGGAGTATGGGGCATCTGAAATTTGGTAAGAGATGGGTGAAAAAATGCAGAGAAAAATGTGGCCAAAACAACTCAGAAATACATTTTTTTTTTTTTTTGAAAAATCTAGAAAACTTAAGAATATCTTAATACACATCTTTTTGTATTTCAAAAATGCATAAAACACATAATAATTAAACACCATAACACAAATTAAGAGGGAATTAAAGGATAAATTAAGAGGAAATCAAAGAGCAGGTTAAAAAGAAATTAAAAAGAAAATTGAGAGTCAAATTAAAAGGAAAATAGGGGAGAATTTAAGGGACAAAAATAATATAATTACACCAGGAATACCATATCATAAACCAAAAGCAAAAACAAAAGTAAAGAAATTCTGAAAAAATAGACAAAAACCAAAAAATATTACATATCCATCATATCCAAAGAAAAATAGGAAAAAAAATTTTAATTGAAAAAGAATAGAAAATAGAAAAACTGATAAAGAAGTTAAGCAATGGATAAAAGCAAATATTACTTGTAGAAAATGTGGTAAGAAAGGTCATTATGCAAATCAATGTAAGTCAAAAACTACTACCAGTCTTTTAGAGAAAATAAATAATTTATCTATAAATGATGAAGAAAAAGAAGATATTATAGCAACTATATTAAATAATTATTCAGAATCTGAAACAGAAGATAGTATAGATGAAATAAATTCTGATTCATCTGATAATGATTGCATATGTCATGATATATTTACACTAACTGAAAGTCAAAATATGTTTTTTGAATGAATACAAATAGAATATACAAGATAAAGAATTAAAAAGACAATATTTAGAACAGTATAAAGAAATTTTAGTAAATGAAAAAGTTAAAGAAAAAGAAGAGAAATATTCATCACTTCCTCAAAATTTCAAAGAAAAGATGATTACTTTAGAACAATCATTTTCTATGAAAGAAGTCATAAATGAAGTAGAGAACTATGTTATATAATAAACTTGTCACCATACAAATTTTAAAACAAGAAATCAATCAATTAAAAGAAGAAATAAAACATTTAAATAAAATATTAAATCTTTTAGAATTACAATTTAACACAAAAAAATCAACAAAAAAAAAAAAATAAAGAAATAGCTTCTACATCACAATTAATAGTTGACCTAGAAATTATAAATCAATAAAATCAAAATAATCAATTCCTTTGTCTTCAACCAATATATTTATCTCAAAAATATTATATATATATTACTTTGGTAATTAATGATTATAAATTTTCAGCTATAGCAATGATAGATTCAGGAGCTGAGATCTATTTGTAGTATGAGAGAAGGACTAATACCTTCTAGATTTTTTTGAAAAAACTTCTACTATTCTAAGAGCAGCTGAAGGATAAAAAATTAAAGTTAAATATAAACTTTCAAAAGTGTGTATATTTTCTCAAGAAAATAATTATATTTGTTTACCATTTGTTCTAACAAAAAATATTCAAGAACATGTAATTCTAGGAACACCATTTATTGTTCAAATGCATCTATATTATTTTGATGGAAAAATAATTTCAAATAAAGAGAAAATTTTGACATATAATTTTGTTAGCACCGAAAAACCACATAATCTAAATACTTTTTCTATAAATTCTATAAAAGAAAATATAAATTTAAAAACACAACAAATTGAGTTTTTACAAAATGAAATAAAGGAGAAAACTATAGAAGAACAATTAAAATTACCAGAAATACAAGTAAAATTAAAACAAATAGATGATAAAATAATTTCACAAATTTATAGTGATCTGCCAACAGCATTTTGGCATAGCAAAAAAATATGTGGTATATTTACCTTATGAAAAGGATTTTAATGAGAAAAATATACCAATTAAAGCAAGACCATCTTACATGAATAAAGAAATGATTGAATATTGCAAAAAAGAAATAAATGATTTATTAAATAAAAATATAATAAGAAAATCATCTTTCCCATGGGGTTGTTCTATATTTTATGTAAGTGAGAATTCAGAAATTGAAAAAGGAACACCTAGATTAGTTATAAATTATAAACCTTTAAACAAAGTTTTACAATGGATTAGGTATCCTATTCCTAATAGAAATGATCTTTTAAATAGAATGATAAATTCTCAAATATATTCAAATTTTGATTTAAAATCAGGTTGCTGGCAAATTCATATTGCAGAAGAAGATAGATACAAAGACTGCATTTACAGTTCTATTTGGACATTATGAATGGAATGTTATGCCTTTTGGATTAAAAAATGCACCATCTGAATTTTAAAATATAATGAATGATATATTTTCTTCATTAATTATTCATTTATTATAGTATACATTGAAGATATCTTAATATTCTCTAAAAACATATATTAACATTTTAAACATATAAATATTTTTATTAGTATTGCACTAAAAATGGTAAAGTAGTATCTGTAAAAAAGATAATTTTATTTCAAACTCAAATTAGATTTTTAGTATATAATTTAGATAAAGGATATATTACACCCATAGCAAGATCTATAGAATTTGCTGATGAGTTTCCAAATGAAATTAAAGATAGAACTCAATTACAAAGATTTTTAGACAATTTGAATTATATTGGTGAATACAATCAACTTTAACATCAAGATTGTATAAGTTATTATATGAAAGATTAAAAAAGAATCCTCCAGCTTGGACTGATAAACATACTGAAGCTGTTAAACGCATAAAACAAAAGGTTAAACATTTACCACTTTTAAATCTTGCAAATCATATATGGTTTAAGATAATTGAAATTGACGCTTCTGATTATAGAGGAATACTTAAATAGTTAAATCCCCATTTATATATACTAATAAAGAACAATTAGTAAGATATACATCTGGTGTTTGGAATAAAGCACAACAAAATTATGCAACAATTAAAAAAGAAATATTAAGTATAGTTCTATGTGTTACAAAATTTTATGATGATCTGTTAAATCAAAAATTTCTTATAAGAATAGATTGTTCCGCAGCAAAACAAGTTTTAGAAAAAGATGTTAAAAATATTGCACCAAAACAACTATTTGCAAGATGACAATCTATTTTATCTATCTTTGATTTTGATATTGAATATATTACAGGTGAAACTAATTCTCTTCCTGATTTTTTAACCAGAGAATTTATTGCAGGTTCATTTAAAGAAGCCTGATGGCCTATGAAGCTAGCTCATCTAATAGTAAAAATGAGATTATAATAGAAGTAGGAAAGAAATATCCACCTATAAAAGATAAAATCAATAAAAAAGGACGCAAATTAATATTAACATATAAAGATAAACTTCCTAGATTAGACTATAGAAATTTAGAATTTCCGCAATTCAAAATCCATATTATCAAAATTATTTTCGATCGAGAATAATTTTAGCAAAGAACAAAAAACAAAATATAAGAAAAGAAATAATAGACTTAGAATATGAATTACATTATAAATTAGAAAAAAAAATCCATTATGGATATCTGCTATATTACAACAAAAAAAATCAATAGATATAATGAAGAACAAAGAGAAATAGAATATTTCACAAAGGCTTATCACCTCAGAATAAAACAATTATATGAATTGTCAATTTAACTACTGCAAGAATGAATTAATCTAGAGGACGAGGGGGAGCATTTTCTCCTGGTGAACGAGGTAGAGGAGCATCTTCCTGTTCAAAACCTCCTATACATATGTATAATAATATTTTAGAAGAAGCATCTTCTTTAGCAGAAGCATCTTCTGCAAATATTGAGAATATTGGGATGGGTTATACACCTATGGGCCATAATTTTCCTCCATTAACTTCAAATTTCTCTTATAAGAAAATATTTCATCAAACTCCATCACTCTTCATTTCATCAAACCCCATCTTCTTCAAATTCCAATATGATATCATTGGAAAATATACCTCAGAATGCTCAAAATCAATTTATACCTATTGGAAGAAAACTTCATGTTATCAATATTGATATTGATGAAATTCCAAAAAATCCATATACACTTATTCAGCAAAAATATGCCCCAAATTTCTTCAGATATTACTATTTTCCATCCGGATATCCTGTAAAACCCAGCCTAGTGTATGCAAGTTTCCTTCAATTCATAAAAATGTATGAGAAAATTGTTGTTACTATTATACATAATCAAAAAGAAAATTGGACTCCTACAGTTGAGGATTACCTTCAAATAAAATTTTCAAAAATTGTTATTCACCAAATTCTTACTATTAAAGACATGGGAAATAGCAACATTAGCTGTCAGGTTTATTTCAAATTTCAACAATAAAGAATATAATTTTACATATTATGATTTAATTTCCTCCTTTTACAATACATTTTATTTTCAAAATGATAAACATTTCACACATACTTATTGGATCCATTTAGAACTATCAATTCTTGACAAGAAAAAAGATCTACCAACATGGTTTTATCATTGGTTTCAAAATTTTTCAATGCCCATAGAAATTTTCCCAAAATATGTTCAAGATGCTTTCCAGAGATTTAAACAAATTTATGCAAAGGAGTTTCCACCAGAAGATATACCCAAAAGAGACATTTGTCATTTTATGATCACGTCCAACATACCATGGTGTCTATTTTGGAGATTAGAAATAAGATTCTGCCCCACAAATGGATTACCACAAATAAGAAAATCATTTCAATGTAAATGGTGGGTTAAATGTGCACCAATTGATTTCAGTACAATCAACATGAATGTCCAAATTCCTCAAATCAAGCCAAGACAAGATGAAACATCACCATCTACCCCAACATCAAAATTGGAAACAACAAATATAAATGATTTCATTGCCGTAATGGTCAGCAACAGATTGAAGTCCTCCATGCTGCTAGACAAAAATTTGATAGTCCATTAACCATAAAAAATAAAAGCAAAGATAAAAATAATTTGAAGGAAGAAACAGCCATATCATGTATAGAAAATCCATTTCAAATACTACAAGATTCTCAAGATCCCGATGAACAAGAAAAAATTGATATTAAAGATTTACTCAAAAAAGCAGAAGAATTGACAAATATTGCAAGATCTCAAGAAAAAAATTTGAAAATTATTGCCAAGAAAAAACTATTCACAGATGAAGAAATGGGAGCCAGTCTAGAAGCATCTTCTGACTCATCAAAACCACAAACTACAAAGAAAAAAGGAAAAGACAAAAAGAAGAAATGATGTCAGCATCTGCATCAGCAATAATATGTCATCAAACAAATGATTGTAATAGTTTGCAATAGTTATCTCAAAACTCTATATAAATAGCATTGTATTCTCAAAGAGAAAGGAACCGATTTTTAGAACCTCTATTTTCCTCTTTCTACTCTTTTGTAAATTTTCTCTCTCCAATAAAATCTCTTTCTTTCACTTGTAGTTGATCTTGTTCACAAACTCAACTCTTATTGTGCAAGACTTGGCATCAAAATCTTTGGTATAAAAAACAAGTAAGTTTCAAGTCCTTTTATTTAACCTTTTTGTATATATTTTTATATATCCTGGGTTATTTTTGGTATCAAAGCCATGGAAGCTTAAATTAATTTCTAAGGATTAGTTTTGATCAAATATTATTCATAATATAGGTTGATATTAATACCAAATCTAAACAATAGGATCTATGATTTCAGGAATAATGAATATTTTTATGTTCTTCACAATAAGACGTTAGTTAATAGATTTTTTTAATTACCATAAGAATTATAATTTATTTGTGGGTCGACACTCAAATCGCTGAGGGCTGTAAATCCGGTAACTGGAGATGTGTAAATCCAGCGTTGGCCTGTTGAAAGTTGACAGTCGAGCACATAAATTATAAACTCTTATAATAATAAAAGATCTATTGAGTAATTAGTCAATACGTGAAGAAAGTTGAAAATATTCACTGAACATAATTTGGAATCATATTGTTCAATAAGTTTAGATCAAGGTAAGAATATGAGCACTTATGATGAGTTTTATTTGTTTAAAGCTAATTCTTAGATTTAAAAAACTTCCAAGATTTTATTTGCTTATTATGTCTTTGTTGAGATCTGCATCTATTTCATCACCTATATATACAAAAAATGAAGAAAGAATAGAACTTACAGATATTGAAAAAGGTTTACAAAATTGGAGCTTGCCAAAAAAAAAAAAAGAATCTGATATTTATAAAAAAGAATTTTCTAGTATATTTAAATTTAAATCTTAATTCTATTTTCACTTTGCTCAAAGATTTTTGAATCGTATTTCAAGAAGTGACCATACTAAGATATATACTCTCTCATTATAAGGAGTTATCTTTTTATGATTTACCCTATATCCGAACTCTACAGTATATGTGACTCCTTAAGAGTAACAACTAATAGAGTCAAAGTATAGAAATCCACAATCAAAATAAACTCTTGATCTCAAGTCTTCAAGGATCATCACACTCCTATCACAAAGAAATTAATTCATTGGCATTCGATGATAATCCCTGTGGAATACTCATAGCAGATCAATCCGATGCATTTAATCTCAATAAGCATCCATATACAACCATGTACTAATCTACTCGTGTCAAACACTATAATTAGCAATATTTACTAATAAAATATAACTATTTAGAGAAACACATCATCATAACTATTTATGATTTCGAAAACATATATATATATATATATATATATATATATATATACGTATGTGTATATATCAAACACTATAATTAGTAATATTTATGAATAAAATACAGATATTTAGAGAAACACATCAACTATTCATGATTTCTCATACATACACACACACACACACACACATATATATATATGTATGTATGTATGTATGTATGTATGTATGTATGTATACATATATTGTTTTTGTAGAATTTAGAATTTCATCTCTCTGTTGAGATGAAATTCAAAATTCTACAAAAACAGTTATACAAAAATTAAATACATCTGTTTGTGTAGTACTCAGAAATGCTAGATTTAATAGATTTAATGATTCATTATTAGGACTAATAGAATCTTCTTTATGTAATGGACCAATATATTTTGATAGTTTCCCAAATTTCTCAGTCTCTCTAACAGATAGAAATTTGGTTGATATATTAACATTAAATATACAAACTAAAGATTATGATATGAAACCTGGTATTGAAAACATATCTGTTACATGTAGAATATATTATAAACTGATGAATACTTTGAGTCCTGGAGCATTCGAAATAAAGATAGATAAAAGTGGTCATAATAGAAAAGATACAACACCCATTATAGAAACAAATCTCACTAGATCTAATTTAGAATTACCCACTATAATAGATTGGAATGAAGTAAATATTCCAAATCAATGGATATTTGAAAAAAAAAAATTACAAATCCAACAATTCCAAAACCTATATCATTAGCCCAAATAGAAAAAAGTCCATCTGGATCAGTATTTAAGAGAATAATGTTTTCAAAAAGACATTCAACATCTTCAATTTCAGATAATTCCTTGGATAATCCTTATATATCTAGGCCAAGTTCATCCACATCCTTTAGAAAAGATGAAGATTTTCCTTTAAAATTTGTAGGTCTTTAAGAGAAAAATCAAACTATGCATGGGATGTATACCATAAATTCTGAAAAAGAATCAGATGTTGGATACAGAAATTGGATATCAAGTAGAACATCCATAATCTACAACATCGAGGGAGTTTCTGTTATAATAAAAGATATATTATCTGACGAAAAATTAAAAGAAATTTCAAAACAAGCAGTTAAAGATTTTGATCAAAAAAAATATAATAATTTTAGACAATGTTTTTTTAAAAATTATTCTATTAAACAACAAAAGGAAATTCAAGATAATTATTATGATTTTATAAGAAGAACTACATGTTATGTAGAATTTTTTAAATGGTTTTATATTGAATATAGAGTTTCATTAATAGATCAAGAAAAGGATATTTTAAGTCATATAATTGGTACATATACTGATGATGTATTAATAATGGCTAATTCTGCTAGCAATTATAAAACTCATAGACCTATGCATCCACCTTTATCAAATGCTATAAGATTAGGTAATGTAGGAGCTTTAGCCACGGCTTTTATTCATCAAGATCGTGCCAATATAGGAAATATAACACAACAAAATAATTTTATGTACTTAAGTTTACATACTATATCAAAACAATTAGAAGAAGTATGCACACAGGCACATAATCTTAAAAACATAGAAAATAAAATTGATAACATTATTAATAAAATTAATATTAATACACAATACTTTAATTATGGAAAACTACCAGACAAAGATGAAAATAAGTTTAGTATTCCAGTTATATCATCTACTAATAATATAATACCATCTATTATTAGACCAACAGAAACACTCTTACTATCATGAGCATTTAATACACATATAGAAGAATGCCTTTTAAAACTTGAAAAAACTTTAGGAGAATTAAAAATAAATCACATTAACTGAAGAACAAAATTCAGATCAAGAACAAGTAAAATTAAATTTAACAGAAGAATCTGATAAAGATATGTATGAAGAAATAAAAGAAAATAAGAATATAGAAGATTTAATAGAAATGTTTGAAAATAGTAATAATGCTGAAAGACAATTATTTGCAATAAAAAGAAAATATAATAATATGAAAATCCTAAACAATTCGGAGGAAAATATCCTAAAAGATATAGATATTATCAAAGACCTAGTCCTCAAGATTTAGAATTAGAAACAAGTGTACAAATGGACAACTTAAATCATAGTTCAATACATGAATGGAAAATTAATGGTCTTAGTCCACATCAAATGATGGCAGTATTAAAAAAGATAATGATGTATATTAATCTACATAAAGCTAAAGGAACTAAAGAACAAGATGCTGTTTATATAGTAATAAATAGATTTATAGGTGCATTAGATGGATGGTAGAATAATTATTTAACATCTGAACAGAGAAATGAAATTCCTAAATTCTACAAAAACAAAGCATGAAGGCACATCCACTAGTCAACATATTACCACTATTCCAATATGGCTTTATCTTTAATTACTAGTATTTTTAGACATTTCATTGGTGATGTTAAAATCATTGAGAAGATTAAAAAAGAACTTTTAATGAATTTACGAGGACCAACTGTTTCACATTTTAAATGGTATAAAAACACATTTTTAGCAAGACTTATGGATCGTACAAATTGTAACAAATGGGCTTTATAGCATATACTAACAAACTTCCACTTACACTAAAGCCAATCATTCATTTGTTTAAGATCCAATAAATTAACATGACTTTTATGTTTCTTCTGAAATAAGGCTATAGTGAACAGATTAACAATGTTATTATCAGTGGGGATCTTTTCTATCTTTACTTCATTTCTATCAACGATTTTCTCTGATCAAATGATATCGCATAATACATGTTTGGATCGTTGATGAGACCTGGGTTCCTTTAATTTTGCAATAGCTTAAAATATATTTTGTTATCACAATACAATGACTAGTGGAGGGAACCACTCCAAATTCAACCACAAACTTCTTGATCCAAACCGCTTCTTTTACTTCTTTTGAAGCTGCAATGTATTCGGCTTCTGTTGTTGAATTAGTGATGATATCTTGTTTGGGACTCTTGCAATTGATTGCACCACCATTAAGAGTAAATACGTATCTAGTTTGCGATTTGCTATCATCCTTGTCAGATTGAAAGCCAGTATCTGTGTATCCGCAAACTGTCAATTCTTGCCTACTATAAATCAAGAATAAATCTTTAGTCCTTCTTAAGTATTTAAGAATATTCTTGACTACTATCCAGCTACCACTCCCTGTTTTAGATTGAAACCTGCTCGTAACACTTAAAATGTAGGAGACATCGAGTATAGTACATAACATACCATACGTTATAGATCCTAATTTCGAAGAATGTGGAATCTTATTCATGCCATCTCTTTCGACACTTGTCTTAGGATATATGTCTTTAAAAGATACACACCATGAGACATTTGTAGATAACCCTTCTTTGATTGGTCCATGCTAAACCTCTTTAGCATCTTGTCTATGAGTTGTTGATTATGTAAGATCAAACCACCTCTTAGATCTATCTCTATAGATCTTCATTCTCAAAATGTAGGTTGCCTCTCATAAATCTGTCATGGAAAAATTCATGGACAACCATACCTTTACTTTTTGAAGTATAGGTATGCCGTTTGCTATCAATAATATGTCATCTATATAAAGTATCAGGAAAACTATGGCACTTCGACTAACCTTCTTGTATACACAAGGTTCATTCTCATTTTTGATAAAATAAAACTCTTTGATTGTCTCATCAAAGCGGATGTTCCAACTCCAAGAATCTTGCTTTATCCATAAATAGACCTTTATAGTTTGCATACTTTATTGGGATCTGTGGATATAAACCCCTTAGGTTGCATCATATACACATTTTCCTGCAAATTTCTATTAAGAAATGCATTTTTTACATCCATTATATGCCAAATTTCATAATCAAAATATGTAGCTATTGCAATTGAAATCCGAATGGAATTCAATATTGCAACTAGTAAGAAGGTTTCATCAAAGTCAACTCCTTGCCTTTGTATATAACCTTTTGCTACCAATTGCACCTATAGGTAATCACATTACCATTCATGCCAGTCTTTCTCTTAAAGACCCTCTTGCACCATATAGGTTTAATCTCTTCAGGTGGATTAACTAAGGTCCAAACCTTATTGTCATATATGGATCCATCTCAGATTTAATGACTTTTAACCACTTCTGAGAGCTTTTATCAGATTGTGCTTTTTCATAAGATGTAGATTCATCATTCGTAATGCTCAATACATCATTATGCTCACTTACAAGAAATTCATCTCTTTGAGGCATGACGTATTCTACTAGAACTACAAAAAATTTGTGAATAATTAATTTCATTTTCTATCACATCATTATGTGATTGAATCTCTTGTTCCACTTGATGATCAATGCCAGATGTGTTTCTTTGAACTTCTTCAAGATCTTTTTTGCTCCCACTTGCCTTTTCATGAATAAATTATTTTCTAGAAAAATGACATGCTTTGAGACAAACACCTTTTACTCAACAGGATTATAGAAATAGTATTCATATGTCTCCTTTAGATACCCCACAAATAGGCATTTGTCTGACTTAATTTCAATTTTGTCAGATTCTACCATCTTCACATAAATAGGGCATCCCCAAACTTTCAAATATGAAAGATTAGGTTTCTTTCCAAACCATATTTCATATGGAGTGGAATCAACAACTTTTGATGGAACACGGTTTAATAAATGGGATGCAGTATTAAGAGTATAGCCTCAAAATAATTTGGGGAGATATACAAGACTCATCATCGATTGAACCATATCTAATAGAGTTCGATTATGTCTCTTAGATACACTATTTAGTTATGGTGTATAAAGAGAAGTCCATTGAGGTAGAATCCCATTCTCCTTAAGATAATTTTGAAACTCTTGGATTAGGTCAAGATTTTTCATCTCGATCAGATCGAAATATTTTAATACTTCTATGAAGTTATTTTTCAACTTCCTTCCTAAATTTCTTGAAATTTTTAAAGGGTACAGACTTATACTTCATGAAGTATACCAAACCATATCTCGAAAGGTCATCCGTAAAGGTGATGAAGTATGAAAAATTTGCTCTAGAATGGAATGACATAGGACTACAAATATCAGTATATATTAGCCCTAAATTTCATTAGATATATCACCCTTACCCGTGAAAGGTGATTTGGTTTTTTTACCAAATAAACAAGATTCACATATATCATATGGTTCGTAATCAAATGATCCCAAAAAGTTTTCTAAATTTTAATCAAATTAAATTAAGAGAGTTTCTAAATATTAATAATTAAATTTAAACAACATTTGTCAAATTAATTTGTACTTTCAAAAACCAAATTTAAAAAAAAATCTTTTAAATGAAAACATAAATTAAGTGCCACTAAAAGTAACTTAACTCATTAATTGTGACAGCATGAGATTCAAACTGTCACTAAAAATGACAAAAATAACAATCAAGAATTGGTGATGTCATCAGCTGACGTCATCTATTGCGTCATCTGATGTGATGTGATGTGTTCTCATGAGAAAAAAGTGGGATTATTATTGAATTGACACCATTGGCCTTATTGAATTATTGTTGGGCTCAATTCGCTATTTTTGTATGCCATCATTTCTTGTCTTAATGCATTTTGGATTTTTCTTTTTAGGGCTCGTGGTTGTTTCAAATTTTATTTGTGAAATATACATAACTTTTTATTTCTTTAAATTTCACTTCATGATCCTACCTATGTCGTCTAAAATTGCATTGGTAGACGTGCAATTAATTTCAAAAGAAAAATAAGAAGAAAAGGAAGTTCCTATTGATCATTAGTTCATTATGTAAAAAGTCTTGTGCCACTTAAATGGGGTTAATCATAATCAAGTAGTGAAATATTATATATGAATAATACTTTGTGTATCTAAAATTTTTGTTTGATCGAACCGATCTATAGAACAATAGATGGATTCCTTACTCTTAAAGATGCAACATGACATACATAGATGATATTATTTATTTTTAGAACCAAGAAATTCATAACAGAGATCAAGCATCTATTCCTAACAAAAATTTTCATTATTTAGTACACCAGAATAGCTTGTTTATTTATCAATTTTTCTTAGAAGTAAAATAAAATTCACAAGAAATTAAAGAAGTGAAATTTATATGTCAAATGCAATGAACAAGGTTGATGCAAATGATATTTTCCATCTTTATCTTCAAGTTAGAATTGACGTTAAATAGCTTCAAGGCACCATTTCGAGTAGTGAAATCTTATATGTAAATAATACTTTGTGTATCTAAAATTCTTGTTTGAAATCTGTCTATACAACAATAGATGGATTCCTTACTCTTAAAGATGTAACATGATCTACATAGATGATGTTATTTCTTTAGAATTAAGAAATTTATAACACGGATAAAGATCCGATCCAAGCAAAAATTTCTTTTATTTAGTAGACCAGAACAACTTGTTTATTTATCAATTTTGCTTGGAAGTAATATAAAATTCACAAGAAATTAAAGAAGTGAAATTTATATGTCAAATGCAATGATCAAGGTTGATGCAAATGATAATTTCCATCTTTATCTTCAAGTTAGAATTGATGTTGTATAGCTTCAAGGCACTGTATGACTTGATTCGGATAACCAAGACTAGTAAGAAAGGAACAAGTGAAGAAATTTCTTTTAAATCGGGACAAAAATAGTTCTTCACGTTTGGCCTTGGAATTGGGGTGGGACTTGATGACCCTCTTACTCACCTTTTCGTTTTGTTAACCTTATTACATCTATCCTCCCCGGGTGGCTTCGCATGCAGTATAAATTCTCCATTCATCGTATTTATCTTTTTGTTTTCATAATTTATTTAATTTTAATACTAAAATTTTCAACAAAAAGATTAGTTTATAACAAATGTTACAATAACAGAAAAATTGACTTATTTATTGTTTATTTTAAAGAACATCTATCAATTAAAAGCTTCAAATGCTGGACATATTTATTAACCAAAGGATATCAAAAGTATTTTAAATAATTACTTTGAGTTAATTGTTATAAGCACCCCTAAACTATTATTGTGTTGCACTTTGCACTTTAAATTATTAATTTTAGTACTTTAGTACCTTACACTATCAATTTTTACCACATTACTCAAATTGGTTGGTTGAAAATTAGTGTATTTTATAGCTATTTCTAGCTGAAAAGATTTTAATATCTCTCATTTATATTTAATTACTGAAATACTCTTATTCATGTATTGGTATTAAAGTTTTTTTTTTTATAATCAAAATTCATTATTTTTGAACCAATTTTAGTAAAATGCTAAAAATCAATAGTATAAAGTACTAAAATACTAAAATTGATAATTTAAGATATAAAATACAAAATAGTGATAATTCAGGATTGCTTATTACAATAATAGGATTACTCTAAAAAAAAATTTGTATTTTGTGTGATATTGGTATTAATTTGGCCTTCAAGTGGGAAGCACGCTACTTCTTATCATGTCTCCTTTTAATCCCTCCTACTTCTTATCATGTCATTTAATATTATTTTTTGATCTTTTTCTTGATTTTTTTTTTTTGGTGGTAATTTTAGTTAGGATGTAAATGTTAATTTCTTTTTATTTTATTTTTTTGCAATTTTCATCAGAATGTATTTATGAAATTTTTACAAATTCAAGTGAATGATGACATGGTGTATTCAGGTATTGTTTTGGTGGTGGTTGTTTAAATTTTGATTGCAGGAGAAAATGATTTTTTTTTTTTTTTTTTGTACTGGCATCTCTAGAGGACTAGGAACAAATTGATGTTTCAATCTATTACTATTGCTCGTTGTCAGTGATTTGAATTCATTTATCGTAATCTATATATATAGAACATATTGATTGATGATGTCCTTTAAAAAAATTTCAATTACACGACAGTTTTTTCGAACTTGTATTGTCATTAGTAGCTACACATCTACTAACTGATTTACATAGCTAAATTTATTGGAATCTTTCTCTTTCAGGTTTTATTTTGTTTTCAGTGATCCAGCCTTACCATTATTGTGATCACTGAAAAAACACATGCACAAAGAGCCATTCAAATAGGATTATCTGTAAATGCCCTTCAACCATATTTAATGCCTGGGATTAGCTAATTTGGTTCTTGTTGTTTTCAAAAGTTAAATATGATCATTTTGCTCTGTCCTCAAATGGGTTTTTCTTGGTTTCTTGAAATTTAATTTTTTTTTTTGTTTTCGCTGAATAATAATTCCAGGGTTCAGTTTGCTTTTCCTTAAAATTTTACATGTTTCATGGTTTTTTGGGGGTAAATTTCAAGTTGGAATGGAGTTAGACAATATTCATGGGTCTCTACTATGTGTGACTACGTCTGCGATATATAGTTTCATCGAAAGTATATTGTCTGAAACTTCTGAGTTATACAACAGACATAAGTTTTGTGGTTATGTAGTTATTATGATCATAGGCAACATATACTGTTCTCCTATACGTCTATTTTCATTAGTAAAACATGGTATTTACAACCTTCTTGAACTTTTTTCTTCAGTATGAATTTGGTATTCCATCTGTGCTTACACAAAGGGCCGGAAGATATAGCTATCAGACTCTCAATGGGGTGAACGTAATTGCAACTTCTGATCCTATAAGATAATTTTGCATTTACCAAAATGGCTACTTTTCATTTTAAGTTGCATTGATTCTTGAGACTTTGGCCTTGTTTTACCATTTATCTAACATGAGTAATCATATCCGGCTACATTTTAGGATCATCATTCGAATCCTGTGCAGCTATGTGACTCTTCCTTTGTATGCTTTAGTTACACAGGTAAACTGCAGTCGAGATTTGTCGCTTTTGTGCCTCAATAACTATATATGTACTTCTCCTGAACAAGTAATATCATCATCCTTGGCAGTCAGTTAATATTAACACATGTTATGTCTAAATAGGGTCAAATTTAAAGCTTGTGATACTTCAATGAGAAAGTTGCCTCAGCACTAGGAGCTGGCATTACACAACCAGAAAGCACATAAAAGAAAACAGCAGACTATACAGTGACACTATCAGTGCTTTAGATGGGTGTGAACTATGTTAAAAAGTTACGTATTCTGATTTGTTGGTAGAATACATTTGGTTAATAGTTACTGATAATACAATGTGCTTAGTATTTTTTAGTTTAACGTGGTCCATGGAATAGATCATGATTGATTAGGTACACAAATGTTACAACTTTCTTGGATGGGTATCAATAAAGTTAATTGACATGACTCATCAATACTTTCTATAATTGAAAATAAAGAATTATTTTTATTTGAGATATTTTACATCTGATCTTATTCTAGTTTAATATCGTGCTGTTAAAGTAATTTAATGTATATAATAGAAAGCGTGTTGATACAAATATATCATTCTAATTAAATTTTCATTTAATGTCTTTTTTTTGTTTTTTGTCAAACTTCATTTAATATTTCTCATATTTATGAGTCAATTAAAATAGTATATTTTGATTGCAATCCAAATTGAAGAAACTAAAAATCAAGTAATCAAGAAAGCAATCAAAAAAAAAATATTGTAGAAACTCATTTTAATAGGTTAGAATTTTTAATTTGTTAATTTTTAAAATAAAAAAGAATAAAAGAAAGATATATTCCATTTTCATTTCTTTTTCAAAATCTATGAACCGAACACAATAATCACTTTCTTAGAAATCTTATTCCTTTCCTTACTACTTTCCACCGGTAACCATAAAAGGCAGGAAATTTAGCATTTCTAAGGAATTTAATTTCCTTTCCTTCTCCTCCCTTTCCTCTCCTTTTCTCAGTGAATTCTTGGAACCGAACAGGCCCTTATAAAAAAAGAAAAGTGCAGATACAAAAAAGGAAAAGAGAAGTAAAAAAAGAAAATATTACATAAACAACATGTTATTGTAACATTGACGTGCATATAGAATATTAAATATTATCCTATTTTTGTAAGAAGCGAAACCTGCATAATTTTTACAGACACTAACGGACTAGCAGTAGCCCAAGCCGATAATACAGACATTTTCCCACGTCTTGGGATGGGCAAAAGCAACTCATAAATATCTACAATTAAATGCAGCTGAACAAAAGAAGATTAACAATTGAAACTGAAAACCTTCCGTATAATTCTTGAATTTTTTTTTACAAACAATTAAAACTAAAAACCTTCCGTATAATTATTCTAATAGAGTTAGCAATCCAAACATTTTTTTTTCGGCCCACTAAACAAAGACAACAACAATCAAACTTTAAATACTTAAATTTATAGATAATTTGATAATCTTATTTATCATATAATTTAAATTCCTATTTATTTATCATACAAACCTAACTTAGGTTGGTACAAACAAACCCCTGAAACGTCTTTAAATTAATAGAGCTCCAAGCACAAGAACCATTCCCCAAGTTAACAAATAAAAGCTCGCTCATGAGTTCTCATCCTCCGAACACCATTTGATAAAGCTCTAAAATTCCCGCCCCTGAAACAAAAATTTCAAGTAATTAATATTCTATTATGAAATTCAAAAAAAAAAATTAATGATTTAAGTTATATATCAAACGAATTCTATGGCACAAAATCTTTTATCTCATTCTTTGTTTCACAACTTCATGAACTATTAAAATTTATTTTTAATATAGTTATAATGTTTAATGGAGGAATCTTAGAATAAAATAGAAAATGAGATAGAAGATTTTTAGCGGATTTTGAAAATAAAAAATTTGCATATTCGCACGCCATCTGCTATTCTTAGCGGATTTTGAAAATAAATATATTTTTCGTCGTATTAGATTTTTTGAAGACCATAACATTTATATTCTTCGGGAACGTCCCAAAACTGTAAGATAAATTGAGGGTTCCGAAAGTTCCTTCCGCATCAGTTCTCAAAACATCGTACACAACATTTTCACGTGCGGGTGCCTCCGCAAAAAGTTGGTTTAAAGATATGTTAATTTTCTCCAACATATTTATTTTTTAACCTTAAAGATCTTTGTGCAGCACAATTTGACGAGAAGCATATATCCATTATCCACTTGATGGAGTGTTTCCTCGGGGATTAAGTATTGAATCTGGCAATTCCAACAAGGGTTGGTCTTATTTCTCATGTCCACTGGAGTTTTCCATTTGGTTTCCGATGAGTTTTTACGCATAACTAACCTTTGCATAAACCTTCATTTCCCCGAAATTTCGGACGTCATGGAGATTGCTGGCGGAAATTAGTGTGACTTGGAAACTCCTATATTCTCCCATTGTGGATGATAATATAATTTTGGGAGGGATCAAATGTTAATAATGTAGGAGTAAAATAAAATCTTATTGTTACTAGTACTATACTTGGATTAAATTTTGGCTGGCAGCAAAAACTACAATGTATAAATAGGCGAATGGACGTGAAAATTTTCAATACAAAACAAAACAATTTGAATTTGGACCAGTGGTACCATTGGATCAGTAGTATTGGGTTGTGTTACACAGTGTATGTGACATGTTTATTGAACCTCAATTTGGACTTTGCGAGGACGTAAAATCTAAATGAGGGGTAATTATGACAATCCATCCTACATCGATTATGGGAGGGGATATTGTATTTTGATAATACTTTAAATTTTGAACTACTAACAACTTGGTTTAAGTTTTTTTTGCCCGTAGTTTCTGCTCAAAATTTATTGGGCTAGCCAAGGACTCGAAGTGTTACAATTGATATTAGAGCGAATCTCGTGTGCTCTTTTCGTGGGGTGAGACTGGACCAATGGTGTTCGGCTGCGCTATGCAGTGTATGTGACATGTTATTGATATTATTGGACCCCAATTTGGGCATTGCGAGAACGCAAAACCTAAAGGAAACGTGATTGTGACGTTCTGTCTCACATCGATTGTGAGAGGAGATATTATATTGTTTATAACATTTTAAATTCTGAGTTATTAATAACTTGGTTTAAACATTTTGTACTCGTAGTTTCCGCTAAAAAGTTATTGAGTTAGCCCAAGATTTAGGGTGTTCGAACAGAATCATCAATCCTTAATTTTAAATATTTGATCAAAATTTTCTTCGGACAAATTTTTTATTTTAATACTTTGTATAGATTTACTATTCATGTATTTTTTGAGGGGTCCCTTTGGGGAGGGGGTGTTGGCTTGGTGGTTTCTATTATTGTCCTTCTTTGCATAGGTGTTTTGTCTCGTTTGTAAATTTTATAATGTGAATTAACTGTTATGGAATCAATGACAGTTGATGTAAGTAAGATTTTATAAAATTTAATTTTAATCATAAAATTTATAAGTAGAATTAAAAATCGAATTTATGATAGTATTTTTTGTCTCTATTATTATCCTTCTTTGTACTGTGGGGGATAGTGTAGTTGACTCAGAGACGACCTTGACTATTTTCAATGTGGGAATTTAACAGAATTACAAATCAACATTTTTCTTGGGACAAAATTATCGATGCTCAATATGTAAACACTCAACAGAATATTCGGATGTTTTATTTGTCAGTATGGTGTGAGACGCTTAATGACATATTACTTATGATTTTTACATAATTTTTTAAGGTAATGGTCTCAAAAACTGAAAGCCTTATGGCTGTTAATTTTGCAAGTAGTACATAGAATTTTGTCAAAGGTACAACACCATATATAAAAATTTCAAGTGATTTAATCATAATTAAACCTTGATTTTGCTGTGCTCTCGGTAAGAAGGCTCGTGTTTCGCTTCGAAAGTCAATCGCACGTCTTCTGGTAATTGCATTACGAAGAATTTCCTTTGGACTTGTTTGGTTCCATAGAATTGGGGTCATAGAATTAGAATTGAAAAACTCAATTCCAGTTATTCTATTTGGGTTCATTTGGTTCACAAAATGGATGAGATAGTATATTTTATCTTCAGACAATTAATTAATCCTAGGATCAGTCATCCTTGAAAGATTAGTCTTATTATCTAGTATTTAGTTGATATTCAATTGCATGGGATATTTATAAAATAATAACCATCTTGTATTTGGTTGGAGATCAGATTAAATTATTAATTAGGACAACCATTTGACCAGTCAAAATACCCCTAAATTATGTACTTTATTTTTGGTAATCTAACAAATGATATTCATATAATATTATTTCAATTATAATATACTAAAAATAAGTGTGAGAATTAATTAAATTTGTAGTACATAGAATAATTAGCGGTGTCCATTTCAACCCACTTACCTAAAAAACTTGCTAACCTGGTCCATTTCGAACTATAAAATTGTATAATTAGCAATCTTTTTATTTTTTAAATCAATTTGTAATTTTACATAATAAAACTTAATATTAAATGACTTTTTCTTATATCTTACCCATTTTATAGGGGTATTTATGTAATTTGGTAGTCAAATTTTTTTATTTTTAAATTTTTGGATATAAAATTGACATAATTGTATTGAGTTAGGTACCATGTAAAAGCACCGAGTGTCAGGTCAATTTTATCTTGACCCGGTGCCCATTCTAGATATGGACTTAATACTCGATTGATGATACTCCTATAATCCATTATAATATATGGTATAAAATCATATGATATAGGGTCATAAAGTCTATTCTCTTAAACACATCTAGATTTTTATTATCCCATCCACGAGTCATTCCAGGATTATTAATACCATCTCCCTATGATATTATTTAATCCCTTGCACAAGTGATTAATTTGATTAGTTGGGATAATAATCACTTATCAAAAAAACCAACCAAACATAAAATAACATGAGATTAATGGTATAGCTATCGCAGGCACCAAAAAATTAACCAAATTCCTTTTATAAAATGTAGTGGCGGTGAGTCCAAGTCGTCTTATAGAGAATGGAGTTTATTCTTGTGCTCAAAATACAAGGAGGGGGGGAGTTCTTGAATAATTGTAAACTAAAAACTAACGCAAGCAATTAAAATTAAAGAAAATCAATTAAAGAAGAATCTTGGTTCTAGTCATATCACCCATGGAAATCCTATCAATTGATCATCGACACCAAAAGTAATTCAATTTTCATACCAAGCGCTAATTGAAGAATGAACCCGAATCCCAAGGAGAACTTCAAAGTTGATTCTTATTTCTTTTCTAAGGTTGGTTAATTTTCAACACGCTATACAATTATCCCTAACCATTGTGCCGAAAATTAATTAATAGAAGCATTAAAATCAACAAGAACAACTAAACTAATTAAACATAAACACACGAGATTATCTCAACTAGTTAATTATTTTTCCTAAATAGAATGACGCTAATCGTGCCATCATTAAACTTATTTGCTTCACAGATTGAATTGAACGCACACGGTTAAAAATGATCTAGCTATAGATTAATTCCAATAACTCACTATTCTGTAGCAATAGCAAATTAAAAAGAACAATCATAAAATTAATGCAGAAAAGTAATCAATGCTTGATGTAAAAATGAATAAATTCAAGTAAGAGGTCTCACAATTTAATAGAACCTACCATGGCTTCAATTCCCTTAACCAAGAAAGAGGTTTTAGGCATTAAATGCCATGGAAGAACATATGACAACGACTGCTGAAAAAACTAACAATAAAACTCAAGAAAAACGAACGTCTCTCCTATTATGTAGTGTCTTATAGGCGGTATTTATAGTGAATACTAGGGTTATAATCCTTGTCTATGGATAATAACGTGAAATTGGCTGAAAAAGAGTCCAACAAAACGAAGAAATTTGCCAAAAATAAAAAATTACTAAGCCTTCTGAATCGCACACACATGTGTAGCCTATATAGTGCACATGTGCGTGCTCAACGATTCTGAAATTCTGCTATCTGGAAACAGCGCAAGTGCGCTGCTTAACCCTTGTGCATGTATTTTACTTTCGGTTTTGATTTTGATCTCGATGCTCTTATAATTTGGAAAAGTATAAAATACAAAAGTTGTAGCTCTTTTTATTGGATTTTCAACACATTTTGAATCAAATCAATCGAAATTCGAACAAGAAAGTTGTGTTTAAAATACAAAACAACGTCCAAAATAACTCCATACTTGTGCGCATTTCATCCTTGGAATTTTCTTTCATCTTTTCCATTTTTTTCAACTCAGCCTTTTTCAATACAACCCAGTACAAACTAAAGACAACCAAATTAAGCTTAATAATAACTCAAATCTTTCTTATAACACATAAAAATATAGTAAATGACACACAAAATTTAGAACAATTATGAACTTATCACCCTTTAACCTTTGATCGTCCTCGAGCAAATACCAAATTAAAATAATTAAGTATATCCAAATTCCACCCAACATATTCCTCCCAATCATCCACATAAATAACCAACAGCCAAACTATCATTTGTAGTAGTCTAAGAACCCAATAGCTCAAATACTAATAAAAACTAGAACATAAGTTTTGTATGTATGTATGCATTTTTACTCTTTATTATTGCTTTCAACTTGATACGCATTATTAGCCTTATGCTAGTAAAACAAGTAATATCCCAACACTATATGAAGTTCAAGTTTAGTGTTCTTGGACTTTTTTTTTGAACCACTTTAGGGCATTTTTTTAAGTAATTCTGCGTAATTCATAATAAATGTCGCAATTGACTCTTGTTCAACAGATTTTTATTTTAAGTATAAGTGACAAGAAAAAATAGTTTAAAATATTAAATTGTCAATTATTAAAATTTAATGTGATTTTTGACTTTTCAGTGCTAAATGAAATTCTTTATGATTACTTGAGTGGCCCAATTATCAACTTCCCTTAGAATTCAGGTGCACAAAATAAGACTAATAAATAGGCAATTCTTCATTGAAACAAACAATTCAACTCAAATAACAAAATAAAAGAGAAAATAAAACACACAAAGCCCATTCAATAAACTTGAAGGACTCAAAACTCATAAACCTTTTTTTTATATCCATATTTAACCTACTATGTGGTAACATCCTCCTCACTCCTTTATGACCTGTTAGTCATGATTCACGTCACTATGGGTTTGGGGAAGATATGAGTGCTTTTTTCAAACAAAAAAATAAAGGGCTAGTGTTGCAATTTCTAATTATACATCTTTTTTCACACAGAGTCTAGCTAGCAGCACAGGGAGGTCTTCATCTCAGAAGGCTTGTAGTTGTTTGAGTCTTTCTGCATAGTCCTCTAATTATAGATATTGATTTTCTATAGGTAAAATTATTTAACCTTTTGCTCAAGGTTCGTAATTTCTATATTCTGCAACTTGAAATTATCTTGCATGCTCTCAATAAACATAACACATAGTAAACTTTTATAGGGAGTTCTTTCTGGAGCTGGACCAATATTCTGCAACCAGCTTGGAGAAAAATGAATTGATTCCCATTAGCTTTGAAGGTTCATCATACTCCACAAGTTCCCCTACAATAATAAAGTAATTCACATTCCAAGCATGAAACCATTTACTTCAAATTCTATTAGTTTCCAGACTAATCAAGTAGTGAAACTAGAAAAGAAAGCAAATATTATTACATGAAAAATTGACTTATTTAAAAAGTTTTAAAGAACATCTAGATCAATTTCGAGTTTTAAAAGCTGGACATATTTATATAACCAAAGGATATCAATTGTATTTTAAATATTACTTTGGCCAAGTTAATTGTTATATGCACCCCTAAATTATTATTGTGTTGCACTTTGCACTTTAAATTATTAATTTTAGTACTTTAGTACCTCACATTATCAATTTTTATCACATTACTCAAATTGGTTGGTTGAAAATTAGTGTATGTTATAGCTATTTCTAGCTGAAAAGATTTTAATATCTCTCATTTATATTTAATTACTGAAATACTCTTATTCACGTATTAATATTAAAGTCTTTTATTTTTTTTTAAAAAAAAAAGCTATCAAAATTCATTAATTTTGAACTAATTTTTGTAAAATGCTAAAAATTAATAGTATAAAGTACTAAAATTGATAATTTAAGGTACAAAATGCAAAATAGTGATAGTTCAGGAGTGCATATTACAATTACCCTATTACTCTCAAAAAAATAAATTTGTATTTGGATATTGGTATTAATTTGGCCTTCAGGTGGGAAGCACGCTCCGTAGGAGAGCGTGAGGAGATTGGAATGGTACTTTTAAAGGATGAAAGTAAACTTTCTAATGACGAAAAATAACGCCCTGTTTGGTATCAAGAAACAAGTGAGGAAAAGAAAGTAATTCGTTTAGAAATGCTTTAGTGTGTTTGGTTAGGTGGGAAAATGTTAAGGAAAGTCATTTTTACCTGAAATTTCTTTCCTCACCAAAATGGGAGGAAAGCTTAGAAAGTGATAAAAAAGAGATCCACATGCGGACCCCAAACGGGTTGACATGCTAAACGGATCCTTTTAATAAAACCTTAAAACTAAAATTACCAAACGATCTCTGAAATAACGATCTCTGATAATATAATGTGCTCAAGATTTTTTAGTGTAACTTGGTCCATGAAATAACTCAAGATTGATGAGGGACACAAATGTTACAACTTTTTTTGATGGATATCAATAAAGTTGATTGACATGGCTCATCAATGCCTTTTACAATTAAAGAGTTATTTTTGTTCGAGATATTTTGCATATGATCTTATTGTAGTTTAATATTATGGTATTAAAGTAATTTAATGTATATATGTTAATAGAAAGTGTGTTGATACAAATATATGATTCTAATTAGATTTTCATTTGATATCTCTTTTTTGGTTCAAACTTCATTTAATATCTTTAGATTTTATGAGTCAATTAAAAAAATACATTTTGATTGCAATCCAAAATAAAGTAACTAAAAATCAGGTATTCAAGAAAACAATCAAATAAAAATATTTTATAAACTCATTTTAATAGATTAGAATATTTAATTTGTTAATTTTCAAAATAAAAAAGAATAAAAGAAAGATACATTCCATTTTTATTTATTTTTCAAAATCCATTAACCAAACACAATAATCACTTTCTTAGAAAATTTTTTCCTTTCTTTACTACTTTCCACCGGTAACCAAACTTGGTAGAGAGTTTAGCATTTCTAAGGAATTTAATTTCTTTTCCCTTTCCCCTTCTCTTCTCGGTGAATTCCTGGAACCAAACGGGCCCTTGCAGAAAAAAAAAGTGCATATACAAAAAAAGAAAAGAGAAGTAAAAAAAGAATAATATTACATTAAGAACATGTTATGGTAACATTGACATCCATATGGAATGTCAAATATTATCCTATTTTTATAAGAAGCAAATGCATCTCCATTAAAAACAACAAGGTTTTTACATACACTAATGGATTAGCTGTAGTCCAAGTTGATAATACAGACATTTTCCCACGTCTTGGTATGAGCAACTCATAAATATCTACAAGTAAATGTAGCTGAACAAAAGAAGGTCTAACAACTGAAGCTGAAAACCTTCCGTACAATTTTCGAAGAAATTCTAATACAAACAACTAAAACTGAAAACCTTGCGTATAATTCTTGAAGAGTTTCATTCCAAACATTTTTTTTTTTTTTTTTTTTAAAAAAAATGTTTATACGGAAGGTTACAGATTGATCCACTAAACGAAGACAACGACAATCAAACTTTAAATAATTAATTTTTTTGATAATTTAACAACCTTACTTACCATGTAATTTATTTATCATACAAATCAAACCCAGGTACAAACAAACCCCTGAAACTTCTTTAAATTAATCTAGCTCCAAGCACAAGAACCATTCCCTAAATTAACGAACAAAAGCTCGGTCATGAGTTCTCATCCTCCGAACACCATTTGATAAAGCTCTTCCGCGCCTGAAACAAAAATTTCAAGCAATTAATGTTCTGTTTTGAAATTCAAAAAAAAAAAAAAAAAAAACAATTTATGATTAAAGTTATGTATCAAACGGATTCTATGTCACAAAATCTTTTATTTCACTTCTTATTTCACAAATTAATGAACTGTCAAAATTCATTTTCAATATAGTATAATTTTTAATAGAAGAAACTTATAATAAGATAGGAAATAAAATTGAAGATCTTTAGCGAATTTTGACTTGGAGAATTCCATATTTGCACGCCATCAGCTATTGCTCCGAGCACAATTACAAAGTTCTGCGGACGTCCCAGTCCATATCCCCTCGTCGTATTAGACTGGCGGCGGCCCAGAGGATCCCTCGGCGTATTGGATTGTCACTGAGGACCGGAACATTTATATGAATGGAGGTGACTCCCCAAAACTCTTAGATACATTGAGAGTGTATAAGATTCAGCGTGCATTCATTTCTCTTACGACATCTAGAGCAACGTTTTATAAGTCTTAAGAGGTTTAAGCAAAAGGATAAATTAGAACATAATGCTAACTTCTCCAACATATTTATCTGTGGAAAATAGTTCTTTTGCACCACAATTTGATGAGAAGCATATCTCCATTGCCCACTTGATGGAGTGTGTCCTCGGGGATTATGTATCGAATCTGGTAATTCCAACGAGGGTTGGTCAGATTTCTCTTGTCCACTGGAGTTTTCCATGTGGTTTCCGATGGGTTTCTACTCATCGAAACCGTTGCATAAACCTTCATTTTCGGTAATTTTCGGACGTTGACGAGATTACTGGCGGAAATTAGTGTGACTTGGAAACTCCTGTAGTCCCCCATTGTGGATGATAATATAATTTTGGCAGGGATCAAATGTTAATAATGTAGGAGTATATAAATAAAATCTTGTTGCTACTAGTACTATACTTGGGTTTAAATTCTGGATGGCAGCAAAAACTACAATGTATAAATAGGCGAATGGATGTGAAAATTTTCAATACAAAACAAAACAATTTGAATTTGGACCAGTAGTACCACTCGATTAGTAGTATTGGGCCGTGTTATACAGTGTATGTGACATGTTATTGGATCTCAATTTAAATTTTGCGAGGATGTAAAGTCTAAAAGAGGGGTGGTTATGACACCCCATCCTACATCGATTATGACAGAGGATATTGTATTTTTATGACACTTTAGATTCTGAACTACTAACAACTTAGTTTAAATATTTTGTGCCCATAGTTTCAGCTCAAAATTTATTGGGCTAGCCAAGGGTTCGAAGTGTTACAATTGATATTAGAGTGAATCTCGTGCGATCTTTTCATGGGGTGAGACTAGACGAATGGTGTTGGGCCGCGCTATGCAGTGTATGTGACATGTTATTGCTATTATTGGGCTCCTGTCCCCAATAGTTTGGGTAGAATATTGATTAGGTTTTTTAAAATAATGAGCAAGTAATAAAAACCTTAATTATCCTAATCAACTCCCACACACTAGCAAGTGTATAAGGTGAGTTTGTATATAGTATGAGTAAAGATCGTTCCCACAAGGATTATTGGAACAATTTTTAGGTTCACAAGCCTATTTAGTAGTTAGACGAAATAATCAAGGGTTTTTGACTAAACTTAAACTAAAATTAATTACAAAAAATTAAAATAAAGGCAATGATGTAAAATTCTAACATTTGAAAAGGAATTAAATATAATCGTCTAAAAACCCTAATTTAATCTATCCTATTTGCAAGAATTTAATCAAGAACAAGAATTTAAATTAATCTACTTTATAAAAATAATTAAAAACGATCCAATAAAACCCTAACTACTAAACTACGGAATCAATTAAGAATTTAAAGACAATAAAACAAGAACAATAATTAAATAAGAAGAAAGCAATAAGAACAAAATTTAAATGCATAATGGATGAGTTTTATAAATAAATCAAACTCTGTAATTGCAACAAAAATAAATGTTGATGATCACTGAATCTTGAATTCTTGACATGAGAATGAAATTCTAGTTCAAACAATTCAGAAACTCTACCCTATGACTAAATTATCGATCTAACAATGAAGAACTAAAAAAACTAAGAATGGTTGATGATTATGATGATTTCCTCCCCTTCTCTTATTGTATTAATAGATATTTTTAGGGTTTTGGGGCTCTAAAATGATAAGCACACAATTTCCCATACACACGGGCCCATGGGATGACTTTTATTGCAAAATAAGCAACTTTATAAGACCTATCCGTCAATCGGCGCCTGGGCGTTGCACTTTTGTCACTCCTGAGCGTGCTTGGCAAAACCAAAAAATAGAGTTTCTGGAGCTGGCGCCTAGGCCCTGCAATTCTGTAATGCCTGGGCGCTAGGGGCAGAAATAACTTCAATTTCCTCCTCAATTTTGACCATAATGCAGGTCGAATTTGGAAAAAATCAAAACATGAAAGTATGCTGTAACTAGATTTTGGTTTAAGCATAATTTCTCAGAAACTGTCTCTTATACACATCTAGATGTTATAAGAGACTATGAGATAAATTAACTTTTAGTGTCGATGTATGTAACTTCCAATTTTGTCACCTCTCAGAAATCCACTTTTGCAATCAATTTGGACTCTTTCTTCACTCAAACCCTACAAAACTAAAATAAACCATTTTAGCTTATAATTACTCAATTCTTGCTCAAATTATATTAAAACAGATGTAAACAACACATAAAATATGCGACATTTACAAGCTTATCAGTCCCAACTTGGGCATTTCGAGAACGCAAAGCCTAAAGAAGGCGTGATTGTGACGCCTCTTCTCACATCGATCGTGGGAGGGATATTGTATTGTTTGTAACACCTTAAATTTTGAGCTACTAATAACTTGGTTTAAACATTTTTGTTATTCCTTCCACGAGTTATCCCAGGATTACTAATACCATCTCCCCATAGTTTTATTTCATCCCTTGCACAAGTGATTAATTTAGTGAGTTGGGATAACAATCCCATATTAGAAAAACCAACCAAAAATAAACAATCATGAGATTACTACGCAATCCCACATCATCCTATAAACCAAACGAATCCTTTGGGTATTACTTTTAACTATTGAATCAGAATTTAATTTAATTCTAAGGGCCCAATTCGATAACTTCAATTCTTTTCTTGGGCCTAATATTTCTAATTCTAATTCTGTGCCAATCCGGGTTGAGGTGAGATCTTAGATGGGTTAACTTAAGAAAATGGGTCTTGAATAAAAAAGCATAAAACATAATTAGTCCTTTTCTTCTCTACCTTGGTAGACCTCTACAATCACCACCTCTGCCTTCGTCTTCACTCCCAGCATTTTTCTACAATTCAAATCATCCTAACACAAATCTTTGAGACTCAGAAATCTAGATAGGTGCCAAAGCACCTTACTTGGTCTGGGAGGTCCTCTCTCATTCCAACTGTTAGTAGTGCCCAATTGGGCCTCTTCCTTGTATCCCCTTGTAGGGTAGGTTAGGTTAGCATATTTTTTCTTTGACAAAAAAAAAAGAAAAAGAAATATACTGTAGACCCAAAAATGGTCTCATTAGATCTAAGGTTTCGATCCATATCAAACTAGCGAATCTAGAGTTTCGAAACCTTTTAGTTTGTTCTCAGGTACGATTCTTCATTATCAATCATAACTAAAGAGTTTATTCAGTAGTGGAAGTTTTCTTGGAGTATATGCATTAATAAATTAGCAAATTGAAAAAAAAAATGTACTTTTTTTTTTTTATATATATTTACCATTCTTTCATTCTATCTATTGATTCTACTTTATTTGTTTTAATTTTCAAGTATTGTATAATTTCTTGGTGCAAGTTTTAGTTTTAGTTTATTCTTGTTGTTCTTTTTTTTTTGGGTTGTTTTAGTTTTTTTTTTTTCCTTTGGCATGATTTCACGCATCGGCAAGGCTACGTGCAGGCCTGGCCCCAAACAGTCTGCACATCGGCTAGGCAGACAGTTACCCATCGGCAAGACAGTGTGCAAGTTTGGCAAATGGAGGTGGGCCACCTTGAGCCGTTGGCGTGCAAAGTGTTCCCAAACCATACCTTGGTGTCTCGAAAGTCCTTAGAGAAGATTTGGCACCAATTGGAACAGCTTCAATGGGGTCTCGAGTGGCCCTAGCGGACTGTACTGATTTTCAGTATATTGGTGTCTACTGCTATCGTTTGAGATTTTTTTTCCAAACCTTATATAGGGAAGGCATGCTCACTCCACTTCCTGAGTGGCCGTTGGGCTTGGTTACCAGGCAGGCTGGGCGGCTGGTGGGCAGTGCTGGGAACCTTCCTCCATGTCCTAGGAGTGCTAGACATGGTTGTGTTGGCTTCGGGATGGATGTTGGCAAATGTTGGTGTTGGACAGCCCACGGGCACGATCGAGTGGGGAAACATTGGCAGTGTTGCACGGTAGGCAAGTGCATAGATCGTTGGTTAGCCGAGCATGGCAGATTGAGTTCCTTAGCATTGGCTAGCGACATGCGTTGGCATCTTGGCAAGGTTTGTACAAGGCGCGGACCTTGTGCTTGAGGCTGGAAATCTACTGGGCAAGCCCCGGGTGGTTACCGGGGCGGTTACCAGGCAGCCCCAAAATGTGGGGATTGACTGGGTGGACAGCTAGGCTGCCACAACGTCCCACGACCCGTGTCTCTTGTTAGTGCTGTTAGTGGCCAACGATTAGGGCATGTCAACCATCCCCTATGCCCCTTTGAATAGCCGGTAGTCAGCAACCAAGGCAGAGGATGTGAGGACATTAGAGAGAGACCTTGGCTTTGTGCTGCACACCGGGTGTTTGAGAAAAGTCTCTGTTGTATACTTTGTGCGGAAGTGATACAAAGGTTGGCCGTTTTGGCTGTAATTTGTTGTGTGTTTCATTTTTCTTATGTTTTCATTGTTGCCTAATGTGCTATGTGCGATCCTAAGCGAGTTGGCTGACTAGCTAGTATGCTAGTCCATCACAATTCCGTTTGCTTGAGTTGCGCTACGTGTCTTGCTTAACGGTATATATATATATTGAGCATATGTAGATTATACACATCCCTGTATAAGAGATAGAATATATATTATAATATTAAGAAGGTACTTATGTGTTGTTACACATTGGCCCATGACATTTATGACTTATTATAATTAAGTTTCAAAAGTTAATTTATCTCATAAATTAACCCATAAGCGTCTCATACTTATCATATAAACAATTTAATCCAGAGTAATTATCTTAAATTGTGTGACCCTTTAGGTTCCCATTCATGTTCGTAATAAGTATATATTATAATCTTAAACTAATTAGGATTAGATGAAATATAGTAAAAAAATAATTTGGATTAGATAAATTAAACAATTTTGATTTATCATTAATTCACTAATTAATTAATTTATACTTGTAGATTAGATTGGCTTCTAGCAAAGCATCATGATCACCCAAGTATTAAGATATGTTAATTCATTTGACTTCACCTATTTGTGATTTAGTTACTGTATAATTATTATCCTTTCATCATACTATATCCTAAGATTAGTTTAAGATTACAAATACCAACCCTTATTGTACTAATCAATTTACTTCTTTCCAAAATACAACTCACTTTGCGCAAAGATTTCTAAATCGTATTTCAAGAGGTGACCATACTGAGATGTATACTCTCTCATTATAAGGAGTTATCTATCTATGATTCACCCTATATCCGCACTCTACAGTATATGTGACTCCTTAAGAGTAACAACTAATAGAGCCCAAGTATAGAAATCCACAATCAAAATAAACAGTTGATCTCAAGTCCAAGGATCATCACACTACTATCACAAAGAGATTAATTCACTGGTATTCGATGATAATTCGTGTGAAATACTCATGGCAGGTCAATTCGAGGCATTTATTCTCAATAAGCATCCATACACAACCATGTACTAATCTACTCGTGTCAAACACTATAGTTAGTAATATATACGCATAAAATATAACAATTTAGAGAAACACATCATCATAACTATTTATGATTTCTCATATATTTATATTATATAGATATATATATAGAAATATATATATATATGTATATATATATACATGTATACATATATATGTACATATATTATTTTTGTAGAATTTAGAATTTCATCTTTCTGTTGAGATGAAATTCCAAATTCTACAAAAACAGTTTAGAAATTAAATACATATGTTTGTGTAGCACTCAGAGATACTAGATTTAATAGATTTAATGATTCAATATTAGAATTAATAGAATCTTCTTTATGCAATTGACCAATATATTTTGATAATTTTCCAAATTTCCCTGTTTCTCTGACTAATAGAAATTTAGTTGATATATTAACAGTAAATATACAAACTAAAGGTTATGATATGAAACCTGGTACTGAAAATATTTGTGTTACATATAGAATATATTATAAACTGATGAATACTTTGAGTCATGGTGCATCCGAAATAAAGATCGATAAAAGTGGTCATAGTAGAAAAGGTACAACACCTATTATAGAAACAAATTTTACTAGATCTAATTTAGGAATTTCCCACTATAATAGATTGGAATGAAGTAAATATTCCAGATCAATGGATATTTGAAAAAATTACAAATCCAACAATTCCAAAACCTATATATCATTAGCCCAAATAGAAGAAAGTTCATCTGAATCAGTATTTATAATGTTTTCAAAAAGACATTCAACATCTTTAATTTCAGATAATTCCTTGGATAATCCTTATATATCTAGGCCAAGTTCATCCACATCCTTTAGAAAAGATGAAGATCTTCCTTTAAAATTTGTAGGTCTTCAAGAGAAAAATCAAACTATGCATGGGACGTATACCATAAATTCTGAAAAAGAATTAGATGTTGGATCAGAAATAGGATATCAATTAGAACATCCATAATCTACAACATCATATAAAGTTTCCGTTATGATAAAATATATATTATCTGACAAAGAATTAAAAGAAATTTCAAAATAAGCAGTTAAAGATTTTAATCAAGAAATATATAATAATTTTAGAAAATGGTTTTTTAAAAATTCTTATTCTAAACAACAGAAGGAAATTCAAAATAATTATTACGATTTTGTAAGAAGAACTACATGTTATATAGAATTTTTTAAATGGTTTTATATTGAATATAGAGTTTCATTAATAGATCAAGAAAAGGATATTTTTATCTTTGAAAATACATATACTGATTATATATTAAACGAAAAAGATTCTACTGGGAATTATAAAACTCATAGATCCATACATCCATTTTATCAAATGCTATAAGAATAGGTAATGAAGGTGGTTTACCAATGACTTTTATTCATCAAGATCGTGCCAATCTAGGAAATATAACACAACAAAATAATTTTATGTCTTTAAGTTTACATACTATATCAAAACAATTAGAAGAAGTATGCACACAGGCACATAATTTTAAAAATATAGAAAATAAAATTGATAACATTATTAATAAAATTAATATTAATACACAATACTTTAATTATGGAAAACTACCAGACAAAGATGAAAATATGTTTTGTATTCCAGTGTGTATATCATCTCCTAATAATATAATACCATCTATTATTAGACCAACAGAAGCACCCTTACCATAAATACATTGACTGAAGAACAACATTCAGATGAAGAACAAGTAAAATTAAATTTAACAGAAGAATCTGATGAAGATATGTATGAAGAAATGAAAGAAAATAAGAATATAGAAGATTTAATAGAAATGTTTGAAAATAGTAATATGCTGAAAGACAATTATTTGCAATAAAAAGAAAATATAATAATATGAAAATCCTAAACAAATCGGAGGAGAATATCCTAAAAGAGATAGATATTATCAAAGACCTAGTCCTCATGATTTAGAATTAGAAACAAGTGTTCAAATGGACAACTTAAATCATAGTTCAATATATGAATGGAAAATTGATGGTCGTTGTCCACATCAAACAATGACAGTATTAAAAAAGATAATGATGTATATTAATCAACATAAAGCTAAAGGAACTAAAGAATAAGATGATGCTTATATAGTAATAAATGGATTCCGTGTATAGGTGTATTAGATGGATGGCGGAATAATTATTTAACATCTTAACAGAGAGATGAAATTCTAAATTCTTCAAAAACAATTACAGAAATTAAGCATGAAGGCATACCCACTAGTCAACATATTACCACTATTCCCAATATGGCCTTATCTTTAATTACTAGTATTTTTAGACATTTCATTGATGATGTTAAAATCATTGACAGTATTAAAAAAGAACTTTTAATGAATTTAAAATGTCCAACTATTTCACATTTTAAATGGTATAAAGACACATTTTTAGCAAGAGTTATGGATTGTATTTATTGTAGTTCACATTTCTAGAAAGAAAAATTTATTTTTGGATTACCAATTTATTTGCATAAGGAATTTTTACTACATTCAAAAATTATCATGATGGTCATACTATTCCTGATGATAGAATTTCTTATGGAGATATTATATCAGTTTGCATAGAAGAAGGATTAAAATTATATAATGATATAAAATTAAAATCAAAATAAAGAAACTATTAATAAACAAAGAACAGAATTAGGTGATTTTTGTGCACAATTTGCTGTCAAAGAACCAGGAATACCATATCATAAAACAAAAGCAAAAACAAAAGTAAAGAAATTCTGAAAAATTAGACAAAAACCCAAAAATATTACATATCCATCATATCCAAAGAAAAATAGGAAAAAAAATTTTTAATTGAAAAAGAATAGAAAATAGAAAAACTGATGAAGTAGTTAAACAATGGATAAAAGCAAATATTACTTGTAGAAAATGTCTTAAGAAAGGTCATTATGCAAATCAATGTAAGTAAAAAACTACTACCAGTCTTTTAGAGAAAATAAATAATTTATCTATAAATGATGAAGAAAAAGAAGATATTCCTGCAACTATATTAAATAATTATTCAGAATCTGAAATAGAAGATAGTATAGATGAAATAAATTCTAATTCATCTGATAATGATTGCATGTCATGATATATTTACACTAACTGAAAGTCAAAATATGTTTTTTGAATTAATACAAAATATACAAGATAAAGAATTAAAAATACAATATTTAGAACAGTATAAAGAAATTTTGGTAAATGAAAAAGTTAAAGAAAAACAAGAGAAATATTCATCACTTCCTCAAAATCTCAAAGAAAAGATGATTACTTTAGAACAATCATTTTCTATGAAAGAAGTCATAAATGAAGTAGAGAACTCATGTTATATAATAAACCTGTCACCATACCAATTTTAAAACAAGAAATCAATCAATTAAAAGAAGAAATAAAAAATTTACATAAAATATTAAATCTTTTAGAATTACAATTTAACACAGAAAAATCAAAAAAAAAAATAAAGAAATAGATTCTACATCACAATTAATAGTTGACCTAGAAATTATAAATCAAGAAAATCAAAATAATCAATTCCTTTGTCTTCAACCAGTATATTTATCTAAAAAATATTATATATATTACTTTGGTAATTAATGATTATAAATTTTCAACTATAGCAATGATAGATTCAGGAGCTGATATTTAGGTACTATGAGAGAAGGACTAATACCTTCTAGATTTTTTGAAAAAACTTCTACTATTCTAAGAGCAGCTGAAGGATAAAAAATCAAAGTTAAATATAAACTTTCAAAAGTGTGTATATTTTCTCAAGAAAATAATTATATTTATTTACCATTTGTTCTAACAAAAAATATTCAAGAACGTGTAATTCTAGGAACACCATTTATTGTTCAAATGCATCCATATTATTTTGATGGAAAAATAATTTCAAACAAAGAGAAAAATTTGACATATAATTTTGTTAGCACAGAAAAACCACATAATCTAAATACTTTTTCTATAAATTCTATAAAAGAAAATATAAATTTAAAACAAAACAAATTGAGTTTTTACAAAATGAAATAAAGGAGAAAACTATAGAAGAACAATTAAAATTACCAGAAATACAAGTAAAATTAAAACAAATTTTTGATAAAATAATTTCACAAATTTATAGTGATATGCCAACAGCATTTTGGCATAGAAAAAAATATGGTGGTGGTATATTTACCTTAAGCAAAGGATTTTAATGAGAAAAATATACCAATTAAAGCAAGACCATCTTAAATGAATAAAGAAATGGTTGAATATTGCAAAAAAGAAATAAATGATTTATTAAATAAAAATATAATAAGAAAATCATCTTTCCCATGGGGTTGTTCTATATTTTATGCAAATGAGAATTCAAAAATTGAAAGAGGAACACCTAGATTAGTTATAAATTATAAACCTGTAAACAAAGTTTTACAATGAATTAGGTATCCTATTCCTAATAAAAACGATCTTTTAAATATAATGATAAATTCTGAAATATATTCAAAATTTGATTTAAAATCAGGTTGCTGACAAATTCATATTGCAGAAGAAGATAGATACAAAGACTGCATTTACAGTTCTATTTGGACGTTATGAATGGAATGTTATGCCTTTTGGATTAAAAAATGCACCATCTGAATTTTAAAATATAAAGAATGATATATTTTCTTCATATTCATTTATTAAATAATAGTATATATTCCTGATATTTTAATAGTCTATAAAAACATAGATCAACATTTTAAACATATAAATATTTTTATTAGTATTGCACTAAAAATGGTATAGTAGTATCTGCAAAAAAGATAATTTTATTTCAAACTCAAATTAGATTTTTAGTATATAATTTGGATAAAGGATATATTACACCCATAGCAAGATCTATAGAATTTGCTGATAAGTTTCCAAATGAAATTAAAGATAAAACTCAATTACAAAGATTTTTAGGCAATTTAAATTATATTGGTGAATACAATCAACATTTAGCTCAAGATTGTAAGTTATTATATGAAAGATTAAAAAATAATCCTCCAACTTGGACTGATAAACATACTGAAGCTGTTAAACGCATAAAACAAAAGGTTAAACATTTACCACTTTTAAATCTTGCAAATCATATATGGTTTAAGATAATTGAAATTGACGCTTCTGATTATAGAGGAATACTTAAATAGTTAAATCCCCATACTAATAAAGTGAACAATTAGTAAGATATACATCTGGTGTTTGGAATAAAGCACAACAAAATTATGCAACAATTAAAAAAGAAATATTAAGTATAGTTCTATGTGTTACAAAATTTTATGATGATCTGTTAAATCAAAATTTTTTTATAAGAATAGATTGTTCCGCAGAAAAAGATGTTAAAAATATTGCACCAAAACAACTATTTGCAAGATGGCAATCTATTTTATCTATCTTTGATTTTAATATTAAATTTATTATTGGTGAAACTAATTCTCTTCCTAATTTTTTAACTAGAGAATTTATTGCAAGTTCATTTAAAGAAGCCTGATGGCCTATGAAGCTACCTCATCTAATAGTAAAAATGAGATTATAATAGAAGTAGGAAAGAAATATCCACCTATAAAAGATAAAATCAATAAAATTAATGCAAATTAATATTAACATATAAAGATAAACTTCTATAGATTAGACTATAGAAATTTTGAATTTCCAATTCAAAATCCATATTATCAAATTATTATGAAACATATAAAATTAATTTAATTAGTAGTAAAAATTATTTTTGATCTAGAATAATTTTAGCAAAGAACAAAAAACAAAATATAAGAAAAGAAATAATAGACTTAGAATATGAATTACATTATAAATTAGAAAAAAACCATTATGGATATCTGCTATATTACAATAAAAAATCAATAGATATATTGAAGAACAAAGAGAAATAGAATATTTCACAAAGGCTTATCACCTCAGAATAAAACAATTATATGAATTGTCAATTTAACTATTGTAGGAATGAATTTATCCAGAGGACGAGGAGGAGCATCTTCTCCTGGTGGACAAGGTAAAGGAGCATCTTCCTATTCAAAACCTCCTATACATATGTATAATAATATTTTAGAAGAAGCATCTTCTTTAGCAGAAGCATCTTCTGCAAATATTGAGAATATTGGGATGGGTTATACACCTATGGGCCATAATTTTCCTCCATTAACTTCAAATTTCTCTTATAAGAAAATATTAATCTCATCAAACTCCATCCTCTTCATTTCATCAAACCCCATCTTCTTCAAATTCCAATATGATATCATTGGAAAATATACCTCAGAATGCTCAAAATCAATTTATACCTATTGGAAGAAAACTTCATGTTATCAATATTGATATTGATGAAATTCCAAAAAATCCATATACACTTATTCAGCAAAAATATGCCCCAAATTTCTTCAGATCTTACTATTTTCCATCCGGATATCCTGTAAAACCCAGCCTAGCGTATGCAAGTTTCCTTCAGTTCATAAAAATGTATGAGAAAATTGTTGTTACTATTATACATAATCAAAAAGAAAATTCGATTCCTACAGTTGATGATTACCTTCAAATAAAATTTTCAAAAATTGTTATTCACCAAATTCTTACTATTAAAGAATGGGGAATAGCAACATTAGCTGTCAGGTTTATTTCAAATTTCAACAATAAAGAATATAATTTTACATATTATGATTTAATTTCCTCCTTTTACAATACATTTTATTATTTTCAAAATGATAATTTCACACATACTTGTTGGATCCATTTGGAACTATCAATTCTTGACAAGAAAAAAGATCTACCAACATGGTGTTATCATTGGTTTCAAAAATTTTCAATGCCCATAGAAATTTTCCCAAAATATGTTCAATTTGCTTTCCAGAGATTTAAACAAATTTATGCAAAGGAGTTTCCACCAGAAGATATACCCAAAAGAGACATTTGTCATTTTATGATCATGTCCAACATACCATGGTGTCTATTTTGGATATTAGAAATAAGATTCTGCCGCACAAATGGATTACCACAAATAAGAAGATCATTTCAATGTAAATGGTGGGTTAAATGTGCACCAATTGATTTCAGTACAATCAACATGAATGTCCAAATTCCTCAAATCAAGCCAAGGCAAGATGAAACATCACCATCTACCCCAGCATCACAATTGGAAACAACAAATATAAATGATTTCATTGCCACAATGGTCCAGCAACAGATTGAAGTCCTCCATGCTGCTAGACAACAAAGTCCATTGACCATAAAAAATGAAAGCAAAGATAAAAATAATTTGAAGGAAGAAACAGCCATATCATGTATGAAAATCCATTTCAAATACTACAAGATTCTCAAGATCCCGATGAACAAGAAAAAATTGATATTAAAGATTTACTCAAAAAAATAGAAGAATTGACAAATATTGCAAGATCTCAAGAAAAAAATTTGAAAATTATTGCCAAGAAAAAACTATTCACAGATGAAGAAATGGGAGCCAGTTCAGAAGCATCTCCTGACTCATCAAAACCACAAACAACAAAGAAAAAAGGAAAAGACAAAAAGAAGAAATGATGTCAGCATCTGCATCAGCAATAATATGTCATCAAACAAATGATTGTAATAGTTTGCAATATTTATCTCAAAACTCTATATAAATAGCATTGTATTCTCAAAGAGGAAGGAACCGATTTTTAGAACCTCTATTTTCCTCTTTCTACTCTTTTGTAAATTTTCTCTCTATAGAGCAATAAAATCTCTTTCTTTCAACTTGATCTTGTTCACAAACTCAATTCTTATTGTGCAAGACTTGGCATCAAAATCTTTGGTATAAAAAACAAGTAAGTTTCAAGTCCTTTTATTTAACCTTTTTGTATATATTTTTATATATCCTGGGTTATTTTGGTATCAAAGCCATGGAAGTTTAAATTAATTTCTAAGGATTAGTTTTGATCAAATATTATTCATAATATAGGTTGATATTAATACCAGATCTAAACAATAAGACTTATGATTTCAGGAATAATGAATATTTTTATGTTCTTCACAATAAGACGTTAGTTAATAGATTTTTTAATTACCATAAGAATTATAATTTATTTGTGGGTCGACACTCAAGTCGCTGAGGGCTGTAAGTCTGGTACTGGAGATGTGTAAATCTAGCGTTGGCCTGTTGAAAGTTGACATCAAGCACATAAATTATAAACTCTTATAATAATAAAAGATCTATTGAGTAATTAGTCAATACGTGAAGAAAGTTGAAAATATTCACTATAATTTGGAATCATATTGTTCAATAAGTTTAGATCAAGGTAAGAATATGAGCACTTATTATGAGTTTTATTTGTTTAAAGCTAATTCTTAGATTTAAAAAACTTCCAAGATTTTATTTGCTTATTATGTCTTTGTTGAGATCTGCATCTATTTCATCACCTATATATACAAAAAATGAAGAAAGAATAGAACTTACAGATATTGAAAAAGGTTTACAAAATTGGAGCTTGCCAAAAAAAAAAAAGAATCTGATATTTATAAAAAAGAATTTTCTAGTATATTTAAATTTAAATCTTAATTCTATTTTCACTTTGCTTAAAGATTTCTGAATCGTATTTCAAGAAGTGACCATACTGAGATATATACTCTCTCATTATAAGGAGTTATCTTGTTATGATTTACCCTATATCCAAACTCTACAGTATATGCGACTCCTTAAGAGTAACAACTAATAGAGTCAAAGTATAGAAATCCACAATCATAAAATAAACTCTTGATCTCAAGTCCAAGGATCATCACACTACTATCACAAAGAGATTAATTCATTGGCATTCGATGATAATCCGTGTGGAATACTCATAGCAGATCAATGCGATGCATTTAATATCAATAAGCATCCATGTACAACCATGTATTAATCTACTCGTGTCAAACACTATAATTAGCAATATTTATGAATAAAATATAACTATTTAGAGAAACACATCATCATAACTATTTATGATTTCTAATACATACATATATATATATATATATATATATGTACATATGTATATTTATACGTATGTGTATATATCAAACACTATAATTAGTAATATTTATGAATAAAATACAACTATTTAGAGAAACACATCAACTATGCATGATTTCTCATACACATATATATATATATATATGTATGTATGTATACATATATTGTTTTGGTAGAATTTAGAATTTCATCTCTCTATTGAGATGAAATTCTAAATTCTACAAAAACAGTTATAGTAAATAAGAAATTAAATACATCTGTTTGTGTAGTACTCAGAAATGCTAGATTTAATTATTCATTATTAGGACTAATAGAATCTTCTTTTTGTAATGGACCAATATATTTTGATAGTTTCCCAAATTTCTCAATCTCTCTAACTGATAGAAATTTGGTTGATATTTTAACATTAAATATACAAACTAAAGGTTATGATATGAAACCTGGTATTGAAAACATATGTGTTACACATAGAATATATTATAAAGTGATGAATACTTTGAGTCCTGGAGCATTCGAAATAAAGATAGATAAAAGTGGTCATAGTAGAAAAGGTACAACACCCATTATAGAAACAAATCTCACTAGATCTAATTTAGAATTACCCACTATAATAGATTGGACTGAAGTAAATGTTCCAAATCAATGGATATTTGAAAAAAAAAATTACAAATCCAACAATTCCAAAACCTATATCATTAGCCCAAATAGAAAAAAGTCCATCTGGATCAGTATTTATAATGTTTTCAAAAAAAACATTCAACATCTTCAATTTCAGATAATTCCTTGGATAATCCTTATATATCTAGGCCAAGTTCATCCACATCCTTTAGAAAAGATGAAGATCTTCCTTTAAAATTTGTAGGTCTTCAAGAGAAATATCAAACTATGCATGGGATGTATACCATAAATTCTGAAAAAGAATATAGATATTGGATTAGAAATAGGATATCAAGTAGAACATCCATAATCTACAACATCAGATGGAGTTAAGTTATAATAAAAGATATATTATTTGACGAAGAATTAAAAGACAAATTATAAAACAAGCAGTTAAAGATTTTAATTACGAAAAATATAATAATTTTAGACAATGTTTTTTTAAAAATTATTCTATTAAACAACAAAAGGAAATTCAAGATAATTATTATGATTTTATAAGAAGAACTACATGTTATATAGAATTTTTTAAATGGTTTTATATTGAATATAGAGTTTCATTAATAGATCAAGAAAAGGATATTTTAGTCTTAGAAAATACATATACTGATTATGTATTAATCGAAAAAAATTCTGCTAGCAATTATAAAACTCATAGATCTATGCATCCACCTTTATCAAATGCTATAAGATTAGGTAATATAGGAGCTTTAGCCATGGCTTTTATTCATCAAGATCATGCCAATACAGGAAATATAACGCAACAAAATAATTTTATATATTTAAGTTTGCATACTATATCAAAAAAATTAGAAGAAGTATGCACACAGGCACATAATTTTAAAAATATAGAAATTAAAATTGATAACATTATTAATAAAATTAATATTAATACACAATACTTTAATTATGGAAAACTACCGGACAAAGATGAAAATAAGTTTAGTATTCCAGTTATATCATCTACTAATAATATAATACCATCTATTATTAGACCAACAGAAATACTCTTACTATCAGGAGCATTTAATACATATATAGAAGAATTCCTTTTAAAACTTGAAAAAACTTTAGGAGAATTAAAAGTAAATACATTAAACTGAAGAACAAAATTCAGATCAAGAACAAGTAAAATTAAATTTAATAGGAGAATCTGATAAGATATGTATGAAGAAATAAAAGAAAATAATAATATAGAAGATTTAATAGAAATGTTTCAAAATAGTAATAATTCTGAAAAACAATTATTTGCAATAAAAAGAAAATATAATAATATGAAAATCCTAAACGATTCGGAGAAAAATATCCTAAAAGAGATAGATATTATCAAAGACCTAGTCCTCAAGATTTAGAATTAGAAACAAGTGTACAAATGGACAACTTAAATCATAGTTCAATACATGAATGGAAAATTAATGGTCTTAGTCCACATCAAACGATTCTAGTATTAAAAAAGATAATGATGTATATTAATCTACATAAAGCTAAAGGAACTAAAGAACAAGATGCTATTTATATAGTAATAAATAGATTTACAGGTGTATTAGATGGATTATAGAATAATTATTTAACATCTCAACAGAGAAATGAAATTCTAAATTCCATACTAAAATAAAGCATGAAGGCACATCCACTAGTCAACATATTACCACTATTCCAATATGGCTTTATCTTTAATCACTAGTATTTTTAGATATTTCATTGGTGATGTTAAAATCATTGTGATGATTAAAAAAGAACTTTTAATGAATTTAAGAGGACCAACTGTTTCACATTTTAAATGGTATAAAAACACATTTTTAGCAAGAGTTATGGATCGTACTAATTGTAACAAATGGGCTTTAAAGCATATACTAACAACTTCCACTTACACTAAGGCCAATCATTCATTTGTTTAAGACCCAATAAATTAACATGACTTTTATGCTTCTTCTGAAATAAGGCTATAGTGAACAGATTAACAATGTTATCATCAGTGGGGATATTTTCTATCTTTACTTCATTTCTATCAATGATTTTCTCTGATCAAATGATATCGCATAATACATGTTTGGATCACTGAGAGATAAGGGTTCCTTTAATTTTGCAATAGCTTAATTGTTATCATAATATTTGCCCACTATAAATCAAGAATAAATCTTTAGTCCTTCTTAAGTATTTAAGAATATTCTTGACTACTATCCAGCGGCCACTCCCTGTTTTAGATTGAAACCTGCTCGTAACACTTAAAATATATGAGACATCGAGTCTAGTACATAACATACCATACGTTATAGATCCTATAGCCGAAGAATGTGGGATCTTATTCATGCTATCTCTTTCGACACTTGTCTTAAGATATATGTCTTTAAAAGATACACACCATGAGACGTTTTGTAGATAACCCTTCTTTGATTGGTCCATGCTAAACCTCTTTAGCATCTTGTCTATGTATGTTGATTGTGTAAGATCAAACCACCTCTTAGATCTATCTCTATAGATCTTCATTCTCAAAATGTATGTTGCCTCTCATAAATCTGTCATGAAAAAATTCATGAACAACCATACCTTTACATTTTGAAGTATAGGTAAGTCGTTTCCTATCAATAATATGTCCTCTATATAAAGTATCAGAAAAATAATGGCACTTCGACTAACCTTCTTGTATACACAAGGTTCATCCTCATTTTTTATAAAATCAAACTCTTTGATTGTCTCATCAAAGCAGATGTTCCAACTCCAAGAATCTTGCTTTAGTCCATAAATAGACCTTTATAGTTTGCATACTTTATTGGGATCTATGGATATAAACCCCTTAGGTTGCATCATATACACATTTTCCTGCAAATTTCTATTAAGAAATACATTTTTTACATCCATTTGCCAAATCTCATAATCCAATTATTGTCCTCAACATGGACATGTGAAAAATGATTGCTATGTATATAACCTTTTGCTACCAATCGCACCTATAGGTAATCACATTACCATTCATGCCAGTCTTTCTCTTAAAGACCCTCTTGCACCCTATAGTTTTAATCTCTTCAGGTGGATTAACTAATGTCCAAACCTTATTGTCATATATGGAATCCATCTCAGATTTTATGACTTGTAACCATTTTTGAGAGCTTTTATCAAATAGTGCTTTTCCATAAGATGTAGACTCATCATTCGTAATGCACAATACATCATTATATTCACTTACAAGAAATTCATCTCTTTGAGGCACGACGTATTCTACTAGTCCTACAAAAAATTTGTGTATCATTAATTTTATTTTCTATCACATCATTATGTGATTGAATCTCTTGTTCCACTTGATGATCAATGCCAAATGTGTTTTTTGAACTTCTTCAAGTTTATCTTTTTTGCTCCCACTTGCCTTTTCATGAATAAATTCTTTTCTAGAAAAATGACATGCTTTGAGACAAACACCTTTTGCTCAACGGGATTATAGAAATAGTATTCATATGTCTCCTTTAGATACCCCACAGATAGGCATTTGTCTGACTTAGTTTCAATTTTGTCAGACTCTACCTTCTTCACATAAGTAGGGCATCCCCAAACTTTCAAATATGAAAGATTAGGTTTCTTTCCAAACCGTATTTCATATGGAGTGGAATCAACAACTTTTGATGGAACACGGTTTAATAAATGGGAGGCAGTATTAAGAGTATAGCCTCAAAATGATTTGGGGAGGTATACAAGACTCATCATCGATTGAACCATATCTAATAGAGTTCGATTATGTCTCTTAGATACACTATTAGTTGTGGTGAATAAAGAGAAGTCCATTGAGGCAGAATCCCATTCTCCTTAAGACAATCTTGAAACTCTTGGATTAGGTATTTTCCACCTCGATCACATCTAGATGTGTATAGATCGAAATATTTTAATACTTCTATGAAGTTATTTTTCAACTTTCTTCCTAAATTTCTTGAAATTTTCAAAGGGTACAAACTTATACTTCATGAAGTATACCAAACCATATCTCGAAAGGTCATCCGTATATGTGATGAAGTATGAAAAATTTGCTCTAGAATGGAATGACATAGGACTACAAATATCAGTATATATTAGCCCTAAATTTCATAGATCTGTCACCCTTACCCATAAAAGGTGATTTGGTCTTTTTACCAAGTAAACAAGATTCACATATATCATATGGTTTGTAATCAAATGATCCCAAAAAGTTTTCTAAATTTTAATCAAATTAAAATAAGGGAGTTTATAAATTTTAATAATTAATTTTAAATAACATTTGTCAAATTAATTTGTACTTTCAAAAACCAAATTTAAAAAAAATCTTTTAAATGAAAACATAAATTAAGTGCCACTAAAAGTAACTTAACTCATTAATTGTGACAAGATTCAAACTATCATACTAAAAATGACAAAAATAACACATCAAGATTTGGTGATGTCATCAGCTGACTCATCTGTTGCGTCATCTGATGTGATGTGATGTGTTCTCATGAGAAAAAAGTGGGATTATTATTGAATTGACACCATTGGCCTTATTGAATTATTGTTGTGCTCAATTGGCTATTTTTGTATACCATCATTTCTTGTCTTAATGCATTTTGGATTTTTCTTTTTAGGGCTCGTGGTTGTTTCAAATTTTATTTGTGAAATATACATAACTTTTTATTTCTTTAAATTTCACTTCAGGATCCTACCTATGTCGTCTAAAATTGCATTGGCAGACGTGCAATTAATTTCAAAAGAAAATAAAAAAAAAAGGAAGTTCCTATTGATCATTAGTTCATTATGTAAAAAGTCTTGTGCCACTTAAATGGGGTTAATCATAATCAAGTAGTGAAATATTATATATGAATATTACTTTGTGTATCTAAAATTTTTGTTTGAAACCGATCTATAGAACAATAGAGAATGGATTCCTTATTCTTAAAGATGCAACATGACAAACATACATCATATAGATTTTTATAAAATTTAGAAATTCATAACACAGATCAAGCAGCTATAAGACAAAAATTTTCATTATTTAGTCACCAGAATAACTTGTTTATTTATCAATTTTTCTTAGAAGTAAAATAAAATTCACAAGAAATTAAAGAAGTGAAATTTATATGTCAAATGCAATGAACAAGGTTGATGCAAATGATAATTTCCATCTTTATCTTCAAGTTAGAATTGACGTTGAATAGCTTCAAGGCACTGTATGACTTGATTCGGATAACCAAGACTAGAAAGAAAGGAACAAGTGAAGAAATTTCTTTTAAATCGTGACAAAAATAGTTCTGCACGTTTGGCCTTGGAATTGGGGGGGAACTTGATGACGCTCTTACTCACCTTTTCGTTTTGTTAACCTTATTACATCTATCCTCCCCGGGTGGCTTCGCATGCAGTAATAAATTCTCCATTCATCGTAGTTTATCTTTTTGTTTTCAGAATTAATTAAATTTAAAATTAAAACTTTTAAAACAAAAGTGAAGTTTATAACAAATATTATTACATGAAAAATTGACTTATTTAAAAGTTTTAAAGAACATCTAGATCAATTTCGAGTTTTAAAAGCTAGACATATTGATTAACCAAAGGATATCAATTGTATTTTAAATATTACTTTGAGTTAATTGTTATATGCACACTAAAACTATTATTGTGTTGCAAAAATGCACTTTAGAATTAGGTACTTTAGTGCTAAAGTACCTTACACTATCAATTTTTACCACATTACTCAAATTGGTTGGTTGAAAATTAGTGTATTTTATAGCTATTTGTAGCTGAAAAGATTTTAATATCTCTCATTTATATTTAATTACTGAAATACTCTTATTCATGTATTGGTATTAAAGTCTTTTACTTTTTTTATAAAAAAAAAAAAGCAATCAAAATTCACTAATTTTCAACTAATTTTAGTAAATTGGTATAAAGTACTAATGTAATTGATAATTTAAGATATAAAATACAAAATAGTGATAATTATAGAATGCATATTACAATATTAACCCTATTACTCTCAAAAAATAAATTTGAATTTTGGATATTGGTATTAATTTGGCCTTCAGGTGGGAAGCACGCTACTTCTTATCATGTCTGCTTTTAATCCCTCCTATTTCTTATCATGTCATTTAATATTATTTTTTTATCTTTTTCTTCATTTTTTTTTGGTTGGTAATTTTAGTTAGGATGTAAATGTTGAATTTTTTTTTTTTTTTTTTGCAATTTTCATCAGAATTTATTTATGAAATTTTTTTACAAATCCCAGTGAATGATGGCATGGTGTATTCAGGTATTGTTTTGGTTATGGTTGTTTAAATTTTGATTGCAGGGGAAAAATGATTTTTTTTTTTTTTTTTTTGAACTGCCATCACTAGAGGACCAGGAACAAATTGATGTTTCAATTTATTACTATTGCTCCAGTTGGTGGTGGTGGTTGTTGTCAGTAATTTGTTTTGAGAATTTATTTATCGTAATCTATATATATAGAAAATATTGATTGATGATGTACTTCAAAAAATTTTCAATTACACAACAGCTTTTTCGAACTTGTATTGTCATTAGTAGCTGAACTGTAGCTAAATTTATTGGAATCTTTCTCTTTCAGGTTTTATTTTATTTTCAGTGATCCAGCCTTACCATTATTGTGATCACTGAAAAACCACATGCACAAAGAGCCATTCAAACAGGAATATCTGTAAATGTCCTTCAACCATATTTAATGCCTAACTGGGATTAGGTAATTTGGTTCTTCTTTTTTTTAAAAAGTTAACTATGATCATTTTGCTCTGTCCTCAAATGGGTTTTTCTTGGTTTCTTGAAATTTAATTTTTTTTTGGCTAAATAATAATTCCAGGGTTCAGATTGCATTTCCTTAATAAGTTTCATGGTTTTTTGGGGGTAAATTTAAGTTGGAACGGAGTTTGGACAATATTCATGGGTCTCTACTATGTGTAACTACGTCTGCACATTAAAGATATATAGTTTCATCGAAAGTATATTGTCTAAACTTCTCTGAATTATACAACAGACGTAAGTTTTGTGATTATATAGTTATTATGATCATAACATATACTGTTCTCCTATACGTCTATTTTCATTAGTAAAACATGGTATTTACAACCTTCTTGAACTTTTTTCTTCAGTATGAATTTGGTATTCCATCTTTGCTTACACAAAGGGCCGGAAGATATAGCCATCAGACTCTCAATGGGGTGAGTGTAATTGCAACTTCTGATCATATAAGATAATTTTGCATTTACCAAAATGGCTACTTTTCATTTTAAGTTGCATTGATTCTTGAGACTTTGGCCTTGTTTTACCATTTATCTAATATGAGTAATCATATCCGACTACATTTTAGGATCATCATTCGAATCCTGTGCAGCTATGTGACTCTTCCTTTGTATGCTTTAGTTACACAGGTAAACTGCAGTCGAGATTTATTAACACATTGTATATGTACTTCTCCTGAACATGTCTCCAAGTAATATCATCATCCTTGGCAGTCAGTTAATATTAACACATGGTATGTCTAAATAGGGTCAAATTTAAAGCTTGTGATCTTCAATGAGAAAGTTGCCTCAGCACTAGAAGCTGGCATTACACAACCAGAAAGCACATAAAAGAAAACAGCAGGCTATACAGTGACACTATCAGTGCTTTAGATGGGTGTGAACTAATGTTATAAAGTTACATATTCTGATTTGTTGGTAGAATACATTTGGTTAATAGTTACTGATAATACAATGTGCTTAGTATTTTTTAGTTTAACGTTGTCCATGGAATAGATCATGATTGATTAGGTACACAAATGTTGCAACTTTCTTGGATGGGTATCAATAAAGTTAATTGACATGACTCATCAATACTTTCTATAATTGAAAATAAAGAATTATTTTTATTTGAGATATTTTACATCTGATCTTATTCTAGTTTAATATCGTGCTGTTAAAGTAATTTAATGTATATAATAGAAAGCGTGTCTTGATACAAATATATCATTCTAATTAAATTTTCATTTAATGTCTTTTTTTTGTTTTTTGTCAAACTTCATTTAATATTTCTCATTTTATGAGTCAATTAAAATAGTATATTTTGATTGCAATCCAAATTGAAGAAACTAAAAATCAAGTAATCAAGAAAGCAATCAAATAAAAATATTGTAGAAACTCATTTTAATAGGTTAGAATTTTTAATTTGTTAATTTTTAAAATAAAAAAGAATTAAAGAAAGATATATTCCATTTTCATTTCTTTTTCAAAATCTATGAACCGAACACAATAATTACTTTCTTAGAAATCTTATTCCTTTCCTTACTACTTTCCACCGGTAACCAAAAAATAGGCAGGAAATTTAGCATTTCTAAGGAATTTAATTTCCTTTCCTTCTCCTCCCTTTCCTCTCCTTTTCTCAGTGAATTCTTGGAACCGAACAGGCCCTTATAAAAAAAGAAAAGTGCAGATACAAAAAAGGAAAAGAGAAGTAAAAAAAGTAAAATATTACATAAACAACATGTTAGGGTAACATTGACGTGCATATAGAATATTAAATATTATCCTATTTTTATAAGAAGCGAATGCATAATTTTTACAGACACTAACGGACTAGCAGTAGCCCAAGCCGATAATACAGACATTTTCCCACGTCTTGGGATGGGCAAAAGCAACTCATAAATATCTACAATTAAATGCAGCTGAACAAAAGAAGATCTAACAATTGAAAAATGAAAACCTTCCGTATAATTCTTGACAGAAATTCCAATACAAACAATTGTCTCTTACCTTCCGTATAATTATTGAAGAGTTAGCAATCCAAACATTTTTTTTTCGGCCCACTAAACAAAGACAACAACAATCAAACTTTAAATACTTAAATTTATAGATAATTTGATAATCTTATTTATCATATAATTTAAATTCCTATTTATTTATCATACAAACCTAACTTAGGTTGGTACAAACAAACCCCCGAAACGTCTTTAAATTAATCTAGCTCACAAGCACAAGAACCATTCCCCAAGTTAACAAACAAAAGCTCGCTCATGAGTTCTCATCCTCCGAACACCATTTGATAAAGCTCTTCCGCCCCTGAAACAAAAATTTCAAGTAATTAATATTCTATTATGAAATTCAAAAAAAAAAATTAATGATTTAAGTTATATATCAAACGAATTCTATGGCACAAAATCTTTTATCTCACTCTTTGTTTCACAACTTCATGAACTATTAAAATTTATTTTTAATATAGTTAATATGTTTAATGGAGGAATCTTAGAATAAAATAGAAAATGAGATAGAAGATTATTAACGGATTTTGAAAATAAAAAATTCCATATTCGCACGCCATCAGCTATTCTTAGCGGATTTTGAAAATAAAAAATATCCCCTCGTCGTATTAGATTGGCCGAGGACCGGCACATTTATATTCCTCGGGAACGTCCCAAAACTGTAAGATAAATTGAGGGTTCCGAAAGTTCCTTCCGCATCAGTTCTCAAAACTTTTATATAATAGTTAATCGTACACAACATTTTCACGTGCGGGTGCCTCCGCAAAAAGTTGGTTTAAAGATATGTTAACTTCTCCAACATATTTATTTTTTAACAAAGATCTTTTGCAGCACAATTTGACGAGAAGCATATCTCCATTATCCACTTGATGGAGTGTTTCCTCGGGGATTAAGTATTGAATCTGGCAATTCCAACAAGGGTTGGTCTTATTTCTCATGTCCACTGGAGTTTTCCATTTGGTTTCCGATGAGTTTTTACGCATCGAAACCTTTGCATAAACCTTCATTTCCCCGAAATTTCGGACGTCATGGAGATTGCATTAGACCTATAACCAAGGATTAGATCTCTTATATACAAGATATCTCCCATTGTGGATGATAATATAATTTTGGGAGGGATCAAATGTTAATAATGTAGGAGTAAAATAAAATCTTCTTGTTACTACTATACTTGGTTTAAATTCTGGCTGGCAGCAAAAACTACTATGTATAAATGGGCGAATGGATGTGAAAATTTTCAATACAAAACAAAACAATTTGAACTTGGACCCGTGGTAAGACTGAACAGTAGTATTGGATTGTACTACACAATATATGTGGCATGTTATTGAACCTTAACTTGGGCTTTGTGAGAACACAAAATTTAAATGAGGGGTGATTGTGACGCCCCATCCTATATCGATTGTGGGAGAGGATATTATATTATTTATAACACTTTAAATTCTGAACTCTAACAACTTGCCTTAAGTATTTTGAACCTGTAGTTTTCGTTCAAAAGTTATTGGGCTAACATAGGGCCGGAGTATTACAATTAGTATTAAAGCGAATCTTGTGTGATCTTTTCATGTGCTGAGACTGGGCCAGTGGTGTTGGGCTACGCTTTGCGGTGTATGTGATATGTTATTGATATTATTGGACCCCAATTTGGGTATTGCGAGAACGCAAAACCTAAAGGAAACGTGATTGTGACCTCCCGTCTCACATCGATTGTGAGAGGAGATATTATATTGTCTATAACATTTTCAAATTTCTGAGTTATTAATAACTTGGTTTAAACATTTTATATCCGTAGTTTCCGCTAAAAAATTATTGAGTTAGCCCAAGATTTAGGGTGTTACAGAATCATCAATTCTTAATTTTAAATATTTGATCAAAATTTTCTTCGGACAAATTTTTTATTTTAATACTTTGTATAGATTTACTATTCATGTATTTATTGAGGGGTCCCTTTGGGGAGGGGGTGTTGGCTTGGTGGTTTCTATTATTGTCCTTCTTTGCATAGGTTTTTTGTCTCACTTGTAAATTTTATAATGTGAATTAAATGTTATAGAATCAATGACATTAGTTGATGTAAGTAAGATTTTATAAAATTTAATTTTAACCACAAAATTTACAAGTAGAATTAAAAATCGAATTTATGATAGCATTTTTTTGTCTCTATTATTATCCTTCTTTGTACTGTGGGGGATAGTGTAGTTGACTCAGAGACGACCTTGACTATTTTCAATGTGGGAATTTAACAGAATTACAAATCAACAGGTTGAGCATTTTTCTTCTTGGGACAAAATTATCGATGCTCAATATGTGAACACTCAACAGAATATTCGGATGTTTTATTTGTCAGTATGGTGTGAGACATATTACTTATGATTTTTACATAATTTTTTAAGGTAATGGTCTCAAAAACTGAAAGCCTTATGGCTGTTAATTTTTTAAGTAGTACATAGAATTTTGTCAAAGGTACAACACCATATATAAAAATTTCAAGTGATTTAATCATAATTAAACCTTGATTTTGCTGTGCTCTCGGTAAGAAGGCTCGTGTTTCGCTTCGAAAGTCAATCGCACGTCTTCTGGTAATTGCATTACGAAGAATTTCCTTGTTTGGTTCATAGAATTGGGGTCATAGAATTAGAATTGAAAAACTCAATTCCAGTTATTCTATTTGGGTTCATTTGGTTCACAAAATGGATGAGATAGGATATTTTATCTTCGGACAATTAATAAATCCTAGGATTAGACATCCTTGAAAGATTAATCTTATTATCTCAGAGTATTTAGTTGATATTCAATTGCATGGGATATTTATAAAATAATAACCATCTTGTATTTGGTCGGAGATCAGATTAAATTGTAGGACAACTATTTGACCAATCAAAATACCCCTAAATTTGTACTTTATTTTTGGTAATCTAACAAATAATATTCATATAATATTATTTTAATTATAATATACTAAAAATAAGTGTGAGAATTAAATAAATTTGTAGTACATAGAATAATTAGCGGTGTTCATTTTAACCCACTTACCTAAAAAACTTGCTAACCTGGTCCATTTCGAACTATAAAATTGTATAATTAGCAATCTTTTTATTTTTTAAATCAATTTGTAATTTTACATAATAAAACTTAATATTAAATGACTTTTTCTTATATCTTACCCATTTTATAGGGGTATTTATGTAATTTGGTAGTCAAATTTTTTATTTTAAAATTTTTGGATATAAAATTGACATAATTGTATCGAGCTAGGTACCATGTAAAAGCACCGTGTGTCAGATATTTGTCAATTTTATCTTGACCCGGTGCCCATTGGGCGTATGGACTTAATACTCGATTGATGATACTCCTATAAACCATTATAATATCATATGATATATGGTCATAAAGTCTATTAGGGTAAATCAATCAAAATTTTTATTATTCCATCCACGAGTCATTCCAGGATTATTAATACCATCTTCCTATGATATTATTTAATCCCTTATACAAGTGATTAATTTGATTAGTTGGGATAATAATCACATATCAAAAAAACCAACCAAACATAAAATAACATGAGATTAATGGTATAGCTATCGCAGGCACCCAAAAATTAACCAAATTCCTCTTATAAAATGTAGTGGCGGTGAGTCCAAGTTGTCCTATAGAGAATGGAGTTTATTCTTGTGCTCAAACTACAAGGGGATTCTTGAATAATTGTAAACTAAAAACTAAAGCAAGCAATTAAAATTAAAGAAAATAAATTAAAGAAGAATCTTGGTTCTAGTCATATCACCCATGGAAACATCCTATCAATTGATCATCGACACCAAAAGTAATTCAATTCTCATACCAAGCACTAATTGAATAATGAACCCGAATCCCAATTCAAAGTTGATTCTTATTTCTTTTCTAAGGTTAGTTAATTGTCAACACGCTATACAATTATCCCTAACCATCGTGCCAAAAATTAATTAATAGAAATATTAAAATCAACAAGAACAACTAAACTAATTAAACATAAACACACGCGGTTATCTCAACTAGTTAATTATTTTCCCTAAATAGAATGACGCTAATCGTGCCATCATTAAACTTATTTGCTTCACAGATTAAATTGAACGCACACGGTTAAAAATGATCTAGCTATAAATTAATTTCAATAACTCACTATTCTGCAACAATAGCAAATTAAAAAGAACAATCATAAAATTAATGCAGAAAAGTAATCAATGCTTGATGTAAAAATGAATAAATTCAAGTAAGAGGTCTCACAATTTAATAGAACCTACCATAGCTTCAATTCCCTTACAGAATTAACCAAGAAAAAGGTTTTAGGCATTAAATACCATAGAAGAACACATGATAATGACTGCTGAAAAAACTAACAATAAAACTAAGAAAAACGAACGTCTTTCCTATTATGTAGTATCTTATAGGGGGTATTTATAGTGAATACTAGGGTTACAATCCTTGTCTATGGATAATAACGTGAAATTGGCTGAAAAAGAGTCTAACAAGACTAAGAAATTTGCCAAAAATAAAAAATTACGTAACCCTTCTGAATCGCACACACATGTGTAGCCTATATAGTGCACATGTGCGTGCTCAACGATTCTAAAATTCTGCTATCTGGAAACAGCGCAAGTGCGCTGCTTAACCCTTGTGCATGTATTTTACTTTCGGTTTCGATTTTGATCTCGATGCTCTTATAATTTGGAAAAGTATAAAATACAAAAGTTGTAGCTCTTTTTATTGGATTTCCAACACATTTTGAATCAAATCAATCGAAATTCGAACAAGAAAGTTGTGTTTAAAATGCACAAAACAACGTCCAAAATAACTCCATACTCGTGCGTATTTCATCCTTGGAATTTTCTTTCATCTTTTCCATTTTTTTCAACCCTTTTTCAATACAACCCAGTACAAACTAAAGACAACCAAATTAAACTTAATAATAACTCAAATTTTTCTTATAACACATAAAAATATAGTAAATGACACACAAAATTTAGAACAATTATGAACTTATCACCCTTTAACCTTTGATCGTCCTCAAGCAAATACAAAATTAAAATAATTAAGTATATCCAAATTCCACCCAACATATTCCTCCCAATCATCCACATAAATAACCAACAGCCAAACTATCATTTGTAGTAGTCTAAGAACCCAAGACCTCAAATGCTAATAAAAATTAAAACATAAGTTTTGTATGTATGTATGCATTTTTACTCTTTATTATTGCTTTCAACTTGATACGCATTATTAGCCTTATGCTAGTAAAACAAGTAATATCCCAACAATATATGAAGTTCAAGTTTCTTAGTGTTCTTGGACTTTTTTTTGAACCACTTTAGGACATTTTTTTAAGTAATTCTGCGTAATTCATAATAAATGTCGCAATTGATGTTCAACAGATTTTTTTTTTTAAGTATAAGTGACAAGAAAAAATAGTTTAAAATATTAAATTGTCAATTATTAATATTTAATGTGATTTTTGACTTTTCAGTGCTAAATGAAATTCTTTATGATTACTTGAGTGGCCCAATTATCAACTTCCCTTAGAATTCAGGTGCACAAAATAAGACTAATAAATAGGCAATTCTTCATTGAAACAAACAATTCAACTCAAATAACAAAATAAAAGAGAAAATAAAACACACAAAGCCCATTCAATAAACTTGAAGGACTCAAAACTCATAAACCTTTTTCTTATCTCCATATTTAACCTACTATGTGGTAACATCCTCCCCACTCCTTTATGACCTGTTAGTCATGGTTCACGTCACTATGGGTTTGGGGAAGATATGAGTGCTTTTTTTTTTTCAAACTATAAAAAAAAATAAAGGGCTAGTGTTGCAATTTCTAATTATACATCTTTTTTCACACAGAGTCTAGCTAGCAGCACAGGGAGGTCTTCATAGAAGGCTTGTAGTTGTTTGAGTCTTTCTGCATAGTCCTCTAATTATAGATATTGATTTTCTATAGGTAAAATTATTTAACCTTTTGCTCAAGGTTCATAATTTCTATATTCTGCAACTTGAAATTATCTTGCATGCTCTCAATAAACATAACACATAGTAAACTTTTATAGGGAGTTCTTTCTGGAGCTGGACCAATATTCTGCAACCAGCTTGGAGAAAAATGAATTGATTCCCATTAGCTTTGAAGGTTCATCATACTCCACAAGTTCCCCTACAATAATAAAGTAATTCACATTCCAAGCATGAAACCATTTACTTCAAATTCTATTAGTTTCCAGACTAATCAAGTAGTGAAACTAGAAAAGAAAGCATACCAAAAGAAAGAACCATGACCATATTGCTATCTATGACTGTGATGGTACTCTGTGTGCCACAGTAATCACAGGGCAATTTGAGAATTCTTCTCTGATAACCTTCTGCAGAATGGAATCAGTGGCAGAGTCGATGGACGCTGTTGCTTCATCTAGGACTAGAATTTTGTTCCTTCTGAGGAGAACCCTCCCAAGACAGAAAAGCTGTCTTTGTCCCATACTCCAATTTTCACCTTCATCACTAACTGTTTGGAGAAGTAAAAATGGAAATAAACATTTTATTACTTCACTGCTAACTCTGAATAATAGCATTGTCTGAGTTGTACTTCACTGCTAAAGAGGAAATAAACATTATACACTTGGTTTTTAAGAGGGCTCTTCTAGAAGCCATTCCTTTTATCAGGGGTGGGACTGACTTACCAGAAGAATCTAACAAGTTAGGAAGGCTGCTGACAGTGTCCTCCAACCGGCATTTCTTCAGAGCCTAGACATTAAGACCAGGTCAGGTTGATGATTTTAAGGCTGTTCCAAATTCCATAAATTTCCCATGAACGATGACAGTATAGTTTGAGGAAAGTTCTTGGAAGAATACTAGTTTCATTACCGTCCATATCTCCTCATCCGTATAGATGCCTAACGGGTCCAAATTTGTTCGTATGCTGCCCTTAAAAAGAGTTGGTTCTTGAGGGATGATACTGAGCTTCGAACGTAAATCCTTAACACCAATAGAGCAAATGTCAATCCCATCTATAATAATGCACCCATTATAAGGCTCTACAAGACGAAAGAGAGCACTGATCAATGTTGTTTTGCCGCTTCCAGTCCTTCCAACAACTCCAGTTCTAGTCCCTTCTCTGAAAGTGCAGGTGATCCCTTTGAGAACTAATGGAGCATTAAGACGCTATCGTATCTGCAAATAACCAAAGAACAAAAAGAAAAGATTCAATTTATGTATCAATTGGCCATCTTAATATAACACTGGTAGATAAAGCATTCTCTTTTAGCAATGAACTGTGAAGGCTATATTCTGAAATAGAGTTTTCACCTGTAAGTCTAGCAACTCTATCCTACCCCCCGAAGGCCATGAAGATGGTGGCTTGTTGTCTTCCACGATTGCTGGAGGTTCTGGTGGTATATGCATGAACTGTTGGATCCTCTCTACAGATATAATGTAGTTGACTAAGGTACTGTACCATCGAGAAAAGAATACTTGAGCGGAAGTGAGAGAAAGACCATAAGAAAGAGATAGCCCCACGAGACCTGACAATGTAAATCAAGAAATGAACTTCTTTGAGCCATCCGACAGCATGAGTAAATGATACAGTAGAATCTACCATTGCATTTATCACCAAGTACCTGGAGCTATATAATCCTTTGGAAGAAATACTAAGAGAGTAGCAGCAGTGAATAGAGTGAAAATCTGTAGTGTTTCTGTTCGTAAAACTAACCACTCCAATGCTGCATTAGAGAAAAGGAAAACTTTTGCATCTGAGTCAACAAGTTTGAGGTAGTTCTGGAAGAATCTGTCTGACATGCTAAACGCTCATATAGCTCTTGATGTGGCAACTCCAAGTGCTGTCTCAGAAGCATAATTCATGATGGGGGCTTTTGTGGTTCCATTTATTATCATTAGTTCCCGGGCAGAGGGTTGATAGTATTCCTCCATTTAAGTAGAAGATATCAGAATGACAAATTACCTCTTGTAACAAAGGACAGCAAATAATGGGAATCTCTAAGTCTAACCTGAACATATTTGGAGGCTACTGTTGCAAAGATTCCTATGATAAGGACCTGCCATGTAACTGAAGCCATAATACCGATTGTTGCAACTATTTCGATTGTAGCAACCAATACAGAAGCGTAGGCAAAAGGGATGTCAAAATCTAGCACACAAAAATCTGAGGAAGCCTGAGGACAATATTAAAGAAAGAAAGAGTTGTGCTAAATGAAGGACATGATAAATTAATAACATAGCCACCAAGGAAAAAAGAACATGACATGGTCCTAATTCTAAGATGGATGGAAAGAAAGCAAATAGAACTTACTCTTGTCAAGATCCTAGCCAACTGGAGTACAGTCAAAGAAGAGCATTGGAGCACTGAAAATAGAGTTGATGAAAGTTGAAAAAAAGGCTTTAGAAGCTTTCAACCCAAGAAGAGCTGCAAAGAGAGATCTCAAAGAGATAAAGAAGGCACTTGATGTTGAAATGAGAGCATAAACAGAAATGACCGTGACAATGCTGATTTTTGGAGATTAAATGGCAAATGCTAGCCAACAACTTGCTGCCGCTTGAAGACAAAAAAATCCAGCTGCACATACTACACTGGACGATAGGATAACTAATCCATTTGAAACATAAACATAGTCCAAAAATGGCTTCAATCCAATATCCCCAACTTCCTTCTCTTCTTCTTCTGTCAACTGTACCCCATGCATCAGACAGACGTCTCTCCCTCATCCTTTTCTTTGCTGAAGTAAGACTGCTTGATCTCTTTCATTTCATCTCCATTTACTTTCGTAGGTTCACCTTCACTTTTAGACGCATGATTAGATAATGTCATTGCGTTGAACCTAGAAAGTATTCTATGAGCAACCACAAGTTCTTTAAATGCTGTCCCTGTTGCTAGCAGTTCTTCATAACTTCCTGATTCAGTAACTTGCCCACCTTCCATAACCTCCAAAGAAGACAAGTGAATGGTTTTAGCTAAAACTGCATATTGATGACTCAGAAAATAACTGAAACCTCATAAGAATTAATCAAGGCACAAGTAAAATATTCAAACTTCAAAGGGACAATGATTACCAGAATATGATCAACCTCTGAAAGAAACTCAATTTGATGAGTCACAAGAATGACAGTCTTGTTTGCTAATGCAGACATAACATAATCCTGCAATTTCATGATCCAAGTACTAGTGAGATGTACAGAGTATTGCTTACCTTCAAAAGAATGCATGTCTATGAAATTAGCCTTCCGTTACAAAGAGATGTTGCTGTTTGTGCATCTACGGCGCTAAAAGGGTCATCAAGAATATATATATTTGCATCACTGTAGACTGCTCGAGCAAGCTGGATTCTCTGTCTTCTGTCCATCGCTCATATTAAGACCTCTCTGACCAATCTCTGTAAGATCACCATAATCAAAACTCTCAATATCTTTGTCGAATGCCGATACTCTTATAGCCATCTCATATTTGATTTTGTTCATTAGCTTTCCAAAGAGTATATTGTCTCAGACTGTTCCACTCTGAATCCAAGAAGCTTGAGAAACATAAGCAATGGATCCAGAAACATTCACCTGAAGGCAGACAAGTGCAACCACAATCAATATTATTATTAGCACTAAACTTCATAAATTGTGGATAGGAAATAGTTTTTATAATTCACGTTTCCTGACATCTTCTCTATTTGCCCAAGTACAGCATATAAAAGTGATGATTTTCCAGCCCCAACTGGTCCACAGACTGCAATTTTCTCCCCCCTTTCTACTTCAATGTTTATATTTTTAATTGTCAAAGTTGCTGAATCTGGATCCCAACTAAAGTTTCCAGCTTGAATTTGAATACCAAGATCCAATTCACCTATTGACTAGATGGGGATCTGATTGCATCCTCAGGTTTGATTTCATCTTCTTTGAGGAAAGTATTGATCCTATCAAATGAAACTTTAACCTGCATTAATACCGAGAGAGCCTCCGGTATCAGCCGTACAGGGTCAGACATGCTCCTCAAGGCTGCTAAGACAGTAAAAATAGTACTTGCATCTAATGTAGCACTTTTGAAAAGAATACACCCAATAAAAATGACTGAAGAAACAATTGTTGGAGACATCCAAAATAGTACAGTGATATATATCTTCTTATACCGAGATTCCGCCAACCATTTGAATTCACTCTCTCTATATGATTCAATCAAGGTCTTGAATTTTTCCTCCCAAGACTGCAACTTTATGATTTTCATATTGTTTAGGATCTCTGACATAACCCTGAGTCGCTTGTCTTGCGCATTCATAAATTCAGATTGACACCTTTCAATGACTTTTGCAAAGGGTACGTTTAGAAATCTACAGATGAGCAGAGAGAGTAAACCAGGAATGATAAGAACAGCAGGGCCAATAACACCCAAAAGGACAGTAATAGCCAGAAAAAATTGTAGGCCAGAACTCCATCCTATATGAAACCACATTGGGAATTCTCCCATTCGATAAGCATCAACTGCTATGTAATTCACAATCTCACCAGTTGAGTGCCTAAGTCTCCCCAAACTAGAAAGCCTGAGCTGCTTTTGATAAGCTTCCATGATAAGACCTGATCTCATTCTCATGCCCACTCTCCTTGAATAAAAAGAGAAATGTCGATAAAACAAGGAGTCAACAAACTTCACAAGGATCAAACTCCCAACTAGAACAACACCTTCGTTGATACTTCTTTTTTCACGATTATAAAAGTTGACGAAAGCAAAGAGCAACAATGGAGCAAGTGCAACAGCAACTGCCCTGAAAAATGCACAAATTCCTGCAAGCATCATTCCTTTCCAGTGAACTCTTGCTATTGACCAGAGAACCAGGTTGCGTGCATTATTGGAGTAATTCCCCTTTTGACCTTAGTAAATTCCATGCCTGATCGAATTTCTCATAGGCCAAAACTGCTTCATCTTCTGAACCTAGACAAGGAATGTCTTCAAGAGCTAAAGTTTTGGAGTTACCTAAGCGCAGTAACGGATTAATCCAAGAAAATGTCAATTTGCTAAAGAAGTGAACCTGACTTAAATTGATACAGTTTTGATCATGGACTTCTTTACGTAAAAGAGATTCTAAAAGAGTATTCTTTTCCGGCGTGGGATGAGAAATAGTATGATGAATGGTCCTAAGAGCACAAAATAGTAGCAAGAAATTGACCAACCAAGCTACAACTTCAATGATTTCAACATGGTGCGTTTTCACAAGAACCTCAACATTTAGAGCAGAAATTAACAGAAAGAAAACTATCCACCAAGCACGAATCACAATTTTGATCCATCTAGACCCTTGTACAACCAAGGACAGGCAGAGAGTAATCCAAATTAGTCCTCTAATTAAGTAAAGTAACCAGCTCAGACGATTGAATCGACTCATATTCCTCCATTTGTGGCGCTCAAATTCAAGAATCCATCATTAAAATATGCTATGCTTGTAGAAGCACAGCAGATCGAGAATGGCTGCCGTGACAGAATCACTCATTTCCGGTCCCACATTAATTTTTCTCATAAAACCAATAATTAAGATAACAAGCAATCCCAAGGCCAGCAATAGATTCAAGAAATCTATGAATGCAGGGTAATTCCAGGTCAAATTCTTCTTCACAAATCCTGGATAAAATCCCTGCATGCCATTGTTTTAGAGCAGTTACATTTTCAAGAATTATCGAAGTTGATGCGCTAAATTTGACAAAAGCACAGAGGAAATTCAAGAACTAGCAGAAAGACTTGCATTGCATGCCACTGTTGGAGCATTATGATGAATGGACATGCCTAACAGCAAAATACGAAACAGACAAAGAAAATAATGTCCTATTATCGAAACAAACAAATAGAATAGTCAAACAATGAAATCAAGAAACAAACAAACAAAGAAAGCACTAGAACACTATCCAATTATTACCAAAAACAGCCACAAAACATCTCCAAACAAGATATGGACATACCCTGTAATGTCTCCGAGGAAATCATCATGTATCCGAGGGATGTTACTGAAATCTGAATTGTCAAATTACTCAAATTTGCACACAAAAATACCTATTGATCAGCTTATTAACCTAACCAAATTTAAAGATGTTCTAGACCCTTATATAAAATTATTGAAGTCTCATTAAAAAAGTTGTTCCACTAATAAAACTGGACCACTTAGCATGAGCTCAACTGAACGTGGATGGAAAGGTGACAGCTTAGTAAATAAACTCATGTCCCAACTCCCAACTTTTAATGCATTAATGATTAAACAAATTAACGCCAAGGTCATAGTAATTTAAATGATAAAGACTGACCTAGGTCATAACTTAGGAGGAAGAATGTAATAAGCGACAAGTAACAAGGAGAATCGAGTGAATTAGGCTTTCAAAGTTATTCTGGATTTGGAGCAAATCTAGTTTAAAGTTCACTTTGTAATACAGAGTGGGTATAGGCGCTTGCCGATTTCCTTGTTGAAAGTACCTTGCCTGACGACTCGGTCTTGAGTATCACCAAGAAAGTTGAAGATTATCTACTCTGGGAATTATATGTCGATGGGTCATCCAATGAGGTCAGTTTTGGAGTTGGAATTGTCATCAAAACACTCGAAAGAGATCAGCTCACATATGCTATTCGATTTGCATTTCAAGTAACTAATAATGAAGTCGAATACGAAGCACTGATTGCTCGAATAAAGCTCGCCCGGGAGCTAGGAACTCAAGTCCTCTAGGTAAATAGTGATTCCTTAATTGCGATTAACCAAATTGTCAGCGATTTCAAGGCTTGGGGAAACATACTTTAGATGTATCTCGAAAATGTTCAACAACTCAGAAAAGTCTTTCGAGACATTGAGTTCGTCCAAATTCCTCAAACAAAGAACGTATACACCGATGCTCTGTCAAAACTCGGCACGACATTGTACTCTCACTTGACTCTTCAAAAGAAGTGTTGGTTGAAGTGAAGGCTAAAAGAGCTATATATGAGCAAGAAATATCACAAATTAATGAAGAACCGAATTGGATAAGCCTCATCATTAAGTATTTAACTAATAGGAAGATCCCAGACAACCAAGTTCAGGCGAGAAGATTATGCATCCGAGCCATGAAGTACGAATTGCATCAAGGTATATTGATCGACATTCATACCTCCATCCTCTTCTCAAATGCTTGGCACCAGAAGAAGTAGATTATATACTTTGGGAAATTTATGAAAGAATATGTGGAAGTCATATAGGAACTTGGATTTTAGTCCGAAGACAATGCTCATGAGATATTACTAGCCAATGATGTACCACGATGCAACTCAGATTGTAAAATATTGTCATAGTGTCAGGTACATGCTCCTATCATTCAAAAGACTACCGTAAAGATGACATTTATTCTCGGGTCCTAACCTTTCCAACAGTGGGGACTAGATATTCTCGAACCATTCCCAAAAAGAACCAACAAAAATTCAAGTTCCTAATCGTAGCAGTCGATTATTTTTCAAAATGGATTGAAGCCAAGCCACTTTGATCAATCTCTGGGGAGAATGTGAAGAAATTCTTTTGGAAAAATATTGTCTGTCGATATGGAATTTCTCGGGATATTATTACAGACAATGGAATTCATTTCGTCGGAAGGCCTTTCAAACCTTTTTGTGAAGAATAAGGAATACAAATACATATCACCTCGGTAGCTCATCCCCAAGCTATTGGTCAAGCTGAGCTTTCTAATCGTGTTTTGTTGATCGGATTCAAAACTCGGTTAGGTCAAGCTAAAGGAGTATGGGTTGAAGAGCTACCAAATGTTTTGTGGTCTTGCCGAACTACTCCGAGGACTTCACATGGAGAAACACCATTTAGTCTGGTATATGGTGTAGAAGCTGTCATTCCTCTAGAGATCGGTATACGATTTGCAAGAACCCAAAGTTCATTCCAAGCCGATAGTGATGAAGTTCGAAGAAAAGAATTAGGCTAGATGATCTCCTAGAAGAATGAAGACTGATTGCGGCCATCCAAGAAGATACATACAAGCAACGCCTTAAGAAATATTATGACTCTGCTATTTGGCTAAGGTATTTTCGACCAAGAGACCTGGTCCTTCAAAAAAATGAATTCAATCGAACACAAGGAAGTCATAAATTTACTGAGAAATAGGAAGGCCCCTACCAAATAACAGAAGTTCATCCATCAAGTTATTACAAATTGTTTGATCAGTTTAGAAAAGCCATTCCTCGAACATGGAATGTTACTAATTTTTAAAAAATATATATTATAAAGGAATATAAAATACTTTTTATAAATTTTTATTCACCTTCTTAAGTATATCTTGCTCTGTTTGAAGTTCCACAAAGATATCACCTAACTCGGTGATAAGATCCATATCTACATTATTATCAAAATCAGGAAAAGAAGAAAAATTCAAGAAAAGACTGGGATGCCTCTTTTGAACTTCTTTTAAGGCCTCTCAGTAACCCAAAGCAGCACGCCTGTTGACAAAATGTCATCAGATCGTTCTTTAGGGCCAAATAACCTAAGTATTGGTTAACATCCTTAACTAATTGAGAAGAAGAATAAGATACAGCTTGTTCGGACTTCAGATGATTGATCTCTGACTTGTACTTATCAGCTTCTTCCTGCTTTGACTTCAGTTGCTCAGTCAGATCATTCACCCGTTCTCTTAAATCTTTAAGCTCTTCTTCATGACCATTTCATTCATCATCTAAGGAGGAGTATGTATCGACTAGATTTAAAGCACCTCGAGACTATAGTCGCTAATACAATGCTTCTTACTTATCATCGACTTCTGAAGCAACTCTTTCAATTGCTCGACCTACTTTTCTAGCATCAAACAATACTGATACTACTCGCTCATTGCATTTTTGAGCTATAAGATATAATAATATATTTAAAAAAACTTTATCGCATAAAAATATTGAGCGGCTTCAAATTGTAATTAAGTTATGGAAAGATCGGCTGTGTATGATTGGTCTCGTTCCAATCTATGAATGCATTGTCAAGCTAATCATTAACCACTCAAGCATGTTGGCCACGGTCATTCATAGTCAGAGACCACAAAGGGTTGAAAGGTGCAACTTCCAGTTCATCATCGACATTCCTGATTAGCTAAACTATCCTAACTGTCCAAGGAAAGTTCTGGGATCCACCAGAAACTCACTCTTCCTCTAGAGTCCAGTCCCGAGCTCCTAGAATTGCATACCAGGCAATCACTTCATTATTATCCAGAACACAAAAAGCCCTAGGCTTATATGATCAAGAACGGAATGACCCACTGGAATTGGCAGAACAGAAGAAGGAGTTTGGATCAAAGGAACTGGACGAAGAATAAAAAATGAGTTGAGGTTTTCTCTTCTCTTACGCAAGCGAGCACCCAAGGGAGGAATTGTGGTGTCTTCTTCCTCGATCTCTTCCACTAAAGCCGGCCTAGACCTCTTTCTCTTCAGAACAGCGGCAACAGAAATAGCAACAACAGAAGATTTTCTCTTCTTAGCAACCAGTGTATGGCTACTGAATTACTGCTATCCCTTGTTCCTTGAGAAGTTGGAGGAAAATGATCTACTATTTGCACGAGCTTAGGAATAGTATATTGAGAATCCTTCTTAGTCGAAACAGATAGTATTGACTTTGCAAGAGACTCTGATCAAAAGAATCAAGAAAAGATGAGCTGACAGGAAAGGATTATGAGCATGTATGAAATTTGAATATTAATATCCTTACGTCCATCAAAATTCTGAGAAAAAGTCACTCTCTCAATCAGATCTGCCCAGATCAGAAGATTGTGGTCTATAGTTGAATTCTTGCCCCCAAAAAGAACAGCTGAACCCAACTGATCAATCTTTGTTACTCGAAGATAAGATTCGGGTCTAGTTCTCCTAAGGGATCTGAATTCAAAATGGGGTCTCTATCAGAGAACGACTACTTTATTTTGACCTTCCCCATATGTATGAGCAGCAAAAAGAAATATGGATTTTCAATTCTTTATTGAGCTCGGCATGTCAGAAGCAACGCTGGCCCTCTAAGTCAATTTGAATGACCAGTGAAATAGTAAAAATCGAATTTCTTTCCCTGCACCACCTTATAAAAGATTTGAGTATTTACAGATTAAGGTGTAGGCAATAAGGAGTCGAAAAGAATTCGGCATCAATTGAGACAAACAGATGCCGAAAAAAGCACAAGGACAAAAAGATCTTCGCAAAATGGAAATCAATGCCCTAGCCTAAGTTGATCTTCAAAAATCTTAATAAACCCTTCAGGAGGGTTGTATGCCCTATCCTCCTCATCCAGGATCTGTATGGCTACAGTATCTGGAATGTGGTAAGAGGTTTTAGACGTGGATGTCTCCAACTTGCAAGGTGGATTTAGTATCCACCATAGCAGGAGCCTGCTTAGGAGAAGGGGATGACAGAGCAGAATCCTCAGACATGGGAACTGAAGTGATAGGCTGATACGGACTACCATGGTGCTGGAAGAAGAAGCAATGAAAAAATTGAAAAAGTCGAGAAGAAAACTCAGAAGCAAGAAAAGACAAGTTTCTGGGATTCACAAGATGGAAAAAAACTTTTTTGAAATAATGTGAAGAAGGAAAAAAAATAAGAAAAGAAGTATTTATGGAGAAATTTTGAATTCTTGGAAACTAAAACGGTAGTGGGTTGGCAATGACTGCCCCTACATTAAACATGCCTATTAATTAAGACACGTTTTTTCATAAAGAGTCGTAATTTCATGACGGTTCAAATTCTAAAAAGAAGTGGCAGTTCTCTTGTGGTTAGAAAAAGCAAAGGGCGACCTGCCAAAATACCTATAATAGATGACCGAATAAGGGATGGCTCACCGAAATGCTACAAGTAGCCTTAAGTCCCTAATTCAATGACATCAGTTAAATGTCAAGCTCGCCGAAGCACACAAGTAGCTATTTTAAAATACGAACACGCTCGATCGCAGGAGTCGTTCTTTATTGAGGAATAACTTACATGAAAAAATCTAAATTTGAACAAGATTTGATAGGACAAATTTTACAATGATCTCAGAATGAAATATAAAACCATTACACAGAGCAGAAAAAAAGAAAATAAAAGAAATACATGGAAGAATAAAATTAAAACATATTTCATTACATTCACAAAAGAAGATTACAAGACCCTATTCTACTTCTGCTGATCTCGAAATGTTATCTTACTCTACTGAAGGATTTTCAACTGGGTAGGAGTTCTTGTTACATCCTATTATCAAAAATAAAGAAAAGTTAAAGGATCTACGTCAAAAATTTCTGCATCAAAAAAGAAACATGGTATACTGTTCATACTATCTATTAGACTTGAAATATTTACCTCTTGTTCTGGCATTTCTATTTCTGCCTCTTTATCTTCTACTATCTCGACAGGATCCACTAAAAGTACACTTTGACTTAAAGAGGTAGTAATTCGGGGTCTCCAAAAAGTTCTACCCAATTCTGTCATCATGCTAAAAGAAGCAGTCTGGTCATAAAAATCAAAGCTCTCCTTCTTAAGTTCCAGTTCGGGAAAATGCACCTTGACATCGTCTAAAGCTTTGCTAAAACCAGCCTTAGCACTCATAGTGTATAACATTTTTCCTAAGTCCCCCCTGAGAGCATTTGACATTAAGAAAGAGTTCACGCCTTAGAAGGGAAGCTTTTCTTTCAAATCCTCAATTGAGAATAGATGATGAGATATCTCAACTTGAAGTTTCTAGACCTCAGATTGGGTAGAAATCAAATCGAGAGATTTGGAAGACAAGTTCTGGGAAATCAGTTTATATTCTTCCCTCATCCTCAACAACTCGGCAGAGTGAAAGGCTTGGAGTTCTTGATATCTGTGATTAAATTTTGCCTCAAGGTCGGCCTGTTCCTTTAGAAGTCTCTCCTGTTCAGACTGGTATTGCTTATTCTATTATAAGAGTCTTTTCTAGATTGGCATAAGATTAAAGGACCTCCGTAACTCATCAATTGAGTTTCTATCATCCATCCAGGAAAGTAGAATATTGAGCATAAAATATCCAATCGAATACCAGCCTGCAGCCGCTCGAATTGTTTTTTCCCTATTTGAGTAAGCATCGGCCTACAAATTATCCCCCTTCGGAAATGCTACAACGGAAGATGATCAATAGTCTTCGCAGATCTCCCGATAGATTCTCCATCCAAAATTGGTCATTCAGGCACGAAACGTTGAGCCTCTATAAAGGATGACGCTGGGGGCTCCTTCCCAACCCTATGAATCACTATGGGTTTAACTCGAGAAGAGTCTGAATTAATCAGTAAGATGGGATGTTCTAAATCAATAGGTAGACAGAGACTATTGTCTTTTCCAGAGATTGCGAGGTCCTTCACTTCCTACTAGACACCACCTCTCCATCTTGAGTAGATTGTCAGATCCTCTCATATTTTGAACTTTTGGGACCTTGGACTTAGAATTCCCAGAAGTTGCTCCACCCAAAGAAGGCTGATCTATTAGGATTGTTTGTTTCTGGGGTTTCCGCAAGATCTTTTGAAAACCCTGGCCACCTACTATCACGGATCCCAGTCAAATTTATCCTTTATAGGAACATTCTCAGTAGATCCTTCTCTTGATCCAAAAGCCATGGACTCTTCTTAGGAAAATAGAAAAGGTAATTAAGGATGTTTTGAAAGCAACAGAAAAAAAAATCGTTAATGAAAAGGTCGAACGAAGATTATGACAAATCTATTTTGAAATATAAAATATGCCCAAAAATGTGCAAGGACATGACAATTGGGAAAAAAGACAATCACAAGCATTCAATGAGGAAATCTCAAAAGACATGATAATTAAATATACATAAAAAGAATTTCAATCACACAGCTCGATCATTGATTAGAATTACATCGAGGGGGCTTATGATGACACCCAGAGTTGCTCGGCTCGGACATGCAGACACGTGGCAACATTTACAGACCTCCTGAACAAAAAGGCATCAATGCAAGATTTAGACAAACAACTATTCTGCTCCAGAGTTCAGCTCACATACATGACATTTCGGTCTTCAATCATTCGACATAAGTAGGTCAGTTATACGACAGTTTGGCAGCTTAGTAGGTCGGGCATGTGAACAGTAATACGATAATCTTTATTATGGGTCTATTATCCCCTAGATACCCTATAAATAGTTCACTTGGCCATACTTGTAAAGGCATGAAGTATTGTAACCACGAATCAGAGCAATAATATTGAGCGTATTCCCCCAAATACTTGTTTGAAAATTTTACTCTTTCCATCCTAATCTTCTATTCTTATTCATCTTAGTGATACAGATTAATTTTCGTATCGTCAGTATCGAGTAGACTGACATTAGTGAAGTTAATGCATACTATAGATATAAGGAAATTAAATTGTGATTTTTAGTTAAACTAATCTAAATTATGAAACTAACCGAGTATTCTTATATAAACTTAGTTTACAGTTGATCTTCTGGTCCAAAAGTAACATTATTGAAGGTAGGGGGTTCGTCTTGACCCACTAATTTGAAAAACTCGTTGAGTTGGTCTACTTCAAACCATAAAATAAGATATCCGAATCTATTACTAAAATCAAATTAGGTATACTAGGTCAGAAATTTGCAACCTAAAAGGTACCCGTTTCAATCCATATACAGGGTCAGGCCAATTTCTCGAAGGATTAAGATCATTTTAAAATTTTATCTAGCAAATGTGATCATTTGGTGGTAGTTTTCTAGAATTGTAACTCTCGCACTTTGAAAGCGCATAATCCAATTGATTACGCACTTAGAGTCCATTTTTTTTTTAATTTAAAAACAATGGGATTTCGCACTTGGAAGTGTGAAATCCCATTATAGTTTTTTTTTTTTTAAAAAAAAAAATTGGAACAATAACACTTTGCCTCCCTAAACTATAGAAATATAAAGTTTGGCCCCCAATGACACTATTCCTCTATTACCAAAATTAAAATTATTAAGATAATCTAATTAAACAAATAAAATATCTTAGAACTATATTTTAATTTTTATGTACTTAAATTTTGATAGTGATGTGATAATATTTAAAAATAAGTAAAAATAAACTATATAATATTACTATGTAGCCTACGTCAATGCATTTCTTGGACAAATATTTAAAATTTTTGGATTTCATTTTTATATTATTTTGAATTTGAATGTTTAACTACAGTGGTAGAACAAATTTCTAAATGATCTTATTTTCTATGAAATATTTTTCTGTAAAGGTATTGTGAGAAAATAAAATATATTTTATTTTCATATATAGAAAAAATCTCAAACTTTAATAGAAATTTTATTTTCATACAATACCTTTAATGAAAATTTTTTCATAGAAAACAAGATCATTTGGAAGTTGTTCTACCACTCCAGTTAAACATTCAAATTCGAAATAATATAAAATGAAATCTAAAAATTTTAAAGCTTTGTTCAAAACATGCATTGATGTAGGTTACATATCAATGTTATATAATTTATTTTTACTTATTTTTAAAGAACTATCACATCACTATCAAAATTTAAATACATAAAAATCAAAATATAGTTCCAAGGGTATTTTATTCGTTTAACTTGATTATCTTAATAATTTTAATATTGGTAACAGAGGAATTTGTCATTTGTGGGGCAAAATTTATATTTCTATAGTTTAGGGAGGCAAAGTGTAATTGCGCATTTAGTGTAGGGAGACAGTGTGGGGTATTGTTCCAAAAAAAAAAAAAAATTAAAGGAATGGGATTCCTCATTTTGAAAGTGCGAAATTCCGTTAATTTATTTTTAAAAAAATTGGGATTTTGCACTTAGTTAAAAAAAATTAGACACTATTTGATTACGCACTTTAAAAGTACGTAATCAATTGAATTACACACTTTCAAAGGGAGAGAGTCACAATTCTAGAATACCACTACCAAACGATCACATTTGCTTGATAAATTTTAAAAATGGTCCTAATCCAAGAAATTGGCCACAAGGGTCACTGTGTAATTTTTCATATTATGGCATATTATTAATGGATTTAAAGTCTCCTCTACCTATTCATACAGGTATATGTATAATTAGTAGTCATTTTTTGTATATTTTTTAAAGTTTTGGCACTGAAAAATATAATATTAAATAGGATCGAGTGTCCAGTTACCTGATACACCTTAACCAAGTATCCGATTGATCTGGTACCCTATACATATAAATTAAGTACCGAATCGGGTCAAATAATTACCTACATCTACTTATGAATCGGATACCTTATCTATGATCATTCCTAACTCAACTAAAGTAATGCAAACAATTTATGGCTCTTAAGATCGACATGTGTTGCTATGGACTTGGTCTATGGACATTTCGAAATAGAAATGAATGGTGCAAGGGTTGTAATAATTGGTGAAGATTGAGGGTACAGATTAGGGGAGTTGGGGTAGTTTGGGGAGAGGAGATATTATTTGGGGAGTTTGGAGATTAGGAGCTTTTAGGGGTGGACTAGCAGATGAATTTTGTCTGTGGTGTGTTTGGATTACCGTAAAAGATTTTTAATAACTGGATGAGGACAGACTAGCGAATTATGTTCCGATGACTGCTAGTTGTTACTTGGAAGAATTAATAATATTAACAAGTCTCCAGAAAATTACTTTGATTAATCTTTTAACTACTTTAATTGGAGATAATCCTTTCTTGTTGTATAGTGTTATAAGATTATACCTCTTTATTTGTTCAATTCGTTAAATGATAGCCGCCAACATATTAAAAGTATCTCAAAGTAGGCTTTGCAGTATCTTTCTTTCTGAGCATAATTAATCAATTTATTATAGGACTGGAATCTGCAGGATCTGAAGTTGTCTATGAATTGGACAGCCAAAAACAAATTATCTTGATATAAATAAACAAAATGTATGCATTGACAAATTTTACCTTTATTCCAAAATTGTGCCAATGTTGCATGAAAAATACTTGAATCGGTCATTGTACCTTGTGATTAGCGTATAATACATGCAATGTCAGATAATATTAATAATATTTAGGCCTAGTAATTAAAGCTAAGGTGAAGGGTATCTTTTTAAAAAAGAAAAAAGGTGAAAGGTAATTAAACATATAATTGAACACAAGCCAAAAAGGTGTTGATTAATGCTACTTAAAGGGACAATACCAAAGAAACCACACAATTTTATAATATTTAGGCTTAGTAAAGCTTAGAGGTGGCCGTGAGTTTTCACTTGCTTTAAACCTTTTCACTATTGTGCAGACAGACGTTTAGTCCGCAAATCATTCTTTGCTGTGATAATTTCGTTCGTGCTTTTATTTCTCTATCGATTCTGTGAATCTCTTGTTTGTTTTCTGCGGTTGTTAGTTGCCACGGCAATAAATTAGCTCAATTGCAATTTGCATTGAACAAAAACTTCGCGCGGCACAATTTTGTCGTTTTTTGGGCCTATTTTTAGTTAGTTCCAAGTGTTTGACTGGACTAATTAAATCTTCCCTTGTGGAGCTACAGACTACAGTTATATATATACTACCATTGAAGGAAGATATTATAGATATATATATTTATAAAGGGTTCTTTCAAAATTTTAGAGGTGTAAAATATAAATTTTATAAAAATATAAATAAAATTTTTAAAATTACTAATGAGTAAAAATTATAATTTATGAAATCTTGAGGCTGCCTCTCCCTACATTTGCCACTGTTTAAATGGCTTGTCAACTCAAACACATCTATCCTCAGTTTTGGGCTTCAATTTTTGCTCAATTCACCTACTGAATTTCAGTTGAGGATAGACAATTTTTTCTGCCTACATTCTTGTTTCCTTTGGAAGAATCGATCAATTTGGAAAAAGATTTGAAATTCACCCATTTGTTGAAGGAATTTGTAAAGTTAAAATTGATAAATTTTAAATCTATCAAAATTAAGAAGTATGAAATGAATAATTTTAAATAACTTTTTAATTTGGGTGCTTTGAAATTTATCCATTTTGACCTTACCAATCCCTCTAACAAATAAATAAATTTCAAATCCTTTCTCAAATTCATTAATCCAAACACAACATAAATTCCCAATTGCGTGTGACAAAAGTTTGAGTTCTTTAAGAGACAATGAAAATATTCATATGAGACACTACATTCCCTTTTCAGTAAACGACGGCACATTTGCCTAAATGAGTTTGCGTCCGTGGGGTTTGTTTTCTTTGTTTTTCAACAAAGATCGCCAAACAGATTTTCAAATGTATAATTTCTATTTTATTCGCGGATTCTTCCATTTCCCTTGTATGTAGTTATCTTTCTAAATTAAACTAGATTTTTTTAAAACAATAATAATAATAACAATATATAGGCATCATCTTTTATTTTATTTCATGTATTAATCTATTATTTCACTCTTTAAATACAAGCAAAGTGTACTTTATTATATTGAAAAATACTTATAATTTAAGGTACAAGCAATGTGTACTTTAATATATTGAAAAGTACTTATAATATAAAAAATGGGATGGACGATTCGAACTAAAAATGCACGTCATTGGACATTAAGCAGCACAGAATGACCGCATTAATCAAGTGTCCTGAACACTTGAAAGACTAAATGCGTTTTCCTCCACTGAACAAGATTGATGTGCATTAAGATACATAAAATGTGAATTCTAAATGAATTCCAATGTAAACTTTATATGACTCTCGTATTTTATATACTAGGAATGGCTGTATTTAATATACTAGGAATGGCTGGTTGTGCGTATGCCCACAAAGAGGCTTAATTGGACCATTTTACTATATATTTAAGGTAAAACTGTGTTTTTAGTTATTATGGTGACAAGGGAAGACAAATTAAGAAATTAATTTTGATGATAATTTAATAATTATACTATTGTTGGGATAAAAAGTGCTTAATAGTTCAACATATAAATTTTCATATAATATGCTAACTGTTTCTTAAAAAGTAGCATGTATTTACATAACATATTATGATTCATTAAACTTTTCACAGGTGATTCAAGCTTTATGAGACATAATATGTTGACAATTTATTAGTTGAGCAGTTCAGCAAAGTAGTAGTCTAGTGAGTGGAGTCATTAAGTTGCCTAATGGCATTCATTTCTTCTGGGTATGTTGCTTCTTTGATGGGCTTACTTTGGCAGAATATTGAGTACGAGTAGGCTTCTTGGTTGGAGCCAATGGTAAGATGTTTGGGCCAACATTTTCAGTTGTACCAATTGCCAAAGTTGTTCTGTTTTTGCAATGTTTTTGCTATCAACAAGGTTGGATTCTTGATCTGCATGCATATGTGAACCTTGAAGCAGCTCTTCAGTTGTATATGCCTTGACAATGCTGTACCTCGATTCTTTATTGCCATAATTGTCTTGTTCATAGTAACGGACAAAGCAAGTTATGGTATGTTTTGCAATAGATTCTGCTAGCTCAAGTATAAGTGTGTACTCCTGTTATAAATAATAAATTAAGAACTTGAGATTGAGTTTATGTTTTTCAATTAATATTAATTATGCAAATGAATACAGTCATGAATATTGAAGCTAATCATAAATGATTTCTAGTTTGGCTTTAGCAAATATGATGAGCAAAATTTTGATAGTAACAAATGTTTATGACATTTAATGTAACAGGAAATTTGAATTACATTGAAAGCAAAATCTGTCAATTCATTAAGTAGAGGGTAAGAACCTGTATTCATTGACACACAAAGTAGCAACTTTTACCGGTTGTTGGCTGAAAACTTCTTTGTTGGAAGCTGGATATTATACAAAGAGGATAAGGCCTAGAATAAAACACCTCTCATTGGATTTCTTTTAGATGTCCTGAAATTCTTCAAAAGCACCACTCTATATGTTACAGCTTCAACAAAGTTTAACCATCTTGCACATGGTCTCAAGTCATCCTTGGATAAAGTTGTATATTCATTGCATAGAAGTACAGATCCCCCACTTTCCAACAAATGCAAAAGCACACAGCTAAAACACATAAAAGAATGTAATGCATAACAAGTCTAATTTGTGCTAGAAAAATAATCAGGGCTTGAATTGATTTACTTACTGATGATGCTAATTAGTGACACTTGGCACTCACCCTAAATTGTTCTAGAAGTGCCTACGTGGCAACCTTATTAAGGACAATTATATAATTTAGTCCCAATTGAGCTAGTATAATGATAGCTCTACATCTATAAATAAGGGGTTGGGTGCTAAGAAAACTCATTCACAGAATTAGTTACTCACCCTCTGTACTAATTTTTCTACACTAATTCCAATTACAAATTCACCTCAGCTTTTCCTACTTTCTCTCTCCACCTAGAATCTAATTCTAACTTCGTCAATTGGTGCAGTCTGTGAGAATCAACGAATTTTCATCTACTGTGATACTTTTCAGTATTCTCAATTCTCTATTTTTGTTTCTTGAAGGATAAAGAATCGAGGAACACGCCGAACTGCTAGCAAGGATGCTAAGGCGAGCAACCACCACCTCGTGGTGCATACCAATGAGGCAGAAAACGTCGATACACCAGCCGAGGTCCAACAAAAGTAGAATAATGTTCTGAAATACATCGCTGATCATTTCGAGCGTTTATGGAACAGCGCGAGAATAAAACTCCATTCGAGTGCTCAAACCGAGCAATCACTCCACAAGCCGAGCAACAGTGCGTCCCCGACCAACGGCCTGGGAAATAACCGATTGACACCATGAGTCCAACCGACCTGTGCTACCAAATAACAAAGTCACGCTCAAATGAGCAATCTAATGAGTCACACTCATTGACCAGCGGATCAAAGAAATTACCACTGCGTGAAAGATAATCAGCGCACATTCCTCAAAAAACTCAGACTCAAGAGGACCCTCCCAGCTGTTTTAAAACAGCTCGAGGAGTAGAGCCTCAAAAACAAAATTCAAAAGATTCTAAGGAAAACAATTTAGTTCTGAATACACCTGGCAGAGATTGATAGAGATCCATTTACAATCTCTTCAAGATTGAACCACTCCCGATACAATTCAAGTTACTGGAATCGATCGCTACAAGGGGAATTTTGATCCGATGATCACCTTCAGCACGTGGTAGCGATCACGAGCTTTTATGGCTACAGTGACGCCACCCATTGCAAATTATTTGCCACCACCCTTCGAGGTCCGACTCAAAAGTGGTTTAGGAGTTGCCGATAAATTCGATCGCCACTTTGAATGACTTGGCGAAGTCCATCCTCTACCACTTTTGGAGCAAATCGATACTGCAGAAGGACACGTCGCACCTAATGAACATTTGACAGAGGTCCGACGAATCGCTCAACAAATTTGTGGACCGCTTCATCAAAACTAAAAAATGTAGATGAAAGAATTTTGGTGGCTGCTTTCTGCAGCGGCATCTGACCTGGTAGCTTCAACATCGATCTGGCCAAAAGGATGCCGAGCTCCTAATCCAAGCTCCTGGATAGAGCGTCGGAGTTCATACGAGGTGAAGAATCAAATAGGACAAAAAGAGAACTTTACGATATACAAAAGAAAAAGGTCCTGAAGACTCGAACCCCTCATCCTCTAAAAAATTGAGGGTCACAGATAGGTTGAGCTATCCCAGAGCCGGACCGTTGGCGAGCCGGGTGGTCTACCCGGACAATAATATCGCGGACGAGGAGCCATTTGGATACTGACTTTACAACACTCAATATTTCAAGGAGGAAAATTTTGTTCCAAGTACAATATTTGGGGTTCTTAGAGCCACTCCTTCGAATGATGTCGGCCCAAGACAAAAGAGACAGAACAAAGTACTGCATCTTTCATGGTCAACACGGCCATGATACCGAGGTTTGCAACCACCTACAGGTTGAAATTTGAAAGGGCCAATCAAGAAGGGCACCTACAGCAGTTCATCAGCCGAACTGCTGCAGAGTTCCAAAGAAACACTACTAATCGAGAAAACCAGGCGCAGTCTCGCCCGCCTCTTCAACAAAATTGAGGCAGCCAGAACAGAAATAATCCCCTCGACAAACCAAGACAAGCAGATCGGAGTAGCCAGGATGATAAACACAATAGCCGGAGGACCGGCGCCTCTAACAATGCCAGAAAAAATATGCCCGGAACATTTCTTGAAGCGAGGATCAGAAAAAATGATTAAAGCCATTTATGAGCCTCGAATACACTTCCAAAGACCCCGTTCCTAGCCGAATGCCACATAATGATCCTGTATAATTCATGTAAATGTGACCGGCTACAAAATGCATCCGTGTGTTCGTTGACACAGGAAGCTCGGCGGATATCATTTTTTGGGAAGCTTGGTTCAAAATTCAAATGGATGCCTCTTTGAAAAAGCCTTTCAAAACTTCACTGGTTGGCTTCACTAGTGATTCGACATGATTAGCCTCGGGAAGTCACGCCTGATTACACAGATAATGCTCCCGTTGTGCCTTAGAACTCTCTCGAAACACAGAATCGAGATGACCAATTTCGTCATCATAAAAAGAGACAGTTCCTACAACATGATCCTAGGCCGACCCACACAATACACCTACAGGATCATCCCTTTCGTGTTTCATATCGGAATAAAATTCATGCTGAGGAACGGATCTGAAAGAACAGTAATCGGAAGCCATCAGGAGGCCCGAGCCTGCTACATGAGACCTCTGCGGTCCTAGTCGCAAACCATGTCCATCGCAAACAAGGCCTACTTGCAAACTTTTGAGGCCCTATCCACCTGGGATGGCCTGGAGGAGCCTTTAACAAGTCAAAGGGAGGAGGAAGAAATTGTAAGGCCTCGGAGAAGCGCTACTGAATCCCCGAACCTCCCGAACCCAAGGGGAAGGGCAAAACAAAAATTGAGCCCCAAGACGAGATCCCCATTGAGAAGGTACCACTGGATCTGAGCCTCCCCAATAAGAAATTTAAGATCTGAGGGTACTGCTACCCTCCCAGCAGAATTCAAAACTCTTCTCTTCAGACTTCTGGCTGAGTACAATGACGTATTCGCCTGGACTATCGAAGACATGTCTTGCGTCCCTCTAAAAATAATCGAGCACAAACTTGGAATAGACCCGGCATACAAATCAGTCAAGTAGAAGAAGTGCCTCTTCGATCCAGAGCGCAGTTTAATAATTGAACTCGAGGTGGATAAACTCTTAGTGGCTAAACGAATTAGAGAAGTATTGTATCCAACTTGATTTTGTAATCTAGTGCTTGTAACTAAGTAAGATTCATCTTGGCGAATATGTCAAAATTTTACTGATCTTAATAAAGTCTGTCCAAAGGATAGTTATTTGTAACTTCGGATCGATACGATAGTAGATTCACTTGTTGGATCTTATGTTCTGCACTTTTTAGATGCATTCAAAGGCTGTCATCAGATATACATAACCAAAGAAGATGAGAAAAAAATCTCTTTCATCACCGATCGAGGCATGTATTGCTACACATTTATGATGCCCTTCAGCTCAAAAATGTCAGAGCCACATATCAACGACTCATCAATAAAACGTTCAAATCCCAAATAGGACGAAACATGAAGGTATACATTGATGACATGGGTGTCAAGAGCCGAACCTATAAGGAAACCCTGAAAGATCTAAGGGAAACATTTAAAACATTAAAATCGATCCGAATGAGGCTGAACCCCAAAAAATGTACATTTGGGGTCCCCTAAAAAATATTCTTGGGATTCATTGTCTCTCATCGGAGAATTGAGGCGAACCCTGAAAAGGTACAAGCCATAATCGATATGAAAGTCCCCACCTCAATCAAGAAAGTTCAGAGACTCATCTATGGCAACTCTGAATCGATTTCTATCCAAATCGAAGAAAAGAGGCTTATCGTTCTTCTAGCTTATCAAGAAGATTGAGGATTTTCAATGGATCGAAGAAGCTCAAAAAGCCTTCGAAGAGCTTAAACAATACCTGGATAATTTGTCGAGGCTCGTGTCTCCCCAAGAAAGAAAAACTGTTATACCTGTACATCTCAATCACCGAATTGGCAGTCAGTTCGATTCTACTAAAGCAGGACGAGTATGAAAAATCTATCCTGTCCATCTATTTTGTAAGATGTGTCAAGAGACAGAAAGAAATTACACCCCTATCGAGAAAGCAGCTTGCTCATTGGTGGTGTCAGTCCGGAAGGTAAGACCTTATTTTCATGGCCACAAGATAATTATTTTGACCAACCTCCATTTGAAGAATATATTAAGCAAGCCCGACGCCTCGAGAAGAATGTTAAAATGGTCTGTAGAAATGTTTGAGTTCGATATAGAATTCAAGCTTCGGACAGCAATCAAAGCACAGGCTTTCACGGATTTCATTGCAGAAAGTTGTGACACTGAGAGGGTTAACATAGTCATGGCAATTGACCGAGCAAAAGAGCAGCAAGCAAGAGAAAACCTCACATGAGAGTTTCATGTGAATCCGGAGCCGGAGCAGGAATAATAATCCAATCCTCAAAAGGAGATTATCTCACTTATGCTCTGAGGTTCGGATTTCCAACAACCAACAATGAAGCTGAGTATAAGACCCTCAACTTGAGATGGGAATGGCCCACCAGATGGGAGTTGAACCTTGAAGATGCTCTGATGCAGACAGGCTAGATCTGTTAAGATTACAGGATAAAAAATTATGAGGCTCGGGGCGTAATCTTGAAAAGGTACTTGATCGAGGTCAAAAGCTGGATTGAAAAATTTAAAAATGTGGACATCATTAAGATTGCCCAAACAAAAAACACACATGCTGATGCTCTATCAAAACTACCCTCAGCAATATTCTCACATTTGACGAAAAAGATTTTGGTAGAACTGCGAAAGCGTAGGTCTGTTGAATTTTTTGAAAGAATCTCTTGTGTCCAACCGGATCTCGGTTGGATGGAACCCATAATAAGTTATGTCAATAACGAGAAGCTTCCCGAGGACCCGGCCGAAGCTAGAAGGATCAAGTACAGAGCAGCTAAGTATATGCTTTTCGAAGAAATCCTGTATACAAAAAGCATACTTGTGTCCCCCTGTTGAGGTGCCTCACGTCTTCCGAAACTAACTATGTTCTACGAGAAGTGCACGAGAGCATATGCGGAAGTCACATCGGTCCTCGAGAGTAGGGAATTTGATGTGTACATTTTTTGGGAAGCGGTATCAATCCCTAAATATTCTGATGTCTTCGGGGTCGAGAGTGTTTGATATGTCTTGTGTTTGGAGGTTGGGATGGTCGTTCTATGAAGGTTCAGAAAAGGTAGGTTCAAGAGGAAAGTTTAGGGGCACTGCTGCTAGGAGAGCTTCGTCTGAGGGGTTCAGTAGCCTATCAGTTGCGACTACAGGGGAAGGAGGGACCGACATGCTAATGAGAGAGGTGGTAGTGAACGTACCGGCCACGATCTTCTATTTGGAAGGCGAGTGAAGTTTTTGGGGGACTTCTTGTGGTATTCGACGGTGACGTTGAGTGGCAGTCGGCGGTCGGCAACGGATGAAATCGGATGCAAGGAGGACAGGAGGATGGTGGTGAGGGAAGTTTTGAGAGTATGCGAAATTCTTGGAAAGTAAAAGAGCAAAGGGAGTGAAGAGTTTGAAGGAGTTGAAGGAAGAAAGTGAAAATGAGTAAGGGAAAGAGAAAAACTTGGGGAGAATGGGGGTATAAATTGGGGAGTTCCTTCCAGAGTATTCTATGAATCCGAAGGAAAAACCGCCAAGATTTGAACCATCAGGTTTGAGTTAAATAAGGCGTTTCGGAGGGGAAAAAATGAGGCACAAAAAATGAGGCATTTTGCAGCAAAATCGGAGCGAGTAATGCAGCGCAATAAATGAAATTCAGTGCATAGAGATTCAGCGAAAAACGTACTGTAGCAGTGTCTTGTCAAGGGGCCCACGGGTTGCCTCAGCCAGGGGCCCACGGGTTGCCTCAGCCTCGGATCGGTAAGACAAGCACAAGAGCCCCCCAAGATTTATGCACCTCGGCTAGGTATAAGAGGATCGGTTGCAATCATCCGAGGACTGTGGACAGTCATTTTCAGCTCGGTCTCTAACACAAGGATGCTATTATGCACCTAGTTAAGGGAACTATTGATGATGCTAATTAGTGACACTTGGCACTCTCCCTAAATTATTCTAGAAGTGCTTACGTGGCAACCTCATTAAGGGTAATTATGTAATTTAGTCCCAATTGAGCTAGTATAATAATAGTCTCATATCCCCTCATGTACATCTATAAATAAGGGGCTTGGGTGCTAAGAAAACTCATTCACAGAATCAGTTACTCACTCTCTGTACTAATCTTTCTACACTAATTTCAATTACAAATTCACCTCAACTTTCCTACTTTCTCTCTCCACCTAGAATCTAATTCTAGTTTCGTCACTTACTATGGAAACTGTAAAACATTCGTTCAGGGAAGAAATAATAACATCATCCTCCCTTAAAGTCATAGTACATTAGCAAGGCTGATTACATAATTAATCTGACTTTTGTTTTCACCAGAGAAGGTTAAGCAAAGAATCAAAACAACAAACTCTCGACATTGGATAGAAATATCATGGGGCCAAACTTCCTCCATTGGATAATACTTCCATAAGATTCACACTTTTTACTGATGATGAATATAGTATGGCATATTGCAGTTCATATACAGACAACCTTTTAAGTAGTAGCATAACTAACCTAAACAAGATCCGATTCTAAATCGCCCCTTTACATATTTTTCAAATGTTAATTCTTCTAATAACCACCTCAGAAAGTAAAAAGGCTATAGGAAACATAATCTACAAATGTCATCCTTCATATATCAAATTGAACAACAGAGAAGAAATAGGTTATACTCTGCAAATCACGTTGTACACAAATGGAAGATAGAAAAACTCTGAATGGTGCATAGTTATTACACACGGCTACAAGAAGTAGTTCACTTAAATAATATCATTAAACCGGCAAGGTCAAAAGAAGAATAACATGCATATATTCTATATAGAAGCTTCCAACCCAGTTGTAACTTTCTATTATTTGGAACAATTTCAGCATTTCTTTTGAGTTTGCCAATATACATCAAATATTTAATTTTATTATTATCACCTCTTAAACAAGTATTAGAACTTAATAGTTTAGAAACTTACTTGGTCATCAGCTTCCTTGAGTTCAATAGCAGAATATGGAATAAGTTTTTCAGCATCAGGACTAAAAATTAAAGCATTGATTTGTCCAGTTACATCAGTCAGCGTAATTCCCATGCAGCATCATTTTATAAGTAAGCAACCAATGCAAGTAATACAAAAGTGAATGCTTAGTTATTTTCCCTTGCAGTAATTGTGGTATAAGTAATTTTAAATAAAAGTACCTAACTTCTACAGTGGATTGTTCTTTGCATGATGGGCATGTAATTGTCCATTCAATGTCAGCATGGACTGTTTTTTGGCAATTGACACATACTGTGTACCAAAATTGCAGTTGTCCAGGAATCAATGTTGTTTTCCCTTTTATCCGTATATTTTCACTTGATTTTCTTACTCCATTAGATACGCATATGATAACATAAGTTGTATTTTGGCAAGTGTAATGTGTTATTGTTTGGTTGTAAAGTTGGAATACTTACATCTTTCAGAGTAGCTACTGCATCTTTTATGGTAAGAATAGCTTCTTCCTTTGGGGGTGATAGCAATTTGCATTCTATCTTTTCTCCAAGCCATGAGCATACAAAAAAATAAAAAAGAATTAATTAAGTTTATTGGAGTAAACCCATGATATATCCAGATAAACAAACAAATATATCATACACCTAAGTAGCAAGAGAAAAAGGAATCCAAATAATCCAATAATTTTGCACACATACAGCAGCATCAAGGCACACTATCAATTAGCATTCAAAAAAACAAATTATATGTAGTACACTGGCTTGAGATTCTTTCAATCACCTTCCTGAAATTCTAAAATCATAATTAATTTTTATTATCCTAGAAAGGTCTTCTGTACATTTAAACACCACTTGATATGCATAGAGACTTCCTAGTTTTATGTCAATTTTTCAAAGTTGTAGATTAGGTAACATAATTTGATTAATCTACTTCTTAGTACAAAATTAGGAAGGAAATATCAGACTAACCTTTGGCTTATAATAACAAAGTAAATCAGTAGAAATGCATTAAAAAGAACTAAATGTTGTTAATCTTCTACGTTAAAACCTCAAATAACAGTTCTATTTTGTCGTTTAGAATTTATTGGTCAAACAACTTTTCCTTAACATATCCTTGACCAAATGATTCTAGCAAGTCCACAACTGACTATAATAAATAAGACATTTCTTTGAATCAATTTATATATCTATGGAACTTTTGTTGGCTAACATAGCATATGTTTGCTAATAAAAATGTAAAGAAGTTAACAAAAAAATAATAGCAAGCAACTCAAAATGAATAAAACCCAAGACATAAGCTAATCACCAGTAATCATTATAAGTTGCCATCAAATAAATAGACAGTGTAATTCTGAACCACATTTTATACATTATACAAAAATATTTTACTTGTCAATAAATAAAGCACATACAACATCAATTATATTTGCATATGAATAGCATCCAAAAAAAAGTCAATAGTAAGATTCCATCCTTTTTGCTAAGAAAATAATCAAAGATCCATTCTTTCACTCCAAATTGCAATGACCCAAAATTTCATGCTTTTTACACCGTGTTTCCAAAAATAAAACAACCACACAAACAAACAAACAAACAAATAAGCCATCTTTGCAACTATTAATTTATATTCACTCATCAAAAGGAGTTGAGAAAAAGAAACTTTATCATATTAGAGACCCGTAAATGAAATTAGAAAATTGCAAGTTACCCTTTGTTTTAGAGTCCTGTTTGTTTCATTCAAAAATAATAAATCCTTTTGCTGGAACAAGCTATGAAATGATTATCTAATTATCCATCAAAAGAATTGCAAAACTGAAAAAACAAGGCCTAACAATTATATAAAAAAATTACTTGGTGACACTAATCCAACATAGTACCCAAACATTAAAAGAAGATATAGGTAATACAAATTTAAAAGCAAAGCGTAAACTGTAAATTAAAAAATGGAAAAAAAAAAAAAGCGATAGCACAGAGCGAAGGGGATTATATTTTCCAGTTGTTTTTAACCAAATAGAAAACAAGATGAAAAGAACATATAAGTACCTGAGTTTTGACTGATGGAAAAATACTAGTAAGTAGCGGGAAAAACTTTCTTTAGGGAGAGACCTAGTGGGCAGATATTGGAGCAGATTCCACTACTTGGGTCGGATCGAACTCCAGCGGCAGTTGTTTTTAACCAAATAGAAAACAAGATGAAAAGAACATATAAGTACCTGAGTTTTGACTGATGGAAAAATACTAGTAAGTAGCGGGAAAAACTTTCTTTAGGGAGAGACCTAGTGGGCAGATATTGGAGCAGATTCCACTACTTGGGTCGGATCGAACTCCAGCGGCATTTTAGATCCGACAACAGAGGCTGTTATTGTTGTTGCTGCTTAGTAGTGAGAAGGGTTGCGAAAGGTTACGAAGGAATTGTGAGAAAGGTAGTGAAGCAATTGTTAAATTTGTGGTACTGTATTATGAATAATACAATAACCTATATTTATAGGCTTGTAAATACAATGAACTTAGACTGTATAATGAATCTAGACACTGACTAACAAGGTAACTAACATAAATGTGGGCACTAATAAATAATATAACTATACAATGAATCTAGACAATTTATGTTACAATAAATCTAGACAATGAATTTAGATAATTTATGTTAACATCGCCTGCAAACCCAAGCGCAGACCAACTGGAGTTTTGGAACAAAAGGCGAGAAAATGACCGAGTGGATGAGCTTTAGTGAAAATGTCAGTAGTCTAATCTTGGAAGGAAACGGATTGTAATCGAAGAGTACCACGAACCAGATGCTGGCGAACAAAATGACAGTCATTTTCGATATATTTAATACGCTCATAGAAGACATCGTTATGAGTAGGGGTGTTCAAAATAACCCGCTGATCCAAAAAATCGATGAAACCGGTCCATTCCAAACCGTAAAGACCTGTATCCGAAGTTATAGATGTGTATAAGAGACGACTGAACCGGTCCATAATCAAGGGCAATTGTGTAATTTCACCAAATATGGCTAAATTTTTCTATTCATATGTTCATAGATTGTTGATTTGTTTTGTAACTGTAAATTTGCTTAAAGGGATATTTGATAATTCATTTTTTTTTGATAATTTGTTTAAAGAGATATTTGATAATTTATTTTGATAGTAAATTTTTTTTTCTTCCTTTTATGGTCATATGCATGATTGAGTAATATATATATATTATCTAAAGGGATATTTGATAATTTAAGAGAAAAAGAATATTTGTCTAAATTATAATTTCAGTTTGGAAAAGGAAATTTATAAAATTGATAATTTTATTGTAGTTAGTTGTATTTGCTTGTAATAAATTGCCTATAATTAGAAAAGAAATTTTATTGTATTTTATAAATACATAAAGTTGACTTGATATGAACATTTAATTTTTGAGTGATTTTTGAGGGATTTTTTTTTTTTTGGTAACACCAGTTCGGGTAACCGCGGTCCCGAACCTCTTCAATCGGGTAATCGGTCATCCGGTTATCCAAAATGTGTGGACCGGATACGGTTCAAAAAATTAATGAACCGGTAAGACCGGTTCGGGTCACTCCACATGTCATGGATCGGGTACCCGGTCTATGAGCACCCCTAGTTGTGAGCAATTTGTATAGCACTCTAATTATTATAATGAAGAAGAGTAGTGGATGAGTGAGTAACTACCATATCTTCGAGTAACCACCGAAACCAAATAAGTTCTTCAGTAGTGTCAGCAACTGCGCGATACTCTGCTTCGGTACTAGAACGAGATGTAACGGTCTGCTTCTTACTTTTCCAAGAGATAAGAGATGTACCAAGAAAAAACAAAAACCTATAATAAAGCGTCTATCCGTAGGATCACCAGACCAATCAATATCAGAATAAGCATGTAAATCAAGAGTGGAATGGCAAGAAAAATGAAGACCACGGAATGGAGTATCCTTTGAGGTATCGCAAAATGCGAACAACAGCTGCAAAATGAGTCATCCTAGGAGCCGCCATGAATTGACTGACAACGTGAACGGTGTAAGCAATGTCAGGTCTAGTAACTATAAGATAGACTAGACTGTCTACCTACCAACTGACGATATAACGTAGGATCGGAGATAGGAGACCCATCACGAGGAGTGAATCGAGCATTAGTCTCAATGGGAGTAGAAACAATTGTACTATCAGTTAATCCAGCCCGAGCAAGAAGATCCGAGATATACTTAGACTGAGTAAGAAAGTATCCATTAGAATTAGAAGATACCTCAAGACCAAGAAAATAACTTAGGAATCCCAAGTCCTTCATCTCGAAATATTGATGGAGATGAAGTTTTAACACAGTGATACCATCAAGATCATCCCCAATAATAATCATATTATCCACATAAAGTAAAAGAAGAATAGTACTACCATCTGATACTCGATGAAATAGAGTCGAGTCATAAGAACTAGAGGTGAACCCAAGTAAATGAGAGATACTGGAGCTAAACTTAGAAAACCAAGCTCGATGAGCTTGTTTGAGATCATAAAGAGCTCGACAAAATTTACAGACCTTGTCTGCTGGATGATCATAATCGGGGGGCAATTTCATAGACATCTTCAACAAGATCACTATTAAGAAAGGCGTTCTTAACATCCATTTGAAAGAATTGCCAACGACGAACAGCAGCAACAGCAAGTAAACTATGAACAGAAGTAAGACGGGTAATAGGAGCAAAGGTTTCTTCGTAATCAATGCCATATTCTTGAGCAAAACCTTTGCAACTAGCATTTATTGTTTATATCGTTCAATTTGTGCCATCTGAATGAGTTTTAATCTTAAAGATTGTATTTACAGCCTAGAACAGATTTTACAGGTAGTAGTCCACAAGATCCCAGGTATGCATCTGATTGCAAGGACTTGCAATGCATATCATTCATAGCTTTCTGCCACACAGGATTAGAACTTGCCTTTCGATAAGAAGTGGGTTCTTGAAAAAATAAGACACGTAGAAAAATAATGAAAATCACGAAAATGAGTAGGAATTGCTCTTACACGATTGAATCTACGTAAGGCAGGTGGAGACAATTCTGAAGAGACAACAGGAGCAGGATCCTCAGGTAGAGCATGATCTCGGGTCGAGTCATTAGTTGGGCTATCATGAGAAGACTCAATAATAGGCTCGTCAGGAAAAAGATCACTATATGGATTAGTTAAGAGAAGAAGAAGTGATAGAAAGATGAAATTTAGACATAGAAGAGAACATTTTATGTTACCAGAAGACAACATGACGAGATGTACGAAGTCTTTTCGACAGCGGATCCCAACATCGATAACCTTTATGTTCAATCCATAGCCAAGAAAATAACACAATCTTGCACGAGATTCTAATTTATGGTGCTCATGTGGTTGAAGCAAAACAAAACAGGCACAATCAAAAATTTTGAGTTGTGTATAATCAGGAGTAGATTGAAAAAGACGTTCATAGGGAGTCTGATTATTAATGACAGAAGATGGAACCGTAATTAATGCTATAGCAGCAGTAAGTGCTGCTTTGCCCCAGAATTGTTCGGGGCAAGAAGAAGAAATGAGGAGTGCACAAATAGTGTCAAGAATATGTCTGTGTTTGCATTCAGCATGACCATTTTGTGAGGAAGTACCTGGACATGATCTATGTACCACAATGCCATTTTGGTGAAGAAAGTCTAGAAAGGAATGTTCTTTATTTTCCATGACATTATCAGTACGAAATATTTTGATAGTACAGGAAAATTGAGTTTTGATCATGCTGGCAAACTCACTATAGATTATTGCAAACAAATCAGATTTATGATGCATTAGCTAAATCCAAGTATATCGAAAAAATCATCAACAAAAATAATAAAATATCGGGAACCACCCATTGTGGGTGTAGGAGAAAGTCTCCAAATATCTGAATGAACGAGATCAAATGGTACACTAGAAACAGAATCACTTTTATTAAAAGATAAAGTATGATGTTTTGTAATTTGACATGAAGCACAATCAAAATAAAGTATCCTCAATAGAACCTAAATGACCCTTAGCAACTAAAGTTTTTAAATGACTGACAGAGACATGACCGAGGCGAGAATGCCATAAATCAATGGAAGAAGGAGAAGCTATGAAAAATGATGAGAAAAATAGATGAGATGGAAGGTAGAGATGAACCAACTCAAAAAGACGACCAACTTTACGGCCGGTTCCAAGAATCTGCCCCGTCTGAGAATCCTACACAAAACAACTAGACGGTGTGAACAATATATGTAGGCCTAACTCACACAACTAACCACGGATATTAGATTAAGGATGAGTTTGGGAATGAGAAAAGCATTAGAAATGGAAACAGTAGAGGTGGATATGTTGCCTGTATGATTAATATGCAGAGTGGGCAGAGGAATTTTCATACTTAGAGTTAAAAATGCTAGGATCAGATGTCATATGATTACTACAAGCAGAATCAACGTACCAAGAAGAAGTACCTGGAGTGACAGAAAGAGTAGTAGATGGAGCTGAGTTAATCAGAACTTAAGTAGTTTAAACATTGATTTAATATCACTGAGAGCAACATTGAAAGATGAAGATGCAAGACCTTGAGAGGATGATGGAGGAACATTATCAACTTCAGTAGTAGCAGCAGCAACACGATGTGGGCTAGACTTAATTGGGACATATCCTGGTCGTCCTGAAGATCTGTATGGATTCTTGGAACATTGTGCAATAAAATGGTAAGAGCCTTTCTTTTGAGAGATACGACAGACACGTGTAGGACAATCTAAAAGAATGTGACCAAATTCATGACAATAATGGTATTCTCATGGTTGAGATGGTGTTTGAGGAGTTCATGTAGCCAAAACAGTGTCAGTAATATGGTGACCAAAAGTAGGACCCGAAACCTTAAGGGAACGAAGACGAGTTTCTTCAAAAAATAACCTCCTGAAAAGTGGACTCAAGTATAGGTAATGGATGTCGATGAAGTAAAGATGCACGAATGGGTTCAAAATCATCATAGAGAGCCATAAGAAATTGCATTAGACACTGTATTGATCTCGAAGAGCAAAATATTTTGCTACATCTCCAGGAGTCTCCCATTGAGGATCCGAAAGTGCCAATTGATTCCATAAGTTGCTGATATGAGCAATAAAAGAGTGAATAGATTGGTGTGATTCTTGTTTTACATGATACAAAGTAATAAGAAGATGATACTGATTAGCTAGGTCCTTACTGGTGTATCGATGAGCAACAAAATCCTACAGATTTTTAGCGGAGTTGAAATGTCCAAATTACTGACATAAGGAGGAGATAGAAGTAATACGGATCCAAGTAATGATCTGGTGGTTTTTACTATCACAATCTTCTAGGCAATCAGCAAATTTTGCAGATAATTCTTCAACAGTTTAAATTGGAGATAAAACAGAACCGTTGACAATTCTCCATAATTTTTTACCTTTAAGGAAACTTTGCATTTCTTAAACCCATAAAACATAATTAGATTCATCTAAGATAGTGAAAATAGGATGAGAAATATCTTATTGGGCCATGGAAGTAGAGTAAACCGAACAAGAAATCAATAATTAAGTAATCAGTCAACTTTGAAGAGAAAAATTTACTATCGGAGCAGACTAAAGAATTGAGAAGCTAGGAAATAAGATCAAATTATAAAACAAGAGAATTTTAACCAAAAATCGGGTTTTGATACCATGAGAAAGGTTGCGAAGGAATTATGAGAAAGGTTGTGAAGGAATTGTTAAACTTGTGTGTATTATGAATAATACAATGACCTATATTTATAGGCTTGTAAGTATAATGAATTTATACTGTACAATAAATCTAGACACTGACTAACAAGGTAACTAATATAAATGTAGGCACTAATAAATAATGTAACTATACAATGAATCTAGACAATTTATGTTACAATGAATCTTAGACAATGTGTTAACAAGTAGGATATGGGTGAGAAGAACCGAGACTACGTAGTAGTGGTGGAAGATAGAAGGATCATATAGAAAGAATTTTTGAGAGATATGAGAGAGTTTTGGGTTGGGTTGCTTCGATTGGGTTGGGTTTGTAGGTGATTTGAAAAAGGAGGAGCGTTCTGTGTTAAGGAAGAAATTTAGGGGTTTTTGGACTGTTGCTATTCTATTGGTTTCACAATAATTAGTCTACAATTTTTTAGAAAAACAAATGTAAAGCCTTCATGCTTTATAGGCAATGTGTCCACGTGGCAACTAGTTAACTTATATACTATGTAGATTTTAGTATACATGAACCTCACATAGAACTTATATTTTATGTTTATTAGTGTACATGAACCTTGTAAGTGTAGCTTTTATATTCGGTTTACCATGTTAAAATTCATCCAGGCTGGGGACAGGATTAGTTATTTCTTACAAAAAAGGCCCATTGGGCATAGACAGAAAAGTTAAGAATACAAAGGCATAGTTTCCAAAGAAATTAGCCCATGCCGTATAAAATTGCTAAACAAATTGTTCTCCAGCTAGGCCCAAGCATTTCTCTGATGACTGAACACGGAGCTGCGTGACATTGCCCAAACAGATTGCCATTGAGATATGAGACGCAAGCCCGTAAACATTTAAACGCGGCCGATGAAGTTGGCATGGTATGTTTGGCTATTAGGATGAAAGGTTTTAAGTTTTGATTTTTGTTATCTTCAATTCTTTGTTGATAGTTGATCTGTAAAAATTACATAAAGACATTAAATTATGTCTCAATAACTTGTCTGACCTTGGAGAAAAAATAACCTACCCTCATTCTAAACACTTTTTTTTAACCCAAAAAAAAAAGCTAAACTCCAATTTTAGAAATTAGAGATATCACTTTTGAGATTTTGGTGCACAGAGATTTTTCCAGTAACAGTTTTTGAAAAAAATAGTTATCTTTTCTTTGGCAGATATTCTAAATTATTAGTAGAACTTGTTGTGCCAAGTTTTGACTAATAAATAAGCAATTAGCAGCAATTAATTGCCTTATATGCATCATGATTTTACATTCTTGTCCAATAAAATGTTAGTTTGAAGTTGCTATTAGAATTTTGTTTCCTTTCTCTTCTGCACAACAAAAAAGGAAATTGAGATAGTGGTTTCTCCAAGTGACTTATCTTAACAACTCTTTACACAAACATGAAAAACACCTCAAGCAATACAGAGTGTATCCATTACTTTCCAACTTAATTAGAAATGAAAAAGTAATTCAAAGAAAAGCTTAACAATAATATTATACATAGACCTCAATCATGCTTTTATGTTTCGTACAAGACCAAGACTTCCAACAATAATTACGTTAGACTCCTTTTCCGTTGGCATTCGTGTCTCGTTCAAGAACTCATAAACTACATATTCGAATCAATCACCCAGTGAAGCACGCATTAAGAAACTAAAAATAGCTTAAAAGAATTTTTTTTTTCCCAAAAAGAAGAAAAAACAAGTTCCTTTTTTTTTCCTAGCTAAACAAAGCATTTGAGTACATGTTTGCAGGACAATAAATTGTAATTTAAGTAAAAAGACGCTTTACTTATATAATTTATTGATTATGAATTCGAATCACTAAAAAATGATGAGAGCCAGAAAAGGTGAATTTTTTTTATTTAAAAAAAAAATGAGATAGTTGCATGCAATATTTCTCCCTGTAGGATGTTGGAACTTGGAGCCCATAAGGGCTATAACTGCATCTCTCAGCATTGAACTGAGTGGCTGCATTTATTGAACCTGGTAGCCCGGCCCCGAATGGATAAGGCCCCCATTTGTTTACCAATTTGAGAGCTGACCGACTTGACCGCAAACCCAAGAATCTGTTGACCCCAAGCATTGGTTTGACCATTGACTACAAGAATTTTTGGAGCCAGGATGATCATTTTATTTATTTACCAGGATGAATGAATCGTATGAATTAATGCATAAGAGCGTAAACAAAATCATTTTGCCCCACTAATCCTAATAAAAAGTACTCCTAAATTTATCTCTACAAATGCATAAGAGCTACATTATTCCTTCTTCCAACCGACCAACAACACGTGTGATCCATTAAAGAATTAAGCACTTAAAATTCCCTTAAACAAAATATTAAAGCAGACTATTTAATTACTGGTCACTGCTGAACATCATGTTGTACATAGAATGTGGGTTAGTTTAAATGTCTATTCAACTAGTAGGAAACATATGATATATTATCTAACACTTATAATTAAAAATTATGGACATACTTTAATATATTATCTTTTTAATTAACTCTTTCCAATGTTTTAATTCTATGGCAACGTATCAATTTGAAGTTTTACACCTACAAATATAAGCTAGGGGGGCTGTGGTTGAATGACCATAACATCTTCTGTTCTGTTTTATGTGTTAATTTTCTATTTTACTTTTTGTAAACTCATCACAAATACTCTAACTCACATAATAAATACTTATAAGTCTAAAGTTTATACGTGACAAATAATTTAAATATCTTACTGTGTTTGAGATAGAAAATAAACAGAATTTGGAATGGATTGAATGTCTGATTTTGAGCACCTCAAAAATTGAGAGAAAAAAAAAGAAGAAATAGATAAGATAAAATAAATACTTAAATATGTTCAAAAAATAGATATTTTATCTAACTCTAAAACTTAAATATGTTGAAGAAACTTCTCCTACTTTATAGTGGAATATCTCTTCAGTGAGGAAGCTTATGTATCAAGCAAACTACCCACTATAGTTCTCCTCATCTTTTTTTTTTTTTTTTTGATTGCTTTCATAATTGCCAATTAGCCATGCCACCCATGCCCCGCCATTAATAACTTGCAACCTAATAAGACAGATAAAAGATCGTTGGTATCATCAGTGGCATTAACATCGTCCGAGAAATTGATACAAATAAAGAAAAACTGACAATTCCTCTACGAGATTAATAATAGACAAGGGTAATTAAAGGAAAAATAAAATTAGTAGTTCTAGTTATCCATCACTAACTTATTAATCCTATTATTTTGTAGATGATTAACAATATTTGTGGTAGCTTTTATACTATTATAGGTGAGTTGGTACCAAAAAAAAAAAAATCCTATGCTTGTAATAAAATGAAAATATATGTAGAGTGACTTTTGTGATTCCATCCTAATATTGGCCACTGTCAAATACCAACGGATTTCACCTTAAAATATTTCTCTGACCTTTCACCAGTAGATATGTATTTGTTTCATTTATATACACATTCGTGTAACGTGTTTAAAAATTGAGAGAGAATTAATTAATGAAAGCAGCAACCTTCAACTTTGTTCTTGTCAATTTATTAATTGCCTCAAGGGATAAATGATGCGATAATCTTCTGATTTATAAATCAAAAGAATATCTCATGAAATTATCAATACATAGTTGGTAGGTATCTAGTTCTTTCATAGAGATTTGTATCTTTTATAAAGGGAAAGGGGAAATGGTTGAATATCCAAGTCCAAAACCAAAATGTGAAAGCACAAAACCGGTGTATACGCTTACCAATAATTGGTACTCACAAGTTTCCACAAAGTGTGACAATTAGAGGCAGACACACAATGAAATATAGTTCTATTTACAAAAATATTTGTCACGATAAGTCTGATAAAATTTTTATTCAGATATACTTAAATGTATTTTATATATTATTAATTTTAATTTTTTAAAATTTTTTATTTTATTAAAGAAAAAATGGTAATAATTTTTTTAACATAGTTATACATTTTTACGAAAGAATTATAAATAAATTAAAATCTTCTAATTATAAGAGAAGTAATTAAAATAATTATGTAATAAATTTTAATTAATCATTTCTCAAACTCTTTATTAAATTTATCTTGATTTACGTTCTATTAACAAATTCTTATATGGACCGGCATATATCCTAGTCTTACTAAGTGCTCTTTTTTGAAAAAGCTATAAACTTTCCCACCATTCCCAGCAAGTCCCCAAGCATTGTAGAGTTCCAAACGAACCCTGTTCATTTCCTGCCAAACTATGCATATCGATAGGAGCAACTCGTCTAAGTCAAGCCCCCGGCACCATCAATGCACGAACATTGGCTATTTTTGAATTATTACTGTGCTCAATTGGCTATTTTTTTTTAAGAAATATTTAGATAAATTTGTATGTATGATTTTACTTGTAAATTTTATAATATAAATTAAATATTATAAAATTTATGACATTAATTGATGTAAATAAGATTTTATAAAATTTATTTTGATCGCGAGATTTATATGTGAAATTCAAGATCGAAATAATGATAATATTGAAATTTTAATATATAATTTGTTGTCTTAATGCCTTCTATATTGTTAGTTCTAGAAGGCGTTATTGTTTCAAATCCATTTGAACAGACTTTATATTTCTTTAAATTTCAATATAGGATCCAACCTACGTCGTAGTATAAAATTGCATTGGCAGATTTGGCTCTTCTCCAGCCTCCACTCAATATTCCAGTACTATAAAATTAGTATATAGGAGGAAAAAGGTCTCTGCATAAAACATTAGTAAGTCATTCATGAATGGAATATAGTAAATTAATTTCTTTTAGTTTTGCAAGATTTGCAATTAATTTCAAAAAAAAAAATCAAAACAAAATGGAGTTCCGAGTGATCATTAGTTTATATACGCTTTTCTCTACGATCTAAGTCATGATTCGAGTTATTAAGGAGATAAATAAAATTCATTATAAATACTCTCTAAAAAAAATTATTGGATTAATCATACTTTTCAGCTGTTCACTATTCCAATCAAGTTTTGTGTCTATCTATCTAGCTGGCTAGTAATCATGAACGCCGTGTTTATTTATCAATTTTTCTTTGAAGGAAAAAAAAAATCACTTATAAGAAGTGAAATTTATATGTCACATGCAATGAACAAGTTTGGTGCAAATGATGGTTGACAATTATTGAAAATATTATTTAAAATATTATTAAAATAATTATTATATTAACTTTTTGAAAATAATATACTCACCTTGTTTCATTTTAATAGTTCTTTTGAGTTATTTTTTTCATTCTTTTTTAAGTGACATTTTAATTTTTAACACAAAAATTAAGATTATTATTAAATAACATAAATTTTAAGTAAAATTGATCATATATGACTAAATTGCCTTTTTGATTAGTAATAAATTAAATTTAGAACTCCAACATTAATTACAAGTTGAGTAATTAAAGGAGTTGGAAAGAGATAAGGAAAAAATTGGCAAAAATAATTAATGCTACATTAGATTTCTAAAGTGACACTTAAAATGGAATAAATTTTTTTTTGTTAAATTGATACTTCAAAGAGAACGGAGGGAGCAATGCACAAGAATTAAAAAGTTATTAATCTGCATTAATTTTACAAAAAGATAATTCAAAATGACTAAATTACACTTTTATATTAAATTCTCCAACTACATAATCCTCCTTTTCCATTAATATAGTACCATTAGTTGTAAAAAATATACTATCATTTAATATTTTCTTGAATTCCTAAAACAACAAATAATTTGGAATAAATCAAATTGTCTATTAAGTCATATAAAATGGAACGAAATGATTATGTGAGATAAAAGATGGTTGGTAAATGTATATAATGAATTATTATAAAATATTCTCTCTATACACAAATAATTATCGTATTTAGTTGGTGCGCAAAGAGATTTAAGGAACTTATCAAATTGCATCAAGTTTAAAAAAAAAAATTCAAAATGATTAAAATATCTTTTTACATTTATATCCAAAACTACATAACATTCTTTATATTAATATAGCACTAGATGCAAAAGTTGAAAAAAATATCAATATAATACTTTCTTAATTTCCTGACGCAATAGATATTTTAAAATAAAACAAATTACCAATGTGATAATTATTTAAAAATGGAAGAGCATTATTTTAAAAACAAAAAAATAATAAAAAGTCAAAGGAGGGCCCATATTTTTTGTCTTTTTATCGTGACGTTAGAATTGACGTTAACTAGCTTCAAGCCACTATATGACTTGATTCGCATAACCAAGACTACTAGAAAGGAAAGGACCAAGTGGAGAAATTTCTTTTAAATCGCGACAAAAATAGTTGTGGCCGTTTGGCTTTGGAATTGGAGTGGAAAATAATGAGCCGAAGGATCTTTCCATTAAGCTTCTACAAATTATTAGCCGCTCCTTATGTACTTTTCCTTTTCCTAACCTCACTGCATCTATCCCCGTGGCTTCACATGCAGCAATAAATTCTCCATTCATCGTATTTATCTTTTTCTTTTCATGATTTATTAAATTTAATGCTAAAATTTTTTACAAAAAGTGATGTACATATCAAATATTATTATATGAAAATTTTAATTATTTAAAAAGTTTTAAAGAAAATCTAGATCAAATTTGAGTTTTAAAAGCTGGACATATCTCTTATACAATTGAATTGTTCTTAAGACTTTGGATTTATTGTTATATCAACCCTGAACTATCATTGTGTTGTGAAAATTTAGACCTTAAATTATTAATTTTAGCACTTTAATATCTTATACCATCAATTTTTGTCTCATTACTCAAAGTGTTTGAAAATTAACTATTTATAGGTGAAAAGACTTTAATAACTCTAATTTACATTTAATCATCGAAATATTTTTATTCATGTGTTGGTATTAAAATCTTTTCATTAAAGAAAAAACTATCAGAAATTCACTAATTTCAACTAATTTGAGTAATGTGCCAAATATTAATAATATAAAGCACTAATATACTAAAATTTATTATTTAAGGTGTAAAATGCAAAATAGTAATACTTCAGAGCTGCATATTACAGAAAAAAAAAATTTGTATTTTGGATATTGGTGGTACTATTAATTTGGCCTTCAGGTGGGAAGCACGTTCCTTAAGGGAGCGTGTGGAGATTGGAACTGTACTTTTTAGTGGTTGAAACTAAAGACGAAATATAAGAAAATTTTAGAATTTCAATCTTATTTTAAATATTTATATTATATAATATTATATATTTTAAATATTTATATTATATAAATTTTAAAATTAAACAAATAATTTGTTGTAGAAAGAAAATATGCTGAAAAGCCACTTTAGTAGTTTGGGCTAAGAAGTCAAAGTCGGAGGCTGCTGACGGTCCTCTTAGTCTTCAGTATCCGACATTGATCGCTATGGCGGTTTCCAAGTTGCGATCTCGTCCCCACCTCGAAGGGGATAGGATTTATCCTTAAGTTTTATTTTCCTAATTTGTTTGTCTATTTTCTTATATGTAAATAATTAAAATTTAAAAAAAATATATAAAAATACCACTAATTTTATCCTATTGAGTATATAAATTATAAAATTTAAAATTCAATTCATTTTGAGAAAATTTTATCATTGAATTATGTATCATATTCAGACGATGTAAAACTTTTTAAATTTTAATAAAAACTAAAATTGGTTATACATACAGTAAAAATTTATTATTTTTTCTTATTTTTTTGTAAGTTACTTACATACAATATGATTTAAATTATGAATTATTTTGATTTTTAAAAAATTTAAAATTTTATTTTTAAGAAACCTATATTTATCTCGAAATGGAGAGAGTGCTCATCTAAGAAGATATTAGTAAACATCACGAAAGTGTAAACGGAAAACAAATTATTGTGTGAAATCACTGTGTCTCAAGCTAAGAAGCTTACCGCGGATAACATAACATTGTCAATAATAGATAGATGTTTTGTTTGACTTGTTATCAAAATAATTATGAAAAGTGTACATCATCTTTATACATATATATATGTATTAAATTTTAGACATACAATATCAAATGACATTACTCAAAGAATTGTGATACTAATTTTGTTGGTGTGCAAACAAAGTACTTATCCTTAATTTTCGAGTATTTTTAAATAGAAGAATGTTATGTTACAAACGGGTTGGAGTTTTATAAGTAAAAATCTTTTTCTTCGTATCAATGTGAGAAAATGATGAAAGTCATAAATTATTGATAGATTATATATAGCTTGAAAGATGAAACCACTAAATACTGAGAGCTTGTGGTGTAGAATTTTTTTTTTTTGGACCCAAATAAGTCCACATCGTTAAATTTAAAATTTTAATAAAGACATCGAACAATTTTAATAATGACATCGAACAATTAGTAAAATTATATGCTAAATCTAGAGATGTAAAAGATCCTATACGTCTTGGGATGAACAATTCGTGTAAATCTAAATGTAAACTGAATAAAAGATGAAGTTACTGGTAAGAAGAAAAAAGACTTCAGGATTTGTAGTGTAGAATTAATTATCTCAATTGCTTTAAAACTGATATATACTTCAAATCATCACTCAGGGCAATCTTGACTTTTCTCAGTTGGATAGATGAGTAAATGAACTCTTATCACGATAAAATCTAAGAAAACATCCATCTATGTTCATAAATAAAATAGATGAATTATCCTGGATGTCAATAAAATTCTTAAGAAAAATTTATAATTATTTTTAACCCTAAAGTTCTTCAATTATCAAATTGAATTTCACACTGTCGAAAGTATTGAAGCATTTTTTTTATAACTTTCTAGATCTGAATCGTCATAACTGTTTGATGTTCTTAACTTCATGAAACTGTCAATAAATTGCCAAGACTATGAAGTTGAAGATCTCGTTGTAATCTAACCAAAACTATCAAATTGGAGATAGCGATGTATATTTAATCAGGCAGTAACAATTGCTTAGTTCTAATAAAATATTAGGTAATAGGACTAGTTAAAATGTCTAGAATGTTTGGGATTTGATTTGTTAATCACTTTCTGTAAAAAATTCAAGGATTACAAATAAATTTTTGCTAAAATCTTGAGGACCTTGTACATAATTTATCCAAGGGTTAAATACAGTAAACTTCCTTAAAATTTGGGTTGTTTTACACTCTTTATGTAACATTATTTTTTTCTCACTTTATTCCTTCCGTTAGTACACATCGGCAATTTAAATTATTAAAAAATCAAGAAAAACATTTTTACCCCTAAACATTATAAGAAAACAAAAAATTATTCCCTTAAATATTGAATTATTTATCATTTTGGTCCCAATTCCAGTTTTGTGTCAATTAACCACTTTAGTCATTAATCAATATAAAAATATTGTTAAAACAACTAAAATATAATGATATTTACCAACACCAGTGATTCATTAAAAGTACTTGCTAAAAAAATTTAAATGCAAAAATTTTCTAACACTATTAGTATTTTCTTTTTTCATTATATTTTAAAATTCATGTAAATAATAAATTTTTAAAATATATAGTGCAACCCACCCTATTAATACTAAAATATATACACAATCTAGATGATATAAAACGTGCTTCCCACCTGAAGGTTTAATTAATAGTACCACCAATATCCAAAATACAAATTTTTCAACTATTATTAAATTATACGAATAACTTTATACATATAAACAAAAATTGAAATTAAAATAATTTAGATAAAATACCTTCAATAATTCATAAGAAATTTTAAAATTAATTATTTCATCATATTTTTAAATATTGAAGAAAGTATAATTCGAGAATTAGAATATTAATTAATTTGGAGCATATTTATATTTTTAACAATATAAACAACATTATTGAATTTTATTTTTATTGCAATGTATTAAATGAAACAAGATTACATTTAGTAATTTAGTGAAATCTTACTTAAACCTTAAGGGAGTTTATCGCAATTAACCTTTGGAGAAGAAGAAATCAAAATAGAAATAATACAGATAGATTAGAATTAAGAATTCTTTGCATATGTGGTTGATAGAACAATTAACTGTCAGCTAAAGAAAATAAATTGAATAAACTTTGTTAAAGTACAAATATCTCATATTGATCACCTAAGAGATTTTAGACCAACTAATAAAATTTATGAGTAACTCCACTCATCATTAGAGATAAAGATCTAAAACAGACTATTTTCTTAATAAAAATACATAGAGAATACTGAATAAATCCAACTAGCCTTTGGGCAAAAAGCTTTAGACCTCTTAAGATTTCAGAAATAATTAAAGAAATTAAAAATTTTAAAGAAAAAATTTTAGTATATAGAGGAGATCCAGAAGACTTAGATTGTTATCTATACACTAAAATGATTATTTAACTGTCTAATATTAAGATTAAAATACGAAGAAGAAAATATTAATTTTATAAAAAATAATATAAAAATAGATAATAGTGAATTATCATTATTAGCAGTATAGATTATTCACGATTAGAATATTTAGATCTTAGAATAAATTTATATTCTAAGATAAAAACTTTTGAAAATAATCAGATTAAGTGTAGAGATATTAATCACTTAAATCATACACACTCGTTATATTCAGAAAATTCACAAGTTAATTTATTAGTAGATTTAGTAATAAATTTAGGAGAAAAATTAGAATTTAAAGAAAAAGAGTTAAGAGAAGAACTAAGACAGAAAGATTTAATTATTAAAAATATAATTAAAAACCAAAATAGAATTCTATAAAATTTAGATTATATTAAAAATCAACATATAGAAAAAGTAAAACAAAAAGATATAATAAATATAAAACAATTACTAGAAGAAATAAAAAGAATTACTCTTTCATGACAGATAAGAATAACAATGATAGAGTATGATTTAAATTATTTAGAAGCTCTAAAATATTTAGAAAAATATCATTTAGATCCTAAAGGTTCTAGTAATATAAATCCATCTTCTCAAAGTGATCGATAATAATTAGACAAAATAATTTAATTATTAGACTATTATTAACATTACATATTAAAATAGATAATCTTTCAAAAAAGGAAGAAAAATATATAAGTCCTGAGTTTCTTGATATTACTAATTTAATAGATAAATTACAAAAAGTAGAAATAAATAAAGATAAAGGAAAAGGAAAAATAAATTAAAAGAATGGCAATTTTTTCGGAAGAAGCGAACCCTCTCAGAAATAGGAGAATCTAGTAGACCAAGTATATCTGAAAGACCAAGAAATTTATTAGATAGAATTTTAATGAGAAGATTATTATCAATTAGGAGAGAATTTTCAATTAGATGAAGTTATTGATATAGATAAAGATATAGAAATATTTAGTAAAATTTATTTCTCTCTTATCTTTACCTGTCTCTCTAAATCTATAGAGAACATTTAGATAAGTTGTGTAAAAGATCAAGAATTAAAAATAAATTTAATAGATCAATCTATAGTTAGACAATTAAAAAGTGAAAAATTAAGTCTAATGCATATGGGATTAATAGTTATAGGAGTTAAAGGATTAACAAGAAAATTTTTAGGAACTAAAGTATTATTAGTAATATATGATGATAGATGGTCAGATACAAAGAAATCTATAGCTGGAGTTCTTGAAATAGATATGTCATTAAATGGAGGTATATTTTACTGTAGTCAGTTTTATAATTAATACTGAAGAATTTGGAAAACATATAAAGATAGGAATTGACTAAAGGATATGAAGAAATGATAGGTAATAATTTATTAGTTTGTATAGGATTTTAGGAAGATGTGGATAAGAGACAATACTAGATTTAAGGTAAAAATAGAAAATGTAGTAGAATTAATGGGGAATAAAGTTAGATGTGTATAAAGTTATTATTAAACCAATAAAAATAAGTCAAGAAGAATATGCAGGTTTAGAATGGAATTTAGAAAAATTTAAAAAAGATAAACAAATTTTTCAGCCAAATCAGAGTTTAATGTATACAAACAATAAAGGAGAAGTTTCAATTAGATTTAATGAATATAAAAATGAAATTAAGTTAGAAGATGTTAATGAAGAAAATGATGAGAATTATTAACTATGTGAAATAGAAGAAATTGAAGATAAAGAATTTATGATAAAAGAAGATTTAGATAAAAATCAATATAGGATAATTTATCCAGCAGAATTAGGTATGAATTTAAGTAAAAAAGAATTATCAGATTTAGGAGATCATTTATATTTACAAAAACAAATAGAAGATTATGAAGTTTTAATTTATGATAATAATAGAAATATTATTGCAATATCAGAAGATTTAGTAGAGGAAAAATTAGATGAAAAATTAGAATATTATGGATTAATAGATATAAAAAAGAAAAATAAAAAATTTGAAGAAGAATTAGAAAGCAATATTTCTGATTTACTAGAAGAACAATCAGTTAAAGAATACATGGAAGCAGAAAGTTCAAATGCTAATCAAAATATAGGAAGTACAAATCCAAATAGAAGTCAAAGTCGACTCACCAATTAATCCAAGATATGAAGATAGTAAAAGAACTTATAGTTATGGTAATTATCCTAGACAACCTATACCTTTACAACAAATTCCGATTGATTCAGAACAAATTAGACCAAGAGGAAAAAGATTACCAATAGAACAGAATATACAATTTCAAGAAGCAGGTAAAGGAATGATACTTAATATAGCAGAACATAATCCTCAAAATTGGAATAATGTTCTAGATGTTTGGAAAAATCTAGTAGCAGATTTTATAAAAACTTTTCGATTCAGTGTAGTATTCTCTATGTATTTTTATTAGGAAGATAGTCTGTTTAAGATCTAGCATTAAAATCTAGAAAAGAAGGAAAAAGCTCTGACACCATATATGTGTGATGTTTGTTATTAAAAATAATCTTAGTACGTGGCGTTGTTAAAAACACCTGATAATTACAGAAATGATCCTAATTCAGAACATTAGGAATACAAAGAGATGCGATATCTGATTAGAACAACTTAGTATATTTAATTGGAATTTTATAAAACCATTTTTATGATTATTTTTATTTAACTTGTATATCGGGTAATGCTTATGATGAAGCAATAGGAGAAAAATTATTTAGAAAATTACAGGAGCTTTAGGAAGAGAAATAGAAAAACATTGGGAATTATATAATCATAAAATTATAAAATATTCGATAGGACATAGAATTCAGTTTATTATGGAAAAATTAAAAGAAAAATGTACAAACATTCAGATTCAAAATCAGCTTAAAAAAGGAGATTATGATTTCTGTAAGAAACTGAATTCTATGTCCTATCGAAGATATGAAGAAAGAAAGCAGTATAAAAGAAAAAATAAATTAGCAGCTAATGTATCTTATACAAATCTTATGTTATTTAGATTAAGAAGATAATTTAGCAAAAAACCAGGTCTGTCTCTTATACACATCTAGAAAATTATAAGAGACAGAAATTACTATAACGATTAGAATTTTTTACTTGTTTATTAATCTATACTCATTTAGCAATACATTCTTTCCAAAGAGAATTAATAATAGAGATAGAAATTCTTTATTTCTTAGATATGACACAAGAAGACTTAATTGTCTCTTATAATTATGAATATATTTCAGATACAGAATCAATTTATTCTATTGTTAGTATAGAAAATGATATTTTAATAAAACAAGAATCAGATAGTGATATTGAAGAAGATACTATAATTAATAATTTAGTAAAACAGATTTATCTTATAATAGATATTATGAACAATTAGAACTAATTGAAAAGATTTTAAAAATATAGAATTAATGAATATTGTAGAAAATATAGAATGTAATCATAATTGGAAAATTAATACAGGATCAGAAAATAAATCTTGTTACATTTGTAATTGGTATCCAGCTACAAGAAATTATCTAATTAAAAAGAGCAAAATGTTTAGAATGTTTTAAAGAAGCATGTATAAAATGCATAGAATTAAAATATAATATAGTATTAATAAAAGATGATTACAAATTTCAAACTTCTACAATAGAATTAAGAATTCTAGAAAGGAAAGTATTAAATTTAGAAGATAAAATAATTCTATTAGAAGATAGAATAAATAATTTAGAAAAATTAAAACAAAATATAATAATTAAAGATTTATTAAATTATGAAAAAGATTACTTATGTAATGAAGATAAAACTATAACAAGTATACAAGTAGCCTGTAAAATAAGAATAGATAATGAGTATGAAGTAGAGTGTTTAGCATTAATAGATTCAGGAGCTACTAAGTGTGTAATAAATAGTAAGATAATTCAGAAAAATATTATAAGAAAACAAATAATCCTATAAAAGCAACTCAGATGGATGGTATGACCTTTACTTATGATACTTATCTAGAAAATAGTAAGATTTGTTTTTTACAAATTTGTAATCACGAAGAAATTTTTGAAAAAGAGCAAGAAATAGACTATGAGTTTATAGATTTAAACAAAGCTTATTTAAATATAGGATTAATTAAGAATCAAAAAGATATAGATGAAATTCTTTTAAAACTTGATAAATTAGAAATAATGGGTGATAATCCTTTAAAATATTGGGAAAATAATCAAGAAAGATCTATGCTTACTTAGACATTAAAAATCTAGAATATATAATTAAAACTGCAAATATAGAAGCTTCAAATCAAGATATAGAAGATTTTCAAATGCATATAAAAGAGTTATTAAAATTAGGAGTTATTAGAAAATCAGATTCAGAACATAGATCAGCAGCTTTTATAGTAAGAAATCATAATGAAATAGTTAGAGGAAAATCAAGAATGGTTATAAACTATAAAAGGTTAAATGATAATACTAGAACATGCATATGCTGTCTCTTATACACATCTAGATGTGTATAAGAGACAGCCCGAAGAGATCTATGTTCTAAATCTGATTTTCTAATATCTCCTAATCTGAATAGAATCTTTACTATATCTGTGATTTTATTGACTCTAAGTACTTGTCCAGAAGATTTCAGCTTAAAATGTCTCTGGTTATGCCATTTTGGAACTAAATTTGCTCCATCTATTTTTCAAATCTAAATTTGTATGAGATCTTCTTATCTTTCATTTAAAGCTTTTGTTATAGTATAACTATAGATGATGTGTTTAGTTTTTAGTTTAACTATACAAGAACATTTAGGACATTTAAAGATTGTATTTTTAGAATTCATAAAAAATGGAATAATAATTAGTAAGAAAAAGATGGAATTATGTAAAGGATATATAATTTTTTTAGGAATAAGAATAGGAGAAGGTAAAATTAAACTACAAGAACATATTTCTAAAAAGTTTTGAAATGCCCGATAAATTAGAAGGTATAAAAGAAATTCAAAAATTTTTAGGATTAGTAAATTATGCTAGACCTTTTATTAAAGATCTAGGTAAAATAGCAGGACCTCTATATTCAAAAACGGGAAAAAATGGTCAGAAGTTTTTTAATCAAGAAGATATAAAAATAGTTCAAAAGATTAAAGAATTAGTTAAAAAACTACCAGATTTAAATTGTCCATTAGATTCGGATTATATTATAATAGAAACAGATGGGTGTGAAAAAGGTTGGGGAGCTGTTTTAAAAGCTAAACCCAATAAATATTTAGATAAAAAAGAAGAAGTAATTTGTGGTTATTCAAGTGGAAAATTTAGAGAAAAAGGAAAAATTTCTACAATAGATGCAGAAATGTTAGCAGTAATTTATGGATTAAATTCATTTAAGTTATCAATAATCTCTAAGAAAGAATTTACGATGAAACGGATTGTGAAGCAATAGTAAGATTTTATAATAAATTAAAAGATAAAAGTTGTAATAGAAGAAGATGGTTAAACTTTTTAGATTCTATAAGTAGTTATAATATTAATTTTGAGCATATTAAAGGAAAAGATAATAGTTTAGCGAGATCAGTTGAGTAGATCAATATTATTACCTTTTGTTTTAACTAATTTTTTAATTATGCAGAATGAGGCCACCAACATTATCTGAGAGCTCTAAATGAGGCCTTTTAGATCTTAGGTTCTTCTAGTCAAGGTAATAATCCAAGTAGTTCAGGTAATAATTATATAGAACAAATGTATTCGTCCTCTTTTAGAACTAATTTTCAAGAAGAAAAGATAGAAGTTTGGTAACATAGAACTTATTTCTTTTCCAAGTTGTAATATATCTTTTAAAATTTTGCCGCATATTTCAGTAGATAAAGAACAGAAGTGTCTTTTAGATAATCTTTGGATTGCATTTAATAAACCCCAGAAAGATCAAAAATATTTTTTAGCTAGCATGAACGCTCTTTCAGAATATTTTAATAATGTTAAAAAACATTTTAAATTTTATGTTGTTTTAAAAGGCTTCACTATAGGTGTTTTTCACAATTGGGCTGAAGTTTTAGAGTCCATTAGCCAAGTTAAAAATCCAGTTTTTAAAGGTTTTAATAATTTGAATGAAGCTTATGATTTAGCAAGAAAAAAAGTGGAGTAATCAGATGATAAAGTCAAGAGCCTTAGAACGATTTCGACATTCGACCAGTCAAAGTTGTCCATGATTCGGACAAAATCCTTTTTGTGATCATTGTCAAATTCTAGCCAGACCATAAAAAGACTAATGTTCATGTCTCTTGGGCTTACATCTAGATGGTGTATAAGAGACAGGTATCCAGATGACATAATAAAAGAAATACAAAAATTAAGTATTGAAAGAGATTCTTATAAGAATGCTTATAATAAGTCTTGTTCCCAAGCAAGTAAAAATTTGGGTGAGATGAGTGGAAATTCCTCTCTGAATTTCAAGAAACCTTCTGAAGTAGGAGAAACTTCAGCTAGTCCAGTTTCCGGCAGCTGGTAAAGACAAATCTCTCCGTTCACAACTGATAAGTTTAACCAACAGGTGATTGAGACCAGATTATTCAGACTTTGATGAATATATTAGACTTTTAGATTTAAGAATACTCCTCCCGTATGAAAAAGATGTGTATAAGAGACAGCCTTAGACATTTATCAGATTCAAAGATTTAATTACTATTTTATCCATATGCATTCGACTTAATTTTTCACTTTATCATCTGATTACTTCCACTAGAAGAGATGTTGAAATTTTTTGATTCAAGTATTTATCTGATAATATAAAAGAAGAAAGCATTTTTTATCAAGATAAGACATCATAGCACTGAAGATTTAGAAAAAGAAAGTGGAAGTAATCAGATGATAAAGTCAAGAAAGAGGCCGACAATTCAAGATAAAAAAGTAATTAAATCTTTGAATCTGATAAATGTCTAAGGAGAAGGTATTTAAGTGGATCTAGTGTCCCACCTTCTTTCCTGGTTTGTCAAGATTCTAAAAGATAGACAAGATGGTTACTTTTTATCACGTGAAAGATAAGAAGAAATCACATCTAGATGTGTATAATAGCAGACAAAGGTATTCGAAGTCAATGGAAGACAAGAATGGCAGAGAAGGTACTTAGAAGTCAATAAAATCACGTGAAGATAAAGTAAAGATTCCTTCAGAAGTTTTGAAGTCCGGATTTTAAAGTCCAGACTCTCCTATAAATAGAGTAGTTCAGCTCAAAGAAGATCATCGAAAAGAAAAAACTGTCTCTTATACAGCATTAGATGTGTCTAAGAGACTTTCCTCTCTTTGAATAAACATCCTTTGTAAAATATTTTAAAGTTTCTTTTTGAAAAAATCCAAGAAGCCTTTGGGCATAGCGCTTTAGACCTCTTCGGGGTTTCCGAAAGGGAACACCCCAAACTCTTGTTCACATATGTAAGTTTCTTATAATTATTTAATCTCTTTAGTTCAATAATATATGTAAATTTTCCACTCTATAATTATAAGAAACTTACATATTAAGAATAAATTTAAACAATCCAGGACTAAGAAGTAATCTAGTATATCGGTGGAAAAATATCATCTATATATTCTAGATCTAATCTAGTTGGCCCGAGGTACCAAGATGGTCGCGTGACGTGGCGTTGTTAAAAATACGTATCTTAGTACGTGGCGTTGTTAAAAACACCTCGGGCCAACTAGATTAGATCTAGAATACTGGCGCTTGAGGGTATTCCAGCCGATATACTAGATTACTTCTTAGTCTGGATTGTTTAAATTTATTCTTAATTCTAATCTATCTGTATTATTTCTATTTTGATTTCTTCTTAATTCTATTCTTTGTATTTTATGATCTATAAATTGTAAAACTAAATTACTAAATTGGATCTTGTTTTCTTCTTCTTTTCTACTATAATAAACTTCGTAATGTTCTAAGTCTATTCTGCTTAACAAATTTCTTATATTTAATCTACTATTTGCTCTTATATTTATAAAAACTTGTTTTAAATTATTTAAATCTTCTAAGTCTTCTAAAGGAAGTAATAAAAATATTTCTTCTAAAGTATTATAATTATTACTCATAAAAATAAAAACGTTAAACCTTTAATTTAAATAATTCCTACTCGGTACTAACCCAGAAACAATTATTCATTTCATATACCTAAAAGGCGACACCTAAAGTCTCCTGTTATTCCTTTTACTGTATTTTCCCCTTCTGGTTTTTGTCCTCAACAGGCTTCACATGCCATAAACGGACTACCTATAGGGTCACTCATACAAGAATAACAAGCGTATAGGTTTTATAACAGCTTTAACAACTATTTAGTTACTAAAGCATAATACTTATAAATATTAACCATAGAGTGGAAAATTTACATATATTATTGAACTAAAGAGATTACATAATTATAAGAAACTTACATATGTGAACAAGAGTTTGGGGTGTTCCCTTTGAAACCCTACTAGATTCTCCTATTTCTGAGAGGGTTCTGCTTCTTATTTTTCAAAAAGAAACTTTAAAATATTTTACAAAGGATGTTTATTCAAAGAGAGGAAAGAGAGACATTTTTTGCTTGTGAGAAAATGATGAAAGTCATAAATTATTGATAGATTATACATAGCTTGAAAGATGAAACCACTAAATACTGAGAGCTTGTGGTGTAGAATTTTTTTTTGTAAAGACTGTCATATTAAATTTAAAATTTTCTTAAAGACATCGAACAATTTTAATAACGACATCGAACAATTAGTAAAATTATATGCTAAATCTAGAGATGTCTAAGATGGTCTATACGTCTTGGGATGAACAATTCGTGTAAATCTAAATGTAAACGGAATAAAAGATGAAGTTACTGGTAAGAAGATAAAAGACTTCAGGATTTGTAGTGTAGAATTAATTATCTCAATTGCTTTAAAACGTGATAAGAGTTCATTTACTCATCTATCCAACTGAGAAAAGTCAAGATTTTTTAAATGATTAAAATGAACTCTTATCACGATAAAATCTAAGAAAACATCCATCTATGTAAATTAGATCATAAATAAAATAGATGAATTATCCTGGATGTCAATAAAATTCTTAAGAAAAATTTATAATTATTTTTAACCCTAAAGTTCTTCAATTATCAAATTGAATTTCACACTGTCGAAATCGAACTTGAAGCATTTTTTTTTTTGGTAATTGGCTGTCGCCTAAGCAATATTTACTTGATGTTCTTAACTTCATGAAACTGTCAATAAATTGCCAAGACTATGAAGTTGAAGATCTCGTTGTAATCTAACCAAAACTATCAAATTGGAGATAGCGATGTATATTTAATCGTAACAATTGCTTAGTTCTAATAAAATATTAGGTAATAGGACTAGTTCAAAACGTCTAGAATGTTTGGGACCTCAGTTAATATTGTGATAATTCAAGGATTACAGTGATAAATTTTTGCTAAAATCTTGAGGACCTTGTACATAATTTATCCAAGGGTTAAATACATTAAACTTCCTTAAAATTTGGGTTGTTTTACACTAAATTATGTAACATTATTTTTCTCACTTTATTCCTTCCGTTAGTACACAGTTCAATCTTTTCTTATAACATATAAAGAAAAACATTAGGCGACCTAAACATTATAAGAAAACAAAAAATTATTCCCTTAAAGTATATTATATTTATCATTTTGGTCCCAATTCCAGTTTTGTGTCAATTAACCACTTTAGTCATTAATCAATATAAAAATATTGTTAAAACAACTAAAATTAATGATATTTACCAACACCAGTGATTCATTAAAAGTACTTGCTAAAAAAATTTAAATGCAAAAATTTTCTAACACTATTAGTATTTTCGGCCTTTTCATTATATTTTATTTTCATGTAAAAATAAATTTTTAAAAATACGAAACCCATAATCATCTATTAAAATTATATCAATATATTTTCTTTTTGCTTTTCTTTTATTTTTATAATTATATTTTCTAGTTGAATTATATTAATAATTCTCAACCATTCTCTCAAATATTATTTATATTATATAAGTCTCTTATATACATCTAGATGGTAAATATTAGACTTATATAAATAATTTCGATAAAATACTTTCAATAATTCATAAGAAATTTTAAAATTAATTATTTCATCATATTTTTAAATATTGAAGAAAGTATAATTCGAGAATTAGAATATTAATTAATTTGGAGCATATTTATATTTTTAACAATATAAACAACATTATTGAATTTTATTTTTATTGCAATGTATTAAATGATACAAAACTTACATGAAGGAACAAAGTGAAATCTACTTGGATTTGTACTTCCTATCGCAATTAACCTTTGGAGATAAATTTGTCTTTTTAAAAACTAACGGCGAGTTATATTTAACCATTAATCAAAGGAGTAACATGAAAAAAATAACTTTAGAAAATTTAATACTAAACAGCCCAAATTAAGGGAGTTTACTATATTTAATCCTTTATCCAATTAAAAAATGGACGACTTCTTTGCATATGTGGTTGATAGAACAATTAACTGTCAGCTAAAGAAAATAAATTGAATAAACTTTGTTAAAGTACAAATATCTCATATTGATCACCTAAGAGATTTTAGACCAACTAATAAAATTTATGAGTAACTCCACTCATCATTAGAGATAAAGATCTAAAACAGACTATTTTCTTAATAAAAATACATAGAGAACACATCTATATGTCTGTCTAAATATACATGTTTCTGATATAGAGATAAGATTTCTATAATTAAAGAAATTAAAAATTTTAAAGAAAAAATTTTAGTATATAGAGGAGATCCAGAAGACTTCTATGTTATCTATACACTAAAACAGATTATTTTAGAGAATTAATATTAAGATTAAAATACGAAGAAGAAAATATTAATTTTATAAAAAATAATATAAAAATATATTAAAGTTTCTTATTAAAAACATACATAGTAATCTGTATAAGCTGACAAATCTGAATTTAGATAATTATTAACATTACATATTAAAATAGATAATCTTTCAAAAAAGGAAGAAAAATATATAAGTCCTGAGTTTCTTGATATTACTAATACATTAATAGATAAATTACAAAAAGTAGAAATAAATAAAGATAAAGGAAAAGGAAAAAATAAATTAAAAGAATGGCAATTTTTTCTTAAACAATCTCAGAAATAGGAGAATCTAGTAGACCAAGTATATCTTAAAGACCAAGAAATTTATTAGATAGAATTTTAATGAGAAGAAATTATCAATTAGGAGAGAATTTTCAATTAGATGAAGTTAGAGATATAGATAAAGATATAGAAATATTTAGTAATAATCAGCTTAGTTTATTAAAACCAAAGACTTTATATGTTAAAGGAAATAGATCGAAAAGTAAAATTACATAGACACTATAGAGAACAACGAGATAATCCTTGAATTATCAAGAATTAAAAATAAATTTAATAGATCAATCTATAGTTAGACAATTATTAAGTGAAAAATTAAGTCTAATGCATATGGGATTAATAGTTATAGGAGTTAAAGGATTAACAAGAAAATTTTTAGGAACTAAAGTATTATTCACATCTAGATGTGTATAAGAGACAGTGTAATCCTGTTCTATTAAAAATAGAAAATGTCTAGAATTAATGGGGAATAAAGGGATAAAGTTATTAAAACCAATAAAAATAAGTCAAGAAGAATATGCAGGTTTAGAATGGAATTTAGAAAAATTTAAAAAAGATAAACAAATTTTTCAGCCAAATCAGAGTTTAATGTATACAAACAATAAAGGAGAAGTTTCAATTAGATTTAATGAATATAAAAATGAAATTAAGTTAGAAGATGTTAATGAAGAAAATGATGAGAATTTAGAACTATGTGAAATAGAAGAAATTGAAGATAAAGAATTTATGATAAAAGAAGATTTAGATAAAAATCAATATAGGATAATGAATCATTTTTATATCTGTCTCTTATACACATCTAGATGTGAAAGAGATCATTGGGATAATTACCAAAACAAGGAAAGTTGTTTTACAACGTTACTATTTTGGATTAATAATTAAAATATTATCATGCATTCTATCAGAAGATTTTTAGGATAAATTAGATGAAAAATTAGAATATTATGGATTAATAGATATAAAAAAGAAAAATAAAATTGAAGAAGAATTAGAAAGCAATATTTCTGATTTACTAGAAGAACAATCAGTTAAAGAATACATGGAAGCAGAAAGTTCAAATGCTAATCAAAATATAGGAAGTACAAATCCAAATAGAAGTCAAAGTCAGACTCCACCAATTAATCCAAGATATGAAGATAGTAAAAGAACTTATAGTTATGGTAATTATCCTAGACAACCTATACCTTTACAACAAATTCCAAGATTGATTCAGAACAAATTAGACCAAGAGGAAAAAGATTACCAATAGAACAGAATATACAATTTCAAGAAGCAGGTAAAGGAATGATACTTAATATAGCAGAACATAATCCTCAAAATTGGAATAATGTTCTAGATGTTTGGAAAAATCTAGCAGCAGCAGATTTTATAAAAAACTTTTCAGATTCCAGTGTAGAAGAAATGTATAAATATTTAGAAACATTTTTAGGACCAAGTACTAGAGCTTTATGGGAAAATTGGAAAATGAATTTTCCAGAAGATTTTCAAAAAATGGTAGATATGGGAACTAATCCGTTTAATTTTGGAAATAGAATACAAATGATAATTACAGAAATGATCCTAATTCAGAACATTAGGAATACAAAGAGATGCGATATACTGATTAGAACAACTTAGTATATTTAATTGGAATTTTATAAAACCATTTTTAATGATTATTTTTATTTAACTTGTTTTTTCTAAATATTCTAATCTTCTAATTAATCTCTCATAAAATTATTTAGAAAATTACCACTGAGCTTTAGGAACAGAAATAGAAAAACATTGGGAATTATATAATCATAAAATTATAAAATATTCGATAGGACATTTTTCAGTTTATTATGGAAAAATTAAAAGAAAAATGTACAAACATTGATTCAAAATCAGCTTAAAAAGGAGATTATGATTTTAGGACTAATAAATTATAAGAGACAGTACCTGAACTACTTGGATTATTATCCTAGACTAGAAGATAATATGAGGTCTAATAATAATATAATCAAGAAAAATTATTTTCTAAGAAGATCACCATCTAAAAAACCATATTTAGATAAAAATAAACATGTTAGAAAATTTAGGCCAGAAAGAAATTATAGAGCACGATTAGAATGTTTTACTTGTGGATTTTTCTTCCTTTTTTAAAAGATTATCTATTTTAATGTCCTATAAATAGAGTAGTTTAGTTTATTCAGGGATCATCGAAAAAACATAAGCTGAGAGCAAACACAAGAAAATGTTTCAGAAGGTTTTTAATTATTCTTTTAATAATTAAATCTCATCTGTATAAAATTTTAGAATTAAAATATAATATAGTATTAATAAAAGATGATTACAAATTTCAAACTTCTACAATAGAATTAAGAATTCTAGAAAGGAAAGTATTAAATTTAGAAGATAAAATAATTCTATTAGAAGATAGAATAAATAATTTAGAAAAATTAAAACAAAATATAATAATTAAAGATTTGTTAATCCTTCAACTCATATATCTATAAACCTATCTCTGTTTAGCATTAATAGATTCAGGAGCTACTAAGTGTGTAATAAATAGTAAGATAATTCCAGAAAAATATTATAAGAAAACAAATAATCCTATAAAAGCAACTCAGATGGATGGTATGACCTTTACTTATGATACTTATCTAGAAAATAGTAAGATTTGTTTTTTACAAATTTGTAATACATATAGTAATAATTATAATTTACCTCAGGTTTGGATTAGAAATTTAAATATAAAATCTGATTTTATTTTAGGATTATTTTTTTTCTTATAATATTTTTCTGGAATTATCTTATGCTAGATATTACACATCCTTTCAGGTCTATAATCTTATTCTGCATCAAAAATTTCTTTAAAAGTAAAACTACAGTTCTAAGATGTTTAAAAAGAGTCTAGACATTGGTTGGGAAGATCTTGATGTGTATTTAGACATTAAAAAAGCTAGAAAAAATAAATAATAAATGTTGTGAAAAATGTCTAGACAATAATACTTGTTGTAAGAACGATATTTCTTCTTTACACGAAGAAATTTTTGAAAAAGAGCAAGAAATAGACTATGAGTTTATAGATTTAAACAAAGCTTATTTAAATATAGGATTAATTAAGAATCAAAAAGATATAGATGAAATTCTTTTAAAACTTGATAAATTAGAAATAATGGGTGATAATCCTTTAAAATATTGGGAAAATAATAAGATCTATGCTTACTTAGACATTAAAAATCTAGAATATATAATTAAAACTGCAAATATAGAAGCTTCAAATCAAGATATAGAAGATTTTCAAATGCATATAAAAGAGTTATTAAAATTAGGAGTTATTAGAAAATCAGATTCAGAACATAGATCAAAGACTCTTACACATCTAGATGTGTATATTCTAATTTTTTTTCTAATCTGAATCTACTAAAATACTCTTGATATTAAAGGATAATATTCACTACCTTTTCAGATGCATATAACTTCCTAATAAACATGAATTAATAAATAGAATTCAAGGAAAAAGAATTTATAGTAAATTTGATTGTAAATCTGGTTTTTGGCAAATTAGAATGCATCCAGATAGTATGAAATGGACAGCTTTTACTTGTCCAGAAGGTCATTTCGAATGGTTGGTTATGCCATTTGGAATAAAGAATGCTCCATCTATTTTTCAAAGAAAAATGGATGATATATTTAGAAAATCTAAAAATTACCTGTCTCTTATATAGATGATATTTTAGTTTTTAGTTTAACTTATACAGATCTTTAGGACATTTAAAGATTGTATTTTTAGAATTCATAAAAAATGGAATAATAATTAGTAAGAAAAAGATGGAATTATGTAAAGGATATATAATTTTTTTAGGAATAAGAATAGGAGAAGGTAAAATTAAACTACAAGAACATATTTCTAAAAAAGTTTTCGAAATGCCTGATAAATTAGAGAGACAGGAGTTTATTTATCAAGCATTTCGGAATAGTTCAAAAGATTAAAGAATTAGTTAAAAAACTACCAGATTTAAATTTACCATTAGATTCGGATTATATTATAATAGAAACAGATGGGTGTGAAAAAGGTTGGGGAGCTGTTTTAAAAGCTAAACCCAATAAATATTTAGATAAAAAAGAAGAAGTAATTTGTGGTTATTCAAGTGGAAAATTTAGAGAAAAAGGAAAAATTTCTACAATAGATGCAGAAATGTTAGCAGTAATTTATGGATTAAATTCATTTAAGTTATCAATAATCTCTAAGAAAGAATTTACAGTAAGAACGGATTGTGAAGCAATAGTAAGATTTTATAATAAATTAAAAGATAAAAGTTGTAATAGAAGAAGATGGTTAAACTGTTTTAGATTCTATAAGTAGTTATAATATTAATTTTGAGCATATTAAAGGAAAAGATAATAGTTTAGCAGATCAGTTGAGTAGATCAATATTAGAATCTAGTTCAAAAACTAATTTTTAATTATGCATGAGAATGAGGCCACCAACAGATCGAGAGCTCAAATGAGGCCTTTTACACCTCAAGGTTCTTCTAGTCAAGGTAATAATCCAAGTAGTTCAGATAATAATTATATAGAACAAATGTATTCGTCCTCTTTTAGAACTAATTTTCAAGAAGAAAAGATAAAGTTTGGTAACATAGAACTTATTTCTTTTCCAAGTTGTAATATATCTTTTAAAATTTTGCCGCATATCTTTTTCTAACTCAGAGATTTTTTCTATTAAAACACGACAAAATCCAAAATCCTTTTTTGTGATCATTGTCAAATTCTAGCCCAGACCATAAAAAAGACTAATGAGCATTGTAGTATAGTTGAGGGAGAAAAAAGTGTTTTAATAGAAAAAATCTCTGAGTTAGAAAAAGAAATACAAAAATTAAGTATTGAAAGAGATTCTTATAAGAATGCTTATAATAAGTCTTGTTCCCAAGCAAGTAAAAATTTGGGTGAGATGAGTGGAAATTCCTCTCTGAATTTCAAGAAACCTTCTGAAGTAGGAGAAACTTCAGCTAGTCCAGTCAAGCGGCAATTGTCTCTTATACACATCAATTATGTCAGAGACAGGTGGAATGTCATTTGACTCCATAGCCAGACATAATTTGGATACCTAAGCAGAAAGGATAAAGATTTTCAGAATATTGAAGATTTTTTGAAGATAAGGCTCATAGAAAAATAGACCTGAAGAAAGAAGATAAGACATCATAGCACTGAGGAAATTTAGAATTTTTTATTAATCTAAATTTAATCAGATGATAAAGTCAAGAAAGAGGCCGACAATTCAAGATAAAAAAGTAATTAAATCTTTGAATCTGATAAATGTCTAAGGAGAAGGTATTTAAGTGGATCTAGTGTCCCACCTTCTTTCCTGGTTTGTCAAGATTCTAAAAGATAGACAAGATGGTTACTTTTTATCACGTGAAAGATAAGAAGAAATCAGCAAAGTAGAAGACAAGAATAGCAGACAAAGGTACTCAGAAGTCAATGGAAGACAAGAATGGCAGACGAAGGTACTTAGAAGTCAATAAAATCACGTGAAGATAAAGTAAAGATTCCTTCAGAAGTTTTGAAGTCCGGATTTTAAAGTCCAGACTCTCCTATAAATAGAGTAGTTCAGCTCATTCAGAAGATCATCGAAAAGAAAAAACGGAAAGCAAACACAAGCAAAAAATGTCTCTCTTTCCTCTCTTTGAATAAACATCCTTTGTAAAATATTTTAAAGTTTCTTTTTGAAAAAATCCAAGAAGCCTTTGATTATTATTCCAAACTCTTGAATTCTAAATATGTAAGTTTCTTATAATTATTTAATCTCTTTAGTTCAATAATATATGTAAATTTTCCACTCTATGGTTATAGATTAGAATTAAGAATAAATTTAAACAATCCAGACTAAGAAGTAATCTAGTATATCGGCTGGAATATGAATTCTCAAGCGCCAGTATTCTAGATCTAATCTAGTTGGCCCGAGGTACCAAGATGGTCGCGTGACGTGGCGTTGTTAAAAATAATCTTAGTACGTGGCGTTGTTAAAAACACCTCGGGCCAACTAGATTAGATCTAGAATACAGTATTCTTGAGGGTATTCCACCGATATACTAGATTACTTCTTAGTCCTGGATTGTATAAGAGACAGATCCTATACAAACTAATAAATTATTTCTATTTTGATTTCTTCTTAAAACTTTATTTTGTACACCATGATCTATAACTTGTAAAACTAAAATACTCTGAAAAGATTATTTATATGAAATGAAAATTTTTATATTTCTTATAGGTGCAGACTAGATCTGTCTCTTATACACATCTAGATGTGTATCAGAACATCAGGTATGGTTTTTATTTATAAAGTAAAGGTCTTCAGATTACTCAATAATAATTAAATACATATTTTTACATTAAAGACTGTTACGACACCTAAAGTCTCCTGTTATTCCTTTTACTGTATTTTCCCCTTCTGGTTTTTGTCCTCAACAGGCTTCACATGCCGTATAAACGGACTACCTATAGGGTCACTCATACAAGAATAACAAGCGTATAGGTTTTATAACAGCTTTAACAACTATTTAGTTACTAAAGCATAATACTTATAAATATTAACCATAGAGTGGAAAATTTACATATATTATTGAACTAAAGAGATTACATAATTATAAGAAACTTAAAATGTGAACAAGAGTTTGGGGTGTTCCTTTCGGAAACCCGAAGAGGTCTAAAGCGCTATGCCCAAAGGCTTCTTGGATTTATCTACTGAAATATGCGGCAAAATTTTACAAAGGATATATATACAACTTGAGAAAAGAAAAATGTTTTTTAACTTATGACAATCTGATCTGAATCAGAGACAACTTTGTACCTGTCTCTTGTATATCATCTATCAATGTGTATAAGAGACGAGAGCTTGTGGTGTAGAATTTTTTTTTATTATAAGACTGTTCTTATTTGCTTAAATTTAAAATTTTAATAAAGACATCGAACAATTTTAATAACGACATCGAAGATTCTCCTACTCAATTAGTAAAATTATATGCTAAATCTAGAGATGTAAAAGATCCTATACGTCTTGGGATGAACAATTCGTGTAAATCTAAATGTAAACTGAATAAAAGATGAAGTTACTGGTAAGAAGATAAAAGACTTCAGGATTTGTAGTGTAGAATTAATTATCTCAATTGCTTTAAAACTGAGATATACTTCAAATCATCACTCAGGGCTTCTCTTTAAATTATGTAACATTATTTTTTTCTCACTTTATTCCTTCCGTTAGTACACATCGGCAATTTTATTATTAAAAAATCAAGAAAAACATTTTTACCCCTAAACATTATAAGAAAACAAAAAATTATTCCCTTAAAGTATATTATATTTATCATTTTGGTAAGGGAATAATTTTTTGTCAATTAACCACTTTAGTCATTAATCAATATAAAAATATTGTTAAAACAACTAAAATATAATGATATTTACCAACGGTTTAACCAGTGATTCATTAAAAGTACTTGCTAAAAAAATTTAAATGCAAAAATTTTCTAACACTATTAGTATTTTCGGCCTTTTCATTATATTTTATTTTCATGTAAAAATAAATTTTTAAAAATACGAAACCCATAATCATCTATTAAAATTATATCAATATATTTTCTTTTGCTGAAAATAAAATATAATGAAAAGGCCGACGATGAATGGAGAATTTATTGCAGCCTTTGAAGCCATATAATTCAACTATTATATAAATTATACGAAGTAACTTTATACATATAAACAAAAATTGAAATTAAAATAATTTAGATAAAATACCTTCAATAATTCATAAGAAATTTTAAAATTAATTATTTCATCATATTTTTAAATATTGAAGAAAGTATAATTCGAGAATTAGAATATTAATTAATTTGGAGCATATTTATATTTTTAACAATATAAACAACATTATTGAATTTTATTTTTATTGCAATGTATTATAAGAGAATAAACTTAGAAATAATACAGAATTAATCTTAGTTACACATCTACCATTCTTTGAAAATCTTCTGGAAAATTCAATTTTCCAATTTTCCCATGTCTAAAACTTAGAGTTATATTTGTTTAATAATCCAGAAGGAGTAGTACTCTATATAAATCTGGATACCCTCAAGCTGTCTCTAATACACATCTAGATGTGTATTAGAGACAGTTTACTATATTTAGATCCTTTATCTTTAATTAAGAAAATGGACTACTTCTTTGCATATGTGGTTGATAGAACAATTAACTCACACTAAAGTTTTAATATCTTGAATAAACTTTGTTAAAGTACAAATATCTCATATTGATCACCTAAGAGATTTTAGACCAACTAATAAAATTTATGAGTAACTCCACTCATCATTAGAGATAAAGATCTAAAACAGACTATTTTCTTAATAAAAATACATAGAGAATACTGTATAAGTCAACTAAATATACATAAAAAGAATAGAGATAAGATTTCAGAAATAATTAAAGAAATTAAAAATTTTAAAGAAAAAATTTTATTGTATATAGAGGAGATCCAGAAGACTTAGATTGTTATCTATACACTAAAACAGATTATTTTAGAGAATTAATATTAAGATTAAAATACGAAGAAGAAAATATTAATTTTATAAAAAATAATATAAAAATAGATAATAGTGAATTATCATTATTAGCAGTATAGATTATTCACGATTAGAATATTTAGATCTTAGAATAAATTTATATTCTAAGATAAAAACTTTTGAAAATAATCAGATTAAGTGTAGAGATATTAATCACTTAAATCATACACACTCGTTATATTCAGAAAATTCACAAGTTAATTTATTAGTAGATTTAGTAATAAATTTAGGAGAAAAATTAGAATTTAAAGAAAAAGAGTTAAGAGAAGAACTAAGACAGAAAGATTTAATTATTAAAAATATAATTAAAAACCAAAATAGAATTCTATAAAATTTAGATTATATTAAAAATCAACATATAGAAAAAGTAAAACAAAAAGATATAATAAATATAAAACAAATTACTAGAAGAAATAAAAAGAATTACTCTTTCATGACAGATAAGAATAACAATGATGAGTATGATTTAAATTATTTAGAAGCTCTAAAATATTTAGAAAAATATCATTTAGATCCTAAAGGTTTTAGTAATCTAAATACATCATCTAGATGTGATCAGATAATAATTAGACAAAATAATTTAATTATTAGACTATTATTAACATTACATATTAAAATAGATAATCTTTCAAAAAAGGAAGAAAAATATATAAGTCCTGAGTTTCTTGATATTACTAATTTAATAGATAAATTACAAAAAGTAGAAATAAATAAAGATAAAGGATCGATTTCATAAATTAAAAGAATGGCAATTTTTTCAGGAAGAAGCAGAACCCTCTCAGAAATAGGAGAATCTAGTAGACCAAGTATATCTGAAAGACCAAGAAATTTATTAGATAGAATTTTAATGAGAAGAAATTATCAATTAGGAGAGAATTTTCAATTAGATGAAGTTATTGATATTTAGATAAAGATATAGAAATATTTAGTAATAATCAGCTTAGTTTATTAAAACCAAAGACTTTATATGTTAAAGGAAATAGATCAGAAAAAGTAAAATTACATAGACACTATAGAGAACAACAGATAAGTTGTGTAAAAGATCAAGAATTAAAAATAAATTTAATAGATCAATCTATAGTTAGACAATTAAAAAGTGAAAAATTAAGTCTAATGCATATGGGATTAATAGTTATAGGAGTTAAATGATTAATAAGAAAATTTTTACTCACTAAAGTATTATTAGTAATCTTTTAATGATAGATGGTCAGATACATAAGAAATATGAAATTAAGAACATCAAGTAGATATGTCATTAAATGGAGGTATATTATACTGTATCCAGATTTTATAATTAATACAGAAGAATTTGGAAAACATATAAAGATAGGAGATTCAGACTAAAGGATATGAAGAAATGATAGGTAATAATTTATTAGTTTGTATAGGATTTTAGGAAAACTTACGGAAATAAAAGTAATACTAGATTTAAGGTAAAAATAGAAAATGTAGTAGAATTAATGGGGAATAAAGGGATAAAGTTATTAAAACCAATAAAAATAAGTCAAGAAGAATATGCAGGTTTAGAATGGAATTTAGAAAAATTTAAAAAAGATAAACAAATTTTTCAGCCAAATCAGAGTTTAATGTATACAAACAATAAAGGAGAAGTTTCAATTAGATTTAATGAATATAAAAATGAAATTAAGTTAGAAGATGTTAATGAAGAAAATGATGAGAATTTAGAACTATGTGAAATAGAAGAAATTGAAGATAAAGAATTTATGATAAAAGAAGATTTAGATAAAAATCAATATAGGATAATTTATCCAAGAATTAGGTATGAATTTAAGTAAAAAGAATTATCGATTTAGGAGATCATTTATATTTAAAGACTGTCTCTTATACACATCTAGATGTGTATAAAACCTGTCTCTTATACACATCTAGATGTGTATAATTTTTCCTCTACTAAATACTATAACAAAATCTTTATTTTAATTGGATTAATAGATATAAAAAGAAAAATAAAATTGAAGAAGAATTAGAAAGCAATATTTCGATTTACTAGAAGAACAATCGATAAATCTGTCTCTTATACACATCTAGATGTGTATAAGAGACAGCTATTGGTAATCTCTTTTATTTTAAATTCTTTATCTTATTAATGAATTAAAACTATCTCTTATATACATCTAGATGTGTATAAGAGACAGTGTATAAGAGACAGGGAATTTGTTGTAAATTCTATAGGTTGTCTAGGATAATTAGCCAAAGTCTCTTATACACAAGATTACCAATAGAACAATATACAATTTCAAGAAGCGAGTAAAGGAATGATACTTAATATAGCGAACATAATCCTCAAAATTGGAATAATGTTCTAGATGTTTGGAAAAATCTAGCAGCAGATTTTATAAAAACTTTTCGATTCCAGATGTGTATTCGTACTGTTCTAAGTCTATTCTATTTCTGTCTAATTATTATTCCATTTTTTATAAAAAATTGGAAAATGAATTTTCCGAAGATTTTCAAAAATGGTAGATATGGGAACTAATCCGTTTAATTATGTATATTTAGTTGACTTATACAGTATCTGAAATGATCCTAATTCAGAACATTAGGAATACAAAGAGATGCGAATACTGATTAGAACAACTTAGTGAGTATTGAACTGGTCTTTTATAAATTATTTAACAGTGTATTGTTTATACACACTTGATATATCAGGTAATGCTTATGATAAGCAATCTGGAGAAAAATTATTTAGAAAATTACCAGGAGCTTTACTAAGAGAAATAGAAAAACATTGGGAATTATATAATCATAAAATTATAAAATATTCGATAGGACATAGAATTCAGTTTATTATGGAAAAATTAAAAGAAAAATGTACAAACATTCAGATTCAAAATCAGCTTAAAAAAGGAGATTATGATTTCTGTAAGAAAATTATTTATACTCCACAAAGGTGTAAGATAGATAGCGATAAAAGAAAAAATAAATTAGCACTAATAATAATATAATCAAGAAAAATTATTTTTAAGAAGATCACCACTAAAAAACCATATTTAGATAAAAATAAACATGTTAGAAAATTTAGGCCAGAAAGAAATTATAGAGCACGATTAGAATGTTTTACTTGTGGAAATACGATCATTTAGCAAGAACTTGTCCAAAAGAATTAATAATAGAGATAGAAATTCTTTATTAGTAGAAATGACACAAGAAGACTTAATAAATGTAGATGAATATATTTCGATACGAATCAATTTATTCTATTGTTAGTATAGAAAATGATATTTTAATAAAACAAGAATCGATAGTGATATCTTCTTCAATAGATGTGTATAATAAGACAGCTAAAAACTCATTTGAGCTCTAATAGATCTGTTGGTGGCCTCGTTCTGCATGAAAAGGGGTTTAAAATTTTATATATATAACTAGCATTGAAACTTTCAGATATACTTACATTCCTAGATTTATATACATCTTTAGGATCTTTTACACAACTTAGGATCTGTTCTTAAAGAAGCATGTATAAAATGCATACTTTAAAATATAATATAGTATTCTTAAAATATGATTACAAATTTCAAACTTTACAATAGAATTAAGAATTCTAGAAAGGAAAGTATTAAATTTAGAAGATAAAATAATTCTATTAGAAGATAGAATAAATAATTTAGAAAAATTAAAACAAAATATAATAATTAAAGATTTATTAAATTATGAAAAAGATTACTTATGTAATGAAGATAAAACTATAACAAGTATACAAGTAGCCTGTAAAATAAGAATAGATAATGAGTATGAAGTAGAGTGTTTAGCATTAATAGATTCAGGAGCTACTAAGTGTGTAATAAATAGTAAGATAATTCCAGAAAAATATTATAAGAAAACAAATAATCCTATAAAAGCAACTCAGATGGATGGTATGACCTTTACTATATATGATACTTATCTAGAAAATAGTAAGATTTGTTTTTTACAAATTTGTAATACATATAGTAATAATTATAATTTATCTCAGGTTTGGATTAGAAATTTAAATATAAAATCAGATTTTATTTTAGGATTAAATTTTTTATTTTTCATACGGGAGGAGTATTCTTAAGCAAAGATATTATTCAATTTCATAAACAAATTATTCAAACTCTAGTACAATTTAAAAGTCTAAACTACAGTTTTAAGAAGTTTAAAAAGAGATAAGGATGGTTGGGAAGATCCTAATTTCGTAAAATATTCATTGGTTGATCGAAAATATAAATAATAAATGTTGTGAAAAATGTCTAGACAATAATAGACTTGATGTAAGAAAGATATTTCTAAGTATTACACGAAGAAATTTTTGAAAAAGAGCAAGAAATAGACTATGAGTTTATAAATTTAAACAAAGCTTATTTAAATATAGGATTAATTAAGAATCAAAAAGATATAGATGAAATTCTTTTAATAAAAACTTGATAAATTAGAAATAATGGGTGATAATCCTTTAAAATATTGGGAAAATAATAAGATCTATGCTTACTTAGACATTAAAAATCTAGAATATACTGGCCTATAAGAGAATACACATCTTCAAATCAAGATATAGAAGATTTTCAAATGCATATAAAAGAGTTATTAAAATTAGGATCTCCTTTTTTAAGCTGATTTTGAATCTGAATGTTTGTACATTTTTATAGTAAGAAATCATAATGAACTAGTTAGAGGAAAATCAAGAATGGTAATAAACTATAAAAGGTTAAATGATAATACTAGAACAGATGCATATAATATTCCTAATAAAAATGAATTAATAAATAGAATTCAAGGAAAAAGAATTTATATTAAATTCTGAATACCTTTGTCTGCTATTCTACAGGTCTATTTTTCTGACAGAGCCTTATCTATTATTTAAAGGATTTTGTTCTAGTCTCTTATACACATCTAGATGTAGTTTAACTATACAAGAACATTTAGGACATTTAAAGATTGTATTTTTAGAATTCATAAAAAATGGAATAATAATTAGTAAGAAAAAGATGGAATTATGTAAAGGATATATAACCTTTTAGGAATAAGAATAGGAGAAGGTAAAATTAAACTCCATGTATTCAAGTTACTAAAAAAGTTTTGAAATGCCCGATAAATTATGATCTGTCTCTTATACACATCTAGATGTGTATAAGAGACAGATATAGAGGTCCTGCTATTTTACCTAGATCTTTAATAAAAGGTCTAGCATATTCAAAAACGGGAAAAAATGGTCAGAAATTTTTTAATCAAGAAGATATAAAAATAGTTCAAAAGATTAAAGAATTAGTTAAAAAACTACCAGATTTAAATTTACCATTAGATTCGGATCATATTATAATAGAAACAGATGGGTGTGAAAAAGGTTGGGGAGCTGTTTTAAAAGCTAAACTTTACTTTATCTTCAGATAAAAAGAAGAAGTAATTTGTGGTTATTCAAGTGGAAAATTTAGAGAAAAGGAAAAATTTCTACAATAGATGCGAAATGTTAGCGATAGCAAACACAAGAAAATGTCTCTCTTTCCTCTCTTTGAATAAATATCCTTTGTAAAATATTTTAATTTTAATATTATAACTACATTTAGAATTTAAATAAGTTTAACCATCTTCTTGTAATAGAACATCTATGGTTAAACTTATTTAGATTCTATAAGTAGTTATAATATTAATTTTGAGCATATTAAAGGAAAAGATAATAGTTTAGCGATCAGTTGAGTAGATCAATATTAGAATCTAGTTCAAAAACTAATTTTTAATTGTTCATAATCTGTCTCTTATACACATCTAGATTATCTAAAAGACACTTCTGTTCTTTAGATACTTTTATACTGCTTTCTTTATTCACAAGTAGATTCAGTAATAATTATATAAGAACAAATGTATTCGTCCTCTTTTAGAACTAATTTTCAAGAAGAAAAGATAAAGTTTGGTAACATAGAACTTATTTCTTTTCCAAGTTGTAATATATCTTTTAAAATTTTGCCGCATATTTCAGTAGATAAAGAACAGAAGTGTCTTTTAGATAATCTTTGGATTGCATTTAATAAACCCAAAAAGATCAAAAATATTTTTTAGCTAGCATGAACGCTCTTTCAGAATATTTTAATAATGTTAAAAAACATTTTAAATTTTATGTTGTTTTAAAAGGCTTCACTATAGGTGTTTTTCACAATTGGGCTGAAGTTTTAGAGTCCATTAGCCAAGTTAAAAATCCAGTTTTAAAGGTTTTAATAATTTGAATGAAGCTTATGATTTTGCAAGAAAAATATTGGGCCAAATTATTTTGTAAGCCCAAGCCTTAGAACGATTCGACATTCGACCAGACAAAGTTGTCCATGATTCGACAAAATCCTTTTTGTGATCATTGTCAAATTCGTGTATAAGATCATAAACTGTCTCTTATACACATTGTAGTATAGTTATTTGTAGAAAAAAGTGTTTTAATAGAAAAAATCTCTGAGTTAGAAAAAGAAATACAAAAATTAAGTATTGAAAGAGATTCTTATAAGAATGCTTATAATAAGTCTTGTTCCCAAGCAAGTAAAAATTTGGGTGAGATGAGTGGAAATTCCTCTCTGAATTTCAAGAAACCTTCTGAAGTAGGAGAAACTTCAGCTAGTCCAGTTCAAACGGCAGCTGGTAAAGACAAATCAAGTCCGTTAAAGGCTGGGAGTTTGCCAAAAATTCCAATAGAACCAGTTATTCCAGACTTTGATGAATATATTAGACTTTTAGATTTGATCAGAAAAGGGAAATTAAAGCAAAAAGAACAGTCTTTAATAGATTTAGATTCTCCAGTACCTCAGCAGCAAAGGAAAGGAGTAAAACTAGATAAGAAAAAGAAAAAGAAAAATTTGAAAAAAGAATCAAAAATAGAAGAGACTGTTGGATATCTTAGATTCTAAAAGATAGATAGATGGTTACTTTTTATCAAAATCTAAGATAAGAAGAAATCAGCAAAGTAGAAGACAAGAATAGCAGACAAAGGATGTACTCAGAAGTCAATGGAAGACAAGAATGGCAGACGTCTTACTTAGAAGTCAACAAAAATCACGTGAAGATAATCTTAAAATTCTAAAGAATACACTATTAAGAAGTTTTAAAGTCCAGACTCTCCTATAAATAGAGTAGTTCAGCTCATTCAGAAGATCATCGAAAAGAAAAAACGGAAAGCAAACACAAGCAAAAAATGTCTCTCTTTCCTCTCTTTGAATAAACATCCTTTGTAAAATATTTTAAAGTTTCTTTTTGAAAAAATCCAAGAAGCCTTTGGGCATAGCGCTTTAGACCTCTTCGGGGTTTCCGAAAGGGAACACCCCAAACTCTTGTTCACATATGTAAGTTTCTTATAATTATTTAATCTCTTTAGTTCAATAATATATGTAAATTTTCCACTCTATGGTTATAGATTAGAATTAAGAATAAATTTAAACAATCCAGACTAAGAAGTAATCTAGTATATCGGCTGGAATACCCTCAAGCGCCAGTATTCTAGATCTAAATCTAGTAAATAATTGGCTCTTATAACAATCTAAACACCTCGGGCCAACTAGATTAGATCTAGAATACTGGCGCTTGAGGGTATTCCAGCCGATATACTAGATTACTTCTTAGTCTGGATTGTTTAAATTTATTCTTAATTCTAATCTATCTGTATTATTTCTATTTTGATTTCTTCTTAATTCTATTCTTTGTATTTTATGATCTATAAATTGTAAAACTAAATTACTAAATTGGATCTTGTTTTCTTCTTCTTTTCTACTATAATAAACTTCGTAATGTTCTAAGTCTGTTCTGCTTAATAAATTTCTTATATTTAATCTACTATTTGACTTACTTTATCTTTACTCCTTTTAAATTATATAAGCCTTCTAGAACAAATACCAGAAGTAATAAAAATAGTTCTTCTAAAGTATTATAATTAGGTGTATAACAGACAGGAACCGTTAAACCTTTCTGAACCTGAAATATTTTATAATCTAGATCTACTCAACTGATCTGCTAAACTAATTCTTATAAAAATTTCAAATAAATTTAATAATCTTTTCAGTTCATTAACATATAATAATTTTATCAAACATCAACTATGGTTTTTATTTATAGAAGGACAGGTCTTCAGATTACTCAATAATAATTAAATACATATTTTTACATTAAAGACTGTTACGACACCTAAAGTCTCCTGTTATTCCTTTTACTGTATTTTCCCCTTCTGGTTTTTGTCCTCAACAGGCTTCACATGCCATAAACGGACTACCTATAGGGTCACTCATACAAGAATAACAAGCGTATAGGTTTTATAACAGCTTTAACAACTATTTAGTTACTAAAGCATAATACTTATAAATATTAACCATAGAGTGGAAAATTTACATATATTATTGAACTAAAGAGATTACATAATTATAAGAAACTTACATATGTGAACAAGAGTTTGGGGTGTTCCCTTTCGGAAACCCCGAAGAGGTCTAAAGCGCTATGCCCAAAGGCTTCTTGGATTTTTTCAAAAAGAAACTTTAAAATATTTTACAAAGGATGTTTATTCAAAGAGAGGAAAGAGAGACATTTTTTGCTTGTGAGAAAATGATGAAAGTCATAAATTATTGATAGATTATACATAGCTTGAAAGATGAAACCACTAAATACTGAGAGCTTGTGGTGTAGAATTTTTTTTTTTTTGACCCAAATAAGTCCACATCGTTAAATTTAAAATTTTAATAAAGACATCGAACAATTTTAATAACGACATCGAACAATTAGTAAAATTATATGCTAAATCTAGAGATGTAAAAGATCCTATACGTCTTAATAAACAATTCGTTATAAGATCTGTCTTAAACTGAATAAAAGATCTAGATGTGTAATAAGAGAAAGAGTTTCAGGATTTGTAGTGTAGAATTAATTATCTCAATTGCTTTAAAACTGAGATATACTTCAAATCATCACTCAGGGCAATCTTGACTTTTCTGCAGTTGGATAGATGATCTAAATTAACTCTTATTTTATAAAATCTAAGAAAACATCCATCTATGTTCATAAATATCTATATATGAATTATCCTGGATATTAAAAAATTCTTAAGAATTTTTTATAATTATTTTTAACCCTTTCTTGACTTTAATTATCAAATTGAATTTCACACTATCGAAATCGAACTTGAAGCATTTTTTTTTGGTAATTGGTGTCATTAGACTTAATATTTACTCCTTTCCTTAACTTCATGAAACTCTCAATAAATTGCCAAGATTATGAAGTTGAAGATCTCGTTGTAATCTAACCAAAACTATCAAATTGTCTATAGCGATGTATATTTAATCGTAACAATTGCTTAGTTCTAATAAAATATTAGGTAATAGGACTAGTTCAAAACGTCTAGAATGTTTGGGACCTCGATTAATATTGTGATAATTCAAGGATTACAGTGATAAATTTTGCTAAAATCTTGAGGACCTTGTACATAATTTATCCAATCTGTTTTACACTAAATTATGTAACCTTATTTTTTTCTCACTCTTATTCCTTCCGTTAGTACACATTTTAATGTTTATTATTAAAAAGTCAAGAAAAACATTTTTACCCCTAAACATTGCCGATGTGAAAACAAAAATTATTCCCTTAAAGTATATTATATTTATCATTTTGGTCCCAATTCCAGCTTTGTGTCAATTAACCACTTTAGTCATTAATCAATATAAAAATATTGTTAAAACAACTAAAATATAATGATATTTACCAACACCAGTGATTCATTAAAAGTACTTGCTAAAAAATTTAAATGCAAAAATTTTCTAACACTATTAGTATTTTCGGCCTTTTCATTATATTAAGTAACCATCTTGTCTATCTTTTAGAATCTTGACAAACCAGGAATCATCTATTAAAATTATATCAATATATTTTCTTTTGCTTTTCTTTATATTTATTTAAAATGATTTTCTTCTTACGTTTTTTCCCCTTTGTTAATATAATTCAACTATTATATAAATTATACGAAGTAACTTTATACATATAAACAAAAATTGAAATTAAAATAATTTAGATAAAATACCTTCAATAATTCATAAGAAATTTTAAAATTAATTATTTCATCATATTTTTAAATATTGAAGAAAGTATAATTCGAGAATTAGAATATTAATTAATTTGGAGCATATTTATATTTTTATACACATATAGATCTAATATAAGAGAATTTTATTTTTAAATAATGTGTATAAGATTTTTTACACTGTAACTTTCTGAAAAGTTTTTTATTCTTTATTTGATTTTATTCAATTAACCTTTGGAGATAAATTTGTCTTTTTTAAAAAACTAACGGCAGAGTTATATTTAACCATTAATCAAAGAGTAACATGAAAAAAAAATAACTTTAGAAAATTTAATACTAAACAGCCCAAATTAAGGGAGTTTACTATATTTAATCCTTTATCCAATTAAAAAATGGATTCTGTCACGACTTCTTTGCATATGTGGTTGATAGAACAATTAACTGTCAGCTAAAGAAAATAAATTGAATAAACTTTGTTAAAGTACAAATATCTCATATTGATCACCTAAGAGATTTTAGACCAACTAATAAAATTTATGAGTAACTCCACTCATCATTAGAGATAAAGATCTAAAACAGACTATTTTCTTAATAAAAATACATAGAGAATACTGTATAAGTCAACTAAATATACATAAAAAGAATAGAGATAAGATTTCAGAAATAATTAAAGAAATTAAAAATTTTAAAGAAAAAATTTTAGTATATAGAGGAGATCCAGAAGACTTAGATTGTTATCTATACACTAAAACAGATTATTTTAGAGAATTAATATTAAGATTAAAATACGAAGAAGAAAATATTAATTTTATAAAAAATAATATAAAAATAGATAATAGTGAATTATCATTATTAGCAGTATAGATTATTCACGATTAGAATATTTAGATCTTAGAATAAATTTATATTCTTAAGATAAAAACTTTTGAAAATAATCAGATTAAGTGTAGAGATATTAATCACTTAAATCATACACACTCGTTATATTCAGAAAATTCACAAGTTAATTTATTAGTAGATTTAGTAATAAATTTAGGAGAAAAATTAGAATTTAAAGAAAAAGAGTTAAGAGAAGAACTAAGACAGAAAGATTTAATTATTAAAAATATAATTAAAAACCAAAATAGAATTCTATAAAATTTAGATTATATTAATTAGTTCAACATATAGAAAAATGTGTAAAACAAAAAGATATAATAAATATAAAACAATTACTAGAAGAAATAAAAAGAATTACTCTTTCATGACAGATAAGAATAACAATGATGAGTATGATTTAAATTATTTAGAAGCTCTAAAATATTTAGAAAAATATCATTTAGATCCTAAAGGTTTTAGTAATATAAATCCATCTTCTCAAAGTGATCAGATAATAATTAGACAAAATAATTTAATTATTAGACTATTATTAACATTATACATATTAAAATAGATAATCTTTCAAAAAAGGAAGAAAAATATATAAGTCCTGAGTTTCTTGATATTACTAATTTAATAGATAAATCTTAAAAAAGTAGAAATAAATAAATTTCTGGCCTTTAAAAATAAATTAAAAGAATGGCAATCCTGTATTAATTTTCCAATTATGATTACATTCTATAATCTAGTAGACCAAGTATATCTGAAAGACCAAGAAATTTATTAGATAGAATTTTAATGAGAAGAAATTATCAATTAGGAGAGAATTTTCAATTAGATGAAGTTATTGATATAGATAAAGATATAGAAATATTTAGTAATAATCAGCTTAGTTTATTAAAACCAAAGACTTTATATGTTAAAGGAAATAGATCAGAAAAAGTAAAATTACATAGACACTATATTATACAATGATAAGTTGTGTAAAAGATCAAGAATTAAAAATAAATTTAATAGATCAATCTATAGTTAGACAATTAAAAAGTGAAAAATTAAGTCTAACTGCATATGGGATTAATAGTTATAGGAGTTAAAGGATTAACAAGAAAATTTTTAGGAACTAAAGTATTATTAGTAATATATGATGATAGATGGTCAGATACATATCCTATCTTAAAAGGAGTTACTTGAAATAGATATGTCATTAAATGGAGGTATATTTTATCTGTAGTCCGATTTTATAATTAATACGAAGAATTTGGAAAACATATAAAGATAGGAATTCAGACTAAAGGATATGAAGAAATGATAGGTAATAATTTATTAGTTTGTATAGGATTTTAGGAAAACTTACGGAAAAAAACATTCTAGATTTTTAGTAAAAATAGTCTCTGTAGTAGAATTAATGGGGAATAAAGGGATAAAGTTATTAAAACCAATAAAAATAAGTCAAGAAGAATATGCAGGTTTAGAATGGAATTTAGAAAAATTTAAAAAAGATAAACAAATTTTTCAGCCAAATCAGAGTTTAATGTATACAAACAATAAAGGAGAAGTTTCAATTAGGATTTAATGAATATAAAAATGAAATTAAGTTAGAAGATGACTCTTGAAGAAAATGATGAGAATTTAGAACTATGTGAAATTATAGAAATCTAGATTGAATTTATGATAAAAGAAGATTTAGATAAAATTCTTTACAGTTCAATTTCTTCCAAAGAATTAGGTATGAATTTAAGTAAAAAGAATTATCGATTTAGGAGATCATTTATATTTACCTGTCAGCTTATATAACATATAGATGTATATAATTAAACGAAGGTTAATCCACGTATTCTAGACGTTTTCATCTAATCTGTCTCTTAGACAAATATTAGATGTGTATCAATCTAAGCCTGTCTATTATACATTGATTAATGGTTAGTCTGTTTTAGATCTGTCTCTTATACACATCTAGATATAGCAGAACATAATCCTCAAAATTGGAATAATGTTCTAGATGTTTGGAAAAATCTAGCAGCAGCAGATTTTATAAAAAACTTTTCAGATTCCAGTGTAGAAGAAATGTATAAATATTTAGAAACATTTTTAGGACCAAGTACTAGAGCTTTATGGGAAAATTGGAAAATGAATTATAATATAATCCGAATCTAATGGAATAAAACCATTTTTAACAGATTATTTTTATTTAACTTGTATATCAGGTAATGCTTATGATGAAGCAATAGGAGAAAAATTATTTAGAAAATTACCAGGAGCTTTAGGAATTAAATATTGCTAATTCTTATTTTATAATCTAAAATTATAAAATATTTATTATATACTAAATCTGTTATTTTTATTTTTTCTACACATTATGTTATAAGAGTCTCTTTTTACAAAATTTTTGAAAATCAGAAAGGATAATATGATTTCTTAAGAAAATGATTTATAATCCATAAATTACTGCTAACATTTCTGCATCTATAAAAGAAAAAATAAATTAGCAGCTAATAATAATATAATCAAGAAAAATTATTTTTTAAGAAGATCACCAGCTAAAAAACCATATTTAGATAAAAATAAACATGTTAGAAAATTTAGGCCAGAAAGAAATTATAGAGCACGATTAGAATGTTTTACTTGTGGAAATACAGATCATTTAGCAAGAACTTGTCCAAAAAGAATTAAAGAAACTCAGGACTTATATATCCTATTTCCTCTTTTTTTCTATTGACTATCTATAAAATATAATATTAAAATATAATATAGTATTAATAAAAGATGATTACAAATTTCAAACTTCTACTTATAGAATTAAGAATTCTAGAAAGGAAAGTATTAAATTTAGATCTAGGTAACATCTAGATAAAATAATTCTATTAGAAGATAGAATAAATAATTTAGAAAAATTAAAACAAAATATAATAATTAAAGATTTATTAAATTATGAAAAAGATTACTTATGTAATGAAGATAAAACTATAACAAGTATACAAGTAGCCTGTAAAATAAGAATAGATAATGAGTATGAAGTAGAGTGTTTAGCATTAATAGATTCAGGAGCTACTATGTATGTAATAAATAGTAAGATAATTCCGAAAAATAAGAGACAGGAATTTGACAATGATCACAAAATCTGACCATCTCTGAATCATATAAGTACTCATAATACTGGGTCTGAATCTCTTAAATTTTCTTCTAAGGCTTGGGCTCCTATAACTATTAATCCCATGGCCCATTAGACTTAATTTTTCACTTTTTAATTGTCTAACTATAGATTGATTTAGTTCCTAAAAAATTCCTAATTAATGTTCTTAACTATTCTTTTTCTTAATACTTGTTCTAAGAACGATATTTCTTCTTTACACGAAGAAATTTTTGAAAAAGAGCAAGAAATAGACTATGAGTTTATAAATTTAAACAAAGCTTATTTAAATATAGGATTAATTAAGAATCAAAAAGATATAGATGAAATTCTTTTAAAACTTGATAAATTAGAAATAATTATTGATCTTCCTTTAATTTATTGGGAAAATAATAAGATCTATGCTTACTTAGACATTAAAAATCTATTCTATATAATTAAAACTGCAAATATAGAAGCTTAGTTCTAAACTTTCTTTCAAACACATACTTATTTTAATTATGGTTATTACGAGTTATTAGAAAATCTGTCTCTTATACACATCTAGACTTTTATAGTAAGAAAGCTAATGAAATAGTTAGAGGAAAATCAAGAATGGTAATAAACTATAAAAGGTTAAATGATAATACTAGAACAGATGCATATAATATTCCTAATAAAAATGAATTAATAAATAGAATTCAAGGAAAAAGAATTTATAGTAAATTTGATTGTAAATCTGGTTTTGGCAAATTAGAATGCATCCAGATAGGATGAAATGGACAGCTTTTACTTGTCCAAGGTCATTTCGAATGGTTGGTTATGCATCTGTTCTAGTATTATCATTTAACCTTTTATAGTTTATTACCATTCTTGATTTTCCTCTAAAGATTTTGTTATAGTATATATAGATGATATTTTAGTTTTTAGTTTAACTATACAAGAACATTTAGGACATTTAAAGATTGTATTTTTAGAATTCATAAAAAATGGAATAATAATTAGTAAGAAAAAGATGGAATTATGTAAAGGATATATAATTTTTTTAGGAATAAGAATTGCTAAAACAAAAAATGGTCAGATGTTTTATAATTAAGAAGATATAAAAATAGTTCATAAAGATTAAAGAATTAGTTTTTTACTTGAAATTTCCTTTCTCATTATACACATCTAGATTGTATAATAATAGCCTCATTTAGACTAATAAAAAATTAGTTTTTGAACTAGATTCTAATATTGATCTACTCAACTGATCTTGGAAGCAATAGTAAGATTTTATAATAAATTAAAAGATAAAAGTTGTAATAGAAGAAGATGGTTAAACTTTTTAGATTCTATAAGTAGTTATAATATTAATTTTGAGCATATTAAAGGAAAAGATAATAGTTTAGCAGATCAGTTGAGTAGATCAATATTAGAATCTAGTTCAAAAACTAATTTTTTAATTATGCAGAATGAGGCCACCAACAGATCTGAGAGCTCAAATGAGGCCTTTTAGACCTCAAGGTTCTTCTAGTCAAGGTAATAATCCAAGTAGTTCAGGTAATAATTATATAGAACAAATGTATTCGTCCTCTTTTAGAACTAATTTTCAAGAAGAAAAGATAAAGTTTGGTAACATAGAACTTATTTCTTTTCCAAGTTGTAATATATCTTTTAAAATTTTGCCGCATATTTCAGTAGATAAAGAATGTGTGTTTGAGTAGAGACAGATCTGATTGCACTTTGTCTAAACCCTGAAAGATTAAAATCTATTTTTTAGCTAGATTCATGAACGCTCTTTCAGAATATTTTAATAATGTTAAAAAACATTTTAAATTTTATGTTGTTTTAAAAGGCTTCACTATAGGTGTTTTTCACAATTGGGCTGAAGTTTTAGAGTCCATTAGCCAAGTTAAAAATCCAGTTTTTAAAGGTTTTAATAATTTGAATGAAGCTTATGATTTTGCAAGAAAAAATATTGGGCCAAATTATTTTGTAAGCCCAAGCCTTAGAACAGTTTCTGACATTCAGACCCAGTACAAAGTTGTCCATGATTCAGACAAAATCCTTTTTTGTGATCATTGTCAAATTCTAGCCCACCATTATCTATTCTTACTGTCTCTTATACACATCTCTATTAAAACACTTTTTTCTCCCTCAAAAAATCTCGAGTTAGAAAAAGAAATACAAAAATTAAGTATTGAAAGAGATTCTTATAAGAATGCTTATAATAAGTCTTGTTCCCAAGCAAGTAAAAATTTGGGTGAGATGAGTGGAAATTCCTCTCGAATTTCAAGAAACCTTCAAGTAGGAGAAACTTCAGCTAGTCCATTCAAGCGGTGGTAAAGACAAATCAAGTCCGTTAAAGGTTGGGAGTTTGCCAAAAATTCCAATAGAACCAGTTATTCCAGACTTTGATGAATATATTAGACTTTTAGATTTGATCAGAAAAGGGAAATTAAAGCAAAAAGAACAGTCTTTAATAGATTTATTCTGTCTCTTATAAGACTCAAAGAGAAAGGAAAGGAGTAAAACTAGATAAGAAAAAGAAAAAGAAAAATTTGAAAAAGAATCAAAAATAGAAGAGATGTTAATGTCTAAGTAAGCATAGATCTTATTATTTTCCCAATATTTTAAAGGCTGTCTCTTATACACATCTAGTAGTGAAGAAGGTCCAAATAATATAATTTCAGTAAATTCAGACAGTGGAATGTCATTTGACTCCATAGCCATACATAATTTGGATACCTAAGCAGAAAGGATAAAGATTTTCAGAATATTGAAGATTTTTTGAAGATAAGGCTCTGTCAGATGATAAAATAGACCTGAAGAAAGAAGATAAGACATCATAGCACTGAGGAAGATTTAGAAAAAGAAAGTGGAAGTAATCAGATGATAAAGTCAAGAAACAGGCCGACAATTCAAGATAAAAAAGTAATTAAATCTTTGAATCTGATAAATGTCTAAGGAGAAGGTATTTAAGTGGATCTAGTGTCCCACCTTCTTTCCTGGTTTGTCAAGATTCTAAAAGATAGACAAGATGGTTACTTTTTATCACGTGAAAGATAAGAAGAAATCAGCAAACAATAATGAATAAACATCCTTTGTAAAATATTTTAAAGTTTCTTTTTGAAAAAATCCAAGAAGCCTTTGGGCATAGCGCTTTAGACCTCTTCGGGGTTTCCGAAAGGGAACACCCCAAACTCTTGTTCACATATGTAAGTTTCTTATAATTATTTAATCTCTTTAGTTCAATAATATATGTAAATTTTCCACTCTATGGTTATAGATTAGAATTAAGAATAAATTTAAACAATCCAGACTAAGAAGTAATCTAGTATATCGGCTGGAATACCCTCAAGCGCCAGTATTCTAGATCTAATCTAGTTGGCCCGAGGTACCAAGATGGTCGCGTGACGTGGCGTTGTTAAAAATAATCTTAGTACGTGGCGTTGTTAAAAACACCTCGGGCCAACTAGATTAGATCTAGAATACTGGCGCTTGAGGGTATTCCAGCCCCTATATCTGTCTCTTATACACATCTAGATGTGTATAAGAGACAGGATTAGAATCTATCTCGTATTATTTCTATTTATTCTTATAAGAAATTTTTCAAACATAAATAATGGTTTTTATTTATCTAAGGACAGGTCTTCAGATTATCAATAATAATTAAATACATATTTTTACATTAAAGACTGTTACGACACCTAAAGTCTCCAATATGTTATTCATTTTACTGTATTTTCCCCTTCTGGTTTTTGTCCTTAAAGGCTTCACATGCCATAAACGGATATCTATAATGTATCTAGTTATGCTGTCTCTAATACACGTATAGGTACTATAACAGCTTTAAAACTATTTAGTTACTAAAGCATAATACTTATAAATATTAACCATAGAGTGGAAAATTTACATATATTATTGAACTAAAGAGATTACATAATTATAAGAAACTTACATATGTGAACAAGAGTTTGGGGTGTTCCCTTTCGGAAACCCCGAAGAGGTCTAAAGCGCTATGCCCAAAGGCTTCTTGGATTTTTTCAAAAAGAAACTTTAAAATATTTTACAAAGGATGTTTATTCAAAGAGAGGAAAGAGAGACATTTTTTGCTTGTGAGAAAATGATGAAAGTCATAAATTATTGATAGATTATACATAGCTTGAAAGATGAAACCACTAAATACTGAGAGCTTGTGGTGTAGAATTTTTTTTTTTTTGACCCAAATAAGTCCACATCGTTAAATTTAAAATTTTAATAAAGACATCGAACAATTTTAATAACGACATCGAACAATTAGTAAAATTATATGCTAAATCTAGAGATGTAAAAGATCCTATACGAGACTTGGGATGAACAATTCGTAAATCTAAATGTAAACTGAACAAAAGATGAAGTTACTGGTAAGAAGATAAAAGACTTCAGGATTTGAGATAATTAATCCTACACTACAACTGTCTCTTATACACATCTACTTCAAATCATCACTCAGGGGCAATCTTGACTTTTCTCATTTAAAAAATGAGTAAATGAACTCTTATCACGATAAAATCTAAGAAAACATCCATCTATGTTCATAAATAAAATAGACGAATTATCCTGGATGTCAATAAAATTCTTAAGAAAAATTTATAATTATTTTTAACCCTAAAGTTCTTCAATTATCAAATTGAATTTCACATCAAGTTCGATTTCGACAGTGTATGATTTGTATTAAGTATACTTTCCCATTTTCAAATATTTACTTGATGTTCTTAACTTCATGAAACTCTCAATAAATTGCCAAGACTATGAAGTTGAAGATCTCGTTGTAATCTAACCAAAACTATCAAATTGGAGATAGCGATGTATATTTAATCGTAATAATTCTATTAGTTCTAATTTCTTATTAGGTATTAGGACTAGTTCAAAACGTTTAGAATGTTTTCCAAATTCTTCTGTACTAATTATAAAATCTGGACTACAGTCTCTACTTTGCTGATTTTTCTTATCTTATCTATTTCAGTAACTCCTATTTAATAAATTTAAATGCAAAAATTTTCTAACACTATTAGTATTTTCGGCCTTTTCATTATATTTTATTTTCATGTAAAAATAAATTTTTAAAAATACGAAACCCATAATCATCTATTAAAATTATATCAATATATTTTCTTTTTGCTTTTCTTTATATTTATTTAAAATGATTTTCTTCTTACTTTTTTTCCCCTTTGTTAATATAATTCAACTATTATATAAATTATACGAAGTAACTTTATACATATAAACAAAAATTGAAATTAAAATAATTTAGATAAAATACCTTCAATAATTCATAAGAAATTTTAAAATTAATTATTTCATCATATTTTTAAATATTGAAGAAAGTATAATTCGAGAATTAGAATATTAATTAATTTGGAGCATATTTATATTTTTAACAATATATTCTAAGATAATAACAACATTATTGAATTTTATTTTTATTGCAATGTATTAAATGATACAAAACTTACATGAAGGAACAAAGTGAAATCTTACTTAAACCTTAAGGGAGTTTATCGCAATTAACCTTTGGAGATAAATTTGTCTTTTTTAAAAAACTAACGGCAGAGTTATATTTAACCATTAATCAAAGGAGTAACATGAAAAAAAAATAACTTTAGAAAATTTAATACTAAACAGCCCAAATTAAGGGAGTTTACTATATTTAATCCTTTATCCAATTAAAAAATGGACGACTTCTTTGCATATGTGGTTGATAGAACAATTAACTGTCAGCTAAAGAAAATAAATTTTTAAACTTTGTTAAAGTACAAATATCTCATATTTTTCACAATCTAGATTTTAGACCAACTAATAAAATTTATGAGTAACTCCACTCATCATTAGAGATAAAGATCTAATACAGACTATGTATTAAAATTCCATAAAGAATACTGTATAAGTCAACTAAATATCAACATAAAAAGAATAGAGATAAGATTTCAGAAATAATTAAAGAAATTAAAAATTTTAAAGAAAAAATTTTAGTATATAGAGGAGATCCAGAAGACTTAGATTGTTATCTATACACTAAAACAGATTATTTTAGAGAATTAATATTAAGATTAAAATACGAAGAAGAAAATATTAATTTTATAAAAAATAATATAAAAATAGATAATAGTGAATTATCAATACTGCTAGATAGATTATTCACGATTAGAATATTTAGATCTTAGAATAAATTTATATTCTAAATAAAAACTTTTGAAAATAATCAGATCTAAGTGTAGAGATATTAATCTGTTAAATATACACACTCGTTATATTCAGAAAATTCACAAGTTAATTTATTAGTACTTATTTAGTAATAAATTTAGGAATAAAATTAGAATTTCTAGAAAAAGAGTTAAGAGAAGAACTAAGACAGAAAGATTTAATTATTAAAAATATAATTAAAAACCAAAATAGAATTCTATAAAATTTAATTTAGATTATATTAAAAATCAACATATAGAAAAAGTAAAACAAAAAGATATAATAAATATAAAACAATTACTAGAAGAAATAAAAAGAATTACTCTTTCATGACAGATAAGAATAACAATGATGAGTATGATTTAAATTATTTAGAAGCTCTAAAATATTTAGAAAAATATCATTTAGATCCTAAAATTTTTTAATGTTTCTTATTGAAAAACATATTAAAATAATTATTGAAAGATGAAAAATCAATTATTGTTCTTTTATTAACTCCTGTCTATTATTAATATCTAATGTGTATAATCTTTTTCTTATACACATCAGTTCTGAGTTTCTTGATATTACTAATTTAATAGATAAATTACAAATTAGTAATAATAAATAAAGATAAAGGAAAAGGAAAAATAAATTAAAAGAATGGCAATTTTTTCAGAAGAAGCGAACCCTCTCGAAATAGGAGAATCTAGTAGACCAAGTATATCTGAAAGACCAAGAAATTTATTAGACATAGAATTTTAATGAGAAGAAATTATCAATTAGGAGAGAATTTTCAATTAGATGAAGTTATTGATATAGATAAAGATATAGAAATATTTAGTAATAATCAGCTTAGTTTATTAAAACCAAAGACTTTATATGTTAAAGGAAATAGATCAGTAAAAGTAAAATTACATAGACACTATAGAGTCTCTCTAACGATAAGTTGTGTAAAAGATCAAGAATTAAAAATAAATTTAATAGATCAATCTATAGTTAGACAATTAAAAAGTGAAAAATTAAGTCTAATGCATATGGGATTAATAGTTATAGGAGTTAAAGGATTAACAAGAAAATTTTTAGGAACTAAAGTATTATTAGTAATAAACACATCTAGATTCATACTCATTATCTATTCTTATTTAAATCTAGTTACTGAAATAGATATTTATATAAGAGACAGCTATCTTATTATACACATCTAGATGTTTATAATTAAGACAGAATTTGGAATACATTAAAGATCTGACATTCAGACTAATTTGTCTAGGATATGACAAATGATAGGTAATAATTTATTATCCTGTATAGGATTTTTAGGAAAACTTACGGAAAAAAGTAATACTAGATTTAAGGTAAAAATAGAAAATGTAGTAGAATTAATGGGGAATAAAGGGATAAAGTTATTAAAACCAATAAAAATAAGTCAAGAAGAATATGCAGGTTTAGAATGGAATTTAGAAAAATTTAAAAAAGATAAACAAATTTTTCAGCCAAATCAGAGTTTAATGTATACAAACAATAAAGGAGAAGTTTCAATTAGATTTAATGAATATAAAAATGAAATTAAGTTAGAAGATGTTAATGAAGAAAATGATGAGAATTTAGAACTATGTGAAATAGACAGAAATTGAAGATAAAGAATTTATGATAAAAGAAGATTTAGATAAAAATCAATATAGGATAATTTATCCAGCAGAATTAGGTATGAATTTAAGTAATTTCAATTTTTGTTTATATGTATATCATTTATATTTACTTTTTTAAATAGAAGCATTATGAAGTTTTAATTTATGATAATAATAGAAATATTATTGCAATATCAGAAGATTTAGTAGAGGAAAAATTAGATGAAAAATTAGAATATTATGGATTAATAGATATAAAAAAGAAAAATAAAATTGAAGAAGAATTAGAAAGCAATATTTCTGATTTACTAGAAGAACAATCAGTTAAAGAATACATGGAAGCAGTTGTTTCGTAGCTGCTAATCAAAATATAGGAAGTACAAATCCAAATAGAAGTCAAAGTCGACTCCACCAATTAATCCAAGATATGAAGATAGTAAAAGAAATTATAGTTATGGTAATTATCCTAGACAACCTATACCTTTACAACAAATTCGATTGCCAGATTGGTAAAACAGACCTCTTGGTTAAAACCTGAATATTTATAGTGTATCTATATGTGTTCAAGATGTGTAAGAGACAGAATGACCCATAATCTGTTAAAAATGGTTTTATAAAATTCCAATTAAATATACTAAGTTGTTCTAACTGTATTATTATACATTTCTTGGAACTAGAATACAAATGATTTTTATAGGAAATGATGCTAATTCAGGAACATTAGGAATTCCAAGAGATGCAGTAATACAGTTAGAACAACTTAGTATATTTAATTGGAATTTTATAAAACCATTTTTAACAGATTATTTTTATTTAACTTCTATATCAGGTAATGCTTATGATGAAGCAATAGGAGAAAAATTATTTAGAAAATTACCAGGAGCTTTAGGAAGAGAAATAGAAAAACATTGGGAATTATATAATCATAAAATTATAAAATATTCGATAGGACATAGAATTCAGTTTATTATGGAAAAATTAAAAGAAAAATGTACAAACATTCAGATTCAAAATCAGCTTAAAAAAGGAGATTATGATTTCTGTAAGAAAATTATTTATACTCCACAAAGATATGAAGAAAGAAAGCAGTATAAAAGAAAAAATAAATTAGCAGCTAATAATAATATAATCAAGAAAAATTATTTTTTAAGAAGATCACCAGCTAAAAAACCATATTTAGATAAAAATAAACATGTTAGAAAATTTAGGCCAGAAAGAAATTATAGAGCACGATTAGAATGTTTTACTTGTGGAAATACAGATCATTTAGCAAGAACTTGTCCAAAAAGAATTAATAATAGAGATAGAAATTCTTTATTAGTAGAAATGACACAAGAAGACTTAATAAATGTAGATGAATATATTTCAGATACAGAATCAATTTATTCTATTGTTAGTATAGAAAATGATATTTTAATAAAACAAGAATCAGATAGTGATATTGAAGAAGATACTATTATTAATAATTTAGTAAAAACAGATTTATCTTATAATAGATATTATGAACAATTAGAACTAATTGAAAAAGATCTATTTTAAAAATATAGAATTAATGAATATTGTAGAAAATATAGAATGTAATCATAATTGGAAAATTAATACAGGATCAGAAAATAAATCTTGTTACATTTGTAATTGGTATCCAGCTACAAGAAAAAGAGCAAAATGTTTAGAATGTTTTAAAGAAGCATGTATAAAATGCATAGAATTAAAATATAATATAGTATTAATAAAAGATGATTACAAATTTCAAACTTCTACAATAGAATTAAGAATTCTAGAAAGGAAAGTATTAAATTTAGAAGATAAAATAATTCTATTAGAAGATAGAATAAATAATTTAGAAAAATTAAAACAAAATATAATAATTAAAGATTTATTAAATTATGAAAAAGATTACTTATGTAATGAAGATAAAACTATAACAAGTATACAAGTAGCCTGTAAAATAAGAATAGATAATGAGTATGAAGTAGAGTGTTTAGCATTAATAGATTCAGGAGCTACTAAGTGTGTAATAAATAGTAAGATAATTTTCCAGAAAAATATTATAAGAAAACAAATAATCCTATAAAAGCAACTCAGATGGATGGTATGACCTTTACTTATGATACTTATCTAGAAAATAGTAAGATTTGTTTTTTACAAATTTGTAATACATATAGTAATAATTATAATTTACCTCAGGTTTGGATTAGAAATTTAAATACAAAATCAGATTTTATTTTAGGATTAAATTTTGTCTAACTATAGATACGGGAGGAGTATTCTTAAGCAAAGATATTATTCAATTTCATAAACAAATTATTCAAACTCCAGTACAATTTAAAAGTAAAACTACAGTTTTAAGAAGTTTAAAAAGAGATAAGGATGGTTGGGAAGATCCTAATTTCGTAAAACAGACATTAAAAAAGCTAGAAAAAATAAATAATAAATGTTGTGAAAAATGTCTAGACAATAATACTTGTTGTAAGAACGATATTTCTTCTTTACACGAAGAAATTTTTGAAAAAGAGCAAGAAATAGACTATGAGTTTATAAATACATTAAACAAAGCTTATTTAAATATAGGATTAATTAAGAATCAAAAAGATATAGATGAAATTCTTTTAAAACTTGATAAATTAGAAATAATGGGTGATAATCCTTTAAAATATTGGGAAAATAATAAGATCTATGCTTACTTAGACATTAAAAATCTAGAATATATAATTAAAACTGCAAATATAGAAGCTTCAAATCAAGATATAGAAGATTTTCAAATGCATATAAAAGAGTTATTAAAATTACAGTTATTATTTATTTTTTCTAGCTTTTTTAATGTCTGTTCTCTTACTGAAATAAGGTTTCTTGATAGTTAGAGGAAAATCAAGAATGGTAATAAACTATAAAAGGTTAAATGATAATACTAGAACAGATGCATATAATATTCCTAATAAAAATGAATTAATAAATAGAATTCAAGGAAAAAGAATTTATAGTAAATTTGATTGTAAATCTGGTTTTTGGCAAATTAGAATGCATCCAGATAGGATGAAATGGACAGCTATTTACTTGTCCAGAAGGTCATTTCGAATGGTTGGTTATGCCATTTGGAATAAAGAATGCTCCATCTATTTTTCAAAGAAAAATGGATGATATATTTTTAAAATATAAAGATTTTCTTATAGTATATCTAGATGATATTTTAGTTTTTAGTATAACTATACAAGAACATTATAAGAGACATTTAAAGATTGTATTTTTAGAATTCATAAAAAATGGAATAATAATTAGTAAGAAAAAGATGGAATTATGTAAAGGATATATAATTTTTTTAGGAATAAGAATAGGAGAAGGTAAAATTAAACTACAAGAACATATTTCTAAAAAAGTTTTCGAAATGCCTGATAAATTAGAAGGTATAAAAGAAATTCAAAAATTTTTAGGATTAGTAAATTATGCTAGACCTTTTATTAAAGATCTAGGTAAAATAGCAGGACCTCTATATTCAAAAACGGGAAAAAATGGTCAGAAGAAATTTAATCAAGAAGATATAAAAATAGTTCAAAAGATTAAAGATGTTAGTTAAAAACATCTCTTTAGAAGACTTAGATTAGATTCGGATTATATTATAATAGAAACAGATGGGTGTGAAAAGGTTGGGGAGTGTTTTAAAAGCTAAACCCAATAAATATTTAGATAAAAAGAAGAAGTAATTTGTGGTTATTCAAGTGGAAAATTTAGAGAAAGGAAAAATTTCTACAATAGATGCGAAATGTTAGCATAATTTATGGATTAAATTCATTTAAGTTATCAATAATCTCTAAGAAAGAATTTACAGTAAGAACGGATTGTGAAGCAATAGTAAGATTTTATAATAAATTAAAAGATAAAAGTTGTAATAGAAGAAGATGGTTAAACTTTTTAGATTCTATAAGTAGTTATAATATTAATTTTGAGCATATTAAAGGAAAAGATAATAGTTTAGCAGAGAAGGATAAAATTATTATATTTAATGAATATTAAAATATTGTTAAATTTATATTTTAAATTTTATGTTGTTTTACAAAGGCTTCACTATAGGTGTTTTTCACAATTGGGCTGAAGTTTTAGAGTCCATTAGCCAAGTTAAAAATCCAGTTTTTAAAGGTTTTAATAATTTGAATGAAGCTTATGATTTTGCTTAATATACTGGTTCTATTGGAATTTGTAAGCCCAAGCCTCCCAACCTTTAACAATTAGGAGAAACTTCATTTTGTCTGAACACATCTAGATTGGTAAAGACAAATCAAGTCCGTTAAAGTCTGGGAACCTGTCTCTTATTCACAATAGAACCAGTTATTCCAGACTTTGATGAATATATTAGAATTTTAGATTTGATCAGAAAAGGGAAATTAAAGCAAAAGAACAGTCTTTAATAGATTTAGATTCTCCAGTACCTCAACAGCAAAGGAAAGGAGATAAAACTAGATAAGAAAAAGAAAAAGAAAAATTTGAAAAAAGAATCAAAAATAGAAGAGACTGTTGAAATTTTACTTGAAAGAATACTTTGAAAAGAATAATATAAAAGAAGAAAGCAGAGAAAGTAGTAGTGAAGAAGGTCCAAATAATATAATTTCAGTAAATTCAGACAGTGGAATGTCATTTGACTCCATAGCCATACATAATTTGGATACCTAAGCAGAAAGGATAAAGATTTTCAGAATATTGAAGATTTTTTGAAGATAAGGCTCTGAATCTGATTTTCTAATAGACATGAAGAAAGAAGATAAGACAGGTATAGCACTTAGGAAGATCTAGAAAAAGAAAGTGACAGTAATCAGATGAGAAAGTCAAGAAAGAGGCCGACAATTCAAGATAAAAAAGTAATTAAATCTTTGAATCTGATAAATGTCTAAGGAGAAGGTATTTAAGTGGATCTAGTGTCCCACCTTCTTTCCTGGTTTGTCAAGATTCTAAAAGATAGACAAGATGGTATGTACTATGTACTTTTTATCACGTGAAAGATAAGAAGAAATCAGCAAAGTAGAAGACAAGAATAGCAGACAAAGGTACTCAGAAGTCAATGGAAGACAAACTGTGGCGAGAAGGTAGACAGATATGCTCCAAATTAATTAATATTCTAATTCTCGAATTATACAAGTTTTGAAGTCCGGATTTTAAAGTCCAGACTCTCCTATAAATAGAGTAGTTCACTCATTCAAGATCATCGAAAAGAAAAACGGAAAGCAAACACAAGCAATGCTGTCTCTTATACACATCTAGATGTGTATAAGAGACAGGGTCTAAAGCGCTATGCCCAAAGGCTTCTTGGATTTTTTCAAAAAGAAACTTTAAAATATTTTACAGGATAAAGTTTCCAAAGGAACACCCCAAACTCTTGTTACATATGTAAGTTTCTTATAATTATTTAATCTCTTTAGTTCAATAATATATGTAAATTCTTCCACTTTATGGTTTAGATTATAAAAGAATTATACTTTCAACATTTCGAAAACTTAAAAAGTAATGATGTAATTGGAATACCCTCAAGCGCCAAGATTCTAGATCTATTTTTAGTTGGCCCGAGGTACCAAGATGGTCGCGTGACGTGGCGTTGTTAAAAATAATCTTAGTACGTGGCGTTGTTAAAAACACCTCGGGCCAACTAGATTAGATCTAGAATACTGGCGCTTGAGGGTATTCCAGCCGATATACTAGATTACTTCTTAGTCCTATCCAATCTAAATGTATTCTTAATTCTAATCTATCTGTATTATTTCTATTTTGATTTCTTCTTAATTCTATTCTTTGTATTTTATGATCTATAAATTGTAAAACTAAATTACTAAATTGGATCTTGTTTTCTTCTTCTTTTCTACTATAATAAACTTCGTAATGTTCTAAGTCTATATAGAACAAATGTCTTCTAATTCTCCAATGCACTAATTTGCTCTTATATTTATAAAAACTTGTTTTAAATTATTTAAATCTTCTAAGTCTTCTAAAGGAAGTAATACGAATACATTTGTTCCTGTCTCTTATACATATTTTTACATTAAAGACTGTTACGACACCTCCTCTCCTGTTATTCCTTTTACTGTATTTTCCCCTTCTGGTTTTTGTCCTCAACAGGCTTCACATGCCATAAACGGACTACCTATAGGGTCACTCATACAAGAATAACAAGCGTATAGGTTTTATAACAGCTTTAACAACTATTTAGTTACTAAAGCATAATACTTATAAATATTAACCATAGAGTGGAAAATTTACATATATTATTGAACTAAAGAGATTACATAATTATAAGATCTAAAAACTTACATATGTGAACAAGAGTTTGGGGTGTTCCCTTTCGGAAACCCGAAGAGGTCTAAAGCGCTATGCCCAAAGGCTTCTTGGAAAAAAGAAACTTTAAAATATTTTAGATCTTCTGTTTATTCAAATGCTAGATTTGAAAGAGATCACATTTAAAATTCTGTCATGAAATGATGAAATCTAAATTCTTATTAGATGTGTACATAGCTTGATAAGATTGGGCTTACTAAATATAGATTGTGGTGTAGAATTTTTTTTTTTTTGACCCAAATAAGTCCACATCGTTAAATTTAAAATTTTAATAAAGACATCGAACAATTTTAATAACGACATCGAACAATTAGTAAAATTATATGCTAAATCTAGAGATGTAAAAGATCCTATACGTCTTGGGATGAACAATTCGTGTAAATCTAAATGTAAACTGAATAAAAGATGAAGTTACTGGTAAGAAGATAAAAGACTTCAGGATTTGTAGTGTAGGATTAATTATCTCAATTGCTTTAAAACTGAGATATACTTCAAATCATCACTCAGGGCAATCTTGACTTTTCTCTTGGATAGATGATAAAGTCTCTTATCTTATCGTGATAAAATCTAAGAAAACATCCATCTATGTTCATAAATAAAATAGACGAATTATCCTGGATGTCAATAAAATTCTTTTAGAAAAATTTATAATTATTTTTAACCTAAAGTTCTTCAATTATCAAATTGAATTTCACACTGTATGAGACAATTGTTACGATTAAGTGTGGTAATTGGTGTCGCCTAAAATTTTACTTGTTAATCATTTCTTTCCTGAAACTGTCAATAAATTGCCAAGACTATGAAGTTGAAGATCTCGTTGTAATCTAACCAAAACTATCAAATTGGAGATAGCGATGTATATTTAATCGTAACAATTGCTTAGTTCTAATAAAATATTAGGTAATAGGACTAGTTCAAAACGTCTAGAATGTTTGGGACCTCGTTAACTGCTGTCTCTTATACACATCTACCACTTTGAGTAATGACTGTCTCTTATACACATCTAGATGTGTATAAGAGACAGTTCTTATAATGTTTAGGGGTAAAAATGTTTTTCTTGATTTTTTAATAATAAAATTGCCGATGAAAACAAAAATTATTCCCTTAAAGTATATTATATTTATCATTTTGGTCCCAATTCCAGCTTTTGTGTCAATTAACCACTTTAGTCATTAATCAATATAAAAATATTGTTAAAACAACTAAAATATAATGATATTTACCAACACCAGTGATTCATTAAAAGTACTTGCTAAAAAAATTTAAATGCAAAAATTTTCTAACACTATTAGTATTTTCGGCCTTTTCATTATATTTTATTTTCATGTAAAAATAAATTTTTAAAAATACGAAACCCATAATCATCTATTAAAATTATATCAATATATCAGATTTCTTTTTGCTTTTCTTTATATTTATTTAAAATGATTTTCTTCTTACTTTTTTTCCCCTTTGTTAATATAATTCAACTATTATATAAATTATACGAAGTAACTTTATACATATAAACAAAAATTGAAATTAAAATAATTTAGATAAAATACCTTCAATAATTCATAAGAAATTTTAAAATTAATTATTTCATCATATTTTTAAATATTGAAGAAAGTATAATTCGAGAATTAGAATATTAATTAATTTGGAGCATATTTATATTTTTAACAATATAAACAACATTATTGAATTTTATTTTTATTGCAATGTATTAAATGATACAAAATGTGTATAAGAGACACTCTGCCGTTAGTTTTTTAAAAATAGGGAGTTTATCGCAATTAACCTTTGGAGATAAATTTGTCTTTTTTAAAAAACTAACGGCAGAGTTATATTTAACCATTAATCAAAGGAGTAACATGAAAAAAAAATAACTTTAGAAAATTTAATACTAAACAGCCCTTAAGCAGAATAGACTTAGAACATTACGAAGTTTATTATCGTGACGTGGCGTTAGAAGAAATTAAGAGACAATTTTAAAACCTAATTTTAGTATATAGAGGAGATCCAGAAGACTTAGATTGTTATCTATACACTAAAACAGATTATTTTAGAGAATTAATATTAAGATTAAAATACGAAGAAGAAAATATTAATTTTATAAAAAATAATATAAAAATAGATAATAGTGAATTTATCATTATCATCGATTATTCACGATTAGAATATTTAGATCTTAGAATAAATTTATATTCTAAGATAAAAACTTTTGAAAATAATCAGATTAAGTGTAGAGATATTAATCACTTAAATCATACACACTCGTTATATTCAGAAAATTCACAAGTTAATTTATTAGTAGATTTAGTAATAAATTTAGGAGAAAAATTAGAATTTAAAGAAAAAGAGTTAAGAGAAGAACTAAGACAGAAAGATTTAATTATTAAAAATATAATTAAAAACCAAAATAGAATTCTATAAAATTTAGATTATATTAAAAATCAACATATAGAAAAAGTAAAACAAAAAGATATAATAAATATAAAACAATTACTAGAAGAAATAAAAAGAATTACTCTTTCATGACAGATAAGAATAACAATGATGAGTATGATTTAAATTATTTAGAAGCTCTAAAATATTTAGAAAAATATCATTTAGATCCTAAAGGTTTTAGTAATATAAATCCATCTTCTCAAACATGCTGTGTATCTTAGACAAAATAATTTAATTATTAGACTATTATTAACATTACATATTAAAATAGATAATCTTTCAAAAAAGGAAGAAAAATATATAAGTCCTGAGTTTCTTGATATTACTAATTTAATAGATAAATTACAAAAAGTAGAAATAAATAAAGATAAAGGAAAAGGAAAAAATAAATTAAAAGAATGGCAATTTTTTCAGGAAGAAGCAGAACCCTCTCAGAAATAGGAGAATCTAGTAGACCAAGTATATCTGAAAGACCAAGAAATTTATTAGATAGAATTTTAATGAGAAGAAATTATCAATTAGGAGAGAATTTTCAATTAGATGAAGTTATTGATATAGATAAAGATATAGAAATATTTAGTAATAATCAGCTTAGTTTATTAAAACCAAAGACTTTATATGTTAAAGGAAATAGATCAGAAAAAGTAAAATTACATAGACACTATAGAGAACAACAGATAAGTTGTGTAAAAGATCAAGAATTAAAAATAAATTTAATAGATCAATCTATAGTTAGACAATTAAAAAGTGAAAAATTAAGTCTAATGCATATGGGATTAATAGTTATAGGAGTTAAAGGATTAACAAGAAAATTTTTAGGAACTAAAGTATTATTAGTAATATATGATGATAGATGGTCAGATACAAAGAAATCTATAATAGGAGTTACTGAAATAGATATGTCATTAAATGGAGGTATATTTTACTGTAGTCCAGATTTTATAATTAATACAGAAGAATTTGGAAAACATATAAAGATAGGAATTCAGACTAAAGGATATGAAGAAATGATAGGTAATAATTTATTAGTTTGTATAGGATTTTTAGGAAAACTTACTTATAAAATAATACTGTCTTTAAGGTATTCCTGTGAAAATGAGATAGAATTAATGGGGAATAAAGGGATAAAGTTATTAAAACCAATAAAAATAAGTCAAGAAGAATATGCAGGTTTAGAATGGAATTTAGAAAAATTTAAAAAAGATAAACAAATTTTTCAGCCAATACTATCAGAGTTTAATGTATACAAACAATAAAGGAGAAGTTTCAATTAGATTTAATGAATATAAAAATGAAATTAAGTTAGAAGATGTTAATGAAGAAAATGATGAGAATTTAGAACTATGTGAAATAGAAGAAATTGAAGATAAAGAATTTATGATAAAAGAAGATTTAGATAAAAATCAATATAGGATAATTTATCCAGCAGAATTAGGTATGAATTTAAGTAAAAAGAATTATCAGATTTAGGAGATCATTTATATTTACAAAAACAAATAGAAGATTATGAAGTTTTAATTTATGATAGTAATAGAAATATTATTGCAATATCAGAAGATTTAGTAGAGGAATTTGTCTAGATGTTACTCCAGATGTAGAATATTATGGATTAATAGATATAAAAAAGAAAAATAAAATTGAAGAAGAATTAGAAAGCAATATTTCTGATTTACTAGAAGAACAATCAGTTAAAGAATACATGGAAGCAGAAAGTTCAAATGCTAATCAAAATATAGGAAGTCACAAATCCAAATAGAAGTCAAAGTCAGACTCCACCAATTAATCCAAGATATGAAGATAGTAAAAGAACTTATAGTTATGGTAATTATCCTAGACAACCTATACCTTTACAACAAATTCCGATTGATTCAGAACAAATTAGACCAAGAGGAAAAAGATTACCAATAGAACAGAATATACAATTTCAAGAAGCAGGTAAAGGAATGATACTTAATATAGCAGAACATAATCCTCAAAATTGGAATAATGTTCTAGATGTTTGGAAAAATCAAGTAGCAGCAGATTTTATAAAAAACTTTTCAGATTCCAGTGTAGAAGAAATGTATAAATATTTAGAAACATTTTTAGGACCAAGTACTAGAGCTTTATGGGAAAATTGGAAAATGAATTTTCCAAGATTTTCAAAAATGGTAGATATGGGAACTAATCCGTTTAATTTTGGAAATAGAATACAAATGATAATTACAGAAATGATCCTAATTCAGAACATTAGGAATACAAAGAGATGCGAATACTGATTAGAACAACTTAGTATATTTAATTGGAATTTTATAAAACCATTTTTAATGATTATTTTTATTTAACTTGTATATCAGGTAATGCTTATGATGAAGCAATAGGAGAAAAATTATTTAGAAAATTACCAGGAGCTTTAGGAAGAGAAATAGAAAAACATTGGGAATTATATAATCATAAAATTATAAAATATTCGATAGGACATAGAATTCAGTTTATTATGGAAAAATTAAAAGAAAAATGTACAAACATTCAGATTCAAAATCAGCTTAAAAAAGGAGATTATGATTTCTGTAAGAAAATTATTTATACTCCACAAAGATATGAAGAAAGAAAGCAAGATAAAAGAAAAAATAAATTAGCACTAATAATAATATAATCAAGAAAAATTATTTTTAAGAAGATCACCACTAAAAAACCATATTTAGATAAAAATAAACATGTTAGAAATTTGTGAATTTTCTGAACTATTGATGAGGTAGAAAATTAGTTCACATCCAGATCTGTTGGTGGCCTCATTCTGCATAATTAAAAAATTAGTGTATAACTAGACAGTTCTTAGAGATTATTGATAACTTAAATGAATTTAATCCATAAATTACTGCTAACATTTCTGCATCTATTGTAGAAATTTTTCCTTTTTCTCTAAATTTTCCACTTGATCTTAGAATATAAATTTATTCTAAGATCTAAATATATCTAATCGTAGATATTATCTATACCTGTCTAATTGAAAAGATTTTAAAAATATAGAATTAATGAATATTGTAGAAAATATAGAATGTAATCATAATTGGAAAATTAATACAGATCGAAAATAAATCTTGTTACATTTGTAATTGGTATCCACTACTTTGAGAAGATGGATTTCACTTTTTAGAATGTTTTAAAGACTGCTCTTATAAAATCATATTTTAAAATATAATATAGTATTAATAAAAGATGATTACAAATTTCAAACTTCTACTCAATAGAATTAAGAATTCTAGAAAGGAAAGTATTAAATTTAGAAGATAAAATAATTCTATTAGAAGATAGAATAAATAATTTAGAAAAATTAAAACAAAATATAATAATTAAAGATTTATTAAATTATGAAAAAGATTACTTATGTAATGAAGATAAAACTATAACAAGTATTGTAGTAGCACTGTAAAATAAGAATAGATATAGATGTGTATGAAGTAGAGTGTTAGATGCATTAATAGATTCAGGAGCTACTAAGTGTGTAATAAATAGTAAGATAATTCCAGAAAAATATTATAAGAAAACTAAATAATCCTATAAAAGACAACTTAGATGGATGGTATGACCTTTACTTATGATACTTATCTAGAAAATAGTAAGATTTGTTTTTTACAAATTTGTAATACATATAGTAATAATTATAATTTACCTCGAGTTTGGATTAGAAATTTAAATATAAAATCGATTTTATTTTAGGATTAAATTTTTATTTTTTCATACGGGAGGAGTTGTTACAGGCTACTTGTATACTTGTTATAGTTCTGTCTCTTATACACATCTAAAAAATTTCAACAGTCTCTTCTATTTTTGATTCTTTTTTCAAATTTTTCTTTACAGTAAAATATACCTAGTTTTAATCCTAGACAATAATACTTGTTGTAAGAACGATATTTCTTCTTTACACGAAGAAATTTTTGAAAAAGAGCAAGAAATAGACTATGAGTTTATAAATTTAAACAAAGCTTATTTAAATATAGGATTAATTAAGAATCAAAAAGATATAGATGAAATTCTTTTAAAACTTGATAAATTAGAAATAATGGGTGATAATCCTTTAAAATATTGGGAAAATAATAAGATCTATGCTTACTTAGACATTAAAAATCTAGAATATATAATTAAAACTGCAAATATAGAAGCTTCAAATCAAGATATAGAAGATTTTCAAATGCATATATATTAAAAGAGTTATTAAAATTAGGAGTTATTAGAAAATCAGATTCAGAACATAGATCAGCAGCTTTTATAGTAAGAAATCATAATGAAATAGTTAGAGGAAAATCAAGAATGGTAATAAACTATAAAAGGTTAAATGATAATACTAGAACAGATGCATATAATATTCCTAATAAAAATGAATTAATAAATAGAATTCAAGGAAAAAGAATTTATAGTAAATTTGATTGTAAATCTGAATTTTTGGCAAATTAGAATGCATCCAGATAGGATGAAATGGACAGCTTTTACTTGTCCAGAAGGTCATTTCGAATGGTTGGTTATGCCATTTGGAATAAAGAATGCTCCATCTATTTTTCAAAGAAAAATGGATGATATATTTTTAAAATATAAAGATTTTGTTATAGTATATATAGATGATATTTTAGTTTTTAGTTTAACTATACAAGAACATTTAGGACATTTAAAGATTGTATTTTTAGAATTCATAAAAAATGGAATAATAATTAGTAAGAGTGGTTTTATAAAGATCCAATTAAAATAGCAGTATACTCTATATTCAAAAACGGGAAAAAATGGTCAGTTTTTTAATCAAGAAGATATAAAAATAGTTCAAAAGATTAAAGAATTAGTTAAAAAACTACCAGATTTAAATTTACCATTAGATTCGGATTATATTATAATAGAAACAGATGGGTGTGAAAAAGGTTGGGGAGCTGTTTTAAAATCTAAAGTAATTTAGTTTTACAAGTTATCAATAATCTCTAAGAAAGAATTTGAAGAACGGATTGTGAAGCAATAGTAAGATTTTATAATAAATTAAAAGATAAAAGTTGTAATAGAAGAAGATGGTTAAACTTTTTAGATTCTATAAGTAGTTATAATATTAATTTTGAGCATATTAAAGGAAAAGATAATAGTTTAGCGATCAGTTGAGTAGATCAATATTAGAATCTAGTTCAAAACTAATTTTTAATTATGCGAATGAGGCCACCAACAGATCGAGAGCTCAAATGAGGCCTTTTAGACCTCAAGGTTCTTCTAGTCAAGGTAATAATCCAAGTAGTTCGGTAATAGTTAGTTCTAAAAGAGGACGAATACATTTGTTCTATATAACTAATGTTTCAAGAAGAAAAGATAAAGTTTGGTAACATAGAGTCTTATTTCTTTTCCAAGTTGTAATATATCTTTTAAAATTTTGCCGCATATTTCAAGAGAGATAAAGAATGAAGTGTCTTTTAGATAATCTTTGGATTGCATTTAATAAACCCAGAAAGAAATAAATTATTTGTTTAGCTAGCATAAACGCTCTTTCAGAATATTTTAATAATGTTAAAAAACATTTTAAATTTTATGTTGTTTTAAAAGGCTTCACTATAGGTGTTTTTCACAATTGGGCTGAAGTTTTAGAGTCCATTAGCCAAGTTAAAAATCCAGTTTTTAAAGGTTTTAATAATTTGAATGAAGCTTATGATTTTGCAAGAAAAATATTGGGCCAAATTATTTTGTAAGCCCAAGCCTTAGAACATTTCGACATTCGACCAGACAAAGTTGTCCATGATTCGACAAAATCCTTTTTGTGATCATTGTCAAATTCTAGCCTGATTTTTCTGGAATTATCTTACTACTGTCTCTTATACACATCTAGAGTGTATTAACAGAAAAAGTCTCTGGGTTAGAAATAAAACTAGAAAACTTCCTATTGAAAAGATTCTTATAAGAATGCTTATAATAAGTCTTGTTCCCAAGCAAGTAAAAATTTGGGTGAGATGAGTGGAAATTCCTCTCTGAATTTCAAGAAACCTTCTGAAGTAGGAGAAACTTCAGCTAGTCCAGTTCAAACGGCAGCTGGTAAAGACAAATCAAGTCCGTTAAAGGCTGGGAGTTTGCCAAAAATTCCAATAGAACCAGTTATTCCAGACTTTGATGAATATATTAGACTTTTAGATTTGATCAGAAAAGGAAATTAAAGCAAAATTTAACAGTCTTTAATAGATTTAGATTCTCCAGTACCTCAGCAGCAAAGGAAAGGAGTAAAACTAGATAAGAAAAAGAAAAAGAAAAATTTGAAAAAAGAATCAAAAATAGAAGAGACTGTTGAAATTTTTTTGAAAGAATACTTTGAAAAGAATAATATAAAAGAAGAAAGCAGAGAAAGTAGTAGTGAAGAAGGTCCAAATAACATAATTTCAGTAAATTCGATAGACAGTGGAACACACTTAGTCTGTCATTCGTATACTAATCTGGATACCTAAGCAGAAAGGATTACTTTTCAGAATATTGAAGATTTTTTGAAGATAAGGCTCTGTCAGAAAAATAGACCTGAAGAAAGAAGATAAGACATCATAGCACTGAGGAAGATTTAGAAAAAGAAAGTGGAAGTAATCAGATGATAAAGTCAAGAAAGAGGCCGACAATTCAAGATAAAAAGTAATTAAATCTTTGAATCTGATAAATGTCTAAGGAGAAGGTATTTAAGTGGATCTAGTGTCACTCACCTTCTTTCCTGGTTTGTCAAGATTCTAAAAGATAGACAAGATGGTTACTTTTTATCACGTGAAAGATAAGAAGAAATCAGCAAAGTAGAAGACAAGAATAGCAGACAAAGGTACTCAGAAGTCAATGGAAGACAAGAATGGCAGACGAAGGTACTTAGAAGTCAATAAAATCACGTGAAGATAAAGTAAAGATTCCTTCAGAAGTTTTGAAGTCCGGATTTTAAAGTCCAGACTCTCCTATAAATAGAGTAGTTCAGCTCATTCAGAAGATCATCGAAAAGAAAAAACGGAAAGCAAACACAAGCAAAAAATGTCTCTCTTTCCTCTCTTTGAATAAACATCCTTTGTAAAATATTTTAAAGTTTCTTTTTGAAAAAATCCAAGAAGCCTTTGGGCATAGCGCTTTAGACCTCTTCGGGGTTTCCGAAAGGGAACACCCCAAACTCTTGTTCACATATGTAAGTTTCTTATAATTATTTAATCTCTTTAGTTCAATAATATATGTAAATTTTCCACTCTATGGTTATAGATTAGAATTAAGAATAAATTTAAAAAATCCAGACTAAGAAGTAATCTAGTATACATCTTGGAATATACTTTAAGCGCCAGTATTCTAGATCTAATCTAGTTGGCCCGAGGTGTTTTTGACGTGGCAAATGGCATAACCAACCTTAGAAATGACCTTCTTAAATTAACACCTCGGGCCAACTAGATTAGATCTAGAATTAATCTTCTTGAGGGTATTTCAAGATATACTAGATTACTTCTTAGTCTGTGATTGTTTAAATTTATTCTTAATTCTAATCTATCTGTATTATTTCTATTTTGATTTCTTCTTAATTCTATTCTTTGTATTTTATGATCTATAAATTGTAAAACTAAATTACTAAATTGGATCTTGTTTTCTTCTTCTTTTCTACTATAATAAACTTCGTAATGTTCTAAGTCTATTCTGCTTAACAAATTTCTTATATTTAATCTACTATTTGCTCTTATATTTATAAAAACTTGTTTTAAATTATTTAAATCTTCTAAGTCTTCTAAAGGAAGTAATAAAAATATTTCTTCTAAAGTATTATAATTATTACTCATAAAAATAAAAACGTTAAACCTTTAATTTAAATAATTCTACTCGGTACTAACCTTATACACATCTAGATGTGTATTAGAATGTTTTAAATGAAGCATATAATCTTTTCAGTTCATTAACATATAATAATTTTATCAAACATCAACTATGGTTTTTATTTATAGAAGGACAGGTCTTCAGATTACTCATAAGAAGTCGTCCATGTTTTAATTGTCATTTAGGGTCAATATATACAAGTTCTACAAGCGTATAGGTTTTATAACAGCTTTAACAACTATTTAGTTACTAAAGCATAATACTTATAAATATTAACCATAGAGTGGAAAATTTACATATATTATTGAACTAAAGAGATTACATAATTATAAGAAACTTACATATGTGAACAAGAGTTTGGGGTGTTCCCTTTCGGAAACCCCGAAGAGGTCTAAAGCGCTATGCCCAAAGGCTTCTTGGATTTTTTCAAAAAGAAACTTTAAAATATTTTACAAAGGATGTTTATTCAAAGAGAGGAAAGAGAGACATTTTTTGCTTGTGAGAAAATGATGAAAGTCATAAATTATTGATAGATTATACATAGCTTGAAAGATGAAACCACTGGAATTAGATTACTAAAACCTAGAATTTTTTTTTGACCCAAATAAAATTGTTCGATGTCTTTATTAAAATTTTAATAAAGACATCGAACAATTTTAATAACGACATCGAACAATTAGTAAAATTATATGCTAAATCTAGAGATGTAAAAGATCCTATACGTCTTGGGATGAACAATTCGTAAATCTAAATGTAAACTGAATAAAAGATGAAGTTACTTGGTAAGAAGATAAAAGACTTCAGGATTTGTAGTGTAGGATTAATTATCTCAATTGCTTTAAAACGAGATATACTTCAAATCATCACTCAGGGCAATCTTGACTTTTCTCGATTGGATAGATGAGTAAATGAACTCTTATCACGATAAAATCTAAGAAAACATCCATCTATGTTCATAAATAAAATAGACGAATTATCCGGATGTCAATAAAATTCTTAAGAAAAATTTATAATTATTTTTAACCCTAAAGTTCTTCAATTATCAAATTGAATTTCAAATATTGCTTAGGCTGTCTCCTTATACTTATCTGTGTATAAGAACTGTCAATAAATTGCCAAGACTATGAAGTTGAAGATCTCGTTGTAATCTAACCAAAACTATCAAATTGGAGATAGCGATGTATATTTAATCGTAACAATTGCTTAGTTCTAATAAAATATTAGGTAATAGGACTAGTTCAAAACGTCTAGAATGTTTGGGATACAGATATTGTGATACTTTAAGGAATACATTTTTTGTTTTCTTATAATGTTTAGGGGTAAAAATGTTTTTCTTGATTTTTTAATAATAAAATTGCCGATGTGTACTACAAGAAACTTCCTTAAAATTTGGTGTTTTACACTAAATTATGTAACATTATTTTTTTCTCACTTTATTCCTTCCGTTAGTACACATCGGCAATTTTATTATTAAAAAATCAAGAAAAACATTTTTACCCCTAAACATTATAAGAAAACAAAAAATTATTCCCTTAAAGTATATTATATTTATCATTTTGGTCCCAATTCCAGTTTTGTGTCAATTAACCACTTTAGTCATTAATCAATATAAAAATATTGTTAAAACAACTAAAATATAATGATATTTACCAACACCCTTTTTTAATCTCTTATACACATCTAGATGTGTGTAAGAGACAGATCTCTTGACAACTGTCTCTTATACACATCTAGATGTGTATAATAGACAGATTATGGGTTTCGTATTTTTAAAAATTTATTTTTACATGAAAATAAAATATAATGACCATCTATCATCATATATATTTCCTTTTGCTTTTCTTTATATTTATTTAAAATGATTTTCTTCTTACTTTTTTTCCCCTTTGTTAATATAATTCAACTATTATATAAATTATACGAAGTAACTTTATACATATAAACAAAAATTGAAATTAAAATAATTTAGATAAAATACCTTCAATAATTCATAAGAAATTTTAAAATTAATTATTTCATCATATTTTTAAATATTGAAGAAAGTATAACAATTCGAGAATTAGAATATTAATTAATTTGGAGCATATTTATATTTTTAACAATATAAACAACATTATTGAATTTTATTTTTATTGCAATGTATTAAATGATACAAAACTTACATGAAGGAACAAAGTGAAATCTTACTTAAACCTTAAGGGAGTTTATCGCAATTAACCTTTGGAGATAAATTTGTCTTTTTTAAAAAACTAACTAGAGTTATATTTAACCATTAATCAAAGGAGTAACATGAAAAAAATAACTTTAGAAAATTTAATACTAAACATCCCAAATTAAGGGAGTTTACTATATTTAATTTTTATCCAATTACCTGTCTCTTATACTTCTTTGCATATGTGGTTGATAGAACAATTAACTGTCAGCTAAAGAAAATAAATTGAATAAACTTTGTTAAAGTACAAATATCTCATATTGATCACCTAAGAGATTTTAGACCAACTAATAAAATTTATGAGTAACTCCATCTCATCATTAGAGATAAAGATTCCTTTGACTATTTTCTTAATAAGAATCTTATAGAGAATACCTAGATAAGTCAACTAAATATACATAAAAAGAATAGAGATAAGATTTCAGAAATAATTAAAGAAATTAAAAATTTTAAAGAAAAAATTTTAGTATATAGAGGAGATCCAGAAGACTTAGATTGTTATCTATACACTAAAACAGATTATTTTAGAGAATTAATATTAAGATTAAAATACGAAGAAGAAAATATTAATTTTATAAAAATAATATAATAATAGATAATAGTGAATTATAAAAGACATTATCAGGTATAGATTATTCACGATTAGAATATTTAGATCTTAGAATAAATTTATATTCTAAGATAAAAACTTTTGAAAATAATCAGATTAAGTGTAGAGATATTAATCACTTAAATCATACACACTCGTTATATTCAGAAAATTCACAAGTTAATTTATTAGTAGATTTAGTAATAAATTTAGGAGAAAAATTAGAATTTAAAGAAAAAGAGTTAAGAGAAGAACTAAGTAAGACAGAAAGATTTAATTATTAAAAATATAATTAAAAACCAAAATAGAATTCTATAAAATTTAGATTATATTAAAAATCAACATATAGAAAAAGTAAAACAAAAAGATATAATAAATATAAAACAATTACTAGAAGAAATAAAAAGAATTACTCTTTCATGACAGATAAGAATAACAATGATGAGTATGATTTAAATTATTTAGAAGCTCTAAAATATTTAGAAAAATATCATTTAGATCCTAAAGGTTTTAGTAATATAAATCCATCTTCTCAAAGTGATCAGATAATAATTAGACAAAATAATTTAATTATTAGACTATTATTAACATTACATATTAAAATAGATAATCTTTCAAAAAAGGAAGAAAAATATATAAGTCCTGAGTTTCTTGATATTACTAATTTAATAGATAAATTACAAAAAGTAGAAATAAATAAAGATAAAGGAAAAGGAAAAAATAAATTAAAAGAATGGCAATTTTTTCAGGAAGAAGCAGAACCCTTAGAGATCTCAGAAATAGGAGAATCTAGTAGACCAAGTATATCTGAAAGACCAAGAAATTTATTAGATAGAATTTTAATGAGAAGAAATTATCAATTAGGAGAGAATTTTCAATTAGATGAAGTTATTGATATAGATAAAGATATAGAAATATTTAGTAATAATCAGCTTAGTTTATTAAAACCAAAGACTTTATATGTTAAAGGAAATAGATCAGAAAAAGTCAGCTCTATTACATAGACACTATAGAGAACAACAGATAAGTTGTGTAAAAGATCAAGAATTAAAAATAAATTTAATAGATCAATCTATAGTTAGACAATTAAAAAGTGAAAAATTAAGTCTAATGCATATGGGATTAATAGTTATAGGAGTTAAAGGATTATTATTTTTTCCGTTTTTTCTAAATTCTTAATTCTACAAACTAATAGTTTGAAATTTGTAATACAAAGAAATCTATAATAGGTCTACTGAAATAGATATTTCATTAAATGGAGGTATATTTTACTGTAATATAATTGTATCTTTTTATAATTAATACTAAGAATTTGGTCTCATATAAAGATAGGAATTCAGACTAAAGGATATGAAGAAATGATAGGTAATAATTTATTAGTTTGTATAGGATTTTTAGGAAAACTTACGGAAAAAAGTAATACTAGATTTAAGGTAAAAATAGAAAATGTAGTAGAATTAATGGGGAATAAAGGGATAAAGTTATTAAAACCAATAAAAATAAGTCAAGAAGAATATGCAGGTTTAGAATGGAATTTAGAAAAATTTAAAAAAGATAAACAAATTTTTCAGCCAAATCAGAGTTTAATGTATACAAACAATAAAGGAGAAGTTTCAATTAGATTTAATGAATATAAAAATGAAATTAAGTTAGAAGATGTTAATGAAGAAAATGATGAGAATTTAGAACTATGTGAAATAGAAGAAATTGAAGATAAAGAATTTATGATAAAAGAAGATTTAGATAAAAATCAATATAGGATAATTTATCCAGCAGAATTAGGTATGAATTTAATGATTGTACTTTTAGTAAATCAGAAATGGTGAAGTCTAATTCAGACCTGTCTCTTATACAATCTAGATGTGTATAAGAGTATAGGCATAGTTATTATAATTATCCTAGACAACCTATACCTTTACAACAAATTTCGATTGATTCAGAACAAATTAGACCAAGAGGAAAAAGATTACCAATAGAATGAATATACAATCTCAAGAAACCGCTAACGGAATGATACTTAATATAGCAGCACATAACCCTCAAAATTGGAATAATGTTCTAGATGTTTGGAAAAATCTAGCATCAGCAGATTTTATAAAAAACTTTTCAGATTCCATTGTAGAAGAAATGTATAAATATTTAGAAACATTTTTAGGACCAAGTACTAGAGCTTTCTCTTATACACATCTAGATGTGTATAAGAGACAGATAGATACTATAACAAAATTTTTATATTTTAAAAATATATCCGTTTTTTTTTTGAAATAGAATACAAATGATAATTCTTTATGATCCTAATTCATAACATTAGGAATACAAAGAGATCTTCTTAATACAGTTAGAATTAACTTAGTATATTTAATTGGAATTTTATAAAACCATTTTTAACAGATTATTTTTATTTAACTTGTATATCAGGTAATGCTTATGATGAAGCTTCTAGAAAAATTATTTAGATTTCTACCAGGATCTTTAGGAAGAGAAATACTTAAACATTATACCTTTATATAATCTAAAATTATAAAATATTCTTTCTATCTATGTTCTTCATTTTGAATCAATTTATTCTATTGTTAGTATAGAAAATGATATTTTAATAAAACAAGAATCAGATAGTGATATTGAAGAAGATACTATTATTAATAATTTAGTAAAAACAGATTTATCTTATCTAGATATTATGAACAATTAGAACTAATTGAAAAGAATAATACTAAATCTGTTTTTACTAAATTATTAATAATAGTATCTTCTTCAATATCTGTATCTTATACACATTTAATGTGTATAAGAGATAGATCTTGTTACATTTGTAATTTTTATCCAGCTACAAGAAAAAGAGCAAAATGTTTAGAATGTTTTAAAGAAGCATGTATAAAATGCATAGAATTAAAATATAATATAGTATTAATAAAAGATGATTACAAATTTCAAACTTCTACAATAGAATTAAGAATTCTAGAAAGGAAAGTATTAAATTTAGAAGATAAAATAATTCTATTAGAAGATAGAATAAATAATTTAGAAAAATTAAAACAAAATATAATAATTAAAGATTTATTAAATTATGAAAAAGATTACTTATGTAATGAAGATAAAACTATAACAAGTATACAAGTAGCCTGTAAAATAAGAATAGATAATGAGTATGAAGTAGAGTGTTTAGCATTAATAGATTCAGGAGCTACTAAGTGTGTAATAAATAGTAAGATAATTCCAGAAAAATATTATAAGAAAACAAATAATCCTATAAAAGCAACTGAAAGAGCGTTCATGCTATAACCTTTCTTTTGATACTTATCTAGATAAATATTAAGATTTGATCTCTTACTGGATTATCTAATGTCTATAAGAGACTGTTCTTTATTTACTTTAATTTGGATTAGAAATTTAAATACAAAATCAGATTTTATTTTAGGATTAAATTTTTTATTTTTTCATACGGGAGGAGTATTCTTAAGCAAAGATATTATTCAATTTCATAAACAAATTATTCAAACTCCAGTACAATTTAAAAGTAAAACTACGTTTTAAGAAGTTTAAAAAGAGATAAGGATGGTTGGGAAGATCCTAATTTCGTAAAAATGACATTAAAAAAGCTAGAAAAATAAATAATAAATGTTGTGAAAAATGTCTAGACAATAATACTTGTTGTAAGAACGATATTTCTTCTTTACGAAGAAATTTTTGAAAAAGAGCAAGAAATAGACTATGAGTTTATAAATTTAAATAGAAGCTTATTTAAATATAGGATTAATTAAGAATCAAAAAGATATAGATGAAATTCTTTTAAAACTTGATAAATTAGAAATAATGGGTGATAATCCTTTAAAATATTGGGAAAATAATAAGATCTATGCTTACTTAGACATTAAAAATCTAGAATATATAATTAAAACTGCAAATATAGAAGCTTCAAATCAATTTATATAAATTCAAATTCCTTGAATTAATTCATTTTAGGAGTTATTAGAAAATCGATTGAACATAGATCGACTTTTATATTCAACGGATTATTCTTATATCTAATAGTTTCATTGAAAATCAAGAATGGTAATAAACTATAAAAGGTTAAATGATAATACTAGAACAGATGCATATAATATTCCTAATAAAAATGAATTAATAAATAGAATTCAAGGAAAAAGAATTTATAGTAAATTTGATTGTAAATCTGACTTTTGTTTTTGGCAAATTAGAATGCATCCAGATAGGATGAAATGGACAGCTTTTACTTGTCCAGAAGGTCATTTCGAATGGTTGGTTATGCCATTTGGAATAAAGAATGCTCCATCTATTTTTCAAAGGCCATCTGTCTCCGAACGGATTGTGAAGCAATAGTAAGATTTTATAATAAATTAAAAGATAAAAGTTGTAATAGAAGAAGATGGTTAAACTTTTTAGATTCTATAAGTAGTTATAATATTAATTTTGAGCATATTAAAGGAAAAGATAATAGTTTAGCAGATCAGTTGAGTAGATCAATATTAGAATCTAAAAGAATCTGTCTCTTATACACATCTAGATGTGTATAAGAGACAGAATTCTATGTCCTACCACAACTTTATACACATGCTCATGTTAGTCTTTTTTATGGTCTGGGCTAGAAAAGAAATTTTAAAATTTTGCCGCATATTTCAAGAGATAAAGAATGTGTCTTTTAGATAATCTTTGGATTGCATTTAATAAACCCCAGAAAGATCAAAAATATTTTTTAGCTATATGAACGCTCTTTCAGAATATTTTAATAATGTTAAAAAACATTTTAAATTTTATGTTGTTTTAAAAGGCTTCACTATAGGTGTTTTTCACAATTGGGCTGAAGTTTTAGAGTCCATTAGCCAAGTTAAAAATCCAGTTTTTAAAGGTTTTAATAATTTGAATGAAGCTTATGATTTTGCAAGAAAAAATATTGGGCCAAATTATTTTGTAAGCCCAAGCCTTAGAACAGTTTCTGACATTCAGACCCAGTACAAAGTTGTCCATGATTCAGACAAAATCCTTTTTTGTGATCATTGTCAAATTCTAGCCCAGACCATAAAAAAGACTAATGAGCATTGTAGTATAGTTGAGGGAGAAAAAAGTGTTTTAATAGAAAAAATCTCTGAGTTAGAAAAAGAAATACAAAAATTAAGTATTGAAAGAGATTCTTATAAGAATGCTTATAATAAGTCTTGTTCCCAAGCAAGTAAAAATTTGGGTGAGATGAGTGGAAATTCCTCTCTGAATTTCAAGAAACCTTCTGAAGTAGGAGAAACTTCAGCTAGTCCAGTTCAAACGGCAGCTGGTAAAGACAAATCAAGTCCGTTAAAGGTTGGGAGTTTGCCAAAAATTCCAATAGAACCAGTTATTCCAGACTTTGATGAATATATTAGACTTTTAGATTTGATCAGAAAAGGGAAATTAAAGCAAAAAGAACAGTATGAATCTTTCAAAGGAAAGGAGTAAAACTAGATAAGAAAAAGAAAAAGAAAAATTTGAAAAAAGAATCAAAAATAGAAGAGACTGTTGAAATTTTTTTGAAAGAATACTTTGAAAAGAATAATATAAAAGAAGAAAGCAGAGAAAGTAGTAGTGAAGAAGGTCCAAATAATATAATTTCAGTAAATTCAGACAGTGGAATGTCATTTGACTCCATAGCCATACATAATTTGGATACCTAAGCAGAAAGGATAAAGATTTTCAGAATATTGAAGATTTTTTGAAGATAAGGCTCTGTCAGAAAAATAGACCTGAAGAAAGAAGATAAGACATCATAGCACTGAGGAAGATTTAGAAAAAGTGGAAGTAATCAGATGATAAAGTCAAGAAAGAGGCCGACAATTCAATCTTAAAAAAGTAATTAAATCTTTGAATCTGATAAATGTCTAAGGAGAAGGTATTTAAGTGGATCTAGTGTCCCACCTGAAAAATGTCTTTCCTGGTTTGTCAAGATTCTAAAAGATAGACAAGATGGTTACTTTTTATCACGTGAAAGATAAGAAGAAATCAGCAAAGTAGAAGACAAGAATAGCAGACAAAGGTACTCAGAAGTCAATGGAAGACAAGAACCGACGAAGGTACTTAGAAGTCAATGTGATATCACGTGAAGATAAAGTAAAGATTCCTTCAGAAGTTTTGAAGTCCGGATTTTAAAGTCCAGACTCTCCTATAAATAGAGTAGTTCAGCTCATTCAGAAGATCATCGAAAAGAATAAACGGAAAGCAAACACAACTTATTATTATGTCTCTCTAGATATTTTCCTAACAATTTGAATAAACATCCTTTGTAAAATATTTTAAAGTTTCTTTTGAAAAATCCAAGAAGCCTTTGGGCATAGCGCTTTAGACCTCTTCGGGTTTCCAAAGGGAACACCCCAAACTCTTGTTCACATATGTAAGTTTCTTATAATTATTTAATCTCTTTAGTTCAATAATATATGTAAATTTTCCACTCTATAACCACTGTCTCTTATACACATCTAAATATAAAGAAAAGCAAAAAGAAGTAATCTAGTATATCGGTGGAATACCCTCAAGCGCCAAGATTCTAGATCTAATCTAGTTGGCCCGAGGTACCAAGATGGTCGCGTGACGTGGCGTTGTTAAAAATAATCTTAGTACGTGGCGTTGTTAAAAACACCTCGGGCCAACTAGATTAGATCTAGAATCGGCGCTTACCTGTCTCTTATAGCCATATACTAGATTACTTCTTAGTCTGGATTGTTTAAATTTATTCTTAATTCTAATCTATCTGTATTATTTCTATTTTGATTTCTTCTTAATTCTATTCTTTGTATTTTATGATCTATAAATTGTAAAACTAAATTACTAAATTGGATCTTGTTTTCTTCTTCTTTTCTACTATAATAAACTTCGTAATGTTCTAAGTCTGTTCTGCTTAACAAATTTCTTATATTTAATCTACTATTTGCTCTAGATATTTATAAAAACTTGTTTTAAATTATTTAAATCTTCTAAGTCTTCTAAAGGAAGTAATAAAAATATTTCTTCTAAAGTATTATAATTATCTACTCATAAAAATAAAAACGTTAAACCTTTAATTTAAATAATTCCTACTCGGTACTAACCCAGAAACAATTATTCATTTCATATAAAAATTTCAAATAAATTTAATAATCTTTTCAGTTCATTAACATATAATAATTTTATCAAACATCAACTATGGTTTTTATTTATAGAAGGACAGGTCTTCAGATTACTCAATAATAATTAAATACATATTTTTACATTAAAGACTGTTACGACACCTAAAGTCTCCTGTTATTCCTTTTACTGTATTTCCCCTTCTGGTTTTTGTCCTCAACAGGCTTCACATGCCATAAACGGACTACCTATAGGGTCACTCATACAAGAATAACAAGCGTATAGGTTTTATAACAGCTTTAACAACTATTTAGTTACTAAAGCATAATACTTATAAATATTAACCATAGAGTGGACTAACTTGAAAAGAAACTTTAAAATATTTTACAAAGGATGTTTATTCAAAGAGAGGAAAGAGAGACATTTTTTGCTTGTGAGAAAATGATGAAAGTCATAAATTATTGATAGATTATACATAGCTTGAAAGATGAAACCACTAAATACTGAGAGCTTGTGGTGTAGAATTTTTTTTTTTTTGACCCAAATAAGTCCACATCGTTAAATTTAAAATTTTAATAAAGACATCGAACAATTTTAATAACGACATCGAACAATTAGTAAAATTATATGCTAAATCTAGAGATGTAAAAGATCCTATACGTCTTGGGATGAACAATTCGTGTAAATCTAAATGTAAACTGAATAAAAGATGAAGTTACTGGTAAGAAGACGTATAAATAAAAGACTTCAGGATTTGTAGTGTAGGATTAATTATCTCAATTGCTTTAAAACTGAGATATACTTCAAATCATCACTCAGGGCAATCTTGACTTTTCTCAGTTGGATAGATGAGTAAATGAACTCTTATCACGATAAAATCTAAGAAAACATCCATCTATGTTCATAAATAAAATAGACGAATTATCCTGGATGTCAATAAAATTCTTAAGAAAAATTTATAATTATTTTTAACCCTAAAGTTCTTCAATTATCAAATTGAATTTCACACTGTCGAAATCGAACTTGAAGCATTTTTTTTTTTGGTAATTGGCTGTCGCCTAAGCAATATTTACTTGATGTTCTTAACTTCATGAAACTGTCAATAAATTGCCAAGACTATGAAGTTGAAGATCTCGTTGTAATCTAACCAAAACTATCAAATTGGAGATAGCGATGTATATTTAATCGTAACAATTGCTTAGTTCTAATAAAATATTAGGTAATAGGACTAGTTCAAAACGCTCTAGAATGTTTGGGACCTCAGTTAATATTGTGATAATTCAAGGATTACAGTGATAAATTTTTGCTAAAATCTTGAGGACCTTGTACATAATTTATCCAAGGGTTAAATACAGTAAACTTCCTTAAAATTTCGGCTGTTTTACACTAAATTATGTAACATTATTTTTTTCTCACTTTATTCCTTCCGTTAGTACACATCGGCAATTTTATTATTAAAAAATCAAGAAAAACATTTTTACCCCTAAACATTATAAGAAAACAAAAAATTATTCCCTTAAAGTATATTATATTTATCATTTTGGTCCCAATTCCAGTTTTGTGTCAATTAACCACTTTAGTCATTAATCAATATAAAAATATTGTTAAAACAACTAAAATATAATGATATTTACCAACACCAGTGATTCATTAAAAGTACTTGCTAAAAAAATTTAAATGCAAAAATTTTCTAACATTATTAGTATTTTCGGCCTTTTCATTATATTTTATTTTCATGTAAAAATAAATTTTTAAAAATACGAAACCCATAATCATGTATTAAAATTATATCAATATATTTTCTTTTTGCTTTTCTTTATATTTATTTAAAATGATTTTCTTCTTACTTTTTTTCCCCTTTGTTAATATAATTCAACTATTATATAAATTATACGAAGTAACTTTATACATATAAACAAAAATTGAAATTAAAATAATTTAGATAAAATACCTTCAATAATTCATAAGAAATTTTAAAATTAATTATTTCATCATATTTTTAAATATTTTCTTTTTTATAATTCGAGAATTAGAATATTGATTAATTTGGAGCATATTTATATTTTTAACAATATAAACAACATTATTGAATTTTATTTTTATTGCAATGTATTAAATGATACAAAACTTACATGAAGGAACAAAGTGAAATCTTACTTAAACCTTAAGGGAGTTTATCGCAATTAACCTTTGGAGATGTAATTTGTCTTTTTTAAAAAACTAACGGCAGAGTTATATTTAACCATTAATCAAAAAAGGAGTAACATGAAAAAAAAATAACTTTAGAAAATTTAATACTAAACAGCCCAAATTAAGGGAGTTTACTATATTTAATCCTTTATCCAATTAAAAAATGGACGACTTCTTTGCATATGTGGTTGATAGAACAATTAACTGTCAGCTAAAGAAAATAAATTGAATAAACTTTGTTAAAGTACAAATATCTCATATTGATCACCTAAGAGATTTTAGACCAACTAATAAAATTTATGAGTAACTCCACTTATCATTAATTAGCTTTTGAGATGGAAGTCAATGGTATCAGAATTAGTTTCAAATATTTTTCCATCCACGCAGGACTCAAATCTTTTTGCTTGTTGGGCTTGGCCTGATGTTTTTTGTCTTGTTTATGGTATTAGGCTTGACTTTAAAAGTATTAGTCATGTCAATACTTGTATTTATTGATTTGGGTTAAGCCTTTAATTTCTTGTTTCAACCCTCTTATGTGTGAAAATGGGTGTTTGGATGGAAGGACTGGAATAGATTTGATTTAAAACCCTAATTTATAATTAGTTATCCAAACAAGTTAATTAATTTTGTTGTGAATTTAAAATCCACCAACAAGTGAAAATGTAATTTTATTGATTAAATGAGTAATTTTAAAATTCACCGAAATTTCATATCATTTTAAATCCACCCAATTCAAATTCATTCATTTCAAATCCTTTATTTAATTCAAATCCACCCATCGTTACCCGGAGGACACTATGTAAAAGTATAGTTTGGAGGCCAATATTATATTTTAATCTTTTTTGTTCAGAATTCTATAAAAGAGAAATATTATAATAGAATATTTAAAAATCTTATACAATATAATATTGTATATTTTAAAAATTTTTACCATACAAATCTTTCAAATTAATAGAATAATTCTCTAAACAATATTGTAAAATTTCCCCAAAATTCAAAGGGGTGAACTCTAATTTTCAAATTGATATAACTGAAATTTTAAATTTAGTAATTAAAAACATTACAATAGTTTTAAATTTGTTTGATGCTAGTACATACATGTAACATTTAGTCACTATCCCAAGAACTGTAATTCAATTAGCTGTTTCTTCAACAAAGAGATTAGCTTCCAAATTGAAGTTCAGGCATTTGATGATCCTAAATTAAGAAATTACTGCTTTGTAGTAACATCTAAAACCAATAGACAGATAAAACCCAAATTATTAAAAAAAAAAAAAAAATGGTCAAACACCCAATTCTTACTTCATTCTGTCGTAACTAACAAAAGCTGACTGCACTAGTATAATTATTTAATCCCCTATTTTTTTTTAAAATTTTTTTCAAATTCATATTTTATAAAAAATGAAAAACAAAAAAAACATCATTGTCAAAGCAAAAAGACAACCACCACAGTGAGGGGGAACATCCCACAGACTCCCATCTGCTAAAATGCAACTCTCTTCAAAATTCTTCCTTTCACTCAAAGAAGTCTTCTCTAATAATCCAAGAAAACCAAACCTCCCCTGTCCACCTCCGCCAGCCGACCCAACAACTCACTGTCCGATCAACATGTCGGCGGGACATTTTCTCCGGCCAATTCTCCAACTCCTCTGTCTTCTCTCAGTAGCCACCTCAGATGATGAGCTTCAAACTCTCTTAACCATCAAAACATCCTTAAAAAACTCAAACACTTTGGTTTTGATTTCCTGGGATGCCAAGATTAATCCCACTTGCAACTTCACAGGAATCACATGTGATCCCACAGCGAATCTTTGTTAGCATAAAAAAATACGCACTGGAAGATAAATTTATTCAACACATATAAAAATACGTTGAATATGAGAGTTCGATATGCGTTACTTTGTAATTCTTCTTCGTCTCCCACATATTTTTATATGTGTTAAATAAATTTATCTTTCGTTGCGTGTTTTTTTCCTACCAAGTAGATTGTAATTGATTTACAAAAATTGAGAATTTTGATATCAATTATCACGAAATTCATAGAGGTTAATAAATTGAAAAAAAGTGTACGTCGAAAATTTATCAGTCCAAATACGTAGATCGTTTGAAAAATTTGAAGATGAAGATTAAATCAAATTGACAATGCCAAATTATGGTAGAAAAAAATTGCATAAATTTTTTTTATCGTTTTAATCATGCATGGCGTGTATCTACCCTCATGGAGAGTTTTGAGAGTTTAGTTTAAGGGAGGCATTGATGGTGTAATTAAACCAAACTCCTTAAATATATTATTATTATATTTTGGTAATTTAGTTATTTAAATAATTTAATTTCCTAATACAATTATGTTTAGAATTGTTATTTCCTATTCTAATTAGGTTTGTAGGTTTTGTTACCCTATAAATAGAGGGTTTGTTTAGTTTATTCAGTTGAGAAGAGGTGAGTTTAGAGGGAGAGATTCTAGCCTAATAGTAAGGCTATTATGCCGTGGGTTTATGCGGGTCTCAATATGAGAGTGGGTTTAAGCAAGTCTCAATATGAGAGTCCGATGTGCGTCATTTTGTAACTCCTCTTCTTCTCCCACATATTTTTATATGTGTTGAATAAATTTATCTTCCACTGCATATTTTTTATACTAACAATCTTGTTAAGGAAATTGAACTCTCCTATCAGAATCTCACTGCCCTAGTTCCTTTTGATGTGCCAGCTGAAATCATTGGAAAGGCTTTCTTTGGGGTTCAACTCTGTCTGGACCAGTCACAGAGGATTTAAACAAGTGTGTCAATCTGAAATATTTGGATTTGTCTCCAACAAGAACTTTTATTAATTCACATCCGGATATTTCGAGACTTAACCAATTAATGTACATATAAATTAATATAAATGGATTTTCGGATACTTTTCTCTGAAAATCCCTCGAAAACATGACGAATCTTGTTGAATTTAGCGTGGATGATAACCTTTTTAATAGGAGTCAATTTCCTAACGAGGTAGTAAAGTGTACGAAATTATATGTGCTTTATTTAACCAATTGTAGCATCAAAGGGAGAATTCCACGGGGAATTTGCAATTTGACAGAGCTAAGGGATGATAAATTATCACTCCCGTGAATAATATTTCTGGTGGAATTCCAGTGGAGATTACTAGGCTACAGAATCTCTGGCAGCTTGAACTTTATGCTAATGAATTAACCGGACCATTGCTAGTTGGGTTCGGAAATTTAATCTCCAGCGTTTCCATGCAACAAATTATCCTTCTGGGGACCTTTCAGAAATAAAGCTTTTGACAAAATTAACAAGCTTACAGTTCTTTGAGAATGAGTTCACTGGAGAATTGCCTGCAAAGCTGGGGGAATTCAAGAATCTTGTGAACTTTTCAATCTACACAAACAAGTTGACAGGTCAAATTCCTCTGAATCTTGGCTTTTTTTTTCTGACTTCGATTTCATTGATGAATCTGAGAATTTCTTCACTATTACAATCCCACCTAATATGTGCAAAAAAGGGACCATGACAAAGCTTTTGCTGCTCCAAAACAACCTTACTGGAGGAATCCCTGAAACCTATGCAAATTGTTTGAGCTTAACTCGTTTAAGTGTCAGCAAGAAATTTGCTTTCTGGGGTTGTTCCTAAAGGTATATGGGGTCTACCTAATGTGGAAATGATTGATTTGGCAATGATTCAATTGGTAGGTCCTGTTACTTCTGATATTGGAAATGCCAATTCTTTAGCTCAATTGCTTCTTTCTGATGACCAGTTTTCTGGTGAATTGCCATCAGAAATTTCCAAGGCTACTGAACTGAATTCTCTTGATTCAAGTAACAATCAATTTTCTGGTGGCATTCCATCTTCATTTGGGGATTTAAAGGAGCTGAACAATTTGTATCTCCAAAACAAGAAGTTTTCGGGTTCGATACCGGATTCTTTAGGCTCTTGTGTCTCCCTTAATGTTGTTAATTTGGCTTATAATTCCTTCACAGGTAACATTCCAGTGTCTATTGGATCTTTACCGACTCTGACTTTTTTGAACTTGTCTAACAATCAACTCTCTGGACTAATTCCGGGGAGTTTGTCTTCCCTCAAGCTTAGCCTTCTTGATCTTTCGGATAATAAGCGGTTGAGCGGTCCAATACCCCAGTCTCTTTCGATTGAGGCCTATAATGGTAGTTTTGCTGGAAATGATGGCCTTTGTGGTCAGAATTTCAAGAACTTCGTCCCTGTTCGGCGGATTCTAGAGGTTCGAGGGAGCTCAGAAAGCTTCTAATTTGGTTTTTGGTGCTGGGAATTTTAGCCATTATTGTTTCACTTTCATGTTTCTTGTATCTAAGAAAGAAGGAGGGCTTAAAGGATAACAATCGCTCTTGGAAGGAAGATTCGTGGGATGTCAAATCGTTCCACGTTTTGAGCTTTACAGAAGATGAGATTCTCGATGGAATCAATCAGGACAATTTGATAGGAAAAGGTGGTTCAGGAAACGTGTACAAAATCACACTTGAAAATGGTAAAGAATTGGCAGTAAAGCATATTTGGAATTTGTATCTGGTGGTAGAAAAAAGGTAAAGAGTTGTACTCCTATGCTGGGAAAGCGTGGGGGAAAATCATCCGAATTCGATGCTCGTACATCGGAGGTTCAAACATTGAGTTCTATAAGACATGTTAATGTGGTGAAGTTGTACTGTAGCATAACTAGTGAGGATTCTAGCTTGTTGGTGTACGAATATATGCCGAATGGGAGCTTATGGGATCGATTGCATTTGTGTAAGAAGTTGGCTCATGATTGGAATACTAGGTATGAGATTGCTTTGGGTGCAGCAAAAGGAATGGAGTATCTGCATCATGGTTGTGATCGACCTGTCATTCATCGTGATGTTAAGTCGAGTAATATTTTGTTAGATGAGCTTCTGAAGCCAAGAATTGCTGATTTTGGACTAGCAAAGATTGTTCAGTCCAATACAACTAAAGATTCCAGTCATGTTATTGCAGGAACACATGGTTATATTGCCCCAGGTGAGTAAATTTTCGCCTTGTTTTCTTACAGATTAAGAACTGCTTTTTCTTGGCTTCAAACTGATTGTTTCCATCAATGCAGAATACGGTTACACTCGCAAAGTGAATGAAAGGAGTGGTCATGTCTACAGCTTTGGGGTTGTACTATTGGAGCTTGTAACGGGAAAAGGCCGATTGAGCCCGAGTTTGGGGAGAACAAGGATATAGTTAACTGGGTAAGCAGCAAGTTGAAGGGGCAAAGAATCTGTGCCAAGCATTGTGGACTCGGTTATCTTGGAAGGTTACAAGGAAGATGCTTTGAAAGTGTTGAAAATAGCCATCCTCTGCACAGCCAGACAACCCAATCAAAGGCCTTCCATGAGGACTGTGGTTAAAATGTTAGAAGATGCTGAACCCAGTAAACTAGTTGGGATTATCTTCAGTAAAAATGATGGTATCATGACTAAGGGAATTGAAGGAGAAGGTGAAGCTATAACTCGAGCCCCCAAGAAAATTGGGTTTAACTCAAACCCAAAACGACACACCAATATTCAAATTTGAAAAATTTTTATATGAAAATGATCCACAGCAAGTTTTGGACTAGCATTGAAGGTGAAAAACAAGGACCGTTTCGATATGAACATTGTATTATATTAACTAGAGTCCTTCACTATCGTATAGTAGTATTTAGCTAATTAAAGTTTGGAAAAACTTCCAAATGCTTGCTTTCTTTTCTTGTACAAATAGAATGTGTGATTAAGGGATTGAAGACAGCCCTCTTTTGAATTAAAACACACTTGGTTCAAAATGCAAATGCCTAACGGTTAAACAGCCTTTTTTTTTTTTAATAAAATTTGGGAGAAATGCTAACAGCGTTGATATTAATCAGGATCACAAACCATGATTTACTTAAAAAGAAAAAAAAATTGAAAGAATGAATTACATACACTTATGCATAATTAGTAAGGGTGTTCATCGGCTGGTTTTTCAATAATTCAGTTCAATTTTTTTGGTATAAAAATCAAAATCAAAATCAAAACCAAATTCAAATTAAACTTTTCTTTGATTGTTTGGTTAACTAAACTTTTTTTCGATTTATCCAATTAACTGAAGTTCACTAGTTAATTTAAAAATTAAGTATAAAATTAATACAAAACTATTTATCAAATTAATAAACAAAAACCTAAAACTACTAAAACTAAGACTAGAAACTAAAAAAAATAATAAAGAAAAATAATATTCAAGTGTTGAATATATGAATAGAAAATGCAATTGGGTAATTTGGGTTACTTGTGTACTAAAAAACTAAAAAATCAGTTATTCGTTTATTGATTTTTATTAATCAAATCCAAGTCATATAATCAATCTTTTTTATTTGATTTATCCAAATATCGATTAGTTGAAAATAAAATATTAAACTAATTTGATTCAACCGTTTTGTTCAATTAAATCAAACTATGAACCCCTTAATCATTGAAATGGAAGCCCTTGGACCACCGTTATTTGACATGCGCAAAAAATCAAAATGCCTATAGAATAAAATAAGATCTCCAATTAATGATTAAAAAGCAACATAAGAAATTAAGCAGATTGTGATTTTTATGAAAGTTTAGAAGAATGAGCAGGGAGAGTACCCTTATAGTCAGCATTTTTGGCAAGTCTTAAAAGTGCCGTTTTGGGAACGGAACCATGATAACTAATTATGGGTTAATTCTAAATGAAAAAGTTTGGTAATTAAAGCACGTTAGACAAAACAAATTAACTTTGTCATTTAAGGAGGCTAACCAAATTCTGTTTAATCTTCAATTTAACAAAACACATTATGGTATTCTAAAACAATTCAATTGATTAACAATATTTTCAAGTTAGGCATTATTTTTCACTTTATAAGAAAAAAAAATTTTACGCTCAGAGTTCTGTCGACTTTGAATTTATAAGAGAGTAAAAATTGGAAAATGGATAATATTTTAATTTATTTGTCCAAAAGCATATAAGAGTGTTAGAAGAATGTTTGATAAATTAAAAAGTGAGAAATTCTTCTAACAGTGGCATATAAAAATGATTTTGGATCATCTCAACTCAATGTGGATTAAACCACGTGTTTAAACTCAAAGAAAAAATAAATCAATCTAGTGATCAACTCCTATTTGGATGATATATATATATATCTATATATATATATATATATATATATATATATATATATATAACTTTCTTAACATATAGTATAACATACAAGTTTTGTTAAATTTAAAAATCATATGAGAAATGAAATCTTATGGAATGAAAGTACTTACATGTTAGTATGTTACCCAAAAAAACATAATACTTAAATATTGCATATCAATATATAATAATCATTTGTTTATGTTTTGTAGTTCAATTTTATGAATATAAATCTCAATTGCTAATTTTGAGGGAAGCATTTTGAAAAACTTGAGAGTTCATAATCTTGAAATACAAAATTTTATTAATTAGATTAAGCATCTTTAATATATTTATATGACAAAAAATTATACTATACCAACGAGCAGTGTTTTTAAATGTTTAACTACAAAAATAAGCATGAAATAGACTTGACTATTTCTTCCATGAAAGTTAAAAAATAATTAACAATATCTAAGTTTGTATCTTCCTTAATTATTATTTTCACGATTATTGAGATTTTGAAATATCTTTTATTATTCATGGAAGTACGATATATTTTGAAGTGAGTATGGACAACAGCCCTTTTAGTTTAAAAATTTTCATAGAATATCTTTAAGGATTTTGAAATTTTAGTTTTATCCTACTATTGGACCCTTTGAATGTTGTTAAAATCAATTTGTTCCTCATATTGGCCCTAAATAAGTAAAATATATACAATTCACATACTCAAAATGAATTAAGTAAAATTGAAAAATATATATCTTATGAAGCTTAATACATACATATAATTTGCATTCAAAATTTATTTTTCAAGTATTATAACAATTCATATTGCAAAAGTTGTATAATGTACATTTATAATTTTCTATTTTCCTATTATATTTATTGTTTTTTAGTTTTGGAAAACCGTCATAATATTTTCTACAATTGTCTATGAAATTATTATATTATATAAAAATTGTTGCCTACATAATATCTTTTTATATCACGCTTACCAAAGTAGTTGCACCTATAATCTCTAAACCCTTTGACACTTCACCCGAATGTTAATAATATAAAGGGTTAAAAGCAAGATGGCCCCCCCAACTATTACTTTAGTTGCAAAATACCCCTTAAACAATTTTAATAGGCATTTTGCACCCTTGATATGTGGTCATTAATCTAAAATATCATTTTTGCTGAAAATTGACCATTGTACCCCCAATACATTAGTCAAGTGAAATGTCATTTTCTTTTTTCCTTTATTTATTTTCTCTCTCTTGTTTTTCATTTTATTTTTTCTAATCTTTTTTCTCATTGTTAAAAAATTATATTACTTCTTATTTTTATTAATTATAACATCTAATTTAACATGCATCTTCTGATTTAATTTTTAAATTGAAATATATTATAATAAACCAACTACAAAATAATTTTACTACTAATTGACTAAGAAGGGTCTATACAATCTCCAGACTACTAAATAATTTTACAACTTTAATTTTGGTCATGCATCAATTCTAATTTTTATGTGTCAAGATAATTTAATTTATAAAATGAAAATATACTTTATATTACAAGCAATATTTTTTTATTTCAATGTACATCATTTGTGTATTTATTAATGATATACTATTACAAACAAACCAACTACAAAAAAATAAAGTATCGAGAAAATTTGTTTTTTTAAAAAAATTACTCTTAACATAAACATAAATTATAGAGTGAGAATTCACGTAAAATTTTTTACTTTTGGCATAACAATAATAAAGCATAATAAAATATTATAACTTGTTAATATAAAGTACAATAAATTTAGCCAAAATATGTCGAATGACTCTACATGCACAATTTTTATTTGTATTCTTAGAATAAATTCTTTAAATTTTTTAGGCTATCTTTTTTTGTACATTTTTATTCGTTAATTTTAGTATTAATAATTCATTGCAAATTCTGTATTATAATAAAATATACTTTATTTTATTATAATATATTTTAATTTAAAAATTAAATCATAAGATGCATGTAAAATTAGATGTTATAATTAATAAAATATTAGAAGTAATATAATTTTTTAACAATAAAAAAGGATTAGAAAAAATAAAATGAAAAATAAGAGAGAGAAAATAAATAAAGGAAAAAAGAAAATGACATTCACTTAACTAATGTATTGGGGGTATAATGGTCAATTTTCAGCAAAAATGATATTTTAAATAGTTGACCATATGTCAAGGGTGCAAAATGCCTATTAAAATTGTTTAAGGGTATTTTGCAACTAAGGTAATAGTTGGAGGGGGCATTTTGCTTTTAACCCTAATATAAAGTATAAACATAGTTAATGATTTTGACTCTCCATATTACTTTTTCATAAATTAAAATAATTTAAATATCCATCTAAAGCTTACTTTACAAGATTACCCTTCTATTTTTAAATTCTTTCACTTGTGTATTTGGTAAAATTTTTTAAGTATTTTATGAATAATACTAATATTACATAAACTACGACTCATGAGATTTACTTAGGTATTAATTAGTAAAGCAATCAATTTGTTGCATGTTTAGTTAATTTTTGGATAAGTTATGGTACTTATAAAAATTTTAGAACTAATGGAAATAAAATATTCGAAAAAAGCCTATTTTACTATTTTTAAAAAATAGTTCTTAAGCTTTTCAATTATTTTTCTAAAAATTACAAATTTTCACGAATAAAATGCCAAAAAAGTAAATTAAAAACATAATTAATTTGCTTCCATGACGTATTAGGCTTCTAATAGTTTAGGCACTTAATTGGTTTGGGAGTCTAAGTTGACGACGTTTAAGACATTTTGATTATCAAAAAGTAATGATGGAGTGCCTAAAACTAATTGTGGAATGTCAAAATTATTTATCTAAACAAATACTACAAATAATACACTCTAGTTGACTTTTTTAATTAAATAAAAATACATAATATCCTTGCTTTTAATTGAATTTAAAATCATCTCATATCTCCTATATTATAAACGAAATGAAATATAAGGCATGTTTATATATTCATATAATTAAAAAAAAATGTCCTTAATAAATTTAGGAGTGCCATATTGTAGCTTTCTATATGATAACAATGTAGCTATTTCATTGAATACATGAAATTATTTGACAACTTATTTTGCTCTATCTTATGTGGGAATATATTATGTTAATCAGTTAAATAATCTAATTCTTTCTGAATCATCATGTATTATATAAATTCAAGAGACTCAACTCTAAAGTGAACTAATAAATTTTTCTTGGAATTTGGTGTTATATTTCCTAATCTATTAACTTTTAAAACTCAACAAATACATACAAATTGCATGAAAATTATATGATTTGTATCCAGCTTTTTAATTGCCAGATCGCTGAAATTTTTGTACATTTTTTGTTACAATTTTCTAATATCAATTGAACTTTTTATTTTTTGGTTAATATTCTTTTCTTGAAATTTCAAACTTAATTAGTTTAAAGTATGCGACTCCCTGTTCATTGATTGAAAAGAATTATTAGTATGATAAATTTTCTTAGGTGTGACTGTGAGATATATGAGTATAATAATGTAATTATTATTATTCTAATTGAATTTTACAAAACAAATGCTACAATATAAATCTTCTAGTACTAATATTTATTGTTAGAGTTCAACTTATCTTTTAGGAATCATGCCAAGTTTTGATAATATACAATTTTACAATATTGCTTTAACTCACCCTAGCCACAAATAAGGTTATATGTATGAATTATGATGACTATTAAGAAAATATAATCTCTCTCCACCTTCTATCTTGTATTATATTTATTTATTTTTTGTTTTTTTAACTTTCGAGACACGTCTTTATATTTGTGAATTAGTAGGTACTTCATCTCATTAAATTTTTTTTCTTTTTATTTTATGTATACATTTTATTTTAAATTAATTAAAGTTCTACATATTTGAGTCCGTTTTGTTTTTCCAATATTTCCACACCAATTAAAATGCAGCCTCTTAAAAACATTCATCAACCAATATTTTGATATAATAGTATATTTTAATTCACCATAAATATATATCTAATAAAATTATACCTTGTAAGAGTGTTGTACAATAAAAATTTAGTTTATTTTAATTCTAACATGAATTAATTAATTATTTCAAACATATACAACAATGTTGTAAGATATACATGATGTGATAAAATGCCATTTGTTAGTAAAGAAAATATTTAAAAATTTCCTAATATTCACATCTATTTCAAAATGCCAATGATATATATAGTTGAATTGTAAAAATTATTCTCCAATTCATCTTTTTTCCTATTGTATATTGTCTAAAAGGCATTTCTTTCCTATTCTAGAAGGAAATTTACTTTAATCAAATTTAGTATCTACTATTAAATCTTGAATTTGTTTTATTTCCTATATTATTCTTTTAGGAGTATTCATCAACTAAATTTTATTTCCTATTTGTTTAATGTTGAAAAACTATCATATGAAATTTCCTTTTTGTTCTCTTTTTACATCTAGATGTGTATAAGACTATTTTAGAAGAAAATTTACTTAAAATAATTTAGTTCTTAATATAAATCTCAAAATTGGTATTATTTCACTCTTTTATTCTTTTTGAAAATTTTATATAAGTAGCATCAGTAATAATAAAACAAACATTCAAGTTTTAATAACATAGTCATTAAATTTTGTATTGAGGATAATTTAAAAATATATATATATAAATTTCTACATTAAACTCACACATTTAGTATAGTATAGAGATAGATGGATATAGAAATTGCAGCTCTAATTCTTGAGGTTGACCAGATTTTGAAGTTAAGTATGCTTCACCGACTTCAAGAGATGTTATTTCTTGTGTACAGGCCCAAGAAAATCCAAAACATTTTTAAATTGGCCCAACAAGATTAACATGGGCTTAAAATAGTTAATATACACTACTCGACAACTAACTACTTACTCGAATTAGATACAGTACAAGGCATGGCCCAATTACTTAGGGCAAAAAAAAAAAAAAAAAAAAAAAAAAAATGTACTATAACAAAGGAAAAGAGAAATATAGGTATTTATGAGAATTTTACAGCTTTTTTTAGTAATTATTCCCTTAATTTTAAAAATTTATATAGTATAAGTTCTTAATGCACATAGTGTTGTACTGTACAAGTATCTAAAGTACAAGGAAATGGTTCTCGGACTGTCGAATTTTCCATATATATATATAAACTTTATTATAGGAAGGTCCTACCAAGTATCATGTCGAGTGATATCCTCAAACCAATGAAATTCTAACATTTTTAAGTAGTGGCTCACCAATTCATTTTATTTTTAACCCCACAACATTAAATAGTAAAATCGCATTGGTTTGAAGATACCATTTAACATAACACCTGGTAAGATCTTCTCATAACAAAATTTCTATATATATATTACATAAACAACATGTTATGGTAACATTGACGTCCATATGGACTGTCAAATATTACGCTACATTTTTTTTTTTGTAAGCGATTGCATCACCTTTGAAGTAAGAAGGTTTATACAAACAGGTTAACTAGCAGTGGCCCAAGTCGATAATACAGATATCTTATATATATTAGTGATTTGACACACTATTATGTGTGTCATTTAAAAAAATTATAAATATAATTTTAATTAAATAATTGAATATTGTTAACTTAGAAATTTTTTTGTAATAAATTTATTAAGAGATAATTTTTTGTAAGTAATTAAAGAATTGAATAGTTTTAAACTTATTTTTTCCTTTTTTTTTTAATTACTCGATGATAGTTATTTTTTTTTTTACTTGATGTGATTATTTTTTAAAATTTAAAATTAACTAATTAAGAATCCAAAGAGAGAGACCACCATATCACATATGGCTCTTCCTTTGGATTCCTAATTAGTTAATTTAAAATTTCAAAAAATAACTACTATCTAGTAAAATAAAAAAAAGAAATAACTACCATCAAGTAATTAAAAAAAAGTTTAATTAGATATTACCCAACTATTTAATTACTTATAAAAAATTATATCTTACATTTATTTAAAAAATCTTTCTAATTTAAAATACTGAATTATTTAATTAATATTATATTTATAATTTTTCTTTTAAATAACACACATAGATTGTGTCAAACATTATTACTAATTTTTATAAGTCTTGGGGTGGGCAACTTGTAAATATCCAAAAGTAAATGTTACTGACACAAAAGAAGGTGTTGTGCATAAAATTACAAAAGGCCCTAACAACTAAAACTGAAAATCTTCCGTACAATTCTTGAAGAAATTCCAATACAGACAACTAAAACTGAAAACCTTCCGTATAATTCTTGAAGAGTTTTCAATCCAATTTTTTTTTTTTTTTTTTTGTAAAAAAACAAGTTTGTACGGAGGGTTATAGATCGGCCTACTAAACGAAGACAATGACAATTAAATTTTAAATACTTAAATTTTTTAAAAATTTGATAATCTTATTTACCATCTGATTTAAATTGCTGTTTATTTATCATACAAACCAAACCCCGGTTCTTTAAATTAATCTGGCTCCAAGCACAAGAACCATTCCCCAAATTAACGAACAAAAGCTCGCTCATGAGAGACATCCTCCGAACAATATTTGATAAAGCTCTTCCGCCGCTGAAACAAAAATTTCAAGCAATTAATATTCTATTAAGAAATTCAAGAATAAAATTAATGATTAAAGTTATATATCAAACGGGCCATAAAACCTTTTTTCTCACTTCTTATTTTGTCAAAATTCATTTTCAATAGAATTATAATTTTTAATGGAGGAATTTTAAAATAAAATAAAAAATAAAATAGAAGATTCTTAGCGGATTTCGTCACGAAAATAAAGAATTCCATAATCGCACGCCATCAGCTATTGCTCCGAGCAGAATTGCAAAGTTCTGCGGACGTCCCTGTCCATATCCCCTCGTCGTATTAGATTGGCCGAGGACCGGAATAATTTATATTCCTGAGGGTTCCGAAAGTTCCTTCCGCATCATTTCTCAAAACATCGTAGACAACATTTTCACGTGCGGGTGCCACTGCAAAAAGTTGGTTTAAAGATATGTTAACTTCTCCAACATATTTATTTTTTAACAACGATCTTTTGCAGCACAATTTGATGAGAAGCATATCTCCATTATCCACTTGATGGAGTGTTTCCTCGGGGATAAAGTATTGAATATGGCAATTCCAACGAGGGTTGGTCTTATTTCTCTTGTCCACTGGAGTTTTCCATTTGGTTTCCGATGAGTTTTTACGCATCGAAACCTTTGCATAAACCTTCATTTCCCCGAAATTTCGGACGTCATGGAGATTGCTGGCGGAAATTAGTGTGACTTGGAAACTCCTATATTCTCCCATTGTGGATGATAATATAATTTTTGGGAGGGATCAAATGTTAATAATGTAGTAGTAAAATAAAATCTTCTTGTTACTAGTACCATACTTGGTTTAAATTCTGGCTGGCAGCAAAAACTACAATGTATAAATAGGAGAATGGATGTGAAAATTTTCAATACAAAACAAAACAATTTGAATTTGGACAAGTGGTACCACTGGATCAGTAGTATTGGGCTGTGTTACACGGTGTATGTGACATGTTATTGGATCTCAATTTGGACTTTGCGAGGACGTAAAGTCTAGCCTATATACAAGGAGGGGTAATTATGACACCTCATCCTACATCTATTATGGGAGGGGATATTGTATTTTTATAATACTTTAGATTCTGAACTACTAACAACTTGATTTAAATATTTTGTGCCGGTAGTTTCTGCTCAAAATTTATTGGGCTAGCCAAGGGCTCGAAGTGTTACAATTGATATCAGAGCGAATCTCGTGTGGTCTTTTCATGGGGTGAGACTGGACCAATGGTGTTGGGTCGCGCTGTGAAGTGTATGTAACATGTTATTGATATTATTGGGCCCCTGTTGGGTAGAATATTGATTAGGTTTTTAAAAATAATGAACAAGTAATAAAAATCTTAATTATCCTAATCAACTCCCACACACTCGCAAGTATACAATGTGAGTTTATATATAGCATTAGGAAAGATCGTTTCCACAAGGACTATTGGAACCATTATTAGGTTCACAAGCCTATTTAGTAGTTAGACGAAATAATCAGGGGTTTTTTTAACTAAACTTAAACTAAAATTACAATAATCACAAAAAATCAAAATAAAGGCAAGGATGTAAAATTCTAACATATGAAAAGGAATTAAATATAATCGGCTAAAAACCCAAATTTAATCTATCATATTTGCAAGAATTTAATCAAGAATAAGAATTTAAATTAATCTACTTTATAAAAATAATTAAAAACGATCCAATAAAACCCTAACTACTAAACTATGGAAGCAATTAAGAATTTAAAAGCAATAAAACAAGAACAATAATTAAATAAGAAGAAAGCAATAAGAACAAAAATTAAATGCATAAAAATAAATCAAACTCTGTAATTGCAACAAAAACAAATGTTGATGATCGCTGAATCTTAAATTCTTGACATGAGAATGAAATTCTAGCTCGAACAATTGAGAAAATCTACCCTATGACTAAATTATCGATCTAACAATGAAAAACTAAAAAAACTAAGAATGGCTGATGATTATGATGATTTCTTCCCCTTCTCTTGGTGTATTAATAGATATTTTTAGGGTTTTGGTTGGCTCTGAAATGATAAGCACACAATTTCCCATGCAAACGGGCCCATGGGATGACTTTTCTTGCAAAATAAGCAACTTTATAAGACCTATCCGTCAATCGGCGCCTGGGCGCTGCACTTTTGCCATGCCTGAACGTGCTTGGCAAAACCAAAAAATGGAGTTTTTGGAGCCAGCACCTAGGCGCTGCAATTCTATCTCGCCTAGGCGCTAGGGGCAGAAATAACTTCATTTTCCTTATCAATTTTGACCATGATGCAGGCTGAATTTGAAAAAAATCAAAACATGAAAGTTGTAGCTCTATGTCTTAGTTTCCAAAATATCTTGAATCAACTCAATTGGAGGTCGGAAAAGAAAGTTTTGCTCAATCTACTAGTGTCAGATCACTCCTCACCGATGTATGTAACTTTCAATTTTGCAATTCTTCTCCACTTTTGCGATCAATTTGGACTCTTTCTTCACTCAAACCCTACAAAACTCAAAATAAACCATTTTAGCGCATAATTACTCAATTCTTCGCTCAAATTACATTAAAATAGAGAAAAACAACACATAAAATATGCGACATTTACAAGCTTATCAGTCCCAACTTGGGCATTTCGAGAACGCAAAGCCTAAAGAAGGCGTGATTGTGATGCCTCATCTCACATCGATTGTGGGAGGGGATATTGTATTGTTTGTAACACTTTAAGTTATGAGCTACTAATAACTTGGTTTAAACATTTTTGTTTATTCCATCCACGAGTCATCCCTGGATTGCTAATACCATATCTCCATAGTTTTATTTTATCGCTTGCACAAGTGATTAATTTAGTTAGTTGGGATAACAATCCCATATTAAAAAAACCAACCAAAAATGTAAACGTCATGCCTTATTTACACAATTCGCATTTAAGATCCAAAGCATCACAATCACGTTGGGGCCTGTCTCTTAACACATTAGATGTGTTGAATATACACATCTAAAGGAATATAAGATAACTTCAATTCCTTTCTTGGGCCTAATATTTCTAATTCTGATTCTCCTCATATGCCAATCCAGGTCGAGGTGAGATCTTAGATGGGTTAACTTAAGAAAACGGTCTTGAATAAAAAAATGTAGAACAGAATTAGTCCTTTTCTTCTCTACCATGGTAGACCTCTGCAATCACCACCTCTGCTTCGTCTTCACTCCCAGCGTTTTTCTGCAATTCAAATCATCCTAACACAAATCTCTGAGACTCAGAAATCTAGACAGGTGCCAAAGCACCCTTACTTGGTCTGGAGGGTCCTCTCTCCTTCCAGCTGTTAATAGTGCCCAGTTGGGCCTCTCCTTGTATCCCCTTATAGGATAGGTTAGGTTAGCGTATTTTTTCTTTGACAAAAAAAATAAAAAAAAATAAAAAAAATCTCCCAGACTCAAAAATGGTCTCATTTGATCTAAGGTTCCAATTCATATCGAACTAGCGAATCTAGAGTTCCGAAACCTTTTAGTTTGTTCACAGGAACTTTCGGTAAATCAGTCATAACTAAAGAGTTTATTCAGTAGTGGAAGTTTGCTTGGAGTATATGCATTAATAAATTAGCAAATTGAAAAAAAAAAATCTGTACTTTTTTTTTTTATATATATATATATTTACCATCCTTCCATTCTCTCTATCAATTCTACATTATTTGTTTTAATTTTCAAGTCCTGTATAATTTCTTGGCGCAATTTTTTTTTACTTTATTCTTGTTGTTTTTTTTTTTTTTTTTTGGGTTGTTTTTTTTTTTTTTTTTTTGTTTTAAATTGTGGGTTATGTTTGTTTAAAGATTTAAGGGGAAGTTTGTTCAAGCGGCTTGTGTATCTTGATGTGAATATTTTATGAGGACAAGATATGATCTTTTTCTGTAATTTGTTGAAATTTCTATGGGGAAGTTGTATTTTTTGTTTATAAACTTTAGAAAGGTAGGTAAACACTAGATTTTCGTTTTAGTCAATTAATGGAAGTGACCAGCATGGCAATTATGGTGAAGGCTCTCTTTTTGGAATTTGGTAGTATTAGAAAATTCATAACAAGAAATGCAAAAACTTTGGCAGAGTCTCACTATTTTATTCATCATAACTTCTTGTTCACCAAATCAGGATCCTTGAAGATTCAGTTGAAGTTGATTCCACAAGATTCCCAAAAATGGTTATTGGTTTCTAGTGTTTTATGTTCTTAGTTTTCCATGCTTGTTGATTTTGTGAGATCTACTTTGTTTTGTAATATTTGAGATTGATTAAACAATTGGAATGTAAATAATGAATAGTTATTATTTAGAGAAACTATTTATATACAATAATATTCCAAAATAAATATTAAACATTGAAAATTCATTTTGTTTAAAGTATGTTAAAATTTTGGACTACATTTAAGTTTTTGGCAGTAAGTAATAGGGGTGTTTAAAGAAACCCGATAAAATGAAAAATCGGTCAATTGGTCTATTCTGAACCGTAAAGTAAGGGTAATTGAACCAGTTATTTATATCAGTTCGGATAATGGTTCGAATATCTAAGGGACCGATTTGGGTAGCGGTTCACATTTTTTTGAACTGGCAGTTATCCAAATATCAATCCATATGTAGGGGTATCTATGTAATTTTACAAAATAGGTATAATGTCAAAGAACTTTTATATAATTTTACAATAATTTCTCGGCTGTATTTCTATATACAAGGACATGTTTGTGTGATTAATAGTTGAAATTTTTTCTTTAATTGTAAAATTGATGAAGAAAATAAGTACAAAATTGCAAGTTCGGTACTCGCAGCTTCGAACTAATTCTAACAGGTAACCGGTTGGTCGGTTACCCTATTAACATGGACTGGAAACAGTTCAACTTTTTTGAACCAATTTAACTGGTTCGGATATTTCTATGGTTATATGGACTAGGTAATTAGTTCATGAACACTCCCAGTAAATGACTATGGGTGATGTAATGTTCAATAGTCCATTGGGTTATATAGCGTGTAGTTCCAAAGTTTTCTTTCATAGGTTCGCTAGGTTTGACCTATTTTTTTAATCATTTTTGGGTATTATATACACTCGGATCTTAGCCATGACCAGTTTTTGATTCACCTATATGTGATTATGTTACCGTTTGAATTGATCTGTTTGGTCCGAGTTGCAAAACATTAGAATTTGATGTCCGATCAAAGACATTTTGAATTCATAGTCATTAATTAGCCACTATTTTAAACAATTGATAGATATAGTTTGGTCTTTCTCATCATTTGACAATCCGAATATCATAATATATCATAACCTTTTAGTCTAGCGTACTGTGTTGTATTTTATTTTAATTTTTAATTTTAAAAGGCTAACGTTCATTCTCATTATTAATTTATGTGATTAAATAAACATGGACGTTCAAATAATTAGCTAGTTAAATTGTTCGATTTCGTTATTAAAAAACTCTAAAGTATATGATCAATTGAAAAAAAGCTCAATATCGCTTAATTTGGGAATTGAGAAAAAATGAACTGTAAAGAATTTGGAGGATGTAAATAACGAATAGTGTAAATAATGAGTAAAACAAAGCATGAATAGTGTGAAATATTATTTGGTAAAGTTATTTGCTGAACAAATAGCCTTTATCATTGCATACAATTGACCAAATAATATTTGGCAAATAATGCCTATTATTTGTAATCTAAACGGAGTGAGTTCAAGTTTGTGTTTATGTATGAGAGAGAATGAATATAATGTATGCAAATGTGTATTTATGTGTGAGAGAGAGTGAACACACTGTATGCAAGTGTGTAGTTGTGAGTACGTTTGTTTATGTGAAAGAGTGTATGAAAGTGAAAAGAAAATTTGGGTGAAGTTTGCTATTCTTTTCACTTAAAATTCAGCAAATTATGTGATTGACTTTTCATTTAAAATTTTATATAGAATTTAAGTGATACTTAATATATTAAGAAGTAGAAGAATTTTGTTACTAAACACATTTAATATAAAAAGCATTTGATGAATTAAGTTTAAACATTTAATGGGTTATCAAAACACTCATCTATCCAACTGGGAAAAGTCAAGATTGCAGTGAGTGATGATTTGAAGAATACATCAACGTTAAAGTAATTGAGATAATTAATTCTACATTATATTTTACTGTGGTTTCAACTTTCAAGCTATATGTACAACCTGTTAGAAAGTAAATCATGCAATATATAGTGGGATTTAAAATTTTTACTTCCTATCACGGATAACCTTAAATAATTTACGCGTAGTAAAAAAGAAGTATAGAGATTATATCTTAAAACTGCGGTCAAGTCTATAATCTGTTAGAGACATCGATCCACAAGCTGCATAAATGTCCGGCCTCTAATGATATTCACACAAATAATTATTTCGGGATCCTCACAAGAGTGATTTGTCCAAACCATAGACTGGTAGCTCCTTAATATTTTTCAAACATTTTTCTCTTTTCTTTTCCCCGTGAAACTATTCACTACTCTTAGACTTTTGGGGAGGGCTTGGGATTGTCTCATATATATATATATATATATATACACACACATATAATATTAACCCCAGGAACTTATATGTTATTACACATTGGCCCATGACATTTATGACTTATTATAATTAAGTTTCAAAAGTTAATTTATCTCATAAATTAACCCATAAGGGTCTCGTACTTATCATATAAACAATTTAATCCCAGAGTAATTATCTTAAATGGTGTGACCCTTTGGATTCCCATTCACGCTGGTAATAAGTATATATTATAATCCTAAACTAATTAGGATTAGATAAAATATATTCAAAAAATAATTTGGATTAGATAAATTAAACGACTTTAATTTATCATTAATTCACTAGTTAATTAATTTACACTTATGGATCTAGAGTGGCTTCTAGCAAAGCATCATGATCACCCAAGTATTGAGATATGTTAAGTGGTTTGACTTCACCTATTTGTGATTTAGTTACCGTATAATTATTATCCTTTCATCATACTGTATCCTAATTAGTTCAAGAGTACAAATACCAACTCTTATTGTACTAATCAATTTACTTCTTTCCAAATTATAACTCACTTGAAATAGAATTTAAGACACTCTTAATTCTATTTTCACTCTGTGCAAAGACTTCTGAATCGGATTTCAAGAAGTGACCGTATTGAGATATATATTCTCTCATTCTAAGGGGTTATCTTTTTATGATTCACCCTATATCTGAAATCTACAGTATATGCGACTCCTTAAAAGTAACAACTAATAGAGTCAGAGGATAGAAATCCACAATCAAAATAAACTCTTGATCTCAGGTCCAAGGATCATCACACTACTATCACAAAGAGATTAATTTACTGGCATTCGATGATAATCCGTGTGGAATACTCATAGCAAGCCAATCCGTTGTATTTATTCTCAATAAGCATCCATATACAACCATGTGCTAATCTACTCGTGTCAAACACTATAATTAGTAATATTTACGAATAAAATATAACTATTTAGAGAAACACATCATCATAACTATTTATGATTTTTCATACACACACATATATATGTATACATATATATATGTATAATAACACACACACACACACATATATATATATATGTATATCTATATATAGATGTATATATATTTGTAAATATATATCTACGTGTGTGTGTGTGTGTGTATATATATATATATGTATATATGTATACATATGTGTATATATCAAACACTATAATTACTAATATTTATGAATAAAATATAACTATTTAGAGAAACACATCATCATAATTATTTATGATTTTTCATACACACACACACACACATATATATATATATATATATATATACATATATTTTTTTTGTAGAATTTAGAATTTCATCTCTCTGTTGAGATGAAATTTTAAATTCTACAAAAACAATTACAGAAATTAAATACATATGTTTGTGTAGCACTTAGAGATGCTAGATTTAATAGATTTAATGATTCATTATTAGTTCTAATAGAATCTTCTTTATGTAATGGACCAATATATTTTGATAGTTTTCCAAATTTCTCAGTCTCTCTATCTTTACTTCATTTCTATCAATGATTTTCTCTGATCAAATGATAGCGCATAACACATGACAGATCGCTGATAAGACCTAGGTTCCTTTAATTTTGCAATAGCTTAACTGTTATCACAATTTATACACAAGAGTATAGGATCACTAGTAGAAGGAACCACTCCAAATTCGACCACAAACTTCTTGATCCAAATCGCTTCTTTTACTGCTTCTGAAGCTGCAATATATTCGGTTTTTGTATAAGAATTAGTCATGATATCTTGTTTAGGACTCTTCCAACTGATTGCACCACTATTAAGAGTAAATGAGTATCTAGATTGTGATTTACTATCATCCTTGTTAGATTGAAAGCTAGTATCTATGTATCCGCGAACTGTCAATTCTTGCCCACCATAAATCAAGAATAAATCTTTAGTCCTTCTTAAGTATTTAAGAATATTTTTGACTATTATCCAGTGGCCAGATCCCTATGTTAGATTGAAACATGCTCGTAACACTTAAAACATAGGAGACATCAAGTCTAGTATATAACACAACATACGTTATAAATCCTATAGCCGAAGAATGTGGGATCTTGTTCATGCTATCTCTTTCGACACTTGTCTTAGGATATATATCTTTAAAAGATACACACCATGCGAGACATTTGTAGATAACCCTTCTTTGATTGGTCCATGCTAAACCTCTTTAGCATCTTGTCTATGTGCGTTGATTGTGTAAGACCAAACCACCTCTTAGATCTATCTCTATAGCTCTTTATTCCCAAAATATAGGTTGCCACTCCTAAATCTGTCACGAGAAAATTCATGGACAACCATACCTTTACATTTTGAAGTATAGGTATGTCATTTCCTATCAACATTATGTCATCTACATAAAGTATCAGGAAAACAATGGCACTTCAGGAAAACAATGGCACTTCGACTAACTTATTCTTGTATACACAAGGTTCATCCTCATTTTTGATAAAATAAAACTCTTTGATTGCCTCATCAAAGCGGATGTTCCAACTCCAAGAATCTTGCTTTAGTCCATAAATAGACCTTTATAGTTTGTATACTTTATTGGGATCTGTGGATATAAACCCCTTAGGTTGTATCATATATACCTCTTCCTGCAAATTTCTATTAAGAAATGCATTTTTCTACATTCATTTGCTAAATATCATAATCAAAATATGCTCTGCTATAGCAAGTAAAATTCGAATGGAATTCGGTATTGCAACTGGTAAGAAGGTTTCATCAAAGTCAACTCCTTGTCTTTGTATATAACCCTTTGCTACCATTGCACCTATATGTAATCACATTACTATTCATGTCGTCTTTCTCTTAAAGATGTTTATAATCCTATAGGTTTAATCTCTACAGGTAGATTGACTAAGGTCCAAACCTTATTGTCATATATGGAATCCATCTCAAATTTCATGATTTGTAACCACTTCTGAGAGCCTTTATCAGATAGTGCTTTTTCATAAGATATAGATTCATCATTCTTAATGCAATACATCATTATGCTCACTTACAAGAAATTCATCTCTTTGAGGCACGATGTATCCTAGTAGTCCTACAAAAAAATGTGTATCATTAATTTCATTTTCTATCACATCATCATGTGATTGAATCTCTTGTTCCACTTGATGATCAATGCCAATTTGTTGTGTTTTTCGAACTTCTTCAAGATCTTTTTTGCTCCCACTTGTCTTTTCATGAATAAATTCTTTTTCTAGAAAAACGGCATGCTCTGATACAAACATATTTTGCTCAACGGGATTATAGAAGTAGTATCCATATGTCTCCTTTAAATACCCCATAGATAGGCATTTGTCTAACTTAGTTTCAATTTTGTTAGACACTATCATCTTCACATAAGCAGGCCATTCCCAAACTTTCAAATATGAAGGATTAGATTTCTTTCCAAACCATATTTCATATGGAATGGAATCAAAAACTTTTGATAGAACACAGTTTAGTAAATGGGAGGCAGCATTAAGAGTATAGGCCCAAAATGATTTGGGGAGGTATACAAGACTAATCATCGATTGAACCATATCTAATAGAGTTCGATTATATCTCTTAGATACACCATTTAGTTGTTGTGTATAAAGAGAAGTCCATTGAGGTAGAATCTCTTTCTCCTTAAGATAATCATGAAACTCTTGAACTGATTAGGTATTTTCATCTCGATCAGATCGAAATATTTTTAATACTTTTACCAAGTTATTTTTCAACTTCATTCCTAAATTTCTTGAAATTTTCAAAGGGTACAGACATATACTTCATCAATTATACAAAACTATATCTCAAATGGTCATCCGCAAAGGTGATGAAGTATGAAAAATTTGCTCTAGAATGGATTGAAATAGGACTACAAATATCAGTTTATATTAGCCCTAAATTTCATTAGATCTATCACCCTTACCAGTAAATGGTGATTTGGTCTTTTTACCAAGTAAACAATATTCACATATATCATATGGTTCGTAATCAAATAATCCCAAAAAGTTTTCTAAATTTTAATCAAATTAAAAAAAGAGAGTTTCTAAATATTAATAATTAATTTTAAACAACATTTGTCAAATTAATTGGTACTTTCAAAAACCTAATTTAAGAAAATCTTGTAAATGAAAATATAAATTAAGTGCCACTAAAAGTAATTTAACTCATTAATGAATTCACTTTAGTGACAAAATTCAAATTGTCACTAAAAATGACAAAAACAACAAATCAGGATTTGGAGATGTCATCAGCTGATGTCATTTGCTGCGTCATCTGATGTGATGTGATGTGATGTGTTCTCATGAGAAAAAAGTGGGATTATTATTGAATTGACACCATTGGCCTTATTGAATTATTGTTGTGTTCAATTAGCTATTTTTGTATGCCATCATTTCTTGTCTTAATGCCTTTTGCATTTTTCTTTTTAGGGCACGTGATTGTTTCAAATTTTATTTGTGAAATATACATGACTTTTTATTTCTTTAAATTTCACTTCATGATCCTACCTACGTCGTCTAAAATTGCATTGGCAGACGTGCAATTAATTTCAAAAGAAAAATAAAAAGAAAAGGGAGTTTCTATTGATCATTAGTTCATGATGTAAAAGTCTTGTGCCACTATACCAATCAAGTAGTGAAATCTTATATATGAATAATACTTTGTGTATCTAAAATTTTGTTGTTTGAAACTAATCTATAGAACAATAGATGGATTCCTTACTCTTAAATATGCAACATGACATACATAGATGATATTATTATTTTTAGAACCAAGAAATTCATAACACAGATCAAGTATCTATTCCGAACAAAAATTTTCATTATTTAGTACACCAGAATAATTTGTTTATTTATCAATTTTTCTTAGAAGTAAAATAAAATTCACAAGAAATTAAAGAAGTGAAATTTATATGTCAAATGCAATGAACAAGGTTGATGCAAATGATATTTTCCATCTTTATCTTCAAGTTAGAATTGACGTTAAATAGCTTCAAGGCACTGTATGACTTGATTCGGATAACCAAGACTAGAAAGAAAGGAACAAGTGAAGAAATTTCTTTTAAATCATGACAAAAATAGGATTAAATATATAATTACATATATAATACTCTGTTTTTGTTAAATTTTTGGTAATGTGATTCGGACAAATTATCTATCGAGTCGTGAAAAATAGTTCTGCACATGTTTGGCCTTGGAATTGGGGTGGAACTTGATGACGCTCTTACTCACCTTTTCGCTTTGTTAACTGTATTACATCCATCCTCTCTCCCCCCTCCCGGCAGGTGGCTTCACATGCAGTAATAAATTCTCCATTCATCGTATTTATCTTTTTGTTTTCATAATTTATTTAATTTTAATACTAAAATTTTCAACGAAAAGTGAAGTTTATGACAAATATTATTACACGAAAAATTGACTTATTTAAAAAGTTTTAAAGAACATCTAGATCAATTTCGAGTTTTAAAAGCTGGACATATTTATATAACCAAAGGATATCAATTGTATTTTAAATATTACTTTGGGTTAATTGTTATATGCACCCCTAAATTATTATTGTGTTGCACTTTGCACTTTAAATTATTAATTTTAGTACTTTAGTACCTCACACTATCAATTTTTATCACATTACTCAAATTGGTTGGTTGAAAATTAGTGTATGTTATAGCTATTTCTAGCTGAAAAGATTTTATAATATCTCTCATTTATATTTAATTACTGAAATACTCTTATTCATGTATTAATATTAAAGTCTTTTATTTTTTTTTTTTAAAAAAAGCTATCAAAATTCATTAATTTTGAACTAATTTTTGTAAAATGCTAAAAATTAATAGTATAAAGTACGAAAGTACTAAAGTACTAAAATTGATAATTTAAGGTACAAAATGCAAAATAGTGATAGTTCAGGAGTGCATATTACAATTACTCTATTACTCTCAAAAAAATAAATTTGTATTTGGATATTGGTATTAATTTGGCCTTCAGGTGGGAAGCACGCTCCGTAGGAGAGCGTGAGGAGATTGGAATGGTACTTTTAAAGGATGAAAGTAATGACGAAAAATAACGCCCAGTTTGGTATCAAGAAACAAGTGAGGAAAAGAAAGTAATTCGTTTAGAAATGCTTTAGTGTGTTTGGTTAGGTGGGAAAATGTTAAGGAAAGTCATTTTTACCTAAAATTTCTTTCCTCACCAAAATGTAGGAGGAAAGCTTAGAAAGTGATAAAAAAGAGATCCACATGCGGACCCCAAACGGGTTGACATGCTAAACGGATCCTTTTAATAAAACCTTAAAACTAAAATTAACAAACGATCTCTGAAATAACGATCTCTGATAATATAATGTGCTCAGTATTTTTTAGTGTAACTTGGTCCATGAAATAACTCATGATTGATGAGGGACATAAATGTTACAACTTTTTTTGATGGATATCAATAAAGTTGATTGACATGGCTCATCAATGCTTTCTACAATTAAAGAGTTTTTTTTGTTCGAGATATTTTGCATATGATCTTATTGTAGTTTAATATTATGGTATTAAAGTAATTTAATGTATATAATAGAAAGTGTGTTGATACAAATATATGATTCTAATTAAATTTTCATTTGATATCTCTTTTTTTGGTCAAACTTCATTTAATATCTCCCATTTTATGAGTCAGTTCAAATAATACATTTTGATTGCAATCCAAAATAAAGTAACTAAAAGGTTACATCCAATCAGGTATTCAAGAAAACAATCAAATAAAAATATTTTATAAACTCATTTTAATAGATTAGAATATTTAATTTGTTAATTTTCAAAATAAAAAAGAATAAAAGAAAGATACATTCCATTTTTATTTATTTTTCAAAATCCATGAACCAAACACAATAATTACTTTCTTAGAAATTTTTTTCCTTTCTTTACTACTTTCCACCGGTAACCAAACTTGGTAGGGAATTTAGCATTTCTAAGGAATTTAATTTCTTTTTCCTTTCCCCTCCTCTTCTCGGTGAATTCCTGGAACCAAACGGGCCCTTGCAGAAAAAAAAAAGTGCATATACAAAAAAAGAAAAGAGAAGTAAAAAAAGAAAATTTTACATTAAGAACATGTTATGGTAACGTTGACATCCATATGGAATGTCAAATATTATCCTATTTTTATAAGAAGCAAATGCATCTCCATTAAAAACAACAAGGTTTTTACATACACTAATGGATTAGCTGTAGTCCAAGCTGATAGAATACAGACATTTTCCTACGTCTTGGTATGGGCAACTCATAAATATCTACAAGTACATGTAGCTGAACAAAAGAAGGTCTAACAACTGAAGCTGAAAACCTTCCGTACAATTTTCGAAGAAATTCTAATACAAACACTAAAATTGAAAACCTTGCGTATAATTCTTGAAGAGTTTCATTCAAAACATATTTTTTTTTTTTTTTTTTGTAAAAAAAAAGTTTATACGGAAGGTTACAGATTGACCCACTAAACGAAGACAACGACAATCAAACTTTAAATAATTAATTTTTTTGATAATTTAACAACCTTACTTAAAAAAAAAGTTTATACGGAAGGTTACAGATTGACCCACTAAACGAAGACAACGACAATCAAACTTTAAATAATTAAATTTTTTTGATAATTTAACAACCTTACTTACCATGTAATTTATTTATCATACAAATCAAACCCAGGTTGGTACAAACAAACCCCTGAAACGTCTTTAAATTAATCTAGCTCCAAGCACAAGTGAGAACCATTCCCCAAATTAACGAACAAAACCTATTTCATGAGTTCTCATCCTCCGAACACCGCTTGATAAAGCTCTTGCGCGTCTGAAACAAAAATTTCAAGCAATTAGTGGCTTCTCTTTTTGAAATTAAAAAAAAAAAAAAAAAACAATTTATGATTAAAGTTATGTATCAAACGGATTCTATGTCACAAAATCTTTTATTTCACTTCTTATTTCACAAATTAATGAACTGTCAAAATTCATTTTCAATATAGTATAATTTTTAATAGAAGAATCTTATAATAATATAGGAAATAAGATTGAAGATTTTTAGCGAATTTTGACTTGGAAATAAAGAATTCCATATTTGCACGCCATCAGCTATTGCTCCGAGCACAATTACAAAGTTCTGCGGACGTCCCAGTCCATATCCCCTCGTCGTATTAGACTGGCCGGGGCCCGGAGGATCCCTCGGCGTATTGGATTGACTGTGGACCGGAACATTTATATTCCTCGGGAGCTCCCCAGCAATAAACGGTAAGATAAATTGAGAGTTCCGTAAGTTCCTTCCGCATCATTTCTCAAAACATCGTAGACAACATTTTCACGTGCGGGTTCCCCCGCAAAAAGTCGGTTTAAAGGTATGCTAACTTCTCCAACATATTTATTTGGTAAAGTAAGATCTTTTGCACCACAATTTGATGAGAAGCATATCTCCATTGCCCACTTGACGGAGTGTTTCCTCGGGGATTATGTATTGAATCTGGTAATTCCAACGAGGGTTGATCATATTTCTCCTGTCCACTGGAGTTTTCCATTTGGTTTTCGATGGGTTTCTACTCATCGAAACCTTTGCATAAACCTTCATTTTCCCGAATATTCGGACGTCAAGGAGATTACTGGCGGAAATTAGTGTGACTTGGAAACTCCTGTAGTCCCCCATTGTGGATGATAATATAATTTTGGCAGGGATCAAATGTTAATAATGTAGGAGTAAAATAAAATCTTGTTGTTACTAGTACTATACTTGGGTTTCTAACATGTATGTGACATGTTATTGGACCGCAATTTGAATTTTGTGAGGACGTAAAGTCTAAAGGAGGGGTAATTATGACACCCCATCCTACATCGATTATGACAGAGGATATTGTATTTTTATGACACTTTAGATTCTGAACTACTAACAACTTAGTTTAAATATTTTGTGCCCATAGTTTCAGCTCAAAATTTATTGGGCTAGCCAAGGTTCGAAGTGTTACAATTGATATTAGAGTGAATCTCGTGCGATCTTTTCATGGGGTATTGATTAGGTTTTTTAAAATAATGAGCAAGTAATAAAAACCTTAATTATCCTAATCAACTCCCACACACTCGCAAGTGTATAAGGTGAGTTTGTATATAGTATGAGTAATACTAGATCGTTCCCACAAGGATTATTAGAACAATTTTTAGGTTCAAAAGCCTATTTAGTAGTTAGACGAAATAATCAAGGGTTTTTGACTAAACTTAAACTAAAATTAATTACAAAAAATTAAAATAAAGGCAATGATGTAAAATTCTAACATTTGAAAAGGAATTAAATATAATCGTCTAAAAACCCTAATTAATCTATCCTATTTGCAAGAATTTAATCAAGAACAAGAATTTAAATTAATCTACTTTATAAAAATAATTAAAAACGATCCAATAAAACCCTAACTACTAAACTACCTGTCTCTTATACACATCTAGATGTGTATAAAACAAGAACAACAATTAAATAAGAAGAAAGCAATAAGAACAAAATTTAAATGCATAAAAATAAATCAAACTCTGTAATTGCAACAAAAATAAATGTTGATGATCACTGAATCTTGAATTCTTGACATGAGAATGAAATTCTAGTTCAAACAATTCAGAAACTCTACCCTATGACTAAATCACAGAGACAGTTTTAAACTTAATTTGAGCTAAGAATGGTTGATGATTATGATGATTTCCTCCCCTTCTCTTATTGTATTAATAGATATTTTTAGGGTTTTGGGGCTCTAAAATGATAAGCACACAATTTCCCATACAAACGGGCCCATGGGATGACTTTTCTTGCAAAATAAGCAACTTTATAAGACCTATCCGTCAATCGGCGCCTGGGTGTTGCACTTTTGTCACTCCTGAGCGTGCTTGGCAAAACAAAAAAATGGAGTTTCTGGAGCTGGCGCCTAGGCCCTACATTCTGTAATGCCTGGGCGCTAGGGGCAGAAATAACTTCAATTTCCTCCTCAATTTTGACCATAATGCAGGTCGAATTTGGAAAAAATCAAAACATGAAAGTTGTAACACTATATCTTAGTTTCCAAAACATCTTGAATCACCTCAATTGGAGGTCGGACAAGAAAATATGCTCAATCTACTAAACTGTGTCAGATCACTCCTCGTCGATGTATGTAACTTCCAATTTTGTAATTCTTCTCCACTTTTGCAATCAATTTGGACTCTTTCTTCACTCAAACCCTACAAAACTAAAATAAACCATTTTAGCTTATAATTACTCAATTCTTGCTCAAATTATATTAAAACAGATGTAAACAACACATAAAATATGCGACATTTACAAGCTTATCAGTCCCAACTTGGGCATTTCGAGAACGCAAAGCCTAAAGAAGGCGTGATTGTGACGCCTCTTCTCACATCGATCGTGGGAGGGATATTGTATTGTTTGTAACACTTTAAATTCTGAGCTACTAATAACTTGGTTTAAACATTTTTGTTATTCCTTCCACGAGTTATCCCAGGATTACTAATACCATCTCCCCATAGTTTTATTTCATCCCTTGCACAAGTGATTAATTTAGTTAGTTGGGATAACAATCCCATATTAGAAAAACCAACCAAAAATAAACAATCATGAGATTACTACGCAATCCCACATCATCCTATAAACCCAACGAATCACTTTGGGTATTACTTTTAACTATTGAATCAGAATTTAATTTAATTCTAAGGGGCCCAATTCGATAACTTCAATTCTTTTCTTGGGCCTAATATTTCTAATTCTAATTCTGTGCCAATCCGGGTCGAGGTGAGATCTTAGATGGGTTAACTTAAGAAAATGGGTCTTGAATAAAAAAGCGTAAAACATAATTAGTCCTTTTCTTCTCTACCTTGGTAGACCTCTACAATCACCACCTCTGCCTTCGAATTCACTCCCAGCATTTTTCTACAATTCAAATCATCCTAACACAAATCTTTGAGACTCAGAAATCTAGATAGGTGCCAAAGCACCTTACTTGGTCTGGGGGTCCTCTCTCATTCCAACTGTTAGTAGTGCCCAGTTGGGCCTCTCCTTGTATCCCCTTGTAGGGTAGGTTAGGTTAGCATATTTTTTCTTTGACAGAAAAAAAAAAAGAAAAAGAAATCTCCCAGACCCAAAAATGGTCTCATTAGATCTAAGGTTTCGATCCATATCAAACTAGCGAATCTAGAGTTTCGAAACCTTTTAGTTTGTTCTCAGGTACGATTCTTCATTATCAATCATAACTAAAGAGTTTATTCAGTAGTGGAAGTTTTCTTGGAGTATATGCATTAATAAATTAGCAAATTGAAAAAAAAAATGTACTTTTTTTTTATATATATTTACCATTCTTTCATTCTATCTAGATGATTCTACTTTATTTGTTTTAATTTTCAAGTATTGTATAATTTCTTGGTGCAAGTTTTAGTTTTAGTTTATTCTTGTTGTTCTTTTTTTTTTTGGGTTGTTTTAGTTTTTTTTTTTTCCTTTGGCATGATTTCACGCATCGGCAAGGCTACGTGCAGGCCTGGCCCCAAACAGCCTGCACATCGGCTAGGCAGACTACCCATCGGCAAGACAGTGTGCAAGTTTGGCAAATGGAGGTGGGCCACCTTGAGCCGTTGGCGTGCAAAGTGTTCCCAAACCATACCTTGGTGTCTCGGAAGTCCTTAGAGAAGATTTGGCACCAATTGGAACAGCTTCAATGGGGTCTCGAGTGGCCCTAGCGGCTGTACTGATTTTCAGTATATTGGTGTCTTCTACTATCGTTTGGGATTTTTTTTCCAAGCCTTATATAGGGAAGGCATGCTCACTCCACTTCTGAGTGGCCGTTGGGCTTGGCCAACTGTCCTTTTACCAACATAATCTTTGGGATGTGTACTGTCCACATACACAGTGCAGTCATGGTTGTGTTGGCTTCTGACTCTTATACACATCTAAATGTTGGTGTTGGACAGTTCACGGGCACGATCGAGTGGGGAAACATTGGCAGTGTTGCACGGTAGGCAAGTGCATAGATCGTTGGTTAGCTGACCTTGCCATCTGTGCCTTATACGCAGCTAGCCTATATAAGGCATCTTGGCAAGGTTTGTACAAGGCACGGACCTTGTGCTTAGGCTGGACATCTACTGGGTAAGCCCCGGGTGGTTACCGGGGCGGTTACCAGGCAGCCCCAAAATGTGGGGATTGACTGGGTGGACAGCTAGGCTGCCACAACGTCCCACGACCCGTGTCTCTTGTTAGTGCTGTTAGTGGCCAACGATTAGGCCATGTCAATCATCCCCTATGCCCCTTTGAATAGCCGGTAGTCAGCAACCAAGGTAGAGGATGTGACGACATTAGAGAGAGACCTTGGCTTTGTGCTGCACACCGGGTGTTTGAGAAAAGTCTCTGTTGTATACTTTGTGCGGAAGTGATACAAAGGTTGGCCGTTTTGGCTGTAATTTGTTGTGTTTCATTTTTCTTATGTTTTCATTGTTGCCTAATGTGCTATGTGCGATCCTAAGCGAGTTGGCTGACTAGCTAGTATGCTAGGCCATCACAATTCCGTTTGATTGAGTTGCGCTACATGTTTGTAGAACGGTTTTGTGACGAAGGTAGGTAAACACTAGATTTTTGGTTTAGTCAGTTAATGGAAGTGACCAGAATGGCAATTATGGTGAAGGCTCTCTTTTTGGAATTTTGGTAGTATTAGAAAATTCATAACTAGAAATCCTGTGCAAAAAAATTTGGTAGCTATTTTATTCATCATAACTTCTTGCTCACCAAATCAGGATCCTTGAAGATTTAGTTGAAGTTGATTCCATAAGATTCCCAAAAATGGTTATTGGTTTCTAGTGTTTTATGTTCTTAGTTTGCCATGCTTTGTGAGATCTACTTTGTTTTGTAATATTTGAGATTGATTAAACAATTGGAATGTAGAGAAACTATTTATATACAATAATATTCCAAAATAAATATTTAATATTGAAAATTCATTTTGTTTAAAGTATATTAAAATTTTGGACTACATTTAAGTTTTTGGCGGTAAATAATAGGGGTGTTCAAAGAAACCCGAAAAAATGAAATATCGGTCAACCGATGTATTCTGAACTGTAAAGGAAGGGTAATTGAACCGGTTATTTATATCGGTTCAGGTAATAGTTGGAATATCTAAGGGACCGATTTGGGTAGGGGTTCACATTTTTTTGAACTGGCGGTTATCCAAATCAATCCATATGTAGGTTAAGGTATTTTTGTAATTTTACAAAATAGGTATAATGTCAAAGGACTTTTATATAAATTTTCAATAATTTCTCGGCTTTATTTCTATATACAAGGACATTTATGTCATTAGTAGTTGAAATTTTTTCTTTTATTGAAAAATTGATGACGAAAATGAGTACAAAATTGCAGGTTCGGGTACTCACAACTCCGAACTAATTCTAACAGGTAACTGGTTGGTCGGTTACCCTATTAACATGGACCGGATACGGTTCAACTTTTTTGAACCGGTTTAACTGGTTAGAATATTTCTAGGGTTATATGGACCGGGTAACTAGTTCATGAACACTCCTAGTAAATGACTATAGGATGATGTGGTGTTCAATAGTCCATTGGATTATATAGTGCGCAGTTCTAAAGTTTTCTTTCACAGTTCGCTAGGCTTGGCCTATTTTTTTAATCAATTTTGGGTATTATATACACTAGGATCATATCCATGACCAGTTTTCAATTCAACCGTTTGAATTGATCTGTCTTTGGTATGAGTTTCAAAACACTAGAATTCGATGTCCGATCAAAGACATTTTGAATTCATAGTCATTAAGTAGCCACTATTTTAAACAATTGATAGATATAGTTTAGTCTTTCTCATCATTTGACAATCCGAATATCATAATGTATCATAACCTTCTAGTCTAGCGTACTGTGTTGTATTTTATTTTAATTTTTAATTTTAAAAGGCTAACATTCATTCTCATTATTAATTTATGTGATTAAATAAACGTGGACATTCAAATAATTAGCTAGTTAAATTGTTCAATTTCGTTATTAAAAAACTCTAAAGTATATGATCAATTGAAAAAAAGCTCAATATCGCTTAATTTGGGAATTGAGAAAAATTGAATCGTAAAGAATTTGGAGGATGTAAATAACGAATAGTGTAAATAATGAATAAAATAAAACATGAATAGTGTGAAATATTATTTGGTAAAGTTATTTGCTGACCAAAGAGCCTTTATCATTGACCAAATAACATCTGAGCAAATAATGCCTATTATTTGTAATCTAAACGGAGTGAGTTCAAGTTTGTATTTATGTATGAGAGAGAATGAATATAATGTATGCAAATGTGTATTTATGTGTGAGAGAGAGTGAACACACTGTATGCAAGTGTGTAGTTGTGAGGATGTTTGTTTATGTGAAATAGTGTATGAAAGTGAAAAGAAAAATTGGCTGATGTTTGCTATACTTTTAACTTAAAATTCAGCAAATTATGTGATTGACTTTTCATTTAAAATTTTATATAGAATTTAAGTGATACTTAATATATTAAGAAGTGGAAAAATTTTGTTACTAAACACATTTAATGCAAAAAGTATTTGATGAATTAAGTTTAAACATTTAATGGGTTATCAAACACTCATCTATCCAACTGGGAAAAGTCAAGATTGCAGTGAGTGATGATTTGAAGTATGTATCAGTGTTAAAGTAATTAAGATAATTAATTCTACATTATATTTTAGTGGTTTCAACTTTCAAGCTTTTATATGTACAAATTGTAAGAAAGTAAATCATGCAATATATAGTAAAATTTAAAATTTTTACTTTCTATCACGGATAACCTTGAACAATTTATGCGTAGTAAAAGAGGAGTATAGAGATTATATCTTAAAACTGTTGTCAAATCTATAATCTATTAGAGACATCGATCCACAAGTTGCACAAATGTCCGGCCTCTAATGATATTCACACAAATAATTATTTCGGGATCCTCACAAGATTGTGGTAGCTCCTCAATATTTTTCAAACGTTTTTCTCCAACATTTTTTTCTTTTCTTTTCCCTGTGAAACTATTCACGACTCTTAGTCTTTTGGGGAGAGGGGGCGCTTGGGATTGTCTCATATATATATATATATATATAATATTAAATTTTAGGTACTTATGTGTTGTTACACATTGGCCCATGACATTTATGACTTATTATAATTAAGTTTCAAAAGTTAATTTATCTCATAAATTAACCCATAAGCGTCTCATACTTATCATATAAACCAATTTAATCCAGAGTAATTATCTTAAATTGTGTGACCCTTTAGGTTCCCATTCATGTTCGTAATAAGTATATATTATAATCTTAAACTAATTAGGATTAGATGAAATATAATAAAAAAATAATTTGGATTAGATAAATTAAACAATTTTGATTTTTCATTAATTCACTAATTAATTAATTTATACTTGTAGATTTAGATTGGCTTCTAACAAAGCATCATGATCACCCAAGTATTAAGATATGTTAATTCATTTGACTTCACCTATTTGTGATTTAGTTACCGTATAATTATTATCCTTTCATCATACTATATCCTAATTAGTTTAAGATTACAAATACCAACCCTTATTGTACTAATCAATTTACTTCTTTCCAAAATACAACTCACTTTGCGCAAAGATTTCTAAATCGTATTTCAAGAGGTGACCATACTGAGATGTATACTCTCTCATTATAAGGAGTTATCTATCTATGATTCACCCTATATCCACACTCTACAGAGTATATGTGACTCCTTAAGAGTAATAACTAATAGAGCCCAAGTATAGAAATCCACAATCAAAATAAACAGTTGATCTCAAGTCCAAGGATCATCACACTACTATCACAAAGAGATTAATTCACTGGTATTCGATGATAATTCATGTGAAATACTCATGGCAGGTCAATTCGAGGCATTTATTCTCAATAAGCATCCATATACAACCATGTACTAATCTACTCGTGTCAAACACTATAGTTAGTAATATATACGCATAAAATATAACAATTTAGAGAAACACATCATCATAACTATTTATGATTTCTCATATATTTATATATATAGATATATATATAGAAATATATATATATATATATGTATATATATATACATGTATACATATATATGTACATATATTAGCTTTTATAGAATTTAGAATTTTATCTTTCTGTTGAGATAAAATTCCAAATTCTACAAAAACAGTTTATCTATTATGATCTAAATTAAGATATGATTTAATAGATTTAATGAAAAATATTAGAATTAATAGAATCTTCTTTATGCAATCGACCAATATATTTTGATAATTTTCCAAATTTCCCTGTTTCTCTGACTAATAGAAATTTAGTTGATATATTAACAGTAAATATACAAACTAAAGGTTATGATATGAAACCTGGTACTGAAAATATTTGTGTTACATATAGAATATATTATAAATGATGAATTTACCAAATGGAGCATTCGAAATAAAGATCGATAAAAGTGGTCATAGTAGAAAAGGTACAACACCTATTATAGAAACAAATTTTACTAGATCTAATTTAGAATTTCCCACTATAATAGATTGGAATGAAGTAAATATTCCAGATCAATGGATATTTGAAAAAATTACAAATCCAACAATTCCAAAACCTATATATCATTAGCCCAAATAGAAGAAAGTTCATCTGAATCAGTATTTATAATTTTTTACTACATTCTACATCTTCATTTTCAGATAATATCTCTTGTATAATCTTAGACAATATATATAGGACAAGTTCATCCACATCCTTTAGAAAAGATGAAGATCTTCCTTTAAAATTTGTAGGTCTTCAAGAGAAAATTCAAACTATGCATGGGATGTATACCATAAATTCTTAAAGAATTAGATGTTGGATCAGAAATAGGATATCAATTAGAACATCCATAATCTTACAACATCATATAAAGTTTCCGTTATGATAAATATATATTATCTGACAAAGAATTAAAAGAAATTTCAAAATAAGCAGTTAAAGATTTTAATCAAGAAATATATAATAATTTTAGAAAATGGTTTTTTAAAAATTATTCTAAACAACAGAAGGAAATTTAAAATAATTATTACGATTTTGTAAGAAGAACTACATGTTATATAGAAGTTTTTAAATGGTTTTATATTGAATATAGAGTTTCATTAATAGATCAAGAAAAGGATATTTTAGTCTTAGAAAATACATATACTGATTATGTATTAAACGAAAAAGATTCTACTGCTTAGCAATTATAAAACTCATAGATCTATACATCCACCTTTATCAAATGCTATAAGATTAGGTAATATAGGAGCTTTAGCCACGGCTTTTATTCATCAAGATCATGCCAATACAGGAAATATAACACAACAAAATAATTTTATATATTTAAGTTTGCATACTATATCAAAAAAATTAGAAGAAGTATGCACACAGGCACATAATTTTAAAAATATAGAAATTAAAATTGATAACATTATTAATAAAATTAATATTAATACACAATACTTTAATTATGGAAAACTACCGGACAAAGATGAAAATAAGTTTAGTATTCCAGTTATATCATCTACTAATAATATAATACCATCTATTATTAGACCAACAGAAATACTCTTACTATCAGGAGCATTTAATACATATATAGAAGAATTCCTTTTAAAACTTGAAAAAACTTTAGGAGAATTAAAAGTAAATACATTAACTGAAGAACAAAATTCAGATCAAGAACAAGTAAAATTAAATTGTATACTAATAGGAGAATCTGATAAGATATGTATGAAGAAATAAAAGAAAATAATAATATAGAAGATTTAATAGAAATGTTTCAAAATAGTAATAATTCTGAAAAACAATTATTTGCAATAAAAAGAAAATATAATAATATGAAAATCCTTAACGATTCGGAGAAAAATATCCTAAAAGAGATAGATATTATCAAAGACCTAGTCCTCAAGATTTAGAATTAGAAACAAGTGTACAAATGAACAATTTAAATCATAGTTCAATACATGAATGGAAAATTAATGGTCTTAGTCCACATCAAACGATTCTAGTATTAAAAAAGATAATGATGTATATTAATCTACATAAAGCTAAAGGAACTAAAGACCAAGATGCTATTTATATAGTAATAAATAGATTTACAGGTGTATTAGATGGATGATAGAATAATTATTTAACATCTAAACAGAGAAATGAAATTCTAAATTCTACTAAAATAAAGCATGACGGCACATCCACTAGTCAACATATGCTCTACCACTATTCCAATATGGCTTTATCTTTAATCACTAGTATTTTTAGACATTTCATTGGTGATGTTAAAATAATTGTGATGATTAAAAAAGAACTTTTAATGAATTTAAGAGGACCAACTGTTTCACATTTTAAATGGTATAAAAACACATTTTTAGCAAGAGTTATGGATCGTACTAATTGTAACAAATGGGCTTTAAAGCATATACTAACAACTTCCACTTACACTAAAGCCAATCATTCATTTGTTTAAGACCCAATAAATTAACATGACTTTTATGTTTCTTCTGAAATAAGGCTATAGTGAACAGATTAACAATGTTATCATCAGTGGGGATATTTTCTATCTTTACTTCATTTCTATCAATGATTTTCTCTGATCAAATGATATCGCATAATACATGTTTGGATCACTGATGAGACCTGGGTTCCTTTAATTTTGCAATAGCTTAATTGTTATCATAATACGATAACTAGTGGAGGGAACCACTCCAAAATTCAACCAGAACCCAAACTTCTTGATCCAAACCACTTCTTTTACTTCTTTTGAAGCTGCAATGTATTCGACTTCTGTTGTAGAATTAGTCATGATATCTTGTTTGGGACTCTTGCAACTGATTGCACCACCATTAAGAGTAAATACATATCTAGTTTGCGATTTGCTATCATCCTTGTCAAATTGAAAGCCAGTATCTGTGTATCCGCAAACTGTCAATTCTGCCCACTATAAATCAAGAATAAATCTTTAGTCCTTCTTAAGTATTTAAGAATATTCTTGACTACTATCCATTGGCCACTCCCTGTGTTAGATTGAAACCTGCTCGTAACACTTAAAATATAGGAGACATCGAGTCTAGTACATAACATAGCATACGTTATAGATCCTATAGCCGAAGAATGTGGGATCTTATTCATGCTATCTCTTTCGACACTTGTCTTAAGATATATGTCTTTAAAAGATACACACCATGAGACATTTGTAGATAACCCTTCTTTGATTGGTCCATGCTAAACCTCTTTATAGCATCTTGTCTATGTATGTTGATTGTGTAAGATCAAACCACCTCTTAGATCTATCTCTATAGATCTTCATTCTCAAAATGTACGTTGCCTCTCATAAATCTGTCATGAAAAAATTCATGAAGTGTCATACTTTTACATTTTGAAGTATAGGTAAGTCGTTTCCTATCAATAATATGTCATCTATATAAAGTATCAGAAAAATAATGGCACTTCGACTAACCTTCTTGTATACACAAGGTTCATCCTCATTCTTTATAAAATCAAACTCTTTGATTGTCTCATCAAAGCAGATGTTCCAACTCCAAGAATCTTGCTTTAGTCCATAAATAGACCTTTATAGTTTGCATACTTTATTGGGATCTATGGATATAAACCCCTTAGGTTGCATCATATACATATTTTCCTGCAAATTTCTATTAAGAAATACATTTTTTACATCCATTTGCCAAATCTCATAATCAAAATATGTAGCTATAGCAATTGAAATCCGAATGGAATTCATTATATATTGCAACTGGTAAGAAGGTTTCATCAACGTCAACTTCTTGCCTTTGTATATAACCTTTTGCTACCAATCGCACCTATAGGTAATCACATTACCATTCATGCCAGTCTTTCTCTTAAAGACCCTCTTGCACCATATAGGTTTAATCTCTTCAGGTGGATTAACTAATGTCCAAACCTTATTGTCATATATGGAATCCATCTCAGATTTTATGACTTGTAACCACTTCTGAGAGCTTTTATCAGATAGTGCTTTTTCATAAGATGTAGATTCATCATTCGTAATGCTCAATACATCATTATGCTCACTTACAAGAAATTCATCTCTTTGAGGCACGACGTATTCTACTAGTCCTACAAAAAATTTGTGTATCATTAATTTTATTTTCTATCACATCATTATGTGATTGAATCTCTTGTTCCACTTGATGATCAATGCCAAATGTGTTTTTGGAACTTCTTCAAGATCTTTTTTGCTCCTACTTGCCTTTTCATGAATAAATTCATTTTCTAGAAAAATGACATGCTTTGAGACAAACACCTTTTGCTCAACGGGGTTATAGAAATAGTATTCATATGTCTCCTTTAGATACCCCACAGATAGGCATTTGTCTGACTTAGTTTCAATTTTGTCAGACTCTACCTTCTTCACATAAGTAGGGCATCCCCAAACTTTCAAATATGAAAGATTAGGTTTCTTTCCAAACCGTATTTCATATGGAGTGGAATCAACAACTTTTGATGGAACACGGTTTAATAAATGGGAGGCAGTATTAAGAGTATAGCCTCAAAATGATTTGGGGAGGTATACAAGACTCATCATCGATTGAACCATATCTAATAGAGTTCGATTATGTCTCTTAGATACACTATTAGTTGTGGTGTATAAAGAGAAGTCCATTGAGGTAGAATCCCATTCTCCTTAAGACAATCTTGAAACTCTTGGATTAGGTATTTTCCACTTCGATCAGATCGAAATATTTTAATACTTCTACGAAGTTATTTTTCTATCATTCAACTTCCTTCCTAAATTTCTTGAAATTTTCAAAGGGTACAAACTTATACTTCATGAAGTATACCAAACCATATCTCGAAAGGTCATCCGTATATGTGATGAAGTATGAAAAATTTGCTCTAGAATGGAATGACATAGGGCTACACATATCAGTATATATTAGCCCTAAATTTCATAGATCTATCACCCTTACCCGTGAAAGGTTATTTGGTCTTTTTACCAAGTAAACAAGATTCACATATATCATATGGTTCGTAATCAAATGATCCCAAAAAGTTTTCTAAATTTTAATCAAATTAAAATAAGGGAGTTTATAAATTTTAATAATTAATTTTAAATAACATTTGTCAAATTAATTTGTACTTTCAAAAACCAAATTTAAAAAAAATCTTTTAAATGAAAACATAAATTAAGTGCCACTAAAAGTAACTTAACTCATTAATAGTGACAAGATTCAAACTATCACTAAAAATGACAAAAATAACACATCAAGATTTGGTGATGTCATCAGCTGACTCATCTGTTGCGTCATCTGATGTGATGTGATGTGTTCTCATGAGAAAAAAGTGGGATTATTATTGAATTGACACCATTGGCCTTATTGAATTATTGTTGTGCTCAATTGGCTATTTTTGTATACCATCATTTCTTGTCTTAATGCATTTTGGATTTTTCTTTTTAGGGCTCGTGGTTGTTTCAAATTTTATTTGTGAAATATACATAACTTTTTATTTCTTTAAATTTCACTTCAGGATCCTACCTATGTCGTCTAAAATTGCATTGGCAGACGTGCAATTAATTTCAAAAGAAAAATAAAAAAAAAGGAAGTTCCTATTGATCATTAGTTCATTATGTAAAAAGTCTTGTGCCACTTAAATGGGGTTAATCATAATCAAGTAGTGAAATATTATATATGAATAATACTTTGTGTATCTAAAATTTTTGTTTGAAACCGATCTATAGAACAATAGATGGATTCCTTATTCTTAAAGATGCAACATGACAAAGCTCATAGATGATATCATTTTTTTTTAAAACCAAGAAATTCATAACACAGATCAAGCATCTATTCCGAACAAAAATTTTCATTATTTAGTCACCAGAATAACTTGTTTATTTATCAATTTTTCTTAGAAGTAAAATAAAATTCACAAGAAATTAAAGAAGTGAAATTTATATGTCAAATGCAATGAACAAGGTTGATGCAAATGATAATTTCCATCTTTATCTGCAAGTTAGAATTGACGTTGAATAGCTTCAAGGCACTGTATGACTTGATTCGGATAACCAAGACTAGAAAGAAAGGAACAAGTGAAGAAATTTCTTTTAAATCGTGACAAAAATAGTTCTGCACGTTTGGCCTTGGAATTGGGGGGGAACTTGATGACGCTCTTACTCACCTTTTCGTTTTGTTAACCTTATTACATCTATCCTCCCCGGGTGGCTTCGCATGCAGTAATAAATTCTCCATTCATCGTATTTATCTTTTTGTTTTCATAATTTATTTAATTTTAATAATACTAAAATTTTCAACAAAAAGTGAAGTTTATAACAAATATTATTACATGAAAAATTGACTTATTTAAAAGTTTTAAAGAACATCTAGATCAATTTCGAGTTTTAAAAGCTGGACATATTTATTAACCAAAGGATATCAATTGTATTTTAAATATTACTTTGAGTTAATTGTTGTATGCACCCCTAAACTATTATTGTGTTGCACTTTGCACTTTAAATTATTAATTTTAGCACTTTAGTACCTTACACTATCAATTTTTACCACATTACTCAAATTGGTTGGTTGAAAATTAGTGTATTTTATAGCTATTTGTAGCTGAAAAGATTTTAATATCTCTCATTTATATTTAATTATTGAAATACTCTTATTCATGTATTGGTATTAAAGTTTTTTTTTTTTTTTTATAAAAAAAAGCTATCAAGATTCACTAATTTTGAACCAATTTTAGTAAATTATCAATAAAGTACTAAAATTGATAATTTAAGATATAAAATACAAAATAGTGTGATAATTCAAGAATGCATATTACAATATTAACCCTATTACTCTCAAAAAATAAATTTGAATTTTGGATATTGGTATTAATTTGGCCTTCAGGTGGGAAGCACGCTACTTCTTATCATGTCTGCTTTTAATCCCTCCTATTTCTTATCATGTCATTTAATATTAATCTAGCTCCACGCACAAGAACCATTCCCCAAGTTAACAAACAAAAGCTCGCTCATGAGTCTTCTCATCCTTTTAACCATTTGATAAAGCTCTTCCGCCCCTGAAACAAAAATTTCAAGCAATTAATATTCCATTATGAAATTTAAAAAAAAAAAATTAATGATTTAAGTTATATATCAAACGAATTCTATGGCACAAAATCTTTTATCTCACTCCTTGTTTCACAACTTCATGAACTATCAAAATTTATTTTTATTATAGTTATAATGTTTAATGGAGGAATCTGAGAATAAAATAGAAAATAAGATAGAAGATTATTAACGGATTTTGAAAATAAAAAATTACCATATTTGATAGATTCAAAAAATCACGCAGCGGAACACAAACCTGATACCACTTGTAGGAGATAAAATAATTACTCAATTAAGATGGCCAAGAACTTTTAGAAGTAAGCCATAAGGTTTTCACGCACAAAACTGAAATTATATGAATGATTGGATAAACAGAATTTTATGGGAGGATAAACAAATTATTTAATTAACTTTTCAATACAAATTTCCTCAATTGAAATAACTAGGCACAATGCCTTTAAATAGGTACAAACTAATTTAAATCCTTAAATGATTTAACTAACACAATTTTCTAATACCAAATAAATTAGAGAAATAAATTTCTTACAAACTTAACTATTAAATATAATATAATTAAAATTTTCAAATCCTAATTAGGTTTGGTTTATATGCCAACAATATTCGCACGCCATCAGCTATTCTTAGCGGATTTTGAAAATAAAAAATGTCCCCTCGTCGTATTAGATTGGCCGAGGACCGGCACATTTATATTCCTATTCTGTCGGGAACGTCCCAAAACTGTAAGATAAATTGAGGGTTCCGAAAGTTCCTTCCGCATCATTTCTCAAAACATCGTACACAACATTTTCACGTGCGGGTGCCTCCGCAAAAAGTTGGTTTAAAGATATGTTAACAAATAAACATACCAAATTTTAACAAAGATCTTTTGCAGCACAATTTGACGAGAAGCATATCACCATTATCCACTTGATGGAGTGTTTCCTCAGGGATTAAGTATTGAATCTGGCTATTCCAACAAGGGTTGGTCTTATTTCTCATGTCCACGGGAGTTTTCCATCTGGTTTCCGATGAGTTTTTACGCATCGAAACCTTTGCGTAAACCTTCATTTCCCCGAAATTTTGGACGTCTTGGAGATTACTGGCGGAAATTAGTGTGACTTGGAAACTCCTGTATTCTCCCATTGTGGATGATAATATAATTTTGGGAGGGATCAAATGTTAATAATGTAGGAGTAAAATAAAATCTTCTTGTTGCTACTAGTACTTGGTTTAAATTCTGGCTGGCAACTATGTATAAATGGGCGAATGGATGTGACAATTTTCAATACAAAACAAAACAATTTGAACTTGGACCCGTGGTAAGACTAAACAGTAGTATTGGATTGTACTACACAATGTATGTGGCATGTTATTGAACCCAAACTTGGGCTTTGTGAGAACACAAAGCTTAAAGGAGGGGTGATTGTGACACCCCATCCTATATCGATTGTGGTAGAGGATATTATATTGTTTATAACACTTTAAATTCTGAACTCTAACAACTTGCCTTAAATATTTTAAACCTGTAGTTTTCGTTCAAAAGTTATTGGGCTAATGTAGGGCCGGAGTGTTACAATTAGTATTAGAGCGAATCTTGTGTGATCTTGTCATGTGCTGAGATTGGGCCAGTGGTGTTGGGTTACGATTTGCGGTGTATGTGATATGTTATTGATATTATTGGGCCCCAATTTGGGTATTGCGAGAACGCAAAATCTAAAGGAAGAATTTGACGTGATTGTGACGTCCCGTCTCACATCGATTGTGAGAGGAGATATTATATTGTCTATAACATTTTAAATTCTAAGTTATTAATAACTTGGTTTAAACATTTTGTATCCGTAGTTTCCGCTAAAAAAATTATTGAGTTAGACCAAGATTTAGGGTGTTACAGAATCATCAATTCTTAATTTTAAATATTTGATCAAAATTTTATTCGAACAAATTTTTATTTTAATACTTTGTATAGATTTACTATTCATGTATTTATTGAGGGGTAAATTTGGGGAGGGGGTGTTGGCTTGGTGGTTTCTATTATTGTCTTTCTTTGCATAGGTTTTTTGTCTTACTTGTAAATTTTATAATGTAAATTAACTGTTATGGAATCAATGACATCAGTTGATGTAAGTAAGATTTTATAAATTTTAATTTTGACCACAAAATTTACAAGTATAATTAAAAATCGAATTTATGATAGTATTTTTTGCCTCTATTATTATCCTTCTTTGTACTGTGGGGGATAGTGTAGTTGACTCAGAGACGACCTTGACTATTTTCAATGTGGGAATTTAACAGAATTACAAATCAACATTTTTCTTGGGACAAAATTATCGATGCTCTATATGTGAACACTCAACAGAATATTCGGATATTTTATTTGTCAGTATGGTGTGAGACATATTACTTATGGTTTTTACATAATTTTTTAAGGTAATGGTCTCAAAAACTGAAAGCCTTATGGCTGTTAATTTTGTAAGTAGTACATAGAATTTTGTCAAAGGTATAACACCATATATAAAAATTTCAAGTGATTTAATCATAATTAAACCTTGATTTTGCTGTGCTCTCTGTAAGAAGGCTCGTGTTTCACTTGGAAAGTCAATCGCACGTCTTCTGGTAATTGCATTACAAAGAATTTCCTTTGGATGTGCTTGGTTCCATAAATTGGGGTCATAGAATTAGAATTGAAAAACTCAATTCCAATTATTCTATTTGGGTTCATTTGCTTCACAAAATGGATGAGATACCCAGGATATCTTATCTTTCGGACAATTAATTAGTCCTAGGATCTAGTCATCCTTGAAAGATTAGTCTTATTTATCTAGTATTTAGTTGATATTCAATTGCATGGGATATTTATAAAATAATAACCATCTTGTATTTGGTCGGAGATCAGATTAAATTGTAGGACTACTATTTGACCAATCAAAATACCCCTAAATTTGTACTTTATTTTTGGTAATCCAACAAATAATATTCATATAATATTATTTTAATTATAATATACTAAAAACAAGTGTGAGAATTAAATAAATTTGTAGTATATAGAATAATTAGCGGTGTTCATTTCAAACCTGGTCCATTTCGATCTATAAAATTGTATAATTAGCAATTTTTTTATTTTTTAAATCAATTTGTAATTTTACATAATAAAACTTAATATTAAACAACTTTTTCTTATATCTTACCCATTTTATAGGGGTATTTATGTAATTTGGTAGTCAATTATTTTATTTTTATATTTTTGAATATAAAATTGACATAATTGTATTGAGTTAATTACCATGTAAAAGCACCGAGTGTCAGGTCAATTTTATCTTGACTCGTTAAAACCAGGTCAAGTTGCCTATTGGGCATATGAACTTTATACTCGATTGATGAATGCTCTTGTAATCCATTATAACATCATATGATGTAGGGTCATAAAGTCTATTAGGGTAAATCAGTCAGAATTTTTATTATCCCATCCGTGAGTCATTCCAGGATTATTAATACCATCTCCCCATAGTATTATTTTATCCCTAGCACAAGTGATTGATTTGGGATGGGATAATCCCATATCAAAAAAACCAACCAAACACAAAATAACATGAGATTAAAGGTGTAGCTATCGTAGGCACCCAAAAATTAACCAGTGAGCTACAAGTCGTCCTATAGAGAATGGAGTTTATTCTTGTGCTCAAAATATAAGGGGGGTTCTTGAATATTTGCAAACTAAAAACTAACGCAAGCAATTAAAATTAAAGAAAATCAATTAAAGATTCAGAATCTTGGTTCTAGTCATATCACCCATGGAAATCCTATCAATTGATCATCGACACCAAAAGTAATTCAATTCTCATACCAAGCACTAATTGAAAAATTAATCCGAATCCCAATTCAAAGTTGATTCTTATTTCTTTTTTAAGGTTGGTTAATTTTCAACACGCGATCCAATTGTCCCTAACAATCATGTCGAAAATTAATTAGTAGAAGCATTAGAATTAACAAGAACAACTAAACTAATTAAACATAAACACACGCAGTTATCTCAACTAGTTAATTATTTTCCCTAAATAGAATGACGCTAATCGTGCAATCATTAAACTTATTTGCTTCACAGATTGAATTGAACGCACACGGTTAAAAATAATCTAGCTATAGATTAATTCCAATAACTCACTATTCTGCAGCAATAGCAAATTAAAAAGAACAATCATAAAATTAACGCAGAAAAGTAATCAATATTTGATATAAAAATGACTAAATTCAAGTTCAGAGGTCTCATTCACAATTTAATAGAACCTACCATGGCTTCAATTCCCTTAACCAAGAAAAGGGTTTTAGGCATTAAATGCCATGGAAGAACACATGATAATGACTGCTGAAAAAACTAACAATAAAACTAAGAAAAATGAATGTCTCTCCTATTATGTAGTGTCTTATAGGGGGTATTTATAATGAATACTAGAGTTACAATCCTTGTCTATAGATAGCAATGTGAAATTGATTGAAAAAGAGTCCAATCAGACGAAGAAATTTGCTGAAAATAAAAAATTATGTAATCCTTCTGAACCGCACACGCATGTGTATCCTATATAGTGTGCATGTGCGCGCTCAACGATTCTGAAATTCTGCTATCTGGAAACAGCGCACATGCGCTGCTTAACCCTCGTGCATGTATTTTACTTTCGGTTTCGATTTTGATCTCAATGTTCTTAGAATTTAGAAAAGTGTAAAATACAAAAGTTGTAGCTCTTTTTATTGGATTTCCAACACATTTTGAATCAAATCAATTAATCGAAATTCGAACAAGAAAGTTGTGTTTAAAATACAAAACAATGTCCAAAATAACTCCATACTCGTGCGCATTTCATCCTTGGAATTTTCTTTCATCTTTTCCATTTTTTTCAACCCTTTTTCAATACAACCCAGCAAAAACTAAAGACAACCAAATTAAGCTTAATAATAACCCAAATCTTGCTTATAACACATAAAAATATAGTAAATGACACACAAAATTTAGAACAATTATGAACTTATCACCTTTTAACCTTTGATCATCCTCAAGCAAATATAAAATTAAAACAATTAAGTACATCCAAATTCCACCCAACATATTTCCCCCAATCATCCACATAAATAACCAACAGCCAAACTATCATTTGGAGAGTCTAAGAACCTAAGAGCTCAAATGCTAATAAAAACTAGAACATAAGTTTTGTGTGTATGTGTGCATAGCCATCCAAAAATTCAGATTTGGAAAATCTTAGATTAAATCATGTAAACCCACCAAATTTTTACTAAACACCCCATAGCTCACTCTTCTTACACTTCTCCAGTAATCTAGACAACCAATTTAATTTAAATTAGGTAGGACTTTTTAGCTTGTAACGTAGGTTAGGGTATTGGTTAACCAAAGAAGGAAAAGGATATAACAAATAAGAACAAGAGTTTTATAGTAATGGTGGCCACATATTAAAATAAAACTTCTCTTTACATGCAAAACATCATATATCCACAACCCCCCACTTGAGTAACAAACACCCATAAAAAATTCCAAACAAACAATAAGCAAATAAGTCCCCTTTCTTTAAATTGGCCAAACAAGCCAATATTCCTCCGGACATTTATGCATCACATTATCATTATAATTCTTCTAAAGCAAATTGACTACAAAATTGGCCTAATTGCCTTTTTTCAGTTAATTGTTGTCTTTTTAACTGTTGATTTAATCTAATTTCATTACATAAAGCTATACCTTCTTGTACACAAGTTCCAATTAATTTACCATATGTATAATAATCCCATAAGAAATGTTATAGCTGCTTTACGAGATGCTCGTAATCTTGATTGGAAAAAATCTTTAATGGGAATTATACAATCCAGCTTGGCTAATGGTCCAGTTTATTTTAATGTTTATCCTAATTTGCAATTATCTTTAACTGATGTTAATACACTAGATGCTTTAACATTAAATGTTAAAATCCATGGTTATAATTATGCACCTGGATCTAAACTTATATGTTTATGTTATAGAGTTTGTTTTAAATTGCTTTCGACTTTGAATCCAAAGTGTAAATTAATTGATACTTCTTCTAAAGAAACAATTTTAATTGAGACTAATTTTAATAAATCTCAAATTATAACTAGACACCCAATTAAATGGAATGAAATTCAATTTCCTGATCATTGGATAATAAATAAAGGAATCTCTTCCTCAGCAATTTCTCAAGTTCATACGAAATATGAATGTCCCCAGATAATATCAACTCCAGAAGGACAAATAGTTCGTAGATTTGATAAATCAAATGTCTCCATCTAGACATAGTACAGGTTCTAGACCATCATCATCTAGACATCCTTATAGGACGTTTTCTTCAAAATCTCAATTTTCATTATTTGATGAAGATAATATAAATAATAATTCTGCTCGTTCTAAACCTGCATCATTACATACAATTGATAATAATACTCCATCTACATCACATGTAGATCATTTGCATATAAATGGAAATAATATAATTAGACCAGTTCATAATAATGAATTAGACAAGGAAATTCCTACTGAATCCGAAGTAGATTTTAATTTATGACGACTATAATAGATTTTAGTCCTGGTTCATCTGCTAGACAGTTAATAAAACAAGAATTTTTATCTCCAAAATGGGAAAAATTTAGACAATGGTTTCAAGAGGCATATACCTCTCAAGATCTTGATAATATTTCAAAAGAATTTTATGAATTTACTGCTTTACATAATAAAATGATTCCATTTGTTCCTTGGTTTTTAACTACTTATTTAAATAATTATATTAATACTATTATGTTCTTGAAAGAACATATCAATTTTCTGATGGAAAACAATCTATGGAGTTATATCCTCCACAAAAATTATTTACTTTACCAAATAATACTACTCTTTCTTTTAATGCTTTTCAAAAATTAGCAGAAAATAATATGTTACCTGTTACTTTGCAACATATTAATAATATGTATCAACAAAATAATTATACTAATATTTTTATTAAGGTTTTAGGTGAACAAATTAGTTCTCTTCATAATAAAATGGATAAATTATTTTCTTTAATTTACAAACTTCAAAATAAAGAAAGTGAAAATCAATCTTTGGAAATTTATAATACAGCTAAAGCTTCTTTACAACCTCCACCTAATATTGAAGGTTTTAATTTTAAAACTCTTTCTGATCTTGAAAAACTTTTAGATGAAAAATTTTCTTCTTTAAAAATTAATACTCTTGATTTTGAAAATGATTTACAATTAAATCCTAATAAAGGAAAAGTAATTCAAGATGAAATTAATAAACTTCGTAAGTTCAATAATTCTTATAAGTTTGGTGATAAACCAACTATGTATCATTATTATTATCCTATACCAACTCCTCAGGATACATCTAGATTTGAGGAACAACAGCATATCATTAATAATAGTTATTCTGGAAAATAAATTCTATAATAGAATTTAGATGGTAATACTAATAGATATACATAAGTAATTTAATTACGTATGCTAATGTATTCCACTGTAGCAAAAGCAAATAATAATTGACAAACGTATTGCTTCTTGATAGTTGCTGGTTTTACTGGCCAATTAAAAGGCTGGTGGGATAATTATTTCACTCAAGTCTCCAGAGATGAAATTTTAGGTGCTGTTAAAACAGAACCAAATACATCTCAAGTCAGTGAAGATGCAATTTATACACTTATGGTTAATATTTTAGATCATTTTACAGGACGTTATACGACTAATCATGAAAATATTCGTACTTTATTAAATGGTTTACGGTGTAAAACACTTACTTCTTTTCGTTGGTATAAAGATACTTTTATGTCTCGAGTTTTTGACCTTCCAGAAAGTAATAGTCCTTACTGGAAAGCTAAATTTATAGATGGGTTTGCCACCTTTATTTGCTGAAAGAGTTAAAAAGGCCCTTCAAAAAGATAATATTTCCATATCTTATGATTATTATACATATGGTAAATTAATTGGAACTTGTGTACAAGAAGGCATTCATAACTTTTCTTTCTTAGTTTTCTTTTCCCTCTTCCCTCTTGTACATCTATACTCTCTCCCTTGTAAAAATTTTTAGTTTAATAAAGAAGAAGAAGACCGAGGTATTCCTCTCAAGCCTCTTCCGAGATACCCTCTTCCCTTTCCCTTTTAATTTCAGTTCTTACCTGACATAATATGTCAGGCTAAACTTATTATGTTGATTGTTATCTTATCTTAAGATTTTGACTCTAATTAAACTATTTTTAAATTCTTTCTTTCAAAATTCTTTAATATTAGTTTTCTTGGTATGGTTCTTAAAAGTTTCAGTCATGTTTTCTACCTAATTCCTACTTATTTTGTTGGCCTGGGAAGTACCCGTTTAGCCGCATGAGAAAGGCGTTTAGAGGAAATAAGGCAACATGACAAAATAAGTAAGATAGTTTCATAGACAGAAAATTTTAAGGTAAAATATTTTACCTAAAGCCGAGATTACTTTTTATTAAAGAAAATTTTAACAGAAAGAGTTTAGATCTAGTTTATGCGTTTGTGGTTTGTGGTTTGTGGCGGACGGTCTTGGGTGTTACCGCATTTGATCTAAATTATGAACTTTGAATTAATACGATTTGCAAACCAATACGAATATAATTCCAATACGGTTTGGGTCTGTATTAAGCCTATAGCTCATGGTTTAGTGAAAATGGTATCAAAGCCAAGAACTTAAGATTTGCATAACAATTGACATATTTAATTTTATTTCATGAAATAAATCCATCGTCGCCTACATCTTCATATATAAAAAATAAATTAAAAGAGGAGTATGAAATTCCTCAAGATATAAATCTACTTCATAATATGGACAATTCCAAAAATCTCACCATCTGTTGTTTATAAATATGGTTTATTTGATAATATTACATCTAAATATGTTGTTAAAACAATAGAAAAATCAATTCCTTTAAATTCTGATGAACATATTTTACAATTATTAGATAATAATGATATTGAATCTTATAGATCTAATGGTAAATTTAATTTTATGCATATTGGTTTAGTGCAAATTGCTTATAAACCATTAACATTAAAAGGCTTACCTGAATCATTTATAGCTGATTTACGAGATTATCGTAATCTTGATTGGAAAAAATCTTTAATGGGAATTATACAATTTCCTTGTCTAATTCATTATTATGAACAGGTCTAATTATATTATTTTCATTTATATCCGAATGATCTACATGTGATGTAGATGGAGTATTATTATCAATTGTATGTAATGATGCAGGTTTAGAACGAGCAGAATTATTATTTATATTATCTTCATCAAATAATGAAAATTGAGATTTTGAAGAAAACGTACCTATAAGGATGTCTAGATGATGATGGTCTAGAACCTGTACTATATTACTATTATTATTATTATTATTATTATAGTAATTATTATTATTAATAATAATAATCTTATACACATAATAATAATTATAATATCTTATGTAATAATATTAATACAGATTATTATACTTTATTATTATTATTATTATTATTATTATTATCATGCAATTTGTATGTATTTTTGAGTTTTAAAAGTTAATACTATTATTAATAATTTTACTAAAAATATTGTTACTAAGATTATTAATAGTATTACTATTATTATTATTACTATAATAATTATAACTGTCTCTTCATACAATAATAATAATAATAATAATAATAATAGAATAATCCTGTATTCTTATTACTTAACTAGAATAATAGTAATAATCTTGTTATTAATATTATTATTATTATTATTATTATTATTATTATTATTATTATTATTATAATTATTATTAGAGACAATATTATTTGCATTATTATCCATATTATAAAATAATTATTATTATTATTATTACTATCTATTATTATTATTATTATTAGTATTATTATTATTATTGTTATTATTATTATTATTATTATTATTATTATTATTATTATTATTATTATTATTATTATTATTATTAATATATTGCATAGCTGTCTCTTAGTTACACCTATAAATATTAATATTATAATTATTATTATTATTACTATGTATTAGAGACAATATTATTATTACTATTATTTTTTTTATTCTTATTATTATTATTATTATTATTATTATTATTATTATTCACTATTATTATTAATATTGTTATTATTATTAGTATTATTATTATTACTATTATTAGTATTACAATTATTATTATTACTATTCTTATTATTACTATTGTTATTATTACTATTATTACTATTATTATTATGTACTATTATTATTACTATTATTATTATTATTATTATTATTTTATTTTTTATGTCCTCACAATACGGGTGTAGTGGTAGGTACTACTCGCAATATATCAACACGTAGGTACCAGAGATGGACACTACCTGTATATATCAAGACCTTATCAATATATTTATTTTTCTTCCCTCAAAATTTTTTTTCTTCAGTACCTCATTTTGCTCCATAAATGTGCACCACCCACTTCTCATAATCTTCCACCCTTATGTCCCCTTAACAAATAATGTGCACAATAAAACTCTTAAAAGGAAAATTTAAGATAGAACAACTAAAAGAAATTATTAGGCTCACATCTAATAGGTAAATTAACCAAGTTCAAATAAAAGAAGGCGAATGGTGTTTCTAATATTCATAACAATTCTCTTATACAACAAGATACTATAAGATAAAAATGTTAAAAAAAGGGTTGACTAAAAAGCTCAAACAACCAAAGAAGGCTCGATCCTTATTTTTAAATCCAATCAGGTTGTCTAAAAATTCACCTCAAAAATGTAATTGAGTCTACATAAATTTCCCTAAGTGTCCCAAACCAAAAATTAATGTATAGCTTAGTGCTCAAAATTACTTAAAAATCATAAATGAAAAATATTAACACCGAATACTCATGAATGAATGATTCAACTAAAGAATTATTATCCAGAAAAATGGGATTCATTTATGTTAAGTAAAAATTTCCAAAATTTTCAAAAATTGTCAACTAATCCACAAATTTTCAAAAATTTTGGACAACTCTCAAATAAAAAAAAAATCAAAATATTGTAGCAAAATACACCAAACAACTTATAAATCCAAATAACTCTCCCATCCCACGATTAAAAATAAGCATTGTCCTCAATCCAAAAATAAAAGTATAAAATGGGAAAAAGAAAAACTTCTCTGGATTTAATTCGCATTTGGAGTGTATATTTGCTATAAATATTCATTCGACGTGAATTGAGGCTCTAGTAACACTAAACAAAACAAAACAAAGAATTCCCTTGAGACAATAAGAAAACAAGAATATTGTATAAATGAATCCTACAATAATTAGGAAAAAACTTATTCCCTTAAGGGAATACACCATAAAAATAAAGTGAAAAACACAACTACGAAAATTAAACCTAGCTAAAATGTCTAATCAGTAAAAACAACTAAATTGTTTGAGAAATCAACTTAAAGATAAGAAAATCATCAAAATGACCCTAAGCATAGGGCATCAAATGTCATATGCTCAAGGCAGGACTGGAGGGAAAGGCGAAAATATCGACGGGTCCTCTCCAAATACTTCGCCAACTGGCAAGCTTCTATGGTTTGCTGCTAAGCATATTAGTATTGGATAAACGTGTCAAATCATTGACTCATTTTCTGCTATACCACCAGAATTTGCTGTAAGATCTTCTCTTGAGTATGTAGCGGCTCGAGCTTGTTCTCCGAATCGGCATCATCACCCACTTGTGACATAGATGCATGGGAGCGAGTGCGTCTAATCGGAGCTCGGAGCTCTCGCACCCTCCATTGTAATCAAATTCCCAGGTTTTAGCTTCTCTTCTGTAGGATCAATCATTACGCCACCTCAATACATAAAGCAATAATTAGATTGGGAAACTATATAAGCTTAACTGCTTGTTGGTGGCCAAATAGCAAATCTGCTAACGGATAAGTCGACCCACATCAATGGATTTGTCAGTAGCAATACAATACAGGAGCTTTCTATATGATAACAATAGCTATTTCATCGGATACATGAATTATTTGACAACTTATTTTGCTTTATCTTATGTGGGAATATATTATGTTAATCAGTTAAATAATTTAATTCTTTCTAAATCACCATGTATTATATAAATTCAAGAGATTCAACTCTCAAGTGAACTAATAAATTTTTCTTGGAATTTGGTGTTATATTTCCTAATCTATTAACTTTTAAAACTCAAAAAATACATACAAATTGCATGAAAATTATATGATTTGTATCCAGCTTTTTAATTGCCACGTCGTTGAAATTTTTGTGCATTTTTTGTTACAATTTTCTAATATCAATTAAACTTTTTATTTTTTCGTTAATATTCTTTTCTTGAAATTTCAAACTTAATTAGTTTAAAGTATACGACTCCCTGGTTCATTGATTCAAAAGAATTATTAGTATGATAAATTTTTTTAGGTGTAACTGTGAGATATATGAGTATAATAATGTAATCATTAATTCTATTTGAATTTTACAAAACAAATGCTAAAATATAAATCTTCTAGTACTAATATTTATTGTTAGAGTTTAACTTATCTTCTAGGAATCATGACAAGTTTTGTATATTATTATTGTATAGAGTTTAACTTATCTTCTAGGAATCATGACAAGTTTTGATAATATACAGCTTTACGATATTGCTTTAACTCACTCTAGCCACAAATAAGGTTATATGTATGAATTTGATGACTATAAGAAAATATAATCTCTCTCCACCTTCTATCTTGTATTATATATATATATATATATATATATATAGATATATATATATTTATACTTTCGAGAGACGTCATTATATTTGTGAATCAGTAGGAACTTCATCTCATTAAATATTTTTCTTTTTATTTTATGTATACGTTTTATTTTAAGTTAAACGAATACTAAAGTTCTACATATTTGAGTCCGTTTTGTTTTTCCAATATTTCCACACCAATTAAAATGCAGCCTCTTAAATATATTCATCAACCACTATTTTGATATAATAGTATATTTTAACTCACCATAAATATAAATCTAATAAAATTATACCTTTAAGAACAATAACAATTTAGCTTATTTTAATTCTAATATGAATTAATTAATTATTTCTTAACATATACAACAATGTCGTAAGATATACATGGTGTGATAAAATACCATTTGTTAGTAAATTCTCATTTAAAATTTTCCTAATATTCCGTGTACAGGTAGATTTCAAAATAACAATGATATATCACTACAAAAAAATTACAAATTATTCATGCGGATGTTTGCTCCGGATTTCTTCCATTATATACGGCCGTAGAAAACTTCTGACTTACGAGGGTTTGCCTTCTTCAAACTTGGTCTTTATGCATGCAGCGATGCCCTCAAAATCCGCAGATAACATTCTCTTCATAAAGCTACAACTGTCTCTAATTTCCACATTTAGATGTGTATAACCCAGCACATTTTGGACAGATCTAATCGGGGAAAAATCACTTTTCCTCTCTATTTCCTGCACCACCAGCCACCATTCACCCTCCACCTTTCTTCCAACTACCATCTACTATTTTCAAGCCTAAATTTCATCCCTTCTTCCTCATTTCTTTCTCTCCTCAAGCCATTTTGCTCCATCCTTCCTCTTGAAGAAGCCGCGTGAACTTGGTGTTCATGGGCTTGGATTCGATTTGTCCAGCCACCATCTCCTCTAGCTGCAACCGTGCACATCCTCAACCATTTCCAAGGTGATTGATTGATCTATCATTTCAATTTTTGTTCTTTTATCTATTTTTTTTTAATTCTTGTTATCCATAATTTTTGTGAGTGGTTTATTTTGTTATTTTCAGTTTTTTTATTTTTTTTGCAGCTATTTGTTGTCAATAAATTGTGTAGGATTTTTTCCATGTTATTTTGATTTTTTTTTATCCCTAATTTCTGTAGGATTTTTGCTATAATTTTTGCAGTTTTATTTTTATTTTATTTTTATTTTTATTTTGTTTGTTATCGTATAGATTTTTGTTATGTTATTTTGATTTTTTTATCCCTAATTTCGTAGGATTTTGCTATAATTTTTGTAGTTTTATTTTTATCCAATTATTTTGTTTGTTATTATAGATTTTTGTTATGTTATTTACATTTTTTTTTCAACTGTTTGTTATCCATAATTTGTCTTTTTTGCGTATGTAATTTTCAATTTATTTCCATATAATGACAATATTTAACACCTATACTACACTTGTTAGATGTGTATATGAGACAGATACACTGTTAGCACTTTAATTATGATTATCAATAAATATATCGTCAACCTTAATATAACAACCAACTTTATTATATGAAAATTAAAATAATAACAAAAGAGACTTCTATAGTTCATCTAATTAAATTCTCGGAGTCTAAATATATTGTTGATCTCAGCACTCTTCGGGCCGGGATATAGCCTATCATAGTACGCGATTCCTAACCTTGCCATTAGATGTGTTAATTTAACCAAGTAATATCTGGAAACATGTCCCTTGAACGAAAAGTTGGATGATTAATTTTTCTTATTATTTTTTAAATAATATTTTATAATTATTTTATATTTTTTTTAATATATATGTATATCTTAATAAACATTATTACAGTACTCTTTTAAATAATATCTTAAAAATAATAACTATTTTAACAGAATATGTTTCAACTGGACAAATTTTGACTTAATTAAGCTCCTTTAATAGATATACAAACACTACATTTTTCTTAAAACAATTCCATTTCATGAGATATTCAAGTTTTTTACTAGGATTATACAATTTGGGTTGAACAAGTTCATAATGCATATTATATGCAAAATACTAAACTATGAATAATGTTTCTAAATGAAATGTTATATAAATGTATGTATTGGAATGATACTTAGTAGACTTTAATTATGAGATAATAGGGAAAAGGTGATTAAAATAGTTGATTATATTAATTTTTACATGCAAATGCATGGTAAAATTTAAAAAAAAAATTATTTACTGTTTTTTTAATTTTTGATAACAACAAATAATTTAATATAGGATATATTGTAAAAATGATAATTATTTTAAAACAAGATAGTAAAAGTGAAGGGAACAACATTTGGTATCTATCATTTTTTTTTATTTGTCAATTATACCCTCTCCGCTCCCTTTGTTGTCTCTTAATTGCATACTCATAACTTTCCGTAACTACGTAATAAAAATATATTTATTCACCAACTATTAGGTTTAGATATTTGATCCTTTATTTGGCAAATTTGTTAACACATCAATTATTTTGACACTTTAAATAAATGAATTGATTTATTCATTTAAGCCAAACATCGTAATGTTATTAATTGGATTAATTTTTATAATAGGCATTAACTAGAACTTTTAAGTAGTAGGGTAATATTATTATCAAAAATTAATCCAATAATTTTTAATTAATATAAGCACCTTTAGGATATTTATATGTAATTATATACAGAAAAACATGTAACACATACATATATTTGTGTTGTTGGACTAGTCAACTTACTATCATATACTAAATATTTACTTATACATAAGCAAGTGGAAAATTTTCATGAAATTATTTCTTAGACTAGTCTGAAATTAATTGTTTAACAGCTTATATGTAAGATATTAGTGGAGTTAGGCAAAATGGAAGTTCCGGAGCATCGAAGGTGGATGTACAATAGGCTTCTTCCAAATCGTCGGGAGATGTGGAAGAATTTTTGGAGGGTTTGGTGGGTTTATAAATTTTGCTTGTCAACAACCAAAATATTTAACCGAGGAGTTATTAGATGTCCCCTGTGTGAAGTGCAAAATGAGCGACACCAAGTCCCTGATATGGTGAATGTTCATATTCTGAGGAAAGGTTTTAAACTAGATTTTGGCCTCACAAACCAGCAATTGAGGGCATCACTGCATGCATATAGACCAAGTTTGAAGAAGGCGAAACCCTCGTGGAAGAAGTTTTCTACGGCCACAAGAGACATGTGGTTTGAGGAATTTCAGGTATATATGGTCTATATTGTTTCAACGTATTAATTGACTACGTAATTATATGTTTCATATTATTATATAAAAACTTACTTTGAGCGTTGCAGAAAAAATTTAGATGGCCACCTAGGCACAATGCAGTGAGAGAGAATTTCGAGAAGAGAGGGCGGGTAGGCAGTATGAGATGCTACAAAAGTCCGAAAAGATGGTAGAAAACCATCTTGGATGGGGATAGTGCATGGGCAGACTGGTTACTAAGGGGTCTCGCGAAAACCATCTTAGCCATAATCCGACCAAAATAAGAAGAACCGGATTCCAATGCGGTGCATCACTTGCATACAAAGCGGTTCTATACCACAGAGACAGAACTTGTACTGTAATAGTAATCAAAATCAAGGGAATGATTTCCTAAAAGTTATTGTAGAATTCTCATATAACTGTTTGACTTGAAAATATTTATTTCTTTTAATTACGAGGAATATAATGAGAGGGTGAAAACCCGCCATTCTCTCGATTTCTATTTCCGTACCCACTCTGTGTGGTATAGAGGGCCTGGGTTCATCCTCGGGCCCAAGCTGCTTATGTAAGTCATTAAGGCTTTATTACAATCTTTTATGATTTGTCCTTTAATATTCTTGTTTCCATAAAGTTGATCTTTGTTATATGACTTTTGCAGGAGAACTTTGAGAAGAAAAGGCTGAAATATCTTCTCAAAGTACTGTTGAGAATGATAATATGTCTTCTAATGGTTCTCAACACTACAACATCTGCCATCTGATTTGGATATTTGGTATGGCCGTGGGAGGAAAAAGAAAGGCAGAGTTTCGGGCTTGGTTCTTTAGGTAGAACCATGAAGGGTCGTCCAGGACCTTCACACCCATACGACCTACCCGAGGATGTTGATGAGAGGATTAGGAGCAGTCCACTCCCTTAGTGCCGAACTACAAGCCCAATGGAAAGGCATTTGAGCAATTTCAGCAATCAAAAAACAATTCGCATTGAAAGAATTATAATTTGAGATGAAATTGCTCGAATACAATATTGATCAATGCGAATTATTGTTTACAATGAAATTGCTGGAATGTACACAGCTAGTACAGGGGGTATAAAAAACCAAACAATACTAACAAAAATTTTCTGTGAAAATTATTTGGAGATTGCTGGGGATATTTGTTATCATTCAAAATTAAATCTCTTATACATAATCTTTTTTGTTAAATTTTACCATGCATTTTCATACTAGCAAAATCCCCATCAAATATCCCCATATAATTTCCGTATAATTTTCACAGTACTTTTTGTTAGTATTGTTTCTGTCAACTATACACATCACCTTTTCCCTAGAGACAGATAATTATGGTCTATCCTATATTAAATCCCTTGTTGTTATCAAAAATCTAAATGTGTATTTTCGCAGCATTTTTTTTTTTAAAATTACCATGCATTTGCATAAAAATTAATATAATCAACTATTTTAATCACCTTTTCCCCTGTCTCTTATACACATCTATCCATGAAAGTCTTGTTTCTCATGGATTTTTCTTTATAATCCGCAGCAAAATATGCAGGTATATATATAGTTGAATTGTAAAAATTATTCTCCAATTAATCTTTTTTCCTATTGTATATTGTCTAAAAGGCACTTCTTTCCTATTCTAGAAGGAAATTTACTTTAATCAAATTTAATATCTACTATTAAATCTTGAATTTTTTTTATTTCCTATATTATTCTTTTAGGAGTATTCAACAACTAAATTTTATTTCTTATTTGTTTAATGTGGTAAAACTATCATATGAAATTTCCTTTTTGTTATTTTTTAATTTCTTAACCCTATCCCGGACTATTTTAGAAGAAAATTTACTTAATATAGTTTATTTCTTAATATGAAATCTCAAAATTGGTTTTATTTCCTCTTTTATTCTTTTAAGAATATTTTATATAAGTAGCCTCAGTAATAATCAAAAAAACATTCAAGTTTTGAGAGTAACATAGTCATTAAATTTTGTTCTAAGGATAATTTCGAAAATAAAATCTAAATCATTAAATTAAATTCACACATTTAGTATTGTACAGATAGATGGATATAGAAATTGCAGCTCGAATTCTTGAGGTTGACCAGATTTTGAAGTTAAGTATGCTTCATTGACTTCAAGAGAGCATTTTATTTGGTGAGTACAGAAGGAATCAAATTTCTTGTGTATAGGCCCAAGAAATCCAAAACAGTTTTAAATTGGCCCAACAAGATTAACATGGGCAGGTCGATCTTAAAACAGTTAATATGCACTACTTGACAACTAACTAACTAGTAGAATTAGATACAGAACAAGCCATGGCCCAATTAATTAAAAAGAAACAAAAAAAAATGTACTACAACAAAGGAAAAGAGAAAAAAAAAAATATATATATATATATATATATATATATATATATATATGAGAAATTCTACGGTCTCTTGTAGGAATTCATTCCTTGTATTTTGAATGCTTGTGCATTACAACACTATGTGCTTAAAAAACTTGTACTGTACAAGTTCTTAAAATTAAGGGATTGATTCTCTAAAAGGTACGGTAGAATTCCCAGAGATATATATATATATATATATATATATATATATATATATATATGAGAATTCTACAATTTCTTTTAGGAAATCATTCCCTTGATTTTGAGAACTTGTACAATACAAGCATATTAAAACACATAGTGTTCTAAAGTACAACATCTAATGAGTATAATAAAGCCAGGAATGACTTACATCTGTCTCTTATACAGTGGCCGTTAAAACACATATCCACGAGGGTATGCCTTCTTTTAGGGAACCATTGCTTGTGTTTTAAATGTTTGTACACATCAACATTATGTGTTTTAAGAGCTTATACTGTACAAACATTCAAACTTAAGAGAATGATTTCGTAAAAAGAATTATGAAAATTTTCATATATATATATAAACAACATATTATGGTAACATTGACGTCCACATGGAATGCAAATATTACGCTACATTTTTTTTTTTTGTTTTTTGTGAAGCGATTGCATCACCTTTGAAGTAAGAAGGTTTATACAAACACTAATAGACTAGCAGTGGCCCAAGCCGATAATACAGACGTCTTAGTATATATTAGTGATTTTGACACACTTTATGTGTGTCATTTAAAGAAATTATAAATATAATTTTAATTAAATAATTGAATATTGTTAAATTAGAAATTTTTTTGAAATAAATTTATTAAGAAATAATTTTTTGTAAATAAAAATTAAAAAATTGAATAGTTTTAAACTTTTTTTTTTCCTTTTTTTTTTAATTGCTCGATGATAGTTATTTTTTTTTACTTGATGTGATTATTTTTTAAATTTTAAAATTAACTAATTAAGAATCCAAAGAGAGAGACCACCATATCAAATATGGCCCTTTTGATTCTGAATTAGTTAATTTAAAATTTCAAAAAATAACTACTATCTAATAAAATAAAATTCTCTTAACTACCATCAAATAATTAAAAAAAAAGTTTAAAACTGCCCAATTCTTTAATTACTTATAAAAAAATTATCTCTTAAATTTATTTAAAAAATCTTTCTAATTTAAAAATATTGAATTATTTAATAAATATTATATTTATAATTTTTCTTTTAAATAACACATAGATTGTGTAAAAATTACTAATTTTTATAAGTTTTGGGGTGGGCATCTTGTAAATATCCAAAAGTAAATGTTACTGAACAAAAGGAGATGTTGTGCATAAAATTACAAAAGGCCCTGACAACTAAAATCTGAAAACCTTCCGTATAATTCTTGAAGAGTTTGCAATCTCAAATTATAATTTTTTTTTTTTGTAAAAAAAAAAGGGTTTATACAGAAGGTTATAGATCGGCCTACTAAAGGAAGACAATGACAATCAAATTTTAAATACTTAAATTTTTTAATAATTTAATAATCTTACTTACCATAGGATTTAAATTCCTATTTATTTATCATACAAACCAAACTTAGGTTGGTACAAACAAACGCCCAAAACGTCTTTAAATTTATAAAACTCCAAGCACAAGAACCATTCCCCAAATTAACGAACAAAAGCTCGCTCATGAGTTCTCATCCTCCGAACAATATTTGATAAAGCTCTGTCCGCCCCTGAAACAAAAATTTCAAGCAATTAATATTCTATTAAGAAATTCAAGAATAAAATTAATGATTAAAGTTATATATCAAACGGATTCTACGCCATAAAATCTTTTTTCTCACTTCTTATTTTGTCAAAATTCATTTTGAATATAATTATAATCTTTTAATGAAGGAATTTTAAAATAAAATAAAAAATAAGATAGAAGATTCTTAGCGACATGAAAATAAAGAATTCCATAATCGCACGCCATCAGCTATTGCTCCGAGCAGAATTGCAAAGTTCTGCGGACGTCCCTGTCCATATCCCCTCGTCGTATTAGATTGGCCGAGGACCGGACCATTTATATTCCTCGGGAACGGCCCAAAACTGTAAGATAACCTGAGGGTTCCGAAAGTTCCTTCCGCATCATTTCTCAAAACATCGTACACAACATTTTCACGTGCGGGTGCCTCCGCAAAAAGTTGGTTTAAAGATATGTTAACTTCTCCAACATATTTATTTTTTTTCAAAGATCTTTTGCACCACAATTCGATGAGAAGCATATCTCCATTATCCACTTGATGGAGTGTTTCCTCGGGGATTAAGTATTGAATCTGGCAATTCCAACGAGGGTTGGTCTGATTTCTCATGTCCGCTGGAGTTTTCCATTTGGTTTCCGATGAGTTTCTACTCATCGAAACCTTTGCATAAACCTTCATTTCCCCGAATGTTCGGACGTGGTGGAGATTGCTGGCGGAAATTAGTAGTCTCCCATTGTGGATGATAATATAATTTTGGGAGGGATAAAATGTTAATAATGTAGGAGTGAAATAAAATATTCTTGTTACTTACTAGTACTATACTTTGGTTTAAATTCTGGCTGGCAGCAAAAACTACAACTATGTATATATGGGCGACTGGATGTGGAAAAATTCAATGCAAACAGCTCAACCACGTATGTGCGTGACTTGGCCGTTTCTAAACTAAGGGATTTTTGGTAGTGTGTTATAGAGACAGAGACCCGATTCATTTTAAAGTTTCTATTCTAATCATACTTTAAAAACCCGAAAAAACATTCTCCTTTTTTTCCTCTCTCCTCTCTATTCTTGAATTCTCCATTTCTTTTTCTCCTCCTCAATCCTCCCCTCACATCTGCTCTCTCCCCTTCATCTCCTCCTCTTATTTCTTTTTTTTTTTGGGACAGAATCCTCTCTTATTTACTATTTTTTTAACATTTATAAAGATTTGAGCAAAAAATCCAAAGATTGAGATTAGATCTTTAAAATATATTCAAAAATATGTCATGCATGTCACTTTTTTTTTTCTTGAAATTTTTTTCTCGATTTTTTTACTTCATTTGCAAATATTTGGGAGGCTAAAATTCTGATTTTCCTTGAATTTTTTAGGGATTCAAGAAGATATTGGACTTAAATAGAGGATCCAAGAATAGGAGGGGAGAAAGGCATGCATAAATTTGGCATCAACGAAAGTTGCAAAAGCAGGTTTAGTTTTCTTGAGTTCTTTTTTTTTATTGTCCTCTTTAAGTTTGTGCTTTTCTGAATTGGAAACATTGTTCATCCGTGTAGTCTATTGTTCTTTTCTGAATTGAAATATTGTTCATCCTGTAGTCTATTGTTCTCCCAAAACCCTAAGTTTTTTGTTTTTTTGTTTTTTTTTTTGTCTTGAGGAAATTTACTCTTTAATGAAACTCTTCTGAATTTATCAGTATAAACTTAAAACGACATGAACTTTGCTATTTATTTACTGATTATTTATGGTTTTGTGAAATTTGAGAGTCATGTTTTCGTATTCTTCGCAATGGAAAACCAAACCATTTTAACAGCCAAAAATCAATTAAACCGTTATCTAAGGTAAGAATTCTTCTTCTTCGTCTTTTTTTTTTTTCGGTTTGCAAGCTGTATATGAATATATGCTAACAATTTTTTTAATGAATTAATTCAAAGGTAAAGATTAGATCTTGAAAATATGTATGCATGTGATTTTTTGAAAATTTGTTTGATTTTTTTAAAAAAAATTTTGTAAAGATTTGGGAAACTAAAAAGTCTGGTTTTTTCTCTGCACGCTCTCTTTCCTTTCTTCTTCCACAACTCTCTACTAATTTTAAATGCTTAAACACAGTCGATCTCCGCCAATCTCTCGCCACCGCTGACTCTTCTTCTCAAATAGGCTTCCTACATCTTTTAGATTTTTGTTTGGTTGTCTCAGAGCTCGCGAAAATTGATCAACTCGGAGGATATGGAAAATGCTAGATGTGATTGGCCAACAATTGCGCAAGATCTAAAGGCTCTACTACAAAATCTCCTCATATAAGAACAATAATACTCGATGGAAGGTAAATTCGGATTTTTTTTTTTTTTTTTGCACATTTATGCTATGTTGCATGCTTATGGATTTATGGTTTTTGTTTCTCTTACAGAACACACAATAGAATCACATACGCTCTCACACAATCACAGTCAAACACACTCCAGCTCTCAATTTCACACTTTTTTCTCTATTTTTGTTTGGAATTTTTGCACAATCACACAAATATGCAAGATTAGGGCTTGAATTTCTTCGATTTGAAAGCTTCGGTATAACTATTTCGGTAAAAATCAAACAAAATCCGCTGCTGTTCATCAATGAAGTCCAGCACAATCACTCACTTATTCACACACACAAAACACACACAATCATCTGTTAATTTTCTATAGCTGTGTTTTATTTAACCTCGAGCTAAAATATTATTTTTTGGCAGAATTCTCGATTTATTGTTGTTAATTTATGTTGTTTGCAGCGATCATCTTTTTCCGATGTAGGCCCGACTACCTTGAAGCCATGTTATGTATAACCATTGAAGATGCCGTCCAGGTTTCTCCCCAAAACTTTCATTCCTTCTACTATTGAAAAAATTGAAGGCAAGATCTATCAATCATCTTCATCGTCAGGTCTCCACCTTTTACTCAATTCTTGTTTTAAAATGATTTTCTAGATTGCTAATTTTAGCTTGAATTTAATTAATAAATTGAAAAGCTTTGGACTTATCTATTTAATACTGTAATTTTTTATAAAGTTTAATTTTATTTTTTTTTTGGCCTCTGGGTTGAAGGATGTTTCTTCACTTGTTAGGTAAAAAGTTGGGGATTTTTCCTTCTCTTAATTTTTTTTTTTTTATATTTCTTTTCTTGATCTTCCATTTACTTTTTTTTATTTACTTTGAAGAATAACATTTTTTTCCCTCACCCAACAAACATTCAGGTATTAAGAATATGCACTTTATTCATAAGTATTACCATTTCTCAGTTAGAGGTATGATTTAGAAAATCATTTGCTATCTCTTTTTCATTTAAATCATGGTTTTTGACTGAAATTTAACAGTTTTGTTTTTTAAATTTTGTTAGAAACGTGCCAAGAGTGAGGTTACAGGATTTTTTTGTCTGAGTCTAGGGATGTAAGGAGGATGTTAAAGTTTAAAGTCCTGTCCTACTCCAGATTCTTAGTAAGTCCAGCTTCGATGCAGGAAGCTATGGAATTGAGGTAATGATAAATGCAACAGCTGCTGGAGTTGATCTTTTAGTGGCTTGGCTTCGGATGATGCACATGCAGAATTAGGATGGATTTTTTTTACTTAATTTTTATCCTTTCCACTGGTGTTTTAAGGGCATTATTCTCTATCACTTATTGGATTTTTTAAATGTGTATATGGAACTATAAAATTTGGTGAGAGAAGGGAATGGTTCAAGAAAGAATTTTGTCGTGGCTTTTTGGTTTTATTTTACTTATTTTATTTTTAAGAATTTTCATCAGTTAGCATGAATATCAAATGCACTGAATCCAAAACACATACATGATTGATTATTAGAGTTATTTTTCTCTAAATTATAGCATTTTGATACTTTAAATCCTAAATTAGACAAGTAATTGAACATTTTAGTTAATTTCTTTAATATGTATTTGTATTTTCGTTCTTGAATTAATTATGATAAATTTGTGTTAAATTTTTAGTTTAATTAAGTGCTTAATGGTGTTAATATTATGCAGGTTAAAATTAAAGGTTAGAAGCTGGAAGAAACAAAGCTCAATGGACCAAATTGCAAAATGGATGAAATGAAGATTGCTGGAAGGAGTATCGAGATCGAAGTCTCGACTATTCCAGACCGTGATCTCGACTCAGGAATTGGTTTACTATTTTAGAGTTGAGATCGCGGTCTCAAATATTCCAGACCGCGATCTCAACTCGTTGAATGTTAAGTTGTAAAGGACAATTTTGTAAACTTCTAGGCAAAAAATCCCTAATTTTGCCTTGTGTAATGCTGCACTATTTAAGCCAACTAGAATTAGTTTTAGAGAGGTAGATAGTTTTTAGAGAAGATAGTTTTAGGTAGTTCTAGATAGATTAGGATAGCCTGAACTACAAGTTACTTTTTCTGATAGAAATTTCTCTTAACTTTCATCTTAGATCTTCTTTAAATTTCTTGTCAAATTCAAATTTTGATAAGATAATTGTAGTGGGTTAATCGTAAGCTTCATGTAGATATAATTTTATTTGCTTTCTTGTCCAATTTAGTAAGAATTTCTTTACTTTCAAATTGGAGTTTTTATGAAAATTAGGGTTCTTGTTAATTTTTTGCTTTCTATTTAAGAATTTTCAATTTCTACCTTTAATTTCTAGTCAAATCTTAGTGGGATTTCTTAATTTCAATCGAAAATCCAAGAAATATTTAAATTCCTAGTTTAACTCTTTCTAAATTATAGTTTAGAAATGAACTAGATTTTTTGCTTTTAATATTCAAAGTTTCTCTTTTGTAGTCTTTTTAGTTGAGTGATTACTTGTTTTAAATTTTTGTCTTAATTTGATAAAATTAGGTTAGAATTAAAATTATAGTTTTCATTAGAATAATTCTATCATCTACCAATTGATTTTGCTTAACTACACAAGCACCCTTAAACCTTGGTAATTGCAATCGACAATCATTGTGTCAACGATCCCTGCTTCCCTTTTACTACTAGTTGACAACCGTATACTTGCGAAATACCATCTAGTTAGTAGTAGGATTTAGGTGTTTCATTGAATTATAACTAGATGTGTTAAAAATGCATCAATTTTTTGGCGCCGTTGCTAGGGATTGTCTTCGATTTTTGGCAATATCAAGCGCTTTATGGGTCGTGTAGAGTAAGCACTTTAGTTTAGTTAATTTGGCTGTTAATTTTTATGTTTGATTGGTTGTCTTGCGGAATTGACTTGAAAATTTAATTGACTATTTTGGTTTTGTGTAGTATGCATGGTAATTGAGGAGCTCAAGAGCCATTCATTTGCTTAGACAAGGAAAGAGAGAAAGAGTTAGAGAACTTAGAAGATTGAGAAGGGTAACAACAAGAGCAAGAAATGATAGAAATAGCAAATGCTAATGCTCATCAAGGGAATGTGAATATGGAGAACGAAGAAGAAGGGGTAAGTGGAAATAATAGAATTGGTGGCTATAGGAATGGAAATGGCATGAATGGGAATGGAAGGCCATTAAGGGAGTATGCTTTACCTAATTTTGATGGGGCGAACTCAAGCATTGCACGGATACCCGTGCAAGTTAAAAATTTTGAAATCAAACCCGCCCTAATTCAAATGATCCAAGCCCATGCCATGTTCGGAGGTGGACCAAATAAGGACCCCTACACATACCTCATGAATTTTGAAGAAGTTTTAGACACATTTAAGTTTAATGGAGTACACCCGGATTGTGTTCGGATAAGGGTGTTTCCTTTTTCTCTTCGTGATAGGGCAAAGTCATGATTCACAGCGATCAAGTTGCAATCCCATGTCCAAGGAACATTCACCACTCACAATCAACTTCCTCAAGAGTTCATGGCAAAGTACTTTCCTCCCGCAAGAACCTCTAAATTAAAGAATGAGATTACATCGTTCAAACAAGATGTTGGTGAAAGCCTAGGAGAAGCTGGGAAAGATTCAAAAAGTTGCTAAGAAAATGCCCACATCATGCCATTCCTTTGTGGCTTCAAGTCCAAACTTTTATAATGGTTTACTTCAAGAAATGAAATCCATCGTAGATGCCTCCGCCGACGATTCTATCTCATATAAGACTCCGAAAGAAGTTCAAGAGTTGTTAAATAGGATGGCATACAACCATTATTATCATGGGCCGATAACTCTACCGGTGGTTCAACATCAAGCTAATCAAGCCAATGCAAGTAGTGGAGCATTGAATCTAAACATGCAAGATGCCCTTTTTGCTCAACAAAGCATGTTCATGAATGTGATGAATAACATGGCAAAGGCGTTGGAGAATGACTAGGGAAACCTAGTAGTGTAAATCTATGACTACCAACACATGACATGTGATTTTTGTAGAGGCAGCCATGCCAATGGGAATTGTGAGATGCCATATGGGGCTAATGATAAATAAATTATATGGCCAATCAATCTTCATTTCCAAGGAATCAATCCAGAGCTTATGCGAACACTTACATCTTTTTTGGAGGAATCACCCAAATTTCTCATGGAGTAATACCGACAACCAATCCAACCCTCCTTACCAGCCAAATATCCCACCTCAAAATGCCCAACACACTCAAGCCCCGAATTTTTCATCTAGACCTTATCAATCGCCACATCAAAGAAATGTCCAACCCAACTCATATCAAAATTTTCCCAATCCTTCTTTTCAAAACCAACAACAAAGACCTCCTTTCCATTATGCAAATGCTTCCCAACCCATGTACCATGATCAATATGCTCCTAGAGATAATTTGGGTGAAGAAGGTTGGAGAAGAGAAGCCGAGTATTTGAGAAGATTGAATTGGATAGAAAAGTGGAAAAGCATAAAAGAGATTATGAGAATTTGAAGGCTTCAATAAGAAATTTAGAGATTCAATTGGGGCAATAGGCAAGGTTGAATAATGACTTTCGAGTGATACTATTCCAAACCCCAAGGAGCAATGCAATGCCATAGCCCTAAGGAGTGAAAAAGAATTGGTTGAATTTAAGGACAAGAAAAATGTGGAGGAAGGAAGCAAAGAGCAAAAGTCCAAGATAGCTGAAAATGAAAAAGAAGTGGTTGATGATGAAGCCAAGAAGGATCAAAAAAATGAGATCAATGTATCCAAGAAGAAGCATGTGAAGGCACCTTTGAAAATAGATCCATCAATAAAAGTGTCATACCCTCAAAGACTCATTGGTCCAAGAAAGGAAGAAAAAGACAAGCAATTCACCCATTTCTTGGATATGTTGAAAAAGATTAATGTCAACATTCACTTTGATTGATGTCCTCTCCAAGAGACCCAACTATACTCGTTTCATACAAAGGTTCTTTTGGCAAGGAAGCAAAAGTGGGATGATGATGAGAAATTATGCCTCGATGCCCAATGTAGTGCCATTGTTCAAAGCCGATTGTCCCCTAAACTCAAGGATCTCGATAGTTTCATGATACCAGTAAATGTTGCAGGAAAAACGTGGCATCGATCACTTTGTGATTTAGGGGCAAGCATAAATATCATGCCAAAGGCCATCTGTGACAAGTTAAGGATCAACAATGTCAAGCCAACTAATACCGCACTCCAATTGGCTGATTTATCCGAGAGGAAACCATATGGCTTGTTGGAAGATGTGCTTGTACAAGTTGAAAAGCTAGTATTTCCCGTTGATTTCCTTGTACTAGATACGGGTAAAGAAAGTGAAATTCCATTGATTCTAGGGAGGTCTTTCTCGTCAACCGCTCAAGCATTAATTGATGCGCACAAAGGGAAGTTGATCTTACGAGTTGAAAATGAATCAATTGAATTTGATGTGTTTGAATATAATAACAGGAGGAATATTCTCATTGTTGAAGAGAAATGTGATAATCAATCTCTTAATTCTATCATTTCTAAGTCAAATGAAGACCAAAATAAAGTGAGCCAAGGCAATTCGCTCAAGCAAGTGTTGAAAATAAAGGAAAATCATATAAATGAATTGAAAGAAAAATCACCCGATAAGCAAAATGGCGATGTCAAGAAATTGAGAAGGCACAAGAAGAAAACAAAATATTTGAGAAACAATTGGAGATGTCAATTGGGGCACTAGCAATGGCTAAGGCTAGAAAGAAATGACTTGTGCATGGAAAACCTGAAAATCAAACTTTAATCATGAAGAAAAAGGGGATCAAACTTTTTCCGTGGAAACCAAAAGGGAAAGGAGGATAAATCATCCTCAATTACTTGGAATGAAATCCATGTCACACTCAAACTAGTGACTATAAAAGAGCGCTTCTTGGGAAGCAATCCAAGTCTTTAATGTAGTTCTTATTGCTTTCTTTTGAGTGAATTTTTTTTTAATGTGGCTTGATTTTGAGTAAATTGGTTTGAATTATAGAAAAAAAAATTTGAGTTTTTGAGTTGAATGAATGATGCTAAAGAATGACTGAAAATTTTTACCATAACTTGTGAATTTTTTGTTGGTAGGTTACCTTTGCAAATGGAGAAAAGTGGTCAAGAGTTGAGCAATTTTGGCTAAGTGTAAAAATTCACTTTGCAAAAATTGAGCTTGAGATCGCGATTTCAAAATTTGAGACCGCGGTCTCAACCTCAAACTTTTGGAGGGTAGAATGGTCATTTGGTTGGAAACCGCGGTCTCAATTCGAGACCGCGATCTCAAAATTGAGACCACGGTCTCAACTCCAAAGTTTTGCAAAGCCATTTTTCGTGCCGAGTTGAGACTGCGACCTCAATTTTGAGATCGCGATCTCAACTTTAAAAAAAAAATTTTAAACTCACTTCAACCATGAATTTATTTTATTTTTAGTCTTTTAATTTGGAAGTAAGTTGATTTTCCTTTTTAGTAATCTGGCTAATGAAATAATGGCCTCAAGCTGAAGCCAAGTGGCTAATTATTTTGATGCTTCATGGATTGAATCTTTGTGAAATTTATTGCTAGACACTTGGCGTAGCTTTGGTTATGATTATTGTCAAATAAGAGTAGTATGACTAAGAGCCCTAAGCTGATGCCATCTTTGCACTAGTTGATGAATGGAATTGAATGATGATTTTGTTTGAAGCTTGAATGGTGAGATGCATGGCACGGTTGCTCTTGACATTTTTACTCATTTTTAATTTTAGGCTTAAAAGTAGGACATAGTTTAAGTAGTTTTTGTTATTTTTGGGAGTTTAAGTAGTTTTCATTATTTTTGGGTTTGTCTTGATATTTAGTTTTGGATGAGTGGAAGGATGATTTATTCATCAACTTGAATAAAAGAGACAAGTTTGGGGGTGTTTATCTTTTTGTGTTGGAAATGGACATTTTGATTATTTTAATGCCACTTGATGATTAATGGATGGAAAGTTGATCAATTAGGTACTCAATGATGATAAATTTTGATGTTCAATACTTTGTGATTGAAGTATATGATTGATTCATTTCAAAAAATTTGTGTGAGTGAGAAGTTCAATTGCAATATAAAGAATTCATAAACTTAGCATGGCTATTTTTTTCAAAAAGAAGTTCTGAATTTTAGGAAAATTTATTTGAAATGTTGTTTCTTATCAAATCACTTATATTATGTGGTTGATGAACTATCTTTTGCTATCTTTTGGAAATAAATGAGTTAAATGAAATAGAAGAAATTTTGGGACATTTCGTGTGTTTGCATAGGGAATGTTCTTCTAACTTATGAATAATTGATATTCGAGATTAATTTTTGGTACATATCACTCGTTTTCCTTGGTTTAGGGCCAAAAAAATTAGTTTTTAGGAATAAGGCAAGTATGGGATTCCGACATGTATCTATGTTGTTTCTCCGAAATAAGCCATTAGATTAGGAATAAGGCGAGTACGGGATTCCGACATGTACCCATGTTGTTTCACCGAATGTTACGCCCTTAGGAATTGTGTTTTTAGTATACCAATAAGTTAAGGAGTAAATGTTTGTAATACTTATTATTAATCCCATATTACTTATTCCTTGTTAGAGGTTTATTCCCGAAATGTGTGACAATTGCATTTAAGTTGATTCCTAATTGAACTTCTATTTTCATGATGCTTAGTCGAGAAAGTTGATTAACTTTATAATATTTGTGATTTGAGAAGTAATGATGTTTCAAATGAAAAGAACTAAAACTTTTGGTAATTCTTTTCGAGAATGGTAATGCTTGGTGATGTGAAATCTTGTATAGTGAATGAATGTGTGCTTTTTTGTAAAATGAAATTTCAATTTTAGATTGATTTACTCATATTCTTCACATATCACGTAGTATTGAACGTTTCTTGAGAGATCGCTTAATTGTTCTAAATACATCCATGATTCATCAAGTGTCGCGTCAACTTTGGAGGTGTTTAAATGTTTGAATGTTAGTAGGTTTTGTTTATTGTTACGTAATCTTGGTTTTTCTCAGGATTAGCAAAACGCTAAATTTGGGGGTGTGATAACTCTAGTAAACTAAAGTTATTTTCCTCTAAATTATAGTATTTTCATATTTTAAATTCCAAAATTAGATAAGTAATTGAAGATTTTAGTTAATTTCTTTAATATGTATTTGTATTTTCTTTCTTGAATTAATTATGATAAATTTGTGTTAAATTTTTAGTTTAATTAAGTGCTTAATGGTGTTAATATTATGCAGGTTAAAATTAAAGATTAGAAGCTGGAAGAAACAAAGCTCAATGGACCAAATTGCAAAATGGATGAAATGAAGATTGCTGGAAGGAGAGTCGAGATCGCAGTCTCGACTATTCCAGACCGTGATCTCGACTCAGGAATTGGTTTACTGTTTTAGAGTTGAGATCGCAATCTCAATTATTCCAGATTGCGATCTCAACTTGTTGAATGTTAAGTTGTAAGGGCAATTTTGTAAACTTCTAGGCAAAAAACCCCTAATTTTGATACCTTGTGTAATGCTGCACTATTTAAGCTAAGTAGAATTAGTTTTAGAGAGGTAGATAGTTTTTAGAGAAGATAGTTTTAGTTAGTTCTAGATACATTAGGATAGCTTGAACTACAAGTTACTTTTTCTAATAGAAATTTCTCTTAACTTTCATCTTAGATCTTCTTTAAATTTCTTGTCAAGTTCAAATTTTGATTAGATAATTTTAGTTGGTTAATCGCAAGTTTCATGTAGATATAATTTTTATTTACTTTCTTGTCCAATTTAGTAAGAATTTCTTTACTTTCAAATTAGGATTTTTATGAAAATTAGGGTTCTTGTTAATTTTTTGCTTTCTATTTAAGAATTTTCAATTTCTAACTTTAATTTCTAGTCAAATCTTAGTAGGATTTCTTAATTTCAATCGAAAATCCAAGAAATATTTAAATTCCTAGTTTAACTCTTTCTAAATTATAGTTTAGATATGAATGCTTTTAATATTCAAAGTTTCTCTTTTGTAGTCTTTTAGTTGAGTGATTTACTTGTTTTAAATTTTTGTCTTAATTTGATAAAATTAGGTTAGAATTAAAATTATAGTTTTCATTAGAATAATTCTATCATCTACCAATTGATTTTGCACAACTACACAAGCACCCTTAAACCTTGGTAATTGCAATCGACTATCATTGTGGCAACGATCCCTACTTCCCTTTTACTATTAGTTGACAACTGTATACTTGCGGGATGCCATCTAATTAGTAGTAGGATTTAGGTGTTTTATTAAATTATAACTAGGTATGTTAAAAAGGCATCAATGATTGTTTGCAAATTTTGTGTATTAGTTGATGTTTGATATTAATTCCCTTTTGCATGAATTATGTTGTTAGGAAATGGTGGTTATAGTGAAAGACTTTTAGTTTTGTCATAATGGGTAATGGATAATATCTGTTTTCTAATTCTAATTACTGCGTAATAAATTGTTTTGTGTTTCTTGCAGGTTGCAAATCCAGAAACTGAGTTGAAATGGGCGTATTCTATGGCTGGAAAGAATGCATGAATTTATGAAAAGTTAAGGTAGACATACATAATCATTAAAAGTTTAGGTATACTGTTTTTGCTTGAAGCTTTGTCTAAGATAAAGCTTTATTTTAGGTGTATGTTTAGGTTGCAATGTTTGTTTAAGATAATGTGAAATTAACATCCATACATGCAGCCATCATCAATCTAGAACCAGATAGACATGTCACTTCTTCATAGGTAAAAACCATTCTTGATATGTCATTAGATAAACAGAATGTCAAATGTTTTTTTCTCTCATTAATCTAAGTCATTTTGGCATATTCTTTCCCTGCTAAAACTTATGTAAGTTTTTTTTTTTTTTTGTAAACATGAACTTTTTTGCCAGTGATTCGTTATTCTTTATCACAGTTTTTCATTCTTACTTGAATTGAATTCTTTTTACAATAGATTGAAATTAATGATTGAATTGTAGCTGCTTTTAAGGGCTAAAAATTAAAATTCGATGTAAAAGATACAATATTATAATGTGTACCTTCGAGGTATGCTAATGTCATCCATTAGTTGTACTTTTCTTTTGATTAATGTTTCTTTTCTCTTTTCGTTGTCTGGTCATGAGATTACTATAACGTTGGAAGAATCTTTTAGAAAGACGTTACTTTATTGTGTTACGTAATTCATTATTATTTGTGGTCCCTGTTGAAACCAAGCAAATGTTCTTGAAAATCAGTACTTGGAGGCTGATGAAGAATGAATGTCGAAATGGCTTTCTCTATTGGTGCAATGTTAATATTGACTCTTTTGTTTGTTTAACTTATTAGCAACTAATGCCTTCTATCAACAATAATTGAGTTTTTTCCCCAGCGAAATAATTGTAGTATTTTAGTGGATGCTTAAATATAGTGGAGAGGCTTAATAAGCACATACTGTCTTCATAAACTTTTGTCACATAGGGGATTTTGACATATGCAAAATTTTGTTTAGTTTCTGTGGTATCAAATATTAATTTTTGGGTCTTCATTGACAATTTGAAGTCAACTCACTTAGTGATGGTTACGAGTCGAAACATGTGCGAGCAAGCGTGATAACATAATTTTTACATGGATTAGAAGTTGGATGAAAAGTTATCAATTTCCTGTAATTACTAAAGGCATTTAACAGTCAGCCACCTAATCAAAAACATGATTGATTATTGGTTATATTAGCTATTCATGTTTACCCATTTTCTATACTATGCTTTTGCAATTCCAAGATTTGATAGTCTGATTGACGTTTGGATAATTTGTTGAATAAATTTGTGTGAAAATTGCTTGTTCAGTTATAATGTTAATTATGAAATTTTAATGGCTTGATTGCAAGGTGTGAACGTGCATTTTGTGGCCATAGGCAGGATATCTCCGATGCAAAAGGGGATTTTTTTTCTTCTTTTTTTTTCCAGATCTCACCTACTGTATTGATGATTACAACAATCTTATGAAGACAAGTTCAATGTCATAATAAATTTCGTGGCTGGAACGTATATTGCTCTACGGTATAGAAGTCTTTGCCTATATTGTTGGTCCTGAAATTTTGTGAACATTGCAATAGGTTTATACAACAATACTATGTATACGTCATTTTATTATTCTCTTTTTCCTTCATATTATCGCTTTTTCTCAAAATCCGGGCACATGCAGGCGAAGCGTGAGCCAAGAAACTAGTAATATGTAAAAGGATTATATAAAAACTTAAATTTTTAAATACTTAATCTAATTGTTAGTATTAAATGAAATAATAAATGTACATGATTTATAATTTTGAGTATTTAATTTTTAACTCTATGAAACTCAATCGAATCTTCGAATATACTCGATTCTTTAAATTTTTTTGATTCAAGTCCGAGTTTTAAGTTTTTAAACATTATTCTAAACATCAAATAAAGTCTTTCGGTAAAATAGTATAGCTTAATTTTGATAAAATTATCTTCATTTTGACCCCTCAAATTTTCATGTTTATGTTTCTCAGCTCTTGTATTTTTTAGAACAATTTCTCGAATATTTTTTTTTCCTCTAAAGTGAGAGGAGAGTAAAGTAACAATTTTGAAAGGAATATTCATTCTAGTGTAAAGAATTAGGCTCATAGTTGAGCTATGAAACTCCATTTTTCTTCTCGCATTTCCATTTATTTTATAAGATGAAGGAAATGTAAGATATGACAATTACTATTGAGTGCCATATCTTCGTCCCCTTCAAATCCCTACCCCTAATAAATTTGGGAACAAAAAATTTATAATGAAAAGGATAAATAACAGCATGATAGTAACGTGTGTATCACCAGCTGGAAAGCTTGGTTCATGGCGACTACTTAATTTCAAAATATTACTACAAGTATGATAAGTATGATTTTTAATTGAATTATTCTTTGTGTTCAAAAGTACTAACTTGGAAGCCAAGGAATTAAACCTCTAAAGCTCTTTCTTAAGCAGCAAAATTTCTTTTGTAGACTTAGTCTGTAGTGTTAGACATGTCATAATTTTTGTAGACTTAATCTGTAGTGTTAGATATGTCATTAATTATCTAAATTAAATGCCGGTCATATTTAGAAAGGACATTTTAATGAATGTGCTTCATTCATAGATAATTAATTTTTGTAGACTTAATCTGTAGTGTTAGATATGTCATTAATTATCTAAATTAAATGCCGGTCCTATTTAGAAAGGACATTTTAATGAATGTGCTTCATTCATAGATAATTACGTCGCAGGTTTTTCTATCTCATCCTATTTTATTCTTTGTCACACTATCAAATGAATAGTTGTGAAATAATTTTAATAAAATAATCTTGACAATTTATTTGATAGTGTAATAAAGAGTAAAATATGGTATAGAATAGAAGATTTTGAGCGGATAATTACCTAATCAAGCCTATCTAATTGTTTTTTGAATAATATTTATACATTCTAGCTGAGGAAGAAAAATATTTTGTTGTAAATAAGGAAAACAATTTTATTAGTTCTTCACATTTCACATTTATATTTTTTTAATTCTTAACATTTAAAATAAATACATTTTAGTTCATTACAAATTCAAAATGTACCATTTTGGTCTCTTGACACAATTATCAACATATTTTGACCTAAAATACTCACATATGTATCAAATGTTACATCTTTCATGAAAAAAATTTGCACCACACAAATTTTAAATATAAAACGACGCTACTTGCCACTTCATAATTTTCACCTACCATCACCACTCCTATTCCCCTCCCTTGCGGCTTTTCCTCTGCTAACTCTACTGCAACAGCTCCAATGCTCTTCTTTTTTAGGATAATTTATTGTTTAAGGTTATATATTATTAATTTTACAATTGAATATGTTATATTTTATATGTATGTGAGTATTTCAGGGCAAAATATACCCGTAATTGTGTCAAAAGACAAAAGTGGTGCATTTTAAATTTGTGAAAGACTAAATTGCATAATTTTGAATGTAAAAAATAAAAAAATATAATTATAAAATGTGAAGTACTGTTAAGATCATTTTTCCTATAAATCATCTTTTAAGTATTATACAAACATTACCAATATCGGAAACAAACGAATTTTTGGAGGACGAATCAAGTTGTTACTTGGAAGAAAATTCTTACCTGTCTTGTTATCAATGAAGACATAATGATTAATGTACACCAAGGTATAATACATACTAACATTATCTAGTTACATTTATATTGTGTTAGTTACATTTATATTGTGTTTAAATGGAGAAATTTAGGTGAATCAATTATAAAGTATTGAAAGGAACTAATTGATTGAGTTGGAATTTAAAATTTATCAATAAAGAAGTGTGACTTTAATGAACAAATGAGTGAATTTAAAATTTACTTTAATTTTATATCCTTTTAATTCATTCAATCCAATTTATTCATTTTAAATTTTTTCTTTAATTTAAATCTATCTATCCAAACGCAATTTGACCCAAAAATACGAGCTTTTACTGTTCCAAATTCACATAAGAGATTTAAACGTAACTAGAATTCTCTTTCAGGTCATATGCCCAAGACAAAGCTTACAAAGAGACGCTCATCAATGCTGTGGCGTTAATATAAATTGAATTCCCTTTCAATATATCTTTCAATATATATATATTGAAGACCACAAATAAGAGCACGATAAAGATATGAGGTGACATCAGAATTTTACCAAATTAACTTGACCTCTGATCTTATCGGAAAATATTTTTTGATATAAAATATTTTTTAATTTTCTTCTTTTTGATTGAAATAATTTACGAAATTTTTTAACGTTAGTTATTTTTTGAATAATTTAAAAATAATATTAAATATCAAATAATTACTTTTATAACTTCGTTTACTAAATACATTTTCATATTCAATTGTAGTCCATTTGTCATTCTTTTCATTATGGATCCCATAATATAACAATGTTGGGTATGCCTTATATCTTTTATTTTATCCCACATTGGTTTGGGAAGAGTATTTCTCTCCTACCCAATGTTATAAATTAAGAGCCTTAATTAATATTTTAAGTGCACCAAGCCAAGAGAGCTTTAGTGAGCAAATGTTTCAGGACCTTTATGGCCATCTAGCCTTTTGTCTTATTTGGGCTCTCTTGTGCTGCTTTTGTTATAATGGTGCCTATAACCCATTTTGTGGAGGTCTTTCCAAATTTGTAATCCTCTTTATTCATTCGTTATTATCATCAGAGCCTAAGCCGAGAGTTAAGCCAATTGGTATCAGAGCCTAAGCCGAGATAAGTCATGTTACTCGTTGGCAAGTAATCATGTTACTCGTTGGCAAGTAATCATGTTACTCGTTGGCAAGTAATTTCTTCTCGGTATTGGCCATTTTGTTACACTCTTCTTTGTGTATTGGACGTTTGAGCTTTTTGAGCTTGCGAGTCGTCCGTTTGGTATTTGTGAAGAATTTTATGGATGAAGAGTGGGCTTGCGTTGAGTACAAATTTGGGACTTTGTTGGAGAAGGTGGAGTTTGAATCTGGTCTATTGAGTTTTTGTGGAGAAGGTGGAGAATTTCGTTTTGTGAGGATTTGCCATTTTATGAGGATTTATCAATCTCTCTCTAAATTTGTAATTCTCTTTGATTAGTGGATGTTTTCCCCTTCGCCCGTGGATGTAGGTCTTTTGACCGAACCACGTAAATTTTTGTATCCCTTTTATTGTTATATTTCTCTTTTATTATCTTCAAGGGTTTATTAAGAAATTTCCGCAAATAAGAAATTTTCTCAAATATCCGAGATTCCGATCCTAACAAATAACTATTATTATATGCTTTTTTTACCGCTATATTATATTATGATTTAATTTTAAAGAAAATAATTTTATTGACAACAATCACTTGTAAAATATTCATTACAACTGTTACAATTCTTTTTAACTCACATTTATAAAAATTAAAGATGAAAAATTTTAAACCGCTATATTTTAAAATGTATTTTGTCAACTAAACATAAAAAATTATATGAAACATAGACTTTTTCGTATAATTGGAAAATATTTTTCTCAGAAAAAACATTATACATCCAACCAAATGGACTGAAATCTAAGAAATTAATCACAAGATCCAGAACAAACATTAATAGATTTCTCGGCTTTACCCTGCTTCTACTTCCATAAAAATTTATCGTTACTCTTTTACGAGGCTAGTGGTTATTGAGCTAAAGTACTATGGGATTCGTTCACTTGGCCCACAGGCAATAAAGTATTCAACAAACCCACGACGGAAACTTGTGCCCCATCTCTGTGCATGATATCTCGTGTACAATCAACTCGAAAAATAATAACTAAACTTGAACACTTTCTCAAGCTTACTGAAATAAAGAAATTAATATATACAAAGTTCAGCCAGAGTTGGATTCATTTATACCCTTATTCTCTAAATTTCCAAATTTTTGGTTCCGCAACTTGAACTAAATTTGTTGCACAACGAAATTGGTTAGCTATAAGCTGGAATAATTCTTATGACATATCCCTGGAAAAGACCAGATTGAACAGTGGATCATAGCAGTCACCTCATCCAAAATAAATAAGTATTGATTATTCAATTTGTAATGCAGAATAAATATCGCAATAGTTGAAATAATTTAAAAATAGAAAAGTTTCACTATATTTTAATTATTTAACGGTCTGCATGCAATATTCATTTAACAATACAGAATGAATAACTAAAAAATTTTCATCTAAATTAGCCCTCATGACAAATAATTTTCCTTGGTATACACGTGAGTGGGATCAACCCATTTTTGGTACGTGCGCGCGCGCACGCCCCCCCCCCCCCCTTTATTGATCATTATCAATAGTAATGCTTCGTTTAGACAAAATTTTTGTCCATTATTATCTGAATAATATTTTGCAATCATATGGTAACATGTTATGCATGAAATGTCTAATATACATCATCATATCTCAAAAATTACTGTAGTACTCATTCTAATAATATTTTAAATAATAATAATTGTACTAATGAAGACAATACTTTTATAGATAAAATGTCCTGTAAATCGATACACTAAACAGAAAATTGAAAACAACAAAGAATCAAATTTTAAATACTTAATTTTTTTTTAATAATTTGATAATTCTACTGACTAATTCAAATCAAACTCTTATTTACTTACCATACGTGCCAAACTTGGGTTGCTACAAGCAAAGATGTAAACGTCTTTAAATTAATCTAACTCCAAGCACGAGAACCATTTCACAAATTAACCAACAAAAGCTCGCTCATGAGTTCTCTCCGTCTCCGAACACCATGTGACAAAGCTCTTTCGCCCCTGAAACAAAAGTTTCAAGCAATTAATATTCTATTATGAAATTCAAAAGAAAATAAAAAAGCAATTAATAAATAAAGTTATATATCAAACAGATTCTACGTCACAAAATTTTCTATCTCACTCCTTATTCTATCACTTAATTAATGAACTGTCAAGATTTATTTATTATATAATTATAATTTTTAATTGAGAAATTTTAACAATTTATTTTGTAATCGAATAGAAAGTAAGGTATAAAAAATTTAACGAATTTCAACCTGAATATAAAAAATTCCATATTTGCATGCCATTAGCTATTGCTCCGAGCAGAATTGCAAATCTCTCCCGACGTCCCTTTCCAGGTCCCCTCGTCGTACTAGATTGGTCGTGGCCCGGGGCAATTATATTCATCGCCGACGTCCCAAAACTGTAAGACAATTTGAGGGTTCCGAACGTTCCTTGAGCATCGTTTGTCCAAACATCGTAGACAACATTTTCACGTGCGAGTCCATACTCAAAAAGTTTGTTTAAAAATAAGTTGACTTCGCCAACATATTTATCTTCTAACAAAGATCTTTTGCAGTACAATTTGATGAGAAGCATATCCCCGTTACCCTTATGTGGATGGACAGTTTCCTCGGGGATTAAGTATTGAATCTTGCAATTCCAACGAGGATTGGTCTGATTTTCTTTGTCCACTGGGGTCGTCCATTCGGAATTCGATGAGTTTTTACTCATCGAAACCTTTGCATAAACCTTCATTTCCCCGAAATTTCGGACGTCTTGGAGATTGCTGGCGGAAATTAGCGTGACTTGGAAACTCCTGTACTCTCCCATTGTGGATGATAATAATTTTGAGAGGGATAAAATGTTAATAATGTAGGAGTGAAATAAAATCTTCTTGTTACTTACTAGTACTATACTTTGGTTTAATTCTGTCTGGCAGCAAAAAACTACTACGTATTATGTATATATAGGGGAAGGGATGTGGAAAAATTCGATGCAAAACAAATTGAATTGAACTTGATTCATTTGGTTAATGGTGTCGTGATGGATTCATTTATTCATTGACGCGTAAAAAAATATTTTACAAAATTATAAATATAAAATTATTTATTTAAATATAATAAATTACTTGATAAAATTATATTTAATTTTTTATTTTTTATTTTGAATATTGAATCAAGTTTTTCTTTTTGATTTAGAAATATATGGACAAATTTGTCACCTCGATAATTTGTATAGATTCACGACTGACGTATTCACTGACGGGTCTCTACTCTCAATTATTTGTCTTTCGTTGTACGGTGGCCAGTGGGCGTAGTGTAGTTCACTCAAAGCAACGTGCCAAGGCCGCCCTCTTCTATCACCATCAGTCACTGACATGACAAACAAACTATATTTGATCAATATTTTCCACAGAAATGACAAAAACCAGATTAGAAAAATCAACCCAATGCCTAATTATGCCTAATTTAAAAAACACGAAATATGCTAACCCAAAAAATGATTATCACTTCTCAACCGATAACCACCGTCTAAATTCACAAAATTATAGCTCTCAGATCAACCACAAAACAACACAAATAAGATCACAATCTAAATTAGAACCCAAATCTCCACGTCTCTCCTTCATATCTGTCTCTTATACACATCTAGAATCATGAAGTAGGGTCGGGTGGGGGGTTTGAAAGATGCGTAAATTATGAAGGAGAGACGTGGAGATTTGGGTCCTTTGGGAGGCAATTGAGTCAGATTGGAATGTAGGAGAAGTATCGCTTCTCTATTATAAAAACGAATGTGATAAAGATGGATACGATTAAAAACTGAATAATTTTATAATTTTTTATTTATTTATTTATTTATAATATTTAATTATTAAAATAATTAAAAATTAATGAGTCTCATAATTTTATAATAAATTTATAATATTTTTCTCGCCCACAGAGTGAACAGGGAAGAATTTTTCAAATTAGAGATGACAAGTGGGACTTGCGTGTTGTTTTGGATAAATTAGTACAGGAGTATATTATTATAAAAAGACTTACTTAGATTTGATTTTTGATCTTATTTGTAAATTTTGTGGTGTGAATTAAATGTTATGAAATTTATGACATAAATTGCTGTAAATAAGACTCTATAAAATTTAATTTTAACTGTAAAGTCTATAGGTAGAACTAAAAATCGAATCTATATAAATATTTTCTTATTATTATTACATTCTACACAAAAAAAATAAAAAATAATACTGAATTGATAAGCAAAAAACCCCACGTGATTTCATCCTCGACACATGCACTTCTTTTATTGGTGGAATTGTGTTGTGACCGTATTAGTGACTCGACCCTTGAGAATTACCGATCAAACATTTTTCTTTAGACAAAATCATGACGTGAATCTCAACTAAATATTCGGCCTTATTTCTAGCCCAAGAAAGCCTTATCTGTTAACCTAACTTACGATTGGTGGTGCATCGATTGAATTGATTTAGTTGATAAAGATACGAGGTAACATCAGAGCAAAGAGTTAATTTGGGGGGCAGACTTTTCTCCAGAACAACGACTTAAGACTTAAAATTGAAGTTACGTGGAAGAATTTGGTGTCCATGCAAGTGACTCTAGGCCTAGTGTATATAGAAATTTATGAGAAATAATACTCTATCCCTTTAAACTGTATGAATAATTATACTTTTTTTTCTTAAATTATAGAAATATAAATTTTGTTCCGATTGATACAATTCATCTATTTGCTAAAATTAAAACTATTAAGATAATTTAGTTAAATAATTAAAATACTCTTTTGATATTATATTTTGAATTTATGCATTCAAATTTTGATATTGATGTGATAATTATTTAAAATAAGTAAAAATAAACTATATAATATTTCAATATAATTTATAGGGTTAAAGACAATAAACCCTCTTAAACTTTGGACTGTTTTGCACTAAACCCATAATGTTATTTTTTTCTCACTTTACACTTTTGACTAACAGTCAAATGTAACTCCGCCGTTAGGTTTTTTTGAAAATGACAAATTTATCCCTAAAGATCAATTGTGGTAAACCCCATAACGTTATTTTTTTTCTCACTTTACATCTTTGACTAACAGTCAAATATAACTTCGCCGTTAGTTTTTTTTCAAAAAGACAAAGTTATCCCTAAAGATCAATTGTGGTAAATCCTCTTAAGATTTAAACGAAATTTCACTTTACTCCCCCATGTAAGTTTTGAAACATTTAATATATTGAGATAAAAATAAAATTTAATAATGTTATCAATATTGTTAAAAATATAAATAGACTCTAAATATTAATTACTAATATTCTAATTATCGAATTATAGTTTCTTTAATATTTAAAATTTAAAATAAGATAAAATAATTAATTTTAAAATTTTTTATGCATTATTAAAGGTATTTCATCTAAATTATTTTAATTTAAGTTTTTCTTTATATGATAAAGTTCTATCATATAATTTAGGCATTAGTAAAATAATATTAACAAAAGAAAAAGTAAGAAGAAAATCATTTTAAATAAACATAAAGAAAAGCAATAAGAAAATAGACTGATATAATTTTAATAATGGTGACAAGTCTCGTAGATTTAAAATTTATTTTTACATGAAAATAAAATATAATAAAAATATCAAAAAATACCAAAAGTGTTAGGAAATTTTTATATTTAAATTTTTTTCACAAGTATTTTTAAAGAACCACTAGTCTTAGTGGACATCGTTATATTTTTAATTGTTTTAACAATATTTTTATATTGATTAATAACTAAAGTAGATTAATTGATACAAAACTTGAATTAGGAAATTAAAATGACAAATATAATAAACTTTAAGGGGTTAATTTTTTATATTCTTGTAGTGTCTAGGGGTAAACATATCTTTTTTGACTTTTTAGTAGTCAAATTACTGACGGAAGGTAAAAAGTGAGAAAAAAATAACGTTAGGAGGTTTAATGCAAAACAACTCAAACCTTAAGAGGGTTTACTGTATTTAACTCTAATCTATATCAATAATTTTTTGGTCAAAATTTTAAAATTTTTAGATTTTATTTTATATTATTTTGAATTTGAATGTTTAACTATAGTGGTAAAACAAATTTCAAATGGGCTTGTTTTTTATGAAAAATTTTTTCTGTAAAGGTTGTATGAAAATATAAGTTCTATAAAATTTTGTGATTTTTTCAATGTCTTTTAGTTTTTTACACTTTTAATATTTGACTTAATCTGTGCAAATTGTGATATCATATATAATATAATTCAGCGATTTCTCATATTTTTATTCCCTAAAGTCAATGATATCAATGTCTTATTAGCCTATTTTATTTTTTTCTTAATTCTTTTATAACTATAAAAATTTAATTAAAAACATAAAAAATCAAAATACGATACTAAGGGTATTTCAGACATATAACTAATTTCTTTTGATATTTTTAAAATTTTTAAAGGATGAAAAATGTGAATGATGGGAAAAGTGTATATTTTTTTAGTTTAGGGGGATAAAGTATAATTACTCATATAATTCATGAGACAAAGTGTTTTTAACCCTAATTTTAATATTAATAATAGATGAATAGTGTCAATAAGAGGCAAAATATATATTTCTATAGTTCAAGGGGGCACAGGGTAATTACCCATATAATTTAGGAGACAAAGTATTATTAATAAACAAATAAATAAATTTAAAATTTACTTAAATTTTATATTATTTTAATTCACCCAATCAAATTTATTTATTTCAAATTCTTTATTCAATTCAAATCTACCGATTTAAAATGCAATTTAACCCAAACATGAAAGCTTTTACTATTCCAAATTCACATACATTTAGATGAAGATTTAGACGTGACTAGAATTCTCTTTCAGGTCTTATGCCCGAGACAAAACTTAGAGACATACACAGCAATGATGTGTATAAGAACAAGAAAAAACAATATATATGTATGTATATATATATATATATAAAAAACAAGAAAAAACAATATATGTATGTATATATATAGATATATATATGCTATATATATATATATGAACTAGAAATATTGAAGACTTCAAATAAGAGCAGGATTAAAATATGAGGTAACATCAGAATTTTACCAAATTGACTTGATCTTTGATGTTATCGGAAAATATATTTTGGTATAAAATATTTTTTAATTTTTCTTCTTCTAATTAAAAATAACTTATAAAATTTTTGAATATAAGTTATTTTTTGAATAATTCAAAAATAAAATTAAACCCCAAATTAATTATTTTTATAACTTCATTTACTAAATACATATTCATGTTCAATTGTAGTCTATCTGTTATTCTCTTCATCCCATAATATAATTACTACTGTTATTATATACTTTCTTACCATTACATTATATTATAATTTAATATTAAAAAAAGTTAATTTTTTATTGACTACAATTTTTTATGTAAAATATTTTTCTAAAAAAAAAACATTTAACATCCAACAAAACGGACCCAAATCTAAGAAATTAATCATAACAGGCAGAACAAACAATAATAGATTTCTGGGCTTTTCCGTGCTTCTACAGAAAAACAAAAATTTATCGCTCCTCTTTTACGAGGCTAGTAGTTGTTAAGCAATACGTTTTGGGATTCGTTTACTTGGCCCACTGGAAATATACTATTCAACAAGCCCACAACGTTATGACCCATTTCTGTGCTAGATTTCTCGCTTAATCAATGAACAATTTAGGAGGTGTTTGGTTTATGAGTATGAGAAGGGGAATAAGAATCAAAGTTAATGATACCCAAAAATGTTGTTTGGTTGAGTACTATGGGAATCATTCTATGAGAATAAAAATTTTAGAAAATACTTACTTTCGTTTATTAGTCTTGTGACATGAGTTTCAAATTGAGTAACTCATCAATATAATGAAATTCATTCATATTTCAAACAAAACAAGTAAGGGAGAATGATATAAACACATACCAATAGTGGAGTTTATGATTCCGATTCCAATTTCAATTCCGATTCCCGATTATAAATCAAACACCTCCTTAGTATTCCTCAAAGTTATAAACTTTGAAATAAATAAATAAATATATAATATTAAAATAAATTGAATTTGCGTTGATAGAATCTTGTATACAATCAACTCGAAAAATAAATAACTAAACTTAAACACTATCTCAAGCTTGTTGAAATAAAAAAATTAATATATTCAAAGTTTGGCTAGATTAGATTCGTTTATACCCTTATTCTCTAAATTTTCAAAGTTTTGTTTCCGCAACTTGAACTAAATTTGCTGCACAATGAAATTGGTTACCTATATCCTAGAATTATTCCGTTTGTTCAAAAAAAAAACAAATGCTAGAATATATTGAACAGTGGATTTCATAGCAGTCACCCTATCCAAAATAGCCCTCATGCCTTGTAATCTTGCTGGTATACATGCGAGTGGGATCGTCCCATTCTTGGTATGTTGTGTTGAAGATAACATAATTAGTTACATAGCTATATATCTATGCCCTTTATTGATCATTATAAATACTAATGCTTCGTTTAGATAATATTTTTGTTCATTATTATCTGAATAATATTTTGTAATTATATGATGTTATGCATGCAATACTTAATATACACTATTGCATTTCAAAAATTACTACAGTACTCGTTTTACTAATATTTAAAATAATAACGGTTCTAAAAAAGACAATATTTCTATATATAAAATGTTCCAAGTAATAATTATTTACCAACCACACCCAAGTCTTGACCATAAAATTCCATCAACTTGCTTGTTTCTTTTCAATTTTCATGTTCACAGCAGTTGCAATTATGGTAAAGCAGTTGCACCAGTCATAAATTTAGTAAGCAATTTATAAGGTTTCATTAACTAAAATCTGATGTATCTATTTGCCAGTTCAGCTGTACTCGTACTTATGATTCGGAGATATGGCAGATGCCACATCTTACCAAACACATTTCCACTTGTACATTTGGACTTTTTCTTTTTCTTTTTTTTTTTTTCCTATTTTTCATTTTCTTTTTGTGATTTTATCTTTTTCCTCAATTAAGCTGTCTCTGAAAAGTATAGTAAATAGTATGGTTGTTTTTGTTTCTGTGGGCTTTTATATGCCTAATTTAATTATTTTGCACGGCAGAAGTGGACAAACATTTAGATTTTAGCTAGTAATATTCTAATTTTGTGTGTATCAACTGATGTTGATATATTAGCTGGGTTTATTTCTCATTACTAATATATTGTGGGAAAGTTCCATGCATGAGCTAGCAACTAGAGTAACTTGATTTGCTTTTCTCTTTTTTTTTTTCTTTTCAACATAATACATTAATTAATTTGTTAGTTATTTCGTAACACTACATGATGGAACCGTTTGGACATTTAGTTATTCAAAATATTGTTGGAAATATTATTTGAAAGAAGTGCCACAAGGCTCACAATAATTTTTTATATATGTGATGTATTTGAGATAAAAAAATAGTTAAAATAACATTTTAGAAATTATTGTAAAATATTAATTTTGGTGAATAATGGAGAGTAACTTTGGCAAATACTTTCTAAGTACTTGACAATTCTCATAATCAAATGAAAGTCGCATAGCTTTCATGCAAAAGTTTCCCTCTCTCACAAGTCACAAATTTTATTTCGATTAGGGTGTCTTTTACTACAAATGATCATTTTCTTTTTCAGCACCATTGTCATTATCGACAACATCTTTCTAAATTGTAACTACCATATTCTGTTTGGTGATCTTATGGAACTTACGTTAGGTGGCCTCCGTTGTCAAACAAATACAATTATGACTTCCTTAGCAAATTTGGATAATAAGTACTGTGTAATAAGTAGATCTGTATTAACTTATTTTTCTTTATCTTCAACTTTTTCTAGTAGTTAAATGTTCTTGCATCTCAAGATGAATTAATTACTGTTAAGGTTAAGAGCTAGCTAGGGGCCATTTGGAAGGTAAAAAAACTTTTATTCTATTTCGTGTGTCATTTTTATATCTCATTGTCTGAATAATCAACGCTAGTTAATGTTTGTAAATTGAAATACACATGGGATACATCCGAAGAGTATGATAGAAATTGGAATAGGGAAAGAAACAGTATCCGTGCTCCATAAGAAATCTATCTATTGGAAAGACTGAATAATTGAATTTGGGAAATATTTAGATAGATCTGATTTTTTATTTCACTTATAGATCTTGTGGTGTAAATTAAATGTTATGAAATTTATGACATCAACTAATGTAAGAAAAATTCTATAAGATTTAATTTTGACAGTAAAGTCTATAAGTATGGTCAAAAATCGGATCTATGTAAGTATTTTCCATTAAATTTACGATCAAAGCAGTCTTACTTTTAGTTTCCCATTTGAACTGTGCCAATTAATCATTGGCCTCAAAAAAATACGTATTATGACAAACAAAATGGAACATTTAGAGTAACTTAATTAATGGAAGCATTTGCCAAGCTAATTTAAATAATTAATAAAAGATAAATTAGAAGGAATCTGTAGTGGTTTGGTTAATGTTTAAGTTGTCTACTTATATTTTGTAAATATACAATCCGTATGCTCGTGATTTGGTTAAAGTAAAATTGTTAAGTTTTTCATTAAGTGATTGTTAGGAAATTAAAAATTTTTATTTAAAGGATTATTTTGATCATTTAAATTTTCTAATCATGTTAAATATGTATTTTAATATAAATACAACCCAATAGCAGGGGTTTTTGGACTGTAGAGGGTTACTAGATTTGGGGATACTTTTGACTTTTTATACAAATATGTTAGATTTTTTAAAAATTCTATAGTTCCCTTACGGAACCATATCGTAATTATAGTATTTTGTATTGTACGAATTTTTTAAGTACATTTTATACCGTATAAATATGTAAAGTTGATCTATATAGTATTGTCATGTACAAACATTCAAAGTATAACAGTATATACTCTAAGGACCATAAAATTTTGTTAAATTTTTAAATTTTCATCCATTTTCAAGAAAAAACTCGAAACCACAAGGAAGCAGATTGTAAGTTTGCAACGTATCCATGCAACAGTACATGAACCTTGTAGTCGTGATGAAGTCCAAGACGCCACACAATTTTCGGTCTCACATCTTGTCTCATTCCCTATCTCACTATCTAATGAACTGTCAAGATTTTATGAAATAATCTTAACAGTTCATTTAATAACATGACAAGAAGTGACACAGTGTATGAAATAAAAGATCCTTAACATGTTGGAATACCAAATTAACTTAATATGATGACAACCAACGTTATCATAACCCAGATCCTTCATGTTTAATCATCAATAATATAAATTAAATACTAAATACGAAAGCGTACCTGAATCCATAAGAATTGATGTGATTCTTAAATATTCGGATGTGATTCTTGAATATTAAGAGTAGTTATTGATCTTCCAAATTACTAAGGAGGTGTTTGGTTTATGGGTATGAGAGGGGGAATGGGAATCAAAGTTAATTAATGATACCCATAGATGGTGTTTGGTTGAACACTATGAGAATCATTCTATGGGAATGAAAGTGTTAGAAAATACCCACTTTCATTCCCCACTTGTGACATGGGTTTCAAGTTGAGTAACTTCTTAATACAATGAAACCCATTCCTATGTTAAACCAAACAAGTAAGGGGGAATGATATAAACCCATACCAATAGTGGGGTTTATGATTCCCATTCCGATTCTGATTCTCGAATATGAACCAAACACCTCCTAAGTATGTATTTTAGAGAATAGGGTTCTCACTTTTTTGATGATATGCTGTCAAGACAAGTAATCCAACATAGTATTTAGGGATCATAATATATATATACATATATACTTTCCTTATTCCCTTAGATTTTGCCCATCATAAAACAGAAAATAAGATTTTAGGTATCTACTCATAAAAGCTCAGCTTACTAATTAGATGATTTAGGCCAATTTATCTTAAATTATAATATATCACTTTATATTGGATCAATTAATTATGATAGCATATATTACAAAATTAATATGTATATGAATATCCAAAATCCAACACAACAACCCAAGATTAAGCGATCCATGATACAAGAAGATCTTTAACAACCCAAAACCAAGGGATCCATGATACAAGTCACCCAATCCAATCAAGAATTTTCCTGCAAACCACAAGGTAATTTACCCTAAATATAATGCTAGTGCAAATTAGTAGCAAACTCCCTAGTTTTATGATTGGGACTTAAAACAGACAAACAGTCTGCAACTGCTACTTCAATATGGACGAAAACTACACTCTGCTCAGTTCAATCCAGCCTAACGTCAGCGATTTCCGGCGAATGATGTCCACCTCCGGCGACCCCCTTGAACTCCTTCCCACAAAATTTATTTCGTCCATCTCCGTCTTCTTCCTCCTCTTAGCTGTAACAGGGCTCATATGGGTTCTTTTTTCCAACAAGAATATGAAGAACGCGAATGTCAGACAGATCAAAAAGCTCCTCGCCGGAGACCACTCGGAGACTTTTGACCCGAAGTACACAAAGAGCCATGGGATTGTTGGTATACATTTTATTTCACTCATATACTATTAAGGGATCATGGGCTATTTTTAATTTCGATCATACTCGAAACCAAAAAAGAAAAAAAAAAAAGTTTGTTTTTGATTTTCTTTGCTTATTTCGTTTGTATTATGGCTACTATGTGCAGTTGATGCAATTTTGCAACTTGGGTTTTTCTTTTCATTATTTAAAAAACTCAATTTTCACTAATTTCTTGTACAAATTGATATAGTAATGGAAGACTCCAATTTAGGACTAATTATGCTGTTGTTTGCTTTTTTTCTTTTAAATAGTTGTTTTGCTGTTAGTTACAATATTGGCATTAAAGATTTCAACTTTATTGTGTTTACATTGTGGCATTGATTATTTCACAAGTATTTGATAATATTCTCTTATACAACCTTCAGTATTATGATCTTTTTTTTTTTGTTTTTTTGTTGGTTCTTGGTATTTTTGTAGTCTTTAAACTAAATGAATAGTTTAAGTGGAGATATATTTTATTTTTTGTTAGCTTTAGAAATTAGAATTTCCTAAGTATTTCTGCTTTATGATCAAAGTTTGTTCGAAGGACAATGCACAGAGGATGATGATCCTTGACCTTGAGCCGTGTCTCCTTTTATAAGATTAAAAATTCAAACTTTCAGTTCTAAATGCTGTAAAATGAACTTTGAGTTCCAAAAAGCGAAAGAGGAGACTAGATCACAAACAGGAATATGCAAATTCGTAACCTCAAAGCCTCAATCTTTCATTGTTATGATATTCTACTCGCATGTACTTGCCTGAAACTCTGTTGCAATAGACAATGTAATTCACCTCATCAGCCACATTCAGCGTTCAGCATAGCTCATTGGAAGGAGGAAAAATTGGAACTTTAAAATTTAGCTTTGTTATATTTGAAGCCTTTGGAGATGTGTGTATTAGCCTCCGTAAAACGAACAAATAGGTGGACTTTCCACAAATGTGCTTCCACATACGAGGCAGAATTGAGCATCGAGGATTTTACTTTACCATGAAACCATTCGTTCTACTTATTACTATTCCCCTTTCCACTTTATTCGTACACACATCAGGGGTCTGTACATTCAGTCAATCTAAATTTTTATGCAGCTGTGCACGATCTCATACTGTATGTGATTCTTTGTTAGATGCTCAGGCCACATCATGCATATCTAGAAAAGCCTTCATCACCATGAATTTATTTCTCTATTTTTCAGACAACAAAGTTGCACAGCATGTTAAGTTGGATAGGCGCTCTCAGATTGAAGAGTGGAGGAATTTCAGCAAGCAGTTGGGTAGAAGGCTGCAGCGATCTTCTAGTCAGGAGTTCACTAAGATTTCTGGTAAGCAAACTAAATGAAGAAGAAACTATGACAGGATAGGAAAAGGGAAAGCCAAACTGGAGACGATGTTTTTGCTGGGTAAGCTGTTTACCTTTATTTATTTATTTTAAATCCGTGTTTGTCTTGGGTTTTTTTTTTTACTTGTATGGTAGAAACTACAGTGGGTTGTCATGTTTCAGATTCCAATTACTCGATGGAATTGCAGATCCAGGAAGTTTTGCTGGCCACCCTTTCTTCTCAAGCCTCATATACTGCATCTTCATCTACCCAAGCCAGAAGGATACTGGATGTGGATTCAAGGCCAGTGAAGATTGATAATGATGTCGATGATGCATCACAAATCTTCTGTGAAATATGTATGGAAGCTAAAGAAAGTTGGGAAATGTTCAAAAATGATAGTTGCCATCATTCATTTTGTTACGAATGCACAAGCAAGCACATTGTGGCAAAGATCCAAGACAACCTGAAAGTCATTAGCTGTCCAGGAGCAGATTGCAAGGCTACATTAGATTTTAACATCTGTAGGCTCATGATCCCCAAAGACGTGCTGGCTAAGTGGGACGAGTTCCTCTGCCAGTCGTTGAATGATTCCCAACTCCCAGAAATTGTTCTGCCCTTTCCGTGACTGTTCAGTCATGTTGATTCACGACTCCGGGGAAGTCATAAAGGAGATAAAGTGTCCTGCGTGCCGGAGATCATTCTGTGCAGAGTGTCACGTGCCGTGGCATTCAGAATTTACATGCAAGGAGTTCCAGAAGCTGAATGCTGAGAAAGCAGGAACAGATGATGGTTTGTTCAAGTTACTTGCTAAGAAGAAAAGATGGCAGAAATGTCCTAGTTGCAAAATGCATGTGGAGAAAGTTCAGGGTTGTATACACATTTCGTGTCGCTGCAGCTATGAATTCTGCTACAGATGTGGATCAAAATGGACTGGATCTCATGTCTGCAAGAAATCATAAACTGCTAGAAGATGTTTCTTAAAACTGAAGGATTACATGGTTGATTATAGATGTGAAATGTTAGGATGACAGATCATTTTATAGGTTAATTTCCACTATGGTTATGTGGAAAGGGTGATTGTACAGAAATTAACAGAACACTATGACTAAAGAGTCTATACAGGTTGCCTTATACTAGTTAAGAAAAGACCAATGTTTAATATCATTATTAGTTGCTTATAACTATGGAAAATTACTTTAAATATTTATACAATATAATATTATGTATTTTAAAAATTTATACTACTCAAAATTATCAAGAAAATTTTATTTCTTGAAAATGTGTCCCATTAATAATGACAAAATATTATTTATAATATAATGAATAATGACTCATCCAAAAGGATCTACGTATTTAGTAAATCACAAGCAATATTCTAGTGAACAATATGGTCTATGTGTTGACTAGCCAAGGCATGGTCGTATTTTATAGACATTTTATTTTATTTAGTTATTCTTATAAAGAGAAGTTTAACAGAATAAAATAACATCTCTGATTCGAGATGGGATGCGGCCAAACGCAGCTGTGGTTAAAATTAATAAATCCGTGGGTACCTTTAGCTTTTTTAGTTTCAACGTTTATTCTTTTCTTGTTTTCTTATTCTCCAAGACAAAAGTGATCCAAAATTCTTTAATCTAATATCTGGCCTATTCTCTTCTGCCTATAGTGGACATATTATTATTTGTCATCTCATTTATTAAAATGGACCGTAAAAGGACACACAACAAATCTAAGGAGTGTCAAATTGAATGAGTTAAAAAGATAAGAAAATTATACGGTCTTATAATAAAATTATTTTTTTGTGTTTTGAAAACTTATGTAGTATGATTTCGAATATTATATATTTTAAAAATTTATAATGTACAAACATTTAAAACTAATAGATAGTTCCCTCAACGTATTATAGAATTCCAAAAAAATATAAATAGTGGCCAACCATGATCTTAGAATTGTCATGATATTTTTCAAGAACATGGTTATTTAAATATCAATGAAAAAGATTGGACAATATATATGTGGAAACACATCATCAAAGAAATTGCACTGGATACCCAAGTGAAGTGCTAGATCAACATAATCAATATTCTTCTCTTTACTTCACGGAGAGTGGGCATCTTTGCTTTGCACCTCCATCAATGAGGACCCTTAGCCCTAACAATTACTGCCATTTATATATGTAACATGCTCTCAAGTCATCACCTTGTAAAAGTCCTTAATTACTGAATTAGTTTTGTATAATATACAAATATTAAAAAATAAATAAATAAATAACTCCATTAAAATTGAACTAATCATAAGTTTTACGAAATGTGGTTAAATTCATATCACACATGGTTCAATAATTGACGAAGAGACAGGTTAATTAGTAGTACAATATTGGCAAAATTATCTTTCTAGAAATGTAAACAATGAACATGACCAAATTATTTTTCCAATTTTTGTATTAAGAGAGTACAACTATACAAGTTTCCAAGATATTTCTAAAACAATTCTTGCCCAAAGAAAAAAAAAAAAAAAAATTGTTTGATTGAATATTTTTTATTAAATCAGCAAACGACATGAAGCTTAAAAAGGTGAAAAAAAAAAAAAACAATACGATAAAAATCAACAATCTGGCCTTTAAGAATATTAAAAGAATCAAAGTTGATGTAACAATTACATATTCTCTACTTGAGCTTATCCTCATCCATCCATCTGTACACAGGTAAAGTGTAACTTAGGAGCCAACTATCCGATTCCCTACTAGGTGTAACTAAATTAAAGCTACATGCTTCTTAGTTCTTATTCTCCTATGACTGAATTACATTTGTATGCTACATTTGTATGCTGCTTAGATTTCTTGGCTAGTTCAATTTTTATAATTAATATTTCTTACATTATTCATATAAAATTTTTTTTACACTATCGATTGTAAATGCATGTCAGTTAAATAGTACACTTTTGTTATAAAACTTTATAAAAGTAAAAGAAGTTATATAAAAGCATTATTAATTTTCACAATCATAGTCCTGTTTTTTGGCATCAAGAAAAGGGTAGAAGTGAATGACAGCACTTAAAACAAATCTCCAAAAAGAAAAAAAAAAATCTCAAATTATAACTATGAGTAAATTACTTAAAGCAGATTGTCTGATATAAGGCCCATGTTTGAAATAGATATAGAGAGGGGAAACATGATTTCTAAGATATACTATTACATTTTCTGACAGAAAAATATCATTTTTTTAAATTTTGGCTCTTATTAAGCCAATTAAATTAATCGACAGCTTTAGATGAATAAGAGGAAAAACAACAAACACAAGCAGTGGAACAAGGGGCCCTCAGGTCTTTAGTTAATGGCAAATGCAATCTACAAATATGCTGATCATAAATCCTATTGCATGCTGTGATGAACTACATATGCTTAACAAGAAGGATAAAGCAAAAACAACATAGATACATGTATACATGGCATAACAAATTGAGCTTTCAATTTCAACTTTAAAGTAGTAACTTGTTTATATTGGTATGCTCTAATATGGTGCTTCAGCCTCATCTAAAATTTGATGAGTTTTATCACATGAAAAGATATTGATTCTTGATATCTATCATGCAAAAACAAGGATCAGATGCAGTTTATTCAAAAATCCCATCCGTATAGAACCATCATAAAGGAGTGTACATTAATGTTATTCTCTTCAAGTGCTAGTGGAGTGGTATAAACATAAAGCTTCTTTAACAAAGATATGCAATGCAAAGTGCAAACTCCCTATATCAGTCACTAGTACACTAATGCAAGAACCTCTTTTTTCATGATCATCATGGCTTATTACTAGTTACTACTGCACCCAAAACCGCATCAATCAAGCCATTTATATACTTCTTCTCTTCCTCCAAAATATAGAATTCAGGTCAATCTTATTAAAATATGGCTCATCATCATATCCTTTGTCCTCTTTTATTGATACTCTGCTGCTGTCAAAAAACTACAGCTGCTAACTCCAAGGTTGCTAACCAGTCTCAGTTCTTTACTCTGATGAGGAATTCTCTATCAGGGAAACTTTTATCTAAGTGGGATGTCAGTGAACAACAAAATTTTTGCAAGTACCAAGGTGTTGGTTGCAATAACCAAGGGTATGTTGAGAAGATTGATATCTCTGGATGGTCACTCTAGGCACACTGGCAAGTTCCCTCAAGATGTGTGCTCTTATCTGCCTGATTTACGGATTCTTCGTCTCGGACAAAATGATCTCCAGGGTAGCTTTCCTAGCAGTATCACCAACTGCTCTCTCTTAGAAGAGCTGAACATAAGCTCTGCTTATCTCACTGGGACCTTGCCAGACTTGTCAGGTTTGAAATCTCTGAGGTTACTAAACTTGTCATATAACTACTTCGAGGGCGATTTTCCTATGTCATTCACAAACCTCACCAATCTTGAGATGCTGAACTTCAATGAGAATGAGGGGTTTAATTTATGGGAATTGCCTGAGAACATCTCCAGGCTGACAAAGCTCCAGAGCATGATCTTGACAACATGTAATTTACAAGGCAAAATCCCAGCATCAATAGGCAACATGACATCCCTTGTTGATCTTGAGCTGAGTGGAAATTATCTAGTTGGCAAGCTTCCACCAGAACTGGGAAAGCTGAAGAACTTGCAACAGCTTGAGCTATATTACTCAATGAACTTGAAGGTGAAATACCTGAGGAGCTTGGTAATTTGACTGCACTCATCGATATAGACATGTCTGTCAACAAGTTGACTAATCTTCCTGAATCTCTATGCCGCCTTCCCAACCTTGCATCTCTGCAGCTTTACAACAACAGTTTAACTGGAGAGATTCCTGAAGTCCTTGGAAACTCAACCACCTTGACTTTGTTGTCCCTTTATGAGAATTCTTTGACAGGGAAAGTCCCAGCAAATCTAGGAAGATCATCACCTCTAATAGGAGTGGACTTGTCGGAAAATCAGCTGTCTGGAGAATTGCCAGCAGATGCATGCAATGGAGGTAAACTGATGTACTTTCTTGTCCTTGACAATAAGTTTTCTGGAGAAATCCCTGAAAGTTATGCAAAGTGCAACTTCCTTCTCCGCTTTCGAGTAAATTATAACCAATTGGAAGGCAAAATCCCTGAAGGACTTCTAGCCCTTCCACATGTGTCAATCATTGATGTGAGTAAGACTGATCTTAACCACTTGAATGGATCAATTGCAAGAACAATTGAAAATGCAAAAAATTTGTCAGAACTCTTCATGCAGAACAACAGCATTTCAGGAATTCTACCTTTCGAAATCTCTCGAGCTATCAATCTTGTAAAGATTGATCTCAGCAACAATCAACTTTCTGGTCCATTACCTCCTGAGATTGGCAACCTTAAACAGCTCAACTTGTTGCTTCTGAAAGGTAACAAGTTTAATTCTTCCATCCCAACGTCACTGTCTTCACTAAAGTCACTCAATGTCCTTGATCTGTCTAATAATCTGTTTTCTGGGAAAATCCCAGATAGTCTGTCTGCACTCTTGCCAAATTCCATGAATTTCTCAAATAATATGCTCTCAGGTCCTATACCTCTCTCATTTGTAAGAGGAGCAGATATGTTAGAAAGTTTCTCAGGCAACCCTGGCCTTTGTTTGCCCACTAATCTGACTTCATCCAGTGCAAGTTTCACAATTTGTTCACAAACTTACAATTAGCCAGAAAAAAGGTAAACAATATTTGGGTGATCGGGATATCTTTACTAATTGCCATTCTTGGAATTGTCCTGTTTCTAAAGCGATGGTTCAGCAAAGATAGAGCAATGATGGAGCATGAGGACACCTTGTCCTCCTCATTTTTTTCATATGAAGTCAAAAGTTTCCACCGCTTAAGTTTCGATCAACGCGAGATCATTGAGTCCATGATTGATAAGAACATAGTGGGATATGGAGGCTCTGGGACAGTGTATAAGATTGATTTAAGCAATGGAGAAGTTGTTGCGGTAAAGAAGCTGTGGAGTAAAAGAGCTAAAGATTATGTTTCAGATGATCAACTAGTTTTAGACAAGGAGCTGAAAACTGAGGTGGAGACTCTAGGAAGCATAAGGCACAAGAATATTGTCAAATTGTACTGCTACTTCTCCAGCTTGGATTGTAGCCTATTGGTTTATGAGTACATGCCAAATGGTAACCTTGGGGATGTACTTCATGGAGGAAAGATCTAGTCATTCTAAATTGGCCTGCACGTTATCAGGTTGCACTGGGAGTGGCACAAGGTTTGGCCTACTTACACCATGATCTGTTGCCCCCCATAATTCACAGAGACATCAAGTCTACCAATATTTTGCTGGATATCAATTACCAGCCAAAAGTTGCAGACTTTGGGATAGCAAAAGTTTTGCAGGCAAGAGGAGGGAAAGACTCCACAACTACAGTTATTGCAGGAACTTATGGCTACTTGGCCCCAGGTAATTAGTTCTTCAACCTCACAACAGTCATATCTTAATTATCCTGATCAGAAATCTCATGATCATGCAATAGTAGTTAAACAAAGAAATCCAAGAAAAGAAACTATGCTATCAGACTACCAAGAAAAGAAATCCAAAACATTATCTTAATTATCTGATATCAGAGTCATTGCCATTTTTTTCTTTGAAGCATTTCCTATAAATTTCATAATGCTCAAGTTATTTTGGTTCTTGCATGTGATAGAATATGCATATTCTTCCAAAGGCAACCACCAGGTGTGATGTCTACAGCTTTGGGGTTGTACTAATGGAACTAATAACGGGTAAAAAGCCGGTGGAGGCAGATTTCGGTGAGAATAAGAATATCATCAATTGGGTTTCAACCACTATGGAAACTAAAGAAGGAGTCTTGGAGGTTTTAGACAGCAAAATATCAAGCTCATTCAAGAATGAAATGATTAAGGTGCTCAGAATTGCCATCCGTTGCACTTGTAGGAATCCAGCACTTCGTCCAACTATGAATGAAGTTGTTCAACTGCTGATTGAAGCTGATCCTTGCAGATATGATTCTTGCAAGTCCTCATACAAGACCAAGGAAACGTTCAATGTCACTAAGCCAAAGAACATCAGTGATTTGTGATCACACGACATTCATTGGTGGGGTGCAAGCAAGGTGGAAGTAGAATATAAAATCTTAAAAAACTGGCTCCTAAAATTTGTACAGACTATTGATAGAGAAATTTTCAACAGTGTTGGCTAGTCATCACACACGCATTTTAGAGTAGTTAAACCAAAACCATTAGATGCTACGAAAAGGAGACCCTGCTATTGTAGCATCCGACGGTTATGCTACTCACACTTATACACCTATTCCAAAAGGAGAAGCCAATAAAGATATATTGGATCTGTCCCACTTTTATCCTTTTGTTTCTTCTTTTTTTTTTTTTTTTTTGACTATTTAATGTTTGAGGACTCAGCAACATATATTTATGATGATATGCTTTATGCTAACCCAGAGCATCTACAACTTTAAATTGACCCACAAGAGGAAATAATTCTCTAGCTTTCAAGAAATTTGTTTTTACATCTTATGTCACAAGAGTTATCCAATTAAAAGGCAATTTCAAATGAAAGCAAGGATGATGCCTAAGGGGTTGAAGCCTGAAATGTCCTGATTCGAAAGGACATTCTTTTTTTGCATGAAAGTGGGTTCCTGATTCTGAATTTAATTATTCAGAATGATTTGTTAGTGGAGGGTCATTGTCATAGTCATCTTTGTCTCCATTTCAGCCAGGGACACTAAGATTAATTAAGCATTAGACTCCTTTAAGTACCTAGTGTTTCTCTTCTTTCTTGTTGAGTTTGATTACTGTGTAGGAAAGAAATGTAATGAGTACTCCTCAACAAGCGTGGCAAGTAACCAAGCTTGTTTAGCCATACATGGTGTGTTATGTACCTCCACTTATAAAAATAAAAAATTCCCTTATCCAAAAAGAAGTTTGAGATTGATATACTGTTCTTCTGCATAAAACAGAACTAAACTTGATCATATATATATATATATATAATGCACGCCAGGTCTTGATCAACCGAAAGCATTAGTTAAAAATTTGCCTTATAATTTTAACGGCACAGTGTAACATGAATACTGAGTGCATTGTCTATAATATCAGACTACCGCAATCTAGTACTTGACATCTTAGATCTTTTGCCTTATTTAGTAATTCCTTGTGTGCAATCACCCAAGAAGAGACGCAAGTTGATTAACCTGTGGAGGTACCACATGGTCGAAAATTCCAAAGTCAGCTATCCTAAGGTTTTATCTCACAAGTCACAAAGCCAACAACTTGCAAATAATCAGATATGATTCAACAATACAGCAATGCACAGAGGCAATAGTGAAATTATACTAACAAACATTTACAACAACTTGCAGCAAGTACCAAAGAATTTTGGGAGCATGTCTTTTTTATTTTTTTTTATAATATAAAATTTTAAAGGAGAGTAGGTTACTATCTTTCTTTAGAGTCATGACATGTTGCTGGTGCATATTTCAGTAATTTTTAGTGGTTCTTATAAATTGCTCACCAACAAGGAATCGAGAACAACGAGAGTCGAATCTTATACTTTTCATGTAATTTAATTACTTTACTTATCTCCCAAATCAAGTATTTTCTTGAAAATTTGTCATGAACCAATCATAGAATTAGACAAGTCAACAAGTGCACGTGTGTGCCAAAAATATATGCACCCAATACAAGTGTGCCTTGAATTCAACTATGTCCAGTGGGGAGGGGTCTTTAAAAAGGGGAATGAGATTCAACTAGACAGAAACCTCTTTTGGGCATGGTGGAGAGTCCATAAACAAAAGTAAGAACCACTCAGAGAGAATAGTTCTTGCAGCATTAGAAATCGGAGACTATTAACACAGGTTTTTCACAACAACGAAAAGTTACCCTCTAAGACATATTAAACTATCCTGCAAAATCCAAATGTAACATAATATGCACGAAAAACATTACATCCCATTATTGCATTCTTTCCATTAAGTTAAAAAGGATTAACAATAATAACTCTACTAATGTAGCAGTCCTACCATTATTATTGCTTTCTTTCTTCTTAATAATCAAAAGGGTTAATTGCTACTATATTAGTATAGATAACTTTTTTTCACAGCTTGATTAGACAATTAGATTAAACAATCCGAATGTGGTTGGCGTTGAAAAGGGAAATCGAATCGGATTAAGAGAAAATGAAGAACAATAATTACCGACCAGCACAAATTTAACTTAAATTAGGAATAAAATGAAAATGGGGTGCAAGTTTTTGCTGAGGAGGAATACACGAGACAATCCTACAAGCGGAGACGCACTTTCTATGTCAAAATTCTCCGGGCATCAAACCACTGTTTTCTATTTGAGCGAGGCACTGTGTCGATCCAATACCTCTTGTCCGCAAATTATTGGATCAAAATACTATTAGACTCAATTTAAGTTATTAATAACAGGTGACTTGAAACTCATTCTTTTAACGATTTGCAATTTAGGTCTAATATCTAAAATATCTTTAGTTTTACAGAATTTTAGAGGTGATTCGTATTTATTTTAAGTGTCTTATGTCCTCAAGTCACGTGAAATTTAGTCTCGCACACACGCTCAATATTACTAGTCCGTCTCATTCCGTACAAAAATTAAACGATATTCAATGTTATATCAATTATAATACTCTCTAAACAGTTTCAAAATAATTGTCACAATTTATCTTGTACCATACACCATTTATCTGTCACTTTAAAAAAATTAAGGGAATATGAAATGATATATATCTAATTTTTACCCTGAATGTCATATTAATAATAAAAAGAGACTTATGTAGTTGTGATATTACTATAAAAAATAATTTAGTCATTTTAAATCATCTTTTTATAAAATTAATATAATTTAATAATTTTTTTAATTCGTGTATATCAATCAAAGATAATAGTTATTTTAGACTGGGGGGAGTAATTTTTTTTTACCCTAAATCACTTAATCAAAATGGTCCTTATCGTAACCATAACCTTTCCCCTCCCTGGGAAGGGGCGTTACATACGGTTAACTAATTCACTTGGTCCACTTTTCAAGACTAATGCCCTTGTACATTGGTTGGCTAAATTTGTTTGTATTGGAAATCCAATTGAACTTGGGCCATGGTCAGAATCATGGTCCGATGACTGACGTAAGGCCTACAACAATAGGCCCAGAGTTTGGACCACTTTCCAATGAATTGAATTGCAATTGTGCAACCTATTTGTGAATAGTCTCCAATGTCTCAACTCTCAAATCTCAATGGAGAGAGAGCCTGACATGGTAGTGCAGGTTGGGCCAATGGTTTATGTATAGCAGTCATCTATGAATTTTTCGTATCATCTCAACTTACTGAGTTAGCAATAAATTCAAATATCGAAGTAATTAAATTGCCTTGAGATACACACGCAAAACAATTTTTAATTCGTGAAATTCGACAACCTCACTTAAATTCACTTGGGGATTTGCACTTTCATTTAAGGGTTAATTACATTTACCTCCTTTGAGATTTGACCATATTATCGAATGTACCCTGTAGTTTGAAGAAATTACAAATACCCTCTCCTCACTAACTTTCGTTAACAGAGACTGTGAAAGAACTAAATTACCCTTATCCTATATTGCATATTTAGGTCTCTCAATTTATATCAATAATAGTCCTCAAAATTTTTCTTTTGTCAATTTAATCCCAAACTCATTTCACAACCACAAAATACCATTTCTCTCCACCTCTACCTTTTTCAGTCTCAGCTCCAATCCATTTATTTCTACCTTATTTCGTTACAATACAAATACTAACTAACCCCATACTTTACTGTTTGCTATTTATGTGATATTGCTCAAAGAATAAGGCTTCTAGGAAGTTGGGATTTCTTTTGGAAGGGTGGTTGCCCCTCTTATTCAGCCTGTAATTTCTTTATTTTGACAAAAAACTAGAACCAAAAAGCCTAAATTTTTCTATCAGTAATAGTACTGGCAATAATAATAAATCTATGTCTTTTATGGTATTGATGATAGCAGTTATTTTTTTGCTTTGTACAAAATCATTCACGGGGATAATGGAAAAAAATAATCTCCAACAAACAATTTAAAAAAATACTCAAAAAAAAAAAGGTTGCATTGGCACTATGGGAGAGGAATTGACAGTGTGCTTGGTGTTGAAGGATAAATGGCAGCCAAAGGGAGAGGTGCAAGAGATGAGGCAGTTTATGAAGGAAGAAGGGAAGGATTCAAGTGGTAGGAAGGGTTGCAGTGGGACTGTTTTGTGGAAGAAGGGTTTCAGCGAGGCTGTTGGTGGAGGAGGGAGGGACGGGGAGAAGAGGTAGGGGAAATAAGAAAGGGATAGGAGGAGGGAAGGGGAGAAGGTTAAAGAGAGTAGGGGAGGAGGAGGGAAGTGGGAGGGCTGAGGAAATAGGGGGTGGAGGGGAGAGAAGTTCGAGTTCATATTTGGGTTAGATTTAATTTGTAGAATTCTTGCAAATGATTAAGAAAAAAGATAAAATTAATAGGAAAAAATAAGGGCATTTTTGGTATACGAAAACAATTTTTGGCTTATGTCAACGTTTCTTTTAACGGACATTAACGATAGAAGGGTACTTATTAGACGTTTAGTCATTTAAGGGGGTAATTATAATTTCTTCAAACTACAGGGTGTATTCGATAATAAGGCCAAACCTCTGGGGAGGTAAATGTACCCTTCATTTAATTGACGCATTGGAATTCATTTCAACGAACTAGTCACGTTTACTACCTCCATTCCTTTAGAAGCGTCACTTTATTTAAAAAAAAATTATTTATTTTAAGTGTCATTTTAAAAGTCAAATGAAATATTAATTTTTTTTACTAACTTTGCTCTTATCTCTTTTCAACTCCATTAATTACTTAACTTATAATTAATGTTGGGATTCATTTACTTTATTACTTGTCAAAAGGATAATTTAGTCATATAGGAGCAATTTTGTCTAAAATTTAGACTATTTAATAATAATCTTAATTTTTGTGTTAAAGGCTAAAATGACGCATAAAAGGGAACGGAGGTTGTATTTATTTATATTAGATAAATTTCATCTAGTAGTGGTATTTAGATATGCATTATAATGGTGTACTCCATATGTTTTATTTTATCTATTATTTTAAATAATTTATTTTATTCTAAATTATTTATCATTTTAGAAATTCAAAAAATATTAAATGATCTTTTTCTAACTCTTTACCTTTAATGTCATATTAAAAGAGAGGGAGGATCGGTATGTCATATAGTTAGTGAATTTAATCCAAAATAGTAATCTAGTCACTTTAAATTATTTTATAAAATTAATGTAATTTAATAATTTTTTTATGTGCAATAATCCAAACGACAATTGGAAGTAGTAACAAAATAGTCAGTACGAGTGGTTTAGAGAATTTCAAGTTCATTTGGAACAAGACGAAATCTTAATTGAATTTCATTGCTAAATAATTAGAAGTAGCACCTCTTAATTTGCTTGATTAGGTAGAAATTATATGAGAAATCTTACAAACAAAATATTCCTCTTTTTTTCTCCTGTTTTGCACAAACATCCTAAAATGTATTGGAAACTCTATAAACTATTTTAACTAATTTCCAGCGAGCAAAAACTCTTTAACACACAAGCATGGTCGCAAATAACTAATTTACCCCCAACAAATTGCCCAATTCAGGTCGACAGAGTATGGATCCTTTTGAGTCGCTGGGAATTTTGGTAAAATATATAATTTCTTCATAAAAAATTCGGCCAATTTTGGTTTTATCTTCAACAAATAATTAAAAAAATAAAAGAGAAAGCTGCATAACTATCCAAAAGCAGTGGCACAACCAGCAAAATTAACTACAAACGAAGAGAAAGAACCAAAAAACTTTAATAATATTTTCAATAAAAAAATGTATATAGGTACGAAATAGGCCACAACATTTTTGTCCAAGAACTCAGCAAGCTGTAGTTAGACAGCTTCCAAAACTGGCCATTTTCGTAAATTCAACGTTGGAACAGTGGATTTCTTTTCTTCTTCTTTTTTTGATTTTTGTCAAAACTCAATTAGGCTCTCCTTAATGGATGAAAAGACAGCATGCGTATATCCTCCAAATGTATACTTTACGGGGTTAAATGCAGAAAACACTGAATTTACATTCTAGTGATACCTTGTCTCCTTAACTTATTTAATAAAAATTTTATCCTTTTATTCCTTATTTTTTCATATTTTGAGACAAAATTATCTTTACTATTTTAATAATTTTATTTTTCTCTTTTGATTCTCTTCTTACTAATTTATTTATTTTCTCTTTTATATTTTTCCTTTTATACTTTTATCCATTCTTTCTTGTTACCGCTAAATTATTATATTATTACTAGTAATTGGTTAGGTGAAAACTCTAATTTTTTTTTACATGCGTATAAATAATTTATAAAATAAATAAGTTTTTTTAATACAACCAACATATATTTTGATAATATAATATAGATTTTGTGAGTTTTACTAAATGTTATAATTAACAAAAAACAAATTATAAAAAGATAAAATAATTTATAAAAAATATGCAAACAAATTTTTTTTTGTACCTATAAACACACATTTTTTTTTGTACCTATAAACGCAAATTTTGTGCCTGAAAATAAGACAAGAAATATAATTCACAAATTCAAAATTGTATTAAATTAAGTGAAACTAGGTTACAACTCTGTGATATTTTGATCGTTGATTGCAATGACGAAAACCTCTAATTCGCTCCTTGATTTACTAATAACAATCCAAGGGCCGTGATCGTGGTTTGATATTGAAGCATTGAGGTGTTGGTAAACAATCTAAGGGCCACAATATGGTTGATCTCGAACCGTTGAAGTCATTTAATTTCTCGTAGGAGAAATCAATTGAAAAGTGTGTACTGAGAACTTTAAGTTTGATCCCAGTTCAAAGAATGTTGGTGAATAATGCGATCCTTGACTATCGTAGAAGATGCGGCACTTTGTTTCTCGTGCTTGTTGATCTTCTACATTGTTGGAGTCTTACTCTTCGTGTAGTCAAAGTGCTTCCTGGTTGTTCTTTCCAATGAGAACGACCTTGTATTTATAGGCCAAGAGTGAAATGTTTAATTTAGAAAAGTTCAATTACTAGCCCAACTAAGGGTAAAATAATCCTATAATCAACCTTAATTGATTTTTCTTAATTTAATCAATTAAAGAGATTTTAAATCTTTAATTGATTCTAAAATAATGCTTAATTGGTTCTATTTGTACGTTCGGCCAAGTATGTGAGTTTGACCAATCATTTAGGCTTATTGAGTTAGATTTGAGACATTACATTCAAGATCTTGATTGCAATGGACCAAGAGATATCCTAGATTAATTATTTGTAGTCTTAGTTAATAATTTTTTTTAATGTCTACAGTACCATATCATTCGCGTGTTATATTTTAGTTGAATTTACCGTAAATTCAAAAAGTCATATATTAGACAGTCATAATATTTTCTTATTATATTTTTCCGAATTTACACAATGAATAAAAGGTTATACATGTTTTTTCATTCTATAATTTTATTTGTATATTCTCAATTTTTTAATTTCAAAATTTTATTTTTTATTTGATAATATTATTGTTAATAATTAATCACAAACTTCATATTACAATAAGGTATATTTATTGTCTTAAAGTATGATTAATCTATAAATTAAATTATTTAGACACGTGTAAAAAGTTAGAATTTTAATTAATTATTAAAAGTAATTAATTGTTCAGTAGTAGTGAAAAATAATAATAAAAAAAAGAAAAAGAAAAACAAGGGTATGGATAAAATAAATAAAAGGGAAAAAGAAGAAGAAAAAAGAAAAACAATAATAATTAAAATAATAAAAGTAATTTTGTCCCAAAATATAAAAAATAGGTAAAGTACTTATTAACTAAGTTGAAGGAAGCAAAGTGCAACTGAAATATAAGTTTAAAGAGCTTTCTGCATTTAACCCTACTTTAAACCAATAGAACTTGAGACTCATCACAATGTTAAATCATTCCAATTTTTGTCGAAAGTTTTTTTTTTTTTTTTTTTTGTCACAATAATTATTGTAAATACTTGTTAGACATGTGCAACATCTCCTTCTTTAGTTCAACAGAAGTCATGGAAAAATATGTGGTTAAAGTTATTTGATAATATTAAGAATTAATATTAATGTAGAATTTATTAGTTATGTCCGTGGATATAGATGCATTGCACATATCCAAAAGTAACAATATTTAAAATTTAAATAATAATTATACATTAAATGAAATGTGTTTACATCTATTGGTATAAAATAATATCACTCATATTAACAGTATAGTAAAAAATAACTAATAACACACAAAAAAATTACTTGTATGCGCTCAATTTTTATTTATCTTATATTTGTCATTTTCGATTTCTAAACTTTATATTGACTTTTTAAAATTGCCGTGTGAAAAGAAAAAATATATAAAAAAAATCATAAATCTGGCCTTGACCTCTCGCGTAATCTTGTTGTCAACTTATTGTTATTGAATCTCATACAGATTATTTTTATAATTAATTAATGTTATTTATTTTAAATAATTTAATTTATATTATAAAATTTATAAATAAATTTAAAAATCAAATTTATTTAAATATTTTTTAAACATTGTATGCAACGGCAGTTAGTAATGTGGAAGGCAGAAAAAACACTAACAGCTTTCACCTGTCCGTAACTTGTGGACGTGGTGGCTGGCTGTCAGTCTGTCACTATCAAATATTCACATTACTATAAATTACTATTAATTATTTACTTAATTATATCTAACATACTTTTCATCAAATCTTAAATCTTATCGTCAAATCTTGTTTGTTTTGTCGAGCTCGTACGCCGGAGGCCGAGAAAAAAAATTCCCTCAACCTCATTATATGTCTTTTATTTTTAATCTTTTCTATTACTAAGTATTGGAGTACAAATGAGCAACTCTTTGGAGGAAATTCTTAAGTTTACGGTAGATATCATGAATTAGAGTGATGTGGGTAAATTAGAACGAAGGAATCTATAGTATTTACTATGAATATGATTTATGTCAAAAAAATTTGACTATTTGTACAGAGTCATTATTCATTTCTCAAAGTGATATTTTATAATTATTTTTTAACACGATATTTAATTACTGTTTTGTATCAGATTTCAAAAGTTGTTACTGTACTTATTTCAACAATATTCTAAATAATATCTCAAATAAGGATGTGCCAAGGTGACAGTGACAATTTCGGATACGACACGACAACACGATATGAAATTAACAGATCTAAAGACGATTCAAATTTAATTGAGTTACATATATCATGTCGACCTGTTAATGACTCAAAATTAAACGCACCATGCTGTGTTAATCCACAAATTAACCTGATAACCAATTATCTTATCGGGTAACTAGACAAACCCATTTAATCTGTTAAGATATCTGGTAATCCGAACGACCTATTAATTAATTGGGACATTTATGAAAATTTGACACAATAATACACACTTTAATGACATATTGTGTCATTCAGATCAATAGGTCTACAGGTTAATTGCAGGTTATTATGTCATTCTGGATAAATTAAGTAAATTTTGTATTAGTGTAAAAAGTTTAAAAAGTTAATAAATCATGTTACATCAACCCATTGATAAACAGGTCATGATACGACACTACGTGAATGTTTAATAGATCATGTTCGAGTTTAAGTTTTTGGACATAAATTTAATAAAGATTTGATATAATAAAAATTCGACACGACCTATTATCACCATAGACTCCCATCAGAGGTAGCATTTTAACTTTCTTGATGATTATAATTGATTAATCAGGGGTTTATACGAAAATAATTTGAAGTTTCAACAGCTAAAATGGGAAAATGTTCCAAGTGGTAACATATCTGCATTGAATGTACATATGTAAACTCCTTTAATAGTTATGATTTTGGTAATTTACTTTAGAAAAGTAGCAATTAATTATATATACATTAAAAAAAAAGAAAAAAAAAAGAGTATCAGTCGTGAGTAGATTAGTATTGTTAAATAATCATGTCCGAAATGGTATCTATTTGCCACATCTATTTTATCCTACCTCCGGCAGCTACTTCTCAATGATCTTTTAAGAAATAAGTAGCATCAATTATTGTTTGTTTTAATTAATAATGGATGAAGGATCTTTGCTCAATTATGATAGCTGTAGGAAATTTCCTAGTACTAGTAACTAATCATATATTATACTGCTAATCCATTTTTTTTTATTTTTATATTATTACTAATTTATTATACCATTCATAGTACAGGTTCCAATGTCTTAATCGCTGTTAGCTGTATATATCGCCACATAATTAATGAGTATTATTTCTTTGGTACGAAAAAAGCTCAAACATGAATACTATAATTAATGAGTATTAGTAAGTTTTAATGTGATATAAATAAAGTTTTAACATGTGAAGACATTTAATCGAGTCACGGAATTTCAAGTGATTCAGTTGTCTCAATTAAACAATCAAAGTTGTAGTGTCTATCCCAAATTCTCAATCATTCAAGATTTCAAGCGTGTCGAAAAATGAATTGGATATGATTTTTGCTAAAATTCCAACATAAAATTTTTTTTTTAAAAAGCAAAAAAATATGATTAAAGTGGTATTTTTTTTTTTTTTTTTAACATGGAACGAATATAAACAAATGAATATTTATATTTTGTATATACTTAGAAATGGTTTGCCTCCTTGAGTTATAAAAGTTTAGTCGCCAAACTAATTCACATTAATGGTTTAGTTGAATTATAAAATAGTATGCTTGCGTCATGGTTAAGAGTATATCATGCATACTTTTAATTCTTGATAGTCTTACAGAAAGTTAAAAACTTAAATAGGAGGATGTTGTTGAACAAAGAGACCAATTTTCAGAGTAAATATATTGGAACAAATAAGTGTAGTTGAATATGTGTTTGCTTGACTATCAGAAATTAGTATATATGATTGAGGAGATTGAAGAAATAATTGGATTAAGAAACTAGCATCCAAGCCAATGGGTTGACTCACATAGTGAATAAGGTGATGTGAACGTATGAAATTTTTTTAAATTTGATATTTGTTGACTTCAATTCTTTATCGATCGTTACACGTAAAAATTATCATAAAATATACGTAAGTGATTTGTCTTAATTATGAAAAATAAAAAATGATCTAGTTTCTCTCTTTCTAAATTTTTTCTTAAAAAAAAAAAAAACTAGCTAGCATCGAGATCAACTCCACATTATCTTTGGACTTTGGTAACCAATCAAATCAGCATGTTTTTGCAATACAAATCAACATTTGATGTTTAGTTTCAGTGATTCTCTAGAAAACGACTTGAGTCTTTAGATCAAGAGATGAGTGTAGTTAAGTGGATGGTTGGTAGAAGATATATGGCGGGCATATGATGGAGTATTTCAGTTTCCAATCGCTGTTGACTGAGTGGATAGCTTTCTTTGATAGTATCGTCACATTAAAAGTTCTGATATTTTCTCAGCTGCAGTTTCAGAAGATCAATTGTAAAGCCCACCCTCTCGCAATTAATTGGATAAGTCCATCTGGTTTTCGTCCAATTGTTTGTTGTTGCTCGACAGACTCTTGGTCGACCATGCAACAATATACTCTTTTTTTTAATATTATTATTAGGGTTAATTTCACTTTTCTATTTTAACGTTTAACATCATTATTACATTAATATTTAATGTTATCTTTTAAGTATATAAATTTTGAGATTAATTGTCAAAACTAACAATATTAGATATATATATTTTTTTATTTAAAATAACATTTCTACTCTCTTTCTTATGATTCTTAAAATATTTTATTTTTTTCTACAAATAGAGTTAGATGAAATTTAATCTGGTGATGAATGATAAAAAAATTATTGAATTACGTCAATAAAACAGGAGAGAGAAATAAATGAATCAAGTAAAAATGAAAATTAAAAAAAGAAGAAGAGATAATAAGGATATTTTTGTTAAAAGAACAATGAATTTTGAGTTGAATTTAACAAAAGAATTTAAGTGTCTAAAAAATAACGTTAAGAACTAAAGTGATAATGACTTAAACGTGGATGGGTAAAGTAAAACTAACCCTTATTATTTTTGGAAAAAGATTATGCATAAAAGCCTAATCAGCAGACTAAGTCAGCACTCAAAAAAAAAAAAAAACTACTGAATGTGGTATAATTTGTAATCGCTCATATTGGTACAGACTATCCATTAAAATTTCCATCAACTACCAAACTAGTTATATCCACTATTGTTTGCAAAATCAACAATCATAGATGATATAATTTTAATTCTATAATCATTTCATAGGATGATATGTGGTATGCTTCATGAACAACCTTGTAAGAACATTTATAGTCAAGAGAGGCAAACTAAAATCCCTTTTAGTCAATCAATTTGCAGTTGCATTGCAAGCTAGGTTGATGTCAGTTGACTTTAAACTTAAACTTTGTATTACATTAACAAAACTGTCAGAGATGGCCTTCTTTCTCCATACACCATTGCCTTTTTGCTTGTCACACTAGGACTTCTTTCATATTTAATTCAATTTATTTCCCCATGTTACATTAATTTCCCAAAAAATAAACATTATGGAAGCTATAATGCTACATTAACTTCCCTTTTTATTTGTGTTTTTAAAACTGATATCATAAATATTTTTAAAATATAAAATATTATAATATACAAACTTTTAAAAGATGATTATTTATATGAATTACAGAATTTTCTTATAGTATATATATTCCTCAAATTAATTTACTTGAGCCACAATAAATAAAATCTCCAGGATCACTTCCATGGTATTAAGGAGAAAAGAGGCCAACCTACACGACTAATGTCACGCAGCGCAGCCGAGAGACAAACAATTTGTTAAGGAATTGAGTGAGTTGGCAAATGTTGAATAGTTTAGCTGTTTGAGGGAGTTTGATTTCGATTTTCACTACTAAGTATAGTCACTTCATATGTAATATGTAAAGATCACTATAAATCTCTGCTAGCTCTCTTAGCTTGGATGAACAATTTATAAAAATCGCTATAAATTGTTAAAAATAAGGTTTGATTACACTTTACTTCCCTAAATCTACACTTATATTTTGTCCCGAATCTCAATAATATACACTTTACTTTTTAAAAAAATTCAGTCATATAAATAATTTTAAAAAGGACATGTGGACATTTGTTTTGACATTATTATCTTCCAAACTTTTATACACAAATTACTTTCCCTTTATTTCATTTTTAATGTTTCTGTACAATTTTTTTTTTAATTTTAATTTTGTAACAATAAGAGGATTTCTTAAATTATCATATTTTTCTTAATCAATTTATATATTACTACATTCTAAAACTAAATACAAAAATGACGAACTTTTACAGTTACTTTTTCTTTATTTTCTTTGTAATATCTAAACATATTAATAAAAATAATTAAGTAAATTCATTTTATGTATACACATTTTATACTTCATAAAAAAATTTGTGTGTTTTGACGTCGTAAAAAAAAAATGTACTTATTTAGTTAAAAAATATTTTTTAGTTTAGTTCATGAAAATGAAAATGAACAAAAAATAGTTGTAAAAAAATCTCCAGTTTACATTAAAAAATATATATATATATATAAGTTGATTAAAGAAATCTGACAATTCATGCGATACTCTCATAATCTTGAAATAAAAAATAAATAAAAGGCATATGTGCAAAGACTAAAATTAAATACAAAGAGAATGACTTTGCATACAAATTCTTTGAAGGACATTTTTGTCAAAATGAATATCCACATCACCTTTGTAAAATTATTGGGTCAATAACACTTTGCCCCCTAAATTAGGGAGTAATTACACTTTGTCTCCCATTCACATTATTCACACTCGTTAAAAATTTTAAAATATCAAAAAAAAAAAAAAGTTAAATAACTAGAATACTCTTAATATCATATTTTGATTTTATGTATTTAATTGATTTTTGATGGTTATAAAAGAATTAGAAAAAAATAAAATATAATAACACATTAATACCTTTGACTTTAGGGAGTGAAAATGTGAAAAATTGTGAAATTATATTATATTCGACATCGCAATTTGCACAAATTAAGCTAAGTATTAAATGTAAACTACTAAGAGATGTAAAAACAATCACAAAATTTTATAGAAATTATAGTTTCATACAATACCTTTAAAGAAAGCATTTTTTTTTATAGAAAACAAATCCATTTAGAAATTGTTGTACTACTATAGTTAAATATTCAAATTTGAAATAATATAAATAAAATTTAAAAATTTTAAAAATTTGACCAAGAAATATATTGATATAGATTATATTAAAGATTATATAGTTTATTTTTGCTCATTTTTAAATAATTATCACATCACTATCAAAGGATTTAAATAAATAAAAATCAAAATATAGTACCAAGGATATTTTAATTATTTAACTAAATTATCTTTATAATTTTAATATTGGTAGTAGAGGAATAGTGTCAATGAAGGGTAAAGTATATATTTTTATAGTTCAAAGGGGCAAAATGTAATTACCTATATAATTCATGGGACAAATTATTATTAACCCAAAATTATTTATATAATGGAATATTTTAGAGTGGCAAAGCGTACGTTGTTGGTGTTCAATGAGCAAATTACAACTAAAATGAGTTGTTGGCGTTCAAGGAGCAAATTACAACTAAAATGAAGGTTCTAGAATAAGGTATAATTAACCCTAAAAATAATGCTGATAATGTGCCTTGATTGTGAGATAACATATCTTAAGTAGAAAATATTTTTTAATTATCTCAATGAGTTTTATATTTATTATTTATTATAAAATAAATAGTCAAAATTTAATCTTAAATTATTTCTCACCCAAAAATAAATAAAAAATAAACAAGGAAGAACAAAAGGAAAGTTGAAATGGCCTCCCACCGGCCTACCCACATCTTACCATGCCAAAATATTTAGTCCCAAAAATACAAAAAACGAAAAACTCCACAGTACTGCCCCATTCCACATTTTCTCCCCAAAACCAATAAAAAATTTCTGCCTAAAACCCCCCAAATCACCAAACAGAGAAAACAGATTATAGCAGTTTAAAAAACAGAAATCTTTGACATTTGAGTTTCTTGAAGTTGGCCACTGGGAATTTATTTATTTATTTATTTATTTATTTATTTTCATAGAACCATCCCTTTTGCTAGTATAAAAAGAAAAACCAAGAAAAAATCAGTTGAGAGGAAAAAAAAAAAAAGATTTGGGAGTTGAATATTTTGCCTCTGTTGATTGCATTTTCAGCTGTTGGGGCTTCTTCTTCTTCTGCTGTTGTTGTTGTTGTTGGCATTTGCTTTACCATTAGCAGAGAGCTGAATATGAAAAGCAGCACATTGATGTGGAAAGACATGGCTGTTACATGCTACCTTGAGGAGAAAGAGGTACCATCATCCGACCAAGACTTTGTAAATCCAAGGTTGTTTTTCGGTTTTGACAGAGGAGAGTTTACAATGTAGTACTATTAATAGGTTTCTCTCCTCCCCTTCTTCTCGTTTGGGTTGTTGTTAAATGGCAGACAGGATGGAGCCAGGCATAATTTACATAAATTTATCTATAAAAAAAAAAAATTGAACTTTCTCCCTTTAATATATGAAAGACCCCTTTTTATTTTGCTCTTTTTGGCTTTTTCTTTTTTCCATTTATTTTTACTCAAGAAAGTGAAAAGTAAGGAGCTTTTTAGATTTTTATTGATACCCTTTTGTTCATTGTTTTTTGGGATTTGAATTGTTTTTTGTTTTTTAGAAGAGGTGAGGAAGTAAATGATTGATTCATCATCATAATCATGATAATGCAAGATTGCAGAATGAGTGCAGAGAGTTTTGAAAAGGGGTATACCAATGAACATTGCAGATATGTATCTAGATGTATATGTTGTCTGAGATAAGTTTGAAAAGATTTGTACTTGACCAGCAATTTTTGGTGTTGATAGTGATGATGATGATATATTATGCTTTTTCCTAAAATTTTTTGTTGATGTATGAATAGCTGTTTATTGTACTTCTATTTTCATTGCACCATGTAAATGTCCTTTTCTGGGGGTCTCCTTATTTATCACTTTTAATCATATAGCCGTCTCTTTTTCTTTTTCTTTTATGTTTTTATGTATTGATCACTTCAATCATATAGATATTCTACTTTTTGCTTCTTCCAGCTCCTGAAATTGATTGTTTATTTGGTAATTGTTATTGCAAAGTAGTACTAGGTTCATGTAATGTCGTAATACTCTTTTCATTTTTTTCCTTCGCTTTTATGTTTGTTTTCGTTCTCTCTTTTTTTCTTTTTTATGTATTATTTTAGTAGAAACAGGAGGTGTGGGAGGGGGATGTGAATGATGAGACCTGAACTCTTGTTCTGTAATGAGGATCAAAGGCCCTTAACCACGGGCAATGAATTATAAAATCGTTTTCTGTTTCTTATTTCCCCCTCTTTTGCAGTGCTAAATATGTATGCGAGAAGACAGGTTTGATTTGTATTTCTTAGTAAGTGAGCATCTGACTTTGGTGCACGAGCAGTTCGTAGTTCATGATTTTATACATAATCTAATTTAAACTAAATATCTTCTGATACAGTAAGTATAGTTTAATGATGTTGCTGGAATGGAAAACTTTGCTATACATAGTAATTTTGACCATGAAGGAAAAGATGTCTGATAAATTGTTGCTTAAGTAGTTAAGTATATATTATTCTGTAGGTTTTTCGTTCTTAGGCTACATCTTTGTACGAATGGCTAAAAGCCCGTGTGCTTGAATGTACAAAGTTTGCAATTATTCCATGATGCATTTGGAACACCAGGTCCTTAATACTTTTCTTGTTGCACCCCTGGTTCTCATGCATTTGTTCCTATCAACTCACTGAACACTTCCTTATCTGGAATATGCACAGATTATTAGGGCTTCTTTCAGGATTATAATAAAGAGCGAAAAGTGCAAGTGGACAAGGATCCTATTTGTGCAGGGTTAAAAAATTTTTATGACTCAACTACAAATGCTTTACCTCCCATGTTTTAAGTTTATGATTATCTAAAGAAATATGATTTAGAAGGAAAACCTTAAGGCAGGCAGTACCTTTTCATTGATCAAGCACTAAGAAATCAATGATTCATGTAAAACCTCATTGGTGCTGTGATTATCCAGGCCTCCTGAATCCTAAAGTGCTCATACTATATGCTTTGTCCATGATCGAGTTCTCTTTAATTTTACTTTTAATAGTCAAGTTGTGCATTGAATTGCTACCATTTCAACATTACCGTTTTCATACCAGTGAATGAATTAGGATATTCTTCCTTATTTTTGTAATAAGTCTTGTAGATCCATAATATTCCTATCAAGTCTTTATTTAGGTATTGATATTGACCAACATTAGGAAGTTTGCCAAGAATTTGTGCCGTTTATGAACCTCTGCTGAAAGCGTTTGCATTTGATGACTACTGGAATCATTATCATACGTATCCTTTTGGTTTGCTGGCCTTGTACATGTCTGGGGAGCTCAAACTCCTCCAATCTATGAACAATGCTGACGCCTTTTCAAGTAGATAGTTTTGCATCATTTAAAGATGCTGCATTTGTAACATTTACCTATTGTTAGTCTTCTGATTCTTTCAATCTGTTTTGGGTTCTTTTTAAATTGATTACTTGTCACCAGTCCCTCTTTTCCAGTTCTATTTTCATATTGGCACACTTTAAAGAACTTTTTGGATCATGGAACATACCCCCATGAGTGGTTAGCAATTGAGACCAGCGTAAACAAGTTGGCAATGATACGAGTTCAACACTATGTTGTGCCAACAGAATAAAATAAGTGCACAATATTTCCATTCTGGTGGTAAAATGCCACATCTTGCCATTTCTGGTATCATGTTATTTGTACTCCCTTTTCTGTTTTTTGTGCATGACAGTGATCATAGGTGTACTGATATTAGGTTTCAAATGAAAGAAGTCTTAACAGAAGAGGAAGCTTCCTATACTATGTTTGCCTCCTAGCACTAGGTCTTGAGATTATAAAAGGTTTTTTCCTTTTTCTGAGGGTACTCCTAGGAACAGATTCCGAAGCTTATAGCTTGGAGTATGAAAACCCATCAGTGCAAACCCATGAGTCGAGGCTAATGAAGCAGGAGTTTTTAAGTACTGAAAAGAGAGCATATTTCCACTTGTCATGAGCCAATTGTTTTAATATTCTATGTAATGGTATTCTGTGATACAAATGTGGTCTATTTCTGGATTAGGTTTTACTTTTGTTGTTGATATGAGTCCAGCATCATGTTTAAGGGCGTTTAGTAAAGTAGTAAACTTGCAGCTACCTTGTTATAGATAATATGGTATTGTATTGTCATGTTACTGAATTAGGATGGGTGGTAATTCTCAACCTTTTGCATCTACTTTCGTTGTCTATGGCCCTTGACTATTTCTCGTATCTCATGATGTAACACCTGAATACTCTCTGGGTAGAGATGCCACGGGAAATTTAACATGGTTTAATGATGTGTCAACGTGATGCTTGGAGTATGAAGTGACTTGATTTGATACTGCTACTGCTGTATAGGTTTGTCATTGGTGCTTACTTTAGGGAACTTATATTCTGAGGATCTTTGAGAGTTCGCTTTTCTATTCTTGTTCTGACCATTTGAAATACAATAACTGTGAGGTTTCAGCATCACATCTTACCATTTTCATTCAGTTCTTTATTGTTGTTGATGTTGTATATTGTGACAACCAAGTCATAGCCACCTCAAATTGAAACTTGCTATGAATGAAGTGATACACCAACCAATACAGCTACTTCTTGTTTCCTCATGTTTGATGTATTTGGAATTACTGCCCATTTTTGTGGTAGAATACTTATTTTGTTGGTGAAGTTTGAAGAGTGCCAACTTTGTAGCATACCTTCATTTCTTATGATGCAAAGACGTACTGTGTTACACACTGTTTCGGAAATTTTTGTTTGGGTCCATAACCAATTGCTCAAATTTTCAAAATTTACCAAGGAGTTGACAGAGATTTATAGGACAAATAAATAAATAAAGCATAGATATTAAACAGAGAAAAATAAGTCTCACAATATACGCAACAAAGGCACCAAAGAAAATGGGGTGATAATTTTTTATTATCATGTCCTCATCTTATCATTATTTACAGACAGAACCTATATTGAAGAATTTCGCGAGAGGAGAGACTAGAAAAGGAAAAATTTTCTACCTTAGTCTACCATCAGAATGAAACATGATTTTTTTTTTTCCTTCTTTAGAATGCCGATCAACTAAGGCAATAACAAAATTACAATTTAGAGACGGCCCAGCTTCTGAACAAGAGTGTTCTCAATTTCCATTCTCTTCTTCGTCAACAACGCATACTTGGATACAAGTTCTTTGTCTCCGGCAGCCACAGCAAGTTTGCAGTTTAGTGATGAATTCTCCAATTTGTCCATGTACATTGGACGAGATGGGTAGGAAACTACCCTTCCTGTTGCACAACCAACCATGAGCAGCTCTCAATGCAGCTCCCAGCGAAGCCGAATCTATCGGGCAGAGTACAGGTTATTCATCAATAAAAGCAACTAGCATATGATAAAAAATTCCATTGCTATGAACCAGATTGCAAAACAAAAACCATATAAATGTCTCAAGTCCTGTTCTAATAAATAAACAAGATATCCTCACAAGACCTATTTCACACAATTTTCAGGTATTAACAAACAGGAATCCAGTACTTACCAGGCCTTTGGACTGTATAAACATTTGAACCGAAAATGGAAGCTATCTCACTTAGAATGCTATTATTTGCTGATGCTCCACCTGTTGCAATTATCCGCTTTGGGGGGGAAGGCATTCCAAATCTCTCAGCATGAGCCCTCATCGAGAGCAACTGTCCCTCAATCACTGCTCGCACCTGGAAACAGGAATGTCTTAGAGGAAAAGAATAGAAAGTTTTTGCAGAATTGTTTCATTTCCAATGTTCTAAACAGTTAAAATTGCAAGTACTAACCTCAGACGGAGAATCAAAGTCCGAAACTTCATGTTCCTTTAGTCCTTCTAAAGAGTTACCCTTGAATCCATCAAGGGTGTAGCGATGGATACCAACTGAACACAAAGTTTGAGTCTAGTCATATGACAATCTTTACACGAGAATACTTGCAAATCTGGGGCTTCGTTACATGTTATTATGGGTATGATCGTATTCCATAATACAAAGAATAACAGCGAAACTCTATAAACCAGCAGATATGTACCACAAAATAAGATGGCAGTAACCTTACCAGGCAATGGAGGAAGTATTTCATGGTCCTTGTAATAAAAGCCTAGCTTTCCACCTGAAAAAATTTTAGTTTTGGAAACAAACATAGAGAAGAACAATGAACAATAAGAAAGAGTACATAGTAAAATCCTTATTCTTTTCTTTTGAGAACAAGAAATTACAGAAAAAGATTCAAAAGAGGTTTTTACAGACGATGACCATTTAGAGGTGGTGTTTGCTGCAGAAGTTTATTGAAAACTTCCCAGGACTTGTCGGCACACCGGTTACGAATGTCTGCAAATTTTGATCACAATATTAACAATACAAAAAGTGCTGCACTGAAATCCATATCATCATCGTCTTGGGAAACAGTTGTACCTTCACGCGTCAATGACCCATTCTTATAGCACAACATGACCATATAGCCTTCTGTATCTACTGGATTAGGAAAAACATGTCCTTCCAAGCTTGGATTATGTTCAGCAGTGATGCCAAAGACCTAGTAACAAGCATATACAATTGAAGCCTCAAGTTAAAAACCAGATACTAGTTATCAGGAAGTTTAAGTATATTAAATGCATATTCCCAAATAATGTTTTGATGATGTATTGCTTATTTTCTTTGATTCAGTTTTTTTCTTTCCTGTGCACCACATTTCGCAAGGCTCTTTGACTCTTTCAAAACATGTCCCTAGTGACCCACCAAAAGCAACTTAGTACTCTCTCAACTCAGCAAGTGATCTACATTTCCTTAAAACATTAGTCTAAAATAATCAAACTCCCAGGTGCCTCACAAAAAGCAACATCAGCACCTATCAGTAGGTGAAGTACAGGTTAGTTGCACAAAAAACAGACGATAGCAACACTAAACATTGCAAAGCTATGTTCAAACTTCTGACAGTCATACAAACTCCTCAGTTACATAGGAGATAGCTTACCGTGTCACTGGTGCCAAGACTGATTGCAAGATCTCCTGGAGTATTGAGAGTCAATCCTACAGGTTTAAATTTAGTTTACAGGCAAAAAACAGAAGTTAGAGAACATGTTCCTTAGAACTGCAAAATGTCAATACAACACCATAAGAAGGAAAGAGTGATAAGCACATTGACAAACTTAAAGAAGTAATGGACTTGGAACCAAGTTGCACTTCAACCATGATATAGAGGTTATCTTATTTTTTGTGTTAACTCAAAAGAAACTTTGATGTTCAAAGCATCAACAAATGAGCTAAAATTGATAGTGGTATAGTTGTCTCTACACCAAAATAGACAATAAAGTACAACATAAAAAATGACAAACTAACTGGAGCCTGTTTATGCTTGCCTCAATCAATTAGTTGAATTAGAACACCTATAACACAGCAATTAAATTTCAATATCCAAGTCAAACAACAAAGTAAGCTTAAAATGTAGAAGCTGTCAATTAACTGGAAAAGCTTAGTACTTATAATACTTGAAAGGGCTGCAATAAGGCGCTGGGAAAGATATTTTAAGTGCAACCCAGTCAAGGAAATTGAGAACAGTAATTTGTTGAAAAAGTTATGGTACTACATATTTATAATACAATCAAATATTTCAGAAAACCACTTTAACAATTTTGCCAAGACCAATTTCTCAGTAATAGAAAGGAAAGAAGGATGTCTAGTGTTTAGCATTAGCAGAATCTATATAGAGGTTTCTTTCACAAGAAAAAGAATTTGAAGAATGAATTAGTACCTGCTAGGCTGATCTCATCTGTTAGGATTATCACCAGACCAGTGAACAGCCAAGCAATTTTTGTCAAAATTGTACCTGAAAGCGGTTCCATGCAAGATAATTTTGAGAATCAGTGATACATGCGGTCTTAAAAGAGTAACCAGAAATTAAAGCAATGAAACCACACCATAAATTGCTTGATACTTGTAGGAATCAATACCCCAAAGTATCTGGTGCGTAAATAAATTGCTTGATACGCACCAGGAATCAATACCCCAAAGTATCTGGTGCGTAATTGCTTTTAGTTGTTTTCACCTTTTAGCAAATTTATTAAGTGTTCATATGCAAAAAGTAGACAGTCACAGTGTGACAAGACAAGCAACTAGTAGTTTTTCTAATGACAGACATGATTTGATATTTCAATGTCATGCAAAAATTCAAATAAACATTACCTGAAACATTAATCTAGATTTTTCAGATTCTCAATTCACTGGTGCATGAAGAAACCGCATTTTGTAAACATCAAAATTACCGATAACCTTTATCAAACTGGTCAGAATGTTTACAGAAAATCCATAAACGCTAACCACTAACCTCTCTACAAAGTAGGAGGCAATAGGACCAGCAACAGAATGTGCAGGTGCTAATTTTCCTAGCTTTGCCTCCAAACCAGGTGCTGTTGCCTATAAACCATGAAAATCCAATAATTCCAGGGTTAGTCAAGTAGAACCCATCATCAAAATTAAACAATGTTCAAAATTCAAATGACAAACCTCCAAAGCTATCTTCGACCAAGCCCTCTGTTTAATATCCATGAGATTCATCCCAGCCCCATCAGTATGATCAATAGAAGCATAGCTCCCAACAAGAAGCGAAGCCATAAAGGAGCTAACAAGGGAGATCCTTTCAGTAGAACTATATACTTCTGGCTGTGTCTGGTATATCCTCCGAATTTGAGGACCCGTAAATCTCTCATGTGCACGCGATCCAGTCAATTTTGACAAATCCATAGCACCTCCAACAGCTTTCTCAATATCCTTGCATTTTAGATTTGTGTATTGGCTCAGTTGTGCTGCTATCCATCCATATCGGAGATTCTTTGATTGAAAAGGCATTACCCAATTGATCCAACAACGGTTTCTTGGGGTCCAATGACGACAATATTGCATCACTTCCATTCTTCCAAAACACACTACCATGTTGCTGTCCACTACCCGAAATCGCAGCAATCTTTCCGAAATCCAAATTTGATTTCTTCAGCCTGTCAAGCACAAGGTCCAATGCTTCCACCCACATTAAAGTAGGTGAAACAATCCTACCATTAACTGATTGGTCCCTATGGACACCATCCTTGGTTTTGTAATGGGGCAATTCAGAATCAAAGTTCACAATCTCAGTGGCAACAATGTTGAAATTGGCATCTAACACGGTTGCTTTCAGTGACCTAAAAATATCAAGAATTCACCTTTTTCAGTTAATAAAAATCCAATCTTGGCAATTCTGTCTTTATGATCATAAACATCCCCCAAAAAAAAAAAAAAACGCAACAGCAAATTAAGGAAATTGGTGATCAGTTTCAACATTTAAGTACAATAGCATGAAAATGCACAGAACCCTCCAATGATTTCTCCTTTCTCAGTTTAAAAAAAAAAAAACCAATCTTGAAATTTCTTATTTTTTATTGATTATCATAACTAAAAAAAAGAGTGATACAAGGGATGAAAAATTGATTAAAATTGAGGAAGAATTGTTACTTACTGGGTGGAGCTATCGAAGCCAAGAAAGAGTGATCCTCGAGGAAGAGAGTGATCCGCCATTAAAGCAGATTAGCAGAGTGAAAATAAAAGTGGAGGAAATAATTTTGACAATGTTTGACTGTACTAGGATAGTAAAGAAATAGGCTAAGGTAAACCGATTTTACGTGATTAGAGGATTATAGTATGATACGAATTGTGATTAGATATGGTTAGTTATGGATGGTTAAGATACTTAAATTGGAAAATAGATATGGATAAATATTTCAAATATATTGGCTTGGATAAATATGAAGATTGACTTTTTTAATTCAACGGACACTAAAGATAATCATGTAATATTTTTGGATGAAATTGTTACTACCAACAATCTCTCAAACCACATCATAACACAATTCGAACACAAAATTAATATGACACAATTCAAAAATTATCAAATTATTATTGGTTGTTAATACATTTATGGCATAAAATTAAACAAGTTGAATTAGATTAATCCGTAGATTGGCACAATAATTTGTCTAAGTTACCAAATGAATTGATTTTATTAAAGTGTAACCTAGATTATAATTTATTATAACATATTTTAAAATTGTGAATAATAAATTTAATATAAGATTATTGAATCAAATTATAAATATAAATGAAAATAGACAAGAAATAAATTCACAAATGTAAATTTTATTAAATAAGATGAAAATGGATTACAATTTTTATTTCAATCGTCAATTGTAAAAATAAAAACTTCTGATTCATTCTTGAATTTAGAGATGACGATCCAAGGGCTGGGATTGGTTTGATCTTGAAGAGTCGGTATATTGACAAACAATCCCGAGACAGATTTAATCTCGAACTGTTGAATTTCTTCAATTTCGCGTGGAAGAAATTAATCGATGAGTGTATATTGAGGGCTTTAGGTTTGATCTCGGTTGAAAGGATGCCGGTGAAAAAATGCAACTTTTAATTGTCGTACAAGATGCAGTATTTTGTTTTTCTATGCTTGTTGATCTCCTATGCTGCTGGAGTCTAGAGCTTTGTGTGATTGAAGTGCTTCAAAGTTGTTCTTATAGACAAGAATGCTCCTGTATTTATAAGTAAAGATTGGGATATTTAATTTAGTAAAGTTCAATTACTAAATCAATTAAGGATAAATTAATTCCCTAATTAGTTCTAGTGAATTTCTCTCATTTTGTCAATTAGAGAGATTTTGTCTAATTAATTTTATAACTTAATCAATTAGGAAAATTTTATCTCTTAATTGATTTTGGTACATTTTCACATTGGGCTAATAAATTGTCAACCGGACTTGATTTGTATAATTGACTTGATTTGTAAAGAAATGTGAGTTGATCAGTCATTTTTATCGAATTAGACATCACACTCAATATCTCAATTTCAATGGACTAAAAAATAACAAAGATTAAACATGTTTAATTTTAATTATTATTATTATGTCTACATAAATATAATAATTATTTTAAATATTATTTAAACAATTTTAATAATTTTAATTATGTATTTAAAATTATTATAAAAATAATATTACTATTAATAATTATTTAAATTATTAAATAATTAATATTTGTAATTTTAATTCACAAAATTATAAATTATTTAATTTGTCATATAAATTAATAAATTGATATTAATAATAAACGAATCAAATCGAATACAAAAGATTCAAATACTATAAAAAACGAGTCTTGATAAATACGAACGAGTCAGTCACACTCGCTACAGTAAACTGTCACTTGCCTGCCTCGGAAATCAATCCAATCCGAGACCAAGTAGGGTTTGGTGTTTGACCTCGAAGGAAACCATGAATCCGAGGCCAAGCAAGTGGGGTTCGGTGTTTGATCTAAAGTCCGAGAGCGAGTGGGGTTGGTGTTCTGGGACCTCTATATATAAGAAGAGAGGTCGTCCTCCATATTAGTATTATTTATATTGATCAGATTTGGATCAAGAAAGAAGGATGAAGAGTCTTGTCGTGATTTTAATCTTTTTTTCTACAGGATGGGTTTTCTACTGCTTTATACTTCCCGTGAGCATAGTTTTTAACCTATTGTATTGTTCTCTTTTGGTTGTCCGACAACAGAGGAAGAGACAGAGAGCACGTAGAAAGCAGCTCACCAACTGGGAATGTTTGATTAAATCCGACCTCGCACTCGTAGACGCAGCCTTCGCTTTTTTGTGGGTTTTTCTATACATCCTCTGGAGGTTCCAACCAGGCGGACGGTTTCCCTTTCCGAATATATCATCTGAAGCTCTTGAACTGCTCGAACCTCTACTGTTATTTTCTTCAGGAGTTCCTGGCTACTATTGCTCCAGGGCTTTCCGTTTTTAGGTGGTTTGCTATTAATGCCGACCGTGAGAATCGACTCAACCAATCATCCGTTCTATATCGGGAGGGTTTCTGGAGCGGTTTCTTCGACTTATTTTGTTTATCCGACTTGGGGAAGGAGAAGGACGAAGAGCACCTACTGCCATATTGATATGTGTATATGTTTATAACAACAATGTTTACCACTTTATGATTTCGATCAAGCAGAAGCTACTTTAATACCTAAGTTAATTTTACAACAATCTAGCTAGGACATATATATAATGGATAAATTTTAATTATTTATTTCGTAATATATAGTAGATTTTATAATAATTAAAATTATTAACGGTTAGTCTTTTTATATTATATATAAATTTGTACTTTTTATTATTTTGAAAATTCTTCCGCAACCTAGGAAGTATTTAGTTATTCAAACTAGAATTTCAAGAAGCAGCTTGTGTACTTTGATATACGAGTTTGATTAAATGATGTGTTTCAATTTTTATCTTTAGTACCATATCGCCTTAATGGAAAGAGAATTATGTAATTGAAATATTAATGTAAAAGAGTAATTTAGTCACTTTAAATTATTTGTATATACAATTAATGCAATAGAATAGTTTTCTTAATCCATGCGCACCAATAAGATGACGGTTATTTTGAAACAAAAAGAGTATTTTTTTTATTACTTCATAGAATAGCGTCGTTAATTTGTCTTGCTTATATCATCCTTAATTCGTCTTGCTTATATAGCATTTTCCATGCCAGAAGAGATAGCAATATATGTTTGGAAATTCAGTCTTTTCTGTCCCATATATGTTTGCCTTTTAGAAAAAGAACAGCATAGCTTATTAAGTGTTTGTGTTTAAAATCTCCTCCTAGTGATTCAAATCTTATAACTAATAGATAATGAGAAAAGTATATATTTTACCACTTTAACGACAATTAATTAATTTGTTGTCAACTCAACATTAACAGTCCTATTCGCACGTAACAATTATTCATAATTTCATGTCGGCGTAAAGGTCTCAACGAGTTCAATATCTGTCTTGTTCCCCTAGTCCTACTGCTCTCCTTCTAATGCTACTGCTTCCTTTTCATTGCCTTAATGACATACATCTTCTAGTCCGCAGGGCTCGATAAGGCTTCTCTGGACTAAGGGAAGGAGGGAAGTTCAACTAGAGTGATCGCCATGACCTTTCCAAGGATGCCTGTGAATGCATAGGGGGTTTTAATTAACAGGGCATACAAGTCATGAATAATTTAGAGGCAAAAGGGCATTGAAGATTATTACCAACACTACAGGACCATCCTGCTTGGCCCTGTCTGGAATCCAAAGTCTGAAATACACAACCAACAAAAAATCCAAGTTCAGCTTCAAACTTGCATTAATATAGGGATTGAAACATCAAGTTCGATTGTAACACTGGGAAGTTTAAATTCTTACATTATTATCAACACAACCACTCATCAAAGAATCAGTATACTACTAAGTCTACCATACCTCGAAAGCCAAACTACGTTCTATTCGTATAAGCATGGATATGATGCCTTCTACGTAGGAGAGAGAGAAAGCGAGCAAACAAGTATAACATGAAGTCAATTAAGGTAGCAAAACATAGCATTCCTGAAAACAATATTTATAATTGTTCCATTCAAAATTGGAATTTTTATAATCTATTTCTTCTAATATTTCTTTCCCAATGAATAATATAGTTTATGTATTGAATATTTCTTGATAAATAACTTCTTTACGCAAAAGAAATAGATAAAGGAACAATTAGCATGACAAAAAATTGAGCTTAATTAGGTGGTGAGATGTTTATAGTATAAACTATGGTTATGAGTTCAAATCATCAAGAGGTAGGAGAAGAGGTGAGTTTTTTTTTTTTCTTTTCATAACAGTTAGCATTATTAGACAGACACGTATTAGAAAACAATTTCTTATATTTATTGATACAATTTTTAAAAAAATATTTAATTCTAAAAAATACTAATCATCAATACGAGAATAATTATTATATTTTAAGGAACTTTTAACAATGGAAAATCACTTTCAATCTCTCATTGCCTAACAAAATTTTTCAATACAAAATAAAAAATAGAAATATTTTTATACATCTTAAATTGTTCAAATTTACTTTGAAGTGAAGAAATGGTTTCATCTACTCTGCATATGAAATAATCGTTTTAAAAGATTTTTATAAATTACAAACAACAAAATATAGCTATAAATAATATGATTTAACAAATTAAAATATAAAATCAAGAATAATTAAACTTTTAATTATATTTCACATGATATATTATTGATTTATATGCAGTATTTTTATTCTTTATCCAATACTTATATTGATATATATTCATTCCAATTTACCACTAAATAGAAATAGTAAATTATGATTGCATTTTGTATAAATATTATCAAATGTTACTAAATCTAAAACGTTATAAGAAAATTAAAGTATTCTATGAAATATAAATACTTATTCTGAAGTTCATCGTAGAGTTCCATGTTTGTTATAATCTTTAAATATATTTCAGAAGATGAATTATAGACAGCATTAAGATCAGCCCCGTATGTATATATATATATATATAGAATACATACGGGGAGGGTTTTTATTTGAACGAATGAGTGCATGTGGGTCAATTTACAGTTTTGAAATGAGAGATAAAATTTTAAAGGAGTCTGTATCTTTTCAAAAGATTACTGCCGGTTCTATTTTCTAATGCATACAAAAAAAATTTTATTTTCTAATGCATACAAAAATTATACTTCAAGTACTCCAATAAAGAAGTAAGATGTTATTCTTACCAAGTATACGTATGGACGTGGCAAAAAACGTAATTGTCATCTGTATCCCATGGGCTAAGATGTGTATCAGAGGATGACAACTAAGTCGTAGAAATATTCGTTTTATTTGCTAATACTTATAAAAAAACTAATGAATGAACAAGTGTGTAAAACAAATAACAAGTGAGCACATGACAACTTCGTTTTATTTGCTAATGCTTGTCAAAAAAGCCAATGACGGAACAAGAGTGTAATTAAACAAATGGCAAGTGACCAATGAAAAGATCATATCCTGCCCTTTAGGATAATGGTGGCTAACCCTTTTATTAGGTTTAATAATTCAACAATTAACGCAATAAATAAATAAATTTTGTACATCAGTAGAATTGCCGGCCTTGATCAGATCATTATCACTGTAATTTGCATTCCCAATACCCTTTTAATTGGAACAAAAGAATTCGTTTTGGTTAATGATCAAATGCACGTAGAGAAATAAATAAAACATAATGGGCATAGCAATAGACAATCTTTTCCATATCAATCCGTGTCCATGAGATTCCATTGTTGTTCTATTTGTTCAGAAAGTAGAACTTTTAGATGGTTAAAGTTGAACTTTTTGGATGGTTAAAGTTGAAGTCTTGAAAAAAAATAAATGCAATTGAATTTATTTGGAACAGTATCTTGGAGGTGCAGTTTTCTTTGGGATTTTCTGGAAAGTGATTCTTTTGTTTATCGTGATTGTGTTGTGTATCTTCCCCTTTCAATTAATATGTAAATGTTTAGTTGTGGCGGTTAATTAATATTTAGCTATTATTCTTTTTTTTTTTTAATATTTACCTTCTTCCATATTTTACGGATTTTTCTTTTCTAGTAAAATAAAGACAATTTTTTTATCAAATGAAAACATATATATTGACCAATAATTGTTAGCCAAATAACTTACATCATTTTGTGCTTCGCTAAGAAGCTACAAAGGAAATGAATTTTTCCATTCTACGACATCATTAAGACCTAAAGCACAAGAACCAATCAAATGACTAACATTATTTTCACATCTCCTAAAAAAGGAAAAACAACAAGAGATAAACATACTGGCCAAAAACTGAATATCAACCAAAAGGACTCCAATTGTAGCATCTTGAACATCATGTTTTTGTAGATTCAAATGTTGGGACACTAAATTAACTTTAATATCATGACAACCAACATTATCATAATTCAAATCCTTCATGTTTAATCATCAAGAATAAAAATTAAATATTAGACTGCGGAAGTGAACTTGAATCTATAAGAATTGATGTGATTTTTGAATACCCGGATGTGATTCTTGAGCTACAGATTTGATTCTTGAATATTGTGATTATTAATCTTCCAAATTACTATGTATGTATTTTAGAGAATAAGATTCTTACTTTTATGATGATGGGATGTTATGAAAAGTAACATACGTAAAATTTGGGAACCATAACTTATATATAGATATACTTTCCTTATTTTCTAAATTTTGCCCATCATAAAATACGAAATAAGATTTTAGGGTATCTACCGAAAAAAAATTCATACTAATTGGATAACTTAGGCCATTTATTTTGAATCATATTATATTACTTTATATTGAGCCAATTAATTATGATAGCACATATCATACAATTAATATATATATATATATATATATATATATATATATGTAAATGTCTAAAACCCAACATTCTCCCACTTGGACTACATATATATCATTGTATAAATCCTTATGAGCTCAAAAACTTTTTACTAACAAAAGCAAAGTCATCACCGAACAATCTCGTCCATTAATCATGTCACTATAGGATCAAGATGATTTTGTCATATTAATCGTAACTAAACCCATTCTTGGTCACGTATATTAACACAACCAAATGACATAGATCAAGTATAGATGTGTAGTATGGAAATTACATACAATGTGATCTTTAACATGCCTATTTTTAATTGGTCCAACTTTATTTTTTATAGAGATCAAACTGAAACAAGTCAGAGTGAAATAAAAATCAAATACTTTATTCCTGAAACTGAATTCTTTATTTCTGCAAAAAATATCCATAGTCACAAGATGTGTCTTAAAGCATATAAACCGAATACAAACACCTATTAATCCTGAATATCCTTATATACTATAACACTCATATAAGTAGTATGCTCATAAAAGATCTTAGGTGGTAAAGTTTTAGTAAGCGGATCTGCAATCATGGTGTTTGTGCTAATATGTTCTATAGATACCTGACCACTCTGAACTCTTTAAAACTTCAACAACTAGGAACTTGATGTCTAAGTGCTTAGATTTTGCCGAGCTCCCTTTGTTGTTGAAATATAGAACTACTGATTTATTATTACAAAATAACTTAACTGGTCTTTTAAAACCAATCATAATTCGTAACCCTGTGACAAAATTTTGTAACTATATTCTATGATTGAATGTCTCACAAAATACTATAAATTCAGCTGCCATGGTAGAAGCAGTTATGAGTGTTAGTGTTTCATTTTTCCATAAGATAGCTATACCAGCAAGCAGTAAATATAGTGTGAAGTGGATCTATGACTATATTGGCATCCAACAATATCGGAGTTAGGATTTCCAATGATCGTTACCTTATCCGATCTCCTCTATGTGAAATTATAATATTTTGTTCTATGAAAATACCAGATAACTGAAGATACTGAATTACCAATTTGGTTGCTTTCCAATGATCCATTCTCGAATTGCTTAAATATCTGCCTACCATCTCAATAATGTACGCAATATCCGGAGTGTGTACAAACTTAAGTATATATCAGATTTCCTACTGCTGAAGCATAGGGAATCTTCTGCATTTCCTTACCTTCAAAATCATTCTTAGAGCACTGATCGAAACAGAACTTGTCTTCTTAAGCAATAAGGGTATCTCTTGGTTTACTATCCTGTATGCCAAATCTCGTAAATACCTTCTCGATATAGTTCTTTTGTAATAACCCAATAATACCTTGAGAGTAATTTCAATGTATTTGAATCCCTAATATAAAAGAGGTGTCCCCAAGATCTTTTTATCTCAAATTGTTTTGATAAAAATCTCTTGGTTTCATACAATAACCTTATATCTTACTGGCCAACAATATATCATCGACATATAAAACTAAAAAAATGTGCTTACTCCTACTGAACTTGTGGTATATACAATAATCGAGCTGATTTATCTCAAATCCAAACAAGATAATAATTTTATGAAATTGTTGATACCATTAACAAGAAGTTTGCTTAAATCCATAAATGGATTTCTTTAATTTACAAATCATATTCTTTGTATCTTTGGATAGAAAATTTTCTGGCTGCATCATATAATTGGTTTCATCAATGTCACAATTGAGAAACGCAGTCTTTACATTCATCTTATATAACTCAAGGCCAAAATGTGCCACTAAAGTCATTATTATCCTAAAAGAGTCTTTTGATGATACCGGAGAAAAAAGTTTCTTTATGATCAATTCCTTTTATTGAAAAGTTTCTTAATAATCAATGCATTTTTTTTTTTGAATAAAATCCTTCTCGGAGAAATACGATGTAATCATCTGGAATCGCATTTCTCCTTTCTCTAGTGGATCTCTTTAGTGGCATTTGTTCTTAAAGTTGTTGAGTTGTTTTTTAGGAATAACTTGCTGTTCTTGATGGGAAAGATTTTCGACATTGTCTTGTAGTTCTGGTATTGCTTCTTGAACAATCTCAAGAATAGAAGTCTGATCATTGTCAATAACAATCGTACGAAGAGAAATGGATTCGTTTTTAAACTAGACAAAGTTTCTAACCTTATCTCTCCCCAAAACTCAATGTCCTCAAAGAATTGGGTAATTCCCGTCCCAAAGAAAGATCTAGATGTGGAATTATAAAATTTATACCCCTGAGACCGTTCAGAGTAATCAACAAAAAATGCGTTGACCTAGATTTAGTCCAATTTCTTTTCATTTGACCTATAAGGTCTTGCCTCAGTTAGACAATTCCAAATATGTAAATACTTTATATTGTGTCTTTTACCAGTCCATAGTTTATAGAAAGTTTTGGTCATTGCCTTAGTAAGAACTTTATTAAGGATATAAGCTGCAATTTTTAATGCCTTTCCCCAAAGTGAATTCGGTAAAGTTGTATGCTAATCATACTTCTCACCATGTCCTTCAGTGTTCTATTGCGTCTCTCAGTGACACTGTTTATGTTAAGAGATCTCGGCATGATATACTGTGAGACGATTCTACATTCCTCTAAGAATTTAACACAAGGCCATGGACATTGTTTATCTGATTTGAGGCATATCTGCCGTAGTATTTACTACTACGGTTAGATCTGACTGTTTTAATTTTTTTACTAAGTTGGTTCTCAACTTCAAGTTTAAAAGTCTTGAACAAATGTCCCATAAATATCCACATGTATTACTTTCAAGACGTCCGAAGATCTATTGGCACGTAATATCTTTATGTTTGTCCATTTTCCCTTAATATACTCAATGTTGACTTGAAAGTTTGACAAATTAAGGGGATCAAGAATTCCATTTAACACAAATCTTTAATTCTTTGTTTACATATATGACCTAAACTCGTGTCATACTAAAGTAGAATTCTCAAAACAAAGTAAAATAAGAAGTATAATTTCCTTTGCATGCCAAGCGTGACATCTTTATATGTCCAATATTCTTACAAAAGTAACAATCAAATTCCTTAGTTTGTTTCTTTTGCTGTTTCTTTTGAAGTGGACCAACTGTAGTTTCTTTATCCTTTTTCTTTTTCTTACGTTTGTCCTTAAAGGTACTCGACCATGTGAGCACTTTCAATCTTTTTTTACTTCAACCTTTCCTCTTCTTGCACATATTAAGAGATAATTTATCCTTTTGTCAATTATAATTGACCTTAAATTGACTGAATTGTGTAAGAAGCGATACAAAACCAAATGCACGAGCAATTTTTAAGACAACTCGAACTTTAGTGCCTTAAGCTTTGAAAAAAGATAAGACATCTATAAGATATACTCTCTTATGTTTCCTTTTTCTTTATAGTTTATTGAAGTTAGATTCGATAGAATCGTACTTGTTTCAACCTTATCGTTTTTAACAAAACGCTTTTCAATGTCTTTAAGATATTTTTTGACAGCTATCCTTTTGGACACATAGTCCCTGAAGGTTCCAAAATTACACGTTTCACAATCATAAGACTCATATGATTTGAACGATCCCACTTCTCATAGTCCTATTTTTCCTTTTTGGAACTATTATCTGTAAGAGGAGTCGGTTGTTCAATCCTTGGCGCAAACTCTAGGATCTAGTGCAATCAAAAATGGTCATTACGTTCTCTTTTTATTTCTTAAAATTGGTTCCATTCAACATAGTGATGGACTTTATATTGGCAGATATCATACAAGCATATGAATTAACTGAAAATTGAACAAAACATATATTCACATAAGTTCCGAATCTTAAGTAATAAATTAAATTCAAATAATAGTAGGGCCTATTACAAGATACCTAGAACAACATTAATATTTAGTTTTTGAACAAAAATATTAACTTGTAAGTGGTACTCTTAGTGTAATAATCAAACATGGATAATAAATCCTGTCAAATAATATGTCTAATTTTGAATCGACTTATTATTCATATGGAATACCAAATAATTTTCACATATTTATTATCACAGGTGAAATATGTAATTCGGTCAAATATTAACCTTCATTTGGACCGATAAATATCCGCATAAATTACATACACACAATTATCTTGATATTCTAAAATAAATTGCCTTATACAAGAGAGACTATTTTGATAGCATGCAAATTATGTCAATCAATATATCTTTGAACATTATCCTTAATTAATTTACCAAAATTTGAATTCAATAATTTTCCAAAATTAATTTACCAAAATTTGAATTCAATAATTTTCCAAAAATAAAAAAAAATTAACTGAAGTTTGGCCATGAATTGTTAAATTCATGACCAACCGTATCATCATGAGTGTACGAATCCCTATGCCTTTTAGTCATAAACAATAGTTCTTAATTTTTTTTTAATTCAAAAAAAAAAAAAAAAACCAAATAGAATTCAAAAAATTGAAAAAAAAAAAAAACCAAAATAACATTTCATGACCTGTATTCCTTATGGTCATGAATACGTCCTTAAGGTTGTGAACTTAAAAAAAGTTCATGATTATTATTCTTTAATTTTTTTTTAATAAACCAAATTAATTCCAAAGGAATCAAATCATGATCGAACTGAATGCTTTATGATCATGAACTCATGATCCACAAATCCTTCTCGTTATGAACTTTTCGTTCATGACTCGACTTTTTTCGTTTTTTGTTTTTTGAATTTAAATACCAAAGAAATTCAAAAAAAAAAAAAAATCAAATTTTGAATCCAACAATTAAATACGAATAAATATAAAAAATTATTGAATTCAAGAAATTAATCCATAATATAACCACAATTATTCTTAAATACAACAAACTAAATCACATAAAATTTGTCGAATTCAAGAACTAGATCTGTATAAAATCACATCATAAATCAAATTGAAAAAATGATTTCTCAATGATTCAACATGAAAATACTCTGATACCATTGTTGGGATACTAAATTAATTTTAATATCATGACAACCAACGTTATCATAACATGAATCTTTCATGTTTAATCATCAAGAATAAAAATTAAAAACTAGATGCGGAAGTGTAACTGAATCCATAAGAATTGATGTGATTCTTGAATACCCGGATGTGATTCTTGAGCCTACGGATTTTATTCTTAAATATTATGGTTATTAATCTTCCAAATTACTATGTATGTATTTTAGAGAATAAGGATATGATTCTCACTTTTCTGATGATGGGATATTAGGAATAAGTAGAATTTGTGGACCATAATCTATATATAGATATGCTTTCCTTATTCTCTAAATTTTACCCATAATTAAGCAGGAAATAAGATTTTAGATTGTCTACACATAAAAACTCATACTAATTGGATGACTTAAACCCATTTAATTTGAATTATATTAGATCATTTATATTAGACCAATTAATTATGATAACACATATTATATAATTTATGTATATATATAAATGTCTAAAACTAAACGTCAAATTCATTGGTAATGAATCAGACTCCAATTGAACACTGCTCCGTGATTATTGCTGCATAAGCAATATGGCACCACTAATAGCAGTATTTTCAATCAATATAACATCAGCAAATGTAACTCAACTAGAAGCCCAAGCAACGAGCATTTTGTCATCAAAGTTCCTTGTCACAATGCCAATGCTAATTCTACCATTTTTGAGAACAAATGCATTAGTATTTATTTCAATGATAACCATATTTAGGTGGCTACCAGTAAACACTTCTCACAACTAGAACAGGATCTGAAGAATTAGAATCACGAACAACTTGTAGGTTTTCCAACCAATCCAAATGTGCATGTCTCATAATATCCACTTCAGTCTTCATAAATCCAAACTTGATAAAAAAAAACCATGTATTTCTGGTCTTCCATAATTGACATAAGATCAATGCACTCAAGAAATGTGATCAGCCAGAGAAGAAAATCTAGGATTACAGGTAACAATCTTCTACCAAAGCCAAAAGTCATATTCAAATTATTGAATTCCAAACCATTGAATACATAGGAGAAATTTTCCACACAAGTAGTGAAGAAGCGCAAAAGAAAAACAAATGTTGCAATGACTCAACAGCCTTCCCATATTTTGGATATTTATCATCAGCAATGGAAAGTTTAGAAGAAAGATTACCATTAATAGCCAAAGTAGCATGCAAACACCTCCAAATAAAATATTTTATTTTATTTTTCAAAGGTATAAATTTGGCTATTTCCACAATTTTTTCCAAAGAATTTGTTGACTAGCACTTCTAATTGACTTAGGAATATCCCTTAAATGACCAAATTTTTTTTGCCTTCTAGTACTGACCAAAAAAATAACCGAAGTTAACAATAAACATTCCATTTTTTTAAAAAAAAATACCCAACTCTTTTATCCAAACCATCCACCATAGAAATGGGGATATGAAGATGAACAGTAGCTTAGAAAATATGGTTTTAATTAAATTTTGGGTACAATTCAACTTATCAGGTAAAAACATAATTTAATTGGATAGGTGTTTTAGGTTGAAAATCATAAGGGTCAGAAAACTAAAAATCTTCTCAAATCTTAATGTTAACGCCATTATCAACTAATAATCTAGAACCATCAACTACCTAATCTTTTTTTTTATTTTTTATTTTTCTTTTTCTTGGTAATGAAAGAAATCTCCATGTTATAATAAAAGCTAATCATGTTATTTGGTTGCTTTAGGAGGGTACAAAGTCTAGCTTTGTGCAGGACTAGGTTAGTATGGTAATTGTCACGAAGTTTCTGTTTAACACGAAACCAACGTGCAATGCAGAATAAGAAACTCATGATGGCACCAAAACTTATTCTAGTATTTTGATTAGTCTTACCAACAATCGTGTTTAGTTTCAATCATTTGTGTTTGATCTCACACACAAACACTAACCAAAGATAAGCATTCAAGAAGTATAAAGCGATTAACAAGAATGTTAAACACACACATACAAGAAAATTATAGCCCTAAGGCCAATCTTTGTAACTCTTTATTCCTTCAAAGATTACAATACGAACTTTTTCACAAATGAGTGGTATGCAGAATAATACTTGGCCTATACTCCTTAGGCTGCCAATTCTCTAACTACCACCCTTTTTATAGGAGCAAATACGATAGACAAGCCCAAGCACTAGCTGATTTGGACGTGCAAATAGCATAAAATAAGGCACTAAGGCTAACTGTCACCACATTAGCAATACATGCTTAAACACATGGGCAACATTTTTGGTCTTGCCCATAACCACCTCATGTAACCTTCATCACGTGCAACTAGTCAATTCCTACTCAAAATGCCAACCGAAAGGGACTAAGATCAACCAAAAAACTCTTGTCCAACCCCCAAAAATGCCATGCCCAGCTCATGGCTAATATTCGTGCAAGTGCAGATATACGTTGTGAACATTGCCTTGCCAATGCCCACAATCGTCTAACACATAAGCAACCATTGCCAATGTTCCATGGCTAACTCTTTTGCCAACAAGTCTTGCCACCCACAAGACATCATTTGAGCTCCCAACAATGCCCAAGATGTGACACAAGCTATACCCAGCTCATGTGCATGTGTGCATAGATCTATTCGTGCTTACTACCATTGCCAACAACTACCCGATAGCTAACATTGTCATTTTTGCCAACAAGCTATGCCTTGCCCCTTCAAGTCATGTGGTAGGGTCCTTAGCAATGCCCACATGTCACGGGCTGGCTTTTGGCTTAATGCCAACGCTTGTGACCGAGCGCACACATCTGGGCTAGCCAGGCACCAGAGGGCTAGCAGGAAGACCCTAGCTCATCGAGCAAAGTGTGGAGTTTTGAGACAATCTTTTATTGGACACTTGCTTGGGGTGTGGGAAGATCTCTCGCTAAGTTTGGGATTGATCCGTGCTTATTTGGTTGAGGAACAACACAATTATTCATGAGCTTTGGCACGACGGTGTGCACAGAAGTGCACGTTTGGGACTCGAGTTTTGTAGAAAGCTTGGATAGCCGTGGGATTTAGGAAGATGTAGAGAAAGTCGAGACGAAGCCACCACAATAGACAGATCATGATTAGGAGATCTGGAGAGAAAGTTATGGTAGTTCTTTAGTTTCAGAAAACGGTATCTACTGCTATCACTTTGGGAACTTCTTCCAAACCTTATATAAGGGAGGCAGCTAGCTGTGCTAGCTACCAACCTTTCCCGTGCTTATAGGCAACTATGATTCTAAGTGAGCACTTCCTAAGGAGATCCTAGGGGTCAGATTTTGGCATTCAGAAGTAATGTGTGTTTAAGGTCTTCGTTAAGGTAAGGGAACTAACAACGATACTAGCCTACGGGCTTGTGTTGGACAATTCGTTGGAGTCGAAGACTCAAGTATGGCATCTGTTGTTTAAGATGATTTGGCCGATTGAACTATCAAAGCACCACTAAGTTTTTGTGTGCTAACTTATGGTTTTGGTATCGGGTTATTTCCCTAGATATAAGGGTCTGTTGGCTAAGAGCATGCAATGGCGAAGCAATGTTGCATGAGTAGGCAGAAACGATTTGTGATGCAGTTATAATCCTCGATGCTATTGTGTATACAATTGTTAGGCGGTCCTTACCCAAATGTTGAGCATTCTAGTATAGTGGAAATCAGTTAGAAAGCATTATCAAATGAGCCATGGATTTACTAGTGCTTTACTAAAGTGAGGTATGAGTAAGCAAGACCAAGGCAACAAGAATGCCAATAGGACTTGCGTGTGAGTGTTGAGCATGAGGATTGGGCCTCAGGCATGCACAATATACAATGTCTCGTGGTCACATTTGGGCATAATAATATGCCTGTTTTGCCTCTGGTGCGAAAGCAATCCTTGGTGCTTGGTTAGCATTGCAATAAGCCATGGCCTTACGAGCTGCGGACAGATCCCATGTAGACGAATGGGCTTGTTGATGGTTGCGGGTGACTTTTCTTGGTTGTGTGGTGATGGATAAACGTACACTATGCTGGCAGGATGCTAATGGCGGAGTGCATTATAGGTGATGACTGAGGAATGGGCGAGTGCTATGTGCGTGGGGCATTAATACAGTGAAATGTTCCCGTGTTCATAAGTGGCCTTGTACGGGAAGCCTTAAACAGAGGATTGCACGTAGGAACGAATGTCGTACACAACATGTGCATGTGCATGAGATCTTTTTTGGGATTCTTGTTCACGAGCTTTGTAGCGAGACATGTACAAGTAAAATAGTACAAACTTGGAGGTCGAAACAGGAAAGGCCTTTGATTTAGTGGATCGAAAGCTCCGCATACGCAAAAAAAATCCACCGCGATGTGCCTAGCGAGGCATAAAAAATCAGTCCGTATGCACCGCATTGATACCACTAGATGTCCTGTATAAGAGACCATCTTATACACATCTAGATGTGTATAAGAGAGATTGTCATACCCTCTATATACGTCTTAAAAAGTAAACTCCTAAGTGATAGGAATAAACACTACTTTATTGAAAATTAGTAAACCCACAAGGCACTTCCAAGACGCCCCAAAAAATGCACTAAGATTCCCAAAGCCCTTACCAATAAGTATTAAACTTCCCTCACTCACTTGTTTACTCAAGCATAACACTCGACAACCTCCATTTCTGAATGCACTATTTTTGCCCACCGTTTGCCCATGCCAGCATACTATCTAGCCGATGGTCATATGTGTACCTAATCTACCTATATCAAGCCCCAAGATTTTTATGCCAATACCTTAAACTCACCATTCACCTATACATTTGCCCCAAGGAAAGTATCTTTATGTATCTGGCGATGCATGCCAAGGGACACTATATGTGTAAGCCCGGTTGTACATTTTGGTGTCGACCACTACCGAATGTACAAAACCTCTAGCCAAGAGTGTTACATGTTAGGGAATGCATACTCTTTAGTCGATGGAAGAAACAAGGGACTAACAACCCCCCCTACTTGAAGAGATTGATGTCCTCATCAATGCCAATTGAGGCCCTCCAATAATAATATTTGCTAATTCAAACGGAACTCATCAACATTGCTGAATTGTACAAGGGATACTATCACTACACTTACTATTGCACCACTGCAAGTTCATAGAAAACATTAATTCTCTCAACCAAGTTGTGACTGCAACCCTTTTTTTTTAGCTTAGGGTTTATTTAAGTTGCATAGTTTCCAACAAAATTGAATCTTGCATCAGTTATGTCACATTGTTCTGCACGCCTATCTTACACTAACAATGTACAATAGACAACTATGGAGTATAAAACACATTCTACCAACATTTAGCAACAATATTAGCCACTAGGCACGCACTTCTGTGCTACAAAATTAAACAAGTATTAACACAAACTTGAATAGTTTAAACAAGGACATAAGCAATTATCCAACGTTCTACCCTAAGAACTACCTGTTACATCATTGTAAGACCACATGCATTAGTCTCCTGGACTTGGTAAAAAGCCAAACATAACAGCTTCCATTTTCTCACAAAACCTTGTTGATGGCCCAACACACGAACAAGACATCATGCACAATGTCCGCTCTTTGCCCCCCAAAAGACTTGTCTTGATTTCCACTAAAACCAAAACCAACACAGCCACAAAGCACATCCCTCACTTATTTTTCGGCCCTAACAATCAGCAAGACCTCCTGTCCGACTGATTTTGCCCAAGTTTTGTAATGTATGTTTGTTATGTGCTTACCCTTCGCTGTGTCAACAAGCATAATCGTGCTCAGTTGCCTGCAATCTTTTACTGTCTTGCATCAAAACACCCTCCCTGGCAAGCAGCAACACGTTACCTAGCACCCGATAGTTTATTCAGTACAATACCCACTCCTTCTCTCGAAGAAGCCCTCCTTTAGCAAAAAATGAGAGTTAGTTTATGTTGATGTCACACACCAGTGTCAAGCAACTCATTTTAGCATAAGACAGACTGTCCTCATCGACTACAACAACACTCAGTTGTTGCTTCTTGGGACATTACATTGCCTTATGAGGCCCTTAACAGATAAAACAACCACTAAACTTGTTAGTTTTACCATAATTTAAAAGAGCTTTATCGGTCTTGGTCTCAGTCACTATAGTTTTCTTTTTCATCTTTTACTTACCATTGCCATTCTGAGGATACTTGTTAAAGTTGTTCCCACTTTTACCTATCTCTTTGGTGATAATCTCCTGAAAATCAACTAACCTATCCTCAATAGTGATGTCTTGTTACAAATTCTGAACATCTTGCCTTTTCATCTCCATTTGCGCCCAATTTTGCAAACCAGCCATGAAATTGAACAACTTGTTATCCTTGGACATTCCATCAATATCCAGCATCAAGGAACTGAAATCCTTCACGTACTCACGAACACTACCCGTGTGTTTCAGCCTTTGTAGTGTCTCCCTTGCAAGCCACGAAGTGTTGATAGAAAGGAATTGCTTCTTTATTTCCGTCTTCAACGCCTCCCACATTAATATTTGAGGAACAGTTTCGTCACCAACCTTTGTCCTCCATCAAATCTTCGTATCACCAGATACATGCTTGTAATGGAAACTTTTTCCTTTTCAGGCACATTTTCTAACCTGAAATATTGTTCTATGTCCTAAAGGAAGTTCTCCAACTCTTTCGCGCTCCGTATACCATCAAAATGTTTAGGATGTGGAACTTTTAACCTAACCCTTGAAAAACGGCTTGTAGAGCATTCACCTGAGTCCACAACTGCAATTGCCTTCCTTAAAATGGCCACATTCTCTTGCAACCATGTAAGAGCCTCAAATTTGGCACTCTATGCCTACTCAACTTACTGGAAATGAGCACGGACTGCAGCATGTACCCCTCTAGAATGCGTGTCTCCCAACTACTTCATGAGTTGTTCAACTGAAGCTTCCAACCGCTGAACATGGTCAATCATTCTTCCAATCATGGTAGAAAATATAATACCTTAACTCGGTGTTGTGATACTAAGCTGTCACAAAATTTCTACTTAACACAAAACCAATGTGCAAGGCGGAATAAGAAATCCATGATGGCACCAAAACTCATCCTAGAATTTTGATCAGCCTTACTAACACTCGTATTTAGTTTCACTCGTTTATGTTTAATCTCACACATAAATACTTATCAAACACATGTATTGAAGAAGTATAAAGCAACCAGCAAGAATGTTACACACACATACAAGCAAATTACTGTCCTAAGGCCAACCTTTGTAACTCTTTATTCTGTCAAAGATCGTAACATGAATTTTTTTTACAAACATATGGTGTGCAGAACAATACTTGGCCTATACTCCTTAATGGTTGCCAAATCTCTGACTACAATCATTTTTATAGTGGTGAATATGGTTGACAAGCGGCAAGTAGGGGGGTTGCCAACCGCTAGCAGATTTGGACATGTATGTAACATAAAACAAGGCACTAAGGCTAACTATCGCCACATCAGCAGCACAGGCCTAAAAATGTGGTAGCTGGTAACAACCACATCATGTAACCGTCATCACGTACAGCCAACCAATTCTCACACACAAAGCTAACCGAAAAGGACCAAGCTTAGTCTAACAACTCCTATTTTGTCCCTAAAATGCCATGCCCAATTTATGGCTAACTTTCATACAAGTGCTACACCTATTGTGCACGCTGTCTTGCCAATGCCTATAACTGTCTAACATATAAGGAACCATTATTTATGTTTCTTAGCTAATTCTTTTGCCAACAAGTCTTGCCACCCACAAGACTTCCTTTGAGCTCCCAACAACGCCTAAGATATGGCAGAAGCTATGCCAAGCTCATGTGTATATGTGCATGGATCCATCCCTGCCCACTGCCCGTAGCTAATAGCATCGTGGTTAACATGCCTTGGCCCCTCAAGGCATGTGCTAATAGAAAGTCCCAAGCAATACCCACGGCATACCCAAAGGTCCCCCAGCCTAGCCTCACTGGGCCTCTAACCAAGCAAGTGAGATTGTTATACCCTTTTTATCTGTGCTTAAAAAGTAAAACTCCAAATGATAGGAACATACACTATTTTATTGAAAATTTATAAACCCACAAGGAGCTTCCAAGCTACCTCCGAGGTGCCCCAAAGGGTACACCAAGGTTCCCAAACCCCTTTCCAACAAGTATTAAACCTCCTTCTCTTACTCGTCTATCCAAGCCTAACACTCAGCAACCTCTGTTCCTAAATGCTCTATTTTTACCCACTGTTTGCCCATGCCAGCATGTTGCCTAACCGATGGTAACTTGTGTGCCTAGTATGCCCGCACCAAACCCCAAGGTTTCCATGCCAATACCTAAAACTCACCAGTCACCTATACATTTACCCCAAAGCAAGTAATCCCACGCTGTCTGAGTGTGCCGAATAATTGTCGATGATTGTCAACTGTATCCTAATATAGATGCCAACACTCCATATGCGAGCCCAATTGCACGTTTTAGTGTCAACTACTGCTGAATGCACAAAACCTCTAGCTAAGAGTGTTTTGCATTGAGAAACGCACACCATTTAGCCGATGAAAGAAGCAAGGGTCTAACAGTAATCTCGGATGTGCTACCATTGGTTACACAATAACAGTATCCATTAGCATGGTGTAAAGTAATTTCAATTTCAACCTATCTTTGAGAATATTTTTCTAAATATTAGTTGATATATAGTTCAATAATTGACGAAAGATGTGGAACATTTTTCTGCCTCCATAATTTCTTGTTTGTTTGTCATCAAGGCAGCCAAAAGGTCAAATTGTTTTCACCAACATGGCCATCATGTCAAGTGCAAGATATTAAAATATCAAACTATCATTTTATAATCATTTTTGCCGCAATCCAAATTTTCCTTGGTCAAATACCCAACTTACACAAACTCTCTTGGCCCTCTATTTTAACTGCCCAGCTGACTTTTGTCGTCTTATTCCTCAATTGGTCTTGGACTCTCCTCAGCTGAAGTCGCAGGTAAAATTAAACGTGGCAACAAATTTGGAAAAAAAAGAAGGATATCATATCTTTTCATTTTATTTTAATTTTTGACTAATGAATTAATTGTGGCCTATGGATTTTGTGATGGTGGTGAGCATGTGAGGACAACATCAACAGGGGTGACCGTTGGGGTGAACGTGTCAGGTTCAGACTTGAGAGAAGGTCCGGAGAACCTCCCAGGCCATTGGAGATAGCCTTTGCTTATGCTTAATTATTCAACTGTCCTTATTGAGCTTCAAAGTATCTGAGCCACACACATGCATGCATGCAATCGTCAGAATTTCACACCACAAAAAAAAAAAGTGTATTTATGATAGTCAAATTAAGTTATAATAAAAATTAATGGATGAAGTTATCAATAATTTGGTGACTTTTAAATAAGCGTAGCCGTTTAAAAATGACAAATTTGTATGAAACATATAAATACAATTTCTGGTGAATCTTATAGCATTATTTATGAGTTATTATAATATTTTATTTTTATAATTGATATTTGTCTCTTATACACATAAAGAAAAATATTTTATTTTTATAATTTGTATTCGAGTGTTGCCATAAAAAAAAAGTTTATCCTCCAGTGCCACCTCGCGGCCAAGCCCGTTCCTCGACGCCTGGATAGCAAAATCGATAACAAAGGGGAAAAATACAAAAAAAAAAAAAAAAAATCAAAACATGACCCATACCTAATATGCTTGAAATGCGTGCCTGGATAATTGAAGCATGGCACGTAGGTTTGAACATAGACTTAGTAGGAACTACATGTAATGTAATGTAATGCGTGTCTAGATAATCAAACCACATCCCCAACCTGTTGAAAGGTTGTAAACAGTCATCTTCATATTTTCTTATTAAGTAATAGTATATATTTTATAAAGTCACATTTTAGAGTTAATTTATACGTTAAATTTTTATTAAATATTTAATTCTTGATTTTAGATTTTTAGTTGGATTTCACTCTTTTTTTTTTTTAGATCTAATCAGACACTAATAACTTTTATTTATAATTTCGTAAAAGTGTACTCCTAATTAATATAGAGCAGAGACAGATTTAGAGAATTTCTTACATGGCATCGTTGAAATTAATTATGATATGTATGCAACGTGGGATGTTTGCGTTTGCGTTCTATTATTATTTTCTACCTAGATCGTTTGTTTGCATTCCATGATTGAAATTCATCTCCCATGCATACGTAAAACTTATTAAATAATTATGAAAAAAATAAAAAGATAAGGTCCCACATAAGCAAAGAAACGAATAAATAAGGATGCATGATTTATTTATTTTTTGTTCAATTGAAGAAAACCTTCATTATAAATGAATGATTACGGTAAATAACTTCACTCTGACAAGCATTCAGCAAAAATCCCAAGAACAATAAGGCTTTAGGCCGGTGTTGGAGTTTTAACCACTACCCTATTCTATGTCCTTTGCGGTTGTATCGGCTATGCAGAATTTGGAAATGTGATGCTCCGGGAAATTTCCTCACTGAGTTCGGCTTCTACGAACGGTTCTGGCTAATTGACTGCAAATATTTTCATTGCCATTCATCTCATTGGCGCTTAAGATTCTAACCCTAAAAAAATATTACACGAACTAATGTGCATGTACTATTTTGAAACAATACGAGTAGGTCTACTCATTATGCGATTCGAAAAAATTTTTATATGGATTGAATTTATGTTATAGTGTCATAAATCTTTTTTTCCAGAAAGAAACACATGAAGATGATGTGATTTAATGTTGGGTGATATGTTTTCTCTTAAATTAAGAAATTTATAATATTATATTATGAAATCAATTCATGTAAGAATTTCCAATGTGATCCATATGAGACCCACAATTTTGTTTCTAAATAGAGCCAGCATCTTGGTTGCGGGGCCAAACCCATAGATTTAATTTCTAGGTTCTGCATGTATCTTCGTCATGCTACCTTCTATTAGATCCTCATTTTCCAATTGATCATGACAGCTATAAATTAAAAGTTCAATCCATTAGCCATCTAATCAGTCAACAATTATGCCAGTTTTTGCGCAGCTAATATCTGGCTTTGTTGAGAATCGATGTAGTAGCAAATGACCAGAAAACAAATTCATAAACATTGAACATGCTCTTAAATTGCCATTATATGGTGGAAAATACTTACATAGATTCGATTTTTGACCCTATTTGTAGATCTTGTGGTCAAAATTAAATTTTATAAAATCTTACTTATATCAACTTATATCATAGATTTCATAACATTTAATCTACATTACAAGGTCTATAAATGGGGTTAAAGACCAAATCTACCTAAATCTTTCCCTTATATGATACTACTTACTCATAGTAACACAGCTGTAATAGCCATGATGTTCTCATTCTTCAATGATTTTTTGGGGTGTATTTCTCCGTAGAAATGCACATTGCATAGGCAAAGATGCCCAAGTATGCTTTCAGATGGATTTGGCTAAAAAGACTCAGCTGGACTTGCCTGGTCGTGATCAATTGTTGCTGCTGCCGCATCCACACAGGGCCTTCCCCAGGATGTCAAGACATACAAGGCTTTCAAAAATCAGCAATAATTAATTTCTGTAACTTGATTAAGTCAATTTATGGAACTTGTATGATGTAAGATTCATAAATTAGGATTTTGTAGAACATGCATCCATGTTACTTTCACAATCTTTATTACTAGCGAGTTTGCTTTTGGGTACCATGTGTTGCGTGTTGTCTTCCTCAATTGGAGGGACCAACCAACACAAGAAACCAAATCAAGATGAAAAAGGAATCCTAATACTAAACAAATTAGGTGTGGTGTGTGCATGTGTGGTTTGTTTCCTAATAAGGGCACAAGACCCAATGAGAAAAGGAAACAAAAAGGCTTATATAAAGCCATGCGACTTTGTGAATAAGCTAGGTGAAAGAATTAGTTAATATTCTTTTGGGCAGTAGCAATGACGCCATATTTTTAGGGGAGAAAATCAGCTAGTTCGTATTTCGATTAATTGACAGTGAATTTTGCTCCGCTTGTAGTGAGATTTCAATATATTATTCTCCACAGTATGGGCTACAATCTGTACTATCATATCGTTATTTTCTCTTGTCTAGTTGTTGAACTTTTATACCTGTGATTTGGATTACGGTGTACTATCAAATTGATTATTTCACTTTTGATAGTGAGTAGGGACGTGTTTGAGTTTCAAGTATTTACAGGAGACTCGTTTTATTATACTTATTGATCCGTTGATAGTAGAATATTTTTGGATTAGGTCTCGTGATTTTTACTCTTCATATTGAAGAGGTTTTTCACGTAAAAATCTTGTGTGTTCTGTACTTGTTGATTTCGTTTATTTATTTACTGTTTGGATCAGTCCTACGATTTATTCAAGTGGTGAAAAAATTTAATTGGGTAATTATTTTGTTGTGCTATTTCTATTATTTTCAACAAGTGGTATCAGAGTCAGGCTATCTCTGTTCGAATTTTTTTACTTGAATAAATATGAAACCTAATTTTACAGTAAGATAATTAGTTTGAATGGCCCTAACTATCATAAATAGAAGCAAGATGAAGGATCTATTTTTTGTGAAGAAGTTATACTTATCAGTATTTTTTGATGAGAAAATCGAATCCATGTCTGATTTGGATTGGGCTTTTGAGCATGAGATGGTTTATGGCTTCATTCGGTAGTGGGTAGATGATAATGTTTTGAATCACATTGCCCATGACAAACATGCTAGGACCCTGTGGGAAAAGCTTGAGTCATTGTATGCTTCAAAATATGGCAATAACAAGTTATTCTTGCTAAAACAAGCTATGAATTTGAAATACAAAGAAGGATGTTCTATTTTTAACCATGTGAATGAGTTTCAAGGGTGTTTTGACTAATTGTCAAGCATGGGTATCAGATTTGAGGATGAAATTATGGGATTTTGGTTGCTGAATACTCTACTGGATTCTTAAAATTTTTTTTGTCACGTTGACTAAATCTGCTCCTGGTGGTACTGTATTCTTGAGTTATACAATGAAGAAGACAATTTTGAATGAAGAGGTTAAACGAACAACTCAAGAGGCATCGACTTCACAGTCTGAGGTGTTAATTACAGAAAATCAAGAGAGAGGCAAAAACAGAGAAAAAGGAGAATCCAGCAGAAGCAAGAGTAGGGGCAAATCGAAATCAAGGTACGAGAATCTTGAATGTCACATTGTAGCAAGAAAGAACACATCAAGAAAAATTGCAAGAAGTTAAAAAGAGAGAACAGACATAAACAGGAAAAGAATGATAGTGACAATAATGATCGTGTTGCCACCACTATTATAGAGGATTTGGTGATTGTCTTGGATGAAAATATGATCAATGATGAATCAAATTGGGTCGTCGACAGTGGTGCCTGCTTCCATGTGACATCAAGGAAGGGTTTATTCACATCTTATACTCTTGGTGACTTCGAGATATTAAAGATGGGTAATGATGGTCAGTCGAGGGTAGTTGGTGTAAGGACAGTTGTGTTGAAGACCTGTACTGGAGTTAGTCATCCAACATCTCACACTGATTTTGTGAGATGTTAGACATGCACCAGATATTCGTTTGAGAGACATTTCAATTGGTGTGTTGGATGATGAGGGTTATATTAGCACCCAAGGTAATGGACAGAGCAAAATAACCAAAGGTTCTTTGATTATGGCGTGTGGGAAGAAGAGTTTGGACTTGTATTGGACCAGGATTTTCGTGTGCATTGGTGATGTCAATGTAGTTAAGTTAATGCCTCTTCAGAGTTATGGCACAAGAGACTTAGCCACATCAGTGAGAAGGGACTAAGTTGTTCGGTCGAGAAAAATTTACTTTTTGGGTTGAAGACTGCTAAATTGGAAAGATGTGCACATTGCTTGGCAAGGAAACAGAATAAGGTCTTCTTCAAGAGTCATCCTCCAACAAGAAAATCAGAATTACTTGAATTAGTCCATTCAGATCTCTATGGTCCGATGAAAATGAAAATATTTGGTGGTGTGCTCTACTTTGTCACATTTATTGACGACTGTTCAAGGAAACTCATAGGTGTATGCCTTGAAGTCAAAAGATCATGTGCTTGGTGTCTTTAAACAGTTTTCAGGCTTCTGTTGAGAGCAAGATAGGTAAGAAGACGAAATGTATTTGCACTGACAATGGTGGTGAATATCTTAGACCATTTGATGACTATTGCAAACAGTAAGGTATAAAACACCAGAAGACGCCTCCCAAGACTCCTCAGTTGATGGCTTGGTAAAGAGGATGAACAGGACATTAGTGGAGCGAGTCAGATGTTTGCTTTCCAAAGCAAAATTGCCACATACATTTTGGGGTGAGGCATTATATATTGTTACATGTTAGCCCCAAGGCAACGTAAGAGGGGGTGAATTAGATTTCTTAAAAAATTACTTTGTAAAATATGCACTTATAGAATTTTTTGCACTAACAAGAAGATTGATAAAGATAAAAGTAATTAAGCTTATGAAATATAAAAGGAATAAAGAAAGAGATTAAACAAACAACACTTTCAAACTACCAAATTTGAAGTATTAACTTTCACTAGAATGCTTCACAACTTTGGTGAGTCAAAATCTTCTAATGTACACAAAGTAGGGCAATCCTTGCTCACACAAATTCTTTTTAGTTGAGCTAAAGATTTTACTCTCGACCTCACTTTTGTACAAGATTATTATTCCACTCAATTTTTTGAAAAGCACTCTAAAGTACACAGTAATACAATATTACTCAATAGACAATTTGCACTCAAATTACTTTATTTCTTGCTTGTATTCAACGTCTATATTCTTTTTTACAATTTCATCAGTGTTGATATTTATAGTGTTGAACTCCAGTTATGATAATCATGTTTTCATGATGACCAAATCATACTAATGATTTGCAAACAAGTGTGCAGAAAAATAGGAAGGATCGGATGAAAATGATCATCCAAACACAATCAAGAAAAATAACCAAAAGTTGAACAACACCTTTCGGACGATGAAGAGCGTCCGAAAGAAAAGAGATCGGACGCAAGGGCGTCCGAAAAAAGGAGCTCAAAATGAAGTAAGTTTATGTCAGAGCTGTAGGACGCATATGATCGTCCGAGACACTGTTCATCAAGCTGTAGGACGCATATGACCGTCCGAGACACTGTTCATCAAGTTGTAGGACGCATGAACGGATGTCTGAACCCACCGTCCGAACCCCTAACGGCTAGTTTTTAACAGCTAGTTTTTTGACCGTTAGAACTCAAATTTCAGCACATCTTTCATCTATAAATAGCCCAAGGACTTCCAAATGATGTAAGAAACTACTACATTCAATACAAACACTTGTAAGAGCTATTTAGGGAGAAATAGGCTAAAATATTGTGGGTTGTATTCGTTTGAGTAGTATAGTTCTCTTGCCTCAACTAGTGGGAATTAGTGTGAGCAAGAGTAGACTAGTGAGTGATCTTCAAGTGTAAGAGTGGAGGGATAACAAGTGTACAAAAGTGAGGTTGTAGTGTAAAACCCTTTGGCTCAACTAGAGGAACTTAGTTGGTGCAAGGGTGAGCCTATTTTGTCCACTGAGAGTACAAGAAGGTTATTGCCTCACCTTCTTTGAAGAGGCACTACTAGTGGATGTACTCCAAACTTGAGAAGCTTGGGAGTTTGGTTTAATATTCTTTATCTCAATCTTTTATTTGTTCTTTAAGCTTTGATTGCTAAATATTTATCTTTGATCATTTGTGCTTAAGTATTCATTTGTTGCACAAAGTTTGTATTTTCATTAAGCACTTCAAAAGGTTTGTTTTTTGAGACAACCTAATTCACCCCCCCTCTTAGGTTGCTTTGGGGCCAACAATTGGTATCAGAGCTTGGTCTCATATATTGAGTTTAATTGCTTTTGAATAAAGATCATTATGGCAACCAATAATGCTTTATTTTTAGAGGGGCATTCTATCACTGGACCTCCCATGTTTAATGACATTAATTTTGTTTATTGGAGGGATAGAATGAAAATTTTTGTTCAATCTATTAATATTGAATTGTGGTATATTATTTATGAAGGTCCTTTTGAGGCAAATATTCTTGATGAGCAAAAATACTCATAGATTAAGGTCTAAGACTAGATATGAGTTAAATGCACAAGATAAAATAAATTTATCTTTAAATGCTAAAGCCATTAATATTTTGTATAATGCTTTGGATGCAGATGAGTTTTCTAAAGTAAAAGGTTGCATATCGGCCAAGGAGATATGGGATAAATTGAAAGAAATTCATGAAGGAAGTGAAGATATAAGAGAGCAAAAGAAGTCACTTCTTGTGGCTAAATATGAATCCTTCAAAATGGAACCTCATGAGAACATTGACAAGATGTATTGTAGGTTCAATGATATGGTAAAGGATTTGGAAGGTTTGGGTAAAGAATATTCCTTGGGTGAAAAGAATAGAAAATTTTTGAATGCTTTACCAAAGGAATGGGAACCTAAATCCATTGCCATAGAAGAGTCTAAAAATTTAAATTCTATACCTATTGATTCATTGATCAATTCTCTAACTTCCTTTGAATTAAAGTTGAAATACAAGGTACAAAATGAGGGAGGCAAAGGAAAAAAGAAGCATAGCATTTAAAGCTTCATCAAAAAGGAGAAAAGACTCAAAGAAGCCTCACTTCAACAACTTCCTAATCACTTGGGATGATTGCAATTCGGATGGAGAGGTTGAAGAAGAATATGAGGAGGCTCAAATGGCTTTTATGGCACTTAGCAATAATGAGGTATCCTCTAGTTGTGATTTTTGTGATGATTCATGTGATAATGATGATGATGATGTTGAATCATTTATTTTTAAAATGCATGAATGTTTGAAAGAATCATATGCTAAGAACAAAGAGTTAAAAATTAAAGTTAATACCTTATTGAGTGCCAACTCAAAACTTGTGCATGAAAATAATTCTTTGACAAAAGAAAATGATGTTTTGAAAGAAAAATTTGTTGGAAAAACCAAGATCATGGAAGAACAAGCTTCATTGAAGAAGAGATTAGATGATCTTGATGTTATTTTGAAAAAGAAGAAAGAAAATATTTTTGAAAAGAAAAGAACTAGAAATATATTTTTGAACAAAAATTTTATTACCTTTAGAAAAAATGATTTGTGCTTTGTTAAATTTAAATCTTCTTTTTATGGCAATAAGAATATTATTGTAATTATTGTCATCAACATGGCCATATAAAGAAAAATTGTTATGTTAAAAGAAATGAAAATTTGGGAATAAATTCTATTTGGGTGATTAAGCATATTACTAATCCAATTGGACCCAAGAAAGTTTGAGTACCAAAAGTTATTGCTTAACTTTGTATGTAGGTATGCTTGGAGAGTACCAAGAAATTCAAGATAGATTATCTATGAAGGGTGTTCAAGGCATATGGGCTAAGATGATATTGAAATGGTTAACATCTAAAATTTTGTGTGCTTTCATTTATCAAGTTGAACTATGTTCTCTTGAATATTACTCATCTATGTGATTGAATTTGTTTAGAATGATAGGAAATATGTATCCACAAATTATTTTCTATAGTAAGTCATTACTTGCAAAAGAAATCAAGGGGGAGCATTCTCTTTTTTAAATGGATTATTTTGCTTTACATATGCTTTATTGTTTTTTATGATGTTTTTTTAGCAAGGAATGAGCAAAAAATGTTTTGATCCTAATTCTTTGCATGAATTCCCTCATATCTACTTGAATACATATTCTTGAAAGGAAGAAACATTTTGCATAACTTGACTTATTCTCCATGTACTCATATTGAATTATATTCAAGGGAGGGAATAAACTAAGGGGAGCTTAAATTGCATTATCTTTCTTATGTTTTGATGATGCCAAAAGGGGGAGAAAATAATGGACAAAACTTCTTGATTGATGCTTCATATTTTATGATTGTTTTTAGAATTGTCCAAATGATTTGTCATCATCAAAAAGGAGAGATTGTTGAACTCCAGTTATGATAATCATGTTTTGATGATGACCAAATCATACTAATGATTTGCAAATAAGTGTGCAGAAAAATAGGAAGGATCGGATGAAAATGATCTTCCAAACACAATCAAGAAATACAAATAACCAAAAGTTGAACAACACCTTTCGGATGATGAAGAGCGTCCGAAAGAAAAGAGATCGGACGCAAGGGAGCGTCCGAAAAAAGGAGCTCAAAATGAAGTAAGTTTATGTCAGAGCTGTAGGACGCATATGACCGTCCGAGACACTGTTCATCAAGCTGTAGGACGCATGAACGGACGTCCGAACCCACCGTCCGAACCCCTAATGGCTAGTTTTTAACAGCTAGTTTTGACCGTTAGAACTCAAATTTCAGCACATCTTTCATCTATAAATAGCCCAAGGACTTCCAAATGATGTAAGAAACTACTACATTCAATACAAACACTTGTAAGAGCTATTTAGGGAGAAATAGGCTAAAATATTGTGGGTTGTATTCGTTTGAGTAGTATAGTTCTCTTGCCTCAACTAGTGGGAATTAGTGTGAGCAAGAGTAGACTAGTGAGTGATCTTCAAGTGTAAGAGTGGAGGGATAACAAGTGTACAAAAGTGAGGTTGTAGTGTACCACATCTAGTGCTGCTAAACCCTTTGGCTCAACTAGAGGAACTTAGTTGGTGCAAGGGTGAGCCTATTTTGTGTACAAGAAGGTTATTGCCTCACCTTCTTTGAAGAGGCACTACTAGTGGATGTACTCCAAACTTGAGAAGCTTGGGAGTTTGGTTTAATATTCTTTATCTCAATCTTTTATTTGTTCTTTAAGCTTTGATTGCTAAATATTTATCTTTGGTCATTTGTGCTTAAGTATTCATTTGTTGCACAAAGTTTGTATTTTCATTAAGCACTTCAAAAGGTTTGTTTTTTGAGACAACCTAATTCACCCCCCTCTTAAGTTGCTTTGGGGCCAACATATAGGAGTAATAAATTGGGTTGTAACCACATTCTAATGGCTTAATAATAAATGCTCAAAAACTAGTCGTTATAAGTTTTGGACGTTCGATGTTTTTGTTGTGCGTTCAACCCAGTGTCCGATCATACTTCGGATGGTATATCTCGTCTGAAAGGTTTAATGAGTTATCAAGAAATTTGATCTCTTCGGACAGTTTTCTTCATCCGATGAAAATTTCATTCGGACGGTTGGATGCATCCGTTGTAGAGCTTTAGATTCTTGATTCTGCTTCATTCTTTCGGACTGAAGAATACGTCCGGGGGATGTTCTTTCGGATGCACCAGTGCGTCCGTTGTAGGTGCATGAAAATTTATTCTCTGTCTATCCGTTCAGACAATGAATTACATCTGTTGTAATCTTTATCGGACGATCCTGTTCATCCGAGAAATATAGTACTGTTCGGACGGTGTACTACGTCCAAAAGCTCTATTTTCAACAAACAAAATAGCATACCTGCACAGTTTAGTTTAAGAGGTAAATACATATGTCATTATCAAAATAGGATTTCTGGATCATCACTGCACATGTTATAAATTTATCTCCCATTGTTGCTTTGCAGGCTGACGTTCTTGATTGTGTGTGGTATGACAAAGGGGTATCTTTGAACACTTGCGTGTATTTGGTTGCAAAACTTTTGTGCATGTGCCTAAAGAATGAGAGGTCCAAGTTGGAGGTCAAGACTAGACAGTGCATCTTTGTTGGCTATGGTCATGATGAATTTGGCAATAGATTTTATGATTCGACTCCAAAAAACTTGTGAGAAGTCGTGATGTTATTTTCATGAAGGATCAAAAATTGAAGATATTGGCAAAGAAGAGAAATTAGAGTCTACAAGTACCGATAGCCTGGTAGATTTAGATCCAATTTATGCTTCTGTGACCTGTGCCCGATGTAACTGATGATGAAAATCATGATGAGGTATGACATCAGGATGACCAAGGTGAGGGTGATACTGACTATGCTACTGATGAAGCAGATGATCCTGCTGGTGGAATTAATGAACCTGGAGTCCCACCAAAGAGGTTGACAAGGGCTAGAGTTCCATTTACCTACAATTCATCAAATGAGTACGTGCTCCTCACTGATGGGGGAGAACCAGAGAGTTATGATGAGGCCATAGAGAATGAGCAAAAGGCAAAATGGCTTGAGGTTATGGATGATGAGAGAGATAAAATCATTACACGACAATCACACATTTGAACTGGTGAACCTACTAAAGAATAGAAAAGCTTTAAAAAATCGATGGATCTATAGGTTAAAGAATGAAGAAGGATCTTTACTTCTACGATACAAAGCTAGATTAGTAGTCAAGGGTTTCAATCAGAAGAAGGGTATTGACTTTGCAGAAATCTTTTCTCCTATTGCGAAGATGTCTTCCATCTGAGTGATACTTGGTTTGGCAACAAGTCTTGATCTTGAAGTGGAGCAAATGGATGTCAAAACCGCGTTCGTTCATGGTAATCTGGAGGAAGAAATTTATATGGAGCAGCCAAAAAGTTTTGTGGTGAAGGGGAAGGAGAATTTAGTTTGCAAGTTGAAGAAGAGCTTGTATGGCTTAAAACAAACTCCTGGCAGTGGTATAAGAATTTTGAGTCAGTGATAATCCAGCAAGGGTACAAGAAAGCTACTTCTGACCATTGTGTATTCGTGCAGAAGTTCTCTGACAATGACTACCCTGTCATCATTTTACTATTTCATGTTGATAACAAGTTGATTGTTGGTCATAATTCTGATAGAATTGACAAGTTAAAGAAATAGCTAAATAAGTCTTTTGTCATGAAAGACTTGGGACCAGTAAGGCAGATTCTTGGTATACAGATTACTCAGGATAGAATGGCTAAGAAGTTATGGTTGTCCCAACAAAAGTACGTGGAAAAGATACTCTAGAGATTTTGTATGGATAAAGCTAAAGTGGTAAGCACTCCTCTCGCTACGCACTTTAAGCTTAGCACTAGACAGGCTCCATTTAGTGATAAAGAGAAAGAAGACATGCATTGTGTTCCTTATGCATCGATTTTAAGGAGTTTGATGTATGCAATGATTTGCTCTAGGCCAGACATTACCAATGTAGTTGGTACTGTTAGCCAGTTTTTGAAAAATCTGGGCAGAGGGCATTGGAATGCTATGAAGTGGATTATGAGATATCTCCGAATTACATCGAATTTGAAACTGTGTTTTAGGATTGGTATAACAACCTATTCTTTGTGTTTACACAGATTTAGATATGGCCGAGGATATTAACACGAGAAAGTCTACTTCTGGGTACCTAATTACTTTTGCAAGGGGAGCTATGGCGTGGCAATCAAGATTACAGAAGATTACTGCTTTGTCTATGACTGAGGCAGAGTTCATTGCTAATACCAAAGCTTGCAAGGAATTGATTTGGATGAAGAAAGTCATGCATGAGCTCATTTTACTCAGAGACAGTATGTGTTATAATATGATAGCCAGAGTACTAATCATCTTGGCAAGAATTTGACTTTTCACGAGAGATCTAAGCACATTGATGGTAGTATCATTGGATACAGGACATTCTAGACTCTAAGGTGATTTAGCTAACAAAAATCCATACGAATAACAACGGTTCAGACATGTTGACGAAATCTCTGACACGGAAAAAGTTTGAAACTTGTCGTTTGGTTGCCGGTTTGGCAAATACCTCCAATTGAGTCGGAGGGAGAGTTTGTTGCATGTGGTCCTCCTCAAAATTGGAGGGACCCACCAACATAAGAAACCAAAACCAAGATGGAAAAGGAATCCTAATACTAAACAAATTAGGTGCCACGTGTGCATGTGTGGTTTGTTTCCTAACAAAGGTACAGGACCCGATGAGAAAAGAAAACAAAAAGGCTTATAAAAAGCCATGCGGCTTTGTGAATAAGATAGGTGAAAGAATTAGTTAAAATTATTTTGGGTAGTAGCAGTGACGCCATACTTTTAGGAGAGAAAATCAGCAATTTCGTGCTTCAATTCGACGGTAAATTTTGCTCCGTTTGTAGTGAGATTTCAATATATTATTCTCAGCAGTGTGGGCTACAATCTGTATGGTTAGATCATTATTTTCTCATCTAGTGGTTGAACATTTATACCTGTGATTTGGGTTATTATGTACTGTCAAATTATTTATTTCACTTTTGGTAGTGAGTAGAGACGTGCTTGAATTTCAGGTATTTACTGGAGACTCGTTTTACTGTACTCATTGATCTAGTTGATAGTGAAATATTTCTGGATTAGGTCCCGTGATTACTCATTGATCTATTGATAGTGAAATATTTCTGGACTAGGTCCCGTGATTTTTACTCTTCATATTGAAGGGGTTTTTCACGTAAAAATTTTGCGTGTTCTGTGCTTGTTAATTTCGTTTATTTATTTACTATTTGGATCAATCCTACGATTTAGTCAAGTGGTGAAAAAATTTAATTGGCTAATTATTTCATTGCATTATTCTCTTTTTCCCAACAATATGGAGAAAGTACTTTTAAATTACTTGTATATTAAAGAGAGCATACTTATGTTAAATGTCAATCCCCAAACTTTTTTTTTTCCTAGAAAATGTCAACTATTTTTATTGATCAATTTAAAGCATACACTTTACAATTTGAATAAAAACCCAAAAATCTAAACTGAAACATCAACCATGGAGAGCAAACTTCCACTCCCAACCATGGTTAGAGCCTAAAGCTCTTGCAGCTAATCTATTACATAATTCTACCTGTTTCTGCTGTACACAAACAAAATCAGCAATCATCAAACAAAAGTTTTAGATTTATAATATCCTCCAAAATGATTCCAATCAAAGCATCTTCATTGGATCCTTCAGTTAATTTATGGGCAGGTGTTCTACAACTTGTTAGAATTGTCACTTTCCTCCATCCTTCTTCTTTGGCTTTGATCAAAGCCAATCTAATTGCTTTAGCTTCTTCAATAAGTTGCTCACTTACTCTATGTTCCACTAGAGCGCATCCAATTGTCATTTGACTGTTTGTGTTGATAGCAGCAATCCTAATCCTCACTTTTCTAATCTTCACATTGATTTTCGCCATGACCATTAGGGATGTTCTGTCAATCTCATACTGCACCAGATTATTAATGTTGTGTTGTTCACCTGTATTGCTTATGCTTAATGCTTCTATTTGTCTTACAGAATTGAACTCCAACCATTCACTTAGAGTACTGTTGATCAGTGAAATGAGATTTCTCATCCCATTTTCAAACTAACAGTGTGATTTCTCTCCTTCCAAAGTTGCCATAAGAGTTTAACAATGAATCTAATTTGCTTGTTACCATCCTCCATTTTTCCTGCTTCCATTAAGCCCAGCCACCATCTTTTTAAATTATATCTGAGGTCTTCAATTTCATCCCATTTAATGGGCACTATTTTCCAAACCATTTGTGTGAAAGGACAGAAGAAAATGATGTGTTCTAAGGTCTGCACATCTTCTCCACATATTTTACACCAAGGGTTCCCTAGCCTGGTCGTCCTGTGCATCTCTTCATTATTGGGAATAGCTTGACTTAAGCAATTCCAGATAATATGCTTCAGTTTGTACTTGACATCAAGTTTACAGGGCTTTTTCCAGTCCTTCTAAGCCATACTGTTGCTGCATGGCCCATGTTGTGAGACATCTCTGCTATTTCTTTCAACTGCACTACTCGTACTGATCTTATAACCTAAGCTGACTGAATAAGTATCCTCCTTGTTGAAGATCCAACAGTGTCTATCCTCATTTCCAGATATACTTATGGGAATCTTTAGAATACTTTCAATGTCTTCAGTGCACAAATTCTTTCTCAACACTTCTTTGTTCTGCCTAAAATTTGTGACCAGTTCTTCTACCTTTTATAGATTACATCCCTCTTTTTTCTCAGAAATTACTTTTCCATTCTGCCTCGAATTAATCCATTTATCTTTCCAGATATTAATACTCCTTCCATTCCTAAATCTCTTCCTTAAACCTCTTTCCAAAAGTCCTCTTGAGCTCGTGAGGCTTTGCCAGATCCAGGAAGCAGTACTAGGAACATCAGCAGTGAAGATATTCTTATTTCTTAGATATTTAGCTTTTAACACCTTGCTTACTAACAAGTTTGGTTGTCTGATGATTCTCCAAACTTGTTTTGCAAGCAGGGCTGTATTGAAGTGCCTGATATCCTTATATTCCAGCCCACTCTCTATTTTCTTACCAGTCAATGTCTCCCAGCTGATAAAACACATTTTCTTTTTATCATTTGCACCACCCCACTAGAAATTAAATCATTTCACTATTGATCTCTTTGCACAATTTGTTGGAGAGTTTGAAGCAGGACATCATGTAATTTGGCATGGCTTGCATGACATATTTCAGCAAAATTTCCTTACCCGTAGTGCTCAATAATTTGCTTTTCCACCCATCAAGTCTTTTCCTCACTCTTTGTCTGACAAAACCAAACACTTTTTGCCATCTTTACTCCCATTTTAGGGGACAATCACATCATCAATACCAGTAAAGACGGAGCCTATTTGCAACCCTACTTCTTCACGAACAAGATGAAGGGGAAAGTTCCATACCTGAACCCAGAAGTAGGCTTTCATTAAGGCTTCTTTATTATCTTCAATGCCCATTCTCTACCTGTGCAAAACTAGAATCTGGTTGTCCAAGATCCATGGCCCACCTCTCATGACTCTTTCAAGATCGATATCCTCCTCAATTTGAAATGGAAAATATTAACTCCAATTTCACTCACTTGCAAATTTCTTGGATAATTCCAGGCATGCTTCACAAAGCTCTGACCTAACACCAATGATATTTACAACTTTGTCTCCAATAATTTTTCCTGTCAGACTCTACTTTAAATCCACATCATCTCCCATTGTACGATCCAGATCTACTCCTATGATAGGACGACACAAACTTTCCCAGAACCCTAGCAAGATCATCCACTATACTGACCATACAAGAAATTATATGATTGGAATCCTCCCAAGTTTTTGAATAGACGAAAACCAAATATCTAAACACCCTTTTACGATCAAGATCTGCAAAAGCAAGAAACTATTAGTAGATGTTAAGAGCCCAGGCGGTGAAGCAAACTATTCCAAGTCAAATAGAAAAAAAGAAAAGGAAATGAAAAAAATAAAGAAAATAAAAAGGCACAAAATACATCAGCCTTTACTCTGATAGTCAAAAACAAATCAAGGATGCAACTCCATTCCACTTGATCCCTTTTCCCACACTCATAATGACTAAATCAAACATCCTCAATTTAATGTAGAACAACTAATACGAGAAAATGCACACAGACACAGAATACAAAAGTTTGGGTTTTTGAAATTTTGAAATGTCAATGCTCCTACCTACTGAGGAGAAAGACTCTAATTCTTGAGAAAGAGAGAATTAATGAGACAATACCATTCAAATAAGATCAGATAAAAGTTGGTCCAAATCATCCGGATCCACGGATATACATATGTCCAATGTCCATTGTCCTACTTAACTGAGAAATTTTATGTCGATCAGGAACAACTACTAGGCAATAGTTGCTCCTCAACCAATGGAAGCTTTCTATTTGGAGTGGAGGGCCCATATTTCTGAAAATAAGAGGGCCATCCTACTCAAAAAATGGGCCCTGCATTCCAAACGGCAAGCTCCTGCCCAGTAGTTGCTCTTGACCAAAATTAAAATTTTTCTATTTAGTTTATCAAGCGAGATGCAGACTAGTGTTTTCTCAACTTGGGACAAGGTTTATTATGGTAATTGAACAATTAATGATATTTTAGTAATTGTTCAATAACTAATGGGAGGAATTATTATTTGGATTGGTAGCCGCTTTACTAAAGCTATATTTCTCCAAATAGAAGTCTCCTATTGATTCTTGAACAATTACTAGAATGCTTTAATAATTGCTCAATGATCAATATAAATTTTATCACTGCATCAATTGGTATGAATGATCCTGACCAACTTTAAACCCTCCAAATAATTAAGTGATTAAGTAGTATATGTTAATTTGTTCCATGATACGAAAATTATAGTATTGCGTTTTGGTTGGTAAAATATTTGCATTTTCGAAGATCTTAAATTAATTAAGAGACTATCATGCCCAAGGTGACCCAACTAAGAGAAGTCAATGAAATTTGCCCACTTTCCTACTAAGATTTTCAATGTTAGGATAATCTTTCTTATTTTCTATATCTCATTCCATATCTCACTACTCAAAAGGTCAAGATTCCTTCACTATCTAAAAATATTATGAGGGTTAATAACACTTTGTCCCCTGAACTAAGTGGGCAATTACACTTTGTCCTCTGAAATATAGAAATATATACTTTGCCCTCTATTCACACTATTTATTACGAATATTAAAATTACTAGTTAAGTAATTAAAATACCCTTAGTACTATATTTTGATATTTTATGTATTTAAATTTTGATAGTAATGTGAAAATTAATTAAAAATAAACTATATAATATTTCGATATAATCTATATCAAGATATTTCTTGGTCAAATTTTTAAAATTTTTGGATTTCATTTTATATTATTTTGAATTTGAATATTTAACTATAGTGATTTAATTAAAATAAACTATATAATATTTCGACATAATCTATATCAAAATATTTCTTGGTCAATTTTTTAAAATTTTTGGATTTCATTTTATATTATTTTGAATTTGAATATTTAACTATAGTGATAAAATAATTCCCAAATGGTTTTATTTTCTGTTAAAAATTTTTCTTTACAGGATTATATAAATATATTTTTTCTATAAAGTTTTTTGATTTTTTTGATTTTTTTGATTTCTCATAGTATTTTACAGACACTTTTAATATTAGGTTTAACCTGTGTAAATTGTGATGTCGCATATAATATAATTCAACAATTTCTCAAATTTCCACTTCCTAAAGTTAAAGATATCAATGTGTTATTATATTTTTTCCTACTTCTTTTATAACTCTCAAATATTAATTAAATACATGAAAAATTAAAATATAATACTAAGGGTATTTCAGTCATTTAACTAGATTTTCTTGATATTTTAGAATTTTTAAGAATGAATAATGTGAATAGAGGGCAATGTGTATAGATTTCTATAATTTATGGAGGGCAAAGTATAATTAACTATCTAGTTAAATGAGGCAAAATATTATTAATCCTTTATTTGATAGCGAGATAAAAAATAGAATAGAAAATAAGATAGAAGACCTCGATCCAATTCCCGGTCCATTATTTCAAATCATTCACCCCTTTATCCTCCCTTCCGTTAATTAAGTTTGACCTCCCAATTTTATAAATCACAAAATACCATGCGGTTCATGCAATTTCTGCCAATCTAATTGTCAACGTATAATAAAGAAAAAGTTAAAGATGAAAATTTTAAATCAAACTCCTTTGTAATCTTTGCTTATAAGCATTCTATCCGTGTCAAAGTTTCAATTTCATTTCTTTGGGAGGAAGCAACCTTAAACAAATTCAATTTTAATTCTAGCCTAGCCTTTAGCCGTCTTTCTTAATCATCAAGTCAACCCCTCTTTATAAAATACCAAAACTACCCTTCCCCATTCAAACCCATATCTCTCTCACCCAACCTGAACCCAGTGTCTATATCGTAAATTCAAGTCCCCACAACCTTCTCCGTTCAATCTATATATAATGAGGCCGCAAAGCCCGAAAGCCGTTTAATTCCGTAAGTTCTTTGGTTCATATCATTTGCTTATGCTTATTCCTTCCTCGTCTACATTCAAAGTATCTGAGCTACACGCATGCATGCAATCGTCAGAATTTCACACCACCAAAAACAAACAAACAAACAAAAAAGTGTACTTACACAGTGAACGTCAAATTAAGTTATAATAAAAATTAATAACTGAAGTTATCACTAATTTTGTGATTTTTAAATGAGTGTAACAGTTTAAAAATGACAAATTTATATGAAACATATAAATATAGTTTTATGATGTTATTACAATATTTTTATTTTTATAACCGGAGTGTTGTACTAAAAAAATTTTTAATTTATATTTGAGTGTTGCGAAAAAAAAAAAAAAAAGTTTGTCCTCTAGGGCCACCTCGAGGCCAAGCCTATCCCCCGGTGCTCGGATAGCAAAATTAAAAACAAAGGGGGGAAAAAAAATAAAAAAATGACGTCCCCTAACATGCTTGAAATGCGTGCCCAGATAATTGAAGCATGGCACGTAGGTTTGAACATAAATTTAGTAGGAAATATATGTAATGCGTGACTGATAATCAAACATGAAACATCCTTTGGAAGGTAATAGATCGTAATCTTCATATTTTCTTACTAATTAATATAGAGCATAGAGACAGATTAATAGGATTCAATTCTTACATGGCATCTTTGAAGTTAATTATGTGATGTGTATGCAACGTGGGATGTTCGCGTTCTATTATTTTCTCCCCATATGGTTTGTTTGCTTTCCATGATTGAAATTCGTCTCCCATGCATACGTAAAACTTATCAAATAATTATGAAAAAAAAAAAAGATAAGATAAGGTCCCACATAAGCAAAGAAACGAGCAAACGAAGATTCATGATTTAACTTTTTTTGGGGGTTCAATTGAAGAAAACCTTTACTAGAAATAAATGATTACGGTAACGTTTTTAGGTTTTTTATTATATTTTTTGATGTGATATTTGTGTGATATTATTTAAATAAATGATACATGTTATTTTAAGAACACATGTCAATCATTTAAATAGTGTCATACTAAAAAATATCACTGGAGACCCACACCCCTAAATAAAGAAGCATCCAGCAAAAATCCCAAGGAAAAGGCTTCTGGCCGATGTTGGAGTTTCAACCACTACCCTATTCTATGTCCTATGCGGTTGTATACCCATCGGCTATGCAGAATTTGGAAATGATGCCCCGGGAAATTTCCTCACTGGATTCGGCTTCTAAAAACGCTTCTGGCTAATTGCTTGGCTAGTGTTACGGATTTTTTTGCCCAGAAAGAAATGCATCACCCAAAATTATGTAATTTAATATTGGGTGATGTGTTTTCTCTTAAATCAAAAAATTCATTACACTATATCATGAAACCAATCCATATAAAAATTTTCCATGCGACTCGTATGATACCCACAATTTTGTTTCTAGGTAGAGCCAGCATCTTGGTTGTGGTGCCAGACCCATAGATTAATTTCTAGATTTTGCATGTATCTTGGTCCTGCTACCTTCTATTGGATCCTCATTTTCCAATTGATCACGACTAAAATTCAATCCATTAGCCATCTAATTACTCAAACAATTATGCCGGTTTTTGCACAGCCAATATTTGGCTTTGTTGAGAATCGACGTAGTAGCAAATGACCAGAAATTAAAACAAATTCATAGACACTGATGACATGCCCTTAATTTGCCACCAATATGGTACCACTTACTACATAGTAACACAGCTGTAATGGCCATGATATTCTCATTTCTTCAATGATTTTTTTGGGGTGTATTTCCCCATAGAATTGCACAGGCAAAGATACTCGAGTATGCTTTCAGATGGATTTGGCTAAAAATACTCGGCTGGGCTTGCCTGGTCGTATCACTTGTTGCTGCTGCCGGATCCATACAAGGTCTTCAAAATTCTGCAATAATTAATTTCTGTAACTTAATTAAGTCAATTTTGTACAACATGCATCCATGTTACTTTCACAATCTTTATCACTAGAGATCTTTTTTCCTTTTTTTTTTTTTAAAGAGGAATCACTAGCGAGTTTGCTTTAGTGTATTATGCAGAAAGTACTTTCAAATTACTTGTATATTAAGGAGATCATACTTATCTTAAATGTCAATCCCCAATCAATATCATTCAAATAAAGACGGATAAAAGTTGGTCCAAATCATCCAAACGAGGTGGAATGTACATAGGTCCAATGTCCATTGTCTTAATTTATAAAGCCAGACTTTCTCGACTTATTGCATCAGTTGTCGGTATAGATGATCCCGACCAAGTTTAAACCTTCCAAATAATTGAGTGATTAAGTAGTACTATATGTTAACTTGTTCCATGATACGAAAATTATATTGCGTTTTGGTTGGTAAAATATTTGCACTTTTCAAGATCTTAAATTAATTAAGAGGCTATCATGCCCATGGTGACCCAACTCAGAAAAGTCAATCTTTCCTACTAAGATTCTCAATGTTAGCCTACTCTTTTTTTTATTTTCTATCTTAATCAAATCTCACTATTTAATCGAAGGTTAAAATTTTTTTACTATTTAAAAAATTAATGCACCTGTGATAAGTAAAAGTCACTAATATGTCGTCAGATTTCGAAAAAAAGAACGAAATTTGACCAACGATCTAAAATTAGGAGATTAAACATTTAATATGATTTTGACACGTGGACTAACGTTAAAATAGGAAATGACTTTGTAAAGTATCTTTTTTTAAAAAAAATCTTAATAATTTATTTGATAACAGAATAAATAATAAAATAAAAAATGAGATAGAAGATTTTCTGTCGATATTTATTATCATCATATAATAAAGAAAAAGTCAAAGATGGACATTTTAAGTCAAACTGCTTTATTACTTGCCTAATAAGCATCGTATCCGTGTCAAAGTTTCAACACTCATTTCTTTGGGTGGAAGCAACCTTAAACAAATTCAATCTTAATTCTAGCCTGTAACCGTCTTTCTTAATCATGAAGTCAACCCTCATTATAAAATACCAAAACTACCCTCCCCTATTCAAACCCATGTCCCTCACATCCTAACTGAACCCAGTGTCTATATCGTCAATTCAAGTTCCCATAACCTTCACCGTTCGGTCTACATATAACGAGGCGGCAAAGCCGTTTAATTCCGGAAGTTCGTTTGTTTATAGTAGTAATCTGTTTCAGAGCTTCTCAAAAATGAAAATTAGGGTTTTCTGATGTCTCCGCCACATCAAATCTGTGCTTCGGCGTCGTCGTTTGGCGATCGTCAAGCGCGATTCCTAGTTCAGAATCACTGGAATTTCAAGAAAAGCGCCGAACCGGTTCGGGTCATGTACTATGACGGGAACGGGTCGTGGGTGGATTATCCGAAGGCGGTTTTGGATTCGGTGAAATTGAGTTTCTTGGGAGGTAAACCAATTGTTGAGGTAAATATTCGAGATTGTGAATTTCTACTTGATTTTTATAGGATGTTGGAAATTGAACTTGATAATGGTAATGAAAAGTCAATTGCTTGGATTGATGTGAAGGGAAAGTGTTTTTTCCCTAAAATTTTTGTTAATTCTAGTCAGGGTTTCGTTAATTGTGATGGAAATGAGGAAATTTTGAGGGATAAGTGTCCGAAAATTGAAATTGAGGTGAAGATTTTGGGGGATTCTGAGCATAATTCGGAGAATTTTTCGAATAGGAAGAGGGTTTGTGAGGATATTGAAGTTGAGCAAGGCTTGAAAGGGGAAAATTCGAGGGGTGTTCGTCGAATGTTGGGAATTTAGACGCTAAAAGACCACGGATTGTTGCGTGTGAAATGGGGGAGGTGAAGTGGAAGAAGACTAAGTTGTTGAAGGAATGGGAAAGGGAGTATGTGATTGTGAAGAACTTGTTTCTGTCCGGGTTACGGATGGTGGATCCTGGTGCTACTATCACTAGGATTCATAAGTGTACAAGGACTGGTCCCTTGGATAAGGCGCGGTATGAAAGTTTCATGAAGCGTATGGAGATTATGAAGAAAATTAGAGGGGATGCTAATATGGTTTTTGCGTGGCATGGGGCGTCAGCCAAGGTTGTTGAGTGTATTTTGGCTCATGGGTTTGGAATGCTGGATGAGGTCCAGCCTCCTCAACCTCATGGAGTTGGTGTATACTTATCGCCTGCTAAGTTTCCGCATATCAGGTAGTTAGTTTGAATATAGCTGTTTCATGTCCAATTAAAATATATTTGATTTTTAATGCACATCTACTTAAATTGATATTTAGAAACTTAGCTTCGTGATTATGATTGTTTCTTGGGTGTAATTTTAGTGCTATGATGTCGGAAGTGGATGATAATGGCGAAAAGCATGTGATTTTGTGTCGAGTCCTGTTGGGAAAGTACGAGAAAGTTGATGCCGGCTCGAAGCAGAAGTTGCCTTCAACTTTGGATTTTGATACTGGTGTCGATCATTTGACAGATCCTAAGTTGTATGTGGTGTGGCCTACCAATATGAGCACACACATTCTTCCAGAGGTGGTTATTAGCTATAAACCTTCCAATCATCTGCAAGGTAGATGTTGTTCTATTTACTTCACAGTCTGGATGGCTTATTTCTTTGTGTACTAACTGCATGCAGTTTTTCAGGTCAAGTTACTGGTACTTCATCTGTGAAGTTGGTTCCGCGCGTGTCAAATCCATTTGTTGCAAAATTATTTTCCAAGCTTGGGAGATCTCTTCCTCCTCCCAAAATTCAACAATTGCAAACCCTCTGTGTGGCGCATTTAAGGTATATTTGGCATGATGACGGATTTTCAGTTATCAATATGTTGTTTTACTACATATATAAGATGTTTGGCTATATGCCAGTTTTTCTTTCTGGTCCTTTTGCTGATTTTAGTCCTGAAATTTGTTACAGGATGGAAAACTGGGGAAAGATATGTTTATGGGGCAGTTGAGATCTGTTGTGGGAGATGAAATGCTGCGCTCTACTATTCATGAAATTCGTGGTTGAGATTGAGGTCCTTTTAGTTTTGTTATGTTGGATAATTAAGGAAATATACTTGGACTTTCCTTTTCTATACAAAACATGTAATGATTCTCAGTGATAGGGTCAAAGAGGGAAGGGGAAGCCTCAACACACCAAAAGGCATAGGGTTTTGCTTTTGAAATTTGCATCTCATAACTCCTTTTGTAATCATTCTTAGTGGTAGGGTCAAAGAGGGAAGCCTCCAATACACCAAAAAAATAGGGTTGCTTTGAAATTTCTCATAGTTAACTCCTTTTGTAGTTGTGCCTTTGATATTTGTTGTTGTGATGCTCCTATGCCATCTAGAACTTCCTTGTTTCGAGCAGAACTTGGTTATGTAATTCCCTTGGTGGTCTCTTTGTCCTCTCATGTTTGAGGAAAAATCTCATGTTGGGACTGAGATGCCGTAAGGATGTTATGTAAATATTCTCTTTTATGTACAAAATTACTACATTTTATTGCAACTACATCTTTACCATCTGGCTATTCTTCTTTCTATATTGTTAGTCCCAGAACCATCGTGGCCCACTTTCACAATAATTATTGGCAACGTCCAGCCATCAGAGCTTTTGCTGTGTTTGAATAGTAGTCTCAAGTTCCGACTACCATGTAATGTTTAAACTTGATGTTGGCAACTCCAGACACTATCTAAATCCAATATAGAAGATACTGAAGAAGAACTATGAGACCTGAGTTACATAGTTACATTAGTGTGCCTAAATGAGCCGTTGAGAACCATGTGTGGCCTCTATAGGATATAGAAACAGGTATATGGGATGACCAAATGATGCTAAATTATATATCATTCAAGCGTCTATGCAGAGTTACGAAACAAGGTCTTAAAAATTGTAACATGTTGCAATGTTACTATCACTTTCTTGAAACAATTTGAAATGATTTAAGTTTTCAGGGCTTTAAAAGAGGTTGGTTGAGTTGAGCTAGGAAGTTATCCAAAGAAGTCCAGCACTTTAAGGTTAAATTTATAGGTGGTAACCTTTGGATGTAATTCTAAGATTGCATTTTATGTTTCTGATGAGAAATATTTTGAACTTATGGATACACATACTTTTCCATGAACATGCCTTTAGCATGCTTCTATAGTTGCTTTTAACGTTACAAGTTTCTGGCATGTCAGAATGTGAAGACAGGTTCATGCTTGTCCAACTTGTTGAACTTGTATAGTTCCACAGGTGCATTCCTAGTGTGTGAATGAAGCATACCATACAACTAGGGCAAAGCAAAACCATTTTTCGGAACTGTATTGAGAACACGGCCTATTGCTTTGGTTCTTTGACCACCGAGTAAATTCCATGCGCGAGTCTGTTTCAACTTCTGTAGACTCTTTAACATCTTTATTATTTAGGCTTTAGAGTATTTCTTTCTTACTCCAATAAACAGGAGAGTAAACAAACTAGTACAGAGGGCATCACCAGTTGGTTATAGTGTGGTTTTAGTGTTTGCAGATGAGCTTGTTGCTTTGGCTTTCAAAAGTTTGGGGGTGGATCTGCTTATATTGATGATTTTACTGTTTTATGAAGGCATTTTATAGTTGTCAGATATTATTATTGTTACAACACTAAGAAGGATCTGTTGAATTGTTGGTGTCGTGTTACTTGGTTATGGTGCTAAAAATTTGTACGTCAGTTGGTTTATGCCAAGTCAAATTGGAGTGGATAAAATGCTTTGGAAGCCATGGAGCTATTGATAGATCAACCTTATTTGTCAGGTGGCTAGAATATTACATACTTGTGTCTTCATTGAGCTATACTGGGACGATTCAGGCATAGCACAAAAGATACTGTTATAGCAAATTGAGAAGGCAGTTTGTATTGCCTCAGTGTTGGAATGTGTACGAATGAGTATTTTTTATCACTTGAGTTCTAGAGAACTAGAGGAAACCAACATTCATTTTTCTCTAATGTACTGGAGAAGGAATTAAATGACTTGATAAAAGTTTTTTATTTAGCTCTAAATGGACAGTAAATAGAAACATTAGATTTCATTGTGTGGACTTTCTTGATCTGCCAACATAGCAGGTTAAGTTCATAAAGTTATCAGCATACGTGCTGCGTGTGGCTTTCCTGGTGCACCATGCTATGCATAACAGTAGCTCTATGAAATTTTCTAATTATCCATGAAAACAGTACTTAAGTTACAACTGTTTTTCTATAATGGCGTACATTGAATGTTAAGAGACTATATGATTATGGAAGGAAAAAATGAAGTGGATTGGAGAGCAATTAAAGAAGACAGGTCTCAGAACAAGTCACGCGCGGAACATGCCATCATTTTGGAAAAAAAAACACTTGCAGCATGGAAAGGTTTGATACATTTATTCTTAGCCCAAAAAAGTGTAAACAAAGTAATTCCAAGATCTCAAGCTAAAACCTCTGAAGTTCAATTTGAGATTAAATTTCAAGTTGATCTAGTATCACCCAACTTCAATAATTTATTTGTTTTCTGTTATGAATTCATACAATATTTCTCAAGTTTCTCAAAGATCAAGGTTATGTTTCTTCTAGTCTAGAGGTAACTCTGTAAATTCTGTGTTTGTTGATGCAGATTTATAATGGTTTATTTTAGCTTGTTTGGCTTTTGCCGTGGATGCGTTCTTGTGGTAAAAGACATTTTTCGCATTATGCTCCCATTGAGTGTTGCGTAGACTATTTGTTAGCTTGGTTGTACTTTGTGGCTTGTCCAGCTTTTGGTCTATAGTGTTCTCTGTTTCAGGAGCTATGCAATTTTTGTCATCAGGGGAACTGCCATATGTTGGAGCCTGGTGCACGATATGGAAGATCTTTATAGTACTAGCTGCAGAAAAATTGTTGGTAGTATTATTTGTAGTTGTAGGTTGCAAAGATGCGCTTATGTATATCGTGTTTGTTTCTGTTATGACACTCCTTTCAAGAAGAGCTCAGGTGTCCTCTAGCTGAAAACACGCCAGCAACAATCTCTTGGATTGTGCACTGACAGTAAGGTCATCTGTTGTTTGTTTCTTTCCTAATTTTCTTTCACAGTAGACCACCTATTCTTCTTGCTTGAGTTTCATTTCCTTAACATAGGTTAGGGGGGAGGACAGGACAGCTAAGGTTTGGTTTCAAAGAATCAAAATGTAGTATTATCTAGTCACATTAGATGTTTCTAGTTCCTACATTTATTCAACGACCATAAATTTGGGTGGTAGTTGGGCTGGCTGTGCCAGATCAACTCAACTGTCGAACTTGCTTTAGTTCTCTCCTCCTAATGCAGCTGTCATCGAGCAATTACCTTAATTTTTGAATGAACATTGGATAGTAGTTAGCTGATACCTTAAATGATCTCCAGTATTCTATCTTCTTCACATGTTAGTGCTTTTTATCTGGATACCTTACTTGACATGCGGATATTCAATTCTTTACTACAGTGGATTGAGAACATCCTCTTCGAGTCTTTTTACTATTTGTGTCAAGCATGTCACTTTCCATTTTCGTACCAGAAGTGCATAGGAATCTGCTAACTAGTCCCAATTACCTTACCTTAATTTTTTTGGTTGCAAGGGGGTCACGGAGTCTTACAGGGGAAAGGAAAGATTTGAGAGTCGAATGAGGTATTGATGTTACTCATGCATTTCTGCTAGCCCTCAAATGTTTGTGAAGATATCAGTTGGAAACCGAAAATCAAAACAAGGATAGTTTTTTATCTTGTAGCACGAGCAAGTACTTCTCTATGGTGGTTGGCTTTTCTAATTTCCCCTTCAATAATTTAGAATATGGTGGGAGGGTTAGAGAAATGTGCCCAATAGTTTAAACTCTGCACGAGGTTCATAATGCTTTGTGAATTTTATTCTTGATGGCTTGACTGTTATGATCAGATTCTTTAGTTTTAAAAACTTTACAAGAAATCCTTCATTTTTTCCTGTTTGAGATTTTTTAAAGTGGATTTTGGTTGTTGAAATCGTGGTGGAATATCTCATCATATTACTAGTTCAATAATTCCTTGGCAGTCTGAGACTCGTTAATCAGAACTGGTGGAACCCTCAAACATAATAACTCCTTTAAAACGTGTGGAACCATTTAGAATAGTGCAGCAGTAGCCTAAGCAACAATATCAATAGTAAATGTATGTTGTCCACTCATTTGGACGGAGGAGAGCCCCATTTTTATTTATGCCTACACAAAATCTTCCAAAAAGTGGGGGTTGGATTGGGAAGATTAAAGAAAGAAACGACAGATAACGCTATTAACGCATCAAGATTCAAGAGACAAAAGTATGTCAAATTCTTGAATAGATTAAGGTGTATAATTATATCATATAATTTTATAATTTTTATTTATTTATATATCTTTTTTTTTTTAAGTCAATTTTCTTATTATATGATTAATTTCTAACCCTAAGGTATATGTATCGTGACCTACACAAGAATTTTGCCAAAAGTAGAGTGGTGATCAATTGACTCTTGACAAGAATTTTTTTTTTAATATAAATATCCGAATTGTGTAGGTCTCCTATGAGAGCAATAGTTTTATCTCTTAATGTATGGAATGATGTGGGTGTTTGGCATTGTTGACGGGACCTGTTGGTTTGGTGAAATATTTAGATAGATTCAAATTTTGATCTTATTTATAAATTATGTGGTGTGAATTAAATTATACGAAACAAACGACATCAATTAATATAAGTAAAATTTTATAAATTTTAATTTTAATCATAAAATTTATAGACAATACCCAAGACTAAGTTTGCCCAATTATTTTCCATGGTTTGAGGTTGTGAGCTTGTATATAAGGTATTGTTTGGCTAAAGCCCGGAAAGAAACAAAAGTAATTTGAGTGGCATAGGACTTCTTGTTGTTTCCACTTGAGTATGGGATAGGTGGTCCTCTTCCATTGACATCGACTTTGTAGACACAGATAGAAAAGGAGGGAAAAAAACATCATATAAAAAATCAATCACTAGTCTAGCATCATCATTAATTTACTTCTTTTTTGTATATGCCCCAATGATGCTGAAAATGAGGCATCAAATGATCAAAATGATGTCTACCGGCCACGGGAGAGTGCCAATGTCTTAATTCATTTCAACATCTAAACCTAAGCCGATATATGTTATGAAAAATACAAAATTTTTGTATCGATCAGTTTCATATCTACGATATTTTATTCTTTGCTTCTATTCATACCTATCACGTATACGTCTAAATATTCGACTTAATTTCCCTCCTTATGATATTAATTTTTGATAATTTTTATTACTTTTTCCTTAAATTCGTCACATAAATTGATATATCGTACATACCAAATACAAAAACCTAGATTTCTTTGTGCCGTTTGGAGATGAATGAAGGCATGGAAATCGTGCTGGATCATCATAGTATGCATGAACCGAGTTATTGACTCGTCACTATCATTGCACCATATGATCAAAACCCCATATATATAGCTGGAAAAAATGGTCCAATGCCTCACCTCTATTGTGAATGGAGTACTGTTGCCATTTCATTTTCCATCGTTCATGCAGTACAAGGAAATTAAAGTGCTTATAGGTATTCGTGCCGATGAAAGCATTAAATTTTTTTTATCTCATACCTTATCTTACTCTATCAAATAAACTATCACGATTACTCTATTAGAATTAATCAAAAGAATCTTAATAGTTCATTAAGTAATGTGATAGCAAGTGAGATATGGTGTAGAACAGAAGATCCTGTGTAGTATGAAAGGGTGACTAATCAAATTTTGTTTTAACTTTAATTATTTTTTATGTGAACTAATGTTAAAAGGAATATTGCCTAATTCTGGAGTAAATTAATTTAAGTTTTGTTTTGGAAAAGCAAGGTGATAAATATATTTACAAGATTTCTGCATGATGCTACTATATACACTTTTAGACACTGGCAACTCATTGGAGTTTTAGGTATATGCTCGTTGACAACATTGTAAGCAAAACAACTATTATGTGGCTTATTCGGATAAGTGTGACACCTTTCTTTGGGAGAAAGATAAGGTCCAAAAAAGACAGAACATTTTCAGTGGAGGATCTAGTGCAATACAGCAGGCACTTTGGAAGTTTCCTAAAATTAATACACATGCAATGTAAGGCACGGAAATTTTTATTTTGGTTTGGAGCAACTGTCTAGTAATTACTTCTCAATTAATAGAAATTTTTCATTAGGAATACAAGACCCATTTTTTTGAATAAGGTGACTCTCTTATTTTTAAAAAATATGGACCATCTATTCAAAAATGAAAAGTCATCATTAGTTAAAGAGTAACTATTAAATATATTTAATAATTATTTCTGACCGATATAAAATTTCACGTTCGGCACATTGTATTGCATGTGTGTCCTAATGTCACTACACTAATGCAGTAGGCACCTTAATTTGATGTTGATTTATTTCCACTTTGTACTTTATACTATTCTACGCAAATGAAAATTAGTTCAAACGTCAAATAAAACGACTAAACCACATGAAAGATATTATGTTCAACTCTCGTTGTCCTATATACGTACTTTGTTAGTAGGCGATATGTAATAACTATTTTAGTCTGTTAAAATATATGTCGGTAATCTGTCCTGACTCTAAAAAAAGAAAAAGAATCTATTCTTTTCCTAAACCTTGTCGTACCAAAAAAAAATTATAATACCCTAAGTTTTCGATAGTGTCTTTTAGATCATACATACATCCTAGTTCTGTCGCGTTGTAATTCAAAGCGTACAAAGGAATGTGGTTACACTTGCACATCGTGCATGTGTATGCAACCAAAAGCTATGCTCATAAACATCACGCACTTGTCATACCGGTGTGCATAGTTGGACATCATGCCAATTGTGGCATTGATGCTATAAAATCGTAAGACCATGCACGTATCATTCCAGATTATGACTAATTTATTACTATTTGTTTTCCTGATTGTGCATTTAAACTCGTATTTGGCGACTGATGGTATAGATGCTATTGTAAGACCATGCACGAGGTCAATTTATAAGTGCTTAAATTAGACAATAACAATAAAGGATAGAAGATCTCATTCGAAAAGTGTACGTACCACAGCCCATGCATGTATCGCTAGTGAAATGCTTGCATAAAATGTGACTTGTCTACTTCCATTTTTCGCTTTATTTTATTAACAAAATTTTTAAGTAATTGAATTAATACGAAACAATTTGGTAACAAAAACTGCAAATTATTCAAAAATAAAATTTAAATAATAAGTGAAAGTTGATATTATGGATGAGTTATACCAGTCCCTATTGGCTATTAGAATATATATTCATTTCACTATCATAATTCTTTATATGGTAGGTCAAATTTAAAAACTAATGCGGCCTTCGTCCTAAATAAATGTCGATTCTGAGGAACTAGGAACTTATGGCCTCATCATGCTTATGTTGCACTACTGTGTAAGTTATTAATCTGACAAACATACGTGGGTGCATGGAAAGTAAGAAGATTACATAATTTATAGACTCTTAAAAAACTTTATATCTCATTTTTTAATTTTAGATTGATTTCATCTCTTATTTTTTAGACATTCATTCGTTAAAATAAAAATTCTCTTGTAAAAAGTTATAAATAGTATCTGTACTCTTAAAAATCAGTGTTTGTAATCCTACTACTACTCTATATACATATATTAGAATGTAAACTTGAAATTGATTTTCTAGCATCATAATTTTTTTTTGTTTTGTTTTGTTTTGTTTTTTAAATATGATCTACAGTGGATTTATACTTATTTTTTATAATTTGAACATCATGACCTAAGTCATAGGAAAGTCCTAGCATTATATGTTAATATTATATGTTCCAGTATCTATGCGGAGGTTTATATTTCGACTCCTATAATTTTGAGGACCAAAAATATTAAATGTAATCTAATGAAAGAAAAATGAGAGCGTAATATTTAGTGGAGACAAAAGTCATGCCTCATACAAAATTTCATGTTCAACCGTCACCTTTCTGTATATGCATATAGTGACATGAAAGATTTAGGAGAAATATTTTGATAGATTGGTTTTTTTAACTTACTTTGTAAATAATGTGGTATTGATTAAATCTTACTTTGTAAATAATGTGGTATTAATTAAATCTTATAAAATAAACTAAGGATGTCAGATGTATGACTGTGCACCAAAAACTCTGTCCAAGCATATGGCAGGATCAACCAGGTAGCATTTCTCACGGACGCCGGCGTAGCATGAGTATGACGAAACCCGAGGGATACGTCACCTCAAGGCAACAACGGCAGTCGTTCAACAACGAGCGTTATTCTGATACTGACTTTGTTGGATGTAAAATTGATAAAAAAAAACTACAAAAATGGCATAAGTCTTTATTACCCTTGTACTTCATAGGAACACCTTTTCCTTGCATTTTTGCACTATCCTTAGGATGGCACGAGTCACAAGATGCACATTTTCAATTGACTCGTTCTTCAATCTCTGTTCCTCTTGAACACACATAGTCAAAATCACATTAATTTAAGAGATTTCTTTATGTGTGTTGTAAGAAATCTTTACCATTCCTTGAACTTCAACAAGTTGGTCTTGTAACCTTTTAGTGGATGTGTTTTGGTTTTCAAAGAATCTAGCCAGTCCTTCTCGGAGTTGGGTATTTACTTCTCAAATTTCTAAAATTTGCATCCACATGTCCATTGATCGTTAAAAATTGCAACTCGTTCTATAGTTTGCTTTTATTTCTAAAGTGCTCAACTTCTTCCTGCAGAAGCGTTTCAGTTAGCAAAGAAATTTCCATGCACAAAGACTTTTCCCATAGAAGAAATTATTTTTCTAATGCAGAGAGAAATATTGGATGAGAAATCCCACAGAAAAAATAAGTACAAGTTACATCAAGCAAACTTTTCAAACCAAAATAGCAAAAAAAAACAAACAAAATTAAAACTAAACAAGAAAGGTATGCTCAATCTACCAAATTGTATCAGAATCACCCCACCCACCACCTTATATAATTTCTGTCTTGCTTATCTCTACCCTAATGTGATATCAGATGATGTAAAGAATTTAATTCTAACTATAAAATTTATAAATAAGATTTAAAATTAGATTTACTTAAATATTATTTTTCAATAGATAAAAGCAATGGAGGATGATAGTAAATTCGCCAAAAACTTCAGGAAATTTACCTATTGCCACTTAACTAAATCAAAGATGGACGCGGAATTGATAAAGAAATGCCCTGTTTGATTTCTTATATATCAACTTGGTAGGTTCATCCATCCACCAATGAATTCTTTACGTAATACCCTATTGTTGCATATAAAGTTTTGTCAAATAGAGTACCTAACCATTTAAAAAATCTCCTATATATGGTGGCAACAAGGATGGATTATCTTAACGGATAGCACCTAAACTCCACAACAAATCAGAAGAAACTTTATCTGTTGGTCTCAACTGGTACAATATTAAAATTGTTTTAGTACTATATGATAATTGATGAGACTTTTCGTATAATGGTGTAGGGATGGAATGAAAAAGATATACAGGTGTAAAGTTAGTAAATTTTATATTGAATTAATCAGTAATTTATTAATTTTTTTTTCTTGTCCTCCTTTCACATATTATTATTTTGTATTTTTAAACATAGTTTTTCGTCTTTCTGATAGGAACCTCGGATATACAGGAAATCAAGTGTATGTTAATTAATTGTTTTCGATCACTAGTCTGAGTAAATATACGTCAGCATTAATACTATATTACAGAATTACCTTCACAAAGATTATAAAATAAGTATCGTTATTCGATAGGGTAAATATTTCTTGTATCATCAAAAATAATATTAAAAAAATGTAGATCTGTCGTGGGTGGAGATGGCATCTGAACATTTATCATTTGATTCTCACTAGAATAAATACGTTTGTGTTTATTTCCATAAGGTATAAAAAATAAAAATGCTAGATTCCCTTGATTCATGGGATTAATATTTTTTGTCATCTTTCTTGGGAGATAGCCGACTCATGCACTACTCGCTTTGTGCTACACGTTCATTAAGAGATGCAACAATATGGCAGAATTTAGATCTCATTTAAGAGTAATTGAAGAGAATATCTATCACAATTAAAACACATACTAAAACCATTTTGGTAAGTAAATCTCCCAAATTGTGCAAAATAATTAAACGGACTAAATCGTACTCAATATTGTACGTAATTTTTGTTGTAATATTGTTAATATCTAGTATAAAGATAATAATTAGATGTCCATCGCTTATACATGCAGAGTTTAAATACAAAACAAATTAGAGCAAGGAATTATACTTTAAAAAAGCATTTGACTAAGTCGCTTTTATCCCGATATTTCAAATAACGATTAAGATTAATTTTTTTTCTAAAAATATTCATAACATACATGTTATTATGGGGAAAAAAAATATTCATTTAGCATTGCGAAATATTCTGGATTTACAAGTATTTGAGTTACAAATTTGTTGGATTCAAATTTTGAACTCAACTCAATGGTTATTAAGACTTGATCAAAATTGAGTTTGGTAGAAATAAAATAAAAATTAATGTAAATCAAATATCAAGCACCAATTCATTATTGCATGAAATTGACAGAAACTAAATTGACTTAATGTGAACTAAGTCAAGCATCATGTGTTTGCAAGCAATTGATATAATTAGACTGCCTAGAAGAGATTCCTTTGTATCTTGTGGAATTATGCAAAGAACAAGAAAATCTTTCCAACAGGGAAAGAATATTCCACCCCAAATAGACAAATCAGCATCATATACAATTACAATAGGACAGAGGTTCTAACCAATATCTGAAAAATTAATAAATTTCCAACTATTCTAAGATAAGGTCCAAATCCAAAGACTATCTGGACTTCCCAATCTTCAAGTCGTTCACAAAATTTCATTCATATCCATATCACAATCCATGATGAGGGATATTTTATACCCATTCCATAACCATTCAACATACTTAAACTATTTTTTAAAGAATCCCTCAAATAAAAAAAAAAATTCGACATTTGATTCTAAAACTACAATAATATTTTGAAAAGATGTAAACTTCTTTCTTTTTTTTTTTTTTTTTTTTCATACAAATATCGTATTCAAGTATTAAAACAAGACATGCTCTGTTTATACAAAAATCTAATTTTACTATTTTTCGAATAAATATTTTACAATCATTTAATTACATGTTTTCTAATTATCTTACTATCTCGCATATATAACATTTCAAAAAAAAAAAAAACAATAAAATAGATCTTTCTTTATTTATGGGTTAATAACACTTTGCTCCTTGAACTAGGCAGGTAATTACACTTTACCTCCCTGAACTATAAAAACTATACTTTACCTTGTTCACATGATTCATCTTTTAAATTTTTAAAATCAATAAGATAATCTAGTTAAATGAATTAAATACCCTTGTTACTATATTTTGATTTTTGTTATGTATTTAAATTTTGCTAGTGATGTGATAATTATTTAAAATAATAAAAAATACACTACACAATATTTTAATATAATCTATATCAATATATCTCTTGATCAATTTTTAAAATTTTTTTATCTCATTTTATATTATTTTAAATATTTAATTATAATAGTAGAACAATTTCCAAATTGGTTCATTTTCAATTAAAATTCTTCTTTAAAGATATTGTGTGACAATATATATATATATATATATTATAAAAATTTGTGATTTTTTTATATCTTTTAACATTTTACAATTTTAATATTTGAATGAACCTGTTCAAATTGTAATATTAAATATAATATAATTCAATATTTTATCACATTGTCACTTCCTAATTCTTTTGTTATTATATTTTGTTGTAATATTAATTTGTTATTATATTTTATTTTTTCTTAATTCTTTTATAATTATTGAACATCAAAATTAAATACATGAAAAATTAAAATATAATACTAAAAGTATTTTAATCTTTTGAACTAGATTATTTTGATATTATAAATTTTTAAAAGAATGAATCACATGAATGGGGGCAAAATGTAGTTATTTTAATTCAGGGGGTAAAGTATAATTACCTTGTTATTAACCCTTTATTTATATACTAAGAAACACCAAGCCTGTTTGGATAGCAAATAATACAAATAATATTTGGTTAACAATAATTTCTGTTTGGTCGGCAAGGCATTTTTTCCAACTAATATGTCGCACTATTCATGTTTTGTCTTATTCATTATTCACACAATCCATTATTTGCACTATATCATATTCATTATTTATATTTTTTAAAAAATATTCAATTAATAATTACGTAAATAATTATAAACAACGTGTTTTCGTCAAACGCAGTGGGGTGAGACTAAATGAAGAATATTTACAATTATCATTTTTCTATTTACATTGTAGGCCTGTAAACGGGTTGGTTCCGGTCGGATCTTTCCGGGATCTGATTAATATAATTGGATTTGGATTCGAATTCATATCTGGACTATCTCTCCGGCGTGTCTACAAAAAGTAGATTCATACCCTGATCCGTCGGATTTAGATCCGGGTCTTAATATTTTTTTTTATAACTTTTAAAATTATATATAGAACTATTACAATTTATCGATTTTTCTCTTTTTTTTTAATTATAAAAAAGTATTTGGTTCATAACTATTATTTATGCATCTATTATACATTAATATAAATTATATAGGTAATTTACACAATATATATATATATATATATATATATATATACATATAAAATAATACTAATATACAATAATTTTATTATATATTCAATATTTTAATCGGATCCGGATCTTAATCGACTAGTAACACCAAGATCCAGATCTGACCCATTTATTATAATAGCTAAACGAGTTCGGATCGAATCTAGATAATTGAAATTTGTCATAAATTTAAACCCAGATAAACGGGTTCGAATCAGGTAGAGTCCGGGTCTAGACCCGACACATTGACAAGCCTATTGCATTGTTGTTTTTAAACTTTTTGATAATAATTGAAGAAATGAGTATTGAAACTCCAATTAGGCATGTAAACAGGTCGGATCCAACTTCCAAGCTAAATCTTGCAAATTTATACCTAAATTCGTTTAATATTATCGGATTCAGATCCGAATTTAGATTTTTTCTAAGTCTATAAAAGGAAATCTATATCTAAATTCGGCAGATTTTGTCGGATTCAAATCTTGATATTATTTTATAAATTTGAAAATTTATATATAAAAACATCAAATAAAAAAATCATTCATAGTTATTTAATTAGTTGTACAATTATTTTATTTTTAAAAGGATCCAACAAATAATAAGTATTATTTATTTTCAATCCAAATAATTTTTTCAAAATATTATTTTGTATCCAAATAATTATTCTATTATTACAAAAGTTAACATTATTTTCAAAAACTATTAAAGTCAAAAAATAAATATTATTCATCAAATAATACTCTATTATTGGATGTACAAACAACTTCACCAATTTTTTATTAAAAAATCCAAAAGTGCGAGCCACGTCACTTAGTGCAGTTGAATAGTAGGCCCCACTCCTCACCACCTTATTATAAAAATCACCTCCCCTCTCCTCCACGCGTTGCATCTTGGCTTTATAGTTCACTGTACAGCGCATTCTCTCTCCCTCTCTCTCATGCTTTCTCTCTCTATGCTTACAGTTTTCTCTGTATGTACATACATAACCGACCGACTGAGTTTTTTTTTCGCCGGAAAAATATAAATTAATCGAAAAAAAATTGAAAAAATTTCAAAGAATATTTTCAAGGATTGGATTAATTTTCGGACATCTTTTGGAATATCGAAATTGATTTGGAAATTAGGGTATTTTTGGGGGTTAAATTTTGGATAAAATTAGTGAAGGGACTGTGAGTAGGCGGTGGGAGGAGAAAAGGTAGATTTTTGGGAACGAAAATGGGGGGTGAGGCGTATAAGACGGCGGAGGAGGTGGCAAAGGAAGAGGAGGAGATGGAGGAGGAGAGGCGGAGTGAGGAGGAAATGGTGGCGGCAGGAGGAGGACACAAAGAAATATTCGGTTGTGGGTGGGTTTCCACACCCGGTGAAGGGAGTGGTGGTAGGCTATGCTCTTACTTCCAAGAAAACTAAGAGCTTTTTGCAGCCAAAATTGGAAGGTCTAGCAAGGTAATATTTGTGTTTTTCTTCTTCTTTTTTTTTTTTCATTTTTTTTTGGACAAAATAAAAAAGAGTCGCTGATAAAATTTGACATTTCTGCCTTGTGCATACATGCATGTGTTATTTTTGATCTTTTCTTTTTCCCCTGGAAAAAATTTGGAAACTTCTTGATTCCGCGTTGGGATTTATTTTATTTTTTATGGCAGTAGTGCAATTGACTTTTTTTTTTTTTTTAAAAGAATTGATGCCTGCCATCTAAGTTTCCTAGAAATTTTCATGTAAATTTGGTATTTCTGTTGTCATTTTAGTCTTGAGATTTTGTAACTTTTGATTGTGTTGAAGGTTTATAAATGTTAAATAGCAAAAGCAAAAAAAGGTGTTGTGTAGCTATTAAGGTTTTGGTCGACAATCTATGCTCAAATGATTGTGCGAGAGTGGTGAATATTTTGGGACGAATATCCGCTGGTCCTGGGCGAATAATTTAGTACGAATCCACTGGATTTTGACTTACCTTTGGGAAGATATTTGTTGAATTGTTGTCTCCATCATGTAAACGATGGAGTAATTGTCTGTCTAACTGTACATATATCTTTGGTATTTTTTTATTTGCCTGTCGCTTTCCGGACATGAATATTGCAACACTTGTTATTGTTTTCTAATGTTTAATATTATGTGGTGGATACTATTTTGGAGACATTGTTTGACATTGATTTCAAGCAAATATTCGTTGGAGTTTAGCTGTGAACCAATTTTGTACCTTTTGTAGATTAAATGAACAAATCTTCTTTTGACAGCCCTTAGCATGGAGTGCTTATAATGGTTATTTCCGACTGAGTTAAGAGTAAGGGAAGACCCTTTGGGTAAAGGGTCACACCTTTCTCGGTCAAACAAGAGGCTTGGCAGGAAGCTGTCTGGGTTGCTTGAAAATGGTTCTCTTTCTATGAAAATGAAATGATCGGTTCTTTTAACCTGCAATAAAAATGATCTTCTGAAGATCCTAAGGGTTGGGCAGTGAAGTTAGTGTTTGGAATGGCAGTGTGTGTAGTCCTTGATGTTATCAAATGCTAGCTTTTCTGATGATGGCATTTTCTTAGATTTTATTTGGATTTGCTATCTGTGATGGGCGGATTGGTCTTTTGAAAAAAAATAACATTGGCAACTTTCTGTCACTTGTCTTAATTGGCTTTATTTGATTGAAAATCTAAAATGGAAAGAAGCAAATCTAAATCAATGCTTGTCAACAAAAAATAGAAAATTGACCTAGATTTTGCTTTGATTTGCTATGTATCAAGTAATCTATTAGGTAGCTATAATTTAGGTCTACAAATGAAGGAGTGCGATCAGACTGGCTTGGCTGACTATAATGCCGTGTTTATAATGCAGGAATAAGGGGATATTCTTTGTTGCTATTGATTCTTAGCCATACAAGACCCCTTTCCGATCAGGGCCCTTTTGACATTGTGTTGCACAAGGTGAGCAGTATGTGTATGCCTTGCTTCTTAATTATGTTTCTATGCTCCAAGATTTTGAGTTTTATAGGTAGAATTAATTGTGTTTGCATTTTACAAAGTAAATTTTGTCTCTATTTTGTGATGCAGTTATCAGGAAAGGAGTGGCGACGCGTTCTTGAGGTTTGCATTTGAATCTTTCTTTCTGACGCTATTGCCCACGTACTCATTCTGTGATCTATAACCGTTATATTGATTTCAAGGGTACCATATGTTGGAACCTATGCATGACGAAGTGGGCATGCATTGACATGACTGGTGGCAACCAGCAATCTTGTCACTTAAAACTTGATTCTTATTTGACATAACTTTCAGGGATGTGATCTACCCTCGATCATGAATTATGACTTGATTTTTGAGGTTGAAGCCTCAAGATTCCATCAGTGAGGTTTTTTCTCGACCATGGACAATATCGATTTAAGTTTCAGGTTTCCCTTAGCATATGGAAAATACCTGGTTTCCTTATATGGTTTCATTTTTCCCAGACTTATTGGCTATCCCCTAGTATCAGCTTAAGCGGAGAGGGCTAAAATAATTCAAGTTTTTTAGCTAGTGTTCTCCTCCAAAAGTGTTTGTTAAACCTTAAATTCTGAATAGGATCTTTGAAACATCTTATTTGCATGTGGATTCATGTCATTTCTTAGTTGATGTTGGAGCCTTAGTTGTTGTCTAGAGTGGTCGGTCAGAGATGGGTACATCAAACTCGTGAGATTTTCAATTACTGATTGAAAATAACTATGGACTTCAGTTATGGTAAATATGACTTTAGTTTGATATGTATTCGATGATTGTTGATGATTGGTAAATATTTAATGAGAATTGAGAATGTTCCTTTATGTCAATTTTGGATAAGCTTGGATGATTACAATTCTCGTGAGCTATGTTTATTTTATGTCTTGCTACATAGTATATTAAACTCAGCTCATAACTAATACTATATATTCTAAGCAAATAGTGTAGAAAATTCATGTCATCTGCCTAAATTACTTTCGAGTTTAAAGCACCTGATGCAAAGGGCAGGATTTTCAAGGAATCGGAGGGTTAGGGATCGGGATACAAATGAGAGAAAACTTATTTTGAAATTGTGTTCCTGCTATGCTCTTAGTTTTGTGATTATTTCCTCTACTTGAGCTGGTCATGCAATAGAAGTAGCTGCAGTTGCATTTTAATTTCTCTGGTGCTGTGTATGTCTGTTAGCTTGTTCTAGCATCATGGCTTCTTACTTTTTGTTACTCATTTTGAAGGATTACCGGCTAACACATCCAGAAGTCACGGTACTTGATCCTCCAGATGCAATACAGCATGTGTACAATCGCCAATCAATGCTTGAGGATGTTGCTGACTTGAATTTGTCAGATGCTTATGGTAATTTTGTTTTCACATTTCTGTGGTGGATAGATAATGCTCTTCTTGGGTAATATACATATGATTTTCTTTTAATGATAATATGTTGCTGGAAATTTTCTATTGCAAGATTCCAGTTATCTTGGATTTGGACTGATAATTTATGCAATAGACCACGCACAATTGGTCTTTTATATGATTGATAAATAATAAAAGACTTTAACTGTGCAACGAAAGTAAGAACTTTATTGACTTGGTCCTTAGTCCTTATAGCATTTCAAAATGAATTAATTGGTATTTTCTTCTTTTCTGTAGGCAAAGTTGGTGTTCCAAGGCAACTGGTAATTAAAAAAGATCCGTCATCAATCCCAGAAGCCGTTGACAGAGCTGGATTAAATCTACCTTTAGGTATGTTGGCATTCCAAATTACTTAGTAGTAATATCTTTGGAAAGATTCCAAGTGCAGAAGAACCTCTATATATGGGGCTTTTCTTGGGGTATCACATTGTTTTTAGTTCTTTGAAGCTTTAAGAGTGGATATTTCTTCTCTTGCTGAGTCTCCATGTTCCTTGTAGGAATAGTACACATTCCATTGTTTCCCTCGGAGGGAATAAGGGTGAAAGGACTTCTATGAGCTGTTTCAGTAGTGACTAACTTTTTTTTGTGTGTGATTAGCTGTTAGCTTTCTTTCGCCCAATGACAACTTGCTTTCTTTTCGTTCAGTTGCGAAGCCCTTGGTTGCCAAGTCACATGAGCTATCTCTGGCCTATGACCAATACTCTTTGAAGAAGCTTGAGCCTCCACTTGTTCTCCAGGAGTTCATTAATCACGGTATGTAATTTTTATTCATGTGGCATTTGATACTTATGGTATATTAATGGTGGAATTTATGAAAGAGTGTCTAATATGTATTGTTTGTAGGTGGTGTTCTCTTTAAGGTTTACATTGTTGGTGAAGCAATTAAGGTTGTCAGGCGTTTCTCTTTACCTGATGTCAGTAAACGTGAGTTGTCAAAAAATGCTGGTGTCTTCCGCTTCCCAAGGGTTTCTTGTGCTGCTGCTACTGCAGATGAAGCAGATCTAGATCCACTCTATTGCAGGTGGGCATAATTTTCTATAGGTTTTTGTTGCTCTGATATGTGGGTGTTTCGATTTTTGGTGAAACTTTGTTTCTTTGCCACAGCTCACATTCCTTAAATTGAGCTTTTGGAGCTTTTTGGCTATTCATAATTCTTTGTTTCCCATTTTTGTATGATTATCATTTATTCTGGTCATTCAATGAGCTAATAGTTAGTCTTCATGTATATATGCTTTAACTCTGGTAACAGATAAATACAGCTTGGCTGTTTCTGTTATTGGTAATAATGGGGTCCGGTTGAGCTCTCAACCAATTCCACTCGCAACTCTCAGGAGTTTTTAACCAAAAGATTTATATGCTACCATTGCTTGAACTCTCAAAAGTATTTAACAGCAAACATTTACATGCTATCATTGCTAGAAAGGGAACTACCCTTTAGACTTGTGTAAACCGTTTGAGCTTCCAAGCAATTCCACTCATCACTCTCAGGAGTTTTTAACCAAAAGATTTATATGCCGTCATTGCTTAAACTCTCAGAAGTATTTAACAATAAACGTTTATACGCCATCATTGCTAGAAAGGGATCTGCCCATTAGACTCATGTAAACATCATGCAATACCTGTACTCAGATGCTGTAATTACTTTTCCTGCAGAGCTTCCTCCGCGACCATTACTTGAGAGGCTTGCCAGGGAACTGCGTCGTAGATTGGTATTTTCCTGTTCCCTTAGTTTAAAACTGCATGTGATTATGATTTTCTGTTCCATGACCCCTTTATCACGATATTCAAAATTGCTTTTGGGTTCCTAATTGTTGGTTTGTCCTGTATAGGGTCTTCGGCTTTTCAATTTAGATATTATCCGAGAGCATGGATCGCGAGATAAATACTATGTCATAGACATCAACTACTTTCCTGGTAAGCAAACTATAAAAAACCACTGCTACATCCTTCGTCTTAATCATTACTCCCTCCGTCCCATTTTATTAGTCACTCTTTCTATTTTTGTTTGTCCCAAGTAATTATTTCACTCCTTAAAATGGCAACTAAATAAAGGCTAATTTACCTATTTTATCCTGCATACAAATCCTTAAAAATGACATTAAAGTCATGTTAGAGCATTAATTACTTTCACAAACCATTTCAAATTTTGAAACTCCAACACCAACTAACAAATTTTGAATTTGAATATAGGGATAATAATGGAAAAAGTGTGTTATTAGTTGGTCAAATATCAACTTCTCTTAAACTGTGTGCCGGATTGACCATGTCAAATAAAATGGGACAGAGGGAGTAGTACATTACTGTAGTCCATGTATGTTTTGAACTTTGTCCGTGTTTCTTCTTATGTTCTTGGAAATTAGGTTTGGGAAAATTTTACAGTAGCGTTACTGATGAACTGTCATATTGTATACATATAAACTGTAGGGTATGGGAAAATGCCAGAATATGAGCACATATTCACGGATTTTATCCTGAGTCTAGTAAGGAGCAAGTAGAAACAAAGATTTCGCTGAAACAATGTGAGCAACTGCTTTAAGGAAAGTGTGTTTTATCACCAACGCTATACAAGTCGAAGAAGAAATTCCCATCTGATGCATTTGGTGAGCTCCATACTGCTGCAAGCGGGTGCTGTGCCTAGCACAAAATGAAAGTAATTTCCAGTTATGATCCCAACGCAGAGGATTTGGCCGCTGTTCCGGCTTGTACAGTACCAATTGACCCGACAACCTTAGGCCTTGCTATTTGTTGATCTCTTTTTTCTTTCCCCCCCAAGTTGCTCTTATTCTTCTGATATATTCTCTATTCTAATTAGTGGGATCTGATGTAGGAGGATTAAGAAATGCCCAGTCTGTTATGTACACCTAATTTGAAGTGGGAAGCCAATGCCCACAAATTGTACATCCTTTTAGTAAATTGTATACACATTTTGCTGCCTTATGAGAAAACTTGCTCATGTTTTTTATCTAGAGAATTTGTGCTGTTTGTGGTACCTGGTGTCCTCATCTATTCTCGTTGAGGTTTAGATTTCATGGTTGTTTCATTCTAGACCATGTGGTTTAAGTGATGTATTACAGGTAGAAGAAGGCTACAGACTTTAGCATCTCCCTTACATGTTTGTATTTGTTTTCTTGTTATAGGGTTTATCAGGTTGATGCAAATGATTTTACCATAATGATAACTTGAACATTAGGCAATTAGGCAAACCACCACAAGGGTTGTTCCTTAACGTTCTGCTCTCCACCCGGCTAATTAGGATAACTATTGTTTCACAAGCAAGATTTTGAGTCTCACATTCTATCATTTTTTATTATACTAATTAATGAACTCTTACAATTAAGAGATATGATTTTAGTGAATTAATTTTGATAATTTATTAAGTAATATGATAAAAGTAACATTAGAAAAAATTCTGCAATATGGTAAATGCGGTGACTGCCTCACTGGTACAGAGATCCTAGTGTTCTGTCTGTCAAAATGAATGATTATCATTTTAGATTAATTTAACGTCAAATCATACGTTGCATTAAACAATCAAGCACTATTAAATTTTTTTTTTTCAAATTTAATCTTCAGAATTTTTATTTACATTGAGTCATATATTTATAAAATTAAGACAATTTAACGAATTTCTTAATACTGTGCACCAATCCAAACAAAATAAGACTTATCTTGAATAAGATGGAATAATATATATATGAACAACAAATAAGCATATTACTAAACAAAAGAGCCCTCATTCAAATACTCTAGGTCATATTGCAATCAATCCACATTTCAAAAAAAAAAAAAAAAAAAAAAAACATTTTTCCTCGCCATAAATGGTAAACCTATACTAAGACTCAACTGGCTGAGATGGAGGAGCATCAGTAGTAGCAGTTGGGGTCTCCGTGACAAGAGTCCACTCCGGCGGAAGAGGAGGGAGAGGTGGATAAACAGTGGGCCCACGTCGGCGGATATCCCATGGCTGAGTTTTGCGTGGCCGCGTCTTCTTGTGATGTGCTGTTGCCTTCTTCTGTGGCCTTGACGAGCATTCGCTATCACCAGCCCATCACCACCACCACCACCGCTGCTGCTGCCGCCGACAGGAATTCTTCGTGCCGTCTTGATTTTGGTGGCGCCGCCAGAAAAGCCAGTTGGGTTTGGCATCGTCACCATCCTTGTACCGAATATAGCTGAGACTGTCTTTTTTTTTTTTTTTCTTTTTTTGTGTCTGGTTTTCCTCCACAGCTTCAAGAGGATAACACGGAGGCACTAAAATATGTTCCTTTTCGAACATTTGTTATATTGTAGACGTGATTTGGGTTTGGGCCTTTTGGGTCATTTTCTATTGGGTACCGGGCCTCAGTTCTTGGGCTTTTACAGATACACTAGATAATGATTTTTTACTTTACCGTAAATCTTTTGTACATCATTAGCATATAAAATTTTTTATACAATTAATCTTAATGACTTGATACATATTATGTGCGTTATTTAAATTTTAAATAATATTTTTATATACGTAATATGTATATAATCTTGACTTTATTGGGGTTATAAAACGATGCTAAAAATTTTATTTCTTGTGTAATAGATCTAATAACAGACGAGGGATTTGTCGCGCATTTTGCATAGATATATATATAAAGATACAATTCTCTTGAGCCTACGAACAGAGTGGACCATCTTAAACAAAAGGCCTATAAACATTTGCGAGTACAAGAAAACCTCAAGTAGTTTCTTCGATCTTCAATCATCAGCTTTCACACGAGTGCAAAGGCAGAAAGAAAAAGAAAGAAGATGAAAGTGCTGGGATGGTGGTTGTTGTTAGTGGGTTCGCTTCGATTGGCATCGGTATGGTTCGGATTCGTGGATATTTGGGCTCTACGCCTCGCCGTTTTCTCCCGGACAACCAGTAAGCCTTTTCTGTTCTGTTTCTTGTTTTGTCTTTTTACACATTTCACAAGTAGTGCCCACATGTGCTGATGCTGATGCCGATGCCCATTTTGTGCAAATTGTAGTGTTGCATGAATGAATCTTATACTAGTACTCTAGTACTAATAACAATATATTCCATTTGGTTTTGGTTTTGAGAATTACTAAGAAAAAAATTTTGAGAGGAGGAATGGCAGTTGGATGGTTTTCTTTGGGAAATTTTTATATAGTCCCGTCTATGGTATAGTTCCATACATGTCATGGTCCATTTCTCGACATGGATAAAGGGTGTGTGGCACTATGCCATGAACCTAGTAGCCTATTTAAGACTTTTCTATATTCTAAGAATTGGGTGGAGCTTGGTTCATGTTTTGGAATTGGAATTGTAATCGGATACACATACAGAAATTTTAAAGGGTGCTACAGAAAGCTGCTGAGATATTTCTTGTTTAAGGAAAAAACCTAATCCAAACATGGGAGTGGGGCTAGGAAATCGTGCGAGTTATAATAACTAATAAGGTAGACTTTTAATTTGATTTCAACAAATTACTGCCGATATGTTTTTCATTGCATGTAACTAAAGGACAACATAATAATTTGGTAGAGTGCGACAATCAAATTAGGCTTTGGTAGGAGTAATCTATTTCAATTTTAGCTCTAAATGCCTGTGAGTATGCGTTTCAAGTGTTAATGTTGGATACAACAATGAGAACAGATAATCTTCTTGTTCTTGTTTGCTGAACTGGTATGAAATCATGCTGAAGAACGGTTGGTAAAAGAGTTGAAGACATATGCAAAAGTTACAGTATTATGTTAGCAGTTTACTATTTATTCTCCCAGAGATTGAGCTGGTAACTACTAACGAGCAATTGAAATGTTTTTCATATTCATATGCTTTTCTAGATGTAAATGATCGTATGCAATATTTTTAAACGATTTCATTTGAACATTTTTATTTTTGTGAAGTATTAGAAGTTGAACTTTTTTCTAATGGAATGTTTCTTTGTCTTTTTATTTAATTGTAGTGACTGAAGTTCATGGAAGAACATTTGGAGTTTGGACACTATTGACATGCACCCTCTGCATTCTTTGCGCATTTAACCTTGACAATAAGCCTTTGTATTTGGCAACATTATTATCCTAGTCGTCTATGCCTTTGGCCATTTCTTGACTGAGTACCTGATATATCATACCATGGCCATTGGGAACCTTACTACAGTTGGCATCTTTGCGGGTATTGCTGACCTAAACAAGACATTGCTTAATCTTCTGTGTAATTTCAATTTTTTCATGTACTGTTTGAATTCTATATCCTTCGTACTTTGGCTGACTCAATTAATTATGTATCATGTGACATTAATTGTTGATAGAGCAGATTACTCCATTACTCTATTTAATTTTCACCTGAATGCACCATAATTAATAAGTTTGAGAAGATTGGAATATGTTATTTCAGGGTTATGGAACTTGTTTTGACATCTAGTCCATCTATTGTTTGTTATGGTGAGTCAACACCAACTAAACATTGAAAAAAACAAATGAATTAAAGTAGATCAGGTCCTGCCTGGCTCCACGATCTCCATATTGATAAGTATTAGGCCTTTGTTTGCATGTTGAAGTTTAAGTTGGATTCTCTTCATCCATCTGCATCAAAATCTATTCCTATGAGTTGGTGGAAGAGGAGTTGAAGAATGTTATACCTGTCCTATTCCTAAAAGGAATGGGCAATGTATTTGGGCTTTCAGGCTATTATTCAAGATACCATTTTTTGGCACTATCAGACTTTGTTTCAATTGGTATTTTGTGTATGACCTGAAACTGTGCAGAATGGAAGAAATTTATGATTTATACATTGAATGGTATGGGATAGTCTTTGGTTTAGCTGCAACTAAATTGTATGGTCTGCCACTTCCTTCTTATTTCGGAAATTCCTGTGAAACAACTTTCTTTGCCTTTGTAGCTCTGCTGGTCTGACTAGTACTGGGAGAAGAAGCTAGTAGCCACTTGATTGATATCTTTCTGTTGTTCTGGCATGAAAAACCATTTTCACAAAAGCGAAAGTAGTGTAACCAGAAATGAGAGCTCCAAGCATATACCTAAAGAATTCTTTTTGGGGCTAATTGAAACAGATTTCTGTAAATGTTCAGATATAACACGTATTTGCCTATTCAAGATTATAATCTGAGACGAAATATTTTCCACTTTGTGGAGTTTTCTGCTTACTGCTACTAGTGTGATGTTAAGTATCTTGTTACCTTTGATCATTAATAATAGTTCCAGAATAATGTTTTCCAAAACAGCATGCTAGTAATAATAGGTATTCCATAGTTTTATTGGTCTGGTACTCGTTAACGTTAGTTTCGTCCAATTAAAGTCTTTCTGCTTTTTCCAGGAACATCTATAATATGGATGCTGTTGCAATGGAATGCACATCAACCTGTCAAGACTAAGAATAGTTAGAGCTATCAAGCCCTGGGAGCTACATTAATCTTGACGTGAAGCGGATGAAGTCATCCAGTTAAGTTCTTTATGCTCTGTTCTTCCTGCTCACAGAAATGCCTCGTGGTTATGACCGGGTGTGATCAGATTTATGTTGTTAAATTGGGTTTAGTGCTTGGGATAGGATGACTTGGGTTGGATTTTCTTGAACTCCTGGCCTGAGCTATCTCTAATCGCTTAACGAATGGCTTGGAATTATATCACTCACTTTAGTTTAATGTAACTCATGATCTGAGATAATCTAGCATCCATCAGGTTATATATAGTTTATTGCTTTTTCTTTGGATTTCTTTTTTGAGGTTGGATTTTTGTATCACTTATTCTACAGTTCCATGCCAACATAATTAGTGAGGTTGCTTCATTCTTGCTAGTACCCAAAATTGTCTTCTTTTTTTTCTTTTTTTTTTGGTGGGGGGGGGGGGGTTGAGAAAATCTGTTGCTATAAGAATCCAAGAATTCGAGGGAATGAGCAGTAGGAGCCGCAGCACGTAGTACTGTTACATAGATTTATCCATTCGAGGAGGGCAGGCAGGTGAGGACTCAGAAATCAGGAGCTCTTTTTTTTTTTTTTCCTGAATTCTGAGGCAAAAATATATTGTACAATAAAAATCTTGTAGGATACGAAAACAGGACTGCTAGCTGACATGGTTGTTACTCTCACATCTCTATCGTATCCATTTAAAAATACTACCAAAACTCCCCCTTTTCAATTCCAATTCCAATTCCAATTCCAATTCCCTCACATTCTCATCCATTCTACTTTACAACTACTAAATATCTTCACTAATACGTTAATATATCAAACAAAACTTCCCCCATGCCCTATGCCAGTGCCTCATTCTTTTCCTTTCACAGCTCCCAAAATAAGAAAAAAAATTTAAAGGAATTCTTCCATTTGTACTGATACAATGACCCACTTAGCAATTACTTTGTAGTAGTAATTACTTAATGGGATCACTACTTCTCATGAATTTATGAATTTCTTGCTTACCCGCAAAATACTTCAATTATTTATTAAGAATCAACATGACATATGTTTGTAGTAAAATATTTTTGAACATTCACTACAACTTCTAAAACTTCACTTGAGACAAAACACTTTATATACTCATCAACTTTATATTAAACGTGAAATTAAACAAGAATTATAATATTTGAAGTTAAACAAGAATATGAACAATAGGTTCCTCTTGCCATTAGTAATTAATAAATAAAAGGAGATAATTACTCCCAATAAACTTACAAAACTAAATATACAAATGAAAAGCTTGGGAACATTAGAGACGGTCTATAGAATGGAACTAATGATACTACATTTTTGTTAAAACATACATTTATAGACAATTGAAGAAATTTATTTTCTTCATACAAAAAGCTATTAATTTTGTGGTTTTTTGTTTTTTTAGTAATAATTGAAAATTTCAATCAAGGATCGAAAAAGAAGTTGCCACATTTACACTTCCAACACATAGGCTTATAGTTGGAGATGTCATCACCTCTTGAATAAGCAATAGTAGTAGGTGTTGCAAAAAACTGATGACTTTTTGTTTGTTGATGTTTAAGACTGGGAACAATTGGAACTTGAACTGCTTCACAATGCCCACAAGACCTGCATCTTCTCTCACATCTTGGTGGTCTTGACCCTATCAAAGATCTCACCATTACTACCTTCTCTTCAACTTTATAGTTCTGCATTCTGTCACCACCACCACCGCAAACAAAGTTTACACAATCAAGAAGTAGTCAGCACCTACTTTATGGACAGAGCATATTGCAAAATAACTAACAAAGAATTATCATATTCTAATACATTAATGCTTTGGACACAAATAAACATGTTGAATAATATTATACTATTTCCATCTCATATTATCTTTTTCACCTTTGCTCGTTTTCAGTCAAGCTAAAATATGCTGTAATCAATAATTTACCACTATAATTTATTTAATTTCTTAAAATGTGATTGAGAAATATTACCTTTCTCACAAAATACCACGACCTAGAAATTTGAAAATTTCAAAAATACTAAAAACCATTAAAAGGTGAAGCTAGAAAAATTGTCAAAGTTGATAGGAAAATGACAAAGGTGACAAAAAAAAATTAATGGATCGAAAGGAGAACTAATAATCTTGTCTTGAAATATATATATATATATATATATATATATATATATATATATATATATATATAGTGGTCAAGAATTATTTTTACTGACATTTTAAAACATGGGTTGGACTCGAACCAACCCTATTAAATTAAGAATTAGTCTTTCGTACACTATTCAGGTAAAAAAAAAATTTACACAATCGCAATGGCAGATGTATGTTGATTATTTAAATTTCAAATTTTATTTTTTTGCATCAACGTTGTATGAAAATTAATCTATTTAATAGAAAAGCAAAGAAGAAGAACCTCACCTGGTTGGCTTCAGGACTCTCAACCTGCAAATGCAATTGAGGAGTTGCTCTACCTGTAAAGTAGAAGCTGAAACATTAGCAAATTTTGATAATTCACTTCAGAACATGAAAGTTTAGTAGTATAGCAAAATGGGTATTAGACCAAAGAGGACTTACCTTCAGCAATGATTTTAACAAAGTTCCATCTTATTACAAAGACAAGAAAAATTAAGAAAGTGATGAGATGTCGATTTTTGTGGCAAAATATGCAGGCACTTGCAAAACCCATTGAACTAAAAAAGAGGGATCATTTCAGTTGAGGAAACTAAGAGGGAAAGATTTGCAAGTTGGGAAGTCAGAAGATTGAAAAGAAGAAAGATTTTTGATCAATCAAGAGTGAGTACTGCATGGCATTTCTGCACTTTGCAGTTTGCACACACATTTTTCTAGAACTATATAATAATGGAATGGGCAGTGTGCAAAATGAAACACTGCCAAATTGCAAAGAAGTTTTACTCAAAGTAAAGAAAATAACTTGAGAGACTGACTGTGTTTTGATAGGGAAAGATCTCAAACTGCCTCTGTAAATGAGCCTCAGACTGAGTCTCTCTGAAACTCTGAGCAAATAAAAAGAGAAAAGAAGCCAATTTGCTTGTTCTTTTACTTGCTTTATGGGACCAGGGGAAGAGGAAAAAGGAACTGCAAACAAATTTAAGGATTGAGAATGGTAGTAGAAGACCAGATTAATTGAAGGAGCAAGAAAAGGTAGTTTAACAATTATTTACACACAGTATACACAATAAAGCACACAAGAGAGTGTGATGATAGATTGGGAAAAAAAATTTATAAACGGTAAGTAAGATGAATCTTTTAATTTATATTTATTTATTTTATTTTATAAAAATTTATTTTTAATGAATTAAAATAATATGAATAACTATAAATTAATATATTTATCTCACTTATTATAAATCGGATTCATATAAAAAATTTTAATACAGTTTGGTGAAAAGGACAATTGATATCAGATATGAGAATCACAAAACGATGTGGCTTTATGGGCTTTCGTTTTCCTTCATTTTCACTCATTTTGTCCCCTTCATTTCTGTGTATATTGATAATTGATGGACCACTGTTATAGTTACACTGGCTAGTTAGTTGGTTATTGAGCAGTTTATAGATATTAAATACTAGTAATATATTAATTAGCGAGTATAGATAATTGTTATTGAGAACTTATTAGGTTTAGCCATGGATGGTATAGGCCAAAATGATGTTTCTACTTTAAGTATTTAACACGCAAAATTCTTTTGGTCCATCATTCATCTTCAAACAGTCTATCGAGTTTCCAAGAAAGATTATAGGCTTACAGGTTAGGGTAGGTGAAAACATGCAATACAGATAAGACTTGGTATTGACAAACGTGGAAAATTATTATAAAAGTTGATTAATCTTATAATGATGTAAATTGAATTTATGATATAATATTATAAAATTTTTATTTATATTAAATTATATTATTCGTTTGATTTATGTAAAAAAAAAATTTGACAAATATTATTACTATAATAACAATTTTATTGCCACAATAAAATCAATGTCAAATGTAAACGGTCAAAATACTTTCTCTATTATAAAGAAAAAATAGAGGAGCAGAAGTATAAGAGTATTTTGGTTTGTTTAACATTAATTTTTTTGTGACAATAATATTGATCGTTTAGAAGTAAATAACTATATGGATATGGATACATTATTAATTAATAATTAATAACATCGTATAGTTGTATAATTTCATGCAAGTATTGTCTATATCCATGTACTAGTGATATTAAGAGTAATGTATATGAATATTATTATGATGAATATCCTGAATGTAATGAAAAAAATTGACCTCCAAATCCGCGCAAACTCTTCTGTTTACGGGATTTGTTGTAGTCAACAGTCATCCGGTAGCATTCATGCCTATAGTCATATCATATGCTGGAATCAATATCTGTCTGGTCTTGTGATGAAAATAATGAAATGCTTTATTAGTGATCAAAAGTGGGAACCATGAAACGAGAAACAAATATTGTCAAATTCAATCAAATCAAATTAACACACAAATTTAATCAAAATTGAGCCGTATTTCTTTCGGCAGATTTGTGGCACCATTCTGTGTGTCAGATGATTTTATTTTATTTTATATGAAGTAAAGTATTTGTATTTTAAAACACAGAAATTGTAAATCTTATCTCTTATATAAATTTTAAATACTTTAATCTATACAAGAATGTACCGTGTTCTTTGTTCTTTCTTTTTGCTTCTCAGAAGACGCATACCAACTACGATTATTGCACCTATTTTTTCTTCTTTCTTTTCCCTTCCAAGATTTTGATTTGTTGGCCTTTTATACGAAGCCACTCGAGGTTTTTTTTTTTTTTTTTTTTTTTTGTGGTTGAGAAGGGGAGTATTTGAAAATCATGCTCAATATTCAATTATTATTTGGTATATATGCAACAATAAAAAAAGAATCATGTGGGGATTGATTTTTCATGTTTTGGCACATCAACAGGTAGAAGTGGAGTTCCCGTCATCAGACTGTTTTTGCATAGAAAGTTGATTGAAATTTTGGAATGGACCAGACACCAGTTGTTTGGTATAGTGTTTTGCAAGTTGGCGTTTCTTTCAAGTCTTCAGATTGCAACTACTAACTACATGCTTAATTTAGTGATTTGGAAGCGTGTGTTTAAACTTGTATAATCTAATGCAGGACTTTTTATTTTGGCAATTTCAACTGAACTACTTACAAAAAGAATCAACTGAAGCTCTGGTTCAAGTTAAAAATCCAAGCAGCAGAATTTGAGAAAAATTGAAAAGGGCTGTGTTACATTTTCTTTGAGATCTACGTAAGTTGCAGTTTAACCTGCTACGTCTTCATGTTAGTCATTAGCTACTAAAGTTACCGATTATTACTTTACAACTACAACACGATAATAAATGAATCTAATATAATACGATACAATAAAAATAAGGTACTACTCAATGTCACCTCTGTATGCTGAGAATGGACTGCGGACCTACCCATACTTGTATCAACAGTATAGTACTGCTGCAAGAGTTTGTCCGCATTGGCAATTAGGCACCTAGACAACCAATTGCGTGGGGCTATTTTCACCAGCTTTGGAGGACAGATGACTCCATGTGGGAGCTTCACTTTTCTTTTTCATTCTCTTCCTCGTGCAGTGTTGGCAAAAGTATTTAGGTACATTTTGTACAAGGTGAAGCTTAAGTTGTTAAGATTGATTAATACACAACTTATTTCATTAATTTGGTATCAAATAACAAAATCATGTTATGTTAAGTAAATCTTTACTATTGATCAATTTACAAACTCATAAAATGAATCTAAGTATTATAGGTTTTTTCTTGGTTTGATACAATCTAGTGAATGAAAAAGGGATTTGTGTATGTGTATAAACAGGCTTTGTGAAATAGATTATGGTGGAAAAACCATCTCAAGAGGTAATGAAGTGTGTACATGCCCTGTAATTTTCTTGGTAGCTGGCTCTTTTGGACTAAAGATAAATACACCATAGACTCTAAATAACAAAAATTGAGTCCTTTAAAATCAAATATCAATATAGTAATATATGGGTTGATAACACTGTAATACTAGAGAAAGCTTAGGCATATCATCTACATCCAAGATAATCTGGTGTAACAAAATATGATTTCGACTTCTATAACAGTACAAAACTATTGACTAATTGAGTCATAGTATATGGTATTCCTACTTGATTAATGGCTCTCAAATCATACATAGAAAGGCAGAAAATGTCATTATCCGGTATCATTCAAAATCATCTAATTACCTACAAGACTCGGAGCATTGAAGGATGAGAATTTGAGCAAGCTGGAATAATTCTAGCATTTGGATTTACAGTCACGTTATTGTTCAGTGGAGCAATTCAAAATGGTAAATTTCAAGTACATGTCTAACCTCAGTGAGATGTTAGTGAGTAGTGGCAGAATAAAGGCCAAAGAAAGCAAAAACATCTGATTTGGTATTTCTTGTTATTGTAGCAAAAGTATTAATTCACTTGTTAAGGAGCTCAAGAGGGTTGAATAAATGCCTCAACAGTGTTGTATGCAAATTACCTCTCTTTGATAATCTTGGAGTCTGGCAATATTCAGCCATGTTCATCTACTCATATTGACTCGAAAGCAGATCATAATCTGCACCATAAAGGACAATATTCAGCAATGTACAAAACATTTTCTGATTTTTATGTCATTAGGCATTCAGCAGCATTGTAACTATTACATTTACACGAGGAAATAACAATCATAGAATGCAGTGGCTAATTTAAGAAAAACGCAAACTGACCATCACATTCACACAATACACAAGAAATTCTAATATTACGGGAGCAGATGACTTGAGCCAAGAAATACTGGTGCATTAAGATATTCAGAAAACTAGTATTTTTCTTTAAAAATTAAAGAGCAACTATAGTGGATTTTTACTTATCCCTTAATGACTTGTACCATAACCAGAAAAAATAATTTTATCATCTAATTTACATTTCGTTATATACACTACTACTAGTTTAGTGTTAGCATCCTTGGCATGATTTCACCCATCGGCAAGGCTGCGTGCATGCTTGGCCCAAACGGCTTGCACGTCGGTTAGGCAGACTGCCTATCGGCAAGGCAGCATGCGAGTTTGGCAAACGGACGTGGGCTGACTTGAGCTGTTTGCGTGCTAAGTGTTCCTAAACTATGCCTCGGTGTTTTGGAAGTCTTTAGGGAAGTTTTGGCATCATTTGGATCAGTTTTGATGGGGTCTTGAGTGACCCGAATGGCTCTATTGATTTTTCAATAAATTGGTGTCAACTGCTATCATTTAGGATTTTTTTCCAAACCTTATATAAGGGGGTATGGTAGTCTCACATGGCTACCTAGGGGCCGGGTAGGGCTAAGCTTGGGCACTCTTGGGCATGCCTTGGGCATTGTCTAGAACCCTCCTTCATGCCTTGATGGGGACAAGGTATGGCCCGTTGGCAAAAATGATCGTATCAACTATCGGGTGGACGTTGGCAAACGAGCAGTGGCACGAATGGACCGGTGCACACATACACACGAGTTGGCATTGCGTGTGGCATTCTTATGCATTGTTGGGAGCTCAAGTAAAGCCTTGTGGGTGGCAAGGCTTGTTGGCAAATGAGTTGGCTGAGGAACATAGGCAACGGGCTGCCTACGTGCTGGACAGTGCAGGAAACGGCTAGGCAACGTGCACGTCGGGCAAGTGCACACGCATGGAAGCTGGCAATCAGTTGAAGTTGGCTTCATAGGGCTGTGTAGGACTACCTGGCCGAGCTGGTTGGCTGCATGTGTGAGAAATTGGCAAGGAATGCTGGCAGCACGTGGAGAAGTGCTTAGTGGGCAATTACGGGCAGTTACCACCTTCTGAGGCATGAGCATGCCAGGTGTGCTGCCAGTTGGCTAGACAGCCTAGTTGTAGGCGTTTTACTTGTCCAGCAAAACTAGGCCGTTGGACTTGTCAACCGCGTTTCCTCTATAAAAATGTGGTAGTCGGAGACTTGGCAAGCCATTCATTCATGGTGAGATTTAGGCCAAGAGTGTTCTCACACCACCCGTTTGTAAAAAGTCTTGTTGTAAGCTTTTGACGCAATAAAATGTTACGAAGGTTGGCCTTGGGCCGTAAATTGCTTGCGTGCTATTTACTTTCGTTTGGTTGTGTTTTGCTCTTATGTGCTGCCTAAGTTTCATGCTTGTGTGTTAGTGAGTGCTTGTGTGTGCAACGATTTCCATGAACGAGTAAAAATGAAACACGAGCGTTGGATGGGTAGGCTGACCAAAGTTTGTATGTGAATTTTGGTACCATCCCAGGCTTTTTCTTCCACCTTGGCATGTTGGTGTTGTGTCAAGTAGAAGTTTTATGACAATTGTGGTATCAGAGCACCTGGTTGAAGTGTTCTGGTCATTCTTCCTATAGCTAATGGCACGGTGGAACGAGTTCAACGGTTAGAAGTGCTGGTAGACCAACTGATGGTGCAGTTGGGCGAAACCCCAAAAGGCTATGTGCTATGTAGTTCTTTGGACGAGAGAAGGGATGCACTAGAGGCCACTCGTGCTCATTTCCAACAACTTGAACAGGCATGGAATGCCAAATTTGAAACTCTTGCACGGCTGCAAGACGAGATGGGTATGTTGAGGAGGGAATTTGCTGTTGTGGACACAATTGGTTCCACAAGCCATTCTTCAAGGGCCAAGGTAAAAGTTCGTGACCCAAAACATTTTGATGGTGCAAGGAGTGCCAAGGAGTTGGAAAACTTCATCTGGGACATGAAACAATACTTCAAGGTAGCAGGTGTCTGAGCTTGACAAGAAAAAAGTATCCATCACAAGCATGTACCTTCCTGGTGATGCGAAACTTTGGTGGAGGACACAGGCTGGTGGCAAAATCGTTCCATAGATTTCAACATGGGAGGTGTTGAAAACATAACTAAAGAGGCAATTCCTTCCTACTAACACTTCGTGGCTTGCAATAGAGGCACTACGAAGGCTGAAACACACAGGTAGTGTTCGTGACTATGTAAAGGAGTTTAGTTCCTTGATGCTAGACGTTTATGGGATGTCCGAGGATGATAAGCTGTTCAATTTCATGGCTGGCTTGCAGAAGTGGGCTCAAGCAGAGTTGCAAAGACAAGGTGTCCAGAACTTGCAGCAAGCTATCATTTTGGCTAATAGGTTGGTTGATTTTCAGGGAGTCACCAACGAGGCTGGCAGAGGTGGGAACAAGTTCCACAAAGAAAATGACCCTAAGCATGGCAATGGCAAGTACAAGTAAAAAAGAAAGCTTTAGTGACTGAGACCGCGGCCGGTAAGGTTCGCACTTTCGTTAAAGATAAAACTAACAAGTTCAGTGGTTGTTTTATTTGCAAAGGACCACACATGGAAAGAGAATGTCCCAAGAGAGAGTGGCTTAGTACCGTTGTAGCCGACGATAACGGTCCGTCTTGTGCTAGGATGGGTTCCTTGCAGTTGGTGTGTGACACCAACAAAAACCAACTCTCTTAGGTGCTGGTAAGCACAGGGGTCCTTCTGGTGCAAGGGCATGGCAGTGGGTAGGCAGCCGAGTACTAAGTAGAGACGAGTTGTTTAGCTAAGAGAGTGCTGACAGTGGGTGGCTGTTAGGCAAAACGGGCATGAGGATGCTTGTTGGCACAGTTGGAAACGTAGCAAACAAGTACTACAAAACTTGGGCAAAATCAGTCGGACATGGGGTCTTGTTGATTGTGGGAGCCAAAACACAAGTGGGAGAGTGTGCTATGTGGCTGTGTTGGTCTTGGTTTTGGGAGAAACCAAGGCAAGTCTTTTGTTCGGACAAAGGGCGGGCATTGTGACACATGGTGCCTTGGCTGTGTGTTGGCCAAAACAAGGTTGGAAAAACGGAGCCAGATCGTGTTGGTTTCTTACCAAAGCCCGGAAACTAACCCATGGGGTCTAAAAAACGTGCAACGGCCAGTTCATATGGTGGAACGTAAGTGGTAAAATACTTCTGTCCTTGTTTAAATTATTCAAGTTTTCATTTTACTTATTTAATTTTATGACACGGGGGTGCCAAGTGACTGATGTTGTTGCTAAGTGGTTAGCTGAGTATGTTTTGTATTTCATTTTGTTGCCCATGTACATTGTCTAAACTAAGGCAAGTTGGCTGGACAATGCGACAAACTTGATGTTGGATTCAAAGTCGTGACAACAAATGCAACTTAAATGAAGGCTGAGTCAAAAAAAGAGGCTTGCAGTCACAAACTTAGCCAAATGAACGGGAAAAATATTGAAGATGTGTGGAATAACGGGCAATGGGGCTGCATAGTGGCGAGATTAGTGCAAACTTCAGCAAACATGGGAGTTCTGATGCTCCGGGTTGGCAAACGCCAATGCTTGGGGGCTGGCAGCTTGGCATCGGTGAGAGCATCAATCTCTTCAAGTGGGGGATGTTTGTTATCACCCTTGGCCTGATTTCACCCATCGACAAGACTGCGTGCATGCCTGGCCCAAACGGCCTGCACGTCGGCAAGGCAGCGTGCAAGTTTGGCAAACGAACGTGGGACGACTTGAGCTGTTTGCGTGCTAAGTGTTCCTAAACTATGCCTTGGTGTTTTGGAAGTCTTTAGGGAAGGTTTGGCATCATTTGGATCAGTTTTGATGGGGTCTTGAGTGACCCGAATGGCTCTACTGATTTTCAATAAATTAGTGTCAACTGCTGTCACTTAGGATTTTTTTTCAAACCTTATATAAGGGGGGGTATGGTAGTCTCACATGGCTAGCTAGGGGCCGGGTGGGGCTAAGCTTGGGCACTCTTGGGCATGCCTTGGGCATTGTCTAGAACCCTCATTCATGCCTTGATGGGGACAAGGCATGGGCCGTTGGTTCGAGCCAAGAACGATCGTATCGGCTATCAGGTGGACATTGGCAAATAGGCAGTGGCACGAACGAACCCGTGCACACATACACACGAGTTGGCATTGCATGTGGTATTCTTGGGCATTGTTGGGAGCTCAATTAAAGCCTTGTGGGTGGCGAGGCTTGTTGGCAAATGAGTTGGAAGAGGAATGTAGGTAACGAGTTGCCTACGTGCTGGACAGTGCGGGAAACGGCTAGACAGTATGCACGTCGGGCAAGTGCACACGCACGGGAGCTGGCAATAAGTGGAAGTTGGCTTCATGGGGCTGAGTAGGACTACTTAGCAGAGCTGATTGGCTGTATGTGCGAGAAATTGGCAAGGAATGCTGGCAGCACATGAAAAAATGCTTAGTGGGCGGTTACGGGAGGTTACCTCATTCTGAGGCATGGGCATGTCAGATGTGCTGCTAGTTGGCCAGGCAGCCTAGTTGTAGGCATTTTACTTGTCCAGAAAAGCTAGACGGTTGGACTTGTCAACCGCATTTCCTCTATAAAAACGTGGTAGCCAGAGACTTGGCAAGCCATTCATTCATGGTGAGATTTAGGCCAAGAGTGTTCTACACGCCAAGAATGTTACAAAGGTTGGCCTTGGGCTGTAAATTGTTTGTGTGCTGTTTACTTTCGTTTGGTTGTCTTTTGCTCTTATGTGCTGCCTAAATTTCGTGCTTGTGTGTTAGTGAGTGCTTGTGTGTGCAACGGTTGCCATAAACGAGTGAAAACGAAACACGAGCGTTGGACGGATAGGCTGACCAAAGTTTGTGTGTGAATTTTGGTGCCATCACAGGCTTCTTCTTCCCCCTTGGCACATTGGTGTTGTGTCAAGTAGAAGTTTTGTGACATCTAGTCTAGTAGTACATAACAACATTCAACATTTTCAATAATCCAAATCACATTTATTCATTCATACTCAATTAAGGCAACGATCTTATATGATTTTTTCCCTTCTTTTTCAGGGAAAGAAATTTTTTTACATAATGTCAAATGAAGGAAATACTTAGGTAGACCTGATTTTTTACCCCACTTGTAGACCCTGTGGTGTAGATTAAATGTTATGGATCTATGACATCAGCTGATGTAAGTAAGATTCTATAAGATTCAATCTTGACCGCAAGGTCTATAGGTGGGGCAAAAAACCAGGACTATGTAAGTATTTTCCATGTCAAATTAGTACTTTATCTGGGTTCGAAAATCCTTGTCTAGTTGAGCCTTTCAAGCAAAAGCACCAAAAAAAAGAAGAAGCAAAGTATCAATTTAATCACTAAATTATGTTTCGATTGTTATTTTAGTCACTAAACTTATTGGGTGGTTGAAAAATTCACTAAACTTATAAAACTGTGTTTAAGAGATCACTCCATTTATTTTAAGCATTAAGCACTCTGTTAATCCATTTTTGTGCATGTCACTTACTTTTAGTGGGGTAAAATTATCCAATCACTTTTTGTCACACTTTACTTTCAACAATTGTTAAAATGACATAATTTGAGTTTAAAATAAGTTCTGTCAAAATGACATAATTTTGAAGAACTCTCATAAAAAAAAAAAAAAGTGATCAGATTAGTGGAGGGCAAGAGAGGAATGGCGGGGGCAAGGTAGGGAGAAAGGGGTTTGGTGATGCTGGGGAATAATGGAAGAAGGAGGGGCAGGCGGGGAGAGGAGGATGTAGTTCAGATTGGGGTAGGAGGGGAAAGGGAGTTCAGATCTGGGGAGTTCCAATCAGGGAAGGGGTGGTAGGGGCAGAGTAGGAGAGATGTGTTGGTGAAAGAGGGAAAGAAATGATGGTGTTGGTTGGCTGTAGGAAGGGGGAAGAAGGTGGTGTTTAGTTGGGGGAGAAGGGTAAAAAAATGAGGAAGGAGGCGATGGTTGGTTGGGGGCGAAATGTGGCAGAAGGGGATGAATGAGGGGTGGTAGGTTGGCTGGGAAAGGAGATAGTGAGTGTTTCAAATTTAATTTTGATCACCTCTCTTATAATTTAATTAATTTTTAATTATCTAATTTTGACCCTAAATTTTTTAGTAATGTTACCATCCATTCAATACAGTTAGACGATTTTAAACCTAAAAAATTAATTTTCGTTAATTCTAACGGATAAAATAAACAGAATGACTATTTAGACGTAATTTTAGAATTTTAATGACCTTTTCGGTTACCCAACAAGTTTAGTGACGGAAATAACAACGGAAGCATAGTTTAATGACCAATTTGACACTTCGCTAAAAAAAGAATACTAAAATACCCTTTTTTCCTTTCTCCAGTCTCAGTTAAATTGCTTAGGCAAATATTTAGGTAAATCCGATCTTTGATTCCACCTGTAGACCCTATGATGTAGATTAAACCTTATAAAATCTATGACATCAGCTGATGTAAGCAAGATTCTTTAAGGTTTAATTCTGACCACAGGGTCTACAGGTGGGGTCAAAGATCGGGTCTACCTAAGTATTTTCCAGTTGCTTAGCCTCTGAAAATTTTATAAAGCAAGATGAATTGAACTCCAAAATCCCATTTAGGCTAATGCAAGTCACATTCTTCAAATGAAAATGGTAACAAGTCAAATCCACCAAAAAGAACTACAAAAAAAAAGAGGTGGGTTCCTATGGTTTACCAGATTGCCGGTGCGCTTACCTTGTGAAAAACTGAACTTTGATGAGCTGTATACACAGTAAACCAATGTTTTGAAAATCAGACTGGATCAGCCGGTTTGATCGGTCGGATCGCGAACCTGAAGAACACCGGTCCGTCTAAAAAATCGGACAGAACCGGTAAAAAATCGGTTTTTGAATTTCAGAATAAAAAATGATTTAAATAAAGAGAAAAATTAAAAAATTGTGAAATAAACTCTACAATGGTAAAACATTGAACACACCAAAGCCTAAACTATTAAGTTATTATTTATTTGATTTTTTTTATACTTATTTTTGTACAAATTTCACATTTTTTTTTAGAAATTTGATTAGTATTTTTGGGTATTAGGATTATAATTCTCCAAAAATAATATTTTACTTCTATTTTAAATTTTATATAAATATATTTTAGGTCATTTTAAATTATATCACACTTTGATAAAAATAAAAACTAAATTAGTAAATCGGTCGGTTCAATCGATCGAACCGATTAAACTGCGAACCGAATAGACCACCGATTCAATGCCAGTCCGATCCTCAAAACATTGCAATAAACAAAGCCTTCAATAGGTGTTGTTTGGTTTTAATAACCAGACACAAGAAACACATTGAAAGCCAGATTTCACCTTACTTATGACTTTTTAAGACTGCAATCTGACGTGTAATCAAAGACCTGGAAACCAAATCACCAAGAAAGGTACAAACATGTTAATGACTTATTGAACAAAGCATCATAATCTTCTATTTCAATTCAAGCATACAAAGCTGCAAATTGGCCTAGCCTACCCAATCTGCAAGACAAAGAAATACCCCCACCCACCCAGTACTGTCTCCAAAACAAATCTAGATCTGCAATTTAAGATAAATAAGAGAAACCCATATTTAAAATGCAGATCTAAATATCAAAGTACAGCAATTTAGGTTGTCTGCAGTATCGGAGACAAAAGATGGCTTCAAACAGTTAGAAGGCAAACCATTTTTGATTGGTTGGTGGCTTTAGTTGGCCCCACTTTTTTCCGTAGACTTGACTATAAAACTTCCGAAGTTACAGCAATCTGATTCTATAAATAATGAAGCGGCTGTCTTGCTGCTTCACACGTCGAATTCTGAAGCACATTTCTGGGCGAAGTCCTTTGCAGGTACCGGGATTTTGCTCGAAGTTTTTATCTTTTTCTGATATTTTTGTGTTGCATATTGATCTTTCTTGATGGGTTTTAGAGTTCAGGAGGGAATATGGAGAATCCACCGAAGGCCAATGCCGATAATAATGTGTTTCAATCTGAGGTATGCTTTTTTCTTTTTCAAGTTTTTCTGTTGGATTTTTTTCTGGTAACCTGTTTTACATCTTGATCGGTTGTTCTAGGCTGATGGGCATTATTTTTTCTCATGATGATTTGTTGTGTGTTAGTAACTCTTTATTTACAGATTTTGCTCATTTGATGATCCTCTTTTTGTCACCCATAGGTCACAATTTTTATGCTAAAACATGGGTAAAAAGACAAACTTTTTGCAATTTTACTATCTTATTTCCCCTTTCTCACTTACTGTTGTTTCTTGGAAGGGCCGGTTTTGGAGAGTTTGTTGGCAAGAAAAAAGTTGTTGCATTGTATTATTAAGCTGATTAATGGTTAATTTGTCATCAGAATGTCAGCTGCTATTTTTTTTTTTTAAAAATATTCTAGACTGAAAATCAAATTTGTTGCCATAAATAGTGCAAGAACTGAATGGATGGTTGCAGAGTGCTAGTTTTAAGCTATTGTTAATGATTCCAAATATAATCAGGAGTACGAGGTAGGTTGAAAAAAAATCCTGGGCGTTTATTCAAAACTGTTTAGTGCTATACACAGCCACATTGCTTCAAGAGGCTAAAGTTATCAACTTGGGATGCAGTCATGTAAAAGTGCTCCTGCCATAGCGGTTAATGATTGATACAGTGAAACACCCTATAGTTGCTTAGTCAAACAATACCAGGCATATGATTAAAAGTTTCCCTTTCATTTTCCTCCTTTTTTGAGATCATTTGACTGTGAATTGTTCTGGAATAGATTCAGCAGATCAGTTCTATCTATGAGCTTGCTCAAATATGTCTTAATGGTTATGTTATCGGTTTCTGATTCCAGAACTTAGAGGAGAATGTAAGGACTACAAGGAGCAATTCTGCTGTTAATATCATCCATAACTCTGACTTCTCTGAAGGGATTCATTCATGGCATCCTAATTGTTGTGAGGCCTTTGTGGTCTCATCTGACTCTAGTTGCATTGAAACAAAATCACCCAAACTTGGTAGTCGTTATGCTGTCATTACAAACCGCAAGGAATCTTGGCAAGGCTTGGAGCAAGATATCACAAGCCGAGTTTCTACTGGTTCCACTTTTATGGTGTCTGCACGTGTTGGTGTATCCGGTGCCGTTCAGGGATATGCTGATGTCCTAGCAACACTGAAACTGGAATATAGGAACAAGGATACTAGCTATTTGTTTATTGGGAGGCAATACATCTCTCTTTCTCATAAATTAGTTTCCCTGTGTTACTTTTAAAGCCGTTCTTCTGATAGCTCTGTCCTTGTGCAGAAGGTCTGTTTCAAAAGAATGCTGGGAGAATTTGGAAGGCACATTCTCATTATCAAATATGCCTGATAGGGTGATATTTTATCTGGAAGGGCCTTCACCTGGTGTGGACCTACTTATAGAATCAGTAATGGTCTCTTGTTCTAGCTCCAGCTTGTGCGATGTAAGTTTATCTTGTTCTCCCATGACATCACTTCTAGGATTCAGCATTTCATTTGGAACTTGTCAAGATTAGGATAACTGATTAGTAAAATGGGATGAAGCAAAGCTGTATTTGTGCATTAGTGGGAGTAAATGTGTCCACTGCTTCTGCAATCTGCTCCAGTTATTGACAAAGACTTATTACTTGACAGAGTCAGAGCAAAGGGTCTCCGTTCTTTGAAGAAGATAACATCATATCAAATAAATTAAGTCCAATTTTGACGATGGTCTTAATGGTTGGTCTGGAAGAGGCTGCAAGGCTGTTTTGCATGATTCCATGGCAGATGGGAAAATTGTTCCACAGTCTGGAAAGTTCTTTGCATCTGCTACAGAACGCACTCAAAGCTGGAACGGCATTCAGCAGGAGATAACAGGGAAAGTAAACCGGAAGCTTGCTTATGAGGTTGATGCTGTGGTTCGCATATATGGTAACAATGTTACCAGTGCAGATGTCCAGGCCACATTGTGGGTTCAGGCTGCAGATATGCGTGAGCAGTACATAGGGATTGCAAAGTAAGTTTATGCTTGATACATCTGATTTCTTTTGTTGTACAACAAAATAGGGCAGAGCAGGGGCGGATGCGGGCAGGAGCAGCTGCCCCCCAAGATTTTAGAATTTTCAGTTTTTACCCATAGAATTTTAAAATTTTTATTTATACCCTTATAATTTTACTTTTTGCCCCGTAAATTTTTTAAAGAAATATAAGTTAACCTCAAGTATAAAAAAGGACGAACTAAATCTCGCCTCCTCAAGTCGCAAGTCCTGCATCTGCCCCTGGGGCAGAGAATGTCTATATCCATGGTTCATGATCAGTAGAAGTTTATGTTTGAAGCTAGTGATCTTCATTGAAGATGTGCTTGGCTGGGAGAATTTCTTCAACCTTTTTTTTATTTTTTCCCCGGGCTCAATCCTTGAAGTTCTTGCTTCATAATGTTATTCAGTACTATATGTGTTATACACCCTATCATGGTAATACATACGAGACTGACTATCTTGTGTAATTGAAACCTACAATGCATGTATGGACGTATTCCTTAAATTAAAAAAAAAAAAAAAAAAAAGAAGAAGTTAATTCAGAGTGATGAGTGGTTATATATTTAAGAGTGTGCTGGCAAGTGTTTGACATACACATACACTACAGAAATAAAAGTTACTTGTTTGCAAGAAAAAGCTGTGGCCTGGTCATCTATTTTTCAGTTAAGTGTTACAGAATGGAACTTTCCTGCATTTTTCTTTTTTGGGTTTCATTCAATGTCTTATCATATAGATACAACTACCGACATTATCTTTCATCAGTCTTATTCCTTTTGGTTTGTTCATTAATTGGCGCTCTGGTCGAAACAATGAATTCTTGAATATTTTTAGTAGACTTGTAGTATTCATCAGAAAATATTTCATATATGTCATATTATCTGAAAGATCTACTAAATAAAATTTTTGCAGAGTGAAGGCGACAGACAAGGATTGGGCGCAGATGCAAGGGAAATTTCTTCTAAATGGTTCCCCCTCGAAAGTAGTAATTTACTTAGAAGGTCCGCCTCCGGGCACTGATATCCTTCTTAATGGCTTGGTGGTAAAACATGCAGCTAAATTACCTCCTTCACCTCCTCCAGTAATCGAGGTTGGTATAATGTTCTGTAATATGGTGGTTTTAAATGTTATCCATTATGTGGAAGTGTTTCATATTTTACATTCTCTTTGTTCTATTCTGTTTGTCAAAGGACATATAATTTCCTGCACTCATTATTAAATATTTCTGTTTTCCATGATAATATTGTTAATGTTCTCAGGGTGTAGATTTCGGTGTTAATATAATTTCTAACAGCAACCTTAATGATGGCACAAATGGGTGGTTTCCACTTGGCAATTGCACCCTTAGCATTGGAACTGGCTCACCACATATAATTCCTCCCATGGCTAGAGATTCTCTTGGAGCACAACAGCCTTTAAGTGGTCGCTACATTCTTGTGACAAAACGCACCCAAACATGGATGGGTCCTGCTCAGATGATTACAGACAAAGTAAAACTCTATGTGGCATATCAAGTATCCGGGTGGATTCGAATTGCTCCTGGCCCTACAACCCCTCAGAGTGTGAATGTTGCTCTTGGTGTGGATGACCAATGGGTTAATGGGGGAAAAGTTGAGATTGGCGATGATAGATGGCATGAGATTGGTGGGTCGTTTAGAATTGAAAAACAACCTGCTAAGGTGATGGTTTATGTGTTGTTCAGGGTCCTGCTTCAGGAATTGACTTCATGGTTGGTGGACTGCAAATCTTTCCAGTTGACAGGCAAGCCAGGTTTAGGTCCCTACGGAGACAAACAGATAAGGTTTTTTTCTTCACTTTTGTTGCTTTGGTTCATATGATTCACAGGGCAAACCTTCAATTCACTACTCATCTAATAAGCTGAGTCTCAATATATTCTTCTGTAGAAATGCATTTTACAAGATTCCTGAGATGCAGCTCTCTTGTTATGAGAAATGCTTTTGGAAGTGATTTTAGTGAATTATCTGTTATATATTCAATGCAGCATGCTTTGCTTTCCTAAAATTATTGTTGCTCACCCAAGCAAAAGGCACTTGGTTCTTTTTCTGACACCATTTGTCTTACATCTTATTTGCTTTATGCTTTTCGTTCCTTGCATTAAAGACCCAAATTTTTTAACTGTGTAGTCAGTAGTGTTTCTTTGTAGTTTTTGGCCAGACCGCGTTCCCTTTGGGTCTTTGGAGAATGTGATATTCATCAGATCCCTTTAAGCTTACAAACTAAACATTTTTCTTCCATGCAGATCCGAAAGCGTGACGTCATCTTGAAATTATCAGGTTCAGATTCTGGCAGTTTGCTTGGCACCTTAATCAGAGTAAAACAAACTCAAAACAGCTTTCCCTTCGGATCGTGTTTGATGAGAACAAACATGGACAATGAAGACTTTGTTGATTTCTTTGTCAAAAATTTTAATTGGGCAGTCTTTGGAAATGAACTGAAATGGTATTGGACGGAATCACAGCAAGGAAATTTCAACTATAAGGATGCTGATGAACTCTTGAACCTTTGTACGAGCCACAATATTCTAGTCCGTGGGCATTGCATCTTCTGGGAGGTTGAGAGTGCAGTTCAGCAATGGATACGCAATTTGAACAAAAGTGACTTGATGACAGCTGTTCAAAACCGTCTGACAGGGCTCCTCACACGCTATAAGGGGAAATTCCAGCACTATGATGTGAAGCTTGCAATGAGATGATGCACGGCTCATTCTATCAAGATCGGTTAGGCAAAGACATCCGGCCAAACATGTTCAAGACTGCAAACCAACTAGACCCATCTGCTCTGCTATTTGTGAATGATTACCATGTTGAGGATGGTTGTGACACCCGGTCATACCCAGAAAAGTACATCGAGCACATACTTGATCTCCAGGAACATGCTGCACCTGTTGGAGGCATAGGTATTCAGGGACATATAGATAGTCCAGTGGGGCCTATTGTGTGCTCTGCCCTTAATAAACTAGGTGTACTTGGGCTTCCTATCTGGTTCACAGAACTTGATGTGTCTTCCAACAACGAGCACATTAGGGCCGATGATTTGGAAGTAATGCTTCGGGAAGCTTTTGCTCATCCATCAGTAGATGGTGTTATGTTATGGGGATTCTGGGAACTGTTCATGAGCAGAGAAAACTCTCATTTAGTGAATGCAGAAGGTGATCTGAATGAAGCTGGTCGAAGATACCTGGAGGGCCCTTAAGGAGGAGTGGATGTCCCATGCTCACGGGCATATTGATGGACAGGGACAATTCTCCTTCAGAGGATTTCAGGGATCATATCAGTTGGAAATTGTCAGCACTAAAGGAAAAATCACGAAGACTTTTGTCGTTGACAAGGGGGAGGAACCGCTGGTGATATCCATAAACCTATAGTTTTACTGATTCATTCAATTTGGAGAATAACTATACATGTTTATAATACAATGGTGTGAAAGATTACTGAAAAAATGTGATGGTTTTGCTTGCATTGTAAATGGTTGTACATGTTCCTCTTGCACGAGGTTTGGCATGTTGCTTCTGTTTCTACATTTTACAGTCAAGTAAATAAATAAAGATTGCACATATCAAACTGTTCTTCTGCTCTTTCTTTCTTATTAGCACGAATACAGTTTCCTTTCCATCAAAGGTGCTGCATTGGTTCTTGACAAGGAGAAACTAAAATTAGACAAGGCATGGAACTTAGAGGTATATTTTGCGCAATTTCCTTCATGTTTCAAGAACATCTATTGCAGTCTCACATCCGTTGAGATGAATTGAAAAGTAAGAGATTTCATTATCTTTCAATCATCTAATGATTTAGAATACACGTTCTATATTGCAGAGTGAATAGCAAAGACTTTCCACTTGTATAATCAAAGCATTATGGGACTAAATCTTAACTAAATCATCTTTGTTAGTTTTATGTCAAGGAGGTATTATACTTGCTCAATAAATTTTGTATAAAAAAAAAAAAAAAAAAACACTTTATAAACGGATTTTGCAGGTGTCCTTCGCTGTGAAATCCAACTTGTCCTTAATCCTTATGGGCTATGTTTGGGCCGGAACTATGATCCAACCAAGATAATGAGGCCCAAGATTGAAGCTAAAAGTAGCATATCTATTGGACGTAGAGAGAAGTACTCTATTCTGAATTTCTCTTGAAAGATGAACCAACTACCCATCTCAAACATGGTACTAGGCCCACAAGAATTAGGCCCAAAAAAGTATATTCAACTGCTTCGTTCTTAAACTTCTCATCAATCATCTAATTGTGATTAATAAAATCTGATAATTGTGATAATCCGCTAAAAACTTAAGATTATTAAAATACTACCTAGGAAGACCTTAAGATCATACATAGTCAAAATTAAGATTAAAGTTTATTAGAGTACTATTTTATATTTTTCTTTGTCTAGTAGTTGATAGAAATACGTGGACATTAACTTAAACTGTGACTATATAAATATGAACAAGATTAGACAGTTTTACAGTTGATTATGTGAAGATTCTGCTTGGATTTAAATGGTCCAAAGAAGTGATTTAAATAAATGCATCAACTATACTATCAATCTAATCAAGCCCCTTAATGGCAAAAGTTTACTGTGATTACGTAATACAACTTTAAAACGAATCAATTAACCTTCCTAATTGCTAACAGCTAGTGTTACAATCATAATCATAGCGTAAAAAGACTGCAAAATATAGTATTATGACATATGTGATGACTTGATTAGCAAAGATTAACATTAGCATTACCACAAACAGTATGTGAAATGTGAGGATTGACAAGTTCTAGCTAGTTGATTAGCTCCCCACAAGGAGCATATAATGTTATGGAAAGAATTAAAAAAAAAATTTATTTTGTTATAGTTTAAAATTTTATATAATATAATATTATATATTTTAAAAATTTATGTTGAATAAATATTTAAAATTAACGAAATATTTCTTGTTGCCGTAGAACTTTTCTTGCGTTAAATTGTTATCAACAATCATTTGATACTAAGCAATTGGTACCATTTTAGGGTCCCACTGACTCCTTACACAGACATGAACTGGGCCTACAAATCACATCCATTGATAGACTCCCACCATCTACCATGATTGGACCCCCAAACTTGGCCCAATTTTACCTTGCCCAGACACAGTCGCATCTCTGTCTCATCTAACCAGGTTCTTATGGCCCCACTCTCACATGGCTACATGGTAACATTGCCGGTCGGACCTCTAGACAGGAATTCCGCACTAGCACCAACTACCTTAATTGGATCAATAGTTTTTAGTTTTCATGTCTTTACTAATTTTTTCAAAAAACTTTTTCGTTTTATTTATTTATTTATTTATTTCGCCAATAGAATAATAAAAAGTTTTAGATAGATCAAATTCATAGAAGATGTCATGAATTTCTTAATTCATATTCACTCACATCATTATGAATAAACTTATTTTATTCATTAACATAATTTTAACTCAATAAAATAAATTTTTTCAGAATAATATGAGTGAATGTGAATCAAGAAATCTATAACACTTATCATGAATTCGATCTATCTAAAAATTTACCTAAAATGACAAAGCATTTGTAGATTTGTATTTTTCAATTGAGGCCGTAACCATTTTAGTTTTATTTTTTCACGTGTCAAGTAAGAGATTGAATAATTCAGTACAATAACACTTTAAGCGACTCGTAAACACTTTAGTTTACTTTTTCAATGGTAAACACTTCAGTTTAATTTCTGACACATTTGTGAACACTTTAGTTTCCTAATGACGATTTCTTCCATGATAGTCATTAATAACATATATAAGTAAATTTTGATACTCATTCCTAATCTTGTGTACCCTCCTAATCCACATTATTATATTGTAAATCTTTTATTTTTTGTTCAAAATAAGATGATTCATAAGTGATTCGATTTATTTTAAATCAAAATATTTATAATATAATACTATATATAAAATAATGCAGCTCATTTTGAATTAAAAAATTTACGACACTATGAGGACTATTTAAAATTTTTCCTAACAAAGGATTAGTGGTGGGGATTACCAAACGAACAGTGTGTGTGTGAGGAAGTAAGTGAACGGTGAGTAGTGGGGACTGACAAAGTTAAGAGTTGATGAGGATGATGTCGATGGAATTGCCTCTGTTCTGGGCATCGGGAAACAGCTCCCGCGCTGTTTTCGCGCGCCCTGAGCCATACGACACCATATTCACTGGGGTCCCTCACCCCCTTAATGTAAACTGTTGTCCAGATTTCTCTGACCCGAGAGTCCAAGACCCATCATGCATGTCTCTCTCTCTAACATGCATTAAACCTTTTGTCTTGGATATGTAGAATTTTTGGGGAGGGACTCTCTGCGATCTGCGTTTGCACCTGCAATTGCAGAGAGCGATCCGCAACTTAAATCGAGTCACGACTAGAATGGTTCGACCTTAATACTACTAATACGCATTGGAGCATTCATATACGTAAATTATTGGGTGAACTAAATTCATGATACAATAATATATTATAAAAGTTTTTGATCACTAATTATTTACATTAATTTTGAATCAGTGTATTAATTAAGTGATGTGTTGATTAACAACGAATAGAACAACGGGTAGATTTAGAATTTTCAATTCATTAACACCTAGTAGTCTATATTACTTTTTGAATGTCACAAGAAAAAAAAAATTCTTTTTTTAGGCAAATCAAATTTTATTCTTAGTTATAAATATTTAATTTCAGGACTACTAATGTACAACGACGAAAGATAGTATTGAACTACTTCATATAAACAATAAATTTAGTTGATAAGAATATTTTTTATGACCTACTAATTATGTATTTGAGTCATCAAAAAATAAGTAAAAAATTATTGAACAAATTTTTTTTTTTTTTTAAAGAAAAAGCTATTTTAGCATAAAAGAACAATAATAAGAATAAGCGAAATTGATACTCTTATAGTCATATTTTACTCCTCAATATATTATAGCACGACCACATAGATTTTTTTCCCCTCAAATTGTAGTTGAAGTAAGCAAGTTTCTAAAAATGATTTCTATTGAATATCAAATTCATAGAGATGATAAATATCTTCATTTACATCTAGAGTCTTTTAATTAAAAAAAAAAAACGTCTTGTATTTAGAGATAAAATATTAGAGTGATGAAATTAAGAAAAATAACTAAAGATAGACGCTTTGAATTTGAAATTGGGAAAAAGTACTTAGAGTAATAGAGAAAAAAAGGTTAAAATATATATATATGAACATGTCAGTGATTCTTGTAAATTTGTAATGACTTCTTTTGCTGTACTATACAGTAGTATATAAATATTATTTGCAGATGCCATGTTAAATATTTGTTACTCCTACTTAATTCTACGTCAATTAATTATAATGACAAGAAGTTAATTAGAGGAATAGTTCCTAAAGATTTTGGGAAAATTTGTCCTCATCATTGTTATCTTTAAATTTGTGCATTTAGCTCTTAATCATTACCTTAGTAATAGAAGTTTAAGAAAAAAGACAAACACTGTCATAATATTCAGGAACTTTTGACATAATAAACTTTTTTTTTTTTCTACGGTGCATAACGGAAGTTCAACGGCATTCGGATGTCAACACCAATTCCGTAAAGCCTCCACTACATTAAGTTGAAAAAAGAAAAGGCACACTGTACTATATTACTATATAGTATCTAATAGACTAATCTAATCAGACTAATCTAATCAAGGGCTAGTCACCAAGATTACTACTCTGGACATCCCAATCAGGTGGGAACACCTTTAAAATAATCTTTGAACATTAATTAATTCACTAATTCACGAGTAAGCATTTGATTTGAGGTATCATCTCATGATAATTGACATTAATTAATTGTTAGCCGAAAATATAAATAAAAGCTAAGAAGGACAAAATAAGATTACAATCCCCTAATTGTTAATTAGGATAAACAACAACTAGAAAATCATACTAAAAGTTAGGCAGCAAATTTAGTACAAGAATTGACATCTAAAAGTCCTTGGTCGAAAATAAAATAAGAAAAAATTCTTCTGAATATGGAATTAGGAAAAATCCAGACCAATTGTTCAACTGTCGGACCAAATTTGTATGGTTTTTCAAACTAAGAATCAATTATCTACGCAGGGATTTGTTAACTACTTATTCAGATTCTCATGGTTGTGAAGTGTAAGATGGCACACAGATCATAAAAAGTGGAGCAAGCATTGTGTATCAAAAGTATTAAATTCCTTTCAATCTTTTCAGCCATGCTGCATGGGCGTGGCTGCCTAAGTCTGGGTTTGGATATGATTTAGATTTGATATCTAACTTCATTTTAATATTATTTAAATAAATTAAGTACTTTAATTAAAAATTTAAAATTTAATAGTTAAAATGAATAGATTTAAATTTACTTAAAATTTTATTTTATTTTAAATTTATTATTCATTTTAAATTCTTTCTATAATTCATATCTATCATTCAAATGTAACCCAAAGGTTTTCATGCAATTCCAAATTGAAAAAACGTGGCGATCATTGCTTAAGTTTTATTAATTCCACTTCATGAAGATTCATAATTTTCTAGAAATAATATACTTTTCAAGACTAGATGTGATTAACAATGATAATTTTTTTCCCCTTAAGTAATCAAGGGCTACTTTTTGACTGACTTATGAGTATGATTCTGTAACTTTTTAATTACTGTGTCACCAAATTAAAGGGGAATTTGATTACATGTTAAAGCAAATGACAGTTGTATTAGCTTTATCTTTGATACGTGGTACACATAATGCTAGGCAGCTGGAAGGAGGTTTATAGGTTAATTATAAAATTAGCAGAAAAAGATAATTATATGAACGATGCCAATCCACGTAGCTCGTCTTAACTGTGTGGATTATGAAAAGATCATCGTAGATTTCATTGGATTCTTCGTCTTATGACTAGTTGCACGTTGCTTAAACAAATCATTACGGTGCAATAAATATGCATTCGAAATAGCTAGGTTACTTAGGTTCAACATTTAACCAAATCAGAATTGACCAAAATTACAATGGATAAAAAAGTTTCCAATTTTTTCTAATGTGACGTTTGAATATGCATGGCTGTTACAAAAGACTCCTCAATATTATTAGCACTATTTTTATATAAAGTGACAAAATCACTAATACGTCACTAAATGCGAAAAAAAAGAAATGAAATATAGCCGGGTGTTTAAAATCAAAGGATTAGTGATTTATTGTAATATTATCACGTGAATTACTTTGACAAGTGATTTTAAATTTATAATTTTTTATAAATTATTTTTATTACTAAATAGTTTTCCAAGATGGTTTTGTTTGCATTCTCTAGAATTCAACGCTCTAATTTTATTGTTACCGTAGAGTGGATACAATTTTTGTGAAATACAATTTTATAACTTGTATACTTATATTATCCCTCATTATCGAGATAAAATAAATAGAAAAACTATAATTGTTTAGTAAAAGAAGAATGTATGAATATGATAAGATAAAATAATAATTTTTTCTGAAAAAATTGACGTTAATTATTGACAGTATTTCAAAATAAATAGCAAGTGTGACATAATAAATAAGATAGGAATGTAATAAACAACAAATTCTCTCAATCTTGACTAACAAAAGGTGATAATGATTACAATAGTGGTTATTAGTATAGTATTAAATTATTAATTAAGTAGCATTTACGGAAGCAAGTTAGGTCTGTAAATTTGTTCGTTTGTGCATTTCTGTCTCGATATGAATTGTTGCTGTTTGACTACTTCCGCTGCCGCTTCTGCTGCATGCACATGCATGTTACAAACTACAACACCATACTCTCCTTTTTGGGTGTGTTACATTTTTTTTTTCTCAAATTCTTTTGTAGTTAATTAGATGAATTTAGAAAGAATTTAAAATTTATTTATTTGTTAGAAAGATTTGTAAAGTTAAAATAAATTATTTTAAATTTATTTAAATTAAAATATTTTAAATAAATAATTTTAAATAATTTTTTTATTTGAAATAATTTAAAATTTCATTGATTTTGATTTTTCAATTATTTTAATAAATAAATAAATTTTAAAATTTTTTTTAAATTTATCGATCTAAACAATGATTTATTTTTGCTTGAACAGGTTAAGAGGTGTTCTTTCTAATTCGTTAACTTTTTTATTCAACGGTGAATTACGTAGTTGATAATGCCACAAATATTTACCAAGTTTCCATGTACTGGCGAGGTAGCAAATAGTCAACATGGTTAGTTTGACCAAAACTTTTAGGGACTTTCTAATAAGTCAGTTAGTGGCCTTAACATGCTTTATAAAGCCGTATACAAATAATATAAATGGTTCATTTTTTAGATTAGTCATTTAATAAGTTGTTTATTTCATTTACTTTTGCAAAGCTCATTTTTTTTTAACGAACATGATTTGAGTGTCAGAAATTTTTTGAGATACAAACCCTGGTCAATTTTTTTTATTTTTGGAACACAAATTGCTGCCCTCTTTTTATGTTTGACTACGTGAGTACGATACAACCTAAGTATTTTGCTATGCTGGATCATCAATTGAACGTTTATAATATCCTAACAAAAAAAGAAAAAACTTGAACATTTTTTGTATCAAGAGTGCTATTAATTAAATCTCATCAAATATGTAATTTTTATGCGAAACATTTTAAGATTAATAATATTTTGTTCCCCAATTAAATAAGTAACTATACTTTACTCAATAAATTAAAAGAATATATACACTTTACCTTATTGGCATTACTCAACAAAATACCTATGCTGGAAGATTTAATCTGATGCTAAGATTTAAAAACAAACTTGGAGAAAAGAGGAAGAGGGAACTACTGTTTGGTACAGACAGCTGAATGACAATTGAATCTGAAGCTTTAAAGTAGTGCTAGTACCTGTTGTTGGTCTGCGTTGGAAACGTCCAATCTTTCTTTCATCAGAATTTCTCACAATATATAATCCGAATAAAAAAAAAAAAAGGAAATTCAATGGAGAACCAATAGGACAGAAAGAAGAGCCCCCCACCACCGTTTGTAGCGCGGGTCTTCCGGGCGTATTCAGAGTTTCAGACTTTGTAGGGTCCCTATTCCAATTGGCTCATATTGTCATCTCTGAAAGGATTCTGGCAGGCCTATCAATTTATTGGTCATCATCCAATATTCAATAATATGTGTAGATTTTTTTTTTTTTTTTAAATAACTACATGAAAAATCAAAGTAAAAATAAAGTATTACGGCTATTTTAGTTATTTAATTAAATTTTTTTTAATGGAGTTAAGTTGTTAACGAACGATGAATATTAATAAAAGTAAAGTCATATATATTTTTGGAAAAATGATCTTAATAGTATTTTATATTTTATATTTGTATTTTTTTAATCTTTCATATTTAAAATAATGCATTTTAGTCTCTCACAAATGTAAAGCGTACCAATTTAGTCCATCGACATAAATATGAGTATATTTTAGTTTAAAATACTCACACGCGTATCAAATGTACCATATTTGAGTACAAAATTGACAATACATAATTTTAAATAATAAATTATTCCAAAAAAGAAGAAAATTGGGGTTGTTGGAGTAGGAGTGTATAAAGAAAAATGGCTACATCTAGAGGGAATAGAGGTGACAATGGTAGGTGAGAATATTTGGGTGGTGGTGGGAGAAGTTTTAAGTAGTGTAGTTTAACATTTAAAATTTATGTGTTGTCAATTTTACCTATGAAAAATGTAATATTTGATATACGTATAAGTATTTCATTCTAAAATATGCCCGTGAATGTGTCGAGGGATCAAAACGGTGCGTTTTGAATTATTTATAAGGGACTAAAATATATTATTTTAAATGTGAAAGACTAAAAAAATACAAAAATAAAATGTGAGAAACTATTAAAATTGTTTTCTCAATATTCTTTTAATGTAGATGAATGAGGTATAATTACATACCTAATTTAAGAAGCAAAGTGATATTAATCCCCTTTTTTTTTTGTAGCATAAGATAAAATTTAGGAGGTTAGGGACGGAAAATACTTAAATAGACCCGCTCTTTGACCCTACCTGTAAACTCTATGGTCAGGATTAAATCTTAAAAAGTATTATTTTCATCAGCTGATGTCATAAATTTTTTAAAATTTAATCCACACCATATGGTTTACAAGTGAAACCAAAAATTAAGTCTACCTAACTATTTATCGGTTAGGAACACTCCAAAACCATGATCATAGCATATTTTGTTGTTACAATGTTACCATAATAATAAAAAATAGGCATGGTCACTATTAAAAAATTTTAAAATAAATCAATTCATGATACTATATTATGAAATTCTTAATATTTAAAATCGACCATATCTAACTTTCAGGAATTAATAATATATACATATAGCTGCACTTGAAATTTTTATTTTGATAAAAAACATTTACTAAACATGTTATTTTGATAAAAAAATAATTATTACTTTTCAATTAATAAAAACTTTTTATTTAAAATAAAAGATTTATCTTTTTAAAAAGAAGATAATCTCTTATTTTTTAAAAATTCAAAATTCTCACTTCAAATAAATATATTTATTTATTATTTAATAATTACTTTTAATCGATATAAAATTTCTCGCGATGCATCTAAGAATCTCCTAACATGGCCACCCGTTAAATTAATCTCTGTAAAGGCCAGAGAGAGCCACAGAGGGCATGTCATCCAGCTTTATATGTCATTCTTGTCTCTCCTTTGAAACAATTAAACAGGACCCGGGGGACTAGTCTTCATCATCATCATCATCTCTCTCTCTCTCTAGTTGTGTATTAGTAACACATTACTACTGTCGTCCCTGTGACCTGCTCCGTGTGGGTGTAATCTTAGTCTGTGTGCACGTGGTGGTTCTGCAACGTGGGTTATCAACAACAGTGACGAGCTAGTAAAGGACATGTTGTGTAAGATCAGTATGAATCAGTAACCTTTTCACTGTTAACGGTTGAATTATAGTTATAACGGAAAATAATTTTTTTTTATATTAATTCACGATAAATAATATAAATTTTTTTATTAATATTTATTTATATTATTTTAATTTATTAAAAATAAATTTTTTTTAATGTAATGTGAATAAATATAAATTAAAAATTTTATCTTATTTAACATAAATCGAATTTATAAAAAAAATTTCAAGAAATTTAATTAAGTATATTTTATTTTTGATTTTATTTATATATCTGCGACATAAATTAAATTATATAAAATAAATAATAAAAATAAATATAAATAAAATTTTATAAAATTTAATTTCAAACTACAAAACTTATGTAAAACCAAAACTGACTATACCAAAGTACTTTCCCAACCTAACAGAGTATAATTGCACCTCCTACATTGCTCTCCATGCTTGCATCTATTTCTCGTCCAATAGTAACCCTAGCTTTTCATAGCTACACTTACAATGTACCACATCACTTTTTAGGTCATATAATTTCTTTTTAGGGTTAATAACACTTTACCCCTAAACTAGATAGATAATTATACTTTACCCCAATCACATGATTCATTCTTTAAAAATTTATAATATTATGTTAAATGACTTAAATACCTTTAGTATTATATTTTAATTTTTGTATTTAAATTTTGATAATAATGTAATAATTATTTAAAAATAAAAAAATAAATTATATAATATTTTAATATAATCCATATCAATATATATTTTGGTCAAATTTTTTAAATTTTGTTATGTCATTTTATATTATTTCGAATTTGAATGTTTAATTATAATGATAGAACAATTCTTAAATGGGCTGGATAAACTTGTGCAAATTGCAATGTCAAATAAATATAATTCGATATTTTATCACATTTTCGCTTACTCCCAAATTATTTTGTTATTATATTTTATTATAATAATTTTTATTATAATATTACTTTGTTATTATATTTTATTTTTCCTAATTCTTTTATACGTATTGAACATCAAAATTAAATACACAAAAAATTAAAATATAATACTAAGGGTATTTCAGTCATTTAACTTGATATTATAAAAATTTTTAAAAGATAAATCATGTGTTTAGGGGGCAAAGTGTAATTACCTACCTAGTTCAGGGAGCAAAATGTTATTAACCCTTCTTTTTATAAAAGGGTTAATAACACTTTGCCTGAATTATATAGGTAATTATACTGTATTTTCTTAAACTATAAAATATACACTTTACCCTCATTGATACTATTAATTTATTATTAATATTAAAATTATTAAGACAATCTAGTTAAATAATTAAAATACCCTTAATACTATATTTTGAATTTTATGTATTTAAATTTTGGTAGTGATGTGATAATTATTTAAGAATAAGTACAAATAAACTATATCTTAATATTTCAATGCAATCTATATCAATATATTTTTTGGTCAAATTTTTAATTTTTTTAGATTTCATTTTATATTATTTCGAATTTGAATATTTAACTGTGGTGGTAGAATATTTTCAAATGGGTTTATTTTCAATGAAAAAATTTTCTGTAAAGGTATTGTATGAAAATATAATTTCTATAAAATTTTATAATTTTTTAGATGTCTCTGAATATTTTATAATTTTAATATTTGACTTAATTTATGCAAATTTTGATATCGGATATAACATAATTCAACAATTTCTCACATTTTCATTCCCTAAAGTCCAAGATATTAATGTGTTATTATATTTTATTTTTTTCCTAATTTTTTTTATAACTGTCGAAAATCAATTAAATAGATGAAAAATCAAAATATGATAGAAAGGGTATTTTAGTCATCTAACTAAATTTTCTTGATATTTTAAAATTTTTAAAAGATGAATAATGTAAATGGGGAGTAAAGTATATATTTCTATAGTTCAGGAGGGAACAAAATGTAATTACCCATATAGTTTAGGGGGCAAAGTGTTATTAACCCTTTATAAAAATATGAAGTATACTCGGTTTTAATAGAAAATTTTTCCATAAATATGATCCACGTATTTGGGATGAATCACTTGATTCATATTCATCCACATTACTTTGAAGAAATTTATTTTTAATGAGTTAGAGTGATATTGATGAATATGGACCAAGAGATTCGTCCCATCTATCGTGGATCGGATCCATGTAATAATTTTTCAATTTTAATACCTAAATATTGATTCAAGATTAAATCTCATAAAATTTTACTTAAATTATGATATTATTTATTTTACATAATTTAATTTACACTACAATATTTATAAATAAATTAAAAGATCGGATTTAGATAAATATTTTCCTTCTTTCAATTACCTCATACTGAGAGAACCTGTCCTCTATGTATAGGAAAGTATTTAGATAGATTCAGTGTTGAATCACACATGTAAATTTTTATTATGAAAAGTAAATCGTAATTTAAGTAATTTTGCTTACATCACTGATATCATTTATTCAATACAATTTAATCCACACCAATAAATTTAAAAATTTGACTAAAAATCAGATATACCTAAATATTTCTCATCATCTACATAGCAATAACTAAGGACCATTTCTTTCTTTCTTCTTTTGCGGGTTAAAATTTTCTACGACATAAATTTTTTAATATATGTTTTTTAATCGATTTGTTTTCTTTTTTTGATCTTACATACACCGGTTATTCAAAGGGTAGTAGAATTACATAATTATTATTTTTTTTTCCAAAAACTCATAAAAAATGCAAGCTGTACTTAAAAAAAAAAATATATATTCTACACAACTGTACTAGTAAGATTTGAAGTGTTTAATTTATTTGCAAGAGAACTTACAGAAGACTCCTTTAGAAGTTCTAATTACTTTTTTTATTATTTATTTATTTATTTATTTTTTGTATATCTCTACCATTTCATAAATCCGGGAAGAGAAAGAGTTCTCAGTTTTTCGAATGTGCAAATTAACAAAAAGAAAATATTAGTATGTCCAGTGCTTCATGTTATTTTTATTTATTATCCTTCAAATAATATTTTGGAGATCATACCATAAACATGTTCTATAATTGCATTTATATCACATATTTCACGTTTCAAAAAGTAAGCATTGTTTTTATTCTAAACAATATTTTGAATAGTATTCTAAATAATGGTTATCTAAATATATATAATCTTTTTACTTCAGATAGTGACTTTCTAACAAGAGTCCTTTATTTATTTTTTTCCTAGCAAGAGTACTTGAGGGCCTTAATTTTATGGTTTTCTTGGGGGACACCATGATTATGTTCCAATTTTATTATAACCTTCTAAATTCTTGAAGCAAATAATCGATTCAATTCGAAACTTAGAAAAGAGTAATGTAACATGACATGAAGTGCAATTAGTACGAACCAGTTCTTTTAAAGAAGGCTAGGCTTGCATTTAAGTTGCGAACTCCACCTCAATCATGGTTGCAAATTGTATAGCGGATAATTAATTACGCTAGAAATATGATATGCATGATGATGAAGGAAATTTTCATATGAATTCAATTTATAATACGGTGTCATGAAATTTTAATTTATATAAAAAAATTTTAATAATGAAAATATGGAGTTGCAAATTCGTTTAGATGATTATTATTTTTAAAATAGATGAAATGTAGGTAAGATAAAAAAAAATTAAAAAGTATATATTAAAAATAATTATAAAATATTATTCGTAAAACAGTGAATAATTAATAATTTGAATATCCAAACGGTGGTGCGTTTGATGTACGGGTAGGAGTTCCGGTAAATAGTACTGACTAGTGAGGATCAGGAAACGGAGCATGATTAATTAATGTGGCTCAGGTAGATTTGATTTTTTGTTTTACTTTTAAATTCTGTAATATAAATTAAATTTTAGAAAATTTATGACATCAGTTGATCTAAATAAGATTTTTTAAAATTTATCTTAACCATAGGGTCTACAGGTAGGGGTCAAAGATCAGATCTATCTTAAGTATTTTTCATGGTAGATAAGTACCTGTTTGGATAACAAATTTCTCTTGAAAAATGGGGAATCTTTGTGACATACGTGCAGTCACATAATAATGGAAAATATTTATATAGAACCGGTTTTTGACCCCACCTGTAGATCTTGCGAACAAAATTAAATCTTATAGAATCTTGCTTACATCAACTTATGTCATAGATTCCATAATATTTAATCTACACCACAAGATCTACAAGTAGAGTTAAAAACCAGGTCTACCTAAATATTTTCAGCTAGTAATTACCTTATCTTGTAGCTTATTCATCATAAATGGATGGATTAGGAAACAAATTTAGTCTTATTAATTTTCACGTTTAGGGAAAAAGAGATAATAAGATATAAACGATGATATAATGGCGTTTGGAAAGCTATTATTCTAAATATTATTAGGATAATTAATGTAACAACTTTTGAGATAACATATGCATGTGAAATAAAAACTAATTAAAAAATATATAAGAAGATTATTAGGCAAAATATTATCCAAGCAAAAATGAATAATAATCCCGTATAAAAGAAGGGGTTTTAATAGATTCTTGTGGGATATAAATAATAGACCCGTCCAAACACAAGTGAAACCAACTACCATGTCCTATTATTAGGGCTAGGTGAGTGATTCAATGGTAAACAGTTTATTTAGACTATATAAAATTTTAAGTCCTAACATTTCAGGTTTCAATAGAATTTTTCTAATAATAATAATTATAAAAAGTGTTCTTTTTTCTTAGAAAAGATCGCCTTTAACAATCAAGACACTATATTAATCAGTTATAAAGTAGTCATTTTATAACTTCCCAACAATCTTAATTTATTGTCCTATTTATCTCATCAGCAGATTTCTTATTTTAGTCTCACTTTCACCAACTCTTATTTTTCTCTCTCGTTATTTTAATCAATAATATCTAAAGAAAAATTAAATAAATTAACTATACTCTCAGGTGAAAGAAATATTAGAAGAAATATATTGTAAAAATTGAAGTAGTACTTTTGCATCTCATCAAGTTAGAAAATTAAATTTTGTAACAATATAAATAATATTAAAAATAAAAAAAGACATCAGGTTTTTATTTGGATTTAGAGCCACACCAAAATTGATGGCTGCTAATGTACTCTTTTACCTTCGAAATCAATTTTACCTTTGATTAGTAGACAATAAGAAAGGTCCGCATATAATAGCCGTAATAGTAGTAATAAGCAAAAGGGATAGTGCAAATTAAAGTACAGAAATATGAGGCAAAAAAATAATGAAAAATTATACGATTTCATAATGAAATTATTTTATTATGTTTCAATTTTAAAGAATTATATAATATAATATTTATATATTTTAAAATTTTATTCTGTATAAATCTTTAAATCCAATAAGATGGTCATCCTTCAAGGGAGATAGAATTCCCCAATAAAACTTTACCAAAAACTAGCTCTTAAAATTGCTTCGCTTGGATAACCGATGTTATGTATTATTTTCAAAATAGTATTTTACAGTCATTTTCTAGCATATTTTTGTAACAATCTATTATATCACATATATCAATATCTAATAGGATTAAATCCACTTTGATCCCCTAATTTTGTAACCATTTACCACATTACATCTCAAAATAATTTTTGATGACTTTGTCCCTTAAAGTTTTTATTTATTGCAATTCACCCCAAATTTTGGTAAAATTTAAAAATGTAATGGAATATAGACGTGTTCTATATGCACACACGCCACTGACTCTTGATACTATACTGATGGCCAATGGTGGACAGAAGGAGGGGTGATCGCCCCGCCAAGAATTTCATAACTATTTTTTTCTCTCTTAATGTGTTTTAAAATTTTGGCTATACCCTTATAAATATTATATTTTGTCCCTTATAATTTTACAAGTGAAAAATTATTCCTTAAATATAAACTTATATAAGTGTTGTCTCTTAAACTTATCCCTTAAATATAAACTTATACAAGTCTCGTCTCATAAACTCCCAACTCCTGCGTTCACTTCATTGCTCACAATACATAAAACATGCCAACATTATATTACTTTTCTAACTTCTGTCATACTTTTTTGGGTAAAGTGTCGAAACAAAATTTTAGGGGACAAAGTGATCAAAAACATAGTTTGGCATATAATATGGTAAATGATTACACATTTAGAAGGTCAAAATGGATCTAACCCTATCTAATAAAATTGTTACTATATCTGTCTTAATATAATCTAGTATTTGTCATATTTGACTTTTTTTGATAAACAAGTCAAGTTTTCAACACTCATTCTTTTGTAGATTTGTAACTTTTTTAAATATTATAAGTTCTATGTGATAATATTTGATATAAATCATTTTATTGAAAATTTCATAAAAAACAAATAATTCTATGTGAATATTTTTATTACAAAATTAATCTATTTGACTAAAAAAGTTAAATTGTAACAAAATAAATAGGAAGGAGGGAGTACAATAATTATTCTAAATAATATAAAAATAATAGTTATTCAAATCGAGCATTAACAATCATTACCCAAACACATTTTTTTTACCATAATTATTCCAAATAATATTTTAAACCTTATCTATACTATATATAAACTATGAAGCAATAATCCCCATTTAGTATGTTGTCATTATATGTTATCCCTATTTTATATTTGGTAATTTTAAAACTTTCCCTCATAAGCTATAACTACTTTTAAAACTTTTTCTATTTTTTTAATTAATTATTTTTTTATAATCTGACACAGTATGTTTGTTTCCCACTAACCGGTGCGGATGTTATACGAGCAGTTGTGATCAACAAAGATTCTAACAAGTTACTATTACAATATTTATTTCAAATAATATTCTTGACAATGTTCCTAATGAAATCGAACATAATTCTGAAGGTGAATTGGTAAAAATTAAAAAAATTAAAAATAATTTGATGACTATTATTATGTCGAGTAGTAAGAGGATCACAAATACTATAATTTTCAAGATTATAAATACTATTTATAATTTTTAAAGGAGAATTTTTAGAATTTTTTTGACGGATGAGTAATTAAAAATTAAGGCGTAGGTTCAATACTTAATTTGTAAATCAGAGATAAAATTTTAAAAGAATATGTAACTTAATCTTCCTGTTTTCCTTCTACGTTTATCCTTAATTTGTATATGTTAAATAAATACACTTACCAGTAATACTGAAACTAACTATTCAATTCTCAAATTTTATATCTTACTTAATGGTTAATTTTACTTTTATTTTTTTAATATTTAGAGTTATCATTATTTTAATTTTAAATATTATTTTTTAAAACTTAAATATTTGAACAAACGATCAAATCTAACTCTTTTCTCTAGACAACCCCAAAAGACCAACTCCTTACTCAAGTTTCTAGTGAAGACCTTTTAAGAACTGAATTAACTAAATCAAAATTTAATAAAGAGGAGCAGGGGGTGTATGAACTGAATCAATATTTGCAATTCGGGGGTTTATATAAACCAATTACCCAACCATTCCCACTTAATCTCTCTTTCATGACCACGCGCATCTTTCTGGCTAAGAAATAGGAACTATTCAACATATGCAATTTCTTTTTCGTCGATACGCCTAACAATTTGGATGTGAATTTAAATTTTCAGTGAAAAATAATTTTTTTATCTTCAAATTAAATTTGTAAATAATTTTTTTCATGAAATCCAAAATATATTATTTTTTTCATAAATAAAGTATGATGAAATTTGAAATATGGTGATAAATAATAAAAAATTAAAAAATCATTTCAACAAAATGAGAGAAAAAAAAAATCAAGTAAAAATGAAAAAAAAATACTAAGAGAGAATAAGAGTAATTTTTCAAAAAGATAATGAATATTGTACTGAATTTAAGGAAAGGATTTAAGTGTCTAACAAATAATATTAGGAATTAAAATGACAATAATCTAGCAACTTGAAGGGGTAAAGTGAAATTAACCCTTTATTTATATTCAATCAACCACAAACAACGTCTTGTCACTCGGTCATTCAAGTCTCAAAGGCCTCCACTGTCTCCGGCAGGCTCGAACCACCCCCAAAGCCACTGCCGCCAGTCCGTCCTCATAACCCCCACCCCTCCTCTGGTCAGTACCCCCCACCATGATAATACACTCCAAGTACTGCAAGCTCACCTCCAGACCTCCTTGACCCTTCATCACAAGAAATCTTCATCCACCCACCTTTAATTTACCTAAAATACACTTTAAAAACTTCCACACTTATCATTACTCGCTATACATGACAGTGTCTTAAACCTCTTCACTTGATCCCTCCTAGCTTTTCGCTTGTCAACTCTTTAGGGTTCTTTGTATTCTTGCTTTCTTGTTTCTTCTTTCTTGAGTTCTTGATTTAGGGTTCGGGGTTCTTGAAAAAAAAAAATGGAAGAATATAATCATCATCGGATAAGAGAAAACACGGGTTCAAGAGGAAGTTTCTTGTATGGAGCTGGTCAAGTTCTTGTAGCAGCATCAACAAGCTCCCCATCCGTGTTTGCAAGAACCAGCAGCAGCGGAGGCGGCGGCGGCTGATCAAACAATCTTCTGAATAGTAGCTTTCATCTTCCATCAATAAGTACTACTCATGAATGCTATGAACAATCCGAAAACCCACAAAATCCCATTGTAAAAACTGAATCTGCTGGTGCTGGAGGATCTTCTCATCAGAATCACAAGTTTCACTTTGGCCATCAAGAAACAGTTCAAGATCATCATCATCAGCTGCAACAGCAGCATCAAGATCACAGTACTGAAAGTTCTACAGAAGCTGAAGCTATAAAAGCTAAGATTATTGCTCATCCTCAGTATTCTAACCTTTTGGAAGCTTACATGGATTGTCAAAAGGTACAAATTTTACTCGAACGATGCCATTCTATGAACAGACGTCTATACAAAGCGATATTTCAAGACCCCGAATGCAAACGATGCCATTTTGTGATATTGGATAGTGGTCTTGAATTTATCGATTTGTTAGAAAATAATTTTCCTTTTATCCACAATTCTTGCTATATATGCTCAAAAAAGATTGTACCGCTTCTTAATCACTAATTTTTTACTCTAATTTCAGGTGGGAGCTCCGCCTGAGGTGGTAGCGCGACTGACGGCAGCCAGGCAGGAGTTTGAAGCAAGGCAACGAGGTTTTTCGGCGGCAGGAAGAGATGTTAATAATAAGGATCCAGAACTTGATCAGTTCATGGTTGGCGATTATTTAAACATCTGATAAATTTATCTTAAAATAATAAGGTTTTCTGATTTGTTTTCTAGAGGGTTTTTTGTGTGTTTTATTTAATAATTAATAATTAAAAATGTAGGAAGCTTACTACGACATGTTGGTGAAGTATCGGGAGGAGCTAACGAGGCCTTTACAAGAAGCTATGGAGTTCATGCGAAGAGTCGAAACACAGCTAAATATGCTCGGAAATGGTCCCATTCGGATCTTTAACTCTGGTAGTACTACTATTTTTATTCATTCTTCATGTTACTTGCTCATTATAGTCGAGCCTAGAGCAAAGGAAGGAAATACTACAAAGGATTTTTTTTATTTTTGAAAATTTCTAATTATAGTATATATCTAAGCATAGAACTGATGGTTCAACTGTCACGACTATCAACGTGGTAATTGGCTTGACTCTTTTTGAGAGGGGCTTGATTGATACCTACTTAGTTAGGTCTGTCAAGATTTTTGTACAATTAATGCTGTCCATTGCCATTTTTTCCAATTTCCAGTGAAGGGATATGCTTTGACCGATATTACCATCATTTTCTAATACTCGTCCCAAGAAAAGACAGAGAAAGGTGAACCTTCTTTTCTCCACAAGTTCAAAAAACCCTAATCACGAGTTTTAATTAAGAATATAGTTGTGATTTTTGTTCCTTTTTGCAAGAAGAAAGAAGTGAGGGATGAGGGAAAAAAAAAAAAGATCCTCTATCGTAAATTGGAAGATGAAATCACACGTTTGGTTTGCTAGCTTCTATTATCAGCTAGCTTTTATGCAACCCTTCTCAGTCTTCTGACAAAATCATTCTTAATGAGGTTATTCCCAATGCTGATATAATAATCCTTTATACCACCACATCTCTCTCTCTCTCTCTCTCTCTCTCTAGAAGTCAGTCATGTGGATGTGTGTGTATATATATGCCTTGAGTAGATGGCAAATTAATATATATATGCCTTGAGTAGATGGCAAATTATTGTTGTCATTTCCGAGCCTGCTTTGCTTTTTCTGTGGGAACAATTTGTGTTTGGTTTTGGTAGCTTTTAGGCCTTGGAAATATGAAGCACGTAGGATGCTGTTCATATCAGTGCCACCCCATGTAGCTCTCTGTATGCACACCGTCAGAATTTTATTCACATTAATTTAACTTCATACTGTTTGATTTTTTTTGTAGCTTTTATTTTCATTATGGATAATCAAAATGGCTCTGTGTTTGTGCATTTTCCTTCCTTTATTTTCTTTTTCTTTTCTTGTTGTACTGAAGTTTTTCTGCTTTTGATGTATCTGTGTTCTATACTCCGTAAATTTTTTTGATCTAATCAATACGCTAAATTTTAAACAGCACAACCCCCAAAAAAAAATAACATATATATATATATATTATACGACTTATAAATCTTTTAATTTGGGCAATGCAAATCTATTCAGGCAATATTGAAATGTTTACAGTCGGACTTGTTATAATCTCTTAATTCAAGAAATGATTTTAAGGTTTAACATTATTTTTAGAACTTAATATATCCCTTCATGCATTGCTTGATGGGCTAATTGCTTAGAATAGGACACTTTTTTTTAAATTTATTGTGCAAATGTGACTGTTTTGGAGAGGTTTTTTTGGAACTGTTTGCATTTTCAAAATGCAATATTAAATTGATTATGTATTTGTGAAATGTGTAATCAGCTTTGGTAAAAAAAAATGTGCCAAAATTTTTTTTTTTTTAAATTGAGATTTTGCCTTTGAAAGTGCGAAATCACCAAAAAAATTTTTTTTAAAATGGAGATTTCACACTTTGAAAGTGCGAAAAATCCTTTTTCATTATTTTTTTGTACTTTTTTGTTTAATAAAACTTTGCCCCCTAACTAGTCCTTTGGCATTTAAAGTTTTACCCCATGAACCAAAATAATATAGGCTTTACCTTCATTAACAGAATTCATCTATTAAAATTTGAAAACCATGAAGGTAAGGGGTTAATAACAATTTTCCTGTTTAAACATTATGTTAAACAATAAGGAGTTAATAACAATTTTCCCGTTTAAACATTACATCAAACAATAAGGGGTTAATAATGACAAGTCGTGGAGTTAATAACAATTTACCCCCTGAACTAGATGAATAATTTTACTTTGCCCTCCTAAAATTAAAAAAATACACTTTATTGGTTATAATGTAAATAGGAAAATGTAGAGTATAATAACAAATTTAAATCCAACATTGAATTAAATAATTGAATTTACTAGATTACCTTAATTTTTTTTCAAGCTTGAATTACCATCATGGTTTTAAAATTTTAAAAGATGAGAGGTAAAGTGTATATTATTTTAGTTCATGGGGGCAAAGTATTAATACAGAGACTACTTAGGGGGCAAAGTTTGCGTATTAAACAAAAAGTGTAAAAAAAAAAATGAAAAGGTGATTTTGCACTTTCTCCTTATTATTATTATTATGTTTGATAAAACTTTGCCCCCTAAGTAGCCTTTGTATTAACACTTCGCCCCCACAAACTAAAATGATATACACTTTACCTCCATTGGCATAATTCATCTATTAAAATTTTAAAACCATGAAGGCCTTCTAGTATTTTCTCCACTTTTTTAATTCAATGTTGTATATAAATTTGTTATTATACTTTAATTTTTCCTATTTACGTTATAACCAATAAAGTGTTTTTTTTACGTCAAATATACATAACTTTTTTTTTTTTTTAAATCCAAACTTCTTGACTTGTCATTATTATTCCCTTACTGTTTGACGTAATGTTTAAATAGAAAAAGTGTTATTAACCCCTTATTGTTTGACGTAATGTTTAAATAGGAAAATTGTTATTAACCCCTTATTGTTTAATGTAATGTTTAGGAAAATTGTTATTAACCCCTTACCTTCATGGTACTAGATTTAAACTTTTAATAGATGAATTTTGTTAATGGAGGTAAAGTGTATACTATTTTAGTTCATGGGGCAAACTTTAAATACCATAGGCTAATTAGGGGGGCGAAGTTTTATTAAATAAAAAAGTCCAAAAAAAAAAAAATAATAATAATGAAAAGGAGATTTCCCACTTTCAAAGTGCGAAATCTCTATTTAAAAAAAAAAATAAAAATTGGTTATTTTGCACTTTCAAAGTGCAAAATCTCCATTTAAAAAAAAAAATTGGTGTATTTTTTGACCAAAGCAGATTACGCATTTTACAAATTCGTAATCAATTTAATATCACACTTTGAAGATGCGACAGTCACAGTTCCAGAAAGTCTCCCCAAACAATCACATTTGCGCGATAAATTTAAAAAAGCATCCTATTCTAAGCAATTAGCCTTGCTTGATGTGATGTACAGATAATTTTCAGCACTCATGCGTAATTGATTCGTATTAGCTTTCAGCAAAGCTTTAAGATTGAATGCATGAACTGAATAGAGTTGCTCTAATATGTTCGGGGTTAAGATAGTTTTCTTCTGCTTTTCTGTCTTACAGCATAAGTTGGGTGCATACTATATTGTAATTCATCATGGATGTAATATCTTGGATGCGCCTTCGCCATTCTATTTTGCAGTATTATCAATGCAGCATCATTTTTTTATCTGTTCTAAATTGCATGGTCAGTTTATTTTACTTATTGTAATTACTTCTTGAATTTGGATCCTTTCTCAGCTAATGTATTTTACCCCTCTTTTTGGTGGATCTGTCTGACATTTGTGTTAATTTAATTTGGCTTCAAGAAGAAACTTCTTTTATAAACAGCATGATGCATTACTCGTAAGGTTCTTAGTTTTTAGTGAAAATAAAAAGGAAAATAGAGTAGATTTTGTGGACTCGTGGTTGCATATGTTTGACTAAAAAATGTCAACATTGATGGAATAATAAAGGATTTAGCCACTACTTTCATCTTTTAGATGCATACATTTTTGAATATTGGAGTTATGACAAGGGGATCGAAGCATGATGGAAATTTGGAGGAAAAACAACGCTTTCATCATTCTTCTTACAACTTAAATAGAACTAAACTTTCAAAAGAGTTTACAAATACAATTGTCTGTGACAATAGCATTCACACTTGACTATTAGTGCCATCCTGACAGTGAAAAGTGTAGCCCTAGTTGTGCTAGTTTTTGTTTCTTAATTGAGCAAATACGATATTACACACTTCTCTTTACATATTTTCCTAAAAATCCAAATGGGGCAGAATGCAGTCCATTTAGGCTTTAAAAATTAGGCTTTAAAAATTGAGCGATATTTTATCTTTGCTTTGAAAACAGAAATTAGTATCCAGTCTCATATGGCTTACTAACTTATTAGTGTTGGAACTTGACCTTAATTTATTGGTACAGGCTAAAAATACTGAATCATTTTTAAGTGACATTATCTCTATTAAAATTATTATTCAAGATTGATTTGTTTCCCCCTTGCCATCTACTTGTCTGAGAATAACAATTCAAATTTCGAGTTTCTGTAATAGTTAGTTTAGATCAATGCACTATATATCATCATGTTCGTCCTATCTTTCTTTTGGTTTTCCTCTCTCTAAAGATGGATGCAACATAAGGGTTCAAATTATAGAAGTTGAGCTTAGGATTTTGTGCTAGGATTAGTATGCAGTTCTTATTATTGATGTGAGTTATTTACTACCCTCACCGTAAAATTCTAATAGCTCACTGAGCAGTCCTGAATTTCCAATCGTAAATCTTAACAGTACCCATTGACACACTTCAACTTTTCCAGAAATCAAGAACTGCATTGTGTGGAGATTACGCTCTTGTGTTATAAACTGTAATAAAAATTCAAGACAATTATATTGCTGTTGTTGCACCATATATAATTTAGCCACATGTCATCTTCTGAACATTACGTGCTGCTGTTTTGAATTCTTTTGCTTGTGTGTGTGCTCTAAACAAACAAATTGACAGATGAGAAATGTGACGGTGTTGGATCTTATCTGAAGAGGACCAAGATAATAGTGGTGGGGAAGCGGAGTTACCTGAGATTGATCCACGTGCAGAAGATCGGGAACTAAAGAACCACTTATTGAGGAAGTATAGTGGCTACTTGAGTAGTCTCAAGCAAGAGCTGTCCAAGAAAAAAAAGAAAGGGAAACTTCCCAAAGATGCTCGACAAAAGCTTCTTAATTCAAAAATGGGAATTACACTATAAGTGGCCATACCCTTCGGTATGCTTATTTGCTTAACTATCATTCTATGTACTTGAAAGAGTAGGAGTGTCTGGCGGTTTAGCAGTATATTCTTCTTGTTCTTATGTCTGCATATGTGCAACAAATTTCAGGAATCAGAGAAGGTGGCCTTGGCCGAATCAACTGGATTGGACCAAAAACAGATTAATAACTGGTTCATCAACCAAAGGAAACGACACTGGAAGCCTTCTGAAGATATGCAATTTATGGTTATGGATGGCCTGCATGCCCAGAATACAGCGCTCTATATGGCTTATACACATTAAAGGTCACTATGTGGGTGAAGGCCCTTACAGATTGGGCCCCTGATGCACGAGCAGATGTTAGACGGTTCCATATATTGATTAATCTTTTCATGGTTGCAGAAGCTTCCAGCCAAAGATTGTAAGTTCTTAGTTGCACTGAAGAATCATCGGTGGAACTTTGTGTGTCAGTATGTTCTCGATTTGCCTAAGATTCAATAGTCTTTTAAATGCTTTGATTGATTTGGAATATGCCTTTGCTGTGTGATCTTTTTGAGGGTCCGGAATGCATCGTCTACTTACATATGCACCTGGAATGTCTGCATCCAAGGTAGTTGCTTATGGTAGCTATTCTCCGCCTGTTGTACTTGTAGTACATTTAAACTTGGTAGGTATCTGCAAGGTATCATGTGGTTTTCAACTGTATATGGTTAGAGTGAGATGACTCGTGAACATGGATTTTGGTCCTGTGTTTCCTATTTCCTTCCATTTCTTAATCTTTGCTGTTTTTGTTTTGGTTACTCTAAGTGTGTTTATTTAGTATTTTTTTCGGAGGGGATATTATTATCTATTTGGGTAAATTGCAATGAATCTCTTTCTGGGTTGGTTAATGTTGACGTTACCCATTATGGTTTTCAAACCCTACAATCCGTCTTCTTATAGTTTGGAATTTTTGTTTAACAGCTAAAAATTTAGAAACTTAACGGATTTATATAAAAAGTTTAAAATGCCCCTAACCCTAAACCCTTCTACCGTCTAAAAAACCCCTATGCAAGAAGGGAAAGTGTTATCTTTTATATTAAAATACGTAATTAGTCTTGAAGCTATAAGTGACTAAAAATAACCATTTAAATAAATTTTTTTTAGCCTTTTAACCTTCATTTTACAAAATATTTAACAGTTTTGTTTTAACTCAAATTATAAGGGATAGATTGTAAGTTTAAAATTTTAAAGGGGTAATGTGAACATTAGCTAAATCATAAGGAGTTTCTTGTAATTTATCCTATCTATTTTTATAAATAAAAAGTATATTTTTTTTAATAAATTAAGAGGATTTATAATAGATTTTCGGTTAACCTATGATTGATACACATCTAAAGAAAACGTAGTCTTACCGTAAATAAAATGTGTATTTCATGTTTCAAGCAAATGATATTGCAGCCAGTATTGTGATTTAGTTGCACCGGAGTTTGGTTTCAGTAACTTTTTAGGCAACGTATACTGAAATTTGAACTTAATTTTGGACATAATTACATTCATCAACTAGAAATGTATAAGTATGCAGGAAGCTTGTGCATGTGGTAGTATGAACTATGAAGTGAACAATTTCTTTAATTCCCGACTGATATCGTTGAAGTGCAAATTTAGCCCCGAGCTGAAATGGATTGACCTAAAATCTCATTGTCTTCTCAAATTCTATCTCGTTATGTGTTTATTATTGTTTAGAATTGTGTTATCAAAATAGACCATTTATTCCCTACATTAATCCTTAAATCTTTTACCACTACGAAATTTGAATATGTTAACACCAATCATACTTTACTAATGTTTATGCTCATATGCCAATGAAAAACTATCTCAAAATCAAGGAAACGCCAGTAGAAATTAATGTGGGACGAGCACAGATGCAATAATGGGCAAGAAGAAAAACCAAGAATGCTGATGGACTGAATTGAAAAATGTCTCGGCCTCAAAATAATCTACCCCGGTTGATAGCTGACTCTCGGAAAATTGAATAAATTTAGGCTGCCTTGAGATGGTGGATTTGAATTATACGAATAATTTAAAATAAATGGATTTGAATTGGGTAGATTTGAATTTATATAAAATTTGAAAGTAATTTATTTAATTATTAAAAGTACACTCTCATTTGTTGGTGTATTTTAAATCGCCAATCAAATTAATTAACTTATCTGAATAATTTATGATAAATTTAAATTTCAAATTCAAATTAACTCAAATTCCTTCATCCAAACACAACCTTAAAAGATTTGATACCTGAGAATTGAACGGGTGATGGAATTCTCGCTGAATTATCTTCTTGTCTCGGCCCCCAAGTTACTAAGAAAAATGAAAAAGACTTGATACCTTGGGGATTAGGTGGTCATTATAATTTTTAATTAAAAGTGTTTTAGTTGCTAATTAGATGAAAAGAAATCTAGGTAAATTACAATAAACCTCCTTATCGTTTGGCTAATGTTCATGTTATCTCATTATAGTTTTTAAATCTACAATTTGACCCTTTGTAGTTTGAATTTTTTTGGTAAAGTGGATAGAAAGTTAAAAAACCAATGGTTTTGTGCAAAAAGTCCAAAATAGTCCTAAACCTAATACCTTTTTACCTCCCAAATAATCTCTCCGTCGGAATAGTAGAGTTGTATTTTATACTAAATACATAAATAACCTTAATTAGAGGTTTTGAATAACTAAAATAACTCTTAAAATTAAAATTTTTAGTTTATTAACGGTCAATTAATAGAATATTTAACGATTTTACTTTACTCACGAACTACAAGGGATGAATTGTAAGTATTCAAATCATAGAGAACTCTGTCAGTAACCTAAACATTAGGTAAATTGTTTCTTGTAATTTGCCTTTTTTACCCATTTAGCTAATATTTCTTGCAATTCTTCTTCCTCTTCTCTTTTTTGAAAGTAAAAAGATTATCCACTGGATCACCTATTCTTTTACATTAGTTTCTCAGGAAATTTTATGGTTCCTTTTAGCGAATTATTTTTTTATACTTTAAATACTTGTACAATACAATATTATGTACTTAAAAAACTTGTACTATACAAATTCTTAAAATTAAGAAAATAGTTCTATAAAAAAGACTGTAAAATTCCACTAGTTTCTCATCTCCTTAGAGTAAGACGTGGGTTAGATTCTGTTCTAAGCATTAATATATTGTAGAATATACTGGAATACAATACTCCACAAACATGTTTAATCTATTTCTACCCGCTCAGAATTCTCTATTCCATCTCCTGTATCAATGCTCCACTTTTTCAATGCCTGTCATGTATGCTTTAAATTACAAACATTTAATATATTAGATATAATATAATTTTAAGAATACTTTACAAATAATTAATAGGATAGTGAAATAAAAAATCTAGAACAATACTAACTGTCTTGTGATTTCGAAACGAAATTGTAACAATCCAAAATCCTTTTTTGCTTTTGAACAACTTCCTTGAGATTAAATTGATACTCATTCCATGAAAAAAAATTCTTATATAGATTAAGGTGTATGATCTTATCAAATATATTGTAATTTATATTTGTCCACATATTCCAACTTTTTTGAAAAAAACTAAAAATTAAAATTCTTCATCCACAAGTTAGAATATGTAGACAAATATAGACCACAAGCTGTATGATGACGGGGTTATATACCTTGATCCATATAAAAATTTTCCTCTTCCGTCCTATTTATATTGTCACACTACTCATATTAGGATGTTTCAATAAAAATATCATATACCTAAAATGAGTGGTTTATATTGTTCAAATTTCAAATTTACCCTTCTAAATATTCAAAATATTCCTAATTCCAATAATAAATTCATCATCCATCATTCCTCTGCTATCTTATTTTTCCTCCCAATAAAAGCTCTCTAATTATAAATATTTATTATTTAGTGATATAAAGTCAATTCAACTTTATAAGGGCATTGAACCTTATCTACAAATTAGTACAAGTTATAAAAGAAAAAAAATTCCAACGGGTGGCCCGCAGGCCCCAACGGTAGGCCCGACGAGTTGACCCGCAGGCAGGTCAGGGTTCAATCTATGGGCCAGGTCGGGCAGGGCCGAATCGCGAGTTGGAACTCTCTAGCCTAGGCCCGGCCTTACTCTCGGTCTTGAGTTAGGGTCGGGTTGCTATAATAATTAACGGGTCGGACAGATGAATTGGTCAGACCCACTACCACCTCTACAATAAGATTTTAAGACAGACACGAGGACTAGGTTTGAAATGTGATTTTGTAAATATTTTTCTATTTTAATTGTAACAAGATAAGTCCATCTTAATAACTATGTCAAGTTGTACGCTATCGTGCACTAATTCAGACTGATAATTGATTGAGCAATATTATTGCATCTTCTAGCCCAAGTTGTCAGAACATCCAATATGATAATCATGTGACTTGTTGGCCTATTCGTGAAACGTGATGTTGAAGAATTAATTCAATCTTCCAGTTGATCTACTTAATTTCTCCTCATAAATTTATATGGATTTGTTTGGACAATCATTATCTAAAAATATTGTATATAAATAATCATTTTAATAATTATTTTTAAAAAATGATATACTTGAAGTAAAAGAGATAAAGACTGAAACACGTGACATAAAAAATATGATTGTAAACATTATGCGAAAAGTGGATGCAAAATATTATCTAAGCAAAAATCTGCCATAAATTCTGTTCGAGTAATCATCAAAATTGACATCGTCACCAATCATAGAACCCGTCTTTTTTAAATGATAATTAACATTTATCACCAAACTTTTCGTCATCATCCACGTCGAAATGTTGTCTGTTTACGTCGGCCATTGCACGCCTTAATGTAAAATGGGAAAGATTTAGATAGTGTATAATCTGATTTTTAGCCTTATTTATAGATTTTGTGGTGTGGATTAAATGTTATGAAATCTATAATATAAGTTGATGTAAGTAAGATTTTATAAAATTTAATCTTAACCGCATGGTTTACAGGTGGGACCAAAAATCGAGTCTATGTAAGTTTTTTTCATGTAAAATAAGTACTTTTTAACTAAATGAATTTTTTTTGACGTAAAACTAAATGAAATTTATTAAGGTTGCGTTTGATAAAAGTTTAATGTGAAATCTCAATATTGAAAATTAAATGTTAAAATTTTAATTTGTTGAATTATTAAGGTTGTATCTGTTGGATAATAAACTAAATTTAAATACTGAATTAAAATATTCAATGATAACGTTATATTTTATTTTTATAGTATGTTGAATTTTTAAATATTATTTTTTTAATACAAATAAATAGTTAATTAATATAGTGTATGTGTATGAGAGATACTATATACAAGTGTATGTTTATATGTGAGAGAGAATGAATATAACGTGTGTGAAAACCGCAAGTATGTGATTCTGTGTGAGAGAAGGAATATTGTGTGTGCAAGTGTGTGTTTATATGTTAGAGAAAAGGAATATAATGTATTCAAGTGTATTTTTATGTTTGGGGGAGAAAGAATACAATGTGTGCAATTGTATGTTTATTTGAAAGAGAGAAGGAATATAGTGTGTGTAAGCGTGTGTTTATGTGTAAGAGAGGGAATATAGTGTGTTCAAGAGTGTGTTTGTGTAAGAAACATTGAATATAGTATGTTTGAATGTATGTTATATGTGACAGAGAAGAAATATAATATGAGCAAGTGTGTGTTATACGTGAGAGAAAATAAATATAGTGCATACAAGTGTGTGGTTATTTGTGTGAGAGAATGAACATATTGTGTTCAAGAATGTGTTTATGTGCAAGGAAGAAAGGAAAATATTTAGGTAAACCCGATTTTTTACTTTACCTGTAAACCCTGTGGTTAGGATTAAATCTTAAAGAATCTTGCTTATATCAGCTGATGTCATAGATTTTTCTCTAAGGTTTAATCCACACCACAGGATCTACAAGTGGAGTCAAAAACCGGGTCTCTTTAAGTATTTGCCAAGAAAGAATAAATATAGCTTGTGCAAGTATGTGATTATGTGTGAAAGAGGATAAATATAGAGTATGCATGTTTGTGGTTATGAGTATGTTTATATATGTAAAAAAGTGTGTGAATGTGAAATAAAGAAAAATTGAGTGAGTTTTGCTATATTAGTACAGAATTCAACAAATTAAGTGATAGATTTTTCACTTAAAATTTTGTATAAAAATTAAGTGATACTTAATGTATTTAAAGGTAGAAGAATGTCGTTATCAAACACATTTAATAAATAAAAAAAAAAAACACTTAACAAATTAAGTTCAAGCATTTAATTTGGTTATCAAACACCCCAAGTTAATGTAATGTCTCTCTTTGTGATATTTAAGAGTTTTACTGGGAATATGGTTAAGTTCGCGTTAGTGATTATCAGAAAGTTTGTTTCTTTAATTTAAGGGTTAACTGCATTTTGCTCCCCCAAACTATAGTTATTTAGTACTTTGCATCCTAAATTATTAATTTTGGCACTTTAGTGCCCCAAACTTTCAGTTATTCGCAACATGGTTCAATCTTCAGAGCTCCAGCTATTTTAGACTCTAAATAACAAATCTACCCTTTCAATCGTTTGCCCATTTCCTAAATACCCACATAAGGGTCCGATTTCTATAGTCCCCATTTACATTCCCACCCATCGCACCAAGGAGAACAATTTGTGCTGCTTCACCACCTAAGGAATTGAGAGCAGCTTCAATTTTTTGAATCAAACAGAATTAATCTTCTTGAGGATATCTACAAGACTAATGAGATTAAAGTTGAGATGAAAAATTGGGGTCTTGAAGGTTTTTGTTCCTCGAGTCTAATGATGCATTTCTAAAATGTGAATTATCTTGCATGGGTGCCCACCTTCAATATTATTAATTTGTTACAGATCCTATAGTCGACCTAACTTAATTAGATTAAAATTTTTGATTTGTTTGTTTTTGTATCAGACCCCATTTGCATTATCAAAGGAAGTGAGACCACTGTCCTTTTTGGCAAGATCTTTGGCTGGCGAGGGACGGCTCCGGTGACGACTCCAACGAAATAGGAGAACGAGGAAGGTTTTTTTTTTTCTTTTTTCTGAAGGCTCAACTTAATTGTAAGGGTGTCAATAGTCTTTTCACTTATGGAAGGAGAACCAAATTAGGCAGCTTCCAACCAGAGCTCAACTGATTGAAGCATGGTGCTAACAATTCAAAGTTTGAGATAGTAAAGTGTCCAAATTAATAGTTTAGGACTTAATGTGTTAAGTATGCATAGTTGAAGGGTGCAAAATGTAGTTAACCCTTAATTTTAACATCCACTTGCATGTATTCAATTGTAGTTTTTTGTTTTTTTTTTGTAAATGTATTCAATTGTTGTGTGATGGGTAATATGTGACTCAAATATGGTTGACCATTGTCTTAGAGTATTCTAATAAAAAATTGTTAAGGTAATGCTCAAAGACTAAGATAATGAAGATTATCCAAATAACCATAATGTGATAATAATGATTGCATATTAAGATAAGGATTTATATTTCTTACCCCATCTTGTTTACAGAAACTGGATTGTAAAAAATAAAAAAGGTTCATTTGAATTTATATGTTAATTTTGGAGATGTGACATGAATCATTATGGAGAGGAGATATATCAAAACATAAAGATGACCCTATTGTTGATTTCTAATTAATACTTCTATCAACTCGAATGCTATTTTATTATTTATTATTTTTTTTGTTTTCATTTGCCTGGGGTGGCTGTTCTCAGCTTCTTTTTTTTTTTCTTTGAAATCATTGAAGATATTTTTGCCCAATCCGTAACGTCAAGTAAATGGATTTTTTTTTAGTTCTAATATAGTAATGACCTGTATGGATTATATTATTTAGAATATTATTTTGACATATTATATGTAAAGTCAACAAAATGGTCTTTGTAATATTTTTCTCTTCCTTCTCTCTACATGTGTCTAGAATTCTTTTAATATTATTCAATGTAACGTGTGGCAGTTTCATTGATTTTTCGTAAACCATCACTAGCAACATTTTTTTTTTCTTTTTTTCACTCTTAAATAAGTGGGAGTTTTAGTCTCCTCTTGAATAAGTGGGAGTTTTTTCTTTTTATTTTTTGTGGTTGATAAAGATGAAAAATTCAGTCAAGATAGATTTAATAACATGTGTGAGAGTAGTCAGATCTTGTACGAAACTTGTTCAATCCTTTAAAATTATATCTAGATTTTTAGATTTGTGTAGATTTATATTTCTAGATGTGTTGGAATATCTTTTTACATCTGTTTGTAATATGTAGATCTAGTAGATTCGTTTATTAGACTATATTTAATTTGTTATAATGGCTCCTTCTTCAATTAATGAAATTTAATTACCAAAAAAAATTTAAATAAGTGTTTGGATAATAAATAATACAAATAATTATTTGCAAATAAGTGTTTTGGCCAGTATTTTTTTTTTTTTTTTTGTATTTGAAAGACAAAATATGCATGCAAAAGTCAAAAGAAATTATCAATATCAAAATCCACAATCTTTTCACTTTTTTTTTTTTTTTTTTAAGTTTTCACTATCAAATAAAGTACTAAAAACCACACACAAATGTAATTACCTTCTCGTCGTTTAAAAATTCAAATCTCAAAAAACGAGATATACTTAAAATTCAAATATCAAAAAATGAGATATACTTTTATGTGTATACTAAACACGTATTTCTTCAATAAATATTAAAAAGTACAATTTAAAAATTACAAATATTTTGCCTATAATTTGGACTCTCCAACATAGTTTCGGAAATCCGAATCTTATAACTATTTTAAATTCCACTTTTCTACCTATATTTTGAGAGAATCTCTAGATGTCCAAACCTTATAAACCTTTTTAAACTCCACTTTCTAGCCTATAGTTCCGACTTCCGACTTCTTAACTTAGGTTCGGAAGTCCAAACTTTATATACACTTTTGAAATCTACTCTTTACGCCTATAATTTGGACTTTCCTTCCGGTGGAATGATTTTTCAGGCGGCAAAGAAGTATTAGGTTTGGGGGTATTTTTATACTTTTTGCACAAAAATTATTAGTTTTTTAACTTTCTATCCAGTTAAAAAAACAAAAAAAAAAAAAAAAAGAACACCAAGGGTTAAATTATAAAGGGTAATATAAACATTACTCAAACGACAAGAGAGTTTGTTATAATTTACCGGTTTAAAATGAAAGTTCGCAAGACAACCATATCATATCAAACTTGATATGATGATATCCCTCTCTGTCATTGGAGGACGGACATGAGTCTGTTGCCATTGATGTTAAGGGAAGGTATAGTTCGTAATTAGATTTGACATGCGGTTCAATTGATGTAAAAGTTGTATAATATACCGTTGCGTTAATTTATAATTTATAATTTTCTATTATATTTATTATTTTTTAATTTTAAAAAATCATCATAACATTTTTTGTAATTGTCTACGATACTATTATATTATACAAGAAAAGTTATTGCCTTGATAGCATCTTTTTATATCATGCTTACTAAAATGGTGGCACCCATAATCTCTAGGTCCTTCATTTCACCCCTAATGTTAAAAATGTAAAGTATAAACATAGATTAATGATTTTGAAATTCTATCTTACTTTTTTCATGAATCAAAATGTCTTGAATATCCATCTAAATCTTACTTTACAAGATTACATTTCTATTTTTAAATTCATTCATTTGTGTATTTGGTAAAATTTTAAGTATTATGAACAAAAAAAATATTAGATACATTATGACTCGTGAGATTTACTTTAGGTAATAATTACTAAAGCAATCAACTGCATTGCATATTTAGTTAATTTTTGGATAGTTATGACATTCATAAGAATTTTAGAACTAATGGAAATAAAATATTTGGAAAAGCCTATTTTACTATTTAAAGAATAGCTCTTAGGCTTTTCAATTAATTTTTAAAAAATTACAAAATTTTCACAAATATAATGCAAAAATAAGTAAAGTTGATGTTAAAACATAATTAATTTGCTTCCATAACTTTATTAGGCTTCTAGTAGTTTTGGCACTTAATTTATTTGAGAATCTAACTTTATGATGTTTAAGTCATTTTGATTATCAAAAAGTAACGATTAAGTGCCTAAAACTAATTGTGATGTGGAAAAATTATTAATCTAAATTTAAATATACTACAAATAATACACTTCAATTGACTTTTTTAATTAAATAAAAATACATAATACACTTACTTTTAATTGAATTTACAATCATCTCATGTCTCTTATATTGTAAACGGAATGAAATATAAGACACATTTATCTTCTCATATGATTAAAAGCAATGAAAAAAGTGTCATATTAGCTTTCTACATGATAACAATGTACCTATTTCATTGGATACATGAAAAAATTTAATAGCTTATTTTGCTCTATCTTATGTACCAACATATTATGTTAATCAGTTAAGTAATCTAGTTCTTTTCCAAATCACAGTATATTATATGAATTCAAGAGACTCAATTCTCTAATGTAGATTAATAAATTTTTCTTGGAATTAGTGTGTTTAATTTTGACTTTTAAAACAAAGGAAATGCATACGAATTGCATGAAAATTATATGATTTGTAGCCAGCTTTTTAATTGCCACATCGCCGAAATTTTTGTGCATTTTTGCTACAATTTTCTAATATCAATTAACCTCTTTATTTTTTGGCTAATATTCTTTTTTTGTTTTGAAACTTCCAACTTAATTAGTTTAAAGTATGAGACTCCCTATTTATTTATTCAAAAGAGTTATTACCATGAGATATATGTGTATTATAATATAATTACAAATTCAAATTGAATTTTATAAAGCAAATGCTAGAATATAAATCTTCTAGTACAAATATTTATTGTTAGTGTTTAACATACCTTCTAGGAATGATTGCAAATTTTGGTAATATACAACTTTACGATATTACTTTAACTCACCCAGCCACAAGTAAGGTTATGTGCATGAATTATGATGACGAGTAAGAAAAATTATAATCAATCCCCACCTTCTATCTTGGATTATATTATCATTTTCTTTGCTTTCGAGACACATCTTTATATTTACGAATTAGTAACCACTTCAGCTCACTATTTTTTTTTTCTTTTTATTTATGTACATTTTATTTTTAAGTTAAATAAAGTTCTACTTATTTCAATTTGTTTCATTTTTCTGTATCTCCTCACCAATTAAAATTCAGTCTCTTAAAAACATTCATCAACCACTATTTTGGTATAATGTATTTTAGTTCACCATAAATATCCAATCAAATTATAACTTATAAGAAATATAGCAATTTAATTTAACTTAATCCTAACATGAATTAATTAATTATTTCAAACGCATACTATAATTTCGTGAGATATACAAGGTGTGATAAGATACCATTTGTTAGTAAATTATCTTTTAAAAAGTACCTAATATTCCATAAATAGGTAGATTTCATAATGCCAAAGATATATATATACACACACATATATTATTCTGCATTTAATCGTTTTTCCTATTTGTTTGCTGTCTAAAAGGCATTTCTTTCCTATTCTGGAAGGAAATTTACTTTAATAAATTTAAATCTACTATTAAATCTTGAAATTGTATTTTCCTATATTCTAAATTTTATTTTCTATTTGTTTAAGGGAAAAATAATTTTAGCCCTCAAAGTTTGGATCGCAGTCCATCTTGGTCCTCAAATTTTCATGCAAAACACATTTAGTCCTCAAAATTTTCAATTTCTACCAATTTCGGACAAATTTAAAAATTTCGTCAATTACAGATAGAAAAAGTCACCTGCAAAGCACGTAACTATTCAATCTCAAATTCCAAGTATGGAAAAATACAATTTTGCCCCTTAAAGTTTGGGTTATGGTCTATTCTGGTCCCCAAAATTTCAAGCAAAATACATTTAATCCTTAAACTTTTCAATTTCTATCAATTTTGGACAAATTTAAGAATATGCCAATTGCAAACCTAAAAAGGCACGTGACTATTAAATCTAATATGTGTTATAACACTTCCAGTCAATTTCAACCCATTTAACTATATTTTCATTTTTTCTTCTAACCGTCCACGTCTAACTATTTGGCATTCTTGTCTAGATTATAACACTTTTTAAATGATTTCAACCCATTTTGTGATGGATTTAGCAATAAATTTTTGGTAAAATACATTGCTAAACAATTTACTGACGGAATCTATCCATCCGAAAATGCCTCATCTGTAAAATATAGTAACAGTTTTACTAACGGAATTTCAACGATGGATTTTTTTGTCGGCAAATCGATTGCTAAATTTGGTTCTGACACATTGTGGAAACTTTAAATTAGTGATGGATTTTTCTTTTGCTAAATTTTAATGACTGAAAATTCTATTGTAAAGAATCATAGTTGTGACAGAAAAATTCGTCAGTGATTAATATTTTAAAATATTTAAAAATATTAGCGACTGAAAAATCCATCACTAATTTTAAAATATTGTAAAATATAAATTAAAATACTATTAAATTCAAAACCTGCAACCTTAACAACCATATTAGAATACCATCATATTCTAAACCTACTAACAACAACTAAATATGCAAAATATGCATTCAACGTGTACAACTATAAATCAACAACGGTAATAAGAAGTTTGCTACGAAATCAAATCCCAACAATAAAATTAAAATTAATAAAATATAAATTAATACAAAGTTTATCAACTGGTATCTAATAAGATGATATGTAAAAGTCACTCGTTATCACTCTCTTTCTTATCATCATTATCATCACTACCATTACCATCTTTATGTTCCTCTTCGTCGCTACTAAAAATTTAGCTGTCTAAAGAGTAACCCCTGGTGCGAAATAGAAAAGAATGAAGACATTAAAGGTTTAATTTTGAGCTGTCTAACGAGTAACTCTAGCTGTTATAGAATTGTTAAAAATAATCAATAATACACACAAGTTAAACAAGAATATCAAGATATAACATAAATTCAAAAACTTCTAAACTGTTGCAATGATGATGTGAAAAAGATGTTGCTTTATGATGAGCACATGAAGTACACATTTGAACAAATATATTAATCATTTAATTTTGTTCAATATTTACAACTAAATATGGTGGAATATCATTAAATAAGTTGAAATTGACTAGGAGGTGTTATATTCCAAGTAAGATTTAACACTCACTTGCATTACACTTGACTTTTTCCATCTATAATTGACAGAATTTTTAAATATGTTCTAAATTGGTAGAAATTAGAAAGTCTGAAGATTAAATGTGTTTTGTTTGTAACTTTGGGGACCAAAATAAATCATGACCAAATTTTGAGGGATAAAATTGCATGGTTTTCACAATTGGAACTTGAGATTTAACTATCACATGCTTTGCATGCGATTTTTTCTGTTTGTAATTGATGAAAATTTTAAATTTATCCTAAATTGAAAATTTTAAGAACTAAATGTGTTTTGCCTAAAATTTTGGGGATAAAAATGAACAACAACCTAAATTTTAAGGGTTAAAATTACATTTTTTGCATTTTTTATAATGTCAAAAAAAAAAAATCATATGAAATTTCCTTTTTTGCGATTCTTTAATTTCTAAATCCTATTCCGGAATGAATATTAAAATTTATTTTAATATAGTTTAATTCTTAATATAAAATCTCAAAATTAGTATTATTTTCTCTTTTATTCTTTTAGTAATATTTTACGTAAGCAGCCTAAATAGTAACAAAAAAGACAATCATGTTTTTAGACATAATATAATCATTAAATTTTGTATTAAGGGCAATTTTCAAAAGAAAATTTAAATTACTAAATCAAATTCACACATTTAATATATAGTATAGATATAGACAACAGGGTGTCCGCAGGGATCATAGGTGGTGTATTTTTCTGGGAAAGAAGAATTAACAAATAATTTCCTTTAAATGCAGTTGAAGTAGTTGTTTCTTGAAGGTGTGTCTTGAATTGTAGCTGAAATGTGCAGAGCTTGTGGAGATTTTTTGGAAGTGTTTTATTTTTTCTTTTGTTGACTGTGTTTCTATTTTGGGGTGGTTCATTTACAATTGAAAGGTGCAAAGCTTGTGAAGATTTTCCGGAAGAGTTTTCTGTTTTCCTTTATGGACTGCGTTTCTGTTGGTGGTTTTTGAAGGTATTTCTTAAATTGCAGCTAAAAGGTGCAGAACTTGTGGAAATTTTCTGAAAGTTTTTTTTTTTTTTTTTTTGTTGACTGTGTTTCTGTCGGTGGTTCTTGAAGGCATTTCTTGAATTGTAGCTAATAGGTGCAAACTTTGCGGAGATTTTTTTGGAAGTGTTTTCTTTTTCCTTTCGTTGATCGTGATTCTATTGGTGATTCTTGAAGGTGTTTCTTGAATTGCAGCTGAAAGATGTAGAGACCTTGTGGAGATTTTTTTGGAAGTGTTTTATTTTTTCTTTTTTTGACTGTATTTCTGTCGGTGATTCATGAAGGCGTTTCTTGAGTTGCAACTAAAAGATACAAAGTTTGTGGAGATTTCTGGAAATGTTTTCTTTTTTCTTTTCTTGACTACGCTTCTTTTTGTGGTTCTTGAATTGTAGCTGAAAGGTGCAGAGCTTTTGGAAATTTATTGGATATGTTTTATGTTTTTCTTTTTCTGACTGCATTCCTATTAGTCATTCTTGAAGGTGTTTCTTGAATTGCAGTTGAAATGTGTAGAGCTTGTGGAGATTTTTTGGAAGTGTTTTTTTCCCTCTTTTGTTAATTGCGTTTCTTTTGTCGGTTCTTGAAGGTGTTTCTTGAATTGTAACTGAAGATGCAAAGAGCTTGTGGAGATTTTCTGAAAGTGTTTTATTTTTCTTCTTTTGTTGAAGATGGTTCTTGGAAGTGTTTTACTTTTTTTTTTGGTTCTTTCAGAAAATCTATTGGTGGTTCTTGAAGGTGTTTCTTGAATTGCAGTTGAAATGTGCAGAGCTTGTGGAGATTTTCTGGAAATGTCTTCTTTTCTCTTTTTTGGACTACGTTTCTTTTGTTGGTTTTTTAAGGTGTTTCTTGAATTGTAGCTAAAAGATACAGAGAGCTTGTGGAGATCTTATTTCTGAAAGTGATATATTTTCTCTTTTGTTGACTCTGTCTCTATTGGTGGGTTTTATATGCACAATCAAAAATTTGGGGCGGTTAAATGTGTAACTTGTTTTATAAGTTGTGACTGTTAAAGGTAAAAAACTTCGTTAGGCTTTTAAATGATGGAGCTAATTTTCATTTATCTTGTTTTTATCATTTATATGGTATTATAGTTAATTTTTGGAAAAGACCTCTCCATATTCAAAGAAAGCACATATATATGGTTGTCCTCGTCAGAGGACATCTATATATATATACAATTTTCCTTCAACCATCAATATACAAAATTAACATGAATATTTCAAAATAACAAAATGACCATAAATTATGCAAATTAAGACCAACTTGCTAGGATCAATTATATATACTACGGCACTCATAACATCTAGAGAGCTTACTATCTAAATTACATGCATTTATACTATCTGTTGTTGTACGTGGTCATATTACTACTACTACCATTTGATCGAACAGCTAGTGAAGGAACTGGAGGGGCGATCCATGAGCTGATTTCTTGCTACGAAGTCGTGTTTCTTGATCCTCATGCTACTACTACTTTCAAGAGAATTATAAGTTCTGTGAACCACTATGCTGCTGCTTGTGACGTTCACATAAACAACATGCAATATCCCTAAAAGTGCAGATTGAACTGCAAGAGGGCCCCAACATTGAAATTTAGGTTGTGGAAGGATAATCAACTTTTGAGATATGCTTGCATGTTAACAAGTTTTTGGTTTGGTCCAATGATGAAGATGGTGGTGGCTTCAATTGGCTTCAATTGTTGTTGTTTTTTCCTATGTTTTGATGGATGTTGTTTCTTTGTTAGTATTAGAAAGAAAGAGAAGTAGGAAGCTCTTTAAAGGAAATGGTATCTAAGATGGGTAATAAGAAAGGCAAATTAAGAGAAGTTGAACTTGCAGTTTGTTTCATCAATGGGATCATTTACTCTTTGCTCTTTACTTCTTTGTTTGTTATGCCATATTACTTTAGAATTAACCCATAATTAGCTATTATAGTTCCAAAGCAAGACTACAAAGACATGACAAAAATGTTGACTAGAATCAGTTATTATAGTTCCAAAGCAGGACTACAAAGACATGACAAAAATGTTGACTAGAAGGGTTTTGTGATTGCTTAATTAATTTCTGAACTTTCATAAAAATATAAGTATTTAATTATCACACTTAAGGTTACAAATGAGCCGTGAGTTGATAGGTCAAAACTCAACTCGAGTTCGGCATTCACCAAGCTCGAGCAGCTCGATTAACTATTTGAGCTCGAGCCTTAAGTGTGAGGTTCGAATGTTCGCGAGCAAATATATATATATATATATATATATATATATATATATATTAGTCTGAAAAACTATTATATCCCATATTTAATAATATATAATTTTATTAATTTATATTAAATATTTGTGTAAACTCGAGCTTGAATCCAATCAGTACTTGCCAAACTTAATTGAGTTTCGAGCTCAGCTTTCATGAGTTTGGCAAGTTTGAACTCGAGTTCAAACCTTAAAATTTTTACTCAAATTGAGAGGTATTCGAATTCGTCTCGACTTGTTTACACCCCTAATCACAATATACCTAATTTATTATGTTGCTTTTTAATTTTTGCTCTCATGTGATTTGACTTTGGGGGACCAAGCAACCTATATATAGTTCATAAGTGGTAAGGGATACTCGATTAATACTTAAACCCATTATCCATTTTTATGGATTTCAATATGAAGATCAAGGCACGTGGAAGTCTTAAGTCAACTAACTTCACTTATGCTTACAAGTAATCTGTTGTGGAGGGTTAATTGTAGCTTATATCCAATTTTTAATATTTTTATTTTCCATTTAGCATATTTTGATGCTTCTTGTTGTATGCAGACATCCACATAGTGTACAACATGAATAATTAATTAATGTAATTGATTAGTTCGACAATGACTCTATTTTGACAATCGAGTAATTGAATGTGAAAGAAGAGACAATTACCTATGTGATAATTATTTTACCAAAATAATTGTGTCAGTGATATTTATAATTGATCAAACATATTATCATTAGAACTCAACAAGTTGAGTTAGAAAAGGTTTTCTCAGCTATACGTAGTTGGGATTATATCAAATAAAGTTATACTATAGGAGCTGTTGGTGAGAAAAAAATATTACATTTAATTTTCTCTACCTATTCCGTAAAATAATAGACTTGCTCCTCATGAAGAAACCATCATGGTATCTAAGATTTGAAACGTGAAAATTGTGAATGACTCTAGTAACTGCTCTATCCGACCGAGAAAGAAGGTTACTGTTGTCATGGAAAGATTGGATTCATAAAGTTAACTGAATTTATAGTCCTACAAATGCTGTATTTTTAGAGGTATACCAACATTGGTATCAAAACATACAGGTTAGTTTTCATCTCTGAATTTTTTATATGCCATATATGTATGCTTGATTAGATCTAACATGCTTACAATAAATTTTGTAATCTTCTTAGGAGTGTCAAGTTCTAACACTATACGACAATACAACACGACCCTGACATGAAGTTAATAGGTTAGATTGGACTTTATTGGGTTCAGGCTGTAAATGGGTCGACTTATTTTCATGCAAATAAATGCATCAAATCGGATTGACCCACACGTTACCTGAGTCACCCAATAACTTAAAATGGGTTGTTGTGTCACTGTTAACCCATTTAAATCGTTGGTAATTTGAGTAAAATACTTGGGCACTTGAGTAAAATAACTACCAATTGTCCTACCCATCCCTACCTACATTTAATGTTATAAATTTAATCTTTAGATACTAGAGCTGTCGACTACACTAAAGACTCAAAGAGTCAAAGACAAAGAGACAAAAGTCTTTTTCCAATTTCAATTGGACTATTTTATTGAATAGATATCTAGTGTCTAACTCTCTACTGCTTGTCTGTTTTCAAGGTAACCTACTATAAGTATGACTGAATTTTTTTTCATAATTTTGTTTATCCATGGCCAAGATCAATTTTGTTTTAATTATTATTAGTTTATAACTCTAATCAAAGAAGAAATCAACCAAAAAATTCTTTCATAATTATTCACAGCTACATCCCGTTCATAATTTTTTGAAAGACAAATAGTCCTGAACGAATTTTGAAGAAGAATTATATTTCTTATCTAAGTATAACAATACAAGAAATTCTCTTAAATAGACTACCCTATAAAATAAATAAGGAATGTCTTTCTAATCAAGATCTATAATTAAGGAATAGAATATACACTTAACAAATATATACAACTAAATATATTCTTAACATATATATTAAAAGGTAAATATGTAAATATGTTAACATCCTCCCGCAAACTCAAGGCGGTTAAACGCAAACCAACTGGAGTTTGGAACAAAGAGCATGAAAACGGCCAGGTGGATGAGCCTTAGTGAAGATATCAGCAGTCTGATCAGGGGAAGAGACAGATTGTAACTGAAGAGTACCATGAACTAGATGCTGGCGAACAAAATGACAGTGCATTTTCGATGTGTTTAGTGCGCTCATGGTTCTATCTGTCTGTGAGCAATTTGAATAGCACTCCGATTATCACAACGAAGAAGAGTAGCAGAAGAATGAGTAACACCCATATCTTTGAGTAACCAGCGAAGCCAAACAAGTTCTTGAGTAGCATCAGCCATAGCCCGATATTCAATTTTAGTACTAGAACGAGAAGTGATAGTCTGCTTCTTGCTCCTCCAAGAGATGAGAGAAGTACCAAGAAAGAAGCAGAAACCAGTAATAGATTGTCTGTCTGTTGGATCGCCAGACCAATAAACATCAGAGTATGCATGTAGATCAAGCGGAGAGCGGGAAGAAAAATGAAGACCATGAAAGGGGGTACCATTGATATATCGCAAAATGCGTAGAACAACAGTATAATGAGTTGTTCGCGGAGTTGCCATAAACTGACTAATGACATGAACAACATAAGTAATGTCAAGGCGAGTGACAGTAAGATAGACTAAACTACCCACGAGCTGTTGGCCCAGGGCAAAAACAACCTAAGAGGGGGGGGGTGAATTAGGTTGTATCTAAAAACAATCATTTTTAAGTGCTTAATAGAAATTCAAACTTTATGCACCAAATGAAAACTTAAGCACAAATGAATACAATAGATATTCAACAATTTAAGCTTAAAGAACAAATAAGAATATTGAGATTAAGAGAATCAAACCAAACTCCCAAACTTCTCAAGCTTGGAGCTTTCAACTATAAAGAGCTTCTTATAAGGCAACTACCAAGTTCACAACTTGAAGTTCAACCACTAAAAGTCTCTTCAAAGTAGGTGAGACAATAACCTCTTGTACACAAATGAGGATCACTCTTGCTCACACTAATTTCCTTTAGTTGAGCCAAGAGTTTTACACTCACAACTCCCTTTGTTACAATTGTTATCTCTCCACTCTTACACTTGAAAAACTTTTACACTTCTAAACTCTTTTCACACTACCTACACTATTACAACACTTGTACCCACTATTTCTCCCAAATAACTCAAAAGAATTATTTGTAATCAATTTAGAAGTCTCTTTTTAATTAATTCAGACCTAGGAATATTTATAGTTGCCAAATATCTGCTTTCAACAACTTTCCAACGGCTATTTTTTGTTTACTGGAAAACTAGCCGTTGGACCTTTCGGACGGCCGATGCATCAAGAGTGCGTCCGAACAAACTAGCCGTTGGACTGTTTGGACGGCCGCTGCAAAACCTTGCGTCCGACACTGTGTCCGTTCTCTGAGGGTATTCGTTCGGACGTCCGAGGATGCATCAGAACATGCGTCCGATCGAAGCAAAGTCTACTGGAATATGATCGGACACTGTTCTTCGTCCGAGGCTTGCTTCAAATTCTTTGTGTCGGACGATTACCATCGTCCGAAGCTCTGTCACTCGGACAGTTATTTGCGTCCGTGAAGTCTTGTGGTTGTTTTGTTCGAATGATCATTTGCGTCCGATCCTACCTATTTTTCTGCACACTTGTTATTAAACCATTAGTATGATTTGGTCATCTAGATGTAACGACCAAAATATGATTAACATAACTGGGGTTCAACACGAGCCGACGATATAAAGTAGGATTAGAGAGAGGAGATCCATCAGTAGGAGTAAAACGAGCATTAGCTTCAATAGGAGTTGAGGTAATGGTATGATCTGTGAGGCCGGCACGAGCAAGAAGATCAGAAACATACTTAGCTTGAGTGAGGAAGTAACTATCAGAGTTGGACGAAACCTCAAGGCCAAGAAAATAACTCAAAAGACCCAAATCCTTCATCTCAAAATGCTGATGAAGATGATTTTTGAGATTAGTGATGCCAGCAATTTCATCGCCGGTTATAATCATGTCATCCACATACAATAATAAAAGAATAGTACCATGATCAGATACTCGACAAAATAGAGCTGAATCATAAGGACTGGAAGTAAACCCAATCTGACAAATGGTAGAACTAAACTTGGAGAACCAAGCTCGAGGAGTTTGTTTAAGACCATAGAGAGCTCGACAAAGTTTGTAAACTTTGTTCGGCGGATGAGAATAACCAGGAGGTGGTTTCATGTAGACATCTTCAATAAGATCACCATTAAGAAAAGCATTCTTGACATCCAACTGAAAAATGGACCATTTGCGAGAAGCAGCAACAGCAAGTAAACTACGAACGGAAGTAAGACGTGCAACAGGAGCAAAGATTTCTTTATAATCGATGCCGTGTTCCAGAGCAAATCCTTTTGCAACTAAACGAGCTTTGTATTGCTCAATAGTTCCATCCGAATGAGTCTTAATTTTATAGACCCATTTACAACCAACAACAGACTTTTCAGGAGGTAGGTCGACTAGATCCCAAGTGTGCATTTTATCAAGTGCCTGCAACTCATCTAACATAGCTTGTTGCCAAATGGGATTAGAACTAGCTTCTCGATAAGAAATGGGTTCATGTAAAGATAAAATAGTAGAAAAATAGTGAAAGTCACGAAGTCGAGAAGGAATATCTCTTACACAATTAGATCGACGAAGAGTAGGTGGGGATGAAGGAGACAATTCCTGGGGATCCCAACACCGATAGCCTTTATGTTCAATGCCATACCCTAAGAAACAACAGAGGCGAGCACGAGATTCTAACTTGCTATGCTCATGGTGTTGAAGAAGAACAAAACAAGCGCAACCAAAAACTTTGAGTGATGTATAATCAGGAGGGAATTTAAAGAGACGTTCATAGGGAGTCTGATTATTAATGATAGAGGAAGGAACCCTATTAATAGTGTAGATAGCAGTAAGTGCCGCTTCACCCCAAAACCTCTCAGGACACTAAGAAGATGAAATTAGTAGAGCACGAGTAGTGTCAAGGATGTGCCTATATTTACGTTCAGCACGACCATTCTGTTGAGAGGTACCTGGACAAGATCTATGAATAACAGTACCATTTTCATGAAGAAAGTCTAAAAAGGATTTTTCTTTATATTCTATGGCATTATCTGTACGAAAAAATTTGATGATACTAGAGAATTGAGTCTGAATCATAGTGGAAAAATCACGATAAATTTTAGATAAGTCAGATTTATGATTCATAAGATAAATCCAAGTGTATTGTGAATAGTCATCAACAAAAATATCTTAAAATATTTGGAACCACCCATAGTAGGTGTAGGGGAAGGTCCCCAAATATCAGAGTGGACAAGATCAAATGGTGCAGTAGCAACAGAATCACTTTTATTAAAAGATAAAGCATGATGTTTGGCAAGTTGACAAGAAACACATTCAAAATGTTCATTCTTAACAAAACCTAGACGGCCCTGAGAAACTAAAGTTTTTAAACGACCAATAGGAAACATGACCAAGGTGGGAGTGCCATAAATCAAGTGATGATGTTGAAACAGCAGAACATGAGGTAGAAAATAAATGAGGCGGAAGCCGAAGGTGAATCAACTCAAATAGACGACCAACTTTACGGCCTATCCCAAGAATCTGCCCCGTCTGGGGATCCTGCACAGAACATCCAAACGGTGTAAAGAATAAATGCAAACTCAAATCACATAATTGACCAACAGATTAAGTTTGAGTTGGGGAATAAGAAAAGTGTCAGGAATAGAATATTTGACGTAGAGATATGGCCTATGTGACTAACATGCATAGTAGAACCATTAGCTGTATGGATAGGTGGTAAAGAAAAATTTGTTGACTGTGAAGAAAAAATATGAGAATCGGAGGTCATATGATTACTGCAAGCAGAATCGAAATACCAAGAAGAAGTACCTGGAGTGACAGAAAGGGCAGTAGATGGAGCAGATTTAAGCAAAACCTGTTTAAGCATTGATTCAACATCAGTGAGAGGTAATAGCTGGAGAGGAAGATTTAGCAGGCATATCACCAACATCAGTGGTAGCAACAGCACAATATGGGCCAGACTTAGGTTGGAACTGTCCAGATTTTGCTGAAGTACGATTGGGATTCTTGGGACAGTTGGATGGAAAATGACGAGGTCCTTTCTTGCGAAAAATATGACAAATACGAATAGGACAATTTAAAAGCCAATGACCAGGATCATGACAATAATGGCATTCCCTTGGTTGAGATGAACCTGAAGGAGCTAATGTGGCCAAAGTAGTGTCAGTGAAGTGATGTCCAGGATTAGAATTGACAGCCTTGAGAGTGCGAAGATGAGTTTTTTCAAAAATAACTTCTGAAAAGGCAGTCTCAAGAGTGGGCAACGGAGACCGATGTAATGATGATGCATGAATAGGCTCAAAGTCATCATGAAGACCCATGAGAAATAGCATCAAGCGTTGATTATCTCGAAGAGCGGAGTACTTTGCAGCATCTCCAGGAGTATCCCAATCCTATTTTGGATCCGAAAGGGCCAATTGATCCCAATGACTACTAAGAGTAGTGATAAATGAATGAATAGGTTGATGAGGCTCCTGTTTCATATGATATAAGGCAGTCAAAAGTTGATATTGACTTGCAAGACCTTTGACAGTGTATCGATGGGCAAGAAAATCCCATAATTCCTTGGCAGTATTAAAATGCCCAAATTGTTGACGTATGGAAGGAATAGTGGTGTTGCGGATCCAGGTAATAATTTGATGATTCTTACTGTCCCAATCTTCAAAGCGATCATTGAATTTGGTGATCGATTCGCCTTCTAGTTGTGTTGGAACAATTGTAGATCCATCAACAATACACCACAATTTTTGACCTTTGAGAAAACTTTGCATATCTTGAGCCCATGAAACATAATTAGGTCCATCCAATGTAGTGGAAATAGGATGGGACACATCTGATTGAGTCATGGTAGGAAAATAACAATTGAAAACCAAAAAATAAAAAATAAAGTATGTAACGGACTTATATAAAGAAAGATTACTTTTCGAGAAGAATCACAGAAAACCAAGCACACGGTTGAACTCAGAAGATTGAAAAATGTAGGGAATTGGACTAAACCGAGAGAAAACCAGTCAAAAATAGCCTGAACCGGACAAAAAATTACTGACCAGTGAACCGAATCAGATCAACCCAAGACTGAATCAGGGATTGTAAACCGCTGATGTGGCAATGACATGGCAGATGACAGGACAAAAAAAGATGATGTGTTAGATGACGTGGCACTGTTGGGGTTGACGTGGCAGATGACGTGTCTGCCACGTTGTCGCTGACGTGGCTGGTGACTTGGCAAAGGACTTCCCAGCAAGAAGAAAGCGTGTTTCACAAACACACTTTTAGAGAAACTGAAGAAGGCTTGTTTGTGAAACACGCTTTTACCTTCTTCTTCCTTCTAGACTGTTTTCCACAGTCCAGTGACGGTGAGCGTGTGGGAGCACGTGAGGTTGATTTCAGCGGCCGTAAAATTACTAGAACAAGGCCTAGGATTGGGGAGTTGACTCCTTTTGGATGATGGGTATTGATAAAACAACGAAAAAACTGGGGCAACAGACTGAGAAAAATTCTAAAAGGAGGAGAAAAGAAAAAAAACTTCGATGATAATAATCCTGAGAATGAACTAATCAGACCCCAAGATGTGGCTCTGATACCATGAACGAATTTTGAAGAAAAATTATATTTCTTGTCTAAGTATAATAATACAAGAAATTCTCTTAAATAGACTATCATATGAAACAAATAAGGAATGTCTTGCTAATCAAGATCTATAATTAAGGAATAGAATATACACTTAACAAATATATACAACTAAATGTATTTCTAACATATATATTAAATGGTAAATATGAAAATATGTTAACAAGTCCTATAAATCTTTTCATGACCAAGAACAAAATTTCCCATTCATTTATTAGTTGGTAAGTATCATGAGTTGAGTAGAAATTTACAAGCTTTAAACTAGATTTGGCTCCTCTTTTTCAGTTTTATATTCCTTACTCACGCATCTGCGGTTGAAATATCATAACCAGATTAACAGGCAAAAAAATTAACTCTCTTTACAATCTAGACCAAAGTCCCATATGTTAAGAAATCATGCATCTTAGTATGTTGGTGTGTGGTATATTTTTAACCTATTTGTTTGGTGTCTATGTTTCAAACTTTAGTAGTATATTTTTTAACCAATAATTAGGACAAGTTTGTGTATTTTTTTTTGTTTAAATTTCATAGTATATTTTTTTAATCTCATTCAAAAATCTAATTTCGGTTGAACAAAATTTTTGACAAAAAAGATAGGACAAATTATGATTCTAATGCTAATATGACATTTTTTGTTTATTTAGAATGAACAGAGAAGCAGTAAACATGTATCTTGGAGACGATGATGATTCAGATGGTCTTGAGTTAGGCCAGTTTAACGTTGTTGTGGGGTCTATTGCTCAAGAATCAATTCAAGTGCATGGATAAGATGGCAATGGTTCTGATGTGAAAATGAAAGGTAAATAAAATATTTTGCAGGCCTGGAAGAAGGAAAACTTCTAATGTATGGCAATATTTTAATGACCTAAAGGTGGAAAGTGATTGAATTGAAATGTGCGAGTGCAAGTTTTGTGTACAAAATACCTCTCTAGTAGTAAAAATGGTACAAGTAATATGAAATGACATATTAAAGGTTATTTGAAAATCAACAACAAGATATTAAACAAACTTTTATTGATATGAGGCTACTAAATTGTGTAACTTTAATTAATAAAAGTTCAAAGAGTTACTCATTCATACGATTATAAAGCATGACTTGCCTTTTACTTTTGTTGAGTATGATGACATTAGGGAACTTCTGACATTCCCATATCCAAATGTGAAACATAATTCTAGAAACACTACTAAGATGGATGTTTGAAGTTACATAACACTGAAACTAGAAATATTACTAATATACTTTGTGATTGTCCTAAAAGAATATGCTTAACCTCTAATTTGTAGACATCAATTATCATTGATGGATATTTGTGTTTAACTAGATATAGATTCATTGACAACAAACGGAAATTGCATAAGAGGATTGTGAACTTTTCATATATGTCTCCCCTGCATAATAAAATTTCCTTATCTGAGAAAATTTATAAATTGTTATGCAATTGAGGTATTGAAAAGAAGTGTTTTCCCTCACATTAGATAATGTTTCATCTAATGACGTAGCAGTTGATCTGTTAAAAAGTCAATTGTGCTCACAAGATATATTATTTTGTGACAGAATTTATTTCCATATATGTTGTTGTGCTCATATCCTTAACTTAATAGTCTAAAGAAGAGATGTCAACATCAATTGGCAAGATAAGAGAGTGTGTTAAGTATGTGAAAGATTCCCAAGTTAGAAAATAGAAGTTTCTTGATTTTGTCGTTCAAGTTCCTTTGGACAGCTAAAAATCATTGAGGTAAGATGTTTCTACAAGGTGAAACTCAACATATCTTAGGCTTCAGAATTTTATAGATTACCGCAAGGCTTTTCTTCAGTTTGTCATAAGAGATGCTTGTGATGTTGAACTTAAAGTAGCATTGTTCATCATAGTGGGAATGAGACAAAGTGGAGAAGTTGTGTAATTTCTTGGAAGTATTTTATAATATCATGTGTACATTTTCTGGTATAAAGTACCCTACTTCATATTTATACTTTCTAGAAATGTGTGTAGTTTGGCATACTCTTCAAACTGAAATGAACAACACTAACAGCTTTCTTTGTAATATAGAGGGGCAAATGTATATGAAGTTTGAGAAATATTGGCTTGAATATAGTTTAGTTTTAACCATTGTTGTAATATTTGATTTTCGATATAAACTACATCTTGTGAAATTTTTTATAAGAAGTTGTATGGTGCGAACTATAAAGAGTGTGTAATGTTTGGTGGAAAGTATTTGCACTATATGAAGAGTGTGCTAATCAATAACCCCTATTCCTTGAACTCATCAATTCATGAAGAGAACTCTTCTCATTCCTTTGGTGTAAACTATGGCAAAGACAATTTAGATGTTCTTATGGTAATGTGTGAATAATTTTTATTTGATTCATTATAACTTCTGTTTCCTATGGTACTTTTGTTTGTTTTAGCGCTTTTGGCTATTGATTGCATTATGTTTGTTTAAATTTTGAATAGGAGTTTGATACTTTTGAGAGTCAAGATTCTGTAAATAATGCACAAAAGAAATCAGTTGGAGCTATATTTGGATGAACTGAAACTTGATAGAAAAAGAAAATTTGATGTTCTTACTTACTAGAAAAGTAATCAATATCGTTATCCGGACCTTGGGAGAATAGCTTGTGATATTTTAAGTATTCCTATTACCACTATTGTATCAAAATCTGCTTTTAATATAAGTGATCGAGTTTTTGATCAATATCGTAGTTCTCTTACGTCTGATGCTGTTGAGTTCTTAGTTTGCACAAGAGATTGGTTGTTTTGAGATGGAGGTAATTGTTAAATATTCTTTTTACTACTTCTTAATTTTTTTTTAAAAAAAAGAAAAGATATTTATAAGAAAATTTGTATTTTTGTTTTATTGTTTGTAGCAACTACACAGTTAAAATTGGATGATCTTATCCAAGATATCATGGATCTTAACATTATTTCCATGCATACCAAGTCAGTTGATGTTTATAATGCATTTGAAACCACTAAATTTTAAAGTAAGTATACTTATAAATCTTTATTTCTTTATAATTTTTTTTTTTTTTTTTTTTTTTTTGTAAATACTAATGGTTTTTTAACTATATTTGTAATTTTGGGTTCCTCAAGGTGGCAAATAACTTCTCGAATTTGAGTTTTGTTGAAGAAAGAAGAATGGAAAATCAATAAAGTTGAAAGTTTGACTATATTAATCAAATCGTGACTTTTAGTCTATGTTGTTTGCTTAATAATGCTAGTAGCTTCTTTATAATTTTATTAGAGAAATCCTCAACTTTTTAATACGTCTTGTTGGTTATATTTTTATGATTATTAAATAGATGATGTTACTTTTTTCTTTTGTATATGATTTAAATACTTATTGTAAAAGTTTTTATACATACATTACGTATTGTGTTATATAATTTGTTCATTTTTGTGATTTAAAGTTTATAAGCGTTGAAACTGATTCTCAAAGTTACTGGTTTTTGTGATTCGCACTTGTAGAGTAATAATCATTTGTCCACAATATCAAATATACTTTGTCAGCTATTGATACATGAATTATTACTTCAGAAGTTAAAAGGAAACTTAGCTAAAGAGAATGGAAAAAGACAAATAAAAGTGAACCAAATATACTTTGTCAGCTATTGGGTTATTTGTTGTTCTAACTCTACAATTTTACAATTTTATGAAATGATTTATGAGGTGTTTGATTTATGGGTACGAAGAGAAGGAATAAAAATCAAAGTTAATGATACCTATAGATGTTGTTTGATTAATCGCAATAGGAATCATTCTATGGGAATGAAAGTATTAAAAAATAGTCACTTTCATTCCTTACTTGTCAATTGGGTTTCAAATTGATTTAATTTATCGATATAATGAAACACATTCCTTGTTCAAACCTAAACAAGTAAGGGAGAATGATATAAACCTATACTGATAGTGAAGTTTATGACTCTTACTCCAATTCTGATTGTCGAATGTGAACCAAATATCTCTTTAATGAAATCTAAACGGGTTAGACAGGTTGAACACGACACGATACGACCATAAATGGGATTGACACGACACTCAATTATTAATTGAGTAGGGTTATAGTTGGAATTTCTCGATTCGAATATGATTACGACACAAGATAATTACTCATGATACGATACGATTGATTGTTTAATTTTTATGACTTATTTGGTCATGCATATACATGAAATTACAATGAACGCCTTGTTCAACTAGGAGGGTCATTTCCACTTTGCATCAGATAAATTTGCTGAATAAAGCCTTTGGCAAATCATGTGCTTGTCCTTGAATTTATTTATATTTGCTTTATCAATTGAGATTTTTTTTTTTTTTTTTTGCACTCATATAATTGTCAAACATGCAATTGGGAATCCTCCTGATTAAATATTCCCACTTTCTTGGTCCGGAATTAGAATAAGCTATAGTAAATTCAACTTTTTTTTTAAGTCATAATATACCTTAAATATTCTAATTATCTAATTCATTATTGGTAAAGTATAATGAAAAATTTACAAATAAATGTACATAAGGTCCGGCAGGAATGAAGTGGAGAGACCACTAAATTCAACTCCCAAATTTTACAAATTTTTACAGATGCATAAAAGATCTAAAATCTATATATATAGATAATTAATTTGGTTAAATTAATTATACTGGAGTTTAATAACTAATTTTAATTAATTAACTTAGTTGCCTAGCAAGCTGCAGAGGGATGATTGGTAAAGGGACTATAGAAGTGAGGCTTTGGTCCGATGGAGAAAGAAATTTTAGAAGAATTCTCACCGCCGCCACCACCACTAATCCTCTCACAAGATGGGCACATGCTAAGGGTGGCTGTCGGTATTTGCATGTACAACGGCGGTGGTGCAGCCAGTTTCATGGCTTTTATTTCTTGAAGTTTAACTCTTTGTGTAGTCTTCTATTCTCTTCTTTTAATGTCTCGCAACATTTCTTCAATAGTTCACAGTCTACTTCCGTTTGTTTCAGCTTCGTCCTATTTGAAACCAAATTAAAAACAAGAAAAATAAATCAGTCAGTCATTTTAATTTTTTTCAGCACTTCTATAAAAAAATGTAAAAACTATTGACGTATCCCTGTTTATGAAATAAGGAATAAAATTCGTAGGGTAATAATCTAAAATCAGCACCGATGATTTAATATATATATATATATATATATATATATTATTTTTTTTAATTTTTAAATTATTTTTCTTTTTTCTCTAGGCCAATTCAACCTTTTTGTTGTGCAAAAAAGGGGTAAATTTCTTTTTTTCTTAGTTAAAAAAAATTCGTACAATACAATTTTATGGGTTTTCAAAGTCTGTAAAATAAAATCCTTCAAACTAAAATGAGATTGTTTATTAAAAAAAAACTTTTTTTCATAAAAATGGAGGATCTCTTATAAATAAGAAAAAATCATTAACTAATGAACCATATTCAATTCTTTAATAAATTCTCAAGTTTCAACCTTATTCATTTGGCAAGAAAGAAAAGAAATTGAAAATAAATCAGAAGAAGTTAAGAAGGATTTATGTACCTGGCTCTTCTGTTTTGGAACCACACTTCCACCTGTCGTGGCCGTAAATTCAACCTATTTGCTAAAGATTGCTTTTGTTTCTGAGGAAAAATAGTATAAAAAAAAAAAAGTTTCCCAAATCAGAAGATTTTAACCTTAAAAAGAACAAATCCAAAAATAAATACTAACAAATTATGGGGAAAAAAATAGAAAGTTAAAAGAAAATTACAGGATTGAGAGTGCTATGCTCCTTGAAGCTATCTTCTAAAATAAGAGATTGTTCTTTAGTCAATCTAAGTTTTTTCCTCGGACCCTCTTCATCTTGATCTTCACAATTCTTTGAATAAACTCTATCTTCCTCGACTTCTTCACCACTAACTTCTCTTTCCCTTTTGACACTGGAGTTGGGAAAATGACGAAACTGCACTCACTGAAGAGGCCGCCTGCTGCCCATGTATAATATTACTACTAGATTGATGATCACCTTTAGGATGACCATCAATATTATTGATGGCTTGCTCTGATGGCAATCCTAAAGTAAGAGAAAAATGATGATCAAATTTTGGTGATGATTTATTTTTGATGTCTTGATCATGATGATCATCAAATTGAGGAAGATGATTTTGATTGTGATTTTTTGTAGTAAAGGTCGAAGGTAGGCCAAGACTAAGTCTTGTGTTGCAAATATTAGTAGTATCAAGTACCATGGTGTAAAAAAGATATTGAGGTCAAATTCCAATTCGGGCTTCAATATATAATAAGGGGAGGGAGAATAGGGGTTGATGAAATCAATTGAGGAGAATCGAATCTATGAAGTTCGGAAAGAAAAATGCTTAGGTGAAAGATCGCAGTCAGTAATTTAATGGATTTTTTTGACGTTAATGGAAGGGAGTGGAGAGCTGGCATATTACATACTAGTAATTATTAATAAGGAAGGATAATAATTTTGATAATAAAGTGTAATTTAAATAATAAAATAATTTTTTATGATTATTGATCACAAATTTGAATGATAAAAAAAAAAATTGATTTAAAAAAAAAAAAAAGAAAGAAAGAGGAAATAAATCTGGACTATGGACTATGACATTATGAAAATCATAGGTTGACTATTTAAGAACACGCCTCCTCTTTCGGTCTATTGAAGTCTGCATCAACCAATCTATAATGTAGTATATGATGATGGATATAGAATAGATGACCGGGGTAGTACGTGGAATCACGTAAAAAAGTGGGTGTACTGAAGAACACAACGGAAAAGAATTGGTTCGCCACCTTTACCTTTATTATAGTAGTATTTCAGTAAGTAGTATAATTTAAGAATAGGAGACAGGACAATAGTTGAACAACTTTTTCTTTGCCTGTGAATTATATTTGTGCAGCAACTTTAGTACACATTCTAGACTTCTTGTTGTTGGTATACTGGCTGAGGAAAATTTTTATATAGATTCAATTTATAGATGGTGGAATAGATTTTTTTAGTCTATATTCATCTACATTACTCTAATTCATTAAAAATAAATTTTTTCAAAGTGATGGAGATGAATATAAATGAAGAAGTTCATTCCACCTACCGTAGATTAAGTCATTATAAAATTTTCCCTATGACTCTGTAGATCCTGTTCAAAGTTTTAATCCTGACTAGGAAAGTTCCATTTTTTTTTTTGGATTAACAACACTTTGCCTCCTGAATTATAGATAATTACACTTAGTCTTCTTGAACTATAGAAATATATATTTTGTCCCCATTCACATTATTCATCTTTTAAAAATTTTAAAATATCAAGGGAATTTAGTTAAATGACTAAAATACCCTTCATATCATATTTCATGTATTTAATTGATTTTCTACAGTTATAAAAAAAATTAGAAAAAAGATAAAATATAATAACATATTAATATCTTGAACTTTAGGAAATGAAAATGTGATAAAAGCTTAAATTATTGAATTACATTATATTCGACATCTCAATTTGCTGGATTAAGTCAACTATTAAAATTGTAAAATATTAAGGACATCAAAAAAATTACAGAGTTTTATAGAAATTATATTTTCGTACAATACTTTTATAGAAATTTTTTTTAAAGAAAACAAACCCATTTGGAAATGTTCTACCACTACATTTAAACATTCAAATTGGAAATAATATAAAATAAAATCTAAAGAGTTTAAAATTTTGACTAAGAAATATATTGATATAGACTACATTAAAATATTATATAGTTTATTTGTACTTATTTTTAAATAATTATCACATCACTATCAAATTTTAAATACATAAAAATTAAAATATAGAACCAAGGGTATTTTAGTCATTTATCTAGATTATATATTAATAATTTTAATATTTGTAATAGATGAATAGTGTTAATAGAGGGCAAAGTATATATTTTTATAGTTCAAGTGGCAAAGTATTATTAACCCTTTTTTAACATCTAAGCACTATATATTTTATTTGTTAATCCATGGTTAACATCAAAACAAATTAAATTCCCGTATATGGACAAAATAATTAAAAATTAATTAAGCCCGAGTTCTCAAATATAAGATTCACTGGTTAGTGAATAATTAGTTATTTCTCTCTGTATTTACTAAGTGTTTTTACTTTGTGGAAGGGGGAAAAATTGAAACGAATGGTTTGTCAAGCGGAAAATAATTAGATAGACTTGATCTTGAACTCTACTTATAGATTTTGTAATTAAAATTAAATGTTATAAAATTTTACTTATATCTACCGATATCATTTATTCCAAATAATTTAATTTACAATATAAAGTTTTTAAGTAAAATCGTAAATTAAGTTTATCTAAATATTTTCCTTATCAAGCATCTATTTAAATAAATAATAGTGGTATAACATTTGATTTCAAGCATAATTATATTCATCCAAAAATTATGTTTGAAAGTGACAATGATGCTTTGATCCAATGGAATTGAATTATATTTTTGGCATCCCATCCCATGCATATGTTGTTAGTGCAATTATCTGACTTTGATACGATTAGGTTGCTTCCCGGAGCTACATGCAGCATACCCTACATGTACTTTTAGTGCTTATCTTTGTTGGGTTATTGATTAAACAAATTAATCGACCGACTCAAGAACCATATACTATTATAGATCGCTAAATGAACAATAATAAGGTGCCTAATAAATAGTTGCTTTGTATAGTTTGTTTAATTATTATGCAATGAGATAATCCTCAAGGACTGAATCCCACGTAATAGCTGAAGAAATTAGGAGTATTCCATCTTTCTTTTCATTTTTCTAATCAGAACGCACGGACTCTTGCGCCCCTAATTCGTTCTTTATTATTCAGCTTTAGAAGTTAAAAAAGTCATCTTAATTTATTGGTTTAATTTTCTTTTATTTTGGTTTACACTAGATGTAGGGCTATAAGCAAGGCTTGATAAGCCGGATAAGGACGTGTTTAAATTTGTCATTTTAAGAAATAGTGGGGATTGTTTGTATTCATATCAAACTCAAATCAATTTCAAGAATAATGATCAAGTTTGGGTTGTATGTTTGGTAATTTTATTTGAGAAAGTTTGGGTTGGCTCATAACTTTCGAATCAAGTTCGAACACATTTGTTTGTGATTTTTATCCTAATTTGCTATTTTCTTGGCCAGAATTTTGCTCTAAAAAAGTCTAGAATTCAATTACAATAATTAAATGATGCGATGTGGAAACATATTACGGTTTGTTTAGGGAAGTGATTTGCAGGTTGTGATTCAAAATAAAAATAAGGGAAGAGATATTCAATAAGGAAAATAACTAACAAGTATGAGAAATGGAAGATACTCTCTATAATTAAATTACATACTTCTAATCTTTTATGATATGTTCATGAACTTATCAAGTCGGACAATATAAGTATTATGCTTGTCTCATTAAAAAAGTCGAACATTAAATGTTATAAAAATTTTAATTGATAACTCAATAAATAAATTATAAACAAAATTTTTCGATTCAAACTCAAATCAAGTACCGAATCACTTCAATTTAAATGACCAGATGGGACAGAATCAATTTGACCTAATTAATTGTCCAATAAAATATTCGGTTCAAGTTCTATCCTGCATGATTATGAGCTTGTTCTCACCAATTTTCTGAAGCATGCTTATAGTTATTTTGAAATTGAAAAATCACTTTCTTAAAAAACTTTGTAAGCAAAATTAAAAAATATTTTTACTTTTCATATTTAAATAAGTTAAAACCAATTTTCAAAAGTAATTCTGCACCTGTTTTTTTTAAACTGTTTTTTTTTTCAATTTCAAAAGAAAATATTTTATATATAGCTTTTTATAATTAGTTGAGAACAAGACATATATGTTAGATTATGTTTCTCTCTCTATATATATTTTGATGTTAAACCAAAATATGCAGTTTGATAAGTAATTCTACGCTTAATCTGTGTTCTTGTAGCTGACTCCATCATTAATTCTAAGAAAATGTATGCATTGACGTTTCGAGAACTTGTGATTAAATGCACAAATTATGGGGATTTGCTTTCAATATTTGTCTTTGTCAGTGACTCAAACAAGTATATTTCTCAATGGCAAGTTGCAACACAACCTGAATTGTTACAAACATTTTTTTCTGTCAAGATAATTAGCGAATAAAATATATGCTTAATCTGGCACGCTTATCCATCGCCGACAATTTATTTCCATCCACTAGATATAATTCAACATTGATTGTGATAAGGAAATCAAGATCATGTCTTGGACTCATTTGCAACCGTTGATCTATATATAATGCAGAATGATTTTGTATCTTGACATTTACTAATGTTATTTTCCAGATAGTTTTAAGTATAAAAATATAATTAAAGAAAATATGGACATGATCAAAAGTTGAGAGATGAGGTCAGTACATTAGGCCATGAAAAGTTGTCGAGCAACATTAATTTAAGGTACAGAGTTTATCCAAGCCTTCATTTACAAGTTTCCTTACGTAAGGATCAATATATAAACCATTGACTTTGAGACACAACGGACAAGATCAAACGTTGTAATGCCAGAATAATCCAATACCCAGTCTAATAATATTTATTCTGATCTTTCCTTATTCCCACATTAGCTATGCCCCAAAATATTTTGAAGCGTTACGAATCTTATATCTTATTTTTTATATTAATTTCTTATTTCATTCAATGAATTCTTTACAAGTGTACTTTGATATATAAATATATATTTTTATTATATTAAATTATATATATTGAGACAAGAAATTAATACAACAAAGTAAAAGATTATTCTAGGTATCACCAAAAAAAACAAAAAAGTATTCTTTCATCTTCTGATACAAATACCTTATGCATGCAAATTCTTTTCATATTGTCTACCATGTTTGATTCGGTAGTGGATGATACGTGTCAAGTAAAAGGTTGACACGTGGACAGCATTGTCGAGACGACAAGTCTAAGCATGTAGAGCCCACAAATGATTTGGCATGATGGGCATCCTTGATTCTTGAGGAGGAGTTGGGATGATTATTAAGCGTAGAAGTTGGCAATGATGGGTGAAGGGTGATGTTGGAGATAAGGTTTCGAATTGTGTTCCGGGCTTTACGGCCAGGAGACCGTTGCTAGTGTCATTTTGTGCTATTTGTTTTTTATTTATGCATCTCTTTTTTCCACTTTGTTACCGTCCACAATTTCATACCTAATGAAGCCAATATAAACTGCAGGAACCTACCTAAGCTATGCATGTTGGGGTAAATATTTCTATGAACTCTGTCCACTCATTTAATTGTAAATTTTGTGGTTTAAATAAAATTTGTTTACGTATGTGATTATACAATGGTGCAAGGGCTGATATAGTAGGGGCAGGAGAGGCGGCAGCCGCTTTCAAGAATTTAAAATTTATGTTTTATTCCTTGAAAATTTTATAAAATTTTTATTACACTTTTATAAAATTTAGATTTTGTCTCGCCTAAAATTTTCAAAGGTTATAAAAGAATTCTTTTATGAATGTATGTTTATATAGCCTTGTTCCAAAATATTTGAAATCATCCTTTGATATTTTTTTAAAAATTTAACTACTTCCACATAAAAATTATATTTTACTCCCTATATTTTACAAAAATTATAGAGAAATCCGTCAAAAAATATATCAATATAATCGTACCGTTCCAAAATCCAACTTTTAATCCATCTCCTTCGTAATGGATCTATATATTGACAAGTGGAGGTACGTGTATGATTATCATTATGAACCAGATACATTTAAGAATCTCCATGTATATTGCATTAGTATTTGTAAATATATATATTTTTTTGTCCCAGCAAAAATATAAAAATTCAATATTTTTGTACTAGATGTGTAAAAAGAGATGCATGTATAATGTATTTATAGAACTTATTAAAATCCTTTTCCCGAACTAACGTAAACTCCTTTGGCTCTTGGAGCGAAATTATGAGTGTGTACAATATTTATATATTTCTTTCTTGCCGAATTATTTTGCATTTAGGCAGGTCGGTTCATGTGGAAATGCGTCATTAGTGGCTACAACGGCATCCATTCTTTTCATTTTTTATTTTAAAATTTCTTTTTTATCAAAGGTTTAAGTCCAATGAGTTGGCATATAGAGAAAGAAAATAGTGATGAATTTTTGTCCATAACCATACACATGTAGAATGTAAGGCTCGTGAAAGATGAAAGAATAAGTTCCAACAGGACAAACAAATGTTTAGTCAGAGCTACATTATTAGAAATGTTTATCCGATATGAGAAATGAGACACCTTCTATGATTTCTTTATTATTTTCAAAGAGCATTAATAAATCACCGACTTTATAAAAAGCAAAACCTAGTCTACCCCACTTAGATTATCTTCCTAACTATGGACACATCAAAATAGTTTTTTTTTTTTTTTTTGTGTAAAAAAAGAAATTTCTCGTGACTGAGTGTCAGCTCACCCTTATGGAAAGGCTAAAAAGAAAGGAAAAGGTGATTAATTATTAAGTAAATTTGGCCCACATTCCAATGTGAATTATGCAAGTAAATTTGGCCCACATCCAATATGGATTATGCTTAGTGTGTGTATTGTCATGTGAGTTGGTAAAGTTACACTATGTCCTGCTGGTTGTGAAGAGTGCAACGGGTTATGGTGTTGCTGCCAATTGAGTGATTTAGCGTCTCAAAGATTTGGCGGCCCCTAACTTGGAAGGGCTGTGGGATGATACATAATATGTTAAATATACATATATTCCACATTAGCTACTCAAAATCGTGAATTTATTAATAAGTTTTATGAAGCAATCACTCAATGTTAATTGGTTTTGAAATAAAACTCCATAATTTTTAATATGATATTAGAGTTAAACTTTGGTTTTCTTTATCTACATGAGTCTTGTGTTCTCTCTTGCTCATTCTAAAGGATTCTTTCTCTAACCCTAAGTGCTTAACTTTTCCAGAGTTCAATCAACTTAAGTCACAGGTTCTCTCTAACTTCGGACGCTCAACCAATAAAAGCCCTGCCATATTGAACGGTTAGTCAAGAGATCTTGAACTAATTAATAAATAGAGATGTGTATCGGTTAAATGATCGGTTAATCAGTTAATAAAATCGACCAAAATTCAGAAAAGGATTCTAAAATTTGTAACCAATTTCGATTTTAATTTCAATTTGGTAGAAAATTCGGTTAACCAAACTAAATTTAGCACTCGGTTTTGAATTTGATTAACCAAATTCAATTCGAGTTAGTTGGATTCTTAACATTGGACCAAAATCCTATAAAAAATCATATTTTTCAAGCAAAATTTTCCTAATTTTATTTTATTGTTTGCCACATAGTTTGATATGTCGTATAAATTTTTATTGATAAATGATTCAGAAAAATAAGTAAAAAGAAAAATATATCATCTAACATGCAAGTATTAATAAAATATATATCGCAAAACTATTTAATGTGATTTATTGATACTAATTTAATAATATAAGTATGAATTAATGTATAAGAAGATAACAATAGTACGAATTAAGTTAAAAATAGCATTGAAACTAATTATAATAACTATTAATAAAAATATTTTTAGCCGAATAACTAAATTTATATTATTAGTGATGTACCATTTATATATCAAAATATTTTAATAAAATTTATTTTTATTATTAAATTCGGTAATCGATTAACCAAATTCAACAAAATCTCTCTACTTATTTTCGAATTTATTAAACCGTATTCATGAATTCATTTAATTAATTTTTTACCAAACTCAAAATTAATTGAATTTATTAACCAAATTGAATTTGAAATTAATTACAAAATTCGATTAACCGAATACTTGCACATTCCTGTTAATAAGTTTCAAAAATCACTCCACTTATTTATTGCCAATTAATTTTGATATTGAACCTTATACTGTTTTAACACATGTTACCCTTGAATGGGTTACATGCAGCAAGAATTTCTTTTGACCCGTAGTGGTTTCCGGACCCTATTTTGGATTCCAGTCTTCATATGTATTTAATTGGCTTATTTCTACGTGTGAATTTGTAAAAAAAAAAACACTAAAGTATGAATTTGTACACTTTGATAATTCATAGTATGAGTGTGAACATATATGGTATTAGAAAGCACTGCTGAGGAATGAGGAATAAGTTTCCTTTAGCTACTATAGATAATGCGCCTTTTAGATTTTGACCTTCATATGATATGATATGATGATCATAAAGAAATCAACCTCTTCATTTGGCATACAAGTGGATCTAAAGGTACATATAATTGGCAAAATGTACAGTTATTTGGCTCATTTCTTCCACGTTCTTAATTTCTAATTAAGCAGACATTAAAGTGGTGCAGAATATTTATTAGTTCTTGGCATCTTTAGATTCTGGCGGAAATTAATTTGTCTACATCAGCGCTATCAAATCTTACATATTTGAAATTTGGTTAAATGAATGGAATATTATTGTAGTCAAACTTCTATAAGAAAATTCACGAAAACTAGATGTAATTTGCTAACTTCATATTTGAGTACGCAAATGCAAACAGTTGATAGATTCTTAAACGGAATTACTTTTATCTCTTTATTCCTGTTAATCGACGTGAAATACTTATATTTTGATATATTTTTTCACACGTGATTGTGACTTGGGTGAGTTGAAAACCCGCCATGTGGGTTGGACGTGGACTGAACTTGAAAGAACTCGTTAAAAAGGATTAGACAGAACACGTGTAGATGAGAGAAAAACTGATATTAGTTCTAATACCATATTAAAGAATATGAATTTTCATTTTAAAACTAATTAGTAATGAGTGATATAACCTAAAAACTTGTTAATTAATTTATCATTTTTAAACTAACTGATATGAGATACTTATAAGTCATTGAAGTAAATATTCTCCTTTAGAATTATAATTTGAATTGTCATAAATGTCAATAATTCTCAAAATATAGCATTTGTGATGTTATTACTAATCTTTTATCATATATAACTATTTAAAAGGTTTTTTTTAGAGCATTTACTATGCACCTAACAAAAATGAGAAATTATGCTACAATAATTTGTTGATACGATTCACACGAATAAGTTTGTTACATTAAAAAAGTGAACTAGTATTGCATATAATAATTTATCTGCCTTTCCCCTTTACAGAATAAGATAAGCAGAACTTTTCAAAAGGCTCTATAATGCAATAACATAAATTTAACACTTTTCTTAAAGAGAAACAGATGCTGGTATTGATCAGTAGAGAGAATATGGACTGATTGAACGCACTGTGGCATAATTCGAAATGTTTGATTCTTAGAAACCAAATGCGAATTCATATTCTTGTATGAAAATGTACTATAATTTATTATTCTTGTTCGTTCTCTTAGGTGCTAAATATTCTTATTCAATATTCATCTTCCATGATTTTGCGTTGCACTGCTCATCAACTGGCCTACATCCAAGCTTGTCGAAACTTTTGAATTACAAAAATTCCAAATATATGATCTGTGCATGTACGAGATTAAGGAAATGGTGTGAACGAGGTTTAGTTCAGTTAGCAAAGATTACTAGCAATCTTTCACTTTATGGTGGAACGATGTGCAAGAATCACTATAAAATATTAAAAATTAGTAGAACGATTTATAAGAATCATTATAAATAGATAAAAGCGTATCGGTTGCATTCTTTAATATTGGAGTGAAAAGTATCCTTCTAAGCTAGAATAATATAGCACTATTTATCCGAATAATTGGTCCTTGGTTAAATGTTTGAGGGAAACAAGAGAAAAACCAAAATGATGCGATCGGTGCATTTAATGCAGGCCTATTCAATTGGGCCTTCGGGCCAACTTTTGACATATCGGCCGTATTATCCATGTCTGTTAGAGTTAAAGCCCAGAGTCATGAAATTGGAGTATGATTTATTTTAGGAAAGTATAATATCATATGTTTTAAAAATTTATACTGTACAAATTTTTAAAATTGAAAGAATATTCCCTTAATCGGACGGTAAAATTTCCCTTTATTTTGATATGCTTTAGAAGTCACACCTCTCAAGTCTCTGCGTGATTTTGTTGTTGTACAATGTACAAAATAAGGCCTTCAAAGTTCAAACCGAGGCCTAGTTTTATTTTGTTTTTGGTTTTGTCAAAAATTGATAACACCTTGTATTAATAGGGAATATAAACAAGTAGACAAACCGAGGCCTAGTGGAATAGGCAAAATGTTACCAAAGTTTCTCGGGCATTTAAATTTACAGGCAGATTCAATTTCAATTACAAAGTCAAATCGAATTCTGCTCAATTGTCAATAAGGAAAAAATGGCTAGAGTGTTCGGTCTTATGGATCACGGATTAATATACGAATCTAAAAGTCTTTAACGAAATTGGCTGATCGAGGTTAAATTCATCACTGGATTTCGTTGATTTCTAAGTTTTTCAACCTACTAAGTTGTTGTTGCACATCTGTTTCAAAGCCTCGGTAATGTTTTTTGAATAACATTGCCAGTCTCCGATCAGGGCACTCACTGTGTGGAACATTAAATTGTGGTGGCATCCACAACATGCTTTCTTAGGGTCTTAAACATTTTATGATAGGTTTTAAAGTCACGAAGGCTATGTGAGAAACTAATGTAGATTATTATTATTTTTTAAATTAAAAAAAAATAAAAAGGTTTTAAAGTATCAATTGCTCTTTAAAAAACTAGGAAATTCATGTTTGATTTAATGCAAAACTAGACGTAATAGAGTTCAAACGAGGAGATAATGGCATAATAATCAGAATTACTATTAAGTTTTACACTATTCGTTTTAAATTAATTATCACTTTAGACAACTGGACTTATATCAAATTATTTATCGCTTTATAAAATCAAGTATTAAATAATATTTTTTTAATTTTTACCTTTAATACCCATATTAATGGAGAAAAAATTATGTACTTAGAATATTAATGTAAAAAAATAATTTAGTCATTTTAAACTATTTTTTTTTTTGTAAAATTGATGTAATTTAGTAGTGTGCGAACCAGCCAAAAGTGATACTTAATTTAAAACAAATGGAGTAACCGGTCGTAATTATGTGCTGCTCATATATGTATTTGATTTTGATGATTGCAAGGTGAGATGTTTGCCTTGCGGATCATCTAAAAGGAGTAGTCAACCCTACTTTTAGTGCAATCCAATGGTTAATCCGAATTCTCTCGCCAAGAACCATTCCTCAACTGAAGCCGATCATGTTCTCCCTCGCGTTCTTTGGAAGAATTTTCCATCAAATACGATTAGGGGTGTTCATTCGACCGGTATTCGACTTTTCGATTTGTTCGACTTGACTTGTTTGACTTTCGATTTGAAAATTTCAAAGTCAAAGTCGAATCATATAAACCCAAAGCCGATTAAAGTCGAGTCGTTTAAATTCGATTTGTTTAACCGGTAAGTCGAATAAGTCTAACATTTAATGTTCTTCTATTCTATATTTTAATTCTAAAATTTAGTACATTATCTCACAAACTCCGTATCATTCCAAAAGTGTATTAAATTTATATCTCACAAACTCCGTATCATTCCAAAAGTGTATTAAATTTATATGTGTACAACTTATTAAATATAACACTGTACACACTTTTATTTTAATTTTTATTTTAGTTATTTCAATTTTTACATTACCATCTTTATATTAATGTGTGCACAAAAATATAATTTATAATATATATATGTGTACATATATACACACACACATACAAAAGTTATAAATCTTAATATATGAATGTGTATTAGTGTATATAATATATATAAATATTAAAATAGATTTACAAAATCTCAAATTTAGAACCACTTACCAAAATAAATTCATATAGAAAAATCTTATTGAATCACCAACCCCTATTAAGTTATATTCTATAAGTATATAGAAATATATATGATTACTTAATTCTATCTATATTAATAGTAAGTTAATAATGCATTTAATATACTTGTTAATAGTAAAAATGTTATGTTAATAAGTTATATAGTGTAACTATATAAATTAAATGTTATGTAAAATATATTTTTATGACAATTATAAGTAATATAAATCTTATCATATAATAATAAGAACATGTATGTATAGATATATTATATACACGTAGATATTTCATTAAATACTTTAGTACATATAATTACTTAACTCTAGTATTTATGTGTATTAAAAGAAAATTAGTAATTCAATAATTATTGAAACAAAAGTGTTACATTAATAAGTTGTACACTTACATTAATGTATAAGTACATAAATTGTACATAACACCAATAATAATACAAAGAAAAGATATTTAAATATTAAGCAAAAGTAATATTATCAGTTATTAACATATTTAATTATTAAGAGTTTAGAATATTATGCTAAAATATTATGTAAATAAATACATTAATATATTATTATAATTGTAGATTCTCATAGATACATATATAAATATAAATTTATCTGTCTCTTATATATATCTATATGTCCAACTTATTTGACCGATATTTGACCGGCCAAGTCGAACGATTTGTTTGACCGGTAAACTAGTCAAACTAGTCAATCTATAAATCGGTATTCGACCAATAATTTGACTTAAAAATTGAAGTCAAAGTCGAGTTGATACCGAATGTCGAACAAGTCAAGTCAAATTTTTTTTTAACTTGACTCGACTCGACAGTTCGATTTCACCGACTTTTGAACACCCCTAAATACAACTCCCCCATAATCCATGTTGGCCTACGGCCGGCATAGGCTAACTTTGTGGACCAATCAAGTAACACAATGAAATAAATAAATATAAATACTAGTAGATAATTTTCGTTAAACTATACTATATATTATCTTAAAATGGATTACGACTAAGTGAGGCCGCTCAAATGAAAGATAATTTTTTTAATGTTAAACTGGTCGGCAAATATTTGTATAAACATCCTAACCAAACTGAGTATAGCATTTTCTTGTAGAGTATGAGTAAAGCTTAGAAAAAAAGATGATGATGCCAAAAAATACCATTCAATGGTTTGTGGACACGTGGCCAGTCAGTTAAAACAGTCAAAATGTGGGAGGATATTTTAGTAATTTTTATTTAAAATTAAATCATGAAGATATTCACTACATTCAAGACCCTCATGGGCCCCACCAATAATTATTCCTAGGCCTAGAAACCATTCAATCCCATCCTGGAAGAGTATAAATAGTATGTTGGAAGGTAAATAAAGGGATTCTAATTTCATTCTCTCAACTCCACACTTTACCAATTCTAACTCTCATTTTACTCTCAATTTTCTTCCTATCACCAATTCTGACTTGAGCGTCTGAGCTTCTCTTAGGGACATAGTCCCGCCGTTCTTGTTCTGGTTACAGGTTTCTTAGAACGTGGGTACCCACACGTGATTTACCATACCTTTGTATTCTCGAGACAACTAAAGACTTAGACTAGAATACTTTATTGTGGTGCTATACTTTTTCACGCATCAATATTTGGCGATGTATGTGGAAAACTTACAAGAAGCCATCTTGACTCTTTACCTATGACTCCCAGCATGCACAATACCCACTGCAACAATCCAGATAGAGAGAAAGAGGTTATATTCCAACACTAGTCGAATCGATCAATTAGATTATTTGATCGATTGGAGAGGCAGCAGCTAGGGATCCCGATCCTTAAGATAATGAGAGAGATGCAAAGATACAATTGTTAAGGCAACAAAATGCCATGTTGAAAAAGCTCCTCATAAAACATCTGCATGAGCCACAAGGTGGTGAAGGTGGAAGAGAATATTCGCATAACTCTGGTGGCAACTCTCGGGTTGTCCACTCTACACATCATAGCCCATTGAATAAGAGACACTCTCGTGCAATCTATAGGGATAATCAAGGAGGAAGGGAAGTAAGTCTAATCGGGTCTGCTTGACAAGAACGTGAAGGCCGGTTCGCCCGACATGAGTCTAGAAGAAAAACCTTTTCCAGGCCAGGTGAAGCAAGACCAAGGAGCCCAAGTGAGGTAGCCTCAAATCAAAGGAGAGGGAAAGATCTCGTGAAACAAAGCAAATTTTGGAGTGCGTAGCCGAGCGAGAAGAAGAGTTAAGAAGAAAGTTAGAGGAACTCCAAGCTCGGGTAGACAAGATGGATGACAATGAGGGGATAGCTTTGCAAGATACAAGTACTTCTTTCCATTCAACGATGAGATAATGCAAGAACCCCTCCTAAGACATTGGCAAACACCTCATTTTGACTTTTATGATAGAAGTTCGGATCCGTGGGAGCACCTTGATACTTATCGAGCCAAGATGTGTTTACAAGGTGTTTCAGATGCTATCCTGTGCAAATGATTCCTCGGAACCCTCAAGGGCGCAACCTCAGATTGGTTCAGAGGATACAAGAAATGAGACGTAAGAAGTTTTGATCAACTTATAGACCTTTTTTTGATCAAATTTGGGAACCAAAAGAGGATTCCGAAAAAAAGAACTCACTTGCTTACTCTCAAGCAATAACCAGAAGAGTCCATCCTCGATTATGTGGATAGATTTAAGAAGGAGACCATCGAGATTCAAGGAGTTGCGGAAGATATGCAAATCATGGTGTTCTAAAGTGGGGTTAAGTCCAGAAAGTTCTCATTTGATCTTAATTTGAGGTCACCCTCCACCCTCAATGAACTTTTCTCTGCTGGGCCGAAGAGTTCGCTCAAGCAGATGAAGAGGAAATGAGAGAAAGAGAGTCCGAGGTGAAAGTGGGAAGAAGAAAAAAACAAATGGAGGAGTTAGTGGAGCGGAACCTCCAAAGAAGGTTAGTGTGAGAAATAGGTTACTCGTAACTGTTCCTCATAGGAGGAGTCTCGACTCTCCTAAAGTTTTTACCCCATCACAATATAACTTTCATACATTTTGGCTATCATACAGAAAGAACCCTATGTCAAGTGGCCTCGGCCTATGAGGACTAACCCAAAGCGGCACGACAAGAACAAATGGTGCTATTTTCACAAAGATTATGGATATGAGACCAATAATTGTATTTTTCTCAAAAATTTGATTGAAAACTTGATAAGAAGAGGTTATCTTAAGCAATTCATCCAAGGAATGGATAGAGAAATATCACCTCAACGCCAAACACAAATCTGGACAAAGGAGATCGAGGTCCGCCTCAAGGAGAACTAGTAGCGGGGGTAGAAAACCAAGGGAGAATCATCATTCATACTATCTTTAGAGAGGCAACAAATTGTGACTCCGCGTTATCCCGCAAGGCATATGCTTGTCAGATAAACTTGGTCCAATCTAGAATGAAGAAGCCTAGGTTGTGTTAAGACATAATATTCACTGCGAATGAGGCGGGAAAGTGATTCACCCTCATAATGATCCCTTGGTAGTGAACTTATCCGTTACAAACTGTGATGTGAAGAGAACCTTGATTAACAATGGAAATTTCATGGACATTCTTTTTTATGAAGTCTTCAAACAAATGAAATTAGAAGAGAAAGATTTGAAATCAGTGACTTTGCCATTAGTTGGGTTTTCCAGAGAAATGGTTGAACCTCTTGGATATATCACTGTCCCTGTCATGTTTGGTACACCCTCTCAAGATGTTCAATTCATGATTGATTTTGTAGTCACCAAGACCTATTCGCCTTATAATATCATTATTGGCCGACTTACTATTGGAGCACTTGGTGCTAAATCTCTTATATCTCTTTTTTCTATCACATGAAGATGAAATGCCCAACGGAGAATGGAATGGACGAGATAAAGGGAGATCAAGTCACAACGACACAGTGCTATATAGATTCATTGAAGTTGAAAGTTGAAAGAGAAGGAGGTTGTTCCTAGTTGCAATGTTCAACTCTTGGAAGAAAAAGAGGAACTCAACCCAAAAGGAAAACCCACCGAGGAACTTGAGAATGTGATCTTAGATGAAAATGATCCTTGCAAAGTTGTGAAAGTGGGAAAGTCCCTCCTGGGGGACATCAAGGAAGATCTCATTTCTTTGCACAGGGAATTCAAAGATCTCTTTACTAGGGATCCCTCAAACATGCCAGTGATTGACCTCGACATCACTATGCATTCCCTTGATGTAGATTCGAGTTTTAAATCAGTCATCCAAAAGAAAGAATTTTGGAAAGGAAAAAAGCCAAGCGATAGAGGTAAAAGTAAACAAACTCTTGGATGCCACCCCAAATGGCTTAGCAAAGTTCAGTAGTCATGGTGTCGAAACCAGGGGCTAAGTGGAGGATGTGCGTAGACTGCACAAGCTTGAACAAGGCATACCCCAAAGGTTGATACCTAAACCCTGCATAGACACTATGATAGACTCCACCTTCGGGTGAGAAGTTATGTCTTTTTTGGATGCATACAAAGGCTATTACCAAATCCTTTTGAATCTCAAGGATAAGGCAAAGACTGCCTTTATCACCGACTCCGGCACTTATTATTTTCTGGTAATGCCTTTTGGCTTGAAAAATACCAGAGCCATTTATCAAAGGTTGGTGGATAGAATGTTTGCCAATCAATTGGGCAGAAATATGGAATATTACATAGATGACATGCTTGTCAAAAGTAAGTTGAAAGAAAATCATGTGGAGGACCTCTGGAAAACCTTCACTATAGTGAGAAAGTTCAAGATGAGGCTAAATCTAGAAAAATGTGCTTTCGGAGTTTTTGGGAAAAAGTTTTTGGGTTTCATGGTAACTCAAAGAGGCAGCATAGATTTTGAAGTTAATCTCCAAAAAATCAAGGTCATTCAAGATATGGAACCTCCTAAGGGGATCAAAGAAGTGCAAAGGCTTACGGGGCGACTTGCCACCTTAAGTCGTTTCTTATCCAAATCTGGAGATAGAAATTTGCCTTCTTCAAAACTTTAAGAAATTTCAAAAATTTTCATTGGATGGAGGAGTGCCAAAAATCATTTGAGGAGTTGAAGGAATACTTAGCTTCTCCCTAAGTCCTAACTAAACCCGAACTCGGAGAGACTCTTTACTTATACTTGGCTTGTTCATTCGAGGCTGTGAGCGCCGTTCTCATCGAAGAAGTAGATGAGGTACAAAAGTCGGTATAATATGTGAGTAAAGTGTTAAGTGATCCGAAAACTAGGTATCCTACCATTGAAAGATTGGCTTTAGCCTTGATGATGGCAATGAGAAAGCTTAGGCCCTACTTCTTGAGTTATCCCATTGTAGTTCTAACAAATCACCAACTCAAGTCCGCTTAGGCCCATAATGGGATAACTTCTTCTTGAGTTATCCCATTGTAGTTCTAACAAATCACCAACTCAAGTCCGTCCTCTTAAAGTCCGAAGTCTCGAGAAGGTTAGTAAAGTGGGCAATTCAGTTAAGTGAGTATGACATTCATTTCTAACCAAGGGTAGCAATCAAAGCACAAGCTTTTGCCGATTTTATTTTGGAATGGGTGGAAGAAGAGAACTTAGAAGATTCAAGTAAGGAGAAAATTTAAGTGGTGGCTACCCCTTCCGGGAGGCAAATCATAGACTCACCCCTATAAAAAATGCATGTGGATGGAGTGAGCAACACCGAAGGGTATGGCATGGGTATTGTTCTTACTCCTCCAAAGAGATTCAAGACAAGCTACACCTTAAGATTTGAATTCCAAACGAGTAACAATGAAGGCAAGTATGCAGTCTTAGTCTCCGAACTTAGGCTAGCTAAAGAGTTGAAGGTTAGAAACTTGTTGGTAAATTTGGACTCAAACCTTATAGTTCAACAAGTTAAAGGTCTTATAGAATATGAAGAAAGGGAGCCATCCTTACAATTTTATTTAACCAAGGTGAAAGATTTGATCTCACACTTTGAAAAAATTGATATAGTCCATGTGAGTCGAAATGAAAACAAGGAAGCGGACGCCCTCTCAAAAATTGCAAACTCAGTGCATTCTAATGTGTTGAAGGAAGTGTTTTTGGATGTTCTAAAGGAAATAATTATAGACCACGGGGAGGTCATGGATATCGATTCCACTCCAGGTTGGATGACCTCAATCCTTTAATATTTGAAAGAATGAAAATTGCCCGACGATAAGATCGAGGCTCAAAGGGTAGAAAGAAGGTCGGCCAAATACTTCTCATTGATGGAATTTTGTATCGAAGGTCTTATGCAATGCCTTATCTTCGGTGTCTAAATCCAAATGAAGCTCAATATGCTTTAGCCAAGTACATGAGGGGATTTGCAGACACCATGTTGGAGGTAGAACTCTAACTTAAACGGTGCAAAAGCAAGGTTATTATTGGTTAACTATGGCCAAGAATACTAGAGGATGGCATAAAGTATGTGCGGAAATGTGACAATTGCCAATTTCATTCCCATCAACCTCGCCTTCTGGCCGAACAACTTACTCCAATTCTTACTCCTTGGCCAGTTGCTTAGTGAGGCATAGATATCTTGGGTCCTTTTCTAATAGCTCCGGCAAAAAAAAAAATTGTAGTGGTAACCATCGACTATTTTACTAAGTGAGAGAAAGCTGAAGCCTTAGAGAGCATTATTTACCAAGAAAATTATACAATTCTTTAGGAAGAATGTTATATGTCGCTTCGGAATACCCAAAGCATTTACCTCGGACAACAGTTTGCAATTTCAGAGGACTACCCTTCAAAAAATTTTGCCAAGACTTGGACATAGAATAATGTTTCTTCTCAGTGAGCATCCTTAAAGTAATGGTTTGGTTGAAGTGACTAATTGCACCATTCTTGAAACCATTAAGAAGAGGCTTGATGATGCTAAGGGTAAATGGATTGAGGAGCTCCCAAGTATAAGTTTTTGTGGTCATACCCCACCACCTACAAAAATGTTACCGAAGACACTTCTTTCATCCTCACTTATGGAACTGAAGCACTTATACTTGTGGAAATTGGTATGCAGGGTTTTCGTGTTTACAACTTCAACTTGGAGAAAATCGAAGAAGGGCTAGGTCTAATCTTGACTTACTTGAGGAGAAAAAGGATAAGGCATACTTCAAAATGCAAGAAGACAAGTAAAGGATTGCTCGCTATTACAACCGGCAAGTCTGAGGTAGGAGATTCCGAGTAGGAGATTGGGTTAAAAGAAAGACGGAGGTAAGTCAACCCCAAGCTTGTGGAAAGCTCTCGTCAAATTGGGAAAGTTCTTATGAGATAGTTAAAGCATATTCTAACGGTACCTACAAGTTGAATACCAAGGATGGAAAGCTCGTGCCTCATACTTGGAATGCCCAAAACTTGAAAAAGTTTTATTTTTAAACTTTCTTTACTTTGCCTTTGTTTTTTGAAATTCTTTAAGATAGGCCAAACGATACCTTCTGAGATGACACAATCTTGTGTAACTTGTAAATATTCGCTTTTGTTATTAATGAAAATTTCCAAATCTTTTGCCTACATAATAGCTCAATATTTTGTTTAGAAAAGCGATTCTAACCTCCACCCAACCTCCAAATGCAAAATATCCTCTGGGATACCATAACTCTCCGGGGTCACTTATTCCATCTTGGGAATATCCTCCGGGATATCATGACTCTCCGAAGTCACTTATTCCCTCCAGGGAACATCCTCTATGATACCGCGACTCTCCGGAGTCATTTATTCCCTTCGGAGAATAAAATTAAAGACCACTCTCAGGAGTCGGCATAACCTCTCTGGAGGCAAAATAAACTTTTCCTTGGAAAAGTAATTCCTCAGTTAAGTAGACTTAAAAGAGCGACCACAACCCTTCCGGGGACGGGAAGAAAAATTTTCCTAGGAGATTTGTGTCTAGGGCAACCATAGTACCAACACTAAGGTTTTACTTAAGAAGATTTGTGCCTTTGATGGCCTCTCTGGGGGCAAAAAAAAGCTTATTCTTGGAAAAGTAGTTCCTCGGTTAAATATATTACTAAAGACCTTATGGGGGCTAGAGTAAAATTTTCCCTAAGAGATTTGCAACTAAGAAAACCTTAGTAACAAAACTAAAACTTTACTTGGGAGATTTGTGCCTAAGATGATCCTTCCAAGGGCGAAAATAAATTTCTCCTTGAAAATGTAGTTCCTTGGTTAAGTATGCCCCATATCCTTCTAGGGGCGATAATAAAATTTTTCATGTAAGAGTTACGCCTATAGTTAATTTGGTTTGGTGTAAGAGCTATGGATTACCTTCTGGGGGCGAGAAACTTATTTACTTATGCGTATCAATGAAAGCAAAACCTCATAAAGTTAGTCACTTGAAAAACAATAATTCAAGTGTCTAAGAGGGGTGAAGGCATATGGGGAAATGTTTGAAGAAAAATAAAAGTACAAACTATCGAAGGAAAGCCACGATATACATATAAACAAAGGAAAAGTATAACATAGGTGGAGTTGCTACAAGAGAAGACTCCAATTCAAAACCAAGCAACAAACGCAAGTGAAATAAGTAATAAAGAAAATAAGTAACATGATACTAGCCGAAGATGGAGCCCGTACATACAAGAGACACGAGCTCTAAGTCTCCAAAAGGGCAAAATAGCTAAGCTAAATGCTAAACTAAGCTGCCTCATTCTCACGGGGAACCCCTGAAGAGCTCCTGTGAAGAGGGGTAGAAGGAACTAGGACTTAAAGTAAGTCTTTAATATCCAAACTTGGATACTTCTTCTTTACATAGAACAAGGCCCTATCATAACTTCGTCGAAGTACCTCATGCTATGGTCTTCTACCAAATCCTCAAACTCGGGGCTAGCGCGATAGTCTACCAAATGCATTTCCATGTGATCCTGGTAGTCTTGAGAATCAAGGAACTCCAAGATGGCAGAATCTCTACTTTTCTTTTCTATGGATTTAAGCTCCTCCATGACCCTGTTTGTGCAACATGCGAAACTTTTTCACCTCACTCTTATGAGATGCTTGAATCTCATTAATCTCATTTTTATGAGAGGCTTGAAGTTCTTGGTTCTCTTTCCTCAATTTGGCGATCTCTTCGAGGTTATCTTGATTGTGTTTAGATGCTACGCACATGGCTTGGAAGTGTGTTTCTTTTGCTTCTTCTAACTTTTTAAGCTTAGCCTCCAAACCTGAAATTTGAGAAAGATGATATTCTTGAACTTTGTTCAAGTCGTTGTAAAGATCGCCAATCTAAAGACCATGAGAAGGAAACAATGTTATCTATAAGTATAATAAAAAAAAAAACTTAGTCATTTTTATGAAAAGAATGAGGAGCAATTTACTTGAGCAATATGATGAAACATGGCGTCGGCATCGGCAATACAAGTAGAGCTCAAAGATTTTCTGACTCTCTCCCTCCACGACTTGGGTAATGCTAGTGCCTCTACCAATGGGCAACTCACTTCTTCTGAAAAGGAATTCATCCTCTATTCCTGTCATAGACCTCCCAAGAAGGAGTATAGATCATGCGGGAAGAAGTAGAATCCTCAACCCGAGGAGTAGCTTGTTCTTGAGGCGAATATGAATCAAGAACTAGTGGGATTGAAAGTTCTTGAGTAGAAGCCTCAACTTGAGCTAATGGTGTTGATGTAGCCTCTTTAGAAGGCATCGCCTTCATTTTAGGTGGAAATGGCACAAGAACTTTTTGTGCCGTCTTCTTTGGCCCTAAGATCCTAAAGGTAGATTTCTTGGGAGCTTGAGATGAGCCTTCATGCCTTGCTTGTCTCCTCTTCATAACGCACTCACAAATGATATCTTTCAAAGTATCCACTACAAGATCAAGAAGAACAAGTTAAGCTCCAGTTGAGTATCAATACAAGATGAAGATGAATAAAAATATGTGGAAAAAAAAAACTAAGTAAAATGCATATGCATGGTAACCTAGAGAGACAAGAGGATCAAGGTTGGTCGGACTCAACCCCGCTGACACCAACACTTGTCGTAATCATTAACCACTTTTTGTCAAGAAAGTGGTTTGACCTCCATAAGCATAGTAAGATTCCTATTCTTGCGCCCACTAAGAGAAGAAAGTTTGTTGATCTTTGAAACTTTTAAATTATAACTTCAATGGGAAAGTTCTATTCGGGCAACCTTTGGATCAAGAAGTAATGACTTCTCCAATCAATTAGCTTGGGGTGAGCTTCTTCGGCCAATTTTTTGTTAGACTGCCAACTAAAGGTATATCTCATTCCACTCGGCGCAAGTCAAAAAAACTCCTTGAAGGTGCCTATTGAAGGTTTTACCTCAAGAGCGGCACAAGTGATCAAATATGCATTGATGCTGCGGATGGATTTGGCATGTACTTGGTAATGCTCCAACACCTTGTGGAAAAATATTGATAATCGGAATCTCAATCCCGCTTCTAATTGAGACAAATATACGGATATATATCCAGAAGAGTTTATGCAAGGTCTATGGTCAAAAGGAGGAACCTTCACCTCGTAAAAATTATGGAATGTGATACTTCTTCATTCATTTTCTAATCAACTCCAAATCAACAATCAAATGAGACAATTGAGAGTATACATATGTGGGGTCATTAATATCACTCTTAACTTTCTTTTCTCCTTCGTGCTTGGCAGAAGTTCTGATATTTTTCCTATTAGTTGGTGAAGGAGAGGCCACAACTTCTTCACTAAAGGACTCATGCTCATGAGGTGATAATTTCTCTTCAATAGATTTTTTTCCGCTCAAGATGATGCTCTAGCCTGATGTAGTTGAGAATGTCTCGATGGTACAATTATAGATGGACCTGTAGTTCTACATGTATTCACTTTCACCTTGGAAGATGAAGCGCCACCAATCAAGAGTCTACCTACAAACATACTTTACCAAAATTTTCTTAGTTTTGGTGTCATATCAAGGTCGTCTTGAAGAAAATCCAAGTCTAAAGGTTCACGCAACAAATTAACCACTTTACTCAGGATTTCATGGAACTCACCAAAAACATGCTCAATCATGGATATCCTCCACCTCCTTCAAAGAAAGTTCCCCATAGACGTTAACTATATCAGTAGTCTTGCATGACTTGTTAACACCTCTTCCTTATACACGATCAATTTCAAAATCATTAGCAACCCCATGAGAATTTAAGTCGTCAATAATAACATTATTCAAATTTTGGATACTATTCCCCCTCTCCTGTGCTAACTTTGGCACTTCATCTAAATCATCAATGTCACGTCCTCGGGAACAATTAAGTTCACCATCATCATCAACTGTTCTTGGGGTCCAAATCAAGTGAATGAAATTTACTAGGGCTGGTAATTTTTGACACGACCCAATAATATACCACAAATACGATACCAAATACGATACGAAATTAACAGGTTATGACACGACCCAAAATTTATCGGGTCATTATTGGGTCAGCCCATTTATGACATAAAATTAAACGAGTTAGGTTGGGCCAACCGTGGGTTGACACGATAACCCGTTAAATTACTGTATGAATAGATTTTACTGAAAAATTTTTAGTTTATTATAATTTAATATAGTATATTTTAAAATTGTGAATAATAGATTTAATATTATATTATTAAATCAAACACAATAATTATTTTAAATATTATCTAAAAAATTTCAATTTTTTTAATTATGCATTTTAAATTATTATAAGAATAAGGTTAGTTAATAATTGTTTGACTTATTAAATAATCAAAATTTGAGAATTTTAACTCAAATGGATCGCAAGTTATGTAATTGTTAAATGGGTTGATACTCTCTGTCAATAGCAAACGTGTCAGACACGAACACGATATGAAGCCGAATGGGTCAGACACGAACATGACACGATAAGAAATGGGCCCCACATGACATGACATAAACACGATAAGAAATGGATCACACATGACATGACACGATAACCTGATAACCCGACCCATTAATACCCCTAGATTTTACTACATCATAAACAGATTTTTTCTTACCATGAATCACCTTACCTCTTTTACATATGTTTTACGTGAGCAAACCCCACAACCATACTCGCTTCAAGTCCCGTTGACGATGAATTTTTCACTCCCATGGAAGTACTTGTTTTTCTATTAAACCCAGATTGATGAAGTTCCAAGGTCAAACTCGTAATTGCATCACCATAACCACTAGAGGAGAAGTTGTTGGTGGATATTTGTTGTAATCTATCACATTCATCATTATCTTGGGCAGTTTGAACCCCTTTTTGATTACTTGACATCACCGCATCGACCAAGGATAATCCACCACCAATCGTTGCCACAAATAATTAAGTGAATTTCTCTCCATTTTGCTCAGCAACAGTAGTAGTGGGTTCAACTATGGAGGCTGAGTTCGATCCCTCTTTATGGACGAGTGCAGCGGTTGAAATATCCTATCCTTCTGCACAAGTAGCTGCTATATCTTGTTCTCCTATACCGGTAACTGTGAAATCGTTGCTTTTAGGCTCTATAGCAGTAGCATCAACACCAATTTCTCCGGCAACAACACTGTAAACGGCAATACTGACAAAGGTGAGTTCCCAAGGTCTTGTGTCATTCTCGACCAAATCATTAGCTACAATAGTGGTGTAGATGGCTATTCTAGAGGCAGCAGCTCTGATGGCACAACTCGGAGCTGCAGCAGCCTCGGTGACAGCTTCAAGAGTAGCATCACTAGCAGAGATGAAAAGTTCCTAATCATTGTCAAAAATAGCTACCACGTTTCCTCTTCAAGTAAGGATTGCTATTGAAGGAGAAGAAGCAGCAACACCTGAGTCTTGTGAGCCTTGTACAAACTCCTCAGCAACATTCTCGACTAAGTTGTCAAGAGGACTATTGGCATCCATGATTCGAGCAGATATGGTGTAGTTTATCTCAGGAGGAAGAATGGTGGGGACACATTTTTTTCTCTACTTCTTTATTTCTCTCATTTTCTTCACTCTTTTATCTATCTCTCTCTCTTTTTCTTTTCCTCTTTCTCGTTTCTTTTTTTTTTTTCATATCCATATCAAAGATGATTTTGCCTTCACCTAGGAGATCTAAGATCCTTTGGCTTCAGGATTCAAATGAGAGCTCAATGGAATGTTTTTTCAGTCCAAGTTCAAGTATGAGAGAGGAAGAAGAAGAAAACAACAATATGCAAGTGCACAAGAGGTGTTTGATGAAATGCCCAAGAGAAAAATAAAGAGAGAGACATAAAAAGAAAATGCAAAGTGTACTTACTTGATCCAAGACTTTAGAAAAATGCAAGATAATCTTGATATCTTGTATGTAGGTTTGGATCTTGGGTTTAATAGGGAAGAGTAGAATGTTGGAGTTTGGGTTTAGGGAATTAAGGGTGGAGTATTTAAGGTGAAATGTTAAGTGTTAAGTATGGGCGTAAGGGTGGAATGTTTAAGATAAAGTGTTAAGTGTTGGGTGTAGGGATAAAGGTGGAATGATAGGTATTGGCGTAAGGGTGGAGTGATAAGGGTGAAGTGTTAAGGGTTGAGTGTTAGGTTGAGGGTAAAATGTTGGGTATGGGCTTAAGGGTGGTGTACAGTTAAGGGTTGAGTGTCGGGTTGAGGGTAGAGTGTTGGGTATGGGTGTAAGGGTGGAGTGTTAAGGCTTGGGTGTTGCGTTGAGGGTGGAGTGATGTGTATTGGCGTAAAGGTAGAGTTTTGAGTAAAAATAATTATTTTGAGATACTAAGTATAAGTATCACCAAAGCTCAAAAATGAGCAAATGAATACCACTACTCAATTTATGGAGGAGATGTACAAGTACTAAAAGGATTGGGGGTCAACCTTTCTCCCTAAGAATGAAATTCAAATTTTCAAATTTTTGTTTCCAACCAAAATCTTATTGACTTCGGTTAAACCTTTGTTGGCTCTGGCTAAAAAATATTTTCTGCTCCATTCGAGACGCAAGTCAAAAATTATTGTACTACTCTCAACCCTTGCAAACTCAACTTGAGAGTAGGGAGCAAGTGATGATGCCAAAAAATGCCATCTAATGGTTCGCGGACACATGGCCAGCCTGTCATAGTGATCAAACATGTGGGAGGGATATTTTAGTAATTTGTATTTAAAATTAAGCACTGAACATATTCAATACATTCAAAGCCTTCATGGGCCCAATAATTATTCCTAAACCCAGGAACTATTCAAACCCATCCTGGAAGAATATAAATAGTAAGTTGGAAGGTAAACAAAAGGATTCTAATTTCATTCTCTCAATTCCACGCTTTACCAATTCTAGCTCTCATTTTACTCTCAATTTTCTTCCTATTACCAATTCTGACTTCAGCGTCGGAGCTTCTCCCCGGGGACATAGCCCTGCCGCTCTTGTTCTGGTTGCAGGTTTTCTAGAACGTGGGTACACGCGCGTGATTTACCATAGCTTTAGAATATCGAGACGACTAAGGACTTAGATTAGAATACTTTATTGTGGTGCTATATTTTTTCATGCATCAACAAAATACAAGTTATTTCTTACCTAATGGACCAAACCATGATCAATACATTTTATTATTGATAGTACTCCAAATCGTCAACGAACTAGAACGAAAGTCGTAGAAAAAACCATACTTATTTTTATCGGATCATGTCGCTCTTACCGTCTGAATAAAATCTATTAAGATGAACAATTGAAGAATTCAAAAGAATACTTCCAACAATTAAATATTTTCCCTATATTTATATGGGGAAAAAGACATTTTAGTCTAAAATTCAAAAACTAATGCATTTGCATGAAGATCCGATCGATGTTAATCAAATAATGTTTCCAGAGTCAATGATGGATCAATGACAAACGAAAACAAAAATTAAAAATTTTCGTATGTACTTGATGACTATATATTTTAAACTCCAACCTACATTTATGAATCTAGTTAATCTTGTATTTTATGTTTAAGATATTTAGTCAATGTCCGTTATTCCTATCATAGTAGACTTTAAATTACCGTTGTTGATACATGAAAATGTTGACACCAAAATTTATTGTTTGTGTCTTAAAAGTCTGAATTCTTAGTTGTCCCAATTTTCTAATGCAAAGGTAAAAGGGTGCATGTATCCATTCACATTATCGCAAAACCTGTGGCAAAAACAAAAGCGACGGGGCTTTGTCTCTTTGAAAGTTTTCGATGCTCAAGTCAGAATTTGTGTGAGGAGAAGAATTGAGAATAAAATGAAAGTTTGAAATGGCAAAATGAAAGGATGAATGAATGTCATGTATTGTGATTTACCTTACTATTTTACTATTTATACTAATCCTTAGTGGGTTTGGACAATTCATAGGCTTGGGAATAAATATTTGGCCCATAAGGCCTTGAATATTTTAAATTTTTTCATGGATTGAGTTTAGGTAAAATTACCAAAATGCCCTCATGTATATCTAACCGCTTTGACTAATTAGTCATGTGTTTGCAAGCTATTGCAAGCTAATTAGTCGAGTTTGTACAGGTTGAGAGTAGCGTGATAGTCTTTGATCTGTGTCTTGGCCAGAGCCGATAAGTTCTTGGCTGGAACCAAAAAAATTGAAAATTTGACTTTTATTCTTGGAGAGAAAGTGGTTTGATCACCAACTTGATTGCTAATCTTAACTACTTGTATACCTCCCATTTAAGTTGAGTAGTAGTACTCATTTGCTCATTTTTAAATTCTTGTGATACTTTACGTAGTATCTTAAAGTAGTAACTTTAGCTCCAAACACCACGCAACCCTCAACCCCACCCCTCTACCCACACCACTTAACCCTCAACCCTCTAATTACAACACTGAACCCTCAACCTTCAACCCACAACACCCAATACTCAAGCTTCAACCCTCTACCCACAACACTTAGCCCACAACTCCCAGCACTCAACCCTCGACCCTCTACCTACATCTCTCAATCCACAAGACCTAACACTCAACCCTCAACCCACACACAAGATATCAAATGGGTTTTGCAATTTCTCTAAGTCTTTCCCCAAGTAAATACATTCTTACTCTTGCATTCTCTCTTATTTTCTCTCTATATTTCTCTTTGACATTTTGTCAAACATTTGGTGTGTATTCTTAAACTCCTCCTTCTCATGAGCTTGATTTATAAGGTCTCTTAATGATTCATATAGTCTTGACACTTTATATATTGGAGATAATACGCTTGAGAAAAGTCCACTTGGTTTAAAAATAGAATTGAACAATGTGAGAGACAAGGATGCGAAGAGGTAGAAAAGAAAAGAAAGAAGGGAAGAGGAAAAAAGGAAAATTTTGAGGCTAAGGGAGGTTGAAGATGATGTTGCCAAGGGTGTTGAGGAGGACTTAGGCAAGAAGATACTAAGATCATCCACATTCCTTGCTAGCTCGAACAAGGAACCCATGACACCAATTGCATTAGCTAATCTTTTGAATGTAGTACTTGACTCAAACTTTATTAATATTGCTAATGGAAACAAATTTGCACAAAAACAAAGTGTTGATAAGTTGGCTTGGTATCAAATGATGTTAATAATGCATCTAACGATTGAGGAAATAGATTACTTAATCAAAAGGTCTAAACTGAGTGCATTTCGTGAAAACTTATTCATGGGTAGACCTTTACGTGGAGGTTCTTCGTGTCTTAGACTTAGGGTGCACTTGACTAGCACTTATTTGGAATTTGTCGGGATATCACCATTATAAGTCAAATGTCACATTTCCTTTGTAATTGTTATTTTTAGGCTTTGAGTTAGGGTCTTTCTTGTATCAACTCCGCCTATGTAATGATTTTTATCCATGAATGATATTATACATTTTCTCTATAGTTTTGTAGATTTCTTGAACTTGGGAATTCTTCAGTCTCTTTACCTCCTTTAGTTACTTGAAATTTCTTCAAGTGACTAAGAAAAAATTATATTTCTTTGTTTACCTTTTTTGTCATGATACACACGTTAGGCTTGTATTATGTACCCGCCATAGATATTCGCTTTAGACACTCCGCTTTAGTGTTCAACTTAGGTGATACTTCACTTATGCATTAAGTTTTGAAAGTCTTTGGAAGAGAAGTCATGCTCTTGGGAGCATACTTAGCTTATGCACATTTTCTCCTATGTAAAACTTCGTCTCGAGACTAACTTTGATATTTTCTTCAAACACTTCGTGTGCGCTTGGTTTTGGGACCAACCTTAACCTAGGTACACTTCTCTTAGGTAAATCTTCTTCGCCCCTGTAGGGGTAAGCCTTAGTCTTGAGACCTAGCTTAACCTAAATATTAAATTTTCGCCCCCGAAGGGGTATGCCTTGGTATTGGTACCAAACTTAACTTAGGTATAAATTTTTTGCCCTCGCAGGGGTTAGCTTAGGTGCAAATCTCGTAAGTAAATCCTTAATGTTGGGACTAATGTTACATTAGGCACAAATCTCTTAGGAAAATTTTATTTTCGCCCCCAGGAGGGCTGTTATTGCTCTTTTGAGCATATTTAATCGAGGAATTACTTCTCCATGGAAAAATTTATTTTCACTCCTTATTCTAAATGCAAGTCTCCTAAGTAAAGCCTTAGTGTTGGGACTAAGGTTACCTTAGATGCAAATCTAGTAGCAAAATTTTATTTTCGCCGTTCAAATGGCTATGGTCACTCTTTTGACCATATTTAATAGTAAAGAACTACTTCTCCAACAAAAAGCTCATTTTCGCCCTCGGAGGGGTTAGCCTTTATTTTGTTCCTTCAGAAGGGTTGTGCCCACTCTAGAAAGTGGTCTTTGACTGTTGTTCCCCGAAAGGAATATATGATCCTAGAGAGCCCTAAAGAGAGAGATTTCTAAGTATCAGAAAGGTGAGCCTCACTCTTGGAGTTATATTTAACTTATAGAATTCTTCACTTGAAAATACTTAGCTTTGGCCCCGGTGAAGTGAGGTGACCCTGAAGGATGAGACTATTGAGCTCCGGAAAGATGAGCCTCACTCTTGGGATTAGACTTAACTTGTAGAACCTCTCACTTGGGAAGACTTAGACTTGTCTCTGAAAGGGTAAGGTAATCTCGAAGGATGCTAGTTCAATACAACTCCTGAAGCTCCGAATAATTGCGAATCCCATTCAAGAGAGTAAGAGAAAGTAAGAACTCTATCTTGGAAGGCAAGAGCAAGTGGGCGAACTCTACTCTGCGAAAGATGAAGGCGAGAGCAATTAAAGACTATACCACGGAGGATAAAAGTAAGTAAGAGCTCTACCTCAGAAGGCAAGAGCAAATGACAACTCTACCCTGAAGGACGAGAGGAATTGAGGACTTTACCACAGAGGGTAAGAGCAAGTAAGAACTCTACCATAAAGAGCAAGAGCCAGAGCAAGTGAGAGAACTCTATCCCAGAGGGCGAGAGCAATTAAGGACTCTTTCCCGAAGGGTAAGAGCAAGTAAGAACTCTATCCTGGAGGGAAAGAGCAAGTGAGAACTCTAACCTAGAAAGCAAGAGAAATTGAGGACTCTTTCCCAGAGGGTAAGAACTAGTAAGAACTCTACCCCGAAGGGTAAGAGCAAGCGAAAACTCTACCCTGGAGGGTGAAAAAAATTAAAAACTCTTCTCCAGAGAGTAAGAGTAAGTAAGAACTCTATCCTAGAGGGCAAGAATAAAAGAGAACTCTATCCCGAAAAGCGAGAAAAATTGAGGACTCTCCCACAGAGGGTATAAGAGAAAATAAGAGTTCTATTCCGGAGGACAAGAACAACTGAGAACTTTATCCCAGAGGGCAAGAAAAATTGAGGACTTTTCCTTGGAGGGTAAAAGAAATTGAGAACTCTTTTTCGAGGGTAAAAGCTAGTAAGAGCTCTACCTCGAAAGACAAAAGCAAGTAAGAACTCTACCTCGGAGGATGAGAAAAATTGAGAATTCTTCCCCAGAGAGTAAGAGCAAGTAAGAGTACTAGCTCAGAGGGCAGAGCTAGTGAGAACTCTACCCTAGAGTGCGAGAGAAATTGAGAACTCTTCCTTAAAAGGAAGGGTAACCCTACCTCAGAGGGCAAGAGCAAGTGAGAATTCTATCCAAGAGGGCGAGAGAAATTGAAAACTCTTCCCCAACAGGTAAGAGCAAATCAGAGCTCTACCCTGGAGGGCAAGAGCAAGTGAGAACTCTACCTCGAAGAGAGTGAAAAAAATTGAGGACTTTTTACCTGAGTGTAAGAGCAAGTAAGAACTTTATCTTTATCAGAGGGCAAGAGCAAGTACTAACTCTAGCCTGGAAGGTGAAAGAAATTAAGATTTCTTCCCCGAAGGGTAAGAGCAATTAAGAGCCCTACCCTGAAAGGCAAAAGCAAGTGACAACTCTACCCCAGAGGGTGAGAGAAACTGAGGACTCTTCCTCAGAGAGTAAGAGAAATTGAGGACTCTTTCCCGGAGGGCAAGAGCAAGTAAGAGGTCTACCCCGAAGGACAAGAAAACTAACTCTGTCTACAGAGCGAGAATAATTGAGGACTCTTCCTCGGAGGGTCTTAAAGCAATTGCTAGAGCTCTACCTTAGAGGGCAAGAGCAAGTGATAACTCTACATCCTAAAGGGTTAGAGAAATTAAGGACTCTTCCTTGGAAGGAAGAATAAGTAAGAGGTCTACCCTTAAGGGCAAGAGCGAGTGAGAACTCTGCCTAAGAAGGTGAGAGAAATGGAGGACTTTTCGTTGGAGGATAAAAGAAATCAAGAGCTCTACCCCAGAGGGCAAGAGCACAGAGTGAAAACTCTGTCCCAAAGAGCGAGAGTAATTGAAGACTCTTCCTCGAAGAGTAAGAATAAGTAAGAGCTCTACCTTGGAAGGTAAGAGCAAGTGAGAACTCTGTCCTAAAGAGCGAGAGTAATTGAAGACTCTTCCTCGAAGAGTAAAAATAAGTAAGAGCTCTACCCTGGAAGGTAAGAGCAAGTGAGAACTCTGCCCCAGAAGGCGAGAGCAATATAGGATTCTTCCCCGACGGGTAAGAGTAAGTAAGAGCTTTACCCTGGAGGACAAGAGCAAGTGAGAACTTTGCCTCGAAAGGAGAGAGCAATTGAGGACTCTTCTCCGGAGGGTAAGAGTAAGTAAGAGCTTTACCTTGGAAAGCAAGAGCAAGTGAGAATTCTGCCCCAGAGGCCGAAAGTAATTGAGGGCTTTACCTCGGAGGGCAAGATCAAGGGTTCTTCTCTTTAGTGGATGCTCAAGTTGTTGTCTAACGAACATATCCTTTGACATAGTATTTGATTGTGATTCTAAGCCTATAGGTCTCTCTGTCCTTGTCCATAGCTTGGGGATCGAGACCCCAGGTTGTCTCCCTAAGTCAATCAAATATTTTGATTGATCGATTTGACTGATATTAAGGGTGATCTCTTTCTCTCGGTGATGGTTGTTGCGGTTAGGTTTGCTTGTGTTAGGAGCCACAGCTGAAGATGGCTTCTTGTTCAGTTTCCTACATATGGCACCAAATGTTGATGCGTGAAATGTTAGCACCAAAGTCTACTGTTTTTGTCTTAAAAGTCCGAATCCTTAGTTGTCCCAGTTTTTCAATGCAAAGGTAAATGCGCGCGTGTACCCACGATATAGTAAAACTTGCGGCAAGAGCAAGAGTTGCTAGACTTTGTCCCCCAAAGAAGTTCCAACGCTCAAGTCAGAATTTGTGCAAGGAAAAGAATTGAGAGAAAAATGAAAGTTTGAAATGACAAAATGAGAGGATGAATGAATGTTGTGTATTGTGATTTACCTTGTCATTTTACTATTGGCTATACTAATTCTCGATGGAATTGAATAACTCATGGGTTTGAAAATAATTATTTGACCCATGAAGCCTTGAATATTTTGAATTTCTTCATGACTTGAGTTTAGGTAAAATTACCAAAATGTCCTCATGTATATTTGATCGTTTTGACTTACTAGCCATGTGTTCAAGAGCAATTGGATAGTATATTTTGGTAGTATCAACCGTATACATGTTTATCAGAAAAACAAATAAATAAATACAGGAAACATGAGGTTATTCATTTGATTTTAATCAATTATTGGCGCCGCCGCCAACCACCATTCTAGGTTCTTTATGTAAAATCGAAGCAACTGAAGACGGCCAGCCTGCTACCAACAAATTAATCACCACCTGCTGTCTTTTATTCTTCTCTAAATAGCACTATAGCTTGCCCACTCTCTCAATTAAGTAGGTACATATAATTTTGAAAACAAAAAAGTATTGAGTTGCTACGTCTTACCCAGTTCCAATTCTGGGAGATACACTTTTTAGAGAGAATTGTTCCTTGAATTTTAAAAGTTTTAAAATCAATTTAATTAGGATTTATACTATATCTTAATTATTATGTCTTGTGCTTATGCGCGCTAGTAGTTACTTTACTCCTCGTTTCATTTTAAGGGTTAAGTGCACTAAATAGTCTAAACCCCCTCAATTAAACCTAAAGGTGCACTTTACTACTTTGTACTTATTTTATAAGCACGTAATCCCATTTTTATATTATTAGAAAAAATTACTCTGGCTAATTTAACTAATTTTATCTTTCTTTTTATTTTTATATTATTTTTTCCTCTTTTCTTCCTTTTCTCCTATGACTTTTTTCTTCTATTTTTTTGTTTCTTTTTCTCCCTTCTCTGCTTCAATTCTACATCATTCGTTTTGCTACAAATAATTATATACATATATTAAACTATTTTATTTTTTAACTAATTCTTTATTTTCGTTATACTTTGTTTATTTGTTAATTTTTATTATAATAAGCTATATATTTATTTTATTATGGGTAAAAGGCATATTTAATCTAAAATTAAGTCATAAAAGTATATAAACAAGTTGGATTTATAATTAGTCAACTATAAATACACAAAACAAATTAGCAAATTAATTTACTAGTAATATTTTTATCTATTTTTCACTGATAAAATCCATTATTTTTATTGTGATATATTTATTTTTTTATTCTTAACTAATATTTGATTAGTTAAAACTCAAATTTTTTGAATTATAGAAACTCACCTAATTTGTGAAGCGAAATAATGCTAAGAGAAGTAATGGCATTTATTTCTGTGATTCATGCAAGATAACTGTCACAACTTAACTCAAGTTCAATCAAATAAAAAAATTGTATAAAAAAGAACCATGAGTAACAACATGACAATAACTACTTATTTTATAATGATGTATTAAAATTATATTAAATAATATTTTTGTTATTTTAAATATTTAATTAAATTTATTTATTTTTATTTTATAGATCTACTAACAAGTTAGTGATGTTTATTACGTTTTCACTTATTCTCTTTTGGTAAGAAAATTCTTAATCTAAATTACATTGATTTTATTTTTTTTGTTTGCAAAAGAGAATGAAGCGTAGGTGAAGCTTTAGATGATCTGGCCATATTGTATATAAAAACGAAAGCCTACCGAATTTTCAGTGTTTTAGTGCTATTAATAAGTGTCGATTTCGAAGGAATTTCCAACGGTTGGGAGCAGTAACGTGGAATTATTAGCTTGGAGTCATGTCACGGATGTGTACACACCTACCATGCCTGTCCTTTCAAAACTCCTGGTTGCCTTTTTAAGGAGATTTTCACACTAAAACCCCTCCATCATCCATCCACAAAATATCATCTTTAGAGTTTATACCTTCCATATTTCAATATCACATTTTAATCTTTAATACCTTCCATATTTCAATATCACATTTTAATCTTTAATAATATTCAAAATGAAACTCCTGGTTACCTTTTTAAGGAGATTTTCACACTAAAACCCCTCCATCATCCATCCACAAAATATGCATCTTTAGAGTTTATACCTTCCATATTTCAATATCACATTTTAATCTTTAATAATATTCAAAATGAAACTCCTGGTTACCTTTTTAAGGAGATTTTCACACTAAAACCCCTCCATCATCCATCCACAAAATATCATCTTTAGAGTTTATACCTTCCATATTTCAATATCACATTTTAATCTTTAATAATATTCAAAATGAAACTCCTGGTTACCTTTTTAAGGAGATTTTCACACTAAAACCCCTCCATCATCCATCCACAAAATATCATCTTTAGAGTTTATACCTTCCATATTTCAATATCACATTTTAATCTTTAATAATATTCAAAATGAAACTCCTGGTTACCTTTTTAAGGAGATTTTCACACTAAAACCCCTCCATCATCCATCCACAAAATATCATCTTCAGAGTTTATACCTTCCATATTTCAATATCACATTTTAATCTTTAATAATATTCAAAATGAAACTCCTGGTTACCTTTTTAAGGAGATTTTCACACGTGATCTAAAACCCCTCCATCATCCATCCACAAAATATCATCTTTCGAGTTTATACCTTCCATATTTCAATATCACATTTTAATCTTTAATAATATTCAAAATGTACATTTTGATCCCTATTCAATTTCTAGTTTGAGGTGTAAATGGACATAAACAAGACGGATACTTTAGTCTTCAAATTTGTTTAATTATTTTAACGAATTAGAAAATTTTTCAAGTTTAACTTGTTTATCTCTCGAATCGAATTTAAAGAAAATTTTGTTGAACCAAACTTGAATCAAACTCGTGTAGTTTGAATTTTTTTTTTATTTGTAAATTTACAATTTTTAGCTTGTCAAGTCGAGTTCAAATTAAAAACAAAAAATTAAGAAATGTTAAATTTTATTTAAATTTAATTTGATTATTCACAGAACAAGTTCAAACAAATTCTTACTTAGAATTTGGGAATTGAGTAATTTAAATTCATCAACCCTATTTACGGCCACTTTTCTCGAGGTGCAAAACTGAAATTGTTTCCAACCTGTCGATTCTGTATCCCATACTCAGGATCAAACTACTATTGAATTTCCCAACATGTTAAGGATGAAAATTTGTTATTTCAAATATGAGGGGTTAAAAAAGGACAACTAACAAACGTGAAGGACAACTTGTACAATCTTCCCCCAAAGAGTTGATAGATATCCGAGAACCGAAACGCACTATACTATTACTATTGTTACGTGTTCAAACTTCTTTATATTCTTTGGCCTTATTCTTCCTAATTCTAAGAGTCTCCCTCCCTACATATACAAGCAAAGCTTTTTTTCGATGAAAACTATGAAGAATCATTATTATTCCAATTCTTTGATAATCTTTTTCTCCCAACTCTCTTTTTCCCGCTTGTAAATAATAATCAGTGATCTAATTGGTTTATAATCTCTGTTGATCAAAAGTTAATTAAGAGCAAGATGATTCATAGGATTCCATGCATTCGTAGTTTGATTCAATCTTCAGCTTTGGGCTCTTTCATATCAAAGTGGTTAGTGTCAACTTCTTCTTGTCTTTTATTTTATAATTACTTTTTAGTATCATTCTTTTTTTTTTTGGGTGTTTTGGCTTGTCAAGTAAATTGTTTGGAGACCCTTTAAATTTTCAGAGAAAAAAAAAAAAAAAAAGGTTGAGCCCGGCTTGGTTCAGAAGCTTACATGCATGGTTGAGCTTTTCAATGAAAAAAAAATAAAATTTTGTGAGAACAGCTCAAGTTTCTTGTCTTGTTTTTGAGGTTGGAGAAGATGGACAAATTAAAAAATATTATACGATGATTTGAAATTTTGATGTACATTATTTTTTGGGTGGAATTTATTATAAATTATTATTCTAACGCACAAATTTGTTTTTAATATTCAATGATTTTTCGTTTCCTCAATTGTTGAGGTCCTAAGTGAGGATTGACGTTGGCCTGATGTGATGGATTAAGAAAGAATTTCAAAAAGAATTGTGAGTCAGTCATCTCCGAGAAGGTCAAAAGTCAAAATTGGTCGTTTATTGATAATAAAAACAACAGCGTGTTTAACAGTGCTTAATTATACACTAAACTTCCTGAATAAAAGTAGTAATACTGACAGTCGGAGACGACTCGAAGGTTGATGTCAAGACAAATTGAAGTCATGGATTTTACTCGAATAAGAGTTACTAATTTGATAAATTGATGGACAAATATATTATATTCGTATACGGTGGTTGACGAAAAAAAATCTTTTCCTATGAGGTTAGGTGGATATTGTAAAAGTTTATATACAATCAATTATACTACATCATTTATTATGTAGGAGCATTGCAATTATGATTTTGTGAAGTCGAAAACTGACAGTCCACCAAAGGGTGTTGATTAAATATTAATGATGTATGTTCTTCATATTTTTTAGAAAATATATGCTCCTATTTATTAAATTTTTTTACTGTGATTCACAATGATAGATACAAAGAACGGATTGCAAAATTTTAACCTACGTTGTCAGAATTTCCTCAAGAAACGGTAAATTGTTTGGTTTTGTAGATAAACGAGCTAGCAGCTACGTAACTCAGGCTGCATTTTCTCTAAAGGATGCCTGTGAACCATCAATCAACAGGTAATTGAAAGTAGAATTTCGTCTGCATATATAACTAATGACTTTGTACTTTAATAGCCACCTAGATTATCAGCAATTTCAGGCCTGAAATCTAATTTGCTCGTCCACATTTCTTTTGTCCGCTTGATAAATTGACAGAGATGGTGAGTATGCTGACATTGATTGGAATGGCCTCGGTTTTGGTTTATTGCCAACCGACTATATGTTCATCATGAAGTGCAGCAATGAAGAAAATTTCCAAGAAGGCCAAATTTGTCGGTATGGAACCATTGAGTTAAGCCCTTCTGCTGGGGTATTAAATTATGGGCAGGTACATTTTGTCCTTCGTTGTATGTAGACAATCATTCGTGTAAACTGTTTGATAATTTTTTTCGGTCAACAAAAATTGAAACAGGGATTGTTTGAGGGTACAAAAGCCTATAGAAGAAAAGACTTGTGATATTAGGAGGCATCTATCTATTCCGCCCAGATGAGAATGCCATCCGGATGCAGATTGGTGCAGAAAGAATGTGCATGCGTTCACCATCCATTGAGCACTTCATAGATGCAGTGAAGCAAACTGCCCTGGCTAATAGGCGTTGGGTAATTTCTTTTTCTCCCAAGTTCCTACACTGTAGTTTCTGTCAACCATATATATAACTGATACCCTTGATGATGCATTGGAATTTTTGTTTATTATGTGTTTGCTTTCTTTTAATTAACCTACTTGGTAAACATTTTGCTGTTGAATTGGTGCAGATCCCTCCTCCTGGAAAAGGATCACTTTATATTAGGCCTCTGCTCATAGGAAGTGGACCTATACTTGGTTTGGCCCCATCGCCAGAATATACATTTCTCGTATTTGCTTCACCTGTTGGAAACTACTTCAAGGTTCAGATCATTTTCTTATCTTTTCTCTGTCGTCTGTATAAATGCCTAATTTGGTCACCTTGTGTAAAATCTTCACAAGTCATTCATGATGAATTTGATTCATCTAAGAAGAAAGGTGAATATTTTGAGTTGTGGTTACACAGGAGGGAACTGCACCATTAAACTTATATGTGGAGGATGAGTTTCATCGTGCGTCACGTGGAGGAGCTGGAGGTGTCAAAAGCATAACAAATTATTCCCCAGTAAGCTAAATGATCCTTCATGTTATATCACTATGTTCAATTTCAAATAAAATCCTTGATATATTGCCCTTATGCAAACTAATTTTGTTTTACACATTTTTAATCCTTGATTTTCTTTTTATTCGTTAATGCTTTCAGTTAAATTTGGTTCCAGAATTATACAATCCGTGCATACTGCAAGAGTTGGCTATATTGTTAAAAGATATTTCTAGGAGCCTGCAAAAAGCTATTCTTTGTTGAATAAAAACTGTAAATTTAGTTCTGTTGCCTTCAGGAATTTGGAAATGTTAACTAATTCATCTTCCAATGCAGGCCCTTTAACCAGAAAGGCTCATTAATTTTTAGTTAGCCTTCTTGCTGTCTCCTTTCAGATTTACATACTTTTTGTTATGTAGGTTTTGAAAGCAATGCGTAGGGCAAAGGATAAAGGATTCTCGGATGTCTTATACCTAGATTCAGTGAACAAGAAAAACATTGAGGAGGTCTCTTCTTGTAACATTTTCATTGTCAAGGTATTCTACTCTGTTGCATCTTATAGTTGAATTGGAAGAATTGCAAGTGCACTCAGAACATAAATCTGCACGACTGGACATATTGGGTTACCACATCAACATATATCATAACCATAACACGAAAAATAATCTTGTTCTTATGGGATTATATTGTGGATTTATGACTCACTAGTGTTTGGTGAATCACAATCTCCGGTAGATTTTTAATGGTCTGGAGGATTGGACCTTATTTATTCCTATTTCAATGCTTATATCTAGGGAAATGTTCTTTCAACTCCAGCAACCAATGGAACCATCCTTCAAGGAGTAACGCGAAAAAGCATCATCTAACATTTGGACATTGCGAAGGATATTGGATACCAGGTAATAGCTTATGTTTAGCACTACAGCTAGTTGAATATAGTAAATAAATTAGTGATGGTTTACCTTACTCTTGACAACTGATGATTTACATAGATTTTGAAGTTCGCGTCTTATATTCTGGAAGGAGAAAGTATTTACTCATGATTAGCACTTTCCTAATAACTGAAGGGGGTCAATGGGCTAATCTGAGCCTTTTCTATGATATTACCAGGTTGAAGAACGTGCTGTTCCAGTGGACGAACTAATTGATGCTGATGAAGTATTCTGCACAGGGACGGCTGTTGGTGTTGCTATGGTGGGGAGTATTACATACAATGGCAAAAGGTAATAGTTAGTAAAGCCTGTAGTAGCTATTCGGATATTATCTCAATGGTTTTTCTTCCCTCACAACCGAGTTAAAGTTTGATCAACTTTCGATGCATAATCTAATGAAATATCCTAATTTGTCAAGGTTAATACTTCCTCAATTTTGTTTTGGATGAATGAGCTATAGAATAATCAATATTTGTGGTGTTCTTTTTTATGCAGGACTGAATACAAGGATGGCCCTGATCTTGTCTGCAAGAAACTTTACTCAAGGCTCGTAGGAATTCAAAATGGTATTATTGAGGACAAGAGGGACTGGGTTGTCAAAATTGATTAAAAGTTAATGACTTAATGTTCAGCCACCTAGATCATGAATTGACCTTTGCTGTTTGTTGTATAATCTAATGACTGCTCAAATATTCAAATTGTTTTGTGAAAATGTCTGTTTCGTAGTTTTAACAGTTTCTTGTGATAATGCAGCTATCAGTTTCTTATCACTAATGTCATAATCATGGAAAAATTTTCACTGTTGTCGCTGTTGCTTGCTAAACTTTAATTTTATAAACCATACAAATAATGCCACTTTTGTAAACCATTGTTCTTGTCCCTTCCTTTGTCCTTAATTAGGCGATCATGAATGACTCTTTGCGATTATTGGGTATTCTAAAAAGTTTAAACTTTTTCTATGGTTAGAAAAAGAGTTCAATTCTCCTCTCCCAATTCTTCGTTCCTGCTCCTTCAATTATTTTTTCATTAAAATCTTTTAAAGGAAAAAAAAAAAGAAAACATTTAGATAAAACTTGCCGAAATCTACAGAACATTGCCAAGTTCTGGTGACACAGGTTTTGTATTACATATTGAAGTTGGAGGCCCAACTCCTCTGAAATGTGTCTGCGATTAGCCCACACATATAGGCACCTTAGTTTGTAAAACCAGTCATCATCGTTGGGCTAGAATAATGTTGAAAAGTAGTCCAATAATTTTCTTTTTTCATGTTGGTATAAGAAAAGTTATCCATGTTAGATTGTCAGTTGGTGGAATACTATACAGAAGCTTGCACTTTTTTTTTTTTTTACCCATTATAGAAGTAATTAAAAGGGCGCAAGATTTTGTCTTATATTCTGTGTCATTTTTTATCGCACTATCTAATAAATTATTAAAATTTTGTGAAATAATTTTAATCAGAATTAGTGTTGCAGCACTAAATAAGGCATAGAATGATTTGGGTATTGAATGATTTTGACTTACGAGTAACATGCTCTAAAGGAAGTTCATCAACTACATCCACATACGTAAGTAGGTATTTAGTAAAGTTAAATCTAACATTTCAACTAACGAATGAAAGGTAGATTCAAATCAAATGAGTTTGTAAAGTGGTAGTACATGCTCAACTCCTCGTTTCACGTTAGCTGACCTACAAGTCAATTCGTAATTTCAGAATTCGAACCACTATTTCAAAAAGCGAAATAAAAAAATGTCTAATATACTCTAAATTTTAGGATTTTATTAATATAGAACCCGTCTTATAGGGGTGTCAAACACCCCCCCGGAAGGACAATACACCCGTCTTATAGGGGTTGTCCCGAGCCAGAAAGGAAGGCGCAAAAGATAGGAATCTAGATATCTTGGGCTGTAGACTAAAATGCCAAAAATATGTCCTGGTCCAGACTTATTTGAGTTCTACCCGACAAATTACTTGCATACTTTTTTTTTTTTTTTTGTCTTTTAATTTTTTAAGGTTTCGGGATTCGAAATACGGTACATCAAAATATTGGATAGACATTTTGTAAGACAGTGGTTGAGGTATTGTATTTATCAGTCTCGATATTAAAAAAAAATTAAATAAAATAAGAGGAGAAAAAGAAAATAAAAACTCATGCAAATGCTCCACAGAATACAGGTAGTAAAGAATTATTGTGAAGCATATCGTAGTATGAAAATTATGAATCATCGTGCATGTAGACAAATTTCTGGCATTTATGTTAACCCAATTTTGATTTGGTTTTAAGAGAAAAACATCATTTGATGGTGTTTTTTCTTTCTTGCATTCGGCAACTTGACGTCAACATGATGAATACGAAGTTGCAATCATTAATAATTTTGGAGAAAGAAAGGAAAACACGTGCGTTGAAGTAGAACCATTAAGTCAAATTAAGAGCAATGCAAAATCTGATTTTCAAGCTCATGAGAAATCAAACTAACATCATAAATACTGTAATTTTTAAAGTAAAAAACACTAATTATATAAAGAATTTTTATTTTGATGTTTCAGTATCTAGAAATTTGGGTTAGGATCATATCAAAAAATTAGGAATGAGAGATAATTAATTGTTTAAGAAAATTTAAAACTTGTCAGAAGTTGTCATTGGTGTATATATATATTTTGTGGGTTCGCCTAACCAAGGAAATAATGCAACTCCTAGGCAACGTGGGAGAGGCCCATTAGCAAACTACTATAAGTCTATAATGGACTCTCTATTAAAAATTGAGTTAATATCATAGCTGGATACCTTAATGCAGAACAATATACTATTATTATATCTAATGGATCATTAAAAAAAAAAAGAATTAACTAAGGAAAAAAAAAAAAAGTAGGGGTTTGCAAATTGCAACTATCTCCATCATAATCCCAAGTCATATGTTACTATCAAACAGAAAATTGTCACTGCTAACAATAGTCCCTCTCAACCGAACTTACACCAACCATTAGAAAAAGGGTGGAGAAATAGATGACTTCTACACCTTTTTTTGAACATGGCAAGATGCAATTACACGATCGTGGCAATCTTTTATAATATTAAAGAATATGGACTTTATTTCAAAATTAATGAGTAATAAATAAAATAATTTAAGAATTTATTAATTAATTTAGAATCTTTTAGTTAATTGATATCATATTTATATTTTAACACTTTTAACAGATTAGCTCAAACTAATATACTTAATTACTGTATTCTCACATGCATCATGAAAAATTGAACACTACAGCTGGTAAGAGTGTGACTGCTATTAATCACCATAACAGAAATTTTGACAGTTTTTGAACTAAGCTGGACTCTAAGTTCCAATAATTTGAAGTTTGCACTACAAATCATTTTTTTTTTAATTTAAATTATTTGTGAGTTTTCCTATTTTTCTTAGAATATACTAGTACTTCAGGTTTATTCTTTGGGCTTGTTCTCAATAGCTCATACGAAAAGTTATAAGCCTAATTGTCTTTTTTTTAAAATGAAAAGACACTTTTAGGAAAAGACATCTCAGAGTTATTTTTAAAAATAATTTTTAATTTTTCTAAATATGAAAAATATTTTTTTGAATGTTTCAGTCAAAAATTATTTTAAAAAGTAAATTTGCAATTCTTTTAAAAATACTATAAATGGTTTTTCATGAATGAACTATTGAGAATAATCCCTAAATGTTGCGCATGTATTGTACATGAAAATACTTACAATTAACATATTTCTCTCAAGAAGAGCTGTAGATCAGGCATTACAAATGTTGTCAATGCTACCTTAACTCGAAAATTGGATGCCATTTTATTTAAATTTGAAGCGTGATAAAGTAGAAAGTGATACGATAATATATACACAAAAGAAAAGTTAAAAAGGGAACAAAATTACGCATATGTTATAGTTCAAGCATTCAACTAGTAGCTGAGCTAGAATTTGGGCTAGGGGTGATAGTGCAGGTTTTTTAAATCTTTAGGGGAGGCAAAATATATAGTAGAATATAGGCTTAACTCTACTTTGCACTCTCAACGTATATTGGATTCTCATTTCGCACTTAAATTTTTTTTTTCGACACTTTGCATTTCGAAGTGTCTAAATCTTTCTACTTAAATCCAAAAAGTGATTTCGTAAAAAAATTTAACAGTTGTAAGGTGCATGTGCAACACTCTCCATTAAGTGCAAGCGATAATAAAAATGCCTAACTCTATTTTGTACTCCAACTTGTACCGGATTATCACTTTGCACCTTAAACTTTTTGGGGACACTTTGCACCCCGAACTATCAAATCTTCCCACTTAAGTCCAAAATATGATTTTGTCAAGAAATATAACAGTTATAGGGCGTATGTGCAACACTTTCCATTAAATGCAAGTGACCAGAAAATCACTAAAGATGTTAGAAATTTAGTGATGGGAAAGTTTCCCTCCTTTGACCAAAATTTTGGGTTAAAAAATAGTCTCATTTCCTCTTATTCACTCATTTCCCTCTCAACACTCGCTCCTTTTTCCTAATTAAACTATCCATTATAAATTCTAATTGAGTTACATTGAATTATTTTTGAAAATAAGTGAAATTAAACTAAAATTTGAGGTGAAATTAAAAAATAAAAAATAAAAAATAATAATTTCTTTGCCAACCAGTCTCCATCCTTCTCCTCCTTCTTAGCCATAACCACTATCCCTAACTCTCCACCACCATCCCTGCAACCTCACCCTAACTCCCGCACTATACCCCACCACTCTCCTCCACCCCTCAGATCCAACACTCCCATCCCAGATCTACCACATTCTGTCACCCCTAACTCCCACGACTTTCCCTCCTTAGCACCCCGAATCTTAACCGATCTATATCTCCCTATTCCCAAATCCTCCTTTATCCCAGCACCACTCCACTTCCACTATCCCTATCACACCTTACATTTTTTCCTGATTTTTTTTTTGTTTTTTTAATTTTATTCTGAATATTTTGTTCAATTTTTTTTCTTTTCTATTCACAATTTTTTCTTATTTTTTGTTTCATTCCTTTGTCTCTTAAGTTTTTATGGTCACACGCACTTAACGGAGAATGTTGCACATGCGTCCTACAACCGTTATATTTTTGAAAGAATCACATTTTAGATTTAAGTTGGAAGATTTAGACAATTTGGTGTATAAAGTGTCTAAAACAAAATTTAGGGTACAAAGTGAGAATCCGGTACAAGTTAGGGTTCAAAGTGGAGTCAGGCCTTTCTATTGTCAATTGCACTTAACGAAAAGTATTGCAAACGTGCCTTACAACTGTTAAATTTTTTGACGGAATCACATTTTGGACTTAAAGTGGAAGATTTAGACAGTTTGAGGTGTAAAGTGTCCAAAAAAAAGTTTAGGGTGCGAAGTAAAATCCAGTACAACATATATAAAATTAAATACAGTAAACGTCCTTAAAATTTAGACAGTTTTGCAATAAACCCTCTAATGTTATATTTTTCTTATTTTACCTTTCCCGTTAATACACATCAACAATTTGACAGTTAAAAAATCAAAAAAAAAAAAAAGAAAAAAAGAAGAAGATAGTTTTACCCCTAGACATTATAAGAAAAAAATAAAATTAACCCCTTAAAGTTTATTGTATCTGGCAGTATGGTTCCTAACTCAAGTTTTGTGTCAATTAACTAACTTTAGTTATTAATCAGTATAAAAGTATTGTCAAAACAACTAAAAATATAAAGATGTCCATCAATAACAGTTATTTTCTTTTAGTACTTGTGTTGTGAAAACAATTTTAAGTATAAAAATTCCGTAACACTATCGCTAGTTTTTTGGTAATATTTTATTTCATGTAAACAAAATCCTTTTGAAAAGAAGGAAAATGACACCAAAATATATGTTGAATTAAATTTAAATATATAATACTCGTAATCATATATTAAAATTCCAACTTTCTCTTTTCTTTATGCTCTTAAAAATTATTTTCTTCTTTTTTCATTGTTATTATAATTCAACTATCGCCTAAATATGTATAAAGTAAATTCATACACATAAACTAAAACTCAAATTAAATGATGATTTTAAAATTTGGACGAAATATTTTTAATAATTCATCAAAAATTTTAAAATTAATCATTTCACTATGTTCTTTGAGTTTTAAATATTGAAGATGCACAATTTAAGAAATAAAAAATTAACTAATTTCGAGTATGCTTATATTTTTAACAATATTGAGAACACTATTGCATTTTATTGTTAGTCTAAAGTATTAAATGATATCAAAGTTACATGAAGGACTAAAATGAAATATCAGTTAAACCTTAAGGGGGATTACCGCAATTAACCTTAGGAGTTAAATTTGTCTTTTTGAAAAAACTAACGGCGAAATTACATTCGAGTGTTAGTCAAAAGGAAAAAGTGAGAAAACATAACTTTAGGGAGTTTTATGCAAAATTGCCTAAACTTAAAGGGGGTTTAATGTATTTAACTCTGAAATGTACAACATAGTATTTCTAATTTTTTCAAAAGGGTCAAATATAGTACACACTTTTAAGGCTTGGGTTATTTTGTAGTAAATCTTCTAATGTTCTGTCTATTTTTTCTTACTTGCCCCTTCTGCTAGTACACATAGGTAATTTGACTATTAAAAAATCAAAAAAGGCATTTTTGCCCCTAGATACTACAATAAAACATAAAATAAACCCCTTAAACTTTTTTATATTTGTCATTTTATTCCTTAATTTTAGTTTTGTGTCAATTAACCTGCTTTAGTCATTAATCAATATAAAAAAAATTATCAAAACAACTAAATATATAATGATGCACTACCAACACTAGTGATTTTTTATTTAATACTTGTGAAAAAAATTTGAATACAAAAATTCTCTAATACTATCAATCTTTTCATCTTATTCAATTTTTCATGTAAAGACAAATTTTTAATTATATGAAACTCATAATAATCTATTAAAGTTTTATCAATCTCTTTTCTTTTTTTTACTTTTCTATATGTTTATTTAAAATAATTTTCTTCTTACTTTTTTTCCTTTGTTAATATAATTTAACAATCACCTAAATTATAAAAAGTAACTTTATAAATTTAAAGCGCTCAAATTAAATTTAGATGAAACAGCTTTAATAATTCAACAAAAATTTTAAAATTAATTATTTCATCATGTTTTTAAGTTTTAAATTTTGAAAAAAAAAAGAAGCATAATTAGAGAATTAAAATATTAATTAATTTAGAGTATACTTATATTTTTAACAATATTAACAGAATTATTGCTTTTTATTTATCTCAAAATATTAAATGATACAAAACTTACATGAGCGAAATCTTGTTTAAATCTTAATGGAGTTTACTGCAATTAACCTTTAGGAGTAAACTTATCTTTTTGGAAAAAAAAAAAAAATTAACAGTAGAGTTACATTTGACCGTTAATCAAAGAGGTAAAATGAGAAAAAATTAACGTTAAAGAATTTAGTACAAAACAATCCAAATTTTAAGGAGGTTTACTTATTTAACCCTTTACCAAATGTATCGTTGCCCTCTGCCTCCTCTTCCCTTCGCCAGTGTTACTTTTCCTCTATATGTTTGACATAATAGTACGTATAAGAGGTGAAATTGATGCACAATCAGTGCATAATTAAGTTATAAAATTACTATTCAAGTTATATTTAAATTTTTTTTAATATTTTACATATAAATTCAAGTACTAGGTACTATGATACAGTATTGGATGAATCGTCCTCGGAGAGCAGGGTTGTAAGCATGACATATGTAGTTACGCATGAGTCTTAGAAATGGTAAAAAGTTGTAGTAGAAAATTGCACGGAAAGGAACTGGTAAAGACCTGCTTACGTAAACAGATAAGAAAAAGATGGTTAAAGTTAAAACTGCCTGGAGAAGGAAATTGTCATGAGCCGTATGGGAAATTAACTCAGTCAATTTGGTAGACATTTCAAATGAACCATTTTTTTTTTTTTTTAAATGAAAGTTCATTTCACACGAACCATGCGATCCCTTTCTCGATAGGTGGTTTGCCTTCTAGAAATTCTATAAATATATATATTATTGGATAGTGATTTAAATGTTAAAAAAAATATTATAAAATTATTGTACCACAATGTATAATCTTGAAATGTGAGAATATTTACAGAACAATGAACACGTTAGGAATATCTTGCATTGCATTTAAGTATGCACATTGGTTTTTGTTCCTCTATTTGGAAATTTTGCAGCATGGATGTCATCATAAATAGAAAGAAATGACAAATGGAGAAATGTGAGTAATACCACAAAGAACTCGACTTTGATCTCTTCAGCTAGATGACTAAGTCTCCAGGCCCTATTAAGGAAGGATTAAGTTGGGAACTAGGTCAAATGAAGCATTCTTTACTTAAATTTTCCGTTTTTTAATTTTTTTCATTGATTACAATCTTTTTTATCATGGCATTACCTATTCACTTTATTTCTTCAAGGAATATGGCTCGAAATGACTTGTAAGTGAATAAGTCATTATTCACTTCAACATTTAAATTTATTTCATGAAAGAATGCTTTATACATAGAAAATTTAAAATTATTCATTTTACCCCCTAATTTTTCTTTTTTTTAAAAACTATACTACTGCCTGTAGTTTACTTAAATTTTCTAGCTCCGATACTGATATAATATATAGAGACATAGAAAGGAAAATGTGTATACATGTTAGAAAGTTGAATATGTTGTTTTAAAGACATGTTGACCATCGGGTATGCAGTTTTAAATATATTACACTTTGCCGCATCCATATACAACTAGAAGAAATTTGATGCACATGCTTTTAAGTTGAACAAGAAAATAACCTTTCAATAGCTTATATCCAAGGTTTATACCATTCAAAAAGTTAAATCAAATTACTTTACCCATTTAACAAGTTTGCGTGCATTATATAATACGGATAGTCATCTCAGAAGATTAAATTAATCGAGCAATTAAGACCACGAAAAAGTAAAAGAAAGAAAGATATCTAGAAAAGAAATCTTTCAGCCTTAAGATTAGGAAACCATGCACCAACAAAAACAAAACGAAGAAAGCTTTCTTTTTGTGAAGCTCCATGTCAATGTTTGCAAATTTTTCTCGCATTAGAAGTTAGAATCAGCATTAAGAACCATATATAACACCCACATTAAAGTCAATTATGTGATAAACATCGATGTGACGTTTGGCTCCTATTGCAGCGGCTAAGTCCACTGAACTTTAGTTGAAGAAAAAAGTCTCAAAAAAAAGAAATGTTGAATGATTAAAAAATAATAATTTTTTTTTATTTTATAATTATTTTAACAGTTATAATACTTGTTTCGCATTACTGAATGTATACAAATTTCCTATGATTGAAGATGGTTCATTCCCTGACGGCCTTATAACTGTTGTGGGACTTCACTCGGCTCGAGGGATTGTTTTTTCTTCATTAGCGAGTAGATTATTTATCATTTCTGCTACATAAGAATTGGGAAGGAATTATGGTGGAGTCTTGACCGAATGGCTTGTGTTGCATGGACTTTTACATTCGATGTTGGGTTTTGGACGATCATCTACCATTCAAAAAACATATTATTTTGAGCTAGCTATTTTTCATGTTTTACTAAAGTTGTCATTCTAAAGGGAGGAATCTAAGTCTAATTTACTGAAGACGTACAATCTGTTCATCACAGCATGCTAAAATTCGGAAAATAATATATAAGAGTACAAATTTAATATAACTTATCAAAATCAATTTATGTGATAAAATTATATTGAATCGCTAACTTCTCATTTTAGATATTTGATCAGATTTCATTTCTTTTATCGCGGATTAAGTGACACATATATGATTTTCTCACTTTGTTATTTTACATAGATATAGTGCTAAACAAAATAATTTGATTGTATCATTTTTCGCCAAAGACATTCTCACTAGTTAAGGTTTTTTTTTTTTTTTTTTCAAACTCACTTTTCCTTACTTGTCCTTTAGTGACTTGAAGTCATAATTAAAAGATTATTAAAAAAAAAAAATTATCTTACTAAAACTGCATTTTGTTGTCACATTCTCAATAAATAACTACTAACTTTAAACTTAGTTGTTTTATTGTAACAATTTTGTACCGTATCCAGATGTGGCGGTATCAGTGCATTTTGAATTTATGTTTTGACTTGGCCAACATCTGTAAATGGGGTAATTTCCATTTTCGTACGCAGGTCATCTGGTTACCTACCAAACTGGACAATTTCCTTTTTCTTCACACTTTGGTTTCTGGTTCCAGAACATTTTTTTTGACTCGTGCATACAAATTGAGTTTTTTTGATATCTTATCACTATCAAATGATCAATTAATATTGTTTGACTCGTCTTACCATTCACAAGACGAACCGGTTTTTATGGTACTATCGCTTTTCCTTTTTGATATAGGAGATCAGATTAGGGAGGATGGAATGATTTGTGTACTAACTTTCGTGGGCTAATATATTATGCAATCCGTTAAATTAAAAGAAAATTTTATAGTCCATTGAAAAATCATTTCATTTCCTTTAAAGACTTATAAAATATAAAATTATGTATTTTAAAATTTATATTATATAAGTCATTAAAGTTAATTAGATGATTTTTTTTACGGAATTGTAAAATTTTCCTTAGTTATAAACCTTTGCATTATAGAAAAGAGATTCACATTTATACTGGGTGTGTAGCGTTTCAGTAGATTTCTGTGTGCTAAAGAAGAATTTTATAATACCAGCATATGAAAAAGAAATCCCAGATATACGGAGTTTTTTTCAAGAACAAGTTTCATATTAATTTTTTTTCTTTTTACCAAATACAAATTGGCCTACACAATATATGACACTTGAGCTCCTTTTAGTTTGTTGGATGGCCAAGAAATCGACCGTATTGTTTAAGATTGTAGAAGGACAAACAGCAACTTCTTTATAGCTCATCCATATTTCAATTCCATACCCACTTTCAAACATACATCCATCGATCATAATATAAGAAATTTTTAGGAAACCCTTATTTCCACATTGTTCAGTACCTCAACTATTGTCGTAAATCTACACAAGCTAGAAGAGTTAAGGTCGTTGTTAAATTCAGCAAAATGAGAGCATTATTACTATTTCATTTTGGAGTACTATGTAATTATTCACATCATGATGTCCATATTAGACACCACATATCATTAGGGGAATCCTATGATTCGATTAGAGTATTACATCGTTATATTTTAAAATTTGTATTTTACAAACATTCAAACATATGATATTGTATTGTAAAAATATTTAAAATACAACGATATAGTATACTAATGAGACCATAAAATTTTCCACTCATTTAAGGTTAAAAATTAATGTGGTTCGGACATGTCACACATCCTATGACATGTAAATTATTTACAAACAGAGATGTTAACAATTCATGTACTACAGGTTAATGTTCACAGAATTATCATGTTAATTACTTTGTTAATTTTTGTCTATAATTTACGTTTCTAACTTTAAATTGGTTAATTTTTTTAAAACATGAATAACCACATTAGTCGGCTGTGATAGATAAAAGACCAAATTAGTCGATACACCAAAAATAAGAGATCAAATTAATTTTTTTTTCTTATTTAGATTATAGGGTGCACGTTTCCATCACATGATATGTCCATTATCAAATTTCTATAGCGTTAATTTAGTGTCACCAATAAACATCTGCTTTGTAGATTCAAAAACTATAAACATCACTATTTTTTAAATACTTTAATAATGTTATCAAATATTTAACTGTCAAAATTATTATTAGTGACACTCAATTGACACAGAATATATGTCACTAAAAATTTATCTATTCACCAATTCCGCTATTAATTGACATATGACAGTCAATGTATATAATGTTTCTTGAATGAGAAAGACAACAAGTAAAACCCTGATCTCCTATCATGGCATATACTATTTTTCTATTTATATATATATTCATCTTCATCCTTTTTTCCTACCTCATTTTTTGAATCATACTGGCTGCTCCAGGAATCATTTTTATCCTTTTCCAGTTATTATAAACTCTCTCTCTCACACACACACAAAAACAAAAGAAGGGAATACGAGAAGGGTTAGGCTTAGAAGCACAAGGAAAAAAGAAAAAATGGGAAGAGCTCCATGCTGTGACAAAGCCAACGTGAAGATTGAGGGGCCATGGTCACCTGAAGAAGATGCTGAGCTCAAGTCCTATATTGAGCAGCATGGAACTGGTGGCAACTGGATTGCTTTGCCTCAGAAAATGGGTACCCATAAAATATACCTTGCAAAGATCTTCATTTTTTCTTAATTTTCTTGAAACTTAGTGAAGTAGTAACATATATATGCTTGACTTGAATAATAATATCCCATGATATGACTGATCCGTTTAATTTTGTCTAAAATAGGCCTAAAGAGATGTGGAAAGAGCTGTCGGCTTCGATGGTTAAACTATCTCCGGCCTAATATCAAGCACGGAGGATTCTCTGAAGAAGAAGATAAAATCATATGCAGCCTCTATATTAGTATTGGAAGCAGGTAATTAAACAATTTTTAACCACATAGATATAGTATATCTTGAATTAATTAATGAACTGATTAATTTCTTCATGATTTTTCACAAAAATTAATTAGATGGTCAATAATTGCTGCACAATTACCTGGAAGAACTGTATAATGACATAAAGAACTACTGGAACACAAGGCTGAAGAAGAAGCTTCTTGGAAAACAACGAAAGGAACAGCATGCTCGTAGAAACAGCAGCAGCCAAACTAAGCAAGAAATGTTGATGAGAAAAGGGATGATGAGGGAAAATATTAATAATCAAATGGTTTCCTCTTCTTCTTCTTCTTCATCTGATCATAATAGCATTATAAACCAAAATCCCTTTTGGCCTCATGATGAGCAGCTGCCTGTACTGCCTCCAATACCCTACTCAAATCAAGAACCTAGCTTCAATGATCATGCTTATTTTAGAAAATTGCTGATAAAACTTGGAGGGAAGTTTTCAGATAATGATGATCAGCAAACAAACGGCGTGATTCCGGAGATCAATAATCTTGATCAGTATTCTTTGGATGATCTTATGATGTATCATCAGCAGCAGCAAATTAGTATGATCTCGGCTGCTGATCCAGTTGATGTATTGAACTCAACATCTACTTTGGCTGAAATACAAAATATAATATGGATGGAAATGGAATAGATGTGTCTACTTTACAAGGGCCTAGCAGTTTTGAGGCTGAGCTAATTGAGCAAATACATGTATAACGATCCTCAGAAACTAGATGGTCTCGAGTTCTTATGTGGAGGGAATTCGGATTGGGGCGAGATGAATTCTTTAGTCCTTCCTCCTGTTGTTAATTCCAACTATGTGGAGGGTCTTCAACAAGGGATGTTGCAAGAATGTGCATTTGATCAACTGAGGTACCTTGAGCCATAATATTTAATATATTTGTGTATATTAATTTTCGGTGTCAATTTGTATTAGTAGGCCAGAGACACTGGATTTGGATTAATTATCTCAGAAACCCTAATGAACTTACTTGAGAAATTTGGCTGTTTTCCTTTCATGTTGTTCTATTTGGACTTAAAATTACCTGTTTCTTGACTCTCTTGATGCCGAAATAGGAGAGCTTGGGACTTGGAATCTTGAATAATTTTTCCGTTGGCATAACGTCAAGTTGACTTTTATTTGGTTACAACAACATCTTGCATGGTGAAGATAGCTCGAACTGTGTAGTAGTACTAGTGTTAATTTCGTTTGACATAAATGTGCAGAAAACACATATCTTCACAAAGCACCTTACAACCCTCCAGAAAAATGAACCTCCTAAAGTACATTCCTTTGACATTTTGGCAACAACTTGTTGAGCTTTTATGGAGTTGGTCATTTTTCAAACTTCATCCATTATTTTAGTGCCACTGGAGACTCCTAGAAGATGTTTTAATGATTATGTTCATCCAAAATCATTTGTAATTTGAAGGAATGCTGAAGAACTAATTAAAGTCGGTTCTGCAGTCAATACAATGATTAGTAACTTCGAAGTCTAATTTATAGGGTGCTTTGCACAGTGAAATATAGCTATTTTAATTATCTACACAAATTTATTTTATTTTGTCTTGCGTAAATTGGTTAGTTAGTTGTAATTATAGCTAGCATTCTCTTGTGCATGCACTGAGATTTTGTCTATCTGAAAATCTTGAGGTTCATTATCTTCATATTATATCTAATCAATTCAATAAGCAGACAACTGTCACATGTTACTGAAGGATGCTAATTATAATTGCTAAATGATCAATAAAAATAAGTGTACCTTGGTTTCATGCTTGGAAGTTTGGAAATCCTCTTTTAGTCTTTGTATGGGAAGAATGAAATAAAAGATGAGATAAATTCAATTTCACATTCTAAACTTGTCACTATTTATCATATTATACTCTGAATTAATTTTTTGATTACTTTATATCTTGAAAGTTTTTATTTTTTAATGCTTCACCCTAAATTATAAAAAAAAAGTTATAAAAGTAACAGAATATTTGTAAATTCTATGTACGTATCTTTAGTGTATGTTATAATATTGAACATAATATTTTATTTTATTACAACTCTTGACATTACACATAACAATGCGTGCATAGAATTGATGAACATTTCATTACCTTTACAGCTTCCGTCAAAATTTAGGGGTCAAGTATCAAAGAAGCTAAAAGATTAGGGGACAAAGTGATCAAACATTAGGTCAGAATACAATATGATAAATAGTGATAAGTTTAGGGGGCTAAAGTGAATATAACCCTAAAGGATATACTAGCATGTGTTTAAATACATTGAAGAAAAACTAGGAAAGAGATGCTGCTTTGTAACTATGCATGATTCTAGCATGCATGGATCCTAGTGTTGGGAATGGAGGTCGAACGCATTATCTAATTATGAAACGTAGGCAATCATTGAATTCTTTCTAATTATTAGAAGGGCAAATATTTGAGTAAATCTGATTTTTGGTTTTACTTGTAAATTTTATGATATGGATTAAACTTTAGAAAATTTATGACATCAGTTGATATGTAAGATTTTTTAAGATTTAATTTTGACCACAAAAGGTACAGGTAGGGTCAAACATCAAGTCTACCTAAATATTTCTCTTACTAGAAGATCTATCTGGAATATTAGACTGAAATTAAGAATGCTTTGCTCACATTGTAAAATCCTTTTACTATGCAATTGGGGAGGAAATTAGATGATATAGTAGTATTACTTCAATTTCCAGTTGACTAATTAAGAAAACGGAAAATCCATCATAAAGCACACAAGGTGGAAACTCAGGCCTCCAATACAACATTTTGCTGTTTCATATGAATATTAATTCTCCTTGCAACTCCAAGCATACATGCAGGTGTCGAATTTCAATTAAACTCAGAGGAAAATCTGTCCATACCGAAGCAGCCTAATGTTGTTAGAGCTTCTTCTTCTTCATTATTTATGGTTTTTTTATTTTTTATTTTATGTTTTTCCCTTCTACATTTTCATATTTTATGTTCTACTACTACTACTACAAATTGCAACAAGTCTCGTAAGTGTCCGGACTAGATGAATTGGTCCACAGCTAGTATACCCAAACTGCTGTCCAGTATATGCATTCCTTGTGACAAAACTATAAAGTGCATGATCATATCTCCAATTCAGCATTGTTTCCATGCATGACTATTCATGACAATGTCATGCAAGAGCTTTCTTGAATGTCTTGTACAAAGAAATTTTCTACATATCGATGAAGGAAAAACTAATCCTATATGGATTATGAACAACACCTACCTAAGTTAACCTACAAGAGTGGAAAAATTCTTTGATACTCACCCTGCGGAGTGAGTATTACAAACTGTTGGATGATTAAAAAGTAATTGAAATTCTCCTATTTTTCAATTGTTTCAATGACTATCATACCAATTTTACATTGAGAAGTGAATAGATAAACTTACTCGAAAGAGAAAGGTCCAACGGTATGTGTTGAGAGGGGATAATTTATTTTTATCATTGAGTAACTACTAGATATCCTAATAATTGTTTAAAAATCAATGGAAGACTTCTATTTGGATAAGACATAGTTTCCTATTTATACTAAAGTAGGCCACCTAATTGAAATGAATTCCTTTCACTGATTATTGAATAATTATTACAATATTACTAATTTTTTAATGATCACCATCAATCACTAATCGTATTGAGAGAGGGATCATGAATGTGTGTGTATATATATATATATATATATATATATATATATATATTAGCATTTATATATATAAAATTGTTTGACCTTGTGGTTGAAGATGGATCTGTAATGGTCAGAGTATATAGCATAGGATTCTAGGTAGTACCTCCTAGGCTCCTAATCTAAGTTAGACAACTGACCAATATTGGATTCTTCATGACAAAAAAGGTTGTGCATATATACAGACCAATATTGGATTTTTCATGACAATAAAGATTTTTTTTTAGAAAAAAAATCTTGTAAACGCATATTGTAACCTTGATTTTACTTTTAGGAGGTCTGAAAAAGTGAACTTTTACATGAATTCTTCCTATTGCTAAATAAACAAGTACGAAAATTGCTTAAAGTTGTAACACTTTGGACCAAATATATATTTCCCTCGCTGACCTTTGCTACTGACCCTTTTTTCCGTAACCAATGGTCAAGGTTTAGTTAAACTTGTTGATATAAAGAAAGTTAGAACGGGTAGGTCATTATTCTGCTTAGCTTCTATGAGGAGACCCTCTAACTCAATAATTTTGTCACAGTGCATCTGATCAACGATACTAATTAGCAGGAATTAATAATAGTTCTAATTTTTCGTAGTAAATTTGGGTTTTTTCATAATTAGCAGTTAACCTATAGGGAGCCCGTGAATTAATCCTAGGAGCCCTAATTTCATGTGTTCCGATAAATCTAGGAATATTGGGCATATTCATCAGATTGATATTCTGAATTAACATTTGTACATTCCTGTCTTCAAGGAAGTCTTTGTATTGCTTAAAATACTGAGCAAATAGAATTTCTCCAGACAATAAATCCCAAAGATTACAGATAAGCTTACTATATACATCCAAGAAAAAAGCATTGCTTACTCTAGTAACCAGAAAAAAAATAAGTATACAAATAAAATACACTTTTCTCTGTAAAGTGACAAGGAATATCCCTTACCAAGAAGGAACAGAACAGAAACAGCCTTATGATTTAAACAAAAAAACAAATTTTGAAAATTTGACTTTACTAATGGGCACATTCTTGCAACTTGGTGACGGTAATAAAAACCAAATTAATTATTAATTAAGACCCTTGATTGAGGTACTTGAACAGGTTAGTCTAGCCATGACAAAAACCAAATGACGAGCACACCCACCACCTTTCTAGTTTTAAATTAGGTGATGTTAAGCCATGTATCTTTGTACAATTTTTTTAGTTTATATTTAATGATAATGACACTCACTAAGATGAGAAATTCCTTGAGAATTTTGTCGTATTCTTGGACCTGAAAATGTTGTTCATCAAACAAAATGCAAAACCAATATGGATTGGTTTAGACGGTCAAGATATTTTTATCCAATAAATAATATATATTTGATTTTTTTTTTATCTTCCATCTTTGTTAGTGAACGATATGTAGATTCACTGTAAATTACAAATTATTATTGGTGATCTGTAGATTCACTGTAAACTACAAATCATTATGGGTGACTTACCAGCTAGCTGACCATTGAATGTGAGGTGATCTGCTATCTTCTTAAATTTTATTTTCTTACCCAAAAAAAAGAAAAAAGAAAAAAAAAACGCAATGAAAGGACATAAAATGAATTTAAAATTTGGTCTATATTCTCTCTCCAAGGAGAAGAAGATATCGGTCAATTGCCTTCACTCAATTTCAAAAGAACGGTACTGACATTTGCATAGTTTATATGTGTAAAACTGTAAAGCACTGCCTATGCAATCATGCATTTCCAATACAGTTCCGCGAGGGTCAGTCTGGCTAATAAACTTTTCATCCTCAAAAAAGGAAGTATTAAAGAATGTGCATAATAAATTCTTGTGTTGTACATTGTTTTAAGTAGTGCTTTAATTCAAGGATCAGACTAAGAAATAAACATAGAAATAATACAAACAAATCAAAACAAAACAAGAGGTAGAAGGACGAGAGACGAGCCGATGAGGGAGAGGTGGATTTGCTTGAACATGAGCTATGGTACTAGTCAAAATTTTATGTACATGCTTAAGGGCGGAGGAATGGCCCTCAATGATTAAATTTACAATACACAATGGTTTGAGACTCCGGAAAATTTTTACTTGAATATGTCATGGATCTCTCGATTGGTTTACATCAATCTACATTATATAGCTCACCCAAGTAAATGATATGGAGTTTTTTAAATCAAAGAGTCCGTAACATTATGCCATTCAATTCATACAAAAATTTCCATAAAACCCCTAAATATGAGTCATTCTTTTTTCTTTTTTTTTCTTTCAATGAACGATTAGACCGGACGATAGAATAGGCGATGATGATATATAAATATACCATCCAAAGGCTCGCAAACACATGACAAGTTAGTCGAGGTGTTCATATATTCATAAGGGCATTTTGGTCGTTTCAATCAAGTTCAAGGCCAATGGTCAACCAAAAGACTTTTAGAGCCCCATGAGCCAAGTATTTATTTTATGACCTATTAATTACATAAACCCACTAAGTACTAGTATAAATAGCAAACCTCAGTACAAAGTAAATTCTCATAACTTAATTCTCATTACAAATTCACTTGCCTTTCTTATATTTCATTTACTCCCTAAATTTACTCTTGTTAAATAATTTCTGATATAAGCGTCGGAATCTATTTTGAGGAACCTCTAATTCTTTGTCTTAAGTATTCGATCGTGAGTACAGCGCGCTATGTGATGTCTTGTCTTACATCGGAAATAAGAGGGAATATATTATATTATTTATAACATCTTAGGTCATGGGTAGGGGTGTAAACGAGTCGAATCAAGCACGAATAATGCCCTACTCGAACTCGAACTCGAAATTTTTTCTGATACTCGAACGAGCTTCAAAATTTGAGCTTGAGCTCGAGTTCGAAAAATTTGACATAGTTCGAGCTCGCTCGAAAATAAGTAAAACAAGCTCGAACTCGAGTAGTTCGACTTTTTCGTAGGTAAAATATGTAATTTTTTTAAAAAGTATGGATATTTTAGTAATTTTACATATAATAAAAAAATTTAAAAAATAATTATATAATGCTCGAAAAGCTCGACGAGCACTCGAGCATATTATATATATGCTCGAGATCGGCTCGTCAAGAGTTTCGAACTCGAGCAGGTTCGACTCGAGCTCGGTCAACTCGAGCTCAAGTCGAGTTTTTGACTGAGCTGCTCGCGAGGTGCTCGTGAGCAGCTCGGTTCGTTTACAGCCCTAGTCATGGGTTACTAATAATTTGGCTTAAGTATTTTGATCCTTTTGTTTTCAAAAGTTATTGGGTCAACCCAGGCCCGAGGTTTTGCAGTTGGTATTAGAGCGAATCTCCTGTGATCTCTGCACGAGGTGAGATTGGGCCAATTGGAATTGGCCCGTGCTACACGGTATATGTAATATGATATTGGGTTCCGACTTTGCGCCTTGTAAGGACGCAAAGTCTAAGAGGAGGGGTGAATATAATATCCTGTCCCACATAAGAAGTAAGAGAGAATATTGTATTGTTTATATCATTTTGAGTCATGGGCTATTAACAATTTGGAGTTTAACTATTTTAAATTCATTATTTTCACTCAAAAATTATTAAGATAACCCAAATTTGAAATGTTACACGCTACAATATCTTTTGACATTGGAGTACTTTTACTTATTCAACACTTTAAACCTAGACTATGTCACTCAAAATTTAGACTTCGGTGCTAACAAAAGTTTGAGCATCAACAGGGGTCTCTCTCTTATTTTTAAGTCTGACTATGATTAGGAACTTTGCACCTAACAAAGAATTTTTTCCTAAATATATAATTTGATTGATAAATTTCACAAGATTATTAAATGTTTACGTCATTCATAGTAAAATATATATATTTACATCATTAAAATTTACTCCAACCCATCATGAAATTTAACCCTATTATAAACATATTACACCAAAATAGGCCAACAATTCTGTAATCATGATTTAACAAACATTGAAACTCAGTGTATAATCTATTTATCGGTTCAACAATATTTATTCCTAGTGAAAATTCATATGCAAATTTGAGAGACAACCTAACTTTTCATTGTGTAGACTAGTCTAGATTCATTAATTAGGTTGATACCAATCTCCATTCGTCTAACCAATGTTTTCCCTTCCCCAGTTATCATTACAAGTCCAAAGCTTCGATAAGCTTCAGAAATGAAAGAAATGGCCGATAGGGAGGAAATGCACTATGGTTTGAGTCTTTGAGATACTTTCTGTGCCAAAATTTGGAATTGGAACCTGGGACTTTTATTAGTGGTCTAAGTTTCAAATTATATGTGAAAAATGATTAATATTGAAATAAGTAAAGCAAAAAAAAAATCACATAAAGGTGTTAAGTCAACAATTTGAAGTGTACATTGTGATGCTCTACTTATCAATTTTGGGAGCTAGCATCTTGAATTTGTACATCATGTCAAATTTGAGACTAGCCTCACCTAACATAGATGAATGAAAAGACCCATTTTTTGTAAACGGGATAAAATATATACACATTTGTTTTAGGTTATTGATTTTGGCACCACATTAAATGTGGTCTTAGGTCCTGGCAAAATCCACATTAACTATTTTTCTAATTAAATGATTAGGATATCCATTGATTAAATCTTCTCACTAAAAATGTCCTTTAATTTTTATATCAATTAAATCTCTGGAAAAACTTCTGATCTTTCTTAAATCCTTTAATTTCCGTATTTTTTCTCCTATCAAATGCTTTTGTCTGCTGTTATTCATATTCAAATTATAATATTCACCAAAATAAAAATCTTTGATTAGCCACTATAGTTAATTTCTTTTTTCTTAATTTTTTTGAAAACATAATATAAATCTGTCTATCACTTTGCTTAATAAGAGACGAATTTTGTTTTTTTTTGGATTAATTGTAGGTAATTGGTTATTCTGAATTATCTTATCACTTTTAGTTTGTAAATATAATAGTAATATTTGTTAAAAGATGACAATCTAATATTATATTGTATTATTTCTTACATATTTGGGGTATTTTGGGCCTTAAAATGAGAGAATCTAGCTTATGGACATTTTAATCATAATATGTTAACTAAAATAGAGTAATTATGGAGTGCCTAGAGCTATTCATGGAGAGTCAAAACAATTAGCCTTGCTTTATTATAAATCGATTTTATTTAAGTATTTTCTTATAAATAAATTGTTTCTATCCATAAAATGATCGAAAACAGTTCAATATATTCAGATCAAAATTTTTTTATTTTAGTCAAAAGTAATTACTAAACATGTTTCTCCTCAATCAATCAATGAAAGTTTTTCATTTGAATTGAATGGCCCACTTTTCTGATAGAATGGCCTCCCTATCTTTCAGAATATGGCCCTCACTCCAAATAGGGACTTGGACATAAAATTTCTCCTCACAGGCCTGTCAGTAACTACAAAATAAATAGATGGGTCCTATTTAAAATGGTCAAAGCCCATATTTCTAACGTGTCGAAAATAACAAAAATGGCCTAGGCCCAAGACTATAAATACTCGGACCAGGGTTCGCTAGAAAAGTTAATAAAAACTCTTGGCCCATGAAATTTCAATAGGCTGACAAAATAGTCCATTAGCTGGTTTTCTATGAATCTTGATCAACACCGACGGAGACAGGGGACATCAGAAATGGCATCGCCGACGGCAACTATCACCCGGTCGAGTTGCCCGGTAAAACTATTTCATTGCGTTATCTTAGTTGCCGTCGTTCAATTTCTAATTTTATTTAAATAAAGACAATAATTTGCTAGTTAAATGTTTGAAACCATATGTTTATGGTATTGAATTGCTAGTGTTTGATATTTTTTGGTACATTTGATTGATCATTTTTGGAATAGAAGCTAAAATTTTTGTGGGTTCTTTCAGTAATCTGTCAAAGTGTTTTCTTTTATTTATTTTGTTTTGTTTTGGGCAAAGAAATTTGAAGAATTTGTGTAAAGTTTCTGGCTTTTCGTCTTATTTCGAGCTCTGTGAATTAATATACTTAGTGGTATAAGAGAGCCTAAACAAGCCGAACTCTACTATTTGAACTTGTTTGATTATTTTAACGAATTTATAACCTATGCTTTCAAGCTTGTCTTGTTTAGCTTTTGAGTTGAACTCAAACGAGATTTTATTCAGCCAAGTTTGAATCAAACTGGAGTAGATTGAAATTTTTGCATATAGATATAAAGTTTTATGCTTATCAAGCCAAGTCTGAGCCATGCTCAAAAAGCCAAAGTTAATGAACGCTAAATCTTGTTCAAGTTTGGCTTAATTATTGACAAACCAAGATCGTTCAGCTCTTACCTAGTGAGTTCATTTGAGTATTGAGAAGTTTGGTTCGCGTTTCAGTCTTCAGTATAGTTTGTGATACTTCGCATGAGCCGTGAGAGCTTGTGATGGTTTTCTTGCGAAAAGGAAGCTGAGGTTCTTTAATTTATGGAATGAAAAAAATAAAATAAAAAATCTTGTCGTTTCTAATTTCTGGGAGGCTTTAGACCAATTTCTGCCTTTCTTTCTGACCGGTCTTATCATTGTTAGTCATGTAGAAATAGAATTTCATTCCTTTTAGTTTTGCTCAAAATATGTCCTAACAGTTGGCTTCATGCTATGTAGCTTTCACCTGTTAGAAATGATATGAGATAGCTTTGTGCATCCAATGTTGTATATAGTATGTATTGGTGTTGGTGTGTGTTTGCGTGTGCGCATGTAGTGTTTCTGAACCAAGTAAGAATTATAAATTTGCTTGTGTATAACTTGACTCAAACCAGCATTTATGCAATTTTTTATGATATTTAATACATTGAAACTCTATTAGTACTAAGTTCTAATAATGTTAGTTCAAAAAAAAAAGAGATATAACTATTGTGTCGAAAATCGAGTGTTAGTAATGAACAAAATAGGATAGTTGTGAATTTGTTATGAAGGTCATTAATTGTTGAATCCTGCATTCCTTCTCTAATCCAGATAGGAAAATTACCTCTCTTTCAGATGATGCACTCTTTACATACTTTGGATGGTATTCCAAATTCCTACATTTATAAAATGAAAAAAGGTAGGAGAATGTATACATTTAAAATGTAATTGTGGTTAAAGTATTTAGTGGTATTCAATTACAACGTCATGTGTTGACGTGGTGGGCTAGAGCCAATAATCACGTAATATTACCTATAAATGCCTCTGCATTTCTCATAATTATTTTATTATTGCCCACCATTGTAGCTCATGCTGTTGTATTATTAACCAACTGATGTTGTCTCCTTTAGAGAACACATGGCTTAAGTACTAATTGCTTGGACGCAATTGGCAGTTTGCATTACTAGCATGCGTCTTCCTGAAAGTATCACGGGTTTCAAATTTGGTTCCAACATGTTCTGAGTTTTTGGTTATGAAAGTCCACTGCTCACCCAGCTTAAACATCTAAAAACTACAGTTTTCTACTACAAATCTGTTGATGATGGATTGGTGACGGTACCTGTTTCTGGAAACAAAGGCAAATGGAAAATTATATAGTTGCTTCGGATTGGATATTGGAGATTAGGACTATGTTTGGAAAATAAGGTAGTTTTTCACTCAAAAGGTTGAGATTTGTAGTTTAGGAACTACGTTAGGATGTTTGTATTTGAATTTTGTTAGCATTGAATCAATGTGTTTGTAAATGAATTCATTTGAGGGATTATTTGAATTTTTTTGTTTTTAATTCATTAAAGAATGAATTTCAGAGGACTCTGAATTGCTCGATGGATTTTCTTGTGTTTTAAAAGGCTTGATGATCTATTGATTTAAACATTTCCAATAGTTTTGAAATCTTTTGTGCTATAGTTTTTCGATTTGAATGAAATCAAAATATTCTTTTGGGATATGAAATCCATGGGTTTTAGGTCAGTTCTTAAATAAATTCAGTGGCATATGAGGACACAAATAATCATAATGTGTGGAGGTTATTTTAGATAATATGTGCTTTGAACTGAATCTTAGAATATTCAGTTACTGTTTTCTATAAATAATGTCTGCATGAACTTAGTATGGGAATGGTTGCAATGTTTCATTTTTACTCAATTTTCATATAGAAGTTTTTGTATCAAATGGGCTACTTTTTAGAGCATTATTGAGATAGACCAAGGTAGGAGGAAGTGTTTGGGTGGTTATTTTTACAGAAAACTTGGGTATATTGTTTCATGGTCATTTGAGTAGTGGATGAGCAGTTACAGTCACTTCCAAACTGATTTGGAGGCTCTTCATTATGATTTTGACGGCTATGAGAAAAACTAAAGCTCCTTCTCCACCCTTCCCACACTAGCAATCAGGTTATATAATATTGTATTTTCTTCTTTGAAACAGATTATGTTTTTTAAGAGCCTTCCACATCAACTTCATGGCACACCAGTTGGACATGTATGCAGTCGCCGAATTTCTGCTTATAATCCAGTGAAGTCTGCGAGAATTGAACAGTTCAATGAGCCTGCTAAGTTCAAGGTGCATATCAATGATGCTATGAAGAAATTATACGAGTTCATCCCTGACTCTGTCCAAAATTTTCCATGGGCAAAAGCAGAGAGTGTTGCTATGCAGCATTTGCTAGCGATAGGGCAGGAGGCACTCAGCATATGAAGTGGTCCCTTACGGCTTTATTCATCTTAAGTTCCGTGTCTGACATCATATACTCTATCTCTAGAAACAAGGAGCTACTCATTCCGTTTGGCCTTTTCTTTGGGTGTGCGGTGGCTGACTTCTTGAAAGAAACATCTCAAGAGTATTTTCATCACTCACAGGTAACGGATTCACAATTTTCTTCCTTCTCTGCCCTTTTTCTGGATATTTTTATTATTATTTGATTCTTTGACAGGAGAGAGGCAAGAATTGGCAGCTTGTGGGTATAGGTTGCTTCTTTGTTCTGGTTAGGATCATTGCCTTTTCTCTCTCAGTTGAGCCACAGGCATTTCTGTTGCATGCTGCAAATGGTGGGTTGATGCTAGTTCTATGGCAGTGGAAAAGTTCACTTCAACCTGAACATGACTATAGACCAAATGATCTTTCGGAAGATGCTGCTTCTACTCGGACTGCAGAAAATTAGATCAGATTAATACTAGGTTCTACACTTGGATGTACAAGCTATCTTCAATCGACATCTTCGTTCTTCTTTTGTATCTGACTATTGAGTGATGTAAATCTTCACCTTGTAAAAACTATGGAGTTTAAGCGTAAGTCTTAAAAACTGCTCGAACAAGCTGGAAATTGATGTTAAATGTGCAGCAGGAGATTTAACAAATAGGACATGTTACAAATTATAGCTCGTTTATAGCTTGCGACAACTTCAAGCTTCGGAAGTTTAATCTTGTATCTTATTTGTGTAGAATTAGTTAAGATACTTCCCAACTTTGAAAGAATTTAGGTTTCAACTATCTATATATACCCAAATAAAGTATACAAAAGAACATTCCCGAATTCACCAACAAAACACAAAATCAATATATTTTTACAGAATTTGCTCTTTGAACAGCTTGCATGTACAATAATGATCATGTGACTGCATAAATATTATTTGATATCTGACAAACATTTAATATGCACACAAGAATTAAGTCTATCTACTTCCAATTCAGCTCTTCTGGTGATGAGTGTTGACATCCGTCCCATAATCCAGATATGTGGGTCTTTCCTGCAAGATGAGCAGGATAACAATAAATATTTTCCGGTGCCACTGAGAATGACTTGATTCTTTGTGCTGATAATTTAGTTAACCAAACCTGAAGTTATGTCCTCCAGGTCTTGCAGCCCGCTAACAACTGTTTCACAAGGACTCACGTGCATGGTTTCATCCTGGTGAAGAGTAGTCGATGCAAATTGACAATATGACGATTGCAGATTCCGGTGAATCTCTTCCATCCTTCCACTCTGCTCGTCTTGCCAATCCATCTCAATTACAACCTGTAAAATAACCACAGATTACGCACACACGACACTAACAGGACATGAGAGACGTACAATTGAACTCCAACTATTATGAGTTACCTTAGCAGCAGTACTCTGAAATACTGGAAGAAACCTTCTCCGGCAATACTCATTGAAAAGCAGCGTTAAAATAATTAGCGGAAAGGTGAAACTTGATGCAACAGTGGATTTTTTAATTCCAAAGACTCCTGAAGCTATTATTTGTGTGAGCACCAATGAAAATATTGTTGCATTATGCACAGTGGGCCAATAGAGTCCTCCAGTTTACACATCTTTGTGACATACACATTAAGTATCTGAGAAGTACATGATTGTGACTTTCTTACCAATATTGTAAACGGACAAAATCTCAAGCATGAAAGAGTAAAGGATAGCAAGGGAAAAAACCATCCAAATGACATTAAAAGGAGCAGCTATATGTGTATGATTCAAGTTCTAAAGTAAATTATACATAAAAAAAATAATAATAATCATCTGTTCATGCAAAGCTGTGAACGCTTATAATACATATGTATCTGTACATACACACTGAAAATCTACAAAATCATCCAGACTTCATCAATTATTTATTTATAACTGCTAAACATATCCATCCACAAAAATGTTTTCAAGAAACCATAAATGCATACATCACAACAACCTTAACTAGCTCTTTCTACAGAGATATAACCAAGTTTAGGTAGTAAAAAGGCCTGCCATTCTTAACAATGAGGCACAGCTTAAATGTCAATACACTTTCACTAATAATCCTATCAGATTTCCCAAATCAAAGCTTACATTACTGAATTTGTATTATACATAGAAGAGCTTCTCTATGAGCAACAATTTGGCAATCAAGCATGCAATACCTGCTAAACTAAATGCACGGGAACTTGGAAAAGTTTTACACAAAGCATGCATGTATAGTACATGAACTACAAAGAACTCGGATCTGACTAATACCTCTGAAAGTATCAATCACTGAATGAGAAAAAATAGAAAAATAAAGAATACGAGTTCATTGTGCCAATCATCCGCAGGTATTATCAAGACATGAGCGCAGGCAGTAGATTCAGCTGAAGTCAAAACCAGAGATAGTATACTCTTTACTGAATCCACTTGGAGGAAAAGCTAACCTGATTTCGATACACAAGGTAAGCAAGGAAGAAGTAAACCAGCAAGAGTGGTAAGATCAAAGGCGCCATAGTCTACAATCATTTGATGGAACAGGTGAAGCCCAAAACTCCAAAAAGGATAACTCTTGGAATTTCAGTGTGGTATGGAAAAGTCCAGATCCCATAGGATGATTCATCTTTGTTTCTGAGAACATATCTGTAGAGAAGGTTGCATAGAAGGGCCAGTGGTTGTAGAACTTCAAATGACAAACTTGCCCAACCTGATGTCAAAACGTAAGTCATGAAAAAGGTAGCCTGCAATACATCAAATATTGTAATGTTAAGATGATTGTAGAAGCGCTCTGCCTGGATAAATTTTTTTCAGGTCATTACATTTTAAGTTTGATTTAAACCTCTGAACAAAGATGTAAAAAGTAACTATATGAAATAAAAGTGTACATTATAAATAGTTCCAGAAAGAAAAGTAGATCCATGCAAGTGAATGAACAGTTTCATCAAGACCGATCTCAAGAACATCATGAGAAACATTAAGAAAAAGAGTGGGTGGTTGAGAAAAGGTCAGGAACTTGATCCCAAGGCAGCAAGGCCCACAGAAGTGCATAAACAAATAAACAAATCAATTGATCTTTTGATTGCATGAGATGGTGATTTTCCAAGATCAAGGGTAAAGCTTTTAACTTTGACAGACAGTACTATGTCAGAAACAGCCAGAAAAGTTAAGGAAACAGAGAAATAAAGGAAAATCACCGTCGTTGGGATCGCAATGGCAAGCTCATTTGGTATATTTTTAGGATCTTGCAATCTCCGAGCAACTTCGCCAACCAAATTCTTAATAATAGTCCATGTAAAAATGTTTGCAAAGAAAACATTCCATATCATGAAGTAGAGAAGTTTAACACAAGCACTCTTTTTTCTGCCACTGCGAGAGATAGCGCCCTCCATGGTAGAAAACAAAAGCATAACTGGTGGAGCAATGTACAGAAATAACATCAATATGACACTCGGTAGATATCCAGTAACAAATTGGCTCATATACTTCCTGCAAAAGTATGTCAAGGTTAAGAAGTCACAGTCATTAACTTCCTGGCAAAAGTAAGCCACAGATAAGAAGTCACAATCGTCAAGAACATGTAGCTGGGAGTCATTTAGATTATACCCATCATCTATATCCTTTAAATGAAAAAAAATACAAGATTCTGTATTGTCTAAATCCAGTTACAGTGCCAAAAAGAAACAAAAAATCATAACATGCTGATTCAATGCTGTCAGGTCCAAATTTTCACCCCGACTGGTGAAATCCAGTCAAACTTCTTTATATATGTTACACCTGTACTCAGCATATTCCATCAGCTTGGATAAAATAGAATAGAGTATGAATTTCCCTATGATAGAATTTTCAGATTCCAAACAACAAAATAGTCACCACATGTCCACCAGCTATACTAAATAGTTTCAACAATTCTCATGTTACTTCATGCATAGCTGGAAACACAAGTGTATGTCAACCAAATCTAAATCAACATCCTTACCTCTTTAAAACTCCATTCAAAAATGGAAATGTATTCTGTAGCTTATCAAGGTTAACAAGACGCTTTGTGTTAGTGTAACAGGCACGAGGAAGAAAGCAACAAAAAGGATAGAGACCACAAGAATAGCTATTCTTCGCATCCAAAGGATTCTATAAGGCAGACCAAGATTCATCCAATAGACATCTTTTGGATCTGGAGCCTTTTCAGTCACCCATTTCATGGGATTTGGTGATTGGAGAGATTGTGCAACAACCAAAGCAGCATAGCGGGTCCTGAAGAAAACAAAGGCAGCAGCACATTCCTGCAGGAAAGATCTAGATAATTTAGCATATCATGTAGTTCTAACTAAAATATCTGTGGTTAAGTTTCAACAAGAAATCAATGACATAAAATCACGTTATGGCATAATTAAGAATTACAAAATTATACAAATAGAAGAAGGTAGCAAAACCAGAAAAACCTTTAGAATGAGGTTTTTCTTTAACATGAATGGGACATACTGAGAGGCAAAGGGAGTACTTCCTGATAGGCTAAAGTACTTAGCAAGGTCAGTCAAGACCAGGTGTGTACCAAGGACAAGGATTATATCCTCTACATTAATTGGAAGCATGCATGCCAGGGGAAAGGACTGAGTTTCCCTCTGTGTAAGCCAGCTCTCTGAATCCTAGGAACAAAGAAACAGGGGCTTGTTGAAAGTAGAGAAGTAGAGTTGGAAATCCTTCATACTTAGAAAACCCAGGGCTTTGGAAGCAGGTCATGCAATATATCACTCCTCAAGGATAGACTTCTCTAACATTTGGTGAATGCAAGGTTCCATAACACCTGAAATAAGTTTTTTATTTACAAATTCTACTTAAGTTCTTCAGTATATATAGATAAATCCATTAAGATACATGTTGACTTAACCTCTGTTTATGCTTCAAAATCAACTTCTTGAGATATATGCCACTAACAGTTTAGTGGTTGCAGGCCATATTTCTGGAAGTTATGCATTTGCAATATATAAATGCATGGTTGTTTTGTATATTCGCATACATCAATACCACGAGTCTTTTCAAAGAAAAGAAGAAGTATGAATCATCAGACTGATAGATGGTCAAGAACTATTGGTTTTCTTTCTTTGTTTTTTTGGGTCTAAGCTATTTATTTACATTCAGAGAGGACCAAAAATATTTGTGTAAAGTAGCATTTTTTGACCTTCTTTCTCAAATCTGAACCATCAAAGTCACGTCTCCCTTTGTCAATTTGACCCTCAATTGCAAGGATCTTAAAAGATGTTGCAGTCCCTCCACAAAGACCACATCTCATCAAACTTGAGCCACATAGTTGTTGTCTAGTAGTGGTCTTGAGCATTTTATACATCTTCCCTGCATCACTCTGTGGGCAAAGAACAAAATCAATATTGACTAGAGAAAAGAAGCATAATACAAGGGGAATGCAGATGTATGCGAGTGAGACTAGCTTGTATCACCAGCACCACCAATGCATGTTAGAAATGCCAACATGAACATAACATTTTAAGATTCGCAAACCAATTTTCAATCTTAATAGTACCAGCTTTCTCTTGGCCTCCTGTATTTTATGTTTCCCTTAAACAATAAGCTTTTTACTTTCCATCAATCTTACCTCAATCAGGTGTAAAAGACAAAAACAATATATTGAGCATTGTCTGCAAGGAGAGACTGAGAGTTTACTGACATGTCTATTCTGTTTAATCTTATGGTCCAATATCTTCTTTCTATGTAAGTTTTCATTTGTGAAAAAATGTTCTCCAACTGTATGGTTCACATTATTCTACTTCCATACAGGAACAAAAATGAAATAGCATCCCCAGATATATAAATACATACAAGATCAGAACCTCTAAATTGGTGAGCAAAATAATGGTGATATAAAGATACACTGAAGTGTTTGGTGAATAAAAGGTACAATGCAAATCGGACCTTTTTATTTGACAAGGTAATGTATGAGAGGTGAGCATTGATGTAACAGAAACATTGCAAATGTAGAATTCATTATCAGCAGTTCTGAAGAACCATAACAGGCCACCTCATATAATTTGGGTTTTATATAGTCCATAGCAATTATCGTTAGATATGTCAGTACAAGGAAGTAAAACCTTTGGGTTTGAAATCCAAAACTGCTAAGTTGTAGTATTCTCCATACCATATTCTTTTTTACATAAAACAGCACCCGAAAATGAACCATCAAGTGTATCATTCAAAAGCTACAATCAGTGAGCAGCAATAAAATTTACAGTATACTATATCTTTTTATCCTCACCATCAGTTTCTGAACTGTACCAGATTGATAAACCATTTTGTGAGATAAATAACTTGAAGCGTAGTATGTGGTAAAAAATTTGGTCACTGTCTCACTGTATGATTCAGCTCGAGACCAAGGAATGCCGCGAACAAGAACTGTGAACTGACTCAGGTTGGAATGACCGTCAGTAATGTACAAGAGCCTCATCTTTGTGATGCTTTTATACTCCTGGAAGTGAAACATGGAAGCTTTTTGATTAAAAACTAGCATTGCTAGGTAATACTGAAACCTTTTTGTAATCTCATAAAAAAGTGAAAATATGATATACAGATGATTATCTTGTTCATCCTTACATGGTAAAGAAGAACACAAGTGCAGCAAGAAATTATGTATAGCACAAGACAGTGGGCCCAAAGCCTGAGAGTGAATATGAACTGTAAGTCAGAGACTCCATAAAAAGATGAAAAGCACAAACATTTCCCAAATAAATAATTACAGCACAAAAACATATTTGGTCCAAGACCGCCACTGAGAAAAACTCTGAAGCATAAAAAAAATGCAGATCTTTGTCTTCATATGGATGAATTGGTCAGCCAATTATGTGTATTCCTGGTTCAAAAGAAGGTCATCTTCATATAGGGCTGTAATTATCCAAGGAAACAAAACCACTAAAGAAGAGAAACTTATCCAATGTCAGTGGAATCCCTCAGTATGACCAAAAGATCAGGAAAAGAATTTTCCCACCAAGCAAAATGTGGAAAGTATTCTTCCCAGAAAGAATAAGAACCAATAGCAGGCCTTCTTGATATGGCTCCAACAATGAGTATAGGTTTCTTCAATATAACCATAAGAACAGAAGTTTCGAAAAGAATTTATACATGACTGAGCTAAAGTTGATATTTACAGAGTGTCTGCAATTGTGTTTGTCAATATCTAAGAATCATCAAAAGGTAGAACAAGGATAACAATAAACCGAGCATTTCTCCATCCAAACTTTCCCAATAAGCATCAGTAATACCATCTGAACTTCTCAAAATGGAATTCAAACTCCCTAGTGGAGTGCATATGTTAGGTATAAAACCCACCAACATCTTTAGTTTCTGATCTGTGTCAATTAGTGAGGAACAGTCACATGCTCACATTTTGCAGTGCAAAATCCATAAACTTGACATCTGTTTTGATATAAGCAAACAATCCTAAATGCATTCAAAGACTTATCTTTCTTACCTTCTTGATCCTTTCGGGACATTAGCAATCGAAAAGACTTCAAGCGATTGTGATGGAATAAGTTTATGCTCCATGTCTTTCCCATAATAATTAAGTGGAATCGTAAAGAGAAAGATGCATATTGTAGCAGCAAGTGAGAATATCCTGATACTGAAAAACCAAAAAATTATAAACAAGCACATAAGCTTAGAAAGCAAAACCAAATTCTCCAAACAAAAAAATAATGAAGTCTAAGAGCGCGCGCACACACACACACACACACACAAAAAAAAAAAAACCAGACATAAAGAATATGAGAATAAATCATGTGTCCCAAATGACTTGGGCCTTTTATAATTATATGTGCATAACAAATTCACCAGAGCCGCAAGTTCACGATTTATGGATATAAAATGGAGGAAAGAAAATCAGGACATTATAAAATGTCAGGAAAGAAAATCAGGACATTATAAAATGTCATTCCTTGATTTCCATAATCATGATCGAAATGATACAACTGAGGCCCAGACACCACGTTAAGGGGTCCTATTTTAGAGAGCTGGACGTCTACTGTTCCAGTCTACCACTTGCCTCTGATCCTTTAAGTAATCAATGTTTAGAAAACCAAGAGATTAAATATAGGATCAGATATACTTGTTACAAGCACAGAATGCAGCAAGAAGCTAAATAACTTAACATGAAAGGGTGAAAGTATCTCCAAATGATACTCCCCTGATATTTACCAATATTATTACCATATTAAGAAGACTATAGGACAAAACCCGACATTACAACTTGTGTAGAAGAACTAAAAAAATTTTCCAACATAAGGCTCCAATCCTGTGATACAAATCCCAAACAAGAGAGAGAGAGAGAGAGAGAGAGAGAGAGATGCAATTCCATAGCGAAACAAATGGTTTATGAGAATAAGTTTGTGCCACCAGTTCTAAGAGTAGTTCTGTTGCTTAAGTTGAACATTGAAGTTGAAATCTTTCGCGTAATAAATGATGCAGAGCTAATTCTTTGTCCCGTCACATCCACTTTGGGATCTGAAAGCTAGTTTGGTAAATATCAAATCAAGGAGTATAGTGTTATTTTTCAATCATACTGATTAACAAAATTTTGCTTTAGACCTTACAACAGTCATTTATCCATTTAAAACAAAAGGTTTATTGATAAAAATACTTGAAAAGAATCTGATACACATTTTCCATGTAGCTTAAGCAATCAATCTAACAAAACTGCCCACAAGAATTCAGCAAATGTCATCCAAAAGTTTCCATTTTCCTATATCTTCAAACACAGCAAATTATGTGGGAACACGTAAACACCTGAAAACAATCAACCGGAGGAAGACTAGAGCATCCAATCCTCCAGCAGCATGAATTTGGTCTTCAGACGCTTCCCAGGCTTTCAATATCCAACTAGCAGAAGGAACTAGCCTCTCAAAGCAAAAAGGATCTTGGCGTCTCGATTTCAATTGAGCAAGCCTTTGCCCAAAGTATACATTCATAAACTGTGGTTGCTTTCTTAATACAGAATACAGTGAGAAAATCACCAAGCAAACTGATATGTTAATTCCAGCAGAAGTCAATAGAGCAGATAAGTACATCTTCAGTCAATAAACCAACAATGGAGAGACATTAGGTGTCTCATTTCCCAACTTCAGAAAAAAGATGCCATCATCTGCTATGCTCCAAAGTCTCCCTAATGAACAATATTGCCATAAATAAAGTCATCAATCCGTACTCTCTAATATATTCTTCTCAAAGCTGCAAATATGAGGAAAATTGCAAAGCTTATCACCATTTTAGATAACAATCTTACTAACTATTCTTCAGCTTCATATTCACATGCAACTTCTTGTCATTTTGGACTGAAATCTACCAAATACTACATTAGAACAAGCATAAATCATGTTCAACCGCAGAAAATTGTGCTTCTGATTTATATAAACACCGCAAAAATTTAGTTTCTGATTAAGTGCTAAATAACACTCCTAAACTCAACATTAAAGTCCAGAAAAAAAAATTTAAAGACCAAAAAAAAAAAAATGCAACTTCACCTCCTAAACAGAATTAATACAAAAGCAGTTATTTTTTCACATTAATATAAAATTTGATTCTAAATATTACATTACCTGATATAGTAGATAAACAAAATCAAATGCAAAGATAGAGCGACAACAGAGAACTGGAGAAATATTTACAATAACAAAAAAAATGGAAAAAAATTCGCGGAAATTTGATCAAATTTGTCGACTCATATGCGAAGAAATTTGAACGAAGATTACCTGTAAATCGCCGGAACGGAATTGCAGACACGAAATTTTTGCGGTGAAAGATTGAAGAAAGGAAACGTAAACCCTAGAAATTAGACTGGAAATCTTTGGAATAGAGAGAGAAAGTGTTGTGTCGTCTCGGCGGCCTCGGCGCGGGATGGATTATGAAACGGAGATGCGTCGATTTAGTGAGTGTAGTATTTATAGGTAATTGTGGGCCCAACGGGAATGCCACCTGGATGGAAAAGAATGACAAAGTGGATAAATCTATTGCATTTAACTGTCAATATTTTTTTTTTCTCTTTTTTGTACCCCCAACAACTTCTTTTTTTTTTGAATTCTACAGTCCCATTAGATACTACGCATTTATGCTTTAAGAGCCTTGTATTACATAAGCATTAAAAATACAAAATGTTATATTGTAGGAGAAGAATTTAACTACAACAGTCTAATACCCTAATGAGATTATAAATTTTTTTATTTGTTTTAGATCCCCCTGCTAAAATGGTCAAATGTTATTGTTGCAACCATATTTGTTAATGACATAACAAAAAAGTATTGAAATGATCAAATTATCTTTATATTCTTAAATTATCTTTATAAGAAAAAAGTTATTTTAATCATTTCATTATTTTTTGTTGTAACATTAACAAATATTGACGTGGCAATAACATTTACTAACTAAAATTGATCATATACTTATGGCGTGATGACAATTACAGTAGAGATTATATAGTCTGAATAATTCTATATTTGAACGAATCATAATACATTTTTAAAGATTTGTACAATACTATAAACTTTTAAAATACTAGAATTAAAATATATAAACTTTTAAAATATGTAATATAATTCCCTTTATACCTTATATATATTAAATGAATATTCACGAGAATAACAGTCATCTATCTAAGACAATGATGTTGGGTTTCATCTCATAATTGCAAATGTACAGTAGTATATGTCTCTATACCTGCCATGTTCTAATATATATGACTAGATTGGATTTTGTTGTCCAACATTTTGATTAAGTATTTGCCAAATTCTAGTTTAAAACACAAAGAGACGAGGATCATGATTAGCAGAATTTAATTAGGAGTCATGAACTAATTCAAAATAAATATGAATTTTAACCTATAATCTTCTTGATAATTTGCTAGAGGGTGAAAAATAGCATTTGAATCCTAAATAATCTTCAAAGATAATGTCCTAGTTCCGGTTAATAGAAATTCTATTCTTGTATATATTAGTGATTACCCTTAAAAAAGAATTCCAAATTAAACTGGTGTATGATTATTTGAGGAATCAAAACACTATAAATTCAGTACCGTATAAAATAGTAAAAAGAAAATTTATCTCAATTGTAAATTAATAAATAAATTAATTAATAAAAGATATATTACAATATTAAACTTATCATTGAAAAGATGTTTGTTTCTTCACAAATACCTCCATATGAAATATTTTATATAAACTCAGTCTACTATTCATCTGTAAATTAAGTACTTGATGAATTATTTCTTATGTGAGTATGTATTATAATTTGTACTTGTTAGAATTTCACAAGGGAAAACTATTCTCTTAGTCCTTCACATTACTCATTTGTATTTATTTAGTCCCTCATTTTTAAAATGATGATTTTTAGTCCCTCACAAATGTAAAATGTCGAATTTTGGTACCTAGACTAAATCCCGAGCACTTTTTGGTCCGAATTAATCGTGTGTTGTTCACATGACATATTTTTTGAGTAAAATTTAGGAACTTGTTTTTCCTTTCCAACACAAAACTCGAGCATCGAATTGGATTATAAATTTTGGAAAAAAAATAATACCACAAGTCAGATATTAAAATAATATTAAATACAAACAAATTGCTAATCAATCACTCACTTCATATCCTTCTTGCACTCATAAAATATTCTACTCAGATGAATTTATAAATTTTTCCTCGAAAAATATGTCATTAAACAATACATGACAAATTTAGGCAAAAAATACTCGAGATTTGATTCAATGACCAAAATTCAACATTTTATATATGTGAGGGACATGACAAATTTAGGTCAAAATGCTTGGGATTTGATTCAAGGACCACAATTCAACATTTCACATTTGTCAGGGACTAAAAATCATCATTTTAAAAGTGGATAACTAAATAAATACAAATGTGTAATGTAAGGGACTACAAAATATTATTTTAAAAGTGAGGGATTAAATAAATACAAATACGTAATGTGAGGGGCTAATATACTGGTTTTCCCATTTCACAATTAAAAAAAAAATTGTTCCCTATCGTATTGCATACAATACAATACAAGATAAACTAAAATGGATCGGGTTATTATATGCCAATTCAGTCCATCTACGAATTAGTTGGGAATAGTAACGTCAAAGAAATCCCAACTCACTGTAAGACATTAATCCAAGTAATGAACAATCTGAGCATTCGCAGAAATATAAAAAGATACTAAACTCCAATTACCGCTCAAAGGTGAATTTCATGTCTAGGCATTCAAATTCCATAATCGAAGACAAATAATACATACTAGTTGAACTCCAAATTCAATTGCTGCCTAAACATTTGGTTAAAGAAGTATAGATTGGTGATCAATTTGAAACTCTCTTGCATAGAATCATGATTTCAATATTAATAAGAATGATTCCATGACACATCGCATGGTCAAGTAGTGAGTTTTACATATGACTGAAGACACTAGAAAGATAACGTTATACTACACAATTAATTACGGTCAACAAGTACTTAGGAAATTTCGAATGGTACTTTTATCTACTGTCAAGTGCTACTAAATACTTGATTTTTTTTTAGTTTAAAGGATATAAAATAATTAAGGTTTTGAGTGATAAATCTAGTTATTTTTCTTTCAGTACTTGAGGGCTTATTGATTTTTTCAAGAAGGATTAACACTTTTGTCTTTTGTGGTTCCCCAAACACAGTTTTTCTTAGACTCGAAAAAGACATCCAAGAGGATGAATTGCAATTGGGTGTATGAGAGATGTCGATAAGAATCACCAACACCATGAAGTACCCCAATTATGGGTTGCATTTCCATAGAAGAATTTGGTGAAAAATTTTAAAATTACCAATTTTTGGTAGATTTTTCAGGATTAAAATTAATAATTTTTTAATTTATTCTGATTAAAAAGTGTGAAAAAATATAATTTCAAATAATATTCCATATAAATAAATTTGAAATTCAATAGTTTTATTAACTATATAAAATTTTCAATAAATAATTAAATTTCAAATCCTATTCCAATTCCACCAATCAAAGCACGCTGGATATTTCTTTTGAATGCATTCAATTATTCAGCTTGTATAAGAACCATGATGTCATTAACAAGAAGTCAATGTTGATGCCATGGTGGTTGTACTCTAACCAAACAATCATGGTCCATCACAATCATTGAGAAAAAAACTAGCCCTACTTAATTAATATGCCAATTGCCACCAACAACAATATATGAGAAAATTAATTAGTCAAACAAGACAATTTTTTCTGCGCAATAGTATAATGCTTCTTACAGCACACTATTGACAATCCAGAAAACATTAAAATTTACATCAAAATACTACGTAGTAATATATAATTACTTAGTTTTTTTTTTTATGGGCTTCTTCTAGTTCATCATATAATTAATTACTTCCATCTCCAATATTTGCATTCACAAATGCCTTGATCCGCTGAATCGAAAGGCTTAATGTTTCTTGTGACATATTTGCAAAGCAAACACGAAACCAACCAGGTTCAGAGCAATGGCAAGAAGATCCAGGTGAAATATTTAAGCCGACTTGGTAAAGAATCTTCTTCCAAAGCACCATTTCAGCCTCAAATGTGTTGCAACTTAGTAAATTTCTCATGTCTACCCAACAAAATAATCCAGCATTTCCTTTTAGGCATGGAATACCAATCCAATTTGAAGGCCAGAAACCAGAATTTGTTGTCTCTTTTTAAGCCTCTTTTGATTCTGCTGGATGTAATTTTTGGTGAATTTTTTATCTCCAAGAAGTTTGGAAAGTAAGTATTGAGTTTGTGAAGAAACGAGTCCAAAACTTGACATTTTGGTTGCTGCAGATATTAGTGTTTGATTGTTGGAATAAATCATGCCAATTCTGAATCCTGGAAGGCCTAAATCCTTTGAAAGGCTGGAAACTATATGAATTCGGCTCCAGATATCGGTATTTTCCAGGTTTCGGTCCATTATAGCTACTATGATGCTTGTGAATATTGAGGAACCAAAAACTGTTCCTGCATATATTTCATCACTAACTATGTGAATATTTTTGGTCACGGCAAAGCTGATGACATGGTTAAATTCATCTTGATTCATTGTCGTGCCTAAGGGATTGGAAGGATTCGTGATGAACACCCCTTTAACTTTTAAATTCAATTTCAGGGCTTCTTCATAGATTATTCTCGCTTCTTCCAAGGAACACCTTGTAATTCTGAATTCGTTCAAGCTGGAGCAGTGTATTGGAACAATTTCAACCTCGGTTCGCCATTTAAGATCTCTATCAAACCTGAAAAAAAAAAAAAAAAAATAGTTATTGTTTTTTAACTCTCGTTTTTTGCATGTCTTTAAAATGTTTAACATGTTCAAATGGTGGTCAAAATAAAATTATTACTACTAATTTTCATCTTTTATCTTTTGACTTTTTTTCATGGAGGCATATGTTACGGCATACAAATTTTAAATTTTAAAGAATAAAATTGAAAAAATCTGAACAATTATTAATATCAATATACTATTATTAAAAAGTTGAATTTTTGAAAAACGACAAAATGTATGAGATAGAGTGAATATGGCTGCACTAACTTTTAATGTAGTGGACTTGATAGAATAGTTAGACAAAAATTTTCTTGGTCGAACAGGCTTGGTTTTTTGAGTTTACCCTGGATAGTAAGGTGTAGGGATAAGAAGAAAGCTTCTCCGGGTTCAGCAAGGCAAAACATAAGAGTCTCGTTTGCTGAGGTTGCACCAGCTGTGAGTACTAGCTTTTGCGGGTCAAATCTTACCCTATTTTGTCTTATTTCGGCCATGAATTCAACAAGTTCCTGCAAATGGAGGAACCTACTTTTAGAAACACAATGTGGAAACGGAGTTGAAGTACTTATTATAGTTATTGCTACTGTACTACTCTTGACTATTAATATTAGGGTATTCTATAGATTCGATAGAATATTACACTGTAATTTTAAATACATGATTTTATAATGTATAAATATTCAAAATACAACGATATGATACTTTAACAGAATCGTAGAATTTTTCATTAATATTAATTAGTAGTAAACATCATGCATGAATATTGTAAGGAAGTGATAATTACATTCTTGAAAGTTTGCAACCCATGATAATCTTGGAAAAGAGCTAGTTCTCTGAACATGCTTGATCCGGCTCCATTTCTCACAAACGTGGCTGCTGTTATCTGGATTGCTTGCCAACCATGATTCAAGAAGGTCGAATGAGAGCTGCATGAGAAAGAGAATAATTTAGAGAACGACATGTCACATGAAAATGCTATGATTGCTTATTATAGAAGAAAATTCTTATTTTAACATTTTGTGACCTTTTTTTTTCATATTTATTGGATATTCTCTAGTGTGCTTGTAATGTTGAAAAATTAGAAAGACAAGTAGATTCCGCATTTGCCCTTATACACCAAATGGAATTTATAAACTGATCAACTCAGTCGTTATATTGGCTGAAAATAATAACTTTTCTTATTTTTAGATAACGTAATGGCTATTGCGGAGTCCTACCCTACACATTATTATTATTATTATTATTTTTGTATATCAAAATGACACTTGGAGACTCAATAAATGGTTGTGATATATACAGATGCATGGCTAGAATTAAGCATAGTTTTTTTTTGTGCTGAAATTCTTACTTAGTGATATTGCGCGTACAAATATAGAAGTTTACAATCTGAAGAATAATTTTGAATGTGAAAATGTAACTTTTATCTTCACCAAGAATTTTCAATTTGCAAACCATTTGGGATTTTGATTGAGGTACAATTGTCGCCAAGTCGGACAAATAAAAACTAATTAAAAAGCACATCTCTATAGTATGATAGAGCTTAAGGGCACCCAAAATTAATGCCTTAATATTTAAGGACTTTTTTTTTAATTATATATATATATGGTTTTTTTATTTTTTATTTTTTACATACCTGGTTTTCTGCTAGTCCCATCTGAATGATCCCAGATGGATTTCGAACCTCGTCATAAGGATTTTTCTCATACTCTTGCCATCCCAGGAAGTAGGAAGAGTCTTGGCCATGTGATTTGCATGTAGCTTTCCTGGACAACATTTCCATGCTCTTTTATCAAAATCTACACGTACGTTGAAAGGTTTGTTTTGAACTCAAAAGTTCAAAAAGTTTTGAGGATTTCTAAAAATGTACTGGTAAAGAAACAAATGCAAAGGCAGAAGCATGAGAAGATTGTTAGTCAGTGGGGTTTGTTTGCAACTTTTAGAAGGATGCACATTATTCTGTATAAGTGACATTTCTCTATATACAAGTGAAACAAAGAGGGTCTATATATAAGCTTACAAAGTACATTCTAGTTAACTTCTATATACGTTATATGTCAAGATATAATCTAGAGATTAATTAGCTATATTGGCTAATTACAATATTACAAATACTATTGCGTATTGCATATCAGGTACATATCTAAGCACTTACGAGAATACAGATTGGGATCAATTAGAAGAAAAAGTTTTTGCTATTTATCCTAAACCGTTCACTTATATATGGCACGTCTAACCAATTAAGACTATCAAATTAATTAGGTTAATTACCTATTCTAGGGATCAATTAGGGTACTTGCAATATATATATATATATGTATGTTGCATATGAAATATTTATTTATATTAATAGCAATATCATTGTCACACACTTAAAAAAATCGTCAGGTGAGAATAAACAATAAGCGGTGCTTTTTCCAGATATAGTGGACGGTGGTCAATGTAAAAGATATCAACATTGTTGTCTGAGCAATAACGGGTTCAGTCTGAGTATCACATGGTATATTATTCTCAGCAAAAAAATAAATAACTACGAAATAAAATCTTTAATTAGTCTTTTTAAATTTCAAAAATTTCCTAACTATATATCACTGCCTGGGCCCATGGCTCCATGCTGTTATTAAATGGAGTAAAGACTTCAAGTCCTTCATTCCTCTATGCTGGTCCCCAAACGAAAAGGAAGTTTCTCTGTCGTGCATTCTAATATCCATAGTCTATTTGCAAGTATTTTCTTTCTTGCCTTCTTGGTCGCAAGTCCAAAGTTCCTAGCCTACCATGTATTCTTTTGTAACAAAAATATGGCAATTTTTTGCATCTGCTATCTCTGGATTGTAGTGTATAGAGAGTTAAATCTATCTAAATACCAAAAACATCAATAATAATAATTATGAAAAATTCTACAGTCCATAATTAAGAAATTATTCCGTTATTTTTTAAAAACTTATACAGTATAACTCTATGTGTTTTAAAAACTTGTATTATACAAACTTTTAAAATTAACAGAATGGTTTTATCAATGAATGGAATCTTATAAATTAATGGCGAGGCTGGTAGCTTCTGGTTGAGGTTTACAATTTTCACATATCATACACTCAGCCAAAATATGAAGTTGAGAGAATTTCTGTGTTTTGATGTGTGTATAAAAAAATTGTTAATTAATATGAATTAACCTTTAAAAAAAATCATCAGTACTAATCTATAATTTACTACAATGTGAAGGATATCCAAAATATAGGGGTATAAAGTGTTCAAAACAGATTTAAGGGTATAAAACGAGAATTAAATATAAATTAAGGGTTTAAAATAAAATTAAATCCAACAAAGATTAATTAACAAAAATATCTGTCGGTACGTGTAGATTGTATTACCATGTTACAAGGGAAACAGTACTTTCATTTTCATGGTAAAATATGTTGTCACAATATTGTGATATCGATCGAGTGGAAAATCTACATTTTCTCATCTAAGAAATTTCTGGGATATTGGGTATTTCTGAAGACTTCCATTCTTTGTCCTCAACTTGACTCTCAAGGGTTGCCTGTTAGATCGCATCAGCTGGCAGGTTTGTACGTACCAACACTATGTCTAGACTTCAAATTAAGAACTTTTATACTAATAAGAATCCATATATGTCGCAAATTAAAGACAAAGTATATCAACTAGTGCTTCGTGTGTTTTCACTAGTCTTAAGCATATACTTAGTAAAAAAATGCACACTTTATGTGTGTGTAAATTTTATACACAAAAATTTATAAATAAAATTATTTTTAAAAAGATAATGATTATTTAAGGGGATGTTGGCAGTTAAAAGAAATTACTTGCTAGTAGTCATAGAAAATTATGAGAAAGAAATAACAAAAAGTCTATTAAATTTATTACAAATTACACTAAAATTACACCAAATACTCATGAATCATATAAAGTAGTAATAACATGGATAATAGAAGGTAGTAATTTAAAATAAATAAATAAATTATACCAAAATTACACTAAACCTCTTGCATTATATAAAGTAATAATAGTGACTTGAGAAAATAAGAAGATTATAGTCTGTATCTTTCCAACAAGTTACATACACTTCTAAATGGTTATCGCTCATCTCAATATTTTAAATATGATCCCACTCCCACCCTCTAATTTAAACATTAAAACATTAAAATAAAAAAAATTTCGATATAGTTTTTTTCGATAAAATTATAATGTAACTTTAAAAATCAGAGCGTCTGCGATGCTACTAATTCTCAATGACTTGTTATATTAACAAGGTATTTCATTCGATCATGTACATTTTTGTACTAGTAGTTTTCTCATTTTTTAAATCTTCTTAATGTTTCAACTGTCAATCCAGTCGTTATTCATTGAAAAGCAAGTGGTATGAAAGAAATGTTAAATCATACGTTGAGGATTGCAATGCAATCATCATAACACATTAGACAAAAAAGATTGTTGTCCCAACCACAAGGTCCTTGTGTCTCCTCTAAGGCTCTAACCCTTACCAGTTACCACTTCTTACTATGCTCATTGGCCCTTACCAATTCAAGAAGATCAATTATAAATTAAAAAAATTAACAAAAAAAGTGAAAAAAGAAATTACAACTATAGGGATATATCATCATTAATAGTAGTGAATTTGAAAGCCATGCAAGTGCAAAGCCTACAGCAAAGAGAGACATAGATCATATTAATTATGCATTTCTTGTCTGGTGAAGTTGTTGCTCTACTACGTGTCCTGCAGCCAGAGACCAAACCAAAGTGGTCCATGACCAAAAAACCTGATTATTAGCTAGTGTTTTTCGACCATACATATTTTGGAAGAGCATTTCCAGACCCTAGATGGAACTGAATGCCGTGCATGATCCCAAATGAGACTTAATTTCTTTGTCCCAGTCAATTAACATATATACATTCTTCTTCTTCTGGTTCTAATTTTGTGTCTGTTGCATGTCTGATATGCCATTCTCATATGCACCTTTTCTTGCAGTCTAAATACAGTATTTCAAACACACTGTAATCAAACCTATAATTGGAAATATTGCCAATAATGTGGCACCTCTCAAGTCTTGTGAAATTTATTGCCAAACCAAAATTTTACACTACAAGTCGTCTTCTTTTCTTCTACTTTTTTTTTTTCCTTCATTTTTAAGAAGATTTACAGTGAATTAATCTACACCTACTCTTGGTGATTCGAACCATAAAAAAAGCATAATCTTACAAGTTTACACTACAAGTCTACAGGTCCTAAAAGGTCTACACATGCATGTTGCAGCATGCATGTTGACTAAATTTCCTCTATGGTTCTAAGGATATTTATGCATTGTAAAAATCTAGAGCCATTCAGCACTGCATTGTTTGCATAATGGTACATAATTTTATTTCATTTTTGGGATGTGATATATGTGCATATTAAAAAAATGTGTTAAAATAATAATCATAAAATATTATTTATAGAATAATGAGTCATATAAAAACGATCATTCCAAACAGAGCCAAATAGTTTTCAAATTGATCATAAATTTTAAAATATTGACATTGCATTAAATTTTTTGGTCTCTTATCTGAGTTATCAACAATCACACTTGGATTTCAAGAAACTAACAAAAAGAACTATTATTATTATTATTCTCTGGAAAATTTTCCGCTATTATATTCACAAAGTCAAGAAACATCCAGAGATTAGTTTCGGTGGTCGGTGGATAGAAGATCACGTTGTGTTTTGTTAATATATGAAATATGAATATTTATGTGTATTTAAATATCAACATATATTATGAGGCAATTTTTATGATTATTTATGTACGCTAGCTCCATGGAAATATGTAGATATATTTAGCATATGCTGTTTACGCGTTTATGGTATCCCTCCACTGATTTTCAACAAATAAGTTGGATTATTTTGGGACCTGCAAGGTATTGTATATTGTAACATACGACATGATATGCATGTTAGGCCATGATTCACGTTTCAACAAAAAGGCCGGCACCCCATCCCTCAAGATGAAGCTTTGGGAGCACATTGCTTATTCCTTTGTCATTTAATTACCCTCTAGAGCACCTCCTTACTATCCCACACCACCCTCACCCCTCAATCTCTCTAGTTTTTCGACACATAGAGATATTCTATTTCACTTTATATATTAATTTTTTATCTCACTATTTAAATATTTTATATGTGTGCTTTGACTTGTAAATATTATTATGATAGAATATACATATCAAACATATAGAGTGTGAGACAGAAAATTGGTACATAAAATGAAACAAAAAATCTTGTATTTTTTTGGAGCCTTCAAAAACACATATCAAATATATAGAATATAAAAATAGATATTAATATATAAAACGTGACAAAAAATCTTATGCCCTTTTGGAGCCTTGTTGTAGCTGTGGTTGAGGATGGAAACTTAGTCCTTTCGGTAGTGGCTAAGATAAAATACTATAGTAGTATTATATGCACTTTTCATTGAGGAGGAAAACATAGAAAGAAAACAACAATGACCCACTAATTTTAACAGATAATTTTTCCAAGTTGAGAAAGTTTGGATAGAAATTGATGATGTCTTCAAGATTGACACGAAATGCATAAGAACACGTATTAAATCCTAGGTACAAAGTATGCTATTTAAATGTAAACATGATATCCCCCATAGCTTTTGACATCAGTTTTAAGAAATATAACCATGTGAATTGCGACACTTTTCACCCTCGACAATCCTAGCTATCTTTGTCTCTAAAAATCTTGCTGCTGCAACAGTTTTGAGAAAGTTCATAAACATTATATTTTCAAATTATTGAAACTTTATCATGTAAACACAAATTGTGCCGAAGCACACAATTTGTTCCCATGAAAAGCAAGTCATCTTGGAAATTTGTATAGAAATGGGATCATCATCCAACATTACCATAATACTTTGGGGGGAAAAGTCAAGAAAAGAAAAGCAAGAAAATACAAAAGACATGCACTAAGAGTCTGTTCGGTAAGGCGTAAAACATTTTCTTTAGATCATTTTCTATATAATTTTTCAGTGTTTGTCATTTTTTTCATCTTTCATTATATCAAATATAAGTTGAAAAGACTTATATCAATTATAATAACTAGTTCATGTATGAGTGTAGTTAACAAAAAATTGATTTTGTTTAAAAATAAATTATAAGACAATGTAGTCGAAAAGTATGCATAATAATAATTATATTACAGATAATGAATAAAATATGAATGGATAAAAATTAAAAATAAAAATAATTTTAGTAATTAAAATTACAAAAGTACATACTTAAGGTTTAGTATCACTCTTGAATTATGTTCAATAACTTCAAAAGTTATTTTCAACCAGAGAGAAAAATTAAAAAATATTCCCTGATATCTGACGCCAAAGGAAAATTCTGAAAATATCCAACCAATGAGAAACTTAATTATGAGAAGATTTTATCAAATGGTATGTCAAGTGATATCTCCAAACCAATGAGATTCTACAATATTTAAAGTGGTGAGTCTAAAACTAAAATGAAGTGGTGCATCATTATTTAAAATACTAGAATTTCATTAGTTTAGAAATACCACTTGGCATACCACTTGATTAGACATTCCTATAATAAAATTTTTCCCAACCAATCGATCCTAAATCTCCAACTTCAGAGAAAAAACGATGGTACTTGGATTAAGTTTTCTCCTCGACACGCATGACTAATTACAGTTTCGACCCGTACAGACAAGAAGGTATAAAGTCAAAAAAGATGAAATATAGTACTAGGACTTTGTTGGTATTCCATCAATACAGAAGTACACATTTGGTCTATCTTCTGCAGCATGCATGTGTGAGAACAGGGAAAATTGCAATAAACTGGAAGTAAGCTGGATGCAGTAAATTGATCTCTTCATCTATTAATTATGACCAACTTAATAGTCGGCCAAAACATGCATTTTTTTGCAAACTATCCAATATAGTGAAATTAATGTGAGTTCAACAACTCTAAATATCTTTGTGCATAATTTAATGCATAGCATGTCTTACTTGACTTCCATTGCCCTCCACACAACTCTTCACTAAAAATGGTAAACACTGAAGTAAAAGTTCAAAAGATTGGTTGTACTAGTGTTTTTTCAGTTTAAAGCAAAAGGGTCGGTCTGTCTGAGATTCAATGGAGGTGAGTGGATAACATTTCTGCTGCGGAAATGGAACCAATTATTGGAACTTGTCTTTCATTTACATAAGAGTAATATAATTATGATGCTCTGTGAACTTGACTAGCTCAACTAATAGTTCCCACATCTTTTTCTACTCGATTGATGTGTTCTTCCAATCAAACCATGTAGTAATATCTGTATACGTATCAAAAGTATGGAAAATGGTAGAGGAATGATGAAACTGGCAAAGGAAAATGGAGAATGGATGATCACATAGTCGATCAAAGAAGAGAAAATAAGACATTTAACTCGATATTTGACAACAGAGTGCAACTTAGGTGGTTAGGTGATAAGCCGCTTCCCATATGACCCATTAACCATAAATTCGAGTCATTATGGGTGGGGAGATGTGGGTTTGAAAATAAAAAATAAATAAATAAATAAAACTCGATATTCAACTCGTTCTTAAGACATTAAAAGTTAAATAAAATGAAATAAAAGCCTAAAAAATTCTAAAAGAATGCAAAATTTTACTAGAAGATTATGTACAATAACTTGGTCTACTCGTACTTTCCGGTGATGCTACTGATATAAGTGTAGCACAAAATATATCTAGCGTAAAACATTCCCTAAAATTGGTTTTACTGGCAATCATCTTATCTACTAGTACACATGATCTTTGTTTTGAAGGATTATCTACTACATGATCTAAGTGACAAGTATGCTAGATTTTAGCCTTATTGGTTTTTATTGCTGATAATGACATTAGTAATTCACAGAGCACAAGCATAAGTTAATCAACACATCAGACCAATGCTGGCCCAACTGCTACAAGAAGCAACCTTTGTGGCTCACAAATTTGTGATAAGTCGTATCAGTGTGAAAGCAATCTTCTGTCCATGGAGGGCACTTAAATGTTAGCATAAAAGAGAACAGTGCCATGGGGAGAACAGGGACATGGGTTGACAAAATAGTCGGTCATCATTTAAAGAGGAGAGAGTCATTTATCCGGCAGTAAATAAATCCCTCAAGAATTAAACTCAATTGCTCTTATTAAAAGATTACTGCATTTATCAGAGTTGCATCAAGCAATTTCTATGATAGAGGAGAAAAAACATGGGAAATTTCAGTTGCAATTCTCCCCAAGCATTTATGGTTTTAAGCCTTGTTATCAATGTTCCTAACATATGTGCTATATGATGTGATGAGATAAGGTTAATCAAGAACATGTATGGAATTCCAACTACCAAGTAAAAAGAAAGAAACAACCAAACTTCATTCAGTGAGAGCAATGGGCTCTCTAGAACATGTAAGAGAATGTCAGAAGATTAGCATCTTTGATTTATATGGAGCTCAAAGATTTGAACATTTAATTAGACAAAAAATTTCCATGTCATAATTCACAATTAAAAGTGTCTTGTACTATTTTGGTGGTAACAAGTATTTTTTTCAAAGATTATAATACAGCATGCTTTTGGACTTCAAAATGCCCTCAAGAGAAGGTTTTGAAAGATCCCATTGTAGCAGCAATAAAACACAAACATAATTGAAGATGTGTTTTAAAAGTAAAGATCTGAATCACTAGCTTGAAGATCGTTTGTAGAAAAAATTTTCAGCTAGATTATACATAAGATGGATGTTGTAAAACATGTCTTTGTCCTATATTCATACATATATTAACTTTGCAATGGCTTGTGTTTGTTAGGGATAAAAAACAAACTTGTAGATTACGAAATTCCAGGGGAGGAACTACATTGTAGAATCAAAATCGTTAAAACCATTTGAGGACAAGAAATAAAAACATTCCATTATTTTCAGTTCACAAAACTGTGCTGACATGGTTGATGCCCATCTTGTCAGTTTCTTCAACAATTTCGACAATGACCATTATCATAGCCTCTTCCGACAATGTCTAATTATAAGGAGAAGCTGTAATATGCTGTTTCCATCATGGAAAAACTAATAATAAATAATAAGCATGCATAACCAGACATTTCCAATTACAGTTGATCAATGATCTGCTAAAACCTAACCTCTGACACAAAGCTGAGGCCTGTCTAGTTGATAAATGCCCTGGAAGTTCGTAAGTGTTAAGTCATTTCTAGGAATTTTGCTCTAGGGGCCTTTTAGACAAAAGGCAAAGATGTTGTAACTTAACTGTGTCCAGGAAATGCAATTCTACTGAGAACTATCCAAAACTTCACTGATATGATTTCAAGTGAAATATTTGACAACTTGGGCTGTAGGATCCTTTCACCACAGCTTGTTCAAACTTTTTCACGGCTGCTTCATTCTCTTCTAAACTTGTCTGAACAAAATACCGAACCCACCAGGTTGTGCTTCTTAATTTAGCCTATTAATCACCCAAAGCCTCACTACAAGAGCGAAAGAATTATATTTCAGAAATGGTACCAAAAAAAAAAAAAGAAAAGAAAGATCAAATCAGCCCTAAGTAGATGATTACACAATATACAAGTAAGAGCAAGTGGGTACTGTGCTAGCAAAAGGATTTGGGATTGTATTAGTTCCCCTGGGAAATGGATAGTTCTTTTAAACATGTCAAGCTCAGAAGACCATTTTCCAAAGAAAAAACTCTCCCCCGTTCTGGTTTACTTTTCAGCAAGTTTTAAGTAGGTCTCAGTATGTGTTGCTACAACATTATTTACCAGAATCTTTAATCAAATTTCCAGCTTGCAGTCAAAACAGACAAAAAGAAATAAACAGATGGTGCCATTTCTGAACATCTAAGCTGAATTTTCTTATATAACAGATATAGCCAACACCTACTATGAAACCAGAAAAAACAGGATCTCTCAGAATAATTTCCATAACACATGAAGAGTAACGCAACCAAAATTTGCTAACAATGACATTAGTTGACACTGATCAGATTTCTGGATTAAAACTATATTAACATGCTCAAACATAGATCAGAAGGAAAATGACCTGTTTATATAAACTTTAGAAACCAATTGGATTTTATTTTCAAGGTGAAAACTTACAAGAATTGACAACAAAGAAGACTAAACAAATGTGTCAAAGGATATACAGGCACTTACAGATCGCCCGATTTTGGATTTATCTGTGGTCTTCAATTTCTGATGGTGTGGAAAACCTGAAATGCAGTACAATCAGATTATCGGAAAGATAGAGCTTATTGATGTCTAATTATAAAGGATTGGAAGTTCTGATCCAGATGAAAAGTTTAGACCATTTACATGTTCTTCATAAAATGTATTTCAGCCTGCTTTCTCGTTCCAATGCCTATACTTTCTTTATGTACTATGCTGATAGCAAATATGTTTCTTTTACTCCATAAAAAAAAAAAAAAGAAAAAAAAAAAGGGTTTTGTGCTCCATTGACTCTGGCAAATGATGAGATTGTTTTCTACATATGGCATCTTTCCTAAACCAAAAATCCACCTAATAGGAAAGATAGTGGCAGCAACAATCTAAATCAAAGATCAGCAAAGAAAAGAAACAAATATATTTGCAGATATCTTCTTGTTCAAAGAAATATTGACTTTTGACTTCTGCGGCGTGTCAAATTGATTAGATGAGAGCAGATTTTTTACTCATCTAACAAGCACAATATCGCACATTTGGTTACCATTTCAAGTAATAACGATGCTCTCACTGTTAAAAGGATTAAAAGTTTCTCCAAATCCAAAAGGAAAAGTAAAAAAGTAAAGCAGGATAAAAGGTAGATGAATGAGAATATAGGGGTTAAGGGGAACTCAGGAAAAAAAAAACAAAAAAAAACAAAAAAAAGAAAAATCCTAGAGTAACATAGTTAACAATTTTATGAAACTATTCCACATGTAGCATAACCTCTACTTACCAGTGAAAATAACAAGTCCATCTGCCGAAATCCTAGCTAATTCAGGAAGGGTCTTATTCAGTATACAATACTTGGGGGACAAGTAATCCAATGCATCTGAGACAATCACAAGAGAAAATGATTTTGCCCTGTATGGAAGAGGAAACTTGATATCAGCAACACGAACAAGGGCCCGATGTACAAGTCTCTGGCAATTACGGTCAGCGTCCTCTATATCATATGGCTCCAGTCCCCAAGCTTCAGTATCCTCCTCTCTTAATAGCGTAGAAACTACCGAACAAGTATCTGGACCAACATGCAATACCTTGTGCATGCTGTCACCATATGCTTTCTTCAAGAAAGGAATAGCCCGTCGAACCTCTGCAGTACATGAGAAATCACCTGCATAACATAAAGATTTTCAAAATATGCAAACTGAAAGTCTGCATGCCACATAGAAATAACTGAATGAATTACAGACAAGGATTTGCACATCCGTACATAAGAATAAAAAACATAAAGATTTTCAAAATATGCAAACTGAAAGTCTGCATGCCACATAGAAATAACTGAATGAATTACAGACAAGGATTTGCACATCCGTACATAAGAATAAAAAAACAATCCATCGGCATCGTAAACAGTGCATCACTAGAAAATTGGATATTCAATCAAATATTTAACTGGTAGAATGTCAGCAAATAATAAGCTGGTTTTTTAACATATGGGACAGTTTGATTAGTGCACAGCTGATTGATGAAGTTCCCCATCATGGCTGCACTTTTCATGGTTAATAACTCAATCTAGCAAAGTCGCTGTTTTTGTTGAAGAGTGTTACTCCCAATACTATTTCACATGTAAAATGGTCTTAGGTTTATCGATAAAACTAAATTAAAAAAAAAAAAAAATAGCAACCCATCATCACAGAAAAATCATTCATTTGCAAAACCAATAGCAGAGAGTAAAAGATTCCCACCATGAAAATTCACACCTTTAGGTGGCGTATATTAACATCAGAAAACAACAAAAGGACCTCAAAACGCAACACGAGGAGGCTATTGAATTCATCTTATAACTTTTTAGATCTTCTAACAATGAAGACAGAAAGACGGGCATTATCACACCCAAATCTTTCAACTCTTGTCAATACCATAAACCAAGTCTACATTAGGCTTCCATATATTAGCCCTAAAGACTAGTAAATGAAAATGTTATGCTGAACAAATGAAGAAAACCAAAAACTCAAGCTAATACATCAGAAATCAATTACCTTGAAATCTGCTGAATGCTCCGTTATTTCCAAAACCACCTATGAGGCAAAATAAGTTCTCAGTGCATAGAAGAAGGGGATAATAGATAATTGTACCTCCACAAGGCTACATCACAGCAAACATTCCAACTACTTGTTGAAACCCATAAACCCTTGCACAATTTTTCATATTGGAAACAAATTTCTATACTACATTCCAAGTTAAAGAGAAAAAGAAAAGGCCGTGCTTGTCTTAAGGGCATGCTTTGCAATAAAGTTACAGTTGTATTTGTTCTCATCACATTTATGACAATGTTGCATGTCAAGTTCAACATGTAGAGTGCAATAATGTTGTCAGACATGTCAAGTTCAACATGTAGAGTGCAATCTCGAATAATTATCGCAAGAATGCTGTTAAATCATATGGATCAACAATTCTCGCTCTACTAAAATTAGATCATCCATTCATTCTAAGCTCAAGAAATGAAGTGAGACAATACATAAGATCCTTTATAGCATATAACCAATGTTCATGCAACGGAAGCATGCCATAAAAACTTAGACAAGTTTCTATAGGATTTAAGGAAAGGAAAAGGAAACATTACTGTGGATATCTGCACCAGACCTTCCCCATATCTGCACTAGACCTTCCCCAACCTTATCGTTGAAACTATTTATTTCATTTATTGCTAGAGTTGTAGTTGAAAAAATTTATTCCATTACAGGAGAACAATTTTGTGATGCTAGGATGCCTCAGGTGTGCGGCACCAATAACTTTTGTATCCCAATATGTATCCATATGTTACACAAGGTCACTTATTCTGAGACACCACTGATTGGTATGAGATCATGAAACAATCTAAATCGAAGATGAGTGAGTTCATTTTACTAAATAAAATATTTGTGTCCTTCAATAACTGTTCAATCAATTAATAATCTCTAACTCGGTTCTTCCACAAGCTCACGGCTTGCTACAAGTTATAAGCATTTCCCTCCCTATTTAGTTGGAAAGCTACAGCATACAGCATACCACATTTTATCAGTCTTTGATAACAAAAAGGTTGGAGTTGTTATTTGTTCGATCCTAGTAATGCTTATTGATCTTCATTTATTCTAACAGCATAACTTCAGGATACATTACAAGCAAGTAAAGTATAATGTGGCCAGTGATTATTTTGACCTCATCCGTGTCAATGGGCAAAAATCAATCTTTTGACTCAACCTACAGAGTCAGTCAGTGCTAAATTATGCACCATTCTCCAATCAGCCAATTTTGGCTTCTCTTAAAAGTTAACTGCTTTTGGCAAATCAAAAGAAGGCAAAAAGATGGTCTTACATTTTATTGAAAAACAACACGATATGTAGCCAATGACACGAAAAAACAGGTAAAAAGAATACAACTAGTTATAAATGGAATAGACTCGAACGGACCTGAGCCACGATAGAAGTATCCGATAACAAGGATTGATCCCTGAAAAACACTAACCAATAAATTTATTAAAAAACAATGAAATTGAGTGAAGTATTGTAGTATCCATATAGTGGATATTGACACTTAATGTACAACGATATACATTCAAACAAAATAGCCAAATTATTCACAACAAATCCTATCATTAATGTCAATCAATTAAGTATACTTTCTTTAATTAGATTACTTGGTGTCTGTTATTGTCTCCATTCATTGTATAGTTGTTATTGTACTCGAATACTTAAACACCATTTTATCAATATACATGGTTCCTTCCGAACTCTATTTATCATTATTCTAACACTTATAACAGTACATAATCTTGGAAAAATAATAATCAATAACCATTTAATCTAAGTGATGATAAGAGTAAACATTACCACGACAAAAAGTCCAATGGATAAAAATGGAGAAGATCGAGATTTCGAATGAAGTGAGGTCGGAAATGGGGAAGTCCCTCCGATATCAGCTACTCGTCTTGAGGGATTTATTGGCCTCCTCGACATTGCCGCCATTGCCATTTTTTCCTAAGCATTCATAAAATTATTATTTAAGCATTTCTTCGAAAGATTTTTTTTTTTTTTTTTTAATGAAAAGAATTATCTATTGAGTTGAAAAAATAATTACCTGATAAAATGGGATAAATGGCGAAATCAATTATCAAAACGATGGCTTTTGGATTTGCTGATTTTTGTTGAGTTCTGAGATGAGAGATGGAAATTGAAGAAATTGGGTTGGGGAAGACAGGGGAATGGATGGATTCCCGTTAATTCGCGCGTTGTTCTGACGGCAGTTGTCTAACGGTGCGTCCGCACGGTTAGAGACACTGCCGTTATCTAACGGACTTGTAAACCGACAACACTTGTTTACAGAAAATACTTAGGTAGGCCCGAATTTTGGTCCCGTTTGTAGTAATAGATTCTGTAGTCAGAATTAAATTTTAAAAAATCTTTTTTATATCAGTTGATGTGATAGATTCTCTAAAATTTAATTCATACTACAAGATTTATAAGTGAGACTAAAAACCGAATCTACCTAAGTATTTACCCTTCTTTATTAGTGTCCATTTGGTACACTGGCCTAGCCTTTTGGTTTAGAGAAATTTTAATGTTTATTTAAGGAATCATTCTCTTAATTTTAAAAATTTATACAGTATAAAATTTTAAAATATATAATATTATATTATATAATTATTTAAAATACAAGAGAATAATTTCTTTTTAAAAAAAAAAAACGTAAAATTTTCCTTTGGTTTATTTGATTTGTAAACCTTTTTGGGATGACATGGTTTAAATTGTTAACTAGATTTAATAGAACATTAAAAAATATATTACCACCACAACTGCAGCTTGGTTAACTAACTTGAAATTGTTTTAGGTCTTGTTCTATCGTTTACGAAAATTTATAAGCAATTTTTTTTTAAGAATGAAAAAAATAATTTTTAAAAAGTATGTCCGGAGTTGTTTTTAAAAATAGTTTTAAAAACTTTTTTAAACATGAAAAATAAAATATTTTTTGATTTTTTTTTTTTTTTTTGTCAAAACACTCTTTTTAAAAAAGTTATGTTTCAAATTCAAAAAAGTTATAAGCAACTTTCAATAAGCGGTTGCAAAGAATCCCTTAGTCATTTATTCCATTATAATCCAATACCACCTCCAATGAGCCAACATCAAAACAAGTTCGAATTTCATTTTTTTCCGATGTAAAAATTTGTGTTAAGCTTGAAATTAATAAATACAAATACTAAATTTTGTCCAAATCAAATAAAGTAGTAGAAGTTTTAATAGCAATTAAATATGAAAACTATACAATCAGTAATGGATGCAATATTAACCAAAAAAGAAAAAAAAATCAAAGAATAAATATATTCTAGGGATACTATCAGATTATTATTTTCATAGGAATAAAAAAATTAAACTAAACCTTCTTTTAATCAAAAGCTAAACCTTTTTCTTTTACCTAGGGAAAATTAACAACAAGAAAAGCCAGCCCAAGTATTCCAGTAATCACACGGCCCAAAACATGAAGTTATTAATGCCCCAAATTGCCCCTCCTTCTTCTTCTTCTTCTTCAGCTAGTCATTCGTTACCTCTCAAAAAAAATAAAAAAATTTCCTACTTCCAATTCCGGGTCGGGTTTAGCCAGAACCGCATTCAGTTCCAATTTTCATTATTCAATAAAGATGGCAAAGGAAGATACTGCGGCGGGTAAACAGAACAAGGATAATCCGAATCCGAATGAAGAGAAAGACATGAAAATTTGGGGAATTCTGCTTTTCGGATTGATCGGCGCCACCGCCACCATGGCCGCCGTAAGTTCCTTCCATTTTTTCCTACTTCCGTTATTAATTTTCCTCCAAGTTATGATTTTTCTTATTTTAGGTAAATTTCCGTGCTTTATTTAATTATAATATTTACAATTAGTATACATTATGTACTGAAATTTTAGTTAGCCTTTGTTATTTAGGTTTTTTTTAGGAAGAGATTTTAGTTTTTTTTTTTTTTCTGTGATATTAGTTGGTGGAAAATATCTGTTAGTTGAACATTTGTACTTGATTAGTAGAGAAATATTAATGAAGAAGCTTTTGTTAAGTTGAGTCTTCGTGGTGACGGTCATCTGGTCTGTACATTTTGTTAGGATAGTCATGGCATGGTTCTTAGGGGGAAGGAAAGTTGGATAAAGGGAATGTCAAGGATTAATTCGAATATTCGCACGTATTTGGTCTAATTTAATTTTTTAGGTTATTTGTTTTACCTTTTTCGGTGAAGGAAATAGGGGAGATATTTGTGCTAAAAGGAAGCAATTATATGAGAATGAGGAACCTAAAAGGAAAAGAAAATAGGGATTACTAGTCTTGGAATCGAGTTGGACCAAACTAAAGGTTTGACTTGTTTGAGTGCAATTGTGATACTAATGTCGTATATGAGATAATTATTTTTTAGGGTATATGCTTACACAACAATTTACTCTTTAAGTGATTGGGTGTGAGATTCAAGTGAATCAAAAAAAGATTCGTGTTTGGTTTAAGATGGGTTTATGGAAGCTTCGAAATGTATGCTAACATAATCTGCTTTTGTTAAGTGATTTGTTAGATAATGAAAAAAAGAGGATCTTGAATACTAAAAATTTCAGAAGCCTGGGCACATATATGTCAAGGATTTGTAAACTCCATTTATTTTATTGTTTTTTGAAATTTCAACATGTGTTTGATATTTTTTTCTGCTAGAATGCCAGTAGATTTGTAGATGATGTTTTGGTCAATTTCTTGTGGATAAATTACTCAGTTGGATTGGCAGGTTACTCAATTGCGAAGATCAGTTGATTGGGTTTTTTCCGAGGTAGTTACTGATGCTTTTTCTTGTTGCTGTTGGGGCAGTGGGATAAGCTGTCTTAGCATCCCCGTGGAATTACTTTTCATTTTGTGCAAATGATTTTATGTTGATTTAGCTTTATATCTACACANAATTGTAAAATGATGCTCTCTCCAGTTCTGTAAAATCTTTTACAAAATAACACGGGGGAGAGATGCTCCTGCGTTCAACTATTATGGTTAATGTGCCCATCTTTCTGGTAGAGTTGTACAAGCAGAAAACTTTACTCCTATAAAAAAAGTTATAGGACTTGAAGTCAAAAAATTGAAAAAAAGACTATAGCATGCTGAGTTTATGGAATGCTGCTTTTGAGTGGGCCACTGCTTTCTGGGAGAGGTGGGGTTGGGGAGTGGAAATTGTGAGAGAACTGTGGATAAAGAAACTGCCAACGTAATCTAGGGATCCATATTTTCAAGTGTGGAGGTTTAGTTAACATGATATGGTGCACAAAAGACTTTTAGCTCTGGATCTCTTTAAGTTGATCGTATTAAAGGTGAGTGAAGTTGGTATGATCCTACAAGCTGATGTACCTGCAGAATCAATTTAACTTGTCTAAGCAAGGTTTTTCTCAGACACGTGTTCAAATCCTACTTAGACCTTCCTTTGAGTGAAAAATGCTCTGACTCTCTCTCTCTCTGTCTCTCTCTCTCTCTTTGTGTGTGTGTGTGTGTGTCTATAATGCTTGATGTACTTCTACCAGTATGTTTCTTTGTGGATGGAGGAGGCAATTCAATATGAAGGCCTTGACCTCTGTGGTTCCTTTGCTGGATGAAATGATCTAAGCACACCTATATAGGGTGCAACTAACTCTGTGCAACATTTGTTGTTAAAAGTCTGATATTTTAGATGCATAATTTGGCTTTGAGCAAGCTTTTGCTTGGTAGCATAATTGATTAAAAAAAAATGAAAATATTTGAAGTTTCTCTTCTAATGGGAATAGCAGAGGTCGAATTATGTTGGGTAAAAATTTCCACTTAACTTTGGATTTTCAGGCACAAAATTTGTGTGATTGATGCTGGCTTAACATGTTAGCTATGGATTCTTATAACACTTCGATCAAGTATTTTCTTGCTAACAGTGTCATAGAATATAGAAACATGAAGGCATGTTATGTAACTGATGATGTTGCTTTGCCAAAAAGTTGAGCAGGTCAAAATCATCGTGGAAAAATGCTTCTGGTAAAACTTTCAGGCCAAGTTTTCGAGAGGAAGCATGGAAAAGGTATGATCGACGGAGGCAGGAAGAGTATGAAGAAGAAATGGAGAGAGTGGTGAGATTCGTCTTCCTTACTTCATACTTTTGCTAGTCATCTCATTTCAGAAAGCAGACAAGTGTTATATGCTTCTCTTTGCTATATGAGAAATTTTTTCATGTGTCAATTTGTTGCAACTCTTTGCCAATTTAATAAAGAAGAATGTGTTCTTTTTTTTTTTTAAACATAAATGATCGTTCAGGTGCTTCTGGTTATTTCAATGGTTTCCTTGTGAAGAAATTCAACGGTCTACTTCCTTTGTCATTATATACAGGGGTGGCATATTAAATGTCTGTGATTCTGTATATATCACAGGCAGAGGGGAAGGGCGGGATATCATGAATGTCAGTTATTTAGTTGCAATGAGCAGGTTAGACCGATATTACTGGCATCATATGACATGTTGGAATATCTGACTTTGATAGGATGATGTGGAATTCTTTTAATTGCAATACTGATTAAAGGGACTGAACAGATGTCTTTGCTGGAACCTGACTATGAAAAAACCTTGCTATCCCCTTAGGTTGCACTTTAGCTTAGGTCACTCTTTATACAAGCATCTTATAGGTGAAAATATGGTGCAAAAAGAAGTGATTTTGATACTTCTTCACTGTGCATTCAAGTTTAAGAAACCAAGTACTGTAAGACATGTTTTGTTGCATTTTGAAGTTGCCAGAGTTTTGTGGTCTGTTGTTTGTGGCCTGTGATTCTGTCCACATAATGCCTGTTGTTAAGCATGTCTTTGCCTGTATTCTTGAAATGGATCTTTGGAGAAAATTAGGAATTTGAATTTTAGAGGCGGTCACTATGTGGTTTGTACTTCCGATGGAAAGCGAAACTGTTAAAAGACTGGACTATTGAATGGATCCATAGGAATTGATAAGCAATTAACGGACATATCAAGTCTCTTACTTTGTAAACTTAATCGAAAGATCTTTTAATAAGCAATTAACTTGACATTTTGAATATGGATTCCACCTTCTTGGTGCCTTCCAAAAGAACATTGGTTCATCTGCACTTCTCTGAGTGATGCAGCGTGATAACACTGGACCATTGTGTTTGAACAGGCATTAAGCTTAGTTTCAGCTTTTCATGATTTCCCTTCTTCATTTTATTTTCCTTTAGGCTCAAAATTTTGGGTATCATAATTAGTGTTCCCTTTTTAATAGTTATGGAAAATGCATCTCGTTAAACGTTCTGATGGAAAATTTTCAATTTTTTGTTTTTGGTTTTTATATAAATCATTGTTCTTAATTTTCTTGGAAGTTTGTGGATCTTTAATTGGTTGCTTCCTGATTGATCTAACCAGGAGCGAATTCGACGCATGCAAAGTGTCTTCAATAGAGAGAGAAATAAGTACAAAAGGAGTTATGAGTGAAGCTGGCAAGAAAATGGTCAGGGTGCATATCACCAACATTTTCAGAGAAATGACTGGTATTGGAAGACCAATGCATCATATAGAGATCGAGGGGCTAATTTCAGGGAGGCTCCTCGGGCCAGTACAAGCTATCCATTATCCCATCACTATTCAGTCTTAGGTCTTGACAGGTGACAATCAATACCACAGATGATGCATGGTTCTGTCAATAAAGCTACTTTCCTATCTTTTTAATTCTTTCTTATCCTTGCCAAAATTTGATCATGCATCTTCTAGATTATTTTGTTCCTTCTCACAACAGGTTATTCTGGCTAGTGTGGGCAAATTAAATTTTTTGTTGTAAGGACTTGATATGTGAGACTTGACTCTTGGATCTCCTTTGCAACAGGTCAAGAACAAAGCCATACTCAGATGACGAAATAAAGGTAATTCTTTTTTTGGCTGTTGTAGTTGGTATTATTACAATCACTGATTCATTTTCCATTTTCAAGAATGATATCTAACTCAATCTTTCCTTAAGCATGTAATGATTGTTGTTTAACCCATAGTCCGCTGAAGAAACATCAAGGCGTTAGAGAATATATTAGAGAAGTTAAATTGTCCCTTCATTTATTCAGGAAAGTGAGGAGAAGAGGTGTGGGAAAAAGGAACAAAATGAAAATCCTTTTCCCCATATTTCTCTCTATTGGTAGAAGGAAGAAAAGCCAGAAACTTTGGTGACAACAATATATCTAGTGGAAGGAGAGGAGAGGAGGCAATCAGGCTATCATATGTAGACTGATTCGTCATTTATGTTCAACACCAAATAGATGAAAACTTCATTTTTGATATCCACAATTTACAGCTGCTAAAGATGCACCTCTCTCACAAGAACAAAATGGAGAACTTGGAACTTAAGTGGATTCTGTAACGGGGATATAAATGACGGGTATTATAATTCCTTGCTGCCAAATACTTACGAGAACTGATGGATAGTAGCTGTGAATTTTGCCATCATTCTCACCACAGGATCCATGTCTAAACTTCTTTTTTCCTGCTCAACTGAACTGATCTCATTCCCTTATTTCTGCTTTCAAACCCTCATAAACAACCACCACCCAACATGATTCCTAAACCATAGATAAAGATTACAAAGCTATCAGTCATAACTACCATCGTATATTGGTCCTGTTCTTGCTTTTTTCAGCTGTTAAAATAATCTACTTTCATTTTGTTTGCAATGCAGTCAGCTTTCAGGGCAAAAGCTAAGGAGTTCCACCCTGATCAGAACCAGGATAATCAACGTGCGAGATCATGACTATTCTCAACTTAAACATTTATTAGTATAACTTTGAGATAGTATGAGATTTGAATGGTTTTCTTTCTTTCCTTGTGGACTGACTTCTTATGCTACTCTTTGGTCGCAGAGGTTGCTGAAGCTAAGTTTAAGGAAGTTATGTTATCTTACGAGGCTATAAAGACAGAAAGAAAGAACAACAAGAATTGATGGAGGAAGAAACAAAGTTCAGTTAGGTCCTCTGTGCATCTCGCCTTCCCATACTGCCGTAATACTTTCAAAGAATGTAAGGAAATCGTTATCAATGGTTCTATGTTACCTTTAGGGTTCGGTTTTAACATGTAGGAGGTCAGTTGGGATTGAGAAGTTGCGCAAAATTTTTGGCCGCTCTGTTAAATACGTGGAGCTAGAGATTCTGCTTATACATACAGCATCCTTGTGCACCTAATAACAATCAAGCATACAGAAATGTTATCCAATGAGTAATAAATTAGGTGGTTAGAAGTCTCTATCACAGGTTTGCTCACTTGTATAATATGTGTTCATATTACAATTTTGAGTATTTCATCTCAATTGAGTCCAAAGGATAGGAACAACAAATTGGAGATCGATCTATTATGATGTATCATATTTTGTTTTCATTCATTTGAGTATCACATAAGAACGCCCTCTCTTGTATGCATACTGCTAGGTGGACAGTAGATATGATTTTTTTTTTTCCCCTTTCTTCTTCTTATGAATCACCTATTTTATTTAAATCTTACTTATCTAAGCACACTGCAAAGCCAACAATATGTTTTGTATTTACATTCAGAAGTACAAATGAAACACAGTTGGCCCAAACTTTCGTAGTTTTTTCAAGTTGGTGAACACGGAAAACAACAATATTTGACCTTACAAACAGACAGAAAAGATTAAAAAAAATCGTAAAAAGGTAAAAATTCAAATATTAATCTTATCTTAATTTTTTGAGGTAATTTAATTTTTTAGGTGATCTAATCTTAATGTTTTTGCCCTATTGTTTGTCTCTTTCCTCACCTTTCCATTTAAAAAAAAAAAAAAAAAATACTGTGGGTGAATATCCTTTACATGCGTGAGGGATCTCTCTCCTCCCTCCTCCAGTTTATTTCCACAATGTAATTTTTCCCCCCTTTGTACATCAAATGTGAATTCTCCTCCAACATGATTTTATTACCAAAATGAATGGTCTGTTTATAGTTTATTTCCATCTATTAAGTCTTAGGGAAATTTTACAATCTACGTTGAGAGAACCATTTCTTTGTACTTTAAGAACTTGTACAGTACAAGTACTAATAAGGGAAATTTTACAATCTCGTTGAGAGAACCATTTCCTTGTACTTTAAGAACTTGTACAGTACAAGTACTAATAACCACAGAGAAAATTATGATTAGTAGAAGGGTGGTTACTTGGGTATGCTAACCATCACAAAAATCTCATTCCTGAAACCAATATTGCTTCAACATGGGTCATTTAATGGCAAAATATTTATTTCTTTGCTACAATTTGGATGAAGTTCAAATGAAAAGTTATTTACAAAGCAATCAAATCTGCAAAAGGAAGGCACTATCAAAAAATAAAAATAAAAAATGTTTACTTGAGATCGTCGAGAAATAATAACAATACAATGAGAGAAAGCAAGACCTAGGAGAAAAAAATATATCACAGTTCACACCAGTTTATAAAAGCATCTGCTTTCCCCTAACTTTGAACTCCGGATTGCAAACGCAGACACAAACTTGAATGTGTTAATTGCAAAGTTGAGAAGTTTAGTGGTTTAGCATTTGCCCACAACCTCATTTAGCAGGAGGCGCTCTATAATATGCAGGAACAGTAACAGGGAAGAACATTTGCCTCACTCCTTCAGCCTTGATAATGGGGAATATAATTCCTGATGCACTCTGCAAAAATGAGCTTGAAATTTAGAATACTGCTATTTAAAACAGGGAATAGTTTACAAGAAGTTATGATGAGATTAAAAGAAATTAATGACAGAAAGAATTAGATACTGACTGATATCAATCTTGCTCCAATCCACATACGCTTAGGTGAGGGAAAAGGTAGCAACAAGCGGCCAACGCCATATATTGCCACGGCAAAAAAATGGCAAACCAAGCTTAATGGGCGAGGGTTCAGACCAGAAAGCAAAGATACTGGCCCAGTTGAGAAAACACCTCCAAGGCTCAAATAATCAAAGCATGCCTGGCGCATTTCTTTCCTTGCTTGATCAGAAGAAGAACAAAACACCTTATAAAGGGCTTGAGAATCCACCAGCCAATGTATTGATAGTGGCTGACACAGGCTGCAAACAAAAACATTGAAACAGGATAAGTAAAAACATAGCAATGAAAGAAATAATGGATTAGGAAGACAAATGCACAAAAAAAGTCATGAAATGCCTTTCCTCTGTTCAGTGTTAAAATCAGAAAATCATGGAGTAATTTGAATGTAATAGAAATGGAAGACGGACAATTATTGTTGGATCAGTTTCAAGCTAATCATGCTCAATAGTTCCTCATATTGATGACCCAGAAAAAGTCCTGCCCGTAATTAGATGTACCTTACGCAAGGTGTAAAATGCTTCTAGATATTTGCAAAGAGTAGATGCATCATTCAAATTGCCAAGAGGTCTAAGAAGATCACGTAATACAACAATATCAGACAATGCCACTGTCATTCCCCCTCCAGTCAAAGGGTGTCGCATGTTGAATGCATCTCCCAATAGCAAAGCCCCAGGAGTAGGATGAGGAGCTGCAGGCATACTTCTGTTGGGCTCTGCATTGTCCTAATGTTTCCTTTGTCAACTGCAGCAATGAAGGCATCATGAAATTCAGGAGGGACCTACAAGAACAAGGCGAGAAAGTAATTAAATTACATTATAGAGCATATTGTTCCTTGTGATAAGAGTAAACTCAAGCTTGGTCACAAGGAAGAAGAAATCACCAACACTCAAATTCTAGTACTACCTGTGGAGCCACTGTTGTCTTCAAATATTTGGCCATTTCACCATTTGAAATAGAGGGCACCTTTTGACCAGGTACATCAACCAGACAGCGAATTTCTGTGCTGCTGATTGGATAGAACAAGATAGGTGATGGGTCTGCTAGAACAACATGGCCATGTTCTGCAAAGGGAAGTTGGCAGTTCTCCAAAACCAAGCCAACAAAACAAGAAGGCACATCTACCTGCAGAACCAAATATGTATTTGGAAAAATGTAAAATGTCAACTAACTTTATGTGAAGTCCTCAAGTAATCCTAAGTATAAGAACAAAGAAAGTTCTAAGACCAGTTCAGCTATTGACAACTAATTAAAGGACAACGAGAACTTCTAAGTCATCCTCACCTTAGGATCACAAAGAGAGCGTCGTAAGTTTGAAAAGCAACCATCGCACACAACGGTGAGAGGTGCATATGCGGTCAATTCTTCACCAGATTTTGTTTTGTATTGCACACCTCTAATAGTTCCCTTTTCTTCAAGAAGAGAAATGACGGTTCCTTGTTCCAAGCGGACACTGTATGATAAATCAAATGAAAACCATAACCATCAATAGGAATGAAGAAACGCTTTAATCAAAATTAGGTCAAGGGAAATCTAACACTTAAGAAGCTTCCTTGCAATCAGGCACCAGGCCATAATTTAATTACGTCTTTCATCGTATATTCCAATCTTTTAAAGATCCCAATCAAATTTTAAGCACATGCATCCCCAATGAACCACAGAGCAACTGTCACTTTTGTTTTTACGAATTCAACTGAAGGAACATAGTAATGAACCACCATATTTTAACAAGAAAGAGAGTATACTTGGGAAGAGATGCAGCTTTCTCTCTCATGCGTTGAATGAAGCGGCCATTATGAAAGCTCCTACCTGACACATCGGAGTGAAATCTTTCTAAAGGATAAGCAAGACGAGTCCTTTTACCATCTTTGAAAAGGGCATATCCAAAGACTCGCTGTGCATCAATTCCTTCAACACAATCTATAGTAAAATGCAAAAATTTCTTCAGCAATTCCACACTAAATGCACAAAAATAAACCCTTAGAATGTCAATTTTTACAGTAATTCCGTCCTACTTAGATCAAAGCATTATGCTAAATTCGGCTTCAGGTCAACTTTTATTTTTTTGGTTATTTCTACCAAACACCTTTACCTTCAAGTCCCAGTTCAATCAATTTGAGATAGCCTCCAGGCTGTAGCAACTCTCCTACAATACGGTCAGGTTCTGACAAGTCTCTTTCGATCACATGCACCCGACGGCCATCCTGTAAGCCAAAGTCCAAAAAGAATAAGCTTAATTGATAATTGCACTACTTTTTCCTATTTTCCTTCGCATTAGCTCTTGAAAACTAACAACCACATTCAAAAAGAATTCATTCCACATCAAAGTTCAAAAACCAAATCAAAGAAAACAAATACCACAATAATAAAGAAAACGAAAGCTTCACAAAATCATATTCAATGTCATCACGCTTAACACCAAAAACCACACAATTGCAAATATTTGTTAATGGACATACATAGATATGATCTCAAAACTAAATAAATCCTTCTCCAGCTGATTATCACATAGATATAATCTCAACAAAATTGAAACGAATTGTGGAAAATAAAATTAGATTCAAACCGAATAAAATGAGATTGAGATCAATCGCACCTAAAAACACACATTTCTTTTTACGAAAAACAAAAATTTATACCAGAAAAGTTGCATCTAAACAATTATTAAACAAAAATCTGTCTAATGCAGCTTACTTGTAACGGTTGAAAACAATAATTTAAGAATATATCTTCGTTTAATAGCTAAATTTAGATTCGTAAAAGTACAAAATAATAATAATAATAATAATAATAATAACAACAACGAAAAAAGTAAAAAGCTAATGCAACTCCGATATCAATCTATAATCTTCCTACCTTCTTCTTCTCTTTTTTTTTTTTTTTTTTGTATTCATATTATCATATTCTTATTTACGTTGAAATGCTAACATGCACTCAAAACAAATTCTCGTTGAAAATTCGCTGAATTGAATTAATAAATAAAACACATTTCAGACGAAGATCATATACCTTTCCGAGAGTGTGAGCGAGAGCAGCACCGGCGACGCCGGCCCCTACGATAATGACGTCGACATCGTCGGCGGTACTGTTTATGGATCTACATTTACCGTCAAGGACAGTGGTAGCGGTAGTGGAAAGAGCCTTCCTATCCGCAGCCGCAGCAGCTTTCCGGCTCCGGCGAGCATTAGCATTTCTCGCCAGAATTCCATAGACGGCTACAAAACCTAATGGTGCAACCGCCAAAATTGTTTCCCAAACGAATTGATCCATAGTAATCACAACAATACCACCTACGACGACGTCGTCGTTAAATCAAAACGGCGTCGCTGCTCCTCTGTTCCCAGTTTCGGCTACTGCTTGCTTTCTCTCTCTAGAATGGATAATATTACTAGAGAGGATGAGCGCAGCGGAATTTGTTTTTCTTTTTTATTTTATTTTTAATTTTTTAAAAAACTGAGTTTTTTTTATTTTTTATTTTTTAAATGTGATTTCTGAGGAATATATTCTCTGGGTATGGGGGGATTCAGTTATGCTGAGCTGGCGATCTTTGGGGTATTTGCTGACAACAAAGCCAAGCAAGCACGGTGTTGGGTCAGAGTTGTGACCACGAGAGATTTTCGGATTTATGCCTCCCCTTTTATAGGGACCAACCTCGCACGCTACAATTTTTTTTTTTTCTTTTTGAAAAATATTATAGTGGTTCAAATTAAATTTAAGAAATTTCGATGAACAATCTCACATTTTTATATTTAAACTTTTTTTTTTAATTATTCACATGTAAAATGATTATTTGCATTCTTCACAAATTCAAAACTTGCTATTTTAACTAGTTTGAATGGTATTTTTTTAATTATTTTTTAAATAATATTTTGCATTCATTATTCAGATACATTTTTTAACTAATTTTTTATGTTACATATATCACATTTCAAAAAATAATTACAAACTGATATAGTTATTAGAATCTTGATTACCCTTGCGCCTATGATTCTAAAATTCAAATTTACAAATTCGAGATCACTATTATAAGTAAATATTAGTAAGACAACTAGAATTTCGTGATTTATATATTTATTTATTAAGTTGATTTAGTGTCTTTATAAATTAATTTTGTATTCAAATATTATATTTTATGAGTTTAGACTATTAATATTATTTTTTTAATCGAAATAATGCAAAAAAATTTATATTACGCATATATAATGTCAAATATTATAAATTTAAACTAAGAAAACGTATTTTGTGATTAATATATCTTTAAAATTTTATATTTATTTGTATAAATTTTCGTTAAATATTAGCATTAGAGACAAATAATTAAATTTGTACATTTTTTATAAGATTTTACGTTCGTACAATCTTTACGATCCAATCTTGCAATATTCAAAACGATCCAACATAAGATTTCGATTCTACAAACCTTGACTGGTATATGGCTAACATTGACATATACCTAACATTCCGTGTAAGTAGTTGGCACAATTATAATTCAACCCATGAACACTCTTACAAATAATAACTTTTTCTCCTTGAAAAATATTATAATGGTTCAAATTAAATTTGCGAAAAAATTTATATTATTTGCATTTTTTTGATACGTATGACCAGACAAAAAAAAAAAATAGTTGCTAAGCCTCGACGAGTAAGGTTTAAATGAAGTTTAAATAAGTAGACCACCCTATGTTTAAATTTGTTTAACTATTTTCATAAGTTATAAATATATTCAACTTTAGTTTGTATTTTCTGATACTCAAAGCTTTAACTGTATCGAGTGAATTCGATTCGAATGTAAAAATTTATTGAACAAGTTTTATTTGATTATTTATAAACAAATATTAAAGAATCTCTTATCGAATTTGATTCTAATATCAAGTTTTTGATATCCGTATTTCAACATTAAGGTCTTTGCATTGCATGGGCCGGTTAATGACTATATCGACGATGGATTTGGGTCGTTAATTTATTTTATTTTTTTTAAATAAACAGCCAATAGCTAAGTCTAGGACCATAAATCAACCTTACATTTAAATCTATATCTGCTGGGTAAATATCTAGGTAGACCTGATTTTTTACTCTACTTGTAAACTCTGTGGTGTGGATTAAATTTTAGAAAATCTATGATATCAACTGATGTAAGCAAGATTCTTTAAGGTTTAAACGTGACCACATGGTCTACAGGTGAGGCCAAAGACCGAATCTACCTAAGTATTTTCCTATCTGCTAAAACATCCGTACATACATTTATTTTTTTAAATGTCTCCCTTATGATTCATGTTCTAGATAAAAAGTAAGGAAAAAAAAAATTTCTTTCTTTAGGGTTTGTTTCGTTGGTCATGGAAAATATTTTCGTTGGTGTCAAACACCAAAATATTTTACTCTATAAAATACTTTTCAATTTTTTCTTTCTCACTAAAAATAACTTATGAAATTATTGTAAAATTTTTTAAATAGTTCAAAAGTGACATTTGACTTCAAATACTCCTTTTATAACTTCAATTACTAAATGTATTTTTGTTTCTAATTCTTGTTCATTTATTTTATCTTCACTATAATCCCATCGTAATATAAATATCATTATACATATTTTATCACTATATTAATCTTATGATATAGTCTTATATAAAATCAGTCTTATCGATCACAATTACTATAAAGCATTTCTTATAATTATTATAATTTTTTTTAACTCATTTTGATAAAATGAAATATGAAAAACATTATATTTTATAATTATTTCATGGGAAAATCATTATGTTAGTCTCTCACTTTATCTATTTTTAAAATTTATTTAGTCCATCACTTTTGAAATTATGATTTTTAATCCCTCACAAATGTAAAATGTCGTATTTCGATCCCTAGACCAAAATCTGAACACTTTTTAGCTTGAATTAGTCACGTGCTATTCACATGATATATTTTATTAATGCAAATTCGAAAACTCATTTTTCTTTCCCAATATAAAGGTCGAGCATCATATTGGATCGTAAAATTCAGAAAAAAATATCACAAACTAGTTCTTGAAATGATTTTAAATCCAAATAAATACAAATACATTACTCATCAATCACTTACTTCATATATTTCACACTCATAGAATATTCTACTCATAAACGAATCTTTGAATTTGCCTCAAAAAATATGTCATGTGAATAACACATATCAAATTTAGGAAAGAAATATCTGAAAGTTGATTTAGAGACCAAAACTCAATGTTTTATATTTTTTAAGGACTAAAAATCATCATTTGAAAAGTAAGAGATTAAATAAATACAAATATATAATGTGAGGGACCAATATAATAATTTTTCCTATTTTCATTTTATCATCCAAACATCAATAAATTATATGATCACGTGCTATGTGGGAATAAAATGGATTAATCAAGTTTATTAAATAACTAAGCTTCGGTTTGACCGTATTCAATTTTTATCTAGATAATAGATATATGGGTTTTCTTTTCTTTCTTTTTTTTTTTTGGGTGGGATTTCTCATAAAAATGATAAGAATCTCAATTATTCGATTAAATATCGTGATCTCAAATAATTTTAGTTGTTTTCTTGCCACTCAACTGTCACCAAATAGGATAAATCTTATTAATTAGTAGAACGTATCACTAACCTCAATGATTTGCATTAACCCCACGTTTGGTAGGCAGGAATGGCCAAGAAGGAAAAGGTATTTCCAACTTCTACATTCCTGGAATTCTCATTCCTCACAAAAAGTTGAGGAAAGTTATTTCCAACTTTATTTTAGAAAAAGAATATTATGAGATTACAAGTTTATCCAAATTTACAGTTCAATTTTATTTCTTTGCATAGTTGTAATCTCTTTGTAAATAAACAAATTTTTTTTTTTTACAAAATAAATATGGTAGTACATAATTAGTCAAACTGTATAATTTAATTATTTGAGTTATGTGAAATTTGTACAAAACAAGAATTTTAATATTTCCAAGAGATTGTAACACTTTTTTTTTCTTTTTAAAGAAAGAAAATGTAACTACACGGTTGAAATTTAAAATCCAAATATATAATTTCTCTAGGAAAATATAATTACATGTAAAATATTTAAATTTAAAAATAGCACACAATTTAGATACCATAAATGGTCAATCATATTTTTATTTTATTTGCATAGCGATTTTATCAAAATGAATATTAATTATTAAAAAAAAAACATATATAGTGTTATAAAATAGTAAATTAAGTTATTTAATATGCATTTGAATGAAAAAACAATACATAACTTTTTAATTTTTTTATCCATAATAAAAAATTTATAAACTTTTTCATACCCATAAAAATATGACGATCGAAATAACATGAACAAAACCAAAAAATAAATAAAAATTTGTTATATTTTCTTCAAATAATCAGAGAAATTTAAGTCAACTTAATTTAAAATTCTTATTATTCTTACTGTCCCAAACTGATTATACCAAATATTAATAAAAGAATACTCATTTCATTCTATCTTGAGTCACCAGACATGTAATTGGAATAAGTATTCTTGTTTATTTCGGGTAGAAACACATTCTGTTTGAGATGACCTTTTCATTTCAAGTCATTCCAGCGTACCAAACATGGGGTAACAATTAAGAAATAGTGACGATGAAGATATCATTAACTCATATGCATGACTAGGTTTCTGATTTAATTTATTTCATGACGAGAAAAAAGTGTCCAAAAAAAAAAAAAAACAATTTCGAACTTAATTGGTGACTAATAATAGTAATAGATAATAGTAAGGCCATATTCTCACCCATCGGTTGATGATTAATCGTCAGATTTGTTGTATGATGACAAGCTCAAACATTAAAAAGTATGATTTTTTTTTTTTTTTAAAGAAAAAAGTATGAATATATAAGAGTAACGTTTGAAAAATTTACAAATGTACTGTAGTTGAGTATAATTTTGTGGAGTTGTTGGGTGCAATGTGTATATTGTGCTTGTTGTTTATAAGACAAAAAAGTTCAAGTTAGGGAAGAATAATTTTTGGGAATAATTTTATAAACCTTCCCTAAGGTTGATGTTAATATTACCTCGCACTCTTGAACTTCAAAAATATCCCTTATCTTTCCTAATTATATTTTTGTTGTAATATTATCAGCCCAAATGCTTAAAAAAACTAATTTAAGAATAGAGAGAAAATTTTCATTCCAGTTTTACCCTAGTAACAATATTTTAATTTATTAAAGTGATTGTAAAAAAAGGAAAAGAAAATTGGAGAGATGTAAATATAATTATTAATAAATAACATTAGGTTGTAACTTTTCATGTTATTAATATCCAAAAAATATAATTATTAACAAATAACATTGGGTTGTAACTTTGCACAATCATGTTATTAATATCCGAAAAATATTTTTTTCCAGTTATGAGATTGTGATTTACTAAACAAAATACCAATTATAATTTTAATATAATATATTATGTATTTCTAGGTGTTTTAAATTTTTATTCAAAGTGACATATACAGATATTTTAATCTACTCACATATATATATTCGTGAACAAGTTGATAAACAAAACTATGATAAAAAGTTCATTTTAATTTTTCTCGATATACGACGTTGTGATTTCTCAAATGAAATATCAATTATATATTTTTTATTATGGTATATAGTATTTTTTACGTGTTCTAAAATTTTGTTCAAAATCAATACACAAAACAACATTACATGAGCATACATTTTTGTGAAAAATTCACAAAAAAATTATTGAATATACTTTTTATTTTTGTTTTCATTTTAAATTTGAGATTTTCTAAATAAAATGCCAAGCACATTTATTTATTATATTACATGGAACATTTATACATATTTCATATTTTTGTTCAAATCTTAAAATATAAACAAGCACCTTACGTGTGCACATGTTTTCTTAATTAGTTAACAAAAAAATTTTACTAAAAAATACGTTCTAACTTTTTCATAAGTTTTTTATTTTGCAAAAAAAATACTAATTATATTTATTCTATTATAATATACGGTGTGCTCCTATGTATTTAGAGTTTTGTTCAATAAGATAGACACATAATACATTAGCACACACATATTTTTATAATAAAAAGTTGACCTAAAAATTTATTTTGAACCTAAAATGTATTAAGTGAAATAGTTAAAAAAAAAATTATTTTGAACCTAAAATGTATTAAGTGAAATAGTTAAAAACCACAGGGAAGGTTTTTGAAGTTACCCTTTTCATTATATGGCTAAAGTATTAAGGGTATAAATGTCTTTTCATGTTTTTTGGAACTAAAGATAGGATTCACAAACAAAGAGAGAAGGTCAATAATATTTTTGAAATTTTAAGGGTGTTAAGTGATATTAATATTATCTTGGGAGAGGCTTATGTCTAAATTAGGTTTTGTGCTTATTTGATGACAACAAAGCCAAGCAAGCAAGGTGTTGGGCGTCAGACTGCAAGGTTCCGAGTTGTGACCACGAGAGATTTTCGGATCTATGCCTCCCCTTTTATAGGGACCAACCTCGCACACTACAATTTTTTTTTTTTTCTTCTTGAAAAATATTATAGTGGTTCAAATTAAATTTAAGAAAAAAATTTCGATCAACAATCTCACATTTCACATTTATACTTTTTTTTAATCGTTCACATATAAAATAATTATTCGCATTTTTCACAAATTCAAAACTTACTATCTTAACCCGTTTGGATGGCAATTTTTTTTTTTCAAATAATATTTTGCATTCATTATTCAAATGCATTTTTCAACAAATTTTTTATTTCATATATGTCACATTTCAAAAAATAATTACAAACTGGTATAGTTTTTAGAATCTTGATTATACCAATCCTATGATTCTAAAATTCAAATTGACAAATTTGAGATCGCTATTATAAATAAATGTTTAAGTAAGACCATTAGAATTTCATGATTTATATCTTTATTTACTAAGTTGAGTTAATGTTTTGATAGACCACTAATATTATTTTTTTTAAAAATAAAATAAAATAATATTAAATTTATGATAATACAAAAAAATTTATATTATGCATATATAATGTCAAATATTATAAATTTAAGTTAAGAAAACTTATTTTGTGATAAATTAAAAATTTATATTTATTTGTATAAGTTTTCATTAAATATTGGCTTTAGAAACAAATAATTGTATTTTTACATTTTCGGTAGGATTTCATGATCTTAAAATCCTTGCTATCCGATCCTGTAATATTCCAAACGATCCAACGTAAAATTCCGATTCTATGAATCTTGACTGGTATATGGCTAACATTGACATATACCTAACATTCCATGTAAGTATTTGGCACAATTATAATTCAATCCATGAACACTCTTACAAATAATAACTTTTTCTCCTTAAAAAAAATTATAGTGGTTCAAATTAAATTTAAAAAAAAAAAAATATTATTTGCATTTTTTTTTTGGATATGTATGATCAAATAAACAAAAAAAAAAAAAAAAATAGTTGCTTAGGGGGTGTTTGATAACCCCATTAAGTGTTTAAACTTAATTCATTAAGTGCTTTTTATATTAAGCGTGTTTGATAACGAAATTCTCCTACCTCTGAATGTATTAAGTGCCCCTTAATTTCTATACAAAATTTTAAGTGAAAAGACTATCATTTAATTTGTTGAATTCTTTACTTGTATAGCAAAATTCATTCAATTTTTCTTTATTTCACATTCACACACTCTTTTACACATACTTGTACACCCTATTTTCATTCTCTCTCACACATAAACACATATTTGCACACACTATTTCCTTCTCTCTCACACATAAACACATATTTGCACACACTATTTCCTTCTCTCTCACACATAAACACATAATTGCACAACTATTCCTTAACTCTCACACATAAACACACACTTGAACACATTATATTCCTTCTCTCTCACACATAAAACACAATTGTACACACTATATTCCTTCTCTCTCACACATAGACGTACACTTGCATAAAAAATATTCCTTCTATCTCCACAAACACACACTTGAACACACTATGTTCTTTCTCTCTCACATATAAACATACACACTATATTCATTATCTCTCACACATAAATACACACTTGCACACTACTTTCTCTCACACATAACATATAGTTACACATACTACATTCCTTCTCCACACTTGCACACTACCTTCTCTCACACATAACATATAGTTACACATACTACATTCCTTCTCCCTCGCATAAAATCACACATTTACACACATTATATTCTTTTTTTCCAACACATAAACACACACTTGTACACACTATATTCATTTTTCCACACAGAAACACACACTTGCATACATTATATTCATTCTCTCTCACATATAAACACACACTTGTACATAATATTTCTCTCTCACACACACATATTCTATATTAATAAATTATTTATTTGTATTAAAAGAAATATAATAATTAAAATATTCTACTATAAAAAAAATTAATATTATCATCGAACTATAAAATATACACGGGGTAAAATATTTTAATTCAGTACTCAAGTTCAGCTAGTTATCAAACATATACAATTTTATAAATTCAACAAATTAAGAGTTCAACCCTTAATTTTCAGTGTTCATATTTCAAATTATCATATTTCAATTTTATCAAATGCACCCTAAGCCTCGATAAGTAAAGTGTAAATGAAGTTAAATAGGTCAACCAGCTTATGTTTAAATTTGTTTGACTATTTTCATAAATTATAAATATATTCAATCTTAATTTGTATTTTCTGAACGAATTTAAATAAATTTTTATCAAATCAAACTAGAACAGCTTGAATTGGCATACTCAAGGCTTTAACTTATGAAATGAGTTCGATTCGAATGTAAAAACTTATCGAATAAGTTTTATTTGATTATTTATAAACAAATATTAAAAGATCTCTTATCGAATTTGATTCTCATATGAATGTGTTTTTTGATCCGTATTTCAACATTAAGGCCTTTGCATTGCATGGGCCGGATAATGACAACATTCCCAATGGATTTGGGTCGTTAATTTATTAATTTTTATTTTAAAGAAACAGCCACTAGCAGGTCTAGGTCCATTAATCAACCTTACATTTACATCTACATCAAACATCTGTATCGCCTGGAAGAAGAAGAGGCCATTCCTGGCCACAGAACATTCAGGGTTAGGTGGTCTCGACTATTTTCACATATTTGGAAAATATTTAGGTGTATTCGGTTGGATTGAAAATAAGTTTTTTTTTTAAAAATATTTTACATGAAAAAATCTATTTTTTATATAATTTTTCGATGTTCAGTTGACAAAATAAAAATATATTAAAATAAAAATTTTTAACGGTATCATCTTTAATTTTATAAATACAAGTTTAAAAAACTTATAAAAATAATAATAAATACCTCACAAGTCATTGTGGTTAATAAAAGATTGATTTTGTTCAAAATTAAATGATACATATAACGTAGTAGTAAATATGCATAATGATAGTTATATTATTGTGAAACCCATGATTAAGAGAAAAACGAATAGACAAAAATTGAAAATGAAAATAAGTTTAGGAAATGATATTATAAAAGTAAGTATTTGAAATTTAATTTCACTCTTAAATTATCCGAAAAATAACTTACGTTCAGTCAGAGGAAAGAAAATTAGAAAATGTTAGTGTTTGGCACTAAATTTTTTTTTTAAAGATATTTTTATCCGAACACACCCTTAGTTAACCTAATCTTAAGTTTTACCTGCAAACATTGTGATCAAAATTAAATGTTATAAAATTTTACTTATATCAACTAATGTTATTTATTTCCTAAAATTTAATTCACACCATAAAATTTACAAGTAAAGTTGTATACTAATCTTCCTAAGTATTTTCCTTCACATTTAGTGAACACTGACTCTGAATAAAATCCTAATGAGTATTAACTTGTGATAAAATCCTATTAACTAAAATTGCCCCTGATTATAATGGATCGGGTCAAGTACTCGATGGATAACAAAAATGTGACTCAATACTCGATCCTCAATCTAAGTACTGGACCCTCTACCCCACCCCGTTTTAGAATGCGGTACGGGTACTCTATTTTTCTAATTCGAATCGAATCGGTTCGACGAGTTTTTTAAATCGACGAGTCAAATAAACACCCTTAATTATAAACCGTGAAAATATGTAGGAGTGAACCCATACATTGAGATAACTTATTCCCTTATAATCTTTATATTCCGTACCCGTACCCCTACCCCTAAGAGCCCAGAATAAGAAAAAGAAAAATAAAATGTTGTTGATGAATGATAATGGTCGAGAAATCCTGTATACTTAAAAATATTTTTGTAAGTATCTCCATTGTGATAAGAAATATGGTTAATTATAATTTGACCCCTATAATATTGGCTTCATCTCACTTTACACCCTGTAAAAATTCATCACTTTATACAATTTGACAGTTACTCCATGGTACTAAATGACTCAATGAATGACAGTTATATTATTTTACCATTTTAAGGCAAACAAATTCTTGTTTTATTATTATCTATTTATTAGATGGTAAAATCATGTTATGACATACAACTTGAAAAAAAAAATTGCTATATAAGTGGGATAAAACTCAAAGTGAAAATACAAAAACCAAGCATAAAAATAGGAAATAGTAAAAGAAATAATTTATGTGCCGATAAATTTGAATTTAAAAAATATGGTCAAAAAAAAAAATGCATAGTCTAAGAAATTTTTACGTCCACCATTTTATTCTAAAGCAATAACAATGTCAAAAAAAAAAAAAAAGCATCAATAATGTGGTAATGAACGACTAAAAAATTGAGTTTTGTATTGAAACTTTAGAGCTTCTTTTTTTTTTTTACCCTTTTGTAAGACATACTAATTTTATTTTTTTTTAACTTAGATGCCAAACGTGTCACTTTATTTCCAATTTAAAGGTAATAATGAAACATAATAGTTCTTTTAGTACTAAAAATAGTTAAGTAGCCTTATGTCCAACCAAACTTGGAGGTTATTTCAGTTTTGTTTTGTTTTGCTTTTGATTAGTGGTCAAAATAACTCCTCCCATTGACCATTTAGTCAAGGGATAGAGTGATGATGTAATTTTCATGAGGAGTAAGATGGGCTATAATTATGTGGCATGGGTATTTTGATTGTATCACCAACGAATCCACAGATATAAATGGGCTTGGAATCCGGTTTTGTTTTTGGCTGGGGAAGCAAGGGGAAACTATTCCAAGAGCCCACCTACTATATAGTTGCTACCCAATATACATTTCCAATATATCTAAATAATTTAATTTATAGATTAATCATAATTTGATACAATAAATAAGTCTTGTTGTAATATAAATTTTGTGATTAACTATGATAATAAGATTAACAAATAAAAAATAAAAATTTTGAACTAGAGAAAATTAAAAAATTTATTTTAGTATACAAATAAAATTATAGAGTGAAAAATATGTATAACTTTTTATTTACGGTGTAATATCATTCGAACAAAATATATTAAGAAAATATTATGGCTGCCTAATATAAGGGTTTTTGAATTTACGGTAAATTCAACCATAATATGACACACGAATGATATGGTACAAAAAAAAATTTGTTTGCATATTTAAAATATATATTTTAATTTTTTTGACAAATTATTTTATTTTTATAATTTGTCTATTTGTTAATTATAACATTAGTAAAATTCACAAAATTCATATTATACTATTAAAATATATATTACTTGTATTAAAAATTTATTTATTCTATAAATTATTTGTAGAGCTTTTAACAAACTAATTGCTAGTAGTACAATAATTTAGTAGTAACAAAAAAGAATGGGCAAGAGGATAAAAGGAAAAATAGGAAAGAGAAAATAAATAAATTGATAGAAAGAAAAAAAAAGAAAAAGAAAAAGAAATTTATTAATTATTAGAATAATAAAGATAATTTTATCTCAAAACATTAGGGGTGTTCGTCCTGACTCGCTGACCCGAAAAATCCGTTGAATCGATTCTTGATTTGAACAGGACCGAAAAAAGAGGGTACCCGAACCGTATTTTGAAAAGTGGGTCGGGTAGAGGGTCACATCTTTTGTACAACCCGCCGAGTACCCGACCCGATCCATTTTAGGGCTAATTTTGTAAATTTGTTTAATAAGATTTTATTAGAAATAAATACTTATTAGGTTTATTAGAGGCCTCTGATCTCTTCTTTTTAAATTCCTTGTCATTCCTTCATTTTCCACCTCAATCATCTCTTCCCTTTCTCTTGCTCGCATCCTCATTTCTCACACTCGTGTATGTTGAAATATATTTTGCGATATAATTATTGTTGCTATTGGTCTGTAGCTACTTTTTAGTTTGTTGCTATTGGGATGTAATATTGGACTGTATTTTGTAATTTAGATTTTGTTGTTGACTTAATTAAAAAATTAACTTGTTTAACTGTCATTATTTAAATTTTTATGTTTTGTTACTAGTAAGGGTCGTGTATTCGGTCAACTCGATCCTCTTTTGAGGGTACCCGGTAGGTCGGGTACCCGTTTTAGTATGAACCGGATAAAAAATCATAATTTTCTTGATTTGGTCAGAAACGATTACTTTTTTTTTAACTCAAGGACTGGTCACCCTATAAATCATCTCCTATCTACAAATATAGTTATTTTTCTATATCTCAAACGACGTCGTAGTTCATCCACTTCACCGATAATTGAAACAAAAAAACCGTGAATTTTTGTTGCAGAAGTGATGACAGCCATGGACATGAAATGCTCCGACGTGAGGTCATGGAAGGCGGCACTCTCGTCCTACAAATCCGCAATCGAATCCTTAAACAAACCAAACATTAGATCGCTCGACGATTTCTACACAAACGAACTCCCGCAGCTAATAAAGGGGAGAAACCCTACTCCTTACATCACCACCGACGAGCTCTCCAAGTTAATGCAATGGAAGCTCACCCGAGGCAAATGGAGGCCGAGGCTTTTGGATTTCGTTTCGTCTCTAAACGACGACGTCGTCAAATCAGCTTCCCGGAAAGCGTTCGAGGCTTTGCACCCGGAAGATGTTTCTAAAGCTGTTAAGGAACTTACGGTTTTGAAGGGTGTGGGCCCCGCCACTGCATCTGCTATTCTCGCGGCTTATGCTCCTCATATTACTCCGTTCATGTCCGATGAGGTGAAATTGTGACTTAATTTTTTTTTTTTTTCTATTTTTTAAGTGAAAAAATCGATTTTTTTTTTTTTTTTTGAGAAGTTATGGATTTTTTTTAGGCGATGGAAGCAGCAATTGGTAACACGAAGGAGTATACATTAAAGATTTATCTAGCTTTTGTAAAGAAGTTGCAAGCCAAGGCACTGGTTAGTTTGATTTTTTTTTTTTTTTTTTTTTCTTTGGTGGAGTTTTTATGTTTTACTATTTTCGTGTTTAATTTGAGTAATTTAGTTTTTGGGGGTTTTTTGGACTGGCTTCGTGTAGTTGGTTAAAAACTCTTTTTTTGACCCTAGATTATATTCAGTACAAGGTTATAAAGTAGAGAAATTATCGAAATAGGATCAAATCTAATGGACGAGGAATTACCCACAATTTCTATACTGTATTTAGTCTATAAATAAATCAGTTTACGCAAGAGTTTAAGGATTTAATAATATATATATATATATAAATATATATATATATATATATATATATATATATATATATATAGATATACTTGAGGGGAACTTAGTTTCATTATAGGGGTTTTTCTCTCAATTTCTTTTTCCCCGGAAAGAGTGCTTGCAATCTAGAAGTTATGTCAAGAATTTTGCAGCTAAATGATGTGTTTCCACTTTCCACTATCTACTGGCCGGCTGTGAAGCCCCAACGAATGTTTTTGGTATCAAAAGGACACTGCTTTAGAAGAGGTTCAGAACCCCAAAATTGGAGTTGCACTTCATTTATCTATCTTTTATTATTGCATTGCATTCGTAGAACACACATTTTCTTTTACAAGTAATATGCTGATTGATGCGTATTCTTCAAACTTGGCTGTGCACGTTTTAAAAGGCCCTGCATTGCCATCTTGATTGATACTTCCAAAATTGGCTTGTGCTTTGGATTAGGTGCAATGCACTCCAAATTATGATTGTGTTTATGCTGGAGGTTTTTTGATCTGAAGGTCTTGGTTACTGACTGGCCACTTGACTACTAAAGTTACTTTGGGGTTACTGCTAGTGTATTTGCATCTTTAATTCCTATTAGCAAATCATTTGTATGTGTGAATATCTTTTCCTCCAATCAAACTTATGCTTCTGGATCTTTGGTCGGGGAAGGTATGCAAATCTTTTCTAACATTTACCAGGTTCAGAAATCTAGAGCACTCTAGAAATATTGTTAACTTTCAGAAATCTTCATCCTGAATGGCAACACAGAATATGAACACTTCTTTTCTTTTTTGCTTTTCTTTTCTTGGACGTTGGGGTGGGTAAGGACTGGGCTAAATGCTGAACTTGTAATGCTGCATTGGGGGTCAAAGTTTTGATAACACCTTTGACAACTTGTTGAACATGAGAAACTCCTGATAAAAGATGGTGTATCATGTATTATCTTCTTTACTTCCGTGCTGAAGTAGTTAATTATTTAACTGGTATTTGGATGTTTACATGGGTGATTCTAAATGGATTTAACTGTGGCTATTAATTCTAACCAAGCTGCTATGTAATCATGATTCGTGCTCTCTTTTCTCTTTGACCTCGCATCTTCATCGGTTGATGCAATCTGACAAAAAATTACTCATAGGAACTTTCAAGTGAGGAGGATCCATTCACACCATCAGATGTTGAGAGGGCTTTGTGGAGTTCTTCTGTAGCTGCCAAATCAAAAGCATTTTCATCAAAGCCTGATGAGCTCAACTTGGACAAGAATATCAAAAGAAAGAGAAAACGATGACCGGAAACTGTTAATTTGATTCTGGTACTGACTAGTGTAGAAGTTAAATGTAAGATTTTGTTGTACTAATGTAATTCTTACCATCTGCAGCTTGGATTTTCTTCCTCGTAGCACTGGTCCTTTGCTAGACAATTCTAGGTACAGGTTGGTCTATCTTGCAAATGGCGTTAAGTTGACATCATGTCATGGCTCATTGCTCTGTAGTCTTCTTATTAAAAGGGCATCATGACAAACCTGACCAATTAATGTTCAGAAATCTACTGCTAATGTTCAGTATGTGATCTTTGTGACCCATATGGTTTCTTGAATGAGCATAAGATCTAAGGGTAGGTGACTCTAAGTATATGATACTATACTATAGGGTCCCAACTCAAACACTAGGTTTTACAATGATGGGGCTGGTTGAGACTTGCAGCACTTGGTTGTAGCTGTGATTGCATTGAATATTATCCTAGGCTATTGCCTGTTTGCCCAAATAGGTATTAAATTTGTGGCCTATTGTTTACTCTCGGGTTAGATTTTCATTTCTATTTTGGCAGATGTAGCTGCCAAAGGGAGATTTTTTTGACATTCTGGGATTTAGTTTTTAATACTTGCATGGCTGTCATGCCTAATTCCTGTAACCTTACAGGTAGGAAACATAAGTGTGGTGAAGAAGCCTTTATAGATTGGGAAAGTATTTGGTAAACCTTGCAATTTTATTTGGCAGATAATCTACCTAACTTTGGGATAATTTTTGCTCATGATTATGTGTACCCAAAGTAAAGCTTTTGGATAGCAATTATTATTCTTAGAATATTATTTTAAAAAGTATTCTAGTAGTTTTTTTTATGTAATATATGTGAGACAAAAATATAGTTAGAAAAGATGTATGAGATGATTGTAGAATATTATTCAGAGAATGATTATGTGTACGGTGTCCCAAGTAAAACTTTTGGATATCTACTATTATTTTGAAAAGTATCGTAGTAATTTTTTTTACGTAATATATGTAAGATAAAAATGTGATCACAATACGTGTATGAAATAATTGCAGAATATTATCCGGAGAATAGTGAAAAAAGTTTACCATCTAAACGTTTATTAATAACTAGTTCAAAGTGTATTGACATGTTTTATCAAGCTGAAAACAGGGAATGCAATTTACTCTCGGGTACTTAATAATGTTTTGCTCAATCTAATAATATTTTTTATTCTTACATTTTGAACAAGGAAGAAACAATTGGGTAAAAGCTTATACCCATTAGGTATTTATCTTATAAACATTGTTAATGAAATTATTTTTTTTTACACGAACAGGATCATTTAATAAGTGTATTTTGGTTAATCATATACAACCATTATTTTATATTATAGGGGAAACTCACAATGTATTTTATTATTAAAAAGAAAAATACTTTACAAAACTATATTTTAAAACCACTATTCATAGTTCGTTCACATATCAAAATTCTATTGAATGTCCAACTACTGATTTTAAATTTTTAGTCATATTTAATCCTAATTTTTTATTTTTAGTCGGATTTAGTTCCTTTTCTTCCGAATCTGATGGGTGCACTCTATTTAAAAATTTTATTATCAGGTTAACTATCTACTTAAAATATTCTATGTAGGGAAAGGGAAAAGAGAATTTCACGAATTATTTATTCCAAAAAAAAGAAGGAAAAGATCATCGGATTTTATTATCCGGATTACTAACCTCTTATAAACCATGGTTAGTTGGATCCAATTGGATTTCATAAAATAAGAAAAAATAAATAAATTTCAATATCCATATCCTAACGGCCGGTGCCAGCACGGATAAAGTATGAAGCAAATCCGGGGCCCACCATCCGATTCGCGACCACGTCAAACGTCGTCGTCGACTTTACTTCCCGCGTAAATTCATCTGATCCCCCAAAAGTAGAATGAAATCGTACTAATATATAAATAAATAAAACTTCGTCCATTTTTGAATGAATCCAAAAAAATTGGAACGAAAAATGACCTACATCGATCGGAAATATCGCCGGAGCCCTAAATCAACGCCGCTTCTTCCTAGCAAGCGGGGCGGAGGCGGCTCGGAAGTTGAATTTCACGAAGGCGGCAGCTTTGACGTCGATGGCGCATCGTTTTCTGGCGCTGTTTTTAATCTCTCTACCACCATCGTCGGTGCCGGAATTATGGCCCTTCCGGACCCTACTATAGAACTCTGAAGCAATTAGGGATGGTTCCGGGGTTGATTTTCATTGTTCTGGCTGCGATGTTGACGGAAAAGTCAATTGAGATTATTTTAAGATTTAGTAGAGCTTCCAAGACTACCTCATACTCCGGCCTCGCATGCGATGCCTTTGGCGGCGCCGGCCGGACTTTACTTCAGGTCTGCATTGTGATGAACAACGTCGGGACTCTTGTTGTCTACATGATTATCATAGATATTGGTCATAAAGCTATAATCTTTTTTGTTTTGTTCTATTTTTTTTTGTTTGTTTGGCTTTTTCTTAATCTATTTTTTAATTTTTGGCTGAGTTTTTATATGAACTCTACAAGTTGTTATTATTATTATTATTATTTTGTTGCGGAGAAAATCAATTTTATTGCCGGCTTAAAATTTTAGGTGTTGGATGTTTTTCTTTTCATTTATGCCTTCTGGGATGAATATGATATGTTTTCATCAATTAATTCTTAGAATTTTGGTGGGGTTGACTTTTCCATCTAAGGCTTAAATTGAGCTAAGCTAAGCCAGATATGAAACCCTGGTAGTGCAGGGGAAATCTTAGTAGGGCTAGGGATGATGTAAGTGCAGCTGTAGATTGTGTACTTGTGAGAGTTATAGTAGTACCATATTCTGATAAAGCGAGAATCTTTTTGGAAGTAACAGTGAGGTGGTGTTTTTGGTGACAGGTGATGTGCTATCAGGGTCTTGGTCAGAAGGGGTGCATCATTCAGGTGTAATGGAAGAATGGTTCGGTCAATATTGGTGGACTAAGCGATCTACCGTGCTGCTTCTAACTACCCTCTTTATCTTTGCTCCCCTCATATCGTTCAAGCGTGTTGGTAAGCATTTCGAAGTTCTTTTCTTTTTTGTTTTAAAGTCTTAATAATTACTTCTACTTTGTTTCGTGTATATAAATTCATGGAATGTACCTGGTGTTGTACATATAGAAGTAGCCAGATGCTGATTTGTTTTGTAGCTTTGAATTGCGGCAGCTTACATTCATGGTACTTCAAGTTTTTGTCTGATTTCTGTTCTTATGCTGTATGGGTTATATGACCTGTCTCTGAAAGCTAAGCTGGGTAATAAGCTAGCTGGAAAAGTTTAACTTTTTCGGAGCCAATATATGGTTTTGGTTTGGAGTAAAAAGCTGCCCGTTGAAAAAAGGAGTCAATGCTCATATAACTATTCTTGTTTTCCCTAATGAAGTGTAGGATGTATGCATCTATAGCTTGTTACTTTGTTAAAGAGATTTTGTTTTTGAACTACTGTGAGGAAAGAAAAAAGAGCGAATATTTTTAAGATCCAACCACCCTTTTAAGTACGTTGATTTAGAAACCGTTATTTGATTTAGAAGGATTGGTATTTTCGTATCTTTACTGGTTATACTCATAACAACAAATCTAGTTTATCCTTTGTACTAAGGTAAGATAGTAGTACAACTGCAATTATGTATACAAACTTTTCATGACCATTGTATAGAAGTTTTAGCAGTTGCTCCAGCTCTTAGTTTTGGTCCATGGTCATCTAAAAAGCATCATACCAGCTACTTATATAAAAGTTTTAGCAGTTGTTCAATCTCTTAGTTTTGTCCATGGTGATCTAAAAAGCATCATACCAGCTACCTTCTGCTAGGGTTGTTTGGAAGTGGACATAGAGAATCTGTCAACTGCCTATAGATTGGTAGTGCATAGCAGCTCTGGCTATTGTGATTTTGAGGTCCAATTACGTTTCCTCAATCTCATACCACTTTTTGCTTGAACCAAAAGTATACCCCTGTAAGTGTGATGAATCCTTTTGCTGTAATTCAACCCTTTCAGAACCAGCTGGTTTTGTATTATGGCAGGACTTCATCTCTAACCAGATTTATCCTGGTATGCCCATAAGAAATTGTAAATTTACCTTGCTAGCATTTAGTTCTTCTAATCAGTCAAAACTGCAGTGGAATAAGTAGCACTCAGCTTCTCCAATTCTACTGGAATACATAACATCATATCATTTAAATATTTGCAGATTACTTTTTCTCTGTTACATTTAATGGGTAGAAATATGAGCATCCTGCATTGTGTAGTGAAGAATCAGTTCCTTGGACGGTGTTGGCCATCCATTATCTGTCTGTTATAGTACTACATAGTAGGATTTTCTAGCCAACACCATCCAAGGACGTCCATTATTGGTCTGTATATTACTACACAGTAGAACTTTCTAGCCTAATATGTTGTCTGCATCAACTAGTTGTGTTTTTATTTACCCTAAATAATTCAGCTTGCCAAAAGGATGTAAGCTGAAAAATGTCTCAATAATGGTTCTTGTCTCTTTCTATCATCTGGGTGCAACACTTCAAGTTGGGATCCTCTTCGATTGGCCAATATAATTACATTAATATGATAAACTTATTTGTTTCTCCAGTTAGAAATTGAAAAATGACAATAATTTGATCACAATTGGCTAATCTTTGTAACTTTCTTAACTAGATTCATTGAGATATACATCAGCTCTGTCCGTGGCTTTGGCTGTTGTATTTAATTTGTGGTGATCACAGCAGGAGTAGCCATTATTAAACTGATAAATGGAAGCATAGGAAGCCCACGTTTGATGCCAGAACTTGTTGATCAGGCTTCTTTCTGGAGGCTTTTCACCACTGTTCCTGTACTTGTCACTGCCTATATTTGTCATCACAATGGTATGTTCTGATCTTTAATCACTGGAGCTGTTTTACTTAAATTTTTTAGTTCACTAGCAACTGGCATGCATTGGATATACTTTTAGTGGATATGGTATTTTAGAGCCAAAAGCATATCACTATTGCCTACTCCTTTGCATCAGATTGACCTTTTTAGCCATTTGCTGTTGATGATGGATGCATAATCGTGTTAGTAAATGATGCAGCAAAATAAAGCTGAATTAAGAGTAATTCACTGCAATTTTAATTTGCCATGTGCATAGATTTAATGCTGTTGTCAGGTGTAGCTGTGTCTTGAACTTTTGGATTCACCATTGAGTCATTGACCAAGATAAAAACCTATAAAGCCCTTTATGTTTTATCAGAAGAACACTGTTAACATCCATAGTGGATTCAGAAGTGTATTATGCATAATGTGCGTGACTTAAAAGTTGTTACCACCATTTTAAAGTAATTTAATGCCATAGGAGATGTATTTTGTGCTATTTCTGCTTGGCATTAATTGAAATGTATATTGAATTATGTTTATTCAGTAACTGAAGGGAGTGCCTCATTATGTTCTTTATCCTTGTCTTTGTGACAAGCTTCTTACAAGGACACTTCATGTGTTTTAGAACAGTTCTTATCGAATAAATTGTCATGCTTGAAAAAGTTTAAATCTGTTGTGGTAGAAAAATGTACGAAATTGACTCTGGCATAAGTAATTTGTTTGTTACCCTGATGGAAATCAGGAGGTATTCTGGTCGTGCAATCAATTCTATCAAGGCATTCGGTGTCAGTTGACAGAGCTTGGGAAGTGGTCCTGGAAACTGATTTCACCAATAGTCTTTAGAGTCTTTGAGATAGTTCTTCTGTATTATAAGTGCTTATTCTTTTCTTGCCACTTGTTGCTTTTGCTGACTGCTTGTCTGGACATGCATTGCAGTTCATCCTATAGAGAATGAGCTAAAAGACTCCGCACAGATGAAGTCTATTGTCAGGACATCAATCATTTTGTGTACGTGTGTTTATTTAGCAACTAGCTTCTTTGGATTTCTCCTCTTTGGAGATCAGACAATGGATGATATACTCTCCAATTTTGATGGCAGTCTTGGGATCCCATATGGTTTATTGCTTAATGATGTGGTGAGAGTGAGCTATGTCGTCCACCTGATGCTTGTATTTCCGATTGTGTTCTTTTCCCTTCGCCTCAACCTCGATGGTCTTTTGTTCCATCATGCAATTCCTATTATTTATGATAATAGAAGATTCTTCTCGGTGACTGCAGCCTTAATGGGTTTCGTCTTTGTGGGAGCCAGTTGTGTGCCTAGCATCTGGGATGCTTTCCAGTTCACTGGAGCTACAGCTTATACAGTCTCTGTTGGTTACATTTTTCCTGCTGCTATTGCACTTCGGTGAGTTGAGAGTTACTGGTTTTGTGTATATGAATTTTGCATTTTTAAAAAACACTGTAGCATCTGTTCTAGTAATTAATATGTTGCCTGACAACTATGCTCTAATTACGAAGTGTCTTAAAAAATTCCGAAGACTTCTCCTATGGTGCAACATCTGCAAAACTAAAAGTGAAAGAAGACCTTATTTGATTGCTCCACAGCTGGAGTGTTAGTCTGCTTTCAGTTACTGCAGTACAAAAGCTAGATGCCTATCATTTATTTAGGCCAATGTCTTCTCTTAAAAATGAAAGATTACGATGTGCTTGCTCAAACTTCAATTCCACTTGTTATATGTTCACAAGTCAAATCTAGCAAAAGAACGATAATTATAAGTCCAAACTGTTAGAGTCAGATTGGATACAAGGAAACATTGCCTTTCAGAGACTATATTATGCAAATAAATTTTTGAAATACTCTCATTTTTCACTTTTTTCTCACCTCTAAATCCTCAGTTGTCAGACTTTCATTCTTCCTTTTGTTTGTTCATTTTTCTCATTTTTCGTTTGAATTCAAGTTTTGTGTTTGTGACTGTGCAGGGATACTCATGGTATTGCTACAAAGCATGACAGGCTGGTCTCATGGGTCATGATACTCTTGGCTGTGTCTTCAAGCACTGTGGCAATCTGCAGTGACATTTACAGCATTTTCATTATCGGTAGAGGAGCTGATACATAGCCTGAAATGAAGATAGCATGTAGGAGTTTTGTCATGTCTTACACGATGAGGGTCGTAGATGTTTAAAAATAACTCTCAGGTTCATCAAATCAGTTTGCTTTGTCCTCCCACTACCATGCTACTCATAATCCGAGTCTGAGTAAATGAAAGTCTTCATTTACATCTCAAGGACTCCAGAAATGAGCTAGTTTGGACTGTGAGTTGGGTGTGTGTCTTGGTTCTGGAAATTCCTTGGCTCGTAAAATTCATGGAGATTAGGGTGACTCCTTGGGCATTTTTACGTACATGATTTTTTCTTTTAAGAAAATTGTGGTCTAATCAAGTTTCTGAATGCTATAAAAATTTTAACCAATTTAGGGCCAAAAATCATAAATTTTCTCAGGTGGAAAAACCTGAACTTTGATAGGAACGCTTCTTGTATTTTTTTCCAGATGGAACTTCTCTCTGCCAAATCGCACGAGGATGTTGTTGTTCTCACAGGTTACAATTTTCATCATATATGCTAATCAGAGATTCATAAAATCTCACGAGTTATTGCCATTTAGTTAATTGTTTTCTTCATTTTACTAATGACATTATCTGGTTTGAAATTATGTCTAATGAATTCTGTTATATCTGTTACTCCCAAGGTCGTGTGTTTTCTGTTTTTTGTTAAATAAGTCAGGTGTGTATTAATGATAACTTCTGTTAATCATAAAGTCAGATGAGTATTAATCTTGGTTAAAGTGATCATTTGAAATAGTTTGTGCGATTGACTGTCTCTCTATAAAGTAAGAGTCTATTTAAAAAACAAGATTTCCTTACTTTATGAAGAATTTGAATGATTCGATAGTTATTGTTAGTTACTTTGCATTGATTCGGAGTGGTTAGTAAAAAAATTTCTGATCATCTAATGAGCAACATTTAACCTATGGTTGACATTAGGTTTTGTTTCTGCAAATATCTATCTGGTAATGAATGATATTGGTTACTGAATCTCAAATCATGTGGGTTTGTCATAACTATAGTCGAGTATTAATGTGTGTGCCAAATGACAAACAGGTATTTCAATCCTGACATATTTTGTTCTTCATTTACCAACCATCTATCATGCATTGCACGACGCTGACATATGCTTCTTGTTTCGTCAGAGTGGCGTCGTTTTGGCGTTTTCTTTTGTTCTTTCAGGGGACAGTTTTGAATTTTTTTTTCAAGTCTCAAATTCAAAATGTGGCGCAATATGATTACAGTTACAAGGGTGCATGTCTTCCTTTTCTTAATTTAAAGTATATTTGAGTAATTAAGAATTCACTTAGACATTGTAAATAAATATGGGTTTATGTAATGGGTAGTAATTTAGATTGAGAAAGTAATTAAATGCAATGGGAATAACAAAAGTGTGCGTGTTTTTAGATGGTAATTTGTGTATATTAAAAATCTATTAACAATTAAATGGTATAGAACCTAATTGAAATTGGATATATATATTTGTAATTAGGATTTATATATCTGATTAATCAAAAAACTCGAGATTCCGAGAGATTCTTCACCTAAGTTTGAGTGTTCTTTATCAGTTTAGTACATCGTTCTATATCAAATTAGAGATCCCAATGCATGAAAGGAAGCATTCATTGATGGTCAAATCAATTTGAAACTTGTAAAAAAAATTTGGAAAAAATAAAAAATTGTGTTTCTGTTCAAATGCATTTTTTATGAACAATCCAATATTTTAATAGATACAAGTCTTTAGTAAAAATCTTTACGATCATTCAAAATATAACGAAATAATTTTCAAAAGAAACTGTTATAATTTTCCCATCAAATTTATGTCATTCTAGTGAGGTTTATTAATGTAGCTGCAAGGAGGTTAAGCTTGCTTTTTCAGCAGCCGGACGATCGAGATGTGAGATAAAGGTTCTTACGTGATGGCTTCGCTAATCTTTTACAAAATTCTTGTGAAGTTGAATGCCATTTGCCACCATATTGACTTTTTGTTTTTACTTCGCCTAGAGAGTCGAGGCATGCCTGCCTTAAAATAAATAAATAAAATAAGGTCGTGAAGTTGACATTTTAACTATCATTTTCGTCATCTGATCAATTGATGGAATTGGTACGGAAGTCTGTATATTTATTTAGTTCCTATTTTCAATGAAATTACTTTTATTCTTTTTAAGAAAAAAAATGGGTCAAAGGCAAATTTTTTGATAAATTCAGTTGCAGGCATCTTGTAGTCCTGAATTTGTCGCATAATTCATGTAAGAAAATTGACATGTAATTTTAAAAGAAGATAAGTTATGTAAATAAATATCTTAGTTTATTTAAAAATTTACCGTAGGTAAAATTAAAAAAAAATTGACTTCAAATGAAAAAACAAACGCGCACACACACACACACAATAGAAAACGACAAAGAAGGAAAGATTTCACTGGTATTGACCATTGAATGATTGAGTGAAAAATCATGGAGAGGGAGAGGCACATGCAATTGTTGTTGGAAGGTCATCATAGTTAGTGGAGATTGTGTTTTTAGGCTTTTGCCAAACCGTTGCACCCGGCGCTTAGGAAGATCGATTTGATTTAATCAATGTTTTGACATTTGATTGTTTGATGCTCAACTACATCTTAGGAGTCGTGGTTGGCCACTCAAAACGAGGGGGTACTTTAGATCTTAGGTGAAGTAAAAAAAAAAAAAATAATAATTAATTTAGGAAAAAGTTTTACAATTATTTTTAGGAACAATTTCCCTGTATGTTAAAGGCTTGTATCATACATTATTATATATTTTAAAAATTTGTACCGTACAGTAATTCTTAAAGTCAAGAGAATGGTTTCCTTAACGGGACTGTAAAATTCCCCTTAATTTAGTGTTACCATATTAACATTTGGAAAATTCTATAATCCATTTGAGGGAACCATTCCCTTAACTTTAAGGATTTGTACAGTACAAGTTTTTAAATCACATAATATTGTACTATACAAGACTTTAAAGTATATGAGAATGATTCCCTAAAAGGTACTGTAAAATTTTCCTAACATTTGACTCATTTGCAAAAACTTGAATATCTTTTTTGACACAAGGATAAATTCGAATTTTCTTATGACGATCGATTTGTAAGAATTATCGTAAATTTATTAATTTTATAACAAAATAACTTTTCTTTTTTAATTTTTTTTTTTCATTTTCAAAGGAAATTGGATTGGTGTATGTAACGGGATAAATGTATGAGACTTATTCATAATCAAAATTTAAAACTATCATAGAAGACCAAATTAGATTGTTATTAAGTGAAAATGTATGTTTATTTATTTGGTTTACTTCCGGACATCAAGAAATATGCTTACATTTATTTACTTCTTTCACGCACATTGGTGTACCATGCATGTGTGCTTCCGCACTTTTCTCCTCGTCGCTGAATGTAATTAAAACTGATTTCAGGGTTTCAAGTTTAGGACTTGAAAAATAAGCTGACTTTCTGAGTCACACCTTCATGTGTGTAATTTTAAAAAAGAAAAAAAAAAGAGAAAAAGATAGTTAACGATGGATTAAATCAAAATAATACTAATGAAAAATTGTTGCATTAATAATTATAAAAATTATAATATCACACTAAATAATCTCTCATACTTTTTATACGCTATAGATTACTTTTGGAAATGGTCGTGTCGAAAACAACTTTTGTGAACTCCACTTTCGAGAAAAATTAAGAGTACGTTTTCAGAATCAATCACGTAATTATATAATCACTTTTCAATAGTTACAGATTTACAGCAAATGACAAGATATAAAAAGTGGTTGAAAAGACTGCATTGTCTTTTTAGATACATTTATTAGAAAAAAAAAAAATCATAATTGTAGCACTTTCAATTGATGATGTATGTGAGATATAGGGTAACTCGAAAGCTGTATAGAGAATTTTTCCAAAATAATAATAATAATAATAATAATAATAATTCAAAAAGCTTCTAATCCAAATAAAGCTGACAAATCTCCAAAACCTTTTACATCATCATCTGATAGACACTCCCTTAAAAATAGCAAAGATAACCAATCACTTTAGGTGAGTTGACCAACAAATATTTTATTTAAGTGTAAGATCAAGAGATCAAATTTAGAAATAATTAATTAAGAATAAATTAGATTATTACTGTTATGAAAAAAAATTAAAAACGGCAAAGATAATTAACAATGGAACTTATTCAATACTAGACGATAAAGTGTGGAAATAACGACTATTAAGTATTAACATCTGATTTTTTTTAAAAAAAAAAAAAAAAATGAACTAAAAGCATCATTCCTAGTTCCTACTCAAATTTTAGTACTCATCCCATAAACAAGTACCCAATAGCCAAGAAGGAATTGAATAAGTAACAATTTTCGTTTGATTTGGTCTATTAGGGTTTTCTTTATTGGTAAAATGTTGAAATTATTTGCTTTTATCAATTTTAGCCATCCAATCTGACTACCAAGCAAAAAGAAAGAGAAGACAGAGCAGAAAAAGGAGCAAACATCACGCTAGACTGTCAAGATGTTGCAAGTTTGATTCCATTTAAATATATGACAGAATTTCATTTCATTGTCACCGACAGTCCTCTGAACATATTCAAATAGGGAAATGCTTTCCTCAATTTCACATCGCAATTGGTCGCATTCAATTTTCTCTAAAGTTATTGTCACACACTTTATCACACATGGGAGATGTTTCGCTCGTATTCGGAAATCGAAATTGAAATAAGAATCATAAATTTTATTATTAATATGAGTTTTTGTTATTTTTTTTAACTTATTTAGTTTGAATAAGGAATTAATAAATTTTATGATATTGATAAGTTAATTAATTTAAAACTCCCTGATAAGTTACAAGTAAAGAAATAAAGTAGATATTTTTTAATGCTTTCATTTTCATAGAATGATTCTTATAATAATTAACTAAATAACATTTATAAGTATCATTAATTTTGATTACACCCCTTTCCTTCATACCCATAAACCAAATACCTCCGTAGTTTATCATAAAATATCGTTTGGGTTTAAGTAATTATTGAAAAAATTATTGCTTGAATTTTAAATATAACATGATTACTTGTTGATGAATAATCAAACATGATTAAACAAACAACTACTACATAATCAAAGGATTAAACGAATAAAGCTTCTTGATTAAGATGATACTATATTTCTAGATGTCCACTTCTCTAATGATTTGGAGACTCAAGAAGTTGTAGTTTGGGCATTGGCCAAGAGAGCCCGGATGAGCCTTTCAGCATAGTTGAATTATTAACTAATAATAATTGCCAAAGACAATTAGTGTACCCAATCACTTTAGTCTCCATTTTATAACCGACACTGAAGTTGTATCAAGTTGCATGATGATTAAGCTTTTGAATACGATAACCAATTAGGACCTATGTCCTTAATTTATACCTAACATATAGTATATATTTTGATTGTAAAATATTAATCTCTAAGGGTCCTACATGTTTTGGAACCTTTTTTTTTTATTTTTGTTAGGGTCCTACATGTTTTGGAACCTTTTTTTTTAAATTTATGATAGTCTTTACATTTTATTGTTTTTATACAAGTAAGATGAGTATAAGAAAATATACGGGGAAATTTTATAATTTCGTAAGGAAATCAATTTATTGCATTTTGAGTATTTATACAATATACATTTTTACGATGTTTAGTATTATACCATTTAAAGACTCAAAGTGTAATCGAATAATTTTATTATGGAGGGTAACTTTTTTTTTTTTATATATATATTTACATTACAAAATTAACTGCGTCTTTCAAAGTTAAAACGTGAATTATTTACAAAAAAGAAAGGATCTAATTCAACTGGTAATTGATTATAACAAATAAAGTTACAATGTAGACCATTAGGTTGAACTTATATAATTCCTTGTTTAACTTCTTATTGGTGTCTACATTGTTGAATGCAAATATTGTATAGAGAATAAACATATCTTGGAAACTTCTGCAATTCTCTATGAGAGGTGTCACCCATGAACTTTGACTCTTGAAACTTTTTATTATTAATTTATTAGCATTATTGCTTTTTAACTCTGAACGAAGACACAACTAGTGGTAGTGTCTCTTGCTTGAACTGCATTAGGATATAGAAATTTAGTCTATCTCGTGATGGTATTTGATGCAAGTGTTACTATGACTTATTTTCCTTTTTATTTGACAATCGCAAACCAAAATTAAGAAATTATCGAACAAAATCAAGCCTAAAATCTAAATACAAGTTGGATGATTCACTAAGATCCGACAATAATATTTAAGCATTTACATTTAAAATTCAAGTTTTAATTATTAAATTCCACACTTCATATAAGATTAATTAACAACATTATTAGTTCTAATTCTATCTGACAGACCCCTTGATTGCTGTTTAATGAGAATTTCAAACTTGAGAACGAAGTGATTATTAGAAGATAAAACGTTTCATGTATAATTTATTCGTCACAGGTTTAAGTTACTAAAAGGTAAAGAGAGAGGTGATTAAAAAAATTAAAATTCCAAACTCAATTTAAGGCACTTAGTACTCGTATTATTAATGGGATAAATGTTTTGTAAATCGTTATTTATTTATTTTTTATATATATCTGGTCGATTTAAATAAATAAAGAAAATAAAAGCAAAATCTTCGAAAAATAAATTTTAAAAAAATAATATTATTAAAAAATATAAAATTTTTATATGAATCAAGATGTACTCGTACATCTTGTTGTCAATATTATTTCACGTTAAAAAAAATTAATAAATTTTAAATATAACTATCAAAATATTGGTGCTGCTGATGTAAAAGGGAAGCGGGAATTGCGCGAAACTGCCCGTGAAGGGTGGCGAAAGAATGGGGGTTTGAGCCGGCGGTGGTTTGGTTTTGACAGCTTCTATTTTGTACAAATGTAAGAAACAGTTGGCGAAAATGCTCCTATTCACGTGTCATTATCTGCACCCATCCCCGTTACATTCCACGTTTTTATATGCTGCCAGAATATGACGGCCCACTCTACAATCTCCCACCCTCCACAAATCCCACCGCCCGGTTAAGATAATTTAGAACAGTATAGTTGACTTCGAATAATATTTTATACGAGTTCGATTCGAATAAAATTTAAAATTAAATTTGATATAAATATAGATAATTATTATTGTTAGAATATTATTTTAAAAAAGTAATAAAGTAATTTTGTTAGAATATTATTTTAAAAAAGTAATAAAGTAATTTTTTTAATGAATTATATGCATGATGAAAAGGTGATTAAAAGTTATGTATAAAATAATTAAAGAATAATAAAAAAAAAATCATGTAAACGGAACCATTAATATATTGGAACTCAATTATATTAATTATAATTTGAGTTCAAGCTAAAAACATGTTTACACTGTGTTGCACAATTCAATACTATTAGTTCGCTTTAATACTAACCGTAACACCTCAAATCTGGATTAATACAATAACTTTTAAATAAAAATTACGAAATCAAAATAGTTAAAAGAAATTATTAATAATTCAAAATCTAATATATTATAAATAATATAATATTTCTTTCTCCTTTTTATGTGAGACACGAAACGACATCCACCTATATTGTTCCGAATTTTGAGTGTTGAAACGGTTCTCTCATTTATTAGTGGAGTACTATTATTTACGTATTAGTTATTCCTACAACAATTTCTTGTGTCCTCAATTCACGTGATGTGCAAGAATATATTCATTACTTTTGTAAAAGGATAATTTGATGAAGTTCACACAATTCACATTGTTGCAAATGTTGCAAATACTTACCTAGCAATTACTTTTCGGACTAAAAAGTATTAGTAATTTGATTGTTAAATGGCACCATGACAATACAACAATAATATTAGACAATCTTATTGATCTATTTGTATAAGATGAAAAAGTTTTTGAATCTTTTCTTCAAACCCTCGCCAAGAGGCAAAACATTAACATACACACAATAATGTCATGAATCCAAAGTGGCTTGCAATATTGGTATCAATCACACACTATGTGGATCGTTATTAAATTCTTAACACTTTTTTTTTTTTTCCAGAAAACGGCAAAAATTTTATATATAAAATTATAGACAGTCAATATACAGAGTTGAGTAACTACTCAAAATTAGAGAGATTAGACTTAATTATCTAACCAGTTAGGAAGGACATCCTCCCAATCAATATCACCTATTAACTCCGAAGCAAAACAAACTAATTTTCTAGCTTTAATATTAAAATCTTTTGGCAATCAAACAAATGAACAACAGGAAAAAGAGCAACCGAGATGGATAATATCTTCTAATACAGTCGCGAGCTTAACATCTTCAGTATTCTTTTTTGCAGTTTGTGGATAACACACTTGTTGCTTGATGCCACTGCTAATTTGCTCCATCCTACTATGCTATCTTGCTTTAAGTAAGGCATTTCTTATAGGTACAGACTCAATTAAAGAAGGATCAGTGAACTCTTCATTTCTTTCTGTTCAAACCTTTAGTGCTTTCCCATTTCTATCTGTACCCAGAACACCAACAACAAAGCAGTTTCCCCTAGTGTAACATGCAATTGCCACTTCCAGGAAAACATCTGCTTGTTGACCTCTCCAAGAGTCATGCTGGTAGTCAGAGGAGGTAGAGGCATTAGTATTTTCCATTCTGTTAGGCTGGGTTGACATCCTATACTCTCATCACTCCTCTTTAGTTTTCTCCAAAACTTGTAGAAAACCATATCCATTATTATTGAAGAGTTCCTGGTTCCTGTTCTTCCAAAGCTGTCATAAAATATTTACAGTAAGGGTGGCTTGATCTTTATCATTTCTTTCATAAGTAGGCGCTCTCACCTTATCCCATCATTTCTTAACACTTTATGATGCGGCTATCATAACATGTTTTTCCTTTCAACAGTTATTATGTCGGTTCAATTGGGCATTGCACAACCACAGAAATTCAAGTCATAGTACCCAATAGCGGAGCTAGGATTTAGAGATATGGGACAATAATGTAAGTTTGAAAAAATTTTAAAGGGACAAATAAATAGTTTTTAATTTTACTAAGCAAGATTTAGTAATGTTTCAAAATGTAGGGGTGGTTGCCCCTGTTTGCCTCCTACAGACTTTGCAGTAATAGTACCACCAGCAACTGCTAACGCAGCAACAGGGGCACCACGAGCTGACCTCGTGAGACTATACTCATGAGACTATGTACTATTAAGATGTCTAATAATTATTTTATGATCATCATAAACTTTGTCCTGAAGCAAACACAAATAGTACTACAATTACACTGGTTGCCTTTGATTTCTTTAAAAAAAATTAAAAAGAAGGTTAAAACACTTCATCTCTTGTAACTAGGTAGGTAATTATATTTTACTCCCCTAAACTATAAAAATGTACACTTTGCCCCTCATTCACATTATTTATTCTTTTGAAAATTTTTAAAATATTAAGAAAATCTAGTTAAATGATTGAAATACCCTTAGTATTATATTTTAATTTTTCATGTATTGATTATCGATAGTAATAAATGAATTAGGAAAAAAATATAATAACACATTGATATCTTTGATTTTATGGAGTGAAAATGTGAGAAAATATTAATTTATATTATATTCGACATCGCAATTTACAAATGTTAAGTCAAATATTAAAAGTGTAAAATATTAAGAGATATCAAAAAATCACAAAATTTTATAAAAATATGTTTTGATACAATACACATTTAAAGAAATTTAAAATAAAAAATAAGACTTCGTTTAAAATAATCTAGTTAAATAGTTAAAATACCATTCGAAATAGTATAAAATGAAATCCATAAATTTAAAAAATTTGACCAAGAAATATATTGATATATTATATATATTATTGAAATATTATATAGTTTATTTTTTATTTATTTTTAAATAATTATCACACTACTATCAAAATTTAAACATACATAAAAAAATAAAATATAGTATCAATGGTATTTTAGTCATTTAACTAGATTATTTTAATGATTTTAACATTGATAATAAGTGAATAGAGTCAATTGGAAGCAAAGTATATATTTTTATAATTTAGAAAGTAAAGTATAATTATTTACCTAATTTAAGATTATTAACCAAGGGACCCTTTTGATATTTCTTGATCATTCGCTCATTCACATTACATATATCGTAACATGTTTTTTCTAAGCTTTTATTATATATGAAAATATTTAAATAAATTCTATTTTTGACTCTACGTATAGATCATATGGTCAGGATTAAATCTTAAAGAATGTTGCTTACATCAGCTGATGTCATAGATTTTCTAAAATTTAATCCACACTACGGGGTCTACGAGTAAGAGCAAAAACCCTAATTTACCTAAGTAGTTGTCTATTATATAATTTTTGACCCATTGATTGCGCAAGCAATCATCCGATTTGACGCTGATAAACAAGAGCATCACGTCATCATGTGTTACAATGTAATTCCCACACAATAGAAATTCTTCACCTTAAATTAATTAGCCTTTATTTATTTATTTTTTGTTGAATGCACTGTCAATGAAGCAGCTAAGTGCAGAGACGTGTACTTACAAAATTGACTATACATCTCCATGCATGATTAAAACCTTCACTGTGAAAGTTCCAAATGTTTTTTCTCACTTGGTTATGTGGTACAATTTTTTCAGGTAATTTTTTTCCCCAAAAAAAAAAAAATATTATGTGAATTTAGCACTTCACATTCCAAAACTACTACTAATTTTGAACATTTGATATTTCAAACTTGTATTTTTTCACTAATGAAGAGACCCTTTAACCCTTTTGAAAGCCAAATTTATGAAACAAGAGAGATTGTGGTAGAGAGTGAAGGATGGTAGTGGTTTGGGTGTGAACATTTTGATTGTGGTTGATAGGAAAGTAAACGAGGTCTGCCGGTTATTTGTTAAAGGTGTACAAAATATTAAAATGTTAGATTTGTCATTCATACTCTGTAAATTGATCGAAACTTAATGAATTGTATTAACGTGCATAAAAATTTGAAGTTTCAAGTTATTTTTTTTTTATTCGTTAATTGATTCAAATTCATAATCAATTGATTATAAATGAACCGTCTTATTATCTAATGTGCATTTTGTTGTCACGAAAATTGAGTTAGTAAAGTGCCAAACTTAATAATTTGTGGGAGCAAACTGAAAAGTCCTAAACATGGTGCAAAATGCCAAACTTTTTTTTTTTTTTTTGTGTTTAAATTAACGTAATGAGTGCTGGATCCTTGAAAGCTTGAACTGGTGAAAGAGAGTGTGTTAAATGGTGATTGGGTGAGTGGTTAGTATTCATTTTCGGTTCTTTACTTTTTACCTTATCCTTTAGAGTTTAGCCCTCGTTGAATTTCCCAAATTGGATATTCCAATTTCCGGCCCGTTTCTTCTTGAAAATGTCGGTGTTAGGAAAAAGAGCTGAGGGTATTCTCGACCATTCAGTTGCAATCTTAATCATTGATTGAATTTGTGGTGGGGGACAGCCAACAGGAAAAGAGCAAAGCAGAGCCTTTACCGTGTCTCCCACCGTCACACGTAATGCACATTCTTCTACCGTTATTTGGTCAACTTAAACTTTTGCGAGTAATTATTACTTTCTTTTGACTAATTAAACCCTCTATTAATGTACTAATTTTGGGTTAAATTGTAGTATAAAAAGAATAAAAACTCTTAGCAAAATTCTACGGAACTATTCTCTTGAATTTTAAATGGTTATACAGTATAACACCATTTGGTTTAAAATCTTGTACTGTACACATTTTTTAAATTAAGAAAATAATTTCTTAAAAGAGATTATAGAATTTATTTGTCCACATTGAATTTCGGTGAATGTTGTTGAGACAGCTCAAATTGTTAATGCCACAGCAAAACTGCTTGAAATAACCAAAATACCCCTCTATGTTATGAGGAAGAGTAAAACATAGGGGTACTTTGGTCATTTCATAGCCAATAACAAATTTGAGTTGTGGCAATAGTATTTGCCTTGAATTTCTACTTATCAATCCCTACCCTTCTCCATATCTTTTTTTTATGGATTTTTGTTGATTACATTCATAGAGAAGTGGTAATTAATACTAAAAATTAATTATGATTAACTTACAAAAAAATTTTAATTCAGATTTAAACAACGCAAATGCTGAAAAAAAATTCTTTGAAACATGAGATTTATTTATTTATTTATCCATTATTATTGTTTATTTTTGCTTTGAATCTCTCCTTAAAACTTGTCATGAGTTGTAGTTTCCCAAAAACAAACATAATTTTTGAAATGCCAGAAAATTAGTTGCTTAAATGTTAAAAAAAAAATATTTTTATAGTTACATTTTAAAGAGCACATGCCGTATTGGAGACAACTCCTTTATGAATGATTCTAAAAATCAATTTTGTCTATTTCATTTAGACAAAACAGAATTGAAAAGTAAAAATGATTTTGCAGCCTTTGAGAAAAGTAGAACCAACAAAAGGAGAGTAAACGAAACCTGATTTTTATAACTCAACAAATGTCTCATGGACTAACAATAATTAATTTATTGAGCTTAAATTGGGTCAAAAGTCATTGTCATAGTAAATGGTTATTATGGCTAATGTAACTCTTCAGTTCCCATACATAGCAAAATAGCTGGAACGACAATTGCTTATTTAAACATAAATGGTTAAATAGATTCAATAAATTGATTCCCATATATATATATATATATATATATATTCAAACTTTATTTCTTGTTTGTGCAAAAGAAAAAATCTTTTTTTATTAGACAAGTAAACTGGAATGTTCATATTTAGGAAAATTCTTATATGAACCAAGATGTATAGTCCCACCAAACACTTTGTGATCTATAATTTTAAAATTTTTATAGTCCACCTAACTTGTGGACAAAGAAGTTTAATTTTAAAATTTTAAATGAAGTTGAAAAATATTGATAATTATGGCCACAAGATATATGACTCCATCATATATCTTGATCTATAGATAAGAATTTTTCCAATATTTGTAGTATCGTGGTCAATATATATGGTTGTTTCATTCAAGACTTAATTTTTCTTCTCTACCAATTATGAAAGTACTTTTCTCAGGAATTTTAAGGGAAAAAAATAAAGATGGCTTGAACACACAAAAAAAAGAAGAAGGAATAAAGACCTCCATTTGTGATTTGTTCACAGCAACTTCTTTTTGAATTCTTGGATGTCCAATTAAACTAGAGATGACATAAACATTTTTGTCCATTACACAAATCTATTTGTATACGGCCTATACCTTTTTCTCATTTAACCACTAAATTGCCTAATTAGTCAACATCCAAAAATAGTAATAGTAAATATTAGTACAAGTCTATAACAGGATTAATTTGTTTTTTGAATTTGTGCATTGTCTTTTGGCCAAGCGCAAATGACGCAGTCCAGTCAAAACACCAGCTAACAACCCAACTTAGTATGACAGCATAATCCTCACTGGACTGCGTCATTTGAAACAGCAGCCTATTTGGGCAATGTCTTTATTTCAAGGGAAATGGTTTGAAGATGTTTCAAGTTTAAAGATTATCTTTTTACTTTCTACAATTCAATTAGAAGAAAATTTTAATCATGGAATTTATAAGTGAGGTATTTAACCAAGTTAGTCATCTCTAATTTTTTTTTTTAGGTCCTCAATTTCCAAGAGTTTTTGAAAATATATTTTATGTTCGTGTGTATATATATATAATATTTTGGCTAATTAATTATAAGAAAATTCTACGATTTCGTTAAATCATTATACTATTGTATTTTGAATACTTTTATAATATAATAATATGTGTTTAGAATGTTTGTACGATAAGTATCCAACAGTATCGCACCGTAATAGAATAATAGAATTCACTTAATTGTATAACCTTTAGTTAGGTCGACTTGATCACTGGAAGAATGCGAGGATTTTCTCTCATTACCCAAATGTCAAGATAGATTGAAAAAATAAATTAATTAACAAGACAAGTAAAACTAAGGATGTAATAATAATAATAATAATAGAAGAAAAAGTAAAAACAAATAGTACAAAATAACATGCAAGAGTGGAGTGCTCGATGTTTACTAATTTGAAGTGTAAAAAATAATTATTTTTAAAAAAAAAAAAAATAACAAATTTTTTTTTTTTCTTTCCTCATTTAAACATTTTACAGGGAAAATATCACCATGTCTACCTCCTCCAGCATTCTTTCCGAGTGTGAAAAAACAATGAAGGCAAGTCTACATTTCTCATCATCAATTATTTTTTTTCATGATCATAGACAAAATCCAAAAGCCATTTTCAGAAAAAAAAAAAAAAAAATGTAAGATTTCCTTGATTCATTAATATTGCAACTGCCCTTCATTCAATGTATACACGGACAAAAACCTATAAAGTGAAGAATGAGGAGGAGGAGGAATGAATATTCAATTTTTAATATATATTCCCTGCAATATTATGTCTCACATGCCTATATATGTTGTTAATATTAGCATCTTTCTTCTTTGTTTTTTCCTCATTAAATTACCTCTGTAAAAATCCTTATCTAGGTCAAAGCATCCCATAATTCCATTCATCCTCCTTCCTTCATAGGATTCTGTTGGAGTTTTAGAGCATCACCTATTATACTAATACAAGTACTAATTATTTATCACCAGTTGGCCGTAAGTTTTTGTGGGAGCCCTTTGTTTCTTTTGTCTGTTTTTAACTCATCTCTTTTCTTTTCTTTTCTTTTTGCAACACCATTTCTCCTTTTGATTGGCCCTTTTTTTTAAAAAAAAAAAAATCCCTCAATTTCTTTTTTCTTTTTACATAGCTTTTTTTTTTTAACACTACAAAAATTTCTGGTCATTTTGGTTCGTGAAAGTGAAAGAGGGCCGTCGAGTTGGGTTAGAAACTGGTGATATATTGACCCCCAAGAACGTGCCATCATCAATTTTTGCATCTCTCTCAAGAGTTAAGAAGAGAAAAGCATGTAATAATTTGTAAATCCCAAAAATCAAGCCCATACGTGTTGAGCTGTTACCATTCATATTCTCATCACCTCTCTCTCTCTCTCTCATCACTTCTTTCTCTCTCCTACCGTCGCTCCCCACCCTATTTAGTCTTTCATTACACAAAAATTTGTAGTATTCGTCTTTTATTGCAAGATGGTAGTGGAAAAAAACTAAGTACTTTTAGAGGCCTAAAAAAAATATTTGTACTGTATTAAAGTTTGAATCTTTATCAAGAAAGTTTCAATCTTTAGAAATTATAATGGCACCATCATTTGAGTGGTGGGGGGGAAAAGAAAGCCACAGGGGAACCCCTGTGGTTGTGAAAATGGAGAATCCAAATAACTGGTCCATGGTGGAGCTTGAAGGTCCATCTGAGGTGGATTTTCTCTACCAAGAAGATGAAGATTATCATGATTTTCATCAAAAAAATCAGCTTGAAAAAAAGGGTGGAAGAAACAAGAATGCAAAGCAGCTAACTTGGGTTCTACTTCTCAAAGCCCATAAAGCAGCTGGTTGTTTCTGACTTCCATAGCTTCAGCATTGCTCAGTCTTGCTTCCATTGTCCGCCGGCGAGTTGTCTCCGGCCGGACAGACGCCACCGACACTGTATCTTCTGAAAATCCCAGGATTAATACGAGGTTCTTCACTTGTATAAAGGTTTTTCTTTGGTTATCTGTGGTTTTACTTGAAGAAATGGCTGCTTATGTTAAAGGTTGGCACTTTGGTGCATCAGATCTTCAATTGCAGTATTTGTATACTTTGACCAATCCGTTATCTGTTAAGGGTCTGTTTGATTCGGTTTATTCGAGGTGGGTTTTGATTAGGGTGGAGTATTTAGCTCCCCCTCTTCAGTTCTTGACAAATGCATGTATATTGCTCTTCCTTATTCAGAGTGTGGATAGGTTAGTTCTTTGTTTTGGGTGTTTGTGGATCCGTTTGAAAGGGATCAAACCAATTGCCAAACAGGGTTTAATGGATCTGGAGTCTGGTGATGCTGGTGGTTATTTTCCTATGGTTTCTAGTTCAGATCCCCATGTGCAATGAAAAGGAGGTAATTTTTTTTACTTTTTTTGGGTGAAAATTCACTTGATTATTGGGTTTTTACTGTTTATTTTAGTGGAAATTTTGTGTGTGGAATGTGGATTATAGTGGAGTTATTTATTTTTTTGGGTGATTTTAATAGGTCTATCAGCAATCTTATTGCTGCTGTATGTAACTTGGACTGGCCTAAGTCGAAAATGTTGATCCAAATTCTTGATGATTCGGACGATCCCACGACTGTTTCTTTGATTAAGGAAGAAGTAAACAAGTGGCAGCTCTTAGGGGCTAACATTGTTTACAGGCATAGAGTAATCAGAGAAGGGTACAAGGCTGGCAATCTCAAGTCTGCAATGAATTGCAGCTATGTTAAAGATTATGAATTTGTTGCTATTTTTGATGCTGATTAAGCCAACCCCGGATTTTCTTAAAAGAACGGTTCCTCATTTCAAGGTATACAGCATCACTTTTTTTAGTAATTTGTGGTTGTTTTTTTCTGAGTTGAACTAGACTGCAAAGAGAATTTTATTATACTTGATTAGATAAGCACTATATTTATGATTGTCTATATTTATGATTGTCCTCCTGTTATCGACCTTTTGTTTGTTTGTGGGAGTAGTTATTCATATCAACATTTTCAACATCTCCATTTTAATTCTTAATTGTAGGATAATGAGGAACTGGGGTTGGTTCAGGCAAGGTGGTCTTTTGTGAACAAGGATGAAAATCTACTAACAAGGTTGCAGAACATTAATTTAGCTTTTCATTTTGAAGTGGAGCAGCAGGTTAATGGGATTTTCCTAAATTTCTTTGGGTTTAACGGGACTGCTGGTGTATGGAGGATAAAGGCATTGGAAGAATCAGGTGGGTGGTTGGAGAGGACCACCGTTGAGGATATGGACATTGCTGTCCGTGCTCATCTCCATGGATGGAAATTCATCTTTCTCAATGATGTTGAGGTATTGTGTTTCCATTCCATCTAATTCGTTGTTTACACACTTGCTAAGATGAATCATTTGTGAACTAAAACAGTTTTTTTGGGTGAAATTCTCAGTGCCAATGTGAACTACCAGAATCTTATGAAGCTTATCAGAAGCAACAGCATAGATGGCATTCTGGTCCAATGCAGCTATTTCGACTCTGCTTGCCAGACGTTATTAAAGCTAAGGTATTTTCTTTTTCTGTTTTTATCTACGAAACTGTCACTTTTTGGTTGATTGTTTGTCCTCCTCAATGTAACTGAATAACTGACTTGGATTTAGTTTCCCGACTGACACTCTTATTTTCATAAATTGGGATGATGCAGATCAGCATTTGGAAGAAATTCAATATGATTTTTCTATTCTTCCTTCTGAGAAAATTGATATTACCATTTTATTCGTTCACCTTGTTTTGTATTATACTCCCCATGACAATGTTCATACCAGAGGCTACACTTCCATCTTGGGTTGTCTGTTACGTCCCAGCCACCATGTCCTTCCTCAATATAACTACCAGCCCCAAAGTCGTTCCCGTTCATTGTACCATATCTCCTGTTTGAAAACACCATGTCAGTTACCAAGTTCAATGCAATGATCTCGGGGCTTTTCCAACTTGGAAGTGCATATGAATGGGTTGTCACCAAAAAATCTGGACGATCATCTGAGGGAGATCTCATCTCTTTAGTTGAGAAAGAGCCAAAGCACCAAAGGGGATCATCAATGCCTGATTTAGATGAAATGAGGGAGGAAATTAAACAGCAGGAGCAGAGGGCTCGTAAAAGAAGAAGCACAACAGAATATATACAAAAGAATTGGCTCTTGCTTTTCTTCTTTTGACGGCTTCAGTAAGAAGTCTCTTGTCTGCTCAGGGTATCCATTTCTACTTCTTGCTCTTCCAGGGGGTGTCATTTCTCCTTGTTGGATTGGACTTAATTGGCGAGCAGGTTGAGTAGATGAATGCTTCAAATAATCCAGTACGTATTTAATCAACATTGCTGGATATGGAAGTTAGTTCATCATGGAAAAAATAAAAATAAAAAACAGCGTTTGGCAATTTTTGGTGCATGATAATGGTGCCTCTTGTCTTTCCTCCGCTGCCCACAAGACCCTGATATCACCCGGACACTTGATAAGAGCAAGTTGCCGCAAGGAAACTGATAGAAGTGAATGCCCCGACATTACAAAACTGGTGATGTTCATTACTATAGCTTAGGTGTACCTTTTCAGTTCTATTATTTGTGTTTTTGGATTCTTTTTTTGTTTTTTGGTATATTCTTTTTTGTAAGAAGAATTCGTACAATCAAATATCAAACACGAAATTTAGTCACAGTTGAAATAGTGAGCAGAGTGTAGTCTGCTACATGTTACATAATAAAGTTCATGAATTATATTTAGAAATTCAGAAGGATGAGAGGGGGAATTGTTTCCCAGATAAGAACTTCTTGTTTTCAGAACAACTAGATGTGTATAAGAGACAGGGTGTATATTGATTAATTTTACGTCATGTGAAGGTTCTTTTTCTCATTTAATGAGGCATTTTTTCGTTTTCTCTTTTACTTTCACACATTAAGTGCAAAGAGACACTTTAATTATTCTTGTGGTTTTTCGACAGCACAATTCCGAATCTGTTGATCAATCAACTGATTCTTTAAGTTCTCCATTAGAATCATGTGCTGAGTTTTATCATGTTCTTTCTTTCTTTTTTTTTTTTAATTAAAAAAAAAAAGCCACTTCTTCCCATATCATATTGATTCGAACGCATAACTAATAAATTATAGAAAAAATATTTTACCGCCCCCTAAGTTGCGCTTTGATATCAAATCATCATGTTCGGTTGTCTTTTAATATCTATCTCAAGATTCATCAAGTTGCTGGAAGGGAGAAACATGGAGGTTGTCATTTTCAAGCTTTGTCCCCTTTCTATGGTGAATTTGGACTGAAAAGTAATAATAGCATTCATTTTCTTGAAGTTTGTCTTTCTCCCTCTGAAGAAAGAGAAACATAGGAAATCAAAATAATTCCATTCTCTTCCTTAATCTCTTATCAGCTATCTTTACTTAACTAATCTTTAATACTACTATTAGTATTTTACCTACTTTACTTCTGCCCAAATCAGTAAAGCAGTTTCTCATTGTTCAAGTCCTATTATGATCTACCCATCCCTCATTTAAACAACATAAATCCAATATATATATATATATATATATATATATATATATATATATATTTATTATGTAATATTCATAGACTAACAGGGTTGGGTTGGCTCAGAGACAAGATTATCAAAAGATTTAAAGTTTAACTCTCGTTATTTTAAAAAATATGTTATTAATTTGCCCTGACCTAAAAGAAAGAGTTGTAACTCAAAAATGTGTCACCAACTTACGGAAACTTTTATTTTTGCCAATAGTTGATTCTCAATCAATAAGAGCTTGTCATTGGTAATACAAGGCCCATTTATCTAAAAGAAAAAAAAAATTCATGACCGATATAAAATTTTTTCTAACTTAGCCTGACCCGAAAGAAAGAGGTTGCTACAAAAATTGAAGATGCTGATCTGCATAATGTGGTTTCTTCAGGAAATGGCAGTTAAGACAGGTAAAATGACACCGATTGTGAGAAAGGAAAGTTTATCCAGCATTGGAGTGTCTCTTATACATACCAAATGAATTAATGGGCTAGGGCCATGAAATCAATTTGGTTGGTTAAACGGATTTTTCTTTTATGAATAATGACATACAATACAAGAGCATACACTTTTGTGTGTAAAAACATTTTCTCAAGGAAACAAACGTCACCATACTTTCAACAACAAATTTACGGCCCTCCGTTTGTTCATCTTATCCGGTCCGCCTCATGTTTCTTTGTCACATTGCTCCTCATCTCGTTTTCACTGATAAACTCCGTTAACTAGTTTGTAACGTCTCTAATCTTACTTGGCCATTTCTTATACACATCTAGATGTGTATAAGAGACAGAGCCTACTCAATCCAACCTGAAAAAGGTATATAAACTACTTATTGATCTCGTGTTTTGCTCACCCCATTCATTTAACATTTTGTAGCTTATGGGAACAAACAAGTACGATTCACCTTGAGGGTAGGCCAAGGCGTACAAGACTGCAGTAATAAAATCTTATCTAATATTAAATACCGGTAACATATAAAGTAATACAAAATATCTATCTGGTACGCAGACCAAAACCCGAACCAACCACAAGTTTGAAAGTATAAGAAGTTAAACATAATCTAGATCAAAACCCTACCCGACAGTAGATTTAAACCCTTCACTGAAATCGTACTTGTTCCCATAAGCTACAAAATGTTAAATGAATGGGGTGAGCAAAACACGAGATCAATAAGTAGTTTATATACCTTTTTACTGGATTGAGTAGGCTATAATATACTAATCAATCATGCAGGCATACTTCACATGTGTCATACTATTCGGAAACATGCATAATATATCATATATCGCAGAACAGATACAAAACAGATAGCTCATAGATTTACAAGGGTAATTCAGCTACTGCATCCAAGTCTAACTATTAGGAACCCGCTAGACAAAGGGCCAGAGACAGAACGGACAACATAGGACAGAGATAGAACATATATGAAAACAAGGCTCTCTCAGAGGATTGTCCTCTCCGAATTACCAAGATTCACTATGAGCCAAACATGCAACATGCAATCATATTCCACAGGCATCACAATCATATCACACACCAGTCAGTCATATACGTATAATATATTTGAAATTTCACAAAATCCATACTCAATTCTCTTTTTATTAGAACATACATTTGGAATATAAAAAGAGTTTTCAAATACATTTATCAAAAGAGTAAAAAGATACATGAATCACTTACCTCAATCCATAGCTATACATCTCTTACCATCTTCATTCTCTAAACACAAACCGTAACTACTCAATTTAAAGGATACAATAAGTTAACGAAATATCGAAATCCCTCTTCCTAAAAGACATTCTTATGATCTAATAACTATATTTATATTCCATCATGGATTCTATTTTAATTATCACAACTAATCAAATTTCACAAGTACACAAGATAGTACAAATAATTCTATAAGTATACAAACATTTATTTTACTAAGCCAACTAATTAAATATACATCATTACCCAAAATACACCAATACATGTAGCAACTTATAGAAACTAATTTTCATTGATTACACTAAAATATCTAATTGAACAATTCATGAACATAAAAGTAGGACAATTCAAACAAATTTTCAGATTTGGTACTGTTTAGTAAAACTAGTATGTATTGAGATGTATAAATTGTATAACTGTGATCTTTAAACCATTAGAAAATACATTCAGAATGATAAAACTTTTATTTAGGATTTTTTCCCAAATTAATTTCTTAAGGCATCTTAATTTAGTGATAAAATTTCAAAATTACATTTTAGATTTCTAGATAGGTAAGTTTAGAAAAATTACTGTATTTTAGAATATATAAATCAAGAAAATGCGTAATTTATAGTAATTAGAAAGATATTTTAAACATCTACAAATCAGATGAAGAAGTTTACTAATATTACTATTCTAAAATACACAAAATTATACACATCTATCGAAGCTAGAATACTGTTTTTAAAACAGACCAGTTTCACAAAAATTAACATATATCGGATTACCATGTTATTTATAGTTCCAGAAACTAGATTCAAAAAGCTACCAATATCTACCAATCTTATGAAGAAGTCAAATTCAGATTCGAAATATAACATACTCAAAAATTACAGACAAGACAGAATATATAAATTTTCATGACAGATGTTTAGTCAACTTCCAAGCCTTCCAGTTATTAATAAGAGACTAACCAGAACTTGATTTTTATATAGAAAGAAAACCCTAGAAGTCTAGTTTCATTTCAACAAACGGCCCCCCAATCCGATTTTTCTACATTAATCTAAAACCATTTACTGTCTGTATAATGTGCTTATACAGTTAGGTTACGGGTTTTTATATTTTTCTTCATTTATTTCTTTTATCTAAACATTCAACCACCACAAAAATTCACATAAATTCACATAAAAACACTGTGATATCACATAAAATTTGTTAATTAATATTTGTCATAATTTTCTTAAACACTAGATTGAAAATAAACAAGATATTGAAAACTTGATTTTTATATAGAAAGAAAGCCCTAGAAGTCTAGTTTCATTTCAACAAACAACACCCCAATCTGATTTTTCTACATTAATCTAAAGCCATTTTACATGAAAACATATTGTACATATTGTGTTGTCTACTGTCAGTTAGGTTACGGGTTTTTATATTTTTCTTCATTTATTTCTTCTATTTAAACATTCAACCACCACAAAAATTCACATAAAAACACTGTAATATTACATAAAATTATGTTCATTCATATTTGTCAAATTTTCTTAAACACCAAATTGAAAATAAACAAGATATTGAAAACTCACAAACACACTAATTTCAACAATTTATGAATTCATATAAACAAACATGTTAACATATAATTAAGTAAATCAAACATCTTATATGCATGAATCTACCCATTTGAATATCCCTAAATTGAAGAATAAATTCTTACCCTTTTACATTGTAAAGATCTATGGAGATGATATTCTCCTCTATCTTCTCTCTACCGTCACCTTTCTCTTCTTTCTCTCTTTTTTTCTTCTTCTTCCGCTTCTTTTCTCTCCCTCTAGTTTTTTTTTTTTTTTCCGCTCTCCATTTCTTTTCTTTTATAACGCTAACTAGGTTTTAGGAGGATTAAAGGGTAATAAAGACAATAGACATAATTATGCAAACTCTAATTGGATTAGGGTTTAGTAAATTTCCTTCTTTTTTTTCATTCTCTCCACCCACTAGTTTCCTAATTTATTTATTATTTCGATTATGATGATTCTAGGTGGAATTAATATAATAATTAATTAACAATCTTAAACTATTATTATTACTTATATCTTGAATGCAAATAACAAAAAGAAAAGAAATAATTAATTATAACAAACATAGATAAAAAATAGTCGGAGTTCACAACAGAACTTAGCTGAAGTTCTACAATCACGTCAAAAAATTATTTCGTTATGCTCTAAAATTTATATAGTACAAATATTATACGGTACAAGTCACGAAATGGTTTCGACCCATAAAATTTCCAGAATTTTATAAGCTCATAATTTTTTTTACTTTTTTTAAAAAGAAGATGTAGATTCCTACTTACCCTCTTAATGACTTGAATTTATGACTTATGTCTCAAGAAAAATGTAGTCTACAATTTATAAGTTCATAATTTATGTGTATATTAAATTATGCATTCATACAAGGCTACAATCGTGTTGATCTTGGTATGATTAAACCTTTATTTGACTTATTTAAGGGATTTAGAGTTTTAGTTTTCATAACTTCTTGATAAGTTTAAGATTTCGATTATTCATTCCTTTTGTATACATAGTTTTTACGTAAATTTAGTTACATTATCTTTGCCTAGAAAAACATTCCAATTTTCAGGAAGCTAATCTAGTTGAGCACTAGCGATTCTTTATTATATTTTGAAATTTTATTCAAGTCCAACTTAATTAAAATTTTAAACCGAACTCAAATGAGTTTTATCAAATCAAAACTGATTGAGTTTGAATACCTTATTATATAAATTTGAAGCTTTATACTTACCGACTAAATTCTAGCCAAGTTCAAAAATTGACGAAACAGAAATTTTGTACAAATATAATTTATTAGAGGATGAATTAATCTCAAATGAATTCTTTTTAAGTTAAACTTTATTCAAATATCGAATAACTTAGAATAAATTGGAGTGACACATGAAAATATTTTATATGATACAGCTATGCGGAATGGTACTGTTAAAAACTATTCAAACTTGGGCTACTAAATGACAAAGTGGAAAAAGAAGAAAAGGTTGGGCTGCTTGGACCACAAACTTTTAGTTTTAGTCTTGTTGGACCACAAACTTTTAGTTTTAGTTTTGTTGGACCACATACGTGAAAAACAAGTTAAGTAGAAATGATGTTTACTCCATGTTGGGCTTCTAGCAGCTAACACCTCCAATTGTACGAATTTCCCCTTTCGGCTGCTGTAAATATTAAATACAGGTCGAACTTAAAAGTCAAAAAAATAAATTTCAAATTCATTCAAATTAAAAAAATCATTTGAAATCTTTCATTTCATATTTTTTAATTTGAGTGAATTTAAAATTTATCCATTTCAATCTTACGAATCCTTGAAAAAAATGAATGAAATTCAAATTTTTTTTTCCAAATTCATCGATCCAAACACAACCATGTGTTTGAATGGAGAGATTTGTATTGGATTTAAAATCCAAGTTCATGTTGAATTATCAAAACAAGTTATTTAATTTACTTAAGAATTTGAAACCACTAATAAGTAAAAGAGGAAATTTAGTAATTAGGATGTATGTTTTCAAATTCACCTAGATTTTAATTTTTTAAATTTATATACTTCAAATTTATTCATTTCAAATCATTCATACAAATTAAATTCACCAATACAAACGCAATTTTAAATAATTATTCCATTATATTTTAAATATTCGGTACAAAATTATATACTTTAAAAGTTTATATTATATAATATTTTAAAGTAGAACCGAGATAGTTCGCGGGTTAATGTAGAACTTAGCCATAATATGACTAAGCTACTTGCCTTCCTTCATCCCGAGATTAATTTAATCTCTTATTTTAATATATCGATTAATTTGATTTTTTATTTATTACAGTAGATTAATTTAGTCCCTCAAACTTTAAAAAAAAAAACCCAATTTTAAGGTTACGACGAAAATCATGAATAAATAAATGGATCAAACCACACGATAATCACATGGTCGCTAACATTCAATAAACGTACTGTCAAGGACTCCGTTAATTTGTCCTTAATTTCTGTTATAAGATTTAAATTAATTAATTTTTTTTAAAAATAGAAAAACAAATTAATATTTTTAATATATAAAAACCAAATTGATCGATATTTTAAAAATAAAAGACCAAATTAATAATTTTTAACACCTTGAATTTATGGACGTGTCTTCAATCCTCTACAGGGTTTGTGATCAACAAGGAGTGAAAAAATGATTTATATAATTGCTCTACTTAATGATAATGTACCGGCTCTCCATGTGCTTTGTTGGTGTAGTAGTCATGACTAACCAACCCCAAGTTCATGGATTCGAGGGTTCGTAGTGAAATCCTAAAGATTAGGCGAGGAAGGTATTCTAAAATACCTCTCTTTTGTAATTCTTTTGTCAATTTATTTCTAATCTGTTTTTGCATTTCACAATCAAAGCTATCAAGGCACAACAGTTGAATCGATTTTGGGTTTGGAGTCTGGAATATTTTATGCTCCCTTTACTTTTGGTCTCTTTTACACATCTGAAAAAAAAAAACATGTTTTTTTTTTTAAAGAAAAAATATAGGCTTATAAGTTAAGATCAAACATACGAACAGAATATATGATGTAATTATCAAAAGAGCAAAATGCATGAATGATCATCAAACTATTAATAGTTGTATACTAATTCATTAAACTATGGAGGTGTTTGGTTCACATCCGAAAATCGGAATCGGAATGGAAATCATAAACCCTACTATCGGTATGAGTTCATATTGATTCCCCCTTATTTGTTTGATTTAAATAAGAAATGAATTTCATTATTTTAATAAGTTAATTAATTTGTCTCTCATAATTATAGATGTGGAAATGAAAGTAGTCATTTTTTAACACTTTTATTCCCATAAAATGATTCCTATAGTAATTAACCAAATAACGTCTATTAGTATCATTAATTTTGATTCCTATTCATTCCTCTCATACTCGCAAACCAAACACCTGCTATTTATTTTGCAAATTTTGTCACTGAACTATCTTAAATGTGTATTTGGAATTACTCCATTACAAATTTGGTCAATGAACTACCTTAAATATGTATGCAGTCACCATGAAACACACACTTAAGACAATTTAGTGACTAAATTTGTAAAATAAATAGTTCAGTGATTCTAGACCACATTTAAGATAATTCAGTGACCAAATTTGCAAAATAAATAATTCAATGATCTTGTATGCAACAACCTAATAATTTAGTGACCATTCGTACATTTTGCTATATCAAAATGGAGAGGAAATCTAAGAAGTAAAAAGGCATGCAAAAGACTGTTGTAGCAATACATCCCATCAAAGACATCTTCCACAAAATGTTTTTCTTTCTAAAAAACTACACAATAATCATATTCTACAGGAGCACCAATGGAAACAATCATCTTCACCAATTGAAGTCTTTGCTGTGAATTTTTTTACATGATTTTGTAAATCTAACATTGGCATTTTTTTCTGCTAAAATTCAAAGAACAAAAGGGTTAGGAGCTGAGGACCTATACATTCTCAAGATTTATGTTTAGTTAGTTTCTTTTGCTTCAGTATTTCTGGGATAGAATCTGCAGTCAAAATGTGAATATTGTAGTTACTGTTGGACAAAAGAAACTCTACGGCTCCAATTTCGACTGCCCTGCTAGGCATTACAGATGATCATGATATTGTTAGAAAGACATGAAATCAAAGAAGTAAGTTCTTGCAAGAAAACTGGTTGCTCATTGCACTTACCATTTGGTTTTAGGTGGTTGATAGTAGAGGTATTAGGATCGAAGCCCATCTGAAAAATGCTCTGGAGCTCATTGTCCCAAAGTGTCTGTCAAGAAACGATTTAAGATGATGTAATTGTTCTTTTCCAAATGGAAAGAGTATTTAGACAAGATGAGAAAGAATGTTATGCTACTACCTGAGGAATGGGATGAAATGGGGCTGTTGCACTGGATATAACTGGAAAAGATCCGTGAGAATACCCTGGGAATGGATGGGAGGAATTTAAACCTGGTCCAATTCCTAGAGTAGCTGCGTTGCTGCCTTGTGAATGAAGAATCTGTAAATGGAAATGAATGTGAAGTTCAGAATCTTTCCAAGTGCTTAAAAACAACTAATGGGGGGCTGATATTCACTTACATCTTTGGAAAAAATCCGGTCAAGGTCAATGTTCAGCTCTGGATTCACAGTTGCCAGTTTCATTGACAAAAACTGCAAGAAAGTGGAATTCATCTTCATCAAATGAGTAGACACATCTCAGATTCTCAATAAAAGTCATCTGTAGTAAGAGAAGTAAAACAGTCTTCGAATCTAAAATTAACTAAGGCGTTTGCGAGTCTACTCGTTCACCTATGTTCACTTGGCAATACCACATTCTAAATTGAAATTCATAAAGTTAATTGTGCTCAAGGAATTACAGAATTTGTGAATCTGAAAGCAATCCATACACACTGTATTCTGAGTTTGGTGAAGTAACTAGACCATTTGAATTTTGAATTATTAAGACAACTCCAGAACAGTCCATGCATTCATTAAGTCCTATTGTATTTAAGCTCTCCATCTAGGGGCACTTTATGGTCTGACTGAGGAGGAAAATTTGCAGATAAATAATACTACAGCATAACATGATGTTTTTCAGCAAAAGATGCCTAAGAATTTTAACCATCTATCGGATTATTGGTCAAAGCATGTTGTTTTTATCAAATAGCTTCTTTTAAGTGTTAAATGGATTATTGCCAGTTCATCACAAATATAAATTCTAAGTGCCAAAAGAGCATTTCTTATCAGACAACATGGTTGATTAAGTTGACAGAAGTTTGATTGCATTTGGCTATAAAGAATAAAAGGGAAAGGAAAAAGAAACAGCAGCATCTCTTTAACGGTAGTTTTAAAAGGCATACCTCCACTTGTTGTTGCAGAGATTGTACATAGTTGATAATCTCATCAAGCATCACTGCCTTGCCAGTTATCTTAACAAAATAGAAATTATCAAAATTCAGCCAAAATATTAACAACCAATAGACGATAACGAAACAAGAGACCGTACATGATTACCTTATTGCATCCTGGAACAAGTTCTTGAAGCAATCTCATTCTCTCACTAATTCTTTCTCTCCTGACCTGCAAACCAATAACACTTTTTGCTTCATATTGGCCATCTATAGCATTGCAAGTATTGAATTTTCAGGTATTAGTGTCACAATTTTGAGCCTTCTTACCCTTTCAGCAAGGCTGTGGCTATTCGTGGCCTGTCCCCCCTTGGCCCTCACATGAATGTAAGTTTCTTTAGAAGGTTCCCCAGTGTTAGAATTTTCCTTGACTTGTTTATCTGCTCGCTTATTGTGCAAATTTGTGCTATTACTTTGCTCCGTTTTCTGTTTCATTTCATCTTGTTCTTTAGAACATTCTGAAGTACTGTTACCAGAGAGATCCTTCTGCTGTTCTCCCTCAACATTCTTCGATAACAATAAGTCACCAAATGAGTATCAGATTGCTAATGCTTGGCATATATGAAGAAGAATTACTACAGGATAAGCATTTATTTACCTTCTTGGGATTCAGTGGAGAGTGAGAATCTGAGGCTTTTCTTTTTTTCTTTCCATTACCACCCAAAGCTCTCTGTTCTGAAGTCTGGCAATCCTCATGACCTCCCTTTTTTTGAGCATATTTTGTATGGAAGCTTGTTTCTGTAACCTGGCCAGAGTCAGGAAGTCCAAAAGAATTGACCATTTCGGGGAAAGTTCCACTTCCAAAACATGATATCTTTGGCATCATCACATCACCAAGACCTGAGGAATCAGATACATAATGAACAAGGTGGGAAGTGCTACTAGTTGCCTGATTTTCCAGCCCAACTTGGTAATGTGTTGTATTTCCAAATTCAGTGTGATGATGAGGAACAACAACTGAAGAACCACCACCATCACCAAAACTCTCACCATGATTCAGTGATACAAGTGGGTCCCAGCCAGAACCCCCAAAGAACGGGTCTACCCCAGTTGAAGACTTGAACATGGATTCAGAACGCATTGCCACTCCTGCAACCTTGTCAGACATTGAATTTGTGTCCCTCCCAGATGAAGGCCAATTCAATAAACTATCACCACCACCACCCTGTTGAAATCCCATATCACCAATATCCTCAGCAACACTACTCGTGATCCAAATTAACACCAAAAAAACTAGTAATAAAATCTCCAAAATTTCTGGAACTCAACCACCAATGCACCTTCAACTCAAAAAGGCTTCTTCCCCAGGTTCAACGGTTAGTATTTATTCCTAAAGTAAAGGCAAAGTAGAAGTTTGACCCAAAAAAAAAAAGACTGGTAATTTCTTGCAGGACCCAACAAGGAACAAATAAAAATGGCAGCTTTATAGGACAGAGTTTGAGAGGAGGGGTTTTATTGTTATAATAAATCAAAAGAAATCTCTCATTGGAGCATCCAACAGACAAAGAAAAAGGAGAAATCCAATGTAGCAGGCATAAAATCTTAGCAGAGCACCAGCTACTTAGGATCAAGTCTAATCTAATGTGGAAAAAGTGTTTCACAGAGACAAGAAAGTATGAATCTTTCAGAGCATAAAGTAGACAACGAAGAAAGAAAGAACAGACAAAGGCGCTAAGTAACAGCTCACCAGAGTAAGGAAAAGAAAGCAGATTCCCTTTTTCTTTTCTTCTCTTTCTAAATAAGTATATATATAATAATAGAAATTGTAACATTCACCACATTCTGGGACTAATTAGCAGCATAGTACTAATTAACAAGGCCTAAGTATCTTGAAGGAGGATCATCAATAGTAAACTCAAAGCATTATAAATAAGTAAAGAAAAGGCCTTAATTAATAGTATATTTATGTATCAATTCGTGAACAATGTTGAAGCTTTGAATGAAATACTCAAACAAACACCCCACAAGTATCCAAGTACAGAACAGTTGCAGAGACCCTTTCTCAGACAGGTAGCTAAAATGACTAAAAATTGCAAACAGGCACCAAATTCTACTTTGAAAATTAGAGAGGGGCTGGAAATTTTGCAGGGTATCAGAACAGTCCCCAAAGTTGGGCACTTGAATGTACCCTTTTAAGAGCATCAAATGCTTGCTTAAATTCTACAAAAATACACCCAAAAATTCACCAAATGGGTACTTGCAAAACCAGCAAAAAAGGCATCAAGTTCCAATCTTTATAGGATCAAAGTGAAGAGCAATCACACATTAGTACCAAACTTCACCTGCCCAAGCTAACAACAGGTGACATGTGTAACATGTAGTAAGATTTTAGAAGACCGCAGACTAACTACTACCAACTGCTCTTGGCAGTTAAAATATCATTTTAGATGTTTTATTTTTTAAATAATATTTTATAATTATTATTTAAATATATATTTCAAGTATTTATATGTCACATCTCAAAAAGTAACAATTTATAATAGTTTAATATTTGATTGAAATTACATGACCAGTTCATTATTAGTTTATTCAAGAATTACTCAATAAATAAGTTGGTTCAAATTATAGGCTGGACAGATATTACGGACAATAAATCATTTTCATTTTACATACATGTCATTTTATCTTTATTACAATATTATTTTAAATAATGTTAATAATAATTCTTTAAATAATAATTATTCAAACAAAACCAATATTATTATTATTATGCAACCCAATCATCTTCCCTCCCCAAGCCAATTTACTCTTTGTGATATCCTTTAGCATCCACACACTCACATTTTAATATTATCAAAATCCACATTATCTACTTTTAAATTTTTTTTTAAAAGTATTTCTCATGCTAGTAGATTTGATTGGTTCTTCTCTTGAAACCCAAGATTGCTTGACATCTTTCTTTTTTCTTGTTTATTTATTTATTTTATTTTTTTACTACACATTTGCCAACTATTCTAACAGACCCCTCTATCTTTGCTGTTAGACACTCATTTTTCTCAGTGCCACTGCCAACTAACCTAACAATTCTTTTGAGAAAAACCAATTATGCATCTGAGCTCCATTACACTCCATAACGTCCACTTTTCATCACAAGTCCACCAAATCAGACTTGTTTATATTAGACATTTTTTATAATGTGGGTATATATATATTTTTTTTCAACCGTAACAGTTTAACTTACTGTCATCTAACTATATATACTATTAAAAAAAGAGAAAATCCAACGGAACCAAAAAATAAAAAATCCAAACTCTATCTTTAAGAATGTAATATAAAAATTTAAAATTTTAATCCTACACATAAATAAAATATTTAATAATTAACTCACCTAAATTGAATTGAATTGATTCTAATGTGGGCAGATTGTATTGTACCTCATGCAAAAGATGCCATCTGATACAACCTAAGTTGATAATCTTTGTAAATGGTGTACGGTGAATAATTTCCTAGTATTTTCTTATATAGGTTTTGTTTATTGGTTTTTTGTCAGTACAATCTTTTTCTTTTACTGGCACTTTGGTCATCTCACAACATAAGGAATAATGGAATCTCAATTCTGTAATTTACCTCATTATCCTTGTTTATTTTTCCAGCTGTAGATGTCTAATCTATACTCTACTTGCCCAACATATGGATAGCAGCTTCTTTTGGTTGAAGGGATTTTGATTCTTGAAGCAAAAAAAATTAGGCAAATACTTAGATAAATTCGATCTTTGATTCTACTCGTAAATTTTGTAGTATAAATTAAATTTTAGAGAATCTATGATATCAGCTGATGTAAGTAAGATTTTTTAAGATTTAATCCTGACCACAGGGTTTACAGGTGGAATTAAAAACTGAGTCTACCTAAATATTTTCCAAACTGACAAAACTATTGATCAAATTGGTGAAGTCTGATATATCCAGCCAACCCCTTGTAAGGCAGTGGTGTTGCTGTAAATTGAAGTTATTCTGAAATAATTGAATTGGAATGTTGTAGTAAGTAACATAGGGTATTAATATTACTAAGTTCAATTTTTGGACCACCTGGTTTGCATGAAACAACATAATTAGTTTGGATATCGATAAGATATGTCACTCGTCTCTTTACACATTTTGATTTCAATAATACTAAATTTCTTTTGATATTAGTGTGAAACAGTCTAATAAGAAAATTATCACCACCACTATTCATCCATAGCTTGAAGATGACAAGGTAGAAATTTTTGAATTTTTTAAATTGTGGAAATTTTCTATTCATCGGGTAAAGGTCTTTATCAAATATACTAGAACTTTACAAATGTACAAAGATTTGTTGAAAATGTACTCATTTAGTTGAAATGAACAAAATTTGTCAAAATATACAAATATTATTAAGACTTTGATCGACTACTCATGAATATTGTTGAAAGATAGGGTGTTTATTAATTCTTTTTTGTTTTTTTTTTCAAATTTATGTACTTTCAATGAGTTTGTATAATTTACAACCATGTTCTTTAAATCTATAGAGTTTCTTGTACATTTAATATAGACATCTATACTTTGACCAAAATTTTCAACATTAAATATTGTTCATGTAACACCAAAATATCCATTTAGTTATTTTGTCTCTCACGCTAAAAAATAGATAATTCAAATTAAAAAGAAGAATACAAAAGGCAAAATAAGATGCATAATATAGACAACTCAACATCTTTTGAATGATTAATTTCATTCACAATTATTCAAATAATATTTTATAATAATTTTAAACATATTTTCTAATTATCATTTGTCTCATATATAATTCATCAAAAAAAAAAATGATACATTATTTATTCTAAATAATATTTTAAATAATTAAATAATAACTATCCACACCAACATGATATTTCCAAATGTACATGATATTTCCAAATGTATTTTTTTAATTTATGTAGCAAAATGATAGTGTAAATGCGATTAGGATAGATGATGATAGAGATTGCACACCTAACTTATCAATGTGGGTACTCCACACCAAATCATTCTTCTTCCAAAGTGTGTTATAGTAGCACGAGATAGTTAGGATTAGAAAATTTTTATATGGATTCCAGTTATGGTAGGTAAGATGGATTTTTTTGTTTATATTTATCCACTTCACCTTAAAAAAGTTTATTTTTAATGAGTTAGAGTGATGTAAAAGATGGATCTCTTGGTCCATATTCATCCACATCACCGTGAAGAAGTTTATTTTTAATAAGTTAGAATAATGTAAATGAATATGGATTAAGGGTGTATCTCATCTACCGTGGATTAGATCCATATAAGAATTTTTCGCTAGAACCTCAAGTCTTCACTTATAAATAGAGAAAATTCTTACATGGACCGGATTCATGGCATAGTTTCATAGATCTCTTGGTTCATGTTGCTTCACATCATCTATTTAAGTGATGTGGTATTCGAAATCTCATGACGTGGAGCAACATGGATCAAAGGGTCTATGACATTATACTATAAACTCGGTCCATACAAGAATTATCCTATAAATAGTTGGATTATAAGGGGCTACCTACCCGGGTTCAGATCTAACTTTTAAGTACTCTTGATTAATTAAGTTCCATAGGGTTCAGATCTAACCTTTAAGTACTCTTGATTAATTAAGTTCCAAATTTAATAATATGGGTTAGTCATTGACTAGAGATGTATCTGTAGGGGGCCCAAAATTATTATCAACCCTAAGTAGTAATAATATAGGGAAATTTTAGGATTTCGTTAAAGAATTATGTGTCATGTTATATTTTGAAAATTTGTATAATACGAATTTTTAAAATATATAATGTTTTATCATACAAAATTAAATTATAATAGAATAAAATGATAAAATGATTCTGTTATGATACTACATAATTTTATAAATTTATGAAACTCCATAATAAGTCTTGTTTCTTAGAGCATCATGATTTAATAAAGAAGTGAAAGCGATGTATTTAGCCATAAGATTATTGTAATACATGAATGAAGCAGCTCATCGGTCATATTACGCTAGTCCTTTTGACACACAAAAAGAACAAATGAGAGAACAAATTTAATTTAGAAAAAACTAGTCCTATTAAAGTTTTCTTGGTTCCTTTTTTACAATGAAACTACTCAGATGATTTCTTTTTTTTAAGGATAGAAAACAATAATTAATTTTATTTGCATAGAAGAAGAATATATTAAAGGTTAGACTTAATAATTTAAATAGTAACTTACATGGGGTTTTTCTTGATTCCATCGATCAAGATTAAATCTTATAAAATTTTGCTTACATTAACTTATATCATAGATTTTATAACATTTAATTCACATCACAAGATTTACAAGTGAGATAAAAAATCAGATTATTTCTTAATAATAGACAAACCAAACTCTAAAAATCAAATCAATCATGGTACGAAAATGTTGCTCAATTGCTTGACGTACGAATAAATGGAAATTATGGGTCTATCAGAATAGCAGAATATAATTGCATGGGGAAACATATCAAATCAATTACTACAATATTTGCTTGTGTTAAACAATCAATGATTTGGACTTGAAATTAATAGATAATCAATTTTCAAATTAATTACTAGTAAACCTCAAGCAAATGATCCCCACAACATCACGCCTGCGCCACCCAATAGGGATCCTAGTGGACCAATTTTTAGCAATTTCACGAGAGGTGGTCCTGCCTAACTAGCAATGATAGTTTGATACTCAAGATGTATAAAGGTAAGACTATTCTGTAAAGATTATGGCTAACCAGAATTTTTTAGGTTAAACAAAGTGAGAAGATAGGTAAGGCAATGTCATAAATCTTTCTCTTAAGAAAATAAGATTGCTAATATCATAGAATATAAAAATTTTACAATTGTGCTACTTTAAAAATTTGTACTGTATAAGTTCTTAAAATTAATCTAATAGTTTTCTCAACGAAACTGTAGAATACCTATATCATATATGAAATCCTATATTAGGAAAAGTTCAGTATAAACATATCAGGTTCAATTAGAAGAATTCCTCTATACTAATTTAATTAACCCATGTCATGCAAGTGCATCGGTTTATCTGTTACACCTATTATATTTTACTCTATATTATACTATGTTCTATTAAAATTAGATTTAAATTGGACTTTTTTAGTGATATTAAAAATAAAAAAAAAATACATGCTAGCCTATTACGTAGCATATGTTGCTCGGAGTGTAACACAAGAAGTATAATATAAACACCCGGAGCATGCTGTAGACAACCTCACACATTTTATGTCCCATAATTTGTTGTTTAAGAAAATGGTATTATCCCTTGCTTTCCTGAGTTCAACATTCATGTTTACAGCTAATTAAACAATCTTTTGTGTAGGACGATTTATACTTTTGAAGAAGAAACTTTTTTTCCATCTCTCCGCTTTAGAGAAAGTTGTCACCCCACTTTTACTTTTTTTTCTTTTTTTTTTCTTCAATTGTAGAGATCATTTGCTTCATCAGAGTGAGAACCCAAATTTCACATGTTTGCTAATTATTATACTAATGGTATGATTAATGGAAAAAGGGTTAAGAGATTCAACTTTAAACATAAAAATATGGGCTACTAGAAGTACATGAAACTGATGATGACCAACTAAATTTTTAGAAAAAAAGTAGTTAAGGAGGCTACATAAACGGACATTATATATTATAGTATCTACAAATAAAAGAAGAGAAGCATGCGCAGAATCGAAGTCATCATTAATTTTGTGTTCTTTAAGATAAAAGCAGAAAGGCTACTTCTAAGGAATCCGGAAAAATTATGAGTGACAATTTCGAACACGATACGATAATATGATAGTAATACGATACAAAATTAATATATTTAAATACGACTCGAATTTAATTAGGTTATTAACGGATTGATCTATTAATGACTTGAAATTAAACAGGTCGTGTCGTATCAATCCACGGGTTAACCCGATAAAAAGTTATTTTATCGGATAACCCGACCTAGATCAACCCGTTTAACCCATTAAAATATCAGGTAACCCGAATGACTTGTTAATTAATTAGGGTATTTAAAAAAATTTGACATAATAATACACTTTTTAATGGTATATCGTGTCATTCGAATTAATGGGTTGATGATAGGTTATCGTATCATGCAGATAAATTAAACACTTTTAGATTAGTATAAAAGTTTAACGGATTAATAATAAATTGTGTCAGATTAATCCGTTAATAAATGGTTCATGATACGACACGATAGAAATGCTTAATGGGTCGTATCCGAGTTGAGATTTTCTGACACAAATCCAATAAAGATTTGAACGACACGATAGAAATGCTTAATGGGTCGTATCCGAGTTGAGATTTTCTGACACAAATCCGATAAAGATTTGACACGTCCTATTGACACCCCTAGAAAAATGATATGGTGCGTATTTATTTATTTTTTATTTTTTATTTTTTATTTTTTGAAACAAGTCATGGTTAGGATGGATGAGGCCTTAGGAGCCAGATCTAACGTACAAGTATAATCATTTTCATTCTATCTAATTTTTATTTTTCAAGAATTTTCAGAAAAGATATAGGCTAATGTAATGGAGCATTTGCAAACCCCAGCACAAGCTAGCCGTATGTCTTGGCACTCAAAACTATAAATGGAACAAGAACTTGGATCTTGGATGGGAAAATCGTAGTGTAATGCCTTGGTTTTAATTTTTTTGACCCCCTCATTAATATGGATGAAGTTGTAAGTGAAAAGTAAGTATTTGGTTTTTATATGATTGAAAGAGTGAAGCAAAATGTCATTAACAAATATTGGATACAATATCAATTTTCTAATGATTTTGAGTACGTTATTTACTGTATTTTTAGGAGAAGGGAAAATAGGGTATTACTTTGACATGTTGCATACGTGGAAAATGTTGGCTTAATCACCGGTCTAATCCTTGTTTTATTGTGGTAAGAAAAATATTTAGAAGGAGGGGTTACCACCACGGAATATTTCATCCACTTGTTGTGGTTCTTACCTATAGCCTCTAAATCTGAGAAACTTTATTATAGGAAGGACTTATCAAGTAATATGTTAAAGAAGTATTTTTAAATTAATAAAATTTTATTATTTAAAGTAGTGGGTCTAAAAATAAAATAAATTAGTAGGTCACTATTTAAAAATATTATAATCTCATTAGTTTGAATATATCACTTGACATGCCATTTGATAAGACCTTCATATAATAAAGTTTTTCCTCCAACCCCTGTTAGCACCAATTTATGATTATTAATATTATTTATTGTTTAGACATTGGACTTGAGGGCATAGATTCTTAAACAAACTCTACTTGTGTTTGGATGGGTGGATTTGGATTTAAAAATGAATTTAAAATGAAATGATTTGAAATAATTAAGTTTTGGAGTGGATTTGTAATTTAAACATTTAGTAGTTAAAATTTATTTTAATTTTTGATGAATTTAAATTTGACCAACTAATATTTTATCTAAAAAGCAGAATGAATTAATGCTTATCATTGGATTATGGATTAGAAATTAAACTCACCCACCCAAACAGGCTGTTGGTGATTTGTGTTGGATCTCAGTCTGGGCCTAGTTTGGTTAGTAGTAGAATGTGTGCATGGTTAATTTGATATGACAAGTTGGTTTAATGCAGGCCTATAGCCTGTATTTAACAATGCCGGGTTTTAATTCGGATTCTCAACGAAATCACATAGGGGCCTAGTACAAATCAAATTGGTTAATGTACAGAAGTTAATGTACTAAGTAGTTACAGTGTTTAAACCCAAACCAACCCAACTCAACTCAAATGAATTTGGGATTAAATTAATTGGATTCAGGGGTGGAAATAGAAAAACTTTTTAGTGTGGGCACAATTAATATATATATTTTTTTAATTTTATAAATATTTTGTACAATAATAATTTTACATAGCAAATATAAATAAGTAGAAATGTGTGTATATAATAAATAACATAAGAAGATGATATGAACGAATAATTAAATCCACTACAACTTAGTTTATAAAATTCAAGTACGAAATTTTTTTGTTAAAAAGAAATCCATTAGTAAACAACTCCTTAAAGCATTCGTTTATATTTATAATCATCATTAAAGTGATAGATTATGTTTATTACTTGTTACTTTTATTAATATTGATTTTTAATTACTTAAGTATAGGTATATGTCTTGGCTTTCTACAAATTAATGAGGGTTAAAACAAAAATTTTCTAAAACTAAATACTAAAATGGACATTTTTTTTAGTTATTGAGGTCACAATTACAAATTAATAGGGTAAAAAACTAATTTTGTAAAATATGCTATACTAAACTAGCAATTTCCTTTGGCCAGTGGGGGTAGATCCGCCACTGATTGGGTTATCAAGTTTGTGGATACTTGGATTGTCTTACCTGAGTATTGCTACACTAAGCATCTTATGTCTCACATCCTATGCCATCATCTGTTACACCACTTAATGAATCAAAATTACTCCAGTAAAATCACATTACCTAATCATGACAGTTTATTAGGTAGTGTGACAGAGAATGGTACATGATGCGAAATAGAAGATCATCTGCCTTATTGTTAGGTTGAGTTGGGTTTTATTTTTAAAAATCCAACCCAACCTAATAAGGTTTACTTATATTTTTTATTTTTTCATTCTTATTCAAATTATTTCATTTAACTTGCAATATTGTTTCTTTTTCATTCTTAAAATAACATCTTATTTACAGTATTGTATATTTTTTCTTTTTATTTTGACCAAACTATTTAATTTTTTAAAAAATATATATTTTCAATGGATGATCTTAGAATCATAAATTTTAATTTTTTTATTAATTTAATTTTTTAATCCAAATAACTTGATAACTCACTTGACTAATACTTGGATTGAGTTTACTTGAATTGCTATATTAGTTGGGTTTTAATTCTTAAATCTAAAAACCCCAAAATTTGAATTTGAAAATCCACTAACCCGAAAACCGAACCCATAAATTCCCATAGTTAAGAAAAATAATATTTTTAATTAAGAAAATCGGAAGATATTAATTTTGATATTCAACCAACTGATTGACTATAAAAGTTAGATTCTATAAGTAATCCCAGCTTAAACAATAGAACGAGGATTAGGATTCTTCCCACTTAGAGCTCCATTTACTCATTATTTCTTTTTTACACCTACATCCAATGTTTATATCTAAAACCTACATTAGTTTCATGATTAATAAAAGCATTTTGCGAAATTTAAGCAAAGAAAATATGGTTTACTGCATCATTCAAAATTTGAACTATTGTTATAATTTTCTTATACTTCTTCACCAACCTAGAATTCATATGAGAATAAAATGTGTAATTTCCGTGGCTGAAAGTGATTTTGAAGAAAAAAACAATCAAAGAAATAGTCTATCATATGCCAGTTGTTTTTTTTTTTTTTAAAAAATTGAAATATGGTGGACCCGCCCAATTAGCCTCCTGATTGGTAGGGCTTCAAAAACAAAATATCCGGTCCATATGATCGATGGCGTCCCAATTGAGGTAGTTGCTAAAAAGTGAGGTCGGATGTTCGACTAATCGATTTGGTTTATTTACGACAATTTTGAGATCATAGTGATCGGATTGAACACCTACCAAAATTGGAGATTTTCAATCCATTACCTAACCTCTTACACCAAACCTGTTTGATATCTTACTTTAACCATTTAGAATAAATTGGATCAATGATTCTTTTGTTGTTGGGTCAAAATGAAGACCGTACAGAGCAGTGAATACGCCTAATTAGCTGTACTAAACAAAAAAACAAGGCAAGGAGAGCTGCATGGATCAGGATTCTCAGCGATCACTGAATAAATTGTACGAGACAATTCACAGTGGCCATGGTGTCATTTGAAATTAAAGGCGCAAGAATACAACTTCAATTACTAATTTTACCACTAAAAGACTGTAATACATACATTTTGTTCACTATCAATTGCCGAGGCCCGGAATATGAAAATGCAACCAATGGTCAAAAAAACACTGCATGCATGCATGCATGCAAGACAAAGCTTCAAAACATGGTCAGCAGCAGCAACCGTGTTAAATTTGGTTGGCCCAAAGTTCAGGACAGGGCAGGCCGGGGGGTGCAGTGTCACAGTGCCGCGTACAACTGTTAATTTGCAGTGGTGAACCAAAGCACCAAACACCATCTATATATAAACTGATACAAGATCCACCAATAGATTATCGTCAGAGAAAGAGAGTATTGTAAAAAAAAAGATTCAGCATTAGATTTTGGGACGTTGACAACTCTCTCTTTTGCTTCCTTTCAATAAAATTAGTTTACATGAAATGCATGCTAACAATTTTTTTTTTTTTAGCCCCCCTAAATTGGGCGGGTAATTACACTTTGTCCCTTGAACTAAAAGAACGTACACTTTGCCCCCTATTGACACTATTTATCTATTAATAATTTCAACATCTTTAAGAAAATTTAGTTAAATGACTAAAATATCCTTAGTACTATGTGTTTATTTTTTTTTTTTTTATGTTTCTAATTTTTGATAGTGATGAGATAATAATTTAAAAATAAGAAAAAATAAACTATATAATATTTTAATACAATCCATATTAGTATAATTTTTGGTCAATTTTTTTTTTTTTTTAATTTCTGGAGTTCATTTGATATTATTTCATATTTGAATGTTTAAGTATAATAGTAGAATAATTCCCAAATGGGCTTTTTTTCTACTCAAAATTTTTTAAGAGTGTTGTATAACAATATATTTTTTTTATAGAATTTTGTAATTTTGTTGATGTCTCTAACTATTTTACACTCTTAATATTTAGCTTAATATATGTAAATTGCAATATCGAATACAATTTAATTCAATATTATCTCACATTTTCAGTCCTAAAATCAAATATATCAATTTGTTATTATAGTTTATTATTCTTAATTCTTTTATAACTATTGAACAATAATTTTAAATACATGAAAATAAAAATATAATACTAAAGGTATTTCAATCATTTAATTAAATTTCTTTTATGGTGTTAAAGTTTTTAAAGGATGATTAGTTTCAAAGGAAGGGCAAATTATATATTCTTTTAGTTTAAAGTGTAAAGTGTAATTATCTACCTTGTTCAGGGGAGCAAAGTGTTATTAACCCTTTTTTGGATCCCTTTTGAAATCCCTAGATGATGGAACATGTAGTGGAACTGTTTGGTTTGGATTTAGAAATCGATATCAAAATGAGAATCATAAATCTCGTAATCGGTAATTAATGAGTTTTTGTCATTACTTATTATTTTTGTATAACAGGAATGAGTTTCATTAATATAATATGTTAATCAATTTAAAGTCACGAATGAAGAATAAAATGAACATTTTTTAACACTTTCATATTCATAAAATAGAATGATTTCCATATTTTACAAACAAATAACATGTGTGAGTATCATTAGATTTAATTTTCATTCCTGTCCGAGTCTAAATAACTGTTTGCACATCATGGTTTTCTAATTTGCTCCAATTAAAAGATATAGCAACAATTATGATACTACATAATACAAAAAAGAAAACTCGAATAATCCTCTATGTATATTGAGCTGATTGAAAAAGATAATTAATTGCGGTAGAAATTACCATTGAATGATAGCGGAGATATTGAATGATTGAATGTGTGCATGATAATTACATGAACTGCGATGGTCGTTGAGGCGTCAATAAAGCCCACTGTAAATTAATTTTTCTGATGGTTACATATACACTGCTCCATGGAATTTGAGTAACATTTGTCTCCATGTCTTCCACAAAAGACAAATGCAAAAATAGAAAAGGCGATAGATCATTAAAAATAACAAATAAAGTCAATCTATTTCTACTAAATTACAGCATTATCAATTCCACCACCAAATTTGGTTGGTAGGCAAAGAGATTATGGGGTTAACATTAACAATGACTATGTTTGGATTGGTAAATTTTTTATTTAATAATATTTTATAATTATTTCTTTGAGTACGTTTTTTTAGTTAATTTTTAATTCATGTATATCATTTTTTTTTTAAATATCCCTCCAACTTATTCTCTGGTAACTCTAATTAATAGTATTATACAAAAAACATTTTACTATTTAAACTACACTTTGTTGTCTATATATATCCCATCTTAAATCAAATTATGTTTCGGTAATTATTTCAAATAATATTTTGAATATCTAAATAATTGCTTTTCAAACAAGACATTACTCTTCACCAAAGATCACCAAAATAAGTTGCACATTTCTCACTAGGTTGTGACATGGACAAGGCAAGTTGTGCAAGCTAAATAATAAATTTTATAGTAGTGTAGATTCTATTTCTATATATTAAGTCATTTTCATTGATCCCAAGTGCCATGGATAGCCAAAAAAATCTGGTCCTTCACGTGGAAATAAGAAGACTATGGCATATAATTACATGAATGTGGGAAAGAACACAAACATTATACACATATTATCACATATATAGTACATGGGACTAATGGGAGGGACCATAATTTGAGAATGCAAAGCCAGTTTCATGCTAGGGAACAAGCTCCCTTTATAGGGAACATCTGCTATATGTGTATATCATAGTTGTTGTAATATATATATATATATAGAGTCCATTTCTTCTTAATCTCTGCAGTAGTAGTCCACCGGAAATCAAACCACACGTTTGTCACATCTTCTTCACCATCAGTAAAGGACAGTAAATAATTGATGAGTTAATTGTGATGTCACTACCGATTGAATTTTGTTTCCGTTTCTTTGGACTATATCTCTGTCTTACACACGTTGCTTTAAGAATTTCATAGGTAATGAGTCTGAGATAATCTAAATGTCACTACTTTATAATTTTTAGGAGAAGTAGTGGATTCTCGAGGGGTGCTTCAATATACCGAGGAGTGACAAGGTTCCTACAACTTTTAGTCAAAATGTTAATTAAAAATATGAAATAATATCAAATGAACTTTAAAGATGTTGAAAAAATTAATAGATAAATAGCTGTCTAAATACATGTCTTCAATGCATTTTGTTCATTTTTTTTGAATTTAATGATATATTAATAATTTTGTCATAATGTATAAATGATGGTACATTAGAATCTATTATTGATTGTCCAACTAAGAGGATCTTTGTTTAACTTTTATGTTTCTGGCGAGAATTTATTGGCGCATTGACAAGAATCGAACATTAATGACATCATCATTATCATTATTAGGAGATTAGTCTGATCCTTACTGGTGCCAAATGTCAATGTGAAGGTAATATGAATGGATTAAGCAGCACTTAAAACAGGAAACTCTGATTTATACTTCTGCTGTTTAAGATCGACTTCCAACTAATACTACAATGGAAGCACAAAATTGACTTTATTTGGTAGGCATCTTTTTTTTTTTTTCCATCTTTCCAGGCATCATATCCTCCTTGTCACCTCAGCCACTTCAAAAAATGCAATCCCTACCGAGTTTTGACCACAAAAATGCATATAAACTTCTAATGCTAGTTTGGCACACCTAAGAACCCATTGGGTGTTGAATAAAAACAAATTTGAAGTAGACTGCTTTTAATGACATTAGTATTTCAGTGTTTAAGATAGATAGTGCTCAAGTGCTACATCAAGACATGGAATTGCTTTTAGAAAGGCCAATATGGCAAACTAGTGGAATATTAAAAGCTGTAAAGATTTTTATTTGCTGAAATGGACTGTCAAAAAAGGCAGACAAAGCTCTTACTTAATTATGATCCATTAATGATATATTACCTAAAGCAAAAGCATCAAGTCCTCGTACGCAAGAATTCCCATAGGCCCCTTCTGAACAATGAGAAGGAATATCCGTTGCCGTTGGGGAAATGCTCAGAGGGGAAAATTAGTACGTGGCAATCATCAATCATCAATCATAGTGCAATGTCGATTGTGGAACAAAAGGTGCAATGAGATTGTTTCAGTCAAAGAATTACTACCTTTATGCATTATTGAGAAACATCGAGCTGGTTTTGTAATTGACCTAGAAAAAAAGATGAAAAAGCAGATTCAATAATACAAGGGTCACTTCCATATTGGCAATATCATTTCACAAGATTTAATCACGAAAGAAGAAGCCCCCCTGGCTCACAATCCCACCCTCTGGCTTTTGGAGGGACCAAACCAATTCCCTTCTTTTTTGCAAAATCTTCACATCCTAATATGCTCGAAAAAGACTTTAGTTTGAAAAAGTTTCCAAACATTTGGTTACAGACAGATAACTGGACCCCTACCCGTCTATTCCCCCAGTAGTCTTCAAATTCCAGTGTCATCCACTTGCACCTAAGCAAAATAAACTAACAAGAAAATCTTAAAATCCTACATCACATTCCACCTTACTTTTGCCTTCACCAAATCTTTATATGTAACAAAACACAGGGCTGATCATATATCAGCCCAAGCAGCAAACACTGGCAACTGAGCCATGGAGATGGGAACCGGCTTTAACTGTGCAGATGGAACCCAAGAACTAACATTCGTCTCGGGAATGATGAACTTAGTAGCAGAAGTAGGTTTTGCAGCAAAGAACATGGAGGTGCCTGATCTATCAGGACTAGCTTCTCTTGAGCTGTTCAAGCTGGTAACCAACGAAGATGAGTTTGAAAAGTGAGCTCCTAACTTAGCAGATTCATCTACAATGCAACGGCTTGAGTTCCCAGGATCAATGGCAATAAGATCATGTAATACTGTGGAGTAGGAGGAATTTTCATAATGTCCAAGATTCAAAATTCTCTCATTAAAAGATTCCAAGGCAACATTTTGTTGCTGCTGAGGGGGCTGATATAAGGCCATTTTCCAATCTGAAACGTTCCCATTGTTCTCTGTTTTAACACATTCCTCACTTCTGTGAGCTGCAGGGGTGTATTCAAGGGCAACATTATTCAGCCCTATCTCTTTGTTCCTCCGAGCATACTCTCCAGTAGGCAGGGTATTGCTGGCCATGATTCTCTCCACATCATATCTTGATATGTCAAAGTTTGTGACGGCATTTACGCCACGAAATTTGATAGCAGCAATGTCATAAGCTTCAGCAGCTTCCTCTTGAGTGCCTGAAGTTCAAATTCATTTGTATAATTTGTTTATACAGTAAACTCAAGCTTTTAAAAAGACAACAAATTTAACAGCACCTAAAACTGTTTAAAGCTTTAATCAAGCATTTTTAGCAAAAAGGCATATCTATTTATTCCCCTTTTCATTGGATCTGCAGGGAACAGCCTTAAAAAAGGGGTCATAGTGCACTTAAAATCTGCTACATATGTTCAAAGGTGGCAGTATCATCAGCCTTAGAAAAGTAAATCTAGTGGCCCAAAAAAAGGAGACATGAAATGATGAACACAGGATTGAAACTGAACTGCATGAAAATTAACATGCAAAATCATATTAAAATGAGACTGCAACAGGACATTTTTTCAAGGTGCAAGGACCATTGAACTCAAGTGATCACAAAACCACTTACTAAAAGTTCCTAGATAGAGATCCTTGTTCCCTGCCACACGGCCAATTCGGGCTTGCCATCTTCCATGTTGATGATGCCTGTACAGAGTTTTAGGTGAAAAACAAGAAGAAAAGAACAAGATTTAGTTGGAATGAACCACCATTCAGCTCATATTATAATTTAGTCCAACATTTTGACTAAAAGTTGTAGGAACCTTGTCACTCCTCGGTATATTGAAGCACCCCTCGAGAATCCACTACTTCTCCTAAAAATTATAAAGTAGTGACATTTAGATTATCTCAGACTCATTACCTATGAAATTCTTAAAGCAATAATGGGTCACAATCTTTTTACCTTCTCAAATGTGCAACATATTCCTGGCGACTCATATTCTGCATCTCCTCTAGTTCGTGCTGGTAATTTTCTAGCTGAAAAATCACAAGGAAAAAGATCTTATTCAGTTATCTTAAAAAAAGGTGTAGTTTTACCAAATAGAGCTACCACTAATAAAAGAGCAAATCATACTGGGAAGTTGATATGAGTAGAAAGTCCCCAGTATTTAAGCGCGGCAAGATCATACGCTCTAGCAGCCTTCTCTTCCATATCATATCCACCTAAAGTACATTTTAGTTTCTCATTAATCATCAGAAATACTTTTCAAGATCACATTAATTTTCTCTTAAAATTTAAAAGCAAATATGTAATACTGCTACTACTTACCAAGATAAACTGAAATATGCATCATCATGTGATAAGAATAGCATATCCGGACAAGCATGTAGACAACAACATTCATAAAAAAGTCAGAATGTGACCAAAAGAGCCAAGAATGGTAGTCAAAAGCAATACATCCAAAAGAATGGTGTAAAACCAAGTTTTTTGTTTTTTCTTATCTAACCTTGCCTCCCTTTCCTTGTCTGTCCCTCTTTCTTGCAGCTATTATCCCACAAATGTGCTTCATACCTACCTGTCCATCTATGTCTGAAAATAAGTGTATTAGGCCAAAAAACATTTCCAGATTAAGATAACAAATTAATCTAAAATACTAACACAAAGTGGATACTTATTGATAATTTAAACACAGGAAGCAAATATTCAAAAAAAAATTCTATAACAAAACAGTTTACCAAGAAATTCCAGCAACTGATATTTATTAAACGCTAAGAAGTTAATAATAAAGTGGCCGAAACAGTCCATTTCGGCAAATAACATTGGTAATAAAGACAGAATAGGTAAAGATAGGTGTAGACTCAAGACTGACCTTGTCACGCCTCTATACTGAGATGTTCTCTGACCAAAGGTGTCAATGGACTTCCTATGAACAGTCTGCTTTAGTACAACTTTTCCACAGCTCCTCTTCTTTGTTTCAATGGCCAAACACTCACCCTCAGTAGGAGGAATTTGTCTAGGGACAGTGACACAGCTCGACTGAGAGCCAGGACTCATAGATAAGCTCAAAGACTGCAAATCACCACAACCCACTGAACCAACAGAACCAGAACCAGTACCTGTACCACCTCCTTCTCCAACCATGGCTGCTGTGCTTATCTGTTGATCTGAACAGTGCACAGCCACCCATGTTTTCAGTTCTTCCCCAGAAAGGATTTGAGCATCACAATTAGTAACATTGGTCTCATTATTCTCTTCATGCAAAGGATCTTGAAACATATCATGGCACTGGTCCCAAACCAGAATAGTAGGGATGTTCTTTCCTAATAGACTCTCCATCAGGGTCAACACTTTGGCTGTAAAAGATGCTGTCTAAGCTTAGAACCATTGCTTCTCTGTCTTCATGACTTGCATATTGATGAGTCCCCATGGTTGCACCACCCAAAAAATTCTCCAATTTAGGAGAGGAATTTAGCCCCATAGCTTCAAGAACCCAAAAAAAACAAAAAATATTAGCAGAAACATGCAGAAAAAAGTTGAAAAAACCCAAAAACAAAACAAAAAAAACAAAAAAAGTCAATAAGAAAAAACTATGTATAAACCTTCAGTTTGAGATCTTCTGAGGGCTTCCATAATACAAAGAGAACCATCTGACTTCAGAGGCATTACAGCAAGAGGTGCATGATGAAAGCTACCATTTTCAGAAACACCAAACCATAGGGGAGAGGTGTTGAGGTGAGGAGTAGGAGAAGAAAGACAGGAACTTTTAGGAACAGCATAAGTAGTTGAGGTTGAAGGTGGCTTGACCCTGATGATTGAACTGATGATGATGGTCAGAAGAAGAAGAAGAAACCTCCATTTTCATGTGGGGTGAGAGAGAGAAACCCAACCAGTTAGAATGATTATTATTATTATTATTGCCATTAGTGTCAATACTGCCGTTGTTGTTATCATTAACAGACTTCATCTTCTTCTTTTCCTTTTCTTCCAGAGGTTTTATTAGTACTACTTCTTGGAAGTATTTCCTGCTCCTCAAGGCAACTCAATCATTGAAGAAGAAATAAAGTAATCATTTTTAACAAATCTATCCACTCTAAAAAAATCTTTTGTAGTCTTCTTGGTGCATAAGAACACTCATGAAGCTTATCCGAGGAACACAACAACAAACACAAGCCAACTAGCTAACTGAAGAGCCCTTATATCTATGCACAACCCTTCCCAAATCTCTCTCTCTTACACACACACACACAAACAGATAGAGGGAGACCCAAAAATCTCTCGACTAAACTGATCCCTTTAAACCATAGCACTTAAACTACTAAGCAAAAGGAATGAATTTTATCAAGAAGCAAAAGGAATGCTGGGTTGTATTCCAGCAGCATTTCTACACTTCATAGGGATCTGTGTTCATATTTATACAATCATAGGTAAATTAAAATTTTTTTAAATGAATCAGTATATCATAAGTGATATAAAATTTTTAATCTAAATTTACCAACGTCATTCGTCAAGATAATTATTTTAATAGAAGACAGTAATTTAGATAAATTTAAATTAAAAAATTTATGCAAATTAGTTTCAGCTAAAAAATTTCGGGATAAATATATAAAACCAGCACACAACACAAAATGGTTTCTTTTCTCCCCCACTTTTTCTTGTAATCTTTAATATGTTATAAAATCTTTTTATTTTTTTATTTTTTATATTTTACATATTTACCACATATAATTTAATATAGTAATAATATCTAAAAAATCAAAATATAAAATATAAATAATAAATATTTAAAATATAATACAAGAGATTAACGCGTATAATAAAACATCAGACGAAGCGCCTTAATATCATCTTTGAAGCCCCACCTAGACCCAAAATGACAGAGATTTACTACAATAACCTGAAAAGGTCACGTCTCGCACACCTATCAGTGAAAATATTATTAAAAGTATCATTTAAAATAATTATTGTAAAAATTTTTGAAATACAATTTACTTTAAAATAAAAAATAATTAAAAATAATATAAAATTATTAATACGGGAAAATTTATAACACCACAATATAGTATTTTTATTTAAATCATTAGTAGTCTCGATTACTCTAAAATTTTAGATGAATGGCACGTGTAACCTACTTTATAAGAAATCTATAACTGTCTCCTATACACAGTTCATACTATGTTTCCCGGAGAAACTTTAACGCTCAAGTCAAAATTTATGCTGGAAAAAAATTGAGAGCAAATATGAGAGCTTGAATTGACAAAGTATGGAGTTAAGAAAATAAAAATCTGAATTCTTTATTTTACCTTTTAATTTATTATTTGTTTCTGTACTCTTTCAGGATGAGTTTGAATAATTCAACCGTATATAATAATTATTGGGTTGGAGTTAAATATATTAAATATTAATCGCTTTAACATACTAATCATGTGTTTTTGAATCATTAAATAATATTTTTAAACATCATCAAAAATATTATTTAAAGAACACGAATACTACCATAAATTATCAAAACAAAGCCAATGTAATGGACTAATCCATTTCTTCTTCTTCTTCTTCTACTGGGTATAAATAATAAAAATTTTCCACTTTGTTTTAATAAATGAATTTAGCCACTAGAATCTAGTGAGTTTTTGGTAGCCAATAAGGTGAAAGGGGTGGTCAGAGCAGAGAGTATAGAGAGTATAATAAAGAAAATAAAAGAAGAATACTTTTATTGTAATTTTTTACAGTCTATCTACAAAAGGAGGGGGATGGATTTGACGGGCAGAGGACATCTGCCCATCCAGTCACTTCATACTGTACAGAGTTTCTGTACCCACTTCCCTTCAGAATCCTCTCTCTGCAGCTATGCCATTGCCAATGGGTCCGAATTCAAAATCTTAAATGCATTTCCCCTTCCACCTTTGTCCTTTAACCTTTCTATTCAATTCAGATTTAAATAGTAACAAATATTACAACCACCAACATAGGATAGGAGCTTTAATTTATTTGTTAGGACAATTATTATTTGATATATTATTAAAATAGATATGAAAAATAATTTTAATAGTCTTTTAAATTTTGTATTTATATATTTTTTTATTCTTTTATATTTAAAATCATATATTTTAGGAAAATTTTTTTATTACTCACTTTATATTATAGAGTGAGTATTATAGACTGTTAGATAATTAAAAGTAAAGGATTCACTATTTTTTCAATCATTTCAACGACTATCATACCCATTTTATATTAGCCAAGAATTTCTTGTATTTTAGTCTCTTATAAATTCAAAACGTATCATTTTATTTTCTTGATACAATTACGAACATATTTTAGTTTGAAATACTCATATACATAATGAGTGCTGTCAAATCACGTGTTATATTTGACAATACTCAAATTATAAATATTAAATGACACTTTTTAAAACCTCATCCATTCATTACTCTAAAATTTTCACTTACCATCACCACCTCTATTTCCCACCCTCACTGATTTTTCTCCGCCATTCCCTACTCTAACAATCCTAACTTTCTTCTTTTTTGGATAATTTAGTATTTAAAATTATGTATTATCAATTTCGCCCTTAAAAACTTACACGTGATATGCATGTGATTATTTCAAATCAAAATATGCCTGTGATTGTGTTAAGAGATTAAATTGGTATGTTTTAAATTTGTGAAAAATTAAAATACATAATTTTAAATATAAAATGACTAAATAACTATAAACATATAATGCGAGACTATTATGATTTTTTATTTTTTGTGTTAAGGAAAGGCACAATAAATGGAGGTGATCTAGTATGATATTCATTACTAGTATGTTTCTTATCAATTAGACAAGTAACATGATAACTACTTACTGAACTGTTTCTATATTTTGTTCAAATATTAGGAAAATATTTAGATAAATTTAGTTTTTAACCTTATCTGTAGATCTTGTGGTTAGGATTAAATTTTAAATAATCTTACTTACATCAGATAATGTCATAGATTCTCTAACGTTTAATACACACCACAAAATTTATAAGTGAGATAAAAGATCAGATCTACCTAAATAGACAAAGTTAGGAATCTGTTTGTAGATCTTGATAATGACCTAAATTCATTTATAAATATCTAAATAACAATCATTTTTAGGATATTATATGAATAAATATTGTAAGATGTATGTAGTAATGTTAATCTATATGAAATAAATAAAATGAATATTAAGAACGTGTTTCACGAAATATCGAAAAAAAATATTTACATTTTTTTTTTTTTTTTTTGGTAGAGTAAGAGATTTGGCTGTAGTTCAGTGTTTCCGGTCAAATAAACTATTCCACTAGGTTAATGCACTGCCATGCAAGTCCAGTTTAAGTTTTAACGTGATTCCAAGAGCAAATTTGTTCACAATGAAAATTCAACTATAAACTTTGCATTATTGAGAATCTTGAGATGATACATCTTAAATAACCATTATTGGCATTTTTTTATAGAATTAGTAAAAATGAGAAATACTCTATCTCTGTCCCATTGAATTTGTCACTATTTTGATTAACATATTAAATTTCCATAGTTTAATTTTATATATATTGTTTTAATTTTTTTAAATTTTAAATTTGTATGTGTTAATTTTTTATATAAATTTCACTTTTGTTGAGTATATTTCATTAAAAATCAAATAAAGTTATATAAATTATTAATAACAAAATAATCAAGGGACCAATAATAACTGTCCTAACAAATAAATAGTATCAAGATACCAAAATAATGTTGAATTTGTAAATGACTAAAATATATTATTTTGAATATAAAGAATTAAAAAAATATAAATATAAAACGTTAGAAATTATTAAGATTATTTTTTCAAAAAAATAAAAATAAAAAATTTTAAGGAATTGTTTAGTGTTATACTTATACTTATCTTATACTTAATTTTCAACATATAATAGGCTCGACTATTGTATTTGGAAAGGTATCTCATTGAATATATAATTTAATTCAATTCTTCTATCATAGTATCAGAATCTCACCTCCTGGAGGTTTTGACAACAAAACATTTCTGACATAACAAATTCACTCTAATCTGTTAAAATATTATTTCTGTGTTAGTTCCAAACAAAAACTAATAACAGAATCCAAAAGAAAAAGACAAGACGATCACAACAGTACAAAAATCAGCCGAAAAGAATCACGCACGAACCTCCAGGCGCCACCCGAAGCTTCTACTGGTTCAAACGCTCTATGCATGCCATACACACGCCAATCATCATCACAGCCATACATGCATTACATGCACCATTGCAGCGCATCAGATACCTGTGTAGATCAACACACTGACTCATCGGCACATCAGCGCTGTTATTGACACGTCAACTCCATTGCCATGTTCCCAGTCTTGATCAACTATACACTTCTAGATGACAGATTCATATTCCACCGCTCGGTCACATTTTGTCCGATCTTTCAGCTTGTTAGACCGATTTCACAAATTTAAACTCCTTGAATTCATTTTCGGCCTCTGTTTGTGCGAATTTTGCTCAAAAATTGATTCTTTTGTACTTTTATCTATTGTCTATAAGTTTTCTTCATCATTATGACTTTTAATCCTACTTTTGATGTGACCCATCTAACCAATATCACTCTTGATAGAAGTAATATGGAATCTTGGATGCAAGCCATAAGTAGTTTCATCAAAAGTCATACAAATGGCGATATATTACTAGAGATTGAGTCAAACCGATGCAAGATATTGAAGAGTCATCTGATAAATATGCTGATAGCTTAGAGGATTGAGATAGCATCAATCACAAGATCATTTCTTGGTTTATTAATACATTTACTCCTTCCATCGGATCTCTTCTCAATAGATTTAAGACTACTAAAGAAGTTTGGGACTTCCTGCAAGAATAATACTGGTGTATTTTTCTTGCTCATCAGATCAAAGAGACAGTCCGTGATCCTCGCAATTTCTCTACCAAGAATCTAGACAATCTATTGATGATTTTCACTCTAAAATGAACAGTCTTTGGGATCGGTTGGCATTGTCTAAGCCTGTATTCCCTCATGCCGAAGATGCTGCACTTTATACTGCTTAGAGAGATAATTTTTGCCAAAAAGGAGTTTCTTATGACTTTGAGAAATGATTTTGAGGCTCATATAGGTAGTCTTCGCTTTGATGTTATAGAATTTGATGACAGATTAAAACTTTTAATCATATGTCATCAAATTTAATATTATTCACCAATAAAACATCAGTAGCTAATTCTTTTCTTGTGCATACTGCTAATGGCTGATCATCCTTACATATTAGTCATATGGTACTATTGTTAATTCTGAATTTAACATTCCAAATACTTACTACGTCCCTGACTTGTCTTTTATTTACTTTCTGTTGGACAACTATGTGATCTTGATTTTGATTTACATTTTTCTAAATATGGTTGTACTATTCAAGATCTACAAACAGGCAAGCAAGTTGGGACAGGCCGTAAAGTTGGTCGCTTGTTTGAATTGACATCCCTATGTATTCCTCTTCATACCAGTGTTGCTCAAAATAAAAACTATTATTCATTATAGTTATGGCATTTTTGTCTCGGTCATACTTCATTATCTCGAGTTCATTAATTAATGTTTAATGATTTTTTTGATCCCGTTCAGGATGAATCATTTGATTGTATTTCCTGTTAGCTAGGAAAATAACATGCTTTACCATTTAATTTAAGTAAATCTATTTCATCCAGTCTTTTTGATATTGTTCATTTTGATAATTGGGGTCCGTCTCCTACTTCTACTATGGGAAATAATTTTGATATTTTATTATTTTTATTGATGATTATTCTCACTTTACCTGGATTTACTTGATGGAACGTAGGTCTAAATTTTTGTAAATTTATCGTGAATTTCGTAGTATGATTAGAACTCAGTTTTCTAACAATATTAAAATCTTCCGTTCCGATAATGCTGTAGAATATATAAACTCTTCCTTTATTTCTATTCTTCATGAGGATGGAACCATTCCTCAAAAGTCTTGTCCAGGTACATCTCAAAAAAAATAATCGGGTTGAACGAAAACATCATCATATCCTAGACACTACTCGAGTTTTATTACTTTTCTCAAATATTTTTGGAGATATGTTATTCTTACAGCAGTTTTCACAATCAATCGAGTTCCTTCTCCTATTATTGAAAATAAATCCCCTTATGAGCGTCTTTACAGTACACTTCCAGATTATCAAATCCTCAAAAATTTTGGATGTGCTTGTTTTTTCTTCCTTCCTCCTCATGAGTGAACTAAGTTATAGTCTCGTTGCCTAAACTATATTGTTTTCTTGGCTGTGGCATACAACACAAAGGCTATAGTTGTTATGATCCCATAGCTAAACGTCTACGAGTATCTCATCATGTACTCTTTTAGGAGTAGAAACACTTTTCCATCTTCTAGTCCTTTGTGGTTCTTTACTAATGAATTCATAAATTTTTTTTCAGATGAAACTTCTTCTGATGCAAGTTCTGTCAACCTTTCTAGCAACCTTCCAATGGCCTCTTTCGAATCCACTGGTCAGTCTATGGATCATTTAAAACCTTCTTCTCTTTCTCCTCATTGTTCAATTGGGGTAAGAGTTCCATCCAATCATCCTAATGACTATCATTGTTATGTATCTCTTGTTACCTATATGAGCCTCAAATTTTCCAAGAGAGTTGTTATAAGGATTTTTGGCTATGAAAGTAATGACAGAGAAATTTGAGACTTTTACAAAAACTCATACCTAAGATCTGGTTGATTTACCATCATATAAATCCACACATTGGGTGCAAATCCAAGGTATACAAGATCAAAACACGATCTGATGGTTCAGTTGAGCGCTACAAAGCCCGATTGGTTACTAAGGAATTTACTCAAGAATATGGAATTGACTATGAAGAGACCTTTGCTCCTGTGGCTCGTGTAACATCCGTGTGATCCTTATGCAGGATTTGAGTCTATCCTTATATTTGCTTTGTGGCGCTGATGTGCCGATGAGTCAGTGTGTTTTTCTAAATGACAATCTTTGTTGAGGATGTGTACATGAAACCTCCTCCTAAGTATGCTCATCCACCAACGAAATTATCTCTCTAAGCCTGTCTCTTTATGGGCATCTAGCATGTGTCCTCGAGTTTGGTATTCAAAATCCAGTATTACATTGGAAAAGATGGGCTTCTCTATTAGTGCATATGATTCTACTTTATTCATTATACAATCTTGATCAAGTATTCTTCTTCTTCTTCTTTATATAGATGACATGATCATCACAGGTAACGAATCTCAGGAGCTTAACAATTGAAAGAGTTCCTTACGTACACAATTCGAAATGAAAGATTTGGGATCACTTGACTATTTTCTTGGTTTGGAAGTTTCTAAATCTTCCACAAGCTATCATTTGTCCCAAGCCAAATATATCTCCGATTTACTTTCCCGTGCGAGGATCACGGATGCTCAAACTATGGATACTCCACTTGAAACAAATGTCAAATTGTGTCCTAATGCTGGGGACTTCTCATAGATCCAACACGACATCGTCAGTTGGTTGGTAGTCTTATCTATCTAACTGTTAATCAATCCGATATAGCTTATGCTGTATATATAGTGAGTCAGTTTATATCTGTTCCTCGCTCTACGCATTTTGCTGTTGTCCTTCAGATTTTGAGATATGTGAAAGGTACAATCTTTCATGGATTACATTTTTCGTTTTTATCCTCATTAGAATTACGGGCATATTCTGATACTGATCGGATTGGAGATTCTACTGATCGTCGTTCTACTACTGGATATTATTTTTTTTTAGGTGATTCTCTTATTTCCTGGCACAGTCCCAAGAAATAGTCTGTTATTTCTCGCTCCAGTTCAGAATCTGAGTACCGTACTCTTGCTAATACTACATCTGAACTTCTTTCGTTGCGATGCCTTCTTCATGACATGGGTGTTTCTCTTTCAAGTCATATACCTATTTATTGTAATAGCAAAAGTGCCATCCAAATCACTCACAATGACGTTTTTCATGAACGTACAAAACACATTGAGCTTGATTGTCATTTTGTATGTTATCACTTCCTACAAGAGACCCTTTCTCTCATCTCTATTTTTTCTGAGTATCAAGTTACTGATCTTTTCACTAAGACACATTCACTTGCATGTTTTCATGCACCTGTGAACAAACTCAAGTTGTTGTCAACTTTTTCACCTTGAGTTTAAGAGGGGAAATGATGTTTATCTTCTTTATGTATTTATGTCTACTAGTAGTTGTCTGTTGTACTTATACTTATTTTACACTCAATTTTCAACCTATATATAGATTCAACTATTATTGTATTTGAAAAACTGATATCTCATTAAATATATAATTTAATTCACTTCTTCTATCAACAACAAAAGGTATAAATAGAAGTATAGAGAATTAATGAAGGACTTTCCAATGAACAAACTAGATGGTGTATAATATTCATTTTTTGAAGCAATTATGCCCTCTATATATATAATGTAATTCTTTCGTAAATCACATAATACCATGATTTATGTATTCATGAAAGTAAAATTTTATATTCAAGTGGTAAAATGATAGGATAGTAAGAGTTGAGTCAATGATAATGACTCTATTCAAACGGTTGTTATTTACTATATTATTTAAAATATTATTGTACTAAATAATTTCACAAACTATTGATCTCAAGTGAATGTAAAGTGGAAAGTAAGTCCTTTAATTTTACATGATTCCTAGACAAAAAAAGAAAAAAATGTTAAAATTTTCAAACATTTCCGTGCTTGAAAATCCTTTTTCCATCCTCTATGGACATGGCATGGAATAAGGAAAGTGAAATACTGCATAGTAGTATCTCCATCTTAAATGGTTGATGCAATAGCTTATAATTAAAGAGTTGATAAAATAAAGGAAATTTTAGAGCTCCGTTTAAGAAATTAATTCGTTTTTTTTACAAATTTATATAATATAAATTTTTAAAATATATAATATTATACTAAATCTCTCAAAATTATTTTAAAATTTCCAGTAAAAATATTAGGTGCTTAGTCAACAACTGCTACCAGACAAAAAGTGGGAAGTGGGTCACTAATATGCTTGAAATATTCCAGAAATGATGAGCAAAGGGCCCTCATGTTCAAAGAAAACAAAAATAAAAAGGGCTCTTCCTATTTATAAGTGTCGTACATATAATTAATGTATGCTTGCTTACGACCTTTGATTTTTCCACATTCATTAATTAACCAAGTTATTTTTCTTACAAAGTAAAGGATCTTTATTCTTGAATTTGTACTACTAGTACTATGTCTATATGAAAGTTTATGTTGCTGTCCTTCCACATGTTTAACAGCATAAGATTATCAATTTTTTGTACGAGTATTCATTGCGTAATATCTGTTACCTAATTAAGAACAGAGCTAGAATACAAAAATGTCCATCAATCTAATTCTGGTGCAATTGTTCAGGAATTTATCTTCAAATGTCATGTGACTTAAAAAGGGCCTCTCCGTCTCTAAAATCAACTGATTGATACTAAAGTTAAAGGAAGTTGAATGATTTTCACTGCTAAATTAATTAACTATTTTTTTCATTTTTTTTAAAATGGAGGATTGACAATAAATTTTCATCTATCTCTAGAAACTTGAATTCATGACTTACAATATAGAAAAAGTGTAATTTTATCATGTAAATTATATTTCGTTGTCACTTTTTTCCCCCATGTTTCTGCGCTATATATCCTTATAATGAAAAAGACTAATTTCATTTTACACCTCTTAACTTATATCCAGTTCTCACGTTGCATCTCAAACTTTAGTTTTTGACACTTTGCACTACAAATTTTTAAATTTGTCCCACTTTAATCTTTTTTAACACCGTCTAAAAATTAACAAAATTTTTTGTGCGTACAATAAATTCAAAGAAGATGTACAATAATATTTTTGTATGCAAAAATAAATATTTCGTTTACTTTTTTTACGGTGTTAAAAAATTGGATTAAAATAAGACAAATTTGAGAGTTAGAGGTGCAAAATGTCTAAAAGTAAAATTCAAGACACAAAGTAAGAATTTGAGATAAATTGAAGGGTGCATAATAGAATTAGTCCTAATGAAAATAAATCAAAAGACAAAGGACAAAGCAAATATAAGGATAGACTGTATCTTTTATAGTAGAGTTACCGTAGGAAGAAAACAATAGGGATGAAATATTTTTATTTAGTTTCTTAATTAATAGAAGTAAGTGGTATATATATATATAGTTAATCAAAGGATAACATATCGAGTGGGATTGGTTACTTTTGGAATTGGATCTCTAATTAATTTTTTAATTATGAAGAGAATGTTGCATGAAGAATTGCATGAAGGGCGTTCTTCGTGGAGACAGATTTTCAGATGGAAATGATTTGGTTTGAATGTTCAAGGGAAGACTACAAGTTTTTTGGGAGGAAAAGAGAAGAGATTGTGACTGTTGAAGTGGAAGGGATTCTATTGATTATGTAGTAATGATGAGTGAATCCACCAACTTTATGAGTGTAGTCCAGAAACCACTATCGCTTTTCCCATGAAATTATGCTTGATGGCTTTTGCGAAGGGGATCTCAACTCAAGTGCCCCTCGTGATTTCACTTTCAGTCATTATATTTTTCTTCAGTCACTCCTTTGTTTGTGGAATAAGGTTGAATGATGGTGAAAACCCATAATGAATATAGGGGTGTTATCAGTTAAAAAGTTTCATTTTTTTTTTTTAAAGAAAATGATTTTAATAGTCTTTTATATTTTACATTTATATTTTTTTAATCTTTCACAATCCAAATAATATATTTTAGTCTCACATAAATTCAAAACGCACTATTTTAATCCATCGACACAAGTACTTATATAAGCATATTTTAGCGTGAAATACTCACATGCGCATCAAATATAACATATTTAAATACAAATTTTACATTAAATAACCTTAAATAATAAATTTTCTAAAAAATAAGAGGAGTATAGAGGGTCATTGGAATAGGGGTAGTGGAGGAAAAACGAGAGAGGGAAATATGGGTGGTGATGGTAAATAAGAATTTTGAGGTTGTGGTGGAAGATATTTTAGGTAATGTCGTTTAGTATTTAAAATTTGTATATTACGAATTTTGTCCATGAAAAATGTAATATACGATACGTATATGAATTTTAAATCAAAATATACCCGTAATTGTGTCGAGTAACATAATGGTGCGTTTTGAATTTGTAATGGACTAAAATGCATCATTTTGAATGTGAGTGACTAAAAGAGTACAAATATGAAATGTGATGGACTATTAGGGTTTCACGATCATTCAAGAAGTTTATAATTTTCAGTGCAAGAAAATCAAAGCTAAATTTAAATTAAACTTTTTTCCAGTTATGAATATTAAACACCCCTAATTGCATATAGAATAAAATGTGTATAATAGAAAGAAAAACTAGAATTACCTAAGTCAAGGAAATATATTTAAAAAGAAACAATCCAAACATTGCCAACGCAAAAAAAAAAAAAAAAAGAAAAAAAACAAAGGTTTTTGTTTTCTGTTAACTAGAAAAATCAACGTCTAATAATTCATCCTTTAGAAATTGGTTTCACATGTATTAAAGTTACATAATCTAGTGTGTGTATGTCTATATTGTGTGCAGAAAATAAAAAGAAAATTAAATTAGTTTAGTATGATACTATACTGCAAATGAAATCCAAACATATTTTTGGTCTAAAGAGAGAGTCAAGTATCAATTTCATTTATATTACAAACAGAAACCAAAAGTATTCACCCGCTGGATGATATTAAAGTTGTCCTCACTCCTCAGTGGTAACTTCAAATTTTATTTTTATTTGTTTCAAATAGGAGTACTTTAACGTCATGTGGATATTTTTCTTCCTTTTGTTTTTATTTGTTTCAAATTGGTTTCTTTTTTCCTTTACTTTTCCTATCATTCTCTCAATTAAGATCTCTTTTAAATAATTGTTAGAATATATAACATATTAAAAAAATATTAAATGACATTAATTTTATGAAAAAAATAATTTAAAATGACTACATTATTTTTTACATTAATATCCAAATTACATAATCCTTCTTTTATTAATGTGATTTGTAAAGGTAAAAGTTGAAAAAATATCATATAATACTTCCTTGATTCTTTTGAAGCAATAGATAATATTAGTAAAAAATAAATTGTTTAAAGTGATAGTTATTTTAAATCGGAGAGGATAATAATGACAGCATCGAAACTGCTTCCCTTTGAAGTCAACTCAATTTGCTAACATCCATGGAATCCGGATTAAGCTCCTCCCAAGTACACTTTCCTCCAATTCCCTCCAATGATATGTTATATTTAAACAACTAAAATTCATAAAAATTATCAAATTTTGTTTTGATGAGTACTTGAGTAGATTAACATATCTTCAAACCAAATTTATTTCTTAAATATTTTATCATTCAATTAGCATGAAATATTTGAACAGTGTAAAGTAGGTCAAAATCAAGATAAAAATTTGAACGTGTGATCAATAGAAAAAACTTAATCTATTTATTTTCAAATTTTATGATAGTAAGTATATGTAATAAATTATATTATGAACGGATATGATTTTGAAAAAATATTTTTGAATTAAAAAATATTGTTAAGAGAAATTCTTGTTAATTTTTTTGAGAAAGCCTAACCCATTCTAATTGCAAAATCCAGAGTGCAAAGCGTTAGACCAAAAAAAAAAAAAGGTTAATAACAATTTACCTCCTAACTATATTAGTAATTACACTTTATGCTCTTAAATTATAAAAATATACACTTGCCTCCCATTCACATTATTCATCATTTAAAAATTTTAAAATATCAAGCAAATTTAGTTAGATGACTAAAATACCGTTAGTATAATATTTTGATTTTTCGTGTATTTAATTGAGTTTCAGTAGTTATAAAAGAATTAAGAAAAATAAAATATAATAACACATTAATAACTTGGAGTTTAGGAAATGAAAATGTGAGAAACTGTTGAATTATATTATATCTGACATTGTAATTTGCACACACTGATTAAGTCAAATATTAAAAGTACAAAATACTAAGAGATATAGAAAAAATCACAAAATTTTATAGAAATTATATTTTCATACAATACCTTTACAAAAAAAATTCATAGAAAACAAGCCAATTTAGAAATTGTTCTACCACTACAATTAAATATTCAAATTCAAAATAATACAAAATGAAATTAAAAATATTAAAAATTTGACCAAAAAATATATTGATATAGATTACATTGAAATATTATATAGTTTATGTTTGCTTATTTTTAAATAATTATCACATCATTATCAAAATTTAAATACATAAAAATCAAAATATAGCACCAAAGGTATTTTAGTCATTTAATTAAATTATTTTAATAATTTTAATATTGGTAAGAGATGAATAGTATTAATAGGGCAAAGTGTATATTTTTATAGTCTAGGGGGACAAAGTATAATTATCAATATAATTCAAGGGGCCAAAATATTATTAACCCAAAAAAAATGAGAATTTTATGTTTTCATATTAAAGTAAATGCCTAACAATATATTTACATCTGGAAAATTTTAAGCCATTCTTCTTATACTATATCTAAAATTTTAATAATTTTAGTTGGAAAATTCTAAAAAATGACAATTCTATTTGGATAATTATTATTTAAAATAAGATTTTATATATTATTTAAAATAATAATGTAGTTATTTTTTTTATATACAATATATATGTGAAATAAAAATATAGTTAGGAAATGTGTTTAAATAATGATTATGTTACATAGTAATTTTATAAGATTTTGGGTCTTATTCATTTATTTCTCTTAGTTTATTTGTTTATTTATTTATATTTAAATACTTCAAATTAAAGAAAATGATTTGAATAAAATTATAGTTTTATTTCACTAAATCGATCATCCTATTCAAATTTTAATTCGAAAATTTTATTGTTGAATTTATATGACACGCATTTGGAAGATTTTGGTATTTCAAATTTTGACAAAATATAGAAGTGTTTAATCAAACAATAAAGTGTTATCATTTTTTTTCTTCTGATTTTTTTACATGACATTTAAACAACATAATTTGAATTATTAATGATTTTTATTTTTAAAAATAATTTTCAAATTTTAATTTTTAAGGATAATGAAATATTCCTCTGTTTACAATTTAATGGAATGATCATTTTTATGTTGAGTAAATCTTAACTATTAGCTCTATAATATAAATTACCTATCGGTAATTATTGAAGTAATTAAAAAAATATTTGACAGTATGTAGAGTAAGTAATAAAAATTTTTTCTTCCATTTCGTAGGGTAGCAATAAGTTAATGAAGGTGTGAACTAGACAAGGAATACTTCAGCAAATGTCGGCCAGTTGTCAAGCCTCAGTCGTCCAATCACTTTTCCTTCGACCTAAGGCCCAGAGCACTTATACACATCTTAAAGAAGGGAAGAAGAAATGAGGAACATAGTAAGAAAGAAAGAGACGAGAAATAAGAAGAGAATTAAAGGGTTCACGTGAGAAGCTTGAGAAGATCTCAGGAACACTTCAACAAAATCAAAATTTGAATCTAACAAAGATGCTTTGAATTGCAATCGCTGCAAAAATAGTAATAGGCCAATAACATCAAGAGGTCCAACAGAGGAAACTAGGCATGACTAAAGTTTCAAAATCGTCGGTTTCAATTTCAATTTTACGAAGAGGTGGAATCAGAATCGAAATTTTGGAAGTGGATTTCGATTTTTTAATTGGAATCAAGATGGTTAAGTTCGGTTTCGATCATATTTGATTTTAAATTTTTTTAAAGTTGATATATTTTAAATAATTTATTTTATAATAATTAATTTTAAAAAAATTAAATGCATCAAATATATATATATATATATATTTCCTTTTTTTATCTGATTCTGATTTTAAAAAATAAAGAATCGAAACCGGAACCTAGTTCATGATTTTGAATCCGGTTCCGAGAACCGTTAACCATGATTCTGATTTCAATTCTAAAACTGTTGATTTTTTGACAGTCCAATTCTGACAATTCCGATTATAGAACCAGAATTGCCGTGGCCAGCACAAGAGAAAACTAGTCTCTTAATGGATTCTTGCCTAACGGGACTACCCTCACGCATGCACCCTTACATTCTGAGTTATTGTTTTTTTTTTTTTTTTTAAATTTGTCACTACATTTTATTTTAATGACCTACTTAACTATTTATATCATATTCATAAAGGTCATTTTGGATTATTAAGCAGATTCTTGGCTCCCAAAAATGACTTAATCTCGAAAAAGTTAAAAAATATGGTCGGTTAATTATTCCTCTTCCTTTAGGATAGGTAGGTCATCAATAAATATTTTAGTAGTTTCAATAATACTTATATATGACTCACTAAACAAGAGACTAATGATAGTGAGAATTGAATTTTAAATTTTTTAATTAATGATTTGATTACCTGATTACCATATAAGCCAATCACTATTGAGAACGAGGGAAATAGATCGATAGAAAAATTTTAAAAGGACATTATACCATGAATTTTTTAATTCATATAAAATCTTATCACCCTAAAAGGGATTTATATGTGATAATATGACTTTATATAAATAAAGAGATTTATAACATTATATCACAGATCGAATTTATGTAAACATTTCTCTAGACCGATAGACAAATGGAGTTATGGGATGAAGAAACGAGGTCAGTGAAGTAGTAAACTATTGTAAAAAGGATACTTCAAAGTAAAAGAAAGCCACAACTCTTGGATACCTCAGTTGGTAATAGAGTTAGAATGACTATTTCTGCCTTAACCTCTTATACGATATGTCACAATTTAACGCAAAGATGTCCGGTAACAATCACCTTAGACAGTCTCTAGAGAATTTGAATTTAATTTATTAGGGAACCTAACCACAACCTACTATTTGTAACACAAATTTTCTAATAACCCAAGAAGAAGAAGTTGAAATGTAGAGTTTGGATAATTTGACAAATCAAAAGAACAAACTATGCACTAAGACAAAAACTAGTATCCTAAGATACTAGAGATAGACCTCCAAAAGAACGTGTAATCTTCGCGAAGTTATTTGGTTATTCTTTTCTCCTGTTCGAGTTAAACTTTTTTAAGTATTTATAAGTTGGGGGGTTGTGGGGCTCTCTACTCTTTTTTAGATTTCAAAGTTCAAACCAACATAGAAACAAGACAAGCCTTTAATGGTCGGTGATGCAATGGCCTGAAAAAATGTTGAGTATTAATTTCATTTCCTTTTGCCCTTTTCCTTGCACTATAAATGGATAAGAGAGTACAAGGTTTGTATTCTGCTATGGCATGATAGGATTTTAACAGCAAAAATGTTTCCATCTGTACAGTATGTGTTGATAAAGAAACCTAACACCATCCCTCCAAAACCCATTTTTCTCCCCTCCAAAATTAAAAGATTTTTTCAGTGGTTGGTGGATGGTGACACCGTGTCATATTTACATTTTACACTAGTACTACTATATAAATATAGTAATAGTGGTAATTTCTATTCTTTATCTTTAAGTATTTTCAATTTGAAAAGTATTTACACCATATATAAATCTGTTGTAACAAAAATTGGCCTAAAATTTCCTAAGACTAATTATATTTTGTACCCTAATTTATACTAAGTCCCACTAAGCAATAATTTTAATTTTGGACATTTAGTACTCAAAATCTTAAATTCGTTTCAATTTAATTCAATTTTTAACACTGTTATTAAAATTAATGAAATTTTTGTGTGTACATCCAAAATATTATTATATTGTTGTACATCCTAATAAATGTGTTGTACATGAATAATGATTCAGTTAAATTTAGCGATTGTGTTAAAAGTTAGATTGAAGTGAAATTTATATGAAAAAGGAAATACTTAGATAGACCTGATTTTTGGTTCCACTTGTAAATTTTGTGGTGTGGATTAAATGTTATGGAATCTATGACATAAGTCGATGTAAGTAAGATTTTATAAGATTTAATTTTGATCGCTAAGTCTATAGTTAGGATAAAAAATAGGGTCTACGATAGTATTTTTCATTTGAAAATATTCAAAACTAAAATTAGAGATGTATGTAAATTAAAAATAAGTATAAATTGAGAGGCATCAAATAAAAATTAGTCCAATTTTCTATATTAGCCAATTAAAATGGCTAAAGCTTTCATTATTGGAGAATCACCACATTATCTTTTGAAGTTGAGTTCTCTAGCTCTTGCTTCCAGACTCCATGTAAGGAGAGAATCTTGTCCATGCAAAAGTTTTGTCATATCCTCGGGAAAGTGAGAAGTTGCATCGACCGTGGACACAGGCTAAGCTGGTTCTTTCGTTCTCAACTTGGCAACTTGGTATGGCTTCTATTTTTTTTTGACCACATTTTAACAAAATTTTTTATATAAATCAAAGTGTACGTATATCTTATAATTTGTATATGTACATATTTTTAATTTATGGATGAAATATTTTTATTTTTAAATTTGTAAAAGAAATTAAAAAATATTGATAAATATAAATTATAAGATATATGATAAAGTTATATGTATCTTGATTTATATAAAATTTTTCTTATTTTAGCATGTGACATCGATTTTAACATTTTAATCAAAGTATATATCCAAATTATGCAACTCAACAAGCAAGCAAGCAATCAAAATAAATTCAGCAACAAATATCCTGTGGAGACTGGAGAGCATATCCATATAAAAGTTCGAAAATTTTAAAATAAATTTGATTTATTAAATTGACCTAAAAGACACATTAACATGGCCATCTTAAATTGGGAAAATAAGGTTTTGACTCCGGAACCCTATAGGCTTCTGACAAGAAAAGTCTCCACGTCAAAGGGTACAGGGAGTCCAGCTAGATTCCAAGAAACTGAGTTGAAATGACTGCATCATCAATCAATTACAGATCACAATAGTCAAAATAGGGTTGGAATTTTTTTATTTTTTTATTTTTTTTGGGTAGAATCCAAACAGAGATTGATGATCAGCTTGTTCCCTAGTGAAGACAAATCCGCAAAGGCAGTGGTTGGTCGTCAAGAAAATTTTTATTTGAATCCAATTTTGATACTTGGAAAGATTTGTATAAACTCAATTCATATTATAGTACAAAAATAAATCTGTTAATTTATACATAGTTCATGCGCTAATGAATCGATTCAAACAAGAATTTGTCATGGGTGGAGGTGGCATTTTATGGGGATAATTACATATTTATATCCAAATGCTATATTTACGTTCAAGTAAGTTAAATTTTTCGTGTGTATATATATATATATATATATAAAAGCTGTGTATACTTTAGATCCATCCGATGGGACACTACCAATCTTATCATCTAAGATTCCAGTAGAAGTAATACACAGATTACAGCTGCCCAGTATGTATGCTATTGCTATCTCGCCGACCTAATTCTTCGGAGCTTTCATGTATTCATGTAGAGGCTTTAGAAAAGCAGACCACAGTGTATTAGGCAGAAATCCTGAAAATCTTAGAAACATCATACAACTCCCTAATATCCTACTACATGCACATGGCTTTGGTGTAAAAGTTTGGCTCGTTGCTTCCAATAGGATTCTCTTTTACAACACTGTCTATTTATTATCAAAAGTTGTAATAGTTGCCTTCTGAATATTAAACTCTCAAAATGTGTAAACACTTTGGGTTTACAAGAATTATAAACTTTTAAAAATAAGCATGCAGAGGGTGAAATTAGAATTCACACATTTTTAAAGTGCGAAATCAATTTTATTTTATTTTATTTTATTTTTTATAAAAAAAGATGCGATATCCCGTTTTCATAAATCTTTAGCATTCTTGATTTCTTCTCCACCTTCTTCTTCTTCTTCTTCATCTTCAATTTCTTCTTCTTCCTCTTCAATTTCTTCTTCTTCCTATAGCTCTCTCTATATATATATATAGATGTTTTTTATAAGAGACATGCAAACTTATCAAACCATGGATTACAATAATTTATTAATTTGTAGATCAATTCAATTTATTGTGGGTTACAATATTAATTGGAATTTTTGACAAATCTCAAGTAAATTTAAAATTTTTAATAAAATTTATACATTTATTGAAAAATAGTTCTTGCAATATAGATAATGAAAGAGAGATGATAGTTTTTGTATGTATTTATTATAATATTGCATAAAAATAATGGTTCCATATTTATTGGACTAAGTAATAGTGAAATTATGGAATAATAATCTATATTTATATTATATAAAAAGTCTTAGGGTTAATTGGTATCCGTCATTTTTAGATTTTCAGTATTACCCTCGTCATATCAAATATTTAAATATTTTAACACTTTCAATAACTTCTCTTTAACTTTCAATCTTTTTTCTTAATAGATTTTCTCTTTTATTTGGCACACGCATTAGGTGTGCCACATCCCCTAGTATTTAATAATGGATTAGTGTAGGTTTTGAAAATTTAGCAGTATGGCATGAAAGCACGAAAATTGTGACAAATGAGTTACCTATCTGTTTTAGTTTAGATATAATATTAAGTGAGAAGGAGGAGGCTAAATGCATATAAATTTTTTTTTTTGAGTTAAGTTGAGACAATATCAAATTTACAGTGACAAAATTAACCCTTTTTTAAATATAAAATATTTAACAAATATCGCACTTTAAAAATGTGACTTCATACTCAGAAAGTGTGATTCCTACTTTTTAAGTTATTCTCCCAAATTCCGCACTTTCATATAATTCCATTTAAGATAAATAAATAAATATATCTGATTTTGCACCTTTTAAAAGTTATAAATTTTTTTAGGCCCAAAGTGTTTACGCATTTGTGATCTGTTCAATATAGTATTTTTACTCCCATCGATAATCACAGTTCTCAAAACGTTCCCGAAACAATCATATAAGCATGATAATTTTAAAAAAATAAATAAATCTTATTCTAAGCAATCATCCGTAATGTTTTGGTATACGATTTTTTTTTCCCCGCAGGAAAAAGTTATTCATACTAATGAAATTTTTTTACTTGAACCACATCTTTGACTCGTGCCATAAATTATTTAATTCTGAAAAGATTACAATAATATGAGTGATAAGATATCTTCAGGACTAAGAGTCTATACGCTATTATATGAATTGGGTAATTTCTGTCCATTATAATGTGCATAAAAACATGCTACGTATTCAACAATAACACTAACAATTGCCAGACTTGTACTTGGAAAACTAAGCATACCCTCGATTGGGTCAGATGGAAATTACGTTTCATCTTCCACTTCTAGTTGTTTTTCTTTCTTTAACAGGGGTTTTTTTTTTTCGACCTTGAATCAAAAACTAGGAATACAATTGATCTTGCCAGAACTTTGCTGGACTCATAATTAAGGCTGACAATTTCTAACACAATACGAATACAATACGAAATTTATAAATTATGACAAATTTATCGGGTTATTATTGAATCAACCCGTTTATGACACGAAATTAAACGGATTGGGTTGGATCAATTCATGGGTTAACCCGATAATCCATTAAGTTATTATATGAATAGATTTTGTTAAAAAATTTTATTTGTTATAATTTAATATAGTATACTTTAAAATTATGAATAATAGATTTAGTATTAGATTATTAAATTAAACATACTAATTATTTTAAATATTATCTAAATTTTTTTAATAATTTTAATTATGTGTTTTAAATTATTATGATAACAAGATTAGTATTAATAACTGTTTAAGTTATTAAATAATTAAAATTTATAAATTTTAATTCAAATGGATCGCAAGCTATATAATTTGTCAAATAAGTCGGTACTCTCTGTCAACAATAAACGGGTCAGAGACGAATACGACACGATAAGAAACGGACTCTAAATGATACGCCACAAACATGACACGATAAGAAATAAACAACACTTGATATGGCACTATAACTTGATACCTCGATCCATTGACATTCCTACTCATAATGTGAAAAATTTTATGTGGAATGGCCCACAAAAAAATTTGTCATGTGTAACTTTGTCACTAATTTATGGACAGAATAATTCTTACCTAACTTGTTGACCCAGCAAAGGACAAGGATTAAGGGTATCAATAAATCGTGTCGGATTTTGATTGGGTTTGTATCATAAATATTGAATCTGAAGACGATCCATTAAGCTTATTTTATGTCATGTCGGGACATGACTTGTTTATTAATTAGTTGATCCGAAACGATCCATATAACTTGTTAAATTTTTTCACCTTTACAATAATTATTTATTTTATCCTAATACTATTACAATAATTATTTAATTTATCCGAATACTATTACAACAATTACTTAATTTATCCGAATAACATGATAATCTATTAACCCGATAACCCGAATAACACAATAACCCATTAATCCATTATTATTAATGTTGGCAATGATGTGTTTGTTATTATAATTATTGGGTTAAATTCCATAAATGCTCAAGTTAATTATTAGGTCGTATCAGGTGACCAAAATTCTAATGAGAGAAACCTAACAAACCATTTAACACCTGTGTATAAGAGACATCTAGATGTGTATAAGAGAAAGGTGCAAGTCAGTTTACATTATACACATCTAGATGAGCGGATAAGAGACAGTACAACAACAAGATCATGTCCAAAGCCATGTGCATGTAGTAGGATATTAGGGAGTTTTTCACTCAATAAAATAAAATTAAATATGTTCAGATTATTTTTTTTAAATTTTAATTATTCGATGTAAGTAAATGAATAATAGATGGAGAGAAACTAAATGAAGAGGATGGAACTCCCGCAAGAAGATGGAATCACGAAGAATTGATAAATACAATATCATTAACCTGAACTGCTACAAACAGAAATCAAGAACCCATCCAAAGTTAGTAATAATTTTTAATCCACTGTATTATTTAGTTAAGGCATGCATGAGCCTTGAGTGCGGTATCAAATCTCGCATGAATAAAGTCCTCCGAGTTCCACAGGAAAGAACTGACAATAGCATCCAGCAACATTCATCGATGCAGCCCCAAACCCCTCACTGTCGTCAAAAAAAAAATCCACCATGACTCTTTTCTGGTATAAAACACATAATCTGACCAATTTTTGTTGATAAGAACCAAATAATCTATAGGCAACAAGTCTTCACCAGTATAACATTTATTCTAAAACCTCTGGAACAAAATATACAGGAGATCAACAGAAATTGTTTTTGGTTATCCTTAAATAAGATTCTAATATTCTGTCCCCTTGGATGGCAGGATACATTAGCAAGTCAGGAGAGAGTCAACTACATCAGAAGGGTTTCATTTTGCATTGTGGACCTTTTTTTTTGGCATAGCTAGTATACTCGAAATAACTTAACAATATCTACTTCAAGTGGTGGAAAGTTTATGCCAACACAGAGCAAACATCACAAATAAAACAATGATTCCTTCTATACTTAAATCGTCATTGCTTACACAAAAGGAGAAAATTCACGCATGTACAAAATCGATTATTGCCCTTCAGCAAAAAAAAAAAAAACAGATGGGAAGTCACTGCCATCTTTACCACCTTCTTATCAATGATGTGAGCAACTGCAAGATTAAAATATTGCTCTGTATCAGGAACCAGTACCAAAATATGATCTTTAGCAGCTAACTACTACATGTTTACGGTATGTTAATTAGAACCGATACCGTCTCAAAACTCAAATTTGCAATAGACAGTAGACAGAAACTTCATATTTACAAATAGTACTCAGATGAAGGTACTATGCAACTTCTTCCAGTCCTGTTATACAAATCAAACCAGATTCAATTTCACAAACTGGTAGAAGAACAAGAAATGGCTTCTTCAGACCCATACTCTAGTTTCTACTGATATTTCTATCAGCTGTAAGCCTGAAGCTGATTTAAGTTTAAATGTCAATTTGTTTCTCACATAGAAAGAGTTCCATATGATAGATTGATAAGACATTTAATATTTTTATTTTTAATATGAGGCCACTTAAAGACCAAATGTTTTCGAGAAAGTAGGCCCTAATTCTCTATGTGCATTAACACCAGAAAGAATTCGCTTTCATAAAATCTGTGTTACAATTATCATGAATAGATCTGAAAAGGTTATATAAACAACTGGATAGGATAAGGATGTTTAGGTCAATTATCATTCAAGGTAATTATAACTAATTTATGAAATGGAACATTAGCCTACTTAAATTTGTAAGTTGTTGGTTCACCAGAAACCAAAATCATACCTCAAACAGTTCAAAAGGGCTCCCACGTCTGTAGACATCATTCTTGTTGCTTTTGTCATTAGAGAATACACTGAATAACAGTGATCTCCAGCCAATAAGAAGTACAGCGGTGCTTCCCATTGTAACTAAAATAAAGTTGGTTGGTGGTATATGTCCGACTGTTACTGTCCTTATCACTAACCCCAACTGCCAAAATAGGGGAACCAAATATCGAAGATGCTGCAAAAACACAAAAGAGACTTTTGCATGCACTACGAAAAAAGAACAAGCCTACGACAAGCATTTAAGCAGGTAACTGAATCCAAAATAGGATATTGACCATTATGAGGAAATACCAAAGAATCTCATAGATCTTTTGAAGGGGAGAAGAGAGCTACATAGAACATATTTAGACAATCTATTTTGTTGAAACATAAATTATAGATAATGCAGATTTCATCTTTTTTGTTATGAATCTTACACATTCAGCACATAAAAGCAGGCAAATGGTTTAGGTTTGCACTCTTATAACCAGTGCATAATACTCTGTGGACAAGGAGTTCTAGAGAAACCCGATGAAATATGATTCCTGTTATTTGATATGTACTCAGAGAAACCATAATTCTGCTGTAATAATACTTTCCGAGGCACAACTTGAGAGGCAACAATATCTGCCAATGTTATTAACTGAATTTCAGTATACTTATCCAATTCTCAAATGAAGTCCTTGCTATGAAAGAGGGCAAGGGGAAAAATCCAAGCATTTCCAACTCGTTCAGTTCTATATACCATTAAGAAATTTCTTCATTTACATACTTTCAAATAATGCAAAGAAAATCATGTTATCTTAGGTTGATTTTTCTCCTGATTACATCATGGAAGGGATTCATTCTATCATGAATGCAAGTTCAGGTTTGAAGAGGATTCTCCTTCCAAAGAGTAGGGATGGAGTTGAAACTTACTAAATCACAATGAAAACAAAAATTTAGCTCTGCCCTACTAAGGATTTCAGTATCTAGTTATTATCTAAACAGTTACCATTCTTGTATTATACATGTTCATTTATGCTTTCACTTTATCAAGACTAGCATTCTGTTTAAAAGGAAAGATCTGGGGAAAAAATTTAAGTTTTATGCAAACATCTCTCCCTCCGCTCATTCCGTTATATACATAAACTGACTAGCACGCAGGGCACTTAAACTAGTCGCATGTAAATTTCAATTGCAAATTTCTCTAACAATTGAAATTTTGCAAACTATCAACACAACAGTTCAGTAATAGCTGATACTTTCTCATCTATCCATAGAAACATTTGACTAAAAAATATCAAGCAAATGTATCGTACTAATAAATTTGAAAAGGACTCACAGGAATGCCCAAAGCCCACGACTTGGCAGCTGCTGTTATAGCTTTAGACCGGCCATTCATGCCCCGACCATCTTCGCCATATCCTCCAAGGAAATAAGCACTCAAGAACCAGCCTAATTTTACCGAAGTACCAAACAAAATTACAATTCTCAGCTCCAAGCTCCAATTTTTCTGATGCTCACACAAATAGGATTAAAATTGAGTTACAGAAAAGCATACCAGCCATAAAAGGGTCCGCAGTTTTCAGAGTATCAAGGTCAAAAACATCAAAACCATGGCTAAACCTTCCAATTGCTGAGAACAAGAGCAATGCACATCTAGATGTGTATAAGAGACATCTAGATGGTTGATATAGTGGGATTCAGTACCCTTAATGAAGGGCAATAATCGATTTTGTACATGCGTGAATACTTCCTGGAGAAAATCAAGCATGAAACTCTTTTCAGATGGAGAAATAAAGATGACATTTGGAAATGAGAGAAGACTTGGGATGTCTAGAAATGGGCTTGATGTAATTGAATAACGTCCTCAAGAGGAACATCTTTATAACCCACCAAAGTGATGGGGACATTATCTTCCCCATTGACATTTGGCTTGGTGGAATCAGAGGCAGTGGAAGGACCAGTGGTACTAGCAGCAGGGCGGCTTGTGGAGGGTTCAGCATTGACGACAGTGAGGGGTTTGGGGAAATTATTGGTAGAAGTGGGTGTGAATTTGGGTGGTCTACGGTTGGAGAACAGAGGAGGAATTGGGTTTGTAAATTTGAGGGAACAACGGTGAGTACATGATACTGCTGCCGCAGCTGCTCCGCCTGCAGCTTGGCTGCTTAGCAGACTCATGGTTTTGTCTCGGGCAAATTATCAAACACCTTAGCCAAGCCTGTGCGGACTTACCTCATGGCTGAAAATTTGTTTTGTTTCTTGGCGTCTAATTTCAACGTAACGTATGGTTCCCGTGGAAAAGGGGAAGATATATTTATTTTTGTTTGTTATATGAAATTTTAGAGTTATTTTTTTGTAATTTAAATATTTATATAGTATAATTTTAAATATTTAAAAAATTTATAAGAGACAGGAATAACAATCAAGAATAATTTTTAAAAGAAATTGAAACTAATATTTTCGAAAATTTATTTTTACTTTTTCACAAAACTATTACTGATCGACATAATTTACTGTCTCTGGTTACAGATGTGTCTTAAGAGACATCTCTTGCTCTATTTAAATTGCAAGTTTGTAGACAAGAAATGGAAAAATAATATATTTTTAAATGTTTACAAACCAGGAATTAATATCATTATTTTTCCTTTCTTGTCTACAAACTTGCAATTTAAATAGAGCAAGATATAAGAATAGTAATCAAACTATTAAATTATTACATATAAAATATTACTGAATTATTTGATTTACAAATTTAATTATTGAACTATTTTAAATGTATCTCGAGATGCGAAATTATTTATTTTACAAATTTGGTCATTAAATTACTTTTAAGTGTATGTTTTTTATATTTCTATAGTAACTGCATACACACATTTAAGATAATTCAGTGATTAAATTTATAATAGAATTACTTTAAATGCACATTTAAAATAATTTAGTGATTAAATTTATAAAATAAATAAGTCAATAATTTTATATATAATAATTTAATCACCATGTATTTTGTTCATCTAAATAAAGTTGTAAACTATTTTACCTGCGAGTCAGTGACTTGGTTTCGGGAATGTGGCCCCTGGCCAGTGGCCACCAAACCAAACAAAATAAAAAAAAAAAAGCTTAATTTTGACCAACTACTCGAGACTTGAAATGCAATAAGATGGTTTGGTAAATTATTAGTACAATCATCTTGATGTGTTTTCCTCCTAATCCTAGTTATATTGGCTTAAATAGTATAATGAAAAACTATAGGTCTTAACTGAGCCAACCCATTTGTTTGGATTAGTTTGCTTCAATTGAATTGTTTGCGCAGTTTAAATCATTAAGAGAAGAAGGGCTTAACCATTCCAAGTAATGTGCTCAAAAGGTTATACTTCACCCAAATGTAAGACTCAGGTTCCATTTAACACTATTATTCTATTTTTGTTAAAATAATATCTCGTATTTAAATACTTATTTTCTTACTTTATTTAGTCAAATAATTCTACAAAATTAGTAATATTGTTTGACTGAATAATTATTTCAAATAATATCCATATACCTATCTAAACAGAGTTTCCTAAATGATCCCTACTGAACCCAAATTATTCAAATAATATCCATATACCTATCTAAACAGAGTTTCCTAAATGATCCCTACTGAACCCAAAAGAACATGTAGTAATATAGTAATAACAAACAAAGAGACGACTCAAAACAGCTCTAGAGGTAAATTAGAAACGATAAAAAAAATAAAAAAAGATAAAACCACCTATTTAGCTCCTCAAGGATTTGAGTAAATATAGGCAACCAAAATAAAGTTCACATGGAAAGAGATAATTAAAGAATCCATTTTTACCTCCATGTCAGTAAAAGAAATCACTGTTGAACCAACGGCACAAGTGCTACACCAAACCAAAATGAAAAGACATTACGCAAATTGAGTCCAAAAAAGAAATCATTATGTTACAAGTGATGTCAAATATTGTCCCAGGAATTTAAACAGAAAATTTTACATAAAATTAACATCTTTGTAACAACTGCCAAGAGGCTCAATAACAGGAAACAATATAAACATTGATAACATCACCGCCTCAGTGAATGTATGTCAAAAACCATTATCCACATGCAGAAGTCACTGGCAAACAATGGTCAGTCTAAGTATGCTGAATCAGTTGTTCTTTATACATCAATATTACCAATCAACCTGATTTCCACCTCCTTCCTCTCCTGCATCCCACTATATCCACCACTCTCAGCCTCTGATCCCATTACATCCACCACTAAGGATAGACTGAGGTATAGACAGACCCTCCTGCATTGTCCAACCTAGCACCACCAACCCATGGACCAGGCATTGGAAGAACCCCATAACTACCAACTCCCGTATACCCTCCAAACGGATAACTTCCACCATAAACAGTAGGCCCATAAGGATAACCTAAAACACCTCCATATCCTGGAAATGAACTATAACCAGGCAAAATCCCATACATAGGATTATAGAGTGTATAAATCCCTTGCTGATAAGGGTTGTAAGTAGAACCTCCACCATTATCTACCCTTCCACCATGGCCATTACCATTGTTATTCCCTTCTTTAGGTATAGCCCTTTTCACCTCAACCTGTTTTTCATTCAACTGATGAAAATTATTCTGAACAACTTCCTCAACAGCATCCTCTGATGCAAAAGTAATGAAGCCAAAACCCCGTGGTCTACGAGTCACACTGTCATGCATCACAACTACATCAGTAATCCTACCAATATAAATTCATTTCTCAAAATAACTCTTGAATTCTTCTTCCGTTATATTAGCAGATAAACCCCCTACAAAAATCTTCTTAGTCCTAAACTGATCATCACCCCTACCGTTAGTTCTATTGTTTCTACTCGAACTCCTAGTATTGCTTTGGTGTTGCTCATCCCTGGGTATTGCTTTCTTAACTTCAACCTACAAATACAGTAAAAAACCTAATGAATAAAACATAATAAGAAAACAGTACCTTGGAATTAAGCTAGATGGGAGATTCATGGGTGGATTTAGCCCACGGGTGACTCAACCACCCACCTCACATGAGAGTCGGGTAACGGGCATCACCCGTGATGGGAAAATTCTTAGGTGATCGGGTCCATGGTAAGTGTGCCATTGACCCCTTAATCCAAAATTAAGTTCTTCATATTGATGTTGATTTTGGACTAAGGGGTACATGATACTTTCCATGGACCGTTCCACTGAAGTTGGGTCAGCACAAGTCCACCCAAGAATGAATTTTTCAAACCCAAAAAATTGCATTTTCTGGCCCTAATTTATTTCCAAACATAGACACCACATAAGTTAACCCAAATTTCCTCCAAATAATCAGCATATTATCACAGTAAATAAAAACGTAAGAAATATTTCCAAAAATTGAAGCGAAATCTAATAAAGCATTTGCATAATCCGCATAATCCATAAATTAAGTACAATAATCACTCTGCTCTGACACTAAAAATCTACCATCAAATGAATTACATATCCAAAAGTCCCTTTTACATTGTAAAATCCAAATGAAAAATCCCAGAAATAGAACAAAAACTTTTTCTTTTTTTTTTTTTTTAAAAAAGAAAGAAAGAAAGGAAATGGGGACGAACCGTTCTTCCGCGAATCTGATGGGAGTCCTGAAGGGCTAAAACAACGGCAGAAGAGTCAGAAAACGAAACAAAAGCGAATCCTCTGGAGTTACCAGTCGCTCTTTCCTTCGCTATAACACAGCCCAAAACGGTGCCGTATTTTGGCAAAGTGATTCTCTCAGAGCATCCTCCGTCGTCTCCCATGAAATCCCTCCCACAAACAGCTTGTTCTCCTCTGAAGATTCCTCCATTATTCTTAATTACACAACAAAATCAAAAATTAAATTTAAAAAAAAAACCCTAGATTTTTCTAGGGTTTCTGAGAGCGCGGTGAAATTGGGAATCAGAGTGATTTTTGTGTGTAAAACTGTAAAAATATATATATATATATATTTGAAGAGGGATTCTGTGTGGGTTAAGAATTTGAGGGAAAGTGTAATTCTACTTAAGCTCTATTTTGTCGCGAGTTAATATGATGTGAGAGACTCATTGTTGGAGTGGGAGAGTGGCTTCATTAAATAAATAAAAAAAGTGTTGTTATTGTTTTATTAAAAAAATGGTTCATAATGTTGTGTTTTTGTTTTCCTTGATATGAAGTGCATTATGTATGGAATATTGTAAATTCTCGTAACAAAATTTATTATCTTTAAAAATTTTATATAATATAAAATTATTTTCTTCTCTTAATGATTTGGAACCTGTCTCTTATACACATCTAGATGTGTATAATGAGACAGATTACATACATAATGCACTTCATTATCAATCTTGTAAATTCTCGTAACAAAATTTATTATCTTTAAAAATTTTATATAATATAAAATTATTTATTTTAAAAATTTATATTATATAAATTTTTAAAATTAATAAAATAATTTCAATGACAGAACCGTAAAATTTTTTTATTATGTTAGAGGTTGTTTTCTTTCTACTAGTGGTGTATAAGTGTAGTTTAATAATGTGTTTATATTTATTTAATTAATTTAAAAAACTTCTAAATACAAGTAAATTTGATTTACCATGTTGAATTAAAACGAAGTTTTCCTGAAGTCAATCGTAAGTAATATAATTTTTTTGTTATTTAAGTTTTAAATTTTAAACTAATCTAGTTAAATTCCAAATAAAGTAAAAGACATTAAATATTGTTCAAGTTTAATTTAATTATTAATCGATTAAGGTTAATAAATTATTATCCAGTCCAAAATTACTTAATTAGCAACTATTTAGTTTAGAATTTAATTCGAATCTAAAATAATTTGATTCTATTTTTAAAAGAAAAATTAAAATTAAAGAGGTGAATCTGAACACTGCCACATGTTCATCCTAGATTCGGCGGAACAAGACGGGTGGACCGCGAAAGTAGTTGCGTCATGTAACGATGGATCGGGATCTTCTATGGTGTGTAAGTAATTTTTAATTTTTTTTTAAAAAAAAATTAAATTTAAATAATAAAAGGTTCAGATCGAGTAAAGTAAGTGGAGGCATGATCGGACGGTTAATGGTTGTCTTCGCTGCAGTCAACTGGACAGGCACAATCTTATTCCATGTAACTACTAGTTCTCATATGTGTATAAGATTCATGTTTTTTTTTTTTAAAAAACAAAATTATTTTTTGGAAATATTTAGATGCTCAAGTTTAAATTAGAAAAGAGGATCATGAAATCTGATTTGAATTACAAATTTTCCTTTCTTGAAACTTATCAAGATTTGAATAAGGTCTTTCTTGAAGCATCTAATGCCCAATGGTGATCCAAATAAAACATCCAATAGAATAAAAAAAATAATATCAAAGTGTTGAATGAATGAAACATAAAATTATGTTCTAAAAAACTAAAACTAATAAAATTAAAAGTTCGGTAATTGGATATTTTATTTTCAATAACTAAATTTGAATTATATAACCAATTTTTTTTATTCGATTTATCTAAAAATCAATTATTCAAAAATCAAACTAATTTGGTTCAGCTGATTTATTCGATTAAACCAAATTATGAATATATCAACTCAAAGTTTAGAGCAAAAAGCCATACATACCTTAACTTTCACATGTTACTGAAATTGCATATTCAAAAATTTTTTAGCCAAAATGATTATTCAACTCCTAAAATTGCTGTTTAAATCTTATTCCGTCAATTATGCTCATTAAGTTAACCTTATCTCAAAAAATATGTGCATAGCACAACTTTTAAAGGGGCAAAAATATCAAAATGCTTTAATATTTTTGTTTAAATTGTTTTCGTTTGACTTTTTCTTATTTCTTTTCTTTTTCTTTCCATTCTCACGTTACTGCAACACCAAGCACTACCTTTAAACCACCAGTACTCCGCCACACCCCCTAACCCCCCTTGCCTGCCTTCATCCTCTTCCTCCTTTTACCCTTCCTTTAAGAAAATTTTCTTCCTCTCCTCTTTTTCTCTTCCCTTCCTCCTCCTGTCCCCTTATTCTCCTTTCAATTTGGATAACAAATAAAACATGGATTTTTAGGATTATTGGACAATGGTTTTTTCCTTCTTTGAGATTGTTAGATTCAAATTAGAATGTGAAAGACTGAATCTTTGATTATTTTGATTTTTTTTAAATTATTGGACTTTTTTTTTTTTTTTTTATGAAATTAGAGGGAAGGATGGAACCGAGAATAGGAAAATGGGAGAAGAAAGGATTAGGGGAAATAGGAAAAGGGTTGTGATCAAGGAGCAGGAAGGAGGGAGAAGGGAAAGGGGAGAGGGAAATGGAGGGGCAAATGGGATACCAGAGCAGGGGGAAGGGGAGAGGGAAGTGGGAAACGGGATATAGAAGCATGATTACAGGGAATGAGGGTGGGGAAGGGAAAGGGAAGGGGAAAACGGATACGGGAGCAAGGAGAAAGGGAGGAGGGACGGGATCAGGGGGATTGTGGATGGAGAAGTGGTTGTGGAAGTGGCAACGGCAACAGTAGAAAAGCATGAGGTGGTGGATTGAAAGGTTCAAAAAATAAAATGGACATGGTGGCTAGGGATTTGGAGGAGGAAGAGGTAGAATAGGAAAGGGATGGGAAAGGTAGGGAACACAGTTATTAAATTCGGTTCGGCCATCAATCCGTCAAGGTAATCGGGTTAGTGGGTTACTAATTCAATCGGTGGGTCATTGGTTCAACCGACGAGTTTCAAATAATAATAAAAAAATATAAATTATAAATATAATTTTGAACATACATGTTTATAACAATAATATCAGAAAATACATGTTTATAACAATAAAATCCTCATAAAACATAACAAAGTCCACTAAAAATCAACTTCAAACAGTATTACCAACAACAAACATCATTAAATTAAATCAAAGTTGCAACTAGAGTTAAAGCAACTGAGAGAGTCTAACTAGAGTCAAAGCAACTGAACTAGTTCCCATTTGTCTAAGAAAGAGATTACAAACAACAATATTTATTCAATTTCATCTCCAAGGTATCCAACTAGTACCAAATTCAGTCCTACCATGATCTTGGACATCATCAACATTAAATATTTCATTTGCTCCACCAACATTGTCTCCGTCATTATTTTCATTTTCTTCCCCAGTATCTAATTCATTCAAATTTAGATTTCATCTATAAAACATAAAATAAGAATTCACATTTTTAACATATGGTATTTGCAATGGTGAAATAAGTAAAGAGTGAAACTATAAACACATAGTTACTTACCATTCTCTTGGCCACCTTGGATAATACAAGTTGCGCTAATTCCTTCCTAAAGGTTTCCATTTCAGCTTCAGTAAAATAAACCTGTCTCTTATACACATCTAGATGTGTATAAGAGACAGTCTCAAATTCCTCATCATCAATAAGTCATAGTTTCACCTTCTTGACACAATTTCTAGATACACATGAGACATAATGTGTAAAAATACAATTCTATTACAAAAAAAAAACTGAAATTATAGTAAAAAATTAGATAAGAGGAGTGTACCTTTGCTACAATCTCAAGTTGTAGTGCACATAAACCAAATCATTTAACCTTTGATGCTCTAATTTGTTTCTCTTTTTTGAGTGAATATGCTCAAATATGCTCCAGTTCCTTTCACGTCCAGAAGAACTACAAGTTTGGCTTAAAACACGTATAGCTAATTTTTGTAAATTAGTGTGCACTACAACCATAGCAGGTCCACCAATCATCAACACAAAGAAATAAAAATAAAAATCAGATTGTTAAATAAAATTTAAATAATCCAAAAAATTAAATTATTAGATGTATATATACCTGGGAACATGACATCATGATCTCTTATAATTGACACTTTACCAAAGTCACCTTCTGCTTTACGAAACAACTTCATTTATCTTGTCAAATTAGTCATCAAAACAGGATTTCCATATGAATATCTCTCAATCCCATCCAAAAGTGCTGATGTAGTATGCTTATGGTTTGACATAACAAGGGAATTATATTGATAAGCTTGATTGAGCCAAAACCCACAAGCTTGAAGATTTTTGTGAAGTTGGCTATCCCATCTTGAGTCAGTTGTTCTCAAATAAGGATCAACTCTTTTATTTCTTTTCTGAAATCTTCTTAAAAGCTCTTCTCTAGCTTTGTGCATACTAGCATATAGATTCCTCATGAAAGGTCTTTCATCACTATCGACCAATCTTAAAACTCGAACAAGTGGCTCAGTTACTTGAACTATAGTAGCACATTCTTTCGAAAACATAGAATCAAGTACCAAATCAACGAACTTCTTCCCTTTACTTTCTCTGGCATAACCTGAGAGAGTCCACTCTTTTGAAGTTACCATTGCCCTCAAGGCATCTTTTTGAATCAAAATACTTTGTAATGCAATAAAATCTGTGGCAAATATGTTAGAGCAGGATGAATGATTTATTTTTCACCAATGTTTTCTCATCAGGTACAATGGATAACAATGGTTGTATATATTTTTTGTTATCTTAGATGCATGTAAAATAATATTACTAACCTCCTCTAGTTTACCGGTATCTTGCAGCATCAAGTTTAGACAATGAGCAGCACATGGAGACCAATAAAGTGTATGAAATTGGCTTTCTAATAGTCTCCCAGCAGTAGCATAATTTGTAGCATTATTAGTCACAATATGCACCACGTTTTCTTCACCCACAAACAATATAACTTCTTTAAATAACATTGAACAACATTTCAGCTATTCTGGAAGCATATGAGGCATCAACTAATTTTAAAAAAACTGTTCCTCTTGGGTAGTAAGCTAAAAAATTAATCAGAGTTCTCCTTTGTTGATCAATTCATCCATCCGCCATAATAGTGCATCCGGTTTCTTTCCAAGTTGAACGAAAGCTATTAACAAAGTTCTTAACATGCTCAACATTTTTTGTCAACAAATACCCACCCAAATCATAGAAATTGGGAGCTTTATACCCTGCTCCAAAAGAATAAGCCACATCAAACATTGTTTGGTAATATGCAGAATTTGCAGCAAAAAATGGAATTGAGGCATCAATCATCCATTTTGCAACAGCCAAGTCAATCTTTTCCTTTGCCTCTTTGCCTTGCAAAACACTTTTAATTGATGGTTGTCCCCCAGGAGTTGTTCTTGGCATGAACATTGTTCCTATTGTTTTGCCCTTTTTATGCTCTTGAGCAATTATTTTTCCTTTTGCACTTTTAGAAGTAGGAATTAGATTGAATTTCCCTAATCTCATCTTCATCTTGCATGTATAGTTGCTTTTCTTATTTCCTCAAATTGTGGCTATGTAATTCACTATCTTTTAGTCGTTCTTGCACATTCTTTTCTTGGCAAATCACCACTTCCTCAAGTAAAACTAGTGCTTGCTGTTGCACTAGGTGCTAAAGCTTGGGTGTTTTGTATCCATTGAGCAAAAACGGGTTGTAATTGGATAGCGGTATCTGAAAACATATCTTGAGGACGCCCTAAAGTTTCTTTATTAGATCCTTTGTTATTGGAAGTTTTGAAGGTCCAAATTCATATTCTTGGAGTTGCTTAAGCTCATGAAGCTAGATTACTACACCTTTTCCATTATTTATATTAGTCAAGTGCACTAGCTGCAATCAAACTAAAGCAAGAAGGGAGAAAGTTGACTTTGAGAAAGAAGGGCCAACTACCAAATTTTTCAAATTCGTTTTCATTTCAAATTTTACTTGTGGTGAAACTTTAGTACAAGGTTCTGTCTCCCCACTTATGCTTGCAAGGTGTTGCTTGAATCGATTGATGCCACCACCCTTTATCACTTTTGTACAGTAAAGACAAACTACATTCTTTACATTCTTATTAGCCACCAAATCTTCTCTACAATGAGCCCATGCTGGATCTGTTTTTCCTCTCACACTTGATTGAGATTGTCCACTCGAGGAATTTGATGTCTCACTTGTAGGCGTTTCTCTAATAGAATCCATGTTTATTTGTAAATTTGGCAAATTTATTGTTCAAAGAACATATCAAGCATAAGTGAACACATGTAACAACCTAATAAATAAAAGTGACAATCTAATAAACATATCAAACACATCAAAGAAAATACTGATTTTACGTATCTATTAATCTGCCTAACAATTAATCAAAAGAGCATGGGTAAAATTAATCATATTAAACATATCAAAGAACATAATTATCTGCCTAACTATTAATCTTTTAATTAAATATTGAATATGTCAAAGAAATATTGCCAATAAAATTTGATTTTGAATTAAATATTGGATATAACAATATTGATACAATCATAGAAACAAACATATATATATATATAAAACATATAAAAGAACTTATTTTAATAAATTTTCTGCCATACGTAGGAAAAATTAATACAAAATTCATATGAAAATAGATTTCAAGAAAATTACTTGATAGTTTTTGCTCCAATTTCGCACCAAAATCCCCGAATCCGCTGTCTTCCTTATCAAATTTTTTGCTGAAATTTCTTTCAAATCTGCTGCACTTTCTCTTCAAGTTCAAGAGTTGCTGGGTGATCTTCAAAATCCGTTGGAGACTTGAGGAGATGAATGATTTCTTTTCAAATTTTTTGTTGGAAAATGTCAAAAAATGATGTAGGAAGCTAGCGCCTGTTTGGTTTCGTTGGCTGCTCAACATTTCAGTAAAACTGCAGAAGTAGAATAGAAGAACTAAGTTTAAATCTAAATGGCTGATGTGGAAAAAGAGACAACAAAGCCCATAAGCTTAACCACTTCAAAAAAAATCCAAAACCCGTAGGGTTTATAAAATCGGCCGGGCACCCGATCTTCTGGTTCAACTGCCGAATTTTTTCGGGTCTTGGCAGTTGGCTTCCTTGACTGGTCAGATTGGTAAACCGACCCGATCTCATGGCTGGGTCGCCATGTTGACCGGTTCGACAGCCAGGTCGGACCGAGTTTAATAACTATGGTGGGAAGAAGACATTTTTTAATAATATCCATTTTTTAAAAATATGATGGTTGGATGATTTTGCCCCCTTCAGACTTCACGTAGATGGCACATGTTATTGACTAACGCCACTTTAACGATCAAAATGGACAGAAAGGGTATTAAAAGACAAATTTGAGAGTTCATTGACCATTTTGGCCGGTTAAAATGTTTAGTGGACAAATCCAATAACTTATAAAAGTTCAAAGGAGTGTACGACATTTTGCTCCAAAATTTAAATGAAAATTATAATAATAAAAATAAGAAAAGTTATCATCAACAATTCAACATTAGCATACACTAATATATATTTATATACATTTAAAGTCCATAAGTTATATTTTGTAAGATTAATCTTTTGTCTATCGTCATAATCTATACTCACGGGTGAAAATTTTATTCCACACCTACAGTATGGTGTAACAAAGATAAATTCCTTGTTGTAAATCAAGCCATTAGACGGCCTTTCAATTTAGGATTTTTGTCAAACCAAAGCCCAGTGATAAATGCCACCCCTGGATATTCGGTCGCATGAATTTGCGTCGACTGAATCAGGTGGAACTCAGCCGAAGAATAGGATAAACTTCGAGGCCCAATGCAGGAGAAATCCATCCGTTCTCCAACGTATTAATTCAGACAAATGCTGAAATAAAAAAACCCATCTTTTATTGGGTCAATGGGCCATATGAAAGTACAAGGCCCATGTTTGGTATGGAGATTAAAGCATTCAAGCATGAGTGTCATTTCTTTCTCTTATGGTTAAGGTGGATAGACGTAGAATGTCCCTTAATTTGGTGGGAGGATAAAAAGTTATCAAATTCTTAATAGCTGAGTGACTAATTCAATTCAGTTAAAAAAATTAATCAAATGATAAAAAAAGTACTACATTTGAAAAGTTGGATAATCATTCGTACCGTTGGATTATAATCTTCTGTCAAGAAAAAAGTTTTTATTACACATTTCATAATGTGAAGTAAATAATTTAGATCGTCAAATGATTGACTAATAACGAAACTCTTTATTTTTTTTAATTAGTTCAATGATGATGAGATTGCAGAACCCTATTTAAACCTAAATGCTAGATTTTAAGTGAAGAATAAGAGATGGTTAATTATTTTAGTTTATTGGACACGAGAAGTACATACAAACAAATTAAATAATATACATCCATTTGTTTCCTCAACGATCAAGACCATATCATCAATTTGCAATGAAAATCCTTTTAAAATGCAACTGGATACATCATGATCATACAAAACAATTTTAATTCTTTATTAAAAAAAAATTCAAATGCTTTGCATCTATCTCAAATTTTTTTTTTCCCCCTCCTGGATACACTATATTAAATTGAAACATTCTGAAACATAAAAGGACTACGGATGAAGTCATTATTTAGGTAAATAATCAACTCGTTTCTTGGACCATTTCATGTGATGACATGATTATGTAACGCCTTGAGACAATATGCTTAATTAATTAACATTTACTAATAAATAAATAAATAATTAATTAATTGTATTTCTGGTAGCTAAGAATTATAAGATTGGATCATCCATGCAATTGGAACGAAGAGAAAAATTATCGCAGAGCTCGTGCAGAGAGATTCAATCCCGAGATCTTCTCACATGAGAGGATCGACAATGCAAGAAGGATTCCATTTAGTATAGTATAATCTTCACTGGTCTAAGGCGTGCGAATATTCGATAATTGGGTCAAAATTATGTTTTTTTTGATAGATTTCAAACATAAGAATCCTCGTTAATCATTTAACTAATCAAGCCCTGTAAATTAATTCATTGCATGTGAGAATAGCTTTGAATATTCTCATGCATGTTTGGACCAAACTATTAAAATATATGTGTTCATTACCCTAAGAAAAATTTGTTGAATATTATATCTTTGGTTAAAATCCTACCTACTAGGGATTTCTTGAGCATCTCTCCAGTCCATCACCAAGCATGCTTGGAATGACATTAGTCCCTATATTTTAAAATAATTATCACGTTTAGTTAGTATGTAATAATTAAAAAAATTATTAAATTACATTAATGTTATAAAAATAATAATTCAAAATGACTAAGTTATCTTTTACATTAATGCTCTAATTATATAATTCTCCCTCTATTAATATGGTATTAAGAATAAAAATTAAAAAAATATTATTTAATACTTACTTGATTTTCTAAAACGATAATTACTTTAAAATAGAGAGAATACTATTCCCCAACATGGTCTTAATCAATTAATCTGATAATGTAAATATTTATGTGTTACGATCTCATAATATTGGCGAACCTAATGTGGTTGCATAGTTGGATTCACATCTAATAATACAAGTTCAAAATTGTCTTTTAACTAGATAAACAATCCAAATTATAAAAAAACACGTCTTAAAAAGTGGATAATAAAATTTATTTTGGTTATTATCAGATTAGTCGCTCAATTACCAAATTAATGAAAAGCATCTCAAGGTGATTGATTATATTAATCTAGAATGATAAAAGGGTCAGGGCTTAGTCTTATGGGGTTTCTCAAATCTTACTTCCCATGACCAAACTTTTGTCATCTTTTGGTCTCCATATATATATATATTATATAAATAGGGAGAGAGAATAGCCTAAAGGTGTAATTCACGTTAAGATCACGACTTCTTCTCTCTTAATAACATTTATTTATTGCTCTTGTTGGTGTACAATCTAACATGCAATTTTATTTTATTTTAATTGAATCCTTAGCTTTGCGGGCCGCAAAATGCTATAAATTTTTGTTATTGTAATTTCAAAATCCCTGATTCTTAATACACATCTCTTGTGGATATCTAGAACGGGGCATTGATTCAATTGATCAAAGGTCAGAACTCATCCTCCAGGCTAAATTTAAAACAGGTTAAGTCTACAAATTTCCACCTGCTAGGCTTGCCACATCAAGACCTTTCCATGCAAAGTAGCAAACATCTGAAATCGGAAAAAAAAAAAAAAAAAAAAATACATATGATTGAATAAATTCTTATATAATCTGAGCATATACAAAAAATAAAGTCTGTGAATTATATTGTACAAAACTTACATACTTTGTATTTTATGTGCGTTTAACGTACATGGATATTAGTCCTCGTAGAAATTTTGCATGTACGTGTCCTTTGACTCCAATAAATTGAAGAAGTTAAAGAAAGATTTTACTATTAAGGTGATCAATATTGGATTAACACCGAAAATCAGAATTCATTAAAAAAAATTTCTATATATTGTGATGAACAATATTTTGAAATTCAAACAGCATTAATAAATTAGCTTCAACACTTTTTTCCCCCCTCATTTCATTTATTTTTTTTCATCTCTTTAGATGGAGTGGTATTCTAGGGAGGAATTAATTGGCTTGTTCAATGCATGCAAGCCAGGACAAAGAGGAGAACTCATTCCAATGGAGACAAGAGAGAAGAAATATCAAAAACCAATGTGATTGGGGCAACCTAGAAATCATGAAAGACAGCCAGAGAGCCCCTAGAAAAAAGCCTTTGGACTTAGGTTCTAGCAAGGAGACACCAAACTTGACGCACCAAAAAAAGTAGCAGAACAAAGGAACGACAGGCATGGTGACTCCTTGAAGATTTTTATTCTGCTTTATTTTGACCAAGAATAAAAGGTGATAAGACATGCATTAAATGATGAACTCACTTTTTTTTTTTTCTTTCATTTGGTCTCTTATACATAGTCCGTTCTCCAAAAATAATTGGATGAAGTGGTTAATATTTAAGTAAGTTTACTCATAAATCTTATGATTACTTAAAAAATAATATAAATTATATAATGATGTAATATTAAATGATATTAAGATTATTTATATGAGTGATATCATATAATTATTTTATAAATTCTTTAAATGATTACAAAATCTACAAATATATAATTGACTGAAATTATATCTAATTTGCCTTAAGAGACAGCAATAATTTTAATAGAGGCTAAATGGTTTTTTAATTAGTTAAACATAAATTTTTTAAAATTACGTATAAATTTGACCATATTATAAGTACTAATTTTAATTCGAGACATCAATTAAATAAACGAGGAATGTAATTCCCAATGCATTGTATTCCTTCCACGTCTTGGAAACTCGTGGAAGAAAATTTCTTTCTCAAACTCTCATAGTATGTATTATGTAAGAAGGAAAGATAGGAACTGTAATGATATCCTCATCCAAACAAGACCAAATCCAATCGCTGGTGCCAGCTGCAAAGGGACTCCTCTGTCTTTTATCAGCAATAACAAATCTGTATTGTGAAAATGGAAATCAAATGTAAAAACTAAAATAAATAAAAACCTTTTTTTTTTTTTTAACATTATCAATATCATCGGAAAATTAATATCAAATAAATAAATAAATAAATAAATAAAAACCTGCTAAAATATTTGAAGATTGTCAACCCATGATTTCATTGCTATCTCTCTTCCGTCCCCCTCAATATTTTACAGTACACACTATATACTATGTTTCATTTTATTTTTTTTGGCTGGATTTTATGTGATACATTTACAGGGTAAATTTAATTTCAAGAACCATGTATGTTTAGCAATGAAACGAATAACTTAGTAAGTGCAATTTGTTTTCTTGTGCTTTGCTTTTCTTGGTGTATTATGTTCTTGGAAAATTCTACGATATTTTTTAGAAAATCATTCTCTTATACTTTAAATACTCATATAGTACAACACCATGTATTTTAAATATCTTATACACATATAAATTTTTAAACTGTCTCTTATATTTTTCTAAGAAATATTGTAAAGAGACTCTATATTCTTATCCGTTTAAATTGACACATGTCATATTAACATCTAATTTAAAGAAAAAAGTACATTATGATCCTAACTTGTTATTAACATCTCAAGTGTATACCTTTAATGTTACATCATTATTTGAGCTTGTATCATCCTAGAAAATAAAGAATTGATGGAATAAATATTTACCATCATCTCATTTGACTTGCCAAGTCAAATGTTATGTACATTTTACGGTATATATTTTACTCCTGTCTCAATTATTTGCCAGCTATCTTTATTTATTTACCATCCTCTTTATTTATTTTTATTTTTTTAAGAAACCGATGACTTAAGTCAAAATATACATCACACCACAAAGAAAGTAGGTTACATCATATATTGTTGAAAGGACGGGGGCCGGGCCGGGCCGGGCCGGCTATGAGCATTAGGGTGGCTTGAAAAATATTCCATCAAATCAAGCAATGCTTTTTTTATGGATTTATTATTGCCTGAAAACAACCATTCCCGATGAATAATTAAAGATCATTAAGAGATTTGCTTATTCCGAAGCAAAAGATGGTTAAAGTTGTGTTTGTTTAGATTCAAAATATATTTTTTAGAAATTTTTTTAGTGTTAAATATTATAAAATATTTTTTGGTATAAAATACTTTTTTTTTCTGGTTAAAAATAATTTACAAAATTTTTGAATGTAAGTTATTTTTTGAATAATTTAAGAATAATATTAAATTTTAAATACTTACTTTTATAATTTCATTTGTTAAACTTATTTCGTTTTCAATTCTTTTCCATTGAAATCATGGGTTTCACGTTAATACAACTATCATTATACATATTTTACTATTACATTATATTGTCATTTAATTTTAAACAAAATCAATCTTTTATTAACTACAATTACTTGTAAGGTATTTATTACCATTATTATAAATTTTTTTAACTTGTATTCATAAAATTAAAAATGAAACGGTTAAAAATTTTTATTTTAAATATTTTTATTTTGTCAACCGATTACCAAAATTTTATATGAAAAATATATTTTTTTTATATAAAATATGTTAAAAAGAAAATATTTTCAATTTAAATGAACACAGCCTAACTGTGTTAAATTTTCCGCAACTTTATATCAACAGGAGCATAATCTCAAAAGTTTCTTAAATGAATCGACTTTATAACAATTGAGAATATCTCTTTATCAATATTCAATCATATCAGTATCAAGAGCTTTATTTTCATAGTAAAGTGAGGCTAGTAAATTTAGATTAAAAAATTTATGACATTTATTATGAGGGTTAAATGCAAAAACTCTTTGAATTTATAATTCTATTGCACTTTCTTCCCCTCAACCTATTTAATAAGTATTTTATATCTTCTTTTATATTTTGAGACAAAATTATCCCTATTATTTTAATTATTATTTTTTTTTCTTCTTTTTTTCCTTTTATTTATTTTCTCTATCTTATTTTTCTTTTTTCTTCTTTTTTTTCATGTTTCTCTCTTGCTACTACTAAATACTTACTTTACTTTTAATAATTAATTAATTAATTAAATTTCTAAATTTTCACATGTCATCATTTAATGCAGTAAATATAATACAATCTAATATACCTTGTTGTAATATAAAGTTTGTGATTAACTATTAATAGTAAGATTAATAAATAAAAAATAAAAATTTTGAGCCAGAGGAAATTAAAAAATTTATAGTATACAAATAAAATTATATAATGAAAAAATATATACAACATTTTATTTACGGTATAATATCAAAAAAATATAATAAGAAAATATTACGGCTGCCTAATATAAGGGATTTTGGAATTATGGTAAAATCAACCAAAATATGACTCGCGATGATATGGCACCAAAAAAAATTTTGTTTGCATACTTAGAATATATATTTTAATTTTTTTTGAAAAATTATTTTATCTTTTTATAGTTTGTTTATTTGTTAATTATAATATTTGTAAAACTCATAAAATCTATATTATACTATTAAATATATGTTGCTTGTATTAAAAAAATGATATTTAATCTATAAATTATTTTAAATATGTAAAAATAAAAGTTTTTACCTAACCAATTACTTTTAATATAATAATTTAACAGTAATGCAAGAAATAATGGATGAAAAGATAAAAAGAAAAATATGAGAGAGAAAATAAATAAATTTGTAAGAAGAGAAAAAAATATTAAAATAGTAAAGACAATTTTGTCTCAAAATATAAAAAATTAAGGGATAGAGAGTAAAATATTTATTAAATAAGTTAAGGGGAATAAAATATAACTAAAGTGTAAGTTCATAGGGATTTTTTTGTATTTAACCCTTATTACGAAGTCCGTCCCCCTAAGAATTTTCCTGTGAACTCATCTCTCTCGCTTATGTACACACCGTGAAATTCGGGCCTTCTTGTATTTTTGTTGTTCTCAGTTCGTGGTTTTGGGACAACGCTGGCAAGACAAAACTGTACCACTATTATACACGTTTGGTGTTAACCCCAGTGACAATTACATCAAAACGTGACATAGCATAGGTAGTATTTGGCATTTTGTTTAAAATAAATATTGTAATAATTTTTTTAGAGTAAAAATATATGAGATAAAAGGTGAATGTGAAGCGTTATATTATGAATACTTATACTCAATCAGGTTTGATGTTTCTAATAATGAAATTAAGCAAATAACATCGGGTTTGGATGGGTAGATTTAAGGAAGAATTTAAAATTTATCTATTTATATTTTATTAAATGGATTATATTTCAAATTCATCTAAAATTTTAACTTCACCAAATTAAAAATTATCTATTTTGCCCATGATGTAACCCTTTAATTTATATACAAATTGATAATTCTTTAATTTCAACCTTACAAATCGTTTTAACAAATGAGTGAATTTCAAATACTTCCTCCAATCCATCTATCCGGACATAAAGAATTCAATCTAAGTATGAAAAAGGAGAACAAACATGTGAAAAAGTAGTGGCCTAAAAAGATGAAAATACTAAGTTATTCGTTTCATTGCTAAACATACATGAGATGTGTATAAGAGACAGATAAATATTTAAAATACTCATATACTTATCAAATGTTACATTTTTCATTGACAAAATTACTAACACACAAATTTTATATAATAAACTGACATTACTAAAAACTCTTCCACTACCATTCCAAAATTCTCACATACCATCACTATCCTTATTTCCCTTTCTCACTGTTTTTCCTCCACTACCCCTACCCCAACAACCCCAGTCATCTTTTTTTTTGTGTGAACAATTTAGTATTTAAGGTAATATATTATCAATTTTATACTCAAATATATTATATTCGATATACATATAAGTATTTCAAGTCAAAATATGCATGTAATTGTGTTGAAAGACTAAAATGGTGCATGTTGAATTTATGAGAGACTAGAACATCATTTTGAATATAAAGAATTAAAAAAATATAAATGTAAAATGTGAGAGATTATTAAGGTTATTCTCCCAAAAACTTTTAATAGGATGGATATATTTGTTCAGTAACACTTACAATTCAAAATTAAATGGGGGTTAAGTTTTTTATAAGTTAATCAAAAGGGAACAAACTGACACAATAATATAAATATACAAGGGTTATGTACAAATTACCTACTTTTTTGTAGCATAACCCTCCACGGCTCCACCTCTCAATTAAATCCTCACACTGTTTTTTGAGAGAAAAATTCGTAAGATGTTACTTAAACTACCATATACCTTTAAAAAAAAAAAAAGACTTTCTTTAAAGTTTAAACTACCATATACCTATAAAAAAAAAAAAAAAAAATCTATCCTACTCTCTATTCCATTATTTAATAAGTTGTTAATATTTTTTAAAAAATATATTTACGAGTTTTAGTAAAATAATTTTAACTGTTCATTAAGTAGTATGACAGATATTGGAATAAGAGTGAGATAAAAGATTCTTACGTACTCCACATGAAGATTGATGCTCCTGTAATTTTTGTAGGGTAAATACTTAGGTAGATTTAATTTTTGCTTCTATTTGCAAATTCAGTGGTGTGAATTAAATTTAATTATGAAATATATGACATCAATTAATATAAACGTGATTTTATAAAATTAAATTTTGATCACAAAAAATTTGCAAATGAGACCAAATAACATATTTAGCTAAATATTTTTCTTTTTGCAGTACTATATATTATGGTTGGAGCTTGGATTAGTTTCTATGAAAAGTTTTGGTCCCGATCGACCACTCAATTACTTGCTTCATTTTTAACATCGTACTATCAATTAACTTGTTTCGTTTCAAAGAGATATTTGCATCTTTCCAATCCCACCCACCACGCAAGGCTGCTACTATTGTTTTACTAAAGTTCATGTGCTTCACTTGGTGAAACATCACCAATGAAATCCTCTTTTGGCTCTGTCGAATCATTGGTACTTTGTACCACAAATTTGCATGTGACTTGTGCTGGTGCAAAGCACTACCGTAGCTAGCTAGAACATGGAACATTACTTTTGGAGTAGTCGTCCAAACCAAACGTAATTAATAGTTTTCTCAATTTTATTTGTATGCTTGGACTGTCTCTTATACACATCTAATGTGTATAAGAACAGGGATAATTCCTGTCATTATACATTTTCACGATTATTATTTTTTATTTTACATATATAACATTTAATAAAAGGGTTAAGAACACTTTGTTCCCCTAAAGTAGGTGGGTAATTACACTTTACTCCTTAAACTATAGAAATATATTTTTTGCCCCCCATTCCAATTATTCATTCTTTAAAAATATAAAATATTAAGAAAATCTAGTTAAATATCTGAAATACCCTTAGTGTTATATTTTGATTTTTCATGTATTTAACTGATTTTTGATAGTTATACAAGAATTGGGAAAAAAATAAAATATTAATAACACTTTGATATCTTTGATTTTAGAGAGTGAAAATGTGAGAAAATGTTAAATTATATACAATATAATTTGTACAGATTAAGTCAAATATTAACGTGTAAAATACTAATAAAAATAAAAAAAATACAAAGTTTTATAGAAAATATATTTTCATACAATACCTTTAAAGAAAAATTTTCAATAGAAAATAAGCTCATTTCGGAATTGTTCTATTACTATAGTTAAAGATGTGTATCATAATAATATAAAATAAAATCTAAAAATTTTTAAAAATTTGACCAAGAAATATATTGATATAAATTATATTGAAATATTATATATTTTAAAGTATTTATTTATTTTTAAACAATTATCACATCAATATCGAAATCTGAATATATAAAAAATCAAAACATAATACCAAGGGTAGATTAGTCATTTAACTATATTATCTTAATAATTTTAATATTGATAATAAATGAATAGTATCAATGGAGGGCAAAGTGTATATATTTCTACCGTTGAAGAAACAAAGTGTAATTGCCCACCTAGTTCAGAAGGACAAAGTATTATCAACCTTAGTAAAATTGATATAATAATTATTCTAATGCATTATAAATAATAGTTGTCCAAATACAAGTTTTGTAATGAACTATATTAATTGTAGTTCTACACATGTATTTTAGCTTTAAAAATTAGGATCTAAATAGTAAATTTTATTGTGTTTGCAATAAATTACTAGTGTGTATTTAATTTATCTAAACTGTCACTAATATTTACTATTTATTGCTTTGAACTAAATACTAAAAAGTAGTATTTAATTTTTTCCTTATTTGCAAATTGACGTATTGTACTTATAACAATAAATAGCATTGTCGGTTAATAGTATTTTAATTAAAGTTTTATTTAAGATATTCACTTTGCAGGATGCTGCTGCATTTGATAAGAAAGAAACACACTCGAAGAAAAATCCTAACAAAAAAAAGTAAATAAATTAAATGGTCTAGATTCTGCAAAAGGAGAAGTGCAAGCAACCACCCAGGATGTAATATTATCGCCCATGGGGTCGTTTAAAGAAGTGAGTTGAATTGAATTTGGGCGATAATATTAGTCCTGATTAAATTGTAAGCTCACTTTTAATCAGGACTAATATTAGGCCCAATATATATATATATATATATATATATATATATATATATATTAATAATTCTAATATATATCTACTAATACCTAAACTCATTAGACAATTTATTTAAAATGTTGTTATTCAATGATATAGTTAATAATTATTTATTGAAATAAATAGTACATATTATTCCATATTATATTAAATGAGCATAAAAAATAAAATTTTAATAAATAAACTATACAAAAATTTATTAAATAATATAAGTTTGGACTAGTTCGATTAAAATTTGAATTCCGAATAATTTTATAAAAGGAGTATAAACTATACATTTGTGAGATTGGCTGCCCCGATTAAAGATTAAAATTCAAATAAATTTATGAGCAAGTTCGAGCTTTGCAAAGCTCACCCCACAAAACACAATTAGCAACCCTAACAAATGTTTTCGTCTTTTATTGAGAATATTCTTTGACATAAGCATCATTATAACTTTTGAAATGTGATTTATGTAATATAACTAAAAATAATGTTTAAAAGTAATTACAAAATATTATGAAAAAAATTCATCGTTTCTTTGCTACGAATAAACATGGCATGCCTATGCTCCACGGCTTCCAACCACTTTTATACTCCTTTCATTCCATTGAGTTATACTTTATATTTTAAAATGCGTCAAAATGTTTAATATATTTATAAAGTTAAAATAATCTTTTAATACTTTTTATAATATTGTCTCTCTTATTATTTTTGTAATCATGTTATTCAAGTTCACTTTGGAGGGCAAAATTCAAAAATTGAATACTAGCATCACAATAGAAACACTATTATCAAAAAGTTAGTTTCTCAAATAGCTACAAACAAATTGGAGTAATATTTCAAAAAAAAAAGAAAAATTAGAGTAAGTCTTTGTCTACTCACTCCGTAATACGAAATGGGTATAAAACGATTAAAAAATAATAAAATTTCTATTTTTCAATGACCTAACGATTTACAATATTCACTCTGCAATACAGAATACTGTGTAACAAAGAATTTTAAAAAAAGAAGACGATTCGATGCCAATAATCATTTAACTATTAATTTGTGAGGGCAAACATGCGAATATAAATTCCAAACAAGACGTGACATAGAAACAGAATCCAATTGAATTGGGAAAATATCGGAATGGGTCCTCATCCTCATCCTGGGTGTGGGCCCCGGGAAATTCGAAAGGATTAATGGTGGTACAATTTTAATTCTAGGGAAGAAGGTCGGACGGGTCCCGCACCAACCTTGTCGGCCGACGGGAAGCGAACCATGTCAATTTATTGTCTTGTCTCTCAATCAAACTGGCAATTATTTTGCAAATGCTTCTTGTTAGATATCTAGAGACATTCCAATAATAATAATAATAATTGAAAAAAGAAACTTGAGATAATTGCTAATTTGGAGACTTGCTAAGTTTGTATTAGAAAATGTACTATTTATTATTAAAATAATATTCACAATATTATTTAGTATTTTTTTTTTATAAAAGTATTGTAATAATTTTTTTCATAAGATATATGTGAGATAAAAAAGTGCAGAATTAAAAAATATACGTGAAATAATTACAAAATAAGAATATTTGAAGAAAATATAAAAACTCACATATAGTGAAGAAAATATTAATAATAAATTAGACTAAAACTTGTTTATAGCGAGACAAATTATATAATTACTTTACAGTATACTAAGCTAATAATACTTGAGACATGAGTGCTTCCTTTTTCTTCACCAATTGAGACTCCGTTTTTTCTTCATTGTAAGAATAGTAAAGATAAATGGGAGAAATTATGCATGTATTGATAAAATGGTATTAAAAGTATTTAAATATAATAAATTTATATTTATAGATATGTAAATACAATCAATATAAATTATACAATGAATTTAAACAACAATCAACATGGTAATTAAATAATTTAAACTAAGAAAAATATACTACATAATTAATTGCCTTTAATACTAATTGATGGATATTAACATTTATATTTGTTGCTTATGATATCAAAACCCATGTTATGAAATCTGTAATTTCGTAAGTACATTCCATTCAAAAACTTTTATTCTTTATTATCCTTCTTAGTTTTAAAACACTTTTGCGTAAAACTTAAAACCATAGTTATGAAATTTAGCTCAATCCGATTTGCTACGGTCTAACTGTTTAACCAATTAATTTAGTGAACCGCTCACTGAATCGAATTGAGTTTCTATTCTGATCGGATAAGTAGATCACCCAATTGAATCTATAGAACTCGCAGATTTTTTAAGGATTCAGTGAGCGGTCTGTCTCTTATACAAATCTAGATGTGTATAACTCAAAGACTTAACCTCTAAGTGAATGATTATGAAACTTTAATCACTACACCATTTGTTACTTGTTTGACTGTTACCTTACTTTTATTTTTTATTTTTATCTTTTTAAAATTTTTTACTTCACTCTTAATTGTTATATGTTTGTTATACATCGTTATACTAAACAAGTTTAAACATAACTATTTTAATATTTTTTATTTTGTTTTTAAATAATTACTTATTTTAAATTCATCAGATAAATAGATTAAAATTTAATAAATATATTTTATAAATATTGTCAATAGATATTTATATCTAATAATTTAAAATTATTATATATTATTAATAAAATAATATATATTAACAATATATAGATTGAACCAATAACCTGTCGATTGAATTAATAACTCATTCTCCCACCTCTCTATAATCGGGTTTAATAACTATGCTTAAAACTCATCGAGACAAATGGAATTCAGGATAATTTATGATATTCCAAACAAGAATAATCGTGTCGTTAAAGCGTGGACTTTCTTTTTGTGTCTTTAGGGACCACGTCGACGTGGGGCACAGGTGGCAAGGAATACCACCACCTTGCCACATGTGCCCCCACCCACCCACCCTTGACAAGTCTACATCACTACAGTACAATCCCTACAATATTAATCTACTTACTATTGTTTAGACTTAATATCATGTTTATTCATCGATATCATTTTTACTTAATTTTAAATTGAGATATATATCTCAATTTAAAATTAAGTAACATCTAAATAATATCGATGGATAAATATGAGAAATATATATATATCCATCAGAAGTGTCTGTTTGATAAATAATGAAAGATATCCATGGTTATTTGCATTTTTTCGATATATATCCATCAAAAAGTCTTCGGATGGCTAATTTTTATTATTTATTAAATATTTTTTAATTCAAATATAATTTTTAATAATTTTTTATCACATATATCATAATGTCAAAAATTAATTATATATTATTATTTTAAATAATATATAATATAATATCATAAATAATAGATGTGCAAACAAGACTTTTTGCCATTGTCTTAGTAAATAGTTTTTTGGCTATTACATGATTATAACAATTTCATTTCATAGAAAGAGAAAAATTAATTATACTGAGTATTTTATTTGATAGCTTAAATACATACACGTATTTATATATCAAGAAAGGAAAAACAGATATTTATATTAGTTGAGTTGACTGTTTTATTAATCCTCGAGTTGTCATTTCCAAAGGCAAAGCGTAGCATGAAGTACTGCCTAAAAGTTGCACCAACACCACGCGCGTCCGGACTATGCAATCATCTTCCTTTTCCACTTGCTTTCTCGGTTTTTCCCTCTTCTATCTTTGACGCGCCGAAGTGGTTGTTACTTCAAAACGCGAATGCTGTCACGAGAGTCACGTGACCCAGGATCCATCAAGCAGTTCCCTTGTAGACATTATGTTGCCTACCACTAAGCTTGTAAACGGGTTGAATTTGAGTCGGTGTTAGTAATTTTGGACTGAGATCATATTAAAAATTCTGATACCATATTTGTTCCGATTACTCGACAGATCTTAAATTACAGACCCATCTTTTAATCGAATCCGAATTCGAATCAGATATATCCATTAAAAATAATCCCAAAACACATCAGCAATCTAAACGATGATAACCTTGATGAACGGTGATGAACGGATTGGTGACGACGATAACGACAACGATCGGTGACGATCTGGTTGGTGATGACAATGACAACGACCAACAATGGTCAATCATCTTATTGGTGATGACGCCGACGCCGACGCCGACTGACGATGAATTGTTTGGTGCCGATAATGACTGATATGGAAAAGGGTGATAAGAAATGAAGAGTACTAAGAGTATAAAGGGAGATGATGAGTGAGGAGGATGAAATCTTAAGGAAGAAAGATGAAGAGAGACAGATGGAGAAGGCAGATGAGAAATGAGAAGCGAGAAGAAGATGTGTGCGACTGGAGAAAAGGATTAAAAAATGAAAGATTCTAACCTAAATTCTATAGAATATATTTTATTATTATTATTTTTAAAATTTTAAACGGATTCGGGTCTTAATTGATCGGAACTAATAAATCCATATCCGGTCCTTTTACATAAAAACTTAATCGGGTCCGAATCGAATTCGAGTAAACGAGTCTGTATTTAAATCTATACCCGGATAAATGGGTCAAAATCGGATCGGATTCGCTTCTAGACCCTGTCACACGGGTCAAAATCAGATCGGATCCGCGTCTAGACCCAAATACACATCTATCCATTGACAGGCCTACCGACCACTCTACCTAAGGTAAGGTTTCAATTATGGGAAAAAAAATATTTTGGCTTTCTTTAAATTGGTCTATTTGGATAATTATTATTCATAATATTATTTGAAATATTATTTGTAACAAATTTTGAAATTTAATTTATGTGAGATAAAAAGATAATAGAAAAAAATGTTCAGAAATGACTATGAGAATTTTATCTTATGAAGAAAATGTTATAACAGTAAGCCAAGTAGTCTATAGTGAAGATGAGAGAGTTTGACTTACTAGAAAGATCTTCTGCGGGTAGACAAGCTCCAATACGTTGGGGAATAGGTCAAGTCTATAGAGTTTGACTTACTAGAAAGATCTTCCGCGGGTAGACAAGCTCCAATACGCTGGGGAATAGGTCAAGTCTATAGTGAAGAGGAGAGAGTTTGACTTACTAGAAAGATCTTCCGCGGGTAGACAAGCTCCAATACGTTGGGGAATAGGTCAAGTCTATAGAGTTTGACTGGTACTAGAAAGATCTTCCGCGGGTAGACAAGCTCCAATACGTTGGGGAATAGGTCAAGTCTATAGAGTTTGACTTACTAGAAAGATCTTCCGACAAGCTCTAATACGCTGGGGAATAGGTCAAGTCTATAGAGTTTGACTTACTAGAAAGATCTTCCGCGGGTAGACAAGCTTTAATACGCTGGGGAATAGGTCAAGTCTATAGTGAAGAGGAGAGAGTTTGACTTACTAGAAAGATCTTCCACGGGTAGACAAGCTCCAATACGCTGGGGTATAGGTCAATTACCGCCTCTCCAGGGTTGAACCCTGGAACTTGACGACGAACTTAAAAAGCCACCTATAGTTCTTCTTCTTTGACGACTGGTTGAAGGGGAACGAGCCAACTCGAATTGGTCCATTTCGAGTCAAGAGATAAAATATTATTTAGAAAATAATATATAAAAAGTTGTCCAAACATAACTATTATTATTCAAAATATTATTTATAATAAGTATTATACTAATTTTTCTTACTAGGAGGTAAGCCAATTTTTTTTTTATGGGGTAAGTGTGAAATAGAAAGTTATTAAAAATATATTTAAATAGTCTTTCAAAAACATGTATATGTTTTTTATGATAAGAATACAACAAAAATAAATTGACTGCCTAACAATTGTTGTTTGAAGGAGAGTGCCTAACTGGAATTTAATAATGGAATGTGGAGTATTCCACAAATATTTTAAGGTCGAGAAATTTACTTTTCATTTTTTTTATTTTTTAGTATTGCTAGTAAGAGATGAGGAAATTAATGAAAGATGGAAGAGATACTTCTATCAACTATTCAATAAAAATAATAGAGATGATATCATTTTAGGAGAGCTGGATAAGTTAGGAGTATAGAAACGTAATGTATCTATCATGTGTATTTAAGAATCAGAGATTTTTATTGATCTTGAAAAGGCATACGATAGAATTCTTGAAGAAGTTATGTGGAGAGTTTTTAAAAAAAGAGGAGTTAGAGTAGCATATATAGAATCAATAAAGGACTCTGATATATAGGTTACAATTATGAGAAAATCAGAAGGGTTGACACGAGAGTTCTCTATAAATATAGATTTACACTAAGATTCAGTTTTAAATCCTTATATATTTGCATTGGTAATAGATTAACTTACAAGGCACATACAGGAGGAAATACCATAGTATGTGTTATTTGCATATGATATTTTTTAATAGATGAAACAAAAGACAGGTTAATACTAAACTCGAGATTTGAAAAGAGACACTTGAGGTAAAAATGAAATAGAATTAATATATAAAAATTATAGTTATATAGATTTAAATTTAAATTACTACGTACGACTAACTAGATGCTGTATCTACATATTATATCTAGATAATGCAAATATATAGGATTTAAAACTGATATACTAGAGTGTAAATCTATGTTTCTAGATAATTTTTAATCGGATACAAATAGGCTAGACATAAATAGAAAATGCATTGGAAATATTATGCTACATCTAAATTTCTTTACGATTTAAGAGTATCAAAATTAATTTTATATAACGACAATTAAACCAGCGATACTTTATGAATCTGAATGTTAGATAATGGATTACACTTATGAACAGAAGATGAGAGTAGCAGAAATGCGAATATTAACATGAATGTGGAGGTACAGTAAGATGGATAAGATACGCAATGAGCATATTCGTGAGAAGATTGGAGTAGCACCTATTGATGAGAAGATGAGAGAAATACGCTTAAGGTGGTTAGGTCATGTGTTAAGACGTCTAGTATATACGCCTACCAAGTGAGTAAATTTTAGATAGTAGTCAACATAAGAGGGGTAGAGAAGACTGAAAAAGATTTAGTGGGTAACTTGCAAAAAATATATAATTTATTTAGGAATTGAGGAGGATATGATTTATGACAAAGTGTAATGGCATAGTAGCATTGATACAACCGACCTTATTTAGTGAAATTAAGACTTGATTTGTTTGCTTAGTATAGATTTTGTATATGTTGTATGCGAGATACGTTTTCTTGTGTAAACTCCATTACAGCTGAGCATTAGATAAATAGGAACATACTTACGTAAATTCGATTTTTAATCTCATCTGTAGATCCTGCGGTCAAAATTAAATTTTATAAAATATTTCTTACATCAGTTGATGTCATAAATTCTATAATATTTAATCTACTGCACAGGGTCTACAAGTGGGGTCAAATATCATGTCTACCTAAGTATTTCCCTAGATAAATATTATAATTTGATAGCATAAAGAAAAGGCATAGCTACAGGGTACAATTTGGATTAAATCACTTCGTGAATTAAATTTCGTAGAACTTTTTATTTAAAAAAAAATAAAATTGTACAACCTAATCAACAAATTTGTTCATATAGAAATTACGCACAAAATTGTTAACAGCTCTAATTTGGTCTTATTAAATAAAACAAAACTATGGATTTTACCTGAAAAATAAATGATGGCGTCCGTGGAATCCATTCTCAAGGAGATTTTTGTGACACTATATATCCTACGGTACTATATATATCAGTGATTAGTGTATAAAAACTTTTTATGTGTGTCTTTTATTAAAAAAAATATTTTGTAGTGAAAAAAAAGTTTTAAAATTATCTATGAGGGATACATTAGGAATAATATTAAATGATATATTATTATATATAAAGAGAGAGTTTTCAATTGATTTGGTGTCTCTCCCTTTATTTTTTTATTTAATCTTTTAAAAATAAAAAATTTAAAAAGTAATTACCAGGCAAAAAAAACTACTCATCGCCTAAAATTTACCTATTAGAATTTTAAAATCTATTTTACCACTCTCCAAGAATATGAGTAACTAAATAAATACCACCCATTTAATTTTTTTCTAAATTGAACAATTATTTATAATATTTTTATTATTGCCTAAATAATGTAAATTGTCCCCAAAAAAATTTAATTTTTCTATTACACACATATTGAGTGTGCCTTTTAACACTAGTTATTTTAAAAGATGGACTCTTGTATTATATGTAGTATAAATAAATATATCCATATTTTTTTTTGGTGTATTCTTTATACACCCAGCTAGGTGGGATTCCTTTTATACACAAGGGGTAAAAATTCGAATATTTAATTATTCCACATGTCCTCTAGATTGGGAAATCATCACGTTACAACTTTCTTGACCGTCAATGCCTAAAGTGAACCCAAAGACAAATCAAGATACAAGCTTGCAAGGTTATTAATTAAATATTTTAAATAATAATTATGTAAGTGTACTAAAAAATTGTACTAAGATTTAAAAATGAAAAGTTGATCCTTGGTTGTTGGTAGTTTTTTTTTTTGTTTTTTTTGAACACAATAGATTATTCAATTCTCAATAGTTTTCATAAGTTGATAATCATAATTGACAAACTTTTCCTAAACCACAATGTGGTTTTTCCAGCAATTGAGAAGGTATTGGAATAAAAATTACTTTTATTGTATCATAAAAAGAAACATGTAGTTTTATTTGGATAGTTATTTTTGAACAAATATTTTTATTTTACATATATCATATTTTAAAAATTTATTAAAATATTTTTTAAATAATATTATAAATAATATCCTAAATAATATGTTGTGATTATCTAGTCGTATTATCGTGTAGACGACGAGTGTAGAAATACAACGAGGTAGGGTGCAAGAATATATATGTTGATGTCGTCACGTGGTTGTTCATCTTTCTTCATGCAGCCCACCACTCCGTCGGCTTCTAGGATTAAAGATGAGAGAGAGAAACCACTAGCGGTTTTTTGCAGTCCCCAGCCGTTCGCACGAAGCAAGATACTCAGCTAAACTCTAGGTTTTTATCTCTAAATCTTATATTTAAATATTATAAAATTTTATTTATATTAATTAATATTATTTATTTTATAAAATTTAATTTATATTGTCGTAAACTGAATCTATTAACTATTTCTCCTTAGAAGAGCAATAGGATCACAAGCCATAATTTTAAAAATAAAAAACAATTCTAATTGCAATTCTCTTGATGAGTTTTAAATACAACGAGAGTGTTAGGAATAAGAAGTTATGTATAATAAGTTGCTATAAATCAAGTCTCATTACCAGTGATACACAGAGCATTTATATAAATTTATCAGAGAATATTTTATATAATTTGTACACTATAAATCTTACTAATTAAAATAATTAGATCAGTTAAGTAATTATTTAATTTAAGAAAAAAATTAAAGTAATTACAATATTAATCATATATTTACATGTCTTGACGAATGTCTAAAAATAAAAAGAAAATTTAAGAAATAAAAATATTAAATAAATATATTTATGAAATTATAAACTGTGAAACCCCTATTTTCCTTCTCCCTCGTGAAAATAGGATAGATATTCAATTAGAGAATCAGTCAAAATAAGTCAAACAAGAATGTATAAATGAAGAAAAAGGATGGATGCTACATTAATGGTCTAATAAACAACCTTGTCAGGAAATTAGGTAGTTTGTAGCGATAATGTGCGTATGAGATAATCAGGTAACTGAAAATTGTTTTAATATTAACTTTAATTTTGTGAAAAATAATCTATTTTTTTCTGTCCCTGCTATTCCATTTAGGTGATACTAATATTCCTAAATTTGTGCCTCATTCACATTTTAATTCTTTACGTTTAAATAATTTTGCCTCTAATTAAGTTTATATATATATATTTTTTTTCTTAATTCACATTAAGGTTATACTTTGCATCTAATTAAGGTAATATTTTTATGTTTAATTAAGGTTATATGATTGCAAAGAAAAAGTTCCCATCCTTTAGCTAAGTAACGACTAACGATTATCATGTTTCACTTTAATTTTCAAGAACCAAAGATCACATACTCCTTCTCTGTTTTATTTATTGTCCAGTCCAAGAAGAAAGTGGGGAAATAATGAAAAGATCATTTAATCTTGGAACAGATGTTTGTTTATAAAGTTTTACTCGATTTTTTTAATAATAATTGTGTAAACAAATTTATTTACAGAATATTTATTTGAAGGGATAATGGAGATCAGTCTTTGTTGAGTGTCCTAAAAAGCTAAATAAAATGCACATTAGAAATTAGGTGCATTCAACAGTCAGATTTTGATTATTTGGTTAAAAATTGTCAATTTTTTCGATTTTCTGTGCAAGAAAATTAAAACTAAATTTAAATTAAACTTTTCTTGATCATTTTCGGTTAACCAAATATTTTTTTCAATTTCAGATTTCGATTTATTCCATTAACCGAAATTTATTATTGATTAAAAACTAAATATAAAATTAAACACAAAACTAATAAAACTAATAAACGAAAATCCAAAACTAATAAAACTAAACTAAAAACAAAAAACAACAATCCAAAAGTGTGAATGGATGAGAATATAGAATTGGTTACAAAAAAGTTAAAAATTAAAACTAATAATAAACTAAAAGTTCTATTATTCAATTATTTCATTTCAATAACTAAAACCTAATAATAAAACCAATATTTTTAATTAATTTTTATTTGATTTATCTAAACAATAAAAACTAAATAAATTTAATTTATTCTATTTGTTTAGTTAAACTCAATTATGAACACACAAACCACATATTCTAGTATTTATTTACATATGCACTAGTTTCCTACCACCCATTCTTTTCTCTAATATCTATATATCTCTTGTGCAATAATTTTTCCTTACCCAGACATCAAACTCCCCAAGCAATCAAGAAAACCAGTTTTGCTGTACTTCATAGTAGTAGTAGGTCTACTTCAGCCCTTTTAACTGTATACATAACAGCTATACTACTGCTACTATTACTACAACAACTACATTCTTGCTCTTCAAAACAAAAAAAAATGGTCCTTTCTTCAAGACAGAGAAGAAGAAGCAGCAGCAGCTTGCTGTGTCTTTTCCTGTAATGAACCCCCCATGTTGTTCCATTTTCATTGTCCAGCCACTTTATAGATTCTACTTTTACTTTTTTGGCACTTAGCTGCTTTCTTGTTCTCTGCTGTTAATGGATTTTGGGGTGTTAATGTGTTCAGAAACAACTGGTTTTCCTCCTCCTTCAAATGCTGTAGCTAGTTCTGGTGCTGAGACTAAAGAAATTTAGAAAGTGGTATGGATCTGCTGGATTTCTCAAGCATGAAAGGTCAGTTGGGATTAGTACAGATTCTGCTGAAGATCAGTTAAGGGACTTAAAAGTTGCCAAGATTTGTAGCAATTTATACACTGAAGGTTCAGGCCAGCAGCAAATGCTCAGCTTCTCTTCTCCCAACTCTCAGACTTTGACATTACCTTATCATAACTATCACCACCCCTCTGCTTATACTAAAACTGCAGGTATATCAAGAAAGTTGGCAACCTAGCTGTTTTGTTTCTCGTTTTTGTGAGGGGTAATGGGATTCTGAGATTTTGCATTAGAGATCTGATTTTTGACTGTATATCTCTTGATTATCCACATCTAAAAATTTGAACTTGCAAAGCTGTACTGTTGGGAGAGTGTTTCATGCAGCACAGGAGGAAAATGGGGAGAAGTTTCTGGGGCTCTACTTGTTGACTATGTTATACTACTACTATTACTGTTGTTTTCCTATTTTGAATAGATGGGATGTTGCTAATGTCATGATACAGTTTGTTATCTCAGTGCCAAAAAAGAAAGATGTGTAAATCAGGACAAGAGAAAATACTGTAGTGACATCAAAAGATCCATCTTTTCATCGATTAGTAACTAGATATATTCATGATTGTTGCAGCCCCCATAAATGTTGCATACACAGCTATTTTCAGTCTTTCTGTCACATACCTCTTTCACAGTCTTGTTTTCCTATATACAGAAACATTTTTATTGTCAGTTGTTATGGATTTCCTGGAATGGTTTAAGCACTGAGTTTTCCTATTTGTTGTTGTTTTGCATCATATCTTGATTCCTGACTTGATTTGCTTCTGTTTTTGCTTTAGGCTACATCAGTGGAGGCTTGAATGCTGCAAACATGCAGGGGGTACTGTCTGGGGTTAGAGGGCCATTCACCCCATCTCAGTGGATGGAACTGGAACACCAAGCCTTGATCTACAAGTACATCAATGCCAATGTGCCCATACCTTCTTATCTTCTCATATCCCAATTAGGAAAGCACTTGATTCCGCTGGTTTCTCAAGCTTTGCAGGCCTAAGGCCAAGTGCTTGTAAGCTTCCTCTTTTGCTTTTGTTCTTATAAAAGATGGAGCATATGTACTTATGAAGCTGTGTTTTTAGACAGGCTCTTGCTACTTGCAAGTGGAACATTGATCTTATTGGTTTTCATCATTCAGCTTGCTGGTGTTGTGTGTCAGTTTCTGAGTTTGTACCAGCATTTGTTTGTTACTGTAACTTTATAGATTCTTCTATCAGCAGGAAAAATGTTGGTTTAATACAGGAGTAAAATGGTCTATGTTTCCTGTTTAACCATTTCTATAATTACTTAATTTTAGGCCTTTCTTTTAAGAATTTGCACAAGGGAAATAATGTTTTACTTAGCTAGTTTTGGGGGACAATAACATTTTGAAAATCATATGAGAATTCAGATGTGTATTTATTCTTGTTGGCAGTTGGATGGGGTGCTTTCCATCTGGGATACTCCAACCAGTACTGACCCTGAGCCAGGAAGGTGCCGAAGGACGGACGGCAAAAAATGGCGGTGCTCAAGAGATGCAGTTACTGACCAGAAGTATTGTGAGCGGCACATGAACAGGGGCCGTCATCGTTCAAGAAAGCCTGTGGAAGGCCAAACTGGCCATTCTGTTGCAGGAACCTCGTCTTTTTGTGCCAAGGTGATTCCAACTTCATCTGCTTCGGCTGCAGTGGTTACTGGAGGCAGTGCATCCAACAGCCTAGGCCTATCACCCCTCAACAACCTCCAGACTGGTGCTAATGCTCAATGTGCTGCATCTCCCAAGCTTGACAGGTAAATAGAGGTCTCCTGGGCAATATCTGCAGATTATGCTAATTCATTCTGCTGCTAAATTGGCATGTGAACATTGGCACGATGCTTTCCTTGTCTGGTCTTTACTGATGGTGGGGATTAGTTCTGGACTTCTGGTCATGTCATATTCACAATGTGATTGGATCCAGTGAAGCTATAATTAAATCAAATTTAGTGTACTCTTTACTGCCAGATACTTTATGCCACTTGCACTATCAGTCAAATTCTGGTTGTGGAATTATTCATTTTCCAAGTTGCGTATTGTGTTACTTAGGTGTTTTTTAGGTAAATTTGGAGTTTTTGTTAACTCCTAAATTTTCCTAATTTTTACAGGAGCTCTATGGAAAAGGAAAATTTGGGTGGGAGATTTCAAGAAACAACTGGCTTCTCCATCATATCTCCTAGTATAAACATGAAAGACTACCAGTATCCCATTCCCAAATCACAGAATCCATACCAACAATCTTCTCGGGTGGAATTCGAGACAAGTTTGCTCTGACTCTCTGCTAAATCCTTTGGACAGAAACGCTTCGTTGGTAAACTGCCGTAACTATGGTACTTCTAAAGATGTCAATGATCATGAAAGCAAATCACACCGTGGTCTTCGCCAGTTTATGGATGACTGGCCTAACAACCAGTCTGAACGCTCATCTGTTTCATGGCCGGATATTGAATGTGCACTCTGATAGGACTCAACTTTCCATTTCCATCTCCATGGCTGCTTCAGACTTCATGTCCTCTACATCATCTCCAACCAATGAAAAGTTAACATCCTCCCCATCGAGATCATCCCGGGAACTTGAAGCGACAAAAATGGGATTTGGGACTCTTATACCATTGTCAATGATCATACTCACAGACTTGGCAAATTGGATTCCTATATCCTGGGAATCATCCATGGGTGGACCTCTTGCTGAGGTGTTGCATAGCAGAAATAGCAGCATGAGTGATGGCAAGAGTGCCTCAGCCCTGAACCTGATGACCGAGGGTTGGGACACTAGTTCACATTTAGCATCATCTCCAACAGGGGTTCTACAGAAGGCCGCTTTCTTGTCCCGGTCTAACAGCATCAACCACTAGCAGTCCTAGTGCCGAGGCTGCCAGCAAGGCACATGAAGGAGCAGCCAGCCTCTGCGGAGCTGGTGTCCTCAGATCAACTCTTATGAAGCCAGCATTGCCAAATATGCATTGTAGTCGGACAACATCAAGATGATTAAGTGATGCATTCTAGAATGTGAGTTTTTCGTACGTGCTGACAAACTCAGAGTAATTAGCTCTCCAGTTGGGATTTGTTAGTTTGTTTTTCTTGTGTTATCTTTGTCATCTTTGGGGGCATAGGTCACTCGTTGTAGAATCTGACTAATTTTCATAAAGATTTGAAATTGCCCTTTGCCCAATTTAGTGACCCATTGTAGTTGTGTGACATTAAATTGTTTGGCTTATCCCTTCATGTGCTTCTGTTTGGTAGAGTGTTTTAATCACCATTTTATTTAGGTTGGTAGGAAGCATGTTGGTTGCTGAGCTGATATTATTGCTAGTGTAAAAGTTTCTGTGATTGTGTTAATGTGGTCTATGCTTTTTAAACATTATGGACAGCTGAATAACTTGTAAGTTCTTCGGTTAATTTTCCTCCTCTTTCTGCCATAATGTATCCATATATATCAAGATAGTTATATGTACGGATTCCCTCTGGTAGAATTTTCCTATACTCTATGCTAGCTGGAATTAAAGAATATGACTTTGTTCTTGCACAAAAGATTTAATCACTTTCCTTTGTGGTCCGGACATTGCTTTTGGTGGTCCTTCAAATAATGTGGAGATTGAAAATGCTATGGTATCCAAGGAGAGACTCTCATGAACTAATAGGAAACTTTCGAAAATTTAGAAAGCTTTATGAATGATGTGCAAATAACGTGGATAATAGTAAATATTTCTGGAAAAGAGCTCTTTAATTTTTTATGTTAAAAAAAACTATCCTTTATTTTTACAAAGAATTTTATTGTCCTGACATTTTTTCTGAGTAAAGGATAATATGCTGGTTTCATTTTGTAAATATTTTCTTAGTCCTCTAATCCTAGTAAGTACGCAAGGCCTCACAAGTCATAATACTTCCAATTTTAAAAAGATCTAGAAATACTTTGTCATAAATAAAAACACAGCTGTATAAGTAAAAATTGTTAAATTTGAAACAAAGAGTGTCATAAGTCATTCTTGAGCGTACGGGACTCGCGGTTAAATTTGAGTGTACTGGACTCGCGGTATTATAAGTGATGTGACTATTTATCGTAAGTCTTTTAATTCATAAATAAATTTATAAATAATTATATATTTTTTTTTATCAATGGTTCTACTAGTCGGTATGTTTTCACAAATAATTGAAATTCAATTTCTTGATCGGTATCTTTCATTTTTGAAAATTTATAAAGTTCTTCTGTCAAATCCTGATCAATAAACTTACAAAATCTGTCAAATTGTATCTGATTAAATCCAGGTATTGTAGACAGAAAATTTTCCATCCCCGAGATTTTGAATTTCCCATTTATCAAAAAATCCCACTATTAGTTCATTCCGAATTATATAGATGATCTTGCAACGATGGAATTTATATTCTGTTTATTGAACCACATAAAATTTTACTCAACTCCATATCTGAATTAACGATACTTCTTTATCTTTTGGGTTGTTCTGCCGGATTGTCGGTAACTCAAGATCTTTGGTCTCTATCCGGACCCGATGAAAAAAATGGAATCACTTCTTATGGATTCGTTGAGAATGATTCCGATCTAGTTCATGACTTATTAGAAATAGAAGGTGCGAATAAGTGACGTGACTGTTTTCTAAACGAAGAGAACTACAAACAATGTTTGTAGGCACGTTAGGGGTATTATCCTCTCCACACCTATGATCAAGTGATTGCTTCTCTGGTAGATCAAAGTTCACTCGTTAAATTTTTGGGATTTTTTATTTTAAAAAATATACCCCTCCCTGTCGCTTAATATCTCCCTGTCCCTCACTAACTCAAAAGACCAATGGTCAAAAGGAAAGCATTTTATCTAAAACGTATTGATCAATTAGAGGTCCAGTTGTTTGGGGAACAAATACTTGCTGGCATTGATGGAGAGCTTTGAGCTACCTGCATTGTCTTGGATAAGTAAGCACCAATGAGTTTTTTTTAAACGGTGATAATTTAACTTAGTGCTATCTAACTACATCTATTACTAAGAAGAAAGGAAAGACCCAACCAAATTAAAGAAAAAACATCTATTACTACAAAAAAAAGGAAAGACCCAACCAAATCAAAGAAAAAAGACGACATTAGCAAATATTTGCTGGATTCTGTTGTTATACTTCTACTTAATGATGACCCTCATTGCACTGTCTTTGAGGTGGTTCGAAATAAACCCTGAGCCTCCCACATGAAAACTTTATTATAGAGAAGTTTTACCAAGTGTAGTATTCTCAAATTAATAAAATTGTAATATTTTAAATAATAACTCACCAATTCATTTTATTTTTAAATATACCACTTTAAATAATAAAATCTTATTAATTTACTAATAACATTTGATATGTCACTTGATAAGACTTTTCTGTAATAAAATTTCTCCTCCTAGAGTAGTTCAAAGTTTCAAACAGAGAATTTGGTAAATTTATTACTACTTAAACTAGGCATGATCCACATTAATGTGTCACCCGCCCCCAGCATACAATACATTAATCATATTGGCTCGTATGCTCTTAACACTCTCAGACATTGCCTCTGCCGGAATATGAAAATAGTCTATTTGGTTATCTTGTCAAAAGTATGCAAGACAGCAACTCTAAGGCTCCATTTTGTTGGGAATGAAATAGTTTCCAGCCAAAAGAATTTACTGTCAACAGAGACCCCCCTTTCCTAACAGTCATTAGAAACTCTTTCAACTTAACAGTGTCCATTTCTCCCAACTCTCCTCCTTTCGCAATGTCGTAGCATCATATTTCTCCACATAGTCACTCATCTTATGCTCAAGATGTCTTACAACAGTTTTGGCAATTCAAAACAAACATAACACAACTGAAAAAAGATTTATCATCATCTCAATGCGGAGAAGCTGTTGGACAAAACAAACTTTAATTTCAATGTAATATTCATTTCCCATAGTGGTGCTCAAGTGCCAAAGAAAGTCCACAATTTACTGATAGCTGGTGCATAAATTGGAACCTGGCAAATTATAATCCAGATCAAGCATCAATTAGACGGAAATCAAGTTTATAGCAAATGAATTAAGTGATGACAAACAAGCCATTAGAATGAAACTTAAATTGCAAACAGGTGTTCCTTCCCAATGACAATTTCACAAACATGCAAACAAACAAGAAAAAAAGTATGCTCAGATAATGGAACTAGCATTGTAAATATTCTTAGACACATCAACAGAAAGAAGAAGAGGAAAAGCACAATATTTTACACAGACAGACAGCAACTAAACCATGGACAAAGGATATCAAAAAGGGGCTAATATTTCCAAGGACAGCCAGAACGAAGAATAGGTTAAACATGGAGGGCATTTTTTCTAAGAATATGGAGGTGTGCGTAACCCCAATTTCTACAACAAAATTTGTCAAATTAGGGCTTTAAACACCACCGAACTCAATTTTAGGAGCAACCAAGCACACAGCAAAAATAGTACCTTATTGCCATGTGAAGAATGAGAATTAGGCAAACTCCTTTCAACTAAAAATTTAATCACACAGAGACAGTATATTACATCAAATACAGAAGCAAATACCCGAGGCTATGCAATAACATAAGAAAACACAAACCGGATGCAGAAAGACAGGCAGAGAGCAACAAGAACTAGATTCACATATACAGCAAAAACCAAATGTTTTTCATTTCTCGAAGATTTCCGATCATGACAGTATAGTGTAAACCTAAAACTGAACCTAAGAGTAGCCATACACATGTGGAACAAATACTATAGCCTAACAAAAACAATTTAATCGGAAAATCTAGAGATCCCATTGGAAACAACTCCGGGTATCAGTATATACTTGAGTTAGTTTTACATTTAACAGGCCTTAAAAAGCTGACCAGATTTCACAGAAAAAATTCATCGAAACCAACGTGCGAAACAGCAAAATCTTTGCATATATAACATTTTCATTATCCCCATGAATCAATCAATCAACAGATTTCCTTTTTTTCTTTCAAACCAATCAATATATTTCAAGCAACTAAAAAACCTCGCATTCGGAGAATGCGAGTTCCAGAAATTTGATGCTAAAAACATAGAAAAACCCATTTTATTTTTGAGAATGGCTACAATACATAGTTTTTAAAATAAAAAACTGATTTTTTTTTTTTTTTGCTGGGGAGGGGTGTGTTGCTCATATTCTATGGGTGTATAAAAGGGTCTGTCATGCCATGGCAATAGCATTCAGAACGAGGAATTTTTATTATAATCACTGCAACCCCCCACACCTCAATTTTTTCAAGCCAAATTTTTAATTAAAATCACCTCTTTCACAGATATAAATTAGCAAAAGAGCAAATAACATCTGAAATGTGGAAAGAAACAATTTTTAGCAAAAAGATTGAATTTTTATCTGTGCAGAGAAAAGGGGAAGAGGGCTATGAGGTTGAAATTGAAAAGGGTTTGATGCAATTGAGGAAAAAGATCAGAAATTAGAGAACGGGAAAATTGGAAATTAAGCTAATTGGGAAGAAAAATGAAGGATTGTCTTGTTGGCGGCCGAAGGAAGGAGGGCTATATAGATACAGGGAGGGTTTACCTAACCCTAATTGTTACCGATTTGTTCATTTTAAATGACCCTTTTCTCCTTTTTCTTATACATGTTTAGGACAGTATAATTTAGGGTAATTACATTTACTGCATATTCATATTTTTCCAGGAATAAACATCAAAAACACCCTGTGATTTCTGAAAATTACAGTCACCCCTCTGACTAACTTCTGTTATGTTTGCCTAACGGAGCATGTAAAGTGACCAAAGTGCCCAACGGAGAACGACTTGGAATTGCTAATAATTAAAAGGAAAAAAAAAAACCAATATAAAATTACAAGTCTACCTTAGAAGGAATTTGAAAAGCCAAAAGTTGTCTTTTTTATTATCTCCAAAACCTACTTGAGCCATGTTACTGTCTCATTCTCTCACCCCACAACTATTATCTCATTTTCTTCCACAGTTTTGCTCACCATTTTCACCATATTATTGTAGCCACCAAAGAGATGAAGATCAGCAGTAGCTCATTCAACTGTCAAGTGAGGATCTAAGCAAGTATTAAGGAACAACATCAACCGAGTAGTGAACCGAAGATGGTAACTTTTTGTAACTAATCATGGCTTGCATGGGTTTAGGTTTTAAACGAAAAAAATGGCTTTCCAAGACGATGTATAGATACAATTAACTTTTTTAAAGCATTCTAGAAAAATTTCTAAGGTTGTTTTTTCACATATTTTGGGGCTTTTCTACTTTCATTCATGGCTGGTGTAATTCGGGTTTGAAACTATGTCTTTTTCATGTAAATTTCACATATATGAACTTAGAATGATAGATTTGTATGTATTAAACCCAAATCTGATTCGTACAATGTGATATCTAGGATTTTTTGGGGTATTTTTTGTTATAATGATTACTTTTATAATCAAAGGCAAATTTGTATGTCTTATAGTTAATTGGAATAGAATTTGAGTATATATTCTAGAAAAAATGCTTTAGAGATGTAGTTTAGATATTGAGAAATTTCTAGGAATATGCCTATTTTCCAAACTTCTTCTATTTGTGTGCCTATTTTAAAGTGGAATTGAAGGAATCTGTCTCTTATACACATCAGAACTACTTAAGGACTGTTAAATATACACACTAACTCAAGTGTATACCTGTCTCTTATAGTCAAATTTGTTATAACCAAAAAGAAAACATAAATCATCTCACTATCTTTCTCTTATACACATTTAGGAAATTTGACTATGTATAAATCGTGCAGTATTACAAAAATCATTGAAATAGTAAATCGTAAATTATAAACTATAAATCGTGCCCTTAATTCTTTCGGTCATGTGACAATGTTTGAGTAATCAATTCTATCATTCTAGAAATCGTAATTCTTAATCTTTATCCTCCTAATTTTAGACACTCATGCAATAAATTAAATACACTCTTATTTGAGTTATATATAATTAGTATTATCATATTAGATGTTTATAATTTTTAAACTTATAATTCTGCGATACATACTACTATTTCTTTTTGTACTTGGGTCGTACAAAATGCGAGGTCAGTCCACAATAATTTTATTTATGAGTTTTTTCGCATTTTTAAATTTTCTGGAACTCGCATTCTCCGAATGCGAGTTCCACTTCTTCGGAACACCACTTTGAAATAAGCACACAAATAGAATACATTTGAAAAATGGCATAATAATAGAAATTTTCCTTTAGATATTCTGTCCAGTTAGGTTTTTTTTTTTTTCCTCTCCCTATTTGTGCATAAACTTTCTTTGATTAATACACCTTTTTAGCAAGTAAATTATTGGTATTGTTTTTTGATTTGTGCATTTCTTTATAATATTTCTAATCTTTGTTTCATTTATTTTTGATCGTAAACTGGATTTGCTAGTGTTTATGATTTTGTGATACATCACCAAAACAAACATTTCAGGGTAGATCCTCTTAAAAACATTGACCCTGAACGATATTCACACATTGACTTAGTATCTGATATTTGTGAGCATGCCTTTAAAAATGTTTTTGGTGGTGTTAATTTATCAATTATTCTCCATTGTGATATTCCTGGGACTACTGAAAGAATGGAGGTTAGTAGTGATGATCATGTGATACAGATGTTTGAGTTTCATAAGAGAGATGGATTTATCAGTTTGTATGTGGAGCCAGTGCATGCTAACGGTAACCATGGATGGTGTAAACATTGATAATTACAATGCTGAATGAAAATACAGAGAAGGTAATGAACACACAAATTGGAAATAAACCGAGAAGTGTACTAGGAGAAGTAGCAGGTTGGCTAGAGGGAAAGGGAAAGCATCCATAGGTACTAATGAAATTGAAAATGGGCTGGTTGATGATGATATGGAAACAGATGATAATTTGTATGCTTTTACTGATGATGATGAGATGGGCGCAGATTGTGATGATGAATTTTATCAAATAGAATAATGACTGATGAACAAGAAAATGATTTAGAAAATAGTGGTGTCTTTTCTGGATATGAATCGAATGATTGTGCTGAAACTAAAAATGATTCAGATAGTGATTTTGAAAATTATATAATAGGATCTTGTTTGAGTATTGATGAATTTATAATACCAGAAGGGGAAAAATTCAGGTTGTTGCAAGGGATGATAATTGCTGATGTTTATTCCTTTAGGAAAGTGTAATATGAATATGCAGTCCAGTGGGGATTTTCTCTTATTAAGGATAAAAATGAGAAATGTAGAGTAACAACACATTATGGAAGTGAGGGATGTAAATGGAGAATGCATGCTTTTACCATGCCTGATGGCATACTTATAAGATAAAGACATGCATTCCAAATCACTCATGTATTATGAGTGTGAAAATAAAAGTTTCAGCTAAGTGGATGGCAACTAAACTTGTTGGTTTATTGAAATCAGATGCAAATGTGATGCCACAAATATTAAGAGAGAGATGAATTGGTTAAATATGGTGCTCATCCAATTGAGATGCAACTATGGAGAGCAAAACAAAAGGTCGAAGAAATGATTAATGGAAATCATGCACATTCTTGCACTTTGCTCCCTAAGTATTGTATGCTGGTGATGATGACCAAACCCAGGAAGCATTGCTAAGCTTTTGAAATGAGCCTTACATCTCAAGTTCCTTCAATCAAGAGAATGTTTCTTGGCATTGATGCATTGAAAAAAGGATTCATGGCTGGTTTGCAACCTTTTATCGGATTTGATGGTTGTCACTTGAAAGGTCCATATGGAGGTGTTTTACTATCTACTATTGGATTGGATGGAAACTATGGTCTTTATCCTCTTGCATTTGTTGTGGTTGAGAGTGAGAAAAATGACAGTTGGTGTTTTTCCTTTGAATGGCTGATGGAGTTTCTTGATGGATTTCCAGCAGATAGGCCATGGACTTTTATACTGATAGACAAAAGGTATTTTTTGAACTTATGAGTTTAGATGACATTTTTTTTAAGAATTGATATACTAAGTTGATTTTTTTTTTGGCTATATGTAGGGTTTAGTAGAAGCAATCAACACAAAAGTGCCTTATGCTGTGAATAGAAAATGTTGTAAACATATTTTGAGCAATTTCAGATGCAAGTTTCCCGGAATTATATTGAATAAACTATTTTGGAAAGCTTCTAGATCGTACACTGATGAAGGATTCAAGGAAGTAATGGCACAAATGAAGGACTTGAAGCCTGAAGCACATGAGTGGCTCTGCAAGATTCCATTTGAGTTTTGGGCTAGGCATGCTTTCCAAGCAGACTTGAAANGCTAAAAATGCAGAAATCTGTAGAAGGTGCACCATGCTATTTGCCACTAGTAGTGAAAACCAAGTTAAAGATAGTGAAGTTTGATATATCGTTAACATCAATGAAAGGAATTGTGACTGCAAGATGTGGAACTTGACTGGAATTCCTGGCATCTATGCTACAATTGTTCTTATTAATAGGAGGGCTGACTTGGAGAGCTACTGTCACTCAAGTTTGACAAAGACAACTTATATGAAGGCATATAGTGAGATCCTTCATCCAGTGCCAGACGTCATTTTTTGGCCAGACATTAAAGTGCAACCCTTACGTGTCCTACCACCTAATCTTAGAAGAAGGTCTGGTAGACACGAAAAAGCAAGAATAAGAGAGCAAGGTGAGGCACCTGTTCTAGGACAATCAAGAGGTCAACCACACTGAGGTTTGCTCATTGCGAATAATTTGGACATAACAAAAGAACATGTGAAGGTGGTCCGAAAAGAGATAGGAAGGGTAATTGGAAGAGAATGAAAGGTAAAGTTACAAACTATAATTAGATATCTAGATTCTCTTTTTGTTAATTCAATTTTCTGATTTGACTATATTTTTCTTCCAAAGAAAATATTGCTGAAACTTCTATGGCTCATGGAGGCACTCATGGTCAAGTACCACCTACTGCTGAAACTTCACCTACTCATGGAGGCACTAATGGTCAAGTACTTGTTGTTGAAGCTTCAGTACTCGTGGATGCACTCAATAATCGGTTATTCATCATTCTCAAAGGTCTTTGTATTAGGTGATACAACTTCTTATAAAAAAAAATGCATCATACTCATAATAATGATATCTTTGTAGCTAATTTAAGCTTGCTAAAAAAATTTCAGGAAACACTTCAAGGCATTTTTGGAAGTGCAAGAGCACGTTTATTACTTGGACAAGAGCTTGCAGGAAAGATTATTCAACAATCAACAGGAAATGTGCATGGCAAAGAAGGAAGCCCATCTTCCATCACCCGAATTAATAAACAAGAAGTTTTGTATTAGGACATGAAAATCTATCTTTCTACTCAGTATATTTAAGTATTTTTTTCATGGTGTAGAACACCAATTTATTAGCTGATGAACTTTTAGATACTATGGTGTTGCATATTATATTATTGTGGTATTATGTTTTGGTGGTTTTTGGATGGAATTGCAGTAAACTTTTAATGGTATTATTGTTGTTAATCATATTACCTTATGTTATTATGGTGATTTTAACTGTTAATGATTTGTACTTTAATCAGATTGGTGGTTTTTGTTGTCAATCAGTTGTCAATCATTTTACAATATTGTGGTGGTTTTGTTGTTAATCAAATTATCTTTGATAGTTATAATTGTTTGAGATAGTGGTCATTAGCAGATTATGTTTGTACAAAATTTTAATTAAAAGCAATTCAACATCATTCATTTATAAATTTTAGTCATAGCCAACACCTAAAAACACTATTCCAGCTCTTAAATAGTTGAATAAACTAAATAAACTGTTGACCGATGAGCAAAACATTCACCAAAGTACATAATATACAAGTAGCAAACAGAACAATTCCTTAAATCCATGTTGGCTGAACTAAAAATTCACTAGTCTTAGATTTTGACAATTCCAACAGAATCACATGATCCAATATGTACTGCATGGCTTGGCTAATCCTTATAGGAAACATGTTAGTGTATTCTTCTTCAGCTCTTAACTAATTAGCCGAATCAAAAGAAAACAATTAGGCAAGCGTCGAGCAGAACGAGATTTTTAGCTACTAAAATCTCCAAAGTTCTCATCTGTATCCAGTTTCCATTCTTACCCATATTTGTTGCAATTAGATGTGTATATTTTGTGCCCCAAACTCAACAAACCGCAACCTACCCATTCAAAAATCCATGGACTGCACAACCATAATATCGTCTCCTAGAATTTTTTGCAGAGTTGGATAACTCAACCAAAGCCCTCCTACTGCAATGGCATTTTAGGATTTCAAAGTTCATATCTCAATTGTTGAACTAGTAAGAGACAGTATCCTGATGAAGCCATTGCCACATTCGAAATTAAAATTGGGTGTCAATTCAAAAAAAATTCAGCATAAGAAGACTCCAATTCAAAAAGAAAAAAGGGTTTTCTCATTCAACCTCAAATCGGAAAAAAAATAGAAATAAAAGTAACAATTGAGAAAAACTTTTTCCCTTTACACATTTAATAGCAATATATTCATGTATGGTTGAGCAGAATGACTATTCTAAACTAATTAGTTAAATTGATATTCCTTGGCTAGCTCTTCTCTACAACTTTGAAGAACCAAATGGGAAGCAATGAATCACCTTTCTTCGATTAATTATTAATAAGAATGATTCATAAGTTCAAAAGTAATATATAAAAATGACACAAGTTGAAAAAAGGAAATTAGGGCATTAAAGTCCTAATATATTTTATTAACTTTACAGTTGGATACTATAAAGGTAGTTTCGGACTTTAACACTTATATTTTGCTAACATAAGCTGAATTTTAATGCTTCTAAACATCAGGGAGCTAATTTGATAAACGTTTGGCTATTTAAAGGGATTGATTGTAATATTCAAAAACCACAAGATGCGTTTAGTAATTTAAACAAACTTCAAGGGAGGTAAATGTAATTAACCCAGGAATTTATTGTGTTTAAAACTGAATTTGGGCTTTGGGGTGATTTGAAGGTGTAATTTATTGTAAACTGTAGAGTATTGAGAAAATGACTCAAATGGTCCTCCAACTTTAATCTGGACAATAAAGTTTTCAAACCTTTTATTGGGCTAGTTTGATCCCTATATAATAGCGTTATACAAATTAACAAAATTATAAATTTACTAGCTTCAATGTGGGCTTTTGGCCGTTTTAAGTGACCATCAATAATTGTCTGAAGATTGATTAAAACAAGTTGAAAATAATCTAAAATTTCACGTGATTGCTCATCAACAGATTTGTCCCAATTTGATTTTTAGATTTTTACCTTTATTTTCAACTTGTTTTAATTGAATCAAGCTAAGTGTTGATGGTCCAACTAAAAATGGTCAAATTGCCCTTGATGAAGCTAGTCAATGGGTCTGTGATTTTGTTAATTTGGGTGGCATGCCATATTGGGACCAAATCAACCCAATAAAAAACGTTTAAGGACCACATCATCCCAAACTAAAGTTGGCGGATCAATATTGAATTATTAAAAAGTCGAAAGACCATATGAGGCATTTGCTGCAAAGTAATTTAGAGTTTTGAAACTTTTAGGGCAAATCACGTAAATAATCCTTCAACTTTTCCATTAAAACTGAAATGGTCTCTCAACTTAAATTTTTGCTGATTTAACTCTTAACTAAATATTTGTGCTGATCCAGTCCTTATTTGATTATGTTGCCTAAAACATAAGTTTTCTCTAGCTGCGTTACACAAGTGGCAACCTTGGTCACCAATCAAAAAAAAAAAATTTATGTTTTTGAAGATTAGTTACAAATATTTAGTTGAATGACTAAATTAGTTAAAATTAAAGTTAAAGGATCATTTTGTCTTTTACGACCAAAGTTAAAAGACTATTTAGGTGATGTACCCAACTTTTATAATTTATTTTTTAACATTTTTTTAGATCAATGACACAAAAATTGAACAACATTTTGTTGTATTTACATCCAAATCCTATCAATGATATCAATAACATTTTTACATCCAAATACTATCAATAATATAGTGTTAGTATTTCATAATTTTGGCATATAGTTACAAGTATTTTTGTGTAATATATGTAAAATTACGTTTTTATTTTTTTGATTAGATTCAAGTTGTAGCAAATATTGCCTAAATTTCACGCATGTTCTTTTTTTTATTACTAAGAAAACATCAAAGTTAGTTAAACCATTATTTATTTATTTTTTTAATAAATAAAATAAAAGAAAATTTAATGGTCTAGTTATAGTACCATACTATTGGTTGTTAGATACTTATACGGTATAATATCATTACTTTGAATGCTTGTATAATATAATATCATACAGGAAAATTCTACAGTCTCTTTTAGAGAAGTATTCTCTGTTATCTGACTTTTTAAAAGATTGTATCATACAAGTTTTTAAACCACACAGTGTTGTACTGTACAAATATTTAAAGTACAAGGAAATCGTTTCATAAAAAGAACTGTAAAATTTTCCATACATATATTTTGAATACTTAAATAATACAAATTTTAAAATACAACAATATTAATATCATAAAGGATCATAGAATAAACTCGAAAGTTAGATGAACAAATTGGCCAACCGTGAAATCTATCATCTCAGTTACCATTTTTTTCTTTAGAGGCCTTACATGGCCGAAATTCGCAAGTTAATATACTGCAATGTTCAATTGTGTCTGGCCCGAGTGCTAGGGATCAATTTGGTCCTTACCCTTTTCTATGATTACCATTGGCCTCAAACTCCAATTCAAAATTTGAGCTATCAAACCACTCATTGCCAGAAGAATTAAATAAAACGATTGTTGCTATCAATTTAATTTTCAAATGTTATATAAGTTGGTGCAACAACCAACATTATGTAATTTAACAAATCATTATAAACGGGTTATTCATTCCTCAAATGTTCCAAGTATTTATTAAATTACTTTTTGTAGGGGAATTTTACTTTGACAAAGATACTTCCAATCTTGAACGTAATTATTTTCCCCGATCAATCAGGGTTAGCTTCCAAATAATCTCTAGATCGTGATCCGTCGAAATCTATCTTTCTATCTATATCTATCTATTTATCCCCGATCAATCATGGTTATATTTCCAAATAATCTCTCACTATCCTTCGAAATCTACCTATCTATCTATATCTATCTATTTATATATATTAATAAATATATTAATAAATCTACATACTAATTAGTAAAAGTAAAAGATAAAAACTTAAGTTACTATTTAAATTCAAATTAATTACTTATATCTTAGGAAAATTCTACCGTCTCTTTTATGGAATCGTTTCCTTGTGTTCTAAATGCTTTTACAGTACAAAATCATGTAATTTAAATGCTTGTACTGTACAAATTTTTAAAATTAAGGGAATGGTATATAACTATTCTGCATGTTACATAGTAAAAAGTAAAAATGAAGTACTTAAGTTAGCTATTTGATTCATATTAATACATAGATTTTAGTTACTAATATTTATTTCAAAAGACTCGCATTATGATTTTTATAGTAATTTTGTCTCTTATCTAACTCTATGATGTGTATAAAATAAAAAAATTATAAAGAATAAAAAAGAAAAAAATAGAAAGTGGAAATAAGGGATTTATAAGTAGTTAGTGAGTGGTTAGTGGATAGTTAGTGGTTCCACATAAGGGTATCAGTTGAAATTAATTATGTAAATAAGGGTAAATTTGGCAATACATATAATGACATCACACCAAACTCCTCCTCATACTTTATATATAATATAGATATCAACGATTTTTGTACACACTTATTTGTGCCTTATAATAAATAATTTTATCATATTTTTGTATTTTTATCATAAAATATTATATTATAAAGAGAATTTTTATGGAAAAAAAACATGCAGAAAAAAAGAGGATGGAAGTTTCCTTAAACTACCTATAAAGAAAAGAGAATTTTAAGAGAAAAAAATGTAGAAAGAAAAATTAATACTTAGATGTTATCCTTAACTACTGCATACAATTTATTCAATACCCTCACATTATTATTATATAACTCACCTCTAAATTGATTTATTCTTAAAAAGTTACAGTACTAAATATTATGAAACACTATATAAGTATCAATTATTTATAATACAAGTCAAATATAAAGTTATATTAATTCGTCCTTAAAATATTTTTTAATCACAAGAAGTAACATTTTTTTGCAAACTTTTTTCAATTTTTTATTCCCCAAGTATTTTTCTAATCTACATAAATACCCTTCATTTTATTTTATTTAACTCTTATGTCCTTCAAAATTTAGTTTTTCTTAAATTCAATTCAAAACTTAGATAGAAAAAAACACTTGAAAGACCTCCGTCTCTTATACACATCTAGATGTGTATAAGAGACAGGATTTAGACTAGTCAAATTCAGGAAGCTGCTGACGAGAAAATACTTAGGGATTTTCATCGTATGACATCAATGCGGAGTCATGGACCGTGGCCTTATGGGAGTGAACGGCTTTGGTAGGTGTTTAGTAATCATAAAAGTAAAAAATAACCTTTTAATATAATGTATAATTTTACATATATTTTAGAAATCTAATGGTAGTTGTCCTAACCTTTAAGAAATAAAAGCAAAATATAATATAATAGATGATTTAAAATTACATAAACTGAATTTTTATAAAAGAAATTTGAATGAAAATGAATTTAAAATTATAACTTCATGTTCATTTTATATACTAAATTTCAAAAGTTTTTGAAGTCTTTGTGTTTCAAGTGACATTCTTGATTATGAATATAGTATCATTTAATTGTATGATTTATGAAATTTAAATTTTTAGAGATAGGGGGGAAAATAGAAACATTTGAGAAATTTTAAGAGGTACAATACACTATAAAATTAAACTTTTAATTTTAGTTTTTTTTTTAATTTTTTAATCACAAGAAGTACCATCCCAGATGTCGTATGAAATTAATGCAGAGTCATGGACTGTGGATTATGGGGGTAAACGACTTTGGTAGGTATTTAGTAATCGTAAAAGTAAAAATAATTTTTTAATATAATGTATAATTTTACATGCTATTTTAGGAATCTAATAGTGGTTGTCTTAATCTTTTACAAAGTAAAAGAAAAAATTTAGTAGAATTGATGATTTAAAATTGAAAAAAATCACACAAAACTCAATTTTTATACAACAAATACTTGAAAAATGAATTTTATAAAATAATAATTTTATGTCCACTTTATATACTAATTTCAAAAGTTTTTGAAGTTTTTATGTTTGAAGTGACATTCTTGATTTTGAATATACCATCATTTTAATTATATGATTTAAGAAATTTAAATTTTTAGAGAGAGAGGGGAAATGTAAAGAAATAGAAACATTTGAGAAATTTAATGGATGCAATATAAGATATAATTAAACTTTTGCAACTTGTCCTTACCAATCTCACTTCAATGTGGTTCCGGCCGTGTATGATATTATAGTTGAGAGACAAAAAGTTAGAAAAATGACGAACTTTCATAACTCTATGAAAGTTAGTTGCGGAACTAACTTTACAATCTTTACTATAATTCATACCTGTACTTATACACATCTAGATGTGTATAAGAGACAGGCCCAATACATTTTCATTGTAATTTTAGTTACAATATTATGTTCATTAATTACTAATTGTAAATAGATATTATTATATTTATTAAGAAGTAATTTTAACATTATGTCTTTTCCTAAATTTGGGTAATCTTCTCAGATCAAACAAACATATGAAACTAAAATTTAATACTTGAAATGATTTTTTATATATAAAAAAAATTTGCGATGAAGTAATATAATCACGTGCAGGGTAATTAATATTCAATAATCAATTTTTATTGGACAATAACATAACAGTTACAAATTCAGTCCTTAATTGTCTTCTTTATTTTTAATAATCACTTCATTGATATTATTTTGTTAGACAAGAATCTTCTATATTTAAGGGTAAATGGAAGAGCATTCGTTTACCCTTAAAAATAAAATTTAAAAATATATTAAAAATCAAAATCGTTTATAATTCAAATCATATTTTATACAAAATAATAAGTTTTTACTATTTTATCAAGTAATTTTAGTTTTCATCAAGATTTAAAAATTTCTGCACCGTCTAGATGTGATACATAATTCAACGGTAAAATTTTTTCCAAATGAATTGAATTTTTGATATACTTATTTACTTAGTATGACAACACTAATGGTATTTTTAGATCATTTTCTTAAATTTTAATTGTTATATATATGTAAATCAAGAATAATAAATGGAGAGGATTCAAATTGCATTTTATTATATAAATTAAGCATGTATTTATCTTCTTTTGTAGGGCACATGTTATCAACTAGTAGTTAAATACGCATAAATAAGATTATTGCAATTTATAGCTTGTCTTCATGTGATTGGACCACTACAATATCAAATCATTGTTTTGTTTTTTGTTTTTTGTTTTGTTTTTTTGAGTTATATGTGGGGTCAATAAATGAATACAAATAAGTCGGACATTTGGTGTTTAAATTTATTTGATTATTTTAAGAAATTTATAATTCTGTTCAAGATTGTTTGTTTATCTTTCGAGATAAATTCTAACGAACTTTTATCGAATTTAAGTATTTTGTCTATTATTTATATTAGATTTTAAACGAATTAAATTTTTACAAAAAATTAATAAATACTAAATTTTATTCAAACTTGATTTGATTATTAACATCAATCAAATTTGAATAAACTTATACCGAATTAAATTTGATTCAAATATCAAATAATTTAAATTCATTTACTGTTCTAGTTAAATGTTGATGAATAGTTAATAGCAAACCGGCTGTGTTTCAAAGGAATGGTATAATACTGTTACCTAACATAGTCGACAATTACAAATTGCCGTCGGCTTTGATTTCTCTATTAGTTATAAACAAATGATTAGACGGCTAGGATAAGATGTCGTTCATAAAAATTATGTACTAGTACAATTATGATGTGAATTTTGTCGGGATATGATAGCAAAATTCACAAACAAGATTTGACTGTCTATATGAGGACTCACAAACCAACAAAATCTGAAGCTTCCTAATATAAAGATGTCAGCAGCTTCCTGAATTTGACTAGTCTACATCTCATATATGAAATCTTATGCTATTAATTTCAAGGCACAAAACATGCATTAGACGTTACTTAATTTGGTGAGAGTTTATTGTATTTGGATTTGTGCAAGTACTGTAGACTAATTAACTTGTCATTCGAGCTAAAAATTTCGTTTCATTTCACAAGAAATTTAGTATTTCAATTGCTAGGCAAGAATTTACCAACATATATTTCAACCCTTTACTCACGAGATAATTTGAATTTCAGCTCCAAATCTCAATTAATTCTCAAGTCTTGATTGTCCAAACACGCCAATTAAGTCACTATTGCATTGTTATCAGCATGAACTCAGTCAACCATAAGAAGTTTGTCATGTTGTCCCAAACTTCAAAATTTAATTACTTTCAATTCTTTATCACTCTTATGTAGTCTGATCTAGACCTGGAAAAACCACCACCAACTTCACTATTTTGTGATCATAAATAACCAGTCTTCATCATCTTTTATTCTTGTAATCAGTTTTGCCCAAAAGCTACACACTAGCTCTTCATTTCCTACACCTTTTATTCGCATGACATAATAAGGAAGATTTTCAGTTAGAAAGCATACAATTCATGATCAAAACCCTCAATAATTACCAAAGTCGTTTACCCCCATTTCTCATAGCATATAAAGAGTGCACTTAGAGCATCTAGGAAAGATAATATCATAAATGGTCATCAACTGTCTCTAATAGATCTGATGGTGTATTTGGGTTGAAGAATAATTTGTCTATTTTCTCATGTAAGCACTCTAGCAATGTCATAGATGGCTGACAACATATTTAGGGTTTCCCAACTTCCCATCTCAAAATCACAAAGAGAGTCCTGAAGAGTAGAAGGGAGATTAAAATTTAATTCTCTCGTTCATTCAATAATATATTATTAATAATAAATGTATTGGGCTTATGCTTGGAGCATAGTTAATTCTCTCATATTTTTTGTCAATATTCTTTATCTTTTTCAGCCTGTGAAGTCAATAAATATATACGTTGATTTTAGGAGTAAGTTGTGATTGAGTATAACAATCGTTAAAATATTAAAAATAATTTTTTTAATTATTTAAAAATAAGAAATTCTTATTAATTTTCAATCAACAATGATACGCAATACTCATTTTACGTTGAGGTGAGTAGTAAATTTTTTTTTGATCTTTTGGGAACCTTGGGCAATACTCATTTCAAGTAGACTCGTCCGTTGAGATGGAGTTGCTCACTCTGGCAACGTCGGAGTGTGCACTCTAGGAGTCATATGATTGCATACTATAGAATAACAAAGTGATTTTGAATCCTCTCCATTTAACTACTTGTTAATTTTATAGTACTCTTTTGGAAGGGAATAATGTATATTTTTATGAATCATGAATCAAAATTATTGTTCATTTTGAAGTAATCAGGGGAATAAAGAGGCACGAGGAAGAAACCAAGCGATTATCCTTTAATAATTACATACACGTATATATGGATATCGAAATGCAAATTAGTTGTCGTTTTGTGTATATTATGAACTCTACATACAATTATTGATTTTATGTAATGAGTGGGCACATATAAATTCATTATAAAATCCATCCCATTAGACAAATTTTTGGGTTTGTGTAGGCACTCAACAATCCAGAATGATTAGTATTAAAGTTGGATCCTTTAATTGTCTAATGCAGAGACCCCTTCTTTGGAATGATCACATCTAGGTTATGGACTTTAAAATCTGGAATGTAGGCCCCCGTCTCTAATTTTTTTTTTTTGAAAAATAATTTATAAATTCACAAATTCAGAATCACTTGCTAAAATTACTCTACGCTACAAAATTATATTGAATAACCAATTTCATAATTTTAGATTTTTGGATGCTGTCTCTTATACACATCTAGATGTGTATAAGAGACATTCAATATAACTTTTGTTACTTTGTATAAATGTATTATTTTCTTTTTTCTTATTTTGGTAAACCAGGAAAAGGAAGCCTATTCCCTCAAATCGTGTCACGCAAAGAGAAACCCTCTCTAATATAGTGACTTATGTAAACATAGATTGTTCTGGAGGTACAGTCATTACACTTGTATAAGAGATATTTAGTGTATCTTATACAGAGAAAGATGTGTATAAGAGTAAGTAGTGATGGAGAACCTTTAAAAAAAAAACCTTTAATTATCCTACATGAAGAAGGAAAAAAAAAAAGAAAAAAGAAAAGGTTAAAGAGGACTAACAAAGAAGTGAAAATTGATCTCCTTTGTGCCTGGACATTAGAGTGAATTTCTGGGCCAATTTCTTTAGCCCATCATAAATCCAGTCTCGTCCAAGCTCGAAAAGCACAACAAAACTCTACTTTAATCCAGTCCAAAGTCCAAATTCCAAATTCGTATTTATTTCCATACCATCCCGACAAGCCCGAACCCGGAGCAATCGACCCGTAACGGTTCCACATAGGGTTTATATAATTTTTGCTTCATTCAAAACTCGGCTCTATTTTCAATTTTCAGGTAACGAAAACGCATCTCCTTCGTTCTTATTTATTTTGTTAATCTTCAATTTTCTGGTAATTTTAAAGGATTTAGGATTTAACCGTCATTAATTTTAGTTAAACGGAGTTTATACTAGTCCTTTTTTGTTGTTTCTAATTATTATTATCATTTTTTTCTGTGAATTTCGTTGCCGATTGTTGATTCGTTTGTTTCAATTTCGCAGCTGTTTATGATGGCGAATAATCCTCTTCAGTCATCTGGTGCACAGGTATGATAATTACATGGAATTCAGAATAAAATTGGAAAATGATTAAATTTTGTCCGTAAATTTTGATTTTATAGTAGCATTTGTTAATGAGTGATAAATCGATGGTCATTTGGTCTTAATTAACTTGAAATTATAGAAAATTGAATGTTTTGAGTTAGATTAATTCGAAGGCCTATTTTTACCACTATATGTGTGCACAATTGTAGGAAAAGAATAAAAAATAAATTTAAATCAAATAGAGGGTTATGTGAAGTTATTGAATTAGAGAGGAGTTGTAAAAGTTATGGTATTTTTTGTTTTTTTTCTTTTCCATCAGGGTTCAAGTATATGTTTCTTCTTTTGGGAAATATTACTAAGTTAGTATAGATATCGTGTTATTTATATTTTTATTGGATTTTATTACAGCCACTTCGGCCTCCTGCAGTGGGGTCGATGGCGATGGCCCCTGGGCATATACTAGGTTTAGATCATTGAGCCGCCTAAATCAAATTAACCATGCAATTAAGCACTATTAAGACATTGCATAATGTTGGAATGCCACATGGGCAAAGTCAGCCTCTGCAGTATTCGCAACCAATTCAGCAGTTTCCTCCCCAGCCTGGCCTGCCTGGAAACGTCGCCCCTTCTTCTCAGGCGATTCAGAATCCATTGATTCAACCAAATATGCCTATTACTTCTGGCGCACTTCAGCCTCAACAAACAGTATCCACCTTTAATAATCATGTGCACGGTGTAGCTGGCCAAGGAGTTCAATTCTCATCATCATATACTGTAAGAAATGGAATAGTGGCATTCCCACACCTCAATTCTTTGTCTAGCTCTTACTGTTGCTTCCTATTATTGAATTTGCTATTCTTTTAGTTTGCGCCGTCTCCTTTTGGTCAGACACAAAATGGTATGAATATTCCATCGCAATTTCAACCTTCTTCACAAATGCATACACCAGCTTCTTCTGGTCAACTTTGGCTGCATTCTGGAAATCAAGGTGCTCCAACGGGTACACATTTGCAACAGGCTACTCAGCAACCCTCTGCCCCAGTTTCAGTTAGTATTATTTCTCCTTTAATTGATCCAGAGGCTTCTAAGTTTTTGAGCCTTAATCTTGGTTCACATTGTGTTTCTTCTTTTCCTCTTTGTGGAGTACCTGTCTTTCAGCCTGCACATAGGTTATGATGTATTTGAGGTCTTCATACTTTTCCCCTGGAAATCTTTCCCTTGCAATATGAACACTTAATTCTTTCAATATCCATGAAGTTTTAGATCATTCATCATACTTGAGAGTGTTTTAGTCTTTATTTATGCAGACCAGTAGTACATGATTTGGTGTTATGTCTGTTCCAGTTTAAGTTCCTTTAGTAGTCTTATATTATGCCATGTAATTGGCATTTGTTTAAGGCAAAATGATCAGGCTCTTGCATTGATATTCAAGAAAAAGTCTCAAGTTATTTACATGAGGTTACTATATCCATACAAGACAATAACAATCAGAACACTTAAGCTTCAAATATGCTTTGTGAGAATTGACAAGCTACACTCATTTCCCAATTCTCCTTTGTATTTGGGACTCCTCTCCATCCACTAGCAGTTGATCTCACCAGTTGAATGGTTTCTTCCATCACTACTTTGGCAGATTTTCTTTTCCGTTTAAATACTCTTTGATTTCTTTCTCTCCACAGCATATACATAGCAGCACCTAGGACCACTCTTCTGAGATTATCTTGGAAGTTATCCTTCACATTTGATATCCACCAACTCAGTTCATCTTTCCATTCATAAGTACCCCTATATATTAGGCAATAATGTTGTATAGTAATCTACTCCATACATATGAAGAGGAATCACACTGGAAAAATAAATGGTCTATAGATTCCTCCATCCTACAGCACATTGGACACCATTTCTCTGTTACAACACCCCACTTGAACAGCTTATCCTTTGTGTTTAACCTGTACCTGCAAGCGAACCAAACTATGAAAGAATGCCTTGGCACATATTTTTTGAACCAAACAACATGATACCAAGCAAATTTAGTAGTTGAATTTCTCAGCATATCTACAGCAGACATTGTGGTGAAGGATCCAGATTTATCACTTTGCCATCTAAATTCACCTTTTACTGCAATTTGTTGAATAATATTCTGCTTAGATTCAATTAGCTCCTGCGCTGGCATGTTTCTTCTTCTTCCTACTGGCCATACCCATTTTACAAAGTAATATTCTGAAAATTATATGCTAATGGAACAGAAAAATCGTTTGGGATTTATTTAGATGCCTAATTGACGTTGATCAAATTTTGTCTTCCTGGAATAGTTCTCAGCTGGTTCTATGTGACCTTTTCTACTTTTATTTTGCGAATTTCCTTTTACATTGGGGGAAATGAAGTTGGAGATATTTGCCTGGAGGCTTTGGTTAAAATGGTTTTCCCATCTCATTTTTGTTCCGTTAGCCATTATGTATTCAAAAAATCCTAATATGACGCAATAAAAGTATATGACTTGAAGGGTGTTGATTTAGGATATATTATTTTCTTAGCCTTGTGTTTATAAGTATTGATCAGCAGATACAAAATTCAAATCTTTTGGAAGAAATAGAAAACTTGGTATGTTGTGAACTGATGGAATTGAATTATGATAATGATTGGTTTTCCAGCTGATCAATTAGTAGCCTGTCAGTCATAGTTATCTTTATTCTTTACTTGTTTAATTTTGAAATTCATGTTGTTAATATTCTTGGTACTGTTCAACAGACTTCATCGAACTGGCAGGAGTTTGAGTCTTCTACTGGGAGAACGTAAGTTTTTTTAATGAGATTTTGTTAAACTTCACCAAATGGTTCTTTTTAGATGAATTGATAAGGCCTGGTTATGGTTAGAGTTTCGCAAAGGTGCTTTTTTTTTTAAAAAAAAAAAATTTTAAAGTAGGACATTTTGCTCCTGTAAGATCATCTGATTCTTGAATTTTTTGTGATCTTATTGCCGAATCTTTTGTTGTTTTTCTTTGGTAATTGTTTCCAGGTATTATTACAACAAGGTCACGCAGCAATCTAGCTGGGAGAAGCCTGTTGAACTGATGACATGTGTAGAGGTAAGGCAGCTAGGAGGTAGTTTCTCAAGGCAGGCAACAATTTGCTATTTACATTTTGTAATGTAGGGATTTCTTTGTATCGTATTTGGTCAATGATGCTCTTGTGGTCTAATTTTAGCAGCAACTTGCTTTTCCATAGTCCTGTAGAAGAGTGAGGATGAGTGGTAGTGTGCATCTTATGTCTGTTTTAATCTCGTTCATCTACTTTGGTTGAATTTTTTCTCCTTTTCCCTTTTCTTTAATTACGTTCATATTAACTTGCATTATACTCATTTGACATTTTTTGCATATTTTTTTTCTTCAGCACATAAGTATGTTTAAGTAGCAAACAAGTTTTGGAACTATTATGACGTACGTAATCCTTGCGGTGTAAAACTTTTTGTTCTGTTTTTGTTAGTCCAGTCTCATTGATAGCATTGCTGTGTTTTCTAGCTCTTATTGCCTATCAAGTTATTTGGTGCTGCAAATGATATTTTGGTAGTATATGCCAATGGCGATAATTCTTCTTCTTTTTTCCAGATATCATTGTGTTCTCATTTGCTTTTAATTTTGTTGCAATCCATCTAATGCATTAGCTTGAGTTTCCCGTCCCTATGTTCTTTCAAGGGTTTCAGGTACAAGTTCTGTTACTTGTATGTGCAACTCTGAATTTGTACACTGTTGGTAAAAATTAAGAGGCAGATATGCTTTCTACTGGAGATCCAGTTTTCATTGCTGAGAATATATATGACTGCTTACTGTAGGCACAAAATCCTTCACACGTCATTTGTGTTTCTAATGAAACTGTTATTTTTGCTTTTTTTTCCTCATTTCTCCTGCTCTGCAGTGTTCATCTCTCTCCATCCCTTTTCTATTTGTATACGCTTATATAGTTGACTGCAATAGAAAAAGATGGATTTATTTCATGATTTGGTGGATTCAATTTTTTCTCAAATTCTGGATCTGGGTGTTGGGAGAGGGGGAGAGAGAGTGAGTGAGAGAGCTGTTGTTTTTGCTTTCTTTCCTCATGGCTCTTGCTCTGTGTTTATCTAGGTACAGGTCTGTCTCTTATACACAGAGAGATGTTGATTGCTGGCATGAGTGACTGTATGCTTATCTACGTGTTATCACGGCTTTGTTTGATGTGTATCTGCTATCCCATTTTTCGACATCTGTTGCTGATGACAAATGTTTTAATTTTCTATATTTATAGCTCACTTTTCTGATATCTCTTTGTCTGGTTCAGCATTAATAAATGTACCTATACCAGATGAACATGTAAGCGCACAGCTGGATCTCGTTTATAAATGTCTTAATTGTGTTTTCTTTGTTTCTACTGAATTTTACAATTGCTTTTGTTTTTCTTTCTCTGGAGGACATCAATTACTTATCATTTATTGAACTTCTTGTTTGACAGAGAGCTAACAGAGATGCGTCAACAGTTTGGAAAGAATTTACCACTCAGGAGGGTAGAAAGTGCGTTGTACTACTGTGGTTATTAAATCACTTGTACATCTATTTGTTAGGGGTTTTTTTAGAGGTTTTTGGTGCTTGTTTAGTGAACTATTTTCGAATTTATTCAGGTATTACTACAATAAGGAAACAAAGGAATCGAAATGGACAATACCTGAGGACCTAAAGGTTTCTTCTATGATTCATTAGTGTTGTACAATTCTTTCCTTTCTGTCATTATCTTCACTAATATTTTATCAATGCCACCAGCTGGCCCGTGAACAAGCTGACAAGGCAGCTTCCCTTGGAGCTCAGTTAGAATTGGGTGTGCCAGCTGCTGCAACAGGCCCCTCTGTTGAACAACCATCCCTTGTCAGATCGATTAGCTCCACTTCGTCAACAGTATCTGCCATAGCTGCTAGCCCAATTGCAGTAACACCTGTGGGTGCTGTTGTTAATTCTCCCACTGTGGCTGATTTAGATGGATCAACAGTTCCAACAGTACATCCTACTGTAACAACTACAGTTAGTGTGGCCTCTCTTGGTGAAACAGTCACTTCACCTGTTCCTACACCAGGAAGCTTGGAAATACATACCGTGGAGAATAGTTCTTCGTACGTTGTCGAAGGTTCTGTTGGTGAAGCTTCTGCTCAGGATATTGAGGTATGCATGGTTTTTCTTGTTTCATCTGAAATTTGACTGTTTTAACTTTTATCTGTTGTGACATCTGAGAGCAAGCGTGCTTGAATTCTAAGGTTGTATTTGAAACTGTTTTAGCCTTTTTGATTAGTGCAAAGTATTCCCATCTTGCTAAATAGAGTTTCTCATGCTTATTTGGCACCCTTGTAAACATCTACTAAATGATTAATGGTAGATGAATTGGTAAGATTTGGTTGTGTAGGGTTTAATTTTTTGTAACTTTTAGGAGGCGAAGAAAGGCATGGCTGTTGCAGGAAAAGTTAATTTGACCACTTCAGAAGAGACGAGCCAACTGATGATGAACCTTTAGTTTTCCCCAACAAACAGGTGCAAATTTAGAAAATATTCTCTTCATACTTTTCTAGGAGCTATTGTAATCCGATATTAAATACTATTCTGCATCTGTTGGCCTTTTTACCTTTTTGAATAGGAGGCAAAAAATGCTTTTAAAGCATTACTAGAGTATGCAAATGTTGAAAGTACTGGACTTGGGAGCAGGTAACACTGTCAATTTGTGCTTTTGATCTTTTGCTTTTTAATAACCTCCTAGCTGTACGAACAACGGAATGGCTTTCTGTTGGCATTTGATCTTTGTAAACCTTAAAGGGAGTGGTAGAACTGAAAAAGATGTTCTCACATAATTCAGAATCAGGAAAATATAACATACTTATAAGCTGTTTTGTCTGGGGTATTAGAAAGTTTAGCTTAAGACCTTGAGTGAATTTTACAAATTTATAAAAAAATGTTAATCTGAATCAATGATGCCTTATCCTCCTATTGCTGTGTCGATTATCTGTGCTTATATTTATTATCAGAAAATCTAACAACACTTCCAACCTTTACAAATATGGTAAATAACCTATATAACGGTGGGGAACATGTTTTTAGCTTTGGCCTTTTTTTTTTGGGGGGGGGGGGTCTCAACCACCAGATCTAAATGTAATCTTTGCATCTTATTTTCCCCATCTCCTTTATTCTCCTCTCTTCTTACCCTGTCATGCCCAGCCTATTTCTTTCATTCAACTTTTTGTATTTCTTGGGTCAATTGGAGTACCTGCCTACGAGGTGAGAAGGCCTCATAAAAGAGGTTACTTTAGGTGCATTTTGCTAAACTTTGACCTGGCATCTCAGGCTATGCGAGTTATCATTAATGACAAAAGATATGGTGCCCTAAAAACACTTGGTGAGAAGAAACAGGCATTCAATGAGGTAAACTTTTTTCGTTGCTGTCATGAAGTTTTATATTTTGTTGTCAAAAGGGTTTTGGCCTTGAGCTTATGTAGTTTAACTCCTATATATGTCCTCACTTCTGAATCTTTTAATTGTGTTGTACATCATTTAAAGTACTTGATGCAAAGGAAAAAGATAGAGGCAGAGGAAAGACGTTTGAGGCAAAGAAAAGCAAAAGAAGAATTCACCAAGATGTTGGAAGTAAGTAACTTGCTTCTTGTTGGTCATTTTCTCATTATTAATTCTCAAGTTAGTTTCTTTCTACTGTTACCAAGTGTGGCAACTATAAATCAGCACTACGACAAAAGAAACTTTTACAGTGAAATTGTTCATTATCAAGTTCACAAGCCTAATTTGAAGTAGGCATCAGATTTTCATTGAAGTAGCAATTTTTCTAAAATGCAAGTTTACTGCAATTTTGTTAACTTCAGAAATTGCTCTTCTGATGAGAACTACACAAATGTAATTGCTAAAACTAGATGGAGTAAGAACTCCATGTAGTCATGCAGCCCATGCACGCTTTTATCACTCTTATGGGTCCTTTTTTTATTTTTTATTTTATTTTTAACTGGCAATGGAGTAGCATCATTGTTGATTGGTGTAGGTGTTGTTGGTTATGGCTTTAAAAGCTTATTTGATTTGAACGGTGACTTTTACTTTTTGTAAATTTTGTACCAGGAGTCCAAGGAGCTTACATCATCAACAAGATGGAGGTTTATATTTCTTTTCATTTCTTCATTCAATTCCATCTTGCTTTTTTATCATAGATGACAAGGTCATGCTTCAGTTTCTCTTATTAAACTACTCCCTACCAAGCAGCAAAGCAGTACTAATGTTCGAGGATGATGAACGTTTTAAGGCCGTGGAAAAGGAAGCAGATCGTGAGGATCTCTTTAGAAATTACCTGGTGGATCTTCAGAAAAAGGTATCCAGTAGATTCTTATACTTTTTCACGAAGAATATGAATATTAGCTTGTTTGAACAGCCATGCCTGTGCTTTATCTACTTACATAAATGTCATGTCATTGATATATTGTGGTATTTCCTCATTGTATTTGTAACTACTGTGGTTGTGTTACTTTAAAACATGGCTGTAAATAGACTGTACTAGTCGTAGTTCTGGACTAGAAGCTTAATTTTTCAACAAAGAAAATGTTTCATCGACTAGTTTGAAAGCTGGTAATGTCCAGTTTTATCGACTAGTATAAGTAGTCTTGAACTTCAATGTCATACTAAGACTTTTGTATAGAGTTCCTTGGATTTCTCTCGTCCTGTATGCATCTATGCTTAACTTTGATATGACAAGTATTGATGTGCATGATCATGAATGCAGGAAAGAGTTAAGGCTCAGGAGGAGCATCGCCGGAATAGGTCAGAGTATAGGCAATTTTTGGAAACTTGTGGCTTTATCAAGGTATTTGTTTTTCTATTAGGTTTCTTATTGTTTGAATCAACAAACTCTCTCTTATTCGACCTGTCTCTTGGGGGGGAACAAGAAGGAAGAGTTCATCCTTATCTAATATCTCAATTCCTTTGATTACTACAGGTAGATAGCCAGTGGAGGAAAGTTCGAGATCTCTTGGAAGATGATGAAAGATGTTCACGCCTTGACAAAATTGATCGTTTGGAGATCTACCAGGTAATACTGTTTACTTGTGCCGTGATAATGGTTTACTGTAATAATGCTAATGTTGGTACACGTGTGGCAGGAATACATCCGTGATTTGGAGAGGGAGGAAGAAGAGCAGAAAAAGAAAGAAAAGGTGAGCCATTGAACTACTTTCTTGATGACTAATCCATTCATATCTATGTTCTTGCTGTTATTTCTTTTTGAGCAAAATTTTAAGGAACAATTGAGACGTGCTGAGCGCAAAAACCGAGATGCTTTTCGCAAGATGATGGAAGAACATATTTCTGCTGGCATTTTAAATGCTAAAACTCTTTGGCGTGATTACTGTCAGAAGGTATGGTTCACCTCCTTTTTGGACTAAGCAGATACCAAAGGTTCTGTTTGGCTAAGAAAAGGGATGTCTGGAATAATCAGATCCAGTTAATTTTTATTTGTATGATTTGCTTGGTAGGTCAAAGATAGCGTATCTCAGGCTTATCAGGGTGTTGCACTGAACACTTCTGGATCTACACCAATGGATTTGTTTGAGGATGTTTCTGAAGAATTGGAAAACCAGGTATTCATGTCCAATGTGCTTATAGTGATCACTGTAGATAATTAGTACTTTTGGCTGTCACCCTTTACCTTTACAAGATTCCATGTCAAAGCTTTCTATTCCTGTGTGTAGTGTGCACCCAATCGTGGCTTAACCTTTTGCAAACTTAAAGATTTTGCAGACTATTTTGATTGTAGTCAATGTTTTCCTGGTTGGTAATAGCATGGGGCATGTTACGAGACCGTTAAGCCTGCTATTTGCTTAAATTCTAAAGAGTGATTTTGCAGTATCCTTGGACCTTTCTGAATATTTCTATACAAAAGGGGTTTCTAGGTATATGTTTTGATTGTAGAAATTTAAGTGTTCTTGTAAGCTTTGGAGGATTTGATGCTGTATCCATCCAGGTATGATTTGTACAACTTATTTTCTTATGCATTGTTAATTGAGAGTGCAATGGAGCATAAGGTAAACATCAGCAATACATAGTTAAACATCTTAGATAACAAAAGATCCATTATTAATGATTTACTCTAGCATGAAACTGTGCAAATAAGTGGATCAAAGATGAAAGTACAAACCGAGTATGCATGTTAAAAGAAAGAAGTACTACGAACTTAAGTTCAAGTTTCAAGCATTTAAAGCATTCTAAAATGCATAGGGAATTAAGCTCCTAATAATCTTCATCAATCAAGTCAAGAAATGTAGAGGGTTTACTGTAGTTGTATCCATTACCTTATGCTTCTCTCTATAAACTATTCATGTTTTCCATAAATCAAAGGATAAGATTGGATAAAAAGAAATATACAGCTCTTTAAGAAATGCAAGGCTGAAAATATGAACAAATTCAAGAAGCCTGCTTCTTTTGCCTTCTCCACTTTAGTGTGCTTCATATGCTTTACCCACGCTTAAATCGTCACACGCTTTAGACAATAAAGAGCTCTAGGCTTACACATTTCTTTGGTTGCACTTAATTGTGTAATCTTCGCTTTTAAGTACTATGAGTAAGCCACTTGGTAATGACATATAGATTGTACGTGAGCAATGTGGCATGCTTAGTTGAGAAAGTGGTCATTTATAAACTAGAGTTCTCTTTAGGGAGTGGATTAATTGGGAATCCTTTTGTCAAAGCATGGTAATCCCTTCATATGGTGCTTGAACACATGCATTGGTACTCTTAGCTACAGTGATAGTAACCATATACTTCTGGTTTATTTTATTTATTTATTTTTTAACTTGTGATGAGTATTTTCAAAATTTTCATCATTAGAAGCTGATTTCTGTCTTTTGCTTTCTGTACTTATTCAGTATCATGATGACAAAACTCGAATAAAAGATGCAGTGAAGCTTGAAAAGGTAGAATTATCTGGGCTGTTTTGTTGTTCAACCAATGAGTACTCTGATCTGCATAGTTTTGAAATATATCCTTGTTTATGAGCAAGATCAGATCACTGTTTCACCAATGTGGACATTTGAAGACTTCAAGGCTGCTATTAAGGAGAGCATCAGCTCTGAAGTATCAGATATTAATTTACAGGTACAGAACATTAAGAACTAGATATTTTTCATTGTTTGATGGTGCTTTAAGGTTTTCTTTTGTTTTTTTTAATTTTATTTTGGGGTACAGTGTTACCTAGTTAATGCATTACTTTCTTGCTGTGTTCTTGTTCCCGACTCCTAAGCATATATTTGGGAGAGGCATTGAAGAGATCCATAAGTATGTTAAGTTTCCTTGTGATTTTCTTTGCGAGAAGGTTGGTATGTGTGTGGGCATGCATCTTCTAGAAGCAACAAAATTTGGAAATTATGGCACATTCAATCTGGAAAAATAGTAGCTTAGCATAAATGCTTCATTCATTAACTATTTTTTCTACGTTTTGCTTTTTGAAGTCTGATTTGCTTTAATCAACTTCAAATTTCAGATGTATTTGCTTTTTGGTGAATGCTCGATTTTTTTCACCTCTAGAATTGATTTGGTCAATGAGGACTTGAACTAACACGTGACCTGTGAAATATGAGCATGGTTCTGTAACAGGATAAACCAGTTTAAACAAGTCTTAAGGGAGTTTCATGAGTAGGAGATTGGAATTGTACAACTTATGGTTGCTCTACGCTAGTGGTAGACTTGAGTCATAATGACCTCTCTTTGGAGCTTTTGCCTAGCTTTTGGATCTTTTTAACTCTTTCTTCTTCTCCCCCCCAAAACAAAAAAAACCAAGTGGTAGTTCAACGGTTTCCCCTTTTCTTGATTTTGTGTGTTAGTAAATTTCGGATTCTTCTTTTTGTTTCAATATTCTAGACCCTTATCATCTTTCATATGAGCACAACTGCGTCTTCCCATTTCATCACAAGAAAACGTAATCGTAAAAACTGGGCTTTACGAAATATGTTGTTGTGATTTTGTCTTATCATTGCTTGAACAATGCCCGATTCTGAAAATAACTATACTTTGATGACATCTACTTGCTGGTGGTTTTAGATGAGGCTTCTGTGGAGGTTAAATTAACATCTTTAACCTTCCTGATGACTTGGTTTTTAGATCAATAGCAATTTTGGCTCATTTTTTCTGAAATTCAAGTTATTCTATTGGTGCTTGTGTCATGGTATGGCCGCAGTTTGCCTTTGTAGTTACTAAGATCAGTTCTCTGCAGCTTGTTTTTGAGGATCTACTCGAGAGAGCCAAAGAAAAGGAGGAGAAAGAAGCTAAAAAGCGTCAGCGTCTTGCTAAAGACTTTATTGATTTTCTGAGCACCATTAAGGTCTGTGAACGCTTTTATAAAGAGGGTATTGGTGCTCATATTGTTGCGACATACTAGGATTTATGTGAACCTTTTTAATTGACATTTGGTCTACCATTTCATAGGAAATAACTGCGACATCTAATTGGGAGGAATCAAAACAATTGCTTGAAGACAGCTCAGAATATAGGTAAGTTTTTTTTGGTCTCTGTTTATGTACGAAATTCTGTGCTTTCTCTTTGAAAATGTTACTGACTTCTGCTGCTGAACTGGATGTGGGATATTTGAAATAAACTTATACTAGATCCATTGGAGAGGAGAACTCTTGCAAGGAAATCTTTGAAGAATATATTGCACGCTTGCAGGAGAAGGCAAAGGAAAAGGAACGCAAGCGAGAGGAGGAAAAGGTAAAATACTTCTCCAGTAGTACTTTGGTGACTTTTCCACACACCAATAATTTTGTACTATCAAGTTCCATCCTGTTTCTTATACACATATTGATGTCCTAAGAATCATATATTATCCTTGTTTTTACCATTTATTGTGCTGTGGTATTGTAATTGCACCTGCGGCAGATTGAAATCTTTGAGCTTTTAGTACTTGTCAACCAGTTTCCAACTTTTGTTTATTTTTGAGGAGATATGTTCGTTTTAGCATCTATAAAACTATTTTTTATCTTTTCTTTTCTCTTATAAATATCTGGTCGGAGCTTTTATGTTGTCAAACTAGACCATTAATATGATCAATTGGTGTATTTTATGTCTCTGCAATTTGGTGAATTTACCATTTCAAAACAATATATATTTTCTTTGCAACTTCTTTGAACCCCGGGGGATTTTTTTTTTTGGGGGGGGGGGGGGGTCTTATAGGAAGCTAGCATTGGTTATTGAGCAACTGGGATGCCCTTTAGTTGCTCAATGGCCACTATAAAGCTTGTCGAAAACACATGTACACTTGATGCAAAATAGTTTTAATGCGCTAAATGCAAAATTTAATTTGATAACAGTAGTGACTAGTGACATAAGACCATGAAAATGCCTTTGATGAAATTTTGCACATAATAGAGAAATGGGAATGCCTGTTTGTACAGTTTCAAGATCATTACTTGTAAATAGAGGTTTATGTTATACGCAGCCTTTTTGCTTGTGCCTTTTATTGGAAGACATGATCTGACTATTTGAATTGGTGAATAACTGAATCTTTTTGACCAACTGTTACTGATTGTCTACCCTGATAATATATCGTATAATGCTTGTTGATGAATAAGATGTCTTTTTCAAAATATCTTGCCTATAGTTGTAAGTTTGAAGAATTATCTTTACCTTGATTACTGTTTTGGCTGCTCGTCGTTTTAAGGAACTTTTTCTTCATGCTAAATAGGTGTTATTTTCTTTTCTCTGTTTAGTAATTGTTCTTGTACTCTTTCTTGCATTTGTAGGCCAGAAAAGAGAGAGAAAGAGAAGAGAAAGAAAAGAAGAAAGATAAAGAGAGAAGGGAGAAAGAAAAGGACAAAGAGAAAGATAGAGAAAGGGAGCGTGAAAAAGAAAAAGAAAAGGGGAAAGAAAGATCTAAGAAAGACGAATTAGATAGTGCAACTATGGATGCCAGTGATGATCATGGCCTGAAAGAAGAAAAGAGAAGGGATAAAGATAGAGAGAAAAAACATAGAAAGCGGCACCATAATGCCACTGATGATGCAAGTTCTGATAAGGATGAGAAAGAGGAGACTAAGAAGTCTCGTCGAGCTACATGGCAGTGAGCGTAAAAAGTCAAGGAAGGTATTTTTTTTTTTCTGTTATGCAGGCTATATCTTGTATACAGTTATTACTTATTAGCTTATGAGCAACTTTATCTGTTTGATGATTTTCTTTGTTCATTGGCAGCATGGATATTCACCTGAATCTGATAGCGAAAGCAGGCATAAAAGACACAAAAGAGATCATAGAGATGGATCTCGTCGAAGTGGCGGTCATGAGGAGCTTGAAGATGGTGAGCTTGGTGAAGATGGGGAAATGGATTAGTCATTTGTTTCCTCCATTTTTTAGATCTCTTACCTCTTGACATCAATATAACATGAAACTATTACATCTTACCTGGCTGTTTTTACCAAATGGGGGCAGTGATCTTCTGTTTCATCTTTACTATTCAAGATGCTGAAGAACATTTGTGTAGGAGTTTTAAGTGTGTTCTTGTAGATCGAGCTGTGCCATGATAGGGTCTGTGGTGTTCTTTTGCCTATTCTCCCATGTATGGTTTGGTCTTCAGTATTTGGTTGACTAGGGTTGCAGATTTTAAAATGGTGGACGGTTTTCAAGTATGGAACAATGTCAATTTATCAGATGTAAAGATCTTTTGTCAGTGCAAGTAGTTTGACGACAATTCTGCCGTGCACTTGATTCAATATAATATATTCACATGTTTTTAGGTAATATATATTCACACACTCCCCACCCGGTGTCATTTCTTTAGTTTAGTGGTGATGGAAAGATTAAATCGTTCTCTATTGTCACCAGAAATCCATGATTGTAATTGGGAGACATTGCACTTGGGTTTCAACTGTGCAAACTGATCTCAGAACTACAGGTTTTTGCTGTTATATATCCTAGAAAATTGTGACATACTGGAGGTCTATAATTAATCCATATATGTATGTGATTTTTGCATCATTTGCATAAGCCCGGGCCTTTGATACTTTCTCGTTGTATTTTGTATTCATGTCCTTAATGATGCAAAAATCACATACATATATGGATTAATTAAGACCAATCATATGCCATAAAAGGTTCTGGAAATTCTTGATTGGTGTGTGGAAAGTGATTCCTTCATCTATTGTCTAGATGTAGCTGCATTTGTGAGATGGTTACTGTCTAAAAAAATATTAATATTGTTGGAGGACAAGAGAACTTGGATAGGAAATTTGACTGGCTCTAAATGAGTGGTTGCAATGTATGTGATCATAAACTGTTTACTCTGTCATAGACTCGTAGAGAAAGGGGAGACTCTTATGTGATCATATACGGTTTACCTTATTCCAAAATCAACCTCATCATCCAAAACGGTTTACTTTGATATAGAAGAAGGGAGATTCAAGTATTTACTGCATGCGCATGGGTGATGTGTTTGATTATGAATCAAATAATTTATGGTGTATTATTATGTATTTGGTCTATTTTAGATTTTTTTTAATGGTTGATACTTTAACAAGAGTTTCAAAATGAGAGGCTTACTTTTCCAAAAAGTAGGAGGAACACTTTTTAAATTAATTGGGTTCTTCATGACGATGAGGTTTTCATTAATCATTGAACAGCTAATAGAATGTGTATAAGTTGATTATTGACCAAAAGAGAATTTTTTCGTGTTTTTAGAAATTTTAATAAGTTTTCACTCTCAAATTGATCATCATGTAGCTATCAAAACAAAGATTACCATCCAGCTCACTTCCCGATTATGCTATAGAATTGCACAAACAGTTACACATGCGTGTTTAATATTAAAACCGCTTCTCCCTTGCTAATTGAGCTATAGTTCAAGAGTTGATCTTACCTAGGACTGTTAATTGGGTCTTGTGAGTCGGGTTTTGCAAAACTCAAGTTCGACTCACAAATTTATTGTTGTGGGTTTCGGGCATTAATAGGGCCAGACTAATCTCACAAAGGTGAAGTTCATACTCAACTCACAAAATTATTCGAGTTTCGGGCTTTAATCGGGCTAGCTCAAACTCACATTGTCCAATAAATTTTTTAATAGTTTTTTTGTTAAAATTTTATTTTTTGCACCCGGTCAATATAATATGGAATAATATGTACTACTTATGTCAATAAATAACTATTAACTATATCATTGAGCCACAATATTTCAACTAAATTGACTAATGATGTTAGGTTATTATTTTTAATTACCCGAGTTTAGGTAAGTTAATAGAATATTAGAATTATTAACCATTATGCACATAAAATTAAGTAGTACTATTTAATGTAGGATGAAATTAGTATATGTATATATATATATATATGGGCCGGGTTTTAATCGGGTCGAATCTAATAAAGCTCAAACTCGACTCACAATTTAATCGAGTATAATATTTAGACCTAAATTCAGTCCAACTCACTTTAACATAGGCTCAACCCATTATTTTTCATTAAATAGTACTACTTAATTTGACAGAAATAATCTTACCCTACATTTCTCTTATAGTCACATACTATAGTATAATGTGTTAGATTTTATGTTGTCTGATTTCTAGTTCAAATACATTATTTGCGTAGTACATGCATTATTTTGCATAAAAAAACACAATAGTTTACTTGTGACAACCAAATGCAATTTAGATTGTAAGATATTTTTTCTATAGTCTATTGAACATAGGTTCGAGTTATTATAGGTAGGAAGAAAGGTGGATTCAAAAAAAAAAAAACTACTACATGGATTTTTTTTTTAAAATTCTATTCTCAATTTTCCAAAATTCCTTTTTTTTTTTTTTTTAAATAAACAAAAAAATAAAATATGTATCTAAAAGTTACATTAATTTGTTGTTTTTGAATTTGCTGAAAATATCCAGCATAACTAGTTGGTTTCCCAATCTAAATATTACTCTATTTCGTGGGAAAGATAATAAATCAATTTTATTTATTTTGACTCCAAGATTTTTATCATATTGGTAATAATCATACTTGTCGATACTATTCTCTTACTTTATCTCGATAAAGTAGGATATCTTGTACTAAAAGGGAAGAAAAAGAAAATGAGATCTCTTACAAACATCATCTTTATGGTAGGCAAAATAGATATTCCACTATGATGTCAGGACACAGGAAGTAACAGACATAGAAGAAATAGATTTTATTTTGTAGCATACAATTGTTTCCAACTTGAGTTGAGTTATATAGCTTTCTTTAATCTCAAACTAAAATTATAATCTGTACACCATTTATTTAAACAAATAGAAGTAGTGATTTTTCGGGCATTGCTATCACTTTGTCAGTCAAGAACAAAATGCCAGCAGCAGAAATCATCTCTTGCAACATTTTAAATCACTAATGCTAACCAAACACTATACACCGTGGATACGTTAAACAAGACATGCCATATCATCATTTTCGTGAACCAACGTTAACTTGCATGATTTTTTTTTTTCAATGGAAAAAAGTAAAGAATCAAATTCAAGACTCGTAGTTTATGTAACAAAGAGTAAGTACTTTTTTGAATTTAAATTGCGCCAAAGTAGCTATCTGCTGTCATGGGAAAAAAGAAGAAGCCCTTCTTCTGTCAAGAAAAAGTTTATCCAAAAGCAGCAAAATACTAAAAGTCAAAGGACATGAATACAAAATACTTCTGATGAATTGACCAGTTACTTTTCTTTTTTTTGTTGGGGGGCGCGGGGAGGGAGATGCGGGGGAGGTTGTTTCCTGATTTAAAATTAACGCGTGTGGTAGGGACAAAAACATTAATCTTTCACACAAATGTCATGAAGTGCTTGCCAGTATCTAAATGTAGCTCTTTGAAGATCTTGGCTTTAGAGGATTTGCCCTTTTCATGGCAGTTCAAACATCAATATCTGCCATAATTTCGATTATTCACCAGAAAATAAGTTGTATGCACTATAGATTTTGACTTACTAAAATTATATATCATCAAATTATTGCAGTATTTGCATGCACAAAGAGAGGAAAATTTTTTTGCTAGTCATTCCGTCGGATCATTCATAATAATAGGAGGATCTCCTACTTTTTAGATAGTTCCCCTGCTTTATGAACAATCGGATGACTATGCTACTATACCAATGACTAACAAAGAATTACTCCAAAGAGAGACATTGGTATAGTCTTAGTCAATGTTTTGAAAACCGGACCGGCATTGAACCGGTGGCCTATCCGGTTCGCGGTTCAATCGGTCCGACTGGTTAAACTGGACGGTTCCCTAATTAAGGTTTTTTTTTTTATCCAAAGTTTGATAATAATTGACTAAAATATATTTATATAAAATCTAAAATATAAGTGAAACAATATTTTTGGATAATTATAGTGCTAATACTCAAAATTACTAATCAAATTTCTAATAATAAAAGTGAAATTTATATAAAAATAAGTATAAAAAAGATAAAAAAAAATAATAACTTAATAGTTTAATCTTTTATGTGTTCAATGTTTTGTTATTTTGGAGTTTATAATTTCACAATTTTTTAATTTTTTTCTTTATTTAAATCATTTTTTATTCTGAAATTTAAAAAATCGATTTTTTACCGGTTCTCGATTTTTACCGATTTTCGATTTTTTACCAGTTCTGTCCAATTTTTTGGACAGACCGGATAGGTAGTTGGACCGGACCGGTGGTTCTTCCGGTTGGCGGTCCGACCGGTCCGGTCCGGCTTTCAAAACACTAGTCTTAGTTACTTGAATGTGCTAATTGTTGAGTTACTAAACAGCTTGTGGAGAATATGAACTGTTGGACCTGATCAGTTAAATACAAATGTTCTCATATCACCACAAAATTTTAAGTACAACCCTTTTGATATCTACAAAGACTGATGAATTTTGATAATCTCATTGCTAATAACATCCTCTAATATGGCATCTGCAATTTGCATACGTATTTCTTGCGTGCAATGCTCGAAATTACGCCATTCTTGAGAAGAAGCTAACACATCAAGGTGTAGTAGATGAGTTGTGTTCGTTTCATTACAATTGGTTCTTTGCTACATAACCATATATTCTGGCATATGAGCTCCCACAGCTTCTCAGGTCCAAGAATTTGTGGAATCTGTTGGCCTTCTGGGTAGTCCTTTTTGTTCTTGTCTACCACTTCTCTCACGCAATCTAACAGAAGTTGTTTTGTTTGTTGTAGTAATGCTAGATTTGTTTTTAGCATATTGGGATGAAGCGTCGGACTTGTTGCAAAATTCCCTGACACTAACAGAACAAAATGGCTTCTCTGATTTGTATCCACAAACTGAAGTAGAGAATTGTCTGTGTGTTCTCCTAGCATCATCATGCTCTGTTTTCAATTCCAAAAAAAAAAAAAAAGGGGTTCATAAAGTTTAGATTTTGCAAAAACAAAAAAATAATAAATAAAAAATGTTTTACTTATACTATATATCTACACAAAGGTTTGAGTAAAAAGACTAACTTTTAGAAAATGGTGAATCATCAGCGGATGATTCTGCAACTTCTAAAACTGAAACTGGGCTAAGCTTGAGAATGCTTGCCAAAATTGACACTTTCCAATCTAAACCTTCTGTCTGCACAAACCTGTTAGCTTTATGGATAAGTAAACTGAATGAATTAAAGCATTGCAAAGATTTTAAAGTAGCAAAAATGGCTCAGTTAATTAAGTTATTTTATGGAGAAATCAGTGATTATTGAGTTGCAATTCTACCTCATTTCCATCTTTCTTGGCTTGATGATGATCACATTCTGCTGTTGCCAAAACACCATCTTTTCTTGACAAGTAATGCGCATCTTCTCCATCACTCTCTGAGCAAGAATTGAACATTGTAGCACTACTCGCGGAGGAAAATTCATCATCGTCGACAATTTCTTGTTTGATGCATGTCTATCTCTGAGTACTAACATTTTTCCTCTAAATCCAGTGTATAAGAACAGTCCGAGAGGTTGTATGTAACAGTCAGAATTCTGCCAAATAGAGTTCTCACGATTTTCGAACAATTCGGGATGGATTTTCTGTTTCTCTTTCTTACCAGATTTATACTTACTGACCTTTTCAAACATGTTCCAACATTGCTGGAATTATAACCTCTTTCAAGAAGATATACCTCTAAGATGAAAGGTTCTTGCTGTTCTTGGAGAAAGTCTCCTAGTTGCTTGGACATCATGGAAGACATCATGGTAAGATGGTTAGTTGATTTTTTTAATTGGGCTAAATATTTTGTATTTTGGAAGTGATAAAAAAAAAGTATGTCTTTCACTTCAAGAGAAGATTGGAGAGCAGAATAAGGCCAGAGACTTAAATTTGGGAGATGAGTGAAGACAAATGAATTGAAGAGATATCAAGTTTTTGGTTATTTGAAGAGAAGGGCTAGGCATTTCACTCTTAAAAAATGACAATAGCATTAAAATGGAGGACAATATTAAAATATGTTACCTAACCTTACTGTCATGCAATCTTTGAAATCACAAGGTACCTTTGCATTAAAGATGTATTGCCTAGAGATTGTTGGTTTTTATCTTTCTCTCCCCAACAGACATGCGTAGGGGAACCGTCCAGTTTGGTAGAATTTGATGGGATATAACCCTAGTAAGTCAAGGTCTTGTTTTGGTCCTTTTGGAGTGTATCATGACAAACACTACAATATCATTGCATAAGGCATACAAGTATGGAAGACAGACAGCTTCTAGCACCCCCACCAAACCACCCAAAGCACCACCAAAGAAGAAGAAAATTGCTAAAACGGTCCTCAAGTTTTTAAGATATCTTTTTTCAATTCATCACATTTGAAAGAAAATATTCTTTCATGCATCTTTAAAATGCACAACTTTCACATCGTCAATTTCTTTTACCACAATTTGTTGTATTCACGTCACACGGATTACCCTAAGAGGTAAATTAAGTTTCATAAGCATTTAACCTATCTCACTATGATTAAAGGACCACATTGAACTACAAAAAATATAAAAACAGTCTTTCTCCCTTCAAAAATTAGGTTTACTTTATCAATTACTACAAATTGAGTCGAAATAGAATATCTTTTCCCCAATATTTGCCCCTCAAATTATGTGCATGTGACCGAAGTATGGCATTTAGTAGATGAAAGGTGACCAGAGATGGGATATCTGGGACAAAGGTGATACGTACAATTTGAATATAGCTGACTAAAATGCTTCACTTTAAGTAATAGGGCCAAAAAATATTTTTCAACATAGAAGGGACCATTTTAGCAATTTACCTAGTAAATATAATGAGAGCATTAGTTCATATCAGACCATGCAATAAGTCACTGGACAGTGTAAATATCCACTATTATACATTGTTACAAAATACATTAATAATTATGTGTATCAATATAAATTTAATAATCTGAAAATTTATTGTAAATACTTTTTTTTAAAAAAAAAGAAAAATAAATTTAATTCGAGACATGGATTTTATGAGGACCGAAGTAAAATTTACAGGTAAAATGCAACTTAGCCAACCTGGCTGGTTTTTTTTTTTAATCTACATTTCTTCTTATCTTTTAGTGACTCATCCTCATAACTAATAGATAATAAAGAAAGGTGTTACCTTACAAACTACACATTCATTGTAAAAACTGCAACTAAGGGTAAAAGCATTTATTAACATTTACTGAAAAGAAAAAAAGAAAAAAGAAAAAAGAAAGAAAATTTGCCTGGAAGAATACAGAAAATCTGTCTAGAAGAATACATTGCAAGTAGAGTTCATGATGATCATCATCAAGACTTATTCCAAATAAAATTGTTGGAGGAAGGGTTTAACCACCATACAATTTTGTCTCTTTTGTGTTTGAAGTAAATATGCATGTGCATCGACCTCAAACTTCGCTTTCATATCCCCTTATCTTCTGACTTAAATTCCTTCTATTTTTAGGTGACAAGTATCAGATGAATTAAACAATTAGATGAAATTCCATCAAAAATATATATATATATTAGATGAAATAACAATTAGAAATCAATTCCTCATGAGTTCAATTTTGCATTAAGTGATTTTGGTCATTATATGGTTATCAGAAGGATCAAAGGGTAATGGTCCTAAGAGGTTTTTAGCTAAGTTCTATATATTAATATCTATTGCTATAAAGAAAGCACTAATTAATTTGTTTGGTAGTGTAATATATTGTATTTTAAAACAAATGGCAAAGAAGACATGTGATGTGAAGCAGCTGTTTTGTGGCTACCAAAACATTTGACTTTAAAAATGTCGAGCATATTTGATCAATAATTAATGGGATCTAATCAATCATTAGTGATGGCAAATGCTTAAGAATTCTTTTAAATTGCAAAAAATATTCCCTTTTTGTCTTAATTTTAAGGACCAAAACACATACACACATTAAAAAAATAAATAAAAATGAGTCATTAATTTGTGTTTTTGTCTTTATTGCAAGAGGTGTGTAGAAATGTCACAGACGAATTTTATCTTGCTTGGGGACAGACAGTTGCATTGAATCATAATGAGAATCAGTTATATTTTCTGATAATACATAATGTATTTGTGTTTTCTCCAACAATTATATTAGAATGAATTATCTGTGTAGAAAGTAGAAAAGATTAGTTCATTACAAAATAAATAAATAAATAATAATAATAATAAAGGGCAGTAGAAAAGTCTCATTTTGTACACCTGTAAGAAACATGATGGGTCATTGCGAATGGGGTGGCACTTTAAACACAACTACACTATCTTTGTTTTATATTCTTTTAATCTTATAGTTCCAGTAATTACTCCATGGGGGATGATAATTAAGGAAGAGGTCTTTAAATTATAAAAAAAATTTATTATTCACTCCGCAGTCTTGATTGTTGAATAATTAAAAAATAATAAAATCTTCATGTTATTCTATTATCTTAACCGTTGTGATACCCACTTCATATTACGAAATAAATAATCAAGATTTACTTCTTCGAATTTCCTTTATTTTCAGCTGTACTAAAGAAATGGTTGTCTAAATCTGGTTGGGCAAAATGATAAGCATTTGTCTTTGAGTTATCTATCTTTAATACAACACTTACTTCAAATTCAATTCACATGTGTATGTCTCGGGCTGTTATATTTATTTATGTTCCATTTATCTATCAGTTGTCAATTTGGAAGATGAAAATAAGAGTAGTAACATCTAACATCTATGATCTACACCAGGCTTGTACTAGTAGTTATAATTAGGAGTTTTTTTATCTATTTGTCTTCACTCATCTCCCACTGTCTCTTATACACATCTAGATGTGTATAAGAGTTTATTAGAGAGAATTTGGGTGCTATTCAATAATGAATAAATATTAAAGAGTATTTGTGAAATTACAAACTATAATATTTCTATTTTCCTAAACTAAATTCATGGAAATATTTTTGAAAAATAGGCTTATTTCAAACATGTCAATTAAATATCTTCTATCTCTCAAATTCTTTCAACAATTTTTGGATATTCATGTGTAAAAGAGAAATTTATCCAAGAAAATTATGATTATTAAAGTTTATTTTGATGTTTTGGACTTTTAACATTTTGTCCGTCACCATACTACAGTCAAATTGGTGGATGAGAACTTCAAAAAATGACTGTTTTGCTTGTGATTTGTGAGTCTTGTTTCTGTTTGAAGTTCTCATCCACTCACGCATACGTAATGGTGTAATCTATTAGTACTACAAGTACGTACTATTTACCAACCATGTGTTACACTGTTTGTGAAAAATGCATGCACGTTGAGATTGAGAGTGAAATATTGTACTATATTCCCAGACAAATAAATTAACGTAGAAAGAATATTAATTGAGCACTATATACTATAAGTTAGAGCAATATTTTTCATTCATTAGATAATTTTGTCAATATGTGAAGCATGGTGTTAAATGCTATTTCTTATACATATTAACATTATAAGATCCACAGAAAATTGTAAATTTATACACATTGATAGCTGTCTCTTATACACATCGTCATGTGTAAGACGCGGTCAATTCTACACTGTAATGGTCCAAAATTAAATTTATTTTTCTTTTTTTTTAAAAAAAAAATTTACAATAAATTTTCACTTATTACTTTGATTATTCGAATTTATGACCTAAGTTATACAAAAAGTATAGTTTTATCATATAAATTATATCACCTAACATCATTTCAGGTCATCCAATTAGATGATGCGATACAAAAGATTCATAACATTGTGTTATATAGCCTAGTTTATGTAAAAAATTTTGAATCTAAAGATGTCCAATTGGACATGATAAGGGCAATTTTTTATGTACTAGGCTTGGTCCATACCTTAAATGTGTGAATGTTTTAGATATCTGTGGGATCGTAATTGATCCAACACAGAAAATGCAAAAAAAAATGAATGATGTAATTTGCACTTAACACCTGTCTCTTTACACATCTAGATTAGTTAAGAGAATTTTGTCCGTAGGATCAGAATACCTCTCAAATATTTTCCTAAAAATCATTCGCAATGTTTTTCCATTAAACCTGTTTCCCTGTCAAATCAAAGGAGGAGAAAATATGAAAATATGCATGTATCCGTGATAGTCAACTTAATTTCACAAATATCAAATTTTAGATTCGAGCTCGAACATGAGAATCGAACTACTCAGCAATTTTCACACCCGTATATAAATATATAAATTATAGTATTAATTTATAGTAGTGCTTAATCTCAATTAATTTAGAATTTGAGTCCGATTATGCTCGGTTTGAGCTCAGTTAGTGCTTGCATAATTTGATCAGAGTTGAGTTTAAACACATTAAAAATTAGTATTAGAATTAGAATTCGAACCCAACTCAACTTTTATGAACACAACGAACCTCGAAGTCCAATAATTTTAGTCGAGGCGAGCCCACAAATTTTTGGGTGGCTTGATTTGATTTGGGTGGGTGGGCTGTCGTCGAAACTTTTGCGACCTGGAAATGGGGAAGAGTTTTCAGGAATCCACCAGTCAATGGGTTTCAAGATATTGGGCCGTCTCATTGAAGTAGCAGTGGCCTGTGTGTGACCCGAGAAAGTGAGAATCACCTTCATTAGGTGTGGAATTTCGTTACAAGCCTGATGTCGGTCTTGAATTTTAATGTAGTATTCATATATCTATATATCAGTGAGTGATGTGGCTTAATTAATATCATAAAGTCTAATATATAAATATTTTGGATTGAGTTTATAAAAAATATAAAATATTTGGTTAATATGTAATAACTAACATATAAATAAAATTTAATTTTTTCTATTTTTATTTTGCACACACTCACATATATTACTTTCTTTGCATTTATATACTTTTCTAATATAGTTTTATTCGGTTGAAAAAAAAATTTTCGTTTTATTGTTCAAAATAAATAGTTGGGTCTGTTTAAACAGTGCTTTAGTATATCTCATTTCTTAAATATTAGGTAATAGACTTAATAAACCTTCGTAATTGTTAATTTCACAAATTTATATTTTATTTATTAGAGGCTTTCTTATACAAAATTTTATTCATACTTTTATAATATTTATAAATTTATATTTAGCCCCCTAAAATTTGAAAAGAAATTATTTTACGTAGCCCCTATTGATTTGCCAGTAAAACCTTGCCCTTACGATGTAATTCAAAATTAAATTTCTTGCCTGTAACTAATAGGTCATAATTAAAATTTTTATTACTTAAATTGCTTGTTGTTGTTACTAAGTGTTGATGCTTCTAATTAAATAAAGTACGAACTTCGTAGGTCAAATAATTCTTATCAACTAAGGATATCAATTTCTTTTTATTCTCGGGAATATTCCTTCAAACTCATGATCTCAGTAATTAATAAATTCATGATCTAATCTTTGGATTTATTTTCGCGTGCTCAACTTTCCAAAGGCATTTAAAAAATGATTTTTATATTAAAAATGCTGTTTAAACTTGAATGTATGCTTGCCTTACACATTGGCGAAATAAAAATTTTCTAGAAAAATCATGCCCCTTATTTTGTTTAACTTTAATCAAGTATTTTAAAGGAAAAATAGAACAATAGAAATCAAAATACTTCAAAATAATATTTAACTTGAAATTGTTAAAGTTTATCATGTATATAGTTTTGGATTAAATTTTTAGTTTCAATGAACGCTATGGAAATCTTTTTATCTACTGAGCAAATCTCTATCATTCATATACACTGTATTGAATTGATAAGTAGTTCTTACATATCATGGAACAATTCAGACTTATCTTAAAAACTTTATAGAAAAAGTATTTCTTGTGGCAAAAAATAGCCATGCATGCATGCATGCATGTTACAAAATCAAAAGGGACAGCTAAAAAAAAAAGGATTACAAATCATAGACTTACAAAGTAACAAACTTATCTTTTTTGAGAATGTGTATAAGAGGTGATAATCCAACTTTATTTTCATTCTTACTTAGTCAAAAACAGGATGTAGACTTGTCCATCATCAGAACTTTCTTTGCTCAACCTACTAAAACTTGGAAATGCAAGCAAGGGAACAACGAACTATATTATATGGCCCATGCAACACCAAACCCTAAAGAAAACTTGGCCAATTCTTAAATAGAGTATTACTTATTTGAAAAAATCTTTGCTATTCACTCTAAATTATGGAATAGATAACCTAAATCATTTGATGATCACTTTAAAACTATAATAGAATTTATTATTTTTAATTATTTTAATAATGTTGCTATTCATTCAACGTTACAAAATGAGTAGTAAAGACTCTCCGTATCTTTAGAGCATGAGTGGATTAGTATTAATAGTAGAATTATTAAGAGGCAAGGTTTCTTTAAACGATTGCTGAAATCTTCTATTTATGTTTATATTATATTTGTGGCCCATCTTTAATTTTTTTTTTTTTTTTTTTTGACATCTTCTTTTTCTTCCTTTAATTCTTCCTCGTGGTGGGATGGGACAACACGCCCAATATCCCATATATTCTCTTTCTGTTTTTCATGCTGATAATTACATTGTACTAGTATTATTTTTCTTGCTCCGAAATGTTTAATTTACTTTCGTTTTCTACCAGCTGAAATGAGTGTTTTTGTGTGGAACGGCAAAAATTTAAAAATATAAATCAATGAACAGATTAATATTGGAATATTCCAATATATGGATAATATATATACGAGAAATTGACAAAAGTAATTTGATCATTGGTGTATTAATTTTTTTAGATTTGTTTTGTTTTGTTTTGGGCGATACGATCCAAGAAAAGTGGCGCCGCCCACGGATTGGAATTGGATACTCGAATTTGAAGAAATTTGTTTGGACATAGAAAAGAATATTGTCAGAGATGTATCTCCTCAACGTCTGGAGAATGCAATTTTGGCATTCTCTGAAAATTGCATCACTTATCTGAATTTTTTTTTTTTTTTGGCGTTACGTTTTGATTACCAATATTTTACTAAGTCTATTTCCTTTAGCTTTTCAAAAGCTATGAGAAAAGAAGCTTTTTTACGTAAAGACATATACATTGGCCCGTCATGTAGAAAATTTGGTCTTGATTTGATGTGAATGACATCTAAGTCTGCAACTTCGTAATAGCTCCCAATAAAGTTGTGATGTAGCTTAAAAACTCGTTAGATATAAAGTTGAGGAATGAGATATTGCTATATATATTGGGTTTCAAGGCGTGATTTATTAACTTTCCAAATGTACAACTTGTTTGTCTATCATTAATGCATTAGTATATACTGATTTTCATATCAAAATAAATAAATAAATAAAATTGAAAAGGTGTGAGGCTTGGGGCAAGAAATTTAATTTTTGTTCCAAAATTTTAATTTCTCATAAGCATATTACACATAAGAAAATAAGAAGATTACAGTTTAACCTTCCAATGAATTACCGAATCTTCTGAAGGATTATCTTTCATCTCTAAATTTTAAGTATATATGACCCTCACCCACTACTTTTGAAATTTTCAGTGGGGACAAAATCTTTTAATAAAACTACAATTAGGTGCGGATCCAAGAGTTAAATTTTAGATCGTAAAAATTATATATACATATCTACGGAGAAGCAGCTTTATGATTTTTGCATAAGTTTAGAGGATAAAGTCCAATATATTTTTAATGGTGCTATTGAAATTTAAAAAAAAATCGAGAAAAAATATAATTTTTATAACTCTTAGAGAATAATACTATATCAATATATACGTGGGGAAAATTTTATATTCTCTAAAATTTTTGAAGGAGAGACAAATTCTATTTCTTATAATAATGTAATAACAATTTAAACAATTTTAAGAAGAATTAAAATATAATTTTAAAAATCTTATGAGTGATTGTCCCTCCCTGCACTCCAATGATCTGCCTGTAATTATAATTGTGTTTGTGATTTTAAAAATCGTTACTACTACTAAAAGTTTCCAAAAGCTAGGAACGGCCTGGACATCTGCCCCTGCATATGCATATGGTTGTTACTCAAGAAAAATAATCAGTAACAACATTTGTTTGGCATAAAATGTATAGAGATTTTAGAGTCTCGTTAAAAATCAAACAGTTGAGTTACAAGTTTTTAACGTACGTAATATTTTATTTAAGCACGCACCCAGTGATTGGACCGAGGGGCAGCTTTTACCTATGGTGTAAATAAGTGGAGCCGAAATTAAATAATAGTATATTCAAATTTAAATTCGTAAATGTATAAGTTTTTGAATTGAAATTTGATCGAATACCTCAATTGGATCTCCAGTACGTTGAGTTTGCACTCGATTCAAATAAGTTAAATGTTGAGTGAATCATATTCGACCTCAAATTCAATTTCAAATTCTTAAATACTTATCAACAAGTTTTATCTAAAAGTGAGACAAATTTTAAATAATAAATTTCAAATTTTAGAATAAATTAAAATAGAAAATCTTCGTAAATTTGACTTAGGCCATTTCAATTTTATGTCTCATTATACACATCTTGTATTCCAAGCGAAAGACCGACTAAATGAAAATATTAAGACTAGTTTTTTTCAATTGAAGAGCAAGTGAAAGACCGACTTCTAAAAATAAAGTAAATACCTTTACTTTTTAATTTAGATTTTTATAGAGCAAAAGGAAAAAAAAAAAACTAAATAGAAGTTTGTTTCGCTCACTAAAAAAATATGGAATACGTAGGTGAGCCATTATAAGAAAATTTTGCAAGTTTTTACAACAGTTTAGAAAAAAAAAAAAAAAAAAAGACAAAAAAGTTTGGACATTCTCCAAATCCAATATAAATCACTAACAAAAATTTGTTTAATCATTAAAAATTTAAACTTTGAGGAAAAATGTGAAAATAGATTTTAAGAACAACAAGATCATAAAAGTCCTTGAACTTAATAGGACTAAAACGATAATAAGACGCGGACAATCTAAGTTCCAAAAAAAAAACGTTTAGGAGCAATGACTAAATAATAATAAAAAAAATTGGGGGACAATATATTAATTTTTTTACTTTCAAACCTATATCAAATGTATATCACTGTAAGGCGTAACAAAAAATTCTTAAAGGGCGATATCCCTTCTTTGTCTTCGTAATGATGTGTTTGTATTGTATTATATAAATTTTTAATGTAGAGAGACCAAAGTGACTTTGAAATCTTTCTAAAAATGCATGATTTTGTGTCGGTGAGGCTGATTCTTGGCCGCCTAATGCATTTGCTTGCATACATGTTTGGGAAAAGAAAAATAAATGCCATTTTCAGGGAAAGATACACTGGAAAATTATAACTAGCAAGCCATTGCATCTTCAGATTTGGATCAGAAGAAATCACAAGATGTGTATATGAGATCAGATGTGATTGTGAAACATAGACTATCTAGATTTGTGCCACGTAGTAAAACTTAACAAGATTTTCAATTATACTAAATCCTCAGATGTTATATGTAACAGGCTAATTAATTTTTCCTTCTCTTCATATCCTGAATTTTATTGCACATTTGTGTCTTCTTGCCCCCTTACATATAAATTTTCTTTAGCTATTGAAGAAGTTTGATAGATCCGATCGAAGTAAAAAAATCGATCTACATCTTTTATCTTACTTCTTGTACTAATTTTTTGTATCACAACACATACATTATGTCTTATAAAAATTATTATATTAGAATATATATGTGAAAACATATAAATTATAAGATATAAGATCAGTATATAAAATGAGATAGAAGTGACATTTACAACGAAAAAAAAAAAAAAATTCAGTAAGTGATTAATCATATATTAATCTAAAATTACATAGTACATGTTTTTATTTCATCAATTAACCTGTGTAAAACTCTCGTGTGGTTGGTATATAGAAACTTTTGTTGTTCTTGGCATCTGTAGATAGTAGTAATTAATTACTTAATAATGCTTGCAGTAATTAATTAATTAATAAAGATTATGCTATCATTTGGAGTACAATGGATCCTTAATTTAAGTAGTGTCAAATTAACTAACATTCGTGGTCGTGTCTTTTTCTTCGTTTTTAATCATGTAAATCCTTTTACGCAGGACACAATTATGGTTCATTGAGCGTGTGGTGAGGGTCCAAACGTCCAATAACAAATAAATATATTGTTGAGTATACTTTGTACTTTTTGTTTTGTCCCACAATGACTTGAGAAGAGTATTTTTTTTCTTACTTAATGTTATAAATTAAGAGTTTTAGTTAAACTTTTAAATGCACTAAACTAAGAGAGTTTTAGGGACTAAAATGGTGCGTTTTGAATTTGTGAGTAACTAAAATACATCATTTTCAATGTAAAGGATTAAAAAAGTACAAATGTAAAATGTTAATGAGTATTAAGGTCATTTTCCCTTAGTAGATTTCTCCAAATTTGTAATCTTTTTAAATTTGTAATATTTCTCTTTATTCATCTTTGTTATCGTCTTTTAACGCTTGTTAAGTAATTTTTACAAATATATAGGGTTCTAATCCTAGCAAATATTTATATGAAAATGACAGCATGAGAACGTGTAACATATTATCATTTTTATTGTGAAAAAGTCTCTGTTACTTATCACGTAGAGTGGGTATTCGAATTCGTTAAATAATTAAAAATAATAATAATAAATTGTCTTTTAGCCATTTCAAAAACAATTGTAATACCGCTATTTTATTTTAATAGGAAAACAGATTATTTATTGGCAGGTAGTAGCTTGATAAAGTTGATGCAGTAATTTATCTACACCGATGACATAATTATGATAACGATAGTGCTCACTGATGACATAATTATGATAACGATAGTGCTGAAACCATCACTTTACACAAATCCTACAAAACGATAATTAAATTTATTAAGCTCTCCAAAAAAAAAAAAAAAAAAAACTAGGCTTTTGACCCTATTTAATCAGCTGCCATACAAGAATAGTGGAGCTATATAATAAGATAAGGTTGATTAATTAAGACCCTCAAAAAAGCAACCCTTGACCAGATTTTTACGTTGTGAAACTATGCATGATATGTGAAAACTGTTTATTTGATTATGCATATATAGCTCAGTACAACGCACGTTCAACAGTCTTTTCACTATTGCATGCATGCCATGGCTATGAAATTACGAGGGAATTTAATTAATCATGTAATTTGGTGATTGATTCGGTTTTTCTAAGGTTAATGCAGATTGTTGAAGCTGCATGTTAACCAGGATTTGGTTTAAACCAGCCAGTTTTTGTTGGAGGTTGATTGACTTGGCCATTAGCCAAGTTGAGTCTCTCTGAAGTGCATGATATTGGTCTGTTACCAAACACAACTGGTTCTTTAATTCTCGGTTCTCAGGTTTGAGCTGGTTCATTTGGTTTGTGAGGTCTTCTAACTGCTTCTTCTTTCTCCATCTAGACCGCTTTGCTGATTCCCGGTTTGAGATCATTCGCCTCCGCTTCCTTTCCTCAACCGAGTAAACCGACCGGGTTGTTTCTGAACCGGATGTTGAATTGGATGGCAATCCATTTTGGGTTATTTCTGAACCAGAAGCTGAGTGAATAGGGAGAATCAGATTGAATTAGCGACAAAAGTTCATGAAGGTCACTACTAGTGTAAGGATCTTCAAGAACCGGGGGCAATTGGAAATGAACCGGCTCTTCGCAGAACATCATATTTGCAAAATCAATGTGTTATGAAACCTAGTGAACCGGATAAGGAAAAGAGGGGAAAAGGGAAGAACTAAGGAATCTTAGGGCTATGTTATTTATAGCCATTAGGAAATGAAATGTAACACCAACTCAAGATTAAAAAAATTAAAAGGGTTTACATATATCCAAAATAAATTTTATTTAGTGGAACACCAAGCGTTTTTACGAAATCAAAATCACTGAAAACCCAAAAATTGAAACCAAGAGTGACGGGTAGATTGGGTTACCAAGTATATTTGTGACTTACATTGAACTCTCTTATTATCTACAACTAAAGAAATAAAGATATCGAAAATCAAAATTGTGATATTTATTGAACAAATTGTTATACTTATTATCTGAATCAACCCTCACGCTTGTGTGATGTAGAAAATGTGAACATTTTGTGTTGTGTGAGATCAGGTGGCATCTATGGTGAGGTTTGCTGGGGGCGTTATTGTATGCTTTAATCAGTCCTAAAAAAATGATTAACTTAATCATGAAGAATCAAGCCTGTAAACAGAAACAACAAATCATATGCTAGATTTAACAAAGACAGTCCCCGCCGTAGTCATGTGGATTACGAATTTAAATGATAAAAAGTTGTTTGTGTTTGCAATTGTTAGAGAGCCATGTGGAATATGGTTCTGTGGTTTCTTCGTGCTTTTGTCCTCTCGTGGCCAAAAAGGATGTGTCCAATTCAAAAGATGAAATATAAATAATTTAGGGAATGAGGTCGTGGGAGAACACAAGCTTCACTAACTATTAGTGGCTTAGCTTTTCATTTCTAGACATTAACAAATAAAAATTGAGCAAAGATGCAAAAAAAAAAAAAAAAAATGAACAAAGAGTTCTTAATTCCTTTGTCCCCTTCAATTAGTAACCAAAGATTAATTGGTTTCTCTACTTTCTAGAAGCAAGATTTAATTAAAAATATTGTGGGCATAATAATTTTAATCAGTTTAACGACGAACTGTGGTTCAAATTATAAGATTACACTTTTTTTATGACTTAGGTCATGGGTTTGAGTCACTAAAAGAATAATCAAAGTCCACCGTAAATCCTTTTTAAAAAGAAAAAAAAGTTTAATTATTGGCATAATTAAACCAAACTCCTTACCAATTAGGAATTATGTTTACATTGAATTTTGGAAGTTTGTTGGTTAAAGTATTATTTTTTTTGTTAATTATCTATAGAATTATAATTCCTATTCCAATTAGGTTTCTTAGTAGTCAAGTTTGTTAAGCACTATAAATAAAGGACTTATTTGAGTATTGAATTGAGAAGAGTTTAATTGAGAATTTAGGATAAAAAAATTCTACGGTAGAGATAAAGGCTATTTTGTAAAATATACCTGTCTCTTAGGAGGATATGATGTCTTATAGCCTCCAATAGCTGCGTTATTTTATATCTAAATTAATCTTCCATATATTTTATATATGTTAAATAAATTTATTTGTGTTACATAAATTTATCTTTCGTGCTGTGTGTTTTTGTGTGCTAACATTAATTCATTCAGAATCAAAGTAATTGTCTGATGTGATTAAACCTTACCGAAAAACTCTTCCTCGTGGCTAAATATTGAAATTATTCCCAAAGAATTTGAAAGGGTTAATTTTATATTCTTTCTCTAAAGTTTAGCATAATTACAAGAGTCTTCCTTCAAGTATCAAAAATTATATTTATATCCCCTATTTTAAAGTTTTACATAACAAATCTAAACCGTGAGGTCAATCTCAACAAAATTCCATCTAAAAATCCAAAACTACCCTTTAGTTATTATTATTTTTTAATTTAAAAAAACACAAATTACATCTTCCTCAATCTCCAACTCCATTAATCTCCACCACCACCACCACCACCACCACCATATGAATGCCTCTCTTTCCCACCCCATCACTAACATGCAGCTTCAACAATCTGCATTAACCCTGTCAACTGTCTCTTATACACATCTAGATGTGTATAAGAGACAGGCTACATAATAAGTCTGTCTAATCTGTACAATTAGATTGCTAAAGTAGAATCAATATGCATAATAAATCTTGCAATTTCTTGATCTTGGTCACAACAAATGTTAAAAGAAAATGACCACAAAATGTAAGAAGAAAATCAGTTGCGCATTGGTGGGGAAAATTTGGTGTCAGAGTTGGACTTGGCAAAATTTATGGGAGTGTATTTAGGTTTGTCAAATATATGGAATTATTAAATTATGGTATGTAAATATTTGATTGATTAAATTATGGTATGTAAATATTTTAGTAATGTAATTTCCCTAATTTTTTTTCCTAAATTAGGTAATTACTTTACCAGTCTAATTGTTTTGATTAGCAAGACTTATTATGTATAGATGATCTAGAATATTTTCTTATAAGCCTATATAAAGGTTCTCTATGTACCAATTGTATTGAGTCCCTGATTTATGTATTGTGCATACTCTCTCGTTTCTAATATGGTATCAGAGCCTTCGCTTATAAATATATTTTGAGATTCCGCTTATTTGAGCGCTTATAAATATATTTTGCTCCGATTGTAAATATATTTTGAGTTTCTGTCTATTTGAGCACTTGAAAATATATTTTGCTACGATTCTGTTCAGATTCTTAGTTTTCAACCTTTAGATTCTTCTGGTTTCAACCCTCAAGTCTCTTTATTTTCAATTTTCGGTTCTCATGATTTCAGGTTTCGGGTTTTTCTTGGTTTCCGACCTTTGGGTTTTATTAAGTTTTGAACCTTCAGGTTCTCTTTCCTGGTTTTCAACCTTTGAGTTCTCTCAATTTTGAACTTTCGGGTTATTATCGGTTTTCAACCTTCAAGTTCTCTTGGTTTTGACCTTTCAGGTTCTTTCGGTTTTCAACCTTCAGGTTCTTTTAATTTTTAACCTTTAGGTTCTCTCGATTTTTAACCTTCAAATTCTCTTGATGTTTCAATTTTTGGGTTTTCAGTCGGTTTTGATTTCGTTTCGATTTTGGTTCTTGGTTTTCTTGTCTACACGGTTTCGATTTTTTATTCTCACATTTTGTTTCAAACTCAATTTGGTTTTCCACAACCACGTTGAGTTTGAGGGAGATGTCAAAGATATGGAATTATTATATTATGGAATGTAAATATTTGATTGATGTAATTACTCTAATTGTTCCCCTAAATTAGGTGATTACGTTATTAGTCTGATTGTCTTGATTAACAAGATTTACTATATATTCGATTGTCTTGATTAGTAAGACTTACAGTGTTTACATGATATAGAATATTCTCTTGTAAGTCTATATAAAAGCACCTTATATACCAATTGTATTGAATCCTGATTTATACATATTGTAATATAATTTTTCGTTTCTAACAGTGGTGAAGGCATTGGTGTCCTTAACAGGTTTATGATTGAAATTCTTTTGTGGGGTAGGAATAGAAGTAGGTGGGGCTAGCAGAGAACTCGGTGGTTTTGGATCAGGCGGAATGCCTTGAAGCCGATGGTGGGAAAGTTTTTTGGTTGAGAGAAGAAGGTTGGACTGTTTTGGTGATGATGGTAGCACCACAACGGTAAGAAAGAAGAGAGAAGGAATAAGGAAGTAAAGGGAGTTTAAGAATTTTTTTTGTTTCTTTTTTTAATAGAAAATCATTGTTAATGTAATATTTGAGGGTTATTGTTGTCATTTCACATGATGAAGGGAGGTATGTGTAATTATTCAAAGCTAAGGGGAGGTTCCGGCAATTATGTTAATCCTTAGGGAAGGATTGTGAAATTAACCCAATTTCAAAAGACTTCTAAAAACTACTAGGACAACTCTCTAAATCCCATGTAAATATATATCTACTTTGTTTTAACAATATTCCTGGAAAAGAAATGTACGTGTAATCAAATTAACATATGTGCAAAGACAACTATTAATTAACTATCAGAATAAAATGCAAAAGTAGATCTTGTCTTGATTCGTTAGATTGCATTAGCACTGGTACTAATGAAGAATATTCCCTTGTCTGTTTTTAGTTGGTATTAATTTCCTAATATATGGTATTCTTGATTGGCAGTTATATGTTTCTTGTCCCTTTAATTAGCATCAAAGCCAATAAAAGGTGGAGAGTAACATGCAGCCTATCTATAAATTCAAATAATTACAAAGTGAGCATTAGCATTCCATGCATTTTCTCTCCTGCCTGCGTTTCAAGTGTTTTTTAAGTGTTTAATCATAACTAGTAGGCTGCATGTTCAACTGTTAATCCATTATACTTAAGAAAATTCGTCATTCAAAATATATAGCTTTAAGCTTTCCAGACTTGCCTGCATGAGAAGAAAATTCTTTAACGCAAAGTAATTAAAGAAGACACGGGGAACTTGGAATAATCTGCTCTCTTGGCCGCACTTTGTTCTGCCATTTGAGTTCTCAAAACAGTGCATCTATACAAAGACAAAATTATTAGAGTGTCACTAGATTTGAATCAATGAAAAAACGAACTTTGATCGAGTATTCAAAATCTGAAATTTATATTTCGTTATAATTTTACTATGTAAATTGACTTTGATAAATGATCATAAATTTGTAATTTGTAATCATTTTACTTGTCCAAATTCATAAGATACAATGTTCCCATTCGGCTTCCAAATGGCGAACACAAGGTAGTAAAGAAGTCAGCTGGAACAAACCAGTGAGATATTCCAACCAATTAAAAGAGTATGATAAGATTGAAAGACATGATTAGCGAGGAATAAATATGAAACTGTATACGATTACATTAAATTATTACCATCCATTAATTCTTGAAAGAGACCTTATATATGGGGAAAAAAATGAAAAAGAGTTACGTTCGGCTAAGGTATTTATTTACTGCTTTCATTTTCACTCTCTCATATCTTGTCGTTAAGTGTCTCCATTTTATAATTTATAAAGCCACAATTAAATTCAGAATTACGTGTCAAAATTAATTTACGTGACAAAATTATATTTCAATCAATAAATTTCTAATTTTAGATATTCGGTCGACTAGATTTTGTTACTTTTTTTACGGATCTAATGAAACATTATGTAGTTTTGTCACTTTGTTAATTTATATAGATGTCTCTTTTTTTTTTTTTTTCCTTGAGGACTAGTTTGAGAGTTTAGGAGAAAAGAGAGCTTAATTATAAAGGATTATTTACACTTTAACCTTTGTAAATAAAGGTCAGTTACAAACTATCATGTATTTATTTTATGAACACATTGAACCCGGTAATAAATTTGCCCTCCAAAATTAATGATGACTAAATTTTTCATCCAACATTACAAAAGACTATTTAACACTTCGATATATTAAGATCATAAACTATTTATTTTCTTTTCTTTTGTGATTTTGTTATCTCACTAGTTTCATCTGATACCCTTCTTTTTATATATTTAAAATTAATTTTTAATTTATTACTCGAATCAAAATTTTTATTTTTAGTTTAATAAATGATTTATTAATTGGTATTGAATTGATATTTTTCTATTCAACCAATATTGTTACCACAATTCAAGAAAACCATAAAATTTGGCCTCCCAATTCCTAATACTCATTATGAGACATGCTCAACTTAAAGCATTTGCAATCATTTCGTGCACCATCAGGATGGGTCATAAATACCTGGCCCAAGGCTCAAATCCATGTATCAAGAGGTCTGATCAAAGTGGGCTAATCCTACTCAATGGGTTCGATGCACAATCAGACTGGCAAAGCCCAGATACCCAAGGAATTAAGCGTCTCCACCCATTAACCGGGCCTAATCTCTTTGTTAATCTTAGAAGTTAGAAGTCAGGCTCATCCGAAGTCCTTTATGGTGAAAAAACAATCCTACTTTAGTTATATTAGTGATTTTTACACACTTTATGTGTGTGCTATTTCACAAATATATATAGATAGATAAATAAATACATTTTAAAATAAATTAAGAGGGAATTTTAGTAGTTAAGAAGTTTTTTTTTTTATTTATTTAAAAAATATTAACTTATTTAAAATTGAATTGGACACTAAAAGAAGAGACTATCATACCAATTAGGGGTTCTCCCTTATAAAACCAAAAAATAACTAAAGCTACTATAATGCTTGTTTACTTTTTCTTTAAAGGACAATACCATGCATAATCATTAGAAAAAAGTTCTGTTTTACCAAGAATTAAAGCTACTTTAATGCTTGTTTACTTTACTTTTTCAATTATTTTGCTGTTAATGATAAAAGAAGGAATCAGGCAGCACGCGTTGTGCTTTGTTTGTGCCAATATTAGAGTGTAATGCTACTCCAAAAAATAGCACAACATCAAAAGATAGAAAAATTCTACGTTCTTTTATGAATTTTATGAATTATCACGTTATATTTTGTACATTTATAAAATATAACATTAAGTATTTTATAAATTTATATTATATAATTTTTAAAAGAGCAACGGATGGATCATAAAATTTCCTCCGAAGGCAATAATAATCTTCCAAACTGCTCGTTTTCTCCTTACAAACTCTAGAAATACTTACAAGTAATTTGTCAGACATGCCACTACCTATAAGGCTTAAAGAGTCGCACTTGCAAACAAGAAAATCATAAAACAATTGAAGAAAAGGAAAGAACATGGTGAACTTGAATTATATCCACACTCACACTCTTTAGAAAAAGGATTATTATTAGTCCTGTTGACCCCAAGTTAACAAAAGAATAAAATTTTAGTTAAATAATTGTTTAGTTTAAGTGTATAATATTTCAATAATTGAGGCATGATCAAGTTGGGTTTTAACCCAAAAAGTTATGACTTTGAATTTAGATATCAGATTAGATGGAATATATTCATTTACTATATTAATTTCACTGATTAACTTCATCTCAAAAACACATAATTGAATTGTGACGCTCCAATTGAACCACCTCAATTAAATTTACCAACTTGCTCTTGGGTGTTGCTACACCCCAAAATTGTTAACTAAAAAATTTTCATGTGTGATTCCTATTTAAGATGATCCTGATAATTATTTATATTTTTCTTTACATCTTCTGCATCTGAATCTGTTGTGGTTCTGCTTAGAATTGGATGAAGAATACATGCACTCTTAATATGTAAAGTCATTGATGAGACTTTACAAACATTTTCCTACCATAAATTGCCATACTAAACTTCCAAATTAACTTGAAGCAAATGAACAAATTATATATTAACTTTCAAAAGCACTTAACAACCTTTTTTTTCATAGGACTTTATTCGAAAGTAGCCCATTCCGAAATTCTAGATAACTAAGGTTTAACTCATTTTAAAGAAAAGATTAAAAATAATTTTCAACCAGTAATAAATGCGTCTCGATTAGAACATCATAAGTTTTTAAGCAAGAAAATGAACATCTTTTGGAAGCTCAAGAATGAGATCAATATAAACATACGAAAAAAGTAATTTGCATATTAACCAAATATAATATTTTCTTCATCATCGTATGATCATTACTTTTTACATAAGAAAAACCAGCATTAATTCTTCATGATCCTTTTTAGATCCCATAACATGATTAACTTACTAAGAAAAAGAAAAATATTGAATCCATCTTCAGCAGTTCATAAAAAAAGCGTCTACAATAATATGAAAAAATCAACATATCTCCACGCTTTTGATTTATTTAATCTTCAATAAATTAAGATACCATTTCTCTTTCCTTGGCTGCTTCTTGTTCTCCTCCGAGTAGTATTATTCCCATCGTTGAAGATGAGGGGCAAGTCGTTAGAATCATCAGCGTCATCAACAGTTGCAATACGAATGCAAGAACATCTTTCTAGAGAAGCAAAAAATGCACTAGCTACACCGTTCATTATCCATTGGAAATATAGGGGAACATGAGCATTACCAGCAAAAGAAGAAGAAGAAGAATGTATATGAGATGGTTGTGAGAGAAGTTTTCTTTCTTTTAAGCTGTCACCTCATAGAAAATGAAATCTTGATATTCTTGATTGAGGATTATTTATTAGTATTTTTTTGTTTTTTAAAATTTACTATGCATGGCCTTTTGTGATGTGTGAAATTACCAATAGCCAATAGGGATATTAGTTGTTTGCAATAATTGAAGAGTGCAAAATGTGACATCATTAGAGGTTTTCGTAGGTGCTAATTACGATGGATTAGCTTAGCAAATAAGATCTTAGCGTGTAATAGTTAATAATTATAGCTAGTGAAAGAGACACATTTTGCATATATACAACTACGACAAAAAACAGCTATACAAACATGTATGTTTGTATGGACACATAAATGTAAATGTACAGCAATATGAAAGTCCATATGACCATAAACTTGTAATTCTCTCTCTCTACTTCTTTATGACTCAAACTCTGACTAATATATTATAAATAAAAAAAATATTTTATCACTTAAATTATATTTCGTTATCAATCAGGTTTTGTTCAGATTTTGTTATCTTGTTTTATTGTCAAAGTCTTGAACATATACTTAGAGGAGAATAAATAATCACATTATGCGTTATGGATAATATGGAATTTATTGAGGAGGATGAGAGTTTGAGGAAATGTTAAAGGTCCAATAAAACAAAAGAGATAAAGGAAAGGATAACTTTGTCACAATGATAAAACCCTAGACAAGTGCATCATAAAATTAATAGTAAATAATATATATATATATATATATATATATATATATATATATATATATATATATATATATATATATATATATATATATATAATATATCACTATCATGTACCATAAGTTAACCTATACGGCTAACATGAGAAATAATGGGAGGGTGCGGACAGGATATGGTATAAAAATATAGTGCTAAAAAAAAAGAGTAAGCATGTTTAAGGTAATGATGAGACCCAAAGCTTAAAGTGTTTTTCTCATCATCACAGATTACCCTCTAAAATTTAATCTTAGAGAATAATTTTCTTCTTAATAATTTGTAGTTCTTTCACTAGCTACCCCAACACCAAAAATAATGGCTCTTAGAGGAAAACGCTGCCTACTATTTTTATTTTTTTAAACCTGTAAAAGATGAACTTTTTCCCAAAGTATTGTAGTAGATGCATATACTTGCTAGTATTATCTTTCTTTAATGGAACCTAATATGGTATAAATTAGTCCCATGATATTTTAAATAAGTTGGCAACATATTTTTGGTAAGAGCCATTATTTTAGATGTGTATAAGAGAGTTTCTATACATTGAATGTCAAATTATTGATTGTTGGGCTAGATGAAGTATTATTATTCATTAATGAATGTTCATCCAATTGTTATTCCCTTATTACATCGAAAGTGAAAAGAAATATTAAATTATTTATAACACTTTGGATTCTGAATTATAAATAATTTAATTTGGATATTTTGAACTGATAGTGTTCATCCCTTCTGAGTGTATTATAAATAGTTTGTAATTGTTTATAATGTGACAGAATCCAAGTGTGTTATAAATAATTTAATATTTCTTTTCACTTTCGATGTAAAAAGGGACCTCACATTTTGGATCTCACTCTCTTACATATACTTAAAATTGATACAAATTGCCAATTAATAACTGAATTTGTATATGCTATGGGCCATGAATACGACGCAATGCAACTGAGAATACAATTTCATTTCTAGAAGAGGCAGAGGCACGTCGTATGCAGACTTTTGGAACATTTGATATATTGGCCATGAATAGAGTACAATTAATGAATGGTACAATTGAGTATGAAGTTAATCAGTGAAATTAATATAGTAAATGAATATATAATTGCTCGATGATATCAAAATTCAAGACCACAACTAGATATTTTGCCTATACAAGTTTCTGCATGCTCATCTATAAAAATAGACGGACATATATATATACATCCATTTGGAGGCACACAGAAAAATTGTTCAATTTCATACTAATATGATGCTAGGCTAACTATATTGTTATGGCAAATGTTATTGCCACAGTCAGAGTTGTGTTGCAAAAAGGGAAAAATATTTATTAAAAATGAAATTCCCTAACTTCCTTTCATTGTAAGAAAATATATCCTGATAATTTTATTTTTACAGTGACACCAACAACTCTAGAATCTGTCAGTAACATTTGCTCTATTGCTATATGAGCCACCAAGTTCTAACTGGTATCCCCAATTAATATTCACATTTCTAACATATTTCCAATGGTTATAACTAGAGCATAGTTATTAAAATATGGATTCTGTATTTTAGGATTTTATGATCCTATAATCTTACATTAACAAAATGATTTAGATTCCAAATAGAATCTTAAACCAGTTAAGATCATAAGATCTGTCGATCGAATTTTAGAATCTTACCATGTTATTCGATTTTTAGATCCTACATAAAATAATTTTTTATACCTTTTGGACCTTTTGTGTTTCGTTTGTTGTTAGAATGTTCTAAAATTTCTAAATTCATTGATTGATCCATCTACAATGTAAAACATTTATTTATATCAATATTAATCTATTTTTAATATTTTTCACTTAAAGTATAAAGGTCTCTATTTTTATTGTACAAAACCTATAAACTTTTTTTAAGGAATGAGTACATATTATCAAATCTTCTCCAACTTTTATAAAAATCAAATATTGTTAATAATGTTTGATATTTCTATTTTAGTAATATATTGAAGTCTTGAATGTATATTGTGTAAATCTACTTTAGTCTTAAAGATTTTGGATTCATATACTCAGTTTACAATAATTATCGTAGCTTGAATTGGGTTAAAAGCACGAAATATATTAATCCAGTAGGAATTAAACCAACATATTCGTTAATTATGAGTTAGGCGCTTATATTCTATTAAAGAGAGTCCTTCACGTATTTAGTTTTAAAAGTGTTAAAGTAGATCCTTAAATATATTACTTTCTAAAAAAATAAATACATTTATAATTAAAATAAAATTCTAGTTTAGGAACTTAAAATATAAATATCTTCTGTAACTAAAAATCTACTCAATCTTGTAGAATATAATTGAAGAATTTAGAATCCAATATTTGGGTACCCTAAAAATTAACTAGAAAAAATTTAAAGAACTAAAAGTAATTCTTTTCAAAAAGTGCAAAAACTTAAAGAGTACTAATTAATTCATTTAGACAACGAAAAATATTTTTATCTAGGTATCTTCAATTGCAATATGTGAAATTTCTGTTTTAATTTAAATTGATGAACATGAATTTATCCGCTCACAGTTATATAGATATTTTATTTGTATATTAAAGTATTTTTTTTTTAAAAAAATAATATTTTGTGACTCTCAAATATGAACATCATTAAATGAAAATACTTCCTTTCTGCAGTGGCTAACCATATATATTTGTATGTCATGAAATATATCAAAATATTATAGGAGTACCTTTTATGTTGAATCCATATTTATTATAATTTTTATTATGGTACCTGTCTCTTATACACATCTTCATGTTTACTTGTTTCCTTCGAATTGATAGAACTTAAGATTCCTTATTTTCTATTGGGCATCTGAAGGAAAATGGATTAAAATTTTGGGCTTCTGCCATTACAAGTTTCTGTCCATGGAGGCCCATAACTAATAACAATATGAACATTTTAATGAATATAATAATGACTTCCAGCCTGCCCAACAATCAATAATTTGACATTCAATGTATAGAAAAGAGTGGACCAAAGTATTGGGTCTAACCCAAACTGCTAATGGGCCGAAACCTAATTAAAAGTGACTTAATTATGATCATTTTACTATTTAGTGATTAAGCATTCTAAAATAAATAAAAGAGAATTCTATAATTTTTTTAACTTTAAAAATTTGTATAATATAATTTTTTAAATTAGATAATATTATATTTATAAATATTAAAAATATAAAAAATAATAATCTCTTAAAATCTTATTGAATTTTCTATATGGTTAAAATACTCTGTGGTCCTAGACTGAGGACCACAGAGTTGACTAACCAGTCAATAACTGATCGCTTTAGAATTTATGTCTGCATTTAATTTCTTCACGTTTTTCCTCCTCGTCCTCTATATAAATATATAAACATCATTCCATAAGCTCCCATTCAACAAAAATCTCTCTCATCATCTAATTTCGTTTTTAATGCAAAATATTTTTCATTTATACAAATCAATAATTAGTAGTAAACTATAAAATAAAATGTTGAAATTCAACCTTCTTTTCATGGTGGCTATTCTCTTCCTCCTTTCCATGCTAGTTAATGCACGTCTTGCTCAAACTCAACCTTCTCTTGTGGAAAATCAATACAAGGCAAGTCAAAATTTTTTTTTTTTTTTCTTTTCATTTTCGGATTAATTTCTAGTTTCAATCTTTTTAATTATTTTTTATTGTATTGGTTTGTTGTATTAAATATAATTAAGTTATTTGATTTATTCTATGTTCAATCTTTTTTTTTTTCATAAATTAATCGGTTATTCTTGCTTTTCTTGGATAAATATATGCTTTGTATATAGGATGCTGCTGAGAGAGAAGAGAAAATGAATACTGCGATTGAAGAAGTCAGTTGTCAAGAATTCTCTGAAGTTATACACATTTGATGCGAAGGATAGACAGGCGGCTCATACAGACTATATTTACACTCAGAACCTTGTGATCATGTTTCAACAAAGATACAAATCTAGTAATATGCATGATTATATATTTATTTTACGTGTGAATTTTCTAATTATAACATCTGACTCTGTCTCTTATACACATCTAGATGTGTATAAGAGACAGGGATCACTCTCTATTTTTAAGTTAGAAAGCTGCTCGGCTGTCATTAAATAATTAAAACGAAAAATTTTATTATTATTTTGTATTGCGGAAAAAATAGTAAATTTTTTTTTTTTTTTAAAGATTTTGAGGTTTCAGTCACGTTGTTATTTAAATAAAAATTAATATTAGCCCTTCTAGATATTCATCCAAAAATGATTTAAACAAAAAGGGGACAAAATTAATAAGGATACTAGTTGTACTATTGATGTTGTGAACCTCTGATGTAATAATGTCCATAAAATATGCTTTTCAATTTAAAAATAGAGAGTGATCCATTTTCATTTTTGGTATGATGTTCAATATGCTTAGTAATAATTTGATTCAATAATGTTCAGCAGCTTTCTAACTGGCGGTATCCTATACAATTTTCCCTGAAAATGTTTTAGAAATTTAAAAGCTAACAAATCATTGCATGAGAAAGTTTCATGTAATAATTAGATTATATAGCATCTAGATGTTTATAACTTCAATAATTTGGTTGCTGTAATACTTGGGTTCACTCTGTTGGTTGTCCGAAAATGAAACTTTTTCTTCTTAAATATCGCAACACTATTTACTTTATTGTTTTTCAGATATTTGGTTGAAGAGAAAGAGAGAATGAGAACAATAATAATTGATCTTTTGCTCTGAGACCAGAATACTACTAATTGGATTGTCCAAAAAAAATGAGAAAGCAAATATTTTTATCGAACTCAATATATAGACTGCAAGAAATAGTTTCTTCTTACCACTCTAAATATATAGACTCGAGTGGCAATTATTAAGGGTGGGAACCAATTGTTCTGATCAGACTTATAAAGAAATCAACTCCTCGTTTATCAGCCAAAAATCTAGATGTGAATTCAAGTGGAAGACTTAGAACTGCCATATGAGACAGATAGTTTTATGAGCCATTGGCTCCCACGTTAAGCAAGCAGACCAAATCATCAAAAAAATCAAATTCGACTTTTACTGCTCTTAATTCTTGTTTGTTGGGTGAGCCATTTGTACGTATTATTGTAAGCCGCTAATATGCGATGAGAAAGAGGAATAACTTAACTTCCTTCTAAATTTTTTCTTACCAACAAAAAAAAAAAAAAGTGTGGTGAAGTCAATGACAAAATAGGATAATAAAGAATCATTGAGAAATTAGGCACTTTGTTTTTCTGGTCCAAATTCTAAAATCTGCGTACAAATCCGTGATAAGGAAGACCTCTCATTCATTTCATTTCATTGTTTGTCAAAGTTTTATCTTTTTCCTGATGAAGAGAAACCATTCATCGTCTATCTAAGAAAGAACATGTTGATCTGTATAAAGTTGTGAAATCTCCCAATCAAGATAGAATTGAGTGGTTTCAAGTACCCACAAAGAAAATTGCACATAAAGCTAATATGAGCATGTCACATCTTTGTTGAAAATGTTGGCATCCTAAAGAATTATGCAGTAAACTGACAATAGAACATCACCATTTTCCTTCTTCCTTTCACATCCTCATCTCCTACCACCATGTCGTCCACCCCTTCAAGCTTTTTTTGTTTTCACAATCTGATTTTTTGCTGCAAAACAGGAGAAAGTAAGAGTCAAATGTGCATGTAGAATTGATTATTTGTCATCACAAACAGATGTTGATGCAAAAGCAACGAGAGTGAAGGGGCCGTGTGAGTCATGAAGAACAATGACAGTTAGAAATAAAAAATGTACGGACTAGATGATTGTGTCTAGCAACTACTTGGATTTCAACAGTGGACTGCAATACAAAACCTCAGCTCCATTCCAAAATCTCTTTCGAATGTTCATACACAATGATTACTAGTTGAATCAAATCTTAGTTCAATCAATTCGAAGGAAACAAGTAAACATGAGATCAGTCAGAGCAAGAACTCATTTTTGGTCTTTTAACATGTTTACTTGTTTCACAAGCATCACATTGAACAAACATTAATCACAGATCATGGGTTTTCAAGAAACGATTGAAACCTCTGACGTACTTGGGTATTCTCTGACATACACAAGATGTCTGTAACCGGAGATCAAAATCACATGAAATAGAGGAGAGTCAATCATAAACTTCAGTTATCCTAGAACTAATCTCCTATTTGGTACAGTTCCTTTGTAAATTTGTTTATGTTTCTTCTTGTTTACTTGTTCATATTTAGAGGATTTTGATGATCAACCCAATAACAAAGAGAAATAGAAACGGGACAGTAGGCAGACATATTGTCTAAAGGTGATCTTCTCTCCAACAAAGTACACTTTTGAGTTATCTGTGCCTAAAAAAGAACCAATTGAACATCGAACTTTGGCACAGGAGAAAAACAATTTAAGCAATGCAGGAATAAAATGTCAGAGAGGTATTATTATAAAATAGATTCTTACCTTAAATACTGGTGGTGCTGAGTAACTATACACGAGCTGAAGTATCTCTCAATCATCTCGCGATAATTCTTCGGACATCTTAAGAGCTTGACATCTAAATCACTTTCCCTATTTACTTGGTTCTTATAAGGAATTTTAGGATTGTATGCGGCCATGCAGAAAGAGGACTAGAATAGATTATGGACATTAATTAATACTTCCAACAATAACATACGTGATTGTATCAATGAAGAACATACAACTTTAACCAGTAGGAGTGCTACTAACTTTATACGGAGCATGATTCTTAAGAGCTTAAAGCTTTTATCCTTGCTTAGGAAAAGTGAACTTTGAGTATGGTCAAAAGAAACTCAACAATCAAAGTTGCAGACCTTTAACTAGAGATAAATGTGCAAGCTGTGGACTACAAGCATTTCATTCTTAAGGGTTTGTAAATTAGCACTTGCTTAGTTAGCATAAAAGGAACCAGCAAGGAGAAAGTAACAGAAATAAAAAGTTAGCAATTAGTGATTAAAAGATATTCAGGATAACGAATTTCAAGTTTTCATTACACAATCTTTGGATCAAAATGATTTGAAAACAAAGTGTACAAAAGACAGTTGACAGTTGTTTTAAATTTGTCTGCCACAACTCAACTGGAATTCATAAAGCCTTTCTTCTGATACCACCTAATCCTTCAGTATCTGTGCTAGTAGTTTTGTATACTTGAGCAACCATAGATAGATAGCATCAGATTATATTGTGATTTCACATCTATACCGGAGAATGCTAGTACTACATGATTCTGACACCATAAGTTTAAAACAGAGAAATCCCTGCTCATAAAAAGCAGCAGACAGCTCAAACACGATGATTATTGCCCAGAAAGTTACCAGCTTCACATCATTTTCCTGAGATACTTTTAGAAAAAGACTGCGCTATCTTTGCTACTGACTTAATTTACATGATTACAGCCACCAGCTTTCTTCATAAACATAAGATTGGAAGAAATAGATGCTACATCTGGCATTTGATCATCTAAATGCAATTACGGCCAACTCGTACAAGAATCGACAAAGTTCATATTTAATTGTCATATATAAAGCTATGTTATGTTCCACTGGTACAGAAAACTTATAGATGAATCTGTACTCATCTTTGTTAAGTTCAACAATGATCACATACTGTATATTTGCAATTTTGAGAACCTGTGACTAATCAAGAAGCATACAAAATTTGCATATCAACTTACAAGGATATCAACATGCTTGTCGATGTTCCCTGGAAAATGACATTGAATGCCATTGATAACAATTTTTACACTATAAAAGGACGAGACCAATTCATTTATGCATAAGAGAACACGTGTTTGCCCAGCACATGCAAAAACAACGCAAGGCACAAGGTAAGAATGACAGATGACTTGACAACAAGATGATGACTTAATCCCCTATCAAGATTTCGGAGGCCTTGAAGAGAAGCTTCTCTTCAACACATCCGAAGATCTATTGAAGAGAAGAACTACACAGGGTCTCTTATTCAAGGTTTTAGTCCAAAAAGCAATGAACTTTTAGACCAAAAAGCGGCTCTGAGTAAGATTCAAGAAGCTATTTTGGACCTAAAACCTTCATTCTGATCAAATGTAGAACCAGAAGAATCCGAATTTAGCCTAGAATCGTATTTCGAAGATGTCAACACCTGGTGAGATGTATTAACAAATGTTTCCACAGCCCCGTTACAGAGCAAAACAAGAGTATCTTCAACTTGAGACTGATACTTAGGATTAGTCAAACCAGAGAAAAGTTCATCATAAAAATTAATACTCATTGTTTTATCAAGATAAACATCAACAGCAGTGCTAACAAAAGTCCTTATACAATCAGCTATAACAACCTTAAATTTCTCATTACAAAAAACATTTATCAATCCATCCATTGATTTTGAAATTGATTGGTTTTCTGAAAGTGATTCTTCAAGTAACCCTTTCAGAAAAACTCGATCTTGCAACTTGTTCAATCTCATTTCTCCTATTCTCTGACTTATAATAAGCCCTTAAAACTCCAGTTGTTATAGCCTCAGATACCTTAGAAAATGACACGAAAAATTCATCTGATCGAGTGATTTTCGACAGCTGCTTGAAGCTTTTTGGGATTTCATCAGAATCAGACTGCAAGAACTCCTTCAAATCCTTAAAAATTATATTAAAAGTGTATAAGGATTCGGATACCATTTCAGCAACTGAAAATTCTATCCCAATAACTTACAATCTATTGTGTATCCTTCTCAGTAAAGACTAGGCAAATTATACACTTTGTAAACTCCATAACTCGAGAAACCGATCAATCCCATTATTAATTAACCATTTCCTCTTTTTCTTGGAAAAATGCAAGGCCATTTTCACCAACTCAATATCCATTATTTAGCTCAAAATCAAGCAGTGGAATTGTTTTCTTGAACTTGGCATTTTTTTTTTTTTTATGAATTCAAGAACAGGGAGGGGTCTGTTTGGGATTGGCGATTTAGACGAAGAAAATATTTTATTTTTATTTTTATTTAATTTTTGGTTGTTGGGTTTTGAATTTTGATTGGTTAGTTTATTCGTGTTGGGAAATTACCTGGAAATTGTTGGAGGTTTTAATTGGAATTTGATTCGTGGATGGGAGTTTGGCTTAACAATTTTGATGATGAACTAAATTTTGTCGTGGATCATAATTTCAGTTATGACCCTGAACTACTATTAATTTTAGTTTTTCCCGTTTTAAATATCAATTCTATAGTTGTATATTTAAGTATCTTAGACACTGGCCTACTAATTTAGAGTAAAGTGCAGCAAAGTAAATGAAATAAACAAGACTTTTCTTGCGATGTAGTTTGAACGACATCTAGATTATTAGTATAGCTAGATTAAATTTAAGTATTGTCATTGGCAAATTCAAGAGAAGATGTATTCGGAAAATCGCATGGTCTGGTCTAATAATCAAACATTCTAATTAGTTGATAATATTAGTAGTTAATTTGAGCTACGAAATGATGTTAGTAGCTCAAATTAGGAGTTAAGGGAGAAATTTAAAATTAATGATAGTTTAGGGATTGCATTTGCAATTAACTCAAGAAATTTAGAAAATGGAATCTTGTGGTGATGTAATACTACTAAATTTTTTCCATAAAAGGATACTCTTAATTCTGGTTCTGATGCTATTTATTTATTTAAGCATCAATTCAAAGTAGGGAATGTAAGATGATGCAACTAAAAACAAACCCATGACTAGACTTCTTGGATACCATATGGCATAACATACAAAGAAAATTCTGCAATGCAATTACCTACAAAGAAAGAAACATCCTTATTTAAAAATAAAACTTCGCTCTAATACCCTAATGGCATTTTGAGAAGAAAATTAGTTACTTCCTACCATAATTTTGTAAAAAAGTTCTAACATTCGTCCTACCTAATTTAAGATGGATTGAAATGGTAATATATATACATTTAAGATTTAAAAAAATATATTAAAACATCTCTTTCCTTGCCTCGAAGTAACTCATCTATGACTAATATATCATAGGAAAACGTTTTATCAATTAAGTTGCATCTTGTTGTCACGTACGTACATTTAAGCTTAATCCATAGATTTAACTTCTTCTTTTTTTTTAAAATAGTAAGGAAGGAAAGAAGGTTAATCATTAAGTTCTATGATAGCCAAAACCAAAGGATTGCCAATATATACAATGCTTCAATCAATTCAACTTCCAACGGACATGAAAGTTGTTGAAATAATGCAGGAATGAATGTTACGACACTAGCAAGAAGTCATCTAGATGTGTATAAGAGACAAGAAAGTTGAAGCCAACTCCTTTTGAACTACAGATAATCATTCACTCATCAATATTGGGAGTAATAATACTTCACAGCTTTAAAACTAAAACAATGAACCATTCCAGCAATGAAATGCAAAGATTGATGCTTTGATTATATACCAAACTGGTAGGTAATCCTCTAAAACAACCATATAAGTCACTATCGCAGT